>CM058168.1:9962500-12462500 GCA_030254885.1 Vitis rotundifolia | reverse complement strand
AACTGTCTCCTTTGGACCTAATCCAAAGTTAAGGTTTTCTCCCATGTCGCCTCCCAAGCGAAAAAAGCCACCTTCGGTTGCACATAAAAACTCCAAATGATACTCTGTGGGAACAATAAAGCCTCCTTCTCTCTATCTATTTATTTGGCAATGGAGGCCCTTAGTGGTTTTTTGAAAGGGGCGAGGGAAGGAGGATTCATATGAGGTTTTGTTTGCCTTAGCGGTCTCTCAAGATGCGTGGGTAGCGGATTGTTGGGATTCTATGGGGGATGTGGGGGGATGGATTCCCTGTTTCTCTAGATCCTTTAATGATTGGGAGGTGGAGGCAATGGAGAGGCTCTTTTCAACCCTTCGAGGAAAGAGGCTAGTTGCTGGGTTGGAGGATAGAGTGTTGTGGGAAGCATCAAAGAATGAGATTTTTTCTGTAAAATCCCTTTGCAATACTCTTGAATCTAGTTGTGCAGTCCCGTTTCCGTGGAGCATCATTTGGAGCCCTTGTATGCCTACAAAGGTGGGCTTTTTTGCTTGGAAAGCTTCTTAGGGGAAGGTTCTAACCCAAGATCAACTCAAGAGGAGGGGCTGGATTTTAGAAAACAGGTGCTTCTTGTGCTGTGATGAAGAGGAGACGATAAATCACATCCTTGTTCATTGCCCCATGTCGAGGGTTTTGTGGGATCTTGTGTTTTCTTTGTTTGGTGTTAATTGGTTCCTCCCGCTTACGGTTAGAGACACTCTCTTAGGATGGTCCACTTCCTTTGTGGACAAGAAGTGAGGAAAGACTTGGCGGGCAGCTTCTCTCTGTTTATTTTGGACGGTTTGGAAAGAAAGAAACGGGATAGTTTTTGATAATGAGGTTTTGTCGATTTAAAGAATGAAAAATTCTTTTGTTTGTAATCTTTTCTCTTGGGCTAAGTCTTGTTTAGATGGAGGACCCCGTTCTTTAATTAACTTTGTTGATTGGTTGGGTTCTAGTTGAGGGCAGGTGAGTGTTTGTCTTTTTGTATTTTTTGTCTTTTGGTATCTCGTGTATACTCCCTGTATGCTTCAGGTTGCCTTTTAAGCTCCCTTTTTTTAATAAAGCTTCTGTGGTTTTATCTATCAGAAAAAAAAAAAAAAAAAAAAAAAAAAAAAAAAAAAAAAAAAAAGGTTGGAGGGAGGGGCAGTGAGGGGGGGTAAAGGTGACCCACCTTTTGTTTGTAGATGATATCTTCATTTTTTGTGATGCTTAGGAAGAGCAAATGAAGTATTTGAGTTGGATCCTTACATGTTTAAGGCAATTTCAAGGCTAAAAAAAATTTATCCGAAAAAAGTGAGTTTATTCCGATAAGGTGGGTCCCTAATGGGAAGGATTTGACTTCTTTTATTTGGATGCAAAAGGAGGAAGCTCCTTACTTCATATCTAGGGCTTCTGTTAGGAGCTTATCTTAAGTCTTGAGCAATTTAGGAGGTAATGAAAGAAAGATTCATTAAAAGGCTTTCTAAGGGGAAGAAACAACATCTTTCAAAGGGTGGAAGAACAACATTGATTAAAAGTACTTTGTCTAGTTTGCAAATATATTGCATGTCCTTATTTATCATCCCAAAAAAGATGTGTTTGAGACTTGAGAAAATTCAAAGAGACTTACCTTTAGGGAAGGAATCTCAGGAGAAGAAACTTCATTTGATGAAAGGGTCAATTGTGTGTATGGATAAAAAGAAAGGTAGTTTAAGCATTAAAGATTTAGCCAACCTAAACAAGGCGTTGCTTGGGAAGTGGAATTGGAGATGTTTTGGGGGGGGGGGGGGGGGGGGGGGGGGGGGGGGGGGGGGGGGGGGGGGGGGGGGGATGTGTGTGCTTCAATGAGGTAAGGGATAGATATGGAGTTGCGTTATGGAAAGCAATAAGGAGAGGATGAGGGGACATTAAAAGTACAACTTATTTTGAAGTGGAAAATGGAAGGAGAGTGAAAGTCTTGAAGGATATTTGGTGTGGCAACTTAGCATTGAACATCTCTTTCCCATCATTGTTTACATTTGCCAACTCAAAGGATGCTTGGGTTGCATATATTTGGGAGGAGAGAGGGAGGGTGGACAATGAATTTTTTTATATATATATTTGATAGGCAAAAGAGCAATAAATTAATAAGTACCAAAAAGGGCCACACAATGTAAAGTACACAAGAAGTGTACGACTACACTTTTGAAGCAAAAAAAAAGAATAGAAGAGAGGACAAAAAATACTCCCTCCCCGTACTGTCAGCCTAACCAATCAAGAAAATCAAACATGGAGAAGGACCTAACCCCTAATCCTCCTTCTAAATGTGCCTTTTTGGCACCTTTGTACTCTCTGTGTACTTTGGAATGCCCTCTTTTGATTAGATACTGTAAATAATACTATTTTGTTTACCTATAAAAAAAATAGAGGTTTTCATTTACTATATATATGAAAGAAATATTCTGTATTGTTATTCTTTTCTAATAAAAAAGCTCATTTCTGTCATGAGAAATATAGCCTACTTGTGTCTTTGTTAAATATTCATAATTGAGGACTTCCATATCCTTCCTTAAGATGTGGCCTTCCTTTGTCTGAGATGTTAAAAAATTGTGTGGGCAAAACAGATTTTGATAATGGTATCTCTATACTTCCTCTTCATGCAGCTGGACAGGAGAGATTTATATATATAAAAAAGAAATATTCCATATTATAATTCTTTTCTAGTAGAGAAGCTCATTTCTTACATGAGAAATATGGCCAAGTCTTTGTTAAATGTTCTTAATGGAGGACTTACACATTCTTCCTTAAGATGCAGCCTTCCTTTGTCTGAGATGTTAGAAAAATTGTGTGGGAAAAACAGATGTTAATAATGGTAATCTCTTTACTTCCTCTTCATGCAGCTGGACAGGAGAGATTTAGAACACTTACTAGTTCATACTACAGAGGAGCTCAGGGTGTAATAATGGGTATGTTGTTTCATCTTTTTGCACATTGCTGTTTTCCCCTGTTTTTCATCTAAATGACTTTGATATTTGTTCATTTGATGTTCCTTAAAAGCTGATACGGGCCATCAAGTTGTTAGATGATAGACCTCAACATGTCATAACTTCTGTAAACAATTTCGAACTATACATTGAGTTTCCTTTCCCGTTATTCCTTTCTTTAATTTGTCAGGCATTTGTAATTCTCAATTTGATGTTGTAAACAAACCTCATAAATGAGCTGTCATTCTAGGGTGGCCACTGGATTTATCATGTTTAAATCCCATCAGACAACTTCCTCTTTTAAAATTTTGAATTCCAATTAAGCTATTCTAGCATTATACAAATTGTGAATGCATTTAAAAGCTTCTGTGTTTTGAATTGTTCTCAAATAGTAGAGAATATTGATTTATTGTTATCAGAGAACAGTTGAACTGCATTTTCTGCAAACAGTCTTCTAAAAATAGGTAACCATATTTAGAGCAAAAACCAGTTTTTCCACAATAGCTTTGAAATATAATTAGCGTGGTGATTGTAAGACTATCAGCATACATGGGTTGCTTTCTTGCTTTCTGCTAGGTGCCATTCGATATATTGCCCTTCGCCTATTAAAAAAAAAATGTATGTCCATCAGCTTCATTTGGTGGCAATTGTAATTGCATAAAAATTAGAGTGAATTTATTTTTAGATCAATCCTCTATGGTGGACTCTTAAACTATTTGTTTTTAACAGTTGACGAATTATCTCATATGATATCTGAAAGTAAAGTCTGAATTATTTTTTCTAGTTGCTGATACTCCACATTTCATGACTTTTCCAACTTGCAATTTTTGTGTAAGCTTAAGTCGTTGTATCTGGTACAGTGTATGATGTGACACGGCGTGAAACATTTACAAATCTATCTGACATATGGGCTAAAGAAATTGACCTGTACTCAACAAATCAAGATTGCATCAAGATGCTTGTTGGCAACAAAGTTGATAAGGTATATATTTTAGATACTTGCATTGAGAAATTTCTCTCATTTATTTGACCAAGAGCATGAAAGGAAATGGCTCTTATCAGATGCAGCATAAACACGAGTATGGCCACAACATGGATAAATTGACCTGACAATTCCTGAAAAAGGAGGATGCAGTTGCTGCCATTTAGTTACATAATAATATATGGCAAAGTTTACTCATTTCTCATTATAGTTTTTTTCCCCTTCAAGACCATGTTTTTTTTCTTCCTATGTAGTAGTTATTTCTTGACATGCCATCATATATTTGACTGTGTAACTGTGCATGTACAAGAAAAATATTTTCATAAAATTTTGCATGGAGTGATGGACAAGATCCCTGGAGTGTGAGGACTTTTTATGTCCAACATACTGTCTGACAGGAATATGGCCTCCTGTTTAGAAGTGTCTGTGCTATATAGGAGCTAACCATTGCCGTTACAACTCTCATCTAGTTATTTATTCACTCCTGAATTCAATTTTTGAACTACTATTTTGTGTCTATTGGATGCCGGTTGATTGGATACTATTAGGAAGTTAGTACCCTTTTGAAGGTATCGACTATATTGTGATTGTATCTTTCTTCAGGAAAGTGAGAGGGTTGTCACCAAAAAAGAGGGAATCGACTTTGCTAGAGAATATGGATGCCTTTTTCTCGAATGCAGTGCAAAAACTCGGGTAAATGTGGAGCAATGCTTTGAGGAGCTTGTTTTGAAGGTACCTAACACATTGGCACTCTTTTCTTTTCTTTTCTCTTCTTTCTTTTCTCAGGAAAAGAAATTATATATCGTGTGGCTTATGATAGTATGAATTGGTCTGGGGGTTTGGATTCAATTGGCCTATTTCCTTAAGCCCCAAATTTTTGTTTTTCATTCTCCGAGCAAGTGATTTTTCTTGTTTCAAAAATATTATAACAGTTGTTTAGAGAAGCCACGTCAATTTGAATCCATACCAATTTCTGGCTTGCCCTGTTTTCTTTTGTTACTTCCTGATGTTGATGTTATTGCTGGATGATATTAGCCCTGTATGATATGAAGACTTGAGTTCTTACTTTCAAAAGGAGCAGTTGCAGTGTGTCATAAATTTAAATGTATCATTATGTAGTTATCTGGTGAAGCATGACTATATATGGTAAAAATCTAACGGTATTTTGTTGATCTGCAGATTTTGGAAACACCAAGTCTTCTGGCTGAGGGTTCAAGTGGTGTGAGAAAGAACATCTTTAAGCAGAAACCTCCGGAATCTGATGCGGCAACCAGTGGGTGTTGCTGAATATGATTATTCTCTAAAATTTCTCATTCCTTACTGTCAAAGCAGCTATTTGTTTCCTTTATCCCTTGTTTGATTCGAAACGCGCATATCATGTATAATCTCTAATATTTTACAGACAATATGTACATTTAGCTATAAAAAAAATAAAAAAAAATCAAGTTTATTCTGACTTAATAACCATTATTTACAGATAATAGTCTCCTACCACTGCAATCTTCTGTGGGGAATATCATCCATCGTCTGATATTTTGGTCTATTTTATTTATTTGTTTATTTTATCATTTTCTTACCCCTCTTGCTTTGGTAATATGGATTACTTGGCTGAAACTGATCAGCCTTTGGTTGTTTTCTCTGGTCGAAAGTTGTTTGTTTGGTGAAGGGGAGAACTGAATTTATGGAAAATGTTCTAAATTTTTCTCTCATTTCTGATCATGAGAAATAATTAAAACAAGAAAAGGTGTGAATCACCCAATTGGAAAATTTTTCTTTCATCCTTAGTTACGACAATCGTGTTTTTGCATTTAACTTTTACGACAATTTAATGCTTCTAATCGCATGAATTCATTTTAGCTCATAGAATACAATCAACATTCAAAATTAATATATATATATATAATGAAAAAAATATGTATAGACAAATAAAAGATAATTATTAAGTGTAATATTCTTCGTTTTTAAAAATAGGAAAAAAAAATAGTACTAGTTTTTATATAAAATATAAAATTATTAGAGTAGTGTATGTCAAGATATCATTGAATGTTTGAATATCAAAGAAAATTTTCATTTAATATAATCTTATTAGTTATAATAACAAATTATTTTTTCTTTGAATTCAAATACAAATTCATTGATATAAAAAGAAAAGAGGCAATGAAGATCCTAAATGGTTTTTTTTTAAAAAATGTAATATATAGTGGTAATCTTTTCCTTTTCATTATATACGAAAACTTGTTTAGATATTTGAAATCAACCCTAAATTACTTTCCCCATTCAATATCTATGAAAGGGAAAATAAATAAATAAACCACAAATATATATGTCATAGTGTGAATTAATTTCAAATATATAAAAATTATAATAAAAATATTAGATGATTATTAATGAAAGAAATCGAAAAATACACAAGGATAATGTTGAAAAAAAATAAAGTTGCAATTGAGTGTCAAATTTTGTGAAATTTCACCCCTTTAGAAAGGAATAATTAAATTATTTAAATAAGGAAGAAGAAAATTCTCACTCATTTATAAATATATTTTCTAGAATAAATACTCAAAAATGGTATGTAAAAATAACACTTCAAATAAAACCTGATTTTCAACTCAACACTGTAATATTAGTAGATTTAGGTGCAGATTTAAATTGTATACAAGAAGGATTAATTTTTATAGTATACTATGAAAAAACTACTCAAAGAATGTATAATGCAAATCTTCAAAGACTTCAAATAGACTACAAAATTTCAAATGCAAATATATGTAATCAAAATATTTGCTACAAATTCCTACTAGTAAAAAATATGCAATAAGAAATTGTGTTAGGAACCCCCTTTCCGGCCCTATGTATCCTTTTAAAATAGACAATGAAGGAATCAAAATTGAACATAATAGATAATTAATTTATTTTGAATTGATTAGTCCAATCCAATGAAAAGAACTCAATGCCCTTCAAAATAGTGAAGAAATTAATCAGTTAAATTTAATTCAAAAGAAGAAACAACATATCAAATACTTAGAGAAAGAAATACATAATCAAATATGGAAGAAAATCTTCTCCAAAGAGAAATACAAGACATAATAAATAGAGTAAAAAACAAATAGAAGAAGAATCGTGCTCATCTATTCCCAATGCTTTTTAGAATAGAAAAGAACATAGGATCTCCCTTCCGTATATAGAAGAATTCAATGAAAGTCAAATCCCTATTAAGATAAGACCAATTCAAATGAATCAAGAAATGTTGGAATATTGTAAGAAAGAAATACAAGATCTCTTAGATAAAAATCTAATAAGGAAAAGTCACTCTCATTAGAGTTGTGTTGCTTTTTATGTTCAAAAACCCTTCCAAGATTGAAAGAGCTGCTCCAAAACTTATAATTAATTATAAACCTTTAAATAAGGTACTCAAATGAATTAGGTATCCTATACCTAATAAAAGAGATCTTAATGGACACCTACATAATGCTTCAATCTTTTCAAAATTAAATATGAAGTTAGGATTTTGGCAAATCCAACTTCATGAAAAAGACAAATATAAAATTGCATTTATTGTTCCATTTAGGCATTATGAATGGAATGTATAGGATTTCTATGATCCTAGAGAAACATGAAATGCCCAAATCTTTAAATATCCCATTAACCTCAAACAAAGTCCAAACCTTAGGAAATTTTCCTAAGCCACCCTAAAGAACTGCTTCAAACCAAGTTCCTTGCAATTATGTTGCAAAGGCCCATTTGATGAAGGTTCAAGTTCTTGAATCCCATCATTATTCATAATCCAGTTCTATGGATATTTCAAAACTTTTTTCAAAGAATAATTTTTTTCTTCAAATTCTTTTGCATAAAACAAGAAAATTTTATGAATTTACCTTGGTGGATACTGACTTTGTGGAAATTACTCATATTCAAAGTAAAGATTTCACATAATTTTGTTATTCAAAATACAAAATTTTTAAAATCATTTCTCAAAGTCAATGGGGACAAGCTTTTGAGACCCACAAAATGTTTTCTTAAAACTTTAAACCAAAATCATATGATGATTATGATTATATGGATGCTTGGTTTTATTTTTCTTTTTAGGTCATATGATCATTCTTGGTTCTTCCAATAGAATGATAAGATTTGAAATGATTTACCAAATTTGTTCTAAGAATGGTGGCTATTTATTAGCGTCATTCAAGAAATTTTTTGTCTTCAAATTCTATCTAGATATAATTACTTCAAAGAGCATGGTAGGAGTCTGATCCCAACCTCTTGCTCTCAAACTCTCTTCCTTATGTCCAAATTTTCTATTCCATGGACTCTGTTATGGGACTTTGTTCAAACACAACTCATTCCCAAACCTTTTCCTGTGTATTTGGCAAGAGAATTCAAAGTCAAATGGTGATCAAACTTTGTTCCGTCCACCACTCAACAACTCTTTCACATCAAAAATTGGATTACTGTCAAATCCCCTACAATTCAAAGTCAATTATTCAAACTTTATTCTTTTTTTTTCTTTTTTCTTTTTTTTTTTTTGTATTTCCCCCTCTTATTTCTAAAGAAAAATCTTTTTAAGTTAAGGAAATTATCTTAATCAGGATATCATAAGGATACATGTTATTTATGTGAGTCATGAGTCTTAAACAAAAAATAACCATCAAAGAAAAATTGAAGGTACCCTAAGGTTTCAACCTAATTATTTTTGCAATCAAAGGAATAAAAAGAAAAGGTAAGTAAACTAATACTCTTCTCAAATTCTAAAGAAACAATGTTACTTAAAGAATTCTCGTGCAAAATAACTCAAGAGTCACTATGGTAAATCAAGAATCAGATTAACTAACCAAAGAGAATATGCCAAATTTTGAAAAAAAATTAAGGCTAATATATCTTCCCTCCTCAACTTGAATTACACATCGTCCTCAACGTATAGGATAGCAATCAAAAGAAAGAATAAATGAAAATGTTACCTCAAGATCATCAAGTGAGGAGTTTGTTACGAGGACCTCACATAAACCTAACTTGCACAAAAGCAATAAGATCAGTAACAAAAGTATGCATAAAGAAAAATATAAATGGTGAGAATCTAAAAGAGAGTATAAGAGTATAAGTATGTCCCAAATATATCATAGTGTATACAGCCATATCAAAGAAGGTACAAATAAGAATGAAAATCAAGCATTAGTGGCAAGATTAACAACTCCATCTATTTCCTCCAACAAAGTGGTGGCTACCTGGTTAATGTCATCCAACATAGGTGTAGTAGCTTGATCAAGAATCTCCAAGATAGGTGCAACGGTCTTACCACCATCTTGCACCACAAGGGAATCATTGTTGATGATGATGCCCACATCGGTGCTAGTAGGTTGAATGAAAATATTGTCATCAGTTTATCCTGTAGAATCTAGAATATCAATAATTAAGGTAAAAACCTTAGCTATGACATCACCCATTGTCTATAGAATAGGCATGATCTCATAGACTATTGTCGATGCTCTAGTGTTAAAGCCAAAACCAATCACCTCTTTGTCACCATCAACTTCCAAGCTAGCATCAATTGGTGTGACAAAATCTCCCTTTAATCTAGGTGGAACAACCAAGGAAGTGAGTTGTTGTATAGAAAAAGTGACGTTGTCCATCCAAGTCTCCATCCTACCTAGGTGAGCATCAATGTGGAAGTCCATGGACACAAATAACTCCCGAAGTGTGTCTAAACAGACCATGATCAATAAAGTACTTGTGGTAGCATCAATGGCTTGAGGTTGCAAAGGTCTAGCAAAATCATAAAATGGTAGTACTGGTGATCATGTAAAACGATGGTAAAATAAAACAAAGAAAGAAATCCTACGCAAAGAAAAAAATGGATGCTAATGAATTTATGGGTTCATGTAAAACGATGGTAGACCATTCCTAAAATGCATGAGAACATTCAAGGTGTCCAACAATGATGAAAACATGTCTTTAAGGCCTTAGATATAATCCAAACAATTCCTAAGCTCAAATATCATGTGACAAGGAAACCAAAGCGATTAGCTGGCTTAGGAAAATATGCAAAACAAATAGAAGAATCTACTAGAGAGTTTAAAATGTTCCAGAGTATATATAATATAGATTAGGCGACAATTATGCATAACTCATGGAAAAATGAGAACTTTGCTCTCAAAGTATTCTGAGATGTTTAGCAAGCCCTAAAGATCATATTGAAAAAATCCCAAGAATTTTCTCCAAGTATAAACCAAAATTTCTAATACCCTAAGTTTCCAAGGAAACTCAAAATTTCCAAGTAAGGCAAACAAACCATGTGAAGCCAAAATCAATTTGAGTTAAGTTAGATTATTTGAACTTTTTATATTGCATAAATCATATCATTTATGTACTATTATAGCACATATTTTGGCTCCAATTATGCACTTACCATGGGAAACTCATCCCAATAGGTAAGACTAGTTAACCCTCCAATTAGGAGGTGGTGCAGTACAAACTTTAATGAGTTTCCTAAACCTATGAACCGACTGTGAACAAGTTACCTATTTGCAAGAAATCTGTCTTCAATTTTTCGTACAACTCCTAATGCACCCAAATCACATATAATGCAAAAAGTGCTAGGCAAGAATGCTCATAAAGTACAACACATGGAATAAGGATATATAAAAGTGAAACTGGAATATTATTAAATAAATAACAAATTCCAAAACTATTACATCATGTCATACTTTTAAGGGTCCTATCCTAACAACATAGCAGATGCATTTCAAGTAATTTCTCATTATTTTTTTGGAATTGACTTTTCTCTTCTTAATGCTAGGAAAACACTCCCATTAAAATGATAATCCACAAAGCAAGCTATAATATGATAGATGAAGAATCAAAACCTACATAAATCTTAAGTCTTCATTGAGAACCCATTTTAGTGCAATTACTACATATATTGCACAACCAAAAATTCATAAGTGAAAGACATTTGGTTGTATTCTAAGTACAAGTTGTGAAAAGGAGCATTTATGGTAAGTTGTAAGTCAAATATAGATTAAAACTACAACATGCATAATAGCATACCTCTAAGCAAAAATAGGTAATTTGGTTTTCATTAGTAATGGTCAAACTATTAATTTGAGACTTTTATGAGAGATCTTACTAACCCATTTTGGATATGCATGAGCAATAGGATGTTCAATATTTATCTCAACTAACATATAGTAGTCAATGAATGATTGAAAAGTAAATTCATTAGCATTATCAAGATGTATTGTTTTGATTATATAATCTGGAAATTGTGCTCGTAATCTGATCATTTGTGCAAGGAGCCTAGCAAAGTCAACATTATGTGTAGACATGAGACAAACATGTGATCACCTAGTAGAGACATCTATTAAGATCATAAAATAAAGAAATTATCCACATGGTGGATGGTTAGGCCCACATATGTCTCCATGTATTCTTTTTAAAAAGATTGGTGACTTGAATATAACTTTAGTAAAAGATGGTTTAGTTGTCAATTTACCTTGTAAGCAAGCAACACATGAGTATTCATTAAGAAAAAATATTTTATGGTTCTTTAATGGATGTCCATGTGAGTGTTCTATTATTCGACGTATCATTAAAGACCCTAAGTGATCTAGCCTGTTATGTCAAAGGATAAAAAAGTTTGGGTCAATGAACTTATAGTTCATAACAACATATGACTCAATAGGCTTTATAGTTGTATGATCCAACCCAAAGAAAAAAACTAAGGGTTTTTCTACTATAAGCTTTTAATTAGAAATAATAGAAGTAATGTAAAGATATTTTACAATATCTTCATTCATAGTTTCAATATGATATCCATTTCTACGAATACCTTTGAAATTAATTAAGCAAATTTCTTATTGATTTGCTAGAATATAAAACATCATTTATATGGAATCTAGTTTCATTTGATAACATTATTTTTGCTCTTCTAGAGTTTTCAACCAAATTTTTGGTTCCAGATATGGTATTTATATTAGCTTTTGTTAATTTCCATTTAAGGAAATATCTTTTATCTCAAAGAATTTTATACGTGGCTGCATAGTCTACAAGACATACATCACCCTCATTCCTCTTAAAACCCAATAACACATGGATTTTAGATATAAATAATATTTAGAAAAAAAAAAGTATAATATAAATAACGATATAATAAATATAATAACAAGATGTAAATATAAGATATAATGATATATTTATTGATATAACAAGAAATAAAGTAATATCAATTAATGCTAGTATTTTTCATCATTTATTAAATGGTTAGTTTTTTGGATCTCCAAATAAATCAATGTCATAGTAGATTCAGTTAAATCCATCACCATCAATAAAGTTCATCTCTATCGCTTTTCCTTTTACTTTCAATGATGCTTGGTAAAGGTCAACTAAGTGCTTATGCATATGACAAGTACATGCCCAATGCCCTTTCCTACCACATTTATAGCAATTAGTCTCATGGTTCTTAGGAGGTTTATTTTATCCTAGATACACTTCCTATGTTCTTGTTTTACTTCAATATTACTTCACTTTTGGTAGTGCAATGAGGCTTTCTTTTTTTTTGAGAAGTTGAGGAATTACTACCATGAGCACCATAGTATCGAGAATTCCTTCCACGACCATGACCACATCCTTGTCCTTGTCCTAATCCACGTCCACGAGTTTGGAATGATATTGCATTCACTTCGGGAATGGTTTAAATTCATTTGGACAAGACTAGCAATTTCTCATCAAAAACTCATTATTTTGTTCAACAACAAGAATACATGATATTAATTTTAAGTATTTTGTAAATCTATGTTCTCGATATTGTTGTTGTAAGAACACATTCGATGCATGAAATATAGTAAAAGTTTTTTCTAACATGTCTTCTTCTATTATTTTTTCTCCACACAACTTTAATTAAAAGCTAATTTTGAACAATGAGGAATTGTATTTACTAACAATTTTAAAATCTTATAACGTCAAGTGCATCGAATCATATCGAGCTTTTAGGAGAATCAAAGTTTTCTGGTGGTCATATCTTTCCTTCAAATCACTTCATAGAGTAAAAAGATTTTTTACTATAAGACATTCGTTTTTTAAACCTTCATGGAGATAATGGTGAAAGAAAAATCAACGCTTTTACATGATCCTATAGGGATATTTGATTTCCTTTCTTTTAATTGTAATTCCAAGATTCATTGCATCAAGATATATTTCAACCTCAAGGATCCAAGATAGATAGTTCTTTTCCAATAATACCAAGTATCACAAATTTGAGTTTTGTGAGATTTGACATTATTAAAAAACTTTATATATATGAATATTAATGCATTATTTAATATAAAATAAATTTTAAAATAAGTTTTAAATTGATAACATTAGTATTAACCATAATCAGAACCAAATAGTTTGCTTATACCTTCTAACAATATATAACCTAATTTAAACGAACAAAATCAATACTAATATAATGCAAAATTTATTTTATATAAACAATCTTAAGTTTAAAATCAAAGAATTGTCTTCAGAGCAATTCATAATGATAATGTGTTATAAAACGAGAAACAAATAAACAAAATATAAGTTATAAAAAAGAATTGAGAGAATCAGAGAATGAGAGAGTGAAAGAAAGAACTTAAAAAGGTTTTTCTTACTATGAATGTTTTTTATACTAAGAATGAGGAGTCTTTTATAAGCTTTATAATATCTTCTGTTTAGTACTCATTTTTAAGAGTAGTAAATGGAAGTCCAATTAATAAACTTCAATTAGCATGATGGGATTCATCACTTTATTTATGACAAATTTAAATTTTATTTTGAAATGAATCCATTTTCATACTTAAAAAAAAATAAAAAAATTAATAGGTAGAAAAAGTAATTAAATGTGGGAGGAGAGGAAAGCGGCCCATCCGGTTGGGTTAAAGACTGATATACCCCTGAGAGTCAACATCACAAAATTGCTATTTTATTTTATATGACATTTTCTTGTTTCAGAATTGAAAATGGCGTTGTAAGTTTGGAGGCAATTAAGAATCCACCACCTTTCGCTCTCTCTTCCTCTCTGACCAATCTGACAAACTCCTCCGACCCGGCCGTTGCCTTCGCCTCCCTCCTGGGGGACGTCGACGACGGCCCACCGGCCACTATGATTCTCTCTAGAGATCCCGCCGCCATCTTCAGCGGCGGCGGTATCAGGTTTCCTCTCTTCACTCCTTTTACTTCTCGTGCATCGCTCTTAATTTTTCTTGGCTTCTCTTTTATCTTTTTCAGATCAATTTTTTTTTTGGGTGAAAATCCATTTTTCCATTGGGCGGTTTTATTGAATTTTTGGGTTTGGGATATGTTGGAAGGACCCTTTATCGGTCGCATGAAGTTCTTGGTATGTAGAATGGTGTGGGCAATTGAATGGCTCAGTTTTTTTCAAGCTTAGGGTTGTGTTTGGATGGTTAGAATATATTTCCTAGTAGATTTTTTTGGGTATCAAAATTGGAGGATTGCTATAATTTATCCGAATGTTATGTCGTCTTTGCGCAACTTGGTTGGTACCTCCAAAATTTTCCCCATTGGAATCCCTTGTAGAAAATTGCAGATGAAAAAAGAAAAATTGCTTTCTGCCCGGCTACTTGGGTTATTTTAAACCATCAATGTAACACTCTCTAGGCCTTGAAAGGTGGTAAAGTTGTGAAATGGATATTTTTGTAGGTTTAGGGCTTGAGTCACCTCATATTCTTTGATGAATACCTAATCTATGTGTGGGGTATATGTGAATACCTATTAGATATGTGTACAAACATATTAGAAATACATTGCTCTTTTCCCCTGTTCTTACATGTATTGAACATGCTTGGAAGAGTGGGCATGCTGATTACGTACCATGTTCATATTTCTGCCGTGTTATACTCATGGCAGAAATTGTTAGTTGTGCATATTTTTAAGGTCCTGTATTGCAAGTCTTGGTTTATGTAGTGATTTTACGGTATGGAATACAATTAATTGGGCCTTATGCACTATAATTTAATAGGGTAGATAGATGACAGATCCCTATCACTACCAAACCAATGGAAGGTCACGTTGGGTTTTGGCATGTTAATTGTAGGCTGGTTCAAAATAACCATGCTCAAACCAAACCCACCATCGTGTGTATGGTAAAAAATAATATTTAAGGGCATTAAAAAATTATGAAAGGCCATTTAAAGTAATTGATATTAAAAAACTAGTTTAACAATTAAAAAAACCAGGTTGGATGCAGGAGCCAAACTTAAAACTATTTGGCTGGAAAGTTTGGGATCATACTTGCCAACTCTACTTGAGTATATTGTTAACCAAATCATTGATGGGAAATTGAGATTTAGATTAAAGTTCACTTTGATGCCATCATTTTTTGAATGTGGGAGAAGGTACATGGGTGACTAAAATGTTATGTTATGTTTTGTTAGCTTTCTCACTGGTGATCGAAATGCAAGATTCAGCTATGGGTATTCCAGTTTCAAGGGTAAAAGACCTTCCATGGAGGATTTCTACGAGACTAGAATATCAGAGGTTGATGGTCATATGGTAGCCTTCTTTGGTGTGTTTGATGGTACATCTCAACTTCTTTAACCAACATACTTTGGTCTAGGTGTTGTATTTAAGGTGTTCTTTAATCGGGGGCAGAGATCACTACTGAATACTGATGGTATTTTGGTCTTTCTGTTATACTCATTACTCTGTCCAGTGTCTTACTATTTTTCCATGGCCTGATGTATTTAGTTGGTAGAAACTAATTTTTGCATTGGGATGGGGAAAGTTTGAGTTTGGCTTACCCTGCTTTACTATAATCATTTTTTTTTTGGATGTTTTTTGCTCCAATTTAGGTCATGGAGGTTCAAGAACCGCGGAATACCTCAAAAACAATCTTTTCAAGAATTTAAGTAGCCACCCAGATTTCATCAAAGATACAAAGTCAGCCATTGGTATGATGTTGGTGGATCTTATGAGAACAATTTCTTGCTATCTTTTTTCCTGGTGGGTTATTTCATAACAGAAAATTCTACTGCAGCTGAAGTGTTTAGAAAGACTGATGCTGATTATCTCAATGAAGAGAAAGGTCAGGCAAGAGATGCTGGCTCAACTGCCTCAACTGCTGTACTTGTTGGTGACCGGCTGCTTGTTGCAAATGTGGGAGATTCTAGAGTGGTTGCTTGTCGAGCTGGTTCAGGTTTCTGCCTTCTCTATTAAGGGTGGGACTTGTTAGGGCTATATGAGCTGGAAGTTGTGATTGTGCTCTAGGATCAAAAAAGGACAAAAAATGAAGAATGAGAGAATAATGATGAGAATTAATAACTCCTATTATTGATCTTTGACTAAGCATGACTTTATCTATGCTTATTATTGAGAAAAAAGAAGATAGAGAAAAATATGACATCTCATTCTCATGGATAATGATGAATATTAATAAACAAATGCATTTGAGTTCTACTACAATTCATTCAAACTGTATCTCTTACTCTAATTCAAAGTAATAGTAGGTTTCTACTCTAATTCAAACTTTGTATTCTACTATAATTCAAACTAATAATAAATAGATAAATATTAAAATTTAAATTAAGGATAAACATTTAAATAACAATATTCCTAGGTTCTCAACACTCCCCCGGAAGTTGGTGCATAAATATCCATCATGCTCAATTTGCTTGTTAGGTGTTTAAAAACTGGTCTATAAAGTCCCTTGGTTAGGATGTCAGGCAGTTGTTAGGTAATTGAAATAAATGGTGTGCATATAATACCAGCTTCAAGTTTTTCCTTTATGAAATGTCTATCAATCTCCACATTTTTAGTCCTATCACGCTAAATTGGATTATGTGCAATACTAATTGCATCTTTATTATCACAACAAAGCTTTAAAGGGTAGATTGTTGGTTATTTCAGCTCTTTTAGGACATGCTTAAGCCACAACATTTCACAAACCCCATGTGCTATCACTCTAAATTTTGCCTCCACACCACTCCTGGCTACCACACTTTGTTTTTTAATCCTCCAAGTAACCAAATTTCCTTAGATAAACATCCAATTCTTTGAGGTTGATCTCCTCATAGTTATTGAACTAGCCCAATTTGCATCCGTGTATACTTCAACTCCCCGTTGCTCATTCTTCTTAAAAAATAGTCCTTTTCCCAGTGTATTCTTCAAGTACCTTAAAATTCTATAAACTACTTCGAGATGTACTTCAAAAGGTGAATGCATATATTGACTTACCACACTAACTACAAAGGTAATATCTAGTTGAGTGTGAGATAGATAAATTAACTTACCAACCAATTTTTGATACCTTATAGTATCCATCGGAATCTCAATTTCTACCTTTCTGAGCTTTACATTGGGATCTATAGAGGTATCTCAAGGTCTACAGCCACTCATTCCTATTTCCTTTAGGAGATCAAGAATATGTTTTTGTTGTGAAACAACAATTCTCTTCTTTGACTGTGCTACCTCCATTCCTAGAAAATAACTTAAGGCTCCAAGATTTTTAATTTCAAATTCAGCGGCTAGACACTTCTTCAAATGATTCATTTCAACCATATTATCTTCGGTTAGAATAATGTCATTCACACACTCAACAAAATAATAATAATAATGTCATCCACATAAACTATTAAAACTATAACTTTACCTCTTGGAGAGTATTTCAAAAATATGGCGTGATTTGTTTGTCCTTGACAAAAGCCTATTTTCAAGTGGGTGAGTCTCTCAAACCAAGCCCGAGGAAATTACTTAAGGTCATGTAAAGACTTTTGTAGTTTACAAACCTTCAAGCCAACCCTTTTATCAAAGTCGAGAGGTAGATCCACATATACTTCCTCCTTTAGGTCTCCATTGAGGAAAGCATTTTTAACATCTAGTTGTTGTTGTGGCCAATCCAGATTTGCACCAATTGATAAAAGAACTTTGACTATCTTTAATTTTGCAATGGGGGAAAAAGTTTCTAAGTAGTCAATCCCATATGTTTGTGTAAATCCCTTAGCAACAAGGCATGCATTATGCCTTATACTTCCCTTTAGGTAGAGTTACTACCTCCCAAGTCTTATTCTTCTCAAGGGCCCTCATTTCCTCAAGGACAATCTTCTTCCACTTTGGAATTTTTAGAGCATCTTGTACATTCTTCGGAATTTCTACACTAGAAATTTGAGATGTAAACACTCTATGGCAAGACCAAGAAGTGGTTAATATTTATTACCTTGTTGAGGTTGGTGTGGAAAACGTGGAGGCTTTGGCTGCAGAACTTGGATGTAGGGTTGGGAGTCTCCCATCCTCCTACTTGGGATTGCCTTTAGGTGCTCCTTATAGATCCGTGGCTGTTTGGGATGGAGTGGAAGAGAGATTTTAGAAGAAATTGGCTAGGTGGAAGAGCCAATACATCTCCAAAGGAGGGAGGATCACCTTGATTCGAAGCACTTTGGTAAGTATGCCCATTTATTTCATGTCGGTGTTTTCTTTCCCCAGAATGGTTAAATTGACGATAAAGCAGATTTAGAGGAAATTTGTGGGGAGGCGAGGCTCTTGAGTGGAAACCTCATCTTGTACGGTGCAGTTTGGTTTGCCTAGACAAAAGCGAAGGTGCGCTGGGAGTTAAGTACCTTTCTACCCTCAATAAGGCGCTTTTGTGTAAATGAAGCTAGAGATTTGCTAATGAGAGAGGGCCTTTTAGGTATCAAGTGATAAGGGGAAAGTTTGGGGAGGAGCAAGTGGGTTGGTGTTCCAAGGAAGTGAGGGGTGGGTATGGTGTGGGGTTGTGGAAAGCAATTAGGAGGGAGTGACATGTTGTAAGCAGTAGGCTCTCTTTTGTGCTGGGGAATGGACAAATGTTGAAATTTTGGAAAGCTAGATGGTGTGGGGATTGACCTCTTTGTGTTTCTTTTCCCACTTTATTTGTTTTAGCTGTCTCCTAGGATGCTTGGGTCAAAGATGTGTGGAGTTCCACTGAGGGAGGGGGGAGTTGGAGCCCGCACTTTTCTAAACCTTTTAATGATTGGGAGGTGGATGAGGTGCACAAGTTTTTTCTAGGCCTTAATGGGAGGAGAGTTCAGCAAGAAGTGGAAGATAGGGTGCTTTGGAGAGAGACTAAATGTGGACAGTTTTTCGTTAAGTCTCTCTACAAAGCATTAGTTTCAGGCCCTCTAGTCTCTTTCCCTTCGACGATCATTTGGAAAGCTTGTGTGCAGCCTAGAGTGAGTTTTTTGGGTGGGAAGCAATGTGGGGAAAAGCTCTTACTTTGGACCAACTTCAGAAGAGAGGACGACCTTCAGCAAATAGATGCTACCTATGTCAAATGCACTAAGAATCAATAGATCACATTCTTCTCCATTATGCCAAGGCAAGGACTCTTTGGGTGTTGTTTTTCTCTCTTTTTGGGGTGCAGTGGGTGCTACCAGCCACAGTTAAGGCAACGCTTATGGGCTGGGACAGGTTTTTGTGGGAAAAAAGAGAAAGGAAGTTTGAAGAGTAGGCCTATTGTGTCTTTTTTGGACAGTTTGAAAGGCAAAAAACAAAATTGCGTTTGAGGAAGAAGTGTTGTCAATCCAAAGACTTAAGAGTTCTTTTGTTTATTTCCTTTGGTCAAAGACGAAATTGTTCATAAAAGATAGTCTTTCGACTTTAGTTGATTTAATTGATTGGGTGGGAACCCGTTGAGGGTGGGGTTCATGTTGCTCCTCTGTTCGTGGCAGCTGTTGTGTTTTCAATTGGGGAGCGGGGGTTGTTTCTTCTTTGTATACTTTAAGCCACTGTTCTGGCAGCTTCTTCAATACAATTCTTCCCTTTTGCTCATCAAAAAAAAAAAATTAATTGGACCATTTTCTGTTGTTTTTGACCATTCAATACTATTTGAATTTGTGCCGTATGTGGTCCATTGGCCTTTTGATTCTTCTTCATTCCTCTAATAGGAGTTATATCACAGGGTACTTCCTTTTTGCCTCAAGCACCAAAATTCAAGGGTTTTAGCCATGAATGAAAAGTCTCTCTTTTTTCTCCTCTCTCTCTCTTTTTATTATTTTTTATTTTTAGAAGTTTTTATATTTGTTATATTTTTTATTTTTTATTTTTACAAAGTTGGTGGATGAAGTTAGCATGCTTTCATGCTGATTTCATTAGTTGACTGTCTTTATATCTTTGATTTAACTGGAATATTGTAATATATAAATAACTGCAGGGCTAACAGGCTCTTCTTTGTTGAGTGATCATTATTGTTTTTGACTGCAGCTATCCCACTGTCCACTGATCACAAACCTGATAGATCTGATGAACGACAAAGGATTGAAGACGCTGGAGGTTTCGTTATTTGGGCAGGTAAGTTTCAATCTTTGCAGTCTTATTTACATGCACAGACCATGCCTATGCCTAACTGTGGTGTATGTTCATGCATTGGGAAGGTTCTCAAGTGGTTGTCCTTCAAGTCAACTAACTTCATTATGCCATTTAAGAGTCCCAAACTCTGGCTTGAGTACGTAGTTGTGAACTTTCATACACTAACCTACAATTCTTTGGATCAGTACTGCCACTGGAGAGACGCAAAGTTTAACTGACAATAGGGTTTTGATTACAGAATTTTCTGAAGTTTTCAATCCCTTTCATAAATGAACTCCAACTCTTTGGTGAAAGACCAATCGAAGGAATAGTTAAATAAACCACTGCCATGCAAGTTCATGATTGCTTAGTTAAGACCTCATTTGATCTTGCTCATGAATAACAAGCAACATCAATCTCATTTTGAAGTCCATTACTAAACGACCTGAGCTGGAGGAACATGGAGCTTGACTTGGTAGTCTTATCACAACCACTGGGATCATAGTGACATTGATGGCACATCTGAAATACTACGATATCTTTGTGGGACATTGCACATGCATGTAAAAAGAAAACTCAAATAATTTATTTATGATTATTCCCTTTTAATGAACACCGTAGGGTTTAAAGGCTACCCTACCATAAATAAGTTTCTATTAATTGAAAATGGATATGATGGTGCCTTTGAGGCTTGTCTTAAGTGGTAAGGGGTTGGGGGCGGGAAGTAGGAGGTTCCAAGTTCAAGTCTCAATAGGGAGGAAAAAAGATTGCCTATAAGGGTGAAAAAAAGGACATGATAGTTCCAGAATCCAGATAAACAAAACCATCTTTCGGAGCTGCTTTATGAACTATAACTATGTGCGATCATGGAACCTGAGCAATCCAATACCTGGAGCTCAGCCTGCTTACTATCTATGTAATGGATTTCAATCCGAAGAGAACTCTGAACTTCTATTCTAGAGCTTTTGGTTGATCATGACAGATGCACAGAAGGAGAATAAAATATGTGAACAGTTTGATATATGACTATATACTCCACATTGATTTTGTCAAGCAGAGGATGTTTCCTATATGCGAAGCAGAGAAAAGTAGGAAATATAGCCCTATTATGCTTATGTTGGCATTTAGGGAAAATATTCAATGGTTTGGAGCAGTCGGAGTCGCGACTGAAAAATGTTTTTATGTACTCTTTGTTTGTGTGGTCTGGGAGATCCCCAGGAAATGAGGAAGCATCTTTTGTGCATATCATCAATGTGTTGCATTGTCCATATTGTGCAAGCAATTCTTTTCTTTTGTTTTATTTTTTGTTTCTTTTGATGACTTGGCATAGCTCTTGTGTATTGGGTTGCTCCCTCTTTAGGTGCCTTCTAATATAAATTCTTGTTTACCTATCCAAAAAAAAAAAGAAAAAAAAGACATTGATTCTTAGCTGATTTCTTTAATGCATAATATATATTCTTACATAGTGATCACATGCATGTTCACATCAATAAAATTTAAAGTAAATATGGAAATTAAACAAAAATAATTTGTCTTGAAAACCAGCAGCTCCATGACTTCCATAACTAGTTTGTTTACAAACGACATTTTGTTTCCAAGTATATTGTGCTTTTATTGTATGTTTCAGTTCTTATCTATAATTGTTTTCATTTTGATTTGACTTGTATATATTTGTAGATTTTGTGGTAGTGAACTCTAAATTGTGTACATGTGATCATATGTGTGGCAGCATGAATTAAAGCTTTTTAGTTTTTTTGTGGCAATCTTTTACCTTCTTTTTTGAAATAATTTGTTAAGTATGATGGTAATTTTTCCAATAAAAAAAGTATGAAGGTTATTTTTTTTTTTTTTTAATTTTAATTTTCTGTGAAGGTGTAAATTTTATATTTGATGGTCTGCTAATGTGGTTTTGGTTGTTATGATTACCCCCAAGCTCCAATGATACAAGTCTAACATGGATTTCAGATAGTAAAACTGTACCTGAAATTTCTCTAAAATGTTTCTGAACTTCACTAGGAACCTGGCGGGTTGGTGGTGTTCTTGCTGTTTCTCGTGCATTTGGGGATAAACTTCTTAAGGCATATGTTGTTGCCGATCCAGAAATTCAGGTAACCTTATATTGGGTGCTGTTCAAGTGCAAAAATATGATTGCTCCTCTCATTTGTCTCACAAGAATCTTTTATTTTGTAAACCCTGGAGGTGCTCTCTTATATGATGCTAATACATCTACATATAATGGATTATAATCTACGTGCTAACTTTAAAGTAATTTTATATATTATTGTTGTGAGTGGTCCATCGTATCCAGACTACCTAAAGGAGATACAAAGAGCATGGGAAATGCATGTTGTTGGGAATATGGTTCACTCTCTTCTAGTAGTTTGGGTATTTAAAATTTTAATTGCCAGACATGTGCTTCTGATTCTTTTCAGTTTGGTGGA
Organism: Vitis rotundifolia; assembly: GCA_030254885.1. Lineage (NCBI taxonomy): Eukaryota > Viridiplantae > Streptophyta > Magnoliopsida > Vitales > Vitaceae > Vitis > Vitis rotundifolia. The sequence goes on along the minus strand of CM058168.1, from coordinate 12,439,835 downwards.
ATTTTCCACTTGATGCTATATTTAATTTTAAAATTGGGGTGAACCTCCTTTTTTTTTTCTTTTTTTTTGTGCAATATTTTTTTCATATGTGGGTGTGGACTGTTCCTTCCATGTCTTGTCTTTTCATCGTTGGACAAATTAACCCAACTCCATTATGAAAAACTTTCCTATCTCATCATTGTAAGGCACATTAACCATCTCCATTATGAAAAATTTTTCCCTGCCACTTGAGCGTTTTCAATATGGTTGTGAGGCACTTTCCTTGTTTTACTATGCATTGGACATTTTAGGATGTGGTTATTATTCGGATCAATTTCACCGGTGTGAAGTAATGCCAAGAAAGAAAATGAAATGATGCTTAGTTGGTAAGGATGCTGATCCTGTGCTTATTGCTGCACATGAGCCCTCATTTGTTTACTCTTTTGAGGGGTTCTGAGCAAGTTGACCGCTATACTGTATGGACCACACATTGAGTGACAATGAGATTATGGTCATGGAATGAGCCAGTAGAATCTCTGGAGAGTGGGAATGAAGATTTTCAATACATTACTAAAGAGTCGGATTAAAAATTAAAAATAATAATTATAATTACAAGTTAGTGTATCTAACAGTAACAAAACCCAATGTTTGATGGTAGAGTTAGATTGTTCATTTAGATCAATAACTACTAGCATCACCAAGTTGGAGTTCCTTGATGCATGTTCTGGAATGAAAAATGGAGAGAAGCAGGAAAGCTGGAAGGAACATGGAAAGAGTTTAGAAAAACAGATATTTGCAAACATGCTTTATTTGGAAGATCTCTCCTTAGATAATCGGAATTGAAGGACTTTAATTTCAGTAGGGAATTGGGCATTGCTAATCATGATAATTTTAAAGCGAAATTCACATCTAAAATAAGTGAAATTTATTGCCTCTTTAATTCATGCTGTTACTTATGGATGAAATTCTTTGATCTTTATTGCCATTTTATTTTTTTGATAAAGCATTTGGATTTTTTGTATTAAAGTTTAACTTCATTGTCTTGCCTTTATACTATATTTCCACTCCACTTGTTGCTCATGAAGTTATCCCTTTCAAATGCTTAGGAAGAAGAAATTGATGGTGTAGATTTTATAATTATTGCAAGTGATGGACTTTGGAATGTCTTATCAAATAAGGTAAGTATTTTCTTACATATAAATCATTCTGCAGGGGAATAATGGAATCATGTAGATGTCTTTATGTTTTTTTGCCTTTTGGTGAAATTTTAGGTAGATGTTTTTCTTGGGTGGATTTGAATTTATTCAAAAGGGGAAGTAGACCATCAAGCTTTACACCTGGATTAACTGGCTCCAATGGGCGCTTACTTTTTTTCTCAAGAGATACTTCACTCTTGAATTCCTCAAGTGATGCCCCACATTTGACAAACCCCAAATGATACCTCATTCTTAGATTTTCCCTCAAGTGATACCCCACACTTAAGCTCACCTCAAAAGATTTACAAGAAACGAATTTTTCAATGCAAATTTCTAGTTTACAAATTTTTGCTTAAGGATATAAAGAAAACTAGGATTGATTAGGTGCACTAAGAATGGAATGCAAGTATAAGCTCAATGCTTTCAAAATATTTTCTTAAAGCTCAAAAGATAATTGAATAATAATTTGGAATTCTTCTCTTTTTAAAAAAATATAAAGCATAGAGCTTTGATATAGAAGTTAAAAGATTAAACTAGCCATTAGAAATAAAATAAGGTGGTGTTTGTTTTTTTACTTAATTCTAAATAGAACCTTGATGCTTAATAGAGTTAAATATTAGGTTGTTTGTTTTTGTAGTATTTTATTTCTATTAAGTATTAAAAAGGAAAAAAAAACCAATATGTTATTTTTTCTATTTAGAAAAAGTTACATATTTTGGCTTTTTCTATTTAGTAAAAAGTTTATAATAAGTCATGAAAAAGTAGAAAAACAAACAACTTAAATTCTAAAACTAAATTGCTTGAAGTAAAAAGCCAAAAAAACAAACACCACCTAAGTCTCCTACAATCAGACATCTGCATATTAGCCATTAGAGCATTTAATGAGGTGCAAAGAGCCACTGGAGGCCGAAAGACAAACATGGATGTTCAAGTGGTCATACACATTGCCAAGTGGTCATCCAGATGGACGTTCACATGGCTTCTAGTAGCTAAAAATCAATGCTCAAAGTAAGTGGTCATCTAGGTGGACATCCACTTTGTTTCTAGTATCCATTTTGTCCCAAAATAGAGCAAGTAGACGACTGCTTGGAGGTCCACATGACAATTGGATGATTGCCTGGACATCCACATGGCTATTGGATGGCTATTGGATGGCTATCTGGTCATCCACATATGCTCTAGCCCAATATTTTTGAAAGTTCATGCATGTTTTAGGGCTAAGACCTTTTTTAACTAACTCATATGAAAGTAAACCACCTTCTAACAAAGTTTTAACCAATATTTTGAGAATTTTTTCAAGTGTAAGACACCTCAGTTAAGTTGATAATGTTTTTAAGAAACTTTAAAAGATTTTGATGAAAAGCTTGAGGTTCAAGGTAGTCACTTAGGTTAGGTAGATCTTTCCATCCCCAAAATAATTTTCATCCAAATTATAAAAGTATGAAATCAATTAAAAACTTATGGATGAATGTTTTAGTGCTTAACAAAAATATGCAGTCCTAAATTAGTGCACTCATCATCTTACATAAAGTATTCTAATGATAAACTTCATAAATCTTTTCTTCATTCTTTTTAAATTCCTTTTTTGCTCCATGTATCTTCTTCTTGATGGTTCCAAGGAGCTCCTCTTGACTAATACACTTAGGTATAACCATTAGATGCAAACTTTGTTTTGTTATTATCATAAAACGAGATTAGCCAAACCTTGGTCTAACAGTGTGTGTCATAGTAGCATGCATCATTCTAAAGTGTTTCAACTAGTCAATGCTTCAGACAAATGATGAAATGTCATTCGTTTGGTTCACTTGTCATAATACAAAAATTATAGTTCTTAGCTCATATTCTGAATGTCTCGGAACTTCATGTGATAGCTCTTGCATTATTCACCTATATAACAAGGGAAGAAAAGGAAGGATGTAATACTATATTACAGTTACAGTCTTAGATGATGTGATTCTATGGGAATCTGGATTACATCTGGAACTTGATATTATCATGAAATGATGCCAAGAAAAACTAGCTAGTAAGACAACATTTGATTGATTTGTGGGTGAAAAAATAATATGGGAGATGATGTATTTTATAAATAGAATTAACAAAGGCAGGTTTCTAAGATCGTTGTGTTGATTATGTAGAGAGGCCAAAACTTTCCTTTGTTGAGTGAACACAGAAATACACATCTATATGCTAGATACACTAAACACACAAGTCCATGTTGGTTCATTTTGTGTATACTGAAGGCTTCTCTGTTTCGCAACTTCCAAATGCTGTGGTGTCTAATTTAGCAGGAAGTAGCCTATGAACATTTGCCCTCAAAGAATGTTATCAGTATCTATTTGAGGATCTCTGAGCATTTACAAAAGCAAAATATGAGGATAGGTGTAAAAATTCACTATTTAATGCTTTTTTTCATGTTGATCAATTACATGATATTTCCCATGAAGATAAATCTTATGGAATCCAAGCCCCTCAAAAACGTTCTTTCTTCTGCGGTCAGGAGGCCGTGGCTATAGTGCAGGACATTATGGATGCAGAAGCAGCATCAAGAAAACTTACACATGAGGCTTATGCACGAGGGAGCTCTGACAACATTACTTGCGTTGTTGTCCGATTCAAGAACTCATGAGAACATATCGAGGTTTGGATGAGTCTGTCATGGTCATGCTCCTACCAAGTTGAAGATTGAATAGCGTTGTAATTGGCGTTAGCCTCTTGATTTTGGCAGGTAAGGGGCTGGAGAATGGGGAAAGTTCTCATTTCTGCAATATTTGCTTGAAGTTGGTATAACAGTTGAGTTGTCCAAGTTATGGGTCCTACTAAGGGCCTTAGTCTGTGTCGTGATTATTGGCTTTGTTGCATCCATATAATTCTAATCTGCTCTGAAAATGCAAGCTTGGTTTACTGGTTTGTTATCAACACATCCTCCTAACTGTATAAACCAACTGTTGTGCATTTGGGCATTTGGCATCCCCAAATCTCCTTTCAGGACTGAATGCCGCCCTTGTGATATGCAGTAGCTTAGGGTTTAGCTTGATCCTTGGTTTATCATAAGGAAGACATAAACCCATAGAAAAGAAAAGCCCTTTGTCATCATAATAAACCAGTGATCAAGTTCATGTTATTAAGAATACTGGAAATAAATTGAGATGTTAAAAGCATATTTGGGAATGGATTTTCAGACTCAAAAAGATGTTTGGTAATTTATTTATTTATATATATATGCATATAGAAAACTATTTTTTGAGAACCCATTATGAAAACATGGTGTTTTTTGAAGATAATTTTCAATTTTTTTTCTCTTCTTTCATTAAGAATGATTGAAAATAAAACATTAAAACTATTTTTTTACAATATTTTTCAATTATTTTCTTTTTTTTTATGAAGAATAATTAAAAATAAAACACCAAAAATATTTGAAAATATGTAAAAACAAGTTAAAAATATTTTAAGTTTTTTAAATAGATTTTATTCTAAAAAATATCATAAAAGAACCGTTCTTAAAACCATCCTTTGAAGATATTATTGCATGAAAAATTAGTATAAATAAGTGCAATTTTAAATTTAGAATGTACCATCATACTCACTCAAAATGGAAGTAGGTTTGGAAAAGGATCTTAGAGTGTTTAGGGTTGGGCGGGGCCATCTATTATCTCTAAAAGCCTTTTTCTTCTCGTGGGGAACAAACATGTTTGGAGAGCACAGTATAATAAAATATGCTGCATTCAATAAGGATGAATTGTTCTTAAAAAGGAATTTATCGTTCTTTGCATGTATTTTACCTTTAATTTTTTTCAAAGATTTATTATTAAAAGCTAATTTTGGTATAAATTTAGAATTCATATCTCAAATTTGAAATTTTAATCCATATTTGAAAGATATATTTTAAAATTACTGTTTCTAATTTTAATAGAAGTCATATTTTTTAAATTAATAATTTAAAACAATAACTTCATAATTCACATTTTATTTGATAAAGGATGATTTTGACCTAAAATTTTAAGCGACGAGTACTTTTCTTTTAGTTAAACTATAAGTAATTTTAATAGCAGTCGTATTTTTTAAATTAATAATTTTATAAAAATTACTATGATTTTGACCTAAAAATTACTATTATAAAAATTGATAAAGATAAATAAATAAATAAAAAATAGTATGACACGAACTTGAGATCCAAATTTGTATGCTAAAAGTTAAAACTTGTGGGCTTGGAATTGAGATGATAAAATATTCAAATTAATTAACCCCAACAACCTATAATTGGCAACTAATTCTTTACTTAAAATGGCAATTCAATTTTTAGACGTGTGAAATTTCTATTGGTCCGTGAAGTTAGTTAACAGCAAGGTAACTTTAATAATTCCCTTGTTTTCATAAACCCTAAAACACAACAGAAGGAGGCTTGGCTTCTCGCTTGGTCGTCTTCCTCTGTGAAAACCTCCCAGGGTTCTCTCATGGCGGGGTTGAATCTTCTCGTGAGCTCCAAAGCGGAGCTGAAGCGAAAGGAGAAGCAGAAGAAGAAAGCTAGGTCAGGGGGATTCGAGTCTCTAGGGCTGAGTTCCAATGTCTACAGGGCCATCAAGCGCAAGGGCTACCGAGTCCCCACTCCCATTCAGCGCAAGACCATGCCCCTCATTCTCTCTGGCTCCGACGTTGTTGCCATGGCCCGTACTGGTTCCGGAAAAACCGCCGCCTTCCTCATTCCGATGCTTGAGCGCTTGAAGCAGCACGTCCCTCAGACCGGCGTTAGGGCTCTCATTCTCTCACCTACTAGGGACCTGGCGCTTCAGACTTTGAAGTTCACCAAGGAACTCGCTCGATACACTGGTCAGTTTTTATTTATTTGGTTATTGTCTTTGTTTGGTTACTGAGAGTACTGGCGAAAAGAAGAACATTCTTTCCATGTTCATGACAGTTAGGCTAAATAACATATTTAGGTTTAGTTTAGTGGACGCTCCCTTAAAATGTTATCAAAATTGTGATGATTTGTTGAATCAGTGATGCTAACCATTTTGGAAAGTATTATTATTGTTGTTATTTTTTTTTGTTATTAGCAGTGGTAGGGACTGTTTCTGAGCAGTGTTAAGACAATTGTCGATACCCTGCATTTGAAAATATGATTTGGGCAGAATGCATACTTGTTTATTCTTGTCAGAAAACAGAACATAGAGAAAACTGTAGCTAATATTATAGATGATGTAGCTTATAATGACATTGTGAGTCCACTGATAGCTACAATTGAAGAATGTGCAACTATTGAGACATGTAATTTGAGAATGTAAATAAAACAGATTGAATGAAGAAGCTGGTATTCCGCCCTGTTTTTGGAAAAGCAATTGTCATTTCCATCACCAAATTTCATTCCCACCACCTTTAAGAACCATAGAATTGTTATTAGCAAAGTGCATATACTCTCAAGGTGAAAGAATTAACTATTAACTTAAGGACTTTTAGCATGATTTCAAGGTTCTGCCATTCCCAATTGCCTTATGTAGCCTTAGCTAATGTATCACCATCTGTTATAATTTCCTAAGATGGTGAGTTGTTCACAAATATTTATCCTCTCAAATTCTTAAATCAATCAATAGATCAAATTTGTGTTTAGTCAGTTTTGAAAACCTTCTTTGTTTGATGCAGATGTTCGCATTAGTTTACTTGTTGGTGGTGATAGTATGGAAAGCCAGTTTGAAGAATTGGCACAGAATCCTGATATTATAATTGCAACTCCTGGTAGGCTCATGCACCATTTGTCTGAGGTTGATGACATGTCATTGCGCACAGTGGAATATGTGGTGTTTGATGAAGCTGATTGTCTATTTGGCATGGGTTTTGCTGAGCAGTTGCATAAAATCCTTGCCCAGCTGAGTGATAATCGTCAGACCTTGCTTTTTAGTGCTACCTTACCAAGTGCTCTTGCAGAATTTGCCAAGGCTGGTCTACAGGACCCTCAACTTGTGCGTCTTGATTTGGATACTAAGATTAGCCCTGACTTGAAGAATAACTTTTTCACCTTACGACATGAAGAAAAACTTGCTGCCTTGCTGTATTTGATAAGGGAACAAATCAGTTCCGATGAGCAGACATTAATATTTGTTTCCACAAAGCATCACGTGGAGTTCCTTAATGTCCTTTTTAGAGAAGAGGGCATTGAGGCTTCTGTATGTTATGGTGATATGGACCAAGATGCTCGCAAGATTCATATATCAAGGTTTAGATCAAGAAAGACCATGTTGCTAATTGTGACAGATGTTGCAGCTAGGGGCATTGACATCCCATTGCTCGATAATGTTGTTAATTGGGATTTTCCACCAAAACCTAAAATTTTTGTCCATCGAGTAGGGCGAGCTGCGAGGGCTGGTCGGACTGGTACTGCATTTTCTTTTGTGACATCTGAGGATATGCCTTACCTTTTAGATCTTCATCTCTTCCTCTCAAAACCTATTAGAGCTGCTCCCACTGAGGAGGAGGTTTTGCAAGATCCAGATGAAGTAATGTCCAAAATTGATCAAGTAGTTGCAAATGGAGGAACTGTTTATGGGCGGCTCCCCCAGACAGTTATAGATCTTGTTTCAGACAGGGTTCGGGAAATTGTTGATTCATCTGCTGAACTGGCTTATTTGCAGAAAACCTGTACAAATGCATTTCGCTTGTATTCAAAGACAAAACCTTTACCTTCTAGGGAGTCCATTAGAAGAGCAAAAGATCTACCCCGTGAAGGGTTGCATCCAATTTTCAAAAATGCACTAGGAGGTGGTGACTTAATGGCACTGGCTTTTTCTGAGCGCTTGAAAGCTTTCAGGTGGGTGCTAAAATAAATTGATTGTATTAATTTTAAGTATGTTCCTAGAAATGGTTAGTTTAATCTGTATTATTCATGAAATTTAGAGTTGCAAATTATTAACTGTTGAGTTGCTGATTTATTCTATAGACCAAAGCAAACCATTTTGGAAGCTGAAGGTGAAGCTGCTAAATCAAAGAATTTCCAAGTAAATTTCTGCTCTTGTTAATTTGTGCCAGCATTTATATTTAATTGATAAGCCCCTGAACATACTGTGGAAAAAAAATTCATTTTCCTTGGTTTCATTTTTCTTCAATATTCTTGTACATGGCTTATCATTTTCTTTGGTTTCTTGCTATTGGTGATCAGATTTCTTCATCTTTGATCCTTGCTATGTTTGTATATTTTAAACTTGCTAGCTATGATAAAAGCTGGAGTTTATTCAGTTCCATTAAAATATCTGTCTCCTTAGTCAACCCCTTGCTTTGCCTTCATTTTTATTTATCAAACAACTTTTGTACTGTAAATCAAGCTTGATATAGACACAATCATGTTAATGTACATAAATTTGTTTATTATGAAATTTCAATTATTAGTTGCAATTTCCTTCCTTGGAATATTTTCATATGGGTATTGTGCAGTCAATATGAATGAAGATTCTCTCTCTCCTACTGAATTTCTACTGCATTTGTGATTTAAGTAATTTAAGTTAGCAAATAGCAATAGTTTGTTAGACAGTCATACCAAGGAGCTGAATGATGTGACCACAAAATTTTAGCAACAGTATGTGGTAGAAGTTTGATTAGTGTGGTTCATAGGCATTCCTAGAAAGCATTCATCTTCACTTTGAGATTTTTTTTGGGGATGCAAGTTGATCATTGTGTGAGAAAACAGAATGTTTTTTTCTTTCCCCTTTTTCTTTTCCCTTTTTCAAGGGAAAAAACTAGCTGCAGAGAAGTCTTGGTGAAGGAAATGTCATGAGATAAATATAGGTGCCAAGCTTTTCTGCAGGTAAAATTTAAAACCAATTTGTGGATGTTCTTTAAATATTTTAATATTTGAAGTAGAACTATTTCTAACAATTGGAAAATTATAGTTTACTAACTTAACATGAACTTTCTGCATTTTTTTTTTTATCTGTCTTTCCTTTGGGCCCCAACTGGAATTTCATGGCTACTTTCATGCTTCAACTAACTAGCTTGCATTTCTACTATGGCATTCATGTTCAGATTGAATTGTTTTCTTTGATGGCCTATCCTGGAAACAACCAATATCACATCCTTAATCCTCTATAACCCACATGGAACCCTTTTTAGTTATAACGTGTCTCAGTCCTGAATTTTATTGGAGTAATTGCATTCCCTATGTTGAGGTGCTGTCTTTTTTATTTATTTAATTTATTGCCTAGACAAGTGAATCCTGATTTCAGTACCTTCCAAAGTTTTCTGTTCATCCTTCCTCTCCCATTGGTTAGAAGAGTGGTTACTATATTAAAAGAATATAATGGGAACCAAGTGCTTGCCATTTATTGTTGTATTCATCAACCAATTCATGTTTTTTTTTTTATTGATTGTTCTTGTTCCTTCTTTTTATGTAATGCTGTTTCCAAATATATGCTATTATGTTTGTGTGTGTGTGTGTGTACATCCACTTGCCATACCAAGTAATTCAGAGGAATGCCAATATACAGTAATTTTGAGGTTTATTTTTCCTTTAAATTTCATTCACATTGAGTTTGTGGCTTAATTGCAGGGTCCTGCTGTTGATGTGATGAAAAAGAAGAGGGCTATTCATGAAAAGGTCATTAATTTGGTACAACAGCAACGCTCTAGTGATCATGTGGCAAAGGTAGATATCTCAGTGGAGTATGTCATGCATATAAAAATACTTATCAAAAAAAAAAAAATGTCATGCATATAAAGACCTTTAAATTTGCATCTAAGAAAGCATGAGATATACGCCCATCCATGTGTATATCTCTCTATCCATCTAAGTATATATAGATTGAGACTGGGAAAAAGGCTATTTTCCTCTTAAAGTGGGAAATTTAGCTTTTCTCTTTTAGTGAAGGCCACTATAGTCTATCATAAAAAATGAAAATAAATAACCTAACATTAGGCAAGCATAATCAGGCCAAATTCGTTGGGGTGGGCATGAAGTACCAGTGTCCAGACTTGTCCCAGAAACCATACAGGACTGAAAATTCATGGGTAGGTAATAGCTTGATATGTCTGGTTGCTTTCACATTCTTGCAAGTTTGTAGGTGCCCTATCAATTACATTTACTGATGATGCAAGCAACCAAATATTTTTGGCAATATCATTGACTAGATAATTGCCAAGCTCTACTAACCTATATGGTTGGCCAAACTGTTTTCAGTTATTGAGATAGGGCAATCAACCAATCACTTTTTTGTGAGACTTGGGTTATGTGGATTTAGCTGATTTGGATAGGTAAGAATCATGGACCATGCATGTCTACATAAAACTTGTCTTCAAAACTTAGAATAAAAATGAGACACTGTTTGCTTTCAGTTATATTTGGTGGCTTGTCAGCTGTTTTCTTATGAATCTTTTGGTTCTAGATGCAGGAAGTCGAACCTGAAATAGCTTATTCAAAGGATAAGGAGAAAAAAGGTTATTTTCTTGGCCAGTGTTTATTTTTCTTCTCTTGCTCTAGTTTGATCTCTCTCTCTCTCTCTCTCTCTCTCTCTCTCTCTCTCTCTCTCTCTCTCCATTCTTTCAATGCTCCATTTAATACTCTTGAAATAGGGCATTTTCTCTGTGTAACTTTTATTCTAATATACAGTTAAAACTTTCTTTAGTAGGTCTTGATCCAGAGAATAACAATGAGAGTTTTCTGACTATATTTTTGTACTAGGTTTGGTGGGGACATTTTCTTTATCAGTTGTAGTAGCAGGAATGTATGGGTTTGACTTTCTGTGCAGCCACTTCATGCAAAAAAGGTAGAGGTTAGGCACATTAGAAATCCCCATCCTTCCCCTCGAATTCTCAGATGGGCTTTGCATTAGGTAATGGCATTTGACTTGGACAGATGTTATTTGATTACAGTTGATTTGTGTCAGTTGGATAGTGGCGTTTTGACAGATTCATGTGGTAGCATCTTGTTCAACTTTTCTTTACCTTCCAAAAGGTTTAATACAAGTAAAGGGGAGATTTTTGGCTTCCTAGTGGCCCTTTTAATGGGCTGCTAGTGGGGATGGAGTGACATGTTGATGGAAGGGATTGTTCATTGTTATTAACTGGATTAACAAAATCCTTCGTGGTCCACGATAGTTGCTTACTAGATGTATAAACTTCTGGACATGTTACAATTCTTGTTTCATCTTTATCTTGGATTCATTGGTCGAATGACATAGGAAGCTGATATTTTGTCGTAGAGGACCACTGATCATAGTTCAGAAGAGTTAGATGCCCCTTATTTTCTGAACTTTGGAGTTATGTAATACAAATCAACTTCTTTCATACAGTAGCTACTGCTGTCCACCAAAACTTTTGATATTGTAGATATCCATAATCCAGGGCTAAGAAACAAGATTTGACATTTTGATACTGTTGACTACTTTAATGCATGCGCTTGTAGGAATGATCTCAAATAGTGAATTCCAAGATTATCCAATGGAACTCAGAAAAAATCAACTAAAGGGGGGTTCTGGGGTTGGCTGTTAAAACCTTCAAAGAATGTTGTTGGCTTAGCTTCTGTTCTACTGCTTGGTTAATATGTTCCCCCATTGGCAACCAAACCCCCCAACTCACACATATGATAGACATACCTGAAATTAGGGATAGATGCCCAGTAAGGATGAGATATGATAAACATACCTGGAAGAATGTTGTTCGCTTAGCTTCTTTCTTCTCAAACTTTCAATTTTTCTGCATCAAGGTAACTCATCCAGAGAGGGTGACTCAACCAGGCAATTCCTAATGTTGTAATGTTGTTTATAGTTTTTGTGTGTGATGCAGCAGGATATCTTACTATCTAGTCCAATAGATATCAAGGGTTTGAATCTTGGATTCTTGGGTCGTCAGCTTTTACTTTGTGCACCGTTCTTTATGTTAGTTCACTTATGATGATTGGTTATTTACTTCTTCCTATTAGAGTTGTGCTATATTTCTGTCAGTGAAGTAAGTTTCATTGAAGAAATAGAAGGTTGATTACTTCCTGAAAAAAATTGTGAAGTTGCTTCTCCTCCTAGAAATTAGTATTTCCAAAGAATTTTTTGCTTATCCTAGTTCTATCTTCTTATATTTTAATTTTTGTCCAATAAGAAATGAATTATATTACTAAGAGCCAAGAAAGACAAAAAAGGACACAACAGAAGTCCTTTGAAATGAAGCAAAAGAAAAAGGAAAAGTAACTGATGTAGGATGACCTTAGGATGGTTGCCTGCATTCAAATAGGTGGGCTAGGGTTATTTTTTTAGGGTGTAAGGAGAGGAACAAGGAATAAAGTTTATGGTAAAGAAAAAAAAATAGAGAGAACGAAGATACAACAAAGAAAAGATGAAAACCTTAGAATCTCACCATTGAGGATTGCAATACTTGCAATAAAAAAAAAAATATATTATTAACATCAATCAATTCATTACTTTGATTTACATCGATTAGCCTTATTTAATCGAAAGTCTACTAAGATTCTAATAACTTATTGTGACTCTAATTCTAATTATCTTATAACCTAACTAGTTAATCCTAATTTAACTCCAACAAATACTAATCCTAATTTAATTCCAATCAATACTAATTCTAATTTAATTCCAACTAATATCAATCCTACTTAAAGTTTATTTATGTCTTCCCTTTCCTTCTTGAATAGACTTTAAAAGGCTTTCCTCCATAGTAACATATTGGTAAGAAAAGAAAATGAAGTCATTGATATACATATATATATATTGGTCCTTTTACATTTGAAAACTTGATTTTTGAGTAAGCACTACTGTCCTTTTTTGGATAACTAATATTGATGTTTTTCCTTGGATGTTAGGAGGCTCGGGTTCTAAAAGAAAGGCAAAGACCTTCAAGGATGAGGAGTACTTTATAAGTTCAGTGCCAATGAATCGCGTAGGTTCCCTGTCTTTAATGCCATCTGATGTTAATTATCCTGCCAAATTGATCATGTATGTTCCTTATTGTGGTTGCATGCTGCAAAGTTTCATTTTACAAGCACTTTTCTGTGCTTCTGTGGTGCAGTTGCTGTTTGAGATTTGCTTTTAACATTATGAAAACTTGGCTATGACTTTTAACTTATATTGGGTATTAATCTCAGCATACAGAGGCAGGACTCTCAGTAAGAGCTAATGAAGGTTTTGGATCAAGCAGGTAAAGATATGTATTTGTGCATTTGAACTCTTTTTGCATTTCAATGATTGTGGTTATGATTATTTTGATGGATTTACATAAATTAAGATAACGTACCCTATGGCTGCAAAATTAAACATTGAATAAGGTGAGATTAGAGAGTTATTTTATTCAAATAGAAGCACTTTAAAAATGATAAAAGAAATTGTAAACATTTGTCTTTCAGAACTCAGTCATCATTTGCTCATCCAACTTGTCTATACCTTTTTCTTTCTGTTGATGTTCTTATGATAAATTTGACAGCTGACAGGGATGGGCAGGTATATCTCTCCTCTTTTATCCAATTTTTTGGGTAATAAAAACAGAATATTAAAAAAGAAAAGTGGATGAGAAGTACATGAGAACTCTAACTTTAACTGCTATACAACTTTATGATGAAATAGTAGTCCTGAACTCTTTCCCCTTTAGACAGAGTAGGTTCTGAATGAGGTGTATGTATGGGATTATTTTTTGTTTGTCATAGAAATACAGTATTTATGAGAATATTTTATGAAAAAGTCAAGACTCAACTGGAAGAGGCTTGTTGGGAAAATTTGTCGAGCAGAGGTCACTCAATGGTTGAATGTGTGAAAACTTGTATTGGCTATTTATCTTCCACATGTGAAGGGTTTTCACTTTGTCTTCATCCAATTGCATCACACTTGCCTATAGATTGTTTTGGTGAGAGTATTTCGCTATATTAGAACAAATCCACCCAGCCCAACCCACCACACATACACAAAGGAAAAGAAAGCAGAAAAGCGTCATGCTTTTGCTTCATTGTTTGAAGTCCTTATTGAGTGATGTAGCTGATTTTGTGCAAGATTATAGGATGCACTCCTGTTTTTGTTACTGTTAGGTATCTACTGATACCTGTCTATATCTATAGGTTGGAAGCTGCTGTTCTGGATCTAGTTGCAGATGATGGTGAGGGTTTGCAGAAGCAGAAGTCTGTATATCATTGGGATAAGGTACTTGAAACAGTCAAATATTGATGTCTTGCTGCTATATTTTTAAATCATTTTCTTTTTAACTTTGTGTAACTGTTTTGCTGCAGAGAGGTAAAAAATACGTCAAGTTAAACAATGGTGAACGTGTGACAGCCAGTGGAAAGGTATTTTCTAAAATTCTTTGCACTATTAGAATCTATAAGGAGTTTTAACATTTGCTTTCATTTTACATTTAGTACATCCCGGAGGAAACAGCATATTGAATAGCAGTTAGCATTGTGAAAATCAACTTTCCATTTAAGGAACAGATGTTTTGTTTTGTTTCAGTCCATTGTACTGACCTTGTTTAAGGTGTAGATGCAAGGCATCACTTACATTTTTCTTTTCTTAAGTTGGTGATTAAGGTCGTATCTTTTATTTGTCAGAAGTTGTATTGTATCCCTTCTTCCTTCCCACATCAGCTTTGGTTTCAAGCTTGGGGCTCCTAGTTACTTCTGCAGTTTGTTGTTGTTGTTTTTATTTATTTATTTATTTATTTATCTATTTTTTAAAAATTTAAATCTTAAATTTTTTATCTTTTGACCATGGGTCCTATCAGCTATCTGGAATGGAAAAAAGTACTCAATGGATCTTCATTTGGAATATCACAACCGCTTTCTGATAAAAAAACGTTAGTCCAATGACTTGGACATGAGATTTAGTATGCTTTTTAATTCTTCTATGTGCCGGATTCAAATAAAAAATATTGTGGCTGAATGTGTGATGGGTCTGATACATTGGGTCTCTTGTTTATCTTCAAATTTGAAATTATCCAATGATCTGGACCATCCGATACTCCCATGTGTGTGTCTGTGTATTTGTCTTGCTATAATTTTAATGATGTACTGGATGTGAGTTAATCAGTGGTTTCATCCCAGTCACAAGTCATGACTAAAGTTGGTTTTTCTTACTCTGTACCTGAGGTTCAGGACTATTTACTCGTTATTTTTTACTGGTGCATAGATAAAGACCGAAAGTGGCTCTAAAGTAAAAGCCACCAAAACGGGGATATACAAGAAGTGGAAAGAACGATCACACAATAAGATATCTCTGAAAGGAACAAGTAATGAAGGAAATGCTGAAGCCACAAGTTCAGCAGGTAATGCACTGAAATTGGAAGCTCCTAGTTGCTGCTATTTCTTAATCTTTGTCTTGATTTTGGATGAATCACCCATCTTTTTGTTTTTTCATTAACTTCATTAGATAATTATTAATTGCTGTTAAAATGTCATTCCTTGTCATATTGGGACTCCTTTAATATGCAGCTATAATATTTTTTATCATATAAATTTTATGAGTGTTTCGAGCACATATAATAGTTAATTTGGTACCTATTACAAATTTAATGTGCACTCTTCTAATATTGCTTTTAATTTTATTTTTTCCTTTTTGCTTTGATTGGTAGCCTCAGTCACCCAATTGTATGGAGTCTACTAACTTATTCAAATTATTATGATCGGACTTTTTGTGCTTAACTTTATATTGTAGAAAAGTCATCCTAAATATGGATTATGTTAATAAGCGTTACTTTAAAATGGAATATAATTCATTTTATAGTCTTAATGTCAAAAACATGACAGCTTGCATCCATAATTTATTCTTGAGCTTGCTCTTGCCTGCAGGAAATCACCAATTGCATGGAGGTAACTGGAAGTTGAGAGGAAGAAAGAACCACCGGTCCATGCCCAATGCTCATGTGCGCTCAGAAATCAAGGACTCCGAGCAGGTTCGGAAGGAAAGGCAGAAAAAGGCAAATAGAATTTCCCACATGAAGAGCAAACCAATGAAGGGTAAAAAAAATTTTGGTAAAAATGGAAAAAGAGGAAAATCGAAGTAAGGAAAGGCTTGTGAACTTCATCAGCTGCTTTGGTTACTGGGGGAAATCCTGAGGGTGGTCCCCAAACCAGATCATCAGGGACTCCTGAAAATTTTGATCGCCCCATTCTTTTGGTGAGTATGTTTATTAACCTCCATTTTGGAAACCACATATTGATTTGGCCGCAGTAGTTCTGTTTGTACAAGCCAGAGGATGCTGATGCTGATGTTATCTTGTGCTACTTTACACATGTATCATAGCAAAGATGAGAGAATGTTATACCCTACTTCACGGCCGTGTAATTTCAGCACATTTTTGAGAGTTCTCCTCCCTCTTAGCCAATTTAACCTCCGTACAATTTTATTTGTGGTTCTAATGGACTTTCAAAAGCTTCAAAGAGTTCTCCTCTCTCTTAGCCAATTCACTCTCTCTCAAAGTACGGTAATGAATTCTCTCAAGATTATAACCACTAGCATAAAATGAAGAACAATACAGGGAATAGCTAGTGTTAAGAACCCCTAAATGGGTTATGCCAGTTGAGGGGTAAATGTACTTAGAAGAAATGAATGAATGCTCTTTTTCAAGGATGTAAATTATTCTCAATAATTGACAACCTCACAAATGAATTCCAAGAGTTACAAATGGAAGTTCCTACACAATTATTCTCTTGATGTGTTTCCTCCTCCATATGGACCATCTCATCCTCCTCTTGAAGGGCCACCTCGTGCATCTCGACTATTCCTGCTGGTCCTGGAGCTTTCTTTTTCTTTCCTGTCTTCGTATTCTTGCCCATGGGTACTCACAAGCCATTGCCTACCTCCTTGAAGTGCATCCTACTAAGTGTGTCCCTTTACTGTATGTACCATGAATGCCTAGCTGCTTTACTTTGGGCTGGTTTCTGAAGCTCACCTCGAAAGTCCTTGAACATCCTTTATGGTAAAGAGAGGACTTGCTCATAGCATTGTTTAATGTGCTAGAAAATAATGTATCAATTATTGACTAGTCTTCTTACCTAAATACCCTCTCCAAAAACGCATCGGGAAAGGATACATCATTATGATGTCGTCATTCTGGTACAAAGATGTTTTCGATCATACGGTGGAGGCGCTCAAGAGTATTCCAAAAAGGGCAGGGAAAAACCTTCTATCTTATGCCAATTTTTGGTTTCATGCGAACGGATTCCATTATTCGAATCAATCGAGGGTACACAATTTCTGACATGGTAGCTATAGACAACCATCCCATCTTCATGAAATAATTAGCAAAATCTAAATGAGAGTCTGTTTGGTGGAATGATTCAAAAACAATTTTCTATTTTTAAAAATTATATTTTAAAATTCATCACATTATTGGGTGTTATTCTTTATTTTCAATTTTTTCAGTTAAAAAAAAAAAAAGTGAAATAGGAAACGGGTTTTTTTTAGAATAAGCAAAAATTGTTTTCACTGATTTTTAAAAATTATAAATAAAAAAATAAACAAATTAAAAAATCATAAACAAAATTAAAAAAATGAAAACAATATAAATTTTCTTCTCTTTCTACAATCAAATTTTTTAAATATGATTTTCTTTTAAATTACTTGTCTTTTTTTTTAAAACTTCTCTAAAAATTTTAATTAAGAAAATAAATTTTAAATCAAATTATATTTTATACATTAAATTTATTAATTTTCAAAAATAATTTGAAACTCAAAAACAAAATCATGAAACTTAATAACAATAGAAAGTAATAAATTAAAATTTATGTTAAATTATTTAGTTAGTTTCTTCTTTACATATATTATATTTTTACAATTTTTTTAGGTAAAAAAATTCCAAATCAAATAAGACTTAATGGTATAAGACTAGTAATTTTAAAAAATAACTTAAAACTCAAATAAGATCTAATTAATACAAAAAAAAAAATTATAAATAAAAATTTGTCTAAAATGACTATATTGTTTTTCTACTACTTAGAATAATTTTTTCCAATTATTTTTACTAAACAAATAAACTCTAAATTAAATAAGACTTGATGAGTTGGATTAATTAACAAGTTTAGTCATTTTTAAAAATAATTTAAAATCCAAATAGTGAACCCATTGATACTAAAAATTTATGGATGAGAATTGGTTCATAATGACTATTATTTCTTTTTTAACATTTAAAAAAAAAAAACAAATTAGAATTCAAAAAATAATAGATCAAAACCCATATGTTATGAATCATGATTTTACTACTTTTATATACATAAATATATATTTTCTCACTGAGTAGATAAATTTTAAATTAAGTAAAACATAATTAATAATTAAATTCTTTCTAGAATCTTTTAATTTTAAAGAATAATTTGGAATTCAAAAAACCGATACAATTAATTATAGATTAAATCAAAACAAGATAGAATATTATGTTTGTAATTTAATACTAAATGTGCATATGTAATAAAAAACTTGGTTCAACTACATGTTAAAAAAAATTAAACTTAATTTGTTATTCATTTCAAATATAATAATATTAACAATTATTATTATTATTATTATTTATTTTTGATAAAAAAAATTTAATTATGCATGTTAATATCCATATTTTTCTAATATATAATAAAATAATTTTATAAAAAAATAATTTATTATTTTATTATAATATTACTATTTATGTTTTACTGAATTTATTTATTTTTTACTTTATTTGTAATTACAAAAGTATTTTCATTTTTTATAAGACCTAAATTAAATTTTTATGTTTTTATAAAATCAAAATAGAAAAATTATTTTTAAAAATCTAATTTTTATAAAATACTAAAAAAAATTGTTTTTTTTCTCCAACTAAAAACAGTTTTTTAAAACATGTATCAAAAAAATATGGTCAAATAGACCCTTAAATATCATAAAATCAATATTTCTTCCAAAGATATGTTTCTATATAAAAGGGTTGGGAAAACTTGTGACCTACTAATCAAACGAGGAAAAGTGGGTTTGGAGGATTTCGAAGTGCATGGGAAAGTAGGGTTCCTCCAGGCTCCAACGTCGTTCTACCCATTCGTTGGATTCCTCCAACAAGAGGCCCCATTTTGGAATCCGTCCGTAAGACAACACTGTGCATCCATGAAACCCACATCTGCAGCCCAATACACAGAGGGATGCAGTGGGGTTGTTGACATCCTAAAAGGCTACCCACAACAAGTGGGCTCCCTGAGAAGGCCCCACCCGCAAAAAGGGCCCATACCAATCCACAACCCAGCCCACCGACAGCTCACCTGAGTAGAAAGGGGCCGCAATTCGAAAGGCTGTATGATCAGCGCCACAACAATGACAGTTATAATACTGTTTTCGTCCCGCGAAAAAGCGGTTTCATGGATTAGTTTATATGTGTGCAGAACTGGAAAGGCAAGTGAGGTTCCATCTCTCACGCACCCCCTACTTTTCCTTCTCCTTTTTCTCCTCCTTCTTCTTCTTTCTTCTTCTTCTTCCTCTCTCTTTTCATCTCCAAAAGCTACCAAGTTTCAGAGCACAGTGACTAGTCATAGAATGGTGAAAGAAACCGAGTATTACGATGTTCTTGGCGTTAGTCCCATTGCTTCGGAGGAGGAAATTAGGAAGGCTTACTATCTTAAGGTTTGAATTGGATTTTTCAAACTTTGATTTCCCTCGGTTTGCATTGTTTTTATTGTTTCAGCTTGTTTTTTTTTTTTGTTTAGTTGAAATCTTTGTTAAAGATTTGATTGACCTTGATGTTTTTGTTGGGTACATGAAGTTGTATAGATTGGGGCTAATGTTTGTGGTGGTTAAAGAGGAAGAGAATTGAATTTGGAGTTGATTATCATTTTGCCTAGCAAATTGCAGCTACTATTCTTGCGTTGAATAGGGCAAAAGAAAATAAATTTCCAATGACTTTTTGCTCTCAAAAGCAAGATAACCACTTCTAGATAGGTTGTAAATAATATCTTATTTTTAGGGGATTTTTTTTATAAAAAAAAAAAAATTGTTAAATCGTGAGTCGTTTTCATGATGGTTTATTTATACTTGTACACCTCAGAATGGTTGAATTCTCTTGATCTGATTCAGTGCTTGGAAATTCATGTTGTGTGCCTTTAATAGTGGATGCACTTTCTCGCTTAGGGCTCAGCAGTATGTCAGGCAAACACAATTTTTGTTGCCTGCAGCATAGTGCACAACCTGTTATACAAAACTGTCTTCAATCTCTAGACAGGAGTGTATTAGAGATTCATTTGAACTAATATAGTGTATGGGTTTTCCATTTCTTTTTACCTAATTTACTTTTGTTGCATTTAATTTCAATGATTATTGTGTTTCTTGAAATTCTCATTTGTGAATTTTCTGATATTCTTGTTTGGTTAAGATGATCTAAGTTTACAGTTTAAGAATTTTGTCATTTGGTACTGATCTGTCTGATAATGTTAATTTATGGAGTAATACCATTTTTATAGTTTAGGAAGTTTTTTTATTTCCTGAATCCAGGGTTTTAGTTAGTTTCTGCATTATGGTGGGTTTCCTCTCTCTGTGCCATTTAATGTTGATTGAAGTAGGACATAGATTGACCCCATGGCCTTGTTTGGTTTACAGAACAATGCATACTCCTTTTTCTTTCACTCAAAGCAGGAATAATACTTTCTCAAAGCTTTTGCTATTATTTGTGCAGGCAAAGCAAGTTCATCCTGATAAAAATCCGAGTGACCCTTTGGCAGCCGAACGATTTCAGGTAAGTTCACTTCTTTGTCATTCGTTCATCATCTTCTTCTTAATACTCTACTCTCCTTCATTCATCCCAAAACCAAGTGGAGGACCAAGTATTCTTAAGTAATCATACAAATTTCAGACTGAATAATGAACTTAGAAAGAGTTTCATTTTGTTATCATGCTTTAAACTAGACATTTCAACTCTAGTAAGGTCTGTTTTACCATTTCAAGAAGTGGTAACTTTTTATTAATTTAACTATCATAAATTGTCATAATCAATCTTAGATTAAGTTAATTTTCCGTATCACATTTCTATTTGTTTCAATCTTCTTAGGGTTTGCAAATAAATTATCCTCAATGCCAGCAGGTACTGGGTGAAGCTTATCAGGTTTTGAGTGATCCAACGCAAAGAGATGCATATGATCGAAATGGAAAGTACTGCATATCTAAGTAAGCTTTCTACATTTGCATATATACATGTTGCACCACGTGGTCCCTCTTTAAGGTTACTTGCATCAAGTTAATTTCCTTTCTTCCTTACAGTTTTCTAATTTTCAGGGAGACCATGCTTGACCCAACAGCTGTCTTTGCTCTTCTTTTTGGAAGTGAACTTTTTGAGAACTACATAGGGCACCTAGCTGTGGCATCAATGGCTTCCTCTGAATTAGCTGAAGAAAGTGATAATCCTGAAAAATTACATGACAAGTTAAAGGCATGTTCAAATATTCACCATTTGTGTTATTAACTACCTTTGGAAGTGGCTCATCCAATAAAGTAATCCAGAATAACGTATCTGTAGTTACTCACTTACAAGTGAATACTGCAACTACCCTTCCATGCCTCGGCTTCACCAACCGACCAAGATGACCATGTCCATGAAAATTTAAGTTTGTTGTGTGCTCATTTTTCCTGAAGTATATTCCCATCACAATTGATCTCATATAGACCTTCTTCCAACCATGTATAAGTTTTTACTTATTAAATTTTGAGTCGTGCTAAATTTTCAAGGCAAAATAAAGCACTTTTATTAACGATTTTGGAGACAGTTTGGTGAAAGTTTTAAATTAGATTTCTCTCTTTGAATACATTCTTTTTTTTCCTTCGACTTGCTATATTTTTGTTTGATTGAAAAATCCTTTTATGAATATTTTTCTTGCATGTTTTGCTCTTCTATTTTTATGACTACATATATTCTATGATGCTTTTCCTGCTCATGGTTTTAGTCCACATAATAAATGTTGCAGAATTTATCATGATGTATAAGTTGTACTGCATTACTGATGTTGTCCTACATTGTATATGCATGTAAACATAGAAATCTGAGAGTTCAGCTGGTACGGTAACCAATTAAATTAGCTTGGCCTGGGCCTTATCCCATACAAGTAGGTGCACATCCTGCAAATGATGCTTGTGATCCTTCATCCTTGTGATTGACATAATAGGGATAAAACTCTGAAATTCATTAATTCTATTAGTTTCTAAATCTTCCGGAAATTGTGATTATAGTTTAAAAAATTTGCTGTTTGTATAAACTTACTATTATGATTACAGGTTTGTTGGGCTTTTGTGCCCTTACTGTTTGTATAAACTTACTATTATGCATCAGAGAAGTCCACAGTAGATTGGAGAGAATACTTAATATAAGCTTGTGTCAAAATGATATTCTGTGATGGTTATTTATGGATTTTTCAAAAATAAATTAGTCTTCTTGTATTTCTAATTTACTTAGAAGAGTTGCTTTAACAAAAGGTTATCCTTTTCTTAAACTATACTCTTGATCATTGAAACCATGAGTGTCTTCTTTGTTTCAATTTAATTACTTTCTCTAACCTTTTCCAGTTATTTTGTTATAAACCCGTGTAATGAAGGCTGTCCAGAAAGAAAGAGAAGAGAAGCTTGCTAGATTACTAAAAGATTTCCTTAATCAATATGTTCAAGGTGACAAAAGAGGATTTTTACATCGTGCAGAATCTGAAGCCAAACGGCTTTCTGATGCAGGTTTACTAAGCAGTTACTTCTTATTGATGCTCTTTTTTCCTATTCAAGCAAGCATATAGAATAAATGTTGATAAAGACCGGGCTTATGTTCTGGCTGTTTCTTATATATTTTGCTTTGAACTGGATAAGGCGTATATGCCCTCAAATGGACGAGGTGATATCTTATTCTTTATGAATTATTTCTTTCTAGTTTTTCATGCTTGTACAAATGAGACGTACCTCCTCATCCCATGTGGTGATTGATTACATAAATGGTGATGCTATAGTATAGAACTTGTGTATATGGGGTGCACCCCCTTTTTTTCTTGGCACTGATCAATACATTCCTATTTGCCTATCATAAAGAAAGAAAAATTATATTCTAGAACTTCATCCACACTCTATGTAGTGATTGCTTTGACCAGAGTATAGAATGGTTACATTTACTGTTGAAATCTGTGCAAAGTAAATGAAAATATAATCTGGATATCTTGAAATTCTCATGGTTAAAAATTATTATCTGTGTGTCAACCTTAAGTAGAAGAATAGCATATCTCAGATGCACATTAGTTAACTAGTCCTTTTTCTGATGCCTCATGAGATAATGCACCTCATAAGTTACAGTGGTTTCTATTGCTTGTATTGGGTTTTTTTTTTTTTTTCCCTTCTAATTCTTTGTTATTATGAATGTTAGATTTCCTTCTAGCTTTACATGACATGTTTCTTTGGAGTTTATATATACATTATATATGCATGTACTTTAATTGAGAATCAGAGGAGTCTAAATAGCAAAGGGTTCATTATTGTTCCAACTTTGCAAATTTTTCCTGAAATTTGATTATCAAAAGTATTTTTAGCAAAATAACAAAGTATTTAAGTTTTTTTTTTGAATTTCAAAAAAATAAATAAGCAAGCAAAATTTCTGAAGATATATGTCTTATTCCTCATAAATTTTGCCCAATGTCAAACAGGGCAACAACTGTATTTCCCTTCTATTCACTCTTAACTTGTTTTAGTATAACAAAAACAGTATTAAAAGAAGCTATTTAGAGCTACAACTGATAAATATGAAAAACTAATAGCCTAGATTTGCTGCTTATTGTTCTCTCAGAAATCAAAGATCATACTCGATAAGATAAACAGGTGAAGGAAAGATGGAGTATAAATGTACTTTGCTTAAGATGGAAATCCACCAAAAAGACCATAAAAAATTCCCCAACATTTCTTTATCTCTGAGCTAACAAAAAAAGAGAGAAAAAAGGGCAAACTTTTCAATCATCCAACTGTTGACATCCTATCCCCTGCCAGATCATCCACTTGGCTCCTTTTGAGAGGGAGGCATAGCCCAAGAGATCAAGAGACTTATATGACATCTACAAGCTAGAACAGATATACAACTTGAAAGGTCAATAAAGAAGAATTGATTCACAAATTCATCACGGATTTACTTGGGAAGGACCAAGTCTCATAAGTTGCCTTTAGTTTCCCATTTATGTATACATCTGTCCTCTGTACCTTTTGGAATCTCCCTCAACTTCAACTCAGCCACATCTCATAGCCAGTTGTAAGTCCCAAACTTGAAATTCCCAGCATTGAGCATGAAAATTTCTGATGGTAATCACAAGGAAGACACCAGCTTACTTTGCGCCTAAATGCTTAATATGTTTATTTACTTGATCATACCATAATTTGCATGAAATCCATCATATGGAAACTTTATGTGAGTCATTGTATCACCTACCTTAATATGCTGGTTATCTTTCTAAAATATGCTAAATTTACTTATATGTTTTAAGTGTACAAATTTGCATGTTCTTGTGCACATTTGATGATGCTAAACTATTTTTCTCATGCTGAAAACACAGCTTTTGGAGCTGATATTTTACACACTATTGGATATGTATATGCAAGACAGGCAGCACAAGAGCTTGGAAAAAAAGTCATTTATCTTGGAGTTCCATTTTTGGCTGAGTGGGTTCGTAATAAGGGACATTTCTGGAAGTCACAGATAACTGCAGCAAAAGGTATATATCACTACCCCCGAGCACACTCCCCTATTTTCCTTGGAAGTTTTATCCTTTCGGTGGTAAATTTACTGAGAAAATAAGTCCAGGTGCTTTTCAGTTACTGCAACTTCAAGAAGACATCCGCCGACAATTTAAAATGGATGGTAGTGGCCCTGAAAATGATGTTGAATCACACATACGGATGAACAAGGACACTCTTATGAACTCACTCTGGAAATTAAATGTTGTGGACATTGAAGTAACCCTTGTGCATGTGTGTCAACTGGTGAATCTCTCTTTCATTAACTGACCTTTGTTCATGAGGCTGGTTTTTTGCTTAACATTTAGTTGGTCTTTGGAGGAGCAGTTTCATATCATCTGCTTGGAAAATACGTCTGTCTGAATTAGAGACAAACCGTGCTCATTATTCCTGAATTGTTTGCAGGTGCTACAAGAAAATAATGTCAAGAAGGAAGAACTTAAAGCTCGTGCTCTCGCTTTGAAATTATTAGGGAAAATATTTCAGGTAAAATATTTGTTATAAGCTGGCAGAGAATCTTATGTTTGTAATTGCCAGCATTTATCAATATAAACCTGGTATTATGTCAAACATGGCATACAAATGTGTGTTCCTGAAATGTTGTTTCATGACCCATGCTAATAACAGACATGAGAGATCTATGGGAAATAGGAGTTTAAGGTAAACATATTTATACATAAACATGGTCGAGAACAATGTGATTTTAACTCTGAAAATTAATAGCGGAGAAAATGAGCTCCAATCGGAGAATGGTTGAAATAAATTGTTTTTATATTTCAAAGCTAATGCCCTGATGGTGCTTTCTAACTTCCTTTCAGAGAGAAAAGCTTGCCCGGAGTGGTGGAACATCAAAGAGTAGAAATGTTTCTGACATAAATGAAGAGGGAAGCAGTTCTGATAGCAGTGGTGAAGAGGATACACCAAGAGCACTTTCCTATCGAACCCCTCTAATCACTCAGGCATGTTAGAAGATTATCCAGAGTTATATTACATGCATGCACCCTTTTTTATGCGTAAATACCAAAATGCTCGGTTGCAAACACATAATAGATAAACACATCACACACAGGGAAAAGGCTTCATGTTACGGTGAATGTGGATAATTTCTTTCTAGGTCCTCAACTGATTCACTGACTGACAATTGTTTGCCATTGAGTTTTAATGTCCAGTAATCCTAGATCTCTTACAGTGAACCATTTTGATTGTCCTTGAATATGCATTAAGCTTTCCAAATCGAGGTGGAAATTTGTTGTCACATATTTGGAAAATATTCTCATCTTCTTTGGACTACTTAGAACTCATTATCTAAATTCCAGATATCTTAGAAGTTTAAGATTCAATAGAGATTTTGAAGAGGAATTGACCCTCCCAAAGTGGGGGGAAATATCATCTTGAAGATGGTAGAGGTTTGGTGTGTCCCTTTCCACTGCTAGGACCTGGGAAGATTTTGAACATTTGCAAGGGCTCAGCGAGTCCTTTCAAGGGTATGGGACTTGTCTTGGTCTCTTCCACCATCCCTTCAGTCTGCAGGTTTATTTTTCTTGAAAGTTGCCTGCACAAAAGGGGAATGAACTTGAATGGAGAGTTTCTTTTCATCCACATGAGCCCCTCGCATATCAGCAGCCTCTTTGTATCAAGGAAAATAGGGCCTCCTGCTATTTGACAGTGTAGAAGACTACAAGCAAGTTACTCCAAGTTTTCAAAACTAAGAAGACAGCCGGTGGTACATTAGTTGAGATTGATGTCATGAGATCACTTTCACCCATAAGACCATAACCACTTCCTTCTTGTTTGTCCTTTTATCTCCCTTGTTTTCATAATAAAATTCATGCTGTTGCTAAACAAAAATATAACAAAAGGGAAATCCATATGATTCAAAAGATGCAGAGAAGATAATTTAGAAGTCTAGCTCACTCAAATGTTAATGGGTTGATTAGGTGAGCATATAAAAAAATATATCACTAATGAACTTTGTTTAACTTCTCCCTCAGCAGGGCATTGGGAGACTCTTCAGATGCCTGTGCAATCCTGCATTTGATGTGGATGATGAAGAAATCGTGTACAAAAGCAAATGACCCAGGGGACATGCAATAGCAGAAGTTGTGGAGAGTTGGCAGTACAAATGAGTTTTGTTGGCCATAAATTTGGCATCTCAATGTCATAATGTATTGAAGACATCCTCATAAGTTGAGCATTCTGCTTGTTAAGGTCAGACAAGGGAGTAAGCCATGAATTCCCATTGTGCTTTTCTTTCTTTGTACTTGTGGCATTGCCTCCATATCTTATGAAAAATATTACTCAATAGATTTTCTGTTTTTCTGACCTACTGCCATTTGGTCCAGCTGATAGCATAAGGCTGGAATTGCTATGGAACAATAATTTGTTCCCAACTTGATAGTGGCAGAATTTTTACCACGTGTTTAGTCTGACAAAGGAAATCATAAATTAGTTACTAAGAAAAACAAAACACAATTGCCTACATAATTGTCATGGTAATGAAAAGTTTAACCAAAAGGTGATGGAGGTCCAAGGACTGTATGCTCCTATTATCACATGCTTTGCCATCTTTACCATTTGGAAGCAACCATGGTGATAAGTCAAGTCAACTGTCTGTATACTAAATCCAATCATAGAGAACTTAAAATTTGTTATGAAACCCTTGAAAATTCAGTAACTCAGAAACACAGATTCAGCAACACAGAAACACAAATTCAGTAGAGATCAAAATAACACCTGTATTTTGGGTTCATTCTTAAAATCACTGCAGGAGTAGACATAGGCATTTATCACCATTCATGGATGGCTTAGAATCCCAAGAAGTAACTTTAAACAAAAAACTTAATTCTATGCATCATCCACATTTTTTCTTGTAGGCATAGAAGAATAAACACAACCATTGAAGCAATTTTGAAGTCCAAGAACTGTGTCATCATTTGAACAAGAGATTGAAAACACAGTTACATAGTATTTTCAGAGTCATAGGTTTAGAACAAACACAGCAAGGCTATACACATTCAGCCAAACAGAGATACAGCAGTTTGCAACACAACCATTTTTACAGGGATTTTTTTTTTTGTCCTTCTCTTTCTTTGGGTCCTATAAACTGATAACAGATAGTTTTACCTTAGTTCTCTGTTTAATGAGCTGGGTGTGAAAGTTGGCTGGCTGTGCGGTGTGCTTGGACACCACAGGCACAATGCACCGATGTTAAGCTCAAACAGCCACTTATGATGAGCGAATGCCTTCCTGGACAAGTGTGAAGTGCAGGAAATGAATCACATACAGCTTGAACAGCAGGAGGTGTGAGGGCTGTGCACTGACTGATATTGAGATTCATAAGCCCTTCCTCACTGTACCTGCTCTTCATGGATTCCCACATTTCATGCTTGTTCTTTACACGGCTCTGGGCCAGGGAATACATTGCTCTGTCTGTAATGTTCTGACAGAAGTACAGGCCAAGGGATCTTAGATGAAGGCACCTGTTTGCCAAAGCAATTACGCTCTCATCTGCAATGAAATATCAATTAGTTAATGATCTCAAAATCTAGACATGCCAAACTTGAAATAAAGCAGTTCTCTTTTATAGGTGAAAGCAGTAGCCACGTTAACTACTTATTGACATGGAAAGTCACGAATAAGATCATGAATCAGTTTGTTGTTGGTTCTCATTCTTCATTACAAATCTCATTTGAGTATTTTATTAATAAATTTTGCTTCTCATAAAGAAGGAAGTTGACATCGACTATTCAGAGATATAACAATCAATTAGCCCTTCAAGGCCTTGGCTTAGGTAGTAAAAGGGTAGGGGGGTGGATGTAGGTTTCTGATGTTCTTGTATGGGTATGTAGGTGTAAGGGCATGCTGGATAATTAGCCTGATAGAAGAAGTCATAAAAAGGAACATCATAGATAACTCATCAAGATATGTACAAGGCTAATTGTTGTCATTTTAAAATTCAAACTGCATATGCACTAAGGGAGGACCTTGGGGTGAGGGAAAGGAGGTGTTGAAGATTTGACCTTTACCAAAACCAACTGAAGATTAGCTGCTTTGACTCATTATAATTTGAAATTACAATTTTTTCAAAGCATGGGATACCTGTAATACGAACACAACCACACAAGTCAAGCGCCCTGAGATCAGGGCATCCATATGCTAAACTCATCACTCCAGCATCACTCACATCCTCACACCACCCCAGATTCAAAGATTGCAGCTGACTGCAGTTCCGTCCAATAGCCTGCAGACAATTTAGAAGAGTTGAAAGAAAGAACTATTTTTCTTGCACATACTCCAAAAAATTACAATCTGTAACGCTTTTATACCTGCAATGCCCTATTAGATGCAGCTTTCCCACATCCACAAAGATTTAAAAATTTTAATTTTCTGCAGAAACCGGTCAGATGAGCAAGAGCAGCATCACTGAATGCCGTACATCCACTGATGTTAAGTTTAGTAAGATTAGGACAACCATGAGCCAAGGCATAAAGGGAGGAATCACTAAGCTTGAAGCTTTTGCTGAGATCCAAATCCTGCAGATCATGGCAATAATTTGCAATAATCTCTACAGCATTATCCTCCAGCTGTGGTTTATCTTGA
This sequence comes from Vitis rotundifolia, assembly GCA_030254885.1. NCBI lineage: Eukaryota > Viridiplantae > Streptophyta > Magnoliopsida > Vitales > Vitaceae > Vitis > Vitis rotundifolia. The sequence goes on along the minus strand of CM058168.1, from coordinate 12,410,422 downwards.
CGCAGTGTTAGAGCCTGCAATTTTGTGAATTTGGGAGCAAGCGATAGAACCAAGTTGTTCATGTTGTTTTTGCACCTAAATAGAGTAAATATAAGGTAGTGAGTAATAAGGATGAAGTATGACAAGCAGAAACAATCATCTAACTGGGTGAAAAGTACAGAGTAAATTATGAGGTAGACAATAAAGTAAACTATACCTTCCAAGATATTATGACACCTGAACTAAAATGGTTAGATTAGTTGACTTGGGCTTGAACCATAGATCCCTAAGCAAACTCCATAACCCAGAATTGGCCATAAAATTGTATGCATATACAAAAACCATAACACATCCAACTGCACCAAACTATAATTAAGCCAATTTCTAACCAATACCACATGCTTAATAACACACACCCTTCATAATAGGCAATTTAAACCACAATTAGCATAGTCCCACTTATAGCTAAATCATTAACAATTGATGCCTTGTTTGCTTGATAAGAAATCACAACAAAAAAGATGACAAACTGGAATCTAACATCCACTTCAATCTCAAGATGTCGCCAGATCCCAATTTTTCCTTTCCCTTACTATTTCTCAGCCAAACAGAATTTTAAGGAATGCATAATTTGAAACTTCGAACAACAGAGACATGTGATCACAGAAAAGATGGATCATGAAAATGGGATGTGGTAGTGAAAGCTCAAATTTTTCCAATTAAAATATAAATAGATAGTGAAAAAATAGAGGAGCATCCTTTGGTTCACTTTCCACTTAAAAATAAGGAAACAATTGGCACCCAAGAGCCACCTTCATGGGACTCCATAAACATTCAACATATGCAGAACTTGGAGCATCCCTTCAAATCTTAGCAAAACCTTACTGGAATCTCAAACTATCCTAAAAAAAATTCTTCTCTTTCCTTCCATTCTTGTTTCTCTTTACCCCTTTTTCTGATTCCATTCTATTCTTTTCAAATTTGCATAAGCCCTACCCTTGCAATCCCATAATAAAAAAGTAGAACCAAATACAAACCCCTATTTTTTCTCTTTCCTTGGATAGACAAAAAAGCACACACGCACACGATCATCATGTAGAAAGCTTCTCAAAACACGGATTGAGAAACGGAAAGCTAAACAAGTATATGATCATACAGAGAGAAAGAAGGGTAGAAGAAACAATTACCAAGAAAGGGAGAGATGGGTAAGGCCCAAGCAAATAGCATCTCTCCATCCACTGCACACCCCAGAAGCCATAATCACTGTCCGATCATCGACGAGCGCAACAATCCGCAGCAGAAGCTCCATAGGGACATCCTTCCACTCAGTAATGACCCCAACACCACCTCCGTCCATCCTCCCTCTTCCGTCCCCACCCATCACAAGCCTCTCAAAGCAGAACTCCAGCTCCTCACCTCCTTGTCCCACCATTTCTCCCCCAAACACTAAATTCTCCTGTCTCTATCCCCAAAAAACAGAAGAAAGAAAGAAAACAAATAACAGTTCATTCGAAATTCCCAAAGAAATTGAATTCTGAAACTGGCCACGTGTCAAAACCCCATCAATCAGCAACAATAAACATAAAAAGGGAAAATTTCAGCATTAGAGTTATGAGAAGAATACCTTGAAGAAGCAGAGTCGTGAGTCTTCTGCAAAGCAGCTGGCGATGAAGATGATGACGACGATGTATATAGGACCGAGGCGAAGGGCAGAGGAAGCGTACGGGGATGAAATTTGCGACGTCTGTGATGCCACGTGTTGAGATTGGACGGTCTACATATGTGTGGGTCCCAATCCTAAAGCACCTCTTTTTCCTTGAGTGGCAGCGGAGCGACATATCTGTTTACCGCCACCCTGTTCTTGCTATTTCAGCTATTTTAGAATGGGTATTTGGCCAATTTGGAACTAGCAAGAGGAGTGGAAGAAGAAAAAGAATGAAATGACGTAACACACCACTGTGGCCAGAAAAGATCGAAAAAGCCTTTGGAAAATTTGGAAATGAGGTGTTGGGAGTCTTGAAGATTCCTTTCTGTGTATAATCGAAACCGCACCAGGTGGGGTAATGCCAAATCGACACATTTGATTATCAAAGTAAAAAGACCAAAAGAGATGAAGAAAAAAAAAAAAGGTTCAACACAACTTTCGTTCATACCATCAACCCATCAAGGATATTTTGGGAAGATGGGTTTTTACTTTTTTTTTTTTTTTTTAATTTATTTATTGTATGAAAATATTACCTTTTATTCCATTAGGATTAATGGTACGTCAATTTTCCACTGACAAGATTTTAGATTTTCGAGAGAAGAATAGTATAATATTCATTTAAGATAGAATTATTCAATCCTTGCTTATCTAAACTAAGGATGGTATTACATTCTAATTAACCCTAGTGGAGAGATGAAAGTGTGGGTCTGAAACATGGGCCCTTAATAGACTACTTCATTCAAAAGACGAGTCCACTTGCAAACTATTTTGTGAAAAAATAAGGGGGAGAAGACAAATCATTGGGATAAGAGTAAGGGGGCAATTATCGAGTTTGGCGATACGATTTTGTATTCAGAAGTTCATTTTTTGACTGAATAGAAAAAGTCAAATATTTTAACTTTTTTTATTCAATCAAAAATGATTTATTGACATCATCCAGTATAATTAAACTGGACATATTGATAATAAGTTCACTTTAATCATGTTAGATAATGTCAACAGATTACTTTTAATTGAATAAAAAAAATTAAATATTTTAACTTTTTCTATTGAGCCAAAAAAATAAACACCATCTAAATAAGTCATTAAGATAAAAGTAAAAACGATAAGAGCCTAACAATAATTTCTCTTTTGCTTTCTTCTACATGTGAGGTAACGGCGCAATAATTACTATGGACAAAGGAGACACATAGGCTCTAGTAAGAAGCCACTAACTGCACGGGTAGTGCGGTACCCCACATTTGTTTGGCGTCTCTATCCTATTTTGTTGCTTTCCTATTTTCTATCATATCTTTGTGCCAATGTCCTTTCTTCCCTCCATGGAGCAAACTTCTTTTGAGCCACCATGGTACTGTTTTCTTCCACTTTTTTTTTTCTTACGGGAGCTGTGTAATGAATCATGCTTGGTTTCTGATCCGGATACATTCTTCACAGCCATGATTTGATGGAATGAAATAAAAAAAGGGACTCCCCTATTTTGTTAAATCCAATAGCACATGATTGTTCTACTAATTATCTAACACGGTTGTGGTTGGAGTGCTTTATTTTTGTTAGAGTATATTTGATAATGATTTTAAAAATTAATTTTAATATTTTTTATTTTTAAATATTATATAAATTAGAAATATTTTTAAAAATTATTATAAAATAATTTTTAAATATTAAATGGATTAAAAATACTTTTTTAAATTACTGTAAAATAAATTTTTAGGAGTTTCAAGTGCCAACGTGAAGCCATTTTAATTTGTGGGAAAAAGGACTTATCATTGAATTATATGCCAAGCTGCTTTGCTTGTAGTATCATGTGTCAAAATTAGGTTGCTTGTGATTTGAAGAAGCTTTGACAATTTGATTGACATGATTCTTATCAGGATGCTTACTCATCCACCAATTATGTGGAGGTCCCTCGTTAATGGGAATATTGACTCCGTTGATGCAATGAGTGGCAGTCTAAATGAGACAAACCGATGACATGAAGCCTACTGTGCAAAAACTATTTATTTGAATAATTCTCAGTGTATCGAAATCACTGAACCCTATGGTTTTGAATTTTTAAAAAATATTAAAACATTGTACGTATGAATACGGTTTTAAATTATTATAGTTTCAAAAGTAAATTTAAAATCATAATCATCAACCTATTTGGATGGAAGTTGGCCACATTGGATTTCTCGTTAAAAGGACTGGGTTTCATGAGAACTGAAGACGCTTTAGAGCTGCCTCAGTTTTCTAACCAGAAGCAAATGTTAACACGCAACTCTCCAGCCAGGGCCATTGCTTAGGTTCAACCACTTTGACCTGTTAGCTTCGCTTGCGTGACACACCAGAGCTTAGAGCACATCACCGTCCCAGTTGTCACTCACATGTTTCGCTTCTTTGGAAGCAAAATACTACTGGTCCTTTTCCTTTGTTCCTTAAACCACTCGATCTATAAGCATTACTTCTTCTTAAGTTATTCCATATCGAGAGCGTTGCCTACATACCAAGCGAAAAGAAAATAAGAAGAGAAATTAATTGTTGGAATAGCACAACTCACATAAACATTTCATGTTACAAACAGAACTGCTATGCAATTACAAGCTTTGTGTCTACTTTTGATACTTTTGACACCTTTTATTATTCTATACATTGGGCATAGTGTCAAGCCAAGAACCTTTCGAACAGGCTTCCGAAGAAGAAGCTCGTCTTGGCCCATCCGCTAGCCTCAGGTGTCTTAGCACTGGATGGTTCCTTCTTCACGTTAAGCATCATAGTGTGTCCGATCTCTTTACGAAGCGCTTCTATGGTCTTCATGTCCACTGGTTTTCCAGAAGCATCTCTCACGTAGAAAACATTCATTGCTTGCTCTCCAACTGTTGAGACGCCCGCTCTGGTAACTGACAACCCATGTTCTCGGAGAACCCTTGTCAATTCGGATAACAAGCCTACTCTATCCTTTGCACAGAGCTCCAGGCTTAAACCCTAAACACATTCAAATTTCAATCTTATAATTGTAGCTAAATTGAACTCTACTCCATCAGATAGAACAGCAACAATATTGGAAATGCATATGACAGACAGGATCATAATGTGTTTGGAGTAGGCTAAGGGGAAAAAAACCTGGCATTTTGCTGAATCAGTTGACACGCTTTCTTTTCACTTCTTTTTCCCCTTATTTTCTGTTTATCTTTCATATAATATAATGGTTGGATTAGAAGCAACACTTCAATGCATCTAAACAACACCCACCCCAATGCACCCCCCCACCACCACACCCCAATGCCCACGCACGGTTTTCCAATGGTGTTTTTTCAGAAGCAAAAGAATTTTAGACTTTCACCATTTCGAGGAGATCCTTTCCTAGGAGAGTAACTAAATGTCTCTTCTTTTTTTTCTTTTTTTTTTGATAACCGAGGAACCTTCATGACCAAGCCCTTAGGACTCTCCATAGGGACCCAAACCTCAGGGTGCTAACCGCCCCGCAACAACCAGTACTGGGTAAATTCAAGGTATCATTAGTGGCAGAGTTCAAACCTAAGACTATATGTCACTCACTAGGACCACACTATCTAGTGTTCACCCTAACCAACCGGATATCATCGGTGACATGATTCGAACACAGGGCCATGTGCCACTTACTGGAACCACACTTTCCAGTGTTCACCCTAACCAACTCGACTACCCTAGCGAGTGTAACTAAATGTCTCTTTTAACCCAGAAACATGCTCTATTTTCACAAATAGAGCCATAAATGTCACAATTGAGAGAAAAGGAGACTGGCATTGGTATGCATTCAACAGATTATTAAATCCTTTGGTCCTAGTATTCCTTAATTCAATGTAAGCAATGCACATAGACTAGCACAACGAAAAATAGCTCAACCAACAGTACAGCAGATAATAAATGGAGTTAACATCTACCATGGATAGAATATCATGCTATAACTGTTGATGGCATAAGAATTTCAATGTGCAATAGACTTACTGAAACCATATTATCCCACTCATCTTTATTTCATTCCTATTACTAAAAAATGTTAAAATAAGTAACAGTAACAAAATGTGAATTGGCATTGAACCATTCAACAACTGCTAAGAGGCTCCAACCCCTCTTTTTAACCTGGACTATGGAAAGACCAGCGAAAGTCTTGGCGTGTAAACTAGCAACGAATTATTTGAGCTATAACATAAGATCTAAACAACAGAAAAAACATTAGGTTGAGTTCTCACTCACCTCGCTTACTCTTCGTCGAATTGCAGCTTCAAGACATTTGATGACCCTTTCCTTCTCTCCTTCATTATCAAGTGTGCAACCATCCATGTGACGAATAAAATACTCCTGCAAGTAGAAAAATTCAGCTCAGGTAACGATAACAACTTTTAGGGGCAGCAGAACTTTAATGTAAATGAAGACATTTTATTTTGTTACCCATACCATTTGAAGGCACAAATCCATTTTCAACAATCGAGTTAGCACAAAAACATTGACTCATAAGAAAAGTTGAAGAAAACACCCAAAAGCAATGATAAAAATCCAAATGATGCTAATTACTGAAATAGTAGAAATGATTTCATAGACATGACAAAGTAGGGCCACTTCAATTGGCCATGAGCTAATATTCAACTTTGATAGAATGATTTCAGCATTAAATATTAAATAACTGATTCCTTAAATTCTCTCCACTTGCAAAATGCTGAATAGCCTAAATTTTGTTATCATCCCATAGAACAGAGTTCACATATCTAATGGAAGACTTTAATGAAGAATGATGTCAAGTATCCCTTACATCGCATTTGGCCTTTCAAAAGAACATGTTTATGAGCACTTGCACTGAGTCAACATCATATTTACTTCTGTCAATATTTTTGCTTACATTGGTATGGCAGGCAATTTGAAGTCATTTGAGATCATAAGCAAGGTTTTACTATTACATGGAGAAAATGCATTTTAAGGAAAATGAAACTGCATCTACCTAAAAGTCTGCTTGAACAAACTACTAGATATGGAGGTGCATGTTGGACTGTTTATCAGGGAATAGTCATGCATATACCTGTGATGCATAGGGACCATCGGATGAAATGCTGGCATGGAAAACAACATATTGCATATCTGTGAGTGTGCACACAATGTCAAACATCAGTTTTGGCCGATCTTTACACATGACACTGACCGCTGAGTATCCCTTATCCTCACAATGGTCAATTGTGATTTTTGGTTTGAAGGAGGAAGGATAATCAGCTTCAGTTGTTGTTCCACCACCTTCATAATCCCTGTCTGCAAACAACATCTGGTGAAGCCTCCGATCAACATGAGTGAACCCCATGGAGAAACTGGTTCGAGCCACTTTGTCATCATCCTCGCATCCACGTAACACATTCTTGAGTTGCTCCTCCATAACAGATAATCGAGTTGGGTCATCCACAGCACGGCATGTGGCATCATCATTGACATAGACAACACATGCGATTCGTCTGTTGTGTGTCCAAACTTCAGCACCTACCACATTAAAGTGGAGGTCAGCTAAAACAGCAGAGATCTCTGATAAGAGGCCTGGGCGGTCCTTGCCAATGAGCTCAATGGCTGTGTGATCACCAACAGAGTGCACCCCAACTCGTTTTCCTGGCCAAGTCTTGACCCCATCTATGGTGTCTCCCTTTGGTCCTAGAGCCTATTGTAACAAAAATCATGGAAGAAAATGCTCAGTTTATCATATGAAGAAAATATTGATTGACATGACTCATGAGGTTACCAAGGTCAGTCCAGGCACTGAAAGACAATATTATCAATGCACTCACTATGAGTGAAAGAATGAGCATGACCATCCATTTCATACTCCGACACATTAGGGAACATAGCAAACTTTTAAATGGGGAACCATAAGGGATCTTTGCCCACATCAATATGCGACATGTGAAATAGCCGATTTTAGAGTAAGGGGCCTAAATTGATGTGAAAACCCATCCACTTATACATCTGGTTTTTTAATTATATAGGAAGCAATTAGCTAGAAGGTTGGTATGGTTTCCCACTTCCATACTACATTCTGATAGTTGCCACCGACAGAAGGGTATGCTGTGATAAGCTTGATCAATATATGTAAGGAACATGAGGTAGAGCACATCAGGAAAGGAACCATAAGAATTCAGTGTGTGTGCATCATGAACTAAAAATAGGGAGTACATTCATCATCAAAGACAGCTTCTAATTGGACATGAACCTTCATATTGGATTTGCACACTGAAAATGCTAGTGACTTGTTCCCATTAGGAAAGGATTGATTGAGGTTGGTACAATGTATCACCCCAGGCTTACTTGTGTATTTTGCAGGCTATTGGTTACACAATTTCTGTTAAGGTTCCACTAATATGGGTGAGTCCATGCTCAATCAGTTCAATTGGCCCTCTTATTCTGGTTTGAACTTAAGTACAGAAAAAGCAGTATAGGAGAGAAGAAGAGAGCGCACCTTCTCAATGTAGTCGATGATTTTTCCATCTGTAATTTTGTTTCCTTGTTGATCGGTGACATGAAACACTGTTTATTCAAAGAGAATTGAAATGCTCACCTAATTGTTCACACACATGCAGAGTATTTGCTGTGAACTCTCCTTTAATCAGTATGGTATCACAGCTTTTTTAGTACATGTGCTTAGCTGGAATATGGGGTATCATGTATTGGTTCCACCACCAAAATTCCAAGATGAAATACATTCGCACATCCCACATTGTCTAAATTTCCACTCTCGAACCTAATATCTAATTGGCCAACCCTGTCTCTTAAACCACCCAAGCATATATGATATAACCAAAGACTAATGCATTTCAGGGCTAATATTAAGTAGCAGGTTTACATGTAGTTTAGAACATATTGGACTTGTACATAAAAAAGAGAATCTAGATAAGTACTGCTTAAAGGGAGAGTTCATAGCAAGCAAAATGAGGGTGCCTTCTTATGGAAAAAAGAAGCTAAATAAACTTAAATAAACGTACCGTCCATGAACCATCCACCATCAGAAGAGATGTAAGCTTTGGTAATTATGAGGTCAATGTCTGTTAGGATTTGTACCACTTCCAGCAGTATTCCTGGTTTGTTCATGCTGTCAACCTGCAACATCGGATTCCACAATCTGCATCTAGTCATTCGTGCAAGTATGCTGTAGTAAAAAGAAGTATGGGGAAGTTTTGTTGTCAAGGCACAAGTTATTGTGCACGAGGGAAAAGAAGCCAGTTGATCTCAACAGGAAGAGGCTTTTACCAGATTCTTATAAAATTCCTTTCACTTTAAATTCAAATTATGACTCTACTCATTGATTCAGTTTTCAGCTGGAAATAGGAGCCAATTTTCCAGTTTGTAAATAGGGGAAATAAATATAAAATGTGACCTGACCACCCAAAGGCTGAACTTGGGCTGAAGCTTTTAGATGCAAACTTGAGCCTGGGTTAAACCCAATCTAGAATCAGGCTGAGAATTATGGCAATCTGACTGACTTTGAGAAATTGTGTACTATTTCTTTCTTCTTCTTCTTCTTTTTAATGTTTCCATACAATATTATATTCAACATGATATGGTTTATCTTTCTTCCCTTTCAGAAATAATGAAATTAGGAATGTGAAAGCCTGGATGCCATAATTTTTCCGTACTAACTTACAACAGGGAACTAAAAAGAGCCTAGTTGACCTAATCACAACTGACCTTGCCAGTCATCCTTAAGAAAGCACAATTCTTGTTAGCATAGCAATTTACCTTGATCAGAGTACAGTCGCTGCAACTTAAATTGTCTACAGACACCCTGAGAATAGCATTAGAAAGAAAAAAGAGTTAACAACAAAATTTCACTTGCTATAGTGCTAGAGAATCAATCATATTAAGCAGTCTCAAGGGTTCCATCACTGTAGGCCATACAATCAGAATAAAAATGATTGAACCAATAGAGTGCTGATCAACTGCCATTATTCATATATGGTGGCTCATAGGTATTTTAATGATGGGCCACTTGAGGCCATTTAATAATGTAGTAATAACAAATTTTCTTAGAAGAGACAGATAGACAGAAAGAGAACCTTGGAGGATTTATTCTCATGCTCAAGTTCTCATACTCAGGATCAAAGTAAGGCCAACAAACTTTAGCCATTGGATTGCAGCTCACAGCTTCTCCAGTCAATATAGATTTCTCTTCTCTTCCCTGCATCATAGTGAGGTTATGATAAGCAGGTGAAATACTGATCAAGGTCAAAAGCAATTTTTTATCAATTACCATTCGTTCTAAGCTTTGGAAATAGATGGAACAATGTTCATGATTAATTTTCCAGTTCCTGGCCTTAAAATATGCTTTATACAACCATCCATTATGATGAAACTCCCTTTTAGTTTCAAATAACAAGGACCGGTTCTAAAGTAGCATGCTCAAAAGGTAAACGAGTTTAGAGATGTCTGATTATAGATGATATAATGAAATTATCATTCTCTTCAGGCCTTTTCCAAAAATGTTGCCGAGTTATTTATAAAAATTTTATCTCTATAGAAGCAGTACAAAATAACAGAATCTCAAAGAGTTCTGCCATCTGAGCAATCTAAACAACTTTCACTGGCGCACATTATGAGATCTAACTAATTCTCTATCCTAACTCCATCCCACCCAAATAATAGAAACAAGAAGAAAAAAGGTAAATACCTCCATACCCTGCAGACATTCAGAAGTTGTCATCTAGTTATATGGCAGTGGGGGCTGATTTTAGATAGGATAACCACTAATAACCATCTCATGTTAAAGATTCTCATACAAAAACCAAACACAGCCCATTTTCATATGTTTATCACGTAAAATAGATTTTCATGAGACGTAGCAATTTTCATTTAAGATGATAAAGATACTACCATGTGTAGAAAGATGAGAAAGAGCTCCTTGGGGTTTAGCTAGGCATCAAAGTCACCCTCATTTGGGAAAGATGAGAAAGAGCTTCTTGGGCGTTATCTAGGCATCACAATCACCCCAGCCCCATTTCATACTAATACAAAGGATGCTCACATTATGAGTAGCATATGCTGCAAACAGAAGGAGCAAAACTGATTCACGTATGTTGCTTGCTGTAATACAACTAGACGTCTAGTTTGCAACCCGAGTAGATTGGTTTGGATTGAAGGACGACTCAGGCCCAATTCGGACTATGCTTTGAATGGAGGTATTTGGAGGATAGGAAATGGTTTTCTTAAAAATTCTGGATTTCGTTGTTTGGAACCGATGGAATTCATAATAGAAAGGAATAGTGTATGGATTCACAGGGATTTGTATGTAAGGATGCAATGGAAAATGTCCGTTGGGACTAACCCAGACCGACCCTTACTATGTTTGGGTCTGGGGAAAGACTGATTGGGGTAGATTTAGGTTTGGGGTTTTTCTTAGAACTCGGACCGAATCTACCAGGTAGGGTTTTGTACCTCCCTGACCGACCCCATCCCCATCCCCAACCCACCCCACCCCACCCCACCCCACCCCAAGCTAACTAGAATGAATTTAGGAATGATGTGATTGGGGTAGGGTCGGGTTCAGGATTTCCTTCAGAACCTGGACTGCTAGCAGGGAAGGGTTTTATACTACACCGGTCCATCCCAACCCAGTAGGTTTTAAAACTTAAAATTACACACACTGGAGGCCCAGCAATCCCCTACAATTAACCCAAGAGGGGCATGTTATTGAAATGTGGCATCCGAAGTCCCTTTCTGGTCCCCATTCACGTCTTAGCCTTTGTTCAAATCTGAAATTGCAAGTGGATCATGGATCTTACTTCCTTACAAGACCGGCCCACTTCCTGCCCAGGCCTTAGTCGCCTTCTACCCACTTCCAGCAAAGAGGCGTCATGTGCACACCACCCATGTTACCTCTAACCACAAACAAAGTAGCACCCATGATGACCCAGCCACTTTACCTTCAAAGCTTTGCTCCAATGGTGGAAATGCCATTAGTAGACCTATTTTGAAACTTTACTGCTAACGTCATCCGAGAAAACTAAATTGCAGAGATCGTTCTTCTTTTAATTCATCTTTATTGCCCACTTCTTCCTCTGTTGTTCAATTGATAATTTCTTTATATTTGAACTTTAAAAACTTTCATGTGTTTCCATCATACCTTATATTTTTATTCGACTAAGGGTAAAATGTTTCAGTAGAGAATTCATTTTAATTTAAATTCTTTCTCATGCCAAATAAGAGGACATCGATATCTTTCCTTAACTTCTCATTGCAATTATTGAATTCCTTTCTATCAAATGTTAAAAATGTTTCCTCAGTTCTTTTTTATTTTCAAAATTTATGTACTTCATCTTTCCTAACGCCTCCATACATGCATAACTTAAAAATAAAAAGAAAATAAATTAAAAAATTAAAAAAAGAAAGAAAGAAAGATAGATAACTAGGGAAAGAGTGAACAACTTATCGAAATGACATGAAAGAAAGAAATGGACAAATATATTAGACTGCCACTTATCCTCTTAAAAACTGAAGTTGCTAACGAATGTGCCGCCAACAACAACTATTAAGCTGACTAACAATTAATATTCCATCTTGATGTTGCCTCCTCTTACATATGGAGTTAATAGATGGGAAGACATAAACAGAGCGGGTTCAACCCAAGATATCTAAGAATCAAAGTTGCTATACCATTTAGTTCATTTATTCCCTCATTTGTCAAACCAAATGTGGGAAAAAGTTGTCCCCCATTTATTGACCTAACAAAAGTCATACAAAGTGGAAATTAAGTTTTAGTTTCATAAAATTTGTAAATTGACTTTATACCTCAAACTTTTGGGAAAAAGGGGTAGTCTAACAAATTCAAACCACATAACTAATTATAGCAACATAAGGAACAAATACTATTGATTGCAATTGTTAATATTTCATAAGTCTTAGATATAAAACTCCACAATTTGATAACCACTAATATTTATCACACATCAATAAAATAGGGATGGCAGAAAATTAGAACAATGTAAAATATTGTTGCTATGTTTTATTAATTTTGATTAACACCTATTTATACACGTATGGAAGAATGTGCAAGAAGGGAGATAAAAAATCCTTTACAATATTTACAATAACTGCAATATCGGGGCCCTAAATATATGAATAGAATCACAACTTCAACAATTGCATTTGGAAAGGATTTGAATTGTCTATCAAGGGAAGAGTTATGGTTGTCTGTCATGAGAAGGATCCAAACTGTCTATCATGCAATCGCAAGATGAAGCCTCCATTGGAGACTCCAATCTTGGAATGAAGTTGTTCAAAACAAGAATGAGAAAGTGGCTTAGTGAGAGCATCAACAAAGTTGATCATCACTATTGATATAAGAGACAATTAGTGAACCTTGCTCAACTGTGTCTCGTACAAAGTGAAAATCAATAGAAATATGTTTCATACAGTAGTGGAAAACTAGATTGGCGCAAAGGTAAATAGCACCTACATTATCACAATGAATAACTGGAGGCTTAAGGATAAAAACTCTTAGTTCAACAAGTAAGGATTGCGCCCACGATAATTTAGCAACAGTGATGTCCATTGCACAATACTCAACCTTGGTCAATGAATGGGCAACAAATTTTTGTTTGCAAAAGGACCATGAGATAGCATTTCCATCGAGGTAAACAATATAAGTAGTAGTAAACATCCAATCATCGCAATTTCTAGCCCAATCCGCATCAAAGTATGCACTTAGCATGAGAAGTTGATCAAAGCATGAAAGAAGACCATGATCAATAGTGTGTTTTAAGTACCACAAGAGTTGCTTAGCAATGGTCCAATAATTGACAATAGGATGATGCATAAATTGAGATAACTTGCTTATAGAATAAGCAATATTTGAGCAAGTTAGAGAAAGATCCTAAAAAGCACCAACCACCTAATGAAAGACAATGACATCTGTAGAAGCAGCACCATCATGAAAATAAAAACGATTGAGTTGTGGATAACGGAGTGTGAACATCTTTTGCACTGTCCATGTGGAATCAAGTGAGAATATCCCATATGAATTTATGATGAGTAAGCAAAAGGCCATGAGATGTAGTGGTGACTTCAACACCTAAGAAATAATGAAGAGCACCTAAGTCTTTCAGTGAGAATTGGCTTGATAGAGCAACCAAAAAGGTGGAAACAAGAGTAGGATCACTATCAATCACCAATAAATCATCCACATAGACGAGAAAGTAGATAGTGGTAGAAAACCCATAGTAAACAAATAGAGAAGTGTCAAACCAAGAATTGAAGAATTCATAATCTAAAAGAAACTATTTAAGTTTCTTGTACTATGCTCTGAGAGCTTGTTTTAAGCAATATATTGCTTTTCTGAGACGACAAACATGAGAGGGATTACCAAAATCAACAAAACCAAGTAGTTGAGACATGAATACCTCTTTAGAGAGTGTGCTTTGCAAGAAGGCATTATTAACACCGAGTTGTCAAATAAGCCGCCCATGAGAAAGTGATAAGAAGATAATGATGCTAATGGTTATAGGCTTAACAAGTAGATTGAAGGTCTCATGATGGTCCACACCAAGGCATTGGTGAAAACCTTTACTTATAAGATGAGCCTTATAATGAGCAATGATACCATCTTTTGTTTTATGCGAAAGACCCAATCACAACTAATAACATTTTGACTAGAATTAAGGGAAACCAAATCCTAAGTACCCTTGCAAACAAAAGCACTAATCTCATCAGACATAGCTTGGTGCCATTGTGGATCCTTGATTGCCTGAGACACATAGGTGGACTCCACAAGTTCAAGAAGGGGATGTTTGGTGGTGTGGTTGAACTATTTGGATTAAAGATGTTATTTTGAGCACGAGTGGTCATAGGATGCGTGCAAATGAGATTTTAGAGATAAGACATGAATGTTGGTTGGGAAAGGGAGCAAAAGGTGGCTCAAGTGTTAAGATATGGGTTAGTGGTGCAATAGTGGGTGAATTTGAATCATTGTGCACAAGTCTGAGAGTGCAACAATCGTGACATCATGAAGAAAGCCAATGTTAGATGGTGACAATAGAGGCATGCATATATGCCCACAATCATGATTGAAAACCATTAATGGAATGGAAAAATAAGTAAGGTACCATGTTGAAGAGTTATTCAATGCAAGAGGAGGACTACTCATAGAGGATCAAGAAAAGAATTCATGCTCAATAAATTGAACATGCTTGAAGTGGAAAATTTTATTTATGGAAGGGTCATAGCATTTGTAGGCCCTTTGAGAGTTGGAGTATCTAATAAAAATACATGGGTGAGACTTTGGTGCTAGTTTGTGAAAAGAGTAAGAGCGAAGCCAAGGGTAGCAAAGACTACAAAAGACATGAAGTTTGAGATAATTTAGCGGTTTTTAGAATAGACACTCAAATGGTGATTGAAGATTTAGAAGTGTGGGAAAATGATTAATAAGATATGCAGTTGTTTGAAAAGTAAAGCTCCAATAGGAGAAGGAATATAGGCTTTGTGTAGTAAGGTGAGGACGGTTTCAACAACTCGACAATGAAGACGTTCAACGAAGCCATTATGCTTTGGGGTGTAGGGAAAAGTTTTAAGGTGTTAAATCCCTTATGATTCACAAAGAGAATTAAATTTCTCATATTCCCTACCACCCTTAGAATAAATAGAAAGAATTAGTGCTTTTAAAAAAAAATTCCACCACAACTTTGAATTTGGTAAACACAATGAACACATCATATTTATGACACAAAGGATAAATTCAAAAGTATTTGGTAAAATGGTCCACAAAAATACATAATACCAAAAAGTATCCATTGGCATAACAAGAGCAAGACCCTAAACATCAATATATATAAGATCTAGGGGACCTTTACTTTGAAGAGAGGAAACACCTAACGTCAAATGATGACTTTTATTACATCGATAAGAATCACAAAAGAAATTTTACGGAAGTTTGGAGGAGATCGAAATGTGACTATTATGGAGGAGGTGATTGAAAATTCTGATGGAAGGGTGTTCAAGATGATTGTGCCAATCATGTGTTGAAGCAGGAACACTAACTAAAGCATGTGGAGTTACTATGGTAGAATTCTCAACACTTGGCCACATGTCATGGTTGTTGGGTCCTTGAATTAGTTGTGCCCACATGCCCATGTCTTTCACAACAAAATCAGATGGAAAAAATTCAATGAAAGCATGATTTGATTTGCAAAATTGAAAGAAAAAAATAGATCTTTTTCATGGAAGGGAAAAATAAAACATTGGATAAGATAAACTTAATGGAACCCCAGAAATGTTGGATGAACCTGTGTGAGTAATTTTAAGACCTGTACCATTTCCAATGACAATATCCTTGAGTCCGTCATAATCTTGGTGCAAATTAAGATTGTTAAAATCAACAGTCACATGATGAGAAGCACCCAAGTCCATGATCTAGCTAGTTGAGCTAGCAGTGGTTGTGGTTGTGCAATGTGTCCTAGGTGGTGTTCGGTGTTTGTGTATGCCCTTGTTTTGCACAAATTTGGCATACAACATTCTTCCAATTTTAATTACTGGGATTTTGTCGAGGTTGATTTGAATTGTTGTCAAAGTTTGGGTGTAGAGAGCCACAATTATAATTGGAACTATAGTTGGAGTCCTTTGGTTTCCGTCAATATTGATTGTTGCGGTTATTGGTCTCATGATTCGCAGGTTTGGTGTTATGACAAACAACATTTGAGGTAACAGGTGAGAGATCAAGTTGGATTTCATCACTGTTAGAAAGTTTTCATGCTCTATCAACGTGTCAAAAAGCCCTTCAAAGGTGATGGGGGTGCTCTATTTGATGTACTGTAACCATAACTTTCTTAAACTTTTGCCCAATCCTTGAGGACACCAATATCATCTTCATTTTATAGCACTCCAATAAGAGCAAGTTCATCACAAATACCTTTGAATGTATGCAGGCATTCAAAAACAGGTTTTGTGCCTTGGGTTATTAAGGTAAATTTGTCTTTCAAATACATGATTCAGGAGCGAAAGCAATTGGCAAACCTCTTGTAAAATAGTCCCAAGCATCACGAGCAGTTGTCGCAGAAGACACAAAAGAAACAACAGACTCGGATAAAGAAACATCCAAAAAGAAGTTGATCCTGTCTTTTTTTCCAAAGAGTGTAAGAGGGATTTGGTATGCTGGTGTTGTTCTCGGTGATAAGAGGTTCAAGACAAGGTGAGGTCCCATTGATATATTCCAATAAATCATAGCTAAATAAGAAATTGTGGAATTAGGCTCTCCAAGAAATGTAGTTTGAGGATGAAAGTTTTAATGGTAATTGAGCAACCGCATTTATAGAAATCAAGTATGGTGAGTTGTTTTGATTGGTAATGTAAGAAGCAAAAATAGAGGTTTGGGTGGTGTTTTCGGAAGCCATTGTTGTTGAATGGATAATGCTCTTGTTAGAGCACTTGCTCTGATACCATAAAATAGGGATGGTAGAAAATCAAAACAATCTAAAATATTGTTGTTGTGTTTTATTGATTTTGATTAACACTTATACACGTAGGGAAGAAGGTGCAAGAAGGGAAGTAAAAGATCCTTTACAACGTTTACAATAATAGCAATATCTTGGCCTTGATTATATGGAGAGAATCACAACTTCAACAATTGTATTTGGGAAGGATTCAAACTATCTATCAAGGGAAGAGTTTGGGTTATCTGTCATGAGAAGGATCCAGGCTGTTTACCGAGGTTGTCTACTAGTCAATACAATCTATTACAACTAACACTAGTAAGTAATGTAACTATTACCTTACTTTGGGTTCTTATACCAACTTATGCCCACACCCTACTCTAAGACCTTAATCCAAGTTAGTAGGCATTATCAACCTACTTGAGTTGGTTGTCATGA
Organism: Vitis rotundifolia; assembly: GCA_030254885.1. Taxonomy (NCBI): domain Eukaryota; kingdom Viridiplantae; phylum Streptophyta; class Magnoliopsida; order Vitales; family Vitaceae; genus Vitis; species Vitis rotundifolia. The sequence continues at coordinate 12,392,905 of CM058168.1, read as the reverse complement.
GTACAATCAACTTATTGTTGGACAATCCTGATATAGTTCAACGTCTCATGTTAATTCGTATGAATAGAATCAATTCCTTAGCACTCAATTCACATAAAGTAAATAGAGAGATCCCCAAAGTCTTCCATTCAAGTCGGAGAAGAGCCATGTGCTTTTACAATGCCCTTATTTGAACAACTCAAGATCACAAAAACAGCAAAATATAATTATGTTTATTATATATATATATATATTTAAAAGAAGATCCTATGATAATTCATACTCATGATAGTATCATAATTCACCCAAAAAAAAGTTAGAGCTGGAAATAAATGGGCATACCATAAATATACCTTTAACCTCATACTTTTAGTGCAATTACATTTTTTTTTTTGCTTGTTTGAACACATGACTAGGCAACTTTGATGTTAAATTTCTAGTTGTGAGCACAACCAACTTACTCAAGGAAAACTCTAGCCTAGTTCAACTTACTCAAGTTGCAACCTCTAGGTTATTGTTTGATCTTAAAAGTTGCACAAACAACACAATGATAAAATTTACACAATTTCAAAAAGTTTGATCCCATGACAAATCATACCTATGGTATCTTTAAATAGTTCCAAAATGAACTTGTCTAAAAACAGAAGGGCATCTTTAATTCAAACCAAGTTCTTACTGCAGCATTTTAGTTTAATTTTACATTTTTTACTTGTTCAAATTTGATTATCAGGCTTTTAGTTTTATTTTTTAAAATCTTTTTGTGACTATATAACAACCTATTGCTGAACAACTGTTGTCTAGTTTAACCTACTCAATTGTAAGTTAAACTTAATGTTGGAAAGCTCAAGATCACACAAATGACAAATTATAATTATGATGTTATCATATAATTCCAAAGAATCAGCCAACGACAAATCATACTTCAGACGTCAGAGCATAATTCCAAAAAACGAGTCTCTCTAAAAATAGAAGTTTGTTCAAGGCCCCTTTAATTCAAGCCGAGTTCTTAGTGCAGCTTTGTTGTGTGATTATTATATTTTTCACTTAAACACATGAATATTGCAGCTTTGGAGCTAAAAAGAATTTTCCTTTCATGACTGTAATCATCTTATTATTCGGCAACTCCCATCCCCTTTGAGTTGAAAGAAAGTTTCACATGGCAAACTGTACCTATGACATAATAGTATGATTCCCGAAACACAGAAGTTTCATATCGTATTCACACCTTTGATTCAAACCAAGTTCTTTTTTGCAGCATTTTAGTGTAACTGTATATCTTTTACTTATTCCAGCACATGACTGGTGCAACTTTGGCGTACAAACCTTTTTGTGCCACCAACTCATTGCCAGACAATTGGGAAGTCTTCCCATCTACTAAACATTGCACGCAGAGCTGATTGTTGGACTACTATTTCTAAAACCAACAAAAAACCATGATCACCGTAAAAATAAAGAAGGAAGACGGGTTAATTTCATGGCTATACCTTTTTAACACATGACTATCAGCTTTGTGTTAAGAACTTAAGATATATATATATATATATATATATATATATATATATATATATATATATATATATATATATATATTATTTTTATTTTTATTTTTTTCTTTTTGGACGGGTAAGGGGAAGTTGATGCTAGACCGCTGGTGTTGCATCCGAAAAAGATCCCGTGTAAGAGACCAAACGCACTAAAGGGCGTGTGTCCACGCCCCCAAAAAAGAAGAGCATGGTTGCACGGGCTACTGTAATTGTGGTCCCTGTGGATGGCATACAAAACCTGGGAAAGAACACTGACCATGGGAACGCGCTTTTAGGCGCGTGTAACGGGAGTGTGTAAAGAACAAAACAAAGCCTCTTTGAGATGACATAAAGACTTGATTGATTGAAACCCTAACCACCATTATCGTTCATCGTTCACCATCCCGTATCCCTACAGCCATGGCTTCCCAAGAGTACGACTCTTCTTGACCGGCCATTCCGTGGGGACGCCATCATCGATTTGGCCTTTCGCTAATAACTAGTACTAAACTCCGTCCGTGTTTATAATGAACACGGCATATCCTCAATAACCCCACCGGCGTATTTTCACAATCTCGTACTGTTCTGTTTGGTTCATTAGAAAATTTTAGCAAGAAATGTTTGCAGAAGACAAATTACTCGGAAAGTTTTATCATGTGTGTAGCGAGCTTCGGGAGAAACAGATTACGAAAAAGCTCTTCTCAGTGGAAGTGTTATCTTCAGCGGAAAGTTGCCTCAGGGAAAAATTTTCCACAGAAACAGAGTCCAAACGTTAAAGCAAAAAAAAAAAAAAAAAAATGTTACTACACTGAAAGGGAAGCGGCTTCACGATTTCAAGGAATAAAAACTTATCAGACTGCATTATTCAAAAGAAAGATAAATTGTACAGAAAACAAAAGCCGCGAAAATCAACAAGAATTAGCCACAAAGGAAGCAGATTTGGAAAGTAAGCTACTCAGTGACTGCTTCCAGAAAAAAAGAAATCTCCACGGAATTTGAAGTACAAATCTGAAAAAAAAATCTCTGCAAAACGCAACGATTTGTAAAGCATATGAAAACTTACCAAGAACGGGTGAGAATGGAGTGAGGAAAAGCGGCAGAGTCGATAAGCGAACAATTAGTCTTTCAGGGAGCCCTCAAACAGAGCGAGAAGACTTCACTGCGCTTTCGACGTCGGAAGAGCACTTGCAGAGAACATGCTCTGCCGCTCTCTCTCTCTCTCTGTGTGGAGTGAGTGTGTGGTAGATAGCAAAATTAAAACTATAAAGCGTCTTATGAATTGAAAATGTGATTTTATATTTGGTGATGACGCGGCGATTGAACACCCCTTTTAGCAAATTGTATTATTTCGGAGCCACCCCTCCCTCCCACGTGCTCTGCCACCTCTACTTCTCCTAATTGGCTTATTCCCGCCTTCTTTCACTGTATACAAATTAATTCCATAAATTTTTTTTTTTTTTTTTTTACTATAATATGATTAATATTTTTTTATTCTTCATTTATGAATGAAATTAAAAGAGAAGAGAATATTAGAATATTAGGATATTAGGGTAGTATTATTTTTTAAATACTAAAAATAGAATTTATTTATTTATTTATTTATTTTTGCTTTTTAAGGGAATTTTACTTATTTTCTTCCAACAAATGACAACTCATAGAAATTATTTGACCATTCAGGAGGCAATCACATTTGGATGGACTTTCGTCAACTCACCTCCACTTCATAGTTCATATGATCTTGATTTGACTTTTTCTAACTCATCATCAACCATATAACGTGTACATTTGACATTATTTTTAAAATTATCGGTGCAAAATATATCATTGTAAATATATAACTTTTATATTATTAAATTTTAAAATAATTATTAAAAGTTAAAAATACATAAATAATTTTAATTTTTTTCTTTTTATTTAAATTTATAAATTTGCAATTACTATTAGAAAATATATATACCCTAACCTTTAGGCAATAGTGTATTCACCCAAGCACCAACAATCTCTCCCTCAACGACATCCCAAAGGTGACCTTGACTGTGATACCGCTCATAGAATTTTAAGTGCTATCAACTCTTTTAAAAATATTTATTATCAAGAAAGATGCATACCTGAACTTTATATTGCATTAATTCAAGTGTCCACGATATTTGAACATAAGGAAGTTGGTAGACACGACCAACCTTTGATATCCCAACAATATTTATTTCAAAATTTTTAAATCTTTTTATATAACATTTAAATCCTTTGTTTTATTAATATAGATTATTAAATAGTCAAAGATATTTTTAGTTGACTGGTTGGTCGTTCACTATAACTTTTTAATGGATGTCCAATATTCGATAGTTGTATCACATCAAGACATGATAGAAAGTTTAAGTCAAATTACTCCATATGATTATGATATAGTTGAATGTTTAAAGGTTAAAAATAGTAAAAAAAAAAATATTAAAGAAAAATTTAAAGTAATAGAAATATAACGCGCAAAAGACGTGACACAATAAGGTTTTTTTTTTTTTTTTGGATATATATGGATTTGATATTGTGGTTACACCCATGAAAGAAAGGACAAAATTAAAGTTGAAAGTAATAAAGGTCATGGGAGATAAAATTATGATGTGTTATTTCTCGAAGTTAATGGCCTATGAATTTGAGTGAGTAGTAGTTAGAAAAGAGGATTGATTTGGTCTGTGGATATGGGTCTTTTTTCTAAACAAGATGAAGCATAAAAGATGAAGCAATCGATTATGGTGGACTAATGGCAAGAGGAAGTCCTTACGTGGACAACCATTAAACTACATTTGGTCCTCCACTCTATATTCTTAAAATAAGGTGGTAATGATTCAAACTCGGAATCTTGATTTGGGCCCAGAGAAATGGAATCGAATTCCTATTTTAACAGACCATTAAAACTAAACATCATTGGGTTTTTACAAATTTTTATAGGCCTTTTAGAGTTCCCCTTTATTATCTCTATGGAAGACCATGGAATGGGATCACATGCTTTCCAACTTGTTGATTTAGTATTTTAGTGTTGGCCTTTTCTATAGGTCATGATTTGGTTGATAAGATGTCATAAACTATGGTTTAAAATATTCAAAAATAAAAAATGATGGATGATATGTGAGTTAATATGAAGGGGGGTAGAGGTCAAAACCAAAGTTCATTTCTGAAGAGCTGAGGGAGGCAAGTTGGGAGGGGTGGGTTAGATATTGGAGATCCATCCGACAGTGACTACGATTGGAGAAAAAAAAAGGCTAAGGTGGGTCTGCAATTCAGGCTTAATTTACACAAGTAGTTCCAAAGGGGGTCCACAATCCACATCATGGTGACTAGTATTGAGGTACAATCCGTGAAGCCATGGCTGCAAAGCAGTGGGAGCAGATTGCTTGGTGGGCAGCCAACATCCCAATAAAGCAAAGGGCCTTTACAATTACAAAAATAGACTTCTTAAATATCATGATAGGGTCGCTAAATCATGAATGAATTCCATGAGGTAATCCGATCATGAATACTGGTATATATGTATTGAGAGCGATGCTAAATCCTCACATTGACATGTTCGGGGAAAAAGTGGTGCATATTCTTTGAACATAGGCCTAGCCTTGAACTACATCTTACGCGAAGCTTTTGGCACCTTGAATGCATCTTGGACCCAGTTGTGTGTGTGTTGTTTTTTTTTTTTTTTTTTTTTTTTTTTTTTTTTTGTTTTCTGAAAATGGATCTCAGACCATCAAAAATTAGGATGTAAAGAGGGAAAGAAAAAGAAGGAAAAGAAAATGATAATAAAGGAGAAGGGGGCAAGTGGGTGGGGGGTGGTGGGGAAGTGATGAAGATGCAAAGCAGTCCAAGCTGGAAGGATGCGGTATCGAGCTTTGATGGGTGAATCTGGGGCGTCCGCCACACATTTACCAAATGCATTTGGGACCACTGGATGTGCTGATATCACCTTCATTTGATTCCAAACTTTCAGCTCTCCTCTCTCTCTAAAACAAAACGTGATAGCATCCATACAAGGTCCCTGGACGCTTGGACCCCTACCTATACTCTTATCATTTATTCTCATTATTTCGCTCTCACTTTCCGATTACGACCTCCTCTTTAGTCCTTCCTTCACCCATCTGTATTCGTGTCTTCTTCTGAATTTACATCTATTATTTTTAACTTTTAGAATGCATATTGGAGGTACCGGGTCCATTCGAGTACCTCGACCCGACACCGACCTGGTACGATTATCTGTCGACAACCTGGTGCCAACCAGTTCGACGGGGTTAGGTGAATCCACCCGAAAATTGATTGTTCAACTTAGGGATGGACCATTAATGTCTCTATTGAATTTCACGAATTAACTTAATAAATCAATGGTCGGATGTTCCCAGGCCCGCAACGGCCAATCCCAGTGACCTTTCATTACTATGCCTCGGGTAGGAATGCATCCTGACACCACCCCTTAGTAGGAATGTGTCATGACACCGCCCCTTCGTAGGAACGTGTGACACCGCCCCTTGGTGGGAATGTGTGTTTACTCGCATCTTTCTCATCCATGCTATTAGACACTCACCACCATCATTACTAACCGAGGGCACTAGGGGCAGCCGCTGCAAACCACTCGGTCTTACAAGAAGCATCGATATCCCAGTCAAATTTTGTGTATGGAGAGGATGTGATGCATTTGTTCATGTCTTGCGGCACGACGAGTCAGTAATTTAGTTCAGGGGCAATCCTTGAAACAAATATGGATTTTATAGTTCAATGGTCAACAGTTGTCATTGTTAAGGGGCAATAATCGGTCTAGGTTCAAGTCCTATTCTTAGAAGCATGTCCCCTTGGGTAGTAGTTAGGATTGGCAACGGGGCGGGTTTGGGCGCAGCCATCCCTACCCCATTCCTGTCCCAATTACATAAATCTCTTTCCCATCCCCGTCCCAAACCTAGGGCGGGGTAGGTAAATGTTTCTCATTCCCATTTATAAAAAAGTTGACAATCCCATCCCCGTACCAAATGTGTTTTCGGGGCGGGACGGGGTCGGGTGTTGCCCCATGCCGTCGAGACCATCAGCAGCATCTTCCAATTCCGGAACAGCTTCAGAATCTCGACAGCCTCCGTCGACACATCAGAGTACTTAATGTTGGTACAGTGGATGCCGTCGTCCTGAACCACGCAGCTCGGGTGCAGGATCACCAGCGTGAGGACGGTGCCGGCGGACATGAAGCACATGAACCCAATGTAAGTACCGTCGTTCACGAACGCAACCTCGCTTCGGTTGTCGTTCAGAATGAAGGGGATGAGCCAGCCGATGACGCCCCCCATATTGAAGATGCTCTAGAACAGCATCCTCCCCGGCGGGGGTACGACGTCATGATAGCTCCCTGCCCCGCCCAGAGCAGTCCTGCTCCAATTCTGAGGATGTTGCAGGTGACTAGATCTTTATCTTCCCCAAACCCCATTTCTCTTCTTCCCCGCTAGATCAGAATCATATTCAAACCCAGAGTCTCTATGTATGGTAATTATAATTTCGGGGCGGGGTGGTTAACTACAAACACATACCTGCTCCGAACCCGATTCGGGTTTCACAAAACTTTCCCATACCCGATTAATTTATCCCATACCCGTCCCAATGAAGGCAGGGCGGGTGACTCGATTGACCCACGAAATTGTCATTCCTAGTAGTAGTTGACTTTGCTAGTGCATACGACATTGGTTGTTGCATAAACATTGCATGCCAAATCCAAAACACTTGAGCCTTAGCCGTTTGCCCTTCCTGTCCAATGATTTGTGCCACTAATTTAAACAAAATGTTGATCTCTTGTTAGGATGCATTCCATCAATAGTAGACATTCCCCATAACAAAATGTTGAGCTTCATCTAATGTAGATATGATTGGATAATGACAAACTCCAACGTAACGCCCAACAACTTATCTCTTCTTAACAAGAGGGTTGACAACCCCAAGAGCTAATCAGGACACACTAGACAAACAATATACAAGCAAACCTTCTCAACCATAGGACCTGTTTCATCTTTTATCATAACTCAATCACACCATGAGCCAAAATAAAGAAAAATAAGATATTTAATTTTATATAGTGAAAATGGTTTTTATTTAAAAGTATTGTTCTTTTGTTTAGTGAACAGATACCAAGGAAAATATTTTTAAGTAAAATATTTATATCAATGAAAGTATTACCATTGTTGACGAAGCCTCACTGTCCTCCCAATAAAGCCTAAATGGTCCTGTTTGGGCTAAAACCCTAAAATTGCTAAAGCATCTCATCTTATTCCCCTCAAAATGTCACATGAGACTTTCAAAAGTTCACTCCTACCACTCCAGCTTTGACAATTGCCAAGCCAATCCCATCTTTTTAGACGAGCTTTTCTTTCTTAAAAAGAAAAAACGAAAAAAAAGAAAACTCATCATTAAAAGTTAAGTGCTCCATATAATCACTTTCCCGTTTTCTTTGAGTGACTCCCTTTTTCTTGTTCCCCATATCTCTGGGGTATTCATGGTCACTAGGCATATCCTAATTTCAAAGGTTGTTTAATTGGAAGTTCAAATAAGGGGAGACCCAAGTCGTGTATATATATATATATATAATGTAAGGCCTAGAGGAGAAGTTGACAAAGGAAGAGAGAGAGAGAGAGAGCTGAGCTCAGAAACCAAAGATTTGATTATACTACAATGGAGAGATGGTCAACTTGTTGAGAGCTTGAACAAAAAACAATTGGTGGGTTTGCTCTTGGTGAGTAGTGCATGGTGGTCCTTTCAAGAAATTTATTTAATGTTGTGAGTGAAGGAGAGAGGGGGAAAAAAAGGCAAAAGTTCAGCCGACACTATAAACGGCTAACCGCATCTGTCTTTCAAAAGAGGGCGTCCATCTCTATCTAAGAATATCTTGCTTTTTTTTTCTTTTTTCTTTTTTTTTTTTCCTTTTATTATTATTCCTTGTGGTGAGAACTGTTGTTGGGTCCAACTTTGAGATCTGGATGTTGTTTGTGCCCGTATATGGAGCTTCCAGTAACCCCAAAATCACCCCCTCACAATTCAAGGGCCCTGGGCCTCTATAACCATCTTTTCTTGCCCGCAAATGAGAGCATGCCACAGCGGGGATCGTCGGCTAGAAATGACTGTGCAGTCTAATCTTGGTGACGTGTCGGGATGTAAATGGAGGGTGAACCTACAATAGAGGAAGTGCCGACATTCTTGATTCCTCCATTGGTTGCCTGACACTTATCCGTGTCTAGTTGGGATGTGCTCCTGTTCAATGACTTCCATCTCTTTCACTTGCTGAAGGCATATCTTTCATTGATTCATGAGACTTCAAATAATGTCAGTCTCCATCACCGTCTCCCCCGCTGATTAGAAAGATTGAAAAGGATTTACAAGAACTGTTGTGTTTTTGGATTTTATTTGCAAGGCCTTGAATCAGTGATTGATTGATTGATTGATTGTGGGTGATTTGGTTCATGAGCAAAGGTTGCCAAGAGGGGTTTGACCATGAAGATTAACAAAAAAAACCAGTTCATTGAGCCTACTAGCCATCATTCAGTTCCAATCCAACACAATTTTTTCTCATCTTCCTGATTTCTCATGGAAAAACAGCAGTATGTGAGTTTATCAAATCAATCAGACCCAAAACTGTCAAATTGAAAAGCCTCAGGTGTTAAGGAAAATAAAACTAAAGCACAGACATGAAGATCTTCTTTGTATGTTATAGAGGATTGTCAAGCGGATCCACTTCCAATAGGACTCATCAATCTAATCTTAAAGTCAGCGTGGCCTACCCAATGGGTTGTTGAAGTGGTTTCAGATCAAGCAGTCACTCATAGGGGAAACTTATCAACTTATGGTTGGAGACCTGGGACAATTTGAATAAAATTTGAGAATCAAACTGTTGGAAGCTCATGCTTATGTAGGCACATATCTTCTGCATTATTGCCATCAGTTACCCTTTTATTTCTAATGCAAACAGTACAATTATGGAGTTCACCATCCTTGTCTCCATGGACCAAAGGTTTGGATTATTGGACTCAGGTGGCAGGTGTCAAATGGTCCTAGTTACCCTAACAAAACAAACAGAACCATCTGGTTCAGGTTTCATTCCAACTGTTATACCCTGAAAAACAGCCAAGGTTCTGTTTAGATTAGTTGATCTCCATTGTGACCAACTGGGGATCTAAAAGATATTTGGAAGTGGGAAGAATTCAGAATTCAGGAATTAACTGAAGAAGCATCAAAGGAAAAGGAAATTCCAAGAATGGAATTCAATGAGGGAAAAGCAGTTTATGTCCAAACAACACAAGCTGACAAGATACAGAATAAAAAAGGGCTGATCATGATTAATGAAGACACTGCGTGCCTATTTCAGGACTTTCATATTCCATTACATGATATTAACAAACCACTTGATCTCTTCAACTAGGTATGCAAATAATTTTTCTTGGCACAATACTTAAAACAAGATATATGGCTAATCTAGATGTAGGTATTCCTCCAATATATTTCCAAAATACCACTGTGGGGGAAAAAGATTTGAGTGGCAAATACAGTATGAACTACTGACAACAACCCAACCCTCCCCTCTCATACACACATACACATATGCAATAGAGGTATAGCGAGAAGCTATGAACACCACGTGAATAAGAGAGAAAAAGCAGTACGATCTGTAAAATGAAAATAAAAGCATGTCATCCTTGTCATAACTTTGTATAATGAGGAATAAATTGTTCCCCTAAGAGGTGTAAATGCTCATTTTCCCCTTCAAGAAGGCGTGTGACCTGCAGTGAGAACCCATTGATCAGGTATTCGAAGATGAAAAGACAATGGTGTTTCTATTTATACAACAAAATATTTATTTATTATCTATGAATTATTATTTAGAAGTACAGCAGCACTCATAATTATTTTGCAAATCTCAGTGCATGCTGCCACCCACATAGGCCTCTAGCATATACTGATCTCAATGAAGGATGTATGAGTACACTGTTTAAAATTCGGTAGCTTGGGAAGGCATCTAATTCACAGAAGTTTGTCTTAACCATAGTTCAAGGTTGTTGAGTTGGCAGTTGACTCAGGAGGTTTGGGGACAGATTGGTTACAACATCTTGGGTTAGTATTGGATGATATGCACAAATGCCAGTTAAAAAGCTAAAAATATCGTAAAAAATAATGAAATTTTTAGACGAATATATACAATTAAATTGACTCAACAAATTAATAGAAAAAAACAATTTCCATATTTAACATTATTTTAATAACTACAAAAGCAGGCAATAAGAATTCAAAATTACACTAAACATTTGATAGAAGCATGCTTTAGGATTGCTCCATTAAATTATCACCCATAACTGTATTCACGCCCGTTAAATTATTTCATAAACCCACCTCCCTTTCTATTATAAAACCAAACAAAAGCTGCTGGGGTCTAATCATGGGCTGGGAGAGAAGATGGGTTGCCAAGAGAAAATATGATGCCACTGTGAACTTGTTACTACCGACTTTGAACCATGGTCATGAGGCATTGAGAAGAAGAAGATGGTGATTTTGTGGGTGGAACTGGATTGGAAGGCCATAGTTCTCTTATAGAATTTTTAAGTTTTAGTTTTTTTTCTTCAATTAATTTTCTCCTCTTTGTTATCAATTATTTTCCCTTGTCTATACTTTTTTCATCATAAAACATTTGGAGATATTTTTTTCTTTTGTTGATTGATGCAAAGATTTTCAAATCATTCACAACATGTCCAAGTCTTTGAACCATGGCTTTAACAAATATAAAGATATGACAAACTATGAAGCCGCAATAATAAAGCATGCCAATAAATGCAATCATAAGTTCTTGCACTAGAGATTTCCCTAGGAAAGCAAGAACAGAAATTTGAAGCAATGAGGTCCAATTACCTCCCCCATTGAGGGCCGCATTTCAGGGCTGCTTTGCACACATAAGTACGCAGTTCTAGCCATGAGGTACAATTCATACATGTCATACGAATCTTCAATACGAGGATCAATAAGTTCATGTAACGCAAGCCGCACAATAAGTGGTTCTGCCTGAAGTTGTCATACAAAACAGAATCATTTGGAGTTTACCAATTTCGACTAGAATGTTCATAGCATGCTTTGGGTTGCTGTCGGACATGAAATTAGTAATGTGGCAATCATAAAAAACTGGACTGCTGGATGATGAACTTACCCACTGTCTTAGAGATTGTTGATGCTCTTCTCTTGTTGGATCAATCACCTTGCGCCCTGATATCAGTTGTAAAAGGACCATGCCAAATGCATAGACATCTGTTCGCACAGAAACAATACCATTCTCTGCATACTCTGGTGCAAGGTATCTGCATGGAACCAAGGCCTGCTTGTTATTATCTAAATTGAACTGATAGACAAAGAAGAAAAACAGTAATTCTCAACATTTTGTTATGGAATCGGACCAAAAAAAAAAAAAAAAAAAGCTTATATAAACCCTCACCCTAATGTGCCAAGTACCCTTGTGTGAACAGGCTCATCACTTGTTCTCCATTTGGCAAGGCCAAAGTCACCTAGCTGGTAGAAAAAAATTCCAAAAGTATGCCTTCACTAATCAGGAAATTGATACATAATCTACCAGAACTCTTAGGCTCTTAGCAATGAAATAAACCGAAGTTTATAAAAGAATATTGCTAGTATTAAGGGAAATTAATTAACAGGTAAAAAACTGCTCATACTGCACACATACTTTTGCCCTGGGCTATTCCAGAACAAATAATTAAGCAACCTTTCCACTGAGCAATTAGTTGAATCACCATAAGTCTTTTCCATAGGGTATAATTGGTATTCAACATAAGCTAAGTCATTATTCAAGTTATTTTCAATAAGCCATCTATCATGAAGGACTTAACTGTAATCCTAGATTAGTTGCATGCATCTCCAATGTTGTCTAATATCTCTGAGCTTATCCAAGGGATCCCTAAAAAATTGAGAATACAGTGAAAATGAAAACACCATTGTGGTTATCTGATATCCACACTTCCTTTCCCTCTTGAAAACATGCTTGGCTTCCTGACTTCTATCATGACATTACCAATATATTTTTGTAATAATTCAAAATTTTTTGAATTTTTCACTATGTCTAAAATGAGGTTCCCTAATCAGAAAAACCCATATTTACACAAGGGGAAGAAATTAGAAAGAGACTGAAAAGCATACTTCTAAGAAAGTAAGAGAGATAAGGATCACAACCAACTTTGGGCCTGTTTGGCATCCCGTGGAAATGGATCCATCCAATTGCATCTTGCATGGCAATTGGGGATAAATTTTCTAGTCTAATAAGTAGCATCTCCAAGGTCACCAACATAAAACAAAAATGTTTTCAATTAATGAAATCTTGAATTCCCTTTTTCAAAACAGTATTTTTTTTTTAAAATGAACTCAATTAAATGTTATAAACAAACAAAATGGATTGATTTCACATCCGAAGCAAAACACAATGGACAGATTCAAGTGCCATGGGACATCAAATCTCCCTCATAAGGCAACAAAATTAAGATAAAAGAAGAGGATGCATAAATATACCATAGGAACAAAGTCGTGTGTTAGCAATATATTGCTAGGCCGCATGTCCCGATGAATTATAGGACCTCCACGACATTCTTTATGTAGGAAGCGCAATCCTTTTGCAGTTCCTATCGCAATAGCACGTCTTTGGTGCCACTCAAGAACAGTGGCAGTTTCATCTATAAAAATCATGGCAAAAATTAAAAGAAGGCAATTAATGATTAATTTTGGCATAGAGAACAAGTGATTGAATTGGTGAAAGACCTAGAAAAGAATTGAGATGGAATGGATTTGAACCTGCAGTCTGTACAGTTGCTTACCAAATAAGTGCCATTCAAGAGACTTGTTGCAGATATACTCATACACCAAGATATTAATGTTCTCCTTGCAACAATAACCCAAGAGCATCACAATGTTCTTGTGGCGCGCAAAACTCAAAACAAAGACTTCAGAATGGAATTCAGCAAATCCTTGCGAACTTGCTTCTTTTCGTACCTTTGCTGCAATAATCTGTCCATCTTTAAGCTCACCTTTATATACGTGACCATATCCACCTTCTCCTACCAAGTTCTCCTTTGAAAAATCCTCTGTTGCAAGTTGTAGTTCAGAATAACTGAATTTCATGGACTCCTTGATATATAATATAGTCTTCATCCCACAAGCAGCACAAAGAACAGGTGCTTCTGAGGATCTCTTTCGGAAGATGCTCTTACATTGTTTCTGGATTACCTCAGAATCTGCAGAATATTGCTTTTCTCCTATGGTGCATATACCTGGAAGATGCAAATTCTCTTTATTAACTACCAAGAAATGGATCTGTTAAAAGACAAGCCAGGAAATTTTTGTCTCAAGGAACTATATATCAATAACAAAGACATCAATGGAGAGGTTAAAATATTAATAGAAGCTAAAAAAAACTTTCAAAATTGAAAGTAAAATATCCGTTTTGTAATTAACATAATCCTTAGTACTGCCCCCACTTTGAACCTGAGGGAGACTACAATATATTATACTCAAGAGAATGAAACTGCAACCTTTGTTTTAAATTCATTGAAACTCATTACTTCTGTATTTGAAATGTATTATTGTTACTATAAAAATTAAAAGATCAGAAATTTAGTATTAAGCAGGCTCTCGTCCCAATTTGATAAAAAAAGATCAAAATATGCATGAAGTATAATCAATTTGTTAATAATACTTTTTCCCAATGTAGACATTTTTTTTCTTGAATTTGTATAATTATAGGATACTTTCAAAAGGAATATAATAATAAAACAAATTTAGTGTCTTTGCCCTGCTGGATAATATAAAATACATAAATATCAAACATCATTTAGGCACTTACAAATTTATCTCAGCTAATTTATTTATTTTCTTTTGAAAATGTTGCATCCGTCATTTTTTGCATGCATCAAAACCAACACCCATGTTTACATAGGATATCAAACATGCCATTAAACTACATTTATGATCTAATATTTGCATGTGTCTAAGTATAGTGTTTCTAATATAACTTTTAAGAGTATCAGATAAAGAACTTTCTATTCATTTACCCTAAAGATGGATATGATGTTTTAGCTTTTCCAATGGGCATATCTGTCATACTCATGAAATGTATTTTGGCTTCTTCAATCCTCAAGAAATTGCATTTCCTGAACTTAACTTTCTTAACCCTAATATTAGAATATGATTAATCTCAGAAGTCCAATCCATATACATGTATCTAGAGGTACATTTGTATGTACATATGCATAGGTCTTATGCATCTATATATGTATGCATATACATGGTTAATATTAGAAATCCAGTCCATAAGATTTGCATGTGTGCACATGTGTATGTGTGCTAGGAAGTTTTAATTTCAAACAAATCCGGCATAGGACACCACCATTTGTGGAAGTTAGACCAATGATAAGACAGGTTTTGTCAAGGAAAGTTAATCATAGAAACAATTCTTGCATGAAGATTATATCACATGGGGAAAACTAAGTATGGAACTTGCAATGAAATCTCACATCGTATTCAATGGACTTGATAGAGCAGGTAGAATAATAGGTACAGGGTGCATTGGACCTGGAATTGGAATGGGAAGGAAACCATAAAAATGGTATCCACTTATGTAATGATGAGTTCTCTGACCTGATTTTTCTTGCTTAGAGGAAGATCCAAAGTCATCATAGAATGAAGACATCAAGTTGCTCTTAACAACATTGGAACTTTCTGAGGAATTGGCTGGTGTTGGAAAGCTGCTGGAAAAGATATTAGACTGCTCTACACTTTCACTGTCTTGATAATTCAACAGTGGAACAAGCTTACTCACAGAATAAAACAACTTATTTTCAATAACTTCTGTTCCGCTTCTAGTTTGGGACCTTAGAACCTTAACTGACAAGTTATCTTGAATTAATGCAACCTTGCTTGGTATCTGGTTAAGGTAGTTCCTCACATCCCGTATAAGGTGCCTGTTTCCACAATATCATTGAAGCCAATGAGTTTATAAAAAACTACAACACAATAACAACAAGACACATTTTTACACAATCATATAGTAAACATAACATAATTAAAATTGGTTGTAGGGCTTTAAGATTATTTTTCATGTTGTAAGGAAAATGATTAACCATGAGCAAAAAGTATACACAAATGTATACTAAAGAATGAGCAGCAATGTGAACCATGTTAAATCGTACAATCCAATAATAAATACTTGGAATAAGGCTATGTAAGCAGGGTTGCATTCTACATTCTGTGGCCTGACAAATATGTGCATAGTTAGGGAGATAAAGTGTCTAATATTTTGAAATTGATTGGATGATACAGCTAAATTACATTTGCATCATTAAAAAGAAAAGAACCAAATGTTCATAGATGTGATTTAATTGATGTTCTGGGGAAATTATGCTTAATCAATTCCAATTAGTTCTTTAGTGTATTGTAAATTTTTGAACCAAAACAGAGTTCTGAAAATCTCTTCTCTAAAAAATAGATCCTTGCTGATTTGTGTTTCTAAGCATGAACTCTGCACACAAACATACATTCATATGTGCATGCATGTATTTGTAATTATGAATTGAAAAAAACATGTGGCTTCTAGAAAAATGACTTTGGAGTATTCTTTCAGAATTCCTTCTCCTTACTTAATATTCGATTAGAATAATCTTTCTCTTAAGCTAAAACCTTGACTTGAAATACTACTTTAGGAAGTGAAATTTGACATTTCAAAGCCTATAAAGGTCCCCAAAACCTCTCCTTCTCCCTCTCTCCTTTCCTTTCTGCCTTCTCCCTCCCCTCATGCACGTGCATGCACATTATCCTTTCACACTTCAGAAAAAATAATTAACAACAATAAATGAATGAAATCTGAAAAAATGTTCATTTTTGAAAAAGAAATCTGTTCATTTTGAAGCACAAAGGTGTGATACACACCATTAAGATTCTCCATAAGAAAGTTTTACACAACAAAATATAAAAATACCAACCAACTCAATGCTCATCAATGTAGCAACATATTATATTCAGGGGTGAAAAATGTTCTTCATGCATCAAATTATCAAAATTGTCATCAAGTATAACATAATTTCAATGCTAATCCATACCCATTATAGAAAGGCTAAAGAAAAGGAGGCAAAAGAAACCCACCTATCAAATATAACCCAAGTTGTTCTATAAAGTACAAGCTCTTGTAAAATAACCTGCTTGATTGGAGTTCCAGCAGTAACTTTAACTTCAATGTCCACCTGAACTTGAAAAGAGAAAAAAGAGACTAAAGAGAGGAGCAGAAGATGGCAATAAGGAAAAACATCATATCTCCTTCAAGGGAATCTGGAATATAGAAGCAAAAATGTGAATAATATAATTGCATTCCAGTTCTAGTGCATGATGGAGTCTTGCTGAACTTCTTCTTTTCTGTTCCGTTTTTCCCCCTGCCTGAAAGGACATTCTTCCATTTTTCTAATGTGTAGTACATTCTAGGGATGAACTTTATATATATATATATATATATACTAGACACATTATGGCTCATCCAATCCCACTGGTGGAAACACTTTACCATGAAATTCCTGATTTACTGAATTTACTTTACCATTGAAGATAAGGTTTAGAGCAAGAGGATTTTTCTTTTAGGTCCTTGAGAAGGCAGTTAGAGAAATTGCAAATCTGAAATTGATACACACTCCATGCTCATCTCAGATTGAAAATGTAAACTACCTAATGAAAAGAAATGAGATGAACTACCTCCAAAGAGAGACACAATGACCAAGACAAGAATGGCCATGAAGACAAACACTTGGACAAAAATGAGAACTCCTTAAAAATCATGTTTCTCCCCTTTTCTTTTTTTGGTTTTCCAGTTCACATAACTGTTACACTAGATTTACCACATGCCTCATTAATTTTTTACTACAAGGCATTTATCATGTAGTACATTACCATTCCAATAAATTTTGGAAGAGAGATATGCTTATATATATAAGTCTAGCTCAAACATTTTGGTTTATCAAATCATTAGTTGTGTTGTGTCAAAAATATAAGAACTTGAAGGTTAGGAGTCCAATCCCAGATTTTAGGGGTTCACGATACTGCTAGCCTCAGATAGATTTATATAATTCTTCTTTGAACTGGTCCATGGATATTAACGTATGCATAAAAAAACAAGAAGATAAACTACACTTTGATATTCCGGATTTCAAATAATGATAATTGGTCCTATTAAAACCATCAATGAAAGAACTAATGATTGTTCAGTAGAGATAATCATGCATCTTCCCCCTAATAAACAGGAAAAAAAAACCCAATATCCATATAAAATATTTAGAGAACATATATTACCCCTTCATCTTCACACTCTTGAGCACTTCGCAGAAGCTTGTTCCCATACATATGTACTTTCTTTTTGACTTCTTCTACCATTGCTCGATTGCTTGACACAGGAGCAAGTGCTATGGTGTGGTAACCCACTATGCAAAAGAAAAGAAAGAAAAAAAACAGAAAAGAGAAAGTAAAAGATCAAAGGATGTTGTCAGAGGAGCTCAAAACCAATTAAATTAGAAACAAACTAGTGGATGATGTGCCCTTCAAGAATTCTTGATGTGAGCACCAATTAGTAGTAGTACATGGCTACATGCATTGATACACTAGCTTTCATTCCTTAATAATTAAATTTTGCACACAGTAGTAGCCTTCTGCGTCATATCTTTCACTCAGGAACCTGTTCCAGTAAAGATATATCCTTGGTAAACTACATATACAAATCAAATAGGCTTCAGATGAAGAATTTGGATAAATTTTGGAGATGTAGAAAAACTTCTAGTAACCAAGTCCTTTCACTTGCATATTGTCCACTACTTGGCTACACAAGTTGGTGATACAGTCATGAGGTTCTTCAAAGATAAGAGCAGACTTTAGAGCCCCAAAATTCCTACTACACTGTCCATGACACTGTCCATGTGATTGCTCTTGTAGTTCATTTTTCACTAATTTCAATTTGACATTAGAATATTGATTTCAGTTTTCGTGGAAACACACTCCAATCTCATGAAATGAGTAAAATCCAACCTGACCTATATATAGAAATTGATTCTATTTTAATGCGAATATAACAAAATCTACAAAACCCAATTGAGATTTTGACCCACTATCCCAGCACAAAACTCAGGAAATCAAGAAAAGATGACTTTGGTGTAAGACAAAATTCAACAAACACTTACTGGGATGTTGGACTTTATGCAAAACCCCAAAAACAACCAGCGTGTCGCCTCGACGAAGAATGTCACCCCTCATTCGCACTTCTTTTATGGTGACCTGAATCTCATCCTTACCCAAATCCTTTGTCGCATCGTACGCAATGAGCACACGGGACGGCAAATTAGGACTATCCATGGAGAATTCTAGAGCAAGCCCCTAACTGGATCTCCAGATTATGGGGTATGAAGAACTGCTACACGAGTGGGTTTAACGTAGAACACGAAGAGAAGGACATGGCGCAGGATTGAGAGGGCCTGGCCAATCAATTGCTGTCCAGAGACCCAGATCATTCTCTCTTTCATTTTCTCTGAGAATTCACAATGAAAGGTAGAGAACATTCGGAGTATATACTTTATATTCTTAGTATATGCGAATACTGAACACATAATCAAAAGGGCGGGAAAATATTGCCGTCCTCAACGGTGACAATGGCAAGATTGCTAGACGTTTGAAGACAGAAAGTGGGATCCACCGAAAGTGACCCTCATAGGTTTTGTGATGCTGACGTGTTAATTTGATTTTCAAAAAATTGTTGGATTTCAGATTTTTTTTTTTTTTTTTGTTTTCCTTGTTCATCTTTGTGTTTGGTTGCTGAGAAAATTGAGGAATAGAAGCAATAAAGGGTCGATTGCCTTCTTTCTAAAGTTAAAACGAAGGTGATGGCTATCCCAATAATATTTTTGTCCGTACACAACTGCTTAGTCCCGAATTTTGTAAAAAAAAACCTAGAATTCAATACAACTTTTCCTTCTTTGCTGCATTAAAGAATTTTTTTCCCCTCCTGATAACAATAACTGCAGCTTCGGAGGTCTGGAAAATAGTTCCCTTGTTGTTTTTGTTTGCCATTGTTCATAATCCAGGGATTATGCTAGAAGTGACTTTTTCTTTCATTTTCTTTTTTGTAATCTTACCTGAATGAATATTACAGTGACAGAGATGGCATTCGAAGCCACTTTATACATAACCCACTATCATTTATCATCTCTTGATTTTAGACACCATGCTGAATCATATAACCTTCTCCTCTCTGGTTTTTTATTTGTTTATTTTGATTTCTATGCTTCTCTGTTACATCACAAAGAAATGCCCCAAGATGCCTTATTTCGTTTGCTTCCCATGGCCATTTCTGAAATTTACATCTCTCCAGAGTTAGAATTCCTAGAATTTCATCCACGAGCATGGCCTAAACAGGAACATCAGAGGGATAGTCTTGTGGGTGCCTCTTGATAGTTTCTCTAAGCTGCTGTTCCTGCTCGAAGAGGATCGATGGTGGAACATCATAAACATCACTGAACAAGTCTGCAAGTGGGGGTTTCTCCATTTTTTCTGCAACTTGAATTGCTTGCAGTAGCTGCAGGAAAGTGTAAACCAAGTTAGAATAGTTTGAAGCAGGATGAGAGAGAGACGCATGATTGAACTTCAAAGAAGGCAAAGGAACGTTAATTTCTGGCTTCCACCTGCTTCCTGATGCTGCTCCGGAGCTGAGACTCATCTTCCTCGCTCCACCACCCATTCCTTTCAACCCATTTTCTGAATCTATTTACAGGGTTTTGACCCATTTCCCAGTGCTTAACCTCATCAACCGGCCGATACTTGGTGGAGTCATCCGATGTAGAGTGGTGTCCTACCCGATATGTAAGGGCCTGAGAGCCGAAACCAAACACCTTAGAAAATCATGACTGGAAATATACAAATTCAGCTGTGGATCCTACAAGTGATGAACACTGAAGCCAGAAATTTGAAATTTGAAATGCACCTCAACTAGTATAGGCCTCTGTTCGTGAATCGCCATTTGACGAGCCGCACGAACTACGTTATGAACAGCTAGAGCATCATTCCCATCTACCCTGATGCTTTGGATTCCATACGCCGGACCCTTGACAACAATGCCATCACCTGTCAAATAAGGGTGCGTAAGAATTAAATAAATCGACACCCACCCATCCCACCATGTGAGTCGAAAAGAAATTCGTGAATCCAAGGGGAGTGTGCAGAAGCTATTCTCAATCTAGAAGAGATGGTGAAAGCATAAAACATGGGAATCAATGTCTGATGAAAAGTACTTCGAAACTGTTCTGATGTAGGGGTACTGATGGCCCATCCATTGTTGCGACACAGAAAAATAACAGGAGCTTCCATGACTGCAGCAAAATTTAGACTGGCATGGAAATCACCCTGATCAAGCCATTTTCAATGCTAGTGAGCAATCAAACGACCAAACCAAATCAAACCCTTTGTTGACAAGAGTGAGGGAAACATGCAGAGTTACCTCACTGGTGCTACCATCCCCAAAGTATGCCACTACACATGCATCCTTGTTATCCATTTTAAGTGAATAAGCAGCACCCACGGCTTGGGGAAGTTGTGTGCTGACAAGCATAAAACACAAGGAAGCTTTTCAGTTTTGATCATCTAATAAGAAGTTTATCAATGGTGTTAGATATCTTACCCAAGGGGCGATGACACAGTGAAGTAGTTGTACTTCTTAGACCCATAATGGATGGGCATCTGCCTGCCTTTGCCATAATCAGCCTTGCTTCCGAAACACTGGTTGGCAAACTCTTGCAATGTGAAACCACGCCACAGCAGAACTCCAGGCTCCCGGTACTGCATTGCACTGAATCAGAAATCATTCAGATCCTAACATGAGCTATATCTTGAAGCTCACCTGTGCCATGACAATATCATCTGGAGAGAGTGCAGCTGCAGATGCAATGTTGATGGCTTCTTCTCCAGTTGATGTGAGATAAAAGGAAATTCTTCCTTGCCTCTGTGCTTCATAGAAGATGGTGTCCATTATTTGAAGGGTGATCATGTCGCTGTACATCTTCACTGCAACTTCCTTGCTCACCTGGTGAATGTAACACCCAACAAATCATTTGAAACAGAGCTTTGAATGGACCAAG
Source organism: Vitis rotundifolia (assembly GCA_030254885.1). NCBI lineage: Eukaryota > Viridiplantae > Streptophyta > Magnoliopsida > Vitales > Vitaceae > Vitis > Vitis rotundifolia. The sequence goes on along the minus strand of CM058168.1, from coordinate 12,371,220 downwards.
GTCTTCTTAGAGCGTAGAATCTATTCTAAAGTTCATTCCAATTTCCCAAACCAACATTGGTCATGGTGGGACTGAAGTTGGAGGTACCTGTTCAAAACTGCTGCACATATTTGTTTGGCCGTTGTTATTCATAAGACGATAACAGTGGACCCTCTGTTGAGGGTAACCTGGAATAAATTGCATTTCAGAAGTAAGCATCACCCTCCCTCCGGGAAAATCTATGGCCTGTTGCAGCAGAAGAAAATGGGTGAAGAATGTAAAGGCATTAAGACTAAACATAAGGAGTCATCTCTATAGAAAAGTAAATAAGCATTGAGCAAATTTAAAAAAAAAAAAAAAAAAAAAAAAAAAAAAAAGGGAAAATTACAACTCATATAATTTTATTCTTTTTGTCAACATGGTTTTTATTTTTATATCTTTTTTTTTTTGGGTCAAGAATCTAACTTGAATACCCATAAAAATAAAAAAAATAAAAAAATTACGTTAACGTGTTTATAAAAATCTTAATAAATAAATAATAATATCCAAACCTAACTCGACATTTAAGTGGATTTGGAGAAATATTTTTAATACTCAAATTAAGTTTAAGTTAAATTTTTTCATCAAGCTCAATTCGGATTGAAGTCAAGTTAAGATTCAACCAACTCAATTTAATATTTTTATAAATTTTGTAACGTATATTATCCTATATAATAATATACATTTTCATTTTTTTTATAAATATAAACTCTCATATTTTTATTATTATCTTACAAATTTATCTTATCTATTATTTAAAATTTTGATATAAATATATGTATATATATAAAAATGTATTTTAAAAACATAAATTTTGAATTATATAATTTGATCAATTTGAGTTTAATCTTATCAGCCCGAATGTAATCTTATCAATTCCAGTTAAAAAAAAAAAAAAAAAAAAAAGGATTTTGGACTAAGGTTTAACACCTTCGTTGAGGCCAGGATTGAATTCGGATTGGCCCTACTTGTACCCCTATTACGTAATTATATATATATTAAAAAAATAATTTAAAGATTTTGTCATATATGATATTTATTATGACACTAACTTCACGTGGACACTAGTAAAAAGGATAAGATTTGCATTGGGGGATAGGATCCGCTTCTTTTATATATAAATATAAAGAACTTAAATTTTTAACGGCTCAACATTTTTTATAGTAATTATTATATTTTATATAAAAATTAATATTATATTTAAAAATAAATAAAAACCATATCCAAGCACTTAACTTTCGATAAGGAAAAAAAATCACATTTTTATCATTTGTGATTTTCTTTCAAAAAAAAAAAAAGTAATAAATTAAAAGATAAATACTCAAGAAAATTTTTTTAAAAAAATAAATCATGTTTTTTATTTGGAAAAAAAAATTAAAATATAACTTGCGTGGTATGAATTTGAAAAGATATATGAAATTAACCTTTTATTTAAATGAATAAAATAATATAAATATTCTTCCTTTTTTTTTTCTCTCAAAAGAAATTGGACTTGGTATATGTCTGCAAGAATGAGACAGAAGGAATGAGTTAATTGAATTTATGTTTCTCATGGTCAATTGGATTTATTCCTAGTCGTGTGGAAATGAATCAACAGAGGGGGGAATCAGAAAAAGCAAGCGCATCTTAGATGTATTACCTGATCATCATCTCGGAGGTGGGCATCATTCTCAGAATCTGAATCAACAAGTTTCTGAGCTCTAGTGGATTCCAAACGCCCAGCCCAGAGCAGGGCGGGGGAGTTTCCGAGGCATGCAGGTGAACGACTCCAAGAAGAGTCGCCCAGAGTCGGAGCTGGTCGGAGGAAGGAGCCCATGTTTCTCTTGACATGGTGGGCAATGTTTCTAGACCTTGTGAACCAGGGCGCCATCCCTAATGAATAGGGGGACAAACCGAAAACTTACTTGTATATCCAAGAGGAGAACACGGGGAGATGATATGCAATGAAAGACGGTAAGAAGTAAGAGAAGCATCTATCATATATAGTCCAACTGTCCTCCATGATAAGTTGGGGGTGGGGGTGGGGGGGGGGGAGGATGTGATGTGACGTGGATGTAAGTGTAACACGTCTGGCTGATTCATTCTAGCTAATCCCAGGAACAGGATGACAAACATGTGTCGCCAAAGATCTTCTCTCCTATCCCACCGTTATTACTTTCTATTCTTGTTTGCTTCCTCCGAGTTTCCCATCAAAGTAGTCTTTTCATTTTTCTTTTTCTTTTTTTTTTTTTTTTCTTTTTTTTTTTTTTTAAAGAAAAATCACCTGAATGAACATATAATAATAAATATTTTGAAAAGAGATTTACTTTGATAATTTTTTTCTTCAAAAAAACTATTTTGATGTTAAACTCATTTTCTCCGTTCCTAACTCCAATCATTTCCCGTGAGCATTTCCATATTAAATAATTTTGACGAATAATTCATCACATGTCGTGTTGGATTCCTTATCCTTCATCTAAGGTGGGGTTTTATTTTATTTTTTACTTACTTTATTAAATTGTTTATTTTTTCAATATTTCATTTCCATTAATAGTGCATTGGATAATGATTAATATATATATAAATTAGGTGTTTATTAAAATTTTAAAAATAGTTTAAAAAAATTTTTAAATCATATTTATGTTTTCTAAAAAAACATTTTAAAGGTATTTTTTAAAAAATACTTTCAAACTACTTTTAGAATCCATTTGATAGAACTTTTAGTGGAAGTATTTTTATTGAAAGTGTTTTTTTTCTGTGGTACGTTTTTATAAGAATTTAGAAAAATGATTTTAATAATATTTTTATAGTGTATTTGATAGTAATTTTAAAAAATGTTTTTAATTTTTTTAATACTTGAATGATAAAAAATTTTAAATAATTTTAAATGTTAAAAAAGTTAGAAATGTTGCCTAAACTTACTATCAAACAGACTTTTAATAATATATTATATAAATATAAAAACGCTTTTAATAATAGTAAATTATTATAATATATATATTTATATTATTAAAAAAAATTTTAAAATATTTTTATGAAAGCCAAGTGAAAGAGGAAGAGAATAGAAAGAAGGAAGCAGAAAGTGAAAAGGAAATGGAGGATAACGTGGAAATGGTATTTTAGAAAAATATAAAAAAATTTAAAGTATTTTTTTTAAGAAATACCTTCTAAGTGCTTCTCTAAATAACACTTTAAGACACCTATTTTTCATCTTGAAAATGCTTTTAAATATTTTTACAACTAAAAACACTTTTGAAAAGCATGAGGCTCTTAGTATTAAGAAAAAGTTAAATATTATTCAATAAAAAAATTTAAGAAATAAATAATAAATTAATAAAAAAATTTTTTAAAGATAATGTAAAATTTAAAAGTAAATTGCTTTCGATAAAATTTAATTATTCTGTGTCAAGGACTTTTAAATTAATAAGGATGGAAATACATAAATTTGATGGTAATTTTGGTTAAAATATTTTTAGCTAAAAATGAAATATTGTTGATAGGGAAATTGGGTAATAATCAGTTGCATTTCAAGTCATCTTAATTTACTCACTTTTTTGGGAACCAATTGCATTCAGAAGTTGCAGTTACGTGCTCTCCACGGCACTTGCAGTGGTGTCATGCCATTAAGCCAAGTGACTCTGCACCAGAGATGGTCAATTCGAAATTGAATTAGCAGTCTGCATTAGATTGGAGGCAGCCAGACCTTCAACCATATTACAATTACTCACAGAGTAGTCATCTGCTTGCTAAGAAATGTATGGCATATGTTTTCTCTTACCTCCATTTGTGGTTTGTCTCCTGCTGCAGAGAACTACAGATGATTCGTACTTCCCATCAGCAGGTGCCGGGTGACCTTGGTTTGATCTTCAAATCGGAGATCTCTCCATGCCCCTCTATTGTTGCTTTCCATAATGCCCATAACATGTAAGCACACAACAAAAGTAACCCATCTTGTGGACCACTGCCTCTGTTGGTAGTGTTGCTGTCCACCAAAACAGGGGTCAAAAGACTCAAACAGGGGTAAAGTTCAAAACTCCAAACTTGTAGTTGACACATGTTGGTCTTATAACATATTGGATAGGGTTCGAATAAATAGTGTCACTCAACTCAATGGCCATGTATTTGCTTATTTTAATGGCATGATATATCACATGTATTGAACTCATTATTATGAAGAAAGGGAAAGGAATCCTTGATAAGGATGGCTGATAAAGGATTAATTTATCAGGCAGGCGTGATCATATGCCACGATAGGAAGTATTTCTTAATGTTGTAATATTGGACTCGTGTATGAAATAGGATAAGGGATCAGGTCAGCTGGAACCGAGCAGTCGCATCACTGCCTTATTGTTACTAATAATGAAAGGCAATAGCATTCAATAAAATTACAAACAGGAGAAAAAATGAGATTAGCTCTAATGGTCTGTCGAGGGGAAAAGGTAAAGCAATTCAACAAAAGCAATTCAACAAAATTCAAGGCTAGAGAAATGACAAACAAACAGAAGACTCAATAGGAGGGCCGTACTGCTAGTCCAATTGTTGGTTTGTTAAATTCAAGGCTAATGCTTAGTGAGTATCAACATCAAACCAGTTGTTAGCACTATCCGCATCGTGGGAAGTCTTGATATTCATTACTCCACCCAATCTGTTTCTTCCAACCAGTCTTAGCATCATGCATCTATCTGCCATGGATCTATCTGCCAACTTAAGTTTTTGTCCTTTATTTTGTTTAATCTTTATTAATTCTTAGTATCACTTCAACCACATCTAGTAGGTAAGATGGTCCTGTGAACTGAAGGAACTTTGCCCTTCCATGGAACAACCTAATGCCATATACTAACATAGAGAGGCAACTGGGAGATAAAATTATAACTGCATTAAAAACTTAATGAATTACCTTATTTGCTGCCTCCCACTTGACAGTTCAGTTTATATTGCGGTACAGCCTGCCAAGAGCTTGATTTCTTTTTTTTTTTTTGATAGGTAAAAAAAGGCTTGCATTAGAAACGTTTAAAAGTGGCGAAAGCAATACACATAAAGTATACAAATAACGGCCCAAAAAGCGAAGTAGTAAGGAGACAACTTCCCTTTACTTTACAAGCAACCTATAAAATCAATCATAGATATGGTGTGATCCTCTATATATACCCTAGCCAAATTCATAAAAGTATACATGAATAAAGACTTAATTGATTGGTCAGACTGTTCAACGTTGTGGAAAACTCTTCCATTTCTTTCCTTCCATAAAGTCCACATTAAACATAAGGTGGCAGTCCTTCACGCCTTCTTCATTTTTTTACCCATAAAAGGACTGTGCCAACTTAATAAATTCCTCCTGAGGAATGCAAAATCCACTGCACGCGGAAAGGGAGTAGTATGCCACGACCTTGATATTCCTACTAGTTGAACAAGCTAGTATCTTCTGGTGCAGTCTAGAAGCTTCCTATCCTTACTTTGTGAGTCCAGTGATGCTGATGGAATGGCTTCCAATTTCCACATGTCATTAGTGTTTCGCCCTGACCTCAAATAAAGACCTAAACTCGGATCTTGTTCACCATCTGATTGGCAATTAATATGGGAGGCTTTTGACATGATTGGAAGGTTAATCTGTGAAATTACTGTCAACATTTAATCCTGCTGTTCTTCCAGTGAAAGACTCCTTCAACATTGGAACCGACTCCTCTTTCTCTTTCTTCCATTTTTTTTTTTTTTTTGGTTTGCAAAGTGAACTTGGGAACCAACTCAACCATCATGATAGGATGCAGAACTCTATAGTTTAAATATTCAACCACGTTGCTTTCTCATTTATCCCAGAAAATGCTCCCAAACTAATGCAATCTTTGTCATCCCCAAAAAAGCTCCAAACTCATCTTAATCCCTTGCTAAAAATCCAGAGTCCATCACTCAAACTTCTCTGTAATATAGCAGCTCCTCCAAAACAAAATGAGCCAGTGAAACTAGTTATCAACCAAAGGAATTTTATTATCATCTCCACACAATTTACAACATCCTTTCTATTGTATGCTAAGCAACAGAAAATTTAACATTAGTCTACCAGATTGAGCCATGCACCATACTGGGATTGCAATTTTTCCATGCTCAAAAGTAGCAACATCTTCCCAAGCACGGTCACTTTTGAGCATTTGACCAATTCCATCTACAGTCCTTCATCTATGGAGAGGTTTGGAAGTACCAAGATAAACATTAGATGGACAAATTCAACCAAGAAGATGACCATAGCAGAACAGATGATTGGTCAGCATATCAGTTCAAGATAGACACCAGCACAAGTTTAGACGAGCACAGCGATATGCCTAGTCCTGGCATTCCATAATCAGCAGCTTCGCCTTTTTAAGATGAAAATAAACAAGATTTACTAATCATAAATTGACATTAGCATGATGAACTTTCATCATGGTTCACTTCATCCTACCTCTCCCACAGCCCTCACTTTATCATACTGTTGAGAGGCATACCCGTCATTCTCGATCTCCTGAATCAGTAATCTCAGAATCAAATAGGTGTCTTTGCCTCCAATGTGCAATAATTGATTTTCCTTAAAAACAAAAACATGGTTTTTTATCCCAATCCAACTGCATCCAATCACCTTCCTAACACCTTTCTCTTTCATAGCCCTCCTGACTCTAACCAGGCTCTCCCATCTGCCCCTCATCTCATATGCCTGAGCCAAAACCAAATAAGGTAAAGACGACTGTGGTTCCAACTCCATAACCGTCTCTGCAACTCTTTCAGTGAATCTCAAGTCTCCATAAATTTCACAAGCACGAAGTAGTGACCCCCAAATCAAACCATTGGGTTCATGAGGCATTAATTCTACAATATCCATTGCTTCTTTAAGTTTACCACCTTGACTCATCATGTCCACAATGCAAGCATAATGCTCAATTGCTGGTATAACTCCATATTCCTTTTCCATTGAGGAGAATATACTCAGCCCTTCATCAACAAGACCCCCAACATTGCAAGCTAATAAAACCCCAGCTAGGGTAATTTCATCAGGTGGTGGACCTCCTATGAGAAGTTCTTTAAAAATTTCTAGGGCTTTATTCACTCTCCCATTATGAGCTAAGCCCATAATCATGGTATTCCAAGATATCAAATCTCTGGCACCAATCTTGGCAAAAGTTTTCATGGCAGAGTCAATTAACCCAAATTTAGCATACATTTCCACAAGTGAACTTGCAACAATCACATCTGACTCCAAACCAGATTTGACAACCAAAGAATGGATTTGCCTCCCTTGATCAACTGGAAGGAGAATGGAAACAGCACTTAGAACACTGCTGAGTGTGAATTCAGTGGGCTTGAGGTTCTCCCTCAAGGTCAGTACAAAAAGTTGCAAAGCATTCTCTCCAAAACCATGCCACGCATAGCTTGAAATCATGGCATTGCAAAGCACTGAATCCCATTGATATATTTCTTCAAAGACCCGGACTGAATCCTCCAATCTGTTGCATTTTGAAAACAGGTCAATACTGGCACTTGAAACAATGCTATTAGAAAGAAATCCCACCCTAATGCAGAGAGCAAAAATTTGTTCACCCTTTTCCAAATCTTGCAAGTTAGAACATACAGTGATCACTGTGGATACTGTAAATTGATCAGGTGAATAACCTACAGACCTCATCAAACCAAACTGTCGTAATGCCAAGTTTTGGTAGCCTGATTTACCACAGCTCCAAATCAAGGAGTTCCAAGAAATAATATCCAACTCTTCCATTGTTATAAACACACCAAAAGCATAATCAACAACACCAAACTTTCCATACATGCCAATCAAAGAATTCCCAACCACCACATTTGATAAGTCCACACCATTTCGGATCATGCTTGCATGAATTTGCTTACCACGACAAGCAGATGAGACAAATGACAACAGGGTCGAATATGTGAACCCACTAGGCCTTATGCCAGCCTTTTGCATTTCTGAGAAAAATCTGAACGTATCATCAAATAACCCAAATGAAACATATCCCGAAATCATTGTGTTCCAACTAACAACATCTCGTTTGGGCATTTCGTCGAACACATCACGCGCCCTTTCGAGCTCTCCAAATCTAACAAAAGCTTTTAAGAAAATGTTCCAAGATATTAAATTCTTGTCAATTATGTCGTCAAACACTCGCAGAGAGTCATTAACGGTGCCGAGTTGGGAGTACAGATCGAGGCAGCGATTACCCAGAAAAGTATGAGTATTGAAGCCGACTTTAATCAACTGGGCATGGACGAATTTAGCAAAGTCTAAGGATTTCAGCAAGAAACAATGTTCTATGAGGTTAGAATAATAGGAGAGTGAGGTTGCGAGAGGCCCATGAGCTTTCTTGAGAAATGGTTGCATATGAATGCTATGGCAGAGATATATAAGTTTTTCCTCGTATAAAACTCTGATTAATGCATCCATACCATATCGAACTCCAAGAGCGTCCGTCTTGCGGCCATGAACTTCTGGTCTCTCTCATCGCATTCTCTTTTTTTCTCAGCAACCAAATGGCGTACAAGGTTTTGCCGCTGCTTCATTTTTGTTACTTCTTTCGTTTCAGAGCTCAAGCCTTCACACCCTTCTTCCCCTGCTATGTCGAAACTTGTATCCTTCAAACAAGTAAAATTAGGATTTTTTTTTTTTTAAGAAAAATAAAATACAGAATTGTAAACAAAAATAAATTCTTATCCTTTTATTATTACAATAAAACAAGAAAAAAATTGTAATTTTAAAGAAATGAATTTTCTTTCTTAAATTTGTGGGACTCGATTCAATGGGTGTTTGGCACACGAGCTTAATAATTTAAAGTAATTTAATAACTTAATTTAAATTATTAAATAAATTAAGTATATTTGATAAAATAATTTAATGATATGATTTAAAATTAAAAACAATTTCAAGTAATCAATAAAAATAATTCATTTATTCTCGAGTCTACATCTTAATTTTTATTTTTTTACCTTCATTTGCTCTAATTATTTCTACAATCTTCTTTGCTATTTCATAAGTTCCACTATCACTTAACCTCATTTGTTCTTATTATGATTTATGAGAATGAATATGTTAATCTATGATTTAGAATAAGTTTTAAGTTAATTTTATCAATTTCAATATTTAAAGTAAAAATTAAGTAATAAATTTTAAATCAATAAATTAAATATAATTTAACTTAAAAGTAATTTAAATCATTTATAATTTTTGGTGGATTGAATCAGAGAAGGCAGCCTTTACTTGCATAGATGCAGCAAACACCACTTAGTGGTATATTTCTAACTGTATTCTCATTCTCTAGTTCAAGTGTACACTGTCTTTTACATTGAATGTGAAGTTGTCATCATATCTCATCTCCTAATAGCATGAATACATACTTCACTGAAATAAGGGCCAGTGTAAACAGTAGCTCTGTCCAACCTTCAACTCTACTGTTCTTCTGACAAACTCCAATTAACCATTAAAAACAATTATCATGAAGACTTTGAGCTGGTGAGCAAGGTCACTAGGCATTTCATCTCCTTCAGGAGCCACAGGACGAGGGATCCAATCAGGTGTTCTTACAATTCCAGTCCATGGAGCATGTGAAGGACCAGTGCTTAATCAAATATGTGGGAACAGCATCATCATTGGCACATTATCATGAGGACTTGCGGTAGAAGCTCAGTTGGTCTTCTGATCCTATGTGTTGCTCTAATCAACATATAGGTCTGCTGCATAGACATGGATTTTTCCAGAGGATGCTTTAATGGGAATTGTCCATGGTGAGCTTAATGGATGGTGGCTGGGTTTCTCAGTGCTAAAGCAGTGAACCTGATAAAGGAAGATAGATGGCCACAATTGCATGAGCAACTCCTTTGTCGATGGCAATGATTAAATTTCTTGGCATGATAAAATGCTCCACCCCAAAACATGGCTTTCTGTGATTACCACTTGGAATATTGAGGTATGAGTTTGTTCAAAGTGATCAAATATTGATGCCACCCTGCAAAAATATACTGTTTCCTCCTTTGGGGATAAAGTATCTCCCTTCAAGAAGACATGTCAGTCATCACGAAGTTAAACTATCTGCCCAACTGCAACCAGGTACCTTTGGTATTTTCTTATCATACATCAACTTTCTAACCTGTGCTGATCTTCCCCAGTCCTCAAAAGTGGCATATATGCCAGACAGCTGCACATAAGCACCTGAATTCTCAGGGTCAAGGTCAATAATTCGTTTTGCAACTTTCTTCCCAAGAATGTTATTCCCATGAGCTACACAGCCCCTCAATACTGATGACCACATGCTTGTGTCTGCCTTAAATGGCATTTGTTCAATAAGATTCATTGCATCCTCAAGCAAACCTGCACGAGCATATAGATCAACCATGCAAGAGTAGTGCTCAATCCCTGGGTTAATATGATAGTCAAGTTTCATTGCATAAAACCATTTTTGACCCTCTTCAACCAGCCCACAATGATCACAGGCAGACAGAACCCCAACAAGTGTAATATCAGTGGGTTGTACACCCACACTTCTCATTTGATCAAATACATTCAAGGCTTCAATTCCATGGCCATTTGTAGCATAACCCATCAACATAGAGTTCCATGGGACTTCATCGGATTTCATCATTCTGTCAAACAGTTTTCGCCCATGTTCAACTAAGCCACACTTACAATAGAAATCCACAAGGGAGGTGGAAATGATCTGATCAAATTCAAGTCCGATGATAGTAGCCCTAGCAAAAATCTGTTCACCAAGCTCAAGTGAAGAGATGCTAGCACAGGCACTGATCACACTGGCCAGGCTAAACTTGTCCATCCTCAGGCCCAGTTTATTCATCTCACAGAAAAGGTCTAATGCTTCAATTGGACAACCATTTTGACTGAAACCCACTATCATTGAATTCCATGAGATCAAGCTTCTACTTGGCATGGTCTCAAAGATCTGCCTTGCATCATCAATTCTTCCACAATTGGAATACACGGTTATCATAGAATTGAGCAAGATGGTGTCATAGGCTTGAAGATCACTAAATAATTTGCAAGCATCATCAGGCCTTCTGCACTTAGAATACATGTCAACGAGAGCACTATCAATGACAATGTCATTAGTGAACCCAACTTTATAAACATGAGCATGCACTTGTTTACCCTGATCAATAATACCTAAGGTACTGCATGCACTCAAAACACTGGCAAAAGTAGAGTAGTCTTCCTGAACTCCTTTTCTTCGCATATTATTAAAGAGCTCTAGTGCTTCTAATGCTTCATTATTGGCTACATATCCAGAAATCATGGAGTTCCACAACACCACACATGCGTTACTTTTCAAACAAAAAACTTTTCTTGCATCATTCATTCTACCACAACTTGCATATCCGGATATCAATGCAGATAAAGAGAATGCATCTGGCTCCTTCATCAAATTCAAAACATGATTTGCACTGTCTATATCCCCACATTTCCCATACAAGTTAACAAGGGAACTCCCCAAGACTGAGTCAAATTCCACTTCATCAATAACAATGCAAGCATGTATTTGCTTCCCACAATCAAGAGCCCCCAAATTGGTACAAGCACCAATAACTGTAGCCAGAACAAACGTATCCCCACATAACCGTTCCAGCGGATTCAAACTCAAATCCTTAAACAACCCAACAGCTTCTTTTGGGCGACCGTTGCAGGCATAACCATGAATCATCGAATTCCAAGCAATCCCATTCTTCCAAGGCATCTCATTGAACAAACGCCGGGCAACCTCCAAATCACCCTCTTTTGCAAAACCCGAAATGACCACGTTCCATGAAAAAGCATCCTTGTGGGGCATTGAATCAAACAACTCTAGTGACTTCCCTTTGCTCCCTGATTTCAAATACCCTTCAATCATAGTGTTCCAAGAGAAACAATTTCTTTTCGGCATTTCTTCAAACAGTTGCTGCGCCTCCCTCATGCTGTTGCACCTAGAATACATCTGTAGAAGACGGTTTCCAATTGAAAGAACAGAATGGAGAACCCCAGATTTGAGGAAAGGGATGTGAAGCTGTCTTCCTCGGTAGATGGAGCCATAGTTGTTGCACGATCCCAGTTGGCGGGCCAAGGAATGCAGATCAAGATCCACCATCTCATTGCACACAAAAGGATGATTTTGGAGTGTTACTTGCTTTGAATTTTTATTTTTTATTCTTTTTCTGCCCCTTTTTGGCGCCACAAATGACGATTAACTGCTCCGAACCGGGAAGCTGTTGCTCTGAACCGGCTTTTGAAACTCGTTTAGAAGTTGCAATATTTCAAGTAAAAAAACTAAGGTACGGGGTGGTGACCTTAATGTCGTATGGTCCATGTCAAAGGGCTAACAAACCATCCCCATCATATGGAGTGAATACCCTAATCTAAGTCGACGGTAGGTAGGCTTGAACTGCTTCCTCAAACTATCATGGTGTCACATCTTGTTCCCAACTGACTTTTGATTTGGGATTGCCCTTCCATTGAATCTGATAGTTAGTTCTTTGATTTTTCTTTCTTCCCATCAAAATAATATGGACGTGTTTTTCGATAATAAAATAATCCTCAATTTTTTAATCTAACCCTCAACTTTTTTTTCAATATTAAAATACTTTTTTTATTTTTATTTTTTTTATAAAAATATCTTCATTTTTCTTATATCGGAAATATTGAAAGACATTTATAATAAAAAAAATTAGTTAATTTTCAAATTCGAATATAAGAGAGATTAGATTTCCAAATTTGAAATTTAATCTATTAATTCTATTTTAATTCAAATGTTGTACGGGCTTGAGCTACCATGTGTCTTTTAATTTTTTTTACTTTTATTTTTAGAAAAATTACAGCAATTATTGGAGAGGACTGCCTGCCTGTCAAAGGTGATGTTGGTGACCCATTCAACACTTGCTTTAAGGAGTGGGTTTAAATGATCTTACACTACTCCTTTTTCTATTTTTTTGCCTCCTCTGATTCACTACTGAAGTGATGATGTTGCTGTTATTACTTTGAAGTGCTAGGCCTACATAAATTCACGATAATTGATGTTGAAAATCATCATTTCATAGCCTTTTCTATTCAATGTTATTCCCTCTATGCATCCCTTTTTTGCCTTTCTCATCAACCATCATCTTTTAAAAAGTATCCAAGCGTGGGTGCTTTATTTTTGTATTATATTGGCAAAAGACAAAGGTGCCATAATACCATACATGTTTCCTTAGCTTTCAAGATTGCATTTTACCCGCTTGAAAGCTAGAACATAATCATTGCTTTCCTTCATCTTTATTTTGTATCCTTTTGGTTCACTCTTTCAATACTCAGCAAACCCAGTTTGGTGTATGGATCAAAATCCAAAATTTTGTGTCTCAACTCCATTCAAGATAAGAAATCAAAATCAGGAAAATGGCTGTTTGTTGTTTTGTGGACAACCTTATCTATGGCGGATTCTCTGTGAAAAGCACTCTGCTATAATTCAAGTTTCAATCATAGATGGCAGCATCCTGGTGTCAATTATATATATATATATATATTTCATGGCAGACAATCTTCCATTGGAAGCATCTGCATACTGAAAATGACACTCACATCTCACCAAACAAAGGATGGAAAAAATAATTAGAAAAGAAAGAAAGAAAGAAAGAAAGAAAGAAAATTACAGTAGTTAAAAAACCCTGAAGACTATAGACAGGATACATTACAAATTTTTCTCTGCTTTGATTATCTCATGAAATCTAGTATTGGAAGGATAGATACAAAATATTTATTGTCTACTCCAGTCCACAGACAGCAGCTCCATTAGTCCTTCGTTTTCCTTTTCCTGGAGCGCAAGTAGGACCAGCAAACAGTGAATAAGCCACTCAGATGCCTGCATTTCATTCAAGAACCATGTGTTACAATTAATGATCAGGGAACATCAGATATTGATTGAAACTGGTAATGCACTAATTCAAAAATTTTATGTAGGGCCAAAGAACATATGTCTAATGCATTGCCTGGAAACACCCTGAAGAGCTCACCAATCTTGGTGATTCAATGGGTTTGCTCTATCCATAATTGCCTATTGAGTGTTCCATCTTTTAGTTCTGAATGTTTGTAATAAATCCCGGATTGCACTCAATTTGCTCCCCACTTTGGGCTTGAAAAGACTGTAAGTCATCTGGTGTCTTGAGCACTGTCAAAAGCACTTCTTTTTCTTTTCCAGCAAAAGAAGAAGACCCACCATCTTGATTGAAGTGTTGCAGAGAATTATTGACTCTATCAGATACCAGAAGCGCTATTTGATATTTCTTATGAACTAGGAAATTCGTCTGTTTATCGCATCTTGGGAGTGGGATTAACTAAGGAATCGTGAAAATCATGGAGCTACGTCTATTTCACAGATGTTTGGGATGTTCCCATCTCATTGTCTACAGGGCATAGTTCCTCTGTCAGTAGATTCCCAAATTGTTTTGTAAAAATGAAATTGGTGAATTTCCTACTGGGATCATTCTTAAGAATCACCTATGCTGAGATCAGGACAATTCAGGACTATTATCATTGCAATTTGATGTTGCTAAAAATATATAAATTATGGGGTTTTCAGTTGTAACATACCTGTTGCTTCTGTTGCTGCAAATACTGCTACTGCTGCTGCTGCCGCTGCTTCCACTGTTGCTGGTGGTTCCTCCACCATCGCTCTCTCCTGAGACGGTGACTTTTTTCTTCCACCACTCCTTGTCTACACTTTTTGCAGATCCATCCGATGCCAGAGGCTTGGGAGAGACTTTGGAACAAGTGTTTGTTGCTAAATTCTTCTTCTTCTTTAATCTAAAAGAAACAGGAAACACCATCTTGAGAAGAAAGCCTCCGTTGTCAAGACTTCCACTTCTCCCCATCTTTGGCTTAGTATCATTCTTCTTCTTACGATCTTTTACTTTCTTCTTTCCCTGCTGGTTGCAATTTCATCACCAAAATTCCTCTTTCCAGGAAAAGGGTCCTGTGGGGCTTGTACCACTGGCTGCTCAACAAGATCCTTCAAAGAAAGCTCATAACATGATTCGGGCATGTTGCGGACCATCTCCATAAGCTCCCTCTGGCCTTGAGCAATCGCCTGCATTCTCGACGCTGGAGATAGGCTCCTATAATGATTTTGATGATGGCGGCGATGCAAAGGGGAATTTCCTCCATTTGGACTCCCAGACGGGCTCGTTTTCCACAGAGGCGGAGAGCAAACACCGGACTCGTCTTCCACCTTTGCTTCAGCTCCGAACTGCCAGTCACCACCATTCCAAGCCCCGTAATTTTCATGGTTTCTAGCACTTCTCTGAGGCCTGCCACCAAATCTCATGCTCCCCCAACTTCCATAACTGTCATTGATGCCTGCAACGGCACGATTTGCAGACAGTTCAGTTCTGGGATCAAGCATGGTTCCTTCCTTTTTCTTTTTTTTTTTGGCTCCCTTTTTGGAATATTGTGTGGGGAAATTCAGTGGAGGAGCAGGGGAAGGAAATGGTGAACGTGGCTTGTGTGGTGTGGTGGCATTATCATCACCGCTTCTTTGTTCCCCATCATTTTCCTCTAACAAAGTTTTAATGGTGCCTAATGCGGGAGGGGGGAGCTGTTAGGCTTATAAAAGTCAAGGCTTTCTAGATGGGTGGACGTAGGCCCATTTTCCTCATTTTTGTCTCTCTCCTTATTTTCCATGGCAGCAAAAGACCAGCCTGTCCCTTTTCATTCCCCCAATTCTCTTCTTCTAGCTGAAAACGTCTTTAAGTCTTCCTCTTCCCCTTCCCCTTCCCCTTCCCCTTCCCTTCCCCTACACGTGGGTTCACCAAATGACAAACATTACTCAGAAAACTTCCAACAATACCATATTATTGAGTCATAAACATTTAATCATTTAATCAAAGGTGGGTGTTGCCTTATAAGTCACATTTTGTGTGGCCAGCATTCCAGCTTTACTGCCATTGCCCGATGTGGAGACCGGAGGGACAAGGCTCACTAGGCTGCAGAACTTTGATGCCATCATTGAAAGCCAAGTACTAGTACAATTAAAGGCACCATCATGGTGAGGAGTTGTTATGGCACTCACTGTCACAATCTTGAGAGGACTCGTAACCACTCTCAAGGATGGGGAGATATTGCTTGGAATGGCAAGACACATGGCTTGCTGCCCAAGAATGGTTGCGGTATCATTGAAGCAAAGCCGTCCACGCCAATTTCCAGGATCCGTGGGTGTGACGAAACGTCGATCTTGGTGAATGGGTATTTAGTATTTAGTATTTACCGTACTTATACTACGTCCATAAAATTTCAAAGGCGGACAGGCGTCACAGGCCAGACCCTTATTGTTTGGGGTGATGATCTAGAAAAACAAGAGGTGATGACGAAAACGTTTGACCGTAGAGACAAAATCGAAATTGGATTAGTCGGAGATTGGAAGCGTAGAGTCAACAAATGATTCGTCCAAGCTATGATCTCCCCATAGATTGGTAGTTCCATATGAAATGGAAACCATTGACATCCAGGGTCTCATAATTCGGTCTTACTACCCTCCCTTGGAGGCAAAGCAATAGCAAACTCTCTGAATCACGGGCTACGTTTTTATCATTTATTTTAAAGCTAAATACGACAAGTTCTCTCATTAAAAACTATACAAAATCCTAATTATTTTTAAATAAATTTATTATATTTAAATTTTTAAAATTTAGGTTCTTATTTTATGATTTTTTTTTTTCCCAATCTTTCTCCTTTTTGTTCCTTATTTCCTAAAATAAAACATAAATTTTATTCCTATTATGAAATTAATTTATAATGATCACCCTTTCTTAAATTACCAAAATGGAAATGCTTGATTAAAATGATGGGTTGAAATTTGCTTTTTATTTTTTATTTTTCACAAATGGAAATTTTTATTTTTAAAAAAAGTAAAAAAATCAAGTTTCGTACAAGCCAAGTTTCGTAATTTTTATAGAAGTATTATTATATTTTATATAGAAAGTATCATTATTATTATTATTATTATTTTATGTTTTTAAAAAACAAAAATCAAGGAGGCATCAAAACTTGGCCATCGAGTGAAATTTGTAATTTCCATAAATAGAGAAACAACAATTAAAATAGAAGAGAGGACTATCCATAAAAATGACGTCATAATCATGATATCATATAAGAGTGTTCTAGAATGATGTGTCATTTCTGTATCATAAATATGGATCTTAGTCATCATCATAAGGTGGCAGACCACCGACACCTGGAAAAGCGAAAGCCAAAGCAGACACGCGTGTGCCCTTTATTTTTCTTCAGCTTTTATTTTTATATATATTTTTATTATTTTTTAACTGCCACAGTAATCTCCAAGCGTGATTTTGTCGATTAGGACAATGTCCACGTCCTCTTTTTTCTGTCCCCTTTTTTTTAAATAAAGGTAAAGTAGAGGAGACTTGTACCACTATTAGGAATAAAATATACCCACTAAAAGATTATTTGATCAGTCAAGGGTGGTGATTAATATTCATGTACCCTCATTCAACATCTTGCAAAAGCCCTTTTCTTTTAGATTATATATATCATTGGTAAGGTACAATTATTGAGGGTTAATTAATTTGCCCAATCAAGCATTTTCCAATCCCAAAACCAATCAAGTCTTAATCTCAATAATTAATTAAAAAATATTTTTTTATTGACTTGAAAGCTTGACTAGGACTGCCATTCATCCATTGCTTCTAGGGTTTTAACTCTCCTATTAAAAATTTGGTCCAACACATCAAAATTATTGAAGAATAAAAAAAGATATTTAAACTTTGTTGTATAGATATTTTCAAAAATAGTTTTTAATAACAGATTTTATATCGATTTGGGAATTTTTTTTTAAAATAGTTTTTTATTCTAAAAAACAAAAAATATAAAAAATTACATTTGAAAATCCAAAATTATTTTAGATAATATTTTTTATTATTTTTACTTATTTTTTGAGAATTATTTTGTTTTTAAAAATAATTATATATACATGTAGACTGATTTAAAATATTAAAAACATGTTAAAAATAATTTACGTTTTCAAACAAACTTTTATTCTACCAAAATCAGAAAATAATTTAAAAAAATGTTCTCAAAAATTATTTTTTAAAAAAACAATTACTAAATAGGCTCTTAATGTTTTATAAAACAAAAGTCTGTTAAGCAATTTGAAATATTTTTAACATATTTTTTATTTTTGATGGATTGATTTAATTTACCTCTCTTAAGATTTTAATTAAATACAACTAATTTCAATGATTTGTATACGATGAAATCTTAAACAATAGAAGCTACACATATTTAGCCAAAATCTCGAAGGAAGTCGATAAAGTTAATCATATTTTTAAATATGTGTTTAAAAATAATTTTTATATCTAATATTTTATTTTAATAATTCTATATGATTATATAATTAGTTTTTAAAACAATCCTTAAAACAAGTGAAAATAATTAAAAATTATTTTTTAAAAACACCTTATTTTCGATTCTTAAAAACAAAAAACGGTTTTCTAATTATTAAAAGTGTTTTTTTTTCTAACAGAAAATTATAGTCAAAAATAGTTGTCCACCGATACTTAGTATATCGTGTTCTAGACATGTTTTAAATGCATTTTGTTATTTTAATTATTGGTATTGGCTTCTCCCATATCATTAAAAATAAAAATCAAAGGGCTGCCAAAATTTAATATTCATGAATTTGTTAAAAAAAAGAAAGTAGTCCCCACCACCCAATATTTTAAGTGTCCATTTTCCATGGATAAATCCAATGAACTCTTAAAAATAAAGAAAAACGTCCTTGTCACTAGTAATTCGTTTCATAATATAATGAGAAATTGACCTAACCCTGCTTCTCCTAATCACATAATCCAATTGTTAATGATTATTTAACTGTTTCTTACCTTCATCATTAAGACAACTCAGGTAATATACATTTGTTTGATAGCATGCAAGTGTTGCCCACAAGTCAAGTCAAAGGTCATAATCCCACACAAAAATCTCTTTTAAAAAGGTTTAAAATATTTGGATTTATTACCCACATATCTTTGATATATCTAATATTCCTTGGATCCCGATACGAAATTCTAGAAGATATATCCATCAATCGATATTATTAATTCTTTTATTGATTTTTTTTTTTTTTTATGTTTCAACTTATATTTCACCAATATATTTTACCGATGTTTTATTGATTTTTCTTTTTATTTTTTTTATTTTTTATTATTAAAATTATTAATTCTAATTATTTTATTTTTATATTTGATTTTATTTATTATATAAATATATAATTTTCTTAATAGATGTTTTTTTTAATATATATTCTATATATTTACTAAATATAAAAAAATATGAATATTAAAAAAATATACATATATTAAATATATTTAAATTAAAATGGATAATAATTTTAAAATTATACATATTATCATAATATTATTATAAAATAATATATAATACAACTTAATAAATAAATGTACATTTATAAAAATTTTATAATTTTTTATTACCATAGAGGATATTATTATAAATATGACAAATTATATATATTAATTTAAAAATAATAATTTTAAAATGTCTATTTTTTATTTCTTCTATAATATCTTAGAGTTTTTCTTAATATTATTAGAATTTTCATTAATTTTTTGTGTTAAAATATTTATTAATATGTCTTTTATATATCCAATAGGTCTAAAATCGAATTATTAATATGTTTATAATTATCGATATGAGGTATTTAACTAATAAATTCAATCATTTATTAATTATAATATTGAGGCTTCAATCGAGCTTCTTAGCCCCGGGCTGGAGCTTATATGAGGGCCCACCTGCCCAAAATAATCATGGACCATACACGTGGCAGAAAAAGCGAAGTAGTATAAAATCCGTTGTATGTTTTCCGTCCAGTATATAAAGGTCCAGTGTTTGAATTTTGAAAACATTGGATCTGTTACATTACATGGGTGTGAATGCAGCTTCTGTACTCAATCGACTTCTTCAGCGCAACACCCACAAGCCCAAAGCTCTACCCACCGACTCCAAAGCCTTAACCACAACTGTCCTTACTCACCTCAACGCCGGTCGCCTCCGAAAAGCGGTATCCATCCTCTTTGCTTCCCCAGTTCCCTTTCCCTTTTCACTCTATGCTCGCATTTTCCAGATTTGTTCTTCCAATCTTGCAATTGTTGAGGCCCGTAAAGTTGAATCCCACTTGATTACCTTCTCGCCTGCACCGCCGATCTTTCTTTTGAACCGTGCGATTGAAACCTATGGAAAATGCGGTTGTTTGGATGATGCTAGGGAGCTGTTTGAGGAAATGCCCCAAAGGGATGGTGGTTCGTGGAATGCGATGATCACGGCCTATGCGCAAGGTGGGTGTGCGGAGAAGGCGTTGTGGTTGTTCTTGAGGATGAATAGATTGGGGATTTGTGCTAATGAGATCACGTTTGCTAGTGTTCTTGGATCTTGTGCTACAGTCTTGGCACTGTTTCTTTCGAAGCAGATTCATGGGCTTATCGTGAAATATGGTTTTTGCTGGAACGTAATTTTGGGGAGTTCACTGGTTGATATATATGGGAAATGTCGGGTTATGAGTGATGCACGTAGAATGTTTGATGAAATTGAGAATCCAAATGCCATTTCCTGGAATGTGATTGTCAGGCGGTATCTTGAGATGGGTAATGAAAAGGAGGCAGTTGTTATGTTTTTTAAGATGATCCGAGCAAACATTAGGCCATTGAATTTTACATTCTCCAATGCTCTTATTGCTTGTTCTGGTATATCTGCACTCCAGGAGGGGATTCAGATTCATGGAGTTGCAATTAGGATTGGTTATGACGAGCATGAGGTGGTTTCTAGCTCTCTTATTGATATGTATGCAAAATGTGGGGATTTGGAGAGCGCTTGTGGGATTTTTGAACTGCCCAGTTCAAAAAATTTGATCTCCTGGACTTCAATTGTGTCAGGGCATGCAACGAGTGGGCGAACAAGAGAGGCAAGAGAGCTCTTCGATGAGATGCCAGAAAGGAGTGTAATCTCATGGAATGCAATGTTAGCAGGGTATACACGTTTCTGCCAATGGGAAGAGGCTTTGGAATTTGTTTTTCTGATGCGTGAAGCAACTCAAGACATTGACCATGTCACTTTTGGGTTAATCCTAAATGTGTGTGCTGGTCTTTCAGATGTTGAATTGGGAAAACAGGTTCATGGGTTTATCTATAGGCATGGTCTCTATTCCAATCTCTTTGTTGGCAATGCACTTCTTCACATGTATGGGAAATGTGGGAACTTGAGAAGCACAAGACTTTGGTTCTACCAGATGAGTCATTGGCGAGATAGGATTTCTTGGAATGCTCTATTGACTAGCCATGCTCGCCATGGCTTGAGTGAAGAAGCTATGACAATTTTTGGGGAGATGCAATGGGAGACAACGCCATCTAAATTTACGCTTGGTACACTTTTGTCAGCTTGTGCAAATATTTTTGCGCTTGAGCAAGGTAAACAAATCCATGGGTTTATGATTAGAAATGGTTATGAGATAGATGTTGTTGCCAGAGGAGCTTTGGTAGACATGTACTCCAAATGTCGATGTCTTGAATATGCTCTCAAGGTTTTTAAAGAGGCTCCTTCACGGATTTGATTCTTTGGAACTCCATGATTTTGGGATGTTGTCACAATGGAAGGGGCAGAGATGTACTTGGACTGTTTGGATTGATGGAGGAAGAAGGGGTTAAGCCTGACCACATCACCTTTCAGGGTATTTTGCTTGGTTGTATTTGTGAGGGTCTTGCTGAGTTAGGTACTGAGCATTTTAATTCAATGAGCAACAAGTACTGTATCATACCTCGATTGGAGCATTATGGGTCCATGATTGAACTGTATGGTAGGCATGGGTTCATGGATGAGCTTGAGGATTTCATTAAGAGGATGCCATTTGAGCCCACTGTTGCAATGTTGACAAGAGTCTTCAATGCTTGCAGTGAACATGGTCACTCAAGGTTGGGAAAATGGGCTGCTGAACAACTAAATGAATTGAATCCTTCAACTCCATTTCATTTTCAAATTTTGGACAGAAGCAGAGTGGGCAAGTAGTAATAATCCGAACCACAAATTGGAAGGAATTATATTCACAGCTTCTGACCATGCAAGATGACAGAAGCTTGGGTCAAGCTTTGTATTCTAATGTCATGTGCTGAGCTGCTTGCTGGATGCCAGTGTTGGTAGTAATTCATGACCTTGAGAATGGGAGTCTAGATATTTTACTCTAGAACCGTCTGTCAATTCATGTTGATCTATACATGGGAGGACATTTTGAGTTTTTGATCTGAACATGAAAGGAGTCATCAGATAGAGCTCCAAAGAAGCATATTAGTTCCTACATCAAATAAGTGCAAGCTAGAGCTCCAACATAAAAGGAAGATTTTTTGGAAAAACTTTACTGTACTGTCCCCTGTAAGCGTACTTAAACTGCTACAGGAGGAAGTTGGCTTCAGACAGTCATAACCAATCCTACAAAGGTGCCCATCTACAGGTATATTTTATGCACGTGGTGGAGTTAAATTATCTTTTAACTTGTTAGGCAGAGGTCAGATGGACTCTCTGTAGAACTCATTATTTCCGATTACCCTCACGTTTCCTTCAAATTAATGTACATTTTTGTTGATCAAGAAAGAAGACAAGATGGTTTCATTGACCTTGATTATTCCATATATACAATCGTTTAAGAAGAAAAAGAACACAGAGAAACATCCTTCCAATTATCCCCTCATCACTTGCACTGTAGCTGGCAATGGAGAAGATGAAAAAGGAGGAGAGATTAAGCCTGGTGGATGGTGGGGTTTGAATTTGGCGTTCCTGAAATGAAGGTACCAGAAGGTAGATGCCTTTTATTATTCTATAGATTGTGTTAGTAATAACACCACTATGAATAGCTAAAAAATTATACTAAGGTGTGAAACAAAAAAGCCTAGGACAAAGTAAATTAAAAACAATGGGAAATGAAATTCATAATGTGTTTGATGAATGTTTAAAGTAGAAATAATGAGGTTGAAATGCTATCTATTTTAGTTTGCATTGGGAATTAGCATGGGAACATTCTACTAAATACTAATAATTCTTGCCATTTTTTGACCACTATTTATCACGGTTGTTACTATGATTCTCTATCCTAACCCAAGTCTACAAGAGTAGTAAAGAGTTAAAATGTTTGAACTTTAATTAGACTTTATTTATCCGATGGTAGTCAGGAATCAAAAGTTCAATGAAAAATCAGGTTTTGAATACGACTTTAAGTTATAGAACTTAGGTTGATCTCAAATGACTAAGGATCTTAAACCTTAATATCATTGCCGACCAAAATCATTATTTGCTCAAAGCTCTATTCCCAGAGCTAGATTGTGGAGGCCCTGGACTTGGGTTAATTGAATTAGAAATCAACATATAATTTGTCAATTAATCGGTTTTCTTAAGTTAATTTCAATTCATTAAAAAACCAACTCATGCATCATTTTCACCATAGGACTTTAGATAAATCAATCACCTTAGATTAGTATTATTGAATCTATTATGCTAGTCTCTAGGGACAATACTTTGGGCATTACAAGTGATGGTAATCTTTTCTCTTGTTTTTCTTGGCTATAATAACTACATAATTAGATTAAATATTTTGGTGCAATACAGAATCACAATTTGGAGAAGGGGATCAAACAAGCAACAATAATAACAGTAGAGATGAGAACAAAAAAACACAATGAGGGGCCATTATATCACCCACATAAGTCCTCCACTTGTTAGTTGTCAAACGTGAAGAGGGAGCAACATGTCACTCTTTCCATTTATTAACTCAAAAATATCTTTTATGTACCCACACAATATTATTAATGCTAAACGGATTTTATGCCTCATTCCTATTTGAAAAAATGGTGCTTCGGGAAAAAAATAAAATTGAGAAAGAAATCTACTTCTTGTCGGGGAAGAAAATATCACCGAAATTAGGTGATATATCGCTGAAATATTGGTGTGTTGGCAAATGTCGATACGATATTTCATGGAGAAATATCGGTTTGGCGAAATTTTGGGAGAAATCCCCAAAAATCGGTGATATCTCGCGATATATCGGTGATTTTTCTCGATATATCACGTGGTCAACGCGGGTTAACGGGTCAAATGCACTACAGTGAAATCAATGCAGCTTTTGGTTTAGGGTTTAAC
Source organism: Vitis rotundifolia (assembly GCA_030254885.1). Taxonomy (NCBI): domain Eukaryota; kingdom Viridiplantae; phylum Streptophyta; class Magnoliopsida; order Vitales; family Vitaceae; genus Vitis; species Vitis rotundifolia. Next base: position 12,347,042 of record CM058168.1, on the reverse strand, counting down.
CCACTTACCATCCAGGCAAACTTGCCCTTGTTAAATAAAACACACTAAACATATATATATATTTAAACTCATTATATAAAGAAAATATTAAAAGAATATTTTAAAGAGCAAATTAATTATAATTATTTTATAATTAAATATAAAATTTTCTTTTAATTGATTACCAAAAATATAAAAATTATATAATTTTCTTCACAGTGTTTTTAATATCATTAATAATTAATTAAATATTAGAAAATTGTACATATATCATAATTTATTTTATATTATTTTATACAATTGAATTAAATGGATTATATTTTTAATATTAATATATATTTTAAAATTAGACATATTATAATCAAATATCATAATATTAAATGTAATTTAATAATAAATGTACACTTATAAAATTCATATTTTTATCGATGCATATAATATTATTATCAAATATAATAAATCATATTATACATATATCAAATTATTTAATAAAACAACTTAAAAATATCATTATACTTCTAATTACATTTTTATAAAGTTTTTTTTTTTTTTTTTTTTTTATAAATTTTGGTCAATTTTAAGCTTATTGATATTTTTTTAAAAAATATCCACCGATATCTTCGATATATCTATAAAATCCGTAAAATCGAAGTACCGATATATGTGTGATAATCGATATTTTCATTATTGCTCCTTGTAAGTATCTTCCTATGGGCATTCTGTGGATCCCGTTTTGGACGGCCCGAAAACTCTAAACCAACCAAATTGTTAAGCTGGGCCTCAGAATCGAGGCCCATTGCATAGTTCGCTTTCTTCCAGCAGCAGTATAAAGGCAAGTCTGAACGCTGAACTGACACGAGAACCCTGGCATAGAATCTTTATCACCGTTGGATACCAATGGAAGATCACATCGACGCCGTCGAATCAAACAATCCGGGGGGAGGAGAAGAAGAAGAGTTGCAGAGACTGCTGATACCTGATGTACAAAATCTTCCACTCTTTCCCCCTTCTGCTGTTCAATCCAACTTCGTTTCCTATTTCGCTCCAGGTTAGTGTGTTTCATTGCTGAGAAAATGTTGGAAAAGCAATCGAAAATATTTGAATTTCAGGTTTTACACCTGTGTGGATTACTTGAGTTCAACGTAGAAAATGATACTTGGAATTTTTTTATTTTATTTTTTCTGCCATTCATTTTCTTGGCAACCAAACGGTGAATAGTTTCGTCTCCGTTCTGATTGTGCTTTTATGGAGTTCATCCAGATTTTATGAAGCCAGGACACGATCAGTACGTTTATCGCCATGCCAATGGGTACAGTTCTGAGCTTTATCTTTGTTCCCGCATAATTCGTTTTTACAAAAATTAGTTGATTTTGGAAGTTTTCTTTGACATGCGATGAGAAGATTGTGCGTAATCGGTTTGGCTCCTACGCATGTGGCTCTTACGGAGAAAGGAGGAGTCACAACCGTTGATTTCAATGTTGGGAAGACTGATCGAAGTGGGATTAAGGTTACCGGAAAGCGCAAGAAGGTATTTGCAATTTTACCTGAATGAGAATCTATAATTGATTTTAATAATAATAATGATAATACTGTTAGTTAGCTTCCTTCGTCAAGTTTATTATAGTGTTGGTAGAGTGGTGGTGAATTTGATCTTACATATTATCAGTTCTAGTTAGGAATTTTAAGTTCAGAGTTCTTTTAACATTGGGAAGTGAATAATTGTACATTTAGCTGTATTAGTTTGGGACTTAAATTCTCTTTATTTTTTTCCAGTTGATTCAAAGTCTATGCCAAAACTGATCAAAATCATATAGTACTCTCAAAGAAGAACCAAGATTTCTGCTTGGATTTGTTGTTGTAGTTGAATTAGGTTTTGAAATATGAAACTGCCAAAATTGTACTCAGGGAATAGGATAATGGGGTATGGTTTTGGATTACTGTGATAGAAGCGTTTTCATGTATTGATTTTTTGAAATTGAACTTTTACCAGTTTTTAATGACATTGCACTGATATGTGTTCAGTGTCAGAGAGTTAATGTGTTAGTGGGCTTTAGACTAAAGGAGGCAATGTTGCTACTAATGTGTACTGGTTTCCCTATCTGTCTAGATTGGCAACGGTTTGGGCTGTGTTCAGACCTCTATATTATTTTAGGTCAATTTGAAACCAATCTGCTGCTCAATTGCATTGGAAAAAGGATTGAACATCTATAATTGTTAGAAGTGTCAATTGGCTTGGGCTTTTCAGTTTTAGAACTTTGAGCTGCACAAAGATTTTTCTATTTACTGAAGGGCATATCTGAGTTCATTTATTTGAGTGGATTGGTGACTTTGGGGCAGTTTTTCATTTCTTCTTGTTGTGCAGTTTTTCGTTTCTTGCTGTTGTATTTCACTACATTATGGATCAGTGTATCACCTAATAAAATAAGTTGTTTGGACTATATTTGTGTTACCAAATGGTAGGAGCTGCAATTATTTTTAGATGTTGAATTGGAGGCTAATCTCTCTCTCTCTCCCTCTCTCATAGACACACACTCATTCACACACATACTTACATTTATACATATAGCAAAGTTGTGCTTATTGAAGTTGGAGATATTCTTATGCAGAATGCACAACACTTTGAATCCAACTCAGCTTTGTGTAAAGTGTGCACCAATGATGCTTCTTATATAGTGAGGTGGAGTTCATTTTGTTCTCCAGTCCATTTTGGGGATATTTTGTTGTTTTTGCTTGTTATTTCTTTTGATGCTAAAAGTTGAAGGGGTCTGTGGCTTCTGACAGATGTTGTGTAAAAGGCAATCTACTGGAAGTGAATGATAGATTAATCAAGCAGCCAGGATTGCTTAATTCATCGGTGAGAAGAACTGAAAGATACTAATTTTGAGTTATATTATGCAGAGATCATCATTTTATAAATATTGTGTGATTGAATATGATAATTTTACTTAATTGACTTTGCAAGCATTTCAGTTTCCCCCAATTCTGTGCCCATCATATTACTGTAGCTTTCCCTATCAAAGATGATCTATTCTCAAAGAAAACCATGTAATGTAGTCTGTCATGTGCTTTCAACTGCTTCCCACTTCTTTATTGTGAATTATGATGAACTACTAGGGGGAATATCTTGGAGCATTGTCTTATACATGTTGCTATACCATTCTTGTTGCACTTCTATTGGCAAATTGTACCCAAAGTTATGGTCCTTTTAATCCAGAAATAACCTAAGATTAACAGCTGAGAGTACAGATAAGTGTTCCAACTTCCACTCCCAATAGTTTCATAAATATGTTCTTTGGAATTCATAAAATCTTCAAGTCTTAACCAAGAAATTTAATTAACAGGAGTTATAAGCAGGGATAAAGTATATCCACTACTGGTAACATATTCGAGAATTAGATGTACCAGCAAAGGCCATTTCTCAACTAATATAACAACATTCTTTCTAGTTTCTTCCTCTTTATATGTTCATAGTTCATTGATGCCTATTATTATTAGTTTAGAATATGTATATCATTCTCAAAGGAGTATCAGATATTGAAAAGCAACCACATCCACTATCCTACTTGATTGTACAAGCTGTGTCTTACTATGACAACCATGCGATCAGAATTTGGTGTATGATCAAAAGTTGTGTCTGCTATCAGAATTATTCTAAACCATAGTGGAAAGGAGTCTTGGGTGGAAAATTCTGCAGTTAGTTGGAATGGCAACTTCATGCCTTCATAATAATGACATCTTTCTGGGTTAGGTGGATGAGAATTGGCACTTACTTTTGATGGTGGTGTTAGTGATGATTTTAGGTGCAACATTGTTGTTGGCACTGATGGTGGTCTGGTTGCAGTGGTAGCAATGGTGATGATGGCCATGATGAAATGGTGACAGCAGCAGTGATGAGGACAATGGAAAAAAAACCCAATAATTTGAATTGAGGACTTAAGATACTGGAAGGAAAGAGAGGATACAGATGCTGGTAGCATCCACTTCCTTTCTATGCCTGCTAACCATCCTAGTGAAACACACTCTTAGGACTATTTGTGTAGCACCATTGATGTAATAAAGTTGGTAGCGTTTACAACTAGTTTTGTTGCTTCATGTAATTTCTCCATTTGATGCCTTGTGCTGAATATTTTGTATGCCATTCATTGACCCTTTTATCTCAAGTTGCAGGCTGACAGAGAAGGATACATTGCAATTATCATGCCAAAACCAGCTGATTGGCTCAAGGTCAAGGCTTCACTGATTGACATTGAAGAATACAAGAAACTGAAAGAAGTGTGTTGACCTGATTGCTGGATTTCTTTACCCCTTGAGGAATTCCAGTAAAGGAGAAAATGCAATGACTTAACTTATCCTAGTATTTGCATTGCCACTTCTAGATCCTGTCATTCTTACCTCCTTCGATGCTCCCTTAGTAAGCTACACTCATTACTGAAGATTTAATCATGTCAGGTTCCAAAATTTTGAAATCTCAGTTGGTAAGATGGCATGCTTGGTGTGCTATTTTTGCATTATTTTTGTAATAATGAAATACCTCGTCCAATTAATGTTTTTTTTTTTTTTTTTTTTTTTTTTTTTTTTTTACATATATTTTAGAAATATTTCTCATACATAAAGTTTTAGTTCACGCTATCTGATATGCAAGCGTGACTGCTAGCATGATCAACCTATCCCATCGTCTTCCCTCCAAGGAAGAGTATCAGCATTGGGGTCTACCTGGGCTCAGCCCAGAGCAGCTAAGCCCTTCTACTGCTGCTGTGCTGTCGATATCTTCTCAGTAAAAACTAAAAAGGGTTCGAGACGCTTTTCTTAAATCTAAGCTCAGCCGAGTGTGTGGAATAAACCTTGGGCTGGGCTCAAACAACCGTCCCCACTATTAGTTGTATTGCCAAATGGAAAAATGTTCGTTGCATCGCCAATTTAACAACTTTTTAACCACCTTCAAAGATGAAAAGGTGGTTGTTGGGTGCCAAAAGAGTAAACCCGTTCTTGTAATAAATATGGCGTATGATAAAAGCAAAATGGCAAAAGTCATGATGTGTTTAGCCCCCTGTAGCACCATCCTTGTCAAAAGGACACAGGACCAAGACCAACGAGGAGAAGGATTGGTTGGATTTAGTGAATATTTTATCAAATCTGTAATTTGTCAAACGGACCTGAACATATTAGGGTCGGGCTGCCCTATCCAAACCCAAAGTCATTTGGATCTAATGAGCCGGTTACCATTTACCCTTTTATAAGTTTATAACAATGGTGAGAGCATGGACGCATGTCGTGATTTATGGGCAAAATTCCGCGCGTTGGCCACCTTGACACGATAACTATTATGCAAATCTTGAGATTTATCAAATTTTCTCTAATTTTTTTATTGATTTATCGATGAAAATTTGATATTACATTGATTTTTCACAAGTTTTGATTAATTTTATTAAAGAAGATCAACTTCCATTCATTGATAGAATCAACTGTGAATGAGCTTAAAAAACCTGAATATTTTTTACTTGATTTTAAGTACATAGAAATTGTATAAAATAAATTTATATAATGTATTGTATCATTTATCACGCATTCTACTTGTTATGTTTTTTCCTTTTAAGTTTTTAATTTTTTGATGATTTTTTGAAATTCTTTTTTTTTTTAATAAATAAATAAATTTAATCCATAAAATTTTGATTTGAAAAGCTTATTTCAATATGTAATTTTAAATCATTTTTTAAAATTAAAATATTAAAATAATTATTTTTAAATGATTTCACACATGATTTTTTTTTTTTTTTTTTTTTGTTTCATATCATAACGATATATATTGTATCAAAATCTAAAATATATGCAAAAATTCTTTTAAAAAAATGGTTAGTCCTCCCTATTAAACATATGAAAATTATATTTTAAAAATGCTACTATTAATATTATATTTTAATGAAACTTTCATTAATTACTTGTAACAATGTTACTAAAATGTGATATTATTAACAATAATAAAATAAGAAATAAAATTGAAAATGAATTTAAATTATAGAAAGTATTAGTTTTTACTTAAAATTTAACTTATTCAATTATAAAATATAAAAATTGAATTAAATTAGAGAAATTTTAAAAATTAAAAACATATAGCTAAAATTCTATTAATAATTGCGCTTTCCCTTTTGAAACTTTTTTAATGAAAAGAGAAATGGAAAAAATATTAAAGAAAAGAAATTAAAGAGGTGAAATAAAAGTGACCCTTGAACATCAAAAGGGAGAGTAAAGGGATAAGATTGGAGAAAGAAAGAAAGAAAGAATTATATAAAAGTCAAAAAATCAAAAGTATGGGACCCGACCCATAAATACATTCACATTCCTTGATTTCTTTCAAGGGTATTTTTATTTTTGATGTTCTTAATATTAATTATGCTCAATATACATACTTTAAACCCATTATCCGTTTAAAATAGTTTTAAATCATAATTGTCTCTATTTTTTAATTCCAAAATTTGTTGTTGATAAGTTTTAAAATTATATTTATTTCTAAATTTTTTATTAATTTTTGGAATATTTTTAGTAAGTTTTAAAATTGTGATTATTTTTAAAAAGATATATTTTAAATAATATTTTACAAATATAAACAGAGATATTTTATTTAAGAAGTGTGGACAACATAAGCATTTAGCAAAAACTTATTCTCCAATCTACTTTCAAGTTCTTGAAAGTAACTTTCAGTTGTCATTTGTTAAAATTTTTGGTCAAATTGCTTCATTTCACAACTTTTTATGATATATATACAATTTAAAAGACAATCAATGCTTAAGACAAAGACTACACAACCCAACCATACCCTTTTGGCTTAGGCTTTATTTGAAGTGTTTCATCTGCCCCAAATCCTTTAGCATATTTAATAGGTTCCAAACATGATTGTTCCTATTTACACTAAGTATAAAAAGACTCATCCTAATTCAACCAAAAACCTACCTAGAGTAATCGTGATAAAATAACAACATGCATGGATATAAAAACTAGATAAATCCCAAAACCAAACTATTCTCTATCATCTCCTTTTGTCATTAATTTTCTTACGTTCTTCATTTCCTATGAATTTTAAAATGCATTCAATTAACAAATCTAAATAAAAAAACATCTCAAATCCTAAATAAACAAGATTAAACAAAACAAAATGCTGAAATTTTCCTAAAAATTATATTCCCTTCTCATTCAATAATCAAATTTTTCTTCTTTTTTCCTTATTCTTCCCAAAAACCATACAGAGCATAAACACAACAATTAAGAAAAAAAAAAAAAAAAAGATAAAGGTCACTAACATCTCATTTTGTCATCATTATTGAAAATTATAACCATAATTCATTACAAATAACCCTAAATGAATTAAAAAAAAAATTATTGAACATTCAAAATGTAAAAATATGCAAAGCAATCAAGTTTAATTCACAAAAATGCACAAATTACATAATTGACGGCTTTCAAATCTTAAAAAATAAAAATTAAAAACCAAAATAATATATATATATATAATTAAAATTAATAAAATGCATATATCACCTAAAGAAACCCTAGCATTGAAGGTGAAATGTAACTACGATATTTTTATGCTTCATTCACTTTTTGTTTCTATTTGTTTTTTTCTTCCTCTTGAAAGGAAAATTTAAAAGGGAAGCAAAGGAAGAGGAGAAATGGCTTTGCTTGTGGTCAAAGGAGGAGAAGTATAGAGGTTCTTTGTGGAGTTAGGGTTTATTTGGGGTTGATATTTGAATGGTTATTTGGAGTTGATGTTGTTGAGGGAATAAGGAAATCATCCTCCTTATGGTGAAGAGGCGAGAAAGAAAATAACAATTGATATTTGGAGGTTTATTTGGGGTTGATGGGTTGTGTCGGAATGAGGAGATATGGGACTTTTCTCAATAGTACGGTAATTTAAAAAAGTTATGCTTAAATTATTGTAGTAGAAGAAGTTATTACAAATATATGGTAGTTTTTGCCACCTAGGAGAGAGGAGATAGGAGAGAGGAGAGAGCGTGAACGGATAAATTTTTTTTTAAACCAAAATCATATTTTCAAATTTAAAAGGGAAATCGTCTCTTCAAGAGACGAGTTCCATGAAAAATATATATATATATATATATTTAAAAAAAAAAAATTCCCAAATTAAAAAAAAAAAAAAAACAACAACAATTTTTCAAGGGAACTCGTCTCTTGAAGAGACGAGTCTCATGAAAAAAAAAAAAAAAAAAATATATATATATATATATATATTTAAAAAAATTCCCAAATTATATATATAAAAAAAAAAACAATTCCTCAAGGGAACTCGTCAAGAGACGAGTTCCCATGGAAAAAAAAATTCCCAAATTAAAAAAAAAAAAAAAAAAGACGAGTTCCATGAAAAATATATATATATAAATTCCCAAATTATTTAAAAAAAAAAAAAACAATTTCTCAAGAGACGAGTTCCCATGAAAAAAATATATATATATATTTTTAAAAAAATTCTCAAATTAAAAAAAAAAAAAAAAAAAAAAAAATTCTTAATGGAACTCGTCTCTTCAAGAGACGAGTTCCCATAAAAAAAAAATTCCCCAATTATAAAAAAAAAAAAAAAAAATTTCATCAAGGGAACTAGTCTCTTTAAGAGACGAGTTCCATGAAAATATATATATATATATATAAATTCCCAAATTATAATAAAAAAAAAAATAATTCCTCAAGGGAACTCGTCTTTTGAAGAGACGAGTTCCCATGGAAAAAAAAAAAAAAATTTTAAAATTCCCAAATTAAGAAAAAATAAAAATAAAAATAATTCCTCAAGGGAACTCGTCTCTTCGAGAGACGAGTTCCCTTGAGGAATTTGGGAATAATAACGTTTTCAGAACAACTTTCGATAATCCAAGATATGTTCACTGTTTGAAAAAATATTAAAGGAAATATGTACTCTGGTCTGAGGTGTTATTTCATACCGAAAATACCCCTCCATGCAAGAAAATATGTACTCTGGTCTGAGGTGTTATTTCATACCGAAAATACCCCTCCATGCAAGAAAAGGTTGTTTTGCATTGTTCACGACCTGTGATTGAGGACGGCTGTTTGTGGGGAATCATTGAGGAAAAAAAATTTGAGAACCACCAGTGTTTGAAATATCGAGAAATATTTCGGTACTATGTCGGTATTTTTTACCGTATTTTCGGGAAATTTCCAGATATTTCCTACCAGCCCAGCCCACGCAGGATGCAAAATCTGTCCAATAAGATGCTATTTGGTAATCTGATCATGATTTGCAGGCAAAGGTTGTATTTTTCAGCCTGGCTCAAAAAAATCGTGGATTTAGGGTTTGTGAAATTTAAATCCAATGGCCCAAAATCAAAGAGACCCCTAGATCAGATCAAGAAAACACAGGGAGGAAAAAAAAAGCACTTTTTTTTTTGTTTTCCTTGGGGGTTTTGCATGGATTTTGTCGGAAATCAAACGAGGATGGAGTTTCCTCGGAAATCAAACGAGGATAAATTTTCCCGGAAATCGAATGGAGGATGGATTTTCTTGGGAATCAAACGGGGGTTGCAAAAAAAATAATAATAACTTGATTAGATTAGTACCTGCGAGGATTGAGAAAGGCAGAGGAAAAAATAGGGCTTTTTAAGGGATTCTCTCGTCTGGAGGCCAACTTCAGAAAAGGGCCTCGGAAATCAAACGAGGATGGATTTTCTCGGAAATCAAACGAGGATGGATTTTCTCGGAAATCAAACGAGGATGAATTTTCCCGGAAATCGAATGGGGGATGGATTTTCTTGGGAATCAAACGGGGGTTGCAAAAAAAATAATAATAACTTGATTAGATTAGTACCTGCGAGGATTGTGAATGGCAGAGGAAAAAATAGGGCTTTTTTAGGGATTCTCTCGTCTGGAGGCCAACTTCAGAAAAGGGCTCCTTGATGCCCGAGTGAGAGACGGTTGCTGCTGACAGGGACAACTAAAGGGCAATTTTGGAATAGCATTTTGAAACAGTAGATAGTGCATGTTTCCCTATAATTGGGGATTTTTTTTTTCATGGAACTCGTCTATTCAAGAGACGAGTTCCCTTGAGAAACTTTTATTTTTTATTTTTTTTTTTATAATTTAGGAATTTTTTTTTAAAAAAAATATTTTTTTTTCAAGGGAACCCGTCTCTTCCCTTGAGGAATTTTTTATTTTTATTTATTTATTTTTAATAATTTGGGAATTTTTTTTTAAAAAAATAAGAGACGAGTTCTTTAAGGAATTTTTTTTTTTTTTAATTTGAGAATTTTTTTTTTCATGGGAACTCGTCTCTTGAAGAGACGATTTCCCTTTTTGAAATTTTTTTAAAATCGTCTTTTGAAATTCGAAAAGATGATTTTGGTTTTAAAAAAAAATTATCCGTTCACCCTCTCTCCTCTCTCCTCTCTCCTAGGTGGCAAAAACTACTATATATTGGTAATAACTTCTTCTACTACAATAATTTAAGCATAACTTTTTTAAATTACCGTACTATTGAGAAAAGTCCGATTTTTATGGGTTGTTAGGAGTTGTGACGGGTTGATGGGCTGCAATAGTGAAGGAGATAGAAAATGGGTTTCTGGAGTTTAAAGTTTGTTTTCCTAAGGAGAAAAAAGATGGGTTGTTTGGGGTAAATCTCAAAATCTAATTTTTCTCTTGATGTTTCTTTTTTTTTTATTATTTAAAATCCAACTCATGTGGATTTTCTTTGTTAGATGGTGACATGTACTATAAGTCATGTCATTAGCTTTAAGTGGAGAAAACTTGCTCACATGACTTTTCCAAATTGTTGATCCAAGTGGAGGTGATAGAGGTATCTTTGGATGTCAAAATCACTATTACAATGCATGAAATGATGATTTTTTCCTCATTACACTAAACTTGAAAAGCAAAAAACAAAGTTTTCATAAACTTTTTTTTTTTCCCCAATGTATGAATGCATAAATTCTTCTTCTAAATATTCTCTCACACCTTATATTTGCTCCTTAGTCTTGGACTTGCGAGTCACATTTCTGATTTATATTTTAATAAAAATTTCCATACTTTTCTTAACAGTTTTTATGTTATAATTTGGAACCTCATTTTAATAATTTTTTTTTTAATTTAAAATATTGTGGAACAAAATGTATATATTATAAACATGGGTTAGTTTATAACTTAATTAATGAGTTATGTTTGTTGAGATATTTAGGAAACCAACTAGTTAATTCATTTAATTACTAAAATCAAGTTTTTTCTATATTAATTTTTTTTTATCTTTGACTTGACAATTTTCATAACTAATAGAGTAAGGAGAAGCGTTATGGGAGTAGAACCGCGGCAAAATTTGATGCCTTAGGGAAAAAGATCCGTTGTTTGGTAATATAAAGATAGATATTTGGAAGTGAAAAGAAATAAAGAATCTAAATTACATGGGAAAGGGGCAAAACCATCGGAAGATATGAACCAGCTCTTGTACAAGGATTGTTTGATAGTGGAGGGTTTCTATCTAAAGCTAATTGTCACATTCTGCTCAAAATGATCCTCGTTTGAATTTTATAAGGGAGAAGAGAGTGGAAAACTAATGAGGATTTTAGAAAGTTTGAAATAACTTTTGTACATGCTTGTAGATGGCTTAAATTTAGACTTGTACGTAGCATTTCCTAGATAATTCTAGATTTGAGGAAACCTTAAGAATTCTAAATTGTTCCCTTGGTGCCTATCAATTGAAAAAGGCCCCATTACCGAGTCATCAAGCACTTCAGAGCTTTTTAAACATTGTAAAATGTCATTGATCAATTGAACTTTCATTCTTTCAAAACTCTCTAGGCACAAGTGTCGTTTCTATTATACATCCTAACTATTGAGTCAAGAAGCTTTGCTTAGCATTGTATGCTAAGATCTTACTTAGCAACTTCAAGAAGTATGTGTTGCTGCCTTACCATGTTGCATGTGAGAATTTGTGACATAATAGTACACCCTAATATAAGAGGAAACCATCTTTGAAATCAACCTTTTTCTGAATCTTTTGCCCTAATTTTTGTTTTAAAGTATGAATGACCTACTTAGATGGTATACTAGTTAATTCCAACATAAATAACTTCGTCAAGATTTAACTTTGATAACTATAAATAATTATAGCTCATTTTGATATTATGATAAATTGTACTAAACTTACTAAATTATACATTATTAACTTTATTCATTGTTATAATATATAAATATAATTAATCCTTGTGCCAAAATAATTTAAGTTTAAAAATTAAATATTAATATTTATTTATCTATCTATCTATCTATCTATCTTTATACATATTTATTATATTTTATTTTTCTTAATGTAAAACCATTATAAACTCCTATATGTTGCATTAATTCAAACCACCAATAACAAAGAAGGGATTAAGAAATTGATAAATTCAAAGAATCAAGTTACTTAACTTCAAATTAATGTTGAATGTTACAAAATCCTAATTCATGTATTAGAATGACTCAAAATTGGCCAAGGTTGATAGTCCTCTTAGACTAAGATGATGGTTGTTTTTTGACTTAATTTTAAATAGAATTCAAAATTAAATAGTGTTTAATAATGTTACATATTAAGTTGTTTATTTTTTTAATATGTTTTTTTTATTAAGTTCTAAGGAGAGAAAAAATCAATAGTTATTTTTAGCATTAAGAAAAAATTAAATATTTTAATTTTTCTCATTCAGTACAACTATTTAATAAATAAATAAATAATAAGTTTTAAAAAATAAAAAATAAAAAAATAAAAAAAGAAAAAGAAAAGAAAAGAAGAAGTTGCTTTCAATAAAAAAGTTGAACAAATTATTCTATACTTTGAAAACTTATGAACAAATATAATTAGAGGAAGAGTTTAAAGACCCGGTCTTTAAATTGGTTGAGCGGGTCAACATCAAGACACTGCTGACAGAAACATAAAAGATGACTACTCTGAGTCGCTTATTTCCTGAATAACATGCATTCTGGATCTATTTATGGTGAGCAAACACAAGTAGATATGGTCTTCAAGCTCTTCCAGCTGCTCCAGAAAGAAAGAGTCATGGACATGAAATTCCTTCACCACCTCCATCAACATCTCGCTCTTTCCATTTCTAACACACATATCAACAATGGCTTTGCTGTGTTCTACCTCATCGTATAACCTGCTCACCAGTCGACTCATGGTGTCAAAATCGTTGACCAAAATGTAAACCCCCTTGGCTGCAGCATCCAGCTGTGCCCCAAGTCTTTCAAGGAAGCACGTGCCAAGTCCTCTACGAGCAAACACATACCTATTCCTAACTGCACCCACAAAACAACCCATGAGCCCTGGTGCTATCACAATGCCAACTATGCTATGAATCGCCAGCACCACCAGAGCAACCGCCACTGCACTATAAGATATAATGAGACTAAACCCTGCTACCCTCTTGCACAGCCGGCGAAACTTCGCTCTCCTTCGGGTTTTCTTGCTTTTCGAAACTAGTTTAGGGAGCAAAGTCTTGCAGCTTTCATGGATGTCATGGAACTGCACAGGGCCAGCGGCCATTAATGGGTTGGTGAGCTGTGAGAACTTAGCTAGCTCTCTGAATATGGTCTCATACTGTTCTGTGGTGTAGTATTCGCCATCATGAAGCCTTTTGGTTAGCTTAATTACCCTTTTGATTATTTGGTAATTAGCGCGTGTTTGATGGATTCTTAGGAGGAGTATTTCACAGCTCTTGCATGCTTCTAAGCTGGCTTGGAAGTAGTCAATAAGAAGGTGATGGAGATTGAAGGTTTGGATCATGTTGGCTAGGGTTTCTTGGCATGGCTCGAGGAGGTAGTCGGAAAGATGGATATAGAAAGGAAAAGATGAGGATGAGGAGGAGAGTTCGTTCATGAGCTGACCCTGAACTTTGCTGTGAATTTCTATGTAAGACTTGGTTCTGAAGGCTTCCATGTATTCTTCATTCACGTTTGACTTCGTACACAAGCTATCCACGCCACCCTTTCTAGATCCTCCTGACAACAGAAAGCAAACGCGTTGAATCAACATAGAATGCGCGTCAAGAAATCAACTCTCCGACTCTTCTTCAGATTTTTTCCATGATCAGAAATTTTGATTAAGAAATCCCAGGAATTAATACTCAAGTATTTCAAACATATGAATCAAAAGCTTCCCAAAAAGCGAAGACCCCTAGAAAATTTTTGGAAAAAGAAAAAAAAAATCCTCGAACCCTAGAATTTTGGCCCTCGTCTCACAAATTGAATTCTCCAACACATGACTAAAAGTAATTAAATATGGAAAATTTAGAACTTGAGGTAAAAACCCGGAAAATCTAATCTGCATAACAGAAACCCCATAAAAAATCTAGCCTTACAAGAAACCAAAAAGGAGATCCATGAAGCTGATAGAATATTTTTCAAAAAAAAAAAAACAAAAGGGGGGGAGGGGGGGAGGGAAGAAGAAGAAAAGCTTGTAGAAGATGATGATCATCGAAACTCACCGGCCCTTGTAAAGTGAGACTTGAACTTCCGCCACATAGTATTTTTCATCTGGGCAACGACGTCGACCAGATAATGAATGAAAAGCCAATGGATTTTGTTTTTCTTTAAATAGAAGAGAAAGAAGCCAAGGCCGAGAGAACGTTTGAGGGGGTTGAGGGCATTTTGGCTTCAAGGAATTGAAGAAGAAAACAACAAGAAACCAGTTGGCAGTTAACACCGCCTCAGTTGATTAGCTTTGGTAGCACGACAGCCACCTCCACACGGTGTGTCGTCCACGTGTAATAACCCGAGCCAAGCCTTATGCCAGTGGTGCAATTACCGCAACATTGCCCCTTTAATTGCTGAGTTTCTGGGATTTCATATTTGGATTTTGTTTATCTTTTCAAGGAAGAAGAAAGCGACTGTTAACGGCTTAATCTGGTGTGTATGGGTGCCAGGGTTCGAATTGTGGCTGATTTGTCCGCCACGTCAACAAGTGTTTGGAGTTTCAAATATTCACATCACTTCTATTCTACATCACCACCCCCTACTTTTATTGTGGTTTATCCATGGAAGATGTGGCATGCGCTCCTCGATTGAACAAATCATGGGAAGAAGATAATTGTCATGATCAAATGGATTCGAGTTTCAAATTTTATGTTCTACTTTATATTTCAATTGATTTTATGCGAGGTTTGGAGGTCGTTGGTTATCCATGGATGATTAGCGTGCATGATCTTTGGGGTTAAGTTTCTATACAAGTTTGGTAGGATATTTCTTCAAAATGATACAAAATATTCGGGATATCATAAATTTTTAATTTTTATGATTATTAAGAACATTTATGTTATACATTTCTAGTATAATTAACGTTTTTATAATGCATTGTGTTCTTATTAGTACTAATTTCATTAAAATTAAAAAAAATTACTTATATGGACGATTTCTATTCCAAATGTTTTTAAGGAAAATTACTTTATATTTATTTATAAATTAAGAATGCATTTGAAAAATATTTTAAAAAGTATTTTTAACCTTTCTAATACTTGAAATATACAAATTTTTAAATATTAAAAATATTAAAAACACTTCCTAAAATTACTGATAAATGCATACTAAGAGTCTATTTGATAGTAATTTTATAAAGAGTTTTTAATTTATAAAATATTTTTGAAAAAAGAAAACGTTAGGTGTTTGATAAGATTTAAGAAGTATTTTTAAAATTTTAAAAAATCACTTGTAATATTAAAAAAAATCACTTGGTAATGTTTTACAAAGAAACAATGATTTTCTTAAAACCATGAAAACACTTCTAAACGCACTTTAAGACAACTTTGATAGTGTTTCTGGTGATGTGTTATATAAAAAATAATAATAATTAAAAAAAAAAAAACCAAGTGTAAGTAATTTTATAAAAATCATTTAAGTGGTACTCTAGATTTTTAAGAAGAGATTTTAAAATTTTGTTAAACACTAAAGTTTTGTAAAATAAAGCTTTTGAATACTAAGAAGAGCTTCTAGTCCTCTCAAAATTAGTTTAATTAATATCTACCTTCTAAAAAAATAAAAAATAAAAATCAATAACACAAGCTATGGTGCTAAGATGGCCGGGTACTTGGATTTAGCTAGTATATTTTTATGGTAGTATTTTTTATCAAAAACATTTTATGTAAAGTAAGTTAGTTTTTAAATATAAATAAAAAACGTTTTTAATGGTATTTTTATAATATATCATATAGCAAAAAGTAATTAAAATTTTTGCATTCGAAAATTTGAATCAGTTTTATTACACTTCACTTGAAATGTTAGGATTAAATTGTCTACTCAGCTTATAAGGTTGAATAGAGCATAAATTTTTTTATGTGATGATTGACAAATTTATCCTATTACATGTTTTAACCCTTTTATTTTACGATTTTGGTTTTTTAGAGAGTGCAATCATGGAGAGATTTTTACTCATATTATATATTTTAACTTTTTTATTTTTTAGTGAAGGGGATCACAATTGAGAAGTTTTTTAGAGCTTTGTCAATTTATTTCTTTTTCTTTTAATTAGTAAATTATTGAGCGCTGGTTCACTCTGTGGACATAAAGAAAAACTTGATCAACCAACCACGTTAAAAATTAAAAATCTCATGTTTTTTTTTATTTTTTATTCGTGTGTACGTGATTTTGTTTTTTAAAAAACCTAACTAAATTTTAAAAAATAAATAAATTTTTTATTAAAAATATAGTATTAAGCATATAGGTCTCATGTTGTTGGAAAGTAAATACAAACTCCAAATGATGGCATTATTTCTAATAATGTATGTACGGCCAAGCGACACGAATCATGATTGAAAGAAAGTCCATGAACACTTGCCATTTAAATACCTAAAACATTATTGCTTACACCCTTTGACGTCTTGAAATAAAGTTGCAATCAAAATTGAAGTCTCACATATGATGAGAAAGTTGGGGAAGTTGTCTGAAGGCATGAAGGAAGAAGCATCCATGATCCACCACAATTTCTAAGTAAATTATTTTGTGTGTATTATAAGCTTTTAAAACACTCAAGCGTGTTCTCTAGAGTTGGGAACTTCGGCCGTCTCTACATGCATTCAACGTCAAGATAGAGGAAGCCTTTTCAAAGATATTTACCATTAAAAATTATTTTAAAACATAATTATTTTTTTAAAAAAAATAAAATGTTAAAAAAAAAAAATATTTGCTATCTCAAATTTTAAAACATTTAAAAATAAATTTTATAGATACAAGATTTACCATCTTTTATATAAAAATTATTATAATTTTTCTATTTTTTTTTCTTTCAGAAAAGCTTTTACAAATATCACATTTTTGCGGTATTATTTAATTAATTGAAAATTAGTAACTTAAAAATAACAACCCATTTACTCACCTCTATATTTTAGATTATTGGATTTCATCTTGGAGTAGATTTTCACTTTTTTAAAATCATATATCCTGATGGATTAATTCTTACATTTAAAAGATGTTTGATAAAACTTAATATTTGTTATTTAATAACTTAAATTAATTCTAAATTAAATTATTTATTTAAAATTTATTACTTAATTCTTATTTTAAGCATTAAAGTTTTTTATAAAATTAGTTATAATTTATTTTAAATTATTAAATTAACATATTTATTTTCATAAATTATAATTAGGATAAAGAAAATCAAGTAATAATGGAAGTCGTGAAATAGTACAAGAGATCGTAGAGATAATTAAGACAAATGAGAATAAAAATATAAAATAAAAATATAAACTTAAAAATAGATTAATTATTTAATTTACTTAATAATTTAAATTAAATTATTAAGTTAATTTATCTGAGATGCACAAGGAGAGAGGTGTACTAAAATCTTTAGGAGAAGATGGCTTAAATCTTCTTACAAAAGAATCTACAAAAGTTATGAGAAATTCCTAAAAATAACTAGGAATAAGAAATGATAGATGGGTAACTTAAAAACAAATTGGGCAACTGTTTGGTTTGGTCTCTAATTTGGGCAGGTTCAGCTGCCATACATAACAGATATTTTAAGATTATAATTAATTAATTGCAACCCATGGGTTTGTTGTAGAATGACATAAATTAATCATTAATTAAGATAAGGCCAAGTGCCGTATATCTCTAAAGATTTGAAGACTGGCCAGCAATATCGATGACGAAACGATACCGAACATCATTGTTTGCAAGGCGCTCGAGGGCTTCATTAATCTGGTCTGGTTTCACCACCTCAATATCACATGTGATGTTGTGCTTTCCACACACATCCATCATCTCCTGCGTCTCATTCATCCCTCCTGTCATGCTTCCCTTCACCGTTCTCTTCCCGAATATCAGAGGGAAAGACGGCAGCTCCATGGGCTTCTCTGGTGCGCCCACGATCACCATTGTCCCGTTCACCTTCAGCAGTTCCAAGTAGTGCCCCAGGGAGTGGTTCGCAGACACTGTGTCCAATAGGAAGTCCAGGCTCCTCTTCCCTGCCTGTCTCCATTCCCAAATTTAACAAAAACATCACCAATAAATTCTATCTTAATGGTCAATTTTGTAGGTGATAGAGATAGAGTCAGACAAGATTAAGACCTGCATTTGTTTGGGGTCGGTGCTAACTATGAAATGGTCTGCGCCCAGGCGCTCTTTCGCCTCTTTCTCTTTTGAGGGAGAGGTGCTGATGATGGTCACATGGAGGCCAAAAGCCTTTGCAAATTTAACTGCAACATGACCCAGTCCTCCCAAACCGATTATTCCTAGCTTCTTCCCCGGTGACTCTAGCATCTTGGTGTCTTTCATGGGGCTGTACACTGTTATTCCCGCACATAACATTGGAGCCACTGCATCCATTGGCAAATTCTCCGGCACCCGAACCACATACCTTCACGTGATTAATTAATATATCAAATATTAAATTACATGTATCGGCAAGTTCAAAGCTGTACGGGAAACACTCAATTCAATATGTATACTGGCCTACATGCCATCTTCAATAACAAATTCATTAATCACGTGAAGGTCCAGTCACTAAAAAATTAGGCTAGCTCATCCACATGAGCTGAAGTACTGATAGAAAATGGAGACCACCTTGATTTTTGGCATCTCATGACATTAAAGACTGTACATTAAGTTGATAGACGGTGTCGGCAAGCTAGGTTGTTCTTATTAAATGGCCTTTTGCCGAAAATTGTACCTTTTTTTTTTTTTTTTGGATATTCTCTTGACAAATCTGACAATTTGATTTTGCTATCTTGGTTTGAAGTGAAAATATTTATGCAGGAATCAATACTATGAAAATCCCAGAGAGTGACAAGGGAAATAGTAGGAGCAGAGAGCGATGAGGATTACCTCTGATCTGCAACCAACATTCTGGAGTATCCACCATAGGTGATGCTACCATCCCAGAAAATACCATTGTAGGTAAACTGAATCTGATCACAGTAGTTCTCCTGAGAGCTCTTGCAGAACTCACACTCCAAACATGATGCCGCCAAGCATCCTACTCCTACCCTGTCCCCTGTTTTGAACCTTGTCACGTTGGTTCCGACCTTGGTGACAACCCCAGTAATTTCGTGCCTGAACACCACATATTCAATAGTAAAAATCATGAATCCTATGGGTACATACATGATACATACATACATACAGAGAAAGAGAAGAGAGAGAGAGTTTTATATGGAGAGCTACCCGGGGACAACCGGATACATGGTGATGCCCCAGTCATTCCGGACATGGTGGAGATCAGTGTGGCATATCCCACAGTACAAGATTTCAATGGTAACATCATTGGGGCCGTTTTCTCTGCCATTGTCATCACAAATCCATCAGTTCATCGGTTACTAATTGACTGTTCTAATTGAATCACAGAGAAAAAGTTTTGGAAACCATGCACCTTCTCTTGAAGACGTACGGGGTGATCTTGCCGGAGGAATCATGAGCTGCCCACCCAGAAACAGTCTGTGTGTGATTCGGGGTTGTCTGAGCCATATATCTATGTATGGAAAGAAAGAACAGGGGCTTGAGATGTGGGTTTACCCTTTTCTTTGAGTTTGTGCCGTTTTGGGGAAACTTGGATGACCTACTTATATGGGCAGTAATGAAGCTCGGGCCATGTAGTAGGTCAAAATATTACTCAGCCCCTGTTCTAGCCACCTCCAGTCTGTGATCCGGTTGAATAACCAGTTCACCTGCCCAATAAATGGAAAGCGCCGCCCCGCTTTATGTTGCTACAATTAAAGCTATCTTGAAAAGGAAGGTGCGTCTTCTTCAATTACTGCTGGTGTCTGTAGTTTAGTTCACTCTGAGAACACCGGTTATGGAGTCAGGATAAATAATTAGGAAAAAGAAAAAAAGAAAAAACCAAAACTTCAATTTAGTATTAATTTGAGACAAAGCTACCTCAACGAACACCTACCTCCACTGACTCAAATCTGTATGTGGGGCATGCAGCAGCAGAAGTAATAAAGGCGAGTCTCGGTTTTAAACTTCAGCCTGAGATTGGGCTACTATGAATGTAAGGTCTGTTTTGAACTTTTAATGGGCCAACGTGGTGTGCTCTCTTGCGCCAGTCAACCCCGGGCCTCCACTTATTGATTTTCTCAAGACGCAGAAAAGAGGGTCCAGGGTTTAGGTCCATTCCAGACTATTCAGGCCCAATTAGAAAATGGAAAATGGAAAATGCCCATTTCTCAAATGAATTCTAGGATATTTCCAAAGAAATTCATCCTACTAATTAGAATAATTTGTGGATTTTAACAGTCGAACTTAGAGGACATTTGTTTTTAAAGCTTTTTATTGAAAGCAATTTACTTTCAAGCTGTAAGTTATTTATTTTTCTACTTTTTCATGATTTATTATAAATTTTTTATTAAATGAAAAAAGATAAAATATTTGATTTTTTTTTTTTAAAAAAATAACACATATATATATATATATATATATATATATATATATATATAGTTAAATAAAAATAAAATATTATAAAAATAAATAACTTAATACTTAACACTATTTAATTTTAAGATCTACTTAAAATTAAAGAAAAAAAAAAGAACCAAACACCAGCTTAATAACATAACTATCACAAAACTAATCCTCCTTGTTAATTTCAAACCCTCTAACTAATAATCTCATCTATGCAATGGAAAGAAAAAAATTTTAAAATAAGAAAAAGGTAATGTGGAAAATCAAATGAGCACTTTTTTTCTTCTATACCTATGAGAGTGTAAGTGAAAGGAAAAAAAACCTAATAAAATTTATCAAATCCAACCAAAATCAATTTAGCTTTCAAAAACTATATGGATTGGTTCAATTTTCAGTTTTTTCATTTTTAGTGTTAAGCAAGTAAAGCCAACAACTTGGTATGATCATCAATGGATAATAACAAAATATTTAACACTAGTAATTGAAGGAATAAGTGAAGTGCCTCAAAGATTTATATGTATTAATGCAAAAGGTCTTACAGTTCGAGATTGAGACAAATTAAAAGGAAGTCTATGACTCTTGACAAATTGACGTGAATTATAGAAATCGAAGAAACTAGAATCTCTTGGTTTTTGAATATTATAAATATTAAAAAACTTTATGAACTAGAGCTAAAGTTGGATGGCCCATGCATCACTGCCAAATGTTGATATTTTTGGTTTAAACTAAGAAGGCCTTGGAGCTAGAAAGTGGGATGGAATGGCTTGATGAGGATGGTGGTGAGTTGACTTTGTAGATGCCACAATCAATGTCCTTGGGACGAGGATATTGAGTGCATGTCCTAATCCTTCACAAGAAAATAATTAGGGTGAGATTTAACAAGGGTCCTATTGTCTTTATACAATTTAAACACATTGATAAGGTTATTTGAGGTGGCATGTGTGTGATATATGTGATTAAGCAAAAGAGAATGTGAAGAACTTGGTAATGCAGCATATCTAACATGAGAAATTGAAATTGTTTTATCGTCCTCAACTATCACTTGATCTAACTTATGAATAGTGTTACTAAATCTGGCATGCAGTAGTCTGGTGTGAAATGATGGGTTACTCTTGAGTTCATGCACCAGCTACTATCAACCATAAAATTTGTAGTAGTTATGTCGCTAGACATTATGTTGAACATTTGAGGACTAATGGACTCAATTTAGGGAAAAGAGAAAGTGTTGAAGTTCTTGGGAGGATGTTGGGTTGGTTGATAATTTAAATTTGTCCTATGATAACAGATGTTCATTGTGTGGCGAAGTTTGCCACAAATTTGGCATTGAGATTTGGGCTTGTTTGGGGTAGATTGAGTGATGGGTGCCTAATAGGATGAAGGGGAATTACTTAAGGCTTTGCCAAGGAGACCAAGTTAGTTTTGATATTAGGAGGATGGATGAGAGTTGTTTGGTGGATATCTATTTTGATTGGGAAAATTACCAAGACCAGAGTATGAAGAATTGGGTTTGAAAGTTTTTTTGTTCAAGTTAAGTTTAGACAAGCTGGTTTGAAGAGAATTCATTTGGTCATATGAGTTTTGTGCATCCAACCTAAATTCATAACTATGCAACACACTATGTATCTCCTCTATGATTAGTTTATCAGGTCAATTGGTTATAAAGGTAACACATGAACTATAGGTACAGTCAAGACCCCCAAACAAGTAAAGAACATGGTTTATGTATGAGACAAACTCACCTATGGTAAAAAAAAAAAGTATTGTAGAGATGCTTCATTTTTTGAATGTATTCCATAATAGTCATTCCCTCATTCTTTCAAGTTTTGTAGTTTGGTACAAATTTCAGTCAAATGAGGCAAAAATGCAAGTAAGTAGATCTGGTTGAGAGCATTCCAAGACTCTTAAGTAATTGAATAGCCAACAATTTGAGATAGCATTCCTTCGATCAAAACGTATAAATCCAACTCATAATAAGTCAATTAAAGTGATGTCAAACAGTGAAGTCAGGATTTACTCTTTGCATTTGGGCATCAAGAAAATGGACTAGAGAAGGTTGAGACTTATCGATGAAATCTTCCATTCCATTTGCAATAATGACATTTAGTAATTGATTTTTCCAAATGAGATAGTTATTCTCATCAAGTTTCATGCTAAGAGGTTGATATAAGGAGGGAAAGGTTGATAACGGAGGAAGAACTAGTTGAGTACCACTGAGTTGGTTATGGATTTGTTGGGTGGTTTTAGTATTTTGGTGAGTCTTTGGAGCAGGGTTAGATGAAGAAATGTTATTGGTAGTGAGTTGAGGTGATGCCATAAGTGTTGCTTTGATACCAAGAAAGCTTTCAACCTTGTACAAAAAAGAAGATTAAAGAAAATAGAAGAAAGAAAGAGAGAAAGAGGTTGTAATGGTGGATTGTATTGACAATAAAAAATGTTCAATTAAAAGGATGAGCTATACACAAAGTAATGTACAAAGAATATTGCTAACAACCTGTACACGTGGCTCTATACAATAGCAAGACTAAAAAATGAATACATCCAAATAATTAAAGCCTAACTAATCCAAGGTTAATTATACTATTACTCTGCTTATCATCTCCAAATCAATATATATATAATGATCAAATTAAAGCAATTCATAATCAAATTAATTTCTAAATATATTTATCATATTTTGGTTAGAAAGTTTAAACGTATTTTGAACTTGAAACCTAAGTTGCTTTAATTACTTCTAAAAACAAATTGAATGTAAGATCAGAGATGACAATTGGGCAGGTTTGGGATGAGTTTTCTCCACCCTAATCCTGTTTTATCTATTTAAAATAATTCTCATTTTTATCCCATTTAAAAAATTAAATAAGGTAAGACGAGGTGGGTATGCAAATTTCTCATACTCGTCTAGTCCTACCTTGTTATTTTTTATTTTTGAAAATTTTAAAAGAATTAATTACATTAAAATAACTATATTTTATAACTAATTAAAATATTATAATTATATATATGTATATCAAAATTAGGGAAATAAAATTATTTTTAAAAATTAATTTAATATATAATTCAGGCTGGACGGGACAAGGCAATATTCAAGATGAGGTACTCCAATTAGTTTGAGTTAAAATTTCAAATTCATCTCAAATCCATTTATATAAATTTCAAACTCATCCTATTAAGGGTAGAGTGGGACATAAACTCGAAAAAACTCACCTTATTACCATTCCTATATAACACTTAAATTAAATATATTTCATCAGACATTTAAATCCAATCAAATCGAGATTAAAGAGGTTTGGCTAAATTAGAATCTTTTCATTCCTAAAAAATTAGTTTGATATTTTTATCATCTTTATTCTAACATAAATCAAGTCAATTTACCTAATTCTTCCTTCAAATCAATCCAACCCCACCGTCTTACGCCTCGTCCCTACCAACAAGATTCCGAGGAACATGTGAAAAGCACTAAAAGCCCCCCCACGATAAGGCATACATCAGTTGATATAAATGGTGGCTGTTGTCTTAGGGAATATAATGTGATATTTTAGAAGTAGAATTGAAAGGGCAGTATTTTGCCTTATGGCATATGTTTTTCTAGAATGGCAATGGGAAATTGGCCTTGCTAACCACACCCCCCTCCCCCTCCTTCCACGAAACTAATTTTCTATCTACCTTCCACCCTCTATCCTAATAATTGACCAAGTTTAAAAGTCAATATTCTTAGTGTCATACACACAAAGGTAAAAATTCTGTGTATGGTGAGAAGTCGTACGTCTCTAAATTTTAAGAAAGCTAATCTATAAATATTTTTATTTAAAAATAAATAATATTAAAGCACGTGCCCATCCACCTCCTTTTCCCATGACTGTGACTTCCCGGCAGTTGCGTCATGGGTTGCGTTTTCATCTCAGATTTCCAAATATGCCCTCAGCCTAACAGGAGTCTTAACCAAAAAAATTATTTAAGATATTTAATTTAATTTAATTTTTTTTTTTCCCAAAGATATTATAAAATTATATTATAGTATGATACGACATATAAGTATGCTTGTAACCGAAGATAGTTGGGCAGCGCATCTATCATGAGGACACCATGCATGGGGTTCAGTGAAGCCCAACACATTGGACCTGCCAGTCACATTTCTAATTCATATTTTAATAAAGATTCCGAAACTTTTCTCAACAGTTTGTAAAAATTTCAAAATTTTGAACCTCCTTTTCCTAATTTTGAGTATAATAATATATATATATAATTAGAGTCACGAGATTATTGGATTAAATTAATAAACACTCTTTCTAAAATTAAATAAACTTTTATATTAGAGTTAAAAAAATTTTATGAAATAGATTTCAATCATATAACATAATTCTTAATCATATAAATATTATCAGTTTAGAGTATAAAAAAAATTCTCATAATTTTAAAATGAGTTCAAATTTATATAATATTAGAAAATTTTTTCATTATTTGATGCATATGTTAGTTTATGTTCCTGATATTTCGAAAACATATTAATTTTAGTGATATGATTGAAGAGTAAAACACGTAAAAAATTAGATCAAGAGGAAAAGATGATTGTTCGATAATTTTAGGATTTTATATATATATGTAAACAAAAATAAAGAGAGTTAATTGGAAGTGAAAAATAAATAAATAAATTGAAATTAAAAAGGAAAGGGGAAATGCTCCCAATCGGACCCAAATTTGTTGATTTGGTAGATCTAATTCGAGGGATGCCTGCCAACCCACCTGCCCGATTGAGAATCTCTTATGGTCAGAGTTTGACATTTTTGTGGAACAGTGGTCAATATTCATATTTTTTATATGGAAAAAATAAATAGAAAAGGTAAAAAAGAAAAAGAAACCATTCTCATACGACATCATCAAAGAATTGAGAGCTTGTGTTGCTGTCAAATTCAACCACGTCGTTAATTTATGGATTATCATCGTTGAAGAATTCTGACCATTCCTGAATTGACCTTTCCCACCCTCAAAGAGAGCTCAGAACTGAGGGAGGCTGCGAGGGCAGTGTCGTAATTTGGGAAACCAAGGGCATATAAAACGGAAATAAAGGTTGATGGGGGAAACTAAAAAATAAAAAAAACTCAAAGCGGCTTGGGGCTCATTCTTTCACACAGGGAGGAAAGAGAGAGCGAGGGAGAGTGAGGGAGATCGGTGGTTACGGATCGGTTCGTTAGGGTTTCATAGTGATGCATTACTGAAACAGAACCCTAATTTACTCTCTCTCACGTCCGATCAAATCTTTTCCTTTTTTTTTTTTAATTAATTGATTAATATATTTGTTAACATTTTTTGTTTTTCCGAGTATTGATCAATCTCTCTGCAATTTTATTTTTTTTTGTTTTTTTTGTTGTTGTTTTTCTCTTTTTAATCCTTAGAACTCTAATTTGTTTTTGAATGGCGACGACGACTGATTCTTCGCCCCGTGGTTCGGGATTTTCCGCTGACGGTGTCCATAGCCCGCTGCGCAGGAGGAATTTATCTTCTCCTTGGGCTCAGATAGTGCGGGGAGAGACGGAATCAATGTCGTCTGTTCCTCATTCTCCGACATCATCGTCTCCGGTGACTTCTTGCCCGGAACAAATCTCTTTTTCTGAATGCTCCCTGACCAAGCCTTTGTCGCCGTCGCCGTCACCGTCACCGGCACCGGATAATTCTGGGGTTGGGGAGGCTTTGCTGGAGAATAGCGATGGTTCTGGCAGCAATGCGGGTCGTCAAAAGAAGCCGGCTTGGAACAAACCCTCGAACAACGTCGTTGAGGTTGGTCCCGTAATGGGCGCGGTGTCTTGGCCTGCTCTTTCTGAGTCTACTAGGGCTTCACCAAGGTCTTCGTCTGATTCTCCGAAGCCTGTTGTCGATGGATCGGCCGCCGGTATTCAGGTTTGGTTCTAAATCCTCCCTAAGATTTTGATTCTGTTTGGCTGCTGAGGAAATTGAGGGTAAAGGAAAGGATATCAACGCTTTATGTGTTCCTTTTAGATGTTGTTTGGTTTCAAATGTTGAAAAATCACCCTAATTAAGCCAAAACAGCTGTAAGCCTGCTGGAAGTTTGGTCTTCTCTTTCCAGCAACTATTCAAGAACCAAAATACTCTGTTTTGTTATTTATTTTTCCGATTCTAATTATTATTTATATCTGCATGCATGATATTATTTACATGTCTGTTTGATAGGGACCTGTAATTCCACATTCGCCTCAGAAACAAGTTACTGCTAATACAAACCCTAATTCTTCACAAAACCATGCATCCCCATTTCGGCAAAGACCGATTAAGAGCAGTGGTGGGTCTTCACAGACTGTCCATAGTCACCTGCCTTCACAGCCGCCTCCACCACCGCCACCTTATCCTCTATTTGAAATGCCTCAAAATAAGTATGCAAAAATGGCGCCACAAGTGCTGGATTCTTCTACAAGAGAACCTCCTTACAGGAACAATACTTGGGAAACCAGACCAATTGGAGGATTTGTGCCACAACCACGTGGACTAAGTGATCATCCTTTGCCAAGAAATTCTCGCCGAGGAAATTTTGGACCCCATCCCCGAGGAGATGGCCTACACCACAACAACTACGGGAGTCGACGTGATCAAGATCGTGGGAATTATGAATGGAATTCTCGAAGTTCTAATGTCAGAGATATTCACATGCAGCCTCAAAGAGCTCCTTCCAGAGGCTTTATAAGAGCTCCACCACAATCCAGTTCTCCCCGATTCATGACACCACAGCCTATCCGACCCTTCATGAATCCTGCTGGTTATCCGGGTGAGGTTATCTTTTCGATGGACATAGGTGTTCTTACTATGTTGATTTGGGACTAATGACTCTGCCCCTTTCAGATATGCCATCTCAAATGTATTATTTCCCAGCACTGCCTTCAGAGCCCTTCAGGAGTGTGCCATTTGTTGCACATGCGCCACCACCTCCAATGTTTATCCCCGTTCCGGACCCTCCTCTCCCTACTTTGTTAGTTAATCAGATAGAATATTATTTCAGGTATTTTGATATTGTTGGCTTGTTAATAATTACTTATCTTGTTCAATCCGCTCGAATCTATTTGAAATCAATCGTTCATGCTCCTGTTGTTTTTGTATTGTAGTGATGTTAATTTGATAAAAGACGATTATTTAAGGTCATATATGGATGATCAGGGCTGGGTTCCCATTACTTTGATAGCAGGCTTTCCTCGAGTAAGTTATTCGTGGTTAATTTTTTAGTTTTCTCTATGCTCATAATTATGGATTTTTTTAGTTTTCTCTATCCTCATTATCATGACCAGGATCTGTGTTCCTTGTTTTAAATTTAATTTGTATAAACTTATATATGATTATCTTTTCATTGTTGTCAAAATCATATTATATGTTGTATGCATTGCAAATCCATTGTATCAATTAAAAATTTGCAATATCTTGAAAACAGAAAAAATAACTTTCTTTTTTGTTATTTCTTTTATGAGACTGAATTTTCTATGACAATTTCCCTCTTTCAAAAGTTGAAATTTCTTTTTGTGAAGCTTGGGGATCCATTTCCTTTTTTTTTTTCCCCTTTCTGTTTGGTTCACATAAATGTGAAATGGACATATAAGGTACTAGTTTGAAAGTATCTGAAGACTTGTCCTGCTTGGGCTGTATGATATTTATGATCAATCTATTCATTAGAAATCATTTTTTGTAATGTCAACGTCATTAAAATTTTAGAGTTAATACATGTATTTTGATGGATGCCTATATTTATCTCTTTTAGTTAATGTCTTTTTGTTTCTTATAGTGTTATCAAAGGCAATCGCCTAGGTCGTCTAGGCCATCAAGCCAAGCAGGGTTGATAAAAGTCGTCTTTTGAAGACCTAGGCAAGGCAACTTCAAAGAGGCAATGCCTAGGCAATTGCCTTAGGATAAGACACAAGGCATAGAGGCACCTTTGACCATGAATTAAGATTAAACATACTTAGTTTATAATTTCATACAATCTAACATTGAATTAAACAGAGTACAAGATAAAATATCACATTATCAATCATAGAGATAATAAGATGGAGGGTTATCAATTTAGTCTTGATGGAAGTAATGACAATTTTAATTTCAATAATAACTATGATGATGATGCCTAAAGTTTCTCTAGAATGTTCAATCTCTGATTTTGTTTTTTAGATATTTGAAAAATTAGAATATACATTTAGATAGGATGAATATCTTTAAACAATATGATGTTTTTTATGATAGAGGATATAATATGTAACACTTTCAATAATTATTACTATTTTGTTAATTTTATAAGACATCGTGAGTGATGAAAAATTAATAGTGTTGATTGTTGAAGACAACACTTACATGGGTTGAATATCGAATAGGTAAATATGTGTATATTTTTTATTGCCTTACTAAGGTTAGGCTATTGCCTTGTATTTCGCCTTTCGCCTTAGGCTAAAAGGAGTCTTATTGCCTTGATATTGCCTTTTGCTTTTGGCAACACTGGTTTCTTACTTCTTTTTTTTGAAAATGGCAATGTGATTTTCACATGTCTACATGGCTGTAATTACATATATAATATTTTGATATTGATTTTAGCTATCTTTCCTGTTTAGTCTCTTCAATGAAATTAGTTATAT
This sequence comes from Vitis rotundifolia, assembly GCA_030254885.1. Taxonomy (NCBI): domain Eukaryota; kingdom Viridiplantae; phylum Streptophyta; class Magnoliopsida; order Vitales; family Vitaceae; genus Vitis; species Vitis rotundifolia. Next base: position 12,317,583 of record CM058168.1, on the reverse strand, counting down.
GCTACTCTATAATGTATCTTACATATATTTACCTTCAATATATATGTGTGTGTACACTTAAAAGGTGCTCTCACTATATATTATTTGCTCTTTAATCTATGGCATTCCTCATGCTTCCTTAGCCATACAATTCATGATTAGGATGTAGCCTGATTGACTTAAATATTGTTAAAAATGGCTTTGTACTGCAAGATAAGGGTAAAAATAATTTGATTTTGAGCTTACTAACTAAGAGTCCTTTCGATTTTACCTTTGTAGACTGAACATGGTAGTCCATCTAAAAGCTCAATTTCACTGTTATTTGTTAAGATGATGAATGGATGTTAATTGATAAGTGGAAAGATTGCCAGAATGAGGCTGGTTGAGTTGAGTTTATGTGTCTATGACCTTTATTTCATCATCATCTTTCTTCCATTAGGGTCTCATTTTGATCTATATTTTCCTCATATGAGTGTTAGTTTATGTATTTACATATGTTTATTTGAGTTGTTAATGTCTAACTTCAGTTTGCCAACTTAACTTTTTTCTTTATTTAATATTTTAATCACTTCCTTCTAACTACCTTCATTTGATATGCCAATTATAGGACTGAGTTTTAGGTGTGATTCTGTTGACTATCGTTGTCAATTGTTGACTGATCCTAACCTTGGACCGTTTACAAAAGAGGGGTTGGGCTTTGGCAAATAGGTGCTTTCTGTGCCAAACGTGTGGGGAGTCGATTGACCACCTCCTCCTTCATTGTGAAAGAACAAGGGAGGTGTGGACGTTGCTCCTCTCTTTTTTAAGAGTTTCTTGGGTCTTTCCTTATTCAGTCAAGGAAACCCTTTTAGGTTGGAGGGGCTCCTTTGTGGGCAAGAAGAGGAAGGTGGTGTGGAAACTTGGACCGTTATGCTTGTTTTGGGTCATTTGGAAGGCTAGGAATTCAATTGCTTTTGAGGATGGTGTGTTGTCCATTCAAAAGCTGAAAGTTTCTTTTGTGTATTTACTTTGGTTGGAAACCAAATTGTGGATAAAAGATGGTCCTTCGACTTTAATAGATTTTATAAAGTGGGTGTTTTTGCGTTAAGGGAGGGTTTTTTTTGTGTTTTCCTTGTTGTTGTGTCCTTTTGTAAGGAGGTGAGTTTATCTATACTGTAACTATGTGAGTCGCTTCTTTAGCGCCTCTTTGCTATACATTTTTTGCTTATTGATAAAAAATAAATAAATAAATAAATAAATAAATAGTTGTAGTTGATACAACCTGAAGTACTTGTTATAAGATGCACCCAACTGCATTTCATATGGTCAATAGTAACACTTCTTGGATGATCCAATGTGATCCAGAGCTTTATTAAATAATTACATTATTATACCATTGTCAATTTTTATCTAGAAATAAGATTTCATTACTTGAAGAAATCAGAGACAAAAATTGATAATTGGATTCTTTGAACTGAAAATTATTTTGTTTTTCCCTCGTGTTACCCTCTCATCATGCAATACCTGTTTTACTTGGTTAAGTCATTAATAAAAATACATGATTTGGTGAAGGTGGTTTGTTAGTTTTTTTCATATATGGCCTGTGTTTTCAGTTACATTCTCATAAAGTGTGTCTCAGTTTATGTTATTAAATTTTACTTTATTGTATTTGTGAATTATTTTGTTATTTTGTTCTATCACAACCCATCAGTTAACATAGTGACTCACTACTAATACCGCATCATATTGAGGCCATGACTGATACTAAGAGTTAAAACACCAGGTTGAGACTTCTGGCACAATATGTATGAAATGGAATTGTCTATAGTTCTCCAATTTTGTTGTTTGGGAGCAGCGGGTAAATGCATGTTATCCACAGTATATTCACAGGACAACTTTATGACTTAGCAACTAGGTGTCTTTTTATCAAGTAAGAGGTGATATCTTTATTTTTACGACTTTTAGGCTTCCCATTGTAAACCGTATGCAGTTTGAATACAGATTTCCATGTAAATATCCTTCTATAGCCCGACTTCATGCTAGCACCATCCATCTTTCTATCAACACCCTAAACACTTTCCAGTTTCCTCTGCATTGGCATAAATTGCATTTTCAAGGCTGATTCAGAGGATATTTGTTATGCTTGATGTGCATTGTGCACTGAGGAATTAAGATATGCCTTACTATTCTTTGTTCTTTAGGTGCAACCAAAGTTCTCAAGCTGCTAATACATACCTAATGACAGTATTTTTTTCAGGTCATTATACATTTTGTGTATTATATATGCCCAGTATTCTGGCAATTGCAATGGCTTCTTTATTTCTTCAACAGACACAGTCCTCACTTCAAGTGGAAGAAGAGTAGTTTTCAAGTCATTATACATCTTGTGTATTATGTGTACATATATTATCTGCACATATATTTTCCATATACATATAAAGCACACATATATTGCTGGGCCAAAAATGAAATTTATCCCCATAGTTCTGTCAAAACATCCATTAGGAGGCTTGTACACCAGAAATTCAAGTTCTAATTTCTAAGTTGAGAAAAGTTAACAAGAAGTTCGCAATATATCAAGAAGGAAACCATGAGCCTGAACAAGTAAAACCATATACTTGCATGATTTTTACGGGCTATAGGTGTATAAATGGTTTCTTATGCATATGTGTCAAACCTCTTTCATTCTTTTGGTTTTGAACTTTTATATCTTCAAACCAAAATGGATTCTCTTTATATCTGTCTAGCCTACCAATGATGGCAGATTTGCTTGCTTTGGCTTTCATCTCCTTTCTTTCTTCCTTCATCCCTATAAATTTTCCAAAAGGTTGTTGCCATTTGCAATTATTAGTCCTTTACTATTAGAACCAAGAAGGGTCTTCTCAATTGCAGCCCACATTCAGGAGAGAGTAATTTAATTAATAAACTTGCATTAATCCTCTATGAGGACATTATATAATTCATTTATAAATAAATCTATTGTCAAATTTACTGCCACCCTTATTTCTATCAATCTTTGACCATATACTCTTAATGCTGGAGACCAGTAGTTAATAGTTTGTATGAACTCTTTAGGAACAAAATAGATTTAACCTTTCTCACTGTCCATTTTCAGTCACTTACATGCTGTGCACGTGGGATTATGTATGTGTTCATTAACTTCCCCACTTCTGAATATCAACAAACTATGCATTTCTAAGTTGGTTGATCATTTGGTCAAATCCTCATGCATAAAACTAACAGTTACAGATTGGGGGAAGAAATTAAGGTTCTTAGCTGAGAAACTATAATCTTTTTCAGGCTCCAAAACCATGAGAAATTAGGTTGCTTGAACGGTTTAGGATTTTTCTTGGGTATTCAACTTCTATGTTTTCTTTATTAGAAAATGTTTGTCCTATTTCAATATAGAAGTTGATGCATCCTTGCTTTGTTGCTATCTTTTTCAGGTACAGAGTTTAACAAATAGTATACCATTGATATTGGATTCCTTGAGAACTTCAACTTCTGTGGAAGTGCAGGTAACAGTTTAAGATTGAAAATTATCCACCATATGCCTTACTGATTTAATTGACAGTTTGTAACAAATGATCCTTAAATCTTTACAACAATTTGTGTGATATATGTTACAGTTAGCTCAATAGTTTGGAAAAACTTGCAACAAAGTGGTTTGCTCATTTGCAGGGTGACAAAGTGAGGAGGCGCAATGAATGGATGAAATGGTTACCTAGTTCTGCCAGGTTTCATGCTGACCTGGGCTTACAATCCCCTGGTGGATTGAGCTATGGCACATTGGTATCTTCTTTTCAAAAGGTCACAGTGGAGGAAGGGAGTGCTAACCAAAACAGTTCCAAGGGTAAAACAGAAGCTCACACTGAGACTGTTTTGGGTAGGGCTTCATCTGAGGAGTTTGCTGGTGAATCACTGTGCAATGGAAGGGTACAGACTAAGACGCCACCTCAAGCTGGAGCTGATCAATCTGCTATTTAGGCCTCAAGCAGCTGGATCTGATCTCTATTTAGAAAAGAAAAACACAACCCAAAAGATTTAAAAAAAAAAAAAAAAAAAAAACTGAAAAAAAGAAAAACAAGCTAATTCACCATTTCCTGAAGGTTTGTGGGAACGTAGGGGCTCGCTACTGGTACAGGAGGTGTAGGGGTGGGAACACCTTCAATTTTCTCTGAATGAAACGGGAAACAAAATAATGAATACATATTATCTTTACAGAGAAAAAAAAAGAAACATGAGGCAGAAAGAGTTTAGATTTTGATTGGGCATATGAGATTATTGATTGTATAGTTTAGTTTTGGTGTGGACAAATGATGTTTCTACCATTTACTGGTAATTTTTGGTGCCATGATTTGGGTTCTGCATTGAGCAAAATTGAGTTGATTTTCTTAAAGCTTGGTTTCTCTGGTTACTTGTCCTTGTGAACTACACCACTAGGAGAGCAAATTTTGAATACAGTGACAGCTTGGTTGGCAAAATTGGGTTTAGCCCGACTTTCTCTGACTATTTCTTACTCCCGTAGCTTCATTTCTTTTTGGTGTATTTATCTCTTTTTTTTTTTTTAACCTCCCTCATGATTTAATTTAATTCTTTTTTCCTAATGAAAATGTAGGGTGTTATTACCGGGATTGTACTTGTTCTTCAAGATAATTATTTTGTCTAAGATGGGATGTGATGGGATTTGAAGGTTCAGTTGATTAGTCAGTTTTCATATTTAGAAGAGAGAAACTGGACGAGATTTTTTTCATATTAACTGTTTGCTGGCTTATTTTAGAGCACGTTGTAGCCAGTATTACATATGCAGGTCTTAGTAAAACTTGTCTTAATAATTCTACTTTTTTTTTTTTTTTTCTTGTAATTTCTTTCATAGAGTTAATATCGGAAGTTAGGAATTGGGAGTGAGTAGTGAATTGGATAAATAGGAGAATCAACAAAAGAAAGAAGGTGGCGTCCGAGATATTGACTGGGGGCAAGCGAATATAGGAAAGTGTTATGATTTTTTAGAAGATGCATGGGAGCATGGATTCCCATTTGGCATGAGACCAAGTAGGTGGTCCGTCACAGTATATTTCTTTTTGCATTTGGTTCCTTTGTTGATGTTATATACTTGGGTTCTATCTTTTCTATCATGTGATATCTTATAGTTTTTATGGTAGACAGAAAAGCAAGGAATCTTGGACCTCTCTTTAAGATTGTCAAATCCAAGGAGGGTCATTACGGGTCTTTTTTATAAGTTATGAGTTCTGGTTGAGGATTTTAGTTAGAAACTAGGTACTGAGTGAGTGAGAATTAGTAGAGACGAGAGAGCGAACAGGAGCACGGGAGAGCGGACAGCGGTATCAATTGACGAGGCGAGACACTAGGTCGATTCTAATTGCCTTTGGGGAACATGTTTTTTAAAGCATGACGTCCCACTTTTATAAATAAAACCCAAACAAATCCAGGCCTACACCATTTGTTGATCTATAGGATGGTTATTTTTGTTTAGACAATCCTTCACTTGATAGGATGATCATTTCTTTTTAGACAATCCATATGTGAGAAATAAACTAGTAGCTTTAAAAGAAAAGTGGATATGAGGGGGAGGTAGGGTGATGCCCGGTAGGTAGTTGGTTAGGAGGTGGGAGGTGGCTGCATTTCTTTGTTGAGCCCCCCTCTCCTTTACAAATACTTCTTAAAGGTGCCCAGACGTATGCTTTGCTTTGTTAGAAAGATCATCTCATCTGTGATTTTGTTTTTGTTTCTTTCTTATTATTCAAATGTTTGGAATCATGAAATTTTTGTTGATTGAAATGGATTTTGGATCATATTTTAAAAAATTGACATACATCTTGGAATCGTATTTTGCTTTGCTCAAACACAGGCCTTTTCTTATGTCTTACATCTTCCTAGTGGTAAGAGACCATGCGTCTTAGATGCATACTTTTAAAACTATACCTTAGTAATAATTTTATTCTCACAATTTTACTTTAATTGATAGTTTTAGTGATTGAGCTTAGACGCTGAAAGTGGGGTTGGGCATAGAATTAGTAATTCCTAATGCAATCGAGGCATTAAAGTTGTGTCTGTGACATTAAAAGAGGATGACGGTGGAGCCTAGGGGTGGTTGTGACCTAGACTTGATCTCATCAATCATCATCAACGGTCCCCCCCCAGAGTCCAGACCTCCTTGTTTGTTTTGAACTTTGAACCAGGAAGACGTGGCCTAGAGTGTCCACTCTGTGCTCTTGTACGGAAAAATACACACCCTTTTCTTTTTCTCTCTCTTTCCTTTTTCCTTTTTTTTTTTTCTTTATGTTTAAAAAAACAAAAGAGAGAGAGAGAAGGGATGACAGCATAGCCTTCATCCTAATCAGATCAGTTTATTTAAAATAATTTTTATCCCCATTTTATTTAAAAAATTAAATGGACAAGCGAGTATGGGCATATCCACCCTACTTAACTTTTTTTAAAAAATTATTTTAATTACATTAAAATAAACATATTTTATAAATAATTAAATTATTATAATTTTTTATAACTTATTTTATTAAAAAAATATTTTTTTATTATCTATATATATTAAAAATAATAAAATTAAAATTAAAATAAATTAATTTTATATATAATTAATGACGAATTGAAACAAGACAATACTTAAACCTCTTTTAAATTTTTTTTAAAATATTAAACTCATTCCAAACTCATTTTTATTAAATTTTAAACCCATCCCCTAAAGATAGGGTGGGTACCCACTAAACTCTGCCCAATTGTGTACTTTTCGTGGTAGGAGTCTTAAAATTCTTAGTATCTTCATCGGATTACATTCTCTTCTTAATGTTGACAGTGGGTGGCTGCACAAGTAACTTTTATTCTTTCTCCTATTTTTTATGAAGAGAGAGAGAGTTTTTAGCTATGATTCCTTGTCCTGGTATATCCTTGTCTCGAAAGTTCATGAAAGGCAATGATCAATTGCAAGACTTGAGATTTGGAATTCTGCCCGAAGAATCTTCATGGTGGGGTACTGCAATTTGGCTATAATTTTATTCCCTCTGCCCTTTGTGATCTCAGAAAGGCGCATGTTGTTATAATCTCCTTTCATTTGACCAATGTTTTCCCTATCATCCATCTTTGTTAGAGGCCTTATCCCTTTTTCTATTAAAAAAAATGTAAAAATCTTTTCATCTAATACTTAAAACCAAGGCTTTTGGAGAGCTGATGATGATGGTAGGAGAGGTTCTGAGAATTGATACAGAAAAGATCAATGAAGAATATGTAAAACGCAGAGTGGAAAAATTGGAAAAAGGTTAGCTGTGATTTACAAGACCTCCAATCATTCGAATAAGTAAGAAGCGATTAATAACAGGGCGTACACAAAACTTCCGATCATCCGAATAAAGCAAGAGGCAATTAATGATAGGGCTTAAAGTATGTAGTGCCCACTGCCCATTGCCCACGTACCTTATACCATGGGCGTGGAATAATGGTATAAGGTACTTCACTTTTCTCTCTTTTTCCTGCTGGGCTCTAGGCAGTGTTATTTCCTCTTCCGTTTTTTTTTTTCTCCCTTTTTGGTGCTCGTTTTTCTTCTTTGTATCTGGTTAAAGACAAAAGATGGTAAACTTGTGCACAGTACAAAACCAGAGGGCACCCAGACTTTTCTCGCCATCCCAGTTTTTCTCTTCTCGTCCCTCCTATGTTCATTCACCCTAACCTCCCTTTCTCTCTCTCTCTCTCTCTCAATGTTCACCATGTGGTCATCGTTAGTTGACGACGACGACGACAACAGGAGCAGCAAGAGGGTGTCTTGCTCACCCTCAAAGTCCTCCACATGTTCATCTCATCCTCCTTTCTCACCCTCTTCACCCAAAAAAACCATGGACGAAGTCTGGAAAGATTTGAGCCTCTCTTCTCTTCATCACCACTCCATCAGCACCATCAACAATGCTACCGCCAACACCCACCATGCATTTCGTAGCACCCTCCTTCAGGACTTCTTGGCTCGACCTTCCAATATGGACCCACTTAGAACAGGTACCTCTACTGCTGATCCCTCCTCCGCCGGAGCTGCCACTCCCTTCGCTTCTCCCCTTCCTCCTCCGCCCACCCTCTTGAGCTTGAATTCACTCCCTGATTTTCATTGCATTGACGACACTGATCCCATGAAGCCGCACTCTCATTTTCACAATAACGCCACTGCTGCTACGCCCTATATGTACCCTCCCTTCAATGTTTTGGCTGCTGCTTCTCCCGCATTCCCTTCATTTCGCAAGAAAAGGCCCCGAGGAAGTGACGATAATTCTGGCGATCGGCGACATAAGCGCCTCATCAAGAACAGAGAGTCAGCTGCACGCTCCAGGGCTAGAAAACAGGTCTCTCTCCCTCTCCCACCCCCACCCACCCCAAGCCCATATGAAACTAGCCACAGTCCTCACTCCTCGATCCATGAATGATGTGAATACTGGGTCTTTTTTTTCTTTCTTTAATTTTTGTTTTACCTTTTAAATGTTTCCTTCCGTAGGCTTACACAAACGAGTTGGAGCTGGAAGTTGCCCACTTGATAGAGGAGAATGCAAGGCTGAAAAGACTGCAACAAAAGGTGAATAAAGTGATGGTTAGAAAGAATAGGCTATTTATACTCCATTAGTTTCCTCATTTAGGATTAAAAAAAATTGTTTGTTGATGCCCAACATAGAATCTATTACATATACGCTATCTTTGTGTATCTGTTTCCGCAGTTCTGCCCAGAAGCTTCTGCTCAGCTTCCAAAAAAGCACACACTCTACAGAACCTCAACTGCCCCATTTTGAGAAGTAAGAATGCATCCCTCTAATTTTGGTCCTTATTTTTGCTCCCGTTTTGACTACTACCTCACCACATTTCCCCCGGAAAGAAAGACATCATGAAGAGTCGGTTTACCGTTTACCATGGCCTTTAGCCTCTTACTAGACACATCTCCATCAAGGGTATCTGTGAAAAGGAACGGAAGAGGAAAAATGAAACAAAAAAACCACCAAGAAGGAGAAGATGAAAACTTGCTTAGATCCTGGTCTGCTGGGGGCATTGGTGGGTATTTTGTTCTTTTTAATATCCATATCTTTTGTTTTTGTCTCTGGGCCATGTACTGCTGCTTTTTTTTTTCTTCCCCTCTCCCGATGGGTACGACCGTAGGAGGCCAGGGAGGGGGAAATAAATGTACTACTGTTCTTGCTTGCCCAGATAAAGAAATTGCAGTACAGTGACGTGACATGTTTGCCTGCTGGTGTCACCTTCTTTTTCCCAATCTTATCTTCCCCCCATCCCCCATCCCCCATCCCTTACATTAGTCGCTTCCTCTACACCTTTTTTCGTTCCCTTCTTTTCATTACTACAGTTAATTTTTCTTTTATGGGCCCTACTTTTGGCTTGTTTTGGTATTATCCTTTATTTTGTTCTTTGAATCCAAGCATTATTGGCCACACCAGGTTTCATGGAATAACCTTTGCCCACATGATGTGAAGAAGCTAATATGCACTTAGGACTATAATGTCCATGACAGAGACTGATGGAGGGTCTACTCACAAGAAAGATAGTGTTCTTCAATATTCTATATTTCAAAGAAAAAAAGGGAATTCTCCATTAGCCTACGCCGATGGACTGATGGTACCCATTGATGGTATCACCTTATCGGGTCCATTTCTTCTTTTTCCAACTCAGCCGAAGTGGTTGTTGAGTTGGGCGAGCTGTGATGTTGTAGCCTGTAGGTGCTGTTGGGATTCGACTTGTTTAAATAGGCAGACAGCTCAATGTTCAGGATACAATTCCGGATAAGAATAATTGCCTTGGAGTAAAAGTGGGCTCATATCGTCAATCAAAATTAGCAAATAAAGCTAAAATGATAGGAAAATAGTAACTTGTCGTAAGCTTTTGAACGACTCGAGTATAAAGTTATAAGAATTAACACCTTTATGATGTTATTTCTTCCATATCGTTCTCGGCTGTCCTCATGCTTATTCTTGTTAATGCTTTACCTCATCAGACAAGCACTTAAAAGAAAGATAAGTTATAATTAAAAAAAAAAAAATCATCTCTCACTTCTTCCCCTAGAGCTCTGCTAAAACAATTGAATTTGTTGAGCTTTCTTTCACTGCAGAAGACCGAGAAGAAGAAGCTTCCTTCACCTCTACCCTTAGTACAAAGCTTCCATTGCAAGAACCTTTCACCCTTATTGCTCTCACTCCCATCTTCTTCAAGACTATTTAAAGTGACCAACTCTAGAACAACGGAAAGAAGATTAGACCTCGTTAATTCCTAAAACCAAACTTTATAACATTTCTAAAAAATTTTGACCTACGAATGATTGATTTTATATTATAAATACTTTCTTTAGTTAAATATAATTATATTCCATGTAAGGACGTCAAAGGAATTTTTTTAAAGATTTTTTGAAATTTTTAATGAAAATAGGTGTTTTTTATAATATATTTTAATTATTTTCATTTATAGAAAATGTTTTAAAAAATATAAAAATATATTTTTAAGAAATATATTAAAATATAAAATAAAAAGTTAAAAGTATCTCAAACTCTTTAAGTAGATTTTCATTTTAAAAAACATGAAAAAATATTCTTAAAAAATATTTTTTTAACAATGAAAAAAGTTTTTAAAATACCAAACTTTTTGTTTACACCGCTTGAATATGATCATATGGTTTGGGTGGGAGACATGAAAATTTGGAGCTTTCTCATTTAAACCTGGCTTCCACTCCCCACTTGAACTTTGACCTATCCCCACCATCAAACACTGATCCTAATGTCGTGGTTCTATTTCAGATTTTCACTTTTTTCTTTTTTTCTTTTTTTCTTTTTTTCTTTTTTATCAAATGCTTTTAGGAAAGGAGGAATGGAGGAATGGTCAAAGGGACATTGTAGATAAGTTCAATGACTTGGTTTTACTTTATATGCAAGCCAAAGCCACCTTGAATCTTTGCAATTCTAAGCTATTCAAATAAAACAACATCTAAGGTAGTCACAAATTGGGAAAGCAAATTTAATCACCTAATAGAGAAAGTGGAAGTCAAGTTTGAAAATATATTTGGATATATATATTTTTTTTTTTATGTAAAATTGAGTTCACAAAAGGTAAAAATTGAAATATTAATTCAATGTTTTGCACAATTCCAAGAATCTTCTAACTCACAAGATAATGCCACTTTTTATGATGAGTTTTAACTTAAGTGATAATGTCACATCTTATCCTTGCAAAGTGAAAAATTTCGCTAAACAAACCCATGTCACATGATTATTCTTATTTATTTTCTACTAAGCAATTAGGTGTATCACCATCTTACTTGTCCTTTAGTGGTGAATCGATTGTACCCCTTTCTTGCTTTTCATTGTCAAGCATAAAATGTCAAAATATAAATAATTTAAACACCACGTATTGAAATACAAGCGACTAAAAGGACAATAAGTCACTTCCATCACATTGACACTTAACCAAGCATGGTAACTCTGTAAGAATTACCTGAACTACTAATAGGAATACCCCAAATATCATGTCTCATGTTATAACTCATTCAAGATCTCATATTAATAGCACCAAAATAATAAAATCATGTTGTAATCCAAAATCAAGATCATGTTAAATCATTAAAAAAAATAAATCGAAAGCATGTCTAAATCCATTGTGATGCAGTTAAATGAGGTTTTAGTTTTCCACATCTAAATTTTTCTTCTCTAGAGAAAAAAAACCTTATTTCACTCAACCATGGGATATAAGTAAATTCTCTAAAAATTGTCAAAATCGAGATCTTAACCTATTTATATTTATATTATCAATTAGGTAACTCTTACTTGAACAACTTTTTTATTTTATTTTTTGTCTATCGTAAAAATAAAATAAAACCAAGTGGTCTATATACATTAAAGGTCACACTTAATGAGATGTCTATGCCCAACCAAAAAAATTTACCTAATCACTTTAATGAGTTAAACAAAAATGATAACTAATAATTTACAATTAACCAACATATGTGAACTCGCTTTAATAATTTCCCAACAAACTCATCAACATGTTGTGTGTACAAAATTCAAAACATCAACATGTGTGAGAGAAAAAAAAATGAATTTAATGTTTTGAACAAATTTATTAAGAAAAAATGAAATATTTTTAAAAAAAATTGATATGAAGATAAAACAAATCATTAACCCCTCCTTGTAAGAGCTATAATACGCATATATTCTTAATCTTTTTTTATTTCTTTTAGAAAAAATATAAAAGAAACACAAATTTGAACAAAATTATAAATGATGAGGTTGTTTTGCATCAAGTATTACTGGGAACCCTAGATTACTCCGTTCTCATGCCCTAGATTGTGTACAGTGTATACAAATTTATCATAGGCTCTCTAAATCTATCACAGTAGATAAACATATATTTAAAAATAATATGGATATTATAAAAATCATAGATATAGAGAATAAAACTATATACCTTTTATTCAAATGTTCCTGGATTAATTCCAATTGATGTATATAACTCCAAAATCATAATGGATCTCGCAAATACCATGATCTTTCGTTTAATGACTCCTCTTTGTGTTTAGGCATTGAGATGGTGAAATCTCAAGGGTGGAGGTTAGAGTTCTCTCTCTAGAGTAAAAGGAAGAATGAGAAGACATAGAATGCGCTAATTGGATATTAAAATAGGTTGAAAATGTTTTCTTATACATTTGGACCTACAACTTTAAAGTCTTGAAAATATAAAGAAGCTGATGGTTATTTGATTACAAAGGTTATTGAGAACTCAATTTTAAAATTTTAATTTCTCGTCGTTTTTTGTCATCATTTTAATAAAAATACCGTCAATATTATGTTTTAAATAAAAATAATTGAAGAGTTAGATTTACATATTTGAAATTATTTCATTTCTTTTAACTAATTAATTAAAGTAGTTAAAAACTTTTGAAAAAATTCTTGAAAATGTGACGAAAGCCTCACCAAAGAGTTATGTTACCTTCCTTCAAAAAAGTTAAGAAAACTTTGAAAAAAAATTTAGGCTTTGAGAGCTTAATTTTTTTTTTCTTTTTTTTTTTTTTTTCTTCTCACAAGAATTGACAATATCAAGTTTGTATAGTTTTTTAAACTCCAAAAGTATTATTTCTTATTTAAATAATTTTCACTCTTTGAAAACTATTCCTTAATAGAACTTATAATTATTTTGAATTAATAAATTCATTATTTTTATTTATTTTAATAATTATAATGTAATTGTTTAATCCATGTTTTTTTTTATTATGTATGGAGGAGATAATTTATGGATGTTTGATATAAATTCCATATTTATTTTTGGTAAATATAAATTATAACTTTTAAATTTTTAATTGATTATAATTTAAATTAATTATAAATATTAAATTTTTGGATTTGTCTAAGAGTAAGTTAATTTCAAGTATAAGAGAAACTTTAAGGTTACGTTTGGCTCTTGAAAAGCACTAAGGAAAGAAAATTTTTTTAAAGAAAATGATTTTTAATTTTATTTTATATATTTGGTTATCTTATAGAAAATATAAAAGAAAATCAAATATAATTAAAATTAGTTAAAAACTTATATATTTTTAAATTATTTAATCTTTATATCAATGAGTTAAAGTAAATAAAGTGAGTTTGAAGTAACAAATAAAATTAATTTATTTTTTATTTCCTATTTTCTTCCTTTTGCATTTTTTCTCAAATTTTTCAGGAACCAAACATAGCCCATTTTTTTTTTTTTTTTTTTTATGCTTGGATGATGACTTCAATCGAGAAATCATCAATCTCTTTCCAAGTATAAATTATGTTCGATTTTTGCATGCAACAATTTTCACTATTACACAACAAAGTCAGAGTGCTCAATTCTTACTTCTTAAAAAATATATCTTAAGATTTATATGATAAGGAGCGGCTTCCCAATTTCATGTCTCGGTGGTCTCTTGTATGTTGACGAAGGGGATTAAATTTTAAATGGAAAAGGGTATATATATATATATTTGATGGATTTTACTGCAACTTTGATTACCTAATTTTAGTTGACCATGTCTTCTCCATTATTTCCCTTTTGATCTATCTAATATTCTTAATTGAAAAATTAAAAAGAAAAAACTCAAAATTAATTAAAAACTAATTCAATGTCTTGAATAAAATTCAAAATTAAAAGAATTGTTTTAATATCAATTCAAAATGAAATAATAATAACAATAATTGCATAGCTTACGCTTACGGGGCACTTAAGAGTGAGCTCCACTTACAAGCTACATTAACCCAAGTCAATTATACCACGAAGACGGAAGGAAGATGCGAAATATGCAATAAAAATTAGTACTTATAAAATTATGCCGACCACTTTTCAAAAATCCGTTGTCGTCCAGCGGTTAGGATATCTGGCTTTCACCCAGGAGACCCGGGTTCGATTCCCGGCAACGGAATTTTTTTTATGGGTTTCTTCCTAGTTTTATTAAAATTGTTGGGCATGGGCCTTGGTATCCAGCCTTAATGGACGTGGATTGTGTTACTGTATGGGCTTGGGCGTCCAAGCACAATCTGATATCCTCTTCTAATTCTTTGGGCTTGGAATCTAGTCATCCAGCTCTGCCCATCCTCAATGAGCCTGGCTTGTGGGTCGTGGCCCACCCTCTTGGTGGACCGAGTCTATGCCACTTTTCTATTCTTTTTCTTGGATTATTATTATTATTTGTGAGAAATTTGGGTAAAAGGGTCATTAATAGCCTAATTTTGAAAATCTAACCTATTATTTTTATCTTTATTTTTTTAATCACATTTTGACAAAAATACTCTTATTCTTTTCTCGTAAAAATAACACTTTTTTAAAAAAAACCTAACATGTAAATATTTGAAATAATTAATGACATTTATGCCAAAAATGGGTTACTTTCCAAACAAAAACATGACAAATGATAAATTCAAGATAATTATTTCACCCCTTTTAATCAATTAATTCTAAAATAATTGCATGTATTCAAATAAAGGATTAATTGATTAAATGAAAGGAAAGATCTTAAATTTGTAAAATTAACATATCTCATTTTAAACTCACAGAGTAATTTATTTTTGACATAAATATTCTTCAATATTTTGATTATTTACATGTTTGTTTAAAATAATGGTTGTTTTTGCACAACAAAAAAATAAAATAAGGGTAATTTTGTCCAAAATAGATAGTTTTTATAGTGAAAAAAATGAAGGGTTAATGTTGCAAATTGGGTATGATTTCATCCCTTTTGATTAAATAACCTTTAAATTAATTAAATTCTAATATTGTCATGCAAATATTTCATCTTAAAACACATTATACTTTCAAAATAGAGTTAGAAATTGGTATTAAATATTAAGGATTAATTTCACTCACAATACAATTAGCCCTCATTGATTTGAAAATTTGTTAAATACCTTCTTTATTTTGAATTAGAGGGGAGGTGAGTGAAAATATCACATGAGAAAAATATGAGAGTATTTGATAAAATTTTAAACCAATGAAAGCTAAGGGAGTGTTTGGTATGTGAGAATGAAGATTGGAAATAAATATTTCATTCATTCTCTCCTTTATTTTCACGTTTAGATAAATTTTATGTGGATGAGAATGAAATAAAAAATGATTTAAAAGAAATCAAATTCTACTTATAAGTCGAATTTCAATTTATCGTAAGTGTGTGATATTTTGATTATTCCATAGTCTAAAATTATTATTTTACCCTTAGATTTCATTCATAAAACCCCTAAGACTTTTTTTATTAGTAACAAAAAAACTCTCAATTTTTTAAAATAAAAATAAAAATTATTTTAAACTATGTGTAAGGGCATTATTATCAATTTATTTATTTTTTATTTCTATTTTTATTATTACCAAATATTATAATGGAAACAAATAATTATTCAAATATTGAATTTCCAGGTTCATCCAAACACTAAAAATGAAATCATCAAATTTATTTTTATTTACCAAAAATAAAAATAAAAACAAAATATTCATTTCATTTCTTATTCACATGTACTAAACAATCCCAAATTGTATTTAGTCAAAATTTTAGAAGAGGTCAATGAAATTAATTCTAAATATTAATAGGTACATAAGAAATACAAAAAAAAAAAAAAAAAAAAGAGCTCATTTGACAGTAATTTTTAAAAGTGTTTTTATTATTCAAATCACTTAAAAGTGTTTTTAGATGAAAATAAGTTCTATGGTAAATTTAAAAAAAACACTTTTAAAAATTTGGGAAAACACTTAAAAAGCAATTTTTAGTGAATCACTTCACGGGTATTTTTTAAAAAACCACTTCAAAAAATTTTGGAATACGCCAAAAATGACCCCAAGTGATTACCGATACCACCCTTTCTCTGTCACTCATACACCTCTCTCTTTCATCCTCCTCCATCGCTCTCCATCCGAGACCACACAGTAGGAAAGACGCTCCACTTTCGTTCGACATCGTTGATCTGATCGAAGGTAATCCTCAGTTCTTTTCTTGTTTTTCTTTTCCTTCTTTTTTTTTAGTGTCTGATTGTCTTGAAATGTTAGTTAGGGTTTTGGGTTTTAGGATTGTTTGGTTAGGAGGAAAGTATGAGAAAATGAAATGTTTTCATTGAGTGATATTAACAAGTGCTATCAAGTATCAATAAAATCTGTAAATCCTCAAATGTTTTTACAAGAATTACTTCCAAGCCTTAACAGTTTTAGATCTATTTTTCAATAGAGCAGTCGAGTCTCATTTCCCAGTACTTCTCTCTCTAAAACTCTCATTCTCTATTCTGGTTCACATATGCAATTGCTCTGTTTAGGGTTTTTGAGTTCAAGTGTTGCAGGTCCGTTTCTTTTAGGAAGAAAAACTTTGTTTGGTGATATCTTGTTATTTACGGCCCGTTTGATATGGTTGTTGTCTCATTGCTGTTATTTGTCTTTAATTTTGTGATTTTTATGCTTCACATTGTTATTATTATTATTATTATTATTATTATTTTAAAATTTTTTCCATATGGGTACTGGAGAATCATCTCCAAGATAAAGATCCACTGCTAGCATTTTTATTTATTTATTTGCATTTAGCATTTTAGAAATGAAAATGTAGGAATAGGTCCCGCCATAATTCAAGCTTGTCCTTTCATCTTGGGATGGCAGTCCTGCTCATGAATCCTATTGTTCATTTCTATTTATGTTTTTACTTGGTGACCTTAGTGGCCTTCTTCATGTCTCTGTACCTTCATTTAACTTGAATCATATCTACCAAGGGAGTACACAGGAGAGGAAAGACATGTAAATGAAAAGGAAAAAAAAATATATATATTCCTTTGAAAATTTAATTCTTTCACAATGGGCGAACTTTGGCTGCAACTCATCTTGTTATATTTGTATTGACTCCAACCACATGTCTTTGCTGCCATCACCTTGCTTAAACTAGCGCCACTAGTTCACTGGGCTAAAATAAGGTCTGAAATAATTTCTTGGTCGATTTTCAATTCAAAGATGACGAGTCCTGAAATTAGCCAAGTCAATCTTGTTCCCAAGTGAACATAGTTTATATGTGATCCTGAGAAAATGTATTATCCTAGAACTAGAGAATTCGAGCTCTGAACCATGTGGGTTGATCATGCCTGGTGATGGTAAAAAATGGAGAACCCTCTCCTGTACACTTTGCCTAACTTACCTATGAGGGCTTCAATAATTTCACTTTATCAAGGGTTGTGCAAATTAGAGAGCCAAATCTAATTTAAGCTATTTGATAATAGGTTAAACTAGTAGAAAAGTAAATATGCAGAAAAGTAAAGAAACTAGACTAGTGTGCAGGAATTTGAAGTGTATAAAAAATTAAAATAATTGGAAATGGATGATTGACAAGCAATTAAAAGTTACTTCCAGTGAAGTTGCTTCTAGTGATTTGAAAAAAGTTTGGAGTCTGTAATTGAAGTCCTAGACCTTTCTGGTATAACCTCTAATCATATTTATGACCTTTGAAGAGTCTTGACTTTAATAAGTTGCCTAATAGGAAGTTACCGCCTTTCTTTGGTGTTCTAGACCATGAAGAGTCTTATCTGAGCCTGACGATGAGTTCTATGCCTATTTTATAGCGGTCTGCTATTTGCTGGCAGGGGTCTGCTCAGGTCTTAGACTGATTTCCCAGAGAAACGAGATCTCAATTCTATTGTCAAAAATAATATAAATTCTGCTCGCGTTTGGGAGGAGAGGAGTGCACAAAGAGGCTTACAAGTTTAGGACTTGAGGATGTTGCCAAGCATACACATGATAGTTTACTCTTCAATCATTATGAGATTTGGTTTGAGTTCAGGAGGTCAAAAGCTTAGAGTTCTTTCAATTTAGTCCTTTTTGGGTTTAGTTATTAGCGATTTTGAAGCAAGCAATGCAGCTGTCGGCTGAAAGTGGGTACATTGTGTTGCTCTTTGTTGGAATGGTGACATTTTTTGGAATGTTGGATTTTCAATGCCCTGTTGATATTTGTATGTGGAAGAAAGAAGGCTTACTCACTTGCAGATTTTTTTAGATGAATCATAAATCTGGCAGGAAACAGAGGCCCTGCTTTGTAATTTTGACATGAAAATGATTGTGTAACTATTATTTAGGTATTTGAGATTGAGTGCAAAAGAGGGGGCTTTGTGTTATTTGAGACTGACACACCATGTAATGAGTAGTATATATTTGGGATTTATTTAATTAGCTGCAGTGCAGACATTTTATCCTGCCATTTCATTCACACTACCAAAGGCTTAGTTACCTATTCCTCTACTTAGCTAAGTGTAAATTGACTATTGCATAGAGAGGGTTAATTTCATTCACACCTCCTAAAGTTTAGTGTAAATATACTAAGCTACCATTAGCTTCAAGTCATCAGATAACACCCCTATAGATGTATTAAGTCAATAAATTTATTCATTAGAGAATTATTAAATACACCTGTCTAAAATCTTGTTACCTGAAATCCTTTTAAAAAATAAATTTTATAAAACAAATACATCAATAAAGGTGTCAATTGATGAAATTTTAAATTAATGGCTAAGCGTATTTACACCAAACTCAAGGGATCTGAATTCACTCACGAAAACAAGAAATGCATGATAAGGAGTAGGGTGTAAATTTTTAACATTTAATGTCTCATAAGAAAATGCTTCTCTGGATAATTCACCAGACAGCCTAAGGAAGAGAGCATCATGTCAGTCACTCTGGGTGTGGCAGATAGTTGCAGAAGTCCATTAGAAGTTGATGCCTGCATCATTTTCAAGAAGTTCACTAAAGAGGAACAACTGACACCAGAACAAATCCTCAACAGGGATAATCAAGGAACTATTGCCGTTTTAGGAGCCAATATCTGCACCTATGTGATTTTAGATATTATCCAGTCCTTCCCATCTTACGTTTGGATGCTAAAATTCATCATTATCCAACTTCTGGAGTTTCTCTTACAAACAGAATCAACAACAAGATGTAAACAGTACCCCGTTATTTTTCTTTACACTACAGGCTTGACCATACTCTATGAAATTTTGGGTTAGGTCTACCTCATGAGGAACCACAGAAAAGGGCATCGCAACATCACACCAGTGATACCACATCACCAGAGCAAACATCCACCTCCATTGCCAATTTCAGGTCAATGTGAGGCAAATCAGACTGACTTAGCATCCACTCCTAGTTGCGTCACGATGAACAGAACGGATTTGGGTTCTCAAGCCTAAACTAATCCTATTTCAGCTATTACTTCTCCATTATATATTCTCATCTGCAGGAATATCCCCATTAGCCAGGTCATGGCTTTCTAGACACTATGTGGAAGCTTCTCGCTTTTTCTTGGGTAATTTGGAGAGTGAGGAATTGGCTGAGATTTCAAACTGCCTAAGGTGCCTATAAGTCCAATCAGGAAATCCAAGCACACATGAGAATCTCAACCTTTCCAGCGGATGCTGTGCCAGGACATCAAATTTTAGTATCAATCTTAGCAAAGAGAATTAATCAGAGTTTTTGAAAGGAATGGTTCAGAATTCAGATGTTAAGTAGGAAATTATCACAAAAGAAAAAATTAAAAAAATCTAATGGCAATGAGAAACCATAGAAGAACTACAAAAATCTCAGGGAACCCAGAAGGGATTCAAGTATTACAAGAGCAATACATATTTTGGGAACTAACATATTCTACTGGTTCTGAATTGCATCAGAATAGTTTCTAGTCTAGTGAATAATAATACAAAGGATTCATGATATGCATGACGTACTTGGGAACCATGCTTTTCTCAGCTTTTTGAAGTTTTTCCTTTCATTTCTCTCATGTTTCTCACAGACTAAATAGAGGGCTACTAATACGGAATAGTATCCATCCATCCCTATTAAAACAGTTCTTTAGTAACCAAGGGCTATTACTTCAAAATTTCAAAGAAGTTTATCACTGTAGAGAGGTAAGGAACAAAACGGATTCAATCATCCATTCACCATCACTCTACAACAGAGTGAATATGATTGGAACACATCTATATGGGGTGTTATTTGACGAAATTTGAAACTAATGGTAGCTTAGGGTATTTACATTGAATTTTAGGAGGTGTGAATGAAATTAACCCTTTCAATGCGATAGTCAATTTACACTTAGCTTAGTAGAGGAATAGGTAACTTAACCTTTGGAGGTGTGAATGAAATTAACCCTTTTTATGCAATAGTTAATTTACACTTAGCTAAGTAGAGGAATAGGTAGAAGTCATGTTCTCAGTCCCCTCAGTCACTATGTATCAATAACATGTCTTTAATTAAAACCAAACATTGGAATCTCAGTTTGATTTTGGGGGATTCTTTAACTGTAGTTGGCCATACATTTGAGATAATGAAGTGTTGAGAGTTTGAAAAAAGAGTGAAGCATAGTGAGAGGTGACAATAGGCTCTAAGGGGGAATTCTAGCAGAATTTCTTTCTTATAGTGCTCCAAAATAGTAAGTCTCATATTAAATGTCCAAGGATGTTTTGGGAGCCTTTGGAAATGAAATGTCAGAAAGCAACAATGGTCCTCTCTCCGTATCATTCTATAGTTGAAATGGGCTTGATACATGTCAATCCATCTTGGAGAGTCTCCAACTCTAACCACCAAACCATGATCCTCAATGTAACACCCTATGCCTCAAGGCTAGGGGCAATCTTGTCAATTTTGAATATTTAATGTAAAGGTGAAATATGCAAAAATGACTAAATAATAAAAAAGAACAAAAGTCAAATTCTCCTTAAGAGTGAATTCATAGAGCTAAAACTATCTTTCCAAGATAGAAGTTTCATGTTTCACATATTGGAATACTAAATCAATTCAAATTAACTTGATAATTAAAAACATAACACATGATCCAAATCAACATGTCTAAACAAAGGCTTCAAAGCTAAACATAAATTAAACTAACAAGAACCCTTCCTATCCCCAACGTCACTTAATTCCTTCTACATTTGGGGACCTGAAAGGGGTTTCAAAAACAAAAGTAGTCAACTTTAGCTTAGTAAGGAACATTCTAATAATTTCTTTTATAAAAAGAAAATCACATAATATAATCTTCAAGTATATAGAGCATAAACAAATTTTCTTTTCCCAAACTAGTTGGACCTCCAGAAATAGATGACCCTTCAATTCGAAGAGGACTAGTCAATCAGATGGTGCCATTGGGTCAATGATTACCCCATTGACTAGGTTTTCCAATCCTTATACAATTAGGCAATGAGGGTTAGTGAATACTCCGCTAACTAGGTTTTCCAATCCTCATACAATTAGGTAAATGAGGGTCAACAACATAACTCCTATTAACTAGGGCCAAATATCAAAATATATAATGAAAGTGATATTTTTTACAATATAAAATATTCTTCATATGGGAAAAATATGCTACTAATTTATTCCTATAATAATTAAATTTAAATTTTTTAAAAAATATTCTTTTCTTCTTCATACATTATCCTAAGTATTGAAACAACATATATTTTCATTTTTATTTTCAATTATCCTTCAATTATACTAATTAATATTTTTTTTCTCTACTATATACTGCATATTTTATTTTTCCTATTTTCCTTTATTATTCAAATTAAATATCTATTTTGCATTGCATTCTGTTCTTGAACAACTAAAATGAATATTATTTTATTTATTCATTTATCTTTATGTTTTTCTTCAAAATCTTAGAATCTTTCTTCAAAATACTTATCTTTATTTCAGAATTGCATTATATATAAATTTTTCTTCTAACTAATAATAAAAACTCTCATACTCACAAAGACTTTGATTCTTTCTAGGGTCAAATTAGAGACCACATTCATCATACTATTATTAATATATATATATTTTGGTTTCTTACTTATTAGATGAACGATAAGAATTTCTCTCCTTTATTTTTAACATCTAATTTAGAAAATATCTTATCATTAACATATATCTAAAAAAATTCGAAATAGAACAACAATAAATTCCTTAAAAGACCTACCTTTTTTTTTATTTTGTAGAGAATAAAAATAATCAAAATAACTCTCAACTTTATATCCTTGTTCTTCTCTCGTTTATCTCTTTGTATATCATAGCTTTTCTTTTTTCTCTTTTCTAGATTCTTCAGATTTGTTATATTAAAACTCTTCGAAAGTGGTTTAAAAAAAAATTGTAACTCCTTAATCGTGATTTAAAATTGTAACTTCTTTTTTTGTTTTTTTTTGTAAAATTGTAATCCTGATCTCGATCCTTATCCATATTATTATTATTACACTCAAACTATTATTTTTATTTCGTGATAACTAAATTAGGGATGTTACACTCAAACTCATCTCAAAATGCCATTATTTCGTGATAATTAAATTAGGGATATTATACTCAAACTATTATTGTTATTATTATTATTATTATTATTATTTCGTGATGACTAAATTAGGGATATTGCACTCAAACTCTTCTCAAAATGCCATTATTATTATATTATTTTGTGATAACAAAATTAGGGATATTACACTCAAATTATTATTATTATTTTGTGAGAACTAAATTAACGATATTACACTCACACTCATCTCAAAATGCCATTGTTATTATTATTTCGTGATAAATAAGTAAACTCATCTCAAAATTCCATTATTATTATCATTTTGTGATAAATAAGTAAATTAGGATATTATTATTATTATTATTATTATGATCATCATCTCAAAATGTCATTATTATTATCATATTATTTTTCGTGATAACTCAAAAGGACCGCATGTCGACCTCAAGTTCCTCTGCTAGGCAACTACTAATCCTTTTTCCCTTCCTTCTCGCACTTATTCCATAAAAGTCTCATTTTTTGCCTTCGGCTATTACCGGCTGGCAACGCTTGGCCCAACATTTGATTTGTTTGAAAACAACCAAGAGTGTTGTTCATTCAATCAAATCTTTATGTCATCCCAAACTAATTACTTACTATCTTTGGAAAGTAAGGAACGCTGGGATATATTATTTTTCGTGATAACTCAAAATACCATTATTATTATCAAGCCCAAACTAATTACTATCTTTGGAAAAGAAGAAATGAAGGGATATATTATTATTATTAAGCCCAAATTAATTACTATGCGCCCAAACTAATTACTATCTTTGGAAAGGAAGGAATGCAAGGATATATTATTTTGAGTTATCATGCAGGGATATATTATTTTTTGTGATAACTCAAAATGCTATTATTATTATTGTTGTTGTTATTATTGTTGTTATTATTATTATTCTTTTTCTTCTTATTATTATTATTATTATTATTATTATCATCATCATCTCAAAATGCCATTATTATCATCATATTATTTTTCGTGATAACTCAAAATAGCATTATTATTATTATATTATTATTTTGTGATAATTAAATTAGGGATATTACACTCAAACTATTATTATTATTATTATTTCATGATTACTATCTTTGGAAAGGAAGGATTGTAGGGATATATTATTTTTCGTGATAACTCAAAATGTTGTTACTATTATTATTATTATTATTATTATTATGAAGCTCAAACTAATTACTATCTTTGGAAAGGAAGGAATGTAGGGATATATTATTTTTCGTGATAACTCAAAATGCTATTATTATTATTATTGTTGTTGTTGTTATTATTATTGTTATTATTATTATTCTTTTTCTCATTATTATTATTATTATCATCTCAAAATGTCATTATTATCATTATGTTATTTTTCGTGATAACTCAAAATACCATTATTATTATTATTATATTATTATTATTATTTTGTGATAACCAAATTAGGGATATTACACTCAAACTATTATGGTTATTATTATTATTATTATATCATGATTACTATCTTTGGTAAGGAAGAAATGCAAGAATATATTATTTTTTGTGATAACTCAAAATGCTATTATTATTATTATTATCATCATTATTATTGTTATTATTATTATTATTCTTTTTCTTCTTTTTCTTCTTCTTATCTCAAAATGCCATTATTATAATTATATTATTTTTTGTGATAACTCAAAATACCATTATTATTATTATTATATTATTTTGTGATAACTAAATTAGGGATATTACACTCAAACTCATCTCAAAATGTCATTATTATTATTATTTCGTGATCAATAACTAAATTAGGGATATTACACTCAAACTATTATTATTATAATTATTTCATGATAACTAAATTGGGGATATTACACTCAAACTACTACTACTATTATTATTCTTTTTCTTCTTCTTCTTATTATTATCTCAAAATGCCATTATTATCATTATATTATTTTTCGTGATAACTCAAAATACCATTATTATTATTATTATTATATTATTTTGTGATAACTAAATTAGGGATATTACATTTAAACTCATCTCAAAATGTCATTATTATTATTATTTCGTGATAAATAACTAAATTAGGGATATTAAACTCAAACTATTATTATTATAATTATTTCATGATAACTAAATTGGGGATATTACACTCAAACTACTACTATTATTATTATTAATAGTATTATTATTATTTTGTGATAACTAAATTAAGGATATTACACTCAAACTCATCTCAAAATGCATCATGACAGGCAAGATCAACTCCACCATCGAGATTTGCTAAATCCATATCCAAATATTACGATAGTTTGGCATATGGATAGATGCATAGAAAGAGATGGAGCTATTCATGCAGCTTCTGTTAATAGAGAACTGCCTTAGACATGTGACACTGACTCCCAAGACACATGACACTTGTAATTGGTTGTGCCACAATGGAGCCCACCTGTTCCCAGTTGAATACATGGCATGCAATGATTGGTCCATGTAAACTTTGTGAAATAGGAGACCATTAGAGTTTTAAGTACAAATTTGTCCTTGCATCGTAAATGAAATCTAGAAATTTCTATTATGATTTTCTTGAAATTTCTTTCACATATTGGAAAATCTTTATAGGACTGAGTTGAATATTTTGGATGTCAGTGTGTGAAAAATATTTTTGTAGATAGATCAACATTTGAAATGGACAGTTTATTCATTTCTTTAACATTTACTGTCTGGCTTGAGAGAAGAAACGTGCTTAAAATCAGTCAGCTGTTCACTTGCATAATGGAGGTTCAACCACTTGATTTTGTTGCCTTAAGTTGTGTTAAAACATGCTGTGCCTCTCGGTAGGCGATCTACTTAAGAGCTGACAAAAGGGAATGGAAAAATGAGCAGGTTTAAGAGTTGAAGTGTTTTATCACCAAATACTTTGGTGGATTCTGGATAGAAGAGATTTCTTTCTTTTTCTTTTTCTATTTACCCACAATTTATTGATGGAACACATTATTCACTTGCATTCTCTTGTTTCTTGCTTGTATCTTAAACATGTTTCACTGTCTCGATCTGCTGAAATTTGAGAGGGAGTTAATTAACTTTCTTGATTTAGGATCCATAGGGAACCTTGAATGATCAAACAATGGCAGGGAAAGCAGCAAAATCTGTAGTGAAAGCAATTGGGGAATACCAGTATCCATGGCGAGAAAAGTTGACAAAGTACAAAGATGAGCTCTCAAAAGGTGTTTGGGGTTATTGGGAGCTTGGGGCATGGAAACCGCTTGGCATCAGTGCCCGCCGCAGAGCTCGTCTCCGCAAAGAAGTTCTGCTTGCTGGAGAAGATTGGCCATATGATCCAGAAAGGAAAGAGATGAGAACTAAGAGAAAAGGGCATAAGTGTGATAGGATATCAGCCGAAAAGAGGGCCCATACTGCTGAATTGATGAAGTCAATGCCTCAAAAGTTGCTGGATTACAAGAAGCGCAAGTGGGAGAAGAAGATGAAGGAAGAGGATGCAAAAGCAGCCAAGCCCTAGGTTCTTGTTCGCCTTTTTGTTTTCCCAAACTTCCCTCGTGGAAACTTAGATGAAGGCCTCTAATGGATTTCATAGAACTGTCAATTAGTTTCTGCTTATTTTTATTTATTTATTTTTTCTTTATTATGGAAATGTTTACATTTGGTATTTTCAATGTTTTGGGTTGCAATAATAGATAGATGGGCTGCTCAGTCCAATGAACCGAGTACAGTTTGGCAGTCAGACGACACTAAAACTTGTTTCCATTTGGCATCAACCCTCCCCGGATTTTGTAGTCACTGAATTTCATTTAAAGCATCTAATGCAGTCCTCTTTATTGTGGGCCTATTCACTTCAATTACATGGCTTAACCAACACAAGGGACATTGGATTTGGCTCTATACCAAACATAGCCTATCATAAAATTTCTAAAAAGGTCGTACAGTATTTAATTATTTATCAATTATTATATAATTCCTCTCATTTTTTGTTAATAATTTGCTAAAACGAGATTAGATGATCGTTGAATGTAATCGCATTGAAGCATGGTACCCACCTAGCAAAAAGGATGATATTGGATTACCTCACATGATCTTTGAGTCGGCCCAACTAGTTCATGATTCGTTCCATGCCAATACACTTTCCTTTCCCTCAGCTGCACGCGTCTGCAATAGAATGACAGCCGAAATACACCCTACCTCAGTGCCAAGCCAACCAAATTTTCAGCATGGCTCAGCAGAATCGGTGACAATTATTGCTTCTGAAATGATATTTAAATTATGAATGTCAAGGTGGAAGACATTTTACCCATCTGTATCTGTATGAGTACCACAAGAGAGAGCAAAAAAAATGGTGGTTGTGGAGGTGGGTGGAAATGGAGTAAGAAGATATTGATGGAGTCCACAAGCCTTATCAGGGAAGAAAATCAAGGGCAGCAGTGGCGCACTTACAAATAATGTGTGAGAGGAGTTCATGATTCATGACCAGTAGTCAAACAGACGTTGTTACCTTATTTGATGATACCCTGTTTCTATCATCGCTTCCAATAAAATGAATAATTTCAGGACAAATGTGCGTGCCCCCTGGACATCATTTTCAAACGTTGTCTGTCATTTCCCACTGCTGAAGTAGTCCAAAGACATTCTTCACAAGCCGATTTCTTTGTCAAAACTCATAAGCCTCCCCCACCCCCCACCGGGTCCCATCCCATGTCAATAGAAGAGTAATACACCACATGGAAAAAAATCATTTCTGTCTAGCCTTCCAAATTCTGGGTCCTACGCCACGAATCATCACCTGCTGCTTTTGCTCTTAAGCCCAGTTGACCTGCCCCACTGTGATTCTCCAATGAAAATGAGAGTTTAAATCTGAAACCCCCAACCAGTAGTTCAAGGATCAAAGACAAGGGAATTATATGTCATTAAGTGAAGCATTTATACCAGAAACTCTACCACGTAACTAGTAAGATACCCACTGAAGTATGGCTCTGCCATCTGCTGAACCTGCTATCTTTGCACATATAGATGTTGACAAGAGTAACATAAATCCCCTCGTTCCTTTGAAGGCATCTTTCCCAACACTCCTACCTCCTCCTCCTCCTCCACCACCGCCACCACAACCGTACCCGTCTCTGAATTGGTTTGAATATACAAATAGCGCACTTTAAGTGGACGGTAAGAGCTTGAATGGTTTGCAGTGCGCATACACGCGAACCCACCCAAAGTCTTCACCTCCACCACCAATAGCACCAAATTCACCCTGCCCTCTTATTCTTGCAGTATATAAAGCCCTAAGGTTGGGAGCCATCTCTCAGTCGAACCCTCAAAAGTATCAAAGCTATGAAAGTCCCTTCTGTTTCCTTTTTCCTCTTCCTTTTCCTTCTCTCGCCTCTGAGAGAAACAAGAGCAGACGAAATGAAGAACGATCGAGTTTATATCGTGTACATGGGAGCTGCTACTTCATCAGAAGGCTCCTACAGATATGACCATGCCCAGATTCTGAGCTCTGTGTTGAAAAGGTTCTTACTTCTTATACTAAAAGGAATAGATACGTGAATGTATGTACATATATATTCACTATTGTTAATCTATTATTTGTTTCAACTGATCTGAGCGCCAATAATCATAGTTCATACATTGAATTGATGATCTTATGGACTTATCCCTGGAACATGGTAAGATAGCCCTTCAAATAAGAATACAAAGAACAAAGGCCAGATGAAGACATCACTTCCTCCAACATCATGAAACTGAGAATCTTTCGGACTTGTTTACTATATTTTCCTGTTTGTTCATTCCTTGTCTAGTTTTATGATGTGATGTCCATTTACTCTAGACCTTTCTTTGTTGGAAAATCCTTTAGTTCCGTACATAAGGTGTGTAATTTTTCCAAGAACAATGCTATTCATGTAGGTAGTGTGCTACAACTTGACTGACACACTCAGTGGCTACCTGATTTTTCTGGATTGGAATTCCAAATTTTAAGCCTCTTGGAAAACCAATTGAAAATGATAGTTTAACTTTAAAAATTGTTGCAGGAAAGAAAATGCTCTAGTGCACAGCTACAGACATGGATTCTCCGGATTCGCGGCACATTTAACGGAGGAGGAGGTCCGCTCAATTGCTCAGAAACCCGGAGTGGTATCAGTATTTGAAGATCCTGTCTTGCAACTTCATACAACTCGTTCATGGGATTTCTTACACTACCAAACTGATCTGGAGACCGACTCCAAACCCGGTTCTGATGGCGACTCCCAATCTAGTGGACAAGCTGACACCATCATTGGCATCTTGGATACAGGTGAATTTCAATTCCAAATACTAACTCTACTTCAATTGTAGTACATACTTAAAAATGGAATTATGGGTTTATAGGAATTTGGCCTGAGTCTGAGAGCTTTAGCGACAAGACCATGGGCCCGGTTCCCTCGCGCTGGAGAGGGACATGCATGGAAAGCAATGATGTCGACTCCTTTAAATGCAACAGGTGCATCATTATATTGCTTTTCTCACGACAGTCTTCATCAATTTTATAGAGAAAACTATTATTCAGAGAGGAATAATATTTACATTTCCTATGTAGGTAAATATTTGCAAAATTAATTTGAGTTTATGATTGGAAATGCTTAATTTGAGTCAGGAAGCTGATCGGAGCAAGGTATTACAACGACTCCGATGCTTCATCCGCAGTGCCTCACACGGCCCGGGACATGATCGGGCATGGTACACATGTGGCCTCAACTGCAGCTGGAAATTCTCTTCCAGACGTATCGTACTATGGCCTAGCTTCAGGAACCGCCAAGGGTGGATCGCCCGGCTCAAGGATCGCCATGTATAGAGTTTGTACGTTCTTCGGGTGTCGTGGGTCATCTATTCTAGCTGCATTTGATGATGCAATTTCAGACGGGGTCGATGTGCTATCACTGTCTCTAGGTTCATCAGCTGTGTTTGAGCTTGAATTCTCCACTGACCCAATTGCCATTGGAGCCTATCACGCCGTTGCGAAAGGGATCACGGTAGTGTGCTCCGCAGGCAATGACGGCCCCAGCCCTCGAACTGTAGTGAACATTGCTCCCTGGATTTTGACCGTGGGTGCCACCACCATTGACAGGGACTTCGAGTCTGATGTTGTTTTGGGAGGAAACAAAGTGATTAAGGTCAGGCTGATTTTCGTATCTTTTACCAACCTTAACCCAGCTGCCTGGCTTTCGAACATCTAGATCTCACAAAAATTTCAATTCAGGATTAGCTTAGCAGATGGTCATGTTTTTTCATTTTGAACTTCAGGGTGGAGGCATAAATTTTGCTAATATAAAAAAATCTCCAGCGTATCCATTGATATATGGCAGTTTAGCCAAGTCAAATTCCAGCAAGGTCGATGATGCAAGGTATGTAGAACGAATAAAACCCAACACATAATTCAATCATGTTGTCTTAGGCACTGCAATATCATCTTGTAAATTCCAAATGCAACATCCCTGGTGGATTAAAACATTCGGGTTATGCAGAAACTGTAAGCCAAATTCATTAGGTGAAGACAAGATCAAGGGGAGGATTGTTCTGTGTGACAATGATGACGGAGAATACACCCAGACAGAGAAGCTGGAGGAAGTGAAGCGCCTTGGAGGGGTTGGATTAATTTTGATCGATGATGAAATAAGAGCAGTGTCTTCTAGATATGGAGCTTTTCCATTGACTGTCATCACTTCAAAGGATGCTTCAGAGATCCTATCCTATATCAATTCGACCACGTAATAACATCAGTTTTATCCAAATAAAATGTTACACATTAGTTATATCAATGAGAACCCA
Organism: Vitis rotundifolia; assembly: GCA_030254885.1. Lineage (NCBI taxonomy): Eukaryota > Viridiplantae > Streptophyta > Magnoliopsida > Vitales > Vitaceae > Vitis > Vitis rotundifolia. Next base: position 12,287,014 of record CM058168.1, on the reverse strand, counting down.
CTTTTTCCTTTTTAAGTTCTGATGATGTCGATATTTTGTGAAGGAACCCAGTCGCGACAATTCTAGCTACTGTATCAGTGGAACAATATAAACCAGCACCTGCTGTGGCCTACTTCTCATCCAGAGGTCCTTCATATGCCACAAAGAACCTTCTCAAGGCAAATGTTTCTTTTATCTCATTATCCATCCATCTTCCATTTTGTTCTAGAATTGAATTGTTGGCTGAGCCCAACACACTGCCCCTGAGCCTTTCTTTTGTGTTTTCCCCCTTAAAACAAGGAGGCTGACTGGTATATCTAACCTGATGTTTTTGGCAGCCTGATATTGCAGCACCAGGAGTGAACATTCTTGCAGCATGGATTGGCAATGACACAGCAGAGGCTCCGGCAGGGAAGGAGCCCCCACTATTCAATTTGCTCTCAGGAACTTCCATGGCATGCCCACATGTTTCCGGAATAGCTGCTACAGTCAAATCCCAAAACCCCTCATGGAGCCCCTCTGCAGTAAGATCGGCCATTATGACAACAGGTTAGCTTCCGACTAGCAGAATTCAAATAAGATGGTTCAGGTTGTTTCTTGTTACTGATCTATCTATAACTTCCTACAGCAACTGAAAAGAACAATCTGAAAGCCCCAATGACCACACACTCGGGATCAGTAGCCACACCTTACGACTATGGTGCAGGGGAAGTAAGCCCATCTGGACCCTTACAGCCAGGGCTGGTTTATGAGACTGAAACTGCTGACTACTTGCAATTTCTCTGCAACTATGGGTATGATATATCAAAAATAAAACTCATCTCACCAACTCTTCCTGATGGATTCACTTGCCCCAAGAGCGCCAATGCTGATCTAATCTCCAATATGAATTATCCATCAATAGCCATCTCCAAATTCAACGGAAATGAGAGCAAGAAGGTAAGCAGAACTGTTACAAATGTTGGCACTGATGATGAAACTCAGTATACTGTAAGCGTGAGTGCAGCTGCTGGCGTGGATGTGAAAGTGATACCTGATACATTGAAATTTACAAAGAATAGTAAGAAGCTGAGCTACCAAGTGATTTTTTCATCCAATGGATCTTCCTCGGTGAAGGGAGCTGTGTTTGGGTCAATTACCTGGACTAATGGCAAGCATAAAGTTAGGAGTCCGTTTGTTGTAAGCAGTGATTGAATGAATAAAAGGACTTCAGAAGCATTCCTGTATTACTTTTATGCTGCCTATGCAATATTGTAAACATGGAAACATGCTTTAGAATACTAATAATTAACTGTAATTGTATCTTAGAACCCTTCCAAATTATATGAAGTGAATCATCTAGCCAATTTGGAAAAGTAAAGTCTTAGCATATGTGTTTTCAGAAAGGGGTAAGGGAAGACAATGTAAAAAAAAGAAATTGAAGGAAATGCAGAACTGTACTCTTCTGAAACAACTGGCTTGACTCAGATGAGTTTTAGAAATTGAATCCAAGTTGAGGCACACCCTTCTTCTTCTCTTCTTGGTTGCTTGCTGGTGCTTTTATGGTGGTTGAACTGGTAATAGTTAATGGAAAGAAAAGGGAATTTGGAAGAATTTTATTTCTAAAATTGAGAGAATACAATTGCTAGATATCCATCAAAGCACACAATTCAACTCAAATACAAGAATCAGAGTCCTACATAGCTACTCTAGGATTGCTCTGTGATTACTCCAATTTGCAAGAATAATTGTTGTAATCAAAGCAGGCCAATCTTCCCATGTAGCATATTCAGTTGAAGAATTAGATTAATGAACAAGAACTTGGGTCTTGGCATGGCAACACACTCATCAAGAATTTCAATTGGTTCAAACAACGCTTGTCCTTCACCATTAACAGGTGGGTAGCTCCGACTGTGTAGATTTTTTTTAGATGGATTTTTTAATTTAAACAAGGTACATGGGAAAGATGGTGAATTTTGGAAATACAAGGCAAAATTCCAAACTATAAGAAATCGGGTTTCAGTCGGTGAATCACCTTGAAAGGCCCATGAAACCTTGGAGATAGCTCACTGTTTCATTGACATGGTTGTAAGTGCAAGTACACTATATGACTCACATCAGAGGATCTTTCTTTATGATGTTGATCAGCTTGCTTTTTCATATGGTGTTAAGCCTTAATCCAAATTTTCTTCAACAACCGCAACATGGCATTTTGGTCCTTAAGCGTGGCCTACTGCTACGATTTTTGAGTCACCTACTCCATAAGACCAATTTTTCAGGACCATCGATCTGTGACACAATGAAGATAATTTTCCATGTGGGTCAACTGTGATTTTTTGTATTAGTTGTTGTAGTTGAGGATCTTGTTACTGTTATTCTGTCAAAGTATCGAGCCAAGTAAGAATAGGCAAGGATTAGGCCATGATACAAATTGCAAACACTACTGCCATTGATTCTTTCTTGTATGTCAACATGCCATGGCTTTTGGTGGATAAAGTTTGACTAGCAAATGATACATGATGTGTTCTTTGCATTAACACAACTCCAAGTCCAATACTCAAAGGATCACATTCTCAACAACGAATATTTTGGAAAAATTTGGCTAGACAAGGACAACCGTAATTGAATCAAGTAATTAAATGTACTTTCTATTTTTTCTTTTTATGGAATTGGTCTTTTAATATATAGTAGTGGCATGGTAAAGGGTTAGCTGATTTTTCATTTTTCTGTGATCTGGATAAGCCCAAGAAATTCTTTCAAGACTCTTCAAGTTTGTGGGCTTAGGCCAAGAAAGCATAACGACAGTTTTGGTTGGGTTTGTGGGGACATCTTCATCGGAAACCAAATGACCAAAACACTCAATTTGTTCTTGGCCAAAGCTGCATTTTGACTTCTTGACAAATAATTGATGTTGCCCAAGTACTTCCAAAGTCATAGTCAAATGATTTAGATGCTCTTCCCAAACACACACACAAGAATGAATGGATGAAGGTAAAGGCAAAATACCTCATTCTTCAAACTCATGAAAAGAAAGTCATTATCCCCCTTGTAAGTGTGAAAAGAAAGCCACGTTTTCTGGTGATAGCCGGAATGCAATTCTTCTTGTTCATGAGTGTGATTGGGTGTAGCTCTACTCATTTGAAATTTAAAACTGTGGGAGACAAGCAAAAATGCTCTGGCACGCACCTAAAAAGCATGGCTTTTCAGGCTTTGCAGCTCGCAACTTGCAACTCGTTTTAACAGAGGAGGCGGCACAGCGGCACACTCTAATTAAAGTGAAGACTTCAATCCCTGTAATTGTAACAGGTAACATATGCTAAATCGAATTAGATTATCCCCATCAGAATCTTCCTTTTCAAGAATTAATTTTTCTGGCTTAAGATTTTCAATTAAATATCATAAAGCTGATCGGAGCAAGATCCTACACCATGAAGATGATGGGCCTGGTACTCCTCGAGACACAACCCAGCGTGGGCACCCACGTGGCCTCATAGCAGGAGGGAGCTCCGTCTCAGGCTGCCGGCTCCCCTGGGTCAAGGATTACTGTCTATAGAGCATGCACGTTCACCGGATGTCCAGGGTCCTCTATTCTCTCAGCCCTTGATGATGCTATTGCAGATGGACTCCATCTGCTTTTCACTATCGGTTGGTGCAAACATGGCCTACGGCAAATCTAGAATTATCCAATCATCCCATAACCATAGGAGCGTTTCATGTGGTGGACAAGAGCATCACAGTAGTCTTTGCCATGGAGAATGGTCACCCCGAGTCTTCAAGATGCACCATGCTCCAAGGATCTTCACCGTAGCTGCCACAAGCATTGACCGGACTTTCCAGTCTACAGTTGTTTTGTTCGAGGGAGAAGCTATACATTTTGCTAATATCAAGAGATCTCCAGAATATCCTATATGGACTCAACAATGAAACATGATGGGAACGAAAAGGAAGGTAAATATATAAAATGACAATAGGTCTAGATCTTAACAAAAGCCTGTGAATATCTGGGTTGGATTGTCGTTTATTTATGGCATCCTGCAGCAACTCAAACCAACAATATGAGGTGGCTCTAATAACAGATACCGGATGAGCAGCCATCCCCTTATGATTATGGTGCTGGAGAAGTTGGGGTATCAGGACCATTCCAACAAGGGCTGGCTTATGAGTGGAGCACCATTGACTACTCGTAATTTCTCCACGACAGTAAAACTCATCTCACGTAAACCTCATTTGCTCATAGAAAAAGTAGGATTTGATCTCCAATATGACCCATTCAATACCGCGATCATATCAATTTCAATGGAAACCCCAGTACAATTCAACGGTGGTGATGCCGATGAAATGGCGTTATACCAGGTGTTAAAAGGGATACCCACCACTGCAACTTACCCCAAAAAAGAGTTGACTACCAAGCGTTTTTCTCATCCACACCTCTTCTAAATTGGATAAGCTTGGGCCACACCTTTTCTAAATTGGATAAGTTTGGGTCAAACCACATGATGCGCAAGAATCCGGAGACAGAAGTCCATTTGCGCATAGCATTTCTACATCCGCTGATGATGATGGAACTTAGCAAGCATAACGTCAACAAAATATCATCATCACTTGTAACACTTTTCCAAGGACAAAAAAATAAGAAACATTTTATGTGAAACAACAAAACAAATACCTCTCCCCAAAAATACTTCAGGTAATAAATAACATGAATAACTAAAGTTATGTTCTCTTGTTCCCTGTCAATCAGGACGAATTCCCAAATTTCAAGTTAGCTTCTGCCTATATGTGAATTTGGTATTGGCCTCAATGCTCTATGAAAATATAAGAGCTAAAGAAAACTTTTGGAATGACAAATCTATCTAGAGCGAATAAAGATGACGATTGGCCTTGATGCTCCTTTTCAAATATCGGTGCTAAAGAAAACTCTGGAAGTGACAGATCGATGCAGAGCAAATGAAGATGATGATTTAATCTGTACAGAATTTAAGTAAGGACATACCAATCATAGATAACTTTTGAAGAACGTATTGAGCATTGCGGAGCCATTCCAAGAAGGCAATACACATATTACATGAAAAAGAACCACATATACGATATAAACATAAGAGATTCATGGAAACGTTACAGTTCAAGTAATTGTTCACAAAGAAACATAACTCCTAGACACTACAAAGCAGAACATAAACTATAAAGTTTAGAGAATCAAACACCCCTTGTTCCCCATCACAGAACTAAATTACCACAGAAACACTTTGTTTATTTTGACCCTTCACTCAAAGGCCCACTGGTTTTCCCGCCGCACCTCCTCCTCTTCCTCCGGTGTAAAATCATTTTTGATATTGAAAGTTTTGCGAATCTCCTCTGGAGTCTTGCCCTTTATCATGTCAGCCACAGTCTGACAAGTAAGATCCAGGAGACTCTTGATATTCAGATAGTTTGCGGCCTGAAAATCAAATACACACAAATTATGTCAAACCACTGTAAATTTTTCTTCCTACTGGTATATCAAAGTAGATATGATATCTAAAATTGTTAGTCATGACATGCAATTGCCAAAAATATTATATCTAAAATTGTTGGTCATAAAATGCAATTGCTAAAAGAGGCACACTTCACAATTTGAGAATCATGCATGGTTATTTTGAAGACCATTCTTGAACTTTAAGAGCTGAATGTCATATTTGCATCATATGTACATGGAGGCCTCAGAGAAAAATGAATAATAATAGAAAAAATAAACAAACAAACTTGATAGCTTTAGCTTGAACCAGTATGTCCTAGAACCCAATTATTTTTCCATCTAAAGATTTGTAAGGAAGGAAAATATCTTTGAAAGCATTTTACTTGATACCATATGTTACTGGATTTAAAACTTTTTATCCCACATTAAAAATTGAATGCATTTGCAAATGTGTCCATTTTCTATGATATTCCACTTTTTTTTTGATAGGTATATAAGAGGAATATATTAAAGGTGCTTGCAAAATGGCACTACAAAGTACACACATAGTATACAGCAAAGGCCATAGGGCAGGCAAAAGAAAAACAAGGATAAGAGGAAGCGAATACCAACCACCCTACCAAAACGTCCACCCCTGAGAAGCCCCCAAAAAATCCAAGAACACAAAAACCACCACCAGGAATACAATCTAAACAGAGAGACCCTGGAAACCCAAGCAGAAACAAGAACTTTCCAAACACCCACCAGCACTCAAAAGAAGACTGCGACTTCACGTAACAGGTTCTGAAACCCCGTTACTCCTTCCTCTTCCTCTAACAGTCAGAGGGGAACTGTTATAGTTCATTGAGCACTCTCATTTTTGGAGTTCCCTCTCAATACAAGCTGCGGAAGGAGAGTATCTCTTTCCGCTTGAGACCTTCATCCCCCGACCTTTCCTTGCCTCCAATTTCTTCAGCAGGGAACTGATTTCCTTTTCAAACCCCTCAACTGGCATCCCCACAAAGCTGCTAAAATTGACAAACTTAGAGGCGAGATTATCCATAACCTCCTCTTCTGGAATGCAGACAAGCTCCAGGGCCTTCCGGGTCTCCAAATTCTCAGCCCTAGCCCCCCCACCCTTACCAGAAAAAACCTTCTCAGCGCTAGCCGAAGTCTCACTCTATGATATTCCACTTTAATTAGCAGTAAAATTGATTTTGTTATGTAGTGTCCATTCTCTGTAGGAAATGCTTCAATATACTATTATCCAATATAGTCAAATGGTCAGACAGCTCATGTTAATTTTATTGTTTTGCTTTCATTTGGGGACTCCTTCCTGATGATACATTTTTGTCAATTGTATGCAAAATAATTGAAGGACATGGCTCAGAGGCTGCCTGTGGGACCTGCTCAAAACACCAAGTCACCATCCTTCATTTCCCTTGGTTCCAATCCTGCTTCTAATGACATGTCCAATCTGTTTATTGACCCAATTAATGGCCAAATAACAAGCCAAGTACCATACTTGAATGGATCAAATGGTCAGCTGCTTTCTAATGGATCAAGCACCACCAGAAATTGTAGTACAGGTCATAATAGACTAGGACAGATGGAAGTAACAACAACAAATGGGAGCAGGACAAAAGAAGCAAGATGAGCTTGGTGTCTACATTGCACTTACCTCTTTACCTGGACGTGTTAAAGATCTCAAACGAGCTCACTTCATGTATTTATAACTTCATCCCTTTTTCTTCCTAGATGCCACATCTTAGTCATCTGAATCAAACATAACCTTTTTTTTTTGCCTTGAGTGAGTACCGATTATGATATAAACATTGTAATAAAAGTGGCTACCAGTGTCCCTGCCTATCAGAAGAAAATATGGGGAAAAAAATGTGGCAAGGAATGCCCTGGGAGCATTTTGTACAATGGTGCCCAAATGCCTGCATCAAGGCATAGCCAACCCAAGCAATCAGGCAAGCAGTCATCTAAGTGCACTATGCAGGTTTAAAAAGCATATGTAGTGGGTATGTAGCCACATATTATTATGACTGGCAAATCAGATGGAATTTCCCACAAATTACCATGACGGGCAAAACAGATGTCATGTTACCACAAATTATTATGACTGGCAAATCCAATGTCAAGGCACCATTTCATAAACACAGAACTAGTTGAAGGCAACCGGACCTGTTAAGTGTGCAAGTGCAGTAGGCATGTTTAAAAGGCATATGTAGTGGCTAAGTAGCCACAAATTATTATGACTGGCAAATCAGAGGTCAAGTTACCATTTCATAAACACAGAGCATAGTTGATTGACAGACACATGGAGTTGAACAAAGAAATATGGTTTCACAGAAAGTTGTAAGAGAAGATAAGGTTTTAGAGGGAGAAGTTGATATCCCATGAATGAAATTAAATGCTTTAAAACTTAAGTCGAATCATGTGAGTACAATGGGTTTGAAGCCCATTGCATCATCGCCTTAAGAAAAATCAAGAACAAAAATAGATTTGGGCCCAGACTTAGCATAAACGTTTGTTGTATTCAACAAGATCGGCGATCAGAAGATGATCCTCAACCGCAAGAGACTTGTTCCTATTTTCAAATTTTTCCGTGAAACAAACTTTTTGGTGCGTCACAATTGTTTTCAGAAAAATTCCGAAGAAAAGAATAAAAAAATAAAAAATAAAAAAGGAAGAAAAGGAAACACAAGCAACAAGAGCTGTTGTTTTATGGGAAGAACCCTTTCTTGGCTTGGGAATCCAGCCCGACATAAGGAGCTATGGTGGTAGCTTTTCTCCAAGAGAAAGCCCTGAAGTGCACATCCAAAGCAAGAAAAAAAAGGAAAAGAAACTTATCTTCACCGGAGAAGGTGGATAAGGGAAAACTGAAATATCTATCCGCAAGTTCACAACCAGAAATAAAAACAAGATGAACGCATTAAAAAGGGATAATGAAAGTTAAAAACCAAAATAAGATTAATAATAATCGAAATTTTCAATTTTATATTAATTTTCTTAAGAACCAAAACCAGAACAACAAACGAAATCAAATCAAACCATACAAGAAACACCTAACCGACAAGAGACCAGATCCAAAACCCTAGAATAGCCACAACATCAAAAAACCAACAAATCAAAACCAGAATTCAAAATTGAGATCCGAAAACTTACCAGAATGAGATCAAATAGGGTGGCCTGATCAACTTTAACAAAATCAGCATCCCAAGCCTTGAGTTCCTCATCGACGCCACTACGCTCCTCGGGCTTCGGCGCTTCCACGTGCTTTTTGCAGTACTCGATCACCTTCGACAAGATCTTGCTGGTGACGTTCGGCAACGGAATGCCGTTGTCCGCGCAGTCGTCCTCGATCATGTGCTTGATCGTCTGCGATTCCAATGCTACGGCTTCATCGACGTCGAAAGCCTCGCCGTCAGAGCTCTTCAGAGTGATCTTCCTCGACGACGACATGATCCGTTTTTGCAAACGAAACCCTAACCCTAGATTTCTCGGAGAGGTAAGGGAAGAATTAAAAAGCGTGATTATCCCTAGGCATCGCTATTTATAGAAAACGCAATAAAAAAATATATATATATTTTTTTTATATAAAAAAGGGAAAATAAATTTACTTACCCTCTAAGCCTCCGAATGAGGCTGCATCTACACTGTATGAGGAGCCCAGCCAACGGCACATTGTGAACGAAAACTGCGGCCATGATATATATATTTTTTTTCTATACATTTTGGAAAATATTTTTATTAATCTTCCACTCTAATTCAAATTCAAATCTAACGACTTTGAATTTTTTTCTTTCATTTTCATTTTTCGTAATCCATTCCTAGTTTGACTACTACCTTTTTTTCATTACTCCTTTGAATTCAATTTGAAGAAAGGTCCAATTTTTTTGGCCTCATTATTTTCCTAACCCAAAGTTACTTTTTTGTCCTCTACCAATTCCCAATTTAGTAAAAAATAAAAATACTTGATATTAAAAAATAAAAGAAAAATCAATATATTACTTTTTTTTCATTTAAAAAAAATAATATGAAAAGAACCTAATAAATTAAAATAATTTTTTTATTAAACAAAAAATTTATAATAAATAAAAAAAGTAAAAAAATAAATGACTTAAAATTTAAAAATAAATTATTTTAATAAAAAAATTAAAGAAACAAACACCCCCTTATCACAACCCCTTGACATGTTCATATATTTAAAATTAGAAGTCCCTATTAGCTAGTGTGGATCTGGCATTAATCGTACTTCTATCCCGTGTTGACAAATTTTTCTCCGCTATTTTAAAAACTGATTTTTTATTATTAAAATTAAAAATTTATTTAAATTTGAAAATATGTCAGATAATTTTTTAACGGAAAATAGTTTTTTTAGAAATATTTTCTTAAATTGTTTCACTTACTTTTGGAAGCCACCTTACAAGATGATTATACAAATATAATTAATGATTGATATAAAACATCCAAGATAAAAATTAATTTTAGAAAATATTTGAAAAAGAAGAAAACAAAGAAAACAAAATGAAAATATTTTAAGTTTTATAAGAGACGTTTATTTTTAACAAATACTGGAGAACAAGTTTTGAAAATAGTTCAAAAAATAGAAGTTCTCAAAAACTATTTTTTGAAAACAGTTGTCAAATTTGAAAACCATTTTAAAAAAACATTCTCAGAAAGGTCAAGAATTTTTCAGACTTTTGTATTGCCTTGGAGTGTACATTTTTTTTCTTTCCTATATTTAATGCACAGTTTAGTTTTATTTTATTTTTAGCGTTGCAGGAGGTTAAATTGGGTGTAGATCTCGCTATCTGAAGTGGTTGACTTGTTATATCATACATATTAGATAGGGGCCACTCGCACTCTTGACCTTCCATCAGCCAATACACAACAGTACAAGTTCGTGCTTGGCAGTGGAATTCTGATTCACGTGGTGAATATTAACTTTAGACTAAATGATGGGTAAGCAAAGTTCATCATGGATTTTGCTGGATTCTTGTAATTATTTTATCCCTAGCTTTTGATCATGCGTGGGGTGCCCAACTTCTACTTTAACGAGATTGAAAACCCCCTTTTTCGTGACTAAATATTCACCCTTTCTGGATAGCTTTGTCCGGTGCTTTTTTGAGAAGAGATTGGCATTCACCCCCCCAATTTTCGCATTCTATCATTCAAGTGCAAGTTTTACTATGGGTATGTTATTGTTCATTCACGGTTGCAAGAATGCAAACAGAGTGATGACAAAGGATATCAGGATAACGGGTTTCAAGACCCGTCACCTGTGGTACAGAATCTCCCTTTTCTATCCTATATCTTTCCGGTTCCGAAGCAATCTCTTCTTTTTTTTTTTTTTGCTGGAGATTCATCAAAGGATGCAACTCCGTCCAAGTTAAAACAAACCAATGGGCCCTCGTTCAAAACCCTACCTTTTTCTAGGAATTCTTCCTTCTCCGAAACAATTATTGATCAACTAGGACCCATATGAGCAGCCTAGTATTTATCGTCCAGTTAGCTTGTCCCGAAGCAAGCCTACAACTAACCACCTCAGAGCTATTACTATGAGGTTCTTTGATGTCACCAATAACTCGTGCAGTTCTGGTCGGCAGCATCACAAGGATACACAGGAGAGCAGGACGGCATGAATATGTACGAGGACCGGGTTAGAAATATTAAAAGTTCGTGCTTCGTTTTTTTCTTTCTTACCCTGAATTTTCGAAAAAGAAACTTTTATGAGAGTGATAAGACCATGTAATACTACAATGTGATAACTAAAAGAGGCCACAGAGCATTACCTTTTGTGAGAAAAATGGCTTCCCCAATAACAGCAACTGGAAGTTGGCATAGAAAGCAGACCAAAAAAGGCGGGGAAAAAAAACTTGGAATGAAAATAGTGATCACAAGGACCAACTAGACCGGAGCATAACAACAGGTATTTGGGCATTTCCATCCATTACATATACAAGACCTGGCTGCAAGCTGAATCTCTTTCCTAAATTGAATTTTAGAGAGGCTTCAGCCTGGAAATGGTCCCAGCTTGTGGGACGTTTGATTATCCCACCTAAGCTCAAACTCCATCCAAATTCATTTTCTGGGGAATCAGACACAGAAAGAGCCCATTGTAGATGTCGGGGACCTGAATTTTTCATCTCAATCCAACCTCCAATTCTAGTGCTGTCGTCAAGCTTTGACTCAAGCATGACAGCAAATGATCCAGCAGAGATCCTTTCCTCCATGTCTGTGCCCATGAGGGATCAGATGCTTCCGCAGATGTCTTAGGAGCTTTACGAAGTTTCAAAATGCCTACTGGCATTGTAAGGGCTCCAAGCCTGAACTGTTGACTTAATGGTCTAGGCACTTGGTGAAGACCCATAAGAGAGAGTTTTGTTCCTTCTGAAAGTTGACAGACAACTTGTCCAAAAGTACTGAAGCAGTCCCTTATTCCATCTGTGCAAGGCTCTATTCCCAGTCCAGAAGCAAACTGAGCTAAAGAAGCAACAAGCTTCGATTTTCTCACCATTAAGCCAATGGCACTACCATTATGTTGATTCAAAATTGGTGGCCCAAAAGATGAAAAATCAGTAAGACCCTTTCCCTGCCAAGTACAAAATAAAATCATCATTAACCCACCAGATAAAAATTAGAAGGCTCAGTATTAATAGGAATGGAATTTAATGAGGAAACACATTAGGAGCAAAAAGTGCACCACCACCATGATTTCTTTAAGTTAATTATGAAACCAAATTGCTGCTACAACAGAATAACACCATGCACATTAATATATTCAATCTAATGTTCTGTCTATGAAGAAATATTATTTCCACAAAAGTGGAAACCAAAAAGAAAAAGAAAATACTAATCCACAAACTTTAATGCCTGAACATAAGTGTGAGAAGTGGGTGATATATATTTCCACTACAAGGTTAAAAGCATCCAACAAAGTGCACTTGCAGGCTGAAAAACCTTCCAAGTGTATGTGATCAATGGTCACCAACCATTTAGACCAAAGGGTATATAGTGACTTTATTGACGTATGCATAAAATATTTCACTACTAGCCCAACAATATAAATTACCAAATAGATAGTACCTGGTGAGAAGAATCTGTAGCAAATCCAACATCCCTGCATTGAGCTCCGACTGGCACTGCAACTGCAGAAAACCAGTCACTAACATTAGCCACATAAAGCACTTTTGCCAGTGAAAGTGGACTTCCAAAGTCATCACCAAGATGCCCCTGGCCTTTCTGGCTGGCTGCAAACTCAGCTACAAGAGTGTCACTCTGTCGAATAGTCGTTTTGAAAGTGAACCTTGAATCAATTCCAGTTCTCATTCCAGCTCTATTAAAGGCATCATAATCCTGCTGATCAACATTATCCTTCATCAATAAAGCTCCTAAGACATCAACCTCTCCCATTACATGAGTATTGGCTTCTTTGAATGGGCTTCCAGTGGAAGATTTGTAGAAGGACAGTATTCGCTCAACCTTATCTTGTCGGTCTCTAAGCTTCATTAAATCTGAAAATGCTTCCCGCTGCAACCGCTTCAAGATTTCTATCTGAAAAGACATTTTAGGAAGAATGGTAAAGCCCTATAAGACATCACATGGCTTATTATGAAACCAATAAAATCAAAGAAAAAATTGCAAATTGAAGAAGCATAAGATGACTGCTTATCAGATTCAGGATATTATATTGCAATTTGAAAATTGACCATGAATGGAAGTAGAAGAGTCATGAGATCTCAAATGGTTTTGTTGTAACCACACCATCTCATAAACTTAACTACAAACCTTGAGATGATGATCCCAGCAATACATGCAAAAAAAAATATTCACAGAAGGCTTAGGTTTATCCTTACAAGAAAAATGAAACAAATGCCATCTCTTTACAACATTGAAAGATAAGAGGGATACTCCTTATCATGGGAGGAAACTATTACATTTATGATTCTTTTGAATACCCAGGAGAACGTGCAGCAATAATTTCCAAGTCTGGCCCTGAATATTGTAGTTTAAATGCTATTGGTGGCTGTGGTTGAATGGATCGATGCTATTGTGAAAGCAGATACACAAGGTGCAATAATCAATAGTAGCTTAACAGGACATGGGCAAGACTTGATGGGGGAAAGACTCTTGCTATCTATTAATTCAAAAGTTATCAGTTGATGGGGGAAAGACTCTTACTATCTATTCATTAAAAAATTATCATTTTAGATCCACATGGATATCACCCCCATAATTTTTGTAGCACCTAGAAAATAATAATAACAATGCCTCCTTTTCAATATTTCCAGTGCTTCAAATGCTTAGATGTGTGCACTTTTCATGAATCGTCAAGGACTTTATCAAAGTAAATTGGTAGCAGGCATAGTTCAAAGTTTTGGTGTTGGCTGCAAACTAGATGTCTCGAGACAAATCAGTAGTGGCATCTCAGTTTAATAACGATGACACATAAAATACTCTAGTTGAAAAGTTTAAAATATTCTAAAAAAGTAATAAAATCTTCTTTAAAAACAGTACAACAGATGTACTCAACAAATTAATAAAAAAACATTTATTATTTCTTAACTTGCTTAAATAATCATAAAAATACTTGCTTTGGTGGATCTATCATAATATCAATAATTTAAAAATTCTAGTATTTCAAGTATAATTATTTTTCCACTAGAAACATATATTTTATTGTCAATTCCACATTGAATGATGGAGAGCATATTGGCTCTGGAACTTGCATGGCTTGAAATCATGTAGTAATGCTGTATCAGCAATAACTTGATTGAATCTATGATCCTTGGTAACAGGAGATGGCAGATGGTGGAATTTTTGTTCTTGTGAACAAGCATAAGAAGCTCAAGACTGCTTTAAATGACTGCAGATTCTCAAGAAAGACTTGGCGATGTCAATGCAGCTAAAGATAACTCATAACCGCGCCAATGTGCTCTTCAAGGCAGAGAATTTATGGAAGGAAAAGTCAAGAAAAATGGCTTAAGAGATTTTAATTGTGTACATATTTCTCTCAACCAATCCTTATTTTTTTATTAGGATGAAAGGTTCTTTTCTCTGACTTATTGAGAGATGAACAAAAAGAAAATATAAGGAAGCAACATACTAATTTCTAGATTTAGATATAGGGTTAGGATTTTTAAATCCTGCAAAATCATAGTATATTCCTTCCCAAAGGTTGAATGAAAGGTTGGTCATCTTTATCAACCAAAAATAAATTCTTCCTACTCATGCCCAGTAAGGAAGAAAAAAAAGAGCAAAATTTTAATTTATCTAAGTAGCATTGTTCCATGATTTTTTTTTAATAGGTGATCAAAATCAATTTATAAAAAGTAATGCTGGAGAAGGCATTCCAAAGTACACAGGATGTATACAAAGAAACACCTCAAAGCAACACAAAAACAAAGAGAAACATCAACAACACCGGAGAAGGCATTGTTCCATGATAAGCTCGGGTCATTTTGAGAAACTATTAAACACACATTGTTAAAGTAATCTTTGAGCTTTTTGATAAATGCATGTTGCCTAGAAACAATTCTAGTATTACTGCATTGACCCTAAAACTTGAGAAACTAGTCACCCATCGCTCTGCCTTTCCTAAAAAATTTTTGCCAAGTCTTTTTGTAGTCTTCAAATAAGTTGTCCATAGATATTTGAGGGACGCCTTTCTTCAAAACAAAATTGAAGTCATCAAAGTGACTAATTCTCTACATCACATGTCGATTATCTTTCACATCTGGAAATGAACTTCATCGACTCGCATGAAGCAAGTTTTCTCCAACTTGCTAAAGAAAGGGCAAATTAGCTCTACTGTTTCACATTGGATAATAATTCTAGAATCAAGTGTCCAAATGATCCAATAGCAAACCCCTTTATATAAAAGAAAGAATATTAAATATCTCAAAAGAAACCAAGAAAAAAAACATAGAAGTGTTCTATGGTAGATGAAATAGATATAAAGTTGCATTTAAACTCTAAAATTGAGTTCTCTATAATCAAAAGCTCAACCCAGTTCAACTTGTTCTATCAAGAATTTCATATCACTAATTTCCTGCTTCACTTGTTGCGTGTCACTCCATTTGTCTTCCCTGATTATACGGAATGAAAATTATTCAAAACCCACACATATTTTAAACTCTTCATTCAAAAGCCAATGAAGTTAAACAAGAAGAAGAAAAAACAAAGTAAAGGAATTCAAAGAAGCTCATTTTCCTTCCTTTCCCTTACTTTCCCTTTCCTCACTGAGATCCAAACCCGTGTTAAGAAAATGTGCAAGTTTCTCCGGTGAATTAGAAATAAGGGGCAGCATGCCGTTATGAAATGGCATCAGAATTTCTCAAGAGTCGTATAGACTGAGCAAATGGGCGGCGCATATAAAAAAATCAGCCTTTATAACAATAAACAGTAAAGAAGATAATCAAACATCGGGCAGCACCATTGAATGAAGAAAAGAAACAACTGAAGGGAGAATATTGGAAATACCGGATTGCGGTCGCGGCGGGGAACGAGGCCGTTAACGAATTCGTGGCTGGACTTGGCGAATCCTTTCAATTTGTCAAAAACTGATGTTATGGGCTCCATTCCTAAACCCTAGCGCAGCGTGGGTGATCGAGCTGGAATTTGAAAAGGCCACACCTGAGTCCTGACCAGAGCTTCGAGGGACGCATTCGGGAGTCGGGCTTTCTCATGAGATTTTGTGAATCGGGTTGCCATGTCACGCTAGGTTTTCAGACGTTTAATGGCCTGGGCTTAGCCCAATTGGTGGCCCAGGCCATAATCGCACCCGCCATCGGTTAACAAACTCTTATTTAATATCTATCCCTTCCTCAATCGTTGGGGCAAGAGGATCTACTGTGATAGAAAGCAAGATAGATGACATGGGTTTATCTTGAGCATCCAAAAGGGTAATGATATGTGTAGCAATGAAGCCAACAAAGCTTGAGTTGGAGAAATCCCTGGAAACTATTCATAAGATTAGATTATCCAATCCTCCAAGAACATCATGAACCTCAAAAGTGTGCACCAATTTGGTTCGTGGTCCCAAGGACCAGAGGCTAAGGATCAAGGGACCATTACCAATAAGATTTGAAGAAAACCTTATCCATGCCTAACTCGTAAGAGCCTTGTATCTAAACCAATAAGAATGGGAAGCTAACCTCTTTATCTAGCAAGCCAAACAAAATTTTCCACGAGTGATCCCTTCTGTCTTATGAAGACAAAGACAACATGGATGGAAGTTCTTTATTTGAACCCCTTGATTCATCCCTGATTTTTCTTGGTACTTTGATCTAGTAAGACTTCTAGAAGGTTTGGAGTGGTCCACCTCAAGCATCCACAAATGAGTGCTATTACAAAAGGGACTCAATTATGAAATTTAAAAAAAAAAAAAATGTAGGAGCTAGGACCCAAATTGTTCTCTTTCCTCTGGCCGAATAGTTCTATTTCCTCTGAACAATCAAATAAAAAAGGGAAAAAGGAAAAACAAGTTACAAAGACAGATGTGAACTAGAAAGATTGAAGGTAAACGATTCATTGAAATGAGCATGAATTGAGTGATGGTTACGTATGAAGTACAAAAGAGAGATTTCAAGGACCATCACCCACTTCACAAATGTAGAAGAATTTGGTATATTTAAAATACTAATGAAAGTTTAACAACCAGACAAAAAAATCAACCATTCTTAAGTGCCATGTAGAGCATGCCAACTGCTTTACTAAGCTCTGAAAACATATTGAACTAAGGTTCGTAAGCTAAATGGTCTTTGTTTTTTTGTAATTTTTTGCTTTAGTAATCCCGAAGAAATGCATAAAACAAGAAATGGTAGGCATTGAAACTATTGAACATCATCCCTAATGGATCGAACATAACATGTTGGATGGGATCCCCTCCCACCCCAACATCATTAAGAAGTTGAATCTATTGTTATGTCAATGGAAGCTTTAATGCAAACAATGTTATCGAGAACACAAAGATAAAATAATCACATACGATATATGAGGTTTTAACATGATTGGACCAATCATACCTACGTCCATGGATGAGAGAGAATCATTCCACTATACAATAAAGAATATTATAAAGGATAAGAACTAGATTCAATTATTGGGTTCTCGAAATATCCCATGTTTCCCCATCCTTGTATTCATACCCTATTATAAGCTCCCTCGTTCCATTAAGTATTTTTCGTTCTCTTTCACATCTTTATCCACTTCGTATAATCTCTTTATAAAGATATTTCCAATAACCTTCTTCATTTTACAAGCAAATATAATATTACAATAATACATTAATTTATGAAATATTCTATATAATATTCTTTACAATTTTTTTTCCTAATTTGGAATTTGGGACATTTCCTAACAAAGTTTGTTCTGTTACATATGGTACACAAGGTTTTAACGTTGTTTGGTCAACCATGCTCACGTTCACGAATGAGAGAGAATCATTCCATTCTACAATAAAAAATATTACAGAGAGCAAAACTAGATACAACTATTGAGTTCTCAAAACATTTTATGTTTCCCCACTATTTGTATTCATATCCTGCCATGAGTCTTCTCGTTCCACCGGATGCCTCTTGTTTTTTCCTCACATCTCTATCCACCTTGTATAGTCTTTATAGACTCATTTCTATCTCATAACTTTTTCCTCTCATAACCTAAAATATTTATAATGATATTTCCAACTATTTTTCTTATTCTATAAGGAAATCTAATATTACAATAATATATCAATTTAGGAAATATTCTATAAAATATTCTTTATAAAAAGGAATCTTTATTAATTTTGATTGCGCTTATTATGCATTGATTGTACTTTTACCGTCTTTAATATTAATGATTGTCGGCTTAAAATGACTTTTGAGCCTTGAAGTCTGGCGTTTTATGCTTAGTAACAATTGTGTTAATCAATGCACTTAATTCTTATTGTAGTTAATACTTGGTAGGTGGGAATGCTGAGTGCCTAGATGGTTTATATCTGTTTACATCTTAGGGTGGATGGATAATACTACATGACAATTGCACATGACAGACATTGTGCTAGATAGAGTGTAGGAATCATGCTAGACGATGATGAATGTCCCATAGATGTAACGTCCTTGTTGTATTCCACAAGGTTGCGAGACCAAATAGACAAATACCCTATATGGGACCAAACAAACCCCTGCACCGGGGTTAGAGATTAGTTTTTGATACCATTTGTAACAACTTGTGCATCCAATTATGTAGATATTATCTTGTTTGGGTCCAATGGGTTCTTATAGCTTTAAAACCTATTTATATAGTTGAGAGAAGTATTACTGAGTTTAGGTTCAAAATAATCTATTTATTGAAAAAAATGGTAAAAATAGTACCCATCTCAAAATATTTGTCAAACTAATCTTTTGTATCCACGTAGGCATCCAGATGAGTTTTTGTTGTTTTGTGTAAAAAAACCATTGTTGGTGACTATGGTTTTAAAAGTTGCAAAAATATCCTTAAAACCACAGTTACTAACTATGGTTTCAAAATTATTTTTAACCCCCATCCATTTTAGTGATATTTTGATTTTAATATTATTTTTAAATATTTTTTATATCATAATAACCATAAAAACCACAATTAGTAATTGGGGTTTTAAAAATATCATAAAAACCATAGTCACGGACTGTGGTTTTACAATTTTCTTGAAAGCCACAGTTACTAATTGTGGTTTCAAAATATTTTTAATTCCTGCCCGTTTTAGTGGTATTATGATTTTAATATTATTTAAAAAATATTTTTTATCATAATAACCATAAAACCACAGTTAGTAACTGTGGTTTTAATAATATTATTTTAAAAATATTTTTTTATAATAATAACCCTAAAACCACAGTTACTAACTGGGGTTTTAAAAATATCTTACAATTTTCTTTAAAACCACAGTCACAGACTGTGGTTTCACAAATATTTTTAAAGGGAACTCATGTAATCATAACTAAAAAAAGTATGAGATTTTAGAACTTTATTTTTTTATTTTTAATTTTAGTGTCAATTATGCATGTGCCAAAATTTCTTAACGATGTACCAAATTTCCTTAAAGTTCGTTTTGGAGTGGGGAAAATTTCTTAAATTTTTCCATTGTCAGTTGATTTTTTTTTTTTTTTTTACAAATTATCCTTAATAAATTTTTTCATTACGACTGTTTTAAAATTATATGTATATATATTTATTTATTTATCTTTTTTTTTTTTTTTTTAATATTTTCCTTGAAATTTCTCAAAAGGAATAGCCTCCAACCAGCTGAGTACATCTTGATTAATTCTCCCAATTATCTCCATATGCATGTTGAATTTTTTTACCTTAGTTTCTAAGACGGCTCTGCATAAAAGTTGTTTCAAGCATTGTCCTTAAAGCGAGTCATAAAGTTGCTAGCAAGATGGCGCATACAAATCTGATGATATGCATTTGGCTCAAACCAACCAAGATAAACATTAGCAAATGCAGCCATAATGCCTGGATGACGATCAAAGATAACATAAAGACCCCTCCTTTGAGTTACTCGATTTCTAATACATGCCAAAACCATCCGCAACTATCAACATTTTCACCCTCAGTTAATGCAAAAACAAGAGGAAACAATTGATTATTTCCGTCACAACCCATGACAATCATTACAGTGCCCTTATACTTCCCATACAAGTGTGTACCATCAATAGTTAGCACAGGACGACAATGCTTGAAGCCTTCTATGAAAGGATGAAATGCCCAAAAGACTCGCTAAAATACCTCTTCATTTCGCATATTACCTGGGAATGTTTTAGAAATTACAATACATCCTGGATTGGCTTGCTTTAAGGCACCAAAAAAATGTGGCAGTTTAGCGTATGATTTATAGAAATCACCAAACAAATTAGTTAATGCTTTATGCTTGCCTTTTGAAGCCTTAGTGTATGAGATCTGGTACCTGAATCTTTCTACAACACTTGCTTGAATTGTAGCCACTGAAAGTGTGAATTGTGTCTTAATCATTCCCTCTATATGGACGACTATCAGGTTTGAGTTTAACTGATGATGATCTTGGTTCATGCAAGGATTGACACATGTGTGTGGGCCACTATATTTGTTGATCTTAAATAAAGATGACCCTTTAACAACCGTAGCTAGAAGTCTTCAAGGACATTGAGACTTTTCAGCTTTCTTGCATTTTAAGACCAACGATTTCTTTGTGGATGACAAAACAATATACTCTTGGTGCAAATTAATAGAGTACATCTTGACAACATGTTGTAAATCTCCTTTGGAATTAAATATTTGGCCAACTATGAACTCTCCAATTGGATGTTCCATAAGAGTGGTTCCCCGCAGGGTCCAATCATTTGACACAACATGACCAATGTTTTCAACATTTTCAAACTATGGTGATGGTGCCAAATGATATTGCATTAGAGATAATTCAATTGGGTCATCTAAATCCTTTGTATCTGGATTGTTTGACAAGTTACATCCTTCCCCATCCACAACCACATATCTCATTTGTTCTCTTTCAATTGCCTCACGAACAGATAAAAAAGGCGAGCTACCTTCCTATCCTGATTATCATCATTATGAACATCCTCAGCTCCTACATTGTCATCATCACATTGTCTTCCTTCTTCGTCTTCCTTATCCTCTTTTGATTTATGCTCAAAAGTAAATGCATTTTGAACATTACTAGTACCATCATTTTCACCAAGTAACAAAGGTATGCAATTACTAATTGGTGAATTCATTTGTAAGTCAATAGGTACTTGTTCAACAAATAACTCAACTTTATCCATCCCAAATCTGTTATGCATTTCTAACATTCGAGCTACACCACTATCATTCTTTACTGGGCAAGGTTTGAATTTATTCCCTCTTTTCATAGGATACTTACAACTAAGAAGTAATCGAAAATGTTCTTTATTGATGTCAGTGACCGAGTATATCATTTCCAACAGTTGTTCATATGTTGTCCCAAGAGGCACATCAACAGGTTCAACCACAACTCTATTCCCAACATAATCAATATTGGTTTGTGTTCTCACCATTTTCCCATTACAAAAACAAACTATTGTCACTGATAAATTAGACATAGTTTACCTATAGAAGAAGTCAAAAAAATCAAATCAATTTCATTTTTAACCACAAAATTACATAATAGAAAACATTAGTAATAACATCAATTTGTAATGAAATAACAAATAACAATAATAGGGTATGTTATTAACAATAATCAAATAACAAATAACACCTTAATATCCAAATAATTCAATATTTTTTTAATAATATTTTCTTATTATTTATTACCATTAAAATTGAATAAAATATTGTTATTTTTCCATTAATAATTAAAATGTCGTTGTTTAAGCTACCCATATTAAGTGGGAAATTTTTTTAAATTTTTCCAAAATTTGATTTTATATAAGTTTCAAATATTGATATAAAGTGTACATATTCAGCATAATTAATAGTTACGACTATAAATATTTTAATATTTTCCATTAAAATAATTAAAAAAGAGAAAGCGGAGAAGACATATTAATACACTTTTGCTTATATTTGGTTAATTTTTTAATTTTTCTAATTTAATAAAATTTTTACAATTTATAATTTAATAAGTTAAATTTTAAGTAAAAACTAATATTTTTTATATATTAAATTTGTTTTTAGTGTTATTTTTTTTCTTTTTCTTTTTTTAATAATTTAATATTTTGGTAATGGTTTTACATGTCATGAATGAAAGTTTTAAAAAATGTAACATTAATAATAACATTTTTAAAATATAATTTTGATTTGCTTAAACAGGAGGACTAAGTGTTTTTTTAGATTTTTTTTGAAAATATTTAACATTTTCATACAATATAATTCAAAAGTCCATTTTTAAGACTTATTAACAATTTAATAAATTTAAAATACTTGAAAAAATATATTAAAATATACCCAATAAGGCCATTTTTAAAACATGTTTGGTTGAGTTAATAAAAAATATTTTTTATAATGATTAAAACAAAAAACATGTTTAGAAGTTGTTTTTTTTTTTTTTTTTTTTTTTTTTTTTTTTTTTATAAAAAAAAAAATTTAATGTTTTCTTCATAACTCTTCTCTATTTATAGAAAAAGATATAAATAAAAAAATTCAACAAAATATAATAATAAGAGGGTGATGGATTTGAATGGGAAATCAAGAAAGTTAGGTTTTGGGCTTCTGATATCTAAACATTATGAAAATGGAAACCCATTTTTACCATTTTTAATTTTACAATGTTAAACCCAAAATATTTTGGGTTTCATGCACTGTGGGCTAAGGTGGTTTTTAATACCTATAGTTTTGCCTAAAATAAAAAAATACCAAATCAACATTTTGCCTAATATTAAAAAAAAATTACCAGCTGGGGAGGTTTTTAATGCCTAAAGTTTTGCCTAAAATAAAAAAAATATTAAATCGACATTTTGCCTAATATTTTAAAAAAAATTAGAGGTGGTTTTCAATGCTTAAAGTTTTGCCTAAAATAAAAAAAATACAAAATCGACATTTTGCCTAATATTAAAAAAAAAAAAAAACCAACTGAGGTGGTTTTTAATGCCTAAAGTTTTACCTAAAATAAAAAAATACCAAATCAACATTTTGCCTAATATTAAAAAAAAAAAAAAATTACCAGCAAGTTATTTTTTCTGCGAATCATGACCTTTAATCATCTATTTCAATCAACTTAGTTTGCTTGGTAATTTAACATGTTTTTGATGTTTTTAGTGGTTTTCAGTTAAAGGATAAATGATGCCTAATTGATAATGCAGAATAACAGGAGATTTTTGGAAAGCAGAAATCCTGAAAAAGCCAAGGCTTGTGTTCACTAGGGTAGGAGTGCACACTGATTGTTGACAGAGTGCAACATTGACACAAATATGCCATATGTGCACATTAAAGGTGCACATTTGGGCAGCTTGGGCATCACTTGGCATTTCACCTAAAACACTGAGATTCATCTATTTGAGGTACATGATCCAGATTAACACCTCTTTTATAATAAGATAGTGTCTTTTATGACATACAACTATTAGCCAAAGTGTCATTACATGATGTCAAAAAACTTGGATGAAAGAATGCTAACCCAACAATTGGACATCACACAAAAGTTCAATAGTTTAGTTCAAAAACTATTCTAGTAGCCTAACATGAAGAAATATGTTGCAAAGAATCTCAGTCATTGTTCTGTTGGCTGTTTGAAGAGATGGGATTAGAAAGTATTCTCTATTGACTATTCATAGTGTTTCTACTGTTATCTATCCATGGTGGAATCATTTTATAGTTCTTGAAAATGAGAGTTGGTCCCTGCCTAAAAGAATAGCACTCCTAAACAGTGATTACAGACAAATGCCTAATGGTGGACTATTTGATCAATGTGGATGCTCTATGCCAAAGCAATGCATTGAGTGTAAAAGAGAATCAGAATCAGTTTATTCCTCTCACTGCAATGTGAGATGACTCTGAAGTTCTCAGCATTTGTGTTCTCTCTAGGGATTGTTTTATGCCAAATTGCTGTATTACATCAATTAGAGAAATGGAATCAGTTGATTACCCTCTTTGCATTATGAGATGGCTTGGTTGTTGGCTTTTGTGTTTTCTCCTTCAAGGATTAGGTGGGTGATGCCTAGAGGAGCAGAAGAGATATTAGAGTTCAAATAGTAGACTTGGCCTTAGGAAGAAAAAGGAAGTGTGAAGGAGTGTCCTTCATGCAATATTCTGATAAGAAATAGGAAAATCTTTAGTAATGAAAATTTTCCATTAGCAAAGTTGAAAATGATTTTTTTCTTATCTTGTTTTCTGCTTGAATTTCTTAGTTTGCTGTTTTCCTTCATTCAACCTAGAAAACAATTGGGTTGATGCTTTGGTATGTAGAATGAAACCAAAACTCAGAAACTCTCTTGTAAGCAGCCTTGCTATTCATACGTCGAAATATTGAGGGGGTCTTCCAATAACATGTTACATTTTATTACACTAGAGAATGGGCAAGATGGAGAATGGTCAAACTGTATTCCATCCCAAGCTAGAGATAGATCAGGAGTTCCTATGTGGCAGCATGGGCAGACCAATTAATTAACCCCATTGCCAACTCTGACTAAGTAGCACCTTAAATATCTATTTTATTGTTTTGTTGCCAACTACATTAGGGAGGGGCTTTGGCGTAGAGGGTTAATGTCCAAACAACATCAACTATAAATAATAGAAATCAACAAAGGCTCTGGAAAGTATCAGATCCAAGGTATCCAACTAACCAAACCCAAAAAAATATTGAGAAAGTTTCCAATCTTCCTAATAAAATATTCATCTCATTTACCCAAACCTTTTTTCCATTAGTCGAATAAAGAAAATGTATAGAAAGCAAGATGATGTACAGAAAGCCCAAGAAAATATTAAAAAAAAAACCAATAAATCAAAAAATCGAAAAAATTTAAAACTTAAAACCAAATCCACATTTTCCATCTGCTCTGCTCCCTTTCGAAACCCCAATCCAAAAAAACCCTAACCTCTTCGAGTCTCTCTCTCTCCCCCACCTTCATCCATGTCTCTCCTGCTACTTCTCACACCTACAACTAGCATGCTTCATCTCCCAATTTACTAAGTCTCAGCCGTTGTTTCCTATGACGAGGCCTACAACCAAGGAGTGGAAGATATGAAAGGAATTTTGGATCACGATGAAGATGAATCATGGGCAGATCAACATTGCTTCTTTCTTTGCTCCTCTATCGATGGTTTTGTCTGGAACTTAGACCCACAACTTGTTCAATTTCTCATCCTCTTCACATTAATCAGGATTCCGGGATGAGAGGAAAATGAGGCAAAGGTTAGGGTTTTTCGGGTTCTAGGATAAGAGGAAGACAAGGTGGAGGTTGGGGTTTTTCAAGTTTTTTAGGTAGCTATGAAATTGAAAACAACTTGAGATTTTTAAAATTTTCAAAGGTTGATTTTAATATTTTGTTTTCCTCTGTTTGGTTAGTGAGAAGGCTAAGGAAAATGAGGGGGAAAAAACTCATGAACCACTCTGTTACAGTGCTTCAAAAACTTACCTAGCCACTACAAAACGTTGCTAGTGGAGCTGCTAATGGGAGCCGCAGACGGCGAGGAGAGAAAATGGGAGCCGCAGATGGTGGGAGCCGCAAAAAAGAGAAAATACTTTGTTGAATGATTTCGGAAAAAAATTGGGTCTTCAAAGTAAAAGACTAGTTTGACAAATATGACTTGCTGATGTGGATTCAAAAGACTATTTTGACAAATAGTTTGAAAGATGTATTATTTTGAGTTTTTTTTTTTTCAAGTAAACCCTACTTTGGCTGTAAACTCAGTGTTACTTGATGTGACATCACACCAATCTCATCCAACACTTTTCTTTGTATCATGCATGAGATACGCATGTCAAGAAAGTTGCATAAGGAAAGCTTTTTATCTAAAATTGTGGAAGGAAAAAGTAGAATCACCATTAATCCCTTTAGCTATGTGATTGATTTTATTTTTAAAATAATATCTTAAAATCATTTTTAAGAAAAATGAGGACAATTTTAATTTTTAAAAGCTTAATTAAATAAAAACATAATTATCTTCAAAAATCTAAATAAACAAAATTAGGAAGTGTAGACTCATCCTTAAAAATAGTTTTCATGCATGAATTTTTTCTTTAAATATTTAAGAAGAGCTCATCTATATAAGGTTAAAGATAAGGGCTTCCCTACCTACTTAAGTAAGTTTATTAAATTTGATATACAAAGGTTTAATATAAAAATTAAGAAAAAATTATTTTCGTTCATATTCAATGAATTTTAATAATATTTATTTATTTTCCAATTTTAAAAATATAATTCAAAAGCCAGTTTTATTTTTGTCATCAAATAAGCTGTGAATGATTGAATTTGAGGGATGCGGATGTGAACGGAGAAGTACTGATTTGGTGTATATTTAAAAAAAAAAGGGAATTTTTTCGTTTTTATTTTTTTATTTTTATTTTGCCAAAAAACCAATATTTTTAGTGCAAACTCCGTAAGGTGCCTAACGATAGTGAAATGGGAAAGTTCTCACGCTTGTTTGATTAGCCATTTTTTCCAAAGCTGGTACAGTGACGAAAGCGCAAGGACAGCACACAAATACTCGTGCTCACCACAAGACAACACGCGCAGAGGCCCATTCTCAATATCCTCTATATCCCCGCCTTACCTACAGTTTTCAGACAGACTTGCTTAGCCCACCGAGAGAGGCGCTATGGAGAGGCTTATCCACTCCTCTTCTTCCCTCCTTTCCAAACCCCGTCTAAAACCCGCCCATTCTCCCCACCGCCTCTCCCTATACGACGCCCTTCCATTCCGGCTTTCCTCGCTTAAGCGTCCTGATTTCGTTCAACTTGGCTCGGTTTTCTGTGCTCTCGAGAATTCACCCTCTTCTTCTTCTTCTTCTGCTTCTTCGTCCTTTCGCCGCCTCAGATTTCATGCTCATTGCTTGAAGAAGGGGCCGTCGTTTTCTTCTTCCCCCGATCCAGATGTTTCGTCGACACCCGGATCTCATTTTCTCAAGCGCAGAGTGGGAGCTGCTTCGAATCAACAAAAGGTGTGTTGTGTTTTGCCTCCATATCGGTCCTTCTTGTTCTGATAAAAATTTGGGAGTGGAAAATTCAATTGTGGTTTTGATGTTCTTTGTTTTGGCTTTTAGAAGATCGAAAAGCTTCGCTTTAGTCGGGTGATTTTTTTTTTTTTTCCTTTTCCCACTTTTTTCTCACCAACCAAACGGAGCAGAAGGACATCTTTCTTTTTTCCCTTTTTGGTTTCCACCGAGTTAAGTTAATGTATTGGCTTTGATTTTAATTCTTCTCTTGTTCTTCTGTTTTTTGTTGTTGTTAAGTACTTAAATGGTAGATAGAATCGGTTTGTTAGCTAATTCAAAAATCAACCTTTTGTTTTTTTTTTCCCTGATGAGTAGAATATCAGAAGAGCATTCTTTTAGTTATTGTTTGATTCTGCTTTATTCTCAATATTATTCCTCCTCCCCCATTTCGTTATGCCTCAATTTTTAGCATCGAAAGGATTTTAGGTGGCACCTTCTTTTGCTTGAGTTCTATTGGGTGAATGTGGAAGATGAATTTAATGTCAAAGAATGGTGGTTTCTTGTCAGTTTCATATGAAGCTGTTTTCCTATCTGTTAGGGTGAGATTCTCTAGAAGAATTGAGGTCAGTTCAGTCGGTTTTGGAGCTTCATTTGCAGAGTGGGGGTTTTTGGTTAACAAAATCAGAGGCATTATGGTTTAGTTGTTGCAGGAAAAAACAAATACTGGGACTGGGAAGAAATGGCTTCATTGATCTTGCTTTAGGTCAACATAGTAACACTAACATAGGCCATGTTTAGAATGCTGGGATAGAGAATGGGAATGGACAATCAATTCTGTGGCTTTTTCATTCATGTTTTTGAATTGATTGTCATGGAAGCCAAATCCTACTCTCATCAGGATTTTGATTCCTCTCTTCTACTTAGTATATTATGTTTATCCCCATTCTCATCCTATTCCCATTACTATTCTCACTTACCAAATGCACCCATAAGTTCCAGAAACTGCACAATCTTCTCCAATTGGAATGGGTATCTGGATGTTAGCAAAGTGATTTTCCTATAAGCCTTGGAAGTCAAAATGCCAACAAGATTTTCTTTGTCTTTAGTCAGAACTAATGAAACTAATGAACTGGCAAGTCCTTATAGTCATAAATTTATGAGGGTGTGGAGGAAAACACCATTGTAAGGCAGTTCCCACTGTTGTATATCTTAACCATATTTAATGTCGTAATTCTTATTGATTCTTGATAAACTAAACAGCTTGTTCTTTTTAAAATATTCCAGGTCATTACTGCTGGAGCAGTA
The DNA here is from genome assembly GCA_030254885.1 of Vitis rotundifolia. NCBI lineage: Eukaryota > Viridiplantae > Streptophyta > Magnoliopsida > Vitales > Vitaceae > Vitis > Vitis rotundifolia. The sequence goes on along the minus strand of CM058168.1, from coordinate 12,258,735 downwards.
CTACTAGTGTCAGCTCTCTTTGTGCTCTTAGTCCACCCAATTATTACTTCTTCAGCGTATGCTACTGGGTTCTCTGCTGCTTCTGCTGTCAATGGAAAAATTGTTCGCACTGAGCTGCTAAGTAGTGCTTGGACTGGCTTCTTTGCTGGTTGCTTACACACACTGTCAGGACCAGACCACCTTGCTGCTTTGGCTCCGCTTTCTATTGGGCGCACCAGGGTGGAGAGTGCTCTAGTTGGAGCACTTTGGGGCTGTGGCCATGATGCTGGGCAATTGATTTTTGGTTTGCTGTTTCTAGTACTCAAGGATCGGCTTCATATAGAGATTCTCCGCACATGGGGCACAAGAGTGGTAGGCTTCACCTTACTGGTTATTGGTGCCATGGGAATAAGGGAGGCATCAGAGTCTCCTGCACCTTGTGTTGTCCTGGAAAATGGCGAGTGTGATGTTAGCATGTATGATTCGCTCGAAGCTCCAGTTGTTGGAAAGAAGAAAATTGGGTTTGCAACTTTTGCTACCGGCATTGTTCACGGATTACAACCAGATGCCCTAATGATTGTCTTACCAGCACTTGCCTTACCTTCACGCATAGCTGGTGCTGCCTTTCTGGGTATGTTCTTGATTGGAACAGTAGTTGCAATGGGAAGTTACACGGTGTTTATAGGTTCATGCAGCCAGGCATTAAAAGAAAGGGTCCCTAGAGTAACCGAGAAACTGACTTGGGCTTCTTCACTTATAGCAATTGCTCTTGGACTTGCCATCATTTTCAGCCAGTTTTTTGGGTTCAGCCTTTATTGACTTATCTTATGGTCTTCCGGACAAAGCCCCTTACAAAGTTGCGCAAGGAACTCTCCATCTCCACAAGAATCGTCATCCATCTTTTCTTTCTTACTTAGAAGTTCAGATTCCATACTCAAAGAATCTCTTTTAGGATTTTCATGGAACACGATGTAGCTTTACATATGATAGCTTAGATAGATAAGCATATTTCTTGTGACTATTGTTCCAATCAAATCATAGTTTTCTTCTCTCTAATTTAGTTGTGAATTTGGTACTACTGCCGACTTTATTGTTCTGGTTTAATATGGAATGACTTATGGTAGAATGTAATTAATGGTATAAGTAGAAAAAATGTCAACTCTCACCTACCTCTATTATTGGGCCCCAGCCACCAAACCAATTACTAATTTCAACCACAATCATACCCACTTGTCTAAACCCATTAATTCATGCTAACATAATGGAAGAATAGTCAAATTCTATGGTCGAATATTGTCTATTAATAGAAAAAATAAAAATAAAAACCAGAAAAGTAAAGCCCACTGATGCGTACCCACCTCTCCAACCATGAGTTTTTCTAAGAGTGGACCAATATGTAGTCCATCAACCTCTGTATCTGTCCATATATAAAATAGTGAGATCCGAGATCCCTTTTGACCACTGTTTTGTTGTCATTCGAATGATCCTAGCAAAGATATTTGCAAATCAAATTTCACAGTTCCAATTTAATGGTTGAGGAAAACTTCAAATGATTTTCAAATCCCTTGGTCAGCGTCCTAGAGATTTGGTAGCTTTAGGCTTTGAAAGTGGCATACATTTTTTTCTCCAGAGAGTTTTTGAAAAACAGAAGAAATTGGTAAGACATTTTAGGTTATAAAATAGATACAAAACAGAAGTGCTTCAAAAAGAACAAATGGAACTTCCACTCGTTCTTTATTATTGGCACCGGCGAACCAAACTCTTGAACTAGCTGCCCCAACAATTTCCATATCCACTTGTCTGACCAATCAATTTACCCTAATTGGTTCACGCTAACAAACCAAATATGACTAAATTGGCCGCAAAGAAACCCCACCTCCCTGGTACCCGGGCCACGTGCACCCTCTGTCCGCAACTTCAAATCCTGTGCTTATAATTCGATTCAAACTTATATATGAAAAGAAAAAATTTATAGAAAAATAAAGAAGAATAAAAGGATGTGTTATAGCTTGGTGACTCGAATTCTTTTTTGGTCAGACCTGAAAGTTCGTGATTTCATATATGACGAAGAAAAAATATGTATTATTATTTTCTTGTTGTCTATTCCCGTTTTTCATTAATGGGATGAATATTCAATATATTACCAAACTTAAAGGGTTTGGATAAGGTGAAGTAGGAGTATGTAGTTGTCCATGCTGTCATTAAACATAAAAAAAAAAAAAAAAAAAAAAAAAAACAGAGTAAAAACTTTGACCATTGCACGTTTTATTTATATGAGCCAGAGGATATGTGACGGTTTCTACACCACAACAACATAAAAAGTTTTTTATAGGAGAAATGAGAAACAAAATGTAAAGGAACTATTGGCTCAATGGTAGGAATCTGGCATTGTTGGGTGTTGATGTGTACATGTTGAAGTGTTAATTTCTGTATCTTCTCTAACAACCCCCTCAAATGAAGGGGACTTTATTACACCGAGTTTGGATTTGAGATACTGATGTCAAGTATTAGCTAAGGCCTTGGTTAAACAATCTATAAGTTGATTACAAAAGGGCACACATCTGACTTTTAAATCTTGTTGAAGAATTTTATCCTTTACATTAATGGTTAATCTTTAGGTGCATAGTTTCAAAATCGAATTGATTATTGAATCGAAAAAGTTACTAGTTTGTAGTTTAATAGTCGGACCAATAGTTGAATTGATGATGTTATAAATACATAATTTATATATTATTTAAATTAAAAATATTATATAATTTTTTTTAGATATATAAAGAATTAAACATCAATAATATTTATTTTTTATTTTTAATATTATCAAATTAAACATATAAATTTATTAATTCTTTAACATTTTATTAAATAATATATAAAGGTAAAATTAAACAACTTTCAATAAATATCTTCACACACACACACATTGATAAAAATATCGGTAATCACATATATATCGATAATTTTATTTTACGGATATATAGGATGTATTAGAGAAATATCGGCAAATATTTTGGAAAAAAATTTCGATAGGTCAAAAATTGATCAAAACTCATGAAAATGTAAGAAAAACCTCATAACAATGTAATTAAAAGTATAATAGATAATTTAAAGTTGTTTTGTTGAAAAATTTGATATATGTATGATATGATTTGCGGTATTAGATGTAATTATATTATGTTGGTCAATAAGAAATGTGAATTTTACAATTGTACACTCATTATGAAGCTTCATGAAAGGCTTGATTTCATTAAATATCAATAATTTGTACATATTACATTACAATGACCCTTTAATACCAAAATGAGGATCGATGTGGTTCAATGAAATTGGTAAATAAAGGAACCTCGTCTTACTATTGGAGACAATATTGGTACCAACTCATTGAGCCTCACTAATATTGGTTAAAAATTTTAACATGTCATGCATATATCTCTTGAGTCCTGCTCATTGCCTCCACCTCTACCTCCAACTCCACTTCCACTTCCACTAGCCATTGCAAATCTATTGAACATATACTAATTCATTACAATTGAATAAAAATTTAAATTAAACAAGTAATTAAAAATAAACTTATTGCAAATCTAGTAATCATGTCAATCAAACTTATTGCAAATGTACTAATTAATTACAATTGAAAAGAAAAAAAAAATGAAGAAATTGGGAAGCTGCTAATATTGTTAATTAAGTTAATAAATTAACTAAGCTAAATTAATTCTATGAAAATCTACTAATTCATTCAAGAGTTAAAAAATGTACTAATTAATTCAAATTTACTAATTAATTACGATTGAAAACAAAAAAAAATTGAAGAAATTGGAAGCTATTAATATTGTTAATTAAGTTAATAAATTAACTAAGCTAAATTAATTTGATGAAAATCTACTAATTCATTCAAGAGTTAAAAAATGTACTAATTAATTCAAATGTACTAATTAATTACAATTGAAAAGAAAAAAAATTTGACGAAATTGGGAAGCTACTAATATTGTTAATTAAGTTAATAAATTAATTAAGCTAAATTAATTTGATGAAAATCTACTAATTCATTCAAGAGTTAAAAAATGTACTAATTAATTCGAATGTATTAATAAATTACGATTGAAAAAAAAATTGAAGAAATTGGGAAGCTACTAATATTGTTAATTAAGTTAATAAATTAACTAAGCTAAATTAATTATATGAAAATCTACTAATTCATTCAAGAGTTAAGAAAAATGTACTAATTAATTATGATTGAAAAAAAATTGAAGAAAATTGGAAGCTACTAATATTGTTAATTAAGTTAATAAATTAATTCCATGAAAATCTACTAATTCATTCAAGAGTTAAAAAATGTACTAATTAATTATGATTGAAAATATTAAAAAAATTGAAGAAATTGGGAAGCTACTAATATTGTTAATTAAGTTAATAAATTAACTCAGCTAAATTAATTCTATGAAAAACTACTTATTCATTAAAGATTTAAAAAATGTACTAATTAATTCAACTGTACTAATTAATTATAAATGAAAAGAAAAAAACATTGATGTACTAATTAATGACAATTGAAAAGAAAATAAATAAAATTAAAGAATTAATTAATATACTAATTAATCAAACTTCAATACAAAAATAATTAAAATTTAAACAAACATACCTTAAAAACAAAATGAGTAACATTGGGAGTAATGAGAGATCAAATATGAAAAGTAGATGAGATTGGTGAAATATGAGTTATTTATAGAAAAAAGTTAGACCAAAATAGCTATTGAAATCTTATTTTACGGTTGCAAAACAAAATTAGTCGTTGGATCGAAATCTGACCATTGGATCATCACATAGCCGTTGGGGTTCAATTCTGGCCGTTGGATCACATCTAGCTTCAATTTGGACCATCAGATGCGCATGAAATTGATCGTTGGAGCTTGGACCAAATCTAGACCGTTAGATCAACGCGGGGAAGTTGGGAGCCGTAGGATTAGCAACAAGTGGAGGGCACCGATTTTTTCAAATAATTGGCAAAAAATCGACGAAATATCGGCGAAATAAATCGAAATATCGCCGATTTTTTGAAAAAATTGCCAATATTTCCCCTCCAGCCGATATTTCTTTGATATTTCTCCGATTTTTGGTGAAATTTTTGGATATTTCTTCCGTCGACATTTCTCCTCCCTCTTTCGTTTCGTCGACACCCGAAACACGAAATTTAGGCGAACAAAACAGCAATTTTCAACCATGCACACACACACACACACACACATACATATATATATATATATATATATATATATATATATATATATATATAGTTATTGTTATAAAATATGAGAATTTATCGGATTATGGGAACTTGTACATGATCATCCATATTGATATATATATCTCTTTGTGACTCCCTATAAAAGGGAGATACCTCTAATGAAAAATAATTCTATTATCTTTCTACGTTCTAATTTCTCTTTCTTATTTTCTTCTCCTTTCACTTTATAATTTTACAACACATTATCAGCATCAATTCTCTACAAGAGAAATAGAAAGAGTTCTTTTATTTAGAGAAATAAAAAGATTATTCTTTCTTCTTTCTCACAAAAAGGTATGTGATAAACTTATATCATGATTTATTATTCTATTACCCTTTGATTTTTTTTTTCACTTATTTTATTAATACATAAATATGTACAATCCTTATAACCAGAAGTTATGGGATAAATTATAAATTATAGGGTAAATTCATAACCAGAAGTTATGAAAAATATGTGCAATCCCTATAACCAAAAGTTATGGGGAAAATTATAAAATTACAAATACATGACCATAAGTTATGTATATGATCCCTAATTATTTATTTTTAATTATACGATATAACTAGAAGTTATAACAAACAATATTATAGCCAGAAGCTATAAAATAAATAAATAAATGTTCATAACCTGAAGTTACGTACAAATCTACATAATGAAAATCCATAGCCCGAAGCTATGCACAAATCTACCTAATAAATAGTTCAGAGCCTGAAGCTATATACAAATTTATACAAAAAATAGTTCATAGCCTAAAGTTATGTACAAATTTAAATATTTTTTTGTTCTAACAAAATAATCATGGCCTGAAGCTATGAAAGATATTAACTTTTAATTTCTTTAATTTCTTTTAATTATATTGTGTAACTAGAAGTTATACATAAATAGTTCATAGCCTGAAGCTATGTACAAGTTTGCATATTTTCTTATTTAGATAAAATGATCATAATTCAAAGTTATGAGAAATATTGACTTTTAATTTTTTATTCTGTACTCACTTATTTTTCACAACAGGAATTATGGAAAACAATTTTTATTAACAATAGTTTCATAGCCAGAAGCTATGCATACAATTTCTAATTATCTTGTATAACCAGAAGTTATTCAAAACAAAATTGTCAATGAATCTTGGAGCTATGATCAAAGAAGGAAATCAAGCATCCTTGTAGGATTGCACAAAAACACTGATTTTCCTTCGTCATCATCTCCATGAAGGTTTAACAAAAAATAAGCTTTTGATGAGAGATCACTAGTCTTGTCCAACTAGATCTGAATCATTCCCTGAAGTGAATGCAATATTGTCTCAAACTCGTGGACGATGACGAGGACGTGGTCATGGTTGTGGAAGAAATCCCCGAAACCATGGTTCTTATAATAATAATTCACCAAATTCTCAGAAAAGGAAAGCCTCATTGCACCACCAGAAGTGGAATAATACTAAGGTAAAACAAGAAAATGGAAGTGTTTACAAGATAAACCTCCTAAGAACCATGATAATAAGTGTTATAGATGTGGTATGAAGGGACATTAGTCGCGTACCTATCGAACGCTCAAACATTTGGTCGACCTTTACCAAACATCAATAAAAGGAAAGGAAGTTGAAATGAACTTCATTGATAGTGATGGCCAAGTGGTTCTAACCCATTTAGATGTTTCAGATTTCTTTGAGAATCCTAATGAGAAAATTGACCATCTAATTAGTGATGGAAATGTTCGTTATGATTAAACATTATGTTTTTATTTAGTTATTTGCAAATAGGTTTATTTTGTTATCATCTTTGAACACATTGTTCATCTTTTATAGTTTATTTCACATTTTATTATTTATCATTTAAATTCTTTTCTTTATTTATACTTGAAGATACATGGATCTCTCTCATACCTTGATCCATCACTACAATTAGTTTGATTATTGAAATACTTCTAGTTATTTCATGTATAAATTGCTCCACACTTACAAAATCAAATGTGTGAGATACTTACGAAATATATAACTTTAAATTATCTTTTCATATTTGTTTTATTGTGTTACATATGCTCTCATTGCTTTTACACAAGTTATTAAGTTAATTATCATCAATGACTAATATTTTTCCATTGATTTTAACTCTTTCTCTATGATAATATTTCTTCAACTCTATAAAGACGAGGTCTTTATGACAATGTTTTATAACTTGTTACTTTGATGAAACTCTTGTCTTATTAATTACACAACATTGATGACAAACAATGTTAATACTATATCAGGTGATAAAAACCTGATTAAAGGCTCTAGAAGAGCTTATACCATGTCACTAGTAATATTTGATTTCATGTGAATGACACTTTATACAATACTATATCCAGAAGAATCTCGTAAGACCAACTTGGTCCCCCGGGATAAAAGATCATATGGATGTACATTATAAAACTAGAAGTTTTTATTTAGTGACTAGTCTACCTATACACTTAAAAGGTAGAATGACATGTTGTGCAGATTAACATTTTAATGAGACAATTTTCCCGCTGTTAGGGGGAGAAGAGCCAGTTCAAGAAAAACGACGTGAAATTATTTGAAATGTATTGACTTTGACTTATCTTGATCCTTGTACAAATCAATGTAAACTAGAAGTTCAAAGGATCATTCATTTGCAAAATCTTGTAAATCAATTACCAAATGCATTCATTGATACAAAGAAAGTGACAAAGTCATATATCCCAGTTGCAAATACTTCAACACGGATTGATGTCCTTGTAGGACAGTTAACAAATTAATCTAAGATACGCTTGAAGCGTGGTAGACTTGTTAGCTCAAATTATGTAACTCCCTAGAAGAGGAAATCCAAGAAAAGCTTGGCACTCTAAAAGAGGCTACCAAATGACTAATCAATTTAAAATTAATAAATCTATAGCCTTAGAAGAGGCACAAATAATGTAGAAAGCCCTTGAAGAGATACATATTGAACAAGAAGTCCCTGAAGAGGCACATATATTGTACAAGAAGCCCTTGAAGAGGCACATATTGAACGAGAAGCCCTTGAAGAGGCACAGGTACCTGAAAATTATGAGATCTCAGTAAGTTATGTATACATGGGAGAAAAATGGGATCAAAATAATATTATTTTCACTTTCCAAGTGGCCTCCATAAGAAATGATGAAGATCTTGAACCACGAAATGTGGAAGAATGCCGACATAGAAATGATTGGCCAAAATGGAAAGAAGCTATGCAGACAGAGTTAAACTCATTAACAAAATGAGAAGTTTTTGGACCTGTAGTCCAAACACCTGAAGATGTAAAGCCTGTTGGATACAAACGGGTATTTGTACGAAAACGCAATAAGAATAATATTGCTTTTTCTATCAATTTATTAGCAAGATATAGTTCCGCTCCAACTCGAAGACATTGGAATGGGATTAAACATATATTGCGATACCTTCGTGGAACAAGTGACATGAGTTTATATTATTTTAAAGAATCAAAATCATAATTGATTGGGTATGCAGATGCAGGATATCTTTCAGATCCTCATAAAGCTCGATCTCAAATGGGATATGTCTTTACTTATGGTAGAACAACAATATCTTAGAGATCAGTCAAGCAAACAATGGTAGCCACATCTTCAAATCATTCAAAAATTCTTGCAATTCATGAAGCAAGTCGTGAGTGTGTATGACTAAGGTCAATGATCTAACATATTCAAGAAACATGTGGACTACTTTCCATCAAAGGCAATGCAACCAAGTTACAAGAAGATAATGCTGCTTGTATTGCACAAATTAAATGAGGATTCATAAAAGGTGATAGAACTATGCATATCTCCCCTAAATTCTTCTATACTCATGAGCTCCAAAAGAAAGGTGAGATCGATGTTCTACAGATTCGGTCTTGCAATAATCTAGCAGATCTATTCACAAAGGTGTTACCTTCAACCACAATGAAAAAGTTAAGGTATGACTTTGGAATATGAAGATTGAGAGATATACCAATTGAAATGTTGAAAAAATCATAATCATGTTTACATGAGGGGGAGAATGATAATATGGATATACTGCACTTTTTTTTTCCTTCGTCCAGGTTTTGTCCTATTGGGTTTTACTGGCAAGGTTTTTAACGAGGTAGTTGTAGTAATCCAAAAGAATATTGTACTCTTTTTCCTTCACTAGAGTTTTTTCTCATAGGGTTTTTCCTAGTAAGGTTTTAATGAGGCATATTCTTATGATCCTCCAAGAGGGAGTGTTATAAAATATGAGAATTTATCGAATTATGGGAACTTGGGGATGATCATCCATATTGATGTATATCTCTTTGTGACTCCCTATAAAAGGGAGATACCTCTAATGAAAATTAATTCTATTATCTTCCTATGTTCTAATTTCTCTTTCTTGTTTTCTTCTCCTTTCACTTTATAATTTTACAATAGTTATTTAATTTGACCTCTATATATATATATATATATATTATATTATTTTACTTATATTATTTACATTTTTATTATTATAAAACATTTTGAGAAGAATTTTATTATATAATTTATTGTTGTGCTCTTGTGTATGTATAGCATAAATAGTATAGTGGTGTCGCTTATATACCTTAACCTTAGGTCACTAGTTCAAATCCCTTATGTTGCATTTATATTTTATGGATTTTTCTTAGTTCTCCCTTCCAGCAATCCCGTGGTGACCCAAGCATTTTCATACAAGACATTTGGACCCATTTTGCCTAATAAAAATATCCATAGAAGAGGAATTCAAGCCTAATCCAGTAGTCGGTTCAACGAATCGTTTTGACCAGTTCAAGGGTGGCTCAATGGCATTCTAGCTCAATTAGGCCACTTGAACCGAATCAAGCTCTAGGTGAATGGTTGGTTGGTTCGATCTGATTTTTAAAACATTGATAGTTCTTGCATGATAAACTAGATTAGTAGCCAATTAGTGGATAGATAGAGGAAAAACTTTTAACTTTTTTTAAAGGGATTGCAACCAAGTTTATTTAGTTGCAGAGATTCTATTCTCGAACTCTATGATGGATCACGATACCACATATTGGTTTTTGGATGACCAAGAGATGAATGAATCACCAAAGCAAATATAGTAACCACTAATTGACTTTCAATCATGTGGATAGAAGCCCTGATCAACATCTGAATAGGTGGGTACACTAAGCCTTTTACTTGGTTTTAGGTAAATGTCATAGTCCACACTTCCTTTAAGGTATCATAAAATTCTATTCATTGTCTGTCAATCCATCATAGTTGGACTTTGCATAAATTGACTAAGCTTATTCATATTGTATGAAATGTCTGGCTTGGTCAAGGTTAGCTATTATAGGGCACCAATCACACTTCTATAAGGAGTAGGATTTTTCATCTTTTTTTTTTCTCTTGGCTATAACTTGATGGTTCTTTCCAACTGTCATCGAGGTTCGACAAGGTTTTATATTTTCCATATTGTGTTTCTTAAGGAGATCAGTCACATATTTTGACTAAGTGAAATATAACCCTATTGTATCTTGATGCACTTCAATGCCTAAAAAGTAGTAGATCTGTCCCAAGTTTTTCAAAGCAAGCTCTTTATTTAGGTCACTAGTGAGTTTGTTCAACAGCTTCTTATTTCTTATTAGCAAGATGTCATTAATATAGACCAAAAGGTAGATGATATTGTCATTTGAATTGAAAATAAAGAAAGATGTGTCAAACCTTGAGTTTTGAAAACCCCACAGTATTAAAGTAGTTCTTAATTTATATGGCCATGAAATGTGCACATTCCATTTATATGGCCAAGAGGATACATGAGGGTTTCTACACCACAACATCTGTATACAAAAGGTTTTATATTGGGGAAATGAGAAACAATATGTGAAGGAACTTTTGGCTTAGCAACAACATGAATATGAAATTGCTGGGCGTTGATGTGCAAGCAGTGGAGTGTTGATTTTGGTATTTTTTCGAATAGTATCAGACAAATGAGCTACTTGTTGTCTTCATGGGTGCACTCTCGTTTAGCCCTCCTTAGTGACATTGTCACCACTCGCACTATATATTTTTATATCCGTCTCACCTTTAATAGGATGGGTATGAAAAACCCCTAGTTAGATTAGGGATGAACTAGAGAATTTTTTTATTAAAAAAACCTAGTTTGGGTTCAAGTATGAGTATTATCTTTATATATATATATATATAAATGAAATGGGACATTAAAATTATTCTTTAGGACAAAGATAAGAATTAATTTAAATAATGAGGGTAGGATTGGGATGGAGGGTGACCTACCCAATGTCATCCCTAAATAGAACTCTTCTTGCGCCAATTTTGTATAATTCCTTCCAAATGTTCATACGTAGAAATCAACAGAAGGAAACAAAAATTAACATGAGAATGAATTATATTTGCTACCTAACAGCAACCAACTCTTGGGCCTTCGAAGAGCTGACCAGAAAATCAGTATATATAAGGAGCATCATATTGAAATCTCCGGAAAGGGCTATCAACAATGTCATCACTGCCTGCTACAAAGCCTACAACCATGGACGGGCTGTTGCTTATAACGGTGCCTGTAATCAACTTTCAGCTACCCTATCTATTCTTCCAACATTTCTAATTGATCCCACAAGAACACAGCTAACTGCACTCCATCACTAAGAAGCCAAAAATGAATTTTAATCATAATTTACAAATTGTCATGACTTGTAGATGTAGCTTTTGGGTCTAAACAATGCTTGTGAGAAACTAAAGGTAGCAGTGTAGTAGTTACCAAGAAATTCAGAGGACAACTTTCCATTACACCAAGCAGGTTTAACACAGCTTGGGTGGCCTTTCAAACAAGAGAAACAGACAGACATAACAAAGAAGAAGAAGAATGCCAAGAAAAACAAGACAGTTACATGATGATTGGGTTACCATGGATTCTGTGTTTGCATATTTTACAACCATAGTAGCTCTTTTAACTCTGATTACAAAGCCTAAAAGGAAGACCCATTTTCACCGTTACAAATAATTTAATGCAGTGAAGCTTGCATAAATGGGCTGGACATAAAAGAGATATCAGTCTGATCAGAAGAAGCTGTCCACGCATTTCTGGATGATCTCTTCAATTATAACCTTGTATGCTTCTTCTGTAGGATGGTAACTGTCCCAAAATACATAATTTGACGCGTTTTCACAGGTAAATGGACTTAATGGGTTACATAATACTGCCACCTCTATTCTCCCCGAGCCACAGCAACCTTTATCCACCACTTCAAACCCTGAAACAAATGAATTTTTTATTTATTTAAATAATAATAATAATAACACAAACTAAGGCCCAATTTGATAATTATTTTTTAAAATAGTTTTTCATTCTCCATAAAAAAAAAAAAAAATTAAAACAAATAAAAAAATAAATAGAAAACATCTTTGATAATAAGGAGATGAAAAATAAAGTGTTCTTTCGTAGAGTCTTTTAGTTGTTTTATACTTATTTTTTTATAGAACTATTTAAAAAAATAGTTATACAAGTATAAAAAATGATTAAAAATAAGACATTATATATAAAAGTAAACATAAAATTCAGGTTAGAAACATTATAAATTCCTAAATACATATTTGTTTCTATTAACATTATAAAACAATTTTAGAAAACCGTTTTCAAATCAATTACCAAATAGGGCAAGAGCAAAGAGGATACCAGTTTTCCCACTACCCATCAAAAGAATTACCTGATTTTTGAGGGTTTTGGATGAGATCGAGAAAGGGTTTGTAAATATCAATGTAGACAAACTTTGCCTGGGGAAAATTGGCGTTGAGAGAATCCAATTGAGACGAGAGCTTGGTGTTGAACAGCTTCGCAGCTTCGTTGTGATCCTCAGCACACTCTCTTTGTTTCCCTCCTGCTAAGCTTCTCTGTGATGGCAGACACCCCAATGGAGGTGCACTGGCAACACCTATTCTTCGTGCCCCCAATCCATACAATTCCTTCAATTTGTTTAATAGAAGATCAAAATGATATCCTATGAGTTGGAAATGGAAGAGCATGGATGATTCCAGAGTTTTTGCATGGCAATTAAAATTACCTTCAAGAAAGATGCAGCCGAGGTGGCCATAAAATCAGTGTAAGCGGGAACATCATACTGGCGTTTCCGAACGCCGATGACAAAGTATGTATTGGCAATGTCATCACTGCCTGCTACTACTAGAAATAAGCTTTTGCTTAAAATGGTGTTTGTTCTCTCTTCTCCAACCATCACTTTCAACTTTCCTATGTATTCTTTGAACATTCCTAATTGATCGGGCAGAGATAAAACTGACTGATTTTTGACCCAAAAATAAAAACCAAGTTAAGAAATGGACAATACATTATTTGAAGCATAACTTATATGTGAAGGGAAATTTATATACCACAAGCTTAGGTGTTAGAGGATCAAATCCTGAGCCACCTGAGGCGAAGCTCACTCCGGTCAGGAGATCACCAAGTTGAAGAGACAGGCTAGAATATGATGGCAGTAGCTGTTTGATTCCCAATTCCTCAGCTGAGAGTACAGAATAATTATTTTATTCACATTATATCATCCATACATATCCGAAAGGAAAGGAACATGTTTTGATTCGAGAATTATCCCACGGAAAATTGTGAAGTTATTATTTTTTTTCACAACATTTGGGATTTTTTAAACAATTGGATTGGTGTTTTCATGGCCTTTGGTAGACCTAGGAGGTTGGCCTACCATGGAGGGATTCTGATGGTAGCTTGGACCCAAGTTTGTATGACAAAATTTAATGTTTAAAAATTAAGACGGTTTTAAATGAAATTGCCTGTAAACCATTAAATTAATTTATTAAAATTATTTTCAATTTTAAGGTACAAGATTAATTTTATTAAATATATTTAATTTGTTTATTAAATAGTTTAACAAACACCATCACTTACGGACTAGGGACTTAACCGGTTTGGAAAATTATGAAAATCAAAATCCCAAGCCATCCGTGTCACGTAGGCCCAACTACTCAAACCGGTCAACCCTATTGAGAAGAGCACTGGCTCAGTCAACTGAAAGATCCTACTGGCCCGGCGTTCAAAAATAAAAAACTGGACTTGATTTCCTGATCATGAGCTCCAAGCATGATCTGGGTATCCTTTATTTTCTCAGAAATAGTTTAAAACAAGACATTCAGTAGCGGAGTCGCTTTGTGTATTTCCTTTTTCAAAACATTACATGATATCAGGAAACAAAATACTTCCATATCTAGATTGAGCTCATGAAATATAAGGCCACGTAAGAATAGAATGGACGTACCAATGAAGTCAGGCGGAATTTTGCCATTGCTAAATCTTCCAGTTGGAAATCCTCCCACGAAGTCCCTTCCATACGGTGGAAAATTGCACTTAATCAGAGTCTTAAGATTGTTGTTATTGCCCGGATCCACTATCGAATCACCGAAAACTAGCACGGCTGGAAATGTTTCGTTCCTCGGTAGCTTTACGAGAGCTTCTGTGGCACATAGAATAATAAAAACAGAAAGAAAGGAAACAGTAATCGAAGAAGACGACCACAGTTCCATAGTAAGAGACACCATTGGGGTTGGAAAGTTTTGGCGTGTTTCTCCAAGCTATAAGAAAAGAGATGGAAAAAGTGATCACTCTTCTGAATTCTATGTCCTCTGTCCGGCCTCGTATTTAAAGATCAAGCTTGTGGTCTTGATTTTGTCGTTTTCTAGAGGCAAGAAATGAATACGTGGCCATTGATAAACAACTCCAAGTACAGTGGGTAAAAACTTTTCATTTTTGTGTCCATGAAATATTAAACTATTAGGAATCAAGGAAAAAAGAGGTAACAATTGAACTTCCTATTTTCATGGGTTGAAAAATTATAAAAACAAAAACGTGTCTAGGAAATATTCGAGGGTTCAAAAATATTTGAATATTGATATATGAAAACAAGAAGATAATAATAATAATAATAATAATAAATAAGATAAAAAAATATTAGAATAATTAACCAAGATACTACCGGAGATTTTGTATGAAGTTGTTAGTGTTGGTGAAAAGGGGTTGACATCTTGCAAACAAGTAGTCAAGTAGGTGGGCGATCTCTTCTAAACGGCAATTTCCTTGGGGTCACTGCTAAATGCTCAGACAAAATCATATACGTAAGAATGTAAGGCAGGTGTGAAAATGTGACTCCGGAGACTTTGCTTTTCAGGTGAATACCGATTATTGAGTCCGTGAGTGAGCATCAGCCAACCGTCTCCGCGTACATGTAAGATGGTCCATCTCAAAATTCACCATGATCTAACGAATCCATGTGAATAAGTTTAATTGGATACAGATAAACTATATATGGGTTGCTTAGTTTGAAATGGGTCCGTTTACCTTAATAAGACACATCTACCTCGCTTTGTGTGATGAATGAAGAATAAAATGAAATGATGTATGTCGACTTTATTGTGAGTGAGATTTGTAATTCATAGAAGGGAGTGAAGCCTGGTTAAGGGAGGCCTTTTGGGTTCAGTGGGTGGCCCTTTCAACCGTTGGTTTAGACTTGTAGATTGTATACAGGGTTCAGGGATTTTATGCGGTTCCAGTACGTGGCCTTCTCGACCATTTGACGGTATCAAAAAGCTAAGCTCAAGTAGGTGGAATAGTTGTTTGATTCAATTCATCATGATGTGACTTAACATCGAAGGAGACGCGTGGGTGGAAATATTAACTATGGGTACTTATCATAGTTGTTTTACGTCTCAATCCAAGTGTACCGGATTAAGCATCGTAATTATGTAACGCCCAAATTTTTTTTTTGGGGTTAAGTTAGGAAAATAATAATAATAATTAAATTAATTTAATAAAATGAAAGAGGGGTAAAAATGTAATTTTTTGAATAAATATCCTATAGAATTATAGAGAATGTAAGATTGGAATCGGAATTCAGGGTTTGAAGAACAGATCTCTATAAGTAAGATTTTTTTTTTTCTTCTAATTCTTCAATTTTATTTTCTTAAATCCGTCACTTTTTGTGAAAACTTTAAGTAATTTTTAAAGAAACCCTAATTTAGATTAGGGTTTATTTGTTTGTTTTTTTTTAAAAAAAAAAAGATTGAAAATTTTGATTTTTGATTTTTGTTAGTACTATTGAAGAAAAAAAAAAGATAAAAAAGAAGAAAAGAATATGTATTGATAAGTTTGGATTAAATAAATAAATTATTGTATAAAGTGATGAGAGAAATTATTTCAAATAAATATTTTTAAGAAATTCAATTTAGTTTAGGAATTAGAAACAAATTATTGAGGATAAATTTTTGAAAAAAATAAATAAATAAATAATAAAATAAATAAAGGGAAACTAATTAATTAAATTGTTATTGGTTAAGAAGTTGAAAAATAATTTTGTGATAATAGTATCTTTTTGTTATGTTAGGGGGGAGTTAGATTCTTGGGGCTAAACTCTTCAAGGTTTCTAAGTGCTTTTAAAGTAAGAGAAATTAATGCAGTTATTTTTTTTTAAGAAACAAATTTTTATATACATCATTTGGAAACGTTTTGAGTTATTATTCGTTTTATGCATGTATGGATCAATATATGTTTTACCCAATGTCATCCCTAATGAGAAACTCTTCTTGCGCCAAGTTTGTATAATTCCTTCCAAATGTTCATACGTAGAAATCAACAGAAGGAAACAAAAATTAACATAAGAATGAATTATATTTGCTACCTAACAGCAACCAACTCTTGGGCCTTCGAAGAGCTGACCAGAAAATCAGTATAAATAAGGAGCATCATATTGAAATCTCCGGAAAGGGTTCTCAACAATGTCATCACTGCCTGCTACAACCCTACAACCATGAACGGGCTGTTGCTTGCTTATAATGGTGCCTGTGACCAACTTTCAGCTACCCTATCTATTCTTCCAACATTTCTAATTGATCCCACAAGAACACAGCTAACTGCACTCCATCATTAAGAAGCCAAAAATGAATTTTAATCATAATTTACAAATTGTCATGACTTGTAGATATAGATTTTGGGTCTAAACAATGCTTGTGAGAAACTAAAGGTAGCAGTCTAGTAGTTACCAAGCAATTCAGAGGACAACTTTCCATTACACCAAGCAGGTTTAACACAGCTTGGGTGGTCTTTCAAACAAGAGAAACAGACAGACATAGCAAAGAAGAAGAAGAATGCCAAGAAAAACGAGGCAGTTCCAGGAAGTAGAACTGCATTTTACATGATGATTGAGTTATCATGGATTCTGTGTTTGCGCATTTTACAACCATAGTAGCTCTTTTAACTGTGATTACAAAGCCTAAAAGGAAGACCCATTTTCACCATTACAAATAATTTAAGGCAGTGAAGCTTGCCATATATGGGCTGGACATAAAAGAGATATCAGTCTGATCAGAAGAAGCCGTCCACGCATTTCTGGATGATCTCTTCAATTATAACCTTGTATGCTCTTTCTGTAGGATGATAACTGTCCCAAAATACATAATTTGACGCATCTTCACAAGTAAATGGATTTAATAGCCTACATAGTACTGCCGCCTCTATTCTCCCTGAGCCACAACAACCCATATCCACCACTTCAAACCCTGAAACAAATGATTTTTTTTTAAAATAATAATAATAATAATAATAATAACAAAAACTAAGGCCCAATTTGATAATTATTTTTTAAAATGGTTTTTCATTCTCCAAAAAAAAAACAAAAACAAAAAAAAAAAAAAAAGAAAAACATCTTTGATAATAAAAAGACAAAAAACAAAGTGTTCTTCCATAAAGTCTTTTAATTGTTTTATACTTATTTTTATATAGAGCTATTTAAAAAAATAGTCATACAAATATAAAAAATGATTAAAAATAAGGCATTATATATAAAAGTAAACATAAAATTCAGGTTAAAAATATTACAAATTCCTAAATACATATTTGTTTCTATTAACATCAAAAAACAATTTTGGAAAACTGTTTTCAAATCAATTACCAAATAGGGCAGAGCAAAGAGGATACGTGTTTTCCCAATACCCATCAAAAGAATTACC
This sequence comes from Vitis rotundifolia, assembly GCA_030254885.1. Taxonomy (NCBI): domain Eukaryota; kingdom Viridiplantae; phylum Streptophyta; class Magnoliopsida; order Vitales; family Vitaceae; genus Vitis; species Vitis rotundifolia. Next base: position 12,240,487 of record CM058168.1, on the reverse strand, counting down.
TGATTTTTGAGGGTTTTGGATGAGATCGAGAAAGGGTTTGTAAATATCAATGTAGACAAACTTTGCCTGGGGAAAATTGGCGTTGAGAGAATCCAATTGAGACGAGAGCTTGGTGTTGAACAGCTTCGCAGCGTCGTTGTGATCCTCAGCACACTCTCTTTGTTTCCCTCCTGCTAAGCTTCTCTGTGATGGCAGACACCCCAATGGAGGTGCACTGGCAACACCTATTCTTCGTGCCCCCAATCCATACAATTCCTTCAATTTGTTTAATAGAAGATAAGAATGATATCCTATGAGTTGGAAATGGAAGAGCATGGATGATTCCAGAGTTTTTGCATGGCAATTAAAGTTACCTTCAAGAAAGAAGCAGCCGAGGTGGCCATAAGATCAGTGTAAGCCGGAACATCATACTGACGTTTCCGAACGCCGAGGACAAAGTATGAATTGGCAATGTCATCACTGCCTGCTACTACTAGAAATAAGCTTTTGCTTAAAATGGTGTTTGTTCTCTTTTCTCCAACCATCACTTTCAACTTTCCTATGTATTCTTTGAACATTCCTAATTGATCGGGCAGAGATAAAACTGACTGATTTTTGACCCAAAAATAAAAACCAAGTTAAGAAATGGACAATACATTATTTGAAGCATAAATTATATGTGAAGGGAAATTTATATACCGCAAGCTTAGGTGTTAGAGGATCAAATCCTGAGCCACCTGAGGCGAAGCTCACTCCGGTCAGGAGATCACCAAGTTGAAGAGACGGGCTAGAATATGATGGCAGTAGCTGTTTGATTCCCAATTCTTCAGCTGAGAATACAAAATAATTATTTTGTAACTGTTATATCATATCACTAAGCTAAAATTTTGAGAGAAAATACTAGTTAATTTTATTCGCATTATATGATCCATACATTTCAAAAAGGAAAGGAACATGTTTTGATTCTAGAATTATCCCTGGGAAAATTGTGAACACCATGGCCTGTGGTAGACTTAGGAGATTGGCCTACCATGGAGGGATTCTGATGGTAGCTTGGACCCAACTTCATATGAGTGTTTGATTAAAATTAAGACGGTTTTAAATGAAATCGCCTATAAACCATTAAATTAATTTATTAAAATTATTTTCAATTTTAAGGTACAAGATTTATTTTATTAAATATATTTAATTTGTTCATTAATTAGTTTACCAAACACTATCACTTATGGACTATTGACTTAACCGGTTTGGAAAATCATGAAAATCAAAATCCCAAGCCATCCGTGTCACGTAGGCCCAACTACTCAAACCGGTCAACCCTATTGAGAAGAGCATTGGATCAGTCAACTGAAAGGTCCTATTGGCCTTCGTACTGCATTCAAAAATAAAAAACTGGACTTGATTTCCTGATCATGAGCTCCAAGCCTGAATTGGGTATCCTTTATTTTCTCAAACATAGTTTAAAACAAGACACTCGATAGCGGAGTGGCTTTGCGTATTTCCTTTTTCAAAACATACCAAATATGAATATTTCTCATTTTGCAAAACATGACATGATATCAGGAAACAAAATACTTCCATATCTAGATTGACGTCATGAAATATAAGGCCACGTAAAAATAGAATGGACGTACCAATGAAGTCAGACGGAATTTTGCCATTGCTAAATCTTCCAGTTGGAAATCCTCCCACGAAGTCCCTCCCATACGGTGGAAAATTGCACTTAACCACAGTAGTAAGATTGTTGTTATTGCCCGGATCCACTATCGAATCTCCGAAAACTAGCACGGCTGGAATTGTTTCGTTCCTCGGTAGCTTTACGAGAGCTTCTGTGGTACATAGAATAATAAAAACAGAAAGAAAGAAAACAATAATCAAAGAAGATGACCACAGTTCCATAGAAAGAGACACCATTGGGCTTGGAAAGTTTTTTTATGTTTCTCCAAGCTATAAGAAAAGAGATGGAAGAAGTGATCACTTAGCTGAATTCTATGCCCTCGGCCTGGCCTCGTATTTAAATCTTGATTTTGTCGTTTTCTTGACGCAAGAAATGAATATGTGGCCATTAATTGACTACTCCGCATACAGTGGGATTTTTTTTTTTCATTTTTGTGTCTATTTTCTTGGGTTGGATAGTTATAAAAACAAAAACGTGTCTAGGAAATATCTGAGGGTTCAAAAATATTTGAATATTGATATATGAAAACAAGAAGATAATAATAATAATAATAATAATAATAATAATAATAATAATAAGATAAAAAAATATTAGAATAATTAACCAAGATACTTACTGCAGGAGATTTTGTATAAAGTTGTTGGTGTTGGTGAAGAGGGGTTGGTATCTTGCAAACAAGTAGTCAAGTAGGTGGGCGACCTCTTCTAGACGGCAGTTTCCTTGGGTTCACTGCTAAATGCTTATACAAAATCATATACGTAAAAATCTAAGGCAGGTGTGATAATGTGACTCCGGAGACTTTGCTTTTCAGGTGAATACCGATCATTGAGTCCGTGAGTGAGCATCAGCCAACAGTCTCCGCGTACATGTAACATGGTTGATCCATCTCAAAATTCACCATGATCTAATGAATCCATGTGAATAAGTTTAATTGGATACAGATAAACTATATGTAGGTTGCTTAGTTTGAAATGGGTCCGTTTACCTTAATAAGACACGTATACCTCGCTATGTGTGATGAATGAAGGATAAAAAATAATGATGTTTGTCGACTTTATTGTGATTGAGATTTCTAATTCATAGAAGGGAGTGAAGCCTGGCTAAGGGGAGGCCTTTTGGGTCCGGTGGGTGGCCCTTTCAACCGTTTGATTTATGCGGTTCCAGTGCGTGGCCTTCTCGACCATTTGATGTTATCAAGAAAGCTAAGCTCAAGTAGGTGGAATGGTTGTTTGATTCAATTCATTATAATGTGACTCAACATCGACGGAGACGCGTGGGTGGAAATATTAATTTAGGGTACTTATTATAGTTGTTTTACGTCTCAATCCAAGTGGACCGGATTAATTAAGCATCGTAATTATGTATGAATCAATCATATGGAACGGACAGCTACGAAGATAACTAACAACAAGAACTAAGAACTCTGCAACTGTGATGGGTTTCGATGAAAAATAAGGCTTCTCGGTTATAGATTGATTGTTTCACTAGCCAAATTTCTAGCCTCAAGTCATGAATGGAACTACGAATATGAGAACTATTCGTTTTTCACAGCACAAGAGCCTTAACCTTCGTTTCACAAAGAAAATTAGGAATAACTTCAAGTGAGAACCTTTTTGTTTCTTTAGAAGAATTATATTCGTACTTTTTTGTTTCTTGAAGAAAGAAGAAAACATATTTCTTCTCTTTGTGGTTTTCAGGGAGAGAGGAGGCAAAATATCTCTCTTGGGTTTTTTAGGGAGAGAATTCTCACTGAGAGAGTTTTCACTCAGAGAGAAAAAAAAAAACTTTTTTTTTTTTATATCTTTTTATAGTGGTAGTTTCTGGGTAGTTTTAAAACTCCCAGAAACTACTCCCTCATTTTCTCACACTTTATGGGTCGGGTTGGGTCAGCCCACTTGGGCACCCAAATCCAACTCCAACATCTCCCACTTGCACAAGACTGGCTAAACTAGCCCAATCACTCATCCAAGTCCATTATATTCCATTTTTTGAAGGTCATTCATACAAACAAATGGGTCATGTGACCATATGAGCACACCTACAATTTGGGAGTTATAAACTTGTGCACTTGTTAGGGATACTGTCACACCTCGATTTTTTTTTTTTCAAACTTAACAATTGATACTCAAATACAGTATAAGTGCTCTCAAAAATTTAAATGTTGAATTCCTGTTTGATTTTGTGCAAAAAGAGGATATGCAAAACCTGTTATAAAGAGTACATCCTGTATTAAACTTTATAACTTGTAGTTAACAAAATATGGTTCGTTTCTTAAAATAAACTTATACTACGTTAATTTACATATACCAAAACCCCATTGTTCACTATGGGTAGCCCATACTACAAGTGTATATAACAAATATTCATATTACATCATTCATACAAAAAGATTATGTCTTTAATACAAAGGCAAAGCCCCTAAAACACTTTCTATGCGAGCAAACAACATCCAATCATAGTAAAGCATTGCTCAAGCATTATTTCTTGCATAGGTCTTCTGACCTGCATCTAAAGGCGGAAAGAATAGGGTGAGTTCAAAACTCAGTAGGAAAGTTTATAACAATCCTAAGCATACCCTTAAAAACCTTGAATTAAACATTTAAAAGCATGCATGATAAACATTTTATAACCATTAACAAATGTGTAATAATGTCAAACATGTATACATGTATTTGCTGGTTTCATCTTTGCTCTTCCCTATCCATCATTTCACAACTGATAAATTGCTAATCCCCCAATAATCTATAGATCAGATATCAATGCTCCACAAGATACTCGATCTATATAATAATGACTATTTTGGGACATCACTCAAGGGCAAGTCATACCTCATGTCCTCAAGGGCTTTAGGGACTTTCACCCAAGGACCCACGGTCCCACATAAACAATATATCAAAAAATAATGCATGCAGCACCACATAGACACTTCCCACCAACCAATTTTTTGAATATTATCCGTGATTATTCCATATCCTTCTTGTCATGCAACCACACCATAGACCATTTCCACAACACAGAACCATGAATCTCCACACCAATATGCGTTCCAATCTCAATGTAACATTTCAACACAATAAACTAAGATGCAATGACACATTAAAATATTTTATGAAATCATAAAAATAACATGAAATTCCAACAAATGATTCAAGGAAAGAAATCAGATACACCATAGAATAGCATAAAATTCCCTACCTTACACCGACTTCTTTTTTGTGTTTCTTCTAAGTAGGCGATCTTTGCCTATTACGAGAAACTGAAATGAAACAACATAATTTAGGTTTTTTAACCATGAAATTTATACAATTTACTATTGCTAATTTTTAATTCTCATATTCTCTAATCTATATACCTACAAGTTTTCAAATCAAATTTGAATTGAATTAAGCAATATTTACAATGCATATTAATTTCCCTAATTAATTACCAAATACTAATTTTTTTGATTTTTCCTATAGCCTAATCCATTAACAAGTCCTAATTGTCAAAATAACCTAATTAATCACAGGTTTACTAATCTCTTTTTCAATCAAACCAAATTAGATAAAGATTTATGTTGATCTTACCATTAATAAAATACTTAAGCTAAAATACTTTAAACCTTCATTACTTGTATTTTTTTTTAACTAAAACATGTTTATAGCTAATTACACTCAACTTTTACACAAATTTTATCGATAATTCGTTTCAACATACCATTAGGAACCAAAATAAATGAAAATTACAAAATTAAACAACTTGTTTACCTTAAATCCACACTTTCTCTCTCTAGACTCTCTCTCAAACCCAAGCTACTGTAGGTGAAATGGGGCAAAACGAGTTACAGCCCCCTTATAAAGGGGTCTCCATGCAGCCAAGCACAAGGTGGCAGGCCACATGGTTGCCACCCACCCCCAACTTCCCATATTTGCACATTAGTCTTTCAAGTTATCAAAAATTAAATCTATAATTACCCATTAGTCCTTTAGGTTTTCATAACCCTAATCAGCCCTTAAGAACCTAATAAGCATGCTTAAGTCATTAACTAATCCCACTTAATCTTAATCAAAGTTTAATCCATAATTAAACAAGATTAGCACTAAACTAGTTTTAACATTTAATTAAGCACGCTTAAAGTTAAGTACTAAGATAATCATTATTGCCTATTTAATTCATTAGTACTAGGTACTACAGATATATAGTAGCTCAACCCTAAAAAATTATGAGTGAACAATAGTAATCATGTATCGTTGTACCCTAGACTTATTTAGTTACATTTTTTAATATACACACTTAATCCCTCGAAGTTGTATATTATCTAACATTATAAATGTATTCATAATTATATCATCTACAAAAACAATATAACCGATCGACCATGAACACATCTTTATCAATGTAACAAAAAAAAAGTCTTCCTTTTGAGCTCATGCCTTTTAGATCCAAATTAATTGCTTGCCCAATATGTCCCATAAGGGTAAATTTTTTCATTTCCATCGGAAACATACCAAAGTAGTAACATTAATTTGTCACCTCAAAACATAATCAAAAGTGCAAAGAGTACAATAATGGGCTATTATAATTGTAATAAGCCCTAAGGATCTCACACAGTGAGGATGCAGGGATTAATAACTCATTTTCCTTATCATTCACATGCAAACACATGTAGTATGAAATACATGTTATGGTGGCTTCTTTTCACTTAGAGAGTGTATGTTAAACTACCACTATACGAACCTCACCTAAGAGCTTCACATTAGCAGCATGTTTGAGTTTTGCATCTATGGTTCTCCTTAAACCTTTTATGCTAAAACTCAAGTCCGGTTCAAACAAGCAAATGTAATTATGGGCAATTATATTCGGTCAAGATGTCATTTATTATATACCCCATCTTGATACTTAATCAAGGCATTGAGGCAACAAAGAAGGTCAATTCCATTTTTATAATGTGTTTGTGCTTTCTCTCAACTTTTTCATTTTGTTCATGAGCATGTGGGCAAGGATGTTGAAATACTATTCCATTATTCTTAAGATAGTTCTCAAAAGGTCTAATACTCACCACTTCAAGCTTATTGAAGTTTCTTTATTTTAGAGTCCAAAGTTTTCTCAATTTGGTTTTTAAAAAGGATAAAAGAGCATATAGTTTTAGCTTTAGTTCAAAGAGGATAGATCAAAGTGTATTGGGAGAAATCATCTATGAAGTGGATATAATATCTATATCCTGAGTTTGAAACAATTGGAGAAAGACCTCATATATTTGTGTTGATCAACTCAAGTGGTGAAGAAGTTTGGGAGATATAAGAGTTGAAAGATAGAGCATGAAGTTTTCTAAATTGGCAAGCATCACTAAAGTCAAGTTTTTTGTTGGTTGAATTATTTGGATTACAAGATTTTTGGACATGACTCATAACTCTACTAGATGGATGACCTAACCTTCTATGTAAGACATCAAGGCTAATTGAATCATAGAACACATGACATTAGGCATCAACCCTTCTTTTTTACTCAACTAAACTTAACCCAACAAAAGAGATGACTAATAAATTCATAAAGGAATAAACAGTTGACTTTGTATGATTTTTGTCTCTAAAATATGTAGTTTGTAGAGTTCATCTTCAAGCTTCCCTTCCAGCAGCACTTGGTGGATTTCTATTCTTCACCAAACAAACATTGGAATGAAATTCAACAAATATTTTGTTATTAGTTGTTAAACAATAAATATTTAGCAAGTTACTTTTAATATGAGGAACCAATAATATATTTCTCAAATAAAGATGAGAGGAGAGAAAAGCTATTTTAATATGGTGAACATGAGTAATAGGAAGTTTATTACCATTGCCAACTACAAGTTTATCCTTACCATGATAATTAGATTCCAGAGAAAGGTTGCTTAGCTTAGCAGTAATATAACTAGTTGCTCCACTATCAGTGTACCATGACTAGTTAGAGACTAGCTTAGGTGTGGTGATGAATGTAGAAGCTTGATTGTTTTGAGAAGCATAAAAAGCACAATCAAAGCGATAGTAGCAACAAAAAGTAGCATGCCCAACTTTGTGGCAAACCAAAACATTTCTTGGTGAACATGATCTGCCATAATCTCTTCGATCCCTTCATTTATGTACTAGGATAAAGAGAGATTTGGTAGGAAAGTGGAAGAGACTTTTTTGTATGATAAGGTTATATTCTGACTCAAGGTCAACTAAAATACGAAACATGAGGTCTTCGTATGATATTAGATGTGTAATAGTCCCAAGATTGTTAGTAAACATCTTTATTTTGGCAAGATAATTGTTAATGGCCAATGACCTCTTCCGGGTTGTCTAGAGCTAAGTTTTTAATTGTGAAACTCTTGAACGAGGGATGCATGCACCATTTCCAATGTCTTCATGTCTCATGAGTTGTTGAGAAATAATAGGTAAGGGACAACCATGTACAAAAGGTTTTTTTTATATAAGAGAAATGAGAAACAGTAGGTGAAGGAACCTTTGGCTTAAGAGTAGCACGAATATGGCATTGTTGGGTGTTGATGTAGGTGGTGTAGTCTTGATTTCGGTATCTTTTTTAATAGAACAGTTGAGCTACTCGTTGTCTTCATGGGTGCACTCTCTTTAGCCCTCCTTTTGTAATGTTCACTCGCACTATAGTTTATAATGCAAGTTTATGATAATGGAATAAGTTTTTATATATTTGTCTCACCCTTAATAGGACAGATCTGAAAAATCCTAGTTAGATTAATGATGAACTTGAATTTTTTATTTTTTATTTTTCTAAAAAAAAAAAAAACCTAATTTGGGTTTAAGATAGGCTTGGGTAATATATATATATATATTATTAATATAATTATTATTTTTTTAATTTTAAAATAATAAAAATTTAAATGAAATGGGACATTAAAGTTATTCTTTAAGACAGAGACAAGAATTAATTTAAATAATGAGGGTAGGATTGGGATGGAGGGTGACCTCCCTGATGTCATCCTAACTAGAACTGTTCTTGCTCCCAAGTTCATATAATTCCTTCCAAATGCTCATGCGTAGAAATCAGCAAAAGAAAAAAAAAAAAAAAATTAACATAAGAACGAAATATATTTGCTGTCTATCAACAACTAACTCTCGGCAGAGCTGACCAGAAAATCAGTACAAAAAGGAACATCATAAAATAGGTATTGACAATGTCATCACTGCCGGCTACAAGCCTACAACGATGAACTAGTTGTTGCTTATAATGGTGCCTGCAACCATGGAAGAAAATATCGCAATATTTCGGTGATATATCACAATATTTCGGCAATATATCGCCGATATATCATGTATCGGAGGGTATGGAAACGATATTTTATAGAGAAATATCGATTCGATGAAATTTCGGAAGAAATCCCAAAAAATCGGCGATATCTCGAGATATATCGGCTGATTTGGTGATAAATCGTCGATTTTTCCCGATAAATCATATGGTCAACGCGGGTCAATGACGGTCAAACACACTACAGTGAAGTTAACGTGCTACAGTACCAGCTACAATCGCACTAAAGTGCCTCAAAAATACCTTTTTTGCAAGTTTGGGATTCAACTCACTTACCATTAAGGCAAGCTTGCCCCTTGTTAAATATTATGCACTAAACATATGTATATTTAAAGTCATTATATAAAGAAAATATTAAAAGAATATTTTAAAGAGCAAATTAATTATAATTATTTTATAATTAAATGCAAAAATTTCTTTTAATTGATTACCAAAAATATAAAAATTATCATGATAATTTTCTTCATAGTGTTTTTAATATCATTAATAATTAATTAAATATTAAAAAATTGTACATATATCACAACTTATTCTATATCATTTAATACAATTGAATTAAATGGATCATGATTTTAATATTAATATATATTTTAAAATTAGACATATTATAATCAAATATCATAATATTATTATGAAATAATATTTGATATAATTTAATAATAAATGTACACTTATAAAACTCATATTTTTATCAATGCATACAATATTATTATCAAATATGATAAATCATATTATACATATATCAAATTATTTAATAAAACAACTTAAAATATCATTATACTTCTAATTACATTTTTATGAATTTTTTCTTATATTTTTATAAATTTTGATCAATTTTAGGCTTATCGATAATTTTTTTCAAAATATCGACCGATATATCTTTGATATATCCGTAAAATCAAAGTACCGATATATCAGTGATTGCCGATATTTTCATTTTTGTCTGCAACCAACTTTTAGCTACCCTACCTATTCTTCCAACATTTCTAATTGATTCCACAAGAACAATACAGCTCACAGCACTTCATCGCTAAGGAGCCAAAAAATGAATATTAATCATAATTTAAGTGACAAAAGATATTTAACTAAATAATTATCACCACGATAAAATTTGAGAAGGAATAAAACAAAGGGCATGCTTAAAGAAAATATTCATAGTATTTCTAGTAGTGAAAAAATTGCAATGAGCTTAGAAACTGTCAAAAATATAAGGCTTTTTTGGAAAATAATTACTTTCTTCTTTTTGAAAATAGAAATTTCTAAATAAAAAATAGAAACTCTTATAAAAAAAAAAGAATTTAGTTTATTTCTTTAAAAATTATTATTATTATTATTATTTTTTAAATTTGAGGTGATAAAAACTTTTTAATACCTGAATTACTTAATCAGTATTTTCCTATTTTTTAAAAATAAAAAAACTAGTAATACATCCAAACCTTCCATGCTGAAATATATAGGTATTGAACAATTCAGAGGAAAACTTTCCATTACACCAAGCAGGTTTAACACAAGAGAAAGAGACAGACATAACAAAGAAGAAGAAGAATGCCAAGAAAAGCAAGACAGTTCCAGGAAGTAGAACTGCATCTGGTATCATATGTCTTGAACAGAAGAAGATGAAGGTGAGTGGAACTTAAAGCACTCTACATGATAATTGAGTTATCATGGATTCTGTGCTTGCACATTTTAATATTTTGGAATCAGAAAGCTATGACATTACAACCATTGTAGCTCTTTTAACTGTGATCACAAAACCAAGAAGGAAGATTTTCACTTTCACCATTACAAATAACGAAAGGCAGTGGAGCTTGCCATATATGGGCTGGAGATTGAAGAGATATCACGAAGTGGACCAGTTTGATCAGATCAAGCTGTCCACGCCTTTCTGGATGATCTCATCAATTAGAACCTTGTATGCTCTTTCTGTCGGATGATAACTGTCCCAAAATACATAAGTTGACGCGTCTTCGCAAGTGAATGGACTTAATGGGTTACATAGCACTGCCACCTCTAATGTCCCTGAGCCACAGCAACCTTTATCCACCACTTCAAATCCTGAAACAAATGATTTAAAAAAAATAAAAAATAAAAATAAAAATAATAATAATAATAATAATAATAACAAAAAGTAAGACCCAATTTGATAATTATTTTTTAAAATTGTTTTTTGTTTTTCAAAATAAAAAAAATTAAAAAAAAAAAAACAGAAAAATATGTTTGATAATAAAAAGATGATCTTTCATAATATATTTTAATTGTTTTATATTTATTTTTTAGAGCTATTTAAAAAAAAAATAGTAATAAAAAAAAATGATTAAAAATAAAATATTATATATAAAAGTAAACATAAAATTTGGGTTAAAAATATTATAAATTTCTAAATCCATATTTATTTCTATATACATCATAAAACAGTTTTGAAATCAATTACGGGCCTGAGATTCTAGAACAAAGAGGATACAAGTTTTCCCAATACCCATCAAAGGAATTACCTGATTTTTGTGGGTTTTGGATGAGATCAAGTAAGGGTTTGTAAATATCAAGGTAGGCAAACTTTGCCTGGGGAAAATTGGCGTTGAGAGAATCCAATTGAGATGAGAGCTTAGCATTGAACAGCTTCGCTGCTTCGTTGTGACCCTCAGCACACTCTCTTTGTGTCCCTCCTGCTAAGCTTCTCTGTGATGGCAGACACCCCAATGGAGGTGCACTGGTAACAACTGTTCTGCGTGCCCCCAATCCATACAATTCCTTCAATTTGTTTAATAGAAGATAAGAACGGTATCCTATGAGTTGGAAATGGAAGAGCATGGATGATTACAGGGTTTTGCATGGCAATTAAAATTACCTTCAAGAAAGAAGCAGCCGAGGTGGCCATAAGATCAGTGTAAGCCGGAACATCATACTGGATTCTCCGAACACCGCTATCAAAGTATGAATTGGCAATGTCATCACTGCCTGCTACCACTAGAAATAGGCTTTTGCTTAAAATGGTGTTTGTTCTCTCTTCTCCAACCATCATTTTCAACTTTCTCATGTATCCTTTGAACATTTCTAATTGATCCCGCAGAGATAAAACTGACTGATTTTTGACCCAAAAATGAAAACCAAGTTAAGAAATGGACAATACATTATTTGAAGTATAAATTATATGTGAAGGGAAATTTATATACCGCAAGCTTAGGTGTCATAGGATCAAATCCTGAGCCACTTGAGGCGAAGCTCACTCCGGTCAGGAGATCACCAAGTTGAAGAGCCGCGTTAGAATATGGTGGCACTAGCTCTTTGATTCCCAATGCTTCGGCTGAGAATACAAAATGATTATTTTGTAACTGTTATATCATATCACTAAGCTAAAATTTTGAGAGAAAATACTAGTTAATTTTACTCACATTATATCATCCATACATCCAAAAGGAAAGGAACATGTTTTGATTCGAGAATTATTCCGCGGAAAATTGTAAAGTTACCAAACAGCATCACTAATGGACTTAACCGGTTTGGAAAATTATGAAAATCAAAATCCCAAACCATCCAGGTCACGTAGGCCCAACTACTCAAACCGGTAAAACTCCATGGAGAAAAGCATTTGATCAATCAACAGAAAGATCCCATTGGCCTTCGTTTTGCATTGAAAAATGAAAGTACTTGATATCTTGATCATGAGCTCCAAGTCTGATTTGGGTATCCTTTATTTAATTCCAACAGAACCATGCTTGTACGTAAAATTAACCAGGAAGGAAAAAGTAAGAAGGGAAATTTTCTTAGATGGCTGAATCGAAAAAAATAGTTTAGAACAAGACATATCCGATAGCAGAGTTGCTTTCTGTATTTCCTTTTTCAAAACATACCAAATATAAATATTTCTCATTTTGCTAAACATTACATGATATCAGGAAACAAAATACTTCCATATCTAGATTGAGCTCATGAAATATAAGGCCACCTAAAAACAGACAGGACGTACCAATGAAGTCAGACGGAATTTTGCCATTGCTAAATCTTCCAGTTGGAAATCCTCCCACGAAGTCCCTCCCATACGGTGGAAAATTGCACTTAATCAGAGTATTAAGATTGTTGTTATTGCCCGGATCCACTATCGAATCACCGAAAACTAGCACGGCTGGAATTGTTTCGTTCCTCGGTAGCTTTACGAGTGCTTCTGTGGTACATAGAATAATAAAAACAGAAAGAAAGAAAACAATAATCGAAGAAGACGACCACAGTTCCATAGAAAGAAACACCATTGGGCTTGGAAAGTTTTTGTTGTGTTTCTCCAAGCTATAAGAAACGAGATGGAAAAAGTGATCACTAGTCTGTATTCTATGCCCTCTGCCCGGCCTCGTATGTAAGGTGATCCTGATTTTGTCGTTTTCTAGACGCAATAAGTAAAATATGTGGACATTAATAAACTACTCCACATGCAGTGGGTAAAGATTTTTCATATTCTTGTTTCCATGAGTGTTAAACTACTAGGAATCAAGGACACAAGAGGTAAGAATTGAACTTTCTATTTTCACGTGTTGGAAATAAAAGCAAAAAAGTGTCTAGGAAATATCTAACGGTTCAAAAACATATTTGAAAATTGATATATGCAAACAAGAAGATAATAATAATAATAATAAATAAGATAATGTGTTGATGAAGAAGGGGTTGATATCGTGCAGACAAGTAGTCAAGTGGTTGGGCCACCGCTTCTATACGGCAATTTCCTTGGGTTCTTTGCTAAATGGTTATACAAAATCATATATGTAAAAATGCAAGGCAGGTGTGATAATGTGACTCCGGAGACTTTGCTTTTCAGGTGAAAACCGATCTTTGAGTCCGTGAGTGAGCATCAGCCAACGTACATGTAACATGGTCCATCTCAAAATTCACCATGATTTAATGAATCCACGTGAATAAGTTTAATTGGATACGGATAGACTTTATATAGGTTGCTTAGTTTGAAATGGGTCCCTTAATAAGGCACGATCCACCTCGCTATGTGTTATGCATGAAGGATAAAACAAAATGATGTATGTCGACTTTATTGTGATTTAGATTCCAAATTCATAGGAGGGAGTGAAGCCTGGTCAAGGGGAGGCCTTTTGGGTCCAGTGGGTGGCCCTTTCAACCGTTTGATTTAGATCGTAGATTGTATGCAGGGTTCAGGGATTTTATGTGGTTCCAGTGCGTGGCCTTCTCGACCATTTGATGGGGAAAAAAAGCTCAAGCAGGTGGAATGGTTGTTTGATTCAATTCATTCAACACCGAAGCGTCTTAATTTTGGGTACTTATCATATTTGCTTTACGTCTCAATCCAAGTGCTCTGGATTAAGCTTCGTAATTATGTATGAATCAATCATATGGAACGGACAGCTAGGTAGCTAACTAACAACCCTGCAGCTGTGATGGGTTTGGTTTATTTGGTTTAAATGATGACTGACAAGCTTTGTTGGCCTATTAAATCATTCACCCAATGGCAAGCAAGGCCGACTTCACCAGCTCTTGCGCCAAAATTAAAATTGCAATCAAACCTTTCATTTAAGCAAAACTTTTTCTTTAAGGGATCGAGTGCTGCGTAATTACTGAGCCACACAAAAAAAAACAACCCTTTATATTAACTTTACATATGAAACCATAGTTAATATGCGATAATACTGCTTTTATGAGAATGGTCGTTAAAAAATGATCTTATAATGAGTGTGTGAGGTAATAGATGGTTAGAAACCTCTATAAGCCTCGGGATGAGTCAAGGCCCTAGATAGGTGTGTCATATGGGGTGGGTCAAGCTCCACTATGTATCTCTAGATGGTTAAGCTCTCAAACAAGGATGAAAATTTCTTCTTTTTTTTTTTTTTCATCGAAATTTCGAGTTTCAGTATCTGACAATACAAAAGAAGGGAGCGAATTGTGGATGGGAGAAATTCGATTAATTTCAATCAAAATCGGTGAAAAATCGCCAAAAATTTGGCTTCAAGCGAAAAATCGGCGAAATCTTCAAAAAAATCATTGGCCACTACAATTAATCGGCGAAATTTCGGTTTGTATATCGTCGATTTTTCGCTGATTTTTTCAAAAAATGGGCACCTTCATCTGCTTTCTTGGTCCTCTAATCCGACAGCTCCCAGCTTCCCGTGTTGATCTAATGGTCCAGATCTGGTCCGAACTCCAACGATTAATTTCATATGCATCTGATGGTCCAAATTGAATCTGGATGCAATCCAATGACCATAATTGAACTCCAACAGCTACATGATGATTCAATGGCCAATTTTATTTTGCAATGGTAAAATGAGATTCCAATGGCTATTTTGGCCCAACTTTTTCTATAAATAACTCATTTTTCACCAATTTCATCCACATTTCATCTATGATCTCTCATTGCTCCCAAGGTTACTCTTTTTTTTAAGGTATGTTTGTTTTAAATTTTAATTATTTTTGTATTGAAGTGTAATTAATTAGTATATTCTGTAATTCTTTAATTTTTTTTTCTTTTCAATTGTCATTAATTAGTACATCAATTTTTTTTTCTTTTCATTTGTAATTAATTAGTACATTTGAATTAATTAGTACATTTTTTTAATTCTTGAATGAATTAGTGGATTTTCGTAGAATTAATTTAGCTTAGTTAATTTATTAAGTTAATTAACAATATTAGTAGCTTCCCAATTTCTTCAATTTTTTTTCTTTCATCGAATAATTGTACATTGAATTATTAGAACATTTTTTAACTCTTGAATGGATTAGTAGATTTTCATAGAATTATTTTAACTTCGTTAATTTATTAAGTTAATTAATAATATTAGTAGCTTCCTAATTTCTTCATTTTTTTTTCTTTTCAATCGTAATTAATTAGTATATTTGAATTAATTAGTACATTTTTAAACTCTTGAATGAATTAGTAGATTTTTATAAAATTAATTTAGCTTAGTTAATTTATTAAGTTAATTAACAATATTAGTAGCTTCCCAATTTCTTCAATTTTTTTTTCTTTTCAATTATAATTAATCAGTACATTTTTTAACTCTTGAATGAATTAGTAGATTTTTATAGAATTAATTTAGCTTAGTTAATTTATTAAGTTAATTAACAATATTACTAGCTTCCCAATTTCTTCAATTTTTTTTTCTTTTCAATCGTAATTAATTAGTACATTTGCAATAAGTTTGATTGATATGATTACTAGACTTGCAATAAGTTTATTTTTAATTACTTATTTAATTTAAATTTTTATTCAATTGAAATTAAATAGCATATGTTCAATAGATTTGCAATGGCTAGTGCAAGTGGAAGTGGAAGTGGAAGTGAAGGTAGAGGTGGAGGTAGAAGTGGTGAGAGTGGCATGTTCGGCCAAGATGTAGCTTGGAAGTATTGTTCACCAGTAGAGGGGAACCGAAATGGGACAATTTGTAATTTTTGTGGACTGTTGATGAAGAATGAGGCATTAGTCAATTCAAGTTTCATTTAGCGCATAGAGACCTGAATAACAACATCAAAAAGTGTCCTATAGTGCCACTTGAAGTGAAAGAAGAGATACGAGAGATGTTACATGAAAAAAGTAAAGCAAAAGCAAAGAAAACAACACAATTGAAGAGATTCGGGCCCAATTATGTGGCACTATGGGGGCCAGGCATACACATGTCATGGACGAGGATGATGATGAAGATGAAGAAGTGTACATGTATCCAGTAAATATACACCTGGATGAGTGGGATGGTTATCGAGAAGCGATTCATGCATCGAAGGCAACAAAATGGGAGCAACAACAATATGAAACTGTTATGGGAAGCAAGCATAAAACAGGGAAGTCGCCATGCACTAGTGGTGCACTGACAATGCGGAAATCTCAAAGTACATGACATTCAAACCCATCACCGCCTATTGCACCCTCCCTCTACAAGTCTTCTGCAGCAGGACAAAAAATTATTAAAAATATATTAAAGGGTGATTTAATTAAAGAAACGATGGGACGCTTAATAAGAAAATTCTTCATTTATGATAGCGTCGCACCCAATAAAGCAAACTCTCACCACTTCAAGAATATAATTATTGGTGCACAACAAGCTAGGTAATTTCTAAGTTCTCAAATTTTATATTGTTTCATACCTTGAGCAAGTGTATTCTTTTGTGTCATGTTTCAAATATTTTTTACATATGAATTGTAGGAATAAGAATCGAACCTCCATCTCCATATGAAATAAAGAATAAGTACTTGGAAATGGAGTACAAAGATATGGAAGCTTATGTGAACTAGCAAAGAGAGAAATGGAAGACATATGGCTGCACCATAATGTTAGATGTATGGACAAGGCCCACGAGATTAAGTATAATTAATTTCATAGTCTATTCAAAAGGAAGTATGGTGTTCCTTAAGTCATTCGATGCATCGAACAATATCAAATACCACAAATACATATACAAGATATTGAAGAATGATATCAAAGAAGTTGGGCTAGATAATGTGGCCCAAATTGTCACAGATAACAAGTCAGCATCAGTGAAAGTAGGGAAGGTGTTGATGAACAAGTTTAACTTATATTGGACCCCATGTGTGGCACATTGCATCGACCTAATGTTTGAAGACATCGAGAAAAGACTTAGTGTTGCAGATGTGATACGCAGTGGCCACAAGATAACCAACTTCATTTACAATCATGGTTGGTTACTTGCAGGAATGAGAAAGTATTGTGGTGGAGACATTGTTCGATTGAGAGCTACAAACTATATTACTCTTGAAAGTCTTCTTAAAAAATGGCTAATTTGAAGAAATTGTTTATGAGTAATGAATGGGCACTACACAAGCTCAGTCAGACAAACATTGGATGAGATATGGAGAAACTAATGTTTGACCATCAATATTGGGATAGAATGACACATGTTGTTTCATACTTTGAGCCATTATATGTGGTGCTTCAAATCATGGATTCAAAAGTTGTTCCCACAATGCCGTTTGGGTACGAGCTTATGCAAGTGATGAAAGAGAATCTCATTCGTCAACAAGTTGGCGATTGGATCTTCAAAGTAATCAAAGATCGTTGGGAGAAAACATAAAAACGTCCACTTCATGTAGCTGGTACTTAATTTTTATCAATTGTTACTTTGATTTTATTTCATTTTCTCTTACACAACACTAAATCTACATAATTTTATTGTAGCATACTTCTTGAATCCAAGGTTTCAATATAGGCCTAGAGTTGGTAGTGATCCAGATTTAATTCAAGTAGTCCATGACGTATTTGCTAAATTAGACCTAAATGTTGAATCGATTGGTCAATCTGGAAATGAGGTAAACAAGAAACTCTTATTTTACTCAATCTAATCAAAGAATAATTTCATTCATCATTTTATTTGAACATTTAGGAACAAATATGATATTAACAAATTAAATATTGAATACATAACTTGTGCTTTTTCGAGAAGGAAAAAAGAAGATTCAATGATCAAGCAGCAATTGCATCAAGTTCAACCATGGTGCCTAGTGAGAACTATTTCTTAATAGAAAAAAATTTGATTATCATTATTGTAAATTCATCACATAAGTATTTATATAATTATGAATTCTCTTGTAGCTGAATGGTGGTTCATGTATGGGAACCAAACACCTACATTAAGGAAGTTAGCCATTAAAGTTCTCTCACAAACTACATCATCTTCTGTTTGTGAGAGAAATTGGAGCACATTTGCTCTAATCCACACAAAGCAATGAAATCGTTTGGCTTACCCTCGACTAGAGCAATTAGTTTTTTGTTACTACAATATGAAGCTAAAGTTACACGATATAGAGGCAGAAAATGATCAAGTTTAGAGAAAGATTACCTTAATCTTCTTGACATTTCAGCTGAGGTGGGTGAAGAATAAGATAATCAATTATTCCAATGGGTTAGGCCTATACACTTGGATGATGAAGTTGGTAATCCTGATCCACGAATTGTTGCTCATACTAAAGAATTTGGAGTTGATGTTGAACGTGTGTTGTGTAAAGAAGTTCACAACGAAAGTTTTAGCAAAGATACTAAGGATTCATTTCAAGGGGCATTAGATTCCCACCAAGAGGTTGACTTCACAAGTGTTGGCCAAAGTAGTAGACCTAGCGTTGCTGGTACTGTTGCTTCTAGTTACGAAGGTTCAAGAGGTGGAACTAATGATGGAGGTGATAACGCAGGAGGAGATATTGGGGAATGCCAAAAAAGTCAATATCCAATGAGTTAATTCACTTGTGAAAATGATTTTACGCATTGCACACAAGATGAAAACTATGGCTCTTGAAGAGTTGGTCCAAGCATAAGAGCCATTGGGAAGCCCTACAGAGGAAAAGAATGGACTATAACTCCATATAATGAGGAGTTACTTTTAGGGAGTTTTGAATCTATGAGTATAAGAACTCAATTTAGTGACTCCTTGAATGAGGCTAACGTTTACCCTCCTTATGTGATGGGTTATGATCAACCTTCAAGTTCAACTGATGAAGAGTATGGTATGCCGAGCTATCCCTTTGATGCACAAATGTCATACCAAGTTCCATATCAAATGCAAGGAGGATTTGACATGAACACATGAGTCAACCTCGAGTATCTTATCCATGTAGAGGCAGTGGGCAAGACTCAAGAGATATATGCATGACATGTTAGAATTTTTAACCAATATTATCGAGGCTCCATGAGTTGGTATCAATATTGTCTTCAACAACAAGACAGAGTTCCTTCATCTACCAATTCCATTGAACCACATCGGTCCTCATTTTGGTACTAAAGGGTCATTGCAATGTAATATGTACAAATTATTGATATTTAATGAAATCAAATCTTTCATGAAGTTTCATAATGAGTGTACAATTACAAAATTCACATTTCTTATCGACCGACATGACATAATTACATCTAATATTGGAAATCATATCATACATATATCAAATTCTTCAACAAAACAACTTTAAAATGTCTATTATACTTCTAATTACATTACTATGAGGTTTTTCTTACATTTCCACGAGTTTTGATCAATTTTTGGCTTATCGAATTTTTTTTCCAAAATATCCGTAGATATTTCTCCAATATATTCTATATACTCGTAAAATCAAGTAACCGATATATCTATGATTACCGATATTTTCATCCTTGATCTCAAATAAGTGTGAATGAAAGTAAAAAAAAAAAGCCCATGTTGGATTGAAATGGTTAAATATGCAACAAACGGTTTTGCTAACAGAAACTTTAATATAAACAATATTAGTTAACACAAAGATAGAACAATTCACATAAAGGTATACAAGATTTTAACAAGGTTTGGACAATAATACCTACATTCACAGATGAGAAAAAATCATTTTACTACACTATAGAGAATATTATAGAATATATAAATTAGACAAAACTATTGGGTTCCAAAACATCTCATGTTTCCCCACTCCTTGTATTTACACCATGAACCATGAACTCGTTCACTCCACTGAGTATCTCTTATTTTTCCTCACACTTTATCTCCCTTATATAATCTTTATAAGTTCAATTTCATTTCATAACTTTTCTCCTCATGACTTAAAATATTTATACAGATATTCCTAATAACTTTCCTTATTCGATTAAAAATTTTAATATTATAATAATATATCAACTTAGAAAACATCTTATACTGTCACACCCTAGATTCCAAAGTTGCTAATTAATACTCAAATATAAAATTAGTGCTACCAAAATTAGGGAGACAAATATTTAAGTGTTGTGTTTCTGATTGATTTTGTGCAAAATGAGGATGTGGAAACCTGTTATAAAGAAGTATGCATCATGTGAGAAACTTTGCAACCATTAATTAACAAAATATGATCTATTTCACAAAGAAAACTAGTACCACATTACTTTGTACATACCAAAACCTCATAGTTCACTAAAGGTAGCCCATACTATAAGTGTACAAAAACAAATATACATTACATCATTCCTTTAAAAATGATTTAGTCTTTGTATGGTACAAAAGCAAAAGCCTCAAAATACTTTCAACATGAGAGCAAAACAACATCTAATCAACAAAAAAACAATGTTCAAGCATTAATCCTATAAAATGTCTTCTGACTTGCATCTAAAGATGAAAATGATAAAGTGAGTTTACAATTCAGTAGGAAAGTTTATAACAATCCTATGAATATTCTTAAAAACCTTGAATTAAACATATAATAACATGCATGATATACAATTTATAACCATTAATAAATAAACAATAATGTCAAACATGTATACATGTTATTCATGGTTTCATTTCTGCTATGCCTCATTCATTCTCTCACACCTAAAAAGTTGCCAACCCCACCAATGTACAAATCAACCATCAATGCTCCAAAAGATACTTAGTCATAAATAATGAATATTCTGGGACTATCACCCAATAATAAGTAATATCTCGTGTCTTCTAGAACTCATACCCAAGGGCAGGACCAACCCCGTGTCTTTTGGGTTTACAAACCAAGGGTAGGACCAACCCTATGTCTTTATGGACTAAAACTCAGGGACAAGACCAACCCCATACACCCACATCGAAGTGTCTTTCTCGAGGGCCTTACGGACTTTAACCCAAGGACCCATGGTCCCACATAAACAATATATCGAAAGATATTGTCTTCAGCTTCTCATAAACACTTCTCACATATCATTCTACTCTTTGGATATTATTTGTCATTGTTTCATATTGTTCTTGCAATGTGAACCTACCATGAACCATTTTCTCAATACTAATCTCGTGAATCCCCATACCAATACATATCCAAATGTCATTGCAACAATTTAAAACAATAAACTAAGAAGACCATAAACGTTACAACACTTCACAAAATTATTGTAAAGATATGAAATTTTCAATAAAGGCTTCATGAAATGAAACAAGATACGCAATAGAATGGTATAAAATTCCCTACCTTACACCAACTTCTCTTTTGCAATCCTTCTTTGTGGACACCTATAGCTATTACAAGGAAATGAAATGAAACAATATAGTTTAGGTTTTCCAACCTTAAAAATTTTATAATTAAAACTTATGACATTTTTCCTTTATTACTAATTTTAACAATTTAATACTAATAACTTGAATTTTCATATTATCTATTCTTCATGCCCGCAAGTTTTCAAATCAAATTTACAGTGAATTAAACAATCTTTGCTATGCATATTGATATTCCCCAATTAATTAGCATATATTAACTATTTTGATTTTCCTTAAGCATAATCCATTAGCAAGTTCCAAGTGCATGTTCAAATAAACCTAATTAATCTCATGATTCATTAATCTATTTTTCAATTAAAGTAAACTAAACAAACAAGCATGTTGAATCTTCATCAAGAGATACTTAAATCAAAATATTTAAAACCCTAATTAACTTTTATTTATAATTAAGACATGCTTATAACTAACTAAACTCAGTTTTTAGACAAACTTTATTGTTAATTTGCTTCAAAAGATCATTTGAAACTCAAATCTACCAAAATCATTAAATTTATCTTCTTTCTTACCTTGATTTTTCACTTTCTCTCTCTAACTACTCTCTCTAGTCCCGCCAAATTGTTGTAGAGATAGGACTGGAAATGAGGGCCAGCAACCCTGATAAAAGGATCTCTAGGCTTACATGCATAAGGTGGCAAGCCCTAAGGCTGCCACTAACTTTAAGTTTTCCATAATTACGGTTCAGTCCCTCCAATTGTAAGTTTTTATGCATGTAGCTGCTCATCAATCCCTTAACTTTTCTTAATTCTAATTAATCCCCTAATAACCTAATAAATATGTTTAAGTCGTTAACTAATCACACCTAACCTTAATCAAAGTTTAATTCATAATTAAATAAGATTAGTGTAAAACTAGTCTTAGTCTCTAATTAAGCACGTTTAAGGTTAAATACTAAGATAATCATTATTGCTAATTTAATTCATCATTACTAGGTATTACATATATAATATTCTTTACAAAAATAAATTTACACTAATTAGGAATTTGGGACACTTTCTAACACAAATGATACATGTGAAGCTAAAAATAAGTGTATTATGAGGGATCATTAAGTCCTAAAGTGAGTAAACGAGTGTGATATCCAACTAATAAAAAAGATTAAAAGGGATTAATTAGTTTAACTTCACAAACACCTTCAATTTAGGTGCAATTTATTATGAATGGCATTTCAATGTGGGATAGGAATAGCGTAGGCAATTGATAATGGTAATATTGGAAGCAAGCGTACGTGGTACAAGTTGATTTCAATTTTTTCAAAAAGGAATCAAATATTATTTTTATTTTTATATAATTTTCATCCATGTGAATGCAACTGTATCTAATGGTCAACATTTTCTGGAAGTTGCCCTTCTTGGATAATTAATGCTAATGATTTCCATTATAACAAGTATCAACTTGAGTGGAGTTCAGGAAGACCTGAGACGCGCGCTTGATGCCTGGATATCATGATATTATTATAATTTAATATATATACCAAATTATGAAAATCAAGCAATTCTATTTTGAACACACATTAATATACGGTAGTAGCTCGTTTAACTGTGATTACAAAACCAAGGAGGAAGATTTTCACTTTCACCATTACAAATAACTGAAGGCAGTGGAGCTTGCCATATATGCATGGGCTGGAGATTAAAGAGATATCAGGAAGTTGACCAGTTTGATCAGAAGAAGCTGTCCACACATTTGTGGATGATTTTACCAATTAGAACCTTGTATGCTTTTTCTGTAGGATGATAACTGTCCCAAAATACATAATTTGACGCGTCTTCACAGGTAAAGTGACTTGATGGGTTACATAGTACTGCCACCTCTATTTTCCCTGTGCCACAGCAACCCTTATCCACCACTTCAAACCCTGAAATAAATTATTTTTTCTTAAAATGTTGTAAAACGGTTTTTGCAAGAGGATAGGGGTTTTCCCAATACCCATCAAAGGAATTACCTGATTTTTGAGGGTTTTGGATGAGATCAAGAAAGGGCTTGTAAATATCAACGTAAACAAACTTTCCCTGGGGAAAATTGGCGTTGAGAGAATCCAATTGAGATGAGAGCTTAGTATTGAACAGTTTCGCTGCTTCGTTGTGATCCTCGGCACACTCTCTTTGTATCCCTCCTGCTAAGCTTCTCTGTGATGGCAGACACCCCAATGGAGGTGCACTGGCAACAATTATTCTTCGCGCCCCCAATCCATACAATTCCTTCAAATTGTTTAATAGAAGATAAGAATGGTATGCTATGAACTGCAAAATGGAAAAGCAGGAATGATTCCAGATTTTTGCATGGCGGTTAAAATTACCTTGAAGAAAGAAGAAGCCGAGGCGATCATGAGATCAGTGTAAGCCGGAACATCATACTGGATTTTCCGAACGCCGCTGACGAAGTATGAATTGGCAATGTCGTCACTGCCTGCTACCACTAGAAATATGCTTTTGCTCAAAATGTTCTTTGTTCTTTCTTCTCCAACCATCCCTTCCAGCTTTCCTATGTATTCTTTGAACATTTCTAATTGATCCCGCAGGGATAAAACTGACTGATTTTTTACCCGAAATTAAAACCAATTTAAGAAATGGATGATATATATATTATCTCGAGTATAAATTATATGTGAAGGGAAATTTATATACCGCAAGCTTAGGTGTCAGAGGATCGTATCCTGAGCCACTTGAGGCGAAGCTCACTCCGGTCAGGAGATCACTGAGTTGAAGAGCCGGGTTAGCATATGGTGGCACTAGCTCTTTGATTCCCAATTCTTCAGCTGAGGATAAAAAATAATTATTTTGTAATTGTTATATCATGAGTAAGCTGAAATTTTCAGAGAAACATCCATACATATTCAAAAGGAAAGAAGCATGTTTTGATTCGAGAATTATTCCATGGAAAATTGTAATGTTATTATTTCTTTCACAACATTTGGGATTTTCCTAGGAGGTTGGGCTACCATGAGGGATTCTTGATGGTAACTTAGACCCAAATTCAGATGGCTGTTTGACAAAATTTAATATTTAAAAATTAATATGATTTTAAATGAAATTAGGTTTAAATCATTAAAATTATTTTCAATTTTAAGATATATTATTAAATGCATTAATTTGTTTATTAAATAGTTCACCAAACACCATCACTAATGTACTTAACCGGTTGGGAAAATTATGAAGATCAAAATCCCAAATCATCAATGTCACGTAGGCCCAACTACTCAAACAGGTCAACTCTATTGAGAAGAGCACTGGATCAATCACCTGAAAGATCCTATTGGCCTTCGTTCAGCATTCAAAAATAAAAAAACTGGACTTAGATTTCCTGATCATGAGCTCCAAGCCTGATTTGGGTATCCTTTATTTTCTCAAACATGGTTTAAAACAAGACACGTACAGTCGATAGCGGAGTGGCTTTGCGTATTTCCTTTTTCAAAACATACCAAATATGAATATTTCTCATTTTGCAAAACATTTCATGATATCAGGAAACAAAATACTTCCATATCTAGATTGAGCTCATGAAATATAAGGCCACGTAAAAACAGACAGGACGTACCAATGAAGTCAGACGGAATTTTTCCATTGCTAAATCTTCCAGTTGGAAATCCTCCCATTAAGTCCCTCCCATACGGTGGAAAATTGCACTTAACCACAGTATTAAGATTGTTGTTATTGCCCGGATCCACAATCGAATCTCCGAAAACTAGCATTGCCGGAATTGTTTCGTTCCTCGGTAGCTTTACGAGAGCTTCTGTGGTACATAAAATAATAAAAACAGAAAGAAAGAAAACAATAATCGAAGAAGATGACAACACTTCCATAGAAAGAAACACCACTGGGCTTGGAAAGCTTTGCTGTGTTTCTCCACGCTATAAGAAAAGAGATGGAAAAAGTGATCACTTGTCTGCACTCCATGCACTCGTCCCCGGCCTCGTATATAAAGATAAGCTTGTGATCTTGATTTTGTCGTTTCCAACACGCAAGAAATGAAATATGTGGCCATTAATAAACCATTCCACCCACCATGGGTAAAGACTTTTCATTTTTGTGGTCATGAAGTGTAGTAAAATGTAAATAATTTTCATTTTTATTTTTTTTTGAAGCATTCTATTGAGAATTATTTTTTATTTTATTATATTAATGTTATATTTATGGGAAGAACCCTGTTGGGATTATTCTATTGGAGTCTCATTCCTTTTATAAGTAGATTTCCCTTCCACTTTGTGTCATCTCCTAATTACAAGTAGATTCCTTTTGGGACTGTGTTAGTGGT
The DNA here is from genome assembly GCA_030254885.1 of Vitis rotundifolia. Lineage (NCBI taxonomy): Eukaryota > Viridiplantae > Streptophyta > Magnoliopsida > Vitales > Vitaceae > Vitis > Vitis rotundifolia. The sequence continues at coordinate 12,214,329 of CM058168.1, read as the reverse complement.
CTATAAAAGTAGGTCACCCCTCTCTTTATATATGAATACAAATTTTTCAGAGAATTTTTTAGAATTTTTTCAAATCCGAGTTGTACACATCTCGCTTACAGAGTGCACCCAAAGCGAGATCTGGCTGTTGAATCCTAGAGGTAGACCACTGGTACCCTAGTGCACCGAGTTCGTTTTCGAGGAGGGTGAATCTATTTCAAGGAAAGTGCTTGTCACACCTCAGCTGATAAGTTTTTCTTCTTATTTATTTTGTTCTTTGTTTGTGTCTTTTGGGCTAGTCTTTTGTTTCCAAACCCTTAAATCCAACAATCTTGAAATAAATCCAAATGGAAGCTTCCTTAAGTTCACACCTATCCTGACACCTCTAAAATTGATCCCTTCAATGGGACATTCTTTAAGAAATGACAGGAAATGGTATTCTCTGCAATTGATGTGGTGAACTTGGGACACATTTTGACTGACCCAAAACCAGAAAATGGTTCTCATTTGTTACCAACCTGGGAAACTAGAAATAAACAAGTTAGACATGTTATTTGAGTACCCTTTCTAATGAACTTTTTGATATTTATTGTCAATTTAAAATTGCAAAAGAAATTTGGGATGCAATGTTGGTAAGTTCAGGAGCACCCTTGAAGTTGTGGGGGGAAGCTATCCTATCCGTATGTCATATTCAAAATAGAATACCTTACAAGAAAACTGGTAAAACTCCTTATGAGTTATAGAAGGGTTATGCACCTAATGTAGCATACTTGAAAGTGTGGGGGTGTTTAGCTAAAGTTCTTCTCCCTAAACCTAAAAAACGAAAACTAAGTCCTAAAACCTTTGATGCAATGTTCATTGGCTATGCTGAGAATAGTGCGACATATAGGTTTCTTGTTACTAAATCAGAAAACAACCTTGTAGATGTCAATACTATAATAGAAACAAAGAATGTAGATTTCTTTGAAAGCATCTTTCCTATGAAACTAAATGGTGAACAACAAGTCTAGAAACAAGTAGATACAAGTCTATTGAACCTTCTGAATTTGAACCTAGAAGGAGTAAAAGAGATAGGAAAGAAACAAACCTTGGAGATGGTTTCTACACCTTCCTAATAGATGAGGACCCTAAATCCTACAAAAAAACTATAACTTCTCCTGATGCACCATTCTGGAAGGAGGCCATTAACAGTGAAATCGAATCAATCATGTATAACCATACATGGGAGATAGTAGATTTACCTCCTAGTGCAAAGACTATTGGTTGTAAGTGGATCTTTAAAAGAAAGTTAAAACAAAATGAGTTCATAGAGAAGTGTAAAGCTTGTTTAGTTGCCAAAGGCTTTAAACAAAGGAATGATGTAGATTACTTTGACACCTTTGCCCCTGTGACTAGAATAGCATCAATTAAAGTATTGATTACTCTAGCTTCAATTCATAATTTGGTGAAACACCAAATGGATGTCAAGACCGCATTCTTGAATGAGGATTTGGAAGAGGAAATTTATATGGATCAACCTGAGGGTTGTGTAGTTCCAGGGAAGGAGAAAAAGGTGTGTAAATTGGTTAAATCACTATATGAGTTAAAACAAGCTCCCAAACAATGGCACAACAAGTTTGATCATGTGTTAGTAACTAATGGATATTCCATTAATGATGTGAATAAGTGTATCTACAACAAGTATGAGGATAACACATGTGTAGTCATTTGTCTTTATGTTGATGACATGCTGATCTTTGGAACTAACCTAGAGATTGTGTGTGAGACCAAGAAATTCCTAGGCTCTAAGTTTGATATGAAAGACCTAGGAGAGGCAGAGATGATTTTAGGAATTAAAATAACTAGAACACCCAATCAGCTTAAACTTTCTCAAGAGCACTATGTTGAAAAGATCTTAAGGAAGTTTGAACACTTTGATTGTAAACCAGTGTCAACTCCTTATGATCTGAGCTTAAAGCTAAAGAAAAATAGAGAACATAGTGTTGCCCAAATAGAGTATACTCAAATCACAGGAAGCCTAATGTACTTAATGAACTATACCAGACCTGACATTGCTTATGCAGTAAGTAGATTGAGTCGGTACACCCAAAGTCCTAATCAGGACCATTGGACTATTGTTCGGGTTTGTGCTTTAATGGATTTCAAGTGCCCTAGAAGGATTTAGTGATGCAAATTGGATCTTGGATTCAGATAAAATGAAATCCACTAGTGGATATGTTTTCATCCTGGGTGGAAGTGCAGTTTCTTGGAAGTCTGCCAAGCAAACTTGCATTACTCGGTCTACTATGAAGGCTAAGTTTATTGCCTTAGAAAAGGCAAGTTCTGAGGCTAAGTGGCTTAGAAACCTCTTAGCAGATATCCTTTTATGGACGAGACCGGCTCCTCTGTGTCTATGCGTTGTGATAGCCAAGCTACAATTGCTAAGACTAAGAGTAAAATATTTAATGGGAAGAACAGACATATACACCTAAGGCATAATATTGTGCGGCAGCTGTTTGAAACAAAGGTTATATCCCTAGAATTTGTGAGGTCAGAGTTGAATTTGACCGATCCTTTGACCAAACCACTAAATAAGAAACTAGTGGAAGAAACATCGAGAGGGATAGGGCTCATGCCTTTTACAGAAGTTAAGAGTGATGGTAACCCAACCTATTAGAATGGAAATTCCATAAAGTAAGTTCATATGGGTAATAACAAATTACTTGTTAACTTGATGTGCTCTATCAACTCTCATTGTATGAGAGTCCATCCCTATGGTGTGTATAGAGCGTATTCTGCATTGACTAAGGTTGAGTGTTTACTCTTAATGAATACCATATTCCTTATGGATGGTATGTTTAAATGCAGAACATACTTGATGGATTCACTATATGAGAGTGGAGGTGAGGTTGCTTCCTATGAGAACTTAAGCAGATTCTCTAAAGCTCTGATGAATATCCAGGCAGAGCGCATGACCTATTTGTGCCAACCCATTTTGTACAACTTGTAGTGTAGTTGAAAAAACCAATGTGGATAAAAGTCCTTTGAGTTACATAAAGAAACACTAGTTCATGGAAATTTATTATCACCATGTTTTGTGATTCAATACTTATTTGTCTTAAGACTGGTTCATAGCCTTTGAGCACCAGTACTAATGCATTGGATTCTTTTCTCCTCAATATATATATATATATATATTATGTTTACACTTTGTGGGGGATTGTAGGAAGAGTGTAAATAATTTCTATTTTTATTTTTGGGAAGTATCCTACTGAGAATTATTTTTTATTTTATTATATTTGATTTTATTCTATTAGTGTTATATTTTTTAGAAGAGTCCTATTGGATTGTGATTGGAGTCTCATTCCTTTTATAAGTAGATTCCTTTTCCACTTTGTGTCATCTCCTAATTATAAATAGATTCATTTTGGGACTGTGTTAGTGGCCTATAAAAGTAGGTCACCTCTCTCTCTATATATGAATACAAATTTTTCATAAAATTTTTCAGAGAGTTTTTCAGGAAGTATTTTCATAAATTTATTTGGATGAATTTTTTCAAATCCAAACTGTACATATTTCGTTTATAGAGTGCACCCAATGCGAGATCTGATCGTTGAATCCTGAAAGTAGACCCACTGGTACCCTAGTGCACCAAGTTCATCTTCGAGGAGGGTGGATCTATTTTAAGGGTAGTGTTTGTCTCACCTCAGCCGATAAGTTTTTCTTCTTATTTATTTTATTATTTGTTTGTGTCTTTTTAACTAGTCTTTTGTTTCCATACCCTTAAATCCAACATAAGGTATTAAACAATTAAGGAAGAAGGAAACACAAGGTAATGATTGAACTTTCTATTTTCATGTGTTGGAAAATTATAAAAACAAAAACGTGTCTTGGAAATATTTGAGGGTCCAAAAATATTTGAATATTGATATATGAAACCATTAGAGTAATTAACCAAGATACTTACTACAGTAGATTCTGTGTAAAGTTGTTAGTGTTGGTGAAGAAGGGGTTGATATATTGCAGCCAAGTTGTCAAGTAGGTGGGAGACCTCTTCTATATATACGGCAATTATGCAAAACCGTATATTTACAACTGTAAGGCAGGTGTGATAATGTGACTCCGGTCCGGCTCTCCTTTACAGCTGAATGCCGATCTTTGAGTCCGTGAGTGAGCAACAGCGAACAGGCTCTTTCGGCTAGTGGTGGTCCAGTCTCCACGTACACGGTCCAGCTCAAAATTCACCGTGATTTAATGAAGCCACGTGAATAAATTTAATTAGATACAGATAGACTATATATAGGTTGCTTAGTTTAAAATGGGTCCCTTACTTAATAAGGTACGACCTCGCTATGCGTGCTGAATGAAGGATAAAATAAATGATGTATGTCTTTATTGTGATTTAGATTTCTAATTCATAGAAGGGAGTGGAGCCTGGTCGAGGGGAGGCCTTTCAGGTCCAGTGGGTGGCCCTTTCAACTGTTTGCTTTAGATTTGTAGATTGTAGACTTGGTTCAGGGATTTTATGTGGGTCCAGTGCGTGGCCTTCTCGACCATTTGATGGGAAAATATAACTAAATAAAAAGCTCAAGTACGTGGAATAGTAGTTTGATTCAATTCATCATAGTGTTGACTCAACATCCAAGGAGACGTGTGGGTGAAAATATTAATTTTGGGTACATACCAAATTGGCTTAACGTCTCGATATCGATCCAGGTGGACTGGGTAAAGCATCGTCATTACGTATGAATCAATTATATGGAACGGACAGTTAGGTAGCTAAATAACAAGAAGAACTAAGAACCCTGCAGCTGTGATGGGTTTGGTTTATTTGGTTTAAATGATCACCCACGAGCATTGTGGCCCAATCGCAAGTAAATCCGACTTCACCAGCTCTTACGCCAAAATTAAAATTGCAATCAAGCCTTTCATTTAAGCATCACATTTTCAATTACCCAAATTTCATCATCTTTAAAGGGATCGAGCGTTGTGCAATTATTGAGCCACACAAGAAAAGCAACACTTTATGTCAACTATATGTATGAAACCATTGTCAATATGCAATAATACCACCACTATGAAAATGGTAGTTGAAAAATGATACTTGTGATAAGTGTGTAAAGTCATATATGGTTGAAAACCTTTATTAGTCTCGGCATGAGGCAAGGCCTCAGATAGGTGTGTTGTATAGGATGAATCAAGATTCATTATGTACCTACTTCAGGGCCCTGTGGGATTAGTCGAGGTACGCATAAGTTAACTTGGACATCCACGATTATAAAAAAAAAAAAGATTCACTATGTACCTCTGGATGATTAAGCTCTAACTTAAGTTTGTGAATGGGTGTTATATCAAACTAATAAAAATGAATAATTCGACTTCATGGATAGCAAATCAACTTTTTACATGACATGATTAAATTTTAGCCCTTCTTGGATGAGTAATGCTAATTATTTCCATTATAACAATCATCAACTTGAGTGGAGTGTAGGAAAAGTTTGAACAAGACAGAGGTATGGATGGTGTCTTTATTGATGATTTAAAATTGTTTGGCATTAATGAGCACCCACAAATTAACAAAGGCTGCTGGCAAACCCCCACACTCTGTTTGTATTCAATGGTCTCATATCCTGAGCTAAAAATTGAACTTGGAGCCTGGACCTTCAATAATCAGCATGACAACCCCCACATTTAAAACACTAGAAATAATATTAGTTCTGCATAAAAATTCTACAAAGTTAAACGAGTTCCTTCTGCCTCCCGTAGCCATCAGACTTGGGGCTAGGAGGGGGTGTTTGGTACACAAGATTTCATTTATATTCCTTCTTCAATAGTAATGAATTTGGTAATTTTAATTCTTGTGTTTAGCTACATATAGAATGTAATGTTGGAACATCACATAGTATAGAGTTTAATTAAAAAATCCTTGAGAATCTTTTTTGTTAAATAATAAAAATTTATTTGGATGTGTGATTTAAAAATAAAATTGTTTTTAAAAATCTATACCACTATTTTGTTGTTGTTGTTTAAAATAATTTTTAAAAACAAAATAAAATATAGAACTATTCTTCTAATTTTCTTTTATTAGAGAAAATGAATTTCAGATTAAGTTAAAAATTTTATTGAATTTATTAATAAGTTTAATAATTTTAAAAATAATTTCAAACTTAAATATATATATATATATATATAATGACTACAAAAAATAATAAACATAATTAATACTTTAAATTATTTAATAAATCTTATAATTTTAAAAAATATTTTGAAATTCAAAAAACAGATTAATTAATTATAAATAAAATAAAATAATTCATAATATCACCTTCTTAATTAATTACTTAGGAATAAATGTATGCATATAATAAAAATTTCAACTCATTTATGCCTTAAAAAAAAAAAAATATATATATATATATATATATACATTTAAAATATAAAAGTATTAGTAATTATTAATTTTAAATAATTATTATTTATTTTTAACAAAATAAACCAATTAATGTTTACAACTATATTTAATAATATTTATAAAAAAAATATAATTTATGATTTTATTATATTATTAATATTCATGTTTTATTAACAATTATTTATTTTGAATTTATTTGTAATTAAAAAATTGTTTTTATTTTTACTTAAGTTGAATTAAATTTATTTTAAATTATATAAATTAAATTTATAAATGTGTTTTTTACAAAATAAAAAAAAAATAACTTATTTAAAAAAGTTTTTAGTTTTTAATTTTTAAAAATAACTTTATACTAAGGAATCAAAATACCCCCATGTAAGAATTAATTGAAATCTCCCTTCTAAATGGGATTTCATTTCCATCGTTTTTTATTTCATTCTCATAATCATTTAAATTATCCAAACATGAAAATAAAGAAAAATAAATAAATAAAATGTCTATTCAAACTCCTCATTCCAATGTATGAAACATGCCTTAAAGATAGAATCACAATTAATCATAAATCATAACTCATAATAAGATAAGGGTCGGAAAATAGACTTCAATCTATTCCATTGCAAGGTCCTAACACTCTAAATTTGTAGCTAACCCAAATCTTGATTCATGAGTATTGAACCTGCCTTCTTGTTTGGACTAAAGATCGGAGTAAACCTTCATTTTCATTTTCTTTTTCTTTTTTGACAAGAATTGAACAATTTTCCTTTTCATGTGATCAAACCTGAAACCTCCACTCAATCCCACTTCAATGCCTTTGCCACTTTGCCAAACTTCTCACATGGACCAGCAATTATGATGAATATGAACCGAGGTGTACACTTTAATTGACTAGTACTTCACCTTTTAGGAAAGCACCCAAAAAATGTTTAATGTTTAATGTTTAACATTTATTTAGTACGTCCTGACATGCAAAATGTGAAACCTGCATTACAACAAGACTTATTAGACTAGATAATTAATCAACCGTCAACCATCAACCATATTCTGCAAGGTTGAACATGACTCTTTAATAAACCTAACAACCTTTCTCAAGCTAAAAAAATAATAATAATGAGAGTCGATCAATCATTCATGCATCTTTTAAGTCTGGAAATTTTATAATGTTAGGCAAGTCCCAATTGTTGTGGGACTAAATAATTATTTGGCAAGTACGAAGCATTCTATAGGATGAGTTTCGGATCAAAATAACTTTATATATATAAAATAAAAATAAAAATTTTCAATCTAAACTTATGTTAAAAATATTTGTCAAAATAATACGTCCATACAGCATCAAGCTCAATTTTTTTATTTTTTAGTTTTATAATCCAATCACCAACTATGGTTTTTTACCCCCAAAACAAGAAAAAAAAAAAAAAAGTCATGTGAATAAACATGTAATTACAAATATTAGATTGATAAATATTTTAAGAAAAGATTTATTTTTATTATTTTTTCCTTCAAAAACATTATTCTGGTCTCAAACTCCAATAAGATGGAATTTTCTTCTATAGAAACTTGGTACATAACTTTTTCTTTGAGAACAAAGCCAGTCAAGTTATTCCAACAATTCCAAAAATAGGGCTTCAAATTTAGAGCTACTTAACAAAAGTTTCTAATTCTCAACAATTTATTCCGATCCATAGATGAAAATTCAAGATGCATCATTGTATATACAAGGAATATATAAACTTAAATATGATCTATTTCCGAGTGGAACCAAACCCCCTTTGGATGCCTTTCATGTTTTTTATTTTTAAAATGAAAAAAATTTATATAAAGATAGAACATTTTGTAAAAAAAAATACAAATTTATTTTGTTTTTAAAAATCATTTTTAGAAATTTTAAAATTGAAGATAGTAAATTTTTTTATACCTCAATATTTTTGAATGGTTTTTTAAATTATTATTCTTTCAATAAAAGTTGGTAAGAGTTTTTGTCTCTTTTATAGAAGTTATTTCTAATCTTTGACAAGGAACTAATACCCCTTTTTCTTCTTTTATTATGGCCCAAATGGAAGAAACATTGCAAATATGGCTCATTTTACCTAATTTGCATTTTGAGGCATTGAGTCTATAAGAAAGCCATTTGAACTAGCAACATTAAATCATCTTTTATATAAATTATGCCTTTCTCATGCAAACAGGATGAAAATATTTAGTAATTGTGACTTACGAATTTATGAAACATCACTATTTGAAAATATGGTTAAATATACTCAGCACTCTTAATCTTTACCGTGTTCTACAATTTATCCCCTTTTACATTCAAAACCTTAGGACTTATTAAAAAGTTGATGATCAATTTGTTAAATGAAAAACAAAATTGAAATGCAAAGAAAAGCACACTTCATCCAAATTTAAAGTTATCACACATTCCAATTGCATGCGAAAATCACAAATGACCATATAAACATCTCTCTAAAATAAAAAATCAAATCAGCTGATTGTCATGTTTTAAAAGTATTTGGGAAATTTCATTACAAAGTTGTCAATTCAAGATTGATTCTGCCTAAATTCGAACTAATACTCAGATCAAAGTGCAAAAAAGAATAATCACATTTATAATTTTATGAAGAGTTTATAATTGAGAGCAAGAAGTTGCTAGCAATATTTTGAGTGTGAAAGTGTTAGCTTTCACATTCAACAAGTCGTGGGATAAAGTGTTACTTTTTAAATATGAAAGGACCAAATGCAAAATACATCAAAATTGAAATCCTTGAAAATATAAATCTTGTGGGATTAATTGTGTGTAACCTTTCCATTACAACACCTTCCATTTGGTCTTTAGATGTTTTGAATGTATGAAAATCACAACTATAGTAGCTCTTTTAACTGAGATTATTACATAAACTAGATGAAAATTAACTCTCAGCATTACAAATAATTAAGGCAGTGGAGGTTGGCATATGGGCTGTTGGTGAAAGAGAAACCATCAAGGTGTGTCTGATCAGAGGAAGCTGCCCACGTATTTCTGCATGACCCCGACACTTAAAACCTTGTACACTTTTTCTGTAGGATGGTAACTGTCCCAGAATACATAGTTTGTCGCATCTTTACAAGTAAAGGGATTAAATCGGTTGCATAGTAATACAGACTCTATCGTCCCCGTGCCACAGCATCCTTTACTCGCTACTTCAAATCCTGAGAAAATTAAATTACTTTTTTTATAAAAAAATAAAGCGCAACATTCAAGAACTAAAAGGATAACAATTTTACATCAGAAAACTGAAAACAAAACAACAAAAAGAAGAAAAAAAGTGACAAAACAGAACAAGAGGTATTACCTGATTTTTGAGGGTTTTGGATGATATCAAGCAAGGGGTCATAAATATCAATATACACAAACTTTGCAAGGGGAAAGTTGGTGTTGAGAGAATCCAATCCAGACGAGAGCTGAGTGTTGAATAACTTGGCTGCTTCGTTGAGATTCTCAGCACACTCTCTTTGTATCCCTCCTGCTAAGCTTCTCTGTGATGGCAGGCACCCTAACGGAGGTGCACCGAAAACAGCTATTCTTCGTGCCCCCAATCCATACAGTTCCTTTAAATTTTGTTTTATACAAGACAATTGTTAAAGAATTGAATGTTAGGAATTGGAAATGGAAGATCATGGCAATTGAAATTACCTTCAAGAAAGAAGACGCCCAGGTCACCAGAATATCTGCGTAAGAAGCAAAATCATACTGCTTTTTCCGAATGGCGAAATATGTAGAGGCAATGTCATTACTGCTTTGTACCACTAAAAACAAGCTTTCACTTAGAATAGTGTTTGTTCTTTCTTCTCCAACCATGGCTTTCAGCTTTCCTGTGTACTCCTTGAACATTTCTAATTGATCCGACAGTGAAAAAACTGACTGATTTTTTTTACACAAAAATGAAAACAAAATTGAATAGAAACATAAGGTTAAAGAAATGGTCAATATCTTCTTTGAAGGAGAATTTATGTACCGGAATCTTAGATGTTAGAGGGTCATATCCTGAAGCGCCTGAAGCGAAGCTTACTCCAGTGAGGAGATCACTAGGTTGAAGAGATGGGTCTAAATATGCCGGCAATAGCTTTTTGATTCCCAAGAGTTCAGCTGAAGCACAATTTGAGAGAAAACACTAGTTAATTTCTCTAACAATAAATAATCCAAAAGGAAAGGAACGTGTTATCATTCAAGAATTATCTGTGAAATTTGAGTTTTTTTCCTTTTTTTTTTTTTTCAATATAGAATAAATGGCACAGAAGTGTAAACTAGGTTTCCGTTGTCTTTGGGGACACAGTAGGTCCATCGGATGCGTTGGAAGACCCTACAAAGACAACATGGTATAAAGTAAAGAGGTATTTGAGCTATAGGAAAAGAAAAGAGGGCATGCATAATGCTGGAAAGAGTAGAAGAATGGGAGTTACAACCAATGAAGTCGGAGGGAATTTTGCCATTGCTAAATCTTCCAGTTGATATTCCTCCACTGAAGTCCCTCCCGTAGGGTGGATAATTGGACTTAGCCACAGTAACAAGATTGTTGTTATTGCCTGCGTCCACAATCGAATCTCCGAAAACTATCACAGCTGGAACTGTTAAATTCTCCGGTAGCTTTACCAGGGCTTCTGTGATGCATAAACTGATAAAAACGGAAACAAAAAATTGAATGACGGAAGAAGAATATGAAAGCATTTTCAAACATCGGTTGGGAAGCCTGTCTAAGCCATATATTTAAATACATATAAAGGGCAGGTGTGACAATGCATGTGACATGGGAGACTCTTGTTGTAAGGTGACTACCGATCTTTAATTCTTGTCAGTGAGCTGCAGCGATCAGGGCTCTTCAGTCCCGTGACCACCCCAGTCTCCACATGTATGAACTCTCAAAATCCACCATGATTTAATCAAGCCACCTAAGTTAAGTTTTATTTCCTACAGCCAGACAGACAGGTTGCTTAAAGCAAGTGTGATGAAAACACGCCGTCCTAAAAAAAAAAAACCACATCAAGTAGTTGGAGTAGTCATTTGATTCAATTCAGTACTCAACTGAACAGAGGAATGAAGAGGCGGGCTGAAACTATGAATCTTGGATGAACATCAAATTGGTCAAACACTCAAGCCAAGTGAACCGCAGCATCGTAGCAATTATGAATGAACCAATTGTACGGAACGGACAGCTAAGTAGGTAACTGACAACAAAATTTAAGAGCCCTGCACCCCTGCAGCTATGAGCTGTTGCAAGACGTAATGGGTTTGGTTCATTTGGTTTAAATGATGACCTGCAAGCTGCTTCTTGTGGCCTATTAAATTTTTTACCAGCTCTTACTCCAAAATTAAAATTGCAAATAAGCCTTCCATTCAAGCAAAACATTTTTAATTACCTAATTTTTGTTTTCTAGGGGATCAAGCACTGCTTAACTAGTTTATTATCGAATATTTTATAATGTTTGATAATTCCAATTATTGTGGGATAAAATTAAAATGAGGGTAAGGGAAAGTGGTAAATAAGCAAAACGCTAAGCTATCAAGTAGTATTTATCGAAACCCAAATTCAGACTATTGAATATATATAATGGGATTTAAATCGTTAACTAAGGATACAAGAAATCGTATGAGACTAAAATATAAATAATGAGATTTGAAAGTATATACATGATATCACATGATTGACGGTGCTTTTCGGATACCAACCAAAAAAAAGTAGATGGACTTGATAAATAAACATAACTATATTTCTTTAATTGCCTCCAATCAAACTTGACAATATAAGAAGGACCACTCAATTTTTTTATCACAAATCTTTACCCTGATTCAAAATTTCTTATAAAATAGAGCTAATTAATTTATTCCAACAATCCCATAGGGCTTCAAATTTGGAGCCACTCATCAAAAGTTTCAAATTGTCAATTTATTCCAGTCCAAGATGAAATTTGAGTATAACATTCAATTTCACCATTACAAACAATTAAGGCAGAGAGGATGGAGCATGCCATATGGGCTGCGAGGAGGATATAAATCAGCAAGCTGAGTTTGAACAGAGGAAGCTGCCCACGTATTCCTGGATGATCCCACCTATTATTATCTTGTACGCTCGTTCTGTAGGATGATAACTGTCCCAAAATACATACTTGGTCACATCATTACAAGTGAACGGATTCAATCGGTTACATAGCAATGCAACCTCTATTAACCCCGTGCCACAGCATCCTTTATTCGCTACTTCAAATCCTGAAACAATTTAGAGGGTAAAAGATTTTCCCATTCCCATGAAAGAAAACCGAAAAACAGAACAAAGCAAAACAAGAGGTATTACCTGATTTTTGAGGGTTTTGGATGATATCAAGCAAGGGGTTATAAATATCAACATACACAAACTTTGCAAGGGGAAAGTTGGTGTTCAGAGAATCCAATCCAGATGAGAGCTTAGTGTTGAATAACTTGGCCGCTTCATTGTAATTCTCTACACACTCTCTTTGTATCCCTCCTGCTAAGCTTTTCTGTGACGGCAGGCATCCTAAAGGAGGCGCACCGAAAACAGCTATTCTTCGTGCCCCCAATCCATACAATTCCTTTAACATTGGTTTTATTTAAGATAATTATTGAAGAATTGTATGTTAGGAATTGGAAATGGAAGAGAATGGCAGTTGAAATTACCTTAAAGAAAGAAGAAGCCCAGGTTACCAGAAGATCTGCGTAAGAAGCAAAATCATACTGCTCTCTCCGAACGGTGAAATATGTAGAGGCAATGTCATTACTGCTTTGTACCACTAAAAACAAGCTTTTGCTTAGAATGGTGTTTGTTCTTTCTTCTCCAACCATGGCTTTCAGCTTTCCTGTGTACTCCTTGAACATTTCTAATTGATCCGACAGTGACAAAACTGACTGGTTTTTTTACACAAAAAAGAAAACAAAATTGAATGGAAATATAAGGTTAAAGAAATGGTCAATATCTTCTTTGAAGGAGAATTTATGTACCGGAATCTTAGATGTTAGAGGGTCATATCCTGAAGCGCCGGAAGCGAAGCTTACTCCAGTGAGGAGATCACTAGGTTGAAGAGTTGGGTCTAAGTATGCCGGCACTATCTCTTTGATTCCCAATTCTTCGGCTGTGGCTCAAATTGAGAGAAAAGATTAGTTTAATATCTCTAGCATTCAATAATCCAAAAAGTAGTACCCAAAAGAAAAGGAACATGTTATCATTCGAGAATTATTCTGTGAAAATTTAACAAATGGGACAGAAGTGTAGTTTGGTTTCAGTTGTCTTAGGGGGCCAGCAAGTCGGCTGCAGTGGAGCAGTGGAGGACTTCATAAAAACAACAGAGTTTGAAGTAAAGAAAAATTGTATAATGTAGGAGTTTTGTGTATTTACTATTTACTCCTTCAAAATATGAATAATTCTAATTACCAAGAATAAAAAGAAAGGGTGTTTCATGGATGTGTAGGAGATGTGAGGGCATGCAGGAGGAAAGAGTAATAGGAGAATGGGGACGGACCAATGAAGTCGGAAGGAATTTTGCCATTGCTAAATCTTCCCGTCGGAATTCCGCCAATGAAGTCCCTCCCATAGGGCGGAAAATTGCCCTTAGCCACGGTAACAAGATGGTTGTTATTGCCAGGGTCCACTATCGAATCTCCGAAAACTATCAAAGCTGGAACTGTTTCATTATCTGGCAGCTTTACCAGGGCTTCTGTGCTGCATAAAATAATAAAAACGGAAACAAATAGTGGAATAGTAGAAGAAGAAGAAAGCATTTTCATCCTCTCCTTGGGTTTGGAACCTGTCTAAGCTAAAAGCCTATCGGAGAAGAGATTGAACAATTGATTGTTTTGTGTTCTAAAGTCTTATATCAGTGTCTTATATATATAAGCCGCTTAAGATAATTTTGGACCGGCCAGAACATGATTAGACTCTTCTTTTGGACATAACAAGTGGGGTCCCACATTATCATAAATGGTTAATTATTATAATTATAACTCAATCAATGAATTTTTCTTTTCCGTATTCCTTTTAGTTCAGATGACTTTTCTATTTATAACTATTTCCATGTGCTTTGCACATGGACATTTAAGTAATAAAGTTAATATTATAAAATTTTAATTATTTAAATAAAAATTATAAATAATAATAATAATAATTTAGTAAAAAGTGATACAAAATTTTTAAACTTTTCAGTATTTATATTTTAAAAAATATTGTAGCCTTTATGACAATTCTATGTATATATTTATTCTATAATAAAAAATCTAAGTATTGAATTAAAATTAATTAATTATTTTATTATTATTTAATAAACAAACATACTGTGGATCCCACATTTGTACTCATGCGCTTCTACTCGATAGCGAACTCACTTTTTATTTGAAAATGATTTATTTATTAAGAAAATGACTTGGAGTCACCACTTATTTTTGTTTTATTTTTAAAGGGTAAATAAAATAAAATAAAAAAAACTCTAAATGTGACTCCTTATTTAAAAAATGTGGTCTATGAAAAACCAAGTCTAAGCTAGGGGATCAAGTTACTTATTGGGAAGGTACGATAAAGACCGTATCATCCCTCTAAGTCCCTAAAATCGGGTCTCTACTAATGAGATGAAGCAAGTATGACAATTGGTTAGTAAATCAAAAGATACTCAATATGATATTATACTAGAAGCCAAGCATACATGGAGAACGATCAAAGTGAGAGCGTGTGCGTACCTTAGTAGTAAACGATTATGCGCTATCATGAAATGAGGTTAGTGCACAATAATGAGTATAAAATATGTCATATGCATCACTAAACAGAATATGAAACCACTAATAACACACACGACACTTCACTTAAATTTAGTTTTAAAGTAAACATTCACTGATGTAGGGCCCTCACCAGAGCCCAATTTATTTTACATGAATTAATCTCATGAATTTCTATTATTCGAAATTACGGAATTAAATCACATTTATTTCAAAACATTTTTAAAAATCAAAGAAAAAGTTAAAAAGGCTTGCCCAAGAGAAAATGACAATCAATTTTATTGAAAATGAGATTTTGGGTGATTCTAAAAATTCTAAAGATGAAGATTTGAAGAGATAAAATTATTTGAATTTGGGAAATTCTTTTTAAAATCAAAGATGAAGGAATGAGAAGAAACGACACGTGCCCCAAAGGTGGCCATGCAAAATGGGGCCATGCAGGGAGATTGGGTGCTTGAATAGTCACCAGATCAGACAATGGTGTTGTGGGGTCCTGCTTACCCTTGGGATCCCAGTCGAATAATGATCTTGATCTTGATACTAAGGTCGCCCTATCTGAGGAGAACATGCCTCACAGCTGAGTCAATGTAATCCTTAACAGGTTGACGAGAGGAGACCAGGTACCCAACACACTGTTGACGGGGCAGTTCAAACTCCACCACCTTGACTGGACGGTACTTGTAAGCCCTCTCCACAAAACGACAATAGGAGGAATTAGCCTTCTCCGCAGCAAGAGAACGCTGCCTGTATGATGCCTCAGCCTTAAAAGAAAAGAGCCTCCAGCACGACCTTCGATGCAAGTTCAGTATCAAAGTCATTGCAAGTCAAAACCTCATTCAGCTTCCGGCAGGTCATGTATGGAAAACGGATAAGGCAACCAAGGCGGGAACCTAGGATTTCTCGTCTGTCCTCTAGTTTTGGGTAATGGATCCGGGCCCACTTCAGTACAAAATCATAAACAGCATCCTCAGAAGCAACCTGGAGATCATCACTGGACAGCACTACCTCAATTCCAGCCAGCAGCAAGTTTAGGACCTCTTCCTGAAACTTGGTTACATCCTTGTAGCGTGCAGCAAGAAACCGCTTTGCAGCATCTGTCAGTGGCTGAACTGCTTCAGCCATTAAAACACTAGAAGGAAGATCCAAATACAGTAAGGCAGATTCACAAGTCATAGGTAAGTTCCGCAGCATCCGGCTGCAGTGTCTCATGCGTGAAGCAACCTCAAATTTGTCAGCAGCCATCAGCACATCCAGCAATGCAGTAGGTGTGGTTGTTGACAAAGTATAACTATACATAAAATTCAGGAGGTCCATTTGGGCAGCTTCTTCAGATGCATGAGTTCGAAGAGTAACATGTCGCTGCTCTGACTCTCGCCATGCTTGCAAAGAAAGGCTGCTGGAAATTAGTGGGGGCTGCCGTCGCTAGGAAGAAGATGAATCACAGGGCTTTGGCCTATCATTTGGTTTGCATGGGCACTCTTTCCATAGCTTGCTGGTTGTTCCAACCCTTCTGGTGCAAATGGTCAGAGCTAGATACACTATGACAGCCAACGTTGGAAGTTGAGTAGGGTTCTTGGAGCTCTTCGTGCTGAGGAAGCATCCATCAGATCCTCTAACCCTATTCAAGGCATGAAGATGTCGAGATTTGTGGAGTTGAGTGAAGGGAGCGTGACCAGTCTCTACTCTCACCTCATCTATTTTCCTGGAATTTTCACCACTGGTAACTTCACCTACTGGATAATCAGATGATTCCACATTCCGCAAACCCCTGAGTCCATCAGTTTTTACAAAACAAATGCTGCCTTCTTGAGCATTGGATCCACACTGCCCTATAACAGACCTCTGCTTCGATACTCGTGAAATTCTCAACGTATTTCCTCATTGGTAGTCTCAAGCCAAGAAATCCTTTCCTTAAGAAGCTGCGTTTCATCAGATGAAGTTCCTTCCCCACAAGCGCAAAATTCTGCCTGCAAGTACTCTAGCTGCTGGTGCATTTTCTGTATTTCGTTTGATACCAAATCTCTTTTAGCAATGGACGCATTCTGAAAATTGTGAACACGATCAGCATATTTGCTAATATTAAGAGTTTCCTCAGCATGGATATCAACAGGACTGATGCAAGCTCTCATAACAGTTTAGATATTTCCAGCAAGTGGATCTCCAGTGCACTGATGACATAAAGCAAGCTGGCCGAATCTGCATGCAGCCAAACACCTCATAAACCATTTCCAGTTGGGTGCCTTTTGGCCCAGCTATATTTGAGAGAAACCCAATATTTTTATTATGGAATGACTTGATTCGCTCATCCCAACCTGCAGCCACAATGACGAGACCCCATGCATGAGGACTGATGCATATGAAGGGTGTGGATATTATTAGTGAAATGGGTGGTGGGAAGAGTGGATTAACGGGTATTGGAAGAATTGGTGATATGTATGGGTATGGACGGTAGGATTACACGTTAAAGGAGTGAAAGTTGCAGCCTGTTGAGAACTTGCCATGGAAAAAGGCGATCGAACCAATGAGTCAGGCAAGAACGCTGGGCAGTCTACTGAGGGGACGCCTGAGACATTGAGAGATGGAGTTGGCGCCAACAAATTGGAGGACCTACGGGTTGGTGACAAGGAAGAAAGTGGGGGTAAAGATGAAGATTCAGCAGGTATGATTGGCAGCTGTGAAGGGGTTGCTGTGTGTTGCATAGAAGATGCCAAGCTTGAGATTCGAAGATCTCTTAGAAGATAACAGGACATCAGAACAGGAGCTGGAAGGCCTAAACTGAGTCATGGATTGCTATGTGCCCTATGCCCCAGGCATTTGTCGGTGCCATCTCTATCAGAGCCATCTCAGAAACCTTCATTGTCTTGAATAACTGGCAGTTCCCTGATTCTGATCAATCATATCCATAACCTTGCTCTTAACCTAAGTCACTCACATGTTCGTTGGCTCATTACTCGGTACATTTTCTCTGTATCGAAACAAACTGCAGCCACTAAATGTTTTGTCAACACATGCATGGTCAATTATCTTCCATGCCTCTAAGAAAAAGGAGATTTTCTTCAGTGAGAACCCAGGAAGATGTCCTACTAACGTCAACAGAGACTGACATAACCAGCATCACTCCAACAATGAGAATAAACCACTCCGGAATGGAGAGCTTTTATTGAGCCTTGCCATCGGCTGAAGTAAGAAATTGAATTCGGAATTTCCCTCATAGTTTCCAACTAGATTGCAACCTCTTTGCCTATCAGCTCCCTTTTTGCTTACACACAACAAAGGACTCCACAGTCAAAGCTGTCCAATTCTTCATGGCAGTGGGTTTCATGGCGGAGTCTGAAGAAGGATGGAGTAATGAGGAAATGGATGAGAAAGAGACGCAGTAGTGAAGCTTCCAAGCCGCTCCAATCACATGGCAATCTGGCGATCTAACATACCTGGAAACCACATCGTTCAACCAGCCCGCATGGGGACTCCAAATATTGCAAGATGTCCAAGCAAGTCGAAACCACATATGTGTGAGCCCTGATGGAACAACTCGCAGCCTGGCACACAGAAAATGTCTGAATCTAGAGAGAAAACAGGTTGGTAAGTATAAAGAATGAGGAAATGGTGAATATGGGAGGAATAGGTTCGGCGGGTATGAAGGGCATGGATTAGTATAGGTGAAATGGGTGATGAAGGGTAATCAGAGGGGTGTGTTTAGTGGTGGAATGAATGGAAAAGGTGGAGAGAGAAGTAGGTTTATAGGGTTAGGAGTTGAGAGGAGATATGGGTAGTGAGAGAAATGGGTATGAATGATGGCCATGTATACATGAGGATTGGTGAATGGGTTGAAGGGCGGAAGGGTGGTGAGATGAAGTGGGTTTCACAGTGGAGATAAGGGCATGGCGAACTTCTGCACTGAGGAAATCATGCTCCGAACATACTGACGAGCCGTTGCTGCAATATCATCCTGTAAATGGTTCTCAAATGGGAACGGAAAGGCAATAGTTAAGACTGATCGTATGATGATGAATCCCCTGTAGTCTGATTTGTTGCTGGGCCCGCCTCAAGGCTGAATGTATCCAAGGTCCAATGATTAGTCAATGTCTCCTGTGTATCACCTGATTTTGAATTCAGTGGGGTGATCCGAAAACCAGAGCGTAACACTGGAGCACCATCTGGAAACATTTCATCAATTGAAGCAAAAACAAGTTCGGAACAGGCTCCCACTGCATTCTTGTCAAAGGCATCGACTATAGACAGAACCTCATCACCCTTCCTCTGTTTAGTGAGCAAAACCCGATGAAGAGAGATCCATTCTCCAGAATTAAAGCACCCTTCACCACCCGAGGGAACTTCACTCACCCTCAATACCCATGAGCTGTGATTTTCTTTCAGCAATACCCACAGTTCATCCTGAGTATCCTCACAAACCAAAAGCTGCTGCAACCCTTTACACCCACAATCCAATGTTTTGTGACTGCATGCCTGGCTCCTTAGCTAGAGATGTGCAAACTGATGTGTTACAAGGCAGGATACCAAGAACAGGGGAATGGCAAAACAAAACAGAGCACAAACTAACAAAGCAAATAAAGCAACCAAAGCCATGTTTCATGTTACAATCAACAAGCTTGGCTATAGGTGAGTAAACTACAGTGCACCCCATGGAAATGAAACAAAAACAAGACTCTCACGTGATGCATAGTGAAGCTAAAACAGAGCTGTCTTGCTCTCAAATCACCCCGAAGAAAATGAAGGAGATAGCAGCAATAAACCCATAAACCAAACAGGAACCATAAAACTGAACATATAATCAAGCAATCCACAGAAAATATCAAGAAAAGGGAAAGAGACTATATACTGATAAAGAAGGTCAAAGGATCCATGGCAGTCATACCTTTCCTTTCTTCTCCCTCTCCTCTTCCCTTCCCGGTTATCTCCCCGCTCCTCAGCTGGTTCCTATCAGTCTCTTCTCACTATCAGCTATCTTGCCTCTCAAGCAAAAAAAAACCAGGCTCCTCTCCCATTGCTTCTTCAAACCACTAACATGATTCACTGACAGCCAACCACGAGGCGACACGGGTCTTCCAGAGCCTTCCAGGCAAAGTGAGCTGCACAAAATATACCCCAAAATGGGGTCTACACATACTCTTTGACAAAGATTTTTTCCTAAAATTTCAAGACATAATAAAAATAATTATTTGAATTTTGAAATCAATCTATATCTATAATTCTATATAAATAAATAAAAATTCTTTATAAAAAAAATAAGGAGAAAAGAGTTGGATAAAATTTTTGTAGTCTTGTACTCGCACTCAAAAAAAGTAGGCAAAATGTTACAATCAAGTGCATGAAGATTAAGATGGTTTTAACTTAACATTTAATGAGGTTGTTTTTAAGAGTTAGGGAGGTCACATTATAAGTCTTATCACAAAATTGTCAAATGAGGAGATTGTTGATATATTAGACTAGGTCAGCAATTTTATTTCATTATAGCAGTGAATTCAACATATCATACTTCCAAAGGTCTTATCGGTTAGAATCAAGTTTGAACTACTTTAAAGTCCATTCATATAAGAAGAGCATATACTTTGGACGTATTAAAGCATTAGATATAACTATTCAATATATACTGGTGAAATTTTGGAGGGTATATCAAAAAACAAGTCAAACAAGTAAATTGGAGCTAAGATGTTCAAACATCACAGATGGGATATTCAAACTTCCATAGACCATCAAACATCATTTGCAAGGCATTTGAACGTTGATGCCTCCACTTGTATATTTTCAATCTATTTTCATATTATAAGTGATTTTTTGATAATTTTAATTTGACAAAATCTCTCCAACATGCTTCCTTAGAATTTTGATATAAAAAAGAGGTTTTCTAAAATTGAAAAATAAAGAAAGAAAACACACATCTCTCTGCCTTAGATCTTCATTCTCAAAACTTTCAATAAAAAAGATGTGACAATGCACTAGCCTTCGTATAGGGTTAAGGTATCCGCTGAGGACTACAGAGCGTTGTGTCATAGATGTGAAGAGTTGTATGGGCACTAATGACAGATATTAGATCCATAAGAGCATGTGTATCCAGATCACATAAAACTGTGACAACCAA
The DNA here is from genome assembly GCA_030254885.1 of Vitis rotundifolia. NCBI lineage: Eukaryota > Viridiplantae > Streptophyta > Magnoliopsida > Vitales > Vitaceae > Vitis > Vitis rotundifolia. The sequence goes on along the minus strand of CM058168.1, from coordinate 12,193,119 downwards.
TTACAATCATTGGACATGAGATTTATTAACATTTATGAAGTTATAGCTTTTACATAATTTTCATCAATATGACAGATATTTTCTAGAGGTAGCCCTTGTTGCATGCATATTATTAATTATTTCCATTGCAACAAGTATCAATCTGGGTGGAAAGCAGGAAGATATAAGACGAATGATGGAGACTAAGATATTATGATGATTTAATATCAGCATTACAACCCCCACATTTAAAACATTAATTGGTTCTGCATAAAGATATTTTGCAAAGTTAAGATCTCAAACTTGCAAGGTTGACCAAATATTTACCCTGGTTCGAAATTTCTTCTGGGAATAGAGCTGATGATCAGGTGATTCAAAATAGAAAGTAGGCAACCTTTCCATTACAACACATTCCATTTGGTTTTCTTCCCATGAAATTACTTTGGGTGTTTGAATATGTTGTACTGGGATTGATACACAAGATTATCACAAAGAGAGGAGGATAATATTCAATTTCACCACTACAAATAATTAAGGCAGTGGATGAGGTTGGCATATGGGTTGTTGATGAAAGAGAAATGAGTCTGATCAGAGGAAGCTCTCCACGTATTCCTGGATGATCCCAGCAATTAACATCTTGTACACTCGTTCAGTTGGATGATAACTGTCCCAAAATACATACTTGGTAACATCATTACAAATAAACGGATCAAATTGGTTACATAGCACTGCAACCTCTATTAGCCCCGTGCCACAGCATCCTTTATTCACTACTTCAAATCCTGAAACAATTAAGGGGATGAAAGATTTTCCCACACCCATGAAAGAAAACCAAAAATCAAACAGAACAAAACAAGAAGTGTTACCTGATTTTTGAGGGTTTTGGATGACATCAAGCAAGGGGTTATAAATATCAATATACACAAACTTTGCAAGGGGAAAGTTGGTTTTCAGAGAATCCAATCCAGATGAGAGCTTAGTGTTGAATAACTTGGATGCTTCGTTGTACTTCTCTACACACTCTCTTTGTATCCCTCCTGCTATGCTTATCTGTGATGGCAGGCATCCTAACGGAGGTGCACTGAAAACACCTATTCTTCGTGCCCCCAATCCATACAATTCCTTCAAAATTTGTTTTATTTAAGATAATTATTGAAGAATTGTATGTTAGGAATTGGAAATGGAAGAGCATGGCAATTGAAATTACCTTAAGAAAGAAGAAGCCCAGGTTACCAGAAGATCTGCATAAGAAGCAAAATCATACTGCACTCTCCGTATGTCGAAATATGTAGTGACAATGTCGTTACTGCTCTGTACCACTAAAATATGCTTTTGCTTAAAATGGTGTTTGTTCTTTCTTCTCCAACCATGGCTGTCAACTTTCCTATATACTCTTTGAACTGTTCTAATTGATCCGACAGTGAAAAAACCGACTGATTTTGTTCACCCAAAAAATGAAAACAAAATTGAATATAAATATAAAGTTAAAGAAATGGTTAATTAATATCCTCTTTGAAGGAAATTTTATGTACCGAAATCTTAGGTGTTAGAGAGTCATATCCTGAAGCGCCTGAAGCGAAGCTTACTCCAGTGAGGAGATCGCTAGGCTGAAGAGCTGGGTCTAAATATGCCGGCACTAACTCTTTGATTCCCAATTCTTCGGCTGTGGCTCAAATTGAGAGAAAAGACTAGTAAATTTCTCTAATAATAAATAATCCAAACAATATCCAAAGGAAAAGGAACATGTTATCATTCGAGAATTATTCTGTGAAAATTGAATAAATGGGACATAAGTGTAAGTTGGCTTCAGTTGTCTTTGGGAGCCCTGTAGGTGGGGTGTAGTGGAGGGCTTCACAAAGACAACACAGCTTAAAGACAAAGAAAAATTGTACAATGGACTAGCCTTCTGTATTTACTCTCTACTCCTTCAAAACATAAATATTTCTAATTAAAAAAAAAAAAAAAGAAGGAAATAGGTATTTCATCTGTAGAAGGAGATATGATTGCATGCAGGACAGAGTACTAGGAGAATAGGACGGACCAATGAAGTCGGAAGGAATTTTGCCATTGCTAAACCTTCCGGTCGGAATTCCCCCACTGAAGTCCCTCCCATAGGGTGGAAAATTGCACTTAGCCACGCTAACAAGATGGTTGTTATTGCCAGGGTCCACTATTGAATCTCCGAAAACTATCAGAGCTGGAACTGTTTCATTATCTGGTAGCTTTACCAGGGCTTCTGTGCTGCATAAAATAATAAAGACGGAAACAAAGAGTGGAATAGTGGAAGAGGAAGAAGAAGAAAGCATTTTCATCCGCTCCTTGGGTTTGGAACCCTGTCTAAGCTAAAAGCCTTTGAGAGAAGAGGTTGAACAATTGATTGTTTTGTGTGTTCTAATGTCGTATATCAGTGTCTTATATATGAGCTGCTTGAGATATTTTTGGACTGGCCAGATCATGGTCAGACTCTCCTTCTGGATAAAAACAAGTGGGGTCCGGAGATCACGATCAGTGTAATGCCCCAAACCCAAATTTAGGAGTAAAATCATAATTTAAAAAATTAATTAATTAATTAATTAATTAATAAGGGTAAAAATAACTTTTTGTATTTAAAATCTTTAGGAATAAATTAAATCTTTCTTATCTTCTATACTTAAAAAACTCTTTTACACAAAAATAAAAAATTTTAGATAGCTTAGGGTTAAAGAATTTGAGATTTAGGGTTGAAGATCAATTTTTCAGGTAAGATTCTAATCCTTAAATTAATATTTTATATTTATTAATTAGTTTTAAACACTTTAGATATTCTTTAAAAAATCTCAATCTAGATTAGGGTTTGTTAAATTAATTTTTAGATCAAAAGACTATAAATTTATGAATGTGTATTATTAATTTATGATGAAAATAGGAAAATTTAGAAAATTTTAATTGAATAGAAAAAAAAAATGAATGAAAGATCAAAAGAAATTTAGACTTAGAAAATAAATAAATAAATCATTTGTGGAGACTTGAGATTGGAAAAAAAAACACGTGTAGATATATGTATTGTGTGAAAATTAAAAATATAGATAAATAAATATAATGAGAGGCGTGTATGTGGCTCTATACAATGTTGTGGGATTAAAAAGAAAAAATAATAATTGGAGGACGTAAAAAGAAAAAAATAATAATTGGAGGACGCATGTGTTGCCAAGGTATTAAGTTAGGCATTGAAAAAGATTGTATATGTAAATATATTATTATAATAATAAATAATGAGAAGAAACGTAAGGCTTACTGTTTTATTCTTAAGGCTTTGTGCGTGTAATGAAGATAAAAGGGTAATGGGATGGTTATGTATTGAATTTGAAAATTAATAAAAGTAATAATATTTAGTTTTGAGCTAATAAAGGAAATATTAGTAATAATAATAGTTTAATGCAATAAATAGAAAAACAATATATTTTTTATAAATTTAGTTTAAAAATAATAACAATAAATTAATGGAATTTAGGGAATAAATTTTGGAAAGAACCCAATTTCTTAGAAGAATTTAAAACTCACGTGTGAAATTATTATTGATTAAGAAGTTAAAAATAATAGGTGACATAATATAGAAAATTATTAGGGTTCTCAAACCTATAAATTTAGATAAATAGTTAATAGTAATAGTTGCGCTTTTTTGTTGTTAGGTTTGAAATAGGTTCTTTGAGGCAAAATTCTTCAGAATTAAATACTTCAATGTTTTTTAGTACTTTTTTGAGGTAAGGGAAATTAATGTAGGTTTTGTAAAAGGAAATAGTTTTTTTTTTATATTGTATTTTGAAATATGTAAAAATAATATTTTTATTTCTATGCATGGATCAAATATATGTTTTGCATGGAAAATATATTTGAACATTTTATTGGTTTATGAAAAATGAAAATTGTAGAGATATAATATTTTATTTTGTAAATTTGAATTAATGAAATGAAGTGTTTGACTCTGGTTTCTATAGCCCTAATCAACAGATTATAATTGTTGATATTTCTATAACCCTAATCAACGGATTTCAATAGTTGACCTTATGGCCCTAGTCAACTAGTTATAATTGTTGACTTTTGGTTTTGTTCACCTTAAATGGAACAAATTTGAAACTAGCCACTCATTTGTAAAGTCCCCTTAATTGAGTACCATTTGTTATTTGATAACCAAAATAAAAATATTTTGAATGTATTATATTTGATTTTGATGTGAAATTGTTTTGAAATTGATATAATAAAGTTTTGTTGAAAAGTTTTGAATGTATTAGCATGTTTAACTCAAAAGTTTTTATGAAAATAATTATATGTTATATCTTCGATTTGTAATTATAATTGAAAATGTTTTATCTATGAAATTGTATTGATGTTCTTTACTGAACTTAAAACTCATGCCCCGTCGTTGATAATTTTTCAAGTACTCTCAGGTCGAGTAAGAAGTGATGGCTAGGTTAGGAAATTTTTTTTGTTGGATTTTGGTTCAAACTTTATTTCGGACATTGTTTAGTTGTTAAATTTTAATTCCCGTTTAAATTATTTGAGTTTGGAGTTATTTGGACAATAACACTTTGATTGATATGTTAGTTTTCAAAGTTGATATCTAGAAATTTTAGAATTTACTTATTTTACTACTCTGAATAAGAATTTGGTAATTGGTAATTTTCAATTACAAGATGAATGTTTGTGTCATTTTCACTTTGAGCATTCGAAGTTAAGGTGTGAAATGACCGTCATTCCCTTGGAGTAAGTTTTGGGGTGTGACAGTCAAACTCAGACTCTTCTTTTGAATATAACAAGTGGTGTCCCACACTATCATAAATTATTAATAAAGAAAAAAGCCAGCAATTTGAAAAGGACTGATAATAGTACCTAAAATTAATTGTTGATTTATTAACTTTGGTTGATAATTTTGTTTGATTATATACGTACTTATTCTAATATATCATACTTTCAAGGGTCTTACAAGGTAGAATCAAGTTCAAATTACTACACAATCAATTTATATATAAAGTGTATACACTTGAAATATATTATAATTAGAGAAATTGTTGTCACCAAACAAATGAATTGGAGCAAGGACATTTGAATGGCATGCATGGGATGTTTGAATGTTGCACATAGAACATTTGAACATCATGCATGGGATGTTTGAACGTTGTACATTGGACGTTCGAACACCACACATAGGTCATTCAAACCTCATGAATAAGACATCCAAAGCTCACATATGGGACAATGTCACATGCAATGTTTCAATGTCCATGGACGACTAAACTCCTATTAATGAGTGTTCAAACATCCACAAGTTGTTCAAACATCCCTTGTGAGGCGTTTGAATGTTGGTGCCTCCATTTATATAATTTTTTTACTCATTTTCATATTTTAAATTGTTTTTTTTTTTTTTTTGGTGATTTTAATTTAGAAAATCCCTCCAAAATTCTCTCTTAGGGTTTTTATATAAATAGATTTTTTTTAAAGTCGAAAAATATGCACAAGCAAAAAAATCATCTCTTTGTCCTAAATCTCTATCTCTTAAAAAATTCTAGTGCAATTTTGAAAGAAATTTTAACAAAGAGAAAGGGTGTGACAATCCATTAGCCTCAACACAAGGTTGAAGCGCTAAGGAGCATGGAGTATTACATCAGGGACTTAAAGGGTTTGATAGGTATTGAGCCGTATTAGACCATTGGAAGTTTGTGCATCCAAATCAGGTAAAATTGTATACGACTTCTTATTTAATGAATTCAATTACAAATGTTCAACCCACACTTTTTACATCTATAGAGGTTTTAGGAAACTTTATAGGTGGTTTTTCCATGTACATCTTATGTACTTGTATGTGATTGATTTTCTCTTCATTGGTAAAATTTTTCAAATATTAAAAATTGAAATAAATTGTTTGGACTACCTATTCACTTTTCCCAGCCCCCCTCCATCCCTCTAGTTAGTTTTGTAAATAAAAAATGAACTTACAAGTGGTATTAAAGCAAGTTAAAATTTTAAAAATTAAATTATTTTATTTTTGTTGAATGTTTCTTGAGTTATAGAACCATAAAGAGTAGAATCTTCCATCAATTGTCTTTCATTCTTTCATGGGAATAATATCTAGACTAGAAAGTTTACAAGACATTTTTTTCAAAAAAATGTAAGGTGAATGAGTCAAGAATGTAGTGGAACATGAGTGGTTAACCTAGGTTTTTGTGGATAAGAATGGAAGGATGACCGGTAAGATAGGACAAGGAAAAATGGCCTTTATGTGTATTTGTCAATAATCTTGCAAAAAGGAACATAATTTATGTCAAATTATATGTTTGGTCATAGAATAGGTATGTTGAATGTTTGAAATAATGAATTGGGAGTTACGTGCAACACCAAAAATTGCATAAGACATTTGAACATTGGACATTAGGTGTTCTAAAGGTCTAAATTTGTGAGAAATGTTCAAACATTCCTAATGAGATGTTCAAATGCTCCTCTATAAAAAGGCACATCAGCAACCTTTCAATACCCTATTTCTCATTTTTCTTTTCATTTTTTCCTTCATAAATTCGATCCTCGCATTTTCTACTAACATTCTTTCAAGTTTTTGCACCATTTCACTTTAGATTCGTCTTTATAGGCATTTCAACTCAAATTCTAGGATTCTTTTAATTGCATAGTTTTTCAAGTTAATTGTTATTTTTCTAGTATTTCTTGTTTTTCTTTCATGGCATGTTGTAGAGGTACTAAGTGAACACTCACATCTTTTTCTAGGTCCTTAGACCTTAAGACTCCAATCCATCATTTTATACCATAGATAATCTCCCTCTCCATTGCTTTTGGTATCTAAAGCAAAATGTCACAAACTTAGACTTTTCCTAAGTTCATGTGCATCACTTAGACAACCCAAGATACTTGAAGTTGTTAAGTCAATCTTCCCCTTGTACTTAGCTAGGTAGGCTAAGTTAGGTATACGACTTGGAAGCTCAAAATGCACAACAAAGGCAACACTTAGGAAAGAAAGTTTTGTATTGCACAAAAGATGCTTTACAAGGCTAGAAACTCTTAACTTGCTTGGTGCCTTGACTAAATGAGGTCTCCTCCTATTTATAGGCAATCAAGGAACTCTCTAGAATCCACAAATGTTCCTTACATCTCCTAAATTTTCTAGAAACTCCTAGACAAAAATTATGTACAAGTATCTACAATACTTGTCTGGAACTCTCTAGATAACTCCACGCTCTTCCCTTGTCTTCCATCGTAGTGTAGAGATATTGTGGACATATCTAGGCTTTCTAGAACCTTCCACACTCCTCCACTAGTGTAAAAGACTCCAAAAGGTTCCAAAAGCTTCTTGCTCACCTATATAAGCTTAAGGGAGGATCACTTGAGTAGGTTGTGACAATTAGGAGATTTCCTATTAATGATTCTTTGAGATGTGCGTTGAGCTTGAGCACCAACTAGACCTTTAATTTCCACTATTAGGGATATTTTGATCCCCTGTATTTTTTATGATCATGGGTTGGGAGCCTTTGACTTTCATTCAATCGAGGAGTTGTTATTTTCATTATAGTTTGATGTTCTATGCAAACATCTTTGACTACACTCTAAGGCTACATTTTAACCTCTTCATGTAAAGGTATACTTTCAATCTCATCCCAAGACTAATCTATTAGGTCATGAGTATGAGACATAGCCAAGGCTTCACTCTACCCATGGTACCTAATGTCCCGACTCTCTCACCATCCAAGTGCAAGGTAATAGCTTGTCTTCTTTTGGGGAGACTTGAACCCAACTCTTTTATATACCACTTATAAATATAGTCAAGTCGGCTTAGCTTCTAGGCACATTTGGGTGCAATATGCATTTTCTTTTCAAGTCTATTACTTTTGTGATATTTCTCCGGTTTATACATTTTCTTCCCACATATTGCTTTTCACATGATTGTTAGTTGAGCATGTGCATATAACAGGATTTTTGTAAGAGTATTACAATCAAGTGCATCAAGGTTAAGATGGTTTTAACTTAAGATTTAATGAGGTTGTTCTTAAGAGTAAGGGGGGTCTCATTACAACCTATTTTTGTCACAAAATTGTCAAAGGGAGAGATTGTTGATATATTAGATTAGGTTAGCAATTCTGTTTCATTATAGCATTAAAGTCCAATATATCATACTTCCAAGGGTTTTATGGGTTAGAATCAAGTTTGAACTACTTCAAAGTCCATTCATATAAGAAAAGCATATACATTGGATGTATTAAAGCATGAGAAATAGCTATTCAATATATACTAGGTGAAATTTTGGAAGGCATATCAAAAAACAAGTTAAACAAGTAAATTGGAGCTAAGATGTTCAAACATCACATATGGGATGTTCAAACTTCCATAGACCATCAAACATCCTTTGCAAGGCATTTGAACATTGATGCCTCCAATTGTATATATTCAATTTATTTTCATATTTTAAGTGGTTTTTTGATAATTTTAGTTTCCAAAAATATCTGCAAAATGCTTCCTTAAAATTTTGGTATAAAAAATAAGGTTTTCAAAAGTTGAAAAATAAAGAAAAAAAACACTCGTCTCTCTGCCTTAGATCTTCATTCTTAGAACCTTCAAAGTTTAATCTTGAAAAAAATTTCACTCAAGAAGAAAGGTATGATAATCCGCTAGCCTTAGCACATAGGATTGAGGTATCTGATAAAGATTTCGGAGTGTTGTGTCACAGATGTGAAAGGTTGTATGGTCAATGCTGAGAGATATTAGATCCATAAGAGTATATGCATTTGAATCACATAAAAACTATGACAGCTTCTTTCATATTTAGTGAATTTAATAACAATCATTGGACATGAGAAAGGACCCCAAGTCAATAAAGTAGCTAACAAAACAAAAGTAAGTAGTTAATCATTTTCCGACATCTCCCATTCATTCTTCTTCATTTCATCATGTTTATTGTCATTCATAGGTCCCAAGCCCTTCTTAGAAAGCCCTCCTCCCTCTCCAAAAGCCAAAAATAATAATAATAAATAAATCAACTTCGGTGATTTGCCTGCAGGAGGATCATCGAAGGTTGGAGAAAGAGAGAAAAAGCCTACTAGAGAAGGGGGTAGAGGGGTTGTGTATATCTATTTCAATCGGGGTGATAGCCCAACTTGACAAATGGGAAAGAGATCAAATCACGGGTGGTTGGTGGCCCCTTCAAGAGTTGCGGGTCCTTGTCGTTGCATGAGTGGTAGCTCACACTCAAAACTCCTCCGACACGAGTCCTAGTCATTGCGTTGTGGTCCATTTCCTATATTCGCTTAAGTGATTTTCACTTTTGATTGGTTCCATCCATCCCCAACCCTAATGAATTGAGTATGAAGGGGTCAATTAATCAAGCGGTTCAGGTTTTCAGTCGATTCCCACTCGCCTGCCCCCCTTATAGTCCTTTAGTAGGTAGGGTGGTAAACTGAGATTTTTTTTTACATCTATGAAGTTATAGCTTTTAAATCTAGGTACAATTTATCGTGAATAACATTTCAATACAAGGATACAAATAGCAAAGGCAATGGTAATGGTAATATTGGAAGCACAAATACAGTGTAATCAACTTGCCGCTTTCAACTTTCTAGACCTTGTACAAGCTGGATTCCAATTTTGTCAAAAAGTAATGAAATAATATTCTTAATTTTACATAATTTTCAACAATATGACAGATATTTTCTAGAGGTAGCTCTTGTTGCATCCATATTATTAATTAAGACAAGTGTCAAGGAAAGTGGTAAATAAACAAAATTATTTTTTATTAACTGCCCAAAAAAAGGCATTCCATAGGACGGAATTTTCTTCTATTGAAACTCGGCGATAGAAGAAGAACCAATCACAGTTTTTTCTTCTTTTTTTTCTTTTTTTTTTTAACAAATCTTTACCCTGATTCAAAATTTCTTCTAGGAATAGAGCTGATGATCAAGTGATTCAAAATAGAAGGTAGGCAACCTTTCCAGTACAACACATTCCATTTGGTTTTCTTCCCATGAAGTTACTTTAGGTGTTTGAATATGTTGTATTGGGATTGATACACAAGATTATCACAAAAACAGGTGGATAACATTCAATTTCACCAGTACAAATAATTAAGGCAGTGGATGAGGTTGGCATATGGGTTGTTGAAAGAGAAATGAGTCTGATCAGAAGAAGCTATCCACATATCCCTGGATGATCTCACCAATTATAGTCTTGTACGCTAGTTCTGTGGGATGATAGCTGTCCCAAAATACATACTTGGTCACATCATTACAAGTAAACGGATTCAATCGGTTACATAGCGATGAAACCTCTATTAACCCCGTGCCACAGCATCCTTTATTGACTACTTCAAATCCTGAAACAATTAAGAGGATAAAAGATTTTCCCATACCCATGAAAGCAAACCGAAAAACAGAACAAAAACAAAACAAGAGGTATTACCTGATTTTTGAGGGTTTTGGATGATATCAAGCAAGGGGTTATAAATATCAACATACACAAACTTTGCAAGGGGAAAGTTGGTGTTGAGAGAATCCAATCCAGATGAGAGCTTCGTGTTGAATAACTTGGATGCTTCGTTGTACTTCTCTACACACTCTCTTTGTATCCCTCCTGTTAAGCTTCTCTGTGATGGCAGGCACCCTAGCGGAGGCACACTGGAAACACCTATTCTTCGTGCCCCCAATCCATACAATTCCTTTACAAAATGCTTGAATAAGATAATTATTAAATAATTGTATGTTAGGAATTGGAACTGGAAGAGCATGGCAATTGAAAGTACCTGAAAGAAAGAAGAAGCCCAGACTACCAGAAGATCTGCATAAGTAGCAAAATCATACTGCCCTCTCCGTATGTTGAAATATGTAGAGGTAATGTCATTACTGCCTTGTACCACGAAAAATATGCTTTTGCTTAGAATGGTGTTTGTTCTTTCTTCTCCAACCATGCCTTTCAGCTTTCCTATGTACTCTTTGAACATTTCTAATTGATCCGACAGCGAAAAAACCGACTGATTTTTGTGTTTTTACCGGACAATGAAAACAAAATTAAATATAAATATAAAGTAAAGAAATGGTTAATATCATCTTTGAGGGAAAATTTATGTACCGGAATCTTAGGTGTTAGAGGGTCATATCCTGAAGCGCCTGAAGCGAAGCTTACTCCAGTGAGGAGATCACTAGGTTGAAGAGTTGGGTCTAAGTATGCCGGCAATAACTCTTTGATTCCCAATTCTTCGGCTGTTGCTCAAATTGAGAGAAAAGATAAGTTTAATATCTCTAACATTCAATAATCCAAACATACCCAAAAGAAAAGGAACATGTTATTCTGTGAAAATTTAACAAATGGGACAGAAATGTAATTTGGTTTCAGTTGTCAACAGTTTAAAGTAAAGAAAAATTGTATAATGCAAGAGTTTTGTGTATTTACTATTTACTCCTTCGAAATATTAATAATCCTAAAAAAAAAAATGGGCGGGGGAGGGGGTGTTTCATCGATGTGTAGAAGGAGATATGAGGGCGTGCAGGAGAAAAGAGTAAGAGGAGAATGGGGACGGACCAACGAAGTCGGAAGGAATTTTGCCATTGCTAAATCTTCCGGTTGGAATTCCGCCAATGAAGTCCCTCCCATAGGGTGGAAAATTGCACTTAGCCACAGTAACAAGATTGTTGTTATTGCCAGGGTCCACGATCGAATCTCCGAAAACTATCACAGCTGGAATTTTTTCATTGTCCGGTAGCTTTACCAGGGCTTCTGTGCTGCATAAAGAAATAAAAACGGAAACAAGGAGTGGAATAGTGGAAGAAGAAGATGAAAGCATTTTCATCCACTCTTTTTGTTTGACAATTCGAACAAGGAGGTTGAACAATTGGTTCTTTTTATGTATTTTCTAATGTCATGCTGCTTAAGATCTGACTCTCCTTTGGGACATACCAAGTGGGATCCCACACTTCGTGACAACTTAACTATTGTAGTTACAAATCAATACATGATTTTTTTTTTTTTTTTTTCCTTGTAATTTGGATGACATTTTTGTACATGATGGAAAAAAATTTCTTCCCTTAATGAAGTATGAAAATTGTTAGAACCAAAGAGAAAGACATAGCAATTTGAAAATTAAAGACCAACAATGATACTTAAAATTAATTGTTGATGCATTAAATTAGGATGACAATTATATTCAATTATGGCATTCTGTCTAATATGCGATATTCTCCAATGTCTTATCAATTAGAATTGAGTTTGAGTTGCTTCATTATCAATTCATATCAGATAATTTTGATACTTTAGAAGACAAGAAATAGCTAATAGATGTGTATTAGGTGAAATTGTGAAAAATATATATATATTGAAAAACAAAACCAAACAAACGAAATGAAGTAGGGACATTCAAACGTCACGCATGGGATGTTCAAACGTTGCACATAGGGTATTTGAACATTCATTCAACATCACACATGGTCATTTGAACCTCATGCATGAGATGTTCAAACTTCATGTTCAAGACATTCGAAGTTCACACATGGAGTGTTAATTTAAATTTCCATGGCAATCAAACTCTTGCTACTAGGTGTTCAACTATCCACAAGGTGTTCAGACATGCCTTACCAAGGGTTCAAAAGCTGATGTCTCCACTTTCATTTTTTCTTTTTTTTTTATCTATTTTCACATTTTAAGTTGTTCTTTAATAATTTTAATTTCAAAAAATCCCTCCAAAATACTCTCTAAGAGTTTTGATATAAATAAAGGCTTTCTAAAGTTGAAAATTTTGCACAAGAAAACAATCATCTCCCCATCCTAAAATCTCCATCTCTTAGAGCTTTCAAAAGCAATCTTGAAAAAAAAATTAGCAAAGAAAAAGGGTGTGACGATCTAGCAGCCTCAACATAAGGGTGCGACAGCTAATATACTTGTGTGTGATTGATTTTATCTTCAATAGTAAAATATTTTGAATATCAAAAATTGGAATAAATTGTTTAGACTACCCATTCACATGATCCCCTCCCATCTCTCCCTCTAGTTAGTTTTGGAAATCAAGAATAAACTTATAAGTGGTATCAAGGTAAGTTAAAATATTTGATAAACTTTTTTATTCCTAATGATTGTTTATTATATATATATATATATATATATATGAAGTTTTTAAACACTTATGTAGTTCCAGTCAGGTAGTTTCTACTAATGATAAATTTAATGAAACTAAACATTAAAAATTAAAGATGAATTTCAGTTTATTTTGATAGTTGATTTTGTTATTATTTGATTTTTATTTAAATGTTTAATATAATATGTATGATGTTTCAATAATATTTTTTAAGTGTAACTTTCAATTGATGTCTAGAGTTAAACTTTGGGGTTTTTTGTTTGTTTTACTTAAAATAATAATAATAATAGTCTTTTTTGTTTTAATTTATCACTTTTCTTAATACAACTTTGTCTTAATGAAAAAAAGTCACTTTCTCCTTTTGCTTTTGAATCTTTCACTTTGTTATAATATTCACATTTAATTTCTCATTCAAACTAAAACCAAATTCATTTTAAAAAATTTTGGATAGCCCCTAGTTTAAAAACTAGTTAAATTACTTTAATTTTGAACAATTTAAATAAAAATTAATTTATGAAAAATAGTAAATTTATCAATAACTTAATCCGAGAAAATCTACAAAATTTCAAATCCACAACTAAAATTTTACCACATATTTTTTGCCTTCTAATTCATTCATAATGAAATTAAATTCTATAAATTATTGTAGATTTTTTGTTCATAAAATAAAGATAAACAACACTCAAATTCATTTAATTTACATCGTAAATAAATTTACTGCAAATTCTCAAAATTCAACTTCTTATGTGCAATAAAACTACAATAATTCAACAACCATCAATTCCCAATAAAAAAAATTAATTAAAATTTCAAAACATAATTCATATTCATCTAAATATTCAACCGCATTAACATTTTTAAATAATTTTGAAAAATAAAAAGATAGGATTTAATACTGTTTTTAAGTTAAAAAATCAAAATTTAATAAATTAATCTCAATAATGAAACACATATTTTAATTACAACTCCAAAAATACACTACATAAAATAAGTTTTATCTTACAAAAATTACTAACATTTTCTTGACAATCAAGCATAATTTGATCCTAATTATTATTCTAATTTCTAATCTCCAATTAATTACATACTTAATCATTATGAAATTTTAGTATGGTTAAAAAATTATGATATTTAAAAATGTGCTTAATCTTTTTAATTATTAATTTTCAAATTAAAATAATATATATATAATTAATTTTATAAAAAAACTTTATCAAAAATTGTTTTTTAAGGACAAAATCCAACCTGTCATATATTTTGTATTGAAATGATAGTTAAATGGCATTGCCCACATCCACTTTCCCCTATCCCTCTCCTCCCCTCAAGCGAAATATTTGCCCAATACATCCATGACTCATATTTTTAGTTTATGAAAAGTAAAACAATGGAATCAAATTTCAAACTCTGATGCATAGACTTTAGGAATCATAGAAGCCACCTCCCAAGTATTCAAACGACAACATATTTGAATATGATATGAGAATTAAAAACACAAAAATTAAACATAATAAATAATAATAAAGTGGACTATTTTGGGCATTCACAATGAGATATTTTGTGAAAAGTTGATTGTCGGTGAGGACTTAAGAGAGGTGGAATATAATATTTTAAACATATTTTATAATAATATTTTTTTAGTCTTTTCTGATATTTCAAAATTTTAAAATAAAAATATATTACGTCTCATGTCTAATATTAAAAAATAAAATTTGTTTCAAAATCCACCATATTAAACAAAATATTTTTATTTGGAAAATAGGTCTTGGTTCGTTTACATTGGAAAATTGTTTCAAAAAAGAATATTTTGGTAAAAAAAAACCGGACACCATATTGGGTATTTGGGTTGGGAATTGGGAGAGAGGTTTGGGATGTGATAATGTGAGTTAGGAGACTCTCCTTTTCAGTTTCGGTGAATAACATCCGTGGCCCGTGCACCCAGCATCAGCAGTGAACAACGCTCCACGCCCTTCGTGTCGGCCGAATCTCCACATCAATACCCTTTCTCAAAGGGCACCATCAATTAATTAAGCCACGTTAAATACTTTCACCTTTTTGGTGTTGGATGGAAACTTCTGCAACGCCGTACTAAATGTGCACCTGTCCACCAGGATTTCAATTTTCAATTTTCAACTAGAAGGTCATTTGGGTCCCCTGAATGGCTTTTTCAACCATATGATTCATTGCCTAGGCCAAGGGGAAGTAATTTGAGTCAAATGATTGATTGGCCTTTTCAACCGTTCCATAAACCCAATTGGTATGACGACGACAAAAACATGTCAAGGTAGGCGAAACAGTTGGCTTGAGGTATATTTGAAAAGCCCTAATAACGTGGGCCAAGGCTCAAGTAGACCAGGAGTGGGATAGCATTAAGTTTGGGTACATATCAGATTAGCTTAAAGCCTCAATCAAAGTGGACCACCTAATGGAAGAATCAATCAGCTAGAAAGGACATTTAACCACCCATCAATAGGGTTGGTTTTAGTTGGCTTAATTAATGTCACCAAGGCCATAGGTCTAACTTTTAGTAGGGCAAAGATCAGCCCGACTTCTCCACGTCTTAAGCAAATCATTTTTTCTAATTCCCCTTTTCTTTTTTTTTCACTTTTTAGGGGACAAGTAAGAAAACCCTTTAATATATCCCAGTATAACTTTTAACGAATGACATTACAACATAGGGGTAAGAGTTATATATCCCAACAGCAGAAAGGAATCACAGATTATTCTTATTTTGACATTATTTTCGTGAATGTAAAGTCAATTAATTCCATCTTCACTTTTTATTCACTAAATCTTATGATTTAAGATCAAAAATTTCCTAAGTCCCTCCAATTGCAAGTAAACGTCTAAGCTAATCATTTCTAATGATTTTCAATGTATCAGCCAGGGGGCGAGCGGGAAGACATGCTAGGCATGATGGAACCACCATATAGTTACAATTCAATAAAATAAATTGAGATGAGCAAGCAGCTTTACTTTTTCCTGTAACAAAACACATCACAAATGTCCATCCTCCCACTGAGAAACCAAAGTATCCCTCAAATATTTCCTATTTGGGTTAAAAATCCTTCTTTCGTGTCAAGAAATCCACCCAAACACATCAATCCATTAGTGAATATGACGATCAATTTTATACATAAAATGTGCCTTGATTGATAGGCTCCCAAGTAAAATTAACTTCATATACACACTGAGTTGATATCAGATCAAAGCTCACAGAACCAAGAAATTTATCAAATATCAAAATATCAACCAGTAGAAAATAATGAAAAATTTTAACAGACATGAGGGTGCCTTCAATGATAATTTGAAATTGTCTGGCATCAATGAGCACTCACAAGGAAAGGATGCTGGCAAACCCCACACTCAATGGTCTCAGATCCTGAGCTAGGAACTTGGACCTGCAATAATCAGAATTACAGCCACCACATTTATAATATTTGATGTAATAAATGTTATATTACATTTAACATTTGAGAATTTCAAACCTAAAATTCTACAAAGCTAAAAGAATTTCAAACCTGCAAATGGACAGTGCAAATGGGACAGGCAACTTCTTTCATCCGCTTCCCAGATCCATCAGACTTGGAGCCTGCAAGGGTAAAATCATAGCTCATAACATGAGGACTGGAAATAGTTCTCAAGCTATTTCATTGAAAGGTGTTTGATACTCTAAAAGTGGAGCTAACATAATATCTTGACTTATCAATCACCCAACAACAGGAAGACATTAAACAAGATTGAATCACACAAAGGCCAATTTTTGTGAACCACACAAGCCTAATCAAATACAGTGTGGAGAACGTACATGACATAATGCATGAGTGGACTTGAAGTTGTAAGTTCTAATCATGTTTAAGCAGTAGATCAAATAGAGAATCTAATGTCACACCAATTCCACCCTTTCCCTTCTTGTCAGGAAAGGGTTTCAGAAGGGGCCTGTGATAATGGTTGTGGCCCAGGTGTGGAGTTTTTGAAAGTGGAAGCAAACCTTTGTCCCCTAAGTGCGGTTTTGGCTGACAGTAGCTCTGCAGCGATCTCTTCTGGGAAGGAAAGGGCTCTGGTAGTGGTAGAGGAAGAGGGTCAAGAGGAAAGGGACAGTGAGATGGGGAGGCTAGAGTTTGAGGCAGAATCTGTTGAGGGTTGGAACTCGAGTTGCCTCGCTCAATTCAGTAATTTTCTGGGCATGCCGACTAAGGGCTAAGAGGGGAAGATCTTAGCTTTGCTTAAAAAATTGAAAATGAGGAAAGATCAGAAGGCCCAGTTGTCTGGTTCTAGAAAGAGTAAGATTGGATCCTCAAGGTTTGAAAGGGAGCTTAGAAGGTTGGAGTGTTCAATTAATTTTAAAGGTTCAGGCTGTGGAAGAGTTCTCTCTAGAGAGAATTGGGGTTTGGATTCTGTTGGTAATGAGACCAAGAGGGTGTTTGTTTTTTTAGCTTTTTGCTGAAAGCAAATTGCTTTCAAATTTTAGGTTATTTGTTTTTCTACTATTTCACAACTTATTATAAATTTTTGACTGAGTAGAAAAAACTAAAATATTTTGTTTTCTTAATAGAAAAAGTAACATGTTGGTTTTTCTTTACCTTTTAACATTTAATAGAAATAAAATATTATAAAAACAAACAACTTAACACTATTCAGTTTTAAATTGTATTTAAAATTGAGGAAAAAACCAAACACCACCTAAGAATTCTTTCATGGAATGTGAGAGGATCAAATCAGTGATTAAGGCTCAAAGAGTGAATTTGGTCTTGTCTTCAGGAAACTAAGTTTTAAAGTCTATCGTGTAGCTTGGTTCATTCATTGGGGGTGGGCAGGTTCTTGGAGTGGGGTGCTCTCAAACAGGGTGTTAAAGCTGACTGGTATGAAAATTGGGGATTTTTCAATTTCCTGTCGATTTAAAAATATTGAGGATGGATTCTGTTGGGTTTTTATGGGGTGTATGGCCACTACTATTGGGAGGCTCAAAGAAGCTTTCTAGGAGGAGTTGGGGACTATTAGGGGTTTGTGGCACGATCCTTGGTGCTTAGGAGGAGATTTTAATGTAATCGGATTCATGAGAAAGTGAAACAGAGCTTCTAGGTTGTCTTCAACAATGAGAAGATTTTCGGAAGTCATTGAGGACTTGGAACTGCAGGATCTCCCTTTGCAGGGGGGGTCTTTCACTTGGAGGGCCAGATTGAACAATCAATTTCAATCAAGATTGGAAAAATTCTTAGTCTCCAAGGATTGGGAGTGTTATTTCAGTGGGGTTCTTTAGTGTCTTCTCCCCAGACCTGTTTCTTTCCACTGCCCAATTTTTGTTACATGGTGGAGGCATAAAAGGAAAGGCCTATCCCTGTTCAGATTCGAGAATATGTGATTGAAGGAGAATGGTTTTAAGGATTTGCTAAGAACTTGCTGCATGGGTCTCATTTCAGAGGGTCCTTCAGTTTCATTCTATCTGAAAAACTGAAAGGGCTTGAGGCTATTTTGAAGATTTGGAACGGAGATGAGTTTGGAAATACTACTGCAAGAAAAGAGGCAACCTTGAACCAGGTGCTGTTTTGGGATTCTATAGAAGGGAATAGGGCTTTGTCTGTGGAAAACAAAATCTCAGGAAGCAAGCTATGGAGGAGTATAATAAGTGGGTGTTGATGAAAGAAACCTCTTAAGAGGCAAAAATCTTGGGAGTTATGGTTGAGGGAGGGAGATAGAAATACTGTTTTTTTCCACAAAATGGCCTCAGCTCATAAGAGAGGAAACTCAATCGTGAAGAGCAGGATCAATGGGACTTGAGTAGCAGAGAGAGAGAAATCAAAGAAGGGGCGGTTCACTTCTTCCACTCTCTTCTGTCCGAATTCAAGGAGTGAAGACCCAACTGCAGTGAGCTGCCAGTTGGGGTCATAGGAGGTGAGGATGCAGCAATGTTAGAGGTCCTTTTTTCCGAGAAAGAGGTATTTGGTGCTCTCTCAAATCTTAGTGGGGATAAAGCTCCTAGACCCTATGGCTTCTCCAT
Source organism: Vitis rotundifolia (assembly GCA_030254885.1). Classification (NCBI taxonomy): domain Eukaryota; kingdom Viridiplantae; phylum Streptophyta; class Magnoliopsida; order Vitales; family Vitaceae; genus Vitis; species Vitis rotundifolia. The sequence goes on along the minus strand of CM058168.1, from coordinate 12,174,058 downwards.
GGATTTTTGGCAATTCATTTAGGATTTTTTTAAAGTAAGAAATTATGGGGTTTTTTAAGGACTTTCATGAACGGGGATGGTTTGTGAAGAGCACTAAGGCCTCGTTTCTTGTGTTAATTCCTAAGAGAGGGGGAGCTGAAGATCTTAGGGATTTTAGGCCTATAAGCTTGGTGGATAGCCTTTACAAGTTGTTAGCTAAAGTGTTAACTAATAGGCTTAAGAAAGTAGTGGGAAAGGTGGTATCAAGGTCCCAAAGTGCTTTTATGGAGGGTAGGCAAATCCTTGATGCCTCTTTGATTGCTAATGAGGCTATTGATTCAATGCAAAAAGGCAATGGCAGTGGTAATCTATGCAAGTTTGATAATGAGAAGGCTCATGACCATATAAATTGGAATTTCATATTTTGGTTGCTAGAAAAAATGGGCTTTTGAGCTAAGTGAACTAGTTGGATCCAATGGTGTATTTCTACTGTGAGCTTCTTTGTCCTTATCAACGGAACTCTCTCTAGTTTCTTCCAAAGCTCTTGGGGCTTGAGGCAGGGGGATCCTCTATCCCTTACTTTTTTGTGATTGTCATGAGGACTCTCAGTTGTTTGTTGAATAGAACTGAGGGAGGATTCTTACCAGGGTGGTAGTTTAATGGTAGAGGAGGAGTGGAAGTGGAAATCTCTCAATTGTGGTTTGCATATGACACTTTAGTATTTTTGTGAGCCTCCTCTGAATCAATTGACTTATTTGAATAGGCCACTTATGTGGTTTGAGGTCATGTTAGAGTTAAGAATATACTTGGAAAAAAGTGAGCTCACTCTGATGGGGGGACTAGAGAATGTAGGAGAGTTGGCTCATGAGTTTGGTTGCAAGTTGAGCGCGCTCCCATCTTCTTACTTGGGTCTTCCCTTGGGTACTCGTTTCAAGGATGTGGCAATTTGGGATGGTGTGGAGGAAAGGCTATGGACAAGACCATATATTTCCAAAGGAGGTAGGCTTACCTTAATTCAGAGTACTCTTTCCAGTATGCCAATTTATTATCTTTGTTTTGAATTCTAAGGAAAGTCAAATTGAGGTTGGAGCATATCCAACGGGATTTTCTTTGGGGAGGTGGGGCCCTTGAGAGAAAGCCTCATTTAGTAAGTTAGTCTATTGTCTACTCAAATAAATGCAAGGGTGGTTTACGAGTGAGAATTTGGTGTTGATTAATAAGGCCTTCCTATGCAAATGGAGTTTGCGTTTTGCACTGGATAGGGAGGCCTTTTGGAGGCAAGTTATTTGTGGGAAGTATGGGTAAGAAAAGGGCAGGTGGCATTCTTGTGAAGTGAGAGAAAGATTTGGGGTAGATTTGTTGAAAGCCATCAGGAGAGAATGGGATATAGTGGGCTGCAATATGGTTTTTTCCATGGGGAATGAGAGGAGAGTTAGATTTTGGAAGAACAGGTGGTGTGGAGACGATCCTCTATGCACCTCTTTTCCCTCCTTATTTGCTATTTCTTTGGCTAAGGAGGCTTGGGTGGAAGATGTTTAGAACCATTCTAGGGAGAGAGTTTCGGATCCTCGTTTCCCTAGACAACTCAATGACTGGGAGGTGATTGATGTGGAGTGTTTTTTTTCGAGATTGCAAGGGAGAAGGGTGTGTAGTGACGTGGAAGATCAAGTGGTATGTACAAAGTCAAAGGAAGATAAATTTACTATCAAATATCTCTATAAGGCTTTGAAACCAAAAAGACAAGGGGATTTTCCTGCAGGTGTAATTTAGAACTCATGGGTGTCGTCGAGGGTAGGTTTCTTTACTTGGGAGGCTACATGGAATAAGGTCTTAACCTTGAATTAGATTCAAAGGAGAGGGTGGTCTTTGGCTGACAGATGTTACTTGTGTCTTTCACATGAAGAGTCTCTTGATCACATCATCTTGCATTGTGATTTGGCAAGGAGTCTCTAGCACTTGTTGTTTTCTCTGTTTGGGGTGTCATGGGTGCTTTCGTTTTCAGTTAAAGAGACGTTGTTAGGTTGGCATGGGTCTTTTATGAGAAAAAAGAGGAAAAAAGTGTGGCGGGTTGCTCCCTTGTGCCTTTCTAGACAATTTGGAAGGAAAGAAACACTAGAATGTTTGAAGATGAGGGTCATTCGATTCAAAGGTGAATTTTATTTTCTTTGTAACCTTTAGGCGTAAGCTAAGGAGTTTTTAGTTTCTGACCCTTCTTCCATTGTTGATATCATGGATTGGTTGGGCTCCATTTGAGGGGGTGTTGTTTTTGTTGGTCCCTTGTCTTTTTTTTGAGGCACTCTAAATTGTCCTTTGTATACAACCTATGTACTTTGGGGCACTTTTCTAGAGTGCCTTGTTTTAATATATTACTATTTATCCATCAAAAAAAAAATTTGAACCTACCATATTGGCTGGACTAATAACTAGAATTCTGACCTAAAATATGAACCATTCTTTTTTTTCTTTAGTCTTTATTTATTATTATTTGTTTTTTTTTTTTTCTTTTTTTTTTTTTGATAAATAAGCAAGGATTATATAAACAAAAAGCAAACAGCCACAAAGCATACAGGGGGTATACAAGGTAGCTAAAACCTCAAAAAGCAAACTAAAAAACCAAAAAACCTCACCAGCCCTTAAGTGGATGCTAACCACTCCAAAAAGCCTCTAAGAGAAAATGACTCCTCTCCAATATTTTTTTGCTTTTTTGACAGGGACCCTTTTATTTTTTATTCATTGAATCAAACCTAGAACATCCTCTCATCCCCACCCTAACCTTTTTGCCACTTGAGCCAGGCCACATATCCCAGGCTTCAAGGGCATTAAAATTGAACATTCACAAGGACAAACAATAATTATCAGCATTAACTGAGATACAGACTTTAATTATGAAGATTGCCAAGTAAAGAACCCCTATTGAGTGAGCTCACAGATATCTACTAGTTTCATTTCATAGGTCCTGTAGTGCACGTACATATACAAAATGTGGAACAGGATAACAGATAGGACTACAGGCTAAAGCATATACAACTGCCACCTCTGATATAAAACAAATATTCCAGCACAGAAGATTACCTGATGATGCCTTGCGATTTCTCTCCATCTCCTCCTGTCACAAATCAACACCATCAGGACAAAAACAAAACCAAAAGTAGACATACAGGCATATAAAAGAATAGATGCTCCATGGTGGCAAAATCTAAACCTAGGATCCAATATTTTATTTACCAAAACTGCAAGAAGCATTTCCAAATTCAATGAAATGGTTAGCAAAGTCAAATTTATTCAGGTATCATAACAATAATCAGCAACTAGATCTAGTGTGTTGGAAACGGAGACCATAGAAAAGAGTTAAATGGGATTTTGAAAACAAGTGATTATTGCTGGGTGATGCCAGAGCCAGGAACAGTTAAGTGGAGCAAATTGTAACAAGGTAGCCATAATGGAAGATGTAGCCAGATCACATCCTTTTCAGGGAGATCTAATGCTTATTAGGTATTTATGTTTAATAATGTTAATGAAAATTTAAAATTTTTTCCAGAAAGGGAAAATAAAAGAAGAGGAAATTATGACAAGATTAATGGATTCAAAATTGATCAATCAGAAGGTAATAAGAAACAGCTGTAGGTGGGTACATCTAAGGAAGAGAAATAGGAAAGGCAGAAGTGACTCATAGTTTAGTAGCAGCTTTCATAAATACTGGATTCACCCTCAAAATAAGAAATCTGAACATCCTCACTAGAAAAGCTAAACATGGTTAACAATTTACAGAATGAAATAATTTATCAGCTCGGAGTAGGTAGAGCAAGCTGTGATTTCATAAACAAATTTAGACTCATCAGCACAAAAATAATGGTCAGACTTGAGTATTGCCATATTAAGCAAAAAAGAAATTCCTCTATTTAAATTTAAATCTTAAGATTTGTACCATGCAGAAATGAAACTGAGGCATAAAACACCATAGGTTTAAATTGCAAATTATAAGTCACCTGAAGTTTCCGGGCAAGATCCTCATGACTTTGCAATGCAGGTTTGTTGGCTGCTTCCTTAGCATTACTCAACCTCTGTGTCACCTCAGCCTGCAATGGAACATGAAATCAATAGATCTGAAGATATCGGTTTTATTTATAAGATATACATGTCTATGCAAAGTGAACCAAATGCCTGCCTAAAAGGCCATCCTTAGAAGGCTAATAGTTGACATTTGTGTCTCAATAGTTCTACGAGTTTCGTGTCCCTTCAGAAACTACAAGGATAATTTTGTTTGGATGTTTACGGGGGTTTATGGTCCTGTTTTGGCTGTGAGAGAACACTTTTGGAATGAGTTGAGGGATATTAGAGGCCTCTAGAACGACTTTGGTGTGTGGGAGGGGACCTCAATGTAGTGAGATTCCTGGAGAAAAGGAGGAACTGTCAAAGATTGTCAGTTTTCATGAGGCACTTTTCAAAGGTTATCAAGGAGATGTGTCTTACAGATCTCCCTGTCTGGTGGACTGTTTACTTGGTGTGGCGGATTAAATAGCTGGATCATTTTCTTGTGTTTGATGATTGGGAGAATCAGTTCAGTGGTCTGTTCCAAAGCACCATTCCAAATCCAGCCTTAGATCATGCACCAATCCTGCTCGATGGCGGAGGGATAAGGAAAGGAAAGACACCATTCAAATTTGAAAATGTTGTTAAAGGTGGAAGGCTTCAAAGATCTTATCAGGAACTAGTGGGAGGGGTACAGTGTTCAGGGTTCCTTTAGTCACATTCTGACGGTTAAGCTTAAAGCCTTGAAATAGGACCTTAAGTCTAGAATAAGGAGGTTTTCGATAATGTTTCCACAAAAAAACTTGAGGTCTTTGGCGTAATTAGGGTTGTGGGATGCAAAGGAAAGGGAAAGGGCCCTCACAGTGGAGGAATATGAGGTTAGAAGGGGGTGATGGATGAGTTTACAAAATGGGCAAAGATGAAGGAAATCTCTTAGAGACAAAAATCAAGAGAGTTGTGACTAAAAGAAGGGGACAAAAAGACTAGGGACCTGTTTGGAACTTGTTTTTTTAGAACTGTTTTCTGTTTCCAGAACAAAAAAACTAAAAAACACGTTTGGCAACCAAAAACTGTTTTTTCTTTTTTGTTCTCTGAAAACAAAAAATAGAGTATTTTCAGGCAATATCTTTCAATTGTTTTCAGTTACTTTTACTTGTTTTTTGAGAGTTGTTTTAAAATATAATTATATAAACATGTATAATGATTAAAAATAAAGCCTTAGACATAAAAATTATTTTTAAAATATATTTAAAAATATCAAAAACATGTTAAAAATATTTCAAGTTCCAAACAGACTTTTGTTCTACAAAACATCAAAAAACGGTTTTCAAAAACTGTTCCTAAAAACTATTTTTCAGAACTATTTTTAAAAATAGTTACCAAACAAGGCCTAGATTTTTCCACAAAATAGTCAATATTCAAAGGAGGAATATTTTGGCCAAGTTAAGGGTAAATGGTGAATTGCTAGTCGAGGAGGACAACATTAAAGAAGGGTGGCAAATTCTTTTCAAAGGGTTCTTACTAAGGCAAGGGAGTGGAGGTCGAGTATAGATGGGCTGATTTTTTATTCCTTGTCATTTGCAAATTCAAAAGCCTTAGAGATCCCCTTCTCTGAAGAGGTTTTTACAACTGTATCTAGCTCAAGTGGTGATAAGGCTCCTGGTCCGAATGGCTTTTCCTTGGCTTTTTGGCAATGTTGTTAGGATTTTGTGAAACATGATGTTATGGAGTTTTTTAGAGAATTCTATAACTTGGGGTACTTTGAGAGGAGTTCAAATGTAATGTTTTTTGTATTGATGCCTAAGAAAAGGGAGATAAAAGATCCAAAGGACTTTAGACCTATTAGCTTGGTAAGAAGTATGTACAAAGTCCTAGCTAAGGTTCTAGCAAACAAACTTAAAAACGTGGTCGATACCTTAGTCTCAAATTTTCAGAATGCCTTTGTGATGGAGAGACAAATTTTAGATGTTGTTTTAATAACAAATGAGACCATTGATTCTATATTTAAAGACAATTTGAGAGAAATATTATGCAAGTTTGACATCGAAAAGGGCTTATGACTATATGAATTGGAGTTTGTCCTTGTAGTTTTGGAAAATAAAAATTTCTGACAGGCTTATAGTTCTATAAAAAAATAGAATTTGACTCTAAGTAGGTAGGATGGATCAGATGATGTATCCCAACAACACGTTTTTTTGTCTAGGTAAATGGTTCCCCTTCAGGCTTTTTCCAAAGATCTAGGGATTTGAGACAAGGAGAGCCTATGTCTCCTCATTTGTTCATATTGGCAATGAAGACTCTCTCCAACTTACTCTTTAGGGAAAAGGAAGGTGGTTTTATTGATGGATTCATAGTCAAAGGAAGGCACGATGTGAGAGTAGAGGTCTCCATTTGGTTTTTTGCAAATGATACCTTCATCCTTTGTGATGCCAGTAAGGAAAATCTAAAGCACCTGAGTTGGTTCTTCATGTGGTTCAATGCATGTTCATGGCTAAAGATTAATATGGAGAAAAATGAGTTGATTCTAGTTAGGGATGTCCCAAATATGACGAGCTTGTTGAGGTTCTAAGTTGCAAGGTGGGTGCAGTCCCAACCACCTACTTAGGTCTCCCTTTGGGTGCTCCTTACAGGTCTTCTAGGGTTGGGGAGGGATGGAGGAGTGATTCCAAAAAAAGCTTGCTTTGTGGAAGAGGCAGTATCTCTCAAGAGGTTAAGACAGAAATTGATTAAGAGCACCTTATCTAGCTTACCAATTTGATTAAGAGACAGTAACTCTTGAACTCCCATAAGAGCTAGCTTTTTTTACTTGGGAAGCAACTTAGACCAAGATTTTAACTCAAGATCAGCTCAAAAAGAGGGGTTGGAAGATGCCTAATAGATACTATATGTGCAAAGTAGAAGAAAAAACAGGTGATCATTTTCTCCTTCATTGTTTGAAAGTTCGCATTTTGTGGCAATTGATTTTAGTTCTATTTGATGTATAATGGGTGATGCATGCTTCAGTGAGAGGGTTGCTCTTGAGTTGGGGAGGCTATTGTGTTGGCAAGAAAAAGGAAAAAGACTTTGAAAGTTGTTCCTTTATGCCTTTTTTGGCTCCATTTAGAGGGAGAGAATAAGAGTCTTCTAGAATTGTGAAAGTTTGGACTAAACAATTAATAGTTCTTTTTTGTATCTTTTTTGGAATTGGGTGTAGATTGTACATTGAGAATAGATCTATGTCGATATTAGATTTTGTGGACAAGTTAAGCTTTTTGTAGGGTTTGGTTGCTAGTTTTTTTTGTATTAGTGCCTTCTTACTTTTTGGTTGCTTGGTATACATCATGTATACTTTTTAAAATTTTAATACAATCAGCATTCACCTATAAAAAACAATGTCTATGCAAGTGTGTGTACCAAACATGAATAGGATGATAACTAGTTGTGTGTCCTTTTCTAAAAGGTTGAACATGATTAAATGTCCCTAATCAATCAAGCAACGTACAAACCCCTAAATCTTTCTCAAGCTTGCAAAATCATAATAGCTCATCAATCAACCTAATATTGGTTTTATTTATAAGATATACATGTTTATGCAAGTGTGTGCACCAGACATGAGTAGAAGGATAACTAGATGCAAGTCCTCTTCTGCAAGGTTGAACAACTAAATGTCTAATTAACCTAGCAACATTCAAACCCCTAAATCTTTCTCAAGCTTACAAAATCATGATAGTTCATTAATCAACCTAACAATGCTCAAACCCCTGCATTTTTCAAAAGCTTGAAAAATCAATGAGAGGTGATGTCTCATTGCTGAACCAACTTCATCAATGGTCCATTTAATCATTCCCAGTTTTTTTTTTTCTGAACACACAAACAAGCAACTGATTTTCTGTCTTGTTTTTAGTCTTTGAAAATAGTAACATGTTTGGTAATCCCAGTAGTTGCATAACTAAAAACATTAGGCCACTGAAAGTAGTCAGTAAACAGAATATTCTCAAGTAATCAGCCGATAAATGGCCATTCTGTAGGACAGAATCTTTTTCTATCAAAACTTGGCAATTCAAGGATGACCAATCACAAATTTTTTCTTGTAAATCTTTACCCTGATTCACAATGTCTTCCAAGAACAGTGCTAATCAAGTTATTCTTCAACAAATCCCAATTTAAAATCCAAAAACAGGGCTACAAATTTAGGTTTACTCATCACAGGTCTCAAATTGATAAAGGATTAGGTCAATAGATGAAAATTCAGATCCACAAATTTTCTTTAAAATAGGGCTTCAATTTAGGGTTACTCATCAAAGGTCTCAAATTGATAAAGAATTTGGTCAATAGATGAAAAGTTCAGATCCACAAATTTTCTTTGTAAGTTTCAAAGGAATAACATAACAACTTGTTCTTTAGATCTGATTCAGATAACCCAAAAGATTCATAAACAAATGCAGAAGAAGAGAAAGGGAAATTAAGAAATCTAATCCATAAGCCATGTTAGAAAGAAAAAGAAGAAGCCTTGACAGTAAATGGAGGTCGGCTGGTGGCAGTGCTTCAACATTCAACAACATATGGCCTTGGGTAAGGGTGGAAAAGGATAGACAAGTTCAGAGTCTCCTTGCGAACGAACAAGAAAAGGGTTACTGTTTAAGGTAGGATAGATGGATGTAGCCCAATGACTTATGCACTGCCAGCTGCTTGTAGCAGAGTTCGAAGTATCGGCCGAGTCGTATCCGCCTCGGCCAAGCCTGCCACAAAACGAATATGCAAGTTTGACTCGGAGATGGCCTGGATCAATTCAAAAGGAGAAGCAGCTTGAAACTTGAGCCTTGAGGAAAATGGGTTGGAAAGAGAAGAAGAGGGCAGGGAGGATGAAGAAATGGGTCTTGGATAATGAGGTAATGGGTTTACCTGATGGGTGTTTGAGTATTTATAAAATCGGTAATGAACATAGCGGTATTCATACAATGGGTAATGAATATAATGAGAAAAATAGAAATATAAATATAAATATAATTGATAAGAATTTAATTTAATTACATTTTAAATAAAACAAGGCCATCAGAACAGTATTTTCTCCTCCTCTATTTGATTTTCTTAAAAAATCAACAGTAGAAAAAATGAAGCAGCAACATTCCAGAACAACCTGTGCATTTTTAAAGAACAAAATGAAACTAAACTGATCCAACAGTGAATCAATTTATTGGTAACATACCAAATGAGGAGTTTTGTCCACTACTTTATTTCATTTTATGCAGCAAGTTCTGGCTCTCACACATAGTTTTAAAAGACCGGCTCAACGGTTGTCTAGGCCCAAGGTGCAACCACTCCCTAGTTACTGCACCTCGCTTATCAAGGCATGCACCTTGTTGGAGAGGCATGTCTAGTCTACTTACTTTTCCTTTTTACATATTTTTATTCTTGAGATTTCTAACTGAATATTGAAATTTATGGAATTTCATTATTATTTTTTTTACGCTTCTTTTAAATGTTTAGAATCTTAAAAATTTTCTTTATTAAATTAGATTTTATATCATATTCATATACTATAAAATTGATATGCATCTTAGGTCACATTTCACTTCACTCAAAAGCACACCTTGTGTTGTGCCTAAGCTATAGGAGACTTTTGTGCTTTAGGTGAACCTTGTGCCTTTTAAAACTATGCTCTCACCTAAAATGCTCTCAACATCAAAAGATACTCTCACATTGCCACATTGCCTTTTTAGTGAGCTATCTGTTTGCCCAAGTGCAAATTAAAATGTACTTTATCACAATTCTATTTCTTGTGCATTAAACTGTCCACTATTAATGGATATAGGGCAATCATCCAATATTACACTAGAAAATAAGTAGAAGGAGATACAAAGAAAAATGATAAATAGGGATTATAAGTGCATACCATGCATCGATCACAAACTCGAACTGGCTGAGCGCTCTCATCAGCTGTTAAAGCTATTCTACCATGAGTACACTTGTCACAGAAAATATCTCCGCAATTCCGGCAGTGATGCTGTAAATAAAGAGAGACAGTACAAGGTTTACCAAAATGTGAAATATCCAAAAGAACATGAATTTTATTTAACACTTAACCCACAGGTAAAGGCATACCCTACGCACAAAAGCCCCAAAATCTGTCGCACAGGCCGTACACTTGGTAACTGCTTCATCAGGGACCTGACAAATTAATTAAAAGAAAGGAAGGGGGAAAATGAGAAATTAAATTTTTAGAGGATTAATAGTGCACAATAATTATACCCTACTCAAACATGATAAGTCAATTCACAAGTTGGGAAAGAACCCATTCTTTTTCAGTAAACTCTCCCAAACCAGAACATGGAAGAAAATTATTTAATTATCACCTATTTCACAATTGGAAGTAAGAAGAGCATTGTGATTGCTTCCTATAAAGCTTGCTCAGCATTCATTTAATCTTTCTAAGAAAGGGAACTGTTTATGTTTTAAACTTGCATCCATATAGTTTAGAAAACACTTCTGTAAGAAATACTTAAAATAAATTAAATAAACAGCTTCTGAAAATTTACCAGCACCAAGTTTGAGCCATATATTGGGTAAGCAATATCTAAAACAAGCTGAGACCCAAGAAAGGAGCTTTAACCCTTCTTTTTTTCTCTTTTTTCTTTTCTTCTTTTGATAGGCAAAATGGGAGAATATATTAAAAGTGCATGAAAAAGAGTGCACTCTGACACAACATATACAGATAGAATCAATCAGGAAAGCAAAACAGGAGAAAGAAAACAAAAAACAATCTCTCTGTCCTTGCTTAGTACTCGAGCAATCTACAAAGTCTATCGTAGGCGGATCATCTATATAGACTCTAATCTAATCCAAACAATTCATAAAAAGGACGATTTGATTGCTTAAACCAACAATTTTGCATCTTCGAATGACCACCTATTCCTTTCATAAAATACAAAACAAACATAAAGAAGGGACCCTCGAGGCTCTCTTCTGCTTCTTCCTCACAAAAGAGTCATACCAATTCAGAATAATTCCTTTTACATATGTCTACATCACCCAAAGCACTCTGAACAGTGAAAAACCCTGCTGTCATTTGATTATTGCTTTGGAACAGAGAAAGAGCAACTGACCAGCCAACTTTCTTCCCATTCAGACATGTAACATCTGTTCGGAATACTCCATCCCCTTCTTCTAAGCTGATCAAGCTTTAAGATCCCTGCCCAAATAGTTTCCCAAGCAAAGAAACTCACTTTTGTTGGCACCCATGGGCTTCAAACTATGTTTGACGGGAACACTGCACTTCTCCCTGAGCTAGGAAAGTGTAGAAATATTTGACAGAAAAATTGCCACTCTTGGTTTCCTTCAAGCTCAACCTGTCCTCAACATCCCTTAATGAACTCGAATGTGGTCTTAAAGCTCCACTTCTTCCAATTCCCAATAATAAAGTTATCTACACAAGTAGGGACTCCACGCCCTCCTCCCCTGGTCTGTTCCCACATCCCAACTATCCAAGAGTCTTTAGCATGACAATAGAGAATAACAACAGGCAGGATACTTCCAGAGCACATTCATTGCATCATCTTTCCAAAACTTTACCCTTCTACCATTATCCACGATGAAACAAGATCTGCTTCTAAATACCATCCAGTCAATTCTGATAACCTTCCACAACCTCACTGGATTCTAGAAGGAGCTTCAACCTTTAATAGTTTGAAATACTCCCTAGTTCATAACATTTCAGACATTTCTATCACATAACCACGTAGTTTTAAAAGGCGCAAGGCTCACCTAAGGCGCAAAAGTATCTTATAGCTTACACACAAGGCGTGTGCCTAATTGAAGTGAAACCTAACCTAGTATGCATATCAATTTTATAAAAAATGATCCAAAATCCAATTTAATCAACAAAAAAATTTTAAATTTCAAACATTTAATAAAAAAAAAGTAATGAAATTATATAAATTTCTATATACAATTAAAAATTTCAAAAATAAAAAATGTTTAAAAATGAAAAGTAAAATATACAAGACAAGCCTCTTCAACAAGGCGCATATCTTGGCAAGCAAGGCACTTTAGCTAAGGAGTGGTTGCACCTTGAGCCTAGGTGCACTGTAAGCATGCCTTTAAAACTATGTGTAACCATCATCCCTAGATTCTCCTTTTTTTGTTTTTCAATTATTGGAATTAAAAACAGGGTCTAAGAATGTTAGCTGAACAGACACCATAAGAAATGTAATTCTCAGATCGGGCTTTGACCATCTCGTCTAAAAATCAATTGGTGTTCAATGAGGGTAGGCTAAACCTTTTCAGAGTCATCATTTGGGTGACCTATCCTCGGGCTTAAGAGCAGCATTGTTGCATCCCAACATGACGCTCCCATGACTCAGATCATGACTTTTGGCTCTAATACCAATTCTTGGACCAGGCTTTAACCATCTCATCTAAAAACCAATTAATGTTCAATGAGAATAGGTCAAACCTTTTATGGCATTCGACATCACACCCTGCGGGCTTATTCTAATTTTAGGCGACCCATACCCGAACTTAAGAGCAGCATTATTGCACTCCAACAATAATCATTCCACCAACTCTGGACAATTAGATAACTCACACTTGAGTCGAGCATCAGCACCCCAAAGTGAAAACCGATTTGGTAAAGGATGGCAAGTAAATTTTCATGTTACTCCCTATTTCAACATCATTTTTTCACAGGTTTCTGAGTCATTTTGAAACCATCTTCTGCCATCAATTCCCAATTTCTTCCACATCATGTTAATCATTCTTATTCATTTAGTCATCCAGCTCTCCTTCATGTGATTTCATGAATTTAGGATTAAACAATGCATGGCAGGAATTCAACCAATGGTAAGCAGATGTTTTCTTTGTAAAGACGAGGAAGAACCCATTCATATCCTCCTTCACCCTAGCCAAGACAAGGGTTATGCCAACAGTTGTTGTTTTCCTTGTTTGGTGTATCTTGGGTGTTATCTTCCACAATCAGAGACTCTCTTAGGATAGCATGACTCCTTTGTGGGGAAAAAACGAAAGGTGTTGAGAGTGATACCTTTGTGCATATTTTGGACAATACGAAGAAAATGAATCAAAGACCATTTGACAATGAGAAGCATTCTAACGAAAGACTGAAAAGCATGTTCTTAGTAATCTTGCATTGTGAGTGAAGCTATACATAAATGGTGGTCCAATATTTTTAATTGATTTTGTTGATTGGTTGGGTTCACACTAAGGAAGGAGAGTGGTTTTTTATGTTTCATCTTGTTTCATTGTGCCTTTTAGTGACCGTTGTATATGTCCTATGTACTCTGGTGCACTTATTTTGGCACTTTTTTTAATATCATGCTTGCTTTATTTGCCTATCAAAAAAAAATAAAAAAAATATTTGTATATGACACACAGAATTGACATGTAGTAGCATCATAGGACTCATGACATTGCTTACCTTGAAAAGAAAATGATATTATCTGTATATACACAATCTCATGTTCTAGCCTAAAGGTTTATTTCATGCACTAAGCATATATTTTGCAAATTTTTTCTAAATTTGTAATGATGCAAGCATTAAGTAGTGGAACCTTTGAAAGGTTCAAATTTAAATTTAATCACTCAAAAACATTTTGAATAGCAAATTAGATAAAACAGACACATCTAGAATTTCATCTCATGAAAGGCTATGTTCATAAAAGAGCATGGAGAAGAGAGAAGTAGATGACTAAAGAGGGTGATTATCTCCCTTGAGGAAGACTTCTTTCTTCCTTCAAATATACTAATCATGAAAAGTTAATAATTTTACGTACATAGACAGCTAATAAGCATAAGAACAATAAAAGAACCCCACAACAGAACACACTCATTCCATACTTTCACAGTGCATATAAGCAAATACAAAATTTATAACAATATCATGGCCATTTTAATAAGAAATGCATAATTAAAATGATACCATCTCAAGAATTTCAACATACCCAATGATCTTTCTCCTCATTTCCAGGCTTTATTATGTTCATCCAGTCAGCAAAACCTTTCTTCTTCTCGGCAGGTTGCTCAGTTGTCTTTAAAGATTCAGAAGGCCTACTTCTACCACCCATCTCCTTAATCTATATTTAGAAGAACAAAAAATCTATTAGCAAAAATTACAAATAACTGAATGCTGCAGAGTAGTTCCTCCCTCTAGCTTAGATGTCTGTGTGCAACAAGTAGAAGACATGATCAAAGTTCACATAGGAGCTTGGTCAACAAAGAGACACCCACAACAAAAGTTACTCAATTAACACAGAGATAAACAAAACATTCTCTTTCAATCCCTTCATACTGTTTTCTAACATTATAGATTTCACAATGCATACCACTCATATCATGAGTTTTCTTAAAGGGGGTAAAAAAAGTTAAGGGTAGTTCAAATTATTGTATATTTTAAATAATATTCAAACAAAAAATGCCCATGAAGTACACACAGACACAAATGATAATGAATTTGAGAGCTTCCCCAAGATTTCAGACAATGAAACAATCTTTTAAAAGGTCTAAAGCAAACTTCAAGGTTTCCCAAACTGGTCCTTCAAAATTATAAACACTTGCATGTATAACTGAACTCTAAGGCATCATATATATTTATATAATTTTTTTTTTTTTTATCAGTAAGTAAAATGTGTATTGCAAAAGAGGCGCTAAAGAAGCGACTCAAATAGTTACAGTATAGAACAACTCATCGATGAACTAGGAAAACAACCTGCACGGTTGCAGCTGTCACTGTGTCCAAAATAGTATTAGTGGTATAGCTACTTGATTGCAGCCTGATCCGTCTTGGTTCAATATCCACAGAACTTTTGGACCAAAATGCAAATGTGGATGAGTCAGTGACCTGAACAAAAGAGAAAACATTTCAAGATAATGCTACATATCAACCATAGTATACCATAAGAAAATATAGTGCTAAAAACTAAGACAGCAGAGGGAAATTCCAAAAAAGGGAAGCAACCAACTCACTTCACATCTGGTTATTGTCTCAAGTGGATATATTCTCAATGTTCGACTAGTGCTGGGTTCAAGCATACGAATTCCATCCAAACCAATCTGAAATGAAAATCATAAATCAAAAGGTGAGTAAAAAAATTAGTAAATATGCAATAAAAAGGAGAAAGAAGCAAAACAAAAATTGGCACTTATATTATAGACAATGATGAAGGTGTTCCAAACTCAAGTTTTTTTAACGTAAATAACTATACACATTCATTCCTCCAAAGGAAGCATGCAATACATCACATCCATTTGATTGGTCTACATCAACAAGCTCCATAAGTCAATTAGCGTTCTAAAAAACAAAAAATACAAAATTTTGGCAAATGGAAAATGGAACCAAAATAAGGCTCTGTTCTTCAAAAGAATAAGGGGATCAGAAAGTAAAATGCAGACAATTGTTCAACAACAAAAGAAAATCTACTTCGGTATTTCCTTTCCTTTCCCTTCCCTCATTCTTCTCACATCCAAAGTCCAAAATGGGCAAAAATCTTGTGATATTGGTAATCAGAGGTTTTACCAGGATAGGACATCAGAACCAAAACTAATACATATGAAGAGTATGGATCCTTAGTTCCAAAGAAGAGGTCTAAATTATAGATGGGACGTTATAAACTTATAACAAGCAGATTTACCAATTAGGCAATTGACAAAAAAGTGAATTCAGTTTAGATGAAAAAGTTTCAGAATGGTCTAAACAATAAATAAGTCCATGGCAAAAATTGATAAAACAACGAAATAAAACATAAATCATAAAGCAAATCTGTTAAAGCGAGCTTAGAAATTCCTAGGAAGTTCTCTGGGACAACTTAGATCTATGAATAAAGTAAATAACCCAATGCCATTCAACTAACCAATATGATCAATCTATCTACTAATAATGATGCTTGTTCAACGAAGGATTCATAGACCACGCCACATTCTCGTACTCATCAATTCCAATATAAATAAAATAGAGATAAGCAAATCCATACGAACCTGACAAAGAACATCCATGGAGCTCTGTCCTCCACCTTCAGACAATAGCTTGACCCGAAACTTCTGTACCCCGCTCTTTACATCTTGCTGGGTCTCCGCCTTGGGCACTGCTCTCACGATCTTGGCAGATGGCTGGTCTTTACCAGAAGGAAAACTGATTGACCTCCCGTAATCATCAAAACCCACCCAAGTCGACGACTTTGGAGCTGTGCCTTTTGCACCATAGGGCTCCACCTTGCTCCCTTCGTAAGCATACACTCCATCACCATACCCATCATCTCGAATTGAACCTAGATCGTACCTCGACGACACCCCACTATCCGATCTCTTCGAATACATTTCAGATCCTAAATCGGACCGTGTCCGGCTATACCCTCCATATCTACCCGAAGTTTCATCAAAATAGCCGCCAGTTTGATCAAATTTTGGAGTAGTCTCATACGGGTTCTCGTAAACGGGCGGCACAGAAGAGCCTACGTGACTGTACGAAGCCGAGTAGGCAGGAGGATTTGCGTACGACGAATTAGCATTGGAATTGGGAATAGGGTTGGAGAAATTGGGAGCCGTCAGATGTTGATCGTACTGTGGATAATACGGAGGCTGCTGCGCCGGAGGTTGATACGAACCCTGAGCTTCGAAAGGAGGAAAAGACGACGGCTGAGGCGATGGATTGAATGACTGCAAATTAGGGCTCGGCGAATATGAAGGAGCCGTGGGAGGGATATTGGGGACAGGCTCGGGATTTTGCGGATATGGAGGATACGCGTGGGGATAAACAGAGTAATCGGAGGAAGAATAACTAGTGGTAAACGGAGGCGCAGAAGCGTAGGTCGAAGGCGAAGGATTTGGCTGGGGATCGATCGGAATCGAATTATGATTGGGGATAGGGTTGGGGTTAGGGTTTTGAGGGTGTTGGTATTGATAATAGGAAACAGAATTGTAATCTCCCTGTTGCATTGCTATCTCCGAATCAGGCTTTCGCAACCAGAGGAAGAGAGACGAAGCACCAACAGACCAACCCTCTGCTTGCTATATTTCTTCACCTTCTTTCTTTCCCACGCAGAAAGAAATAAAAAATAAAAAATAAAAGAATATTGAAAAACCGGGGACTTCTTGCGTATGGACTACGTAGACGAAACTTTCAGTGCTTGATATTTGCCAATCATAGGATCATAGAGATGCGGACGCTGATCCTCCGCAAGACCTAGTCTTTCTCAGTCCAAAAAAAATTATAATTATTTAAAAATCGAAATTAACTTTTCATATATCATTTAAGAAATTTGTATAAATTAGAAAGTATACTTACATATTATAAGCAATAATTATCTTATAAATTAAAAAAAAAAAAAAAATCGGTGATTTTATAGTTTCAATGATTTGAAAAATCCAACTTGGAATGCACTCTCTTCTCTTTTGAATTCATACTCAACACCTACCTTTAATAAGACAAAAAGCAATGAATTAATTGATTGAAAAACACTAAAAATCTATGAGTATCAATTATTTTTTTTCTTGAAAAATATAGAAAATTAATTTCATTCCGATTCCTTTATGCTCCCAAGGAAAGAGAAAATTTACCTTTTACTATTTATAATAAATAGTAACTTTTATATTTTATATAAAGAAATCAAATTTTAAAATATATACTTTCTTAAATAAATCTTATATATTTACTATTTATAATAAATTAAATATCTAAAATTTTCATTTTTTTTTATATTTCACGATAAATCAAATAGAAAACTCTTGAAATTAATTTATGAAAACTTCTATTATTAAAAAAAAACATAAAACTAAAAACCAATTTAACAATTGTTTTTTTAGAATAATTTTTTAGTTCTTCAAATAAAAAAGTCGAAAACATGTTTAATAACCATAAAAATGTTTTATAATTTTTATTATTAATAATAAAAAAATGATATTTTCAAATAATATTTTTAGTTATTTTTTTAAATTATTTTAAAACATATATTATATAAATATATATAATGATAAAAAAATACCGTTTTAAAGATAAAAATTGTATTTAAAAATAAGTTAAAAACAATTCAAATTCACAAATAAGCTTTTGATTCATAAAACATTATAAAATAATTTTTAAAAACTATTTTAAAAAATTGTTACCAAGACTTAATTTTTCATTTTTCAATGAGATATTTATAGTAACTCTTCACTCATTATTTATTTAGAAAAATGATCAAAATAAAATGTTTTTTTCTTTGTAAAAATCATGTCCATAATGTCCCATGATGGAGAATAAGTTTTCCTACAAGGAAAAATTATGACTAATGATTTACTTTTTCAATTAAAAAAATTAAAACATTTTATTTTGAAGTGGAAAATAATTCTAAGTGGAATATGATATTAGAAATTGGGATGAAGATTTTGAGAGGATAAGAAAAAAAAATTACAATTTTAATTTATAGATAATAAATATAGTTTATTATTATTTTATTATATGATAGTTTATATTCGAAAAATAAAAAATAAAATAAAATGCTCCAAAAAACAACAATGAGTAAGTCGCGCCAACAAATCGGTCCAAAATCCAAATCCGCTACTGTCCACCGCAATCAGACATCGTCAAGTGAAGGGACGGAGGGGCAGAGGATTGAGGCCGTCCAGGTGGACATCATCCACGCGTACGGCAAGGGATCCACACCCAGCGGAAGATTGAGCATGAAGCAAGGGAACCAATAATCCCTCGGAAAAGGCATGTTCCGCAAAAATTGAAAAACCTCCTTGGTGGGTCCTACTTCCAAATCAAGTGGGACCCGGTCCACTGCCACATCTTCATTTGCGTTTTATACACGTGTCCCACGTTCCAGTGCTATTATTCAATTAACTTAAATAAAATCTATACGTGTTTGGATAAAGAACGCTCAATATAAAACGTATAAAATAAGAATTAAAGCAAAGACCTAAAAATATCGTGCTTTAATTCTCATAAAAGAAAACCCAGTTCCTGATTTGAAATTGATTTGTTCAAAAAGAAAATTAATTGTGGCAGTCTAAATCAAGAGAGGGAGAGGGAGAGGGAGAGGGAGAGGGATCAGCCTGTAATGGCGGTTCCATGATGAATGACAGCTTTGCTTTCAAATCTTGGGTGTCAGTTAACAGTACACTGTTACGGCTAAGGGAGCTGCCGATTTCTGCTTCTTGTAAACCACAACAGAAAGAGAAACAAAATAACAAGAGAAAAAGAAAAGGGAGCAAATCAGTCTCTATCGCTAAATCAGGAAAATTAATAAAGCCAGAAAAGGAAAAGGCACCGAGATTCTCATCCTGCAATTTCACAATGCTACTGGTATCAGCATCATCATTTCGATTGAGATGGGCCGTCCGTTGTACGCCAAAAAAAATTGATATCAGAGAGCCCGGAAAAAGAAAATGAGAAACGCCATGAACACCGTACAGGAATCCAAAAAGTGTTCTTCCCAAAAAATTTTCCTTTCCTTTCTTTTCTTTTCTTTTCTGTTCTTTCCATTGATTGGGCTTTTTTTTTTTTTTTCTTTTTTTTTTTTTTTTAATCTTCTTCTTAGACCAAGAAAACCTCCATGCTTGCCTCCTTTACAGATTTACAGACTGGGCAGGAATCAAGAAGGGGCTCACAAGACTTGCACGAACAAAGGTGTCTGCAAGGGAAGAAAAGAAAGCACGAGGTCCGAGAATTACAGCGTTTGCATGCCATCTTTGTGCACTGGTCTTTCACTTCTCCTCCTCCTTCTCCTCTGTCTCTTCCTCTGCCTTCGTCCTCTCTTCTGTCCATGGGACCACCCCCATACGACTCTGCATCTTCGGCTCCGTTGCTCAGCAATAAGTGCGTTTCTCTGACCTGTTCCAGCATGTTGTTTAGATATTTGACCATCGCTTCGTTCTCTGTCGCCACTCGCTGCCATCCTTGGCTTTCCACTTCTCTCCTTCTCAACCAATCTTCCAGCTCCATCATTTTCTTCCTCGCTCTTGCCAAGTCTTCCTCCTTTTGTCTCATTAGGGTTATAGTCTTTGATTCCAATCTGTTCAACAGCGACCCCAGTTGTTGCTTTCGTTGTTCTTGTAAAGCAAATTTCAATCTCTCAAGCTATTACACAAAATATCAACAAAACTCAAATTCAAAGAAAAAAAAAAAAAAAAAAAAAAAAAAGAAACCCCTTATTAAAAGAATAGACATTGTTTCTGACCTGAAAATGAATAAGCCAATCGATTTCGAGTCTCTGGATCTCAAGCTGATCGGCCAAAGATTGAGAGGACGCCATTGGGAAAAACTTATCACTGCTTGAAGAAGAGGGGAAGGGATTTGGACTAGTGTTATCGTCAACACAGAGATCTTGAACGCTGTAGTGGTTATGAAGATGATGAACCTGAGGCAGTTGCTGAGGATTAAAATTGGAAGCATCAACGTCAAGCCCAGAGGAAGAAACGGGGTTCACCCACCAATCCTGTACGCCACACATGGCCAAACCCATACTTTCAGAATAATACTGTGCATCAACAGCCATGCCAACCGCTGCCAAAAAATCACGAACAAACGCCAAAGCAAAACTATTCTCTTCCGCACACTCCACAGCCCTTTAATAATAAAAAGAACCCGAACGCAAACCAAACCGGTCAGGTTTTAAACCAGAAGAAAAAGGGAAATCATTTTTCTTGTTAAATCAGAAGAGATGCATGACCCTCTCCCTCTCCCTCTCTCTCTTAATTGGTGCTTTGGTTTCTGGTTTAACTGAAAGAGACCATTATGAACGAAACCCGTGGACGGTATGGCATATATAAAGAGTGGAAAAAAACCGACAAATGTTTCTTTTTCCCCTCATTTATTAATTAAATTACAATTTATCCACGAGTTTAGTGTTTACCACCCCAACCTAAAAATGGAAAATAAATAGAGAGAGGTTTATGATTCTCTCTATCTCCCCGTTTCGTCAAAGCCCAAAAGCCTCGAAAGCAATTAAGCAAGGAGGAGAGATGCAAGGGAGGCGGTGTACGAAGACGTACACATCCAGATTTTGTGACAGTAGTTGGAATGCATACATGGGAGATAAGAGAGAGTGAAGGAAAATACTGTTGACAAATTTTTGATTCAATTCGGACGTGAAAGGCGTCATAGGCATTGGAAAACTTGTCAGTTTGGTCATCGGGAAAAGCTGAAGATTGAGTTATCTTCTTTTTTTTTTTTCTTTTTTTTTTATTATGAAAAAGAAAAAAAAATAAAGAAAAAAAATAAAACGCGAGAATAATCCGAAAATATGCGGTGTATGTGTATCAGTGATTATTGTAAATATTTTATTTGAACGTGCATTGGAGGCCGGTGCCGTTTGGATTCAGATGAGGCTTTTTGATTGCCTGGCCAATTGTAGCCGTTGGATTTGAATTTGTTTGTAGATGGAACGGTCCACCATGTATGAACTGGGGAAGTTTTAAGCAAACACGTGTCCTCTTCTGGCCACGTTGCACCTTGAGACCTCCGCCTACATGTTACGTCAAGTCTAGATTTACAGTGAACCGATCTTATCCGTCGAATGCAATGACCTTGATATTTTGACCCGCACGGGGAGGCTTTTTGAAACAAAGTGTGGAAAGAGGCCAAGGGTCGCCACGCGGTTACTGCACTCATCTTAAGGTCCAGGGGTGTAATATTATATATATATATATATATATTAGATCATAAAATATCAAATTGCAAAATCAATCATATTGACTGGATCTAGTTACATATTAGGTCATGCTATTAAGTTCATGCTTTTTAATTCAATTGTATTTGAATTGACATATTTAATTTAATTATCTAAGTTTTGATTTATATCAACACAAAAACAAACAGAGAACAAGAATTACCGACCCTACAATCCTCACGTCACTCCAATGCTATTGGCACGACTAAAAGTAAGTTCATGCATTACATATTTTGCTTTTGCATTCAGAGGTCTGTTTGGGAAACCCGACTGGAAAGAAAACGTTTTAAATTATACCATTTTTTCTTCTTTTTTTCCCTCTTCTCAATGTTCAGTCTGCTACACATGAGTGCCCTCCATTTGTTTTTAACATAAAACGCAACTTCTTTTCCAAAGGTTCAGCACGCTGAACCCATACTTTTTTGTCTGCAACTTCCCAATTCAAAGCATTGCACTGCACCGACTAGCGGCCGCCCCAAATTCAAGGCACGGCAGCATGGTGAGATGCTCACTGTTACTGCATAACATGGAAACACACAACTGCCTAGGTCGTAGTATAAGACAACAGCATCATACACATTTGAAACAATAAAAGAAGTGCTTAATTTTATCATTGATCATCACTTTTACTCATTCCAAAGTATTCAATGAATAAAACTAATAATAAGCAGCTGACCAATGTCTTTTTATAAACAACTCAAGATGCCATGCACTTTCTCCTTTCTCTTCCACCTACCAAAACGCATAAGCATCTCGGGATTATTAGTTTTGAGCTCTGTTTAGTCATACTAGAGTTGAAGAGCATATTGAAGGTCCTGAGGTTGAGGCTGGAGACCATATTTTGACCCAACCGACAAACAAGAGACAAAGGCTCTACGCCTTGATTCCAGATGACTCCCCCACGGCAGCTTCCATTCGACTGTACCATTCGCCAATCCTAGTGTGTTCCACCATGTCTCTCCCAGACTTGAGGTGTCGGATGGGTCTCAGGACACCAAATACAGCTAGATCAGCTAAATTAGGTTCCAGCCCACCTGTAATGAGTGAAGAGAGGAAACATCAGAGATGTTAATGGTCTCACTGCCAAGACCAAATAATTCATATCCAATTAATTAATTAACACATGGTCTTTAGAAGCATACCAAGGAATTTCCTGCCCTTTAAAGCATCCACCCATGTTTCTGCAGCTCCATACAAGGCGGCACGTTCATCAGTGATGTTATGCCTCTTCTTCAGTTTCTTTGACACAAAATACATGGCTGCAGCTCCGCCATATTTTGCTATTATTCTCTCTGTGAAGCTGAAATTGCCTGCAATCTCAAAAGAGAATTACAATAATTATGTTGGTAGCTAATTTGATGTGTTCAATGTTAATCAAGCACAAACTATGATCTAAACCATATGGACAAAAAACAGAAGAAATTTCTGACACTAAGCAATCAACTATATGATTGAAGTTCAAACTACCAATCCATCTTCAGTAGAAGTTGCAAGAAGGCATGTCCTAACTATAAAATTATTTCTCCATGGGCAGCGTGAGCTAAATGACTGAGGTTAAACTGAAAAATATTACATTTTTTTTCTTTTTTTGTTGTGAAAATTTCAATATAGAAAGTCTTTTTAGCCCAAGATCCACATGCAAAAACAACACAGAATGAAATTTGAGTGCAAAGTTTCAAATGAGGATGCAAAGTCGTGATTCTTCATGGTTTTCTCTGAACAGGTTGGATATGGATCAGAGGAATTGATCTTTAGTGATTTGTTAATTTAAACACATAAAAATACACTCGGTGAGACTTAATTACTCTGGCTTAAATGCTTGTCCATGAACTGCTCTCTGAGACAGAAGAGGCATCAAGAGGCTAAATAAGCCAAAAGAACAGAAAAATTGATACTCCAACCAGCAAATATTTTATTGTGCCACCCTGCTTTTCTCTCTTTAAAGTATTAGTCACCATCCTTTCTCCTCTTCTTTTCCACCTTTCTTCACATCCATCCCCCATCTCTCCCTTTTCAAAAGCAGTCATTCTACTCAATCTCAAAGCCAACATCTTTTTTAAATCTAATCACTTGCTCCAATCACAATACCAGGATAATTTAATTTTGAAGAGTGATTTTGCCGCTCTATATATAATCCAGATATCTAGAACTGCCAATTCAACCTTGTTACTTTTGCAAATCCAAAACACTTTATAACACCTTGTCCTCTAAACCATCCAGCAGAGGTACACAGTTTAAGAGAAGCAGAAAAAATACAACATATTACATATATGTCAACCTTTTAATGAGAGATCTTGATGCAGCTCACTTTCCAAATGAGCCCTCATGTATATGAGATAAAAATTGAAAAAGAAAAGATCAAACTTGTTTAGACATGAGATAATCTAACTAGGGAATATCAACCACCATGACAAACATTGAGATTATTAAGCTGCGATCCAGGCAAAACATTGAGATCAGTGAATCTGTGGATTTATGTTGCCCTGCTGCAGTCATATGCACTACTTTATATCAACATGATTGTGTTTGACAGATACAGATGGACATAAAAAACAATATATTAAAGGTCTTCTGCATCCACAGCATATACTAAGGGAGAAACTCATTGATCTTAAACTACCTTAAAAAGATGGACTAAAATCTTACCATGGGTTGTGATATAGTCAAATGATTCAATAGCCTCAGAAGCACTCCGGTATATGTTTGGAGATAAGACATGCACCAAGTGATTATCAACCCACCTGCATTATGAGTAGTTGCATTATCAGTTCACACTTTATGTTAAAATCCATATTTCAGCAATCAAAAGTGAGGGAAAATGCTCACTTTAATAGCCAATGAATATAATGTGAAAACAGATGAGCAATTTGATAATGGCAGCATCAACATAAACGATGACAGAAATCAATTCATATAAGAAGCAACTAGATTAAACCTATATTATGATATTGACCGATTGATCATTTTAATTGAAGTAGATAAATCATAAGAATTAACACCAGACAATAACCTAAGTAGCTTTAAAATGCTTAGACTTGGTCAATGAAAGAGAAGCACACATACCCAAGCCATTTTCTTTCTTCACCACCATCTGGGACAGAATCAAGGGATTTCTCAGGATGAATCCTTTGGAACAACTTATTAATTATATCTGCACACAAAAAGCATATTGGTTTTACTTATAGAAACTAACCTCAAAACAAAATAACTGAAAGTCATTGTGGTAATTTGCTTTACCATCATGAAGAACCAAAGTATTTTCAAGAAAGGAAAAATATTATCCTCTATTTGGTTGTTGAAAGAAATAGAAAAGCAGAAAATAACACAAGATCTGTTTGGTTTCCCAGATCACAAATTTAGATGTAGGAAGGAGGTCTTTTTGGGGAAAATTCATTTTTCAGTCATTTCTTTTCTTCAATAGAAATCAAAAACATAAAATGAATAATCATTAAAGGCACCTCAGTTCGAAAGGCAGTTCAGACCGGCTCAAACAATATGCAAAGTTCAACTCTGATATTCTCCTGAAGATTAGTTCAGCTAGATTAATGGTTAAACAGACACTCAAGACAAACCCATGAAAAAGCCTGTTCCCTGCAGATCTATTTGGTTGCTAAAAGAAATAGAAAAGCAGAAAATAGCATAAGATTTGTTTGGTTTCCCAGATCACACCTTTAGATATAGGAAGGAGGTCTTTTTGGGGAAAATTCATTTTTCAGTCGTTTCTTTTCTTCAATAGAAATCACAAACATAAAATGAAGAACCATTGAAGGCATCTCAGTTTGAAAGGCAGTTCAGACAGGCCCAAACTAAATGCAAAGTTCAACTCTCATATTATACTCTAGATTAGTTCAGCTAGATTAATGGTTAAATAGACACTCAAGACAAACCCATGAAAAAGCCTGTTCCCGGCAGACAAGTTAGTGCTGGATGGATTCAGTGAAGGACAGCAATGCAGTTCAGTCCTACCTGCCACTTGAGAGCAGAAGTCTACCCATCTACAGGTGTTGTCTGAAATGGCTGTCCATGCATTTTCTTAACCAAGTTGGCAAAATGGGTTCAATGAGGAAAAAGTGAAGAGGGCTGCCCTTAAGACCATATTCACAGAGAACACTGCCAAGCAGCCATGATCATGAAGAACACAAATCATAACCCCGGTTCCCCAATGCCCCTGGTGCCATTTTTTATACCATGGTTGAGTCCCAATAATCCCGGGTATCCTTAACTCACAAGGGAGAGCCTGAACATATAAATATCAGAGGTGAGATTATTGTAGGCTAAGCCAATTCCAAAGAAAAACTCTACAATTTTGCTTAGATTCTCTCTCCTCTACCCTGCACCGTGGGGAATCTCTGGTTATCATTGTCACAGGTAATATTGATGGTACTATGTGAAGTGCAATCTTTGGGAGGAGAGTGATGGAGCTCACTCGTTGCCCCAACAAACATCTTGTCCAATTTTTCCAACGGAGGAACCAAACACACCCTAGAATCTCAAATCACGTGTTCTCTATTCTAATTGTTCCCAATTAACGAGTTTATCTCCATTCAACTAAGCCAAATAGTTGCATTAGCCCCACTGGAGTTGAGGTATAGTACTCTCCTCTCCCAACACAAATAATGAAAATTATTAATTCAGAATTAGCAATTCCTTTTCTTCTCTTACATTTTCTCCTCAACCAAACCGAACATAAAGGGATTACCCAAAAAACAAAACAGAAAAAAAGAAACAGAGGGGAAACATATATCAAGAACCTGATGAATCGACCATTTGTTCACCGTCAACTGTTAGTATAGGCACCTTCTTGTACTCGGACCATTTTATCTCCTTTTTGTTTATGGGGTTCACCTCCACAACTTTGTATCCAATATCATAGTAATCCAGGAATGCTGAGAAAATTAAATAAAAAAGCGAAATTGTTTAATATTTAAAAACAAAAAATTATAATCAATAAAGATAGATTCGACAGATAATATATAGATAGAAATTCATTGATTACCTTTAACTTTGTTGCAGAAAGGGCAGGCTTCGTACTGATACAGAACTACGTCTTTTGGAAGGAACTTCTTGGGATGCACCGGATCCTCGGCGGAAACATTCTGAGCCAGTCCGGACAATAACATAGTTCCGGATACGGCAAGAGCGGGTGGGGGGAAGTGACCGGCGAGATTATGAGGGAACCACTGTAGCTTGCTCGCTGAGTTTAGACCCCACACAGCCGGTTGCAGAAGCCGGCGTTGAGTGGTGAGACCGATGCCGGCGGCGGAGGCCCGGCCGCCAACGGCTCGGCCGAGGACGGCGAGTTTGTTAACCTTGTTCATGCCTGCTCAATTAAGCCGCGCCTTCTAGGTTTCTAATCCCCTCAGAGAGTGCCAGAGATGTAATAAATGTCGGATTAAGGGGTTCAACCGTGGAAGCTAATTGTTTCGATTTGTCCAAAATGCCCCTAACTTTCAGCGGGCGACTCTCTCAAACCGTCAAAATTTTTCTTCTTCTTTAAAATTGATATAAAGTTTGAATTTGAATTTAATATTTCATAATTATTATTTTTTCATTTTTCCAACGAATTAATATATCACTGAACTTTATCTTTAGGATGCATTTAATACACACCAAGATGAATGAAACTAAGAACAATAATGAAGGTAAAAGTTTTAAAAATAAGATTTGGACTTATTATTTTCTTTTCAAAAATAAAAGTTTAATAATATACAAAAATATGACATTCATTCACTAAATATGCACATTTTTTTAGTTTATATTCAAATAATTGGTTATATTTTTTGTTTTTTATTTTTATAGATAAAAACATAACTTTTTATAAAAGAATAAGATGGAAAATAGATAGAATAGAATTCTCATAGATTTGTTAAAATATAGATTTATTTATATGTTACGGGTTTGTCCGATATGTTGTAATACCCGAGAAACTTAAAAAGTGAATGTATATGGTTACAAAAACAATATAGTTTGTATTTTGTGGAAAACAGAAGCTTTTGGTTTTTGGCAAATGTAAGTAATTTTTTTGGTCTTTTTATTCGTCAAGTAATCCATTTTGGAACGCCTTAAGATGGGGAAAATGGGTGACTATCTTTTATTTATTTTTGTTGTATTATTGATGAATAGTAAACTTATTGATTATATAAAATAAAACAATTTTTTATAACTTACTCTAAAACAATAGTGCTTTCCAAAAATTGTTTTAAAAATATCATGATTTAAAAAAAATTTATCCCCTTAATTTTAAATTTAAAAAAAACAAATTTTAGGGTGATAATCTAAATTAATATATATTTTTATATAAGAATTATTGTTATTTTAATTTTGTTACTAGTTTTTAATTTTAAAAATATAAAATAAAAAGTGTATCCAAAGTAGAAACGCTCTCAATATTAAAGAGCTTTAATTAGAATCCTACACTAAATCTAATTAATCAAAATATTTTTAAAATTTATTACAAGATAAAAGTGAAATAAAAACAATCCAAAAAATTTTCGCCCTGAGATTCTGAGAAGGAGGCGGTGGTAAGGAAAACACGTCATCGAGAGTTTGAAGGAAATACAAATAAGTTCAAGGGTATGATAGGTAAAAAGAAAATGCGAACAAGCAAAGGACGGTGGATCTCATCCTATAAATATCCCTGTCCGCCCAGAAATTGGAGAATATTGACGCGGTTTGAGTCTTCTTTCTGTAGCCGCCTCGACCCAAAACCTAGGGTTTTCGTAATTGGCTTTCTTTGATCTGCGATCTTCGATTTTCGATTTTTTTTCTTCAATCGAACATCAGATTGTTGACTTCTCACCTTGTTCTGTTAGGATCCGGATCTTTTCCATACATTTTTAGGTCATTTGAGTCGAAGAAGGATGTCTCGATGCTTTCCTTACCCGCCTCCAGGGTATTTTCCAAGGAGGACAGTCGATGAGGCCTTGATCGAGTCGACTAAGGTTGGTTGAGCGCTTGGTTTTTCGGTTTATGCTCGACTTTGTATGCTGATCTGATTGTAAGCAATCGTATTTATGCATATATGAAATTACGAGAAGAAACTTTTTGTTAGGGTTTATTCGTTCTACGGGTATAGGAGAATCATCGGTTCTTTTGTGGGTGGTTCTGATTTCGATGAGAGGTTGTTGCGTATACGGGATACGATCTGAAATTTACTGAGAGAAAAAACTTGGATTTGGTCCTTCGTTTCTTGGATGTGTATATTGGGTTAACTGGATTCGAGGATATGCGAGGTTATGGAGATCTTGTACTATTTTTGACTGCTAAGGGGCTTATAATTGATTGGCGATGGAAGAATGGGTATAGGTAGGGTGTAGATTTGAGTCACCTTCTTTACAAATTATAAAAACCCACTTTTTTGAGTTATCTAAATCTTTATTCCAAAGAAAACTAGAATTGTGAAAATTTTTATGCTTTACAAATGGATGCACCAATTCTAATTGCCAAAGGCTTAACAAACAATTATTTTCCAATTGATTAATCGTTACAAATTGATAATTTAGGTCGAGCGATTCGTTGTGGCTAAATTTTAAGCTAATGGGACATGACACTGTTATTAGCTGGGTGTTGAGCAAGATGGGTATAAGGATTTGAGATGGAGCCCTGGCTAAGCTTGCTCTTATTGAGGCTAGATAGGCCGTTATTGCCAAAACCCTAAGACATGGGATGGAGAGAAAGGGTTATTGCATTTCAAAGTGTATTTAGGGTTTTAATTAAGACGCCCTTTCTTGTATCATAGTGGGTGTGCAACAATATTTGATTTTGTTGATTGTTAAGACAATTATGCTCTCATTATGCACACTCTTATTATGTTGTAGGATTTTGTTGTCACAGTTATTCATTCATCACAGCATTGCACTTTCCAAACAGGGTTGTAGAGTTTACTTGATATTAGGTAGAGGATGCGCAGCTTAATTTTATCTTTGATCCGTATCCCATCCAGCAATATTCTGGAATGACTTGAAAGCTTTTGAATTAAGATAGAAAATGCCTGTATCCTGCTTGTTACCGAAGAAAATTAATGCGAAGTTTTAGAAATTCAAGACTAATTAAATCAATCATTTTTCAGTTGGCATTTTCTTGTCAACTGGCATTTGGTAAACTCTTGTTAGGCTGAGAAGTAAAGTGTGATGGTAGTGTATTCATCCTTCCAAATTAAAAAAGCTATTGGTTGGCATCCTTTTGATTTTCAAGAATGCTTTAGTAATCATATGAAAACCTTGGAATAGTTGATACTTTGTATTAGGACGTGTTATGTGAGTCTATCTTCCTTTTTGTGATTATATTTATCACAAGCACAGATTATCCATGTCATTAGGTTGGTCATGCTTCACTCTTTGGTCTACACTAGCCCTATATTCTAAAATGTCTATCTGGTGCTTTAAAGCTCCAGAGAGAAAAGAAGGCCAAGGAAGACAGACATCAGAAGGACAGGAAAGAGAGAAAGAGAGAGAAGAAAGAGAAGAAGAGGGAGAAAAAAGAGAGAGAGAAGGGCAAGGATATAGCCAGCGACATCGGTAAGCTCAATGACAAGAAGGGGCAGATAGGAGAGGTTGGTCTTGTGAATTTGAAAAGTGGTCAGTCTCAAAGGATTAGAAAAGATGAAGCTGAGCAGTTGGAGAAGAGTGATCTCACTGAAGAACAGGGACAACCTATCTGTTCACAAAACTCTTGCCATTCATCTGACAGCACCCAGAACAGCCGCAAGAGGAAAAGGGACACCTCACTCTCAAGTGGCAGCAGTAATCATGGTGAGTATGTGATTTTCCACTTGTTAGAGGTGTATGTTGTTTGCTTCTGCTCTGGCTCCCCCCCCTCTTTGTCTGTGTCCGTTAGTTTAAACCCCCAACGGGCACTTGATAATTTTTAAATTGTTATGAACATCAAGCAGGGAACATTATTCGGTTACGTCTGCCACTTCCAAAACCCAAAGAACCGGAGGCATCACTTACCAAAGAGCAGAACTGCTCAGAACGGCTGCCACTTCCAAAGGACTATGGACCTGAGGCATCACTCGGCAAGGAGCAGAGCAGTTCCATGCGACTGCCAGTCCTAAAGCACAAGGAACCTGAGGCATCAGTCAGCAAGGAACAGAGCAGTTCCATGCGGCTGCCACTCCTAAAGCGCAAAGAACCTGAGGCATCAGTTAGCAAGGAACAGAGCAGTTCCATGCAGCTGCCACTTCTAAAGCGCAAAGAACCTGAGGCATCACTCAACAAAGAGAAGAGCTGCTTTATACCAAAGCACAAAGAACCTGAGGCATTACTCAGAAAAGAACAGAACCGCTCAGTATGGATGCCACTTCCAAATCTGAGAGAGCCTGAGGCATCACTAAGAGCGGAGAGCTGCAGTACCTCTGGAAGGGTAGATTTACCTGCCCAACAAAAGTATGAAATATCTGGTCAATCTATTGAAGCGCCACCAATCTTTTCTATGAGAACCAATACTGTTGACCAGAAACTCCCTAGGCCTGACCAGCAATTGCTTTGTTCAACCTCCAAGGTGCCTGAAATTGTTGTACAAAATGATGCCAATACCAGCAAAGGATCAATGTCAAGCAAAAGTAAGAAGCAGAGAGCAGAATCTCGGTATAAAGCTCTATTAGAGGACTGGGTCCCTCCGCTGTTGCAGGCTGAGCAGACTGATTTGGATGATCAAGAATGGCTATTTCAAAAACATGGAGACAGGCACGAGAGTAAGCGGCATGAAACTACCAACTATGACCTGTGTTATGGAAGCTGGCCTCGTGCACAGTATCTTCCGGAGGCTGATGTATATGCATTGCCTTATACTGTCCCTTTTTAAATTTTGGCGGACCTTATAAATCTTGTATATAAAGAATCATAGCATTGACTCCAAATTTGTCAGTGGTGCAGAGGATTTTATAAAGAATCATAGCACACCCCTCTTTATGGTTTTATGCGAGATTACTTGCAGTGTGATCAATATTAATCACGGATGATAGCAACACAACATCCAAGTTCACATTAGAGCGTTTAACAGGGCATTTTCTCCTTTATTTCCAAATTTTTTATTCGCAATTTGAGTAGTGTGATATATATTTTTTTTTTCATCTTTAAAAATATTAATTTTTTAAATAAAAAATTATATAATACTTCAATGTAAATTTCTAAAAGTTTCTCATTACTATTTTTACTTTTAAAAGTAAAAAATAGAAACACTATTGTTATATTCTAATGAGCTTGAGCTTAAAAAGAAAAAAAATCAGCCATTTGACCACGCAGCTTCAAAAGAAAACACTATTATTTTGGTGGTTTCACCTTATAACAATTAGTACTTACGTTCAATTGCACATCTATTATTCTTGATTAGAGGGTTTTGTTATCAAGGGGTCTCTTGAGCCCCCAATCCCCACGAATATGGATAGGAAAAGAAATCAAATGCCTTTTGGTTGATTGGGCAACTTATCCAAAAAAAAAAAAAAAAAAAAACCCAAATGAAAAACAGAATATCATTATTTGCCAATGGGCACTTATTATATTTATCAATCACCTCAGTAATACTGTACTAGTACAACTCAACAGACACTTTGACGCTTCCCCAAGTTGTTGGCTAAAATTGCCTCCATCCAGGGTCATGTCATTCTAGGCTAAAAAGAATGAGACGAGAGATCGGTGATGGCAGCCATGCCCATGTCCTCCTTTCAAGCATTCTTCCAATGTAAAATGTTTCCTTTGTTCTGCTGCACAATTATGTGATGTACTATCATCCTCCACATCAAGCAATGGCTTGGAAATAAGTTGCAGATCAAATTCATCAGCCTCCCTCTTCCCTCTCTCCTTCAATTCTTTAACATGCATCTTGAACCATTCTTTCGCGTCCTTCTCCCCTCGTAATAGCTTGAGTATCTGAATCAGGGACAATACAATTGAATAAATAGCATCATGCCACTGGTTCTGTTCGATTAGAGGGCAAATTCATAGAGATTTTTAAAAAAAATTTGACATTGGGGATGCTTCTGAGCTTTCAAAAGCCTCCAAAACTTTCCCATATCCTGCCAAGTTCTCAATTATGGTAAGTAGGACTGTAGGAATGAGGATCAGATTATTAGTACCTGGCTGCCTTTAGGACGGAGTTCAGCTGACTCATTGATACAGGAGGTTGCTGCTAGAACTACTCTATGCATTTGAACACTGTCAAATTTCCCATCCAAATTTGGATCCACCAAGGCCTCTAGGTCCCCACTCTCTAGTATCGGTTTTGACTGGATTAAATAAATAAACATACCTTGGTTATGCTTCCATGTATTGAGTCTTTAAAAATGAACATTTTTTCTATTAGACATTAAGAAAGCATGTATGCAAAGTAAGTTCTCTTACCCACTTGACCAAACTTGCTTCTTCTGTGAGGGTCTTGGAATTAATTGGCCCTCTTCCAGATAACAGCTCAAGAAGAACCACCCCAAAAGAATATATATCAATTTTATCACTGACCCTTCCATGCATGAAATACTCCGGAGCAATATACCCAAATGTCCCTACTACATCACTGTCTAATATTTCAGTTGAATCTGTAGGTCCCACTATGGCAAGCCCAAAATCAGATAGCTGCAATATAAACAGAAGAGCCGTAAATCCGCTTAACTTTGAACTTCAAGGTTCATATCCCCAATGTTGCTGCTGAACACAAAAATATGTGAAAGTTAGTACCTGTGGTTGAAAGTCATCTGAGAGAAGAATGTTTGATGATTTTATGTCTCTGTGAATCACAGGCGGAGAACATTCATCATGCAGGTAATTCAGAGCTTCAGCAACCACAACAGCCACTTTGAACCTCACTTCCCATGGCAATACCCGATCACCTGTCTTGCAGAAAAAACTCATGTAAATATAGGTTCAGCCCTAAAGTTTTTAAGTAGAAGTAAACTCTTCTATGTGACGGGAGATACCATGTAGGTTTTCCTCTAAACTTCCTTTGGGTACGAAGTCATAGACCGATATAAGATGGCTGTCTTCAACACATATGCCAATGAGGGGTGCGATGTACTTGTGATTTAACAAAGTGGTGATGTTGATTTCCTGGGAAAAATTGTTCCATGCTTCCTTGAATGATTTTGAAATCTTTACTGCCACCGGCTGGCCACGGGGAAGACGCCCCTTGTATACACTGCTGCAACCTCCCTCTCCTATGAGGTTTTCTGTTGAAAAAAACCATAATTTAGAAATGGGACTATGTCAAATTCCTTGAATAAGAAAAAGACTTATATGGCAACTAGAGAAGGCTTATGCCTCAGAAATTGATAAATGATTGTTGGACCTGAGGAGAATTGAGAAGTTGCCCTCTTGAGCTCCTCATAGCTGAACCATCTGCAGCCAGATGAGTTTGTTTTGTGAAGATCCAACTCCTTGGGTAGCTTTGCTGATACTGATGGAGAATTAATGTTGTTTCCATTAACTTCAGAATCATTGGTTTCTCTTTCAAGAGGAGTACTTTCTATTGTGTTTGAACCCAAGCCAATTTGGTTTCGATCTGGCAGTTTCATTGCCCATTGAACCACAGTCAATTTATTAGCTAATTTGGATTCTCTGAAGGCTTCTGGAGTTGCAGAAGCTGTTTTCTGGAGAAGAGGCCAACCTAGCATTGATTGTTGCAGGGAAACTTGCCCCTTGTATTCACTAGCGTGGCCAAAATCCTCATTTTCTGTGTTCTCACTGCCATCCATTGATTTGTCTTCAGAAGCTAGAATAGCTTGAAGGCTAAGATTCTCATCTTTCTGATTGCCATATAATGATTTGCCTTCAGAGGTTTGAACAACTTGGACACTTGTTGTTTCGATCTCCCACTCATCATGAACCATAGAATTATCATTTTCTTCATTCTGAGTTCGCATAATTACAGGGCATGACCGGTTAGGCAGACTCATCACCCACTGGACCACAGACAATTCTCTCGCTTCTGATTTACTCAAAGCTTCCTCACTCACCGGAACAGCTGTTCGGAGAAGGGGCCAACCAGGAGTAGATTCTTGCAGCTCTTCTAAGCGAAGAGATGATGTGCTCAAAGGAGCTTCCTCCTTGTGTTCATGGACAAGGCTGACAATGCCATCTTCCAAGGCTCCACCCCCACCACCACCAACCGATGCACTTTCAGAATTACTAGTTCTTTCAACATCTCTGAATCCAGTTTGATTTTCTTTAGGATAGAGAATTGACTTCAACTCTAATTCAGGACCTGCATAATTGACAGAACTCAGCAATCTGCTTCAACAATTTAAAGGGATTCACTATGACAATACAAATCAAACCTGCCGAATGACAGCGTAAACGGTTTCTGGAGATAATCTTCTTCCGGGCTATGGATAAAACAGCAGTAGTCCCAGGAACTTGTTTGGAAGAATGCTTTGCCAGCCTCTTCAAAGCCTTTCTTCCTGAATTTGCTTCACATATTGGACTTACAAAATTTACCTGAATTACAAGTATGATAACTAGAATTAGAAGGACAAGTTAGCAGCAGAGGTATAATGGTCGAAGTTGGAGAAACATACCTGCTCTGATTTACACACGTCTCTACAATTTGAAGGCATCTCTTTCCAAACAGGATCTGGAAGGATGGATTGATTGAAAAGCAGAGAAATTAACAAAACTCAGCCCAACTCTCCTGAAAAACAGACAACTTGCAGAGAAAATCAGAAAACTGAAACAAATACCAGAATCTGGGCAAACTTGGATTGCAACTAGGCCGTGTTTCAGCTTGGCAACTTCAATGAAATCAGAACTGAGCATTTCTGCATAAGGGTTCTTCATTGCTATCCTAAAAAGCACTTGCCTCTTCTTCTCTTTTCTCTTCTGTGCATTTCTCTTGTTAATGATATACATCTTCTCTTTGAATTAGGTACAGAAATGAGAAATCTTCTAACCTCTGTCCCTTGTATGTATAGAACTCCCACGGCTCTTTTCTGGTGACATGTCTATATACCATCTTTTCAGACAAGCCATCACACTAATAATATTCTTTATATGCCCATTTGAAGTTTCAAATTACAAATGAAATGATCATCGAAATTTGAACAACTCCCAAGAAAATTCTTTCCCTTCATGATTCTTTTATAAGGAAAAAACACACAACCCCAAGCTCAAAAGTGTTGAAGAGATTACAAGATTAAAAAAATGAAGGATGAGGGTGCCCGGATTTACCTAATCTTGACTGATTTGTTAATACAACTCTACATCTTGGGTCGCAGCCTAACATAGTCAAGTCCACCAAGTATGACCCAACGTAAAAATTACATTCTTATGACAAAAGGGAAAATGAAAGGAAGCCAACTTTAGAACGAAGTCATTGACTTCCAATTATTTTTAATTCAACCTTATCACATTTCACAGGGTGGGCTGCTGCGGTGAAAAGCATGCTTTAATCTTCATAATAAACAAAGATTTTTCTGCCCCTCCCTTTGGTTGACCACCCACCATATTTTATAGATCTGATGGCTATAATCATCCATTTAAGTTCATCCCTTTGTGCAAACATTCTTATAAAACGAGACTCATCCTACCAATGGATCCAAATGATTGATCCAATGAGGACAAAAAAGAAAAGGCAGATATCTGAAGAGGAACAGCCTCTCGCTTATTAAAGGTCCATCTTCTTTTGGTTCCTCTATTATTAAAAGTGGAGGGGAGCCACCGCTATGAAAAAGACACATCCTATATACAAGAATCTTTAATTTCATAAAGATGACATTCATGGACAAAATCTAATTAATATCTACACAAATATTCACAACAAATTTAAGTCAATTAATCTATCCTTACTAGAATTGTGTACATGAAATAGATTAAGAGTCCATTTGATAATAATTTTAGAAAGCGCTTCTAATTTTTTTAATACTTACAATTTTTTATCTTTTAAGTATTATAAAGGCTAGAAACACTTCCTAAAATTACTATCAAATACAATCTAAAAACAGTAGAGATAAAAGAAAAAGAATATGGATCATACGGTACCTTTGTAAGAAGCTCTTTTAGAACTTTTTTCTAGGTCTTTGGGCATTAATGAATTGAGTTGTTTTAAATGAGTAGATCTTGTATTTTAATTGTATTAATTTGTAGGTGATGTAGGACAACCTAGGATGGTTGCCTAGGCTCAAGGGTAGGTGGGTTAGAGTTTTATTTTCAGGGTGTAAGGAGAGGAACAAATAATAAATTTTATGGTAGAGAAAATTATAAGAAAAGAAATAGAGAGAAAGAAGAAATAATGAAAAAAAGATGGAAAACCTTAGAATCTCATTAAGGCTTTCTAGGAGTCTCACCTGGCTTTCTAGGAGTCTCACCATTGAGGGTTGCAACCTTGCAATGAAAGAAAATATAATATTATTCATATCAGTTCATCCCTTTGATTTACATTGATTAGTCTATTTATAGGCTTATCTAAAAAATCCAAAGTCTACTAGGACTCTGATAAGCTATTATGATTCTAATTCTAATTATAACATCCAAAGTCTACTAGGACTCTAATAATCTATTATGACTCAAATTCTAATTATATTATAATTAGTAGACTAATAACCTATCATAACTCAAATTTTAATTATATTATAACTCAACTAGCTAATCCTAATTAGACTTCAACAAATATCAATCTCAATTCAACTTTAATTAATATTTATTCTACTTAAAGTTTACTTAGGTCTTCCCTTTCTTCCTTGAATAAACTTTAAAAGGTTTTTCCCCATCAGTAGGACTCAAATGCAATATGATTGAATATTTGATGGATATCAGATTGTTTAGCTAAGAAAGGTACTCGTAATTTAGAATTGTTTCTAAATTCATTATAATTGATTTTACTAGTTTCTTTCTTACCTATAATCATATGATATTTTTTACTAATCAAATGAATTTTAAATCCAATAAAAATTATTTAAAACACAAAAAGAAGGGTTATTACCACAAATTTGAATAAAATTTAGTATGAAACTATTGCTGTTTTTCGTGTAATCATATTTTTTTATTTTTCTAGTTGTGTCTTCGAATCAAACAAGATTTAATATCTTAATGGTTTTGCACAACTCAACATACACTATTTATTTGTTAAATTTTTTTTTTATATATATTTTATTTTTTTACGTGATTATTAATACTTAAGATTAGAGTTTTAATTAGGTGTTGGTGTCAACACATGAGGTGTTACAACCTAAAGCCCAAATGTTCAGATGGCCCAAAACTTTAAATTTGAGAGAAAAAAAAAAATCGAAAGTCCAATTCTAGGCCCAACCAGGCTTCCAACCTTTGAAGCCCAATGCACTCTTAAACCTTTAAATCATTTTAATTGTAAAAGCTTATATTACGATTATTTGGCAGAGTCTGTTCCAATGTTTTAGAAAGAAACCAACTGATAAAATTTAATGCGAGAAAAACAAAAATAAATTAATGAAAATATAAAAAAACAAAACCTCTTATAAAATTTAATGTTCGTGTGATTAAATGCGAGAAAAAAAAATATAAAGAAAAAAAGAAGTGAAATGATATGAAACCGATTTCTTAATAAAAATATAAAATATAAATTAATTTCTTATTTTACAATAAATTGATATAAATTAATTTTTAATATAAAATTAGATTAATAAAAATAAATCATTATTCAATTTAGTATATAAAATTAATTAATTTTATAATACATATATTTATAATAATTTTATTGTTTAAATATATTATTAGTTAAAATATTATTAAAATATATGAAATTTTTTTTGTTCTTTAAAAACTCGTCTCCTAAAGAAATGATTTTGCTTTTTTAATTTGGAAATATGCTTTAAGCTTTTTTTATTTTGCTTGAATATTTTTTTTTAAAATTAAATGGTAATATTTATAAGGAAAAATTAAGTACACCTTGCTCCAAATTTGTTAGTTCATGGCATTCCAATTTTTCCTTTTGGACGGCTTCTATGTTCAATTTTCAATAACAAAAAACCCATGCTTCCACCCTACTACTCCCTTAAAAAGCCATGGACAATGGAATGTCACACGCTCGCTAAGAGCAACCTATATCATTAGGTTTGCACCTTCTCTAAAACAAAGGCATGAGAAGGCATATAACATTAGGCCTGCACCCTCTCTAAGAGGGAGGCCTGAAAAGGTAACTTAGACAAGGCTAGCTGACTGACACATAGGCTGAGGCTTTAGGATGGCACGACGCCCACCCCAGCATCCTCACATCATACACAGGTGTTCCCGCTTAGACCTGAAAAAATATGATTAAATATTGAATTTTTTTGGGTTAAAATGGCACATGTTTTTTTTTTTAAATAAAAATAAAAATAGTACCCATTTTATGAAACTTATATTCATATTTACCTTTTTGATGCCACGTAAGAGTTATATCATATAAATATATATAATTTTTTCAAAATTTTAGTTAAAACCTCAATTGATAATTGATACTTTATTTTTTAATTGAAGCCGCAGTTGGTTACCAATTAAGATTTCAGTTTTTAAACTGAAACCGTGGTTGTCAATAAATGCTTCATTTTTTAACTGAAGTCTTAATTAATAACTAAGACTTCATTTTTTAACTAAAGTCTCAACTGAGGCTTTAGTTATTTTTTTTACTTTAAAATTTAATTAAAAATTATTAAATTATAATTTATTATTAAAATTTAAAATATATATTTAATAATAAATTATTTATATTTAAGCTTAAGAATCTAGTATTACTTCAATAAATATAAATTGATAGATATAAAATATTATAAATGAATATTTTATTTATTAATAATCTTAAAATAATAAATTTATATATCATATAAATAATATATAAAATTGTATAATTTATTAATTTAAGATATTTAATTTGTATTTTGTCAAATTTATCCATTGATTATAGAGACATATGATATTATATATGATTTTTTTTTTCCAGCATATAAATATGTTTGGTGAGTATTTTTTGTGACTTTGATGAAACTACTAAAAATTAGATTTTGTAATAGATTTTTTCTAATTAATTTCATTAACTAATTTTGTCAAAAAATTATATATGGAAACTTAAGAGTATACTAATATTTCGATAAAGATAAATTTTTCATAATACAAATAAATTAATATCTTAAAAAACAACAAATTAAATATGTTAAATTAATAAATTATAAAATTTTATAGCTTATTTGTATGTCATATAATTTTATTATTTTAAGATTATTAATTTATTGATAAACAAAATATTCATTTATTCTATTATATTTATCAATTTATGTTTATTGAAGTAATACTAGATTTTTAAGTTTAAATATAAATAATTTATTATTAAAGTATATACTTTTAATTTCAATAATAAGTTATAATTTAATAGTCTTTAATTAAATTTGAAAGTAAAAAAAAAAATTAACTGAAGCCTCAGTTGTCAACTACGACGTAGGAGTATACTATTATTTCAATAAAGATAAATTTATCATAATATAAATAAATTAATATCTTAAAAAATAACAAATTAAATATCTTAAAATAATAAATTATACAATTTTATATCTTTTTATATGTTATATAAATTTATTCTTTTAATATTATTAATTTATTAATAAATAAAATATTCATTTGTAATATCTTCTATTTATCAATTTATATTTGTTGAAATAATACTAGATTCTTAAGTTTAAATATAAATAATTTAATATTAAAGTATATATTTTTAATTAAATTTTAAAATAAAAAAATTAACTAAAGCCTTAGTTGATAATTGAGGCTTTAGTTAAAAAATGAAGTCTCAATTGATAACTACGATTTTAATTCAAAAATTGAAGTATCAGTTGAGAATTATACTTTAGTTCAAAAATAAAATATCAGGTTAATTGAGGTTTTAACTAAAATTTTTGACAAAATATATAATTTTATGATATGGGTCTTATGTGGCACAAAAGTGACTGATTTCGAGTTAGGTTTTATAAAATGGTTATCTTTAATATTTTTTTTTATATAAATGTGCCATTTTGACCCAACATTCCTTTCTTCCACCAAAAATGGTGTCTGCAAGGGACGTACGACTCTTCTAAGAAGCTAGTCCGCCCTCTCTTCTGCTCGATTGAGAATCCCCATACTTTTCTTCATTAGAGTTCTACCAATCCAAGTGGGCAAATTCCCCTTGTCAGTTGAAAATTCAAATCTGCTTCACATCAAAAGGAATTTGGGATCAGAAATAAAAAAAGAAAAAAAAGCAACCTACATTAAACTGATAATATAATTCCACATACTCGTATGCAATAAAATAAAATAAATTGTCCACATTTAATACAATTGTCAAGACCTAAGCCAAAGCCAACAAAACATAGGTCAAACAAATTTTCTTAGGCATGCTCCCATGCAAGCTCCTATGCATGCTCTTATTCAAGGAACCTTACCAGCTGTAGTCTCGTCTTTGCAAATTGAAGGTCCGCCCTAGCGGCTCTCACCGTAGTTTCTGCGCCTTTACTTCGATTCTACTAACATCAAAAGAAATTTGAGATAAAAAAGCCATTAAATTATATTAAAAAGAGATTAATAAGAAGAAAAAAAAAAAAGATAAAAAAAGCAATCTACATTAAACTAAGTAGTCTGCAATGTTTTTAGAACTAAATAGGTCATTGAACCGAAAAAATTACTAGTTCACGGTTCAATGGTCGGATTGGTGGTTAAACCACGATTAAATCGGTGACATAATAAATATATATTTTTTATTTTATATAAATTAAATTTAGTTATAAAAAATTAGGATTAAAAATTAATAATATTTCATTATATTATTAAAACAAATGATAAGGTGGTCTGGGATGTTTGCCTCTCTTGTGTAGCCCACACTAAAATCTGCTGCAAA
The DNA here is from genome assembly GCA_030254885.1 of Vitis rotundifolia. Lineage (NCBI taxonomy): Eukaryota > Viridiplantae > Streptophyta > Magnoliopsida > Vitales > Vitaceae > Vitis > Vitis rotundifolia. The sequence goes on along the minus strand of CM058168.1, from coordinate 12,132,620 downwards.
AGTAGCTAATTCTTACAAATACATTTCTACCTTTTAGATACTTGACCTACAGTAGATTTTTGTTACAAATCAAAATACTAAAATACCATTTTATTCTCCATTGCTCGGCTGGTATATAGTGAATTTTTCTTTCCTTTGTAGAGACACCTATTTTATTCTCAATTGAATTGACAAAAAGGGATTCTCTAAGTAAATTTGATAATAGATTTTTTTTTAATAATTTAAAAATTGACATTAAACTTATATATAGTTTTAAAAAATAGAATTATCTCAAAATCAAAACTACAAAAGTACAACTACTATATGTGGTGGCTATAGTAATCAAAATCAAGAAAAGATAATTGATGTCACTTACTTAGTAAGTGTAGGATGAAAACGTTATTTTTCAATTTGAAGGGGGACTACTTATCTAAATGTTACTACTATGAAATTCATTCAACAAAAAATTCTAGATTATAAATCAGTTTTTCTTCGAATAAAATATAAAAAGAGGAGTTTGAAAAAGTAAAGAAAAACAGAAAATCCTTGTAGGCCAGAAGAGTACACGTGGTGCAAAGGAGGTTTTCCTATTCCAAATAAAAGACTAATGAATTGTGATAAAGCTTAATAGGTTTTTGTGTCAGAAAAAACAAAAGGCTTTAAAACGATCAAAGAAGTTAAATAAGAAAAGAGGCTTTGATTTACAATTATTATTCCATTTTTTAAAAATGTTTTATGGTTGAATAATATTTCAGTGGATGGCACAACATTCAATTTGGTTGAAGAAGATGTAAATGATGGAAAAGAAGCAAAAGTTAGATCGTATAGGGAAAAATGGTCATTGTTGGAGTATAGAATTAGAATTGATATGAGTAACAAGTTAGGGCCTCTTCTTAATTGGAGTTTGATTCCAAAGGAGACTCTTCTAATGGGTTGCTTCATTCAATTGATTCAACTTAGTAAAGAAGTTATCTACGTTGACGCCAAAAGGAAAAGAAAACTTGAGATGTAGAGGGTTAAGCATTCCAAGAGCCCTTGCATGTGACTCATCTCCCAATCTTTTTATTTTCTCATTTACAAATAACACTACAAATTGTGGTGTTTTTGTTTTTACAACATTCCAAATCATATATAAGAATATTCTTTTTTCTTTGTAGTTGAATTGATTGAACCTTACTCTCCTTATTTTTGTTCAAATTTCATCTTTGGATAGAAGAAAATTTTTCTCATTCTTTTATCTATAAAAATTTAAAATAATTTTAATACTTTATTTATTTATCAAGAAGAATTTTTTTTGCACTCTCATTTGTGTTGTTCTCTAATCCACATGTTATTTAGTTATTTATTAATGAAATGTTTTATTTTTTTTACTTATCATATGAAAGATGACCTTATTTCAACTATCTACTTATAAGAGGTTAAAGTCATCTACTTACAATGCAAAATTAGAATTTTTTAGAACTTTAACTTTTTACTTTCAAAATAAATAGAAATTAGGGAAAATAATTTCATCCCCATAAGCTTTAATAATAATATAATCATAATTCCAAAACTACCCTCCAACTCACCTCTATTACCTCAAATATTTTTCCCACCTCTATTACAGTAAATTTTTTATTTTTTATTTTTTATTTTTATTTTTCATTTCTTTCAACTTTGATATGACAAGTGAAGAGAGTTCATGCTTATCAATTTTATTTATTTATTTTAAAAAAAAGATACTTTGACATGTGGCTAACCCACTATGCCACTTTGTTGCATTTGACTTTTTTTTTTTAATCTTTTTTAATATGTAAACTTTTTAATTTCATTTTTTTATTCTTTAATCTTTTTATATTTATGTTTTTTTATTATTTATAAACACTTTAAATACAAAATAAAAATATGTATAATAAATAATTAATGAGAAAAAATTAATGAAAAATAAATATATGTAGGATCTCAGGCACTACCAACAAAACAAAACCCTACTGACTGCACTAAAGAAAAGGCTAGAAGGAGCCAAAGGAAAATGGGTAGATGAATTGCTTGAAGTTCTATGGGCATACTAGACAACATCCAGACGGCCTACATGAGCCACTCTTTTCGCTCTTGCCTATGGAATGGAAGTCGTTATCCCAACTGAGATAGGAATGCCCATCGCCAAAACAGTCGTGCAAGGTCAAAGAGATGACAATCAAGAACTTGGAGACAGTTGGATTGGGTAGATGAGGTGAGGGGGGACGCGACCATCCGAATGGCCTCTAATCGATAGAGAGCTATTGTCTACTACAATAAAAATGCCTAATCACGTATTTTTCGTATCGGAACCTTAGTCCTCAAAAGGGTCTTTGAGAACACGGCTGAGGTAGGAATTGGAAAACTCCAGGCTAATTGAGAAGGACCTTATGTTGTGACTAAAGCTGAGGACTCAGGGACATACCATCTCCAAACACTAGACGGAGTACCCTTGCTCCGCCCTTGGAATGTATCCAACTTGAAGTAGTATTATCAATAAGGTTAGCTTATGAAAAATAAAATGTATGTGGAAGGGAAAGACAAGTATATTTGTATTAAAAAATATATATGAGTGTTCATTACAACTTCCTACTGGGCCATCTTTGGCCAGAAAAAAGAAATAAAAAATATACAGGAGGGGAAAATATCACGTTCGCCCACTAGAGGGGCCGACTTCAGCAACATCTCTGTCTTTTTGGGTAGGGCCGTTGGTTGTTGCATCCTCATCGTCTGAAGGGTAACTAGGAATGTCCTAGGTGATGCCATGTTTCTTCATGCAGCACCAGTAGTCGAAGAAAAACATGTCATCTACTTGTTTTTGGTACTTGTCCTCTAACTTCTCATTTTGAGCAGCAAACCCTGCCCGAAGCTCTTCCATCTCTTGCCTCAACTACTCGTTTTCTTGCTCGGCCTTCTTATGCTTGGCCTTCATCGTCTTTCTTTCCTCTTTCAGCCGACGGGTCTTAGCTTTGGTCACCTCTCTCCCATCTTCTGCCTTTCTGAGCAACCCGACTCCCTCATCAGCAACTGTCTGAGCGATTGCAAGCTCGCCCTCTATTGATTTTAGCTTGGCACAGAGTTCTTCACTATCGTCCATGCTGTGGGCAATGTACACTCTCATAATCTCGACAACCTTTAGCCATTTGAAGAGTAGAGTGCACTACCGCATCAGATTGCGGATGCTGGCCACCACCTAAGATGGCAACAAGAAAGATATTAAGAAATCAAAGGACTAAGGCACCATGAACAAAAGAAGGAAGAGGCTTACCACTTCATCGTCTCGATGGTTGTATAATCCTACATATGCAAGATACAGGAGGTGATAGATTCTGGGGTATCGAATGGAAGATGAGCCACAAAGAAAATGTTGGGATCGCCATCTAGGTCCACTGAGACCCGTTGGGTAGCCGAGAAAAGGTCCCCCATGTTGTTCACAAGAGCCTTCCTCTATGTAAAGTAGGGAATCTGCTTCATCAGCTCGACTATCTCCTCTAGGTTGGGAGCACGAGACACCTGGATGGACGAAAGCCACCCACTCAACGGAGTCATCGTTGAGTTGCCTCAGACCAATGGAGGACCCCCTTAGCTTTAGGCGAATTGGCTCCTCTAGTGGAAGAAGGTCTCCCGTCTAGTAGAGGGTTGACTCCTGCAGCAGCGGTCGAAGGCTCCAATGCTGATGTAATGGCTGAGACCGGCTCCGGGCAGAGAATCTCCATACAAGGCTTCTTAGTAGGATGATGGAGACGTCGTTCGGGACGCGAAAGCCATCCCGGAATTCTTGTTAGGACAAGAGATCGACTGGGCGTTCTGGCCAAGGGTGTCTAGTTCCTGCACCATTCCAGCCACCTTTCATGTCTCTATCGCCCTTGTTGGTGGAAACAATGCCCTTTCTTACTTACATATTGAGAACCTCTAGGCCACGTGAGACCTGTGTGACACAAAGCAGATTGTTAAAAAACATAGTCACCTGACCCATCCGTCGTTAGGCAGTGCCTCAATTGTAAACAAGCAACCTAAGCGGATCTAAAACCCAAACTTGTGTAGGTTGCCTAACCTAGCTTGTAAAGCAAGCCCTAACCCCAAGAATGGTCCTTCCTATCATGCCACCACAACGGCTACAAGCCAAAATGCCTGAGTAGACCACTTAGGGCACCAACAAAAAAGAGTTGCTAAAGACAATGAGTTTGTTAATCCGAGGGTTTATTTTTTTCTTTAATATTTTTTTTCCAAAAAAAGCATTATCTTTAAATTGTTTGTAATATTTGCTTAAAATTAAATCAAGAAATCAAGAAATTGAGAATGTTGAGTGCTTTTACAACCCGTTGAAAGCTCTCAACTCAGAATTAAAGGCAAAAAAACTAGTACTTTGGAATAAAACCTTCTCCGAACTTTTTTTTTTCTACTTTTTTCAAGGTTTTTTTCTTCTCCTGTTGAACTTTTCTAAGGTGGGGTCTGAACTAATTTGAATTTTGTTTTGGTGATTATCGTTGAATCTTGATACGGCAATAGCCGAAGCTAAAGTGGAGAGTAGAGAGCAAGCCCATCCTCAACAGCCACTACCCCTCCTCTTTCATGACTCTGCCCCAACCAATGCTTTGGTGGCCAACCCTATGGGCCCACGTGTTATACCCTGATCTCAATGTCTCCCTGGAGGAGACTCTTGGACTAGAACTAGTTGCGTCGTTGGATCTCAACCTTAGCATTACTCTGAATGCCGATACCACATAACTAAATAGGGCGCAGCAACTCAAGCCAGGAATAAGAGGCTTCAGATTTATAGAGCGAAGAAACCTAAAGCCCTCCCCATACAAATCAATTTTTGAAGCTGAGTGTTAGTGTTACTAATGTTTGAAACAATCTATAGAGCATGTTATTATACGTATTAGCATTTTTAAGGTCATGACATTGTCTAGCCTAAACTAGAATTGAAGGTACTCCATTGCCATTTTACAGAATGTGAAATGGTAATCTCCTGAATTTGCAATCCCAGGCCCAGTCCATAATGACATTGAGTGGACTAAGCTTAAGTCAATATTAGGGAAGGTGGTCTGGGATGTTTGCCTCCTTTGTGTAGCCCACACTAAAATCTGCTGCAAAAGTAGTCAATCCTTACAAATACATCTCTATCTTTTAGAATAAAAAAGTAGAATTTTTTTAGATCTTTAGCTTTTTACTTTCAAAATAAATACAAATTAGGGAAAATAATTTAATCCCCATATGCTTTAATAATAATATAATCATAATTCCGAAACTACCCTCCAACTCACCTCTATTACCACAAATATTTTTCCCACCTCTATTGCAGCAAATTTTTTATTTTTTATTTTTTTTTCATTTCTTTCAACTTTGATATGACAAGTGAAGAGAGTTCATGCTTATCAATTTAAATAAAAAAAAAAAAAAAAACTTTGACATATGGCTAACCTATTATGCCACTTCGTTGCCTTTGACTTTTTTTTTCCTTTTTTAATATGTAAACTTTTTAATTTCATTTTTTTTATTCTTTAATATTTTTATATTTATGTTTTTTAATAAGTGAGGGCAAAAAGGTCATTCCATTTTTAAAACCTCAATCTACAGTCATATTCTCCCTCATCGACTGTCACTTCCCCTATTGCTACTGGTGAAACCCCAAGCCGACGCTCTCTTCCCTCATTTTTTCTTCTCTTCGAAGCCTTAAATCCCAATCCCACAAAGTTGCTGCCAAAAACCCCACATAATTTCTCTTTGTCTATTGTTCCTCCTTATCCGTGGGATAGAAATTTGCAAAATCCCAAAGTAATTTCTTCAGCCCTAGAATCTCACATAGCTTCCTGAAATAGTTGTCGAAATTGAAGATTTGTCTTTTAAGGCTAAAGATTTGTGAAGGAAAATGATAGTTGGGAGATTAATAGATCCTCCAATCCATTATTATTAAGGTAATGAAGTTCATGTGATGACATCATGGACAAATTTAAATCTTGGTAGAAGGTTTCTAGGATGCCAAAATTACAAGATAATATTGTGTTTGTCTATAAAAAAATTTCAGATTTATCCTTGGTGTTTTTGTAGACATATGTTCAGATTTGGTACAGAAGTGTGGAAGCTATGAATTCTTCCTGTGGTATGATGGTCCCATGTGTGATGGATTGAAGCAAATAATTATTGGATTGTTCAACGTTGTGAAAAAGAAGAAGAATGAAGCTGTGGTAAATTGAAAAAATGTTAAATACATGTTTTTTATGATGATGATATCATGAGCAATTTGTTTGCTTCTTTTGGTCATCCCAGTATAAAGAAATTGTGTTTTTTTGGATCAAGACTTTCCAAAGTTACTTGGAAATTAGAAGACTCCTTACTTGGTTTGATTTTTTTATTTTGTGTAAACATTTTGAACAGATGAGGAGTTAATAGAATGAACAATTTGTGTAAACATTTTGTGTAAAAGGCATGTGAGGGCCTTGGTGGAATTACTATGTAATTTTGTGGTTAATGGAATGAACAAATTGAATTACAAATTTGCAACTCAATTTTTTACATTTTGATTTTTTAAATCATGGTGTTGAAATTATTTATGCTAGCACTGTGCATTATGCATTATGAGCAAATGCAGTTGTCTAGAACATGCAGCTCATCTCTAGTTTTAATATGCAACTCTTTGATTTATTTCCTTGAGTTTCAACACATTTTCAACTTAGGGTTTCACCAACAACAACAAAGGAAGAAACAATTGACGGGGTATAAAAAGGCTGCAAATTGAAGTTTTTAAAAATGGAATGACCCTTTTGCCCTCACTTATTAAAAAAAAATGGTCATTTTGTCTAATAATGTAATGTTATGACCCAAAAAATGTACATTGCATGCAATTATAAAGTATAGAGGTTACATTACTCGATTTTGAACTTGAGGGGGTAACGTGCAAAACATGGTATAAGTTGAGGGGGTAAAGTGTAATAAACCCAAATATTAAATATAACTTCTTATGAAAATATATTTTATTCTTAATATTATATAAAAAAAATTAAAAATTTTAACCAAGCAAAAGGTTAGAACCACAATCTAGTTTTTATTTTATGTAAATAAAAAATTAAACATTTTAATCAAACAAAAAGTTAGAACTATAAGCAAAAAGCTAAAAAAATGTAACAATGATTTGCACATGAAAAATTTAAAAATTTTAAAAATAAAAATAATAAAATGATGACAAAAATAATTTTATTTGATTATGTGGACCCCTCAATGGACCAAATGCGCCTTTTTTTTTTTTTTTTTACCACCCTTCTTTGGACCGGGGAAGAACTGGGAGTTGAGGATTTTCGTTTGAAGTGGGGGACAACTTCCATGAAGCTGCATGCATGAGACGTGTGGCGAAGGATGTGACCAATTGCCATGGTGGTGGTTGCAAGAGAAGCTGATAAAAGGAAAGGAAAGGAGAGCAAGTAAGGGAGAGATTTTTGAGAGTTTGAGAGAAAAATATGTGAGTAAAAAAAAAAAGTTGGGAAGAAGAAGGAAAATGAGAGAAACGAGAAAAGAGCCAGGAGGAAGACGAAAAACCAATTGAGGAGCATAGAGACGACTGGAGAAAAAGGGGAAGAAACCTTTAGGAAAACCAAAGGAGCACTTTTAGGTATGGATTTCTTTTTTATTCTCCTCATCACCTTGTTCCTTGTTCATCTCTTGCTATTTTTGGATATTCATTTGTTGATTTTGAGCATGAATGATAGAAGACTGAGTATTTATTTATGTTGATTTCTTGGGTTGTCATGGGTTGGTCGATATTGCTTCATATCTCATTTCTCTGATTCCATTTTTAAGAGTAACTTGACTTTGCCTCAAATCTGTTGTGCCATATCAAAAGTTTTGTTGCACTCCCTGTTTCTCTCTTAAAACCACCTTGTATTTGCATATTGGTCTTCAGCCTATGGATGAAATAATGAAACAAGGCTTCACTTGATGACCTTTTTTTTTATACTCTATTTTTTGTAAAAGTGCCTTTTACGTTTTCCTCTGTTTGTAATGAAATGGATGATAAGAGTGATGCAATTCGGGTTGGGTGAGCGGGTCTTGATAGATTTAAGACAGCCCAATATTTGGAGCCATTTTCGGTTACTGTAAGTTCCAAAACTAGCCAACTCGATGCTCCGACAACCATCCCTTTATTGCATATTCGCACTCGCAATGTTAGAAATCCCAGTATCGGCCCCGGAACAATGTGGCTCTGAAATCCATAGGAGCTGATGTGGCACCATCAGTAGTTTCGGCTCAACAAGCGACTCAAGTGAGAGGGAGCCAACCTACTTGGCTGCCTCCTAACTGGACCATTGAGCTTCGACCAGGAGTGTATTATCTTGAGGTTTTGAAAGATGATGGTAGGAGCGAGTGGAGAGGAGGAGCCTCTTTTAGTTCCCGCATCTTGGGAGGAAGATAATCAACTGCAAGTGTAAAGTTTAATCCTAGAGACATGGTTGGACTCCAAGAAGATGTGGAAAATAGCGGTGCCTTTCATCTTCAACTGCTTAGCTATATTCTCCATGACTCTCCTAACTCAAGCATTTGCCGGCCACCTAGGTGACCTCGATCTCGCCGCTATCTCCATAGGCACCACTGTCATCATCTCCATCAGCTTTGCTTTCTTGGTATGGCGAGTGTGTTGGAGATGCTATACGACCAAACTTATGGGGCGAAATAGTACCATATGTTGGGTATATGCATGTAGAGATCCTAGATTATTCTATTTCTTTGTTCGATTTTGTTACTGCCCATGTTCGTGTACGTTGCTCCCATATTGAAGCTCATCGGACAGTCCACGGCAGTGGCGGAGCAAACTGGATTGGTGGCGATATGGTTGATACCACTTCACTTTAGCTTTGTCTTTCAGTTCACATTACAGAGGTTCTTGCAATGCCAGCACAAGACCGCGGTGATTGCTTAGGTTTTTGGGTTGGCTCTTTTGGTCCACATGTTTGTTACCTAGCTCTTTGTTTATAAGCTCAAGGTTGGTTTTGTTGGGACTGCAATTACTTTTGATTTCTCTTGGGATGGTTGTTTCATTTTGGGTATCAAGGGTATCTGGATTGGAATGCTAAGTGAAACTCTTGTTCAAACTTTGCTATTAGCAATCATGACAGACAGATGTGATTGGGAAAAATAGGCACAGAAAGCTCGTGTTTGCATGGCAATCCGACCACCCTCCAACGCACCATGCAGTAGCCACAAGCCATCTTTTTTTAGTTTTTTTTTAAGCTTTTAATGTTAAAAAGTTTTATTTCTTTATTTATTTATTTTTTCTATTCTCAAACAACTCTTTAAAATTTCCTAAAATTCCAAATTTAACTTCTAAAATGTCATCTTCAAATAAATTTTCCAAAAATTCCAAATTCCAAATTTAATTTTTAAAATGTCATCTTCAAATAAATTTTCAAAATTTCCAATTTCCAAATTTAATTTTCAAGATTCCATTCTCAAAATAAAATTTCCAAAATTCTAATTTCCAAATTTATTTTTTAAAAAATGGCATCTTCAAATTTAATTTCTAAAATTTCAATTCTTAAATTTAATTTTCAAGACTCCAATTTTCAAATAATTTTCGAGACTTTAATTTTCAAATAAATTTTAAAACTCTAGTTTTTTTCCAAATAGTTTTAATTTCACTCCAGTTTTTAAATATATATATATATATATATATTAATTTTACAACTTTTCATCATTTATTAGAGTTTTAGGTCACCAAAAATCTTGATTTTAATAAGTCTGTTGCCATTCTCATAGTATGCACTTGTACAAATTTTCTTCGATTTTCAAATAATTTTCTATTTCTCTTGATTTTTAAATAAGTATGAAGACAATTTTATAATTCCAAAATAATAAAATTTGTGAGACTAATTCATGTAAGATAAATTGGGCTTTGATGGGGGCCTTACATATGAGTTTTCTCTTCTGATCGTCAGTTGTTATGCTTAATGAATATTGCTTGATCTTTGTCTTACTCTTTGATATGCATGTGATGATTTTATACTTGAACTAACCTTATTTCATGATAGCGCTTTATTACTTACTGCCAAGGTACGCTCTTACTCTTACTTTGTTTATTTCACTATCATGACTTACTTTTGATTTATGATCATTTTGGTAGACATTGATCTCCTAGTTAATTGTCATGCTTGTTTCACCTTATTTAGTAGAGACCCATTTTTAGGGCTTAGAGGGGTGCTACGGTCTTTTACCGTACCTTCCTGATAAGTAACCTGACCCCCGAATCCGATTTTGGTTTTCTATAAACCGTCTTTTCCAAATAAAAAGTCACACTTAGGGTTTTCTTCCTTATTTTGTTTTCCCTTAAAAATTGTAGGGTGATGGAATCTGGTTTGCTTCCCCGAGGCAAAGAAAGCTAATGAGAAGAAACTACTTGGTTTTATCTAAGAAAATTACCAAGAGACATAGAGTAGCAAGTCAAACACCCCCCTCCTCGCCTTACCAGCAGTACGAAAAGAGGACACTTGTAATGGGCCTTGGTTCACTAATGTTTGTAACTCGTTACAGAGCATGTTATTATAAGTATTGGCATCTTCAAGGCCATGACATTGTCCAGCCTAAACTATAATTGAAGGTATTCCATTGCCATTTTCCAGAATGTGAAATGTGGCCTGTTGCTAAATGGTAATCTCCCGAAGTTGCAGGCCCAGATCCAATCCATAATGACATTATCTGGTAGGCTGTATTGTGAGCTCAGAATGAAAGAGGAGGAGCAGAGCACCAGTTTTCTGGAGTCCTTTGATGATGATGAAAAGCAAGTGGCCGAAATTCTGCAACAATTCTCAATGCTTGTTATGGAATACGAGTACAATAAAGGTCTTCTTCCATTGTGGGGTTCTAAAGCTTTAAGATCCGTACTCGTCAACATCCCTCCTCCTTCTAACAAATCATCTCAACTTCCTCTGCCTTCTCTCCCAATTCTTCCTGGTACTGACAGTAGACCAGTGGGCAATAGTCTACCTCCAATCCCTGAATCACTCCCTTCTTCCTCCAATGCTCACTCTGCTAACACCCGCCTGCGTCCCAAGAAAAAGTCTCCTAAAATTACGCTGATGGTAAATCCTGTTTTCTTGGATTCTCCTCTATATCCATGTTTCTCCTTCACTGCCAGTGGGTGATATATTATTTATCTCTCTTCATAATCAACCTAAAATCTTTGATCTTTTTTCGGAAAACACTGGACGATTGAGAATCTAATATTCTTTTTACAGAGGTCTAGGGTTTCCCCTGTTTCAGGATGCTTACTTGTGTTCGCTTTTCTTAGAAAAAGAGGCAACTCTTGAGGATCTTGGAGGACGAGCTCATTCAGAGGTTAGCGCTATATCTTTTCAATGCCAGATTTTTGGCTTTGTCCTTTTGTGGAATTTGATGGAAATTGATTATTATAAGATTGTAATGGAACAGGGGGCGGCCATTGAGGAGCCCCAACTGGAGGTATCTCTCAAATCCAATCAATCTTTTGCCGTTCCAGTTGGTTAGAGTCCAACCTTGTGTCGATTCAATTAAAAATGATAAAAAAAAATAGAACCACTTTGTGCCTAAGGTTAAAAATGGGGTTTTGACTGTTGCATTAAATTCTTATTAAGTCACAAGCTCTTTTAATTAAATTATGAAACACATGCAAAAAAATTCTTACTAAGCATCAACTTTTTATAAAGTGGGGATCAAAAGATGTTCATTTAAAATTCTAAAACCTACAAATTTGATTTTAATCCTTTTAGGCTTTAAAATCCTGTTCTGTTTTTGGTGAGAAAAAAAAAAAGGCTTTAAAACAATTAGGAGTTATATAGGGAAAGAGACTTTGATTCACTACCGTTAATATAATTCTTTTTAAAAAAATATTTTACGGCCAAATAATATTCTAATGGGTTGGGCAACATCCCATTTGATTGAAGTAGATGTAACTGGTGGAAAAGAAGCAGAAGGCAGATTGTGTAGGGAAAGAGGGTCATTGTTGGAGGATGGAATTGGAATTGATATGCGTAACAAGATGAAGTCTCTCCATGATCTTAGCTTGATTCCAAAGGAGACTCTTTTAATGGGCTGCTTCATTCAATCAATTCAACTTAGATTGTGTTTGATAGTGATTTTAGGAAGTATTTATAATATTTTTAATGTATCAGACAAAAATATTTCTTAAAATCATTGTCAAATGCACTATTAGTAAAGAAGTTATCTACGTTGAGGCTAGAAGGAAAAGAAAGCTTGAGATACAACAAGTGAAGAACTCCAAGCGCCCTTGCGCGTGACTCATTACCCCCCACCTTTTTCCTTTTCTCATTTGCAAATAACATTGGAAATTGTAGTATTATTGTTTCTAGGTCATTCCAAATCATATCTAAAAATATTCCTTTTTCTTTTCAATTGAATTGATGGAAGTTTACTCTCCTTATTTTATTCAAATTTCAAATTTGGGTACAAGAGATTTTTACCCCCCTTTTTTTTTATCAAATTTAAAATAAATGTCAAACTTATTTATCAATACGAATTTTCATTGCACTCTCTCATTTGCGTTGTTCTTTGTTTCATGTGTTAATTAGTTATTTATTAATGAAAATGTTTATTTGATTCATTGTAGTTTTTATCCATCGTGTTTTTACTTGACAAATAACTCGTTTTTAATAAAAATTATTTTAGCATTTTAAGTGTTTATAAGTTTAAAAAGAAATAGTTATTTTATAAAAAAAATAATGAGAATATTTTTTTTATCAAAATGAGACCAAAAAATAAAAGAGGGCTAAATTTACAAACTTAGGTATTCAACAATCCTTTTAATTAAATAGCCCATTTTTTTACTCTACAAATAATATGAAGACCCTTTTTTAACTATCAAATGTAAAAGCCTAAAATATTTTACTAGCTGATCAACCCAAATAATAATTGTGTAAAAAATATATACTCAAATCTTATCTTTAGTAAGATTATTAAGCTTATTTTCAACTGTCAACTATCAACTATCAAAACCTAAATATTCTACTATCAGGTCAACCCAAATAATAATCTTGTAAAAAATATAAATTCAACTACCACCTCTAGCAAGATTATTAATTTGGTCCACCCATATTAAATTTGTGTTATATATTTTGACCCAAAAACATTCAGGTCAAATTTATGTTATACATGTTGACCCACACACGACTTATTTATTAAACGAGTTATGTGATAGAAATCTGATCCAAATCCAATTATACTTAACTCAAACATGAAAAACATATTTAATTTAAGTCATATTTTGTCACCCTAGTAATAGTCATTATCCCTATTCCTCACTTTTTTTTTTCTTTACTACTTTAAGATTTTGCAAATTTCTACACATGTACTTATAATTTTTTGGGCATATCCCCAATGTTATTTCTTTTTAATTAATGTTTGAGAATAAATTGACTAATTATTTTCTAAAATATATTATTTCAATAAATTATGATTAATTAACTATGTGCACTAAAATTTTATTATACTTCTTATTGAAAATTTTTCATCCTTTTATTCGATTTAAATTAAATTACTTATTTATTAATCTTATAATTTAACTCAATTCTAATGAAAAAATGAAAATAATTTTGTAATTATAAATAAATTAAAAATAAATAAATTTTTTAATATGAATGGTAATTTTACAATAAAACCCTAAATTATATTTTTAATATAAAAAATGTATTATTTTAATATATTTTTTTAAAAAATATCTTTGTAAAAGCACAATTGAATTCTTTTTTTGTTAATAATAATATTTTTTTTATAATTTTAAGTGTAACATGTATAATTATATTATTAAATAAATAATTATAACTTTATTAAAATTTATTTATTTTTTAATTTATATATAATTACAAAGTTATTTTATTTTTTAATAAGACTTGTTTTAAATTTAATTAATCTTATATAAATTGAATTTTTTTAGAAAATAAAAAAAAAATTTAAAACAACTTATTCAAATATGTTTTTTATTTTTTAAAAATAACTTTACTAAAAAACTGTTTTTTTCTTTAATTTTAAAGTAATTTTAAAAATTAGCATTATAAAATATAGCCAAATGACCAAACCAAGAAGTGTTGAAGAGAAATTAAATGATGTTGATCTGTTCAAAATACAGCCTCATCTAAACTTTACACCATTTGTCATTTAATTATGAGTAGTTAAAAGGAATGGCCAAAAGAGGCAGAGACAAGTAAGGAGCACCTTGGCCTTTATTTTCAAGTACCAAATGCACTATGAGAGTCAAATGAATTTTTTTTACAATAATTTTAAAGCTTTAAAATGCGTTTACATAGTCAAGATGAGTCCATATTTATATAGTGTCGGTTCCTTATTCAATGTGGAATATCACAAACACCTCATATGCAGACAGAACGTCCTCATTGTGTTTTATGAGATTATAGGGTCAAATAGACAAACATCCATTATGACGCCAAACAAACTCCCATATCGGGGTTGGGGATTGACTTTGATACCATTTGTAACAGCCAGCACCTAACCGTGTAAATATTGTTTGCTCTGGACTCAAATGAGTCATTATGATTTTAAAACACGTTTACATGGTTAAGAGGAATTCATATTTATATAATGTCAGAAAAATTCTCCTTTATCCGATGTGGCATATCACTAAACGTTGTAACATAACATTTATATAGGCATGAGAGGTAGGTCAAGGAAATTTCCTAAGGAAACACTTTCCGACATACTGTGCCACTTGGGCTACGTTTTTTCTCCTTAGCCATCCCCCATGGTGTTCCACGAACCAAATGATTACTTTCTTCTGCAACCTTGAATCCTGGATTGCACCCAGGTTTGAATAATGCTAGTGTATTGGATAAGGATTTTGAATACTACACACAAGTAATTGATAAAACGATGACAATCTCATTTTCTCATGAAATTGGGGAATCCATACTCATGAGAAAATAAGAGTTCGTATTAACACTCTTTTAGAGAGAAAGAATATTTTCTATTACTAGGCACATCTTCTAAGAAAATACACGTGTCCCGCTAAAACTATAAATAGGAAAGATGGCACACAAGTACTATCATTGAAAAATCACCAAAACAACCGATGCCACTCAAATCAAATTTCCATGTCGACTATCTTCTCTTAAGTTTTTGTTGTTAATTTTAATTAAGTGTTGAAGAAAAATTAAATGATGTTGATCTATTCAAAATATAGTCTCATCTAAACTTTACACCATTTGTCATTTAATTATGAGTAGTTAAAAGGGATTGACCAAAAAAAGCAAAGATAGGTCGAGGCCCCCAGGCCCTATTGGGATTAAGCCCCTAAAAGTAAGACATGATATAACAAAGTTAGACTTAACCATCCCCTTGCTATCATTTTGGTGTATTGACATTGATTTGAGCATTTAGTCCATGTCTCTTACATTGTACATGATTTAGGTGCATTAGAAGTTGCACAAAAGATACAAATCATGAGTTCCTTGTAAATAGATAAGTTGTCTACAGTTGGTTAATAGATTTGGGCAATCCAATAGAGAATGTAGTGCACTATCTCCTAATTGGAGGGATGACTTGTCTTGGCCGTCAGGATGAGTTTTCTATGGTGAGTGCACTAGTGCATGTGATGCATATTAGATAGGACCTATGGTGAATCATGATGCAAGACTATCAATTGTCATGATTCACCAAGTTACTATATTGCATGGACTCTCAACCTTGAGAGGATATTGAGTTTGTGCCACAATCAACAAAAGACTTTGACTTTTGGGTGAGACTCTAAAGTGGTCATATATCCCTATGGATTGGGTCACTATTGATGAAGGTTGGTGGCAACAAGTATCTCAATATAGACACCATGATATCTCATGAGATTGAGAAATGTGTCCCATTGGGTGATCCAAAGGACATGTGATTATGAAATTTGTGGTTACAATAATTCCTTTAGTGAAATTTAATATATACTTCTTAGAGTTAGAGTATGTTAGTTGATTATATAATAAGTGAGATCTATAACTCAAAGATTTGAGAGGTAATCTTAATAGGTGATAGCATTACCTTGTTAAATTACGAACACCAGTTCATGGGGAGTTCATATATAGTGAATAGTAGGTTACGAACCCGAACACTTAGTGTCTCATTGTTATTTACATAAGATACTGGAATTAGTTGATTTTCTGTTGTAGGATGTTAAATTAATTTCAGAATTGGATTATGAATGAGTTAGTACTCCATGGGTTCCAATGGTCTCCGCTTTGAGCTCATATACTTTGTTGACGAGGATTATGAGAGTCGAATTGACTCTATTTAGGTTTACTTTTGTGCGTAAGGGCATTTTAATAATTATGCATAATTAGTTAAAGTATTCAAATTCTAGTTCTAAAAAATAATTCGAAGACATGAACAAATAAGAGATGAAATTCACTTCTCATTCCCATTCTCTAATTAATAATAACAATAATAACAATAATAATAATAATAATAATTATTATTATTATTATTATTGTTATTATTGTTATTATTATCCAATTCTAGTGGAGTGGAATCATCATAACATGTAGCTTGTTAAAGTATGCAGATTCTCGTTCTGAAAAACAATATGAAGACATGAACGAATAGGAGATGAAATTCATTTCTCATTCTCATTCTCTAATTCAGCGCCCATACCAAAATAATGCTTGAACCATTGGGCTAAGACTCTGGTTGTTACTTTAATGGAAGTATTTATATATAGAGTGAATGTGACAAAAAAAAATATTCATCACAATTTACAATCCTTTGCCATTCACCACCTAATTGTCTTTTCATGTTTAAAATAGTATTTGATGGGGAAATGGGAAGAAACAACAAATTAGTAAAAGAGAGCGAAAGAAAAAAAAGAAAAGAAGAAAGAAGAGGAAGAAAATGATGAAATTTTTTTTGTAAGTTTTGTTTTACTTATATATCTCATAAATTTTAATGGAATATTCTATTAATAAATCTTAAATCTACGTTTTGTTAATTTTTTAGAATTTATTTTTAATAATAATTACTAATATTTAATGTTAAATTTTTTATTGAAAAAAAATGAAATTTCATGTTAATATTATATCCCTTAGTTTATATAATTTTTTTAATATGTTATGATGATGAATACGTTAGAATATATTTTTATTGAAATTTGTATTGACATTTACATTTTTGTTTATATTAGTTTAAGTGTGCGTTTGGTAGCGATTCTAGGAAGTATTTTTTTAGTTTTTTTTATACTTGAAAGATAAAAATTTTAAAGTGTAAGAAAGTTTAAAAATACTTCCTAAAATCACTACCAAACGCACTTTAATACCATGAGAGTTTGTTGTGGAATGGAATATATTTTTGTTGGAATTTGTATTGATATTTTACTTAGATTACTACCATGAGAGTTTGTTGTAGAATGAAATATATTTTTGTTAGAATTTGTATTGACTTTTATCTTTTTATTTATACTAGTATTATGTACTTAATTTATATAATTTTTATATAATATAATGATAAATATACAAAAATAAAATTGTATTTAAAAAACATATTGTGTAAATAGTTTATTATTAAATATATTGTTGTTTAAATGTTTTTAATATATTATTAAAATTTATTGATGAAATCCATTAGTTAACTTTTATGTAAATGTCGTTGCGAAATAAATAATATATTAAAAAGTTTTTTATTTCTTAGTATTATTAATGTTGAAGCTTGACAAATCATTAATAATATATAAATCAAATTTTGAAACAACTATGGAGAAATACTTTAATAGAAAATCAAAATTTGAATCGCCAACTACTTTAAAAGGAAATAATAAAGATTTGAAACAAAGTTAGATTGAAATCAACTTAGATGACCTTTTTGCGGACCCTAGGTTGATTTTGGATTATAATCCTAATGTTTGAGATCAAGTTCGTATAGCATACTTGCAAAAGGGTCCATGTTAGCATCAAAAATATAATTTCCCCTTTAAGATTTGGTGAAACATCACGACAATTCAATCCTGCTTGGTTTATTGAATATGTTAATTGGTTGAAGTACAGCATAGCAAAAGATGCCACATTTTGTTTATGTTACTATCTTTTCAATCCAAATATTAGAGAACTGGCAGGCAATGATTCATTTGTTAGTGAAGGGTTCTCAAATTGGAAGAAGAAAGAAAAGTTCAATATTATGTTGGAGTCCCCTTTAATGCTCATATTCAAGCTTAGAACAAATGTGAAGAAGCCTTATTAAACCAAAGGCAACATATTGAAACAATTTTCTCCAAATAATCAAACCAAGTTCGAAGTGAATATTGAATTCATTTAAATGCATCTGTTGATTGTGTTTGATTTCTTTTAAGACAAGGGATTGCATTTCATGGTCATGATGAATCTAAAGATTCTAGTAATCAAAGAAACTTTCTTGAACTTTTGAGATTTC
Source organism: Vitis rotundifolia (assembly GCA_030254885.1). Taxonomy (NCBI): domain Eukaryota; kingdom Viridiplantae; phylum Streptophyta; class Magnoliopsida; order Vitales; family Vitaceae; genus Vitis; species Vitis rotundifolia. Next base: position 12,114,257 of record CM058168.1, on the reverse strand, counting down.
TTGTTGATCACAATGAGGATTATTAAAACTGATACTTTGAAAAATGGTCATGAAAATCTCAAATTGATGGCCCCTGAAATTCAAAAAGATATTGTTAGAGCTATTGCAATTGAAACCATAAATGTTATTATCATATATCTTAGAAATGTTTTTTTCTTTATTTTAGTTGATGAATCTCATGACCTCTTAGGAAATGAGCAAATGGTTATCGTATTGCGTTATGTGGATAAACAATCACATGTAATTTAGCGTGTATGGGAGGTGTCACATGTTGGGAAATTATTAAAGTGGGCCCATACGTGTTTTTTTATTAATTGTAAATTATTAGTTTTCATTCTCGTTTAGCCCACTAAAATGATTAGATAAGTTTTTATTTATTTATTGGACAAACATCTCATTAAGTGTGGGCTTTAATGTGTAAGGACCACTTAATTTTATTTTATTTTTATGATGGATTAAAAATAATATAATATAATATAAATACATTGAGGTACCCTGTCTAAATAATCAAAGATTTTACTCATATCCCATCATTGAGTGAAATAGGGTTTTTTTTTTTTTTTCTTTGGAAAAGAAAAGTTTAAACATGGAAGACTAAAAAACCTCATTCCACTGTATCATAATGGATTCATGTACGCTTCCAATTTATTTTTCTTGATGATTTAACATGAGCTAAATTTTGAGGTTGAAACATATGATCTAAATTTTGGGTTATAACACGATTTTGCTATAGTTGAGCTATTAATATGAGATCTTGAATAGATTATAACATGAGATTTGATGTTTAAGTATTCCTACAAGTAGTTTGGGTAATCCCTATAAGTGGTAGCATAGACACATCATGTTGAATCATTGAGAAATAAATTTCCCAATTCTTTTCATAGATTTTTCTATTCATTAAGACATATATGTTTGTGGTTGTTTTTGGATCCAATTAACAGTTTATGAATGTTAATTTTTTGTTTTCATAGATTTATATATATTCGTTTGTTAGGTTCTGGAAAGTTTTGTTTATTCTGACGGAAGCAGAGAGCAACATGAATGATTTAGTGTCAGAATACCAGCAATACCAGGATGCAACTGTCGAGGATGAGGGTAAGAGGAGGGAGAGAATTGTGAAGCCTAAAAGCCTTAAAGCCTAAATAAGGTTTTGTGAGATGAGCACCTAAGCTTGCCCATTTGTCTGCTACTGCTACTACTATATGTGGCTGTTATAGTTTCAGATTTATTTCCATTTTGCTTTCAGCTTGTTTGTATCATCATCTGGTTTGAATCTTCTCGTCCATAATACAATGTTTGTGGGTTGTGTTCTATTCAAGCATCTGAATAAGGATTTCTCATTTTTACAACAATTGGGGTGTACAAGGGATGAGGTGGACCATTCTTTGTTATATTTGGGATCTCACTTTGCTGGTATGTCATTGGGTTTTTAGTCGAAACCAGATGGAAATTGAAGGAAAAGTAGCTGTTTAATCTCACCAAATTTTCTATGCAATCATCAGTTTTCCACATCCATATTTAAATGATACGATATGGATGTCTATTTAAGTAACAAGCAGTCAATTCCTTAAACAACTTGGATTGTGCCCTTCTTATTTATAGCTTTCACGAGCTTGTTTGGTGAGGGACTCACTTGGCTAGTGATTTATTTTCTCTTTTACAAATCAGAACATGAGAAAACATAAGGATCCCTTTAAATCAGTGAAAAATACATATTTGAGAAGACAGAGGGATCCCTTTTTCTATTTTCTTTTTTCATATTCCATCCTCAACAGTCAACACTCATTGCCACTCTCATTCACCGCTATGCTCAACTGCTGGATCGAAAGTGGCCAACCCTATGGGTCCATGTGTCATATTTGAAAAAATTAATATTTGAAATAGCAGAGCAAGACAAAAATTAATATTTGAATGGTAAAAGAAGTTTACAATTGAGTCACTGTATATTCAAGAATTATACTTCAAAAATTGATTTGTATCCTGCTTATTACTAAATTTGTTGAATTGATGAAAAACAACAACGTATATCTATTTTATCAGAGATTGAATGGATTGAAGAAATAAATCAATTTTGAACCGCTAACCAAAAGAGAGGATAGAGGGACTTGAACAGCCTTTGGGTTTCTTCACTTTGTAAATTTGAAGCCTCTTCTTCCTGGCCTGAGCAGCTGCAGCCCTCTTTAGTTGTGTGGTATCAGCGTTCAGAGCAATACTGAGGTTAAGATCCAACAATGCAACTAGTTCCGGTCTAAGAGTCTCCTCCGAGTAGACATTGAGATCAGGTATAACACGTGGGCCCATAGGGTTGGCCACCAAAGCACTGGTTGGGGCAGAGTCATGAAGGAGTAGGGGCAGTGGCTGTTGAGGATAGACTTGCTCTCTACTTTCCACTCTGGCTTCAATTATTACTGTATCATGGTTCAGCTGTAATCACCAAAATAAAATTTAAATTAGTTCAGACCCACTTTAGAAAAGTTCAACAGGAGGAGAAAAAAAATTTAAAAATTATTTTGTAAATGTAATTGACATAGATATGATCAAGAAAAAAATATTGATAAATAGAGATATATCAATAATTTTGAAAGTTTATAAAGTTATAATAGAGTTAAGAAATATTTGATTTATTGAATAAAAATAATTTAGACATAAATATACTACATATGACATTGCAATAGTCTTTGATATCAAAATGAAGATCGATATGATTCATTATATTGTTAGATGAAGGGAGTCCATTTTGTTGAAGACAAAATTTATTTTAAAATTTTTTTAAATACTTTTATTAAAGTATGTTTTATTATATTTTAAATAAAAAATTAAATTAATTTATATAAATTATTTTATTTGAGATTTAATTTCTAAAATTTTATTAAAAATATGTGGTAACAACTTTTTCTATTAACATTAATTTGTTTAAATAATTAAAATTATTAATAATTTATCTTATCAAATTAATTTTAATTTATAAAATGTCACCTATAAAAATTAAAATTTCATAATGATTTAATCAAAATAAAGATGGATAATTAATAATTATTTATATATAGAGAGGAAAATTATTCTCATTATTTGTTTCTTTTTTTTTTTTCTCTATTAAATCTAAAAATCAAAAGGGCCACGCACTTCTCTCACTCGGGCATCAAGAAGCCATTTCTGAAGTTGCCCTCCAGACGAGAGAATACCTAAAATGGCCTTATTTTCCTCTGACTCTCAATCCTCGCAGGTACTAATCTAATCATGGGTTTTTTTTTTTTTTCTTTTTTCAACCCCCGTTTGATTCCCAAGAAAATCCATCCCCCATTCGATTTCCGGGAAAATTCATCCTCGTTTGATTTCCGAGAAAATCCCTGCAAAACCCCCAAGGAAAACCAAAAAAATTGCTTCTTTTTTTTTTTTTTTTCTCTCTGTGTTTTCTGGATCTGTTCTAGGGGTCTCTTTGCTTTTGTGCCGTTGGATTTAAATTTCACGAACCCTAAATCCACGATTTTTGAGCCAGGCTGAAAAACACAACCTTTGCCTGCAAATCATGATCAGATTACCAAATAACATTTTATGTTTTTTTTAAAAAAAAAAAATTGGACAGATTTTGTATCCTGTGCGCGGGCTGGACTGGTAGGAATATCGAGAAATTCCCCGAAAAATCGGTAAAAATTACCGAAATTTCCGTCGACCGATAATCGGCGACGAATATTGTGTGGGAGCCGGCCGATAAGCGATATTTCTCCGAAATATCGCCGAAATTTTTTCGACATTTCAATCCTTGAATACAGAACAGGACATGAGTACTTAATAAGACACAGAATTTCAAATATAAAGAACTGAAAACAAAAATCGGAAAATAAAAAAAAGGAAACTACCCAAAAAAACAGAGAGTAAACGAATGAGAAATCAGAAATCGGAGATTTGTGAAAGATACCTTTTTAGATGAAACACTCTTCTTGGAGCGCTTAGACTTGCCATCAGATTCGCTGGGGAAGAAGGAGAGAGGCGTGGCAGGGCTGGAAGGTTCAACCTTCGCTTGAGGATCATCATCGTCACAAGTCGGACCCGCACAAGTCCCGGGAAGATGAGGCGACGACGATGAAGGAACAGAAGGCGGATATAAGTCAGGATCAATGGCAGATCTTCTCTTCCTAACGCCCCAAACGACCAAAAGACGATTGCGATTCTCAGCTTGGAAGATTATGAGGGGAATTTGGAGCAGGATTTCAGAAACCTCCAATTCATTATCATCAAAGAAGCTCTCTCGAGAGTCGCAAGGACTGCAACTCTTTCTCTTCATTGTGGCTCCAAGGATTCGCAGATTGAGACTGAAATCAACAAGAAACGATGTAGTCTGGACTGAAGAAGTTAAAAAAGGGCAATGGATGAGAGACAAAGAGAGAGCGGGAGAGTGAGCGCGAGCGGGAGAGAGAAAACGGGGAACAAGAAGCAGAGGCTACCGGCTTGAAGAAGTGATTGCATTTATTTTGTAAAAGATAAAAGATTTGGTTTTTAAATACATTTGCAAATAACCGTTGGAAAAGTGATTTTATTTATTTTGTGAAAGATTTGGTTTCTGTTTGCAAATATAAATTTAAAAAATCTAATATGATATATATATATATTTTTGAAGTATCCTTACTCTTTACTAAATTTTACCTATTAATTTTTTAATGGTAAGTAAAAAATTTATTAATAAAACATTTCATTAATAAATAACTAAATAACATGTGGATTAGATTAGAGAACAATACAAATGAGAGAGTGCAATAGAAATTCTTCTTGATAAATAAATAAAGTATTAAAATTTATTTAAATTTTTATAGATAAAAGAACGGAGAAAATTTTCTTCTATCCAAAGTTGAAATTTGAACAAAAATAAGGAGAGTAAGTTTCAATCAATTCAACTACAAAGAAAAAAGAATATTCTTAGATATAATTTGGAATGCTGTAAAAACAAAAACATCACAATTTGTAGTGTTATTTGTAAATGAGAAAAGGAAAAGAAGGGAAGATGAGTTGCATGCAAGGGCTCTTGGAATGCTTAACCCGTCTACATCTCAAGTTTTCTTTTTCTTTTGGCATTAACGTAGATAACTTCTTTACTTAGTTGAATCAATTGAATGAAGCAACCCATTAGAAGAGTCTCGTTTGGAATCAAGCTTCGGTTAGGAAGAGGCCCCTAACTCGTTACTCATATCAATTCTAATTCTATACTCCAACAATGACCCTTTTTCCCTATACAATCTAACTTTTGTTTCTTTTCCATCATTTACATCTTCTTCAACCAAATGGAATGTTGTGCCATTCACTGAAATATTATTCAACCATAAAACATTTTTAAAAAATAGAATAATAGTAGTAAATCAAAGCCTCTTTTTCTTATTTATCTTCTTTGATTGTTTTAAAGCCTTTTGTTTTTTCTCACACAAAAAAGTGAAAAACCTATTAAGCTTTATCACAATTCATTAGTCTTTTATTTGGAATAGGAAAACCTCCTTTGCACCACGTGTCCTCTTCTGGCCCATAAGGATTTTCTGTTTTTCTTTATTTTTCAAACTCCTTTTTTTATGTTTTATTAGAAGAAAAACTGATTTATAATCTAAAGTTTTTTGTTGAATGAATTTCATAGTAGTAACATTTAGATAAGTAAGTGACATCAATAATCTTTTCTTGATTTTGATTAATGTAGCCACTACATATAGTAGTTGTACTTTTGTACTTTTGATTTTGAGAAAATTCTTTTTTTTTTTTAAACTATATATAAGTTTAATGTCAAATTTAAAATTATTAAAAAAAAAGTTTCAATTATCAAATTTCATTAGAGAATTCCTTTTTGTCAATTCAATTGAGAATAAAATAGGTGTCTTTACAAAGAAAAGAAAAACCTACTATATACCAGTCAAGCAATAGAGAATAAAATGGTATTTTAGTATTTTGATTTGTAACAAAAATCTACTGTAGGTCAAGTATTTAAAAGGTAGAGATGTATTTGTAGGGACTAGCTACTTTTGTAGCAAATTTTAGTGTGGACTACACAAGGGAGGCAAACATCACAGGCCACCTTCCCTAATATTGACCTAAGCTTAGTCCACCCAATGTCATTATGGACTAGGCCTAGGACTGCAACCTTAGGAGATTACCATTTCACATTCTAGAAAATGGCAATGGAATACCTTCAATTCTAGTTTAGGTTGGACAATGTCATGGCCTTGAAGATGCTAATACGTATAATAACATGCTTTATAGGGAGTTTCAAACATTAGTAACACTAACACTCAACTTCAAAAATTGATTTGTATGGGGATGGCTTTGGGTTTCTTCACTCTGTAAATTTGAAGCCTTTTCTTCCTAGCTTGAGTTGCTACAACCCTATTCAGTTGTGTGGTATCGCCATTTAGAGTAATGCTGAGGTTCAAAAGTCTTTTCTAGGGAGACGTTAAGATTAGGTATAACACATGGGCCCATAGGGTTGGCCACCAAAGCACTGGTTGAGGCAGAGTCATGAAGGAGAAGGGCCAATGGCGATTGAGGATGGGCTTGCTCTCTACTTTCCACTCTGGCTTCGGCTATTATCGTATCAAGGTTCAACTATAATCACTAAAATAAAATTCAAATTAGTTCAAACCCCACTACAAAAAAGTTCAACAAGAAGAGAAAAAAAAACCTTAAAAAAAGTAGAAAAAAAAAAGTTTGGAAAAAGTTTTATTCCAAAGTACCCATTGTTTTTTTGCCTTTAATTCTGAGTTGAGAGCTTTCAATGGGTTGTAGAACCGCTTGACATTCTCGATTTCCTGATTTAATTTTAAGCAAATATTAGAAACGATTTAAAGATCCCTTTTTGGAAAAAACAAAAATTCAAGAAAAAAAAAACTCTCAAATTAACAAACTCACCATCTTTAGCAATTTTTTCTAAGTCAAATCCTCAACCATCTTTAACAAATTTTCCTTCTTCGGACAATAAGAAAAGTAGTCGCAAAAATGTCAGATTTTATTTTATTTTTTTCAAAAATTTAAAATAAGAATAATAATAACGGTCAAATACAGGAACATGACATGGGTAGTATTTCAAATATCAAGAACTGAAAAAAAAAAACGGGAAAATAAAAAAAGGAAACTACCAAAAAAAAAAACACACAGTAAACAAATGAGAAATCAACAATCGGAGATTTGTGAAAGATACCTTTTTAGATGAAACACTCTTCTTAAAGCGCTTAGACTTGCCATCGGATTCACTGGGGGAGAAGGAGAGAGGCGTGGCAGGGCTGGAAGGTTCAACCTTCGCTTGATGATCATAATCGTCACAAGTCGGACCTACACAAGTCCCGGGAAGATGAGGCGACGACGATGAAGGAACAAAAGGCAGATATAAGTCAGGATCAATGGCAGATCTTCTCTTCCTAACGCCCCAAGCGACTAAAAGACGATTGTGATTCTCAGCTTGGAAGATTATGAGGGGAATTTGGAGCAGGATTTCAGAAACCTCCAATTCATTATCATCAAAGAAGCTCTTGAGAGAGTCACAAGGACTGCAACTCTTTCTCTTCATTGTGGCTCCAAGGATTCGCAGATTGTGACTAAAATCAACAAGAAACAATGAAGTCTGGACTGAAGAAGTAAAAAAAGGGAATGGATGAGAGACAAAGAGAGAGCGAGAGAGAGAGAAAACGGGGAACAAGAAGCAGGAGGCTATCGACTTGAAGAAATGGAATGTAATCTCACTTCTTGAGATTAAAGTATCATTCATAACACGCCGGAACCGGTGTGGAACAAGTGATTACATTTATTTTGTAAACGATAAAAGATTTGGTTTCTAAATGCGTCTGCAAATATAATTTTTTTTTTTTTTGGTAGAGGTGGTTTGGACGGCGTTTGAAGTCGATTATGTTTGAGGAGAAATAGAAATAGAAATGACTAAGAATTAGAGAAAAGTTAGGAATGGTAGGAGGATGAAGTATCCTAGTCAATTTCCTCTTTCCTAAATTTCGCCATCAATTTTTTAAATAAAATTTCCTTCCCCTTTTTTGTTTATAACCAGTTTGGCCCTTGTTCTTTGAGAACAATTTTAAAAAATAAAATGAAATAGATAACAATTTAAAAAAAAATAAGTAGAAGTTATTTTCACTGATTTTTAAAAATGAGATGAAAACATAAAAAAATTATAAAAAAACCCATATAAAACAAATAAAAATGATTATGTTATCATTCTTTTTCTCTTTTCACCATATAATACCAATCTCGCTTTTCTAAATTTCTTTACTTTTTTTTTAAAAAAATTCATTAAACAAATAAATTCTAAATCAAATTATATTTTATATATAAAAATAATTTTTACAAATAAGTTTTTTGTTTTTTATTTTTTAAAAACAATTGCTAAACACTTTCATTTTTATAAAACACTCAAAAATAATTTTTTGTTCTTGAACTTAAAAACAATTTTTTAAAACAAGATTAAGAAAACATGGTCAATGGAACCCTAATTTTTCATCTTTTAAGAGTAGAGTGTCATCCTCCCATTTGGTTGGCCGGATATAGTATAAGATAAGATAAGAGAGAATATTATATTTTATCTTCTGTTTGGTTGGTAAAGAGATAGGGTAAGTTATCACGTTACTTATCATATCCTATGTTCAATCAAGATAGAATAAGTGATGGGATCTATTACAATCCTCTTTATTTTTTATCCATTTCACATGAATGTGTTAATCCATGATAAGATATGGGATATACATATCCTATGTACCACAAATTTATTTTTTATTTTTTAATATACTCATTTACAAAATAATTTGTTTTATTATAAATTAAATTTATGATTAAAAAAACTAAAAAATATTTATAAAATAATATTAATATATGATATATAAATTATTTTTATATATTAAATAACATAATATAAAAAAAATTATTTGTATAGTTTAAATATTTTAATAATGAATATTGTTAACCATAAATGAAATTTCATTTTTTTCAAATAGAAAATATTTGAATGTGATATAATTTTTATTTTAAACATTGAAAAATAATACATATTTTATATTATTTTTTATTCATTCCATAAATTAAATATAAATATAAATATAATATAACATATTTCATTTGATACATTACTTTAAAATATTATGTTTATATTATTTCATTGGAAATCATATCCTAGGATATGTATATCCTATCTAAGGGATATGATATCCTACTATATGCAAATCTTATCCTAATCTATCCGGTCAACCAAACTTAGCCTTAAAAGTTTAAGATCAAGTATAAAATTTTAAAATTTTTTACTTCTGCGGATAGTATAATGTTAACATAAATTTTAAAAACTACAAAATAAGTGAAGACCCCCTTTTAGGTGGCAAGGGCCCGGAGGAGGTGTTTTTTTTAAAGACTTCTCAGAGGGGGTAGGGGACCCCCAGCTGCTGACTTATGGATCCCTTCTCTAGGCATGGACGTGCGGCTGCAGGTGGGCGGTTGGAAGCCCATGCTTGCTGATGCATGAACAGGGAGGTTGGTGATGGCTTGCTGAGGGGAAAAAGGAGATAAGGGAACGGGAGGAGGGGGTCGAAAGAAGGGGAAAGAAAAAAAGAAAAAAACGGGCAGAGAGCAGTTAGAGAAAAGGGAAGGGAAAAAAAACTGACGGGAGAAAGGAGAAAGAGAGAGAGGAAGAACTCAGGGGTTTTCTCACGGATTTTTGCTGGAGAAGAGCTTTCTAGGTGTGCTTTGTGGTTTTTTTTTTCTTCTTCTGTTCATGTTTTTCATTATATTTTCACATTCATGCATTCGCCTTGTTGTTTTAGCTTTCATTCACCATTTGAATGTGATTGCTATGTCATTTTCTCATTTTCTGTGATTTCACTTGAGGCTATAACATATATGGGCTCATATGCTTCATGTTACCCTGCATTTTTTTTTATTTTTTATTTTTTCTGCCATACGTGTTGTTTTAAATTGGTGAGTTCATTGTTGGGTTGTGAGGCTAGGAACGGAAAATGCTGAGTGGCCTTTACCAAAAATGAGCTGTGAATTCCCTTATTATTATTGCTGGTTCGTGTGAGTTATGTCCATGGATGAGCGGTTTTGAGGGGAAAGAAGAAGCTAAGAGGAAGGCCACTTCGTTTTTGTGGTAGCTGAGAGGAAGGGAGGAGAACAAGAGGAAGTTGAACACGTGGAGAAGTGAAGCTTGGAATGAGGGCCCCAACTTGGTCAACTCATTTCCATTCTTCCCATTCTCTTATGCAGCCACCTAACCCAATTTAATTTTTTTTTCACTGTTTTCCTCCACTTAAATTGCCTTTGTTTTTTTTCCTTTCACGCGTGTGCACCAACATTCCATTTTAATTCTCTATCTTTATTTATTTATTTTAATTTTCCAAAATTTTGATTCCCAAAACTTTCATCTTCAAATAATTGTATAAATTTCCATTTTTAAATCTAAATTCCAATTTCCAAAATTTCAATTTTCATATCAATTTATTTAATCATTATCATTTTACTCACCTATTTATTTGTTTATTTTTAAAAATTCAACATTTAAATAACTTCCAAAATTCTCACTCTTAAATTCAATTTCCAAGACTCCAATTTCTTTCAAAAATTAATTTTTAAAACTCCATTTCTTAAATTTAATTTTCAGAATTACAATTCTCACATGATTTTTAAAATTCCAATTTATTTCAAATTTAATTTTCGAAACTCCAATTCTTAAATTTAATTTTTCAAAATTCAAATTCTCATAATTTCCAAAATTCAAATTTCTTTTAAATTTAATTTCTAAAACTCAAATTCTTAAATTTAATTTTCACAATTTTTACTTCTCAAATAATTTTAAGATTTTCAATTTCTTTCAAATTTAATTTCCAAAATTTCAATTATTAAATTTAATTCCCAAGACTCCAATTTTAAAATAAATTTTAAAAATCCAGTTTTCTCTCTAACTGTTTTTAATTCCATTCGGATTTCAAATAATCTTTTGTTCCTCTTGACTTTAATAAGGAAGAACGAATTTTCCCTAATTCCAAATAATGGAATTTATGGGATTAATTTCTGCAATATAAATCGGGCTTTGGTGGGGGCTCCATATACACGTTTTTATGATTGATTGATTAATTAGTTGATTTGATGGTTGTACATGATTGAGTTATTCTGCTCTATGACATGCATGATATTATTTCTTAATTGTGCGCTAACCCCCTTTCTTGATAGCGCACTGATCGTTTGATGCCAAGGTATGCCCCGCTCTCACTTCGATCGTTATTATTGAGTGTTTTGATTTTCACATGAGCATGGTCATTCTGGGTATTCATTGATTTATTCAATAAGTACTTACTTTTACATAAAAGATTAAATCTATTACTTGGGTATATTGAATCTAATCCAGTGAAACCTAAAAATTGTTGTTAAAACATTTTAGAATACTTTGTTCATACAAAATATTAAATGTGTGCATATATTAGAAGACTTGACTTATTTATATTTTAAAAAAGTTAAATTTTATTAATTTTTAAATTCATTTTAAATAAAATATTATTAATAATTATAATTTATTTATAACTATTATTATTAATTTTTAACAAAAAAAAAAATTAATTGTGTTTTTACAAAGATGTTAGTATCCATATTTTTATAATATATACTAAAATAATATATTTTTTAAAAAAATGGTTTTTAAAAACAACTAAGTATATATATATATGTGAATGCAAAAAAAAAAAAAAAAAAAGAGAATATGCTTCAAGCATTATAAAAAATAATAATAATAATAATAATAATTTATAGTGACAAAAAGTTATCAAAATGAATTAAAATAATAAGAATCACTTCAAAATTAAGAGGAGGACAAAATGCAGCATAAAAATAATTGGAGGAATTTATTTCCTTTTGGTGTAGGAAGCAACTTAATAATCTACTATGCATTTTTTTTTTTTTTGCTTTTTTTTTTTTTTTTTGGAAGATTTGGTTTGCACGGTATTTGAAGTTGATTATGTTTGAGAAATAGAAATAGAAATAGAATTAGAGACAATTTAGGAATGTTAAGAGGATGAAGTATCCTAGTCAATTTCCTCTTTACTAAATTTTGCCATTAATTTTTTAAATAAATTTTTTTTCCCTTTTTTTTGTTTATATATATATATATATATATATATATATATATATATATATTTTCAGAAATTTTATTTACTAATTTTTCAGCTTTAAAAGTAGAGTGACATCCTCTCCTTAAAGTCTAAGAGCAATCAAAATTCACATGACATACTTTCTTACTTTTGTTTTTAAAAGGAAACAAATAATAATGCATTTTATTATGGAACAAAAACTTATTAAAAAGTTTGTAATTTTTAGGTTATCTTTAGTTCAAAAGAAATTTTTTTTTTTTTGGAAAAAATGATTTTCTCATGTTTGATTATTATAAAAAAAAATTAAATATAATTAAAATTAGTTTAAAATGTATATATTTTTAAATTATTTAATTTTTATATTGATAAGTTAAAACAATTAAAATAAGTTTGAAGTAACAAATGAAAATAATTTAACCGACTTTAATTTTATTTTTTATTTTTTATTTTTTCCCTTACATTTTCCCTCAAAGAAACTCCTAAAAGTATAAAAATTTAAAATTTTTTATTTCCTTGATTTTATAATGTTAACATAAATTTTAAAAACTATAAAATAAGTACTTATTTTTACATAAAAGATTAAAACTACAACTTGAATAAATTGAATTTAAGCCAGTGAAACCTAAAAATTATGATTAAAGCACTTTAGAATACTTTGTTGGTAAAAAAAAAAATTAAATGTGTATATATAATAAAAGACTTAACTCATTTATGTGTTAAAAAAGTTAAAGTTTATTTATTTTTAAATGAAATACTATTATTATTAATTTTTATTTGATGACTATTTTTTAATCATTACCTATTCCAAAGGTGAATATAAATACTTAAAAATGAGTATAAATTATTTATTTCAAAACTTTTAGTATACTTCTTATAAATTTACCACATTTATTATTATGTTTTTTATTTTAATTATATAATTTATTATAAATAATGAGTTACTTATATGTAGATTTATGATTAAACAAAATTTAGCTTTATCCTAGCTCCCAAATAAATAATGAAAACTATTTAGGATATGGTGGATTCTTGAAAAATACTAAGAAAAGAGAAAAAAAAAATACTAAGAAAATTTATTCTACTTTATTTAAATAATTTGAAAAATGAGATAGAAAAAAAAAATGAAGAAATAAGGTATTATAAATGTTTTTAAATATTTTCCTAAAAATAATAATAATAATAATAAGAATTTAAAAAATATATATATTTATTAAAAATATAACTTTATTTCTTTCAATGCTCTTTTGGCTTTCTAATCCCTACTCTTAGAAACGTTTTTAGTAACTAAATTTAATATATATTATTTAAAATGTATTATAAAGATTGTAATTTCGCAACAGTAAAAAGACTACTTTCAAGATTTCACTCCCCACTAGCGCTTGCTCTCTACCTCTCTTTTTCTGTCATCCATCCCCGTGTTCACTTCTTCAATTGAGAATAGTTTCTTGTGGATTTGAATTTCAATTGGAGAAGCCTTGGAATGACAATGAAGAGGAAGAACCATAATTGCTTCGTTGACGATGATGAATTTGAAGTTGCTCACGTCCTTGTACAGATTCCTCACATAATCTTCGAATTTGAGTCGTTTTCCATTGACTTTGGGCTTTAAGAGGAAGAGATCGACCATTGATCCAAGCTTGTCTTTGGCTCCTACATGTGTGAATGTTTCCAGTCCTGCCACGTCGCTCTCCTTCTTCCCCAGCGAACCGGATAGGAAATGTAAAAGCACAAAGGTTTCATATAAAAAGTTGTAGTCCATAACTCCTCTGGTTTTTTGATAGTTTACTTTTTTCTATTCCTGATTTTCGTTTTTGTCGTTTTATATATTTGAAATTTCATGTCTTATTTTTTTTATTTATTTTTATGAATTATTGAAAAAAAAATTGACATTTTTGGAATTTCTCGTTTCTGTAGAAGAAGGAAGATTTGTTGAAGATGGTGGGCAGTTTGACTCATCAGAGAGAGTTGCTAAAATCTGTGAGTTTGTGGATTCATCTTTTTCTTGAATTTTTTTTTTTAGATAGGAATTATCATCAAATTGTTTCTAATATTTCCTTGAAATCCAATCAGGAAATCCAAAATGTGAAGCTATTGTGCAACACGTTGAAAGCTCTCAACCCAGAATTGAAGACAAGAAAACAACACGTAATTTTTTTTTTAGTCCTGGTTTTTCTTGTTTTTTTCGTTTTCCTCTCTTGAACTTTTTGAAATTGGGATTTGAACTTTACTTTGGTGATAACAGTTGAGTCTTGATATGACAATAGTCAAAGCTAGAGTGGAGAGTGCAGAACAAGTCTATCTTCAACAACCATTGCCACTCCTTCGCCACTCTGGCCAAACTAGTGCTTTGGTGCCATTTACAGTCGGGTCGGATGTGGTCTACCCTATTCTAGGACCAGACCTGAGTCCGTCGCTAGATCTCAACGTCAACATAGCTCTCAATTTCGATACCACACAACTAAAGAGGATTGCAATTGCTCAAGATAGGAAGAAGAGGCTTCAGATTTACAAAGTGAAGAAACCCAAAGACGGTCCAAGTCCCTCTATCCTCTCTTTTGGTTAGTGGTTCAAAATTCGTTCATCATCTCTTTAGTGTAAGTTTTATTTTCACAGAATTTTTAGCCACTAGTTCTTTTTCTGACGATCGATTCAATCTCTGATAGATATACTTTGGTTGTATTTCTCTTTTCAACAAATTTAGTAATGACCCCAACACAAATCAATTTATGAAGTTACAATTCTTGACTGCCACAACAATTGTAAATTTCTTTTTTTACCATTCAATTATTAATTTTTGTTTTGCATCTTTGACTTGGACCCCATGATTTGGAAAAATCGAAGAGGATGTCTAAAAAAAATTATAAATAAATAAATAAATCAATGACATTTCTAAAATAATACAAATATATATATATAAATTAATGAAATTTCTAAAATAATAAATAATTATATCTAATTTTACCTCTGTCCGGGTAGACTTGGTAAAACACAAGTGAAATAGACCATCCAAAATTGTCAT
This sequence comes from Vitis rotundifolia, assembly GCA_030254885.1. NCBI lineage: Eukaryota > Viridiplantae > Streptophyta > Magnoliopsida > Vitales > Vitaceae > Vitis > Vitis rotundifolia. The sequence continues at coordinate 12,099,146 of CM058168.1, read as the reverse complement.
CTTAGATTATACATGCCAGCTCCTTTTTCTGCAGAGCCGATCAAAAGGTAATCTAGGAAGTCGAAGTCGGTTGACGCTTCCAAAATCCTATAGAGGCATAAACAATGTAATGTTAAACAAAGTTGAACCATTAATCGCATCAAGGATTCTTCCATATCGAGGTGAAAGCTAACCGCTATCGCCATAACAACAACAATTCCTATAACCTAAAACCATAAACCAAAATTGAGGCAACTATACTACTTCCTAGAATGACGATGATAACAATATCTTCTGTGTCCTCCTTATGAAAAATATTACCCAACAAGTCTAGCATGAATAGTGTTAAAACCCTAGATATACATGAAAATATATCCACGTCCCATTATGGAGCATAACCTTTCTTAAATTGGCCAATGGGCCATTAAAAAATAGCATAAAAGGGTGTATCAATAAACACCTCAACATCATGAACACCTAGTAGCACATTTGAAATGGATTGTCTGACTCTACCAATCCAAGCCCTACCGCCTTTTTGCAGGTACATGATACAGCAAAAATGAAAAACTAAAGAAATGAAAAGTTGAAAAACTGAAAAGATGAAGGGAACGAATGGTAAATGCATATTTAAATACATAAGTCGCCTCAGCATCTTCCATTTGGTGGATGAACGAGCAAATCCCGTGCAAGCTCCAGTGCAAGCTCTGGTGCATGCTCCTGCTGAAGGAGCCTTACCAGATGTAACCTCGCCTCCAAATTGAAAATCCGCCTTAACGACTCTCACTGCAGTCTCTACGCCCCTAACTTCGACCTCATTAACATCAAAAGAAATTTAAGATTAGAAAGTCATTAAACTTCTTTAAAAAGATATTAAAAGGAAACAAAAAAAAGGTGCATGCATTAAACTGAGTAACCTACACGCTCCAAACTGCAACCTGCAATAACCCATACCAAAAAAGGCAAAATATATATCCACAAAATATAATGCAAGAAAATTAAGCCAATTTTTACGAAAATGATAATACAATTCCACATAGTCGTATGTAATAAAATTAAATAAATTGTTTGCATTTAATACAATTGTTAAGGCCCATGTTGAGGCTAACAATTATAAGTCAATTAAATTTTCTCAGGCATGCTCCTATGCAAGCTCCCGTGCATGCGCCCGTTCAAGGAGCCTTACCTGCCCTAGCCTCGCCTCTGCAAATTGGAGGTCTACCCTAGCGACTTTATCCGTAGTCTCTGTGTCCCTAACTTCGACCTCACTATTTGGATGGATCGGAGAGGATGTCTGAAAAAAATTAAATCAATGAAATTTCTAAAATAATAAATGATTATATATTTAACTTTACCTGGGTCTCCAAGTAGAACTTGACCAAGCTTAGTAAAACACAGGCCAAATAAAAGTTGCAGAGATAGAATTAAGGTGCTCTAGGGTGGGTCATACAGGAGATTAGTATCGCAATGAACGGGCACATATTAATAGAAATTCATGCTGTATGCTACAAGTCAAAGCTTGATCTTATTGGCTTAAAATTTGATACTGGGTGAAATCGCTTGATAACGATTTAGCTTGCAATCCATCAGATTATTATGCAGTGCTTGGTCATCACGCAGTTAAAACTTCTGATCAGAACCCAGATTTCTGACCCTCTTGGTTACTGATGGCAGAACCTGACACGAACAAAGGCGTAGATGCAGAAGTGGCAGGTCCAGGTATCTGCAGGAATGGAAGAGCTTAATGGTAACAGCAACCACCTTCCAGGCCAATCATACAGCCGGAGTCACCAATTTTCTTTCACCCATCAAAGCTCCAACCTGATAACAACCGACCTCCCCCAGGTTTTGACAGGCCTGGCTTGCACCACTTTCATCCACAGACATTTGACAGTCATGATGGTCTGCAGCAAGAATCTGTCTAGTTTTCAAACAAGCAGTAATGAATTTTTTCTGAGACTCCATATGCTGAATACACTCTTTTGCATTCCCATCAACCACCCAATTTTGCAGTGACCCTCATCCATATAACAATTATGAGCATGACTCTCCATCACCATTGTCCAACTTTAGAGGGAGCACAGTAGATACCAATGCCTAACAAGTGGGTGACACAAATGGAGCATAGGCCATGGTTACGGCCATTATTTGTTCCTAATTAAAAATACCAATGCAAGTCTCAACACCAACAGTTCCATCCCAGGAAAGATTAATGGAGCTCCATCTTGCTTGGACAAAGCCCTCAAATTTCTAGAACAGTATGGAGTCAAAATAGAAGGTGCCTTTCGATACCTGCCTCAGTAGATGATGTTGCACGTCGAGTTCAGGAATATAAGCTGGGAAGATAGTACAGTATAACTATATTAGTATTATCTCCCTCGTACAGACATGATCATGCCCTTTTCAACACTTCAAGGGACAAATCTCTCAATCTCCACGTTCCAATATTTTCACGTTAGTACAAAATGTTATCTTGAAATTAAGTTGATAAAATATTACATCTAATTATGTATAATCTGCAGTACACATCATTGCACTAATGATATTGAAATAAAGATACTTTTAAATCAAGTAGTTTTTCCAATTTTTTTAGAATAAAAGAGATTTTTTTTCACTTTAAATGAATGAATTACATCCAATAACTTCGTGAATATGATTTATTCGTATCAAACTCTTCATGACTTTTTGTATATACTAATTAATATATTAACATTCTTTTTAAAAATTACTCAAGGTAGGAGTTAGACTAAGTTTCAGTTTTTCAAAATCTTTTATTGGATAATTAATCATTCTTATAAATTTATCAGAGTTACGATGTGATTATAATAATTATAAACCTTCCTTTCAAATAAAAATTTATATTTATTTAAGAGTTTTAAATAATAATAATAATAAATAATATTACTTCCATATATATCATATAACTATGAAGTGACCCAACGGAGATACCTCTGCTTCCTGACGTAAGCCTCCATCATTTTGGTACATGTCCCAACACATCTGATAACGTAAGGTCTTGCTGAGCTTTTTCTAGCTTCTTTAAATTTCTTTTCGAGCAACACCATTGGTGCAGTCGAGGTTTCTCTGAGAAGCCGATTGTTTCCTGAAATTTTAAATGATGGGTATTTAACATGAGGGGGTTGGGCGAGTTTGATAGAGATATGAAAATCTTCTACTTCAAATTCTAAGATCGGAAGAGTAGAAGAGGTGAAATATCATGTTTCTTGAAAACAAGGTTTGGCACTTTGGCATAGTTCTCTTTTCTCGTTCTGGATACTTATTTCCCGAAGGTTAGACAACGATAGGTAGTTCTGGCAGTGCTCTCCAATTTTTGTTCGGTAATATGTCCTTGTCGAAAGACTCGGAAGCTTAACAATGGTACATTGTTTCTGCTCTGCTTCTCCGAAAGAATTCTTCTTACTCATCACCAAGGTAAGAACCAAGAGTTTTACCAGCAAAGCCGTCTACAAGGGAGGAAGAGAAGGCACGAGGTCCAAGAGTTACCGCGTTTACAGTAAACAGGAAAAGTGACTTTGTTTTGCTGCATTTCCACATTCATGAATGGTCAAAATGGAGTGAAACAGGAAAGAAATGAGGGAACACTAAAAGAGACCGTGTGGTGGTCTAAGCAACAGGCTCGCCTTCTATTGTAGTGTTCCCTTATTAATTTTTCTTTTCTGTTTCACTCCATTCTGACCACTTACATGCATCAAAACAAAGTCACTCAAAAATGTGAACCCACACTACATCTCCATCGTCACCCATCTTTCAAGAGATTGGGTTTATAGGTAGGGGTCTAATTTTGGTTTCTCTCATTGTATTTGATCGTATTTGAGAGTTGCTGGTGGGAATAGGAGAGATTGGTTCAGGGAATAAATTATGATCTGTAGGGTTTTGAGAGCTCGAACTACCTGTAAAAGGCTTAAAGATAGTATTTGTTAACAATAAATTTCCTAATTATGGAACAAATTAAATTATCTAATTATAATATAAATTATATTTGAAAAGATGCCCTTTCCATTCCAATTCTCGTGATTCTTATATCAATAAAAAAAAATTAATTTCACTAATAAAAGGATTGCGGATAGCAGGATAATTACATCCTCAGGTCATCATAACTATTAAAACGTTTTTTTTTTTTTAAAGCCAAAAAAGTTATAAAAATGTGAATTTTAACTTTGAGCTTTATTTTTGGATTTTAAGAAATCTTCTTGAAGGGATGATTTTACATAAAATTGTTTATAGATTAAAAAAGAAAAGTCATATACATGTCAACAAATAAGATAAACAAAATAAAACATTGTATCATATTTGTCAAGGATGTATAAATTCTTTCCTTCTTGGCTGGTTATATCATATATGAGTGAGGTGAGGATGAGCATGCACAAAATATATATAAGGAATCATATAAGTCCAAGTGATGAGATGCAATCATCGGGCTTAATGCTAATTGACTAAAATTTACCCATTGTTGGTGTTGAGCCAATTGGATTCAAGTCTGTCCAATTTCACTGGAGTCAAGAGGACTTCTTCCCTGCATAGAAAGATATCCGGATAAGTAGTCCGGACACGTCCCTTCAAAGCTTAAGTAAAAAATAAACGAGGATAACTCTAACTATCTTTTGTGGGAGAGAATGAACATGTGTACCTTATTCATACTTCTTGAGGGGTTTATATAGAGCTGATGGCACGATCATTATAACACTGATTATGCACTCTAGTCTTTCTTGTAATGATGATTGCCCTTAAGGAGAAAATCGAGCCTTGATAGGACAGTCAACGCCGTCACTGCTGGACTGGGCAATCACATCAAGTAAGGGTTGCTGACTGGTACCATTTGCTGATTGTCATGCCAAAATTTTGGACCATGTTGTCGATTGTCCCTTTAGCTTACCAATGTTTAGGATTATGTGTAACAATTGATTAATATTGACTTTTGAGTATAAATAACATCTAGTCCTTTGCTCAAACATCAAACGTCTAATCTGGCGCTTAGACATTAGACATCTAGGCTGACGTTCAGACATCAGACATTTAGGCAGTTGCTCAGACATCAGGCGTGGTTAACCACATATGTAAGAAAATCTGACGACTTGATTGGATCGACTTGCCATTTTGAAAGGTCCAACCGACTTGGTATGTCCATTCCGTTTAGCATTGTGAAAGAAGAAAAACTTCTCATTTTTGGTGTCAAACAATGCTCATCTTGGTCCAGATGGAACTTATCTTGGTCCAAATGGAGTGATTTCAGACAGGTTATATGTTTGTCCTAGTCAATCAAAGAGTCTTAAGTCTAGGAAAGATACACGTGGAGGGAAGCTCCCACACCCACCACCCCCTTTTACATCATGAATGATCATCAGTAAAAGCATGAGACAAGGTGACTGCGACAAGGCTCTTAGCTGACTAACATAAAGATTGAGGCAAGGCCCGCATGTCAGAAAATCTAATGACTTGATTGGATCAACTTGCCATTTTGAAAGGTCTAACCGACTTGGTCTGTCCATTCCGTTTAGCATTGTGGAAGAAGAAAAACTTCTCACTTTTAGTGCCAAATAGAGCTTTTCTTGGTCCAGATGGAACTTATCTTAGTCCAGATGGAGTGATTTCAGACAGGTTATATGTTTGCCCTAGTCGATCAAAGAGTTCTGAGTCTAGGAAAAATACACGTGGAGGGAAGCTCCCACCCCCACCACCCTCTTTTACATCATGAATGATCATCAGCAAAGGCATGAGACAAGGTGACTGCGACAAGGCTCTTAGCTGACTAACAAAAAGATTGAGGCAAGACACCCATAATCACTGCCAAACACTATAGTCAATGCAACAAATTTTCCTTCGTTCTAAGCAACCCCACCCATCATCATAAGCTTCTCTCTTCTCCCGATTGAGAATCCCCGTGCTTTTCTTGCATCTATAGTTATACCAATCCTAGTGGGCGAATCCCCTTAGTCAGATGAAAATTCAAAGCCACTTCGCATCAAATAAATATGGGATGATAAAGTCATTCCAACCCAGATACACCACAAAACATTGAATTTCAAATCAATTAACAGAACAACAACCCTAAGACATGTTTTTCTCTTACTAAAGAAAAACCAAATATTACCTTTCTGACACCTAGATGCACAAACCAAATATTAGGGGTGGTAAGAGGACATGGTTTTTAAGCATTCATACCAAGGAATAATAGAACGAATTTAAATTTTAAATAAACAAGTTAAGAGTGAACTTGAATTTTTTTTTTTAAAAAAAAAAACCAGGAACGGATGGATCACAGTATTACCTTATCTCATCCAGCTCTAATTATATATAAAATTATTTTTAAAAATTAATTTAATTTAATTAATATGTATATATATAAAATAATAAAAATACTTATCAATAAAATTATAATATTTTAATTATTTATAAAATATATTTATTTTAATATAATTAAAAAAAAATTAAATTTTTCATACTCATCCCACTTTGTTTGTAGGGTTGGGATAAAGGTGACCCATCTCAAACTCCCTCCATCACCATTCCTAACTATATCCTAAGATATGGACTTTATAATTTTCATAAAAACATAATTGATTTTTTTTTTTTTATTAGAATTGTTTCAGTTAAATTTCTCTTTACTGTGAGCCGGGCCAGTGGAATTCTCTTGCTTTACGGAACATGGCTCTGATCCTTGTGAAGCAAATGAAGCAAATTAAGCAGAAGTTGTAAAGGATGGAAAAGAAGTGCCAAGATGTAAGAATTGCATGCACAGGTGGAGATATCATTCCTTTAGAAAAAAGAACAGAAATCAAAAGAGTTGTTGAATCAAATTTTAAACCACTTAAGACCTCCTTTTTTTTTTTTTTTTTTTTTTTTTTGAGTAAAAACCAGCCTAAAACAAGTGAATTTGTTTGATAAAATAGACTAAACTAACCACTAATGGCAAAATACAGTACATGAATTTTAAATTTCTAAAACTCTTTTTATTTCAGATTTATTATTTTTGAAAGATAAGGATTTTTATTATTAAATAATGTTATATAGATGATGTCCTGAAATTGTATTAAATCCCTTTATATTTAATTAATTTATGTTGAAATTCATAGTATATTCGATAATAATTTGAGGAAGTGTTTATAATATTTTTAATACATAAATTTTTTTATTTTTTAAGTATTAAAGATGTTAAAAGCACTTTCTACAATCACCGTAAAACACACTCTAAATTCCTTTTAAAATAAGATCCTTTAATTTTAATTAATTATAAACTATTTATCTTAAATGAGATTTTTTTTTTCCTTTTCTATTGTAATGTTTTACTCTATAATTTATTTTCATTGATTTTCTTATTATATATTGCTTAAAAAATATTATATTTAGATATCATAAAGTTAAAAAAGAAAAATTAGAAAGAAAAAATAGAAGAAGAAAAAAAAATGAATAAAATCTCCATAGTTGGTTTATCCTTTGAAATTTTGTGTGACTAAAATTAAATAGTTAATAAATGCATTTTTCTAAACTTCTTTTTTTTTTTTTTTGAGGAAAATATCAAAGAAAATATTTTAAATTTTTCATAATTTTTTTTCTATCTCATTTTTCCATATCATCCAAACAAAGGAGAATGATTTTTCTTGATATATTTTTCTCTTTTTACATCATTTTTTTTTATGATTTACTGGTTTTTTGTTATTATTATTAACTATTTATGAGATATTTTTAGGATAAAGTTAAATTATATTTAATCATAAATCTATATATAATTAATTTAGTATTTATCAATTATAATTAAATTATATTACTTAAAATTAAAAAATATATATATAATAACAAAAGTGGTGGATTTATGAGAAGTATATTGAATCATATATTAAATTAGAATGAAATTTCTTTTCAAATGATATTGTGAATAATCCAAAATGGGTTCCATGATCCTTGTGTAGTTTACTAAATAAATTGAGTTGTCGGGTTCCCACACCACCGAGCAAAACCGGTGGTTCCTTGGTCACAACCGAGTAAAGCTAATGTTACTTCTTATAGAAACTCTATTTAAACTGACGTTACTTATTGTATAAACTCTATTTCAATTTATATAATAATTTTTTCATGTTTAATAAAACTTTTATAATATCTATATCACTTTTTAAAAATTGTGATTTTGACACGTATGTATTACAATTGATAACTAATCGTCTCCTTAGTACTTCTTTTCACACAAAGTGGGTGTTTGATAAAACTTAATACTTTTAATTTAATAATTTAAATCAACTTTAAATTAAATTGTTCGTAAGTTGTTCACTTAAAACTTATTATTTATTTTTTACTTTAAGTGATAAAATTGTTTGATAAAGTTAACTTAAAATTTATTTTAAGTGATTCTAAGTAATTAAATTGACTTATTTACTCTATTATTTGTAATTAATGTTTATTATTAAAAAAATTAATTAATATTTATTTTACTTAATTTTAAGCAATATTTTTATTTATTAAACATCCATACTTTAAAGTATTGTAAACTTTTAAGATAATCTTAAAGTATTAACTATAAAAAATGAGTCATAGATTTGGAGTTGCAGTTGTTGAGTATATTCTTATTAAATGTAGACAAATAAGACTATTAAGATTAAGAACAAGTTAATTATTTTAATTTAATACTTAAAATCATTTTTATCGTTAAGTTATAATATCAATTTATTTTACCAACCATGCTTGATCTACTTAATAATTTTAATTAATTTATTAAGTCACTTTTAGTTAAGTTTTGGGGGTGTTTGGTAAAATTTACTATTTATTACTTAATGATTTAAATTGACTTTAAATTAAATTGTAGTTAAGTTGACTTAAAATTTATCACCTAATTTTTAATTTAAGTATTAAAATTGTTTGATAACATTATCTTAAAATTTATTCCAAATCATTGACATATTTATTCTCATAAATTGGTCGAATAACAATGAATGTCGTAGAATAGTAAAAAAGATTGTGGAGGTAATTAGGACAAATGGGGATAAAAAGACAAAATAAATATATGAACTTAAAAATTATTTTTACTTATTTTTAATTTTAATTAATACCATTAAGTTATTTTACTAAATATATTTAATTTACTTAATGACTTAAATTAAGTTATTAAGTTACTTTCAGTTGTTAAAATAATTTATCAAACACCCACTTAATTTACTAAACACCTTCAAAGTTCTCAAATGCTCTACTCCAAATTTGTGTCTTAGTAATGAAAAACATAAACTTAAATTATATTTAGTAACCACAGCAGCTTAGTCAAAAGAGGGACCATCGTCCATGTGGCACATTAATCTTCTTCTGCAATATTTTTTCTCTCAAAAATTTAAATCTTAACTCAATATGTTTTTGTCTTTGTATGCAACATTGGATTTATCGCCAACATGACTATATTTAATTTGTCACACCTAAATAACAACAACGACAACAATAGTAATAATAATATGTTATATATAGATGCAAAATTAATCACTTCATCAAAATTGAAATAATAACCCTTTATTAATAAGTGCCTTTTATTTTTCAAGTAAATATAAATTTTAAGCACTTATATAGCAGACTTTATGTGGATGGACGTAATACTATATTAAAATGATATCTATTTAAATAAGTTATTTTAATGGCTATATAAAATTTTATAATAAGATATTTTTCAAATCATATTCGTAACTCCAACCCTATTTTGTTTAGAATCTAGGGATTTGGATAGAAGAGATAATAATTGATTTGAGGTGTTGGATTTATAAGAAAATTTTGAAGTTTTTAATTCCAAACATGGCGGAATTTCAGGATTTCGATTTCATCATAAGTCTATGGTCATTAACAACGATTTTTTCCTTTTTGTTTTTTTTTTCTTTTATCCACTCAAAAAGTTTATTACAAATGAATATTACAAAAAGTTTATTACAAATGAATATTATTTTTTATCAGGTGGGCTCGTGTATAATATGAAAGAAAAAAAATGATTTATAATAATTAATATATTGTTTTTGGTAGGTTCCTACATACATTCAATGAAAAAAATCAAAATACATGATTATTATATTTTATTGACCCTGGTTCCCGATAAAATATATAGGAGAAAAATAAAAGAAAAAAAATTAATAAATTATTTTTATGTGTTCATTTAAACTTATTTCATTTATTTTCTTATTAAATAATTTTAAAATATAAAAATTTTAATTAATTTTAATTATATTCATTTTTTGATTTAAAAATTCATTAAATACCTCTTTTATTTTGAACAATATCAAATAAAAAAAATCAAGAGAGACATACAATGAAATTTCAAATCAATAAAAATTAATAAGTGTATTTAACCAAAACATTAAGAGAAAAATAAAATTAATCTTTACATGTTACGTGACTTAATTTTATTTTGTTTTTTTAGTCATATTAGGACAAATATTCCATTACCATACTAAAGATGCATCATTAAAAGGTTTACAATAAGTTCTGCATGTTGACAAAAAGATGATACAACCTTGGATACTATTTCCTTTTGAGATACTTCTTTTAAACGAGTAATGCTAAGCTTCTTAGTCATACTTCTTTCACGTTTTTCTAATGTCAAAATTTTTTTATTCTTAATGTATGTATATTAATTTAAAGATGATCCTCCTCTATCATCTGTAATTTTACCAGAGCGGTAAAAGGTGGTGGTAAAAATGAAGAGTGGCATCCCGGGAATCTCGTAGGTCAAGATAAGACTAAGTGGGCACGAAACCATGGGCCAGGGTCACAGGGTCACAGGGTCACAGGCCCGAGCCACTGTGTTTGCAGCGCAGTCTCGACTCTCACCTACGTTTCTCCTCCAAAATCACTAGAGCCGTTATAAATCTGGAGCGGTTGCGGCTCACGTGTTTTGCCTTACTCACTCTGGGAATTCGTTACTGGCGAAATCATTCCTGGGAGAGGCGGTCTACGCAGTGAAGGTCCTCTCCAGGCACTGGTAGAAGATGATATCGAACATAGCAGAGGACGAGGATAAATGGCTTGCCGAAGGGATCGCTGGGATTCAACACAACGCCTTTTATATGCATCGTTCTTTGGTAATTTAATTGAATTCTGAGTTTCCAAACCCTAATTTCATGGAAACCCTAATTTTCCCGGTTTTGATTCAGGACTCCAACAATCTCAGAGAAGCCCTCAAGTACTCCGCTCAGATGCTGTCGGAGCTTCGGACTTCTAGACTCTCTCCTCACAAATACTACGAACTCTGTGAGATCTTTATCATCGACTATCTCGCCTTTGTGCGCTATTTCGATCTTTTGTTTTGTTTGAATTTGAATTGCGTTTGGTGCATTAGATATGCGAGCTTTTGATGAACTGAGGAAGCTGGAGATATTCTTTAAGGACGAAAGCAAGCATGGTTGTTCTATCATTGATCTGTATGAGCTAGTTCAGCATGCCGGAAACATCTTGCCTAGACTGTAAGTTTGAAGACTGAATCAACTAATTCTCCAATCGTGTCTTCTTCTTCCAATTGCTACTTTATGTGTTACTAAATTGGTGCACATCCATCAAGTTCAACACCTATTAACAAATGGTGACCATACTTTAAGGAAATGATCAAATATATTGGGAACTTGTTAGAGCAGTACTACGTGGTCTTGGAATGTTATGGGTAGCAATGGCTTTAGTCCTGGATCAGGGCTCAGGCGGGAAAGTTCTTTATTTCTGTGCTGACTGTCAAACCAGTTAAGACTGCTGATTCATGAGTCAACCCAACGATTTTTGATAAAATAAAATAAAATAAAAAGAAATAAAAAGAAATTGTGAAACTTTGGTTTATCATCTGAAAAACGAAAATAACTGATGCAATTATTAATCCAAATTCATTAAATGCAATTAATGACATAAACCCATTATATAGACTGGGTTGCTTCCAAAACCAGCACCTCAACTTCTAGAACTTAGATTGCTGGAAGATTCTAGAGGTCCAATAATTTGGTCTTGTCTAACTCTGAAAACATGGCCTGGATGGACAGGAAAATACCACTGTTAATTATTATAGATGATTTAAGTTGAGATCAAATGGGCTTTTCCTTACTATGTTGAGCACATTTAAAATTTGCTAAATGGTATGTTTTGCCTCATCAGATAGATTAAGCACTGCCAGAACTAAGTTCAGAGCTGGATCCTAAAGAATTAAAAAATAAAGTATGGAAATTTACCAGAAGGAAGGACATAAGTAATCACAGAAGGAAGGACATAAGTAATCATGACATGGGTATCTTAGTTTTGATTTGAGGCTTTGCAAGAAATTCAGGCTGTAAAATGGTGCCCAAGTATGGTCCTCATATTTTTATCATAATTGTTGCCCAGTGTGATCTGCTTCTCTTGTTTTGTTATAAGTTAAAACTCTTTTGTACAGGTCTTAAAGATTAAACCAATCTTAGATTAAACCAGATCTGCTGCCTACAGCCTACTGTTCCTTGAAAGGTCTACTTTTCAGTAGTAGCTCAGTCAGTTCTATACTCTCACGATTGTTAATCTCATCTTATTTCTAACATAACATCCATTTTTTTAATAGGAAATATGCTGGTACTTCAAAAGTAGTCTACATTTTTAGTTAATCATTTATCTTATCTGGTCTTGGATAGTGGCATACTAGCATTATGTTTGTTATGGTAGATATTGTGTTCATGCACAGCTAGTTAGTTTATGCTGACTTCGTTGTTGATTATGTTCATTCTGGTGCTTTAAACAAGTAATGTAGTAGTTATTGTAAAGTATTTCAGATGCTTAGTACCAAATGGAAGACTGCTTTTGGAAATATGCAAGGAGTGGCTCACTCTATTAACTGAAACCTGCCACTTGGGCTATTCAAGTTATTTAGAACTGTATTCTCCATCGCTTTTTATGAATGCATGTCTGCTTGAAGTTTGTATTTTAGTCTGTATGTTAGCATATGCAATTTTTAAATATGCCATCTCCAATCCTAGAGCATATGAATGTGTGTTGTTGATTTATCAGGTATCTCTTATGTACGGTAGGATCTGTATATATCAAATCAAAGGAGGCTCCTGCTAAGGATGTCCTTAAAGATCTTGTGGAAATGTGCCGTGGTGTTCAACATCCTATACGTGGACTTTTCTTAAGAAGTTACCTTTCTCAAGTCAGTAGAGATAAATTACCTGACATTGGCTCTGACTATGAAGGGTAAGGAGATAACTCGTTTATGTTTCTTTACTTTTCCTTAAAGTGGATCTCTCATGTTAGTTGTTGATAGTTTCAAATTTGTGTGTTTGTATACCACCTATCAAAAAAAGGCTTGTATGTTTGTACACCATTTTTGAATTTTTGGTTGATATCTTTATATATTGAATATTATTTGGGCATTCAGAAAACATACCATAACCTTCAAAAAAATGGATATCCAGGAAATTACTAATTCTGGAATATCAATAAAGATATTAATGATACAATCAACAGTGACAATCATGGAGGTGACTACTTATCTTGATAAGGGTTTGTGGAGATAGGAATTCATCCTTCTAAACAGTAGGAACTGTGTGCATGCATAATAAGCATGCGGCATGTGTACAGAGTGCTAAAAGCTACTTTGTTAAACATATATGAAGAATGCTAATCTATGCCGTAACATATAATTTAACCTTTTTAGTATTTTTTATCAAAAAAGCTATCTCATTGCATTGGAATAGGAAGTAAAAAGAAAATGAGAAATCCTTCTGACAAGCATAAACACCACTATACAAATACAAAGTCTAATAAAAATGAAAACGGGTGTATACAAGTTCAAAAAGGCAAATCCATCTAAGAATTTTAACTAGTTAGGACAACACACACTATCATTGAGGTAAAAACCAAATGTCCTACTCCACTCTTTGCTAACGTAACGGCCACATGATTGCCCTAAGTGAGAAAACCAATAGAAGGAATATTCCAACACTAGAGAAATATCAATAATTTGGTGAAACCACCCAACAAACTTCCATGGTCCTCTTTCTATTTTGGGTGCCTATGTGGACTTTGGCAAATAGATGTAGTCTTTATAAAGTTAGGGAGGAATCAACTAATCATGTCCTTGTTAATTGTGTTAAAACAAGAATTTTATGACAATTATTGTTTAAAGTTGAATGGGTTTTGCCTTCTATAGTTAGAAAAACTTTATCAAATTGGCAGGAGACCTTTTGGGGAGGAGAAGCACATGAAAGTGTCAAGGGCTGCCCCTTTGTGGTTATTTTAGGCCATTTTGAAGGAGTGGAATAGTAGAACTTTTGTTAGTGAAGAACAATAATATCAAGCTCTCAAAACCTCCTTCTTGTGCTCTCCTCTGGCTGCAGGTTATTAAGTCTTTAGATGAAGCCTCTATATCTATTTTAGATTTTGTTTATTGGTTAGGCCTTTTTTTTTTCTAATGGGAGAGAGGTGTCTTTTGTTAATCTCTTCATCTCATTGCCCTTTTGGCACCTTTGTATACTTCTCATGTACTTTGGTCGGGACTTCTTTTGATTAGAAATTGTTAATAATACTCTTATTTGCCCAAAAAAAAAAAAAAGGGATAATAATAGTAGAAATTGTTAATAATACTCTTTCAGAACTGAATGGGGACAAGGCCCCTGGTCGGGATGGGTTTTCCCTTGCCTTCTGGCAATTCTGCTGGGATTTCGTCAAAGATGAGATTATGGGTTTTTTCAAAGATTGTTTTGAGAGGGGAAAATTCGTCAGAAGCCTGAACACCACCTTCCTAGTTTTAATCCCAAAAAAGGGCAAGGCTGAAGATTTGAGCGATTTTAGACCCATCAGTTTGGTGGGAGGTCTTTACAAGCTGCTTGCAAAGGTCTTAGCCAATAGATTGAAAAAGGTAGGGGGAAAGGTAGTGTCATCAACGCAAAATGCCTTTGTTGAAGGTAGGCAAATTCTCGATGCTGCGTTAATTGCCAATGAGGTCATAGACTCCTTGCTGAAAAGAAAGGAAAGTGAGGTATTGTGTAAATTGGATCTAGAGAAGGCCTACGATCGTATTAATTGGGATTTTTTTGCTGTCAGTGATGCAAAAAATGGGTTTTGGGGAGAAATGGGCTAGATGAATTACATGGTGCATATCCACTGCCTCGTTTTCTGTTCTGGTTAACGATTCTCCAACCGGTTTTTTCCGGAGCTCTAGGGGGTTAAGGCAAGGAGACCCCCTCTCCCCTTACCTTTTTGTCTTAGGAATGGAGGCTTTAAGTAGCCTCATTAACAGAGCAGTAAGATGGGGTTTTCTATCAGGATGCAGGATAAGGGGAAGGGAAGGCGTTGGGATCCAAGTTTCACACCTGCTGTTCGCTGATGATACACTGGTCTTTTGTGAGGATTCCCAAGAGCAATTGGCTTTTTTAAGTTGGTTATTACTGTGGTTTGAAGCCACTTCTGGTATGTGTATTAATTTGAACAAAAGTGAAATTTTGTCGGTGGGTAAAGTGGAGAATGCTGAGTTATTGGCTACTGAGCTTGGCTGCGAAGTGGGATCTCTCCCTTCCACTTATTTGGGGCTCCCTTTGGGTGCTTCGCATAAGTCGGTGGTGGTTTGGGACGGAGTGGAAGAGAGGATGCGGAAGAGACTTGCCTTGTGGAAGAGGCAGTTCATTTCTAAGGGTGGATGAATCACCCTCATTCGGAGCGCTTTGGCAAGCATGCTAACCTACCTCATGTCCTTATTGTGTATGCCAAGAGTGGTTAAATTAAGACTTGAGAAAATTCAAAGGGACTTTCTTTAGGGAGAGGGAGTGTTGGTGAAGAGGCCCCATATTGTAAAGTGGGCTGTTGTTTGTTCTCATAAAAAAAAAGGGTGGATTGGGGATTAGAAATCTTTCTACTCTCAATAGGGCCCTTTTGTGCAAATGGAGTTGGCGTTTTGCGGTCGAAAAGGATTCCTATTGGAAGCTTATAATTTGTATGAAGTTTGGGGTTGAAAGAGGAGGGTGGAGTACTCGCGGGGTTAGGGAGGGCTATGAGGTGGGGCTTTGGAAGGAAATCAGTAAGGAAGGTTTGTTGCTGCTTAATAATGTTTCCTTCTTGGTGGGGGATGGCAAAAGGGTGAGGTTTTGGAAGGATATTTGGTGCGGGAACATTTCCCTTTGCGAGGCCTTTCCCTCCTTATTTGCTTTAGCGGTTTCTAAAGATGCGTGGGTAGCGGACTGTAGGGATTCAATGGGGGAAGAGGGAGGGTGGATTCCCCATTTCCTTAGACCTTTCAATGATTGGGAGGTGGAGGAGGTGGAGAGATTCCTTTTGACCATTCAAGGAAAAAGGCTGAATGCTGATGTGGAGGATAGGATGGTGTGGAAAGAGACGAAAAATGAGATTTTCACTGTAAAGTCTCTTTATAATTCTCTTGATCATAGCTGTGCAGTCCCGTTTCCATGGAGCATTATTTGGAGTCCGTATGTTCCTACAAAGGTGGGTTTTTTTGCTTGGGAAGCTTCATAGGGGAAGGTTCTTACTCAAGATCAACTCAAGAGGAGGGGTTGGATTTTAGCTAACAGATGTTCCTTGTGTTGTGCCGAAGAGGAAACGATAAATCACATTCTTGTTCATTGTTCCAAGGCGAAGGTTTTGTGGGATCTCGTGTTTTCTTTATTTGGTGTTAATTGGGTCCTTCCGTTTACGGTTAGAGACACTCTTTTAGGTTGGTATGCTTCCTTTAAGGACAACAAACATAGAAAGGTTTGGCGGGCAGCTCCTCTTTGCTTATTTTGGACGGTTTGGAAGGAAAGAAACATAATGGTTTATGATAATGAGGTCTTGTCAATTCAAAGATTGAAAATTTTCTTTATTTGTAATCTCTTTTCCTGGTCTAAGTCTTCTATAGTTGTAGGCCCCTTAACTTTGATTAACTTTGTGGATTGGTTGGGTTCTTGTTGAGGGCCGGTGAGTGCTTGTCCCTTTTATTTCTTGTTTTTAGGTGACGCTTGTATACTCCCTGTATGCTCTGGTTCGCCTTTCAAGCACCCTTTATCTATTTTATCCTTGTGGGTTTATCTATCAAAAAAAAAAAATAGTAGAATCTTCTTATACTAGGAGAATGGAGAGGGCCAAAGCTATCACCTACAACAAACCCTCCAAAAAGGCTGGAATCTTTGCCTCATGGGCTGGAACCGTGTCCAACAGATTTAGAAAATGCTCTTACCACTATACCAAAATGGTCATTGAGTAACCTTCCTATCCCTAAACACCCACCAAAATTTAGCTTAACAAAAACTATTGGATGCAGTAACCTTTGAAGAAGTGCATCCTTAATCAATGTTGTGGTTGTACCCACTAGGTTCCAATCAAGCAAAAAAAGGTTGAAAGGGTGCCTACAAAAGCTTTACTATAGGAAACCCAAAGGAAAGAAAAGAAGTAAAACAAGTCTCAAACTGCTTCCACAGACCTCACCCATAATTAGAAGTCCTTGTGTTCCTTTCCTGCTAAAGAGTTCAAATCAAAGTGAGGCTAGCAATGTGTTGAAGAATCCTACCTCAAGGAAGTCCTCCAAAACCCAAAATGTTTTTACTATTAAAAAATGTATAACATTAACACATTAAATTTTTTTTTGATAGACAAAGAGAGAAATAAAATAAAACACGCCTAAACAGGGGGTGCTCCCTACGTACACAAGTAGTATACAAAGAAAGCCAAACCCAAGGCCACAAAAGAAGGAAAAACCTAGAGAGGAAAAAGCTAAACAACAAGCCCATCACCCAAAAAATTCAGAAAAGAGAGATAGTCCAAGTCCAGAAGCTGCTGAGACCACTCAAGAAGAGACCGAAAAAAGAGGTTCCTCAAGCTCGTATCTGACATCTCTTCCTCTTGGAACGTTTTTCGGTTTCGCTCTCCCCAAATGCACCAAAAAAGACATATAGGCGTCAGTATCCAAACTGCTCTCCTTTTCTTCCCTAGGCCCTTAATTTTCCATTCTAGAAGCAGATTTCTCACTGAAGCCGAGAACACCCACATCACCCCAAAAAAAGAAAGCAGCAAAGTCCAAAGCTCCCTTGTCTTACCACAATGAATTAGGATGTGGTCCGCCGATTCCTCATTCTCTTTACAAAGATTGCATCTATTAACCATAGACCAACCCTTCCTCATTAACATATCAATAGTAGAAATTTTATCCCAAATTGCTTCCCAAGCAAAAAAACGAGTTCTAAAAGGGGCATGTGAGCCCTAAACCTCTTTGGCTGGAAAAAAGGGCTATTCTCATCCTTTAAAGACTAATAATAAGATTTAACACTAAACTTTCCCCTCCTCTCAATCTTCCAAACTAAGGAATCCTCCCCTTCTTGAACCTTTACTGCAAAAATATGATCCAGAAAACGAGTCACCTCCTCCAATTCCCAATCTTGAAAGGATCTTTTAAAGTGCACCTCCCAACCCCCGCCACCACCTCCTTGTCTCCCCCACAGATCAGCCACTACAGCAGAATTATGCGTTGCAATTCTGAACAGTAAAGGGAAGAGATCCTTCAACTTAGAATCTCCTACCCAGATGTCCCACCAAAATCTAGTGTGTCTACCATTTCCAATACGAATACTAGTTCTAAGAAAGAACTCCTCCCAACCCTTTCTAATGTCTTTCCAAAGGCCCATCCCATAAGACTCCCTCGCCTCTCTAGTGGTCCAACCCCCTTCCTCCTCTCCAAATTTACCAATAATGACTTTCCTCCAAAAACTCTCCCTCTCTAGAGGAAATCTCCAAAGCCATTTTCCAAGCAAAAGAATGATGTGATGTATTAAATAATTTGGATTGGATTAGATTTGATTTTGTGATTAAGTACTGACTTGCAATTGCCTTTTTTTTTTTCGTACAGAGATGCTGACACTGTCATGGATGCTGTAGAATTTGTACTACAGAACTTCACAGAGATGAATAAACTTTGGGTTCGCATGCAGCATCAGGTTTGTTGTACAATATTTCAACTGTTGTCTACCATCATGCTTGGACATACATGGCACCACAGTACTTGCATGCCATAGAGGTAAAAAAATGAATCATGCCGGCATGATTGTTGGCCATGCAGGTGTTATGGTCCTTGTGAATCATATACTCTTTGGTGATCCTGAGTTGAGGCCTTCAATCGGGCTTTCTGGTCTGCAGGGACCTGGCCGGGCAAAAGAGAAACAGGAAAAGGAAAGAAGTGAACTTCGGGATCTTGTAAGATCAGATAATCTGGGTCTATGTAATACCACTAGTTGGAGCAGTGTCTATAGAGAAGTTATGGTGCTGTC
Source organism: Vitis rotundifolia (assembly GCA_030254885.1). Classification (NCBI taxonomy): domain Eukaryota; kingdom Viridiplantae; phylum Streptophyta; class Magnoliopsida; order Vitales; family Vitaceae; genus Vitis; species Vitis rotundifolia. The sequence continues at coordinate 12,079,950 of CM058168.1, read as the reverse complement.
CTGTATTTTCTTTGTAGGTTGGGAAGAATCTACATGTTCTCAGTCAGATTGAGGGTATTGACCTTGAAATGTATAAAGATACTGTTCTTCCCAGGGTCTTAGAGCAGGTCTACTAATCATCTCTCTCAGCATTTCTTTCTGATTTAGAAGCCACCATTACTGCTGGCTAACCATCTGTAGAATCTGCATTGAAATCTCTTTGCACAGGTGGTCAACTGTAAAGATGAGCTTGCACAATATTATTTGATGGATTGCATAATCCAGGTATTTCCTGATGAGTACCACTTGCAGACCCTTGAGACGTTGTTAGGTGCTTGCCCCCAACTTCAGGTGAGTACCATTGCTACATACTTGTGATCATTTCCCTTTTCAGATATTAGAATCTGTACGCCTTTTTTTTTTTTTAAAAAAAATTTCACCTAGCAGGCTCTCAAATCTAATTCTTGTTTTTCTGAACTCCTAATGCCTCTTTTATTTGGTCTCAACTATCTGTATGTTGAAGTTTATGGTCCTTTGTTTTTTTATCAAGTAGCAAGAAAATGTTGTGCTGAACTTTTAAAACCTTTGGATTGTTTCCAACCCTTGATTTCTTTGTTGGATGAAGTAGCAATACTTATTTCTTTACTTGAAAATGAATTCCATTATTATGCATCTTGGTTTTCCAAGATTTTTAAACAGAAATATACATATCAATATTTTCCTAAATTCACAGTTCCTCAATTCATAGAAGTGAAAACCTGCTCAAACATCATAAGGATCATGGTATAGGGCATGTGCGTTTAATTGCCTTTCTTTACTCATCTTTATCATAAAAGGGTTCCTATAAAGAAATTGTAACATGTTAAAATTGGATGTGTAAATAATCATGTAAAATGGTTAATCTTATGTCTCCTTTTTGGGTGGCATGGGTGGAGAAATTTTTTCCTACTTGAATGATGAAGTTTCCACACTAGGTAGGAAAATTTTATGCAGGTAGTAGATTCTTGTTATAGAGGTATATATTAGGTACTTTATCAGGAAATCTTAGACTGTATTTGTTCTTCTTCAAAATGGTAAAGACAGCCTATTGACGTATTTGCTTTTCATGACGTCGTTTTAATTCTCAGCCTACTGTTGACATCAAGACAGTGTTGTCTCAACTAATGGAGAGATTATCAAACTATGCAGCTTCAAGTGCAGAAGTAAGTTATCCATATGATACTCTATGGGTTTGTAATTTTAAGCTTCATTGATCATGTTTTTGGTGCAGGTATTACCTGACTTCCTGCAAGTAGAAGCTTTTGCTAAATTGAGCAGTGCCATTGGGAAGGTAATTAATCATTTCTCTGTTATTTCAATTGAACATTAAGTTCTTGTAGTTTTATTTTTTCAGTGTATAGCATGAGAATCCCGCTTTATGGCTGCCACTTAGAGAAATGCACAGTAAATACAGGCTAGACAAGACTATATCTAGAATTTGTCATGTGGTTGTGTGAAACTCTGTTGTAATAGGAGGCATCTGTATTCACAATGTGATAGACTGATAATTATGCTGGTCTTTCATTGTAATGTCTATGGCATCCCTTTCATGGTCCATGCCTTTTTTTTTTTGTGGAGTTATGCAATGATGTGTTACTGCAGACTAAATTTCTATTTTTGTTTTTCAAGAATCTGAATTTTCCTATTCCTTTAACATGCGCACATGCGTGCACACGCACATGCGGTGCATCCATGGAAGTTCTATGATAGTTGTGGAGTTTAAACTTTGAAAGTTGGTCAAACTACCCATTTCTAAGCTCAGCATGTTCTTATATTGCCTTCATGCACATATTTTCTCATTTGTTGAGGTCAAGTTGAGTATGTGCTCGGGTCTCATAATGTGCACTTTAACATATGAAGCTTAATTCCTATACTTTCCTGAATTTTCTTGAAATATTAAAAAATCAGCTATTTTACTCCCCGCAAATAACCTTGATGCACATATTTTCTCATTTGTAGAGGTCAAGTTGAGTCGGCGTTAGTGTCTCGTATTGTTCTCTTTAACATATGAAGCTTAATTAAAAATGTTCTATGCTTTCCTCAAGTTTCTTGTGGTTTCCACTTTTCACAAAAATTCTAATGTTCTCCAACTTAACTATCCTTTGTTATTTCCCTTCATTAAATGAAGTTATTTGCAATGGAATTGGCATTGCTGGTTCAAGGTCATTGGTCCGGTTAACAAGCTATCAATCTATAACTTGAAGTCAGGAAGAAATTGGATGTCTGTTAAAAAGTCTGGAACAGTGGTTCTCTGATAACTCTTTTGTTTCACAAAATGAATCATATATGGTGAGTTTACATCCACTCTGATAGGGCAATGAATTCCATTTGGGTTATACTGTTTATGTTGGCTTCAAGTTACACAAGTTGCACTTAGGAATTAGCATAATTGAATCCAATCCCTTAGGGTTAACATTTTCCTTGTGATCCACATGATTTGGTTATAAAAACAGAACTCAGGCCTTAGGATTGTGTCAGATTGATGGAGGACAAATTTTAGAAGGGATAAATCCTTCAGATTAGTATAAATGGATAAATTCTACCATCCAGTAGTATTCATGGTCCTAGATGCACACAACTCATTCCTGAAGGGGACAATGATGTCCCACTCATCTTTGGGAGACCATTCTTAGTCACACAATGCCTTAATTAACTGCATGTTGGTATTGTTTACATGGGAGGTCTACCTATTTTCATGTTTATATTGTTTTCTCAAAGGTCAGTTTATGCCAAAAGTTCTTAGGTTCTAGGTAATATGAAAAGAAGTTTTACGTGAGAAAATTGTTTTTGGATAGGGCATTGCCAATGCCAAATTCTCTTCGTGTTTACAAGTCCAAGTCTCTTCTTTATCAACTAGTTGGTCTATTTTGTTTATCATTATTGTAAATGAATAATATTTGCAACTAGCTAGTGAGGACATAGTGCGAATTCTCTCTTGTAGCAAAATATCAGCTTAGCCTCAACTGCCTCTGGGTTATAGAATTTCAAAGCTGAGGAGTTTTCACCCAAAGGTCAAATCTTAGATGAGTGAAAGTGCGACAACCCACCCTTGTAGGTGTCATTCACACAAGACAGTTTCTCCTCTCTAGTTCAAAAATTGAGATGGAGATACTCTCCTATGAAAGGAAAAATAAATTGTAATTAGACTTGTTGTTCAACCATAATCACCAACCCTTCAACTACCCTCAATAGTCTCTTTACATCATGGATTGCACCCCTTCATGGAACCCTGGACCCACCGGTATGATGCACCATATTGTTCACTTTGCAAAGAGGAACATCTTAATTTAGTTTAGGATATCTTATATTTAGGCTTAATCAGTTTCATGAGTCATACCACTTCATATGGGATGTGAAGGTTTCAAAGAAAATCACCAAAAAGGCTAAAGAAAGCTCTAAGCTCTTTCCTACTTTTACTTAGGGTATGGCTTGTTACTAAAGGACTTTGCATCTTGACTTTTCCTTCTTCCAAGTTGTTTGAACCTAAAGTCCTTCTAAGTTTATAACAATAACTCATTTTCTTACTCTTACTATCATCTAACACTAACCTAGTAGTGTTAGTTGGAGGACTGAAAAGCATAGTATTTCTAGAAGAGAATTCCTAGTACATAGTCTACAAGAACTATAACCTAAGCTATAATATCAACTATGACAACCTGCCCTTGCAGATGTCATCCATGCAAGATAATGTCTCCTCTCTAGTCCAAAAACTAAGGTAAGGATACGATTTTACGAAAGGAAAATAAATTGTAACTAGATATGTTTGTTCAATCACAATCACCAACCCTTCAACTACCCTCGTAGTCATGACCTCGGTTTTCTTTTATGAATAATATTTTTGTATTTTTCCTTTTTAATCACCTTCTTGTTTGTCATTTATCATGCAACTAAGTATAAGGTGTTGAAAGCATGCAATCAAATATGACGTGTCAAAAGCATGCAGCCAAACATGAGGTGTCGAAAAGCATGCAATCAAGCATGAGATTTCGAGAAGCATACAACCAATTATGAGGTATCAAAAGCATATAACCAAACATGAGGTGTTGAAAAGCATACAACCAAGTATGAGGTGTTTAAAAACATGCAACCAAGCATGAGGTATCACAATGCATGGAACTAAAAAGACACTAAGCCACTTTCATCATGTGATACCTAATTAAGTATGGTGACTCATAAACCTCCTTCACCTACTAAGGATCAAGCACGTCATCACATGTCATCTCCATGCATTAAGAAAGACACTAATCTTTTTCCCTTAGTCAACATCTCGATAAGTCATGCAATGGGTCACCTAAAAGCTCACTTGCTTTAGGTTCCCACCCACCCCTATAAATAGGAATGTTCATAGTTCACCTTCCAATAAAGGAAAGAATAAAAGTGTGAAGAAGTTTTTATAGTGTTATTATTTCAAAGTTGGATCTTTAAGCCATAACGGAAGTGCTACTCCAATTCTAGTTTGTAATTCTAATTGTGAGTGATCATATAATGCATGATTTTAGTTGGTTTGTGTACGGTTTAGGGAAGTTCTATATAAGGAGATTGGGTTTTAAGTGAGACTATTATGACCCATCCAGTCTTTTATGAGAACTTACCTAATATGTACTATTATCACTGATACTAATACTAGAATTATTATTGCGCTTTACGTTAAAATAATGTACTATAAGATCACTCACAATTAAAATTACAAACTCAAATTGTAACAACACTTCCATTACGACGACTTAAAAATCCAACTTCAAAATAATGGCACTATAAGAGTTTCTTCATACTTTTTGTCTTGCTTGGTAGGTTAACACTCTTAAGGATGAGTGAGAACCTAAAGCAAGTGAGTTTATAGGTGACTTATTGCATGACTTACCTAGGCGTCGGTCAAAGGAAAAAAAAATAGTGTTTTTCTTATTTCATGGAGATGACATGTAGCGACATATTTCATCTTTGCAGCTGCTCAAGTATGTGAAGTAGGTTCATGAGTCACCTTGTCCGGTTAGGTGCCTCGTGATGGAAGCGATTAGGTGTTCTTTTTGGTTGCATGCATTTCACCACATGACGCTTGGTTCATGCATTGTGACACCTCATGCTTGGTTGCATATTTTTCAACACCTTATGCTTGGTTGTATGCTTTTTAACACCTCATGCTTGATTGCATGCTTTCAACACCTCATGCTTTGTTGCATGCTTTTGACACCTCATGTTTGGTTGCATGGTAAAGGACAAGCAAGAAAGTGATGAACAAGGAACTTCACAAATATTATTTATAAAAGAAAACTAATATCATTACAATCTTATCCCCTCTCCCTTCAACAAATTTCGTTCTTAGATTTCCTGTAGTTCTACATAAACAAGTGGGGGTTATCACTCCCCCATCTCATTCTCTTTTTCCCAAGTAGCCTCTTCAATAAGATGATTGCGCCATAGAGACTTTTACTAATGGTACTACCTTGTTGTGTAGGATCTTCTCCTGATGATCTAAAATATGGACAGGTTGCTCCTCATAGGACAGTTCATCGCTTAATTCTACCCTTATTTCTGGTATGTTAGTGTTTACCACAAGATCTAAGGATGCCAATTGACATCCTTGTCTCATTAACCGATTTGCCTGGATTGCTGAGATCAAACAAGGTGGTCCCAATACTCCTAAGTACATAATTCCAAACTCAAGTAATCCTAGTATCCTAAACATTACTCTTTTTTTAAAATAGTCAATTGATGCATGATAAGCTAACCAATCCATTCTGAGGATAGCATCAAAGTCTCGAATGTCCATTAGTATCAAGTTCACTAGCAGCTCCCTCCTACCTATGGTCACCACACACCCCCTATACACTATGCCCACAATTACTAGAACTCCCATAGGGTTCCTAATGCTCAACTTACAATCTAATAGACTTGCCACCACAAGTAAATTTTCTATAAAGGCAAAGGTAACAAAGGAATGGGCTAAGTTAGGATTAATTAAAACCTTAGCTCATTTACCACAAATAGTAAAGATACTTGCTATGACTGATGGTGTAGCCTCAAGGTCCTATTGAGTGAAAGCAAAGATCCTTCCATGTGCTTGACTACTTGTCCTTTGGGTACAACCCCTCATGTAGAAGTACTATTGAGGGTAGTTAAAGGGTTAGTGACTATGGTTGAACAACAGGTCCAGTTACGATATATTTTTCCTTTCATAGGATAGTATCTCTACCTCGATTTTTGGACTAAAGAGGAGACATTGTCTTCCTTGGATGACACCTACAAGGGTGGTATGTTTTTCGATCCTCCAACTAACACTACCAGGTTATTGTCAGGTAGTGAGAGTAAGAGTTGAGTTATTGGTTATGAATTTAATAGGACTTTGGGTTCAAACACCTTGGAAGAAGGAAAACTCAAGATACAAAGTCCCTTAGTAACAAGCCATACCCTTAGTAAAAATTGGAAAGAACTTAAAGCTTGCTTTAGCCTTTTTAGTGATTTTCTTCAAAACCATCATGAGACTATAACATATATATACACACACACACACACACACACACATGTATGTATGTATGTATGTGTATGATCTTATGGCATTTACTATAGGACTTCTATAATCCTTACTTAGGCCACGTTTGGATTGGCCTTTGAGAAGCCAAAAACTTTTTCTAAATATGAACCTTTTAATAATGTTTGGGAAGTTTCGATTATAGGGCTTGTTTGATTTTAAAACAACTTAACATAGAAGCAAGGATAAGGTAGCTTCTTCTAGAAGATGTTTAGAAAAAAATTTGTAAGGAAACTCTATACACTTTAATGAAACTTTTATAATGCCACCTTTGCCATTTATTTTAAAAGGAAAATTTCAAATTTCAAATGTATCCTTTTTTAATCCTAAACTATAATTGTCAAAGGCACACTTAAAATGCGCCTAGGCTCAAGGCACAACTACTCCCTGGTTATAGTGCCTTGTTGGAGAGGCGCACTTAGTCTACTTTAATTTTCCTTTTAAGAACACTTTTATTCTTAAAATTTCTAACTGAATATTAAAATTTATATAATTTTATTACATTTTTATTGAATGCCTCTTTTAAATGTTTGGAATTTAAAATTTTTTTTGTTGATTGAATTGGATTTTAGATCATATTTTATAAAATTGGTATGTGTCATAAGTAGCATTTCACTTCACTCAAGTATGCCCCTTATATTGTGTCTTGTACCTAAACCATAGGAGACTATTTCACCTTAGGTGCGCCTCGCACCTTTTAAAACTATGTCCTAAACTATTCAATCTGTCTAAATTTTTATTTCTGTTTATTTATTCTTTGACATGAAATAATAAAGATTCTAATTTATTTATTTTTTGTATTTATACTTTTACAGAAACTTATTTCATATTTGATATTTGATTGTTAGAAACTTATTTCATTTCTGATTTTTAATTGTTATTTATTGTTGACATTTAATTGTTTTTTATTATGCTAGTTTAGAAATTGATATAGTTTGTAATATTTAATATATTTTCTATTATTATTTATTACAATTAAATCCTAGAATATGAATATGTGAATTTTGGGTGGATGCATTTATTATTGGAATATATTTATTATTAGATAAATATTTATGAGTTATGAAAAGGAATTTAAATCTTTTATATATATTCAAACCGGTTAAGAAATTATTCTCAAGAGGAAAAAATGGTCATTACAAAGCAATAAGACATTTAATAAATGTTTTTGGCAAACAAACAAAAAAAAATAAAAATTGGCACTGAAAAGCTCCTTTAAAATGCAATTCTCAAATATCAACTCATAAGCCAAATAAAAATCATGACTTATGCTTGTGCTTTTGCATTAAATAAAAGCACAAATAAGAATATAATCCTAAACAGAGCCTTAATTTTGTGCTTGCATACACAAATGTACACAATCTTATATATACAATTATGGTGGCCAACGTGGCTGAATGATGATCCTCCAATATAGTCTATACCCTAGTCTATGTTGGTTGTAGATCTCTACTAGGGCAAGGTTCTCCTTAACAGTGAAAGTCATGATCTTTTCAATAGTTAAGAAAATGTTCAAATGCTCCATCATATTGGCTTAAGCAATTTAGCCATTAAACCAAATACTTCCATGAGCATTACTATACATCCTTGAATTTCTTTATCCTGGAAGGGATCAAAATATGGATGAAAGATGAAATGATTTCTGTCTTTAGGCTATGACCTTATTTAGATTGGCTTCTTGAAAGATAAAAGCTCTTTATCAGACCAATTAAGAGCTTTGTGATATTGTATGAGTGTTTCTAGTTAAATGGCTTATAACTCTTAGAAGACTTCACTAGAAGCAAGGATAAGGTTCATTGCACATGCCTCCCTTGAAGTTGGAAAAATTGGGCATAGCAATCATGGTTGAAAATTTCAGATAATTTTGGTGAAATTCGCTAAAATTTCGCTTATTGGTGACCAGCGAAACGAAACAGGTAGATGAAAAATTGACGGAGCAAAAATTTTGAAAAAATCGATGAGTTTCGCCAAAAAATCACTGAGTGCCAATTAATCAGCGAAACAGTTAAAAAGTTGCCAGATTTTGCATTTTGTTGCCAATTTTTCTGTGAAAAATCAGGCTGATTTTGTTATTTCTTGGGGCTAAAGGCGATTAAGGCTGATTTTTTGGGGCTGGCGGTCATACTGATTTTTTAGGGTGGTGATCGATGGAAAATTTAAAATTTTGGCATGGCAGGGCGGGGAGAACCCATACTAAAAACCTTTCACAACCCTACTCACCACTGGGCTACCTTGCCCAATATTATATAATCTGCACTAGAAAAATATATACTAACATCGTGATAAAAACAAAATATTTTAATAAATAAATTAATTATTATTATTTTATTTTTAAATTTAATTTAATTGACCACTAAAAATATAAAAATTATGGTGATAATTTTCTTAACTTTGTTTTATATCATTTATATACTAATTAAATATAAAAATAAAAATATTAAAAAAATTTATACGTATATCATCATTTATTTTATATTATTTAATACAATTGAATTAAATTGATCATAATTTTAATATTAAATATATTTTAAAGTTAGACATATTATAATTAAATATCACAATATTATTATGGAATAATATTTGATGTAATTTAATAATAAATGTACCCTTATAAAATTCATATTTTTCATCGACACATACGATATTATTATCAAATATGATAAATTATATCATATATATATCAAATTCTTGAACAAAACAAATTTAAAATGTTTACCATACTTTTAATTATATTTCAATGAGGTTTTTCTTACATTTTCATTAATTTTGATCAATTTTAGGTCTATTGATATTTTTTTCCAAAATATCCGTCGACATATCTCCAATTTATTAGATATAGCCGTAAAATCGAAATACCGATATATTTATGATTATTGATATTTTCATCTTTGATAGCAATAGGGTGTAACTTCGGTTTGATCATGTACCTAGATAAACATAAGCTCAAATCCTATACCACTAAGCAAAATTTTTGTTAGAAATTCTTTTTGTTTGTAGATAACTTATAATAGTCTAGTTGCTTGGATGAAAATACTTTCCAAATGTTTTAATTAACCTACTATATATGTAGTTTTTTTATAAAAACCAAGACCTAGATTCCAAAGACATAGGAAAATTATAGGAGTTTAGGAGTGGTGATGACAAGAGCTTTATATTTGGCCTCCACTAATTAGCATTTTTAAATATATATATAATTTTTTTTTTTTAAATCAGTTAAACAATTGAATAAAAATAAATAGATAAATGATATGAATTCATTGAATACAATGGTAAATTTCTTGAATATAAGCATTATTGACTAAAGCTTTTAAGCTTATCATTACTCCCTTTTCAACCTATGTACTTTGGTGTGCTTTTTTTGACACATTTTGTAAATTTTTTTCATTTCCCTATCAAAAAAGTTATTATACCCTTCCTCTTACTATTATTAAAGGGTGCCCACTTTCAAATAAACTTTTTGAAATTTCAGCTATGATCCTTAGCTCCTCCATTTCTAGCAGTGCCATCTTTTATGGCCTCATGGCAGGGGGACTTAGGTTTTTTTTGTTCAAATTCTAACTACATATATATTTGAATGTGTGGTTGATATGTATGTCTTTGTTTGCCATGTTTAAAGTTCCAATTTTCTATGTTTGTTATCGTGCCCTCTCCACTGAAAACATATCTGGAAACAAAAAGGAAAGACTAATATATTAAGTAAAAAATCTTATCCACCGATCACCATCATTTTGAATGTCAAGTTGTTAACATTCGAATTATTCAAATGGCAATTCCCTAATATTCATTGCAAAAAAATAAATTTATTTAACTTTCAACATTTCATGTGTACCATCGACAATAAATATGTAGTTGTTTCATGTAAAATTATTTTACCTCTCTCCCTTTTAATCCATGCGGTCTTAGAAACAATTAAAAATAGTTAAAGGTGACTGTTATATCTTTTCATCATGAATTGTATTGTGTGTCATATGCATCATAAGATATACTTAAGATGAGATATGGAATGGTGGTGCATATTGATTTCCATAAAAATTGTATTATATTGTTGTGTTGTATTGTATATCATAAGTTTTTAACAACTATAGAAACAAGATATAGAGGAGTAGAATATTCATTTGATTATGGATGATAGTGAATAAGAGTTGTTTGTGGCAGGAATGGTAGAGACCTTATGCTTAGATAAATATTTTAATGTGAGATAATCCTAATTTATTTGTTTTCTCTATTTATACACTTCACAAAAACCTTTTTTCATTTGTCACATTTAATAGTTATTTATTTACATTTGTTTAGATACTATAGGTTTGATTATAGTTTTCCATATTTAATCATTTTTATTTATATTTCTTGTACTTAAATGATTTGGTGTGGACGTTTAAATCTTGAATAATACTTATGTTTCAGATGAATATCAATTAGTTATAGAACAAAGTTTGAACCTCTTTATATTTTCAAATTGGTCAAGAAAACATGTCACAAGCATAAAATAATCATTGCAAGTGTATAAGATATTTATCAAATGTGCTTACCACACAACAGGGAAAAAAGCTCTTTTAATGGTAAAAGCTCTTGTAAAACATAATTCTTAAACATCAACAAATAAGCCAAATAGAAGTTGGTTTAAGCTTGTGCTTTTGCAAGCACAAGTAAAAGGCTGTCACAAATGATGTGTATCTCTCTCCTAGCCTTTCTTTTTCCTTCATTTATGGCCTACCTCTGATGTTCTCTGCCATTGCATCTTTATGCTTGAAAATTATTGTTGTCCTGTCAAATTATTGTTTGGAAAAATGTTCTTTGAAAGCAAATGTAGAAGGTAGGGACATTTCAGGAGAGAATAATAAATTGATGTTAAGCATGCAGAGAACAATAAATCAATGTTGTGTGTCTTTGTTTTCAAAAAATCAGTGCTCCTTGAAAAATTTATGTGCACCAGATATTTTCTCTCTTGTACTATAAACAGTTGCATCTCTAGTCCCTTCTCACTGTATTGGACTCAAGTCTATTGGATGCTCCTGCTTTTGAGATGCTTTGTAGGGAATCTTTTTATGGGTCCATGAATGAATGAGATGACCTTAGATTACACAAGCATTGCATCTCTTTAATCTTCTGTATATGTATGTCCTTAACAATGACTTTCTTAATTTAGAATATGGATTTGTTTTCACCAAATATTGAAGTTCATAGTTTATAATTTAATGTCAGGTGATAGAAGCACAGGTTGACATGCCTGTTGTTGGAGCAATAACTTTATATGTCTCTCTTCTTACATTTACTCTTCGTGTTCATCCTGATCGGCTTGATTATGTGGATCAAGTACTGGTATGTCCCCAATTATACAAAGTTCATGCTTATGATCCATTTGCACATGGTTGCTAACGAATGCTGATACATGATCTATAAAATTTTCTGGCTGCTGCACTTTCTAAAATTCAAAATCCTACTCATCTGAATGCAAAATTTTGCAGCTGTTGCATAAAGTATATTGGAAAATCATTCACTTGACTGCTCGAAAGTTTTACCCTAAATTTGCATGGTCTTTAACTTTAGATGCTTGCCAGTTCCTTTGTGTGGAATTCAGAGAGCATCTTTGTGCCGCTTAGATTGCATAAATGAAGTTCAATGATGGGAGGTTTTCTTCCTTTTGATAATTTTTCACAGGGAGCATGTGTTAAGAAACTCTGTGGCAAGCCAAAGCTTGAAGATAGTAAGGCAACAAAACAAATTGTTGCACTTTTGAGCGCCCCATTGGAGAAGTACAATGATATTGTCACAGCCCTGACACTTTCTAATTATCCCCGTGTTATGGACCATCTCGATAATGGAACAAATAAAATCATGGCAATGGTTATTATTCAAAGCATTATGAAAAACAGTACTTGTATTTCTACTGCTGACAAGGTAGGCCTTTTTTTCTCTGTGTTATTTACAAGTAGTCCCCTTCAAAATATGCAGTGCATCTTTTTGACATTGTGAGTGCTGATTGAACTGATAAAAGAATCTTTTTGTAGGTTGAAGCCTTATTTGAATTAATAAAAGGACTGATCAAGGATTTGGATGGATTTCCTGTGGACGAGGTACATGTAAAAGTTTCTTTCAATTTACCTATTCGTATTGGTATAGGGGTATTTGAATGTTTAGAATTCTCAGAGTAGTCTGCCTATAAGTCATTGCTTAGTTCTATAAGTTTTATTTTATTTTTTCCTTTTACTATCTTCTTGAATTGTCACTGTAGATTGGTATAGATAACAATCTTCTTTGTTTTTCTTGTTTACTTTATGCAACAATAGCTTGATGAGGAGGATTTCAAGGATGAACAAAATTCTGTCGCTCGTCTCATACACATGTTCTACAATGATGACCCCGAAGAAATGTTGAAGGTAATTGATTTGTTCAAGGTTTTCTATTGCACAATATTGTTTTTGATGCTAATGTTACTAAATCTGTTCATCCCTTAAATCTCTTTAAATCAGTTAAATTTAATGCCTTGATTTGAGTTGCACTATTTTGCTTTTGAATATGTGATAATAACATAAATCAGCTGCTTACTCAATCTCTCCAAAATGAAGTATTTTAAAGGATATCTGAATCCAGGTTAATGGTGGTTTGTGCTATGACTAGGCTACAATTTTATTTCACTATGGTAGGTTTTGAGTTGTAATGGATCTTAGTTGTGTGTCTTTTTCTCAAGGTTGGTTGTACTATTTAAACATGCATTTACAGTTCTGTTCTATTGGAACTTTGTGACTGATATGACTAGGTCAAAGGGTTTTTCTGCCACAAATTCTACTTATCACAGGTTTCAATTTGGGAATCTCTAGCATTTGACAAAAGAAAATATTTTTTCTCTACAGAACTTAATATGCTGGGAGGAAGAGGGGACTGGGGACAGGTTTCACTAATCCAGATACGGTTATACTGAATTTCCCTCATCAAAATTGAAGATCATGTGAAATAACCAATGCATTTCATGCTGATTAAGTGGGTGTTTGGTAAACCAATTTAATAACTTAAAGTGACTTAATAATTTAATTTAAGTTATTAAGTAAATTAAGTATGTTTAGTAACATAACTTAATGGTATGACTTAAGGTCAAAAGCAACTTTAAGTAATAAGTAAAAACAATTAACTTATTCTTAAGTACACATCTTCATTTGTCCTAGATACTTCCACAATCTCCTTTGCTACTCCACAACCTCCATTGTTACTCAACCTCTTTTGCCCTAATTATAATTTTTGAGGATAAATATGTCAATTTGATGATTTAGTATAAATTTTAAGTTAATTTTATCAATCTTAATACTTAAAAGTAAGAATTAAGTAATAAGTTTTAAGTCAACAATGTAAATATAATTTAACTTAAAGTTAACTTAAGTCATTAAGTAATAAGTATTAAGTTTTACCAAACACCCTCTAAGTTTTAATTGGTGTTTTAATTGTATCTCATACTCTTAAAGGTAGGAGATTAATAAGTACGTAACCACTGGTGTCATCTTACCACTCTTTTCCTCAATTCAGAAATATTAACCTGTATTTCACTGTTGCTTAGTTTCTGTTATGGTGTTTCTTGTTTCATTATGCTTTTATGATCCAGCAAAAGTTAATAAATTTCATTATTTACGGTCTTTCAGATTATATGCACTGTGAAGAAGCATATTATGACTGGAGGGTCGAGGCGCCTACCTTTTACTGTTCCTCCTCTTATTTTTTCTGCTCTCAGAGTATGTTTCTTCCCTTTTCTGGATATGGAAAGTAATATCATTTTGTTGATATACTCATGAAGAAACAATGCATGCATCATGTCTTTGAAAAGAACTTCAGGAGTGGAATTTTATCATTGGATGTTTATTAGTGCCCTGTAATATTGAGACTGGGTTTCAAGATTAGTTTTACAGAAGTTAAATCAAAAAGAGTGTCTAACATTGTTGGAAGAATCTTTGCTGCACATTTTAGATAGAGACATCTTGGGCGACTACACAAAAATTAATGCATTACAAGTTGTCCGGTGACAGTTGTGAATTCAGATTTGTCAACTTAAAGGCTGAAACCACCTGACTTGAGGCTTAAATCTTATGCTCTCTCATTGCTTAAGCCAAAAAAAAAGAAAGAAAAAAAGTCTTTGGTGATAACCTCATTTCATGTTCCTGTAAAAAACCAAATGGTATTCAATAATCTATATTCATATTTTAATGATTCTCTTATCAACAATATAACGTCAAAGTGGCCAAGAAAACCTTGAAGGTTCTAAAGTGTTCAAAATATTAAGCAATGAAGTATTTGTTAAGTTTCTTCAAAAGAAAGGAAGAATCGATTTTTAACTCTTTGTTCTATGACTTAAGCTTTGTGTCATGGACTTAGTTGTTTCCTAAGCGTTCGTGCTGCACTTAGACAACTTATGTCACTTGAAGTTGCTAAGTCAACCTTCCCCACACACTTAGCTTACTAGGCTAAGCAAAGTCACGAGACTTGGAAGTTAGAGACCGACAAAAGAAGCAACGCTTAGAGAGTTTGGAAGAATGGAACTTGTATTGTATAAGAACACATTATAATGCTTGGAAAACTCTCAAGTGCTTTGTGTTTTGGCCAAATAAGGTCATCACCCATTTATAGGTGCCAAAGAAACTCTTTGGAACTTTGGTGGTTCCCCATAATTCTATATTTCTCTAGAGAATTGTATCTACAAGCCTATATACAAGCTTTGAACATGAGTCTTCAAGTGTTCTCAAGAACTCTTTGGAATTCTCTACACAACTTCACTATCTCTCATTCCCTTACGAAGGTGTGTACATGCCTCTAGGTTTCTCCAAAAACTTCCTGCCGCCTTTTATCATTTTAGACTAGTTGTGACATTTAGGTTTGTTTCTTCAAAAATAAATAAGCACATCTGGATTAAAAATGAAAGAAACTAACTAACAATATTTAGTGCGCTTGGACTTTTTTTTTTTATAGGAAACGACAAAGGGATATATTGATAGAAAGAAGTACAAGAGAAGGATGAGAAATCCTCCCACCAAAGAAAATTAAATTACAAGAATACAAAAACAAGAAAGTACATAGTAAAAACAAACAAACTCTCTAGATTAGACCAACCATTTGGAATTACACACCGTTAACCAGTCAAGTTGTAACACATTAAGGGGAGTCCCCTTAAAAACCCTAGAACAGAAAGCCCATAGAGAAGTAAGGAAATAAATAGAATCCCAAAGATACTCTAAATTCCTTGCTTGTGTGCATATTTGTTTGTTTCTGTGTGTCTGTATGTTACATTGCATATTGTATATGACAGTAACTTCTGAGTAATCTCTCCAATCATATGCTAGAAGCAAAACATATTGAGTCATTGTGTGTTTCACACCATATATGACATGGTAATTTTTAGTAATTTCTCCCTGATTATATATTCAGAATCAAAATATGTATGAGTTGTAACACAAATGGAGATGCAAGAAGAAATAAGAGAACAGAAAATATAAGTTGTAATGAGTCAGAAATCACATCAATGTCTGGGATTGTGGTGCTCCACCATCACTTGTTTTTGTTTGGGAAGCTCTGGAAAAATAAAAAAATCTTCCCAACCAATCAGCTCATTAACAGACTGGTCTTTGTTCAATAGTGCTGCATGTGTAAGCAAGAGTATAAATCAACAAACCATATTCTACTTCTTTGTGTGATTATTTGTTAAGGTCATTGATTTTCATTTTTTTGGGAAGTGTCCTAGGTTCTCTCTTTTTGCTAAGGACTCTTTGTTTCATTGCAATGGTGATTCTGTTAGTTAGGGATGAGGAGGCTGTGAAGATTGGCTTCCTTTGTTTGTTCTAGTGCATTTTTGGACAAAAAAATTATAGGAATTTCATGAGTGTAGACTGCTCTACTTTGATATTGAAGGATGTCTTTCTCAAAGCATCCTTTGTTTGGTCAAAGGATTCCCTTGGGGTTGAGAACTCATCTCCTCTAATTTCAGTGATTGCTTGGTAAGGTTGGGTTTTTGCCTTTATGATTGGCTTTCATTTATTTGTTCTTTTTGTGCTTCACTTTGCACACTCCTAGTATCGTGTTGATCTTATGAATGTCTCTTTTTTGCCCGTAGAAAAAGTCATAACAATGATAACTTAGCAGCATCCAGATTCATTGTCCATAAAGATATTAGTTTGGTTCAAATTTTTAATTACCTTTATTTTCTTACTTTTTTTCAGCCAAACTAGAAAAGGGTTCATAGATGGTCCAAGATTCAAGAAATAAGATAAAAACTTGATCTTAATAGATATCTAATTACTTAGCTGCCCAGATTGTCGAAAGAATAATGAAAAATGAATTTATTGAGTCTCAGATATGTTTTTTTTTTTTGGATTACCAAGGAACCTTCCATAGCCAAGCCCTTAGGACTCTCCATGGGGACCCAAACTTCAGGGTGCTAACCGCCCTGCAACAACCAGCACCAGGTAAATTCAGGGTATCATCAGTGGCAGGATTCAAACCAAGGATCATGTACCACTTATTGAGACCACCCTTCCCAGTGTTTGCATTGACCAATTGACCAATTGGGCTATCCTGTCAAGTTATTGAGTCTCAAATATGTGTTCTTTGACACCATTAGTTTGCCACTATTCTCAACTTCAAAAGGAACATTTTTCCCCACAGATAGTTGGATCTTGTTTTTACAATTTACAGTAAGCATAACCACTTAAATTCTTCAAATGAATCTCAGTTTGACTTGTTCAGAACATTGTTTATGACTTGCAGTTGGTCAGGCGATTGCAAGGTCAGGAAGGTGATGTTGTTGGTGAAGAAGAGCCTGCAACTCCAAAAAAAATATTTCAACTTTTAAATCAGGTAATTGGCCTAAGTGAGACTTATGAATTGTTGTTAAGGTTGTGTGACCAATCTCCGGATGCATACAGTGTGGAGTCATACACTCTTCCATGCAATCTTGTAATGCAGCCTCTAGGTTAGATGTTTTATATTTTTGTGGTTTTCCTCATAAATAACTGTAATCTTTTTGTTGATTTGTGCAACTTTATTCTAGGTTATGGTTGTTCCTTTACAAGCTTACTTGGCATGAATGTTTATATTTCTATTTAGATAGCTCAACATTTTAACTGATACTGGCTCAGGATGTTCTTTTCCAGTCAACTGTTGGTTGTGTTTTTACTTCAGTTACTTTGGGTTCCTTGGGTTATGTATTTCCTTCATTTTGCATGTCTTTATGGAGTGTATGTCCCTAATCCTTGTGCCATAGATAACATTGTTTGCTCTTGTTTTAGACTATTGAGGCTCTTTCATTTGTTCCTTCACCTGAACTGGCATTAAGGTTGTACCTGCAATGTGCTGAGGTATGCTACGACTTCCATTTGGTATTGTAGAAAACTAGATCTGGTAATGATTCCAGAAGACCCCCATAACTTGTATCTGGGGCATAAAAATGCTGATACTTGTTGCCTTTGAGGCTTGCTTCAAGTGACAAGGGATTGGGTGGGGATTTGAGAGTCTCCAGGTTTGATTTCAAACAAGTGAAAAACAAGTGAAAATAATAGTTACCTATTAAAAAAATTGATACTTGTCAAGATATTATATAGCTTTCCAAATTCAGTTGGGAAAAATGCTTCAGAAAATTTTGAAGGAAATCGTTTTCAAAAATACAGGATGAGGTTGTACAGGCCTTATTGTTTTGTCATATAATTTTTGGCTCTATTATTAACATTTGCTTCATCCAACAACAATAATATGATATACATTGTCAATAATACGACACACATTGTCAATAATATGACACACATTGTCTTGATTTTATTTTCCACTGAACAGAGTCTTAAATATTGTTACTGACTAGGTGTTGGTGGGCAAGAACTGTTTGTTTCTCTAACCTGTATTTATACCTTGATCATTGATAACCAGGCTGCTAATGACTGTGATCTTGAGCCTGTTGCTTACGAATTTTTCACTCAGGCATTCATATTGTATGAAGAAGAAATTGCGGTAAACATTCATTGATCGATCAAAAAGTGGCATGCATCACCCAATTATTTATTATCTCAGATGAATTTTGTGCCTGGCTATTAGGATTCCAAAGCTCAAGTGACTGCAATTCATCTAATAATTGGGACTCTGCAGAGGATGAATGTTTTTGGTGTTGAGAATAGGGATACATTAACGCACAAAGCCACCGGGGTAGTAATGTTTACATTCTATCTGATTATTTTGACTTGAACTTTCTATGCCAAAAGTTGTTTAAACCTTTTCCTTTCGTCTTTCCTTGGCCAGTATTCAGCAAAGCTTTTAAAGAAACCTGATCAATGCAGAGCAGTTTATGCTTGTTCCCATCTTTTTTGGGTTGACGATCAAGATGGCATTAAGGATGGAGAAAGGTGCTTTCCTTCAACTCCTCATGATAGATCCTAGAATTTGCTTGTGTGGTCTTATTTCATGTTTACTCTGCATCTTGGGTGTTCTCAATTAAAGAAATAACTTGTGTGGAGTTCCTTACCTTCTCTTGTTGTTAAGTGGTTTGTTTCCCTTGGCACCAGGCCTTTAGTTTCTTATTAATTAGCGGAAACCAAAGAAGTTTTTATGATTACAAGCAGTTTCTGGAATTACAGGGTCATGCTTTGCCTAAAGCGTGCATTAAGGATTGCCAATGCTGCTCAACAAATGGCCACCGTTGCACGGGGTAGCAGTGGACCGGTCACACTCTTTGTGGAGATACTGAACAAGTTTGTTGCTTGGATCTTTACCAGATTACTCCCTTGTTAATTTTTTTCTCGGTTGTTTGTTTTGCGTTTTACATGACGGGTGTAAGACTTGGATACATTATGTTTCAGGTACATTTATTTTTTTGAGAAGGGTAACTCACAGGTCACAAGTTCAGCAATCCAGGGTTTGATAGAATTAATTACAAGTGAGATGCAAAGCGAGTCCACTACCCCAGATCCATCTTCAGATGCTTTCTTTGCCAGCACAATGCGGTACATTCAGTTCCAGAAACAGAAAGGTGGTGCGATGGGTGAGAAATATGATTCTATCAAAGCGTGAAAGATGGACCCAAGAAGATAAGGGCCATAAAAGAAAATTGTTGTTTGAATTCGTTTTGGGGTTGGAAAAATGGTGGCATGGGTGTTGAGAATTGATCTACTCGCCCTAAGGAAATGAGAGCTGTGTTTTCAAGGTACACAAAATAGTTTTCTTCATGATATATCTATGTAAACATTCATGTATTTATTAAAAGTAGTTGGTTGAGTGTCCAAGCCATTATTTTGTATGAAATATCTAATTTTATTTTATTTTATTTTATTTATTTGTTTATTTGCTTTGTGGTAGGAGAGTTTTAACGGAAATATAGAGGATCAAATTTATGAATACTTATTGTGTTTTAACATTGATTATCATGCAAGAGAACAGAGAAATGAATAAAAGGGAGTGAACTAAAGCTGTAAACCAGCAATGGCTAAAAAGTCGTTGGGCACGCTTCAGATCCCCTGGCCCAAACTCTCTATATCAATCATTATGGGTAGTGGGGAGCCTAGTATTCCAAAGGAAAAGCAAGACTGATCTGAGGACTAAATATGATGTTTGGATAAACCTTATATGTTTTATTTTTAAAAGCAAACATTAATAAACTCTTAATATTACAAAAAAGTAATTTTTAAAACCATTTCATAAAAACTAAAATATTAAAAATCTTACCATCTAAAATTCTAAAATTTAGTAATAATTTTTAAAAACATACATACATCAAAGCATAGGGGTTTATGTTATTTTCTGTTTCTGAAAAATGAAAAACAGAAAGCGAATCCAGGCGCCAAGTCGATTAGGTAAAAAGCTTATCATGCACTATAAAACACGCAAAAACATTAGACCACAAACATGCTTAACAATTTGACTGCTTGAGAATGCAGAGCCACCCAACAAAAACTTGGTAGGATTTGGTAGCAAATATATAAAAGCAGGTTTGCCCATTTCTGGCAGAGACATGGAGAAAGAGCCTATTATACCACCAGAAGTTGACAAAAAAACAAAGTTGATGCAAGAAAACAGTTGTTTTTATAATAGAAGGGATCTCCCTCATATCTGATTAAAACATATGAGACAAATTTAAACACAAAAGCAAAAGTAGTATCATATTACCAAGGAATGCTAGTCATCCAGTTACAGATCCTGAAAACGAGTAAAAAAGCAAGAAACAAACCATCTGACGCTTTCATAGAAATCCCTAGTATGTCAGTCGAGACTATACACCAAGGCTTGCTGCTTCCTCGGGAGAAAAGAAGGAGATAACAGTGACTGAGAGATTGCAATCAGAGGGCTGGCAGGTCATCTTCTCTCTTTTTGATTAAACCTAATCTTTCCTTCATCACAATATAGAGCAGGTCTTTTGTGCCTTCTTCTTCTTCTTCTTCTGCTTAGGTGGCTGGAGCACCACCTTGATAGCTGCATCAAAAACAGCCTTCACGTTCTGCAGTTACAACATCAGACGATTCCCATCAGTATATGATAACATGAGCACAACCTTTCCATAAACAAGCACGCACCAATCAATATAATGTCTATACCTGCTGTGTTTTTGAGCTACATTCAATGTAGGCAGGCGCACCAATCACTTTCTTCAGTTCTTCTCCCTTTAGAGGCAAGGCCAGAACAAAAGATTAAGAACAAGTATACTAAAAATCCCAAAAAAAAAACAAAACCAAAAAGGAAATTTCTTTACTGGTTAAGTGGCCATGATCCTTACCTGAGCTGTAGTAATAGGCACTGCACCAGGGTGGTCTACAAAGAATTGCTTATCATCCCGGAGATCTGCAGATGTAAAGGATTATTAAAACTGAGAGTATATTTCGCGAGGGGAGAAGGTTAAGGACTACTGATGAGAAGGCAAGCTTAAAGCTGAGTGATAAGTCAATCTTCATATAAGTTTTAGAAAAGACTATAGGAACATTTCATATTTTATACTTAAGTAAAAAGACAGAACAAAGATCTGCAGTTGCCTGAGGCCCAAGATATCCATAAACAAGCTTTGATCGTCCAGCACAAAATAATAAACAATAAAATGACACAAAGGGTTGGAGAGATGGGGAAGTCACCAGGTTTGAATCCAAGTAACAGGGGAAAAAAAGGAACAAGCAAAAAACAAAAAATTTCAGTAAACAAAATATTTAAATAAAGTTGAACCATGTGCAGAAGGCCAAGAACAAAAATGATTGAAATGAGAAAAAAGGACAGTAAAAGAGTAGAACCAATGGAGCATCTAATTATCCTGCATTTGTTATAATAAAATATAATGTTTCCTATGTTACTCTCCGTACATTAAGAACTAAGGAATAATAATATGCCGTCTTATCTAAACGTGATCCTGGCTACATAAGTGGCAGTGATTCCCAACAACCAAGAATAGCATATTGTAAGTTTGGCACTCCCATAAAGAAAAAGAGTTGTAAATTTGACACTCACATAAAGAAAAAGAGAATCGAACAAGATGTCTGTATCTAGCAGTGGATAATGCTAATAAGACTAAAATGAATAGCTGAGAACGAAGAAAAGGAAAGCTTGAAACCATAGAAGGAAATAATAACTTCCTAAAAGAAGATATTAACCACCTAAAAGAAGCTTGCAAAGGGATTTTCTAAAAGAAGCTTGCAAAGGGATTTTCTTTGGGGAGGAG
Organism: Vitis rotundifolia; assembly: GCA_030254885.1. Taxonomy (NCBI): domain Eukaryota; kingdom Viridiplantae; phylum Streptophyta; class Magnoliopsida; order Vitales; family Vitaceae; genus Vitis; species Vitis rotundifolia. The sequence continues at coordinate 12,057,760 of CM058168.1, read as the reverse complement.
GAAACTTGGAAAGCAAAGTGCACCTTGTTAATTGGGAGGTTGTTTGTACGGAGAAGGAAAAGGGGGGGCTTGGCTTAAGGAAGCTAGTTCCGTTGAACAAAGCCTTGTTGAGAAAATGGATTTGGAGGTTTGCTTGTGAAAAGGAAAATCTGTGGAAGCAAGTGCTTTTGGCGAAATATGGGCAAGAGGGATTTGGTTGGATGACCAAAAAGGCTAATGGGACGTTTGGAGTAGGGGTTTGGAAGGAAATTCTGAAGGAAAAAGATTGGTGTTGGGAAAATATGGCTTTTACTATGGGGAATGGTACCAAAATCAGATTTTGGAATGATCTTTGGTGCGGTTGTACAGTGCTGTCTCAAAGGTTTCCTCACCTTTATGGGATGGCTGCTCATAGAAATGGCACAGTAGAAGAAATGTGGGATCAGAATGTCGGCCAAGGGGAATGGGATTTAAGGTTTGTGAGGGGTTTCAATGATTGGGAGTTGGATATGGTAGGTAATTTGCTTCATATTTTGAGGGGATACAAACCTACTTTAGAAGAGGATGCAGTTTTTTGGAAAGGGGGAAGAAACGGGCAGTTTAAAGTAAAAGAAGCCTACAACTTGGTGGTTAATACCGTGACTAACAACTTTCCGAAAAACAACATTTGGGTGGATAAAGTTCCAACAAAAATTTTGTTTTTTGCTTGGGAGGCTACTTGGAGCAAGGTGCTTACGCTAGATAGGCTTCAGAAAAGAGGGTGGCAACTCCCTAACCGTTGCTTCTTGTGTGGCTGTGAAGAGGAAACTGTAAATCACATCCTCATACATTGTATAGTGGCAAAAGTCCTGTGGGATATGATATGTGCTTTGTTTGGTATTCAGTGGGTCTTTCCAGAAACTGTAAAGGAGGTCTTATTAAGCTGGAGGGGCCCTTTTGTAGGGGAAAAAAGGAAAAAGATATGGAAGTCTATACCGTTGTACATCTTTTGGACTCTTTGGAAGGAAAGGAATAGGCTTGCTTTTAGGGGTGGGGGGGGGGGGGGGGTGATAGATATTCAGAAATTAAAAAATTCTTTTGTGTGTAATTTATGGTGTTGGGCGAGACTGTATAGTGGAGAGAGGTCGCTGTCTCTTATAGGCTTCTTGGAGTGGATAGCCTCCAGATAAGGGCTGGTGGGGTTTTTTTGCTTTCTTTTTGGTTGTGAGGCTTAGCTAGTTTGTATACTCCCTGTATACGTTGTGGCTTTCTGGCCTCTTATCAATATATTCTGTGCTTATCCATCAAAAGATATTAACCACCTAAATCAAAATTTCATTAGATGAGATCAAAAGTAACTCAGGGAAGGCACAAAAAAAGGAAGTAATAATGATTATAGTCAACATACAAAATAGCTCCAACTTCCAAGTAGCATGCTGAATTTTATATAAGGCTGAGGTAGAAATATCATAAAAAAAAATAGGCAACAGTTCAACAGCCCCATCTGTGAATTAGCTCCATATAGCTAAGTAACATATTTATTTCATCAAGTGTTGTAAAGCCCATTCTAATTTTAGCTAAATGTGTGATATCCAACAATCCAAATGCCCAAGGACAAAAGGAACAGTTTCTAATTTTCTATTCACACCAGTTACATGACACTTCCAAACACATGTTCACATGCACGCATGCACAAGAAGATACTTCTAAACTATCAGATGGCATACAACAGCAATTTCATTAATATAATTGGTTGGTTAAGAGTCCCCGTGTAAGTTCATATGCAAGGATATAATGTATACATGTTCATGTGTCTAGGTCAAAAGTAACTCAAATTAAGCTAAATTTCAAACCAATCCTTGCAGTCTGGTGAAAGGCAATGAGAAAATTTTATTGTTTCTACCTGTCATCAACTGCCTATTGAGTTTTCCATGCAAAGGTTAAAATATCCCTAGGAGGCACTGCAATCTGTACTCCTGAAAATCCTGGTCCACATATTGAGAAGAACCTACTCTCAATTTGAGTAAGAGCAAATCAGACGGAATCCCCAAGTCCAATGACAGATTGGGTCAGCAAGTGTGCTATATAAAGCACATAGACATAACAAATGGAGCTCATCTCCATATCTACATTTTGAACAATCAGTATATCAAACACCAAAATTCAAGAGTCCATAAATAGCAAGGTTCTAGATGGCAAGTTCATATACTGTAGTAGTTTAACAGCACAACAATGATTATGTATTTACTCTGAAAAATAGCTTCAATTTGTTGAAAATGACTCCTTGAGCACTAAAAAGGGAGAAACAAAAGACAAATGAAGTTGATTCTCTGCTAAGCGCTAACTGTTTCAAAATCAAGTTTAATCACAAAATGATTAACCTATAAATACATCTGACTTGAAATTCATTTTCCTGGGAACTTTTAAAGCAATAACATAAGAAGATCAACCCTACCCTTAATGAATTAAAATGCCGATCATTTGTATCATAGAAACCCACAAGTGCTAGGAACTAAAGTGTTCAAATGACAAAGGAATTCTAAGCAAGTATTTTTTACATGCTTACAGACACAGCTGATTTCTCATGACAGCTCCCCAATAAGTTCAACTTTGGCTAAATACCTTTTTTTTATGCAGATCCTTCCCAACTATTGATTACATCTAAGAGATAATTAACCTACTAACTGCAAAAAGAGTATATTAGGCAACCAAGTAGTTTAATAATCATTGTAACTCCTAGAAGTGTATCAACTTCCAATAAAATCAGAAAACTTTCCATTCACAAACTCACAGCTGATGATAAGAAAATAACAACTGCAATACAAAATTATGATTAACAAGCATATGATAGAGATAATCTTACCAAGCTTGGTTCCAACAAGAATTATTGGAACACCAGGTGCATAATGCCTCAGTTCAGGAATCCACTGAAATTGAAATCAAAAGAAGAAAGCAATTTATCAGCATTCTGTAAATTTAGACATCTAACAGGAAAAATAATGAAAAATAGGAGACTAAATAAGAGGCAACCTTTTTGGCAACATTTTCATAGCTGGCCTTGCTAATGAGAGAGAATGCAAGAATAAAAACGTCTGCCCCTCGATAGCTCAAGGGTCTTAATCTATTGTAATCCTCCTGGCCTGTTCAAAATCGATATAGTCAATTAAAAACAAGAAATGAGGAAACTGATATAAGAATCAAGAAATCCAGAAGGATGCTCATAACATTACCAGCAGTATCCCACAACCCTAAATTGACAGTGCTCCCATCAACAACCACATTTGCACTGAAATTGTCAAAAACAGTTGGCACATAATCCTGTTTTGGTCAACATTGAGAACAGAAGAACGTGTTGACACACATAGTTAGTAACTTTTCTCCCCAAATACGGTTATGGAAAGGAGGAATAACTCCTAAGAAATTTGAAATAAAAGAATCTCACAAGGTAATAAATCACAAATAAACAATGAGCCTAATATTCTGTTCAAAGGAAGAAGACTCAACAATAAGAATTCCTTAATCTACCAAACCACAAGGTAAATCCAGACTTCCTAAATTTTGAAGCCAGTCAAGGGCAAAATAGCCAGAAAAACTAATATTGTCTATTTCAGAACATCGAATCAAGGATAAAGTGCATAACAGACTAAGAAAGATTGAGTTTCAAATGATGCTTATGTTAGGAAGTAGCATGCTCTCGTGTTGTTGAATGTATATATACTCAACTCAACATACCTCAAACCTAAGAACTTGAGGCTGTTTACATAGATCTTTTTTTCTAGTCAGTCATATAGAGATACAATTCAATTATACAGAAAAAACAAATCTGTGGGTAACGACATTTTTGGGCACCCAACTAAAACTTAAATGATCACTGGCATTTTACATAGGAATGCAAGACAGATCATAGTAAACAGGCCGTTGACTGAAAAGGTAGGAACCTTCTAAAAGACAGACGCAAACTAAAAGTTCTGAACTTCAAGAAAGCCCAAAGTCTGATCCCCATTCCCCAGTTGGGTGAAGACATCCCCTTTCTAGTGGTCCCACTATCGATAATGGATTTAGTTTCAGATGCCATTATAAACACAATGGTCGTTCAATTTCCGTCGGATGCCCACAATCACAAACTATATTCACAAATTCAATCATGCTGGCCCAGTTAACAATCATAGCTTTTCCATCTTTTAAGTGCCTATTTTTTTCAGCAAACATCGTATCTAGATTTGTTTTGGATTCGTGTAAAGAACAATTTCCAGTATGAAGTTTGGAGTAAGACATAGAGGCCCGCTTCCACCCGATCTGGACACAATCCTTTTAAAAACCACGAACAACTATAATTTCCCAATTTGATCACAATTCTAGCCCAATTAAACATTATCACAAAATTCCGAATTTGCAAAGTTTCTCTCTCATATGCATTATTGAAAAAACAACGAAAATGTAAATAAAAGTAAAACAAAAATAACCAGAAAATCAACATTAATTTTTCCCTAGCGCAGAGGAAAATAACAAATGTCAATTGTGCCCCAGCTTCTCCGGAAGAGAGAGAGAGAGCGAAAGGAAAAGAAAGAGAACATCATTCGAAATGCTCACTAAAACAATAACTCATTTAAGCAATTTCTTTTCTTTTAGAGCAATTTCTTTTGGTTTCTCTTGCTTTCCCTCGATCTTTCCAAGAACCAAAGATACAAAAACCTAGAATCAGGAAATGGGGAACTGACCGTAGGGAAAGTGTTGCTGGTGTAGGAAATCAGCATGCAGGTTTTGCCGACAGCACCATCACCGACCGTAACGCACTTTATAAACCTAGAGGCGCTCATCTCCACCGGCCAGGCAGCAGATCTCTGTCCGACGATGACCTAATCGCAACGCCTCTCTACTACTCCTTCTTCTTCCTCAGATGTGCATCTGGTAAAGAAGAAATCAGGAAAGCTCCATTGCCTTGGACCAAACCCTAGGACAGAAACTGAAAGCTCCTGATTCAGAAGAAGCAACGCCGATTTCAGACAGAAAGAGAGAAAGAAGGAAAGAGAAGGAGCAAGAGAAATGTGGCGAGAGAGAATAGAGAAGAGAGAATCGGAATCCGAAACGCGTTGGTTAGGCGAGAGAAGTGGGGAGAAAGAGAGATGACCTTGGAACCGTGAATGAATGCGGTTCAAGCGTTTGCTGACTGAGCCTTGCCAGCTATCATCGATCACCACCACCAATCAGACTCTTCACCACAAATCAACCACTTTCTCTCTCTCCCCCCTCCCTCCCTTTTTATTTTAGGGTCTGTTTGGTTGTTTAAAACTACACCTTCTCCAATCCCATAGTTTAAAAGGGAAAATGCCTACTAACTGCCTATATTCACTATTACAACTCAAACGGAAAGTGTCACCAATGACCATAAATATGACACAATTGAACACAACTCCGAGCTGGATACACGTCCCACTCTTTCTATACCAAACTACCGAAAGCTTATTAATAATATGATCTACATATTTTAGTTGTCACCTTTATACTCATGATTTGCCAAAATTTGCTTTCCTTCCATTAAAGAGATTGTTGACGATTATTTATTCCAAAGGGTGATTGATTTATGTCAAGAATAAAAATACAAGGCGCCATATATGCCTCTAAGGACACGAAGTTCATGTGACATACTTTTTTATGCACGGGAAAGTTGTGTGCTTTATACTTCATGGTATGAGCGGCACTGCAATTGAAAATTAAAAGTTGGTACATAAATCAGTTGAGCGCTCGACATGTGTGATGCTTCATGCTTTCGAGTGTGGTCCAATTTTCTTTTTCACTTTGGGTAATGAGACAAATTTTTGATTGTGTGATTAACGTTTTGAATTTTTAGAACATAGTGTAAGAACAAAAAATGTTGCTTGGATTGTGAAAGGAAAGATGGGCGTATGGTGGCCTGGGCTTGCAGACGGGGTTAAGGTGATTGCATTGATGGAATGGATGGGGCAGGGTCTGTAAGCAATAAATATGGGCCTTGGTGTGACCATTCATGCAACATACTCAATCAGGTGGCGAATTTGTGACCCTTATATCGGGGTGTCTTTAATTCCCAACAGTATTAGTGGCATTTGTTGGTGTACATACAATTTGTAATTTCATTAATTTCAGTCATCGTCACTTGAGTTTTGGGCAAATACGTCTATTTCTATGATTTCGAAATTTCATGCAATATCCCTAGAAGATGACTAAAAATAACAAATAAAAAATATATCTAATAAAATTTTAAATCCGATAAAGATTAAATGTATTTAATCAAAATCATAAGAGAAATGAAAGAAATTAAATGTTTGACACCATCCATTGTGTTGTTTCTACTTCTTGATATCACATAGCATCATAAATGGATACGTAAATATACCTAATTCTAAATCTAATATATAAAATCAATATGAAATATCAAAATTACATAATCACTTCGATAAATATATTATTTTAATTATACTTTATTAAATTATGAGATGAAACACATGAACATTTTTTATAGAATTGGACAAACAAAACCTTCAATGTCAATTAGTAACGATCTGTTCCCTTTCATTAAACATTATATATTCTAAAGCTAATGAATTTTCATGATTTTAAAATATATTTATATAATTAAAAAAATCATTGCTTACATACAATAAAAAAACAACTTCTTTCCCTATTGAACATATTACTATGAAATCATAAAACATGCCTTCACAGACTCTTGAAGAATGTTCATAGATTAACTCATATTTTTCTATGAAACAAACACTAATCAAGTCCAGAATTCAACTATATATATATATATATATATAAAAGGATTTGAAAATCATGAGGTGTGCTGGCTGATGGGCTGGCATGGCATTCCTTTTTCCAACCTAACAAACTCATGACTTATGAGCCGCCTGGACCGCTACCATTGATATGTGCCTGGAGAAGAAATGGGGTGGTCCAATAAATTTGAAGTCCACAGTTGCACGTGAGTAGGGTAGGGCAGGGAGGGGCAGGGCAGCGCAGGATAGGGTGGGGGAAATGGGGTTGGATTGAACTTCATCCCATATTCGCTTCATGCCCCTCTTATCCCATTTCACCCCAAAAAAAGAAAAAAAAAAAGAAAAAAGCATGGGACCCCCAACAAACGTGGCTGCCAACATTGTTTTGTCTTTTTGCGCACAACCATTTCAGTGCCGCAGAATCATACAACAGGCGTGCCACCTATGCGACATGCGCACCAAATAATTAAAATTCTATTCAAAAACAAAGGAATTGAAAAAAGCTACCTTTAAATTTGGTTTACTTTTTGTTAATTAAAAAATCCGCTAATTACGCCATAGAGTACAACCTTGAAGTTGGGAAAGCACATGAAATGACAGTGAGTGAGGGTACTGGTACCTACTCCCATGTGCCTTGGATCACTATGTACCAACCCTCCAACTACCTCTGTTCTTTAATATTTTGCAAATTCCAGCTTTTCTTGTTAGTCGTATTTGGCATTTTCGTCGAGATTCCCATTCCAGGGCCACGCCCTTCGAGAACAGCAAAACCTGGATACATCTATCTACAAAATAATATTGGCATAAAAATGAATTTATGTACGGACAATTCGACACAATGCTTCAGCATCATGTAGGCAGCCCCCTTATGGGTGGCCGGACCTTCGACTTTATTTGCAAAGACAAACAGAAGAAAATAAGAAGTGTATGTCTCGATTTCTATAATAGCATAAGCAAACTTCATTGTTAGAGAATATATATGCGTTTTTCTATATATATATAAATGTCTGAGGCAATCTTTATGCTTGTCCTCAGTAATCGGCAGCAAAGCATCATGTTAGGCTTCAAATCCTTGGTGTATGATTCTCCGTATTGTACAAAATGATCAATTAGGAACTTCACCTTTTTCCGTTGTAGGCTAACTAACTGCTTATAGATGCTGCCAGGCCGGGTGATGAGCTGCTGGTGGTCTCCGGTTTCAACTACCTTACCATGTTGCAGTACCGCAATGCTGTCTGCATTGTGTATAGTTGACAACCTGTGGGCTATCAAAATTGTTGTTCGGCCTTCCATTAGTGTATCAAGAGCCTCTTGAACCAGCTTTTCGGATGCTGTGTCCAGGGCACTTGTTGCTTCATCTAAAAGGAGAATGGATGGGTCTTTCAATATTGCTCTAGCTATGGCCACCCTCTGCTTCTGTCCCCCTGATAACTGAACTCCTCTGTCACCCACTTGAGTTTGGTACCCTTCAGGCATTCTGCTGATGAAGCCGTGAGCATTTGCTGCCCTGGCTGCTTTCATTATCTCAATTTCCGATGCCTCTTCATTCCCATACCTGATGTTCTCGTAAATTGTGGTAGAGAACAATGCTGGTTCTTGCTGAACTAAACCTATTTTCATCCTCAACGATCTTAAGTTTAAGCCTTTGATATCAAATCCATCAATCATGACTGCCCCTGAAGTTGGGTCGTAAAATCTCATAACCAGTGAGATCACAGTACTCTTCCCTGACCCACTTTGGCCCACTATTGCAAGACTCTTTCCTGCTGAGATTTTCAAATTTAAGTCCTTGAAGATGGTGATATCAGGCCTTGCGGGGTATCTGAAACTCACATTCCTGAACTCTATGTCTCCCTGAATATCAGTTACCACTGAAGATGTAGGATTGTCACGGTTTATGGCTGTTTTTCTTTGGAGAATACTGAAGACTGATCCAAGTGCTTGTGATCCCTTTACAATGTCAGGTGTTAGTGCAAGTGTCTCTGCTACTGAAAATGCAGTGATTATCAAAACCATGAAGGACTTGATGATGTCTCCAAAGTTTGAGTCTTTGTGTTTGATAAGAACTGATGCATACCAAAGGCCAAGTGCATAGGAACAGAATGCAAAGAGCTGTGATACACCATATCCAAAACCTGATATATGGCCTCGTAAAAGTGCTTGTTTGTTTGGTTGGTCCAGTTCAGAAGCAAACTGGAGTGAGATTCGGTCTTCAGCACCAAATGCAGCAACGGTACGAATATTGGCAATTGCTTCTCGTGCCACAGCAGTTGCTCGAGCGTAGGCCCGTGTGTAGTCTCCTCCAAAACCCTTAAGAAATAGTTGCTGCAGAGTAAAGAAAGTAAACAGGCATAAATTACAATGACATACTGATGATATAGTTGCAAATTGATGCTAGCTGAGGATTTTCTAGACTACCTCAGTTATGGAAGCTCCAATTAGAAGAGGGAAGGAGGCAATGACAACAGATGCTATACGCCAACTTAATGTGAAGGCAATAACAAATGCTGTCACAGTGAGTGCAACATTCTGCACAATGGTTGAGAGGCGGTCAGCAAGTGCGCTTCTTACTAATGTCGCGTCAGCCGCTAATTTTGATGTCAAAGAGCCAGTACTGTTCTCATCCAAATCAAACCAGCCTATCTCATTGGAAAGGATTGCTGCAGTTCAAAACATGAAACAAATGCATATAAGAGTTAAACTCCCTCATCCATGAGAAGAATCAACAGATGACATTACAGACTTGGACTGTGAATACTGTACAAGGAAGAGAAAAGGACCTGAGAACATTAATAACCGAATGCGAGTGGTGAGACGCTCGCCCATCAATGTATAGAAATAGTGTTGCAATAGATATATGAAAATAGTAAGAATGGCCGCTCCAACAAATATGAGAGAAATGTGGTCAACCTCTCGCTTAATCTGGAAATCTTTGCCAGAATAGAATGCAGTCAAGACATGTGTGATCCCCAGGGCAAACAGAGGAGCTTCCATCCCAGCCAGAATTGCGCCCACTGATCCAAGCACAGCAAAGGGCCACTCTGGTGCATTTAGTTTAACTAGTTGCCAAAGTGATGGAATTGGAGGAGAGCTGGATGAGGCCATGTTCTGATCATATGGCTGTAGCTCTCCTTTGGTAATTGACTTAACCTCCTGTTGGTGGTTCTGACTGTTGGGGGATTCTGGAAAACTTTTAGAAATCCCAGAAGTGTCTTGACAAACCTTTGCACTTGGACTTTTACCATGTTCTGATACTTGTAAGCTCACTAAAGTTGCATACTCCCCTCCCTGGGAAATCAATTCCAAATGAGTCCCACTTTCAACAACCTGGCCATTCTTCAAAACAATGATTTTATTAACGTCTCGAACTGTGGATAATCTGTGTGCAACAACGATTGTTGTTCGATTCAACATGATTTTATCTAGTGCCTTCTGAACAATGAGTTCCGATTCTGCATCAAGAGCACTAGTGGCCTCATCTAACAGCAGTATCTTTGGGTTCCTCAGCACTGCTCTTGCAATTGCAATTCTCTGTTTCTGCCCTCCAGAAAGCTGAGTTCCTCCCTCTCCTACCTGAAGTTACAAACTTATCAGACACTACTTTTGAATATAAGGGTGAAAGCTATTAACTGGAGTAGTTATGTTGATTCCTTTCATTGATAAATAGATAATTACTGCCTAAAATACACGAGGCCTGGGATTAGTACACACCTGAGTTTGATAACCATCAGGTAAGCCTTGAACAAAAGAATGTGCATTTGCAGCTTTGGCAGCTTCCATGACCTGATCCATATCAGCATCTTCTTTTCCATACAGAATGTTCCCAGCTATAGTCGTGGCAAACAATGCGGGTTCTTGACTAACCAACCCCATCTGTGCTCTCAGCCATTTTAATCGGAGAGTCTTAAGATCATGTCCATCCAACAGTATTTTACCTAGTGTATATATCAGTAGAGCATAAGCCACAGATATACTCTTAGAAATATTATAACTAACAATTCAACAGATGATTTGCTAATTCAGATCATGGACTTCAGTCCAACTCTAAAAGGAAATAGACTCTGCTAGGATGGTGCTCAGATACCTGAAGTGGGCTCATAGAAACGTTGAACCATGGAAATAATGGTGCTCTTTCCTGAACCACTTGGCCCAACAACAGCAAAGGTCTTCCCAGCATAAATAGAAAAGCTCAAATTTTCGAAGACCATACTAGGTCGTGAGGGATAAGCAAAACAGACCTCACAAAATTCAAGCTGTCCAGCTACTTTTGGCAACATTATTTCATTATCTAACCTTTTAGAAGCAGTAGAATTTGTTTCAATCATGTTTACTATATTGGCTGCAGCAGCCCGGCCTTTAGCAATGGCAGCAAGATTTGGGGCAGCTTGACCAAGAGCACTACAAGATAAAAAGTCTGTTTTTTGTTAGGGAAAAACTGTTGACAATAAAATGAGCCATTAAATCTTTTGGAGAAGCAGAGGACTTACAATCCACTGAATATGACGTTGATAATTGTAGTGAATGCTTTGCCCCCATTTGTGTCCCCATGCCTGACTAGTTTGCTGGCATACCAGAGAAGTAATGCCCAAGCACAAAACAAAAGCCCATATGTAAAGCCAATACCAATTCCCTTTGCAAACCCACTCTTTTTCCCCAGTTTAAGGGCCTTTTGAAGTGACCTTGAATATGTTTCAACTGCTCTATCCTCTCCCACAAATGAGCATACAGTACGAACCTGTGAAATAGCCTGATAGATGTTCCAAAGAGAAGGCAAGTGTTAATGGTCTTCATTAGTTAAAACAGCCCCAAATTTTTACAATAGACCATTAAGCCAGACACCAAATTGATTACAAGTGAATATACTCGATTTCAATGCATACTCTTAAAAATATTGTGTTAATAGCTGTGTATGATGGTTTAAGTACAGACGTGAACTCCTTAACGCTCTGTGAGTAAGTTTGCAACAATAAAATCAAGGAAGGAAAAGGAAACAAAGTTGGATAAGAATGTTTTCATGGTTGTAAGCTGTACTTCAGAAATTCTGAACTGAATATCATATGAGAGTAGACAAAAGGTCCTAAAACTATTACTGATCTTTATTTTTTTTTATGATCCTAATCTGAGTTTCCTTCTGTGCCAAGAAGCAAAATATAAAGTAGCAGACTACAATCAAGTTGTCATAAGAGTATGACAAGGAGCAGCTTTCCTCACTTATGATTGGAAGAACAAACCATTTGATAGATTGCATTCCACAAGCTTATTGGGCTGAAAAGTCCTTAAGTATATACATGAATAGAAACTGGTTATTGTGCCTCAGTTATATAAATTGTGTAGAAACTTTCTACATGCACCAAAGGCATAAATCGTTGAAGAGAGGCATGCAGTTTACCTCTTCTGCAACCTTCCCAGCTTCAGCATAGGCAGCCTCACCTTTTTCTGACAAGGTGGTCATGATTACTGTATAGGTTCCTCCAGCAATAGCTATCAATGGAACAACAGCCACGGTGAGAAGTGTAAGCTGCCATACTGATGTGAATCCTATTGCAAATCCAACAAAGAATTGAGAAAGGTAACGTAAACCATGGCCTATCTGCATTAAGATACAAATGAAAGTACAAAATAAGAATTATTCTCATAGAAAAAAGCATTCATCAAGATTACTGTCAAGAAATTATCTATCATACTCTTGACTTTGGTTTTCAGTCTACCTTGTCACCAATTGCATCCTGCAACAAAATTGCATCATTTGAAATGTGGAAAGTGATATTTTTATCCCTGGCCTCAGTGTCAAAGAAATTAATATCCTGTCTTAAGACTGACTGAAGATACTTGAGCCGCAAACGGGCCGTCTGCCTCTCCCCTGTTTGCATCCAAAATGCAACACCTGAAAGACATAGTATCAGCATAGATGCCAATGATCAATTGCCAGGAGAAAGAAAGTGAAGTAGATGGCAGGAACAGAAAATTTATTAAAGCCTTCCAGCTGGATTAAGCTTAGAATTGTAGAATGTACCGATCCATGCTGATGCTAAAACCCCAAGTCCAAGATAGACCAAGTATAGAGCATGCTGCAATAGAAGAGGAAAAAATGGTAGAAGTTAGTGGCTTTTCAGAAACACAGAAGACATAGAACATAACTCAAGCAGCCATTACCATTTCTGTGTTTTAAGATCAATGACTGAAAATTAACCAAAATTGAACACAATGGAACTCTTTTGTCTAAACAATTTAAATCAAGTAAAAATTAGTACCAGAATATAAAGGGGAAGATTTATAACGTACCCTGGAAACTTGGGAGGAAATTTTATCTGGATCTGAAGATAGGCGTCCCAAAGAATCAATCATTCGGCCAAACAAAACAAAGAACACAGGAAGTGCAGCACCATGGATGCAAGCCCCAATGCTACCTAAGAACATAAAAAAACAGTCCAATGTATCAGCAGCTGCAAATAGGCCGAAGAAGGAAACAGTGTCTTTTGGACTTGAGTTGGATTGCTGATCCTTCTCTGGAAGTGGGTTCTGATCGGAAATCTGAATGGAGCGAAGTTCTAGTCCTTCCATGGAAGAACGTAGATTAAACTGCAGAGAGAGGGAGAGAGGTAGGGAAGATTAGAAATGGCTAAGCAACATGAAAGTTACTAGTGTCATGGAGAGCTTGTGGAGATTGAACAGTCTCTTATCAACTAATAAATGTGAAGTTCTTTTAGTTGACCAACCAACAACTCGCCCTCCTGACTGTATTTTGAATAAAGGTGATGGTTAATCGTAAGATGCTCCGGAAGCTTTACCTCTTAACCAAATATTTCTAACATTCATCTACATTTTCCACCTCTCTCTGCCGCACCACATTCAAGTCCACCAACTTCTCTGCCCCTTTCTCTCTGTTATCTTTCCACCAATGGCCCCTTCCCTGCTCAAGCAACTCGTCCAAAATTCATCCAATTAATGGCCTTTTTAATAGCCAATTGTATTCCCTTTCTGCTGCACCACACCACTCAATTTTTACAAATGAATTCAATACTCTGACCTACCTTATCATTATCCTTCACAGTGGGGCCATGGTCCAGGCTACTACTATGTACAACATTTTCAGTCACTGAACCCTATGATTAGTGTACCAAAGATTTGTTTACTTGGGCAATTCTTGAGAGGGTGTGTGGTTAACTTCACTGATCATGTATTTGATTCATTACAGCTAAGCCATCTACTGACGTCTCAATTAAGACAGATGGGCTCCAAGACAGTGACTTAAGCTCTTCACCCCCACACCATATTGGAGCTTCACTCAAAAAAGAGCTAAGAAAACAAACTGGAGATACATGGATGGCATGGTTTCACTACCCTGCAGGACCAGGTGTGGCTCACTGGGCACCAACTAACCAAAGTCAGAGGGCACTAGAGTGTGGCTGTAGGGAATTAGATGGTCCAGAGCAGAGAAGAGGGAGATGTAAGATGAGTCATTTTTCAGAAATTTTTTGAGACAAACTTTTAGTAAGATAGAATGTGTGGCCTTTATTGAAGGCTGTGTGGGATACATTGTTGTGAATTTTCAATTTTTGATCTGAAAGCTTCTTTCCAATTAAAGCGAGTTGATGTTGAAAGAATCATGTAGTGAAAATGGACAAGAATTCAAAAGCCACTCAAGGCATTTAGCCTTTAATTTCCAACTACCTTTCCCGCGGCTGCACATTTGTATTTGCTCAGCTTTAATTCCAAGACATGATTTTAATTCTTTACCCATAATCCAACCATAAGGCTTTCTAATTTCTATTTATCTTCACTTGGTGTTTGTTTGGTTTCACTCTTTCTGTTTCTTCTCCGCATTTCATCCTCCTCCCCTCAGAACGCAGCTTGTTTGGATTCACTTCTAAGAAAAAAAATATCTTTTATATTGTTCGATTAATTTTATTCAAATATCTCATAATTTTTTCTTAAAAAATAACTTATATGAGAAATCTCGTGGGACTCTACATCTATTTTAAAATATATATATACTTTTTCATACATCAAATAATTATTTCTTGAAATGCCCTTTTACTCGATAATATTATATAAAACTATTAAAAAATTAATTTATCATTTTAATTTAATGAAAGTATCTTATAAATTAATATATTATAAATTTTTTATTATATAGTATGAGGTACAAATAGTTAGTAAAGAAATTCTCAAAGATCTTCAAGTGATAAATAAATTCTTTCTAATTCTCTAATTAATATGATTTTATATCATATATTATATAAATTCACTCATCTTCCCATCATTTTTTTTTTTAATAAAATTGAACAAAAATTTTTTAGTTGACATCAACAATAAAATAAAAAATTTTAAAAATAAAAATATAATTAAAATTAAAATACTTATGAATTAAATATAATTAAATCGTAAAAAAGCTAAAAATTAAATAAATAAAATATTGATGCTCATTGTATTTCTAACTCTTTTTTAATATTTATATTTTCTACAGAGTGAAAGTTAATATTTTATTTGTATGTTTTTAATTTTAATTTTTTAAAATTTTAATTGTATTCTTACATTTTGAAATTTCTTAATTTATTATCTCAAATCAGTTCTCACAATAAAAAAAATATCAATTAGTGTTGTTAACCTCATAGGTAAAAGGGTCAGTTTAAAAAATAATTATTTGACTTATAAAATAATACAAATATTTGTAAATATTTGTAAATGAATAAAAATAAAAATAAAATTTCTATATTTTTTTAAACTAGTGAGTTAAGACTTGCTTTTCCCAAATCTTTTTATTTTTAATGATTTTTTACAATACCAACATTACCCTTTAATTATTGTTCGGTTTTACCTTTCAACTAAAAGTGAAAAACAGAAGACGACCCTAATCGGGCTCTCAAAGTAATTTTTTTATATAATTATTTTTATTTTTATTTTTTAAAATGCTTTAATTTTAAAATCAGTTTTTTTTTTTTTTTTCTAAAAAATGGACTTAATTTAATTTGTAGATGTCGTTTCCTTTTGTCTTCCCTCTGTGTCAAAATCAAACCCCAGCCCAATTTAGGAATTTGGGCCATAATTGTGAAAGGCCTGCAATCGAGGCTGTGCTTGACCGCGGCCGGGCCCAACTTGAGTCTTGAGAGGTAACCTGACCTTAAACCCCTAAAACCCTCTCCCCCACAGGTCGCAGCGCCTCGGTCGTTTAGGGAAAATCACGCTCCCTAACTTTTGGAAGGCACCCATCAGGTGATTCTTTGACAATTCCTCTTTTGAATGCTGCGTTTGGTTTCTGAAACTCCTACGCCAATCTCAAACTGGTTCTAAGTTTCCAAGTCTTCTTTTTCCTTCCTACGGTTTCTCGGCAACCAACCAGACTGTTTTAAGAACTGATTGTACTGAAGGATATTTAGCTCTTCAAGAATTAGTATAGACTTGATCTCTGATTTAGGTCTTGATGAGCGTCGTCTGGCTACTTGGCTTAGTTAGGATTTGTTCTGCCCAACACATAATTTATATTATTTGCTCTCTCATTAAATTTGTATTAATTCTGTATTGGTTCTGAAACAGCCCATCAAAGGTATATTTCATGGCGTATAGCCGGCAACGTGATTTCATGTTCTGTAATTTGTGCGGAACAATGCTATGTATGAGTTCAACTAAGTACGCTGAATGCCCTTTGTGCAAGTCCAGGCGAAAAGTGAAAGGTATAGCCTCTTCCAATTGTACATTTTTTTAAACGAGAAAGCTTGCTTATTTACAATTCATTTGGTTCCTCAAGATTGGATTTGATTTGAAAATTCTATTCCACGGAATTTGATAATCTTGCTTTTCCTGTGTAATTTTTTTGTTGATCGGGTTGCTTGGAACTTAAGTTGACTTCCAAATAGGGAAAAACATAGATTAATAATTGTGGATATGGAATTGGGACCTCCAATTCACAGCAACTAACCACATTGCTAGAGTTTTTTGTTTTTTTATTGTTGTGTCCCTAAAAAATCTTTAGCTTAACCTTTATCTACTTATATAAGGCTCAGCTATACCACATGTCATATGCTTAGCAAAAGGAAACTAAAATAGACTTTCCATATTCTTCAAGAAATGAGTTTTGTGTCCTTTGAATTGCGACCGTTGTGTTTGTATAAATATGAAACTCATGTTTATAGGATGACCTAGGCCAGATCATGTTACCGAGTGCACGAACTTTCCGTGGTCCCTTCACTTGCCCCCTTTTTTCTTGCTTGTAAGCTTAGTGGCTGATGAGTTTTGAAGCAAAAAAACTTATTCATGCTAGATGGAATCTTTTGACTCGACCACTTACCCCCAACTGTGGAATGTTATTTCTTGTTGACATGTGGCTATGGATCTACAATTTGCACTTTTTCCAGTGGCAGCGAGAAGGCTTTTGCTTTAAAAATTGATCCATTGAGTTTCTAATGCTTTTAGTATTCCACAATGGAATATCTAGGTTTGGGCTCGATTACTATAGTCTTGATCTTTGCTATAACCGAATACATATGCATACGGTTTTTTGGTGCCACATGCCGTATGTTGAGTGGACAATGATGTTTGTTCTTAAGAGAAGTTAGGGAAATTATTTTTGTTGGGAGCCTTCATTTCTTTAGAATAGAGGGTTCGTGTGTTGGGAGCGAACTTGGTTGGGATCATATTACCTAGAACACAAACTTTCTAATGGTCCCTTCACTTGCTCCTTTTTCTCGTGTGTAAGCTTCACTAAGGAGTTTTCAAGTGAGAAAAATATTTTATCTTGCCATGTGTTTTATTTTGGTAGGGCTAGTTGCCCCCTGGTGGGTGGATTGTTGTGTAAATAGGGAAATGTAGTTAATCACTTTTTATATCCTTCTTGTATTGCTAAGAACTCGAGCCCTCATTTCCTATTTTATTTTATTATTATTTTTAATTGGGATGAATCAATCCTATCTTATGTTTTTCAAAACTATTGATGAATAGTTCTTTTTGAAGATGGTTTATATGATTTTAAGGAATGTGACCACAAGGTGTGCACTACTTTAGGAAGTGCACGATTGCCTTTTCACTTTTCTTTGTCTTTTAAGTGAGCTCTATGGCATTGGATGGGGTTTTCAATGTTTGGAGGTACATGATCCTGAGTTCCTTTTTTTTTTTCTTTCTTTTTTTTTTTTTTTGTCAGGCCTTTGGCCTTAGGTGGGCATTTTGCCTTGGTGGGACATTTCACCTTGGTTAAACATTTCGTCTTAGCTAAGCATTTCGCCTTAGTTGGGCATTTTGCCTTAGTTGAACATTTCGCCTTGGTTGAACATTTTGCCTTGGTTGGGCATTTTGCCTTAAGGGTTGGACATTTCACCTTGATTAGACATTTTGCCTTGAGGGTTGGGAATTTTGCCTTGAGGGTTGAGCATTTTGCCTTGAGGTTTGGGCATTTTGCCTTGAGGGTTTGGGCATTTCAACTTGAGGGTTGCACATTTCACCTTGTTGGGCATTCACCTTAGTTGAGCATTCTTCTGGGTTAGGCGTTTCACCTTGGGAAGTTACATGGCCTAACTTTAAAAAATTGCATGGAAGTTTGCTGCTCTTCTAGGTGTTGAAGATATTTGTGACCACTGATGTCTGGATAAACCGTGTTTTCTTGTTCAACTTTCTTGTGTTTTCTCTTGCTTTCCAGCTTGGGAATCTTCTATAAAGAGATGGAGAAGAGAGGTAAATTGCTCAGTGATAGAGAAAGTCCATCGTTCTTGTCGACTCTGCTCAATGTCATTTAGGAGTCAATAGAGAAGGGTAGTGAAGGGGAGAAAGAGCTGGTTCTGTACATTCACTGATGAAGATCCATACCCAAAAAACTGTCATTATCAATTATACATAACTGATTTTTTTCAATGCTGTCCACTATGTCTTCTTATTGCCGTAAGTGATGAAAGTGATCATGGACTGGCTGGGTTTTCCCCTTTGAGCCATGTAGCGTTTTTGGCATTGTGAAACCGAGGTGTTGAGTACATTAGAATGTGCTGCTGCCATATCACCCAATGAACAAAAGCAAGAGGACAAATTGGAGGTAGAATCCGGGCACACACTCTGAACAGCGAATCTTGCGGGTGGAGGTGTGGGATGGGCAGGCATCGATTCATTTGCGACGTGTTTTGGGCTGAAGTTGGTGCTTGATCCTCATGTACCAAATGTCAAATCATCTGCCATATCAAATGGTATCCAAGCATTCTCTCGGTATGTGTCTCCAACATCAGCCTATGTATCTTGGTACAAATAAGAACAGGGGTGCACTGCAAAGTCCATTCTATCGTTGTTGTACACAGGACCCCATTCTCCTATGCCTGAGACAATGAAGAACATTAATGTTTTCAGAACCGGAAAACTTACCGGTTCACAGTTCACTGGTCGGACCAGCGGTCTAACCGGTGACGTCATAAATATACAATTTATAAATTATTAAAATTTAAAATAATTATAAAAATAAAAATAATAATTTATATATTATTTAAAAATTAAAATTTTATTTAAAAATCAGAAAATTAGTTTTAAATTAGAAATTTAAATTAAAATCATAAATTTAATTTAAAATTTAAAATTTTAATAGTTATTTTTAAATAAAAAACTTATTTTAAAATCAGAAATTTATTTAAAATTGTAATGTTTTTAATTTTACCATTAAATCATATCTCATACTATCCATGTAAATCCATATAAAAGGCATTTTTTACTTTATCAATTTGAGCTCTCAATCTCCCACCCTCGCACAGCACTGTTGCTATGAAGACTAATAAATAAACAAAAAAAGAAAGATTTATAAAAATTGAATATTAAAAATAATATCATAAGAAAAAAAAAACACGTTAAAATTATTAAATATAAAACATAAAAAATAAATTTGAAAATATCAACTTGTAGCTACTAGGTGGAGTCAGAAAGCACACACAGTCGGGTTTTCCATAGAGGCGCTTTGACCGCCGAGGGGGGAGGGGGATGGTTGCAGCGGGTTTTGCGTCGAGACGGTCGGGCAGGCGGCCAGGCGGTGTAACGGCCGGGGAAACCGCCGATGGGAGCTGGTGTGGGTGTTGCAGTGCGTTGGGGGGCGGCAACTTCTTCACCTTCAGTTCAGATGGAGAAGGAGGGGTTAAGGTGTTTTTATATCCTCCAAAACGGTGTCATTTTGATGCAAGAAGCATCAAAACGACGTCGTTTCGATACTGTAAAAATTTTTAAAAAAAAAAATTAATTAAACCGTTCAGTTCGCAAGTCAGACCGTCGATTCAACCAGTCCGATTCCAGTTCAACCTATTTCCGAGCCAATTGATCGGACCAGACCGGAACCGTGACCAGGCCAACAGGTTGGACTGGCCGGTCTGGTCCGATTTTTAAAACCATGAAGAGCATCTCTAATTGGTTCTGGTTTTTTGTTTGTTGCTTTTCCAAGTGGTTCTGAAGCCGTTGCAGGTGCTTTTGAACAGTCAAGGACAGAGCCACCACCGGGGCTTGGAAGGAAGATGAAGTATTTCCTCAAGTGAGAATGGGGCTTTTCACTCATCTTTCCACAAATGGCACCAGTGTTGTGTCCCTAAAAAATCTTTAGCTTAGCCTTTATCTACTTATGTAAGGTTCAGTTATATCACGTGTCGTATGCTTAGCAAAAAGTAACGAAAATAGACTTTCCTGATTCTTGACAAGATGAGTTTTGTGTCCTTTAGTAGATGAGTGTCATGTCCTTTGAATCAAACCTTCATGTACAAAACTCATGTTTATAGGACAAATTAAACCAAAGCATGTTACCAGGTACACGAACTTTTAGTGGCCCCTTGATTTACTAGTCTTTTAAAATTTTCCCATTTTATAATTTAATCTGTTTAATGGATGTTTTGTTTCACTTTAAGCTCCTATTTTGATGATATAAACTACCAATATCAAATTTTGTCCAAACAATCAAAAGCAGAAAGATTATTTTTAGATGAGCCCAAACCTATGTGATTGTGTGATGGCTATATTATTATGATTGTAAGAGATGATCTTTTGACAGCTAAAGCATGTTAGCGGTGATTGAGACGACCCCTGCAATGACTCAATATGAAGCATGTGTAAATACATTGATATTTGTGCATTTTACGTGTATTTTTACCTGACTTCAACATGATATACATCAAATTACTTTCTAGTTCTTCTCTTTGTGCTTCAAATTTTGTTACCTTGTCCTTATTTTGTACTCACTCTAAAACCTTACAGGGTTACATAATGCTATTATATTGTCTCTTTGCTCTCTCCTAAGTGATGGGAGTATCTTGACTTGTTAATAGAGCCATGGATTTCTTGACATTTAATTTTTTTGAATTTTTGTTGATTTCTAATTTGACTTCCTCAATTTGCAGATATTTCTGGAAGAGAAATACGTTACACTGTTTCTGCAGAGGTATGCCTTTAACTACAAGGTTGATGAATGTGCTTCAGTGACGAGTTACTTGTCTTGCAGAATAGCTGCAGCTTAATTGCATGATGGACATTGTTTTATTAAGTACATGGTTATTAAATACATGTTACATAGCTCCATGTCTTTGCATAAAAATTTTGAACACATTTTATTGTTGGTTGGGTTTGGTGGTGTTGTAGAAGAGAGATCAAGGCACTCATTGTGAAGTGCTAAAAAGGGCCAGGATCATCCATTTAGTCATCCGAGAATTGCTGAAATGATTAGATAGCATCATTGACTAACCAGGACCTACACTCCCTTCACTGCCTTGGGTCTGGGAAGAATATCCGGAATGGGAATGTGAATGGTTATATTTATTTTTGGTAGATAAGGTTCTTTATTTACACATTTCGTTGACTGGATCCAACAGTTCATAGATTTTCATTCATGGATTATGTTGGAGTCCAAAGGGATTCTTCTATAGATATTTTATAATACAACTCTAGACGAGATGTTATTATATCACTTGATCCTTTAGGATGCTAAAGTGAACAAATCATTGAGAGAAAAATAATGGATGGAATTTTTGTTTCTTGGTGGAGCTGTCCTATTTAGGTTTTGTTGTCCTCAATCAATGGACATACAGATATATGTATACTTCTATGAGTGGGTGTGTGTCCTCTATTCGCCTTTTTGGTTGAGGAAAGGATGAACATTGGGACACAGAGATGATTCTTAGGGTTCAGAGGCGGGCCTTGCACAACCCCATATGCCTAGGTTGTTGATGACTATCAAGAGTCATATGTCATATGTATGATTCTGATTTGAGCAATTTGCCTCTGGGACTGGATTAGAGACCCATCACATGCTCCAAGAACAGGTGGTGTATGAGTTTGTCTCCATTTACCTAGGGATTTGATCAGACACATGCTGGGTTTGTTGGAAATATGTATGTTTTCCCTGTGTGTTTTTAGCTATTTTGTTGGACCATAGGAGGAGATTTTTAAGGTGTTATCTGATTCTTTGCAAAACTTCAGATAGTGTCAATTAACAAATACCCAAATGATGAAATATTGAAGTTTGTCAAGGTCTGCGATCATGTGTTAAGACAAAGTAGTTTCACGTTAGCTCATGGTAATTTGATTAGGTAGCATTACCTTGTTGAAAAGTCTTGTTTATAGCCAACTATGAGATATTAAACCCTTTTATGATCAGAGAAATGCATGAGTTTTCTACAAGAGATAATCCTGAAGGATGAAAAACACCAAGTTGAACTTCACTTCTCAAAGAAGATGGGCTCTAAAGCCAATTCCTTGACTTTTGTGCTTAGTTTACAACCCCAACATTTTCCATGCTTATCTCTACTAAGAATAAAGTACAGCTTCCTTATCTCTTGAACATAGTTATCGAATCCAAATTGACCATCAACCTGTTTTGACCGGATCACAGATCAACTGCTAAAATTGCAGGTTTGACTCTGTTGGCCCAGTTCTCATATGAAGAGGAAAGATACAAGAAGCTTCAGATGAAATAAAAGTCCGATGCTAACATGCTGGTTCAAAGTTCCTCAAATTAAATTAGAAGATTCAAGTTTTGATTCTTCCAGCACCTCACCCTTGACATTTTATTTATGATCTGGTTGTAAAGCTTTATGGTGTGCTTGTAGCGGTTGACTGATTGCTCCATTTTCACTGACCAACTAGCTAGTCTGGTCCAAGCCAGATAACAAATTATTTGAATGTCAACTTCTTCAGGACCTTATTTCAATATGTACATGTTAGCATTAGGAATCGGCAATTTCTCTTCAAACTTGATAATCCTTCTTTTCTTAATCATTTGTGTCAATGCAGGATATTAGAAGAGAGCTGAACATTGAGCCATTTGTAAAATTAGATGGAATTATGACTGAAGAGTCAGAAGCCCAAAATGCAAAAGTAAGTATTGCTTTGCTGTAGTGGCCAATATTCATTGTTATACTCTGGGAATCTGTAGCTCATAATAAATTTACATTTACAGACAAAGGGAAGATGTGATCGATGCGAAGAAGACACTTGGCTCTATTATTACACCAGACAAGTAAGTATACGTCTAGGCCTTTAGCTCCCATACTGTTGATCAAGAGGAGGGGAGGGGGTTCCTCCCTCTCCCCTCCTCTTCATGTTTAAATTTCCACTCATTTCTTATCTTACTTTTTCTCTACACAGTTGAGATCTGCGGACGAAGGACAGACCATTTTTTATGAGTGCACTAAATGTGGACACAAGTGGTCACAGAATACATGAGATGATCTCTCCGCATACGAAGGACAGCGACCATTTCTGGTGACTTAGTTTGTTGGCGGATGAGGATGATGAACTGGCAATATGAAGAATTGAACTAGTCTTGTACTTCATTGAACTGGCAATACATGCACGGTTTTGTACTTCAAATTATGAAATACACTTGAGTTTTTTTTATACATTATTACCACCTGGGGGTGGAGGATCCTTGGAAGAAGTATATGATATTATTTTAGCTCTGCCATTTGGTTTTATGAGAGTGGAGAGGAGGTTAAATTAGATATATAATAAAGATCCTTCAAACCATTGCACACTTATATATATATATATATATATAAGATCCGAAAATACATTTAATTAGATAACAAGAAAACTACATAGAAAGTAAACATAAAAGGGCTCTCGCCCAAGGCTTGGCTCCTAGCCTCTCCAAGCCTCCTTAATACACGCAAGTGAGTACTTTTCATTTTTGTGCACCCCAATTCAAAAACACAGGTGGTGATCACAAACATTTTGGGAAACAAAAAACAACAAATAAGTTACACAACGCAATCTTCAGAGGATACCCTCGATTTATGCTGTTATTTACACACAACACCCTCACTTCGTTTTCAAATTTCAATAACAAGAGCCTGCATAGAGAAAGACGAGCGTTTTCATGGGAGTCGTAAAAGTCGACGGAGATTGTCCGTCGCACCGGCATCTATTCCGGCAGCTTCGGCTTTGCAACTGAGCTTCGGCCTGAGAGAGAACTTGGGTAAAGGCAAACTGCTCGGAGGAGGGGAGAGTGTGAACACCGAACCGGAAAACTTATCCATATCTTCAATAACAATATTTCCTGATGTCAAAATCCTAGAAACTGCGTCTTTCGGAAGATCCTTCGGATCCGGTCCTAGCCTGTTAGTGGATGCTGCCATTACCAAACCATCTGATACTGCTGCTGATCTTGAATTTTCCTTCTTAGGACTTCTACTGGAAGGCTTTGATTTCTTCGGCGTTAGAGATTGGTCTCTGATTTTGTTCTTTTTGTTGATGGGAGGGCTTCGTGAAGGAAGAGAAGCGTAGGTTTTGGGGGCTGGTAGGGGAAGGAGAGGTGGTTGTTGATGATGAGGATGATGAGCGAAAAGCAAAGCTGATGAGTGAAACGAGGAGGAAAGAGAAGGAGGAGGCGCTAGCAAGAGACCGCCATGAATGTTTCTCGAAGGAGAAAGGTTTTCAGAAGGTTTGGAAATGAATCGGCGGTTGTTTCTCTTAGGGTTTCTAATTTGCCTGTATGGAGAAATGGAGTGTTTCGGTGAAGAAGGAACGAGAACTGCCTCCATAGTCAGAGATCTTGACAGTGTACAAAGATCTGAAAATTGATAATACCAAAGGGAAAAAAAAAAGGCGATGATCTCAAAATAACACGATCAATAGCCTGCTGTGCGAGTGGAAAATCGATGAAGATTTTCTCGAGAAAGTTGGTAATAACATCCAAAACTAAGAGAAGAAAAAAAGAACTAAGAAAACTTTATACAGAAGAAGAAACAGAACATAAACTCAAATCATAAAACCCGAAGCTTCATACAAGAACCGTCTGCTGACAGACCCTCTCGAATCTATTGTTTGGTTTCAAAGAAAACGATAATCCGAAAAATAAAATCCCTTGAGAGGACAAAAAAAGAAAATTATATAACAAAAATCAAAACTTCTAATCTGTAGAAGGGGTCATAGAAACCTAAAGAGCTTGGGAGAGAGGTTGTGTATAGAACTTACACGAATCTGTTCGTCAACTCGGAACCTCCATTTATAGAAGAAAGCTGTAACGGCTACTTTATTTTAATTCATTTAATTTTTTTTTTTAATTTAAATTTAAAACTATTTACTCCAAATTTGCCGACAACCGCTGGGGTCGGTTACCCATCGGTCGAAGACCAGAGTGACCACGGGGCGGCAACCGCCGATGCGATATTGACCGTAGGATCACGCTTTTGAAGTATCCGTTGGGATGATTGTGGTCGTTGATCATCTCCTCGGGTTCCTCGAAGGTGGTATGAAAGGAAGGTGGGAGGAAAAATCCTGGCCATCCACGTTTTAGGCCTAGTGGGGCCCATTAGTACGTAGCTTTGGTTGGTTCTTCGTGGGGGAAGGTGAGATATTTTTGGGGAAATGGAGTGGTTCTATTATAATACACTGCACCCTCTATAGCCGATGACGTCATCTATTTTGAGGCCACCTCTGAAAACAAATGCGTTTTTGTTAACAAAAAAACAAAGCATGGTTGCGTGCAGAGTAGCCTAGTAGCCTCGGCTCTGGGGCGTGGTGGGGAAGGCCTGTTGGAGCGACTCGGGGGATTAAGACCTGTGAATGTATGGGCGCTGTGACAACAACGTGAGATCTCTCAAGACTGTACTGGTGTCTGGCGTTTCTGTTTAGTTTGGCACTCTTCCTTGTCGCGCGTGCTATTCACGGTTCAATATCAGCCTGTCGTCCCAAGAGTACTCAAATTGTTAGTCGAATAATCAAAATCAATTCTAATAATTATAATCTGTCTCTAAGTTTGATTGATGGTGACCAATTTCATTTGTTTAATACTATAGAGAAAGAAAAAACCAAGATATCAAATTATTCCATAGAAATCCAAATATGTGGTGGGCCTCGCCCAACCCGGGTTGATGTTCAACAAGAACCTAAGATCCCACTCATTATAGTTGGCTTCCTAATTGCCGGCCAAACAAAAACTGGCAAAGCCTCATAATTTGAAAACTCAGATTTACATGTAAGGCCCTCCCCCAAATCCAACCTGCCATTTTTATCACCCGAAGGCCAACCTAGGCTGGCGCAATTAGGAATTTGTAACCACAGAGAACTAGTTTTTGTCCTAATTAACATGTAGGGGCAACTTGTATTGTTATTTTAACTTTTCAATTAGTTATTTTTCATCTCAATTATATGTAACATATTTTATAATTATATGAATATTTTAAAAATACTATAAATAAAAAAAATGTTTAGGAAGAGGAAATATAAGGTCCCACGGCAGCATCATGATCATCGATGGCAATGATTCTTAATCAGTGGGAGGAAAAAGGAGTTAACAAAAGGGGAAGGCGTTTGAAGGCAACTTTACCAAACCCCATGGTCCAACTTTTTAAAGCGACTCGCCCCCTCCTGGAGGGCGAGCGCAATAGGTTCAAGAAAAGACGATATCAGCAGGTGGGAACCGGCAACTCGCATTTTCATAGCTCGTGTCGTACACGCGCTTCGGGTATGCTTTGGGGCAGCTTTTTGCCCCGATTTTGATATCTTCAAGGTGACGTGAGTTTGGTAGTTAATACAAGCACCGACCCATTTGATTAAAGCCCACGTTCCACGTATATTAATTATTATTGTTAATGAAAAGATCTTGTCACTTTGAAAAGTTAGAGAGGCCAATAGAAACGTAACACGTGCAGGTGTTGGATTTTTGTGGCCTCAAAAAAAAATTATATTTAGTTTGGCACTGTCCTAGTGGGCTTTCTTCAACTTAAGGTAACCGTATGGCATCTTCATTCTTTATTGTTCTGATAATCACACATGGGCTTTTCTTAAAGAGAAACGAACTTGAACACATCATGTAAAGGAAAGCAGGGAAAATTTGGCCACAAAGTATTATCATCTCAATAAAGAAGAGAGGGTCGGTTTCTTAAAAGAATGGTCAAATGATAAATTACCCAATTTTTTTAACACTTCTTGTTCAGATCCGAGTCACGGTGTTTGGTGTTCCTTCAAAGTTTCTCATGCTAAGTCATCGCTTTTGTAATTGGTACGGGGTAAAATCACATTTGGGCTTTTCCAAATGAAAATTTTGATATGTCAATATAGCTGGGCGGGCCTGTCTGCTACTCACCTTATAATTCTGGTATTCTTGGGGCCCAATGTTGGGCCCAATGGTTCTTGTTCATAAAAGAGTCATCTGGGCTACTCCATTGTTATATAGGCCTTTATAGCTTCAGAATTGGGCATGCAGTTGCTGGACTTGTACTTGTGCCACAAGCTGTGGGGTCTACTCGCTCCAGGACCTGGACTGCGCCCAAGATTGTCAATGGGGCTTCTCACAAAGCCCAAATTGATGGACAGGAAGTCAAAAAGATTCTCCCGGCATCTAAAATTGCAAACAAATAGTGCCTAGCGTATGGGGGTTTGTGGCCCTTCCTTTGACCCATTGAGTTGGATGTAGCCCCCCCCAACTTGTCCAATTCTTGAGCCGCAATAAGAAGGAGCAAACCGTGTTTGGGCCTTGGCTATTAATGCCGACCTCCACTATGTTTTCAGACACTCCAAACACCAAGGTATTAAAAAAAATACAACAATTTTAAAAATGTATTTATTAAAATTTAACACTTTTGAAATTATTTTTAAATTTACAACACTTTTCATAAACCCCATTAAAAATTATTTGTAGTCGAATTTTAAAATTGTCTTTAAAAAAATAACTTTCATATTTAAACCGACTGATATTATCGATCCAATGAATGTCCTTCTCAAATTTCTATATATTTTCAAAAATCCTAAAATACCGTTTTACACACTTCGGCTTCAAACAGTAATTCAACATTTTTTTTTCTTATTAATTTAATTTAAAGTTCAAACTCATCATACACTGGATGAATATGCATGTAAACCCAAGTGTAGCCGATTTCCACTTGAGTTCAGTACATTTATAACGAACCTAATGTTAGGGGGTGTGTCGTATGGTCTGTCTCCAAACACTGCAAGGAAATGTTTGGTCTGTCAATCTTTACATTGACTGGTAGATCATAGATAAAGCCATCAAGTCTAAAACGATAAAGGCCGACACATGTAAGCCTCCACTCTCTGATGTTGCCGTCTCCCATTTCTCACATGATACTTTTTCAGTTTTATTTAACATATAGAGCCGTTTGTCCTAGCTGGATAGGCCCTCTCCTGTCTCCCGTTGCCCCCACCGCCCGCCGGCCCTCCCACCTCTCTCTTATTTCTGAAAATGATTTTTGTTTGGATTCTAACCACAACCATTCTTATCTCTTCCTCCCTTCCCTCCCTCCTTTTAAGGGTCACTCTCCCTCCACATCTTCTCATAAGTCATAAGTCACACCCTAGATATTTATATATTTTAGGTATGGATGTTGTCTGAATTTCAAGTTGCCACCTCATTTGATCGTCTGTTGGACTTCCCGCAAGTCATAACGATTCATGATGAATAAAGACAAAGAAATAGGAATAGACGGAGAACACACGGAACGCACACGAATCTCACACGTTTGTTAATTTCTATGCAAATTTTATATTTCTTAATTTATATGATTTTTAAATAAAATACAATTATGCTCGAACCCGTCCTATAAGAAAGCATATCAAATTTGGGTCTACCAATAGTGCCAAATTTTGTCGCCTGTGTTGTGAATGATGATGAGGGTGAGGGAGGAGGGGTTGCTTTCAAAGACTTTAGAAACCCACCATTATGAAATAAAAATGGTGGTGGTAAGCTCAATCAAGAGGGATGTAATGGTATGAGGTGTACTAAAATTGTGAGGAAGATGTATTAAATGGATCATGAGTTTCCCAACTCACACCTGTCTACTACTCAGTTTTGACAGTTGTCTAACTTTTCTCTTTCTCTCTATCCAAACATCTCCATGTATGATAAAAGAAAAGTTTGGCTTGTCCTGTGGGAGACGTCCACAAAGTTGTCCTATTTGTGAGCATTTAACACCATAACCACCAAAAAGTAGAAACTGCAGATGGGTTGTTACTGATTTTAGTCTAGCTTTGATTTTGTATGGTTAAAGGATTAATTTAACCCAGAATAAATTCATGAAAAACAAATTAAATTTTTAGCCAAAATGGTCTCTTTTTTTTGCCAAAAAATATTAAATTTGGACATTCTTTGAAACTTTATTCAATCTAGCTCCCTATGGCCATGTGAGTGTCATGTTGAATTTTTTTTTTTTTTTCAAAATAATATTCTAATTCAAAATAAAACAAAATTATAGAAGAAAAATAAAAACCATGGCAAAATTAAGAACCCGATTTGAAAACAAAAAACTGTTTTTAAAATTTTATAACACTGTTTAATCATTTATTTTTATAAACAATTTTTAAAAATAAAGTAAAATATAAAATATTTTTTAAATAATAAGTATGAATTATTTTTTATTTAAAAATAAATAAAAAATAAAAACATGGGTCTATCTTCTAAAACTTGTTTTTAAAAATTGTATTTTATTTTTTAACTTAAAAATAGTTTTTCAAAATAAGTTTTAAAAAATATAGTTAAACAAACCCTTATATTACAATAAATTTGCACTTAAAATATATTTTGATAAATACAAAATATGAATTGTATCTTTAAACTGTGATCTAAGTGAAGTCGTATTTTCAAAATGCGGTTTCAACCTCATTTAAAAAGAAAAATAAATTATGTGAGTATAAGAAATGACTATTTTAGATAGTGTGTAGAAGTGATATTTGTTTTGAGATGAGGTTATTTTTTCCCAAAATTCATATAAACTCTGCCCCACTGCTAGGAGTGAGTTTTACTCAGAGTAGGGCATATCTGACATATGGGTCCTCTCCATTATCAAGTTATCAACCCACTTTACATTCTCATAGTTTGCACTCCACGAAATGCAGGGGAATTGAGATGAACAAAACTTATTACTTGGGCAATCTTGCAATATTTTTACATGAGTGATCCTGTTTTTTCTTTATTTCCATTTAAATAATATATATATATGTTAACTTTTCTTTAAACTTAATATATTCGATATAAAAAAATAATGAATACTATATTTCATTACTTATTTTATATAATATCGAGTATATATTCTATTATCAATGAAGGGATAACATATCAATCAAATATGTCGTGCTAAAGTTATGCTCTAAAAAAATGAAAGACAATTAACATGCAATCGAGAAAAAATGGTCAATCCTAAAAAATAAATAAAATTGGAATGAAAAGTGAGCATGAGTTGCTCCATGTATGGGCATGACTACCAATTATGGAGATGGAATTTAATATGAGATATTATTCTTACCTAGAAAGGGAAGATGAATCTCTCCACTATCCCAAAAATGAATGTACAATCTTCCAAGGCCCCTGAGATCATCACATTTGGCAAATTAAGATATGGCCTTTTGTATCATCCCATTTGGCTTGAAATCCAGAGCTTTGAAGAAAAAAAAAGCACATATTCTTTTCAATGAAATAGGAGGACCCACTAACGTCAAATAAAATCAAATCAACCATGCCCACTCCCAACCCACCCTCTCTGCATTCCACATGCAATTGGTGGAGCCACACAAACAAAATTGAAAAAAAAAAAGAGAGAAAAAAAACCCTAAATCAAATAACAAAATATCAAATTTTTTTAACCCATAATTGCAAATTGTTCTAGTAATCATTTATCTCCTTTTCAATTTTCTCATCATCAAGTTCTCTTCTTCTAGTTCAACTTTTGGTCTTCCCATGTCACACCCATCAATAACTTTCAAGCATTTTATTTTAATATAAAGAAAAATATAAAAAATGATAAAAATTGAAGGAGAAGCCAACCCTCACGTGACATGGCATGATTCTTTTCTTGAAAAAAATGGATAGCTGCGTGAAATGTGGGAGGTTAGACAGATATCCCAAGTCAATACCAAATCCAAATGTCGGCAAATGGATACTTTTTCTTTCAGTATTGTGTATTAAAATTTTTATTGTTTCCCACAAAGAAATTTCAAAATCTGTCTTTTTTTTTTTCCTTAATACGAGACTGTAGCTGACAGTAACAGGAAAGATGAAGGAGATTTTAAAAGCACAGAGACGGATGAGGGAACCCCACCATCGCCGTTACCGACAAGTGCCAAAGTTTCACGCGCCTTGAGTAATAATTTCTTTTTTTCAAAGCCGTTGTGTGGATCCAAAGGGTCACTGATTGGCTAAAGAATAAATGCTCCTTTATTGCCCACTGATGCCAAATTAAGATACATTGTCTTACCACTCGCAAACGGCTTCTTTCTACTCTTACTCAACAAGGCAGATTTCATGATATTTTCTTTAAAGAAAATGACATGGGAATTGCATTTTCTGGGAGGTTGAGTTAGTTTCTTTCTGGGTTTTGGGTTGAAGGGACGAAGAAGGAAGAGGGTTTTTGGGATTAGTTGGGACTGGGGAGAGAGTGGATTGGTGATTTTTGTTGAAGTGAGAGAGGATTGAAGATGGGTATTGTGAGTACAATACTGGGTTTTTGTGGATTTGGTGTGGGGATCTCAGTTGGGCTTTTGATTGGGTATTACCTCTTCATCTACTTCCAACCCACTGATGTGAAGGTCAGTTTCTTCTTTCTCTCTGTTATTTTCTCCTCTCCATCTCACACATATTTTGTTTTTGATTTCAATCTGGGTTCGTTCTATGATTTTCTTGGCTCTGTTTTGTTCAGATGTTTCATTTTTTAGGTTTTCAACTCTGTACTAAAGTGGGTGCTTTCCAATTTGGGTGTTTGTTCGTTTCTTTTTCCTAGGTTGATCTGAAAACTACAGGAAAACGTAGGGTAAAGATTGTCTCCTTATATACAATCAAAGAAATGATGTATGATTTAGTATGCCTCTTTCTGCGTTGTCTTCACCAGCCAAGTGTCTATGTTTAATTGTTTGAGTTCACATATTCTACTCTGGCTTGCTTTAAAAATCAAAAAAGAAAAACTGAAATGGATTTGTTTCCATTATCTCGGTGATGCATTCCATTATGTCATTAGATGTCGATCACAATTTGCTTAGGCGTAGGTCTTTCTTGAATAGGATTTGGTAGTAAACTTTTTTGGAGAGCCAGAGATCTAAACTTAAGATAGGAAGAGGATTAGGGGGTCCTATAATTTTTTTTCTTTCTTGTTATTGTGTGGTGGGTTTTGTCTTATTCTATGTAGTGGGTATACATTAGAATGGGAAGACGTTGAAACCAAAGGTGCAAGTTCTTACACCTAGTAATATCCGCATTATAATGGATCAGGACGGCAGGTGGTTCCATTGTCTGTGACATTTGAAAATTACTATTGCATTGTTGTCTGCAGAAATTATTATTGAACTGGGCCAGTTTAATTGAGTTCATTGCTCTTCTAGGCTTTTATCTTTAGGATGTTTTCAGTCATCAAAGATATGTCTGAATTGTTTTGACATGAAAATATGGAAACTAATTTAGATATGAGGCACTGCCAAATTTCGGACTTGACTTTGGAGCTTGTAGATGCTTTTTACCCATGGCTTCTGGAAAATGAATAATTGTGTGGGAAATAATAACTAAAAGTTTTAGTTGATATGAGAATTGTGAAATACATGAAAAATGCAATGCGAAAGAGCTAGTAAGTGACAAATAGAGAAAAGCAGAACAATGAAAATGGTCTTGGAGATCACAATTTGTGAGTTCTTCAGTAGTGTTTGCCATTCATTTCTTTTTGTGGTCTCCTTGTTATTTTTGGTCCCTCACCCACAAGATACCTTTTACATTTTTCAACTTCAGTGGAACTGGAAGAGAGCTCCCATTCTAAAAATATGCTTGAGCTCTAGTTCTTGTGATAATCATGTATTTTGGCAATTACAGATGAGCTATTTGAAACTATGCTCTGAGGTCATTCACTTTCACTTTCTGTCTTGTTGCCAATAACTTTAAGAGCCCTTTAAGTTTTTTTCTTTTTCGTTTTCTTTTTCTTGTTATTTTTTTTCAGCATATGAATTGTTTCTGAGTGATACCATATGGAATGGGTTTGCAGTTTACTTCCAGACAGGTTGCTAGCAAAGTGTGTTATTGTCTTTTCCTTTTCATTTATTATTATCATTATTGTCTTTTCATTTATTATTATCATCCATAACCATATGATTTCTTTCTCCGTTTCTGAATGTGGATTTCTTTCTTAAGTTATCATGACATACTATTTTTGCCAGCATTCTGGAATTTGCCAGGACAACAACTTTAGGGAATCTGAACTTCAAAGGACACAGGGTTTTCAAGTGTCATATCTAGACATGTGGCATATATTTAGTGGCATATGGCAACATTTTTTGATATATTTTGAGTTACATTTCTTTGCTTTTCTTTTGTGTTTGGGGGTTCGGGGGTTGGTTTAGTTTTTTCTATTAAACATTTAGGTATGGCAGCAATGTCGGTTGAACTTGGGTATTTTGGTAGGATAAAGCTTGTATGATGATGATTGTGAAAGTTGTCTTAATTATTTTTTTCTTTGGGTTTTGATAGTCTGTACTCTATTTTTGGTAAAATATTTTTCGTTCCTTCATGACCTTTATTAGCTCTGGATCTCAGATAATATTTGTTTAGCAAACCAGAAGTATGTTTGTTGCTTTTAAGAGAAAAAGCCTTTCAATTTTCATATCTACAAGCAAGAAGGTACTTCCAAATTACCAATCAAATAGTTCTCTTTGCTGTGCTGATAACCATTTTTTCTGTCAATCATCACCTTAACATGCATACTTATGATGGGAGGATACAGACTGGATAAGTTACAATCATATTTTGGGATAGGGTCATTTCTGTTATTTCAAGTTAGGCCATTTGATCAGCAGTCACCTGCACATGTAGTCCACTCTGCTCCACTTCTTTACTCTTTCATTTTTTGAAACCTTTTGCTTAGTTTGTGGCTTTAGTGCCATGTAGATTAGTGAGAGAAGTTACGGAAAGGAAACATAAAATAATATACAATGTGTTTCATGTTGTGACTAATTATGCTATGAGTTGATTTTATTCTCATTTCTTTGGATTTTGATTTA
Source organism: Vitis rotundifolia (assembly GCA_030254885.1). Taxonomy (NCBI): domain Eukaryota; kingdom Viridiplantae; phylum Streptophyta; class Magnoliopsida; order Vitales; family Vitaceae; genus Vitis; species Vitis rotundifolia. The sequence goes on along the minus strand of CM058168.1, from coordinate 12,023,636 downwards.
TTCAGGATCCTATAGTTCGTCCTCTAGTTGAACAAGATTCAAAAACTCTGCAACGTTTGCTTCCAGAGATACCCCAATGGGTGAAAAATCCAGATTATGATCGAGTATGCTATTATTTTTTCAGAATTATCTATTCATACAATCTAAATCATAAGTACCAGCTGCACAGTTTAGCTTTAAGAACATGATTCTTATAAGTTTTCTCTTTGTGAAGGTTGACTGGCTTAACAAATTCATAGAAAATATGTGGCCTTACCTGGACAAGGTATGTGTGCCCTTTTATGGTGTTTGGATCTTCTTTAGTTGCAATCTCTTATCTTTTTGTATCAAGTATTGATTTGTCAAGTTCCATAGGCAATTTGCAAGACTGCGAAGAACATAGCAAAACCTATCATTGCTGAGCAAATTCCAAAATACAAAATTGATTCAGTTGAATTTGAAGCACTCACCTTGGGCTCCCTACCACCTACATTTCAAGGTTCTCTCTCTCTCTCTCTCTCTCTCTCTCACACACACACACACACATGTAATGCCTTATAACTATGTCCAGTGTGCATTTTTTTGCCAAATGAACTTGTAATTATTTTTTTAAGTTAGGATGGGATGGCAGGTGGAGCAACATCCTAATATCTTCAAGCCCAAAGCATCATTCCTGGACAAATTATTTGTGCTGATAAGAAATGATTTCATTTGTATTCATGGCATTTGATGGTTAAATCATGGCACAAAAAAGAACCATGGATGCTCTAATGAGGAGTATTCTGATAAATTTCTTTCATCTAAAAACTTGTGACCCATTCCACTAAAACCTTGCTATGATAATCCTTTATCCTTATCTGCTCATGTATGTTGGAAGCTTGGGCAGGCGGTTGCTGACATCCAGAAACTAATTAAAGCTTCTTGTGCCAGCTGTGTCCTGTGAAATTCTGTTAACTAGTTTATGCAAGGAGAATTTATTCTTTCATATTTTAGTAGCCATTTGGAAATTTTTTTGTTAGGTGCAATAAAAATGGTGAAAATGCTATAAGTGGGTGTTGAGGGTTTTTTTTTTTTTTTTTAACTGTATTTTCTTTTCTTTTTTTTGTTTCTTTGAATTGAATCTTAACAATAACTAATTTGCATCCAAATGATGTAGCTTGGACAAGTATGACGTTTAATCCTGCAGAATATTTGACTTTTAGATCTCCTAATGTTCAAATGCCATGTGTTTTATTTGCATCATTATATATATTCAAGAGTGGCGAACACATTACATTGGAACTATACATGTGAGAAAACAAAAGATGCAACCTACAGCAGCCAGAACCCTACTCTAGAACTTGGAGCACAACCACTCTATAATATCTACCAAGGATAGTGCACCCATTTGACTATCAACTAGAAGATACCCACGAGACCACATGTATAGATTACATAAGAGGGAGGCCTTAAGAGATTAGATTGTGCATTGCACACCTTTTAAAGGTTCTTTGGTTGTATTTCTTCTGGATTGTCTAGAAAAAGCCAAGAGTTGTTCTACCGAGCCTTTCTTCTCTCCTTCCTGCAAAGCTGGTATCCCAGCGCATTAACAAGTTCTATACCCAATATGGGAGGACCCATGAAATGTCAAATAAAGAGACTTAGAAAGTGCCATAATTTTCTAGCTTTCCCACAATGGAGGGAGAGATGGTGTCCTAATTCTTCTACATTTTTGCACATACAACAATAACTTGTCAGAAACGATCCTCTGCTTTTAATCTAATCTATGGTTAGAATCCTTCTCCAAGCCGCTTCCCATGCAAAAAAGAAACTCACTTTGGTAGGAACCCAAGAGCCCACACTATTTTTTAGGGGAAAGGCACTTCACCTTCTACTTCCAAGGCAAAATAGAAAGACTTCACCAATAATTAGTCACTTTTGCTAGCCCTTCATACCATTTTATCATCCTCTCCTCTATTTTTACCTAACACATGTAGCTTTAGAAAAAACTCCTCAATAGTATCCATCGCCCAATCTTAAAAGTGCCTTAAGAAGCACAGGTTCTATGTGACCATCCCACCCTTAACCTCCTGAACATCATCCACCCAAGCCTCTTTGAAAGTTGCAAGGGTGGATAGCAATGGAAAAGAATCCTTTAATGGTATATCATTGCACTACACATTGTGCCAAAATTTTATTCTTCTCTCATGGCCCTCCTCAAATCTTGTTTTGGATTTAAAATTTCCCCACCCTTTTCTAATTGATTTCCATAACCCCACACCATAACCTTGTCCCTACTCGAGAGTACCATCCTCCTGGTTCTTCTCTAAACCTTCCCAGTATAAGCTTTCTCCAAAGCATATTCCTTTTCAAGGTGAATCATTGACACCATTTATCTAGAAGTGCCTTATTGAGAATGGACAAATCCTTAATGCCTAAACACCCATTCTTTTTATCTTTGCAAATAGTTGACCATTTCAATAGATGTGGTTTTTTCTTAAGAACCCCTCCCCCCTATAAGAAATCCCATTTTTCACATCACTTCCAAGAGGAAACTCCAATATAATTGTATGCAACTATTGTTGTTTAACTGAATGTAACCTTAGAACTTATTGTTTGACTTGTAGTAGCATATTTGAGGTGGCCTGTTGTGTGAAATTATCACAGTTGGGTTAGTAGTACTGTTCTTCATTCTTCTGTTGTTACTTGGGTAGACTAATAGACTGTCTGTGGTCATACATTTAGAGTTGAAATATGGCAATTTCTCATTCTTGGAGAATCTTTATTAGCAAGTTTCCTAACATTCAGTTTATGCCATTCATTTTCTTAGCTAAGTTATTAAGGAAAATGTTATACCTTTTGTGTTTCTTTCTTCCTTTTGTTGGTTTTTTAATCTCCACAGTATTTAGTAGTACATTGCTCACGTTTGATTTGTATTCATGTCAGGAATGAAAGTCTATGCTACTGATGAAAAGGAGTTGATCATGGAACTATCCATGAAGTGGGCAGGGAATCCTAACATCACTGTTGCAGTAAAAGCATTTGGGTTGAAAGCCACTGTGCAGGTATTGGCTCTTATGATTGTCAATGAAAATAAACTAACATCACTGTTATATGATGTGATGAGTGGGAGAGGGAAGTTATTACTGCATGCTAGATAGAATATAGTATGAATTATTGATTCCTTCAGAGTATTTCAGGTGATTGATTTGCAAGTATTTGCTGCTCCTCGCATCACCCTGAAGCCTTTGGTTCCATCATTTCCTTGTTTCGCCAGTATATTTGTGTCTCTCATGGAGAAGGTGTGTTGCAACAATTTTATCAATTAAGCAATCATCTTTATTTGGACGAGCATATTTTGTGCTGAGGAATCTTTTTATATGATTTGGTGCTTAACACACTCAGTTCTGGAATATCTACTGTGTCTTGATGATGATGTAGGCAGCCTTAAGATTAAACTTGAGGATTTTTTATTTTTTAAATGTCAACAAATTTCACCTAAATCTTTTGTCCAAGATAATCTATGATTCTATAATATTGTGCACAAATACCGGAATCAGTATTTGGTTATATCTAAAGTCAGATAGTTTTCGCTCTTGCATTCTCTACTATTTATTATTACTATTACTGTTGTTGCTGTTGTTGTTGTCATTATGATGATGATGATGATTGTGATTATAATTATTATTATTTTCTAATTTTGCAGCCACATGTTGACTTTGGACTAAAGCTGCTAGGAGCAGACGTAATGGCCATTCCTGGCCTGTATCGGTTGGTGCAGGTATGATTCTTTTAGTTGCCTCATTGGATGTTCCTTTTTCAAAATAATATAGCAAGAAGAAAACTAGTGACTTCTATGTTCTTGTTTTTATTCTTGGTGGCCTATCCAAATTCTTTGTACTTAGGCTAATTTTTTGTTTTGTAATGACTGCATTGTAAAGATAGTTTTTTTTTCCTCCAATGCCATAAAGCACAGAATATAAGATCTAAATAATCTCATATATGTGGAAATTTGTCCATTGTGCAGTATTCTTAGGTCATTTTTTCTTTTTAATTATTCTATTAGAATTTATAGATTTGTATTTTGTAATTCTGTTCTAGTTCCTCATTATTCCTTTTTCTGCAGGAGCTTATCAAAGATCAGGTTGCAAATATGTACCTATGGCCCAAAACCCTTGAAGTTCCAATAATGGATCCTGCAAAGTAAGTTCCTGTGTGCTCCCCTTGTTTCAAACTATCACAGTTTTATATGTCCTTTTAGAGTCTTTGATTGACTCTAACCATTATTTCCTTGAAATTGGCAGAGCCATGAAAAAGCCTGTTGGCATTCTCAGTGTGAAGGTTGTTAGGGCAATGAAGCTAAAAAAGAAAGATATTATGGGGGCATCAGATCCTTATGTTAAAATGAAGTTGACCGAGGACAAACTTCCTTCAAAGAAAACTACTGTGAAACATAAAAACTTGAATCCTGAATGGAATGAGGAGTTTAATATGGTTGTTAAAGATCCAGAATCTCAAGCATTAGAGATCATCGTCTATGACTGGGAACAGGTATACTTCTCGTTTTTAACAGCCCATGGTTGACTTGTGCAGATCCTCTGTGGCCTAGTCTGGTTCTTGTTTTGTGTTCCATAGGTTGCTTTCTATTCTTGTTTCTCATGCTGTATTTGCCTTTTTACCTAGGTTGGTAAACATGATAAGATGGGCATGAATGTCATTCCCCTGAAAGAGCTTACACCTGATGAGCCAAAAGTTTTTACACTTGATCTACTAAAAAACATGGACCCGAATGATGTTCAAAATGAGAAGTCACGGGGACAGATTGTTTTAGAAGCTCTGTACAAACCTTTTAAGGACACTGAAATACCAACAGAACTTGAAGATCCCAATGCAATACAAAAGGCTCCTGAAGGAACACCTGCTGGTGGTGGTTTGCTTGTAATCATTGTCCATGAAGCTCAGGAGGTTGAGGGAAAGCATCACACAAATCCATATGTTCGATTACTTTTCAGGGGAGAGGAGAGAAAAACCAAGGTATATTTTAACATCTCTATCATGTAACAAGTTTGCAGTCTATAGCAGTGATAGCAAGATCCATACTTCTCCAGTGTCTGCACTTCAATGATTTTTGCCCCTTACTTGCTACAAAAATCCGTGTTCTATATCTTGCATCTCTTGCTTATATTAGTCTACAATGAATGATGACGGTCCATCATTTTCTATGATAAAAAGGTAATTTTAGTGAATGTGAAGCTGCTCTTAGACAAACATCCTGTGTTCAATCTAGCATTGGTAAAATATTCAGCAATAAGTCGCCTCTTATAACAGAATAGTGCTTCTATTCTGTTAAAAGCTTGTTGATGGCCTTTTCTTGGAGTCACAAATTCTTCCTTTTTGACTGTAAAGTTTTTGCATGGATTTCAATTTTGTTTATCTATCCTTTGATGATCATGTTTGGCATTTGATGCACAGTATGTAAAGAAAAACAGAGACCCCAGATGGGAAGAGGAGTTTTCATTTATGCTGGATGAACCACCTACCAACGATAGAATACATGTAGAAGTTGTTAGTACCTCATCAAGGATGGGCTTACTACATCCTAAGGTACAATTACATCTCTTCTTTAATCTTTATAAATACCTACTTCAATAGTGCTGTAGGCTTCCTGAAGAGTTGGTTAAATGCCAAAATGGAACTGACATCAAAGCAATTTCTTACAATATTCAAAATGGGTTCATTTTTCTCCCCAGTTATCACAGATTTAGGCTGTTTAGTATCTGGGGAATGCTCTCATTTTCTTAATTATTGTTTTGATGATGACCCAAATTAGAAACCTGTGCATTGAAGTGCAATGGAAATAAGAATTGGGTTCAGTTTGCATGAACAAATACCTTTTTATTGTATTTAGTAACTGCAATGATGTGTATATTGTTTCTTCTTTCACAAACAGGAAACTCTGGGTTATGTGGATATAAACCTCTCAGACGTTGTTAGCAACAAACGGATCAACGAGAAATACCATCTAATTGACTCGAAGAACGGAAAGATTCAAATCGAGATGCAATGGCGAACTTCAACATAAGAGGGAAATGCTTTTCTCCCATTTCTTTAAACTTTGTGTTTGATGAGGGAAACCGAATGAAATTGTTTGTTTCTGTGTCGATGTTATGTTAGGCATTTTTAATAATTGGCTCTGTAAATTACCCCAAAAAGGAATCTTTAAGTTTCTGTGAATCTTTGGCTTGCGGGTTTGTTTTTTCCTTTATTCCAAATTTGAAGTTGTCCTCTTATGGGTGCCTTTTGGGACTGGGCCCAATGATGTGAACCCACATCCACTGCCAAAAGCCTTATCCAACACAAGCTGAAGCTTCCTAATTTCACTTGAAACTTGAAAGGTCTCTACTTGAGCTGAATTTGGATTCCCAGGAAAGAATAAGTCTCAATACGCTCTCCAGCTCCGAGGTCGTATTACCGGATCCTCCAATCCCGTACTGATCTGACGGTTTCTCAAAACAGTTGTCAATTATTTTTGGAAAGTAAAATTTTTATTTAGAAACTCTAATGTAAACAATAATGTAGAAGTAATATATATTTTATAAATGCAAGAGTTATTAAAATATTTTCATATTTTTAATTGTTTTTTTTTTTTTTTTATAACATTCTATTAAAAAAAAGACAAAAAAAAAAAATTAAGCACCTCAAATTTGTTTTCAAAAAGTTATTGGTTCTGATTTACCATTTTTTTTCCTATACTTGTATTTAGAAAGTGTTTTTAAATAAAAGGCCAAAAAATAGTTTTTTAAAATATTATAAAAATAAAGGTGTTTGATAAATTGTTTTTAAAAATAAAAAATAAAGTATTTATTTTTAAAAATAAATTTTCTATTTTGATCTTGTAAAACATTGTAAATTTAATTTAATCTAATTCTTATTAAAAATGAAAATAGTTTTATAATTAGAAACAAATTAAAAATAGTTTTTAGTAATTTATAGTAAAATCATAAATTATATTTTTTATAAAAAAAAAAATACTATTTTAGTACATGTTAGAAAAATGTGAATATTAAGAGTTTTGTAAGAGAATAATTGATTTTTTTTTTTTTGGTTAAAAATGAATAATAATAATAATTATTAATATTTCATTCAAAATGAATAATGAATCAATCTTAATTTTTTTTAAGATGTCAATATACCAAAATTTTTATCACATGCACATATTTTGTGATATCCTGAATAGAAGGAAAAGTTTTTTATGCTATGCATCTATTGGCTCTTTTTAATCTTGTAGATATGTTTTAAAGGTAAAAGAGTCTCTTAGGTGCAAAACAAACAATATTTATGTAATTAAGAGTGAATATATACATATTAAGTGTTCAATTATGAATACGGTATTTTAGGATAGTTTGATTTAATATTCAATTAATTATATTAATTTTAGATTCATTAAAGAATTTAAATTATTAATTACGTTTCGCTTAATTTAGAATCTATTTACTTAGTGAGAAAATTTTTAATTTAGAATCTATTTACTTAGTGAGAAAATTTAAAAAAATATAGTTGTTTATATGAGAGAAATGGTAAAGTCATTATTTATAACATATAAGTTTTCGTCCATTATTTTTTGTTATGCTTATATCTATTTTTTGAGTTCCAACTTATTTTTAAAAATTTTTAAATCTATCAACAAATTTAATCATATACCAAAAAAATAATAATATTAAAGTTTATTATGAACCAATTTTTATCAATAAATTTCATATATAAATAGTTTCATTATTTGAATTTAAAATTATTTTAAAAAATTACTAAACTCATTAATGAATTCAATGCATTAAATTTTGTTTAATTTAGATTTTATTTGCCTAATAAAAAAAATTATAAAAATATGATTCTACATAAAAGCGAAACAATAAAGTTGTTTTACACCAATTTTTGTCTATAAACTTTTTGTATTAGTTAGATTATTATTTGAGTTTTAAATTATTTTTAAGAATTATTAGACTTATTAATAAATCTAACGCATTAAATCTTGTTAAATTTCAAGTTTATTTATTAAGTGTAAACAATCAGAAAATTATGGTTTTATGTATAAGAGAAACAATAGAATTATTTTAGATCAAATTTTGTTCATAAATTTTTTGTATTAATTGGATCATTATTTTAATTTTATATTATTTTTAAAGATTACTAATTTATTAATCGAATCCAACATATTAAGACTCACTTGATTTTGAGTTTATTTTTCTAGTGAAAAAAAAATATATTGCAACAATATGATTACATACAAATAAGAAATTAGACAAGACATTTAAAAGGAATTTTGACTTGTAACTTTCTAATGTTATTGAATTTTATGATTTTCTAATACTAATTAAATTGATTTATGAGTTTTAAATTATTTTAAAAATTAATACATTTTATGTAAAATGTATAATTTGATTTGAAATTTAAATGATTAATGAAATGTTTTTATTAAGTTAAAGGAAATTTATAAAAACATGTGTAATTCAAATGAATGCCATATTTAAATATATTTTTTATGGTATTCGATAATGGAGAGAGAAAAATAATAATATTATGTTTAATTTTATTTTATGGTTTTTTTTTTTAATTTCTCTATATTTTCCTTTTGATTTATAACTAGTGAAAACGACTTCTTATTCCATAAAAATTGTTTTTTGTTTCACTTTACTTTTAAAAACCGAAAATGGAGAATAGTGGCCAAGTAGTATTTTGAGTTTTTAAAAACAATTTTTTATTTTTAAAAACATAAAATTGTTTCTTAATTGCATGGCCAAATATACTCATATGTTTTTACAACAAAATTTAGAAAGTAATATCTTTCTCATTTATTTAATTTTTTTTATCTTGTATATATTTTTTTTCTATGTTTAATTCTCTTGTTAATTTTTTAAAAGATTAGTTAAGAAATACAATTAAAACTAAAAATATAAAAATAAAATATTAATCCCTACTACAAATTAATCTCTATCTCTTTCCAATTTCTTTTTAATTATCAAACTCTCTTATTATTATTATTTTTAATGCTTAATCTTCACTTATTTTTATATTTTTCATGTATTTATCATTTTAATTTTATTTGTTTCGGTAATTCTGAAGGCTTGATGCATTATTTTCTATTATTCTTATTGGTTTTTAGTTTAAGTTGTTTTTTTTTTTTTTTTTAAGGAATTCTTGTCAAATAAAAAACAAAATTGAGTAAAGATATGGGAAGGAAAGGTAAATAAGTACAAAAAAAATAAGTGATAATTTTAAGTGAAAACTAAAATTTTAAATAAGTTTGTTTCTTAAGTTTATTTTTTAATTTTAGTATTAGAAATAAAAATTGATACCCGAAAAAAATTTAAATACTTTGAGTTACAGAGCATTCACCTTAAGTTATATTTTGAGTCACATTGTTTTTATCCATTTAAATATATATAATAATTATTATTATTTTACATATTTTCCGTTTTCATTATATTTTAAATTCATTTATTATTGAAAACAACTAATGAGATTTTTATTCAATTTTAATTATAAGAAAAATGAGATATTTTATAAATAACGTTGGATTGATACTTTGTGAGGTGTGAAGGGGTCATTAATAGAAGGCTCTGTTATGATTACATAAAACGATATCTAGCAGTTGTGTTCTCGAGAATATGAACCAAGTCATGTTTACAAGAATATGAACTAAATATTGTTCTTAAGAAAAATGAACCAATTGTCGTGTTATCAAAAACACGAACTAAAAATTGTGTTCTCAAGAATATGGTCACATATAATTAAAGGGGAATCATTTTTATTATAACTTATAATAAAAATGGGTTCATCTCTATTATAAAAGGTTATTGCTTGGTCCAACCAAACGTAGACTCCCAATAATTATAAATATCAAAAAGCATTTAAGGAAAAGGCAATTGGAAAATTGTGTCATTACAAGTGGTCAATAACTACTTGAGGATGAAGAAGGTTTTTCATTTGAGGTGATCCACTCCCTTAAAATATTGATTTTAATGAAAAAATAGTCAAATGAATTTTTTAAGTTAAAAAATAGTTTAGTAACAAACCCTAATATTTCAAATAAAGCTTTCTATATGAAGCCCTAAAGGGTGGCTTATAAACACGATGACCCACGACATAACTCGTCTAACAGGTTCAGACGAATACTCATGCTAAAGAAAGCAATGACTTCCATGTTCTTGTTAACATGGTGGTTCGTGTTAACAAGAAAATGGATAACACTAAATGTTACACAATAAAATCTTTTACTAGGAGATTGTGTGGCAAAGAAGAAGAAGATAAATATCAAGGGAAATCAGAAAACATTATTCAATGACACAACACTTGTACCGTTTGTGGGATTCAACCTCACAATCATCCAACATATGGTTAAAAGCATAATACTTCAAATAGGGATGACAATGGAGAGGTTTTTTTAGTACCCGTCTGCTCCACCCATAATAGGACATGTTTGAAATTAAAATAAACAGATTTGAGATGAGTTTAATGTCACGCCCCAAGCCCCACTCCAAGGGCATGACGGTCATTTCACACCTCAAACTCGAATGCTTAAATTGTAAGCTGACCCAAACAATCATGTTGTAACTAGAAGTAACCGACTACTAAATACCTGTTCAGAGTAATGGAACAAAATTCTAAAATCTTCAAACTTAACTTTAAAATTAAGCATCCATAAACCAAAATCCATTATCCAAATATATTGCAAACTCAAACAAATCAAGTGCTAACAAATTTTCATAATCTCCAAATCTCAACTTCAAACTATCATAAAAAAATTTGTTAAGTTCAAATTTAAATAGCTTCCAAAAACCAAATAATCCAAAGGAACATAAACTTATAAGCTAACAATGTCCAAAAATAACATCATAAGCAAAATCCTAATGATGACCATTCCCTGACCTAGCCATCACTCCTCGCTCGAATTAAGGGTACTTGAAAAATTATCAACAAATAGGAATGAACTCAAAGCCCAATAAAGAACATTAATGCAATTCATGGATCAAATATTTCAAGTTCACTTGCAAAATAGGAGATATTATAACTAATTATTTTCATAAACCTTTGAGTCAGTTTTGTCAATACATTCAAAACTTTTAACTGTACACTTTCATTTCTGATTCAAACATTTTCATATCAAATTCAGTCAAAACATTCAAATCATTTTTTACTCTGGTTATCAAACATCAAATGGTGCCCAGTTAAGTAGGACTTTTCAAATAGGTGGCTAGCCTCAAATTGTTCATTTGAAATGGACGAAACCAAACACTACTAGTACTAGTAACCTCTAACCAAACTCCTAGAGGTTTGAGTCCAAATCAATTACATTCCCCACCAAGAAATGTAAAGGTCAACTATTATATCCCGTTGACAAGGGTCAAACAAACCAGAGTCAAACACTTATTTCAATCATTCAAATTTGCAAAATATAATACCCTCACATTTCTTTATTGTAAACAAAATGTAAGTTCTAACATACTTTTTATGCAAAACATATTTGATTCATGCATAAAACGAATAATAACTCAAAACGTTTTCAAATGATGTATATAAAAAATTTGTTTTAAAAAAAAAAACAACTGCATTAATTTCCCTTACCTCAAAAGAAGTCCTCAAAACTTGGGAGAAAAATAATTATGGAAAATCTACTCTTCACCTAATATAACATAAGAGGAATAACTATTACTATTTATCTATAATTTAACTAATCTATTCCTTATCTAAATAAATTAATAAATACCCAATTTGTTTCTAATAACACATTATTAATTTAATTAAATTACAATTTTATTTCATTATAAAATTCTATAATTTTTTTTTTACTAAACCTCTCATTCTATTTATTACATTAAACCATTATTACTATTATCTTATTTATTAACCTAAAACTAAATATTATTATTTTATTAATTATCAAATTCAATAGCTATCCAAACCATTACCCACTTGTCTCTGGTACACACAAAACCAATAAAACAAAGCAAGTTCTTCCTATTGTCATTATCATTATTATGATGATTTATTATTTATTTATATATATTTTTCTTTTTTTCCAAGGCCTTCCTTCCTTCCATCCAATGCACACGCCTCTGACATGCCATTTTTTTTTTTTTCCAACAATGTGCACACAAATACAATGCCTCAATACCCTGAATACAAGTATCTATATCACCCCTCCAAATCCAGAAATCATGTAATTCTTCTTATTTATTTATTTATTTATTTATTTTCTTTTCAATCTAAAGCCTCCACAAACGACTTATTTATCTATTATCTAAATCTAAAATATCTTTTCTTCCTCTGATTTTTTTTTTCCATTTTAAATTTATTTATTTATTTTTCTATTCCATTGAGATTTTTGAAAATTTTCTATCTTCATCAATAAATCAACCTATACTGGCAATTTTTCAAACATTTTGATCTAAAAGTTAAATAAACAAACCCTAACCTAGATTTGGATTTTCTAAAAAATATCTAATGTGTTTGAAACTAACTAATGAATCTAAAATATTAATCTAGAGGTTAGAATCTTATCTATAGAGATCTATTCTTCAAATCCTGAATTCTAACTCCAACCTTACGTTCTCTGAAATTCTGTGAAGAGAAATGCTATTAAAAAAAGAACAGGAATAACAAAATTTCTAATTTATACCTAGGGTATTTATTCAAAAAAATTATATTTTTATCCCTCTTTCATTTTATTAAATTAATTAATTAATTAAATTATTATTAATATTTTCCTAAATTATTCCTAAAAACACTTGGGCATTACATTTAAGGTTTTTTAAAAAGTCGGAATGAGTATGGGTATTGTCTTGCCCCACTTTGCCCTTATCATATATAAATTTAATTTCAAAAATTAATTTAATTTAATTTTTATTTTCTTATTTTTAATATATATAATAAAAATAAAATAATTTTAAAATAAGTTATAAAAAAACATAATATTTTAATTATTCATAAAATACATTTATCTTAATTTAATTTAAAAAATTAAATATTTTTTAAAAAAATTATAAAATTTTCAAAATAAAGTAAAACAGGTGGGATAGGTGTAAGAATTTCTTATAAAATACCAGCTCATCCTGCCTCATTTAATTTTTCTAATGGAATGAGGATAAAAAATATTTTGAATACACGGGATAAGGTTGGGATGGTGTCAACCCATCTTGGACTCGCCTTATTGTCATCCCTAGTTTCAAATAAAGCTTTCCATATGTAAGTCCTTCTATCTAAAATTCTATTTCTTTTAACTCTTATCTTCTCTCATTCATGTCATTAGATAAATGAACAGGAATGTGCCCGAATTGCAAACTTTTATGTGTTTTTTATTGTTAAAATCCTAGGTAAGAAGAATTTATTTATTTATTTATTTATTTTACTTTTCTTTATGATAATGAAAGATTTTTGGCTAGCTACCAATGTTTTATTAATATAAAGTATGACAATTAAGCTAATATGTAAAACAAAAGGTTTTATTATTATTATTATATATAAGTACATGAAAATTTCACTTTGTTTCTTCTAAAATAACCTCTGGTATTTATGTTGTATGGAGAGTCCACATGTCATTTTCTATTTGTTCTAACTAGTAACTACCCATAACAAAAGAATTTCTTCTAGAACAATCTTTGGTGTTTTTGTTGTATCGAAGGTTCACGTATTATCTTTTGATTGTCCTAACGAGTAACTACCCATAATAAAAGAATATTCCTTGGGCTTGTGTGGTCGTGTTAGTGATAACACAACTTGCCATAAGCAGATGAATGGTCTCTGTGGATACTAACACGGTCATCACGAAAACTTAGTGATATAGTATGTTCATTATATCAGTCAATAAGACTTTCGGATGGTTTGTATAGGTATCTTATCATGACTTCTGTGTCATCAAGACGAGCTATTTCGTTATGCCTACTTCAATATAATAGTCATTTTGGTAGTTTATTAACACTAAGAAGCATTTTTTTTTTTTTTGTTATATTACAAATAATTCATTGTATCTAGACGGGTATCTTTGTTTACGTAAAGGAACCTCTCAAGAAAGTTTTTCAAATACTTTTATTAGAAGCACTTAGTCAACTTTGATTACAGACAAGCCCAAGTCGAGTTAAAACAGCTTCTTCTCTTCGCCTCTCTTGGGTTCAAAGCCCAAAATCGGCCCAAGCCCATGTTCATAAATGAGAATGGACTGTTATACGAAGTTGGCCCTATTTGTGATTGTTTCTTGTAATTCTAGGGCATCATTTAGGTTTTTCTTGCTACTATCAATTATTGCACCTTCTACTACTAATTATTGTACCTTACTCGCCAATCAAGTGATATCAGAAAGAAAATATTCATATGGGAAGGTTTGGGGTTTACTGAGTACGACATCCAAAATTGGTGATCTTCCAAAGTTCTCTGAAACTTTAATTGGAGGAAGATTGAGATCTTGAAGGAGAATATCATTGAAGCCAAGTGTGGTCACACAGGGATTAAGGTGGGCCAAGACTGGGCCTGGGATTTGTGGAATTGGATGGGACGAAGTTGTTGAGATTGAACAAGAGTGTTATGAGAATTATTCCATCATCATCATCATTGCACAGTTGAAGAGCAGAAGCTTGAGAATCGTCCAGTCCATCAACCATCAATCGCACCCACAGCTACCAAAAATGTTAGAAAAGGCAGCCTTTACCAGAACAAGTAAAAGTAGGCCATCATTGCAGATTTCTCTCTCACTTAGTGGGCCTGTGGCCTCCAGACCCATTTCCAACCAACATTGAGTGCTTTTGATGCCGTTGGAATTAAAGTCGTAAATTCCGGGAGAGCAAGTAACATTTAAAAAATAAAGAACGGAGAAAGGAAAGCTATTACATTCCTCGCAAAACCAAAACCTCTACGTATCTTTCATAACTTCCGGCACTATCTTGTGCTAGAAGCTTCTAGTAGGGGTGAGTTGCATGGGACCAGTCAGGGCAAGTGGGCGAAATTAGTTACTCAGATATGTTTAACTGCACCAAAAGTATACCTCTTTATTCTTCAAAACACTAACTTGGGATTCTAATTCCCTATAATTTTCCCAAAGCTTTTAACGAGAATATGAATCTGTTCCCACTTCCAGTGGATTAGTATTGCTGGTGGGCGTAAAGGAATAAATGCCATTGCCTCGGCTATCACAAGTTCACAACTTATTGTGCTTTGACCAATTATTTCTTTAATTTAATCATATAGCATAAAGGATTGGCAAAGCCACTTTATTAAAGAGAATATAATCAAAATATTTATCAAAGGGGAAGTCCACGGTTGGGATTTGAGTTAAAACTCAGTGAGTCACGAGTGGTGAACTCGAGAAAGAAACACACCGCAATGCCGAACCATGTGATTGAAAAAATAAGCCATTTGACTGAGGGCCCATGGGGCAGAAGACTGATTGAAAAGGAAAGGAAAGGAAATCGATAAAGAGTGGACTTTTTAGACACGGCCAAATGCAGTCAGAGGAGAAAGTTGTCTGTTTGATAAAAAGACACAGGCGGCCTTTGCTCTGGGCCCAACCAATGCTCTAACCCTCCAAGGCCCACTCATGTGTCTTAATTTCTCCCTATCCCAAAGGACAGCATCCACATTGATGTTTGATATGCGAGAGGGAAAAAGAAACAAATCCTAAATCCAAAATAGGAGAACCGATTTTACCTGGCATAAAAATGACCTTGGCAGTTGTAAAATCTTGCCTTGTCATTATGGGCTTTTGAAGTAAGACAAACCAGGTCAGCAGCACAACAACTGGCCCCTATGAGTTCTGAGGCGGGAGCAGACCAGCAAAATTATCATCCGCCTGTCATTCAAACCGCCAGATCCAGCCGTCAAAATACACCTATCAAATGACTACCATCACGGCCTTACCACCCCCCATAACCCACTGGGCTAGTGCTTAGTACTTACCATCACCGGCTTTTAACTTTTAACTCCGTGAAGTAGAGTATCAAAATATCCCAAGAAATGGTTACCTCTCCGTTATCTCGGTTACTTCCGTGGCCTAGAGTACGGCCTCTGTCATGCCTAGGCCGCAGGAGCTGCATACAAAGGGAGCACGCATGAAATCCTTACTCTTTCTTCCCATCTCTTTTTTTCTTTTTCTTTTTGTAAATTGTTTATTCATTCAAGTTTGATACTTGGAGTCTTCGATTCTCTTTTACCGAACTCAACTCTACTTATTATGGCTTCAAACAGAGATTGAATCACACCAACAACGGTTACTCCAACCACAGATTTCCTCTTTGAAGATGAAGATGAGAGCCTCCTTGAAATATGCTCTTCCTTTTTTCATATGCCTGATGATGTTTTCACGGGGCTTTGCGTACGGTGATCTTCAAGTGCTGTTGAAGCTCAGGTCTTTCATGATAGGGCCGAAGGGTTCTGGCCTGGAGGACTGGGTGGATGACTCGTCGTCTCTCTTTCCGCATTGCTCGTTCTCCGGTGTTTCATGTGATGAGGATTCTCGAGTGGCGTCTCTCAACCTCTCGTTTGTTACTCTATTTGGTTCGATACCGCCGGAGATCGGGATGTTGAACAAGTTAGTTAATCTCACGCTGGCATGCGACAATCTCACCGGGAAGCTTCCGATGGAGATGGCGAAGCTCACGTCTCTGAAGCTCGTCAACCTTTCGAATAACAATTTTAATGGTGAGTTTCCGGGGAGTATTCTTGTGGGAATGAAGGAGCTCGAGGTTCTGGACATGTATAACAACAATTTCACGGGTTCGCTTCCGACGGAGGTTGGGAAGCTGAAGAAGCTCAAGCACATGCATCTCGGTGGCAACTACTTCTCCGGTGAGATTCCGGAAGTATTCTCAGATATTCACAGCTTGGAGTTGCTGGGTTTGAATGGAAACAATCTTTCCGGCAGGATCCCGACTAGTTTGGCTCGGTTGTCGAACCTTCATGGATTGTTCCTTGGTTACTTTAATATTTACGAAGGAGGTATTCCACCTGAGCTAGGGTTGCTGAGCTCGCTCCGAGTTCTTGATTTGGGGAGCTGCAACCTCACCGGAGAGATTCCACCGAGCCTAGGCCGTTTGAAGATGTTACACTCGTTGTTTCTACAACTTAATCAGCTCTCAGGGCACATACCTCAAGAACTGTCAGGTTTGGTGAGTCTAAAATCACTTGATCTCTCTAACAATGTGCTCACTGGAGAGATACCAGAAAGCTTTTCACAGCTGAGGGAATTGACGTTGATCAATCTGTTCCGGAACCAACTGCGCGGTCGTATTCCAGAGTTTATCGGCGACCTTCCAAACCTCGAGGTACTTCAGGTTTGGGAGAACAACTTCACATTTGAACTCCCTGAACGTCTCGGTCGTAACGGGAAGCTTAAGAACCTCGACGTTGCGACGAATCATCTCACCGGAACGATACCTCGGGATTTGTGCAAAGGAGGAAAGTTGCTGACGTTGATATTGATGGAAAATTATTTCTTTGGACCGATCCCTGAGCAGCTCGGCGAATGCAAATCGCTTACTCGAATAAGAATCATGAAGAACTTCTTCAATGGAACTATCCCGCTGGGTTGTTCAACTTACCGTTGGTAGACATGCTCGAGCTGGACGACAACTTCTTCACCGGAGAACTACCTGCGCATATTTCGGGCGACGTGCTTGGAATTTTCACGGTCTCTAACAACCTGATCACTGGAAAAATCCCTCCGGCAATTGGCAATCTATCTAGTTTGCAGACTTTGGCACTTCAAATTAACAGATTCTCCGGTGAAATTCCTGGGGAAATCTTCAATCTAAAGATGCTTTCAAAGGTCAATATCAGCGCCAACAACCTAAGCGGTGAAATTCCAGCATCCATCGTTTCTTGCACTTCACTAACATCAATTGATTTCAGTCAGAACAGCCTGAATGGAGAAATTCCAAAGGGGATTGCTAAGCTTGGGATCTTGGGCATACTAAATTTGTCAACCAACTACTTGAACGGCCAAATTCCGAGTGAAATCAAATCTATGGCTAGTCTAACAACACTGGACCTCTCCTATAATGATTTTTCTGGTATCATTCCGACCGGCGGGCAGTTTCCGGTCTTCAACTCTAGCTCCTTCGCTGGAAACCCGAACCTTTGCCTACCGCGTGTCCCTTGTTCATCTCTTCAAAATATAACCCAAATTCACGGCAGAAGGCAGACGTCATCATTTACTTCTTCAAAACTCGTCATCACGATCATTGCCCTTGTCGCCTTCGCGTTGGTATTAACCCTCGCAGTTCTCAGAACCCGAAGAAAGAAGCATCAGAAATCAAAGGCCTGGAAACTCACGGCGTTCCAACGGCTAGACTTCAAAGCTGAAGACGTGCTGGAATGCTTGAAGGAAGAAAACATCATCGGAAAAGGCGGTGCCGGGATCGTCTACCGCGGGTCCATGCCAGACGGAGTTGACGTGGCAATCAAAAGACTAGTGGGGCGCGGCAGCGGAAGAAGCGACCACGGCTTTTCCGCCGAAATCCAAACGCTAGGACGAATCCGACACCGAAACATCGTGAGACTGTTGGGTTACGTGTCGAACAAAGACACCAACCTGTTGCTGTACGAGTACATGCCGAACGGAAGCTTGGGAGAGATACTGCATGGGTCAAAGGGAGCCCACTTGCAGTGGGAAACAAGGTATAGAATTGCAGTGGAGGCCGCGAAGGGGCTGTGCTATCTCCACCACGACTGTTCCCCACTCATCATTCACAGGGATGTGAAGTCCAACAACATCTTGCTGGACTCGGATTTTGAGGCTCATGTGGCTGATTTTGGGCTTGCCAAGTTCTTACAGGACGCTGGAGCTTCCGAGTGCATGTCTTCCATCGCTGGCTCCTACGGCTACATCGCCCCAGGTTTGTCATCTCGTCTTCTACATCCATTAATGCCTTTGTACCAGCTCCATTTCTGTTTCGATTTCTGGTTGATTAAAACGTGACTAACATGGACCACTTCTGTGTCAACGGTCTTCAAAACGTAATTCGCGGTGCAATGTTTATTTCTTTCTTTTACCACCAAACTTGGGCCATTTTTAACGACGTACCTTCTGACCGCCCCGTAGTACTTCTCAATAATATTAAATGCCTGCTTTGTTTTGCGCTTGTTGCCCCCAACAGAGTACGCCTATACGTTGAAAGTAGATGAGAAGAGCGACGTGTACAGCTTCGGTGTGGTGCTGCTGGAGCTGATCGCAGGGCGGAAGCCAGTGGGCGAGTTCGGCGACGGGGTGGACATCGTGAGGTGGGTACGGAAAACAACATCGGAGATATCTCAGCCGTCGGATACAGCTTCGGTTCTGGCAGTAGTGGACCCCAGGCTGAGTGGGTACCCACTGACAGGTGTCATAAATCTGTTCAAGATTGCAATGATGTGCGTTGAGGATGAGAGCTCTGCAAGGCCCACCATGAGAGAGGTGGTTCACATGCTCACCAATCCTCCCCAGAATGCTCCAAGCCTCATCACTCTTTAGTGTAGGCTGGCACTTATATTTTGAGTGAATAATAGCAAGTAGAAGGTGTAATAAGTTTTGCTGACTGAAGAAGTAGCCCCCAGCATGTGGTTGTTATTGTTTTCTCTGTGGTTGTTGTATCGTAAGTTGTAAATGAGATGTTTGCTTGCATGCTTGTCATTCTCTACGTTCTGGTTTTCGAACAGCAGTGTTATTACTGGTATTTTCAAATTTCATCAAAATCAAAATATGGACCCATTATCACATCAGAAGAAAAAAATAGATTCAAACCGTTGAATCGCCCCAATAAATCGAGGCCAGCTCATATTTCGATGATTTGATGGTGTGGTAGAGCCTGTGTAGGGTGGTCTCAAGGCGAGTCTAATCATGAAGTGTGGTTTCCGTGGAGTCAGAAGAAACTGTACAACTGTGAATTTGGCCCCCAGAATGGTAACTGAGTATTAATTACAGTTTTAATTATATTCTGTTGCCAAAGAAAAAAAAAAGTGTGGGAAACCTTGGAAGATAGAGTCCTGTTTGGTATTTGTTTACTAATTCAGTTTCTTGACAGCTGCATTCCCCTCTACTCTATTTCCGTACTCTTCCTTTAAGACAAAATAGTATTCCCCACCCTGTGCATTTGAAACTATGGATTCAAGATTTGGATTGATGTCCTTTCATTGGTTCCTCCTTAATTATATTGATTTATCCTAAAAAAAATTATTTCAATTGTGGTTATTTACCATGTACGAGGATCCTGCTAGACATTCTTAGTTGAATGATTCAAGTGCCCATTCAATTTTATTTCTTTTTTGTTTTTCTTAGTTTGGCCGATCTATCATGAGGGTAAAGTATCATTGTGTTGATTGTACTCTAAAGTTAATTAAAGAGATTTACAGGATTTATAATAATTGATAATAGTTGAAATTTGAAAATTTATAGTAAATTTATTTTTAATATAAAATTAATAATGTAAATATATTTTTAATGCCAATTAAAAAATATATTGTAAATTTTTATTTGATTTATAAGTGGATGAGTTATACAATAAAAACATTTTTTTGAAAACACGCTTAACAATCAAAAAACAAAAAACAAAAAACAAAAAAGATGTTGATTTAAGGAAATATTTTTTAATTGTTTTTATTTATATTTCTAATAAATATTTTTTAAAATAATCATACAAATATGAGAAATAATTAAAAATAAAGTATTACATAAAATTTTTAAAACATATTTGAAAACATAGAAAATAAGTTAAATAAGTTTCAAATTCTCAATCAGACATTTGTTTTACAAATATATTAAAGAACAATTTTTTAAAAACTGTTCTTAAAAATTATTTTTTATAATTATTTAAAAAATATTTATCAAACAATTTATTATAAAACAAAATTGTTTTTCCTAGCGAAGTGAAAAACTAAATCGCATGCTAATAAAAATGTCTAAAATAAAAAATATTTTAATTTAAAAAAATATCTTTTAACTATTTTCATTTATTTTCTTAAGATTATTTTTAAAAATAACAATAATGATTAAAAATAAAATATTAAATATAAAACTTATTTTTAAAACTTATTTTAAAATATACAAAGTAAGTTAAAAAATATTTTAAGTTTTCAAATAGACGTTAAATAATAAATTTTAATATTGTTTCGAAAATAATTAACAAACAAAATTATAAATAAAATTCATTTTTTTATTAGAATGAGGTAAAATCACTGCAGTTCGTTGTTGTGTTACTGTTTGGATTGAGAGAAAGTAGAGATTATCTTTGAAAATTATTCCATTTAAACTTGTTGTTGTTGGGGGAAATAGTGATTACGTTGCTATTGAATTAGAATCCTTTTGGTGGTTATGTTTAAATTTCTTTTTGTTTTTGCCCTCTATATGTCTAGAAAATAAAGTGTGGAAAAAAAAATCGAGAGCAATGAATATAGAACCATGTCTCCATCAAAGGTTCAATTTGAGTTTTGGATTACATGAAATCTCCAACTCTTGTGTGAATTTAATTAAGAGGTTGTGAGAAAACTTTAAGCTCTTGAAGAAATTTCACGACCATATATAAAAGTGATAAACGATTCCTCAATATAATTTGAATTTAATATATTTTTTATTAATTTGGATCGAGTATAGCCTTATTGCCGTCAAATTCATATGATCGTATATAACCTTATTTAATAAATAAGTTATTTTATTAGTCAATTTGTATAATATGAATTTAACTTGAATTTATTTTGTACGGATTACCCAAACTACTAATAGGAATACCTAAATATTAGATCTCATTTTATAACATATTCAAGATCTCATATTAATAGTTCAACAACAAAATCAAGTTATAACCCCAAAATCAAGATAATGAGTTTCATCCTAAAATATTAGATCTCATTTTATAACATATTCAAGATCTCATATCAATAGTTCAACTACAACAAAATCAAGTTATAACCCCAAAATCAAGATAATGAGTTTCATCCTAAAATCAAGATCATGTTAAATCATCAAGAAAAATAAATCGAAAGTGTAACGACCCACTCCCAACCGTGTAGATATTGTCCGCTTTGAACCCAAATGGGCCATCACGGCTTTAAAATGCGTCTACTTGGTTAAAAGGAGTCTCCATATATATAGCGTTAGGAACTTTCTCTCCTATCCAATTTGGGACATCATAAACACCTCTCTCCCCCCATGTAGACATAACTTCCTCGTTGTGTCCTATGGGATTACGGAGTCAAACAGACAAACACCTCCTACGAGGCCAAACAAACCCCCACACTGAGGTCGGGTATCGACTCTGATACCATTTGTAATGACCCGTTCCCAACCATGTAGATATTGTTCGTTTTGGACCCAAAGGGGGCCCTCACAGCTTTAAAACGCGTCTATAGGGTTAAGAGGAGTCCATATTTATATAGCACCAAGAACTTTTCCCTCTATTCGATATAGGATGTCACAAACACCCCTCATGCAGACATAATGTCCTTGTTGTGTCCCACGGGATTGTGGGGCCAAACAAACAGACACCCTTACGGTGCCAAACAAACCCCACACTGAGGTCAGGGATCGGCTTTGATACCATTTGTAACAACTCACTCCCAACCGTGTAAATATTGTCCGCTTTGGACCCAAATGGGTTCTTACAGTTTTAAAACACATCTACTTAGTTAAGAAGAGCCTCTACATGTATAGTGCCAAGAACTTTCTCCCCTATCCGATGTGGGATATCACAACACCCTCCATGCAAACACAACATTCTCGTTGTATCCCATGAAATTGCGAGGTCAAACAGACAAACACCTCTTATGAGGCCAAACAAACCCCCACACCGAGATCGGAATCGACTCTAATACCATTTATAACGACCCGCTCCCAACCATCTAGATATTGTCCGCTTTGGACCCAAAGGGGCCCTCACAGCTTTTAAATGCGTCTACTTGCTTAAAAGGAACCTCTACATATATAGCATCAGGAATATTCTCCCCTATCCGATGTGGGATATCGCAAACACCCCCCAATGTAGATACAACGTCCTCGTTGTGTCCCATGGGATTGTGGGGTCAAACAGACAAACACCCTTTACGGGGCCAAATAAACCCCCACACCGGGGTCGGGGATTGGCTCTGATACCATTTGTAATGGCTCGCTCCCAATTACGTAGATATTGTCCGCTTTAGACCCAAAATAGCCCTTACGGCTTTAAAACGCGTCTACTTGGTTAAGAGGAGCCTCTACATATATAGCGCCAAGAACATTCTCTCATATCCGATGTGGGATATCACAAACACCCCATCATGCAGACACAACGTCCTCGTTGTATCCGATGGAATTGTGGGGTCAAACAGACAAACACCCCTTACGAGGCCAAACAAACCCCCACACTGAGGTTAAGGATCGGCTCTGATACCATTTGTAATGACCCGCTCCTAATTGTGTAGATATTGTCCGCTTTGGACCCAAAGGGGTCCTCATGGCTTTAAAACGCGTCTACAATGTTAAGAGGAGTCTATACTTATATAGCGCTAGGAATTTTCCCCCCTATCTGATGTGGGATGTCACAGAAAGCGTACCCAGATCTATTGTGATGCAATCGAATGATGTTTTAGTCTTTCACGGCTAAACCTTTCTTCTCTAGAAAGAAAACTTATTTTACTTAGCAATGGGATATGGGTAGAATTTATAATGTGTTTCGGTTGAAGACACCAACCTATTTATATTATTTTATTTTTGGTTCATCCTTAAAAAAAATAAAAAAAATAAATAATTAAGTGGTCTCTACACATTAAAGCCCATACTTAATGAGATACCCAAGCCCAATAAATAAACAAAAACTTATTTGATCACTTTAATGGGCTAATTGAAAAACATTGTTAATAATTTACAATTAATCAACACATGTGGGCCCACTTTAATAATTTCCCAACATATCTACTCATAATGATGAATAACTTGATCATAACTCTAATTTATTTTACTCACATTAGACTAATTTAAGAATTGTTTTTGAATAAATAAAACAAAATTGAATTATAAACATCTAGGGTTATGAGATAAATAAGATAGACTCATAAAAGATTTGATTTGATTATTAAATAAGTTAAATAGATTATAAAACACAAATTATATATCATGTGATACGATTTGATTATTAATTGTATTTGAATTTATATTTTTATCTGATTATTATTCATGTCATATTTCAATTGATTTATTTTATCAAATGGATGACCTTCAACGGGATATAAATATGACTCATCAATATTAATTGTAACTCTATAAGCGGCTTTATATTATGTATTTAAATTACAAAAATATTTATTTGAGGCTATTAATATCCAAATTTTCTTATAAAACTAGACTAAACCATTCTTATACGAGCTATTATATTTCAACTTTTAATAGGAAGACTTTTGCGGCATGTTTGGTAGATGGGAATGAGGAACAGGAATGAAAATAAAATTTTCATTCTTATTTATCTTTTTAATGTAAATGAATTTGGATTTCAATTAAGGGGTGTTTGGTACGTCATAATAGGGAATAAAAATGAATATTTTGTTTCCATTCCTATTTCTTAGTGGATAGAAATGAATTTGATGATTCCATTTCTAGCAATTGGATGAATTTAAGAATGCAAGATTTGAATGATTATTTGTTTCCATTTCAATGTTTGATAATAATAGGAATTGAAATGAAAAAGAAATAAATTTACAATAATATCCTTACATATAATTTAAAATATATATTTTTTTATTTTTCTTTTAAAAAAATAAATTTTGAGAGTTTTTTGTTATTAAATAATAAGACTAAAAATATATATATATATATATACTCAATAAATAATAAATTAACCATAAAAAATCATATAACCCTAATGTACAAATATTCAATTATTATTTTTATTAAAAATTTAAATAATTTGTCATGCTTAAGTAGTTACAAAATTATATTTTACCAAAAATATATATATATATATATATATATATATATATATATATATATATATATATTTATTATAATATTTAAATTTTCAAAGCTAGCAATTGTTTTTCCTATTTCCAAAAAAGGAAATAAAAGAATTCTAATTTCATTCTAATTTTCAACAAGTATCATATCCGATAAAATCCATAACCTTAAAAATGTTAAATATTCATTTTTTCTTTTATCAAAATTTTAAATAATTTGTCATGCAAAAAAAAGCTATAGAATTATATTTTACAAAGAAAAAAAAAGAAAAAAAAATATAAGAACATATAAATTGTCAAAGCTACCTAATACTTATTTCTTATTTGCAAAAAAAGGAATAAAAAAACACAAACTTCATTCTAGTTCTCAATATAAGTACCATATCTACTAAAATCCACAACTAGTATATCCTTCAAAATTAAGCCAACAAATCAATAAAAAGATCATAGGACATTGATGAAACAAAATCCAACCTAAAGACAATAAATCAACAAGGATGCAACATGGAGATTCATGGGGCTTGAAGAAGTTGTTTCACCCATTCAACCTTGAGATCTTCATCTAAATTGAACAAAAGTTTGACTTTCATCGGGTCATTCATAATAATTTGACTTAACTTCAATATGTCCAACCTATTAAGATTAGGAAGTTTCTCCAATTCACCAACCACTCTATTTTCCCTTTTCATCTGTTGGTTGAAGTTACCAACAAGGCTCTCTAATGCATTGCATGTTCTTGTCATCACATTAATTAAAGTTGTGTCAACATTCTTTGCTCTTTTCCTACAAGATTGTGATGAAAATTCCATTCTACTTGGAGTGGATGCAACTGTATTAGTATGAGAGGCATCAGCTTCGGCTTCTAAGTCATCAACTCCAATGTCATTGTTTGTTTCACTTTGATCTAACTCCTCCAAAATATTAGCAGCCAACATTGCTCATTTTCCATTAGCACGATCTTTACCAAAAACAAGACTTAGATCATCAAAATGTGGAAATGGTTTGAGTCTCAAACCATTAGCATCTTTATGCCCCTGTAAAATATACAAAAAATAATTAGCAACTTTAAAATAAAATTTACTAACTTAAAGAAATATTAATCTCATGTCACATTGGTTTGAAGACAAGATAAATGATTAAGAATATATGTCATTTCTTTCCTTTGATGAAATGAATTATAGAATAGGGTCTATTTGAATTTTTATGATCACTTCCAACAATAACTCCTAATTATTTTCCTAAAAGCATCAATAGTAGATACTCAAAAAGAAAGAATATATAATGCATTAAAATGTAATTCAAATAAAATACATAATGTATTGAAAGTAAAAGAATATACCAATGTATCAAATAAATTAACAAGATGTTGTGGAATAAAAATACAAGATAGGAAGTATTGTAAATATATTTATCTTGACAACCTTCAAATACATCTTGATCACATAAAACCATTTTCTTTGCATTGTCCCAAGAAAACCCGCTACCATGGGTTAACATATCCATTATGGCATTGAATTGTTTTTTTAAAGTCTTCACACGCGATTCAATATGTGGACTTACTTTAAGTCCGCTGTTTGGAAGCTTTTCCTCTAACATCTTCTCCACTTGTAAAAATGCTCATGGTTTAAACCCATTATCACATTTTACCTTCCCTGAAACACATAACTCAACGAAACACTCAACCAATTTTTCATCCTCACTAGGAGTCCATACTCGTTTGTTTCTTCCATGCCCCCTTATTTGACCACTTGATGTAGAATCCATCCTATGTTTCAAAAATATCAAATTATATAATTATATTTTAAGAAAAAATATAATATGAAGACAATTATAATAAACACATGTCTAACTATATCTCAAATTTAACAATAGAAAAACATTATCAAATTCAATTCAAACTAGTTCATCGTATAATAATCCATACAAACCATTCAAAATTTGCAAATGATAAGTCTAAAACATCAAACATAATTTTTCTCCTAAAATAAACAACATATTATAATGTCCTCCATTCATTAAACATTTGAATTGATAAATTTCTTTGCCAAGCGCTCCATTGATCCGATGGTTCAATTATAGTTATTGGTTCACCTACAATTTGGTGGTTTTGCACATCCAACTCTTGTTCCAATGGGTCCACAGACATTTTTTTTTTTTTTTTATGAGATTATGAAGAAGACAACAAGCAATAATGATTTTGCATTGTGTCTTTATTGGATAGAAACAAGGGCTCCTAAGTATAGCCCAACGTAGTTTAAGCAAACCAAAACATCTCTCGATAACATTTCTTGCTGCAGAATGCTTCATGTTTAAAAACACTTCATGGGTTCTTGGCATGTGTCCCTCTCTCCAATCATTAAGATGATATCTTTGCCCTCTATATGGGGTAAGAAACCCTTTTCCATTTGTATAGCCAACATCAACAAGATAGTAATAACCTAAAATGAATATTCCAAAACATATTTTAAAAGAAATCAATTGTTTCTAAAAACCACATATTTATCATATGGAACTGTCAGTCCATTTCTCCTACTAACTGCATCTCGAAGCACTCGAGAATCAGAGGTTGATCCCTCCCAATCTGGCAATACATAAATAAACTGCATGTCTTGAGAACAAACTCTTAAGACATTTGTTGCAATTTCATTCTTTCTTGTTCGATATCTAGGCTTGTCCCACTCATGTACATTCATCGTAATATAAGTTCCATCTAAAACTCCTAGACAATTCTATTTAAATAAAAGCATTAGTATTGCTATAATATGAATTAATTAAACTTATATAAACTTAATTTATAATTTATATACCTTAAACCATCTCCATCTCTCATCTGTGGAGTTCTCAGAGGCTGGTTCCGGTTTTTTTAGTAATACTCCAATAACATTTCCTTGTAGCCATACAAAGTGCAGTAAGCATATTAAGTATGTTCACTATAATATATAGAATCAGGATAAATTGTTCTCTTTTTTCCATCTCAATGAGGTTCATGACTATGCAAGAGTCCTAATCATAAAGGAGGAAAAAAAAAAAACATTCTGTGTTTTCAATAGGAATAAAAAAATATTAAATATTCTATGTTTGACCTCATTATTAATTTTCTATAAGCAAAGAAAAATTAATATATGCAAATTCATTTGTACCAAACTAATACGAAATTTCATACCTTTTAAGAAAGTTAGTAGTTTAACAGAATCAAAAAACTAATTTAAATATAAAAAGGCGCTAGGTTCAAGGTAAGGATGTGATGCTATAGCAATATCCTTCTAGTGCAAGTGGGGCACATACAAATAGGCAAAATTTGTCATTACAATTAAAATTAATTATTACCTACTACTATCACTTGTAAAATTACATCATGAATTATAAAGAGGTAGACACTTTTTTATTTATTTATTAGAAACTAACATATTTTATTTCACTAATTATCAATTGATTATGACATTTATAACATCATTTTAAAATATAAAGTAGAGAAAAAATACGAAAAAACAATGATCAAATGCAATTTCATTATTCTCACTATTTTTCTTCCATCTATGTAAAAAAAAAAATAGTAAATAAGATTTAGTCATTTTAATTAATTTTCTTTCCAGTTTCTCACTCAAGCATCATGAGTTCATAGTTAAAACCATTAGTATAATCAAAATAATCAATAATAGGTATGAAAGATAAACCAGAATATTCTAATTGAAGAGACCAATATAATCAAAAATTTTAAGTTCATCTATAATCATGTTGAAATTAACAAAGATAGAACAACTAGATAAAAGAAGTAATCAATTCATCAAATGTGACATATACTATTGCAAACTCTATGGTTATGTTTGGTTCTTGGAAAGTATTAAAGAAAGAAAAAAATAATAAGAAAATGATTGTCTCATGTTTGTTTGTCTTATAGAAAATACTAAACAAAATTTAACATAATTAAAACTACATTGAAACTTATATATTTTCAAATTATTTGATTCGTTATATCGATGAGTTAAAATGAGTGAAATGAGTTTGAATTAGCTAATAAAAATAATTATTGACTTTAAATTTATTTTGTATTCTCCTTCACTTTTTCTTTTCATTTATTTTTTCTCTATTTTCTTTCCCTTGCATTTTCCCTTAAATTTTCTAGGAAGTAGTTTTAAATTATTATTGATCTCAATAGAAAATGATTTTACAATAGGTTAACTCATTGAATAAAACAACAGGTCTATTCACATGTAATCTCAAGTCAATAAAAAAATGTATCTTATGATAAAAACCACTAGAACCAAGGTTTTATTTTTGTTTGAAATTCTAAAACTAGTAAATTTGTAGTATGGTTTTCTCTATGGTTCTCCATTTTGTCTTTTTACATTATAAAGTTAATTGTATAAATGAAAAATAAAAATAAAAGAATGAAAATAACTAAAAACTTGAATGTTATAGTTAGAAGCATTTAACAAATGAATATTTTTGGAAACATATAGAAATTATAATATCATACTGCTAGCACAAACACAAAGAAATTGATATTAAGAGAAGGAAAACATTTTCTTGCTCGACAATTTGGAATCAATTATACTCATAAACTTGAGACCAAGGAACTATTGTTAATTACTATATTAAAGGTGTGTCATTTTATTGAACTGAGGGTGGGCCATCATTTTCACAGCTTGAAGTGTGCCGTTTAAGTTCTTTTTAAGTACACCAACTTGATTGCCTCCTCTTAGATAGTTGTGCCTACTTGCATTCTTCCTCATTCTTTTAGTTGATTTTGATGTTTTTCTTCTGCTTACTCTAGAACTTCAAAAGTTATCCAAAATTTACCTAAATACACTAAAAAAAATACATCAATCCAAAAATTGAGGTCCTTAGGGACAATTTCTACTATGAGATTGGTTTTAAGACTTAAATTCATGTAGATATGTTCAATTGATATATGAAAACTATAATTGATGATTATTAAAATTAAAATTTTGAGCATTACTTCACTATTTTTTTAAACATATTCAATAAAAAATAAGTTTTTCAAGAAAAAAAAGTATAAAAACATTCGCTATCCATATCTTGTAATTACATTTACTTTTTTTTTTTTTCACTTATATTTTGATTTTGCGATAACATAATAAATGAATTGAAATATTTTTCATTCTCACATTCCATCATAATTAATATACATATAGTGAAAATCGTCATCAATGATTAATACAATTAATATGTTGAGCAATAATTACACTTATATTTGTTGTAAACCATATTCGATCAAAATAAATATTTTTGGAAAAAAAAAGTGGACAAACATTTTGGTTTATTATAAAAAAAAAAAAAAGGGTAATATTATCAAAGAGAAAAGAATCATTCTCATTCATTTTCCATATACATTTCTCTATCTTAATCACAATTATCATTGTTAATTTGTAATATGATTCTATTGTAACATAATAAATGAATTAGGGTATTTGTTATTTCCAAATTCAATCAAAGGTCATGAGTGCACACCTATTTAATCCCATGTTTCAACTCGATATAAACCTACCTCGAAATTGAACAATATACCAAGGGGTATTAGTTTATTCAAAACATTATACCATTGCTTATTAAGGGCAATATGGAGGGAAGACAAGTTAAGGTTCTTTTAATTGTTGCTCTAGTATTAGGAATGCTTGCAAGGCAATCCACGGCCGAATTTCCGAGTTGCTATGCCAAATGCTTTGGTATATGTATCATAACAAGCTTCAGTCCTGTCAAGTGTGCTTTAAAATGTATGAAATGCATAGTAAATCCTTCAGGCTTGCAACCAAATTCTCATTACTATTGCAAGCTTGGTTGTGCGATGAATGCATGCACTAATATAAGCACTAGAGAAAATCCTGGTAATTCTCTTTCCTTTCCTTGTGCCTTGTATTTGTGTCTTTTTCCTTATATCTCATAAATTTGTGTTTCAATTTGTCAGCTGTGGCCAAGGTGACTAGCTGTGTAGACTCTTGCTCAGAGATGTGCACCACAAAATCTCCTTAGTCACTTAGAGGACTATGGTAGCCTTGTGTGTTCATTCAAGTGAATAAATGTAACTTTAATTGGCTAAACTACAATGTCTTTCTTACTTGAAAGGATTGAATAAGTAGTTTATAAAGTTACCAATCTTTTGTTTAATAAGTGTTTGGTATTACAATTGTAAGCATCATTTAGTATATGATGATATTTGTTCACTTTATTTTGCTCAATATATATTTTATATTTTTATCTCTATCTCATTTTTTTTCCCTTGTGACTATACTACTTGTAGAAAGTTACAAATATTTATTTTTATAGGAAAATATCATATACTCTATCAATAAGCTTTACCAATATTAATATGTACTAGAAAACATTTTGTGTTTATATGAAACTACTTAGGAGGGGGAAGAGGGTGAATAGACATTCCAAACAATTAACCCTAAAATTATTATTATTTTTATTCCAGTTATTCAATTACAACCAATTTGTAATTAACCTCATGCATCAAATATTCGATCACACAGTAAGAAACAAGATATAGCATCAGAAAACTACTTCGTAACCACTAATCGTAAAAAACCATAGATGATCTTTTGATTGCTAAACAATTCACTAACTATAGGAAATGACTCACAATTTTACTTGATTTAGATGAACCTACGTTTGTATTATAATTTTGCTATAACATAATAAATGAATTGAAATGTTTTTCATTCTCATATTCCATGAAAGCATAAGAGCACACTCTTATTTAATCTCACGTTTCAACTTCATATAAATCTACCCTTGAAAGAATATCATACCCAAGGGGTACTAATTTATTCAAAACTTTATGTCATTGTTATAAAGTGAAAACACATTTTGAAACATAATTAAGATACATATAGTGAAAATTGTAATAGATGATTAATACAATTAATATATTGAACAATAATTACACTTAAATTTGTTGTAAACCATATTCAGTTAAAATAAATATTTTTGTTTCAATTTGTCAAATGAGGCTAAGTTGAATAGTTGCATTGACTCTTGTTCGGAGATGTGTGCCATGAAATCTCTTTAATTACTTAGAAGACCATGGTAGCATTGAGTTCATTCAAGTGAATAATTGTAATCTCAACTAGCTAAACTACAATTAATGTATTTCTTACTTGAAGGATTGAATAAGTAGTTTATGAAGTTACTGGTTTTTTGTTCAATAAATAGTTGGTATTACAAATGTAAGCATCATCTAGTATATGATTATATTTGTTCACTTTATTTTACTCGATATGTATCTTATATTTTTATCTCCATCTCATATTTTTTTTTCCTTGTGACTATATCACTTGCAAAGTTATACAAATATTTATTTTTATAGGAAAATATAAGATACTTTCTTCAATAAGCTTTACCAAAAGGAATATATACTACAAAAAAATAAAAAAATAAAAATTGTGTTGATATGAAACTACTTAGAGAGAGGAAGAGGTTGAATAGGTGATCCAAACAATTAACTCTAACATTAAAGTTTTTCTTTGTCAAATTATTCAATTACAACCAATTTGTAATTAATCTCATTAATTAGATATTCGATTGCACAGTTAGATACATGATATAACATGAGAAAACTATCCAATAACTGCTAGTTGTAAAAAACCACAAATGATCTCTTGATTGCTAAATAACCCATTATGAGAAATGACTCACAATTTTACTTGATTTAGATGCACCTACTCCTTAAGTCTTATACCATCAACACCTAAGCTACTTTTCACACATCCCAATGCAACACTTCTTAGTGCTCCTTAGTGGATTCCTCAAAGCCCTTTATGAAATTTTGAAGTACAAGCCTCTAACTTTTTTTATAGCCGAAAGATTGTTTCAAAATAGAACTTCAAAGGTTTAAGAGAGGGAGATTCAAGATTTCAAAATAACTATATCTTATGGGGGTTTTCTAATCCATTATTTTTATAAAAAACATATCTATTTGTGCTTAGAAAAACCTAAGATTTATCATAGAGAGTTTTTCAAATTTAAAACATTCTAAAAGCCTTTTTAGAAAGAAAATCACAGTGAAAAATGAATTTGGAAAAAAAGAAGAAGAAGGAATTGCATACCGTTCCAAAACCAAAGAATAAGGGGGGTTGGACGTCTCTTTTAGGAACTTGAATGCCTAAGGGTGCACTGTCCTATTTTGCAACTTTTTCAAGCTAATTTAATGATGACCCACCCTTGTAGGCACCATCCACATAGAGGAAGTGTCTCATTTTTTGTTCGAAAATTGAGGTAGAGATATCACCTTATGAAAGGAAAATGATAAAAAATGGTGGGTTGGGATTAATAATGACTTAGAAGGAGCACTTATTTCATGAATTCATGTGAATGACCAAATTTATCATAAGATAATTTTACCCTTTGAATGTCATTATTTATATTATTCATCAATAATTTTACCATGATGACAAGGACCATCAATCACTAGTGCATACCGTATTTCCCAAAAAATTATTTTCCCTTTTTGAATAATGAAATCTTCTACCTAATTAAAATTTTCTAATAAGGTTAGTTTAAGAAAAGTAAAAGATAAAGATAATTTTTTTTATTTACTTCCATGGATGCAAATGATAAGTTCGTTAGAATTACCATGAAAATAATTTAATAAATAGTATACTATTACTCTAGTGTATTGTTTTGTATTAACATCATGAATTATTTTGTATTAACACATCAAACTGGAATATTAGTAAGTAATAATATAATAAAATTTTCATTTTTCATTACTCCTTTACTTATGTGGGGTTGAAAAAAAAATTTAAAAATGCAAAAAATAAGAAATATGTATATATATATATAATTTAATTTCTTTTGTTGAATATAACCATATATTCTGTTGACATTTTTGTATATGGTCAAAATATGTTAAACATCTCTGGACACCCCTACGTTGCAAATGGATCAAAACATCAAATACAAGATCCACACTACCACAAATTTTAATAGCCATGAGTTGACAATTTTTAGGGTTATTCCAAATGGAATAATTCCATCAAAGATTAGAGCAGTGAAAATTAGTTTTGAATCGAATGATAAAAATTATCTGTTTTGTTGTAATTTTTAAGAGATGTTTCTCAGGTGCAATCTGAAGGGCCAAACTAAATCTTAGGTTGAGAGGTTGAGATGTTGAGAATTCAAGCTAGATGTAATATAGTATGTTCAATTATAAGTACAAATATAACATTATGATGTTTCTCTTTTATAGAAAGCAGAGAAAATGTATTAATAAAAATAAATATGAGAATAGGTTGAGGAAGGATAATAGATTCATTCAACCAATAAAAAAAAGGAAGATGAGAAAAAAGGACAATCGTTTGTGTAGCAGAAATATATCCACAAAACACCTAACATATAGCCCAAATGATGTTGCCAAACCTCAGGGAGGAAGGGAATTCCCAATAGAAGTGTGCAAAGAAAAGGCTTTTGCTATGCCAACATGTCAGCTACTTGGTTTATGGAAGTAAGCTTCCAATGGAAGGAGCATTACAAGCCTCTAGAAAGGTCAATACTCTTGTGAATCCAAAAATCTAGTTTCCAATCCAAACTGAGAGGAACACCCAAAGACTCTCCCAGTGATTAACTCACAATGAGAGAAAAGGCATTGAAAAAATCCCATAACAGGTATAACAAGGATGAAGCCTAAAAAATTTCACACGACAGACCCACAAAACTCTTACATACCCGAATTCCCAAATCAAACACTTGTGATCCATTGGATAAAAAATGCTCTATGATTTAAAGAACCTAAGAAAAGAATGAAACAAGAAAAATCAAAGAAAAGAAAAAACAAATATGACCGTTCAAGCAAACACGTTTGAACTAAACACTCCTTAAGTATGTAAAAAAAAAAAACCTCAAGATTCCAAACACAAATCAATAAAAAAAAACAATTGATTTATAGAAAAGAAGAAAGACATATAAAGAAGTAGAAGAAGAAAAAGAGAAGAAGGTAAACTTGATCGGAGATGTAGAAGGGAGTTTTCAGAACCTAGTTGCAGTGAACAATGACGAATCTTAGACCCAACAATCAAAATGAACATCCAAAACCCTAGAAATTAGAAATTGAATTTTTTTTTCTAAATGTCGTGGAAGGTTTGATTGATTCAATTGAGAGAATCACTTGTTGCAGAGAAGTGGATGATAAATAGGTCTCTAACTTTGCAAAGAAGATAGAAGCATCGGGCTTGAAGAATGAGATAAGAGGGTAAAATAGTAAATTTAAGTTATTTTATATTATCAAATAAGTTCAGTGAATTAGAATACTACCTACTTTTGATGAATTGAAATTCGACTTATAAGTTGGATTTGATTTATGCCTGAATCATTTTTTATTCAATTTCTATCTTCTTAACATTTATCCAAACATAGGAATAAGAGAGAAAATGAATGAGATGTCTATTCTCACTCCCTATTCCCGTGTACCAAACACCCCTTAGGAGATTCATTTTCATTCTGATTAAGTTATCTATAGTTTTATAAAAATTAAATGAAAATTTTAATTGTAAATTTGTAATTATGATCCACTCTCGTGTGTCTATGTTTTATATTAATTTTTTTTTTTTAAAAAAAAAAAATTATGGGGCAGGCCAATAATAATTGGACGGCTAATCCAAGTATATCAATTTTAACAGGAATTTGTGGACAACTCCGATCAAATTTAATTGAGACCGGCTTAAACAAACCGGGCCGCTGAGATTTTACTCCCCGTCGGATTACTCTGGTTCTGTTGAACCGTTGGAAAATTCAAATAACACCTTTCCGCCCAAGAAGTCGAGACTTGAGAGCTGAGAGGGGACCGAGAATGGAGACTCAGAACTCTCCTCCATGTCCCTACACGGTAACGGTTCGAAGAAACCCTCATCGCAAAGCCAGGGCAACGCCTTCAACAAACGCTCCTCCTCGTCCTCTTCTTTCAAACCCCATTACTTCAGAAATTTCAGCATTTCCGATCCAAGAAATTTTGGCCATGCAAGTTCCTCAAACCCTCTCAACTCCCTCCCCCGAAAATCTCAGAGTTTTTCTCAGAATTCGACCCCTCGTCACTCTTCAAGGGTCGGGAAAGTGTGGGAGTCGCGGAAATCAAAGTTCCAAGTCCGTGGCGAAAAACGCGTGGCCTCAGAACCCTAGCACGAAGATTAAAAGAAAGAAGAACAAGAACTCTGAAATTTGTATCGCGGTTAATAACACGCAGTCGGTGACACTCTCGCCGCCTTCCCACTTGAAGGATCTGAAGCGGATCAAGTCTGAGGTCTATGAAGGCTTTTCTCATGTGTTCTCTGCCGATTCTTCTCAGGTTGTTAATCTTTTTCTCTTTCTAATTCTTTTTCCCTTTTCATTTTTTTTTTTTTTGGTAGCTGAGAAGACGGGGAACAAAGAAAACTTGGTTTTGACTCTTATGATTTCCGTTATGTTTGTTTCTTTGAATTTGGGACACTCTACTCTACCAAACGTATTAGAGTAACAGGCTCGCATGAGTTTTGATATATATATATATATATATTTTTTTTTTTCCTTTTCCTTAAATTTTCTCGGCGATCAACAGAGATTTAGGGCCTTCTTTTAATGATCATTATTGTTCATCTCTTTTATGAACTTATTCCAAAATTTTATGCAGGAAGAAGTCTACGAACGGATGGTGAATCCTTTGGTGAAGGATTTCATTAATGGCAAAAGCGGGATGCTGGCTGCATTGGGCCCTAGTGGATCTGGCAAGACCCATACTGTTTTTGGGTGTCCAAGGGAGCCTGGAATGGTACCTCTTGCACTTCAACAAATTTTCAAGCGGACTGAGGGGAGTGGTTCTGAGGCAACAAGGTAATTGGTATTAATTCATTCATGTTGATTCTTAGATTGTCATTATTTCAGAATTCTAGCTATGTAGAAGTTGTTTGAGAATTCTAACCAAAATTGGCTCTTGGACATGTGGTAACTAGAAAAAAATGTTCTCAGTGTATCTTTCAAGGTGAATAGTTTGTCACATTTAACAAGCAGAACATCACAGTGTAATGCAACAAAAGATTCACTGTTCGTGGAAAATGAAGCCCATTATTTTGTTTGTATGATAATTTGCAGGTCATTTTACATATCAATATTTGAAATATATTCTGAAAGAGGAAAAGGAGAAAGGATGTTAGATTTGTCCCCAGGTGGAGCAGATTTATTCATGCAACAGTCATCTATAAAAGGTCTTCGAGAGGTTGATTCTGGTTTCTGTTTATTTTCTTTATAATTCATTTGAGGAGGGAAAGTATATTTCACATTTGTACAAGCTAATTTCTTATTTTTATGGTGTTTATATTATTTTTCATTCTCAGTGATTTGTGTTTGTAGTTTCTACTTTCTATTACTAATTGCTACATGTAAACAGGTAATCATTTCTGATGTTGCACAGGCAGAATCCTTAATAGCACAAGGCATGTTAAAACGCTCTACTGCAATGACAAATTCAAACAGCCAGTCAAGGTTCACAAAAACAAAACTATCAATTATTTTTCTTTACTTCTTTTTAGAATGGATTGTTTTTGTTTATAACAATGTGGTTGTGACATTCTTTATTTTTCACATGTTTGCAGCCGGTCACAGTGCATTATAAACATCCGCAGTGCTCCTAACAACTTAGAGAGTGACGTTGGTGTTCAACTGAACAGTGCAGTATTAACTATTGTTGACCTTGCTGGTGCTGAAAGAGAAAAGAGAACTGGGAATCAGGTTCAGTATATTCCCCCCTAAATTCCAGTAAAATGCCTCCATAAGAATAGCAATCAGCCACTTTTAAGCCTTTTTCTTTTCTTTTTTGGATGCTAAGAATGCCCTTGAGATAGTAGCATCTAGATGAACAATTATCCTTCATTATGGAGGGAAAGAAATTGAAGGTCTTTCGATTAGTAGAACAGTTGGATCAAGCAATCAAATCTTTTTTTATGTGTATCTTCTTGTATCTGGCTAGAGTATACATAGGTGAGCTTTCTATGTCAAGGACAGACTTTGTAGCTTGGTTGAGTTTGAAGTAAGGAGAGAAAGGTTGTGTGGTGTTCTCTCTCTTTTTTACTTGCTTGTTTTTGGTGCTCATTGTATACATCGTGTGTACCTTGTTGCACTCTTTTCAAGTGTTATAGGTGTATCTTTTTGTTTACCTATCAAAAAAAAAAAAAAGAGAGAGAATTGTCCTTTGGATGCTCTCAAATCACTTCAACAATTTGTTGTGCTAGGTTCAGGAGGGTAGCTGCACTACCATAAAAGAAAGCAAAAGAATGGATGACAACTTGTTGGGCATGAAGATTAACTCATAAGCAGTCCATTCCTAGTGATGGATAGTTGACCTGATAATGAGCCAACCTGAAAACCTCACCCTAATACCTCTAAGACTGGCAATTTTTGAACCCAAGCTTGAGTTGGTGGGGTTCAAGCATGTTCTGTAGGTTGCACAAGTTGGATAAATAATTAATTATTTTTTAAAGTTCTTTCTTTTTATATTTGTTGCAACATTAATTTCATAGTCAATTTAGTATACCTTAAAAAGTTGAATTTTTAGGTACCTATATAAAATGGTTTTTTTTATAAGCACACAACAAACATACATGCATGCATATATATATATATACTTCTTATTTTACTTTATCAACTTTACTTTTTTTAGTTTGTATATTGAATTCGAATGTTATAAAAGTGAAGATGATATAGATAGCTTAACATCTCCAAATATATTATTGTGTTTAACAAAAATATTAATGTTTGACATCTAAATATATAATCTGATAATCTAAAATATGTATAAAATGATGATATGTATTCACTAAGTTTGATTTCAAGTTGAGCTCATGGTGGTGAAGTCATGACCCAAGCCCACGCCGACCTTAAGTCAGGTTGAGAATTCTCAATCCTAACTTGCATTTTTTGGGGGTTAGGTGGGCTCAACCTGCCTATTTTGTGGCCCTACCCTTGAAGAGTATATGAGGTTCAGTATGGCCATTAGGGCATTGCATTTAATTGATTCATTTGAAGGAGCTAAAATGACAAGGAGGCAAACAAGAACGTTGTTTGAAGTGGTGAGAAAAGTTATAATAATGAGGATCTGATGGAAGACATGGCTCTGGGCAATACTGAATGAAAAAAAAAAAAAAAATGATTCAGGTTGCCTGGCCCCAAGTAGTTGGAAGTGAGGTTTTGTTGAGTTGAGGTTATGGTTGGGAACATTTGTGATTTATGTGGAAGTATACCATTTTATGTTTTAGCTTTATAAAGTGCTTCCTAATTCATGTTTTGAATCAGCAGCTATGTTCCAATTATGTAGATTTCAACTTTGGGTTGTCATTTTGCAGGGGGCCAGATTGCTTGAGAGCAATTTCATCAACAACACATCAATGGTTTTTGGATTGTGTCTGAGGGTATGTACTCTTCATTGGGTCATTGGTATCTGAGTCATCCTTGTTGTGTTTTTTTTTTTCCTAACAATTATCATTTCTCATTACATTTATGCGGCATCTAAGCAAACAAGAACACTTCAACTGTTTCATTTATATTGTCACTTGATAACCACAGTATAAGATTTTTTTTTTTTCCTGTTCTGTGTGTATATTATATTATATCCTCATATATTTGTTTGTTTGTTTCTTTATTTGCAGTCATTGTTGGAGCATCAAAGGAACCCCAAGAAGCCACTACAGAAACATTTTCAGAACTCTTTGGTCATTCCTTTACCTTTCATATGACATGTTTTCATTTCCTTTCTTTTTATCTTACTCTTGAATGTATGCTCAGTTATTTTTAAGCCTATATACATGATAACACCACTTTATTTCTGAACAGTTAACTAGGTACTTACGAGATTATTTGGAAGGCAAGAAGCGGATGGCGTTGGTATGCATTATTTTTCCAACATTTCTTTACTCTTGACTTATTAAGTTGTGCTTCAGACAATTTTTATATTAGTTTCTGAAGAAATTTTTGTGGTCTATTTCAAATCTCTTGACTAGCTTGCATATTTTTTCATTATATTATCTTCTAAAAGGCATCCTTTTCTTGTTGTTTGTTTGTAGATTTTGACAATAAAGCCAGGAGAAGAAGACTATCTCGATACATCCTTTCTACTAAAACAAGCTTCCCCTTATATGAAAATCAAGTACCACTCCATTTTTCCTATAGTTTTCTTCAAGTTTCAAATTGCAAATTTATATGATTTTGTCCTAATGATAATAATCAATTTAGGTTCAATAATGTTGAAGAATTGTCCGATTTGGTTGCTAATAAGAGGCATGTTCAAACATTACCTAGATTTGAACAGTGCAAAAGAATGAAGTTCAGTAACCCTGATGCTTGTGTGGTATGTCATTTTGCTCTTTTGAATGCATTTGTTTTTTGTTTTGCTTACAAACTGCATTATATTTTGTGTTCGTGGTAAGTAGGCTTCTTTGCATGGTGTTATTATAGTAACTTTTGCTTCTTAAATTTCTTTAATTAACAATTGATTCTGCAAAACTTTATCTACTGATTTCATGTTTGTTGACTTCAAGGTTGTAGTATGTGTTTTTGGGTAAGTAAATTCTTTCAGTGGTGTTATTATTGTC
Source organism: Vitis rotundifolia (assembly GCA_030254885.1). Taxonomy (NCBI): domain Eukaryota; kingdom Viridiplantae; phylum Streptophyta; class Magnoliopsida; order Vitales; family Vitaceae; genus Vitis; species Vitis rotundifolia. The sequence continues at coordinate 11,983,176 of CM058168.1, read as the reverse complement.
ATTTTTGCTTCTTGAATTGCTGGAAATAGTAACCAACTCCCACAAAATTTTATCTACTAATTTCATGGCATTTTTGTATGGTTATAGCATTGAAGAGATGTCTCATTACGATGACAGAAGATGTTTAATTCTGGATGAAATATATTTCGGTGATGTGGGGATGAAAATTACTTGTGTTTTCAGCACTGCAGATTTTACTACATTAACAGTCATAGAAACATAACTGCACAATTCTCATTGTTGTTACTATTATTATACCTAAAATAGCACTAAATGGAAACATGATGCAATGCTACTTTGCAGGCTTGAAAAGGTGAGGGGCAAACTAAGAAACTGCATTGACAGTGGTCGTAAATGAGATACAATATATTACTTTTTATCCCATGTGCTATCATGTTCCTCAGTGGTTTCAATGACATGACAATTTAATCTACAGATCAATGCTAACACCTAACTCACTGTAACTGGCTACCTAGGATCCTGCCCATTGGGACCACGAATTTCCTTCATCTTCTTCCAACTGCTTTTTATGTGTTAATATTGTTTTTCTTAATCTAAAACACTTTTATGTTTTTGAGTGATTATATTGGAGAAAGGAATTTCAGAAAGAATTAAAGCAATATGACTTGAGATTCTGGAAAGATGTATTGCATTCTCCACATTTCCTTTAAGAAAAGGGAGTAAAAGATTAGGTGAGTTGAGCTAGACTCAGGGCTGGTATAAGTGGGTGGAAAGTCCTGGTCTAAACCATTGTACTGAACTGTATGGTCTGTACACTATGTTGTAGGAACCGTAAGAGATAGTCATTTAGTAATTGTTAAATTAAAACCACACTTTGGCACATAAAGAGTGAAGACATAACTGTGTATACCATACTCATGGATATGCCACAGAAGTGGGCTGTATGAAAGCATATTTTTATTTTTCCTTATATTGGTTGCCTAAAGCACTGCTTCAAGACATGAGTAATTAAACCACCAGAGTTGAAGGGAACAAGCTGACATCGACCTTTGTTTCTTCATGGAAGTATGAATATTAATTAAATTTTCTGGTTGTGATCTCATGATCTATGTCATTAACTGACCTCAACACATTACTATTTTTAGACTGATTAATTCGGGTACATCTATGTTGTTTTGTTATTCTGTTTTCTGTTAAATCCATCCTCTCCTGAAGCAATTTTTTGCCAGTATTTTATTCAATTGTTTATGCAGATGCACCAGGCAAGTGACATTAGTGCGTGTTCAAGGCATATTTGCAAGCATAGTTGACTTATTCTGTGTGGCATACTAAACATATATTTGGTTTATAAATTCTGTGTGAAATAGAAATCATATCACAAGAAAATTTCCCTACTAAACCCAATATTCTCCAGGTGTTTGTTATTATCTTTGACTTCCCTCACATGATAAAAACTTATAATTAACTAGTCCATTTATTTATGGGTCTCTAGCATTCCATAATTCAAAATCTACAATGCTGAGTGACAGCCATTCTAACTAAGCTGCAATGATCATCCTGGTTTCTATTATCATCTTGTTCTAATATGCAATTACATGTTAATATGAACTTCTTCATTATGTCCCATTGGCATGTGTATATGGATTAATATGTGAGCAATTATCCTGTCTCACCATTCTGTCAAGTACCTAGAATTCCAAAGCAAATTTCTCACGGAACTCACATTAGATTCACATTGTCATCTTAAAAATACTTTTGAATGTGCCTCTACATTCTCAACATAGTTTGAAAAAGTTGATGCCTTAATGGTTTTGGGGCCCTTGGTTTGGCAAGATACCACATTGTTTTAAGTACTTGTTAATTTTTGGGTTTGGTTTCAGATTGAAGAAGCAAATAGTGTCGGAGATGAACAACGACTTTGTGTTTGTGATGAAGGTTGTTTAACTTGTATACTTCTCTAACAAGCTATTCTTCTATTAGCATTTCTTTGATCCATTTTCTACTTCATTTGTTTTCTCTGTAGAATAACATGAGGTATAATTTGCTTATTTCAAAGCAGAGGTCAATCCAGAGAAGCTCAAGGAGACTGGAACCATAAAAGCTCTGGTTCAGTCCCCAAGAAATTCTAAATTGGATGTTTATGATAGCACATTTCTCAAGTTGAATGGTGTTGAATTGGCAAAGAGAGAGAGAAACAATCAGATTATGCAAGGTTTTGCAAAAGCTTTATGGAATGTTTTGAAGCAGTATAAGGAAAAACTTGAGGTGTGTTGTATAACTTAAACTTGTAATCTCAGTCATCATCTCAAGTTTTGTCTACTATTGGGTCGTTATTGATTTCTTGTCCTCTCTATTCATGCAATTTTAGCAGTAAATATGGCAATCCATTTGACAACTCTGCTTTAAACAGGAAGCAGAAAACCAAGTGCAGAGTCTCAGAGAAGGCCTTAAAAGTGAAAAGGCAAAATATTTTGAGCTAGAGAAAGAAATGAAGGATTTGAAGTCCCATTGTTCTTATTGTAAAGAGAAAGTAGTGGAGGCTACTTTACCCAAGGAGAATTCAAATTCTGAATTGACAGTAGATGATTCATCACTATTGGAGGGACATGGATCTAGCAATATTGATGAGGTTTGCATATAGTCATAATTCTCAATAATGAGGTTTGGATTCCATTTTTATGTTTTCTACTTTGCTTCACTGTTAGATTCTTATTACAATTCACTAGCATTTTTCAATTATCTTACTTTTGTGGTTTTGCTCAGTAAAATTTGTTAATTTTTAAAGATTTAATTCTATGTGCTCAGATAAACATGGGCGTTTCTCTCAACCTTGACCTTGAGGCTTTTAAGCATGGCAGCACTCCAGCAAAATGTGACTCTAGTGTGCAACAGGAGTTGGATGCATTTTTGCAGGTTTAATCCTGGGATTTTTTTTAAACTAGCTCTTCTCTTGGTTTCTTTTATCCTGGATTCTATCATGTAAAGGATTACCTATTTAATAGGCTTAATGATTTATTTCCAATTTTCAGGTGGAAAGTTCTGATATGGTTGATTCTAGTTGTTTGTGTATCAAAGATTTCCAACATCAGAATTCTCAGGTTAACATGCTTTTATCCACAAACGCCAAGATTTATGATTTTGATAGTTGTGTGCAATTTGTTTCCATTGTGGATCTTCATGATTTTTTTTCCCTTTGTTATATCTTTGTTGTTTAATTTATATACGTAATGTTATATGTTAAGGTAATTCAGGGAGTACCTTCTTCTGACATGGTGGGTTTTGAGTGCATTGACAATGAGCTGAAACATAATGCCACTGTAAGAGTCATCCTTTTTTCCTTTTTCTTTTTCATGTTTTCCCTAATGGTCAGATGAACAGATTTGATGTGGTTAATGCTTCCTATCTTTGTGTCAATTGCCAAAAACTTGAACCAGAAGAATAATCAGATATGGTGTTTGATCATTAGGTGTACTACCACAATTTGTTGTATTTCTTACTGGCCCTATGTTCTTGGGATTTCAATTACAGTTAATAATCTAACATGGATGTGATACAGTATAATCAGGAGCATTGGAGCTTTTCTAGAAATGGAAAGAGTGCTGAAGATTTAAATGAGTTGAAATATTTGGAAATTGATGATAACAATCTGAAGGCTGAAGTTACAGGTTTGATTTCTAATTCATGTTCTATGTTTTACAAAATTCACTTGTTTGGTAACCAGAGAATCTTAGAAATGGGTGATTCATCTGACACCTTTGAGTAAATTATGCTAAAAACTGGCTGGTATTAGAGAAACAGTATGACCAACCAGTCCTAGTTAGGATATCTACTTTCCATTCATCTGTGACATCAGGATCAAAATTCTGTTTTATCTCTTCTTCTTGGACGGGATAAGGTTAAGTGGAAATGTTAGAAGGAAGGCCAAAGAATGAAAGGCTTGGAATTGCCCATCTGCTGATAATTGGCATATGATATTCTTCAGTTAGGCATGTAGGTATCTCTTGTCTAAATGTTGTTTGATCATCAGCATTTGGCACCTTTCAGTTGTGTCAGTGAATTGCTATAAGTTGGTCTTATGACCAAATATTTTGCTTTTACTCCTGCACCTGATGTTTACGTCACAGTGGAGGTTTAGAATACTGAATCTTCTAACTTGATCTTATATGCTTGGGCACTGGTAAAAATATTGCTTGTGAAAAAATTGACAGTGAATAATCACCATATTATGCTGATTCTTGGAATATGAAATTTCTTGAGTGGCCTCCATTTAGCGGTGGTCTAGGCACCCTCAATCACTGCACATGGAAAATATCTTGGAATTGGGGCTCTAAATAAAAAAAATATGCTTTGGTTTGATTCTAATTAAAAATAAAATAAAATAGTGCTTTGGACTGACATCACATCCTATGATCTGTTGTCTCAACATTGTCTTTTATGTGTTGTAGCTGGTAGAAAGCTTTCAAAGTCTCTGTTCAGTTCTTCTCAGTCACCTGTCATGGTTAGTGACAACAACTGTTCATCAGTGGAGTTGGACCAATTGCATACTGAAGAGGACAAGGTTATTCTTTTTTATTTTTTTTATGTTTTGAATCATAATGCTGTTATTTATTACTTAGATTGCCTGTCTAACATCTGCCATACTATTTCTTGTAAAATGTTCTAGTTTGTCTAGTTTCTTTAAGTGCGACATCCAGGCAGAGAAAAAAAAGAAAAAAGAATGAGCTGCTACTCTGCTAAATTATGTATCTTTTCTTCGCAGTAAATTTTTTTTACTTTTTTTAACCAATGTATGGATATTCGACATTCATGCCTACACATAATGCTACTTGTTATCCAAATAATGGTGTAAATTTTGGTCTTTGGTAGTTCTTAAAATCTTTCTATACACAATACATTGCATTTTTTTATGCGAAACATCTTGTATTGCCTGATGAAGTGCATCTTAAATGTATCTTATGATACATTATACACAATGTTGTGATATAAGAATCTTTTTTATTTTTGTAGTTCTTTAGGGAAAAAAAAGTCACATCTGATTTTTTTTTTTTTTTTTTGTAAACAGATTATTGTATTATTGTTTAAAAGGTACTTTAAAAAGTTTATAAAAACAAGGACAAAAAGGGAGAAAATGGTTTTAGGCAGCAATATGTGTGCATGTTGTTGAAGGCATGCATTGAAGAGTGAAAAGTCTATTTATTGTTCCAATGAATATTATGAAGTGTTATCTAATGAAGGATACATTCCTCAGATAGTTGAAATATTCAGTCTTAAGGCTGATGATAAACGAAGAACAAGAACTTTTGTTTAATATATCTCATTTTCATTTTTAATTTTGTTGCCTTTTTAGTAGGGATTATGTCAAGAATTTGTATAAGTATATAGTTATATGAAGTTATAGTTTCTTTTTGCAATCTTGGTTAGAGACTTTTAGGAGCCTGGAAAATTTTCAAATGACGATATTTATTGGTAGACTAGTTGCAATTTGTAATGTAAAGTCCTAGTTAGAAGTTTGAAATATTTATTTTAATGAATTCTATGATAAATATATACATTACAACATCATAATTTGCTAAGTTGATTTCATTAAAATTATAGTTGTGTGATATTGATCAATGTCAATCCTTGCCTCTTTTCTTCTCATTGTTTTTTTATTTTTTTATTTTTTATTTAAATTTTAATGAAGTCAATTATCTACTTTTGTACTTCATTTTTGCAATTTTTGTTTCTCTCATATGTGTATATGTTTTTGTATTTATTCTTTATAATGTAAAAACAAACAAAATACACGGTATGACATGATTCATGGTACAGAAAAGGAAAATGGAAAGACAATATATGACATGGTTTACTTGTTGATAATCATTAATTAGTCCTTACTGTTTTAGCATTCCTAAACATGTGTTAGGGCAAGTGTGACTGCTTAGGTAATGTTTGATTTTCCGTTGGCATATTAGCTCTTCTATTCCAGTTGTAACCCAAAGAGAAAGCCACTAGTTAGAGAAAATCGTGGCATGATGGTAACAAAAATTGATAGATCTTAATGTGTAAATGCAAAAAATTAGCCCACTTCATGTCGCTATGTGCATGCAAGGTCAGCTGGTTAGTTAACCTATTGCGATAAGGTCACACCTGCAAATGACAATCCTTTATTCATAATTATCCATTAGTAAATTGACTTACATAATGAGTCCTGTTCTCTGTTTCTGATCCTACAAAAATACATGTTAAGGATAGCATGGAATTTTCAATTTTTATTTTTTTCTTTTCTTTTTTGGTTATCCTTGGATCTTTGGCTTTGGTCCATTTTACAGCTTTACTTATATTACTTGCTTTTTTTTACTAATATTTTTTAAGATCAATTATAGTCTAATGTTTTCTCAAGCTCATTTATTTCAACTTCACCATGTTGTGATAAAGCTAATAAATGCATCATTTGTTGGTCTGGAAACAAGTTTGTGCATTAGAAAATGCTACCTTGTAATTGTCTTATTATTTTCCCTTAAATTTTACTTGAATGCATTTGTTAGTTATAACTTGTTAGGACTCTATGCTTCTTCTAACCATGTCTATCTATCATTTTTTTTGCTAGGTAACCATGTCTATCTATAAATGGTCTCTAATGTTTGAAAAATAGAGAATATTGGCCGCACTGACATGGAAATTGGGGATCCAACTTTTACTGTGAGAAAATCACCAATATATGGTGATTTTTTCTCCAAAAAATTGACAATATATCGCCTGAGTAATTTCCAGAGTGTAATTTGTCAATTTATTGCTATAAATCACCAATATTTTGGTGATTTTATTGGCAATATTTTGCGACTGAAAATTTGGAATTAGAAGAGTGGGGAGGTTGATTGGAGTTAAAAGAGAGGGATCATGACATGTAAAGCCCTTGGACTGTTGAGTGTTCAATCATTGAATATATGCCCCTAAAAATATATCAACTTGTTTGCCTTCCCTAAAATCCATTTCTTAAACCTTGTTAATGTAATGAAAGCCCATTTTTGTATTGTTTATGCATATTATTCTGAGTCCCTTTTATGATTTGCATGAGCAATTTTATTGCGGATTTTAGACAGGTATAAAAAATCAAAATTTTGAAATAAAACTTAATTATCTTTATTCAAATTCCGTCAAGCTATTGGTTGTTACAACACTAGAATCACAATGATTATCTTCTTAATCAGCTTTTCTATGTTTTCTATCTAGGAAATTTCAAGTGAAACATAAACTTGTAAACAAAATTATAGACATTTTAAAAACTATTATATCAAAAAGCAAAAATTGACTGAGCAAATATCATCAATTTTTTATATGTCATTATTTTTTAACTGCATAGATCATCATTTTATTACTGAATGTGTTTTCAAGTAATAAAATTTGATAAAATACAATTTTCGTCTTCATACTAATAATTAGTATTCACTTTCAAAATCATATTTGTTATCTGTGAGTAATTCTTTTATGCATCACTAATTTTTTTTGTCTAGTTTTGAAGTTTCATCTAAAAATTTCATATTTTTTGGTTAATTTCCATGATTTTATTTTATTTATTTTTATTTTTACCAAAATATTTGTTGATATCAATATTTCCATAAAAATCAAACTATCAGTATTTCTATCGATAATAATATTTTTATCCTTGATGGCCTTGTCAGATTTATGTTGTTCCCAGTGTAATTTTTCTTTTAAACTAGCATTTTTGCACACTGCATGTTCTGTCCTGGTCTTTTATGGATATTTGCTGTTGGCACAGCTACCTTTGAAGAGTTAAAATATGTGTAGGATGTGACCAAAATCAAGAATGTTGTTCTCCAATAAAATATAGTATGCATTGGCAATCTAAACATTTTTTGAGGGCAAAATATTGACCAATGAAACATACAAAAGGTTGACTCTTCCTGTTGACTTTATAGTGATTCAACAATTGACATTGCCATGACAAACTAGATAAGTTGGGAACCTTTTCATACATGTTCTGGCTTTAAATCTCTCTGGCTTCCCTTGACATTCTTGTGCAGTTCTAATAGTTTTGGTTACATATGTCAATGCACAACTATTTAAAGGATACTGTGTTTGTGACATTGTTGTTTTAACTACTGCAAGTGTTTTGTGATACCCAGTAAGGTAGTAAACATAGTCATGAACAAATGAACAAAATGATATAATCATCAAATTATATTGATGTCAGTAACTGCTGACAATTATGGAAACCTTGATGAAAAACTGAAGATTATGATCTGTTATAAGAAGTGGTGAAGCTTATTAACCAGTCCCTATATCTTCAAATGTTTCCTTTCCTAGTTTTTGTTTTCAATCAATATGGAGTCTATACCTCTATAAAAGACATTTTGATTTTACTGTCTTTTCCAGATATTGTTGGATCCACCACTGATGCCTAAAGTAGATGTTGCAGTTACACCAGAATGTAAGACTGGTAATGAGCCAGAAAGTGAAGCAGAACTTAATTCTTGCAGCAAACCATCGTGGGATCCACCTCTGATGCCTAAGGAAGATGTTGCAGTAACAGGAGTATGTAACACTGGTAATGTGCCAGAAAGTGAATCAGAACCTAATTCTTGCAGCAAACGATTGTTGGATCCACCTCTGATGCCTAAGAAAGATGTTGCAGTTACACAAGTATGTGACACTGGTGCTATGCCAGAAAGTGAAGCAGAACTTGATTCTTTCAGCAAATCATTGTTGTTGTATCCACTACTGATGCCTAAGGAAGATGTTGCTGTTACCCAAGTACGTAACACTAGTAATGTGCCAGAAAGTGAATCAGAACCTAATTCTTGCAGCAAACAGTTCTTGGATCCACCTCCGATGCCTAAGGAAGATGTTGCGGTTACCCAAGTATGTGACACTGGTGATATGCCAGAAAGTGAAACAGAACTTAAGTCTTGTAGCAAACCATTTTTAGATCCATGGCTGATCCCTGGGAAAGATCTTGCAGTTATCCAAGTATCTGACACTGGTGATGTGCCAGAAAGTGAATCAGAGCTTAATTCTTGCAGCAAACCATTGTTGGATTCACCATTGGTGCCTGAGGAAGATGTTGCAGTTACACAAGGATGCTACATTGGTGATGTGAAGGAAGGTGAATCAGAAATTAATTCTTGCAGCAAACCATTGTTGGATCCCCAATTGATGTCTAAGGAAGATGTGCCAGGAAGTGAAGCAGAAGTTAATTCTTGCAGCAAAACGTTGTTGGCTCCCCAACTCATGCCTAAGGAAGACGTTGCAGTTAGACGAGTATGTTACACTGGTGATGTGCCAGAAAGTGAAGCAGAAGTTAATTCTTGCAGCAAACCGTTGTTGGCTGAAAGTGAAGCAGAACCTAATTCTTGCAGCAAAGCCTTGAAAGCAGAGAAACCAAGAAGGTTGGTGGGAAGTATATTTTTTTTTTGTGTCTTGTTTCCTTAAAGATTGATATGCACCAATTTATTTTCACATTGTTGGGGACTTTAATATTTTGAAATAACCAGGAGACTTTTGCCGGCCTCATCCGTATTGTTGAGGGACATTGGTGGTTTGGACTTGGAGGATGAGAATCAGAAACCAAGGGTAAATATTTGTCCATTTGCCACTCGTTTTGCTTGTGATATTCCATTCTTGGAATGATCTGAAGTATAACCTAAAAGCTGCCACATGATTGAACTTTTACTCGCATTTGCTCAACATGAGTCCAGTTGGGCTCGAATCGATTTCTCTTTTCTTTCAGCTAGTGCTTTAATGTTCTGCATGCTGGTTGCCCACCCACATAAAAATTATTTCCATGGCTTTAACTTGGGCTCCCAAAGTTATTCTCAGAATTGCATTCCTGCTGATTTGCAGGGAACCAGAGGTGGAAAGAAATTGGCTGCAGATGAAATAAACAGAACTCAGGGCAGCATCTCTCTCATGCGATTGCTTAAGAGCAACCTTCGCCTCTAGACAACCACCCTTTACCAGTAAGTAAATTTCCCTTTTTGTATAGATGGACAGTTTGTTTTTTTGGGGCTCCTTTGAAACTCTGGATATGTCTGTTGGCTCCCTTCCATGTGGAAAATCTCAAGTATTGTTACGATCAAGTGCCTGATCTCTTCAGTGCTTCTCCGTGAACTCCTGGCCCCTCCGCGACTTGTCAGAGTATAATTTTTATGTGGGTTAGTTAAAAAAAACTAGAGTTAGATAAAACAAAAATTAATTTGAATAGTTAAGAAGTATAAAATTCAAATTTAAATTCACCACGTACTGTTGTCACTGACTCTTTCTGATACATATCTTTCTTCTTTCTTTTCAAGAACTGAAAATAAAATATTTTCAGTGACGTGGGTCACATCACATTACATTTTAAAAAATAAAGAGCAGGAGCACGGCTCTGAGCGAGCTCTTAGCCCCACTGTTTATGGTACATTGCATGCAGAGGATAGAAAAGGTCACGCATCCAATCGAACTGTAAGAATTGAGAAGACGAACAATGTTACAGTTTAGAAATACGGTTGTACAGAAAATATCATAGGCACCAACCACTGTCTCCGCATTAAATAGTAAAGATGTGACATTAAGTAATAAAATATATGGTATTAAATGGTAAGGATACCTTTCATTAATAATGACACTCACCACATAAGCAAGTGGATTTGTATGAGTGCCTGCAGGAATACTCCTTGTCTTAATACAATGGATAAAAGAGCACTTCTAGTGCCATGACTTCAATAGCTCAATGATTGAATGACGATGCATCAGTTATCACTTCTAAGCCATTGAAAATTTCTTGAATTTTAGATAAGTGACAATTGGCAAGAGGTTTTAATAGGACGGGTTAGTAAAGCAACTTGCAATGGAGGCACCTCTTATGGGCGCTTGTTATGTGTTCTCTAGCTTGTTCATTGGATGGGTTTTTTTTTTCTGGGTATTCTTCCCTTTTTTTTAATATGATGCATTTGGGATGATGATAAACGTGTTAGGAATAAGTTTGGTTTATTTATTTATTTTTTCATTTTTAACACAAAATAATGAAAAAAAATATACTTTTCAAATAGAATAAGTTATAAAAATTTATAATATCTTTTTATTTATAAAATATTTTTTTTTAGTATAATTAAAATTTTGAAAAATAACTGGATAAGAGAAGTTCTTACATTTGTTCTGTTTAAATTTTTTATTGGGACGAGAATGAGAATAGTTGTTTATAAATGGAATAGGTTAGTATAGGAGTGACATGTCTTGAACTTGTCCCATTGCCATCCTTAACTATATAACGGATATATGTGAGCTCATAGGATGGTGAAATAATTTAAACTACAAAGTGAGAATCCCTTATGATAGAGATCTAAACTTTGCCTCCACACTATTTCTTGCAACAATAAATTGATTGTTACTCCTCTAAGTTAGTTGCCTTACACAAATGTGGAATAACCCAACGATCTTCTATATGTTATGCATTAGTAGAACTTTCACTCTCTATCTCAACTCTCACTTTTATATAAACTGTTCTAACCACTAGTCCCCTTTTCCTATGAAACCATTGAGACTGTCCAAAGCCTTTTTTGTCTAACTTCTCTAAGAAGCCTTCAATCTCCCAAACAATGCCTCAATGTTGCCAACAACATTGACGTTTGAGTAATCAAAACTGGTTTTGATCCAAACACATCTTGCTCCAATTTCAAGGTCGACAATTTTCTTAAAAATAGGGATTTATCTCAAGCACACCAATTGTTTGAGAAAATGCCTCACAAAAACATAAGCTCGACAAACATGATAATTTTGGGCTATGTTAGGTCAGACAATCTTGGTGAGGCTAGAAAGTTGTTTGATGGCATGGTTGAACCAACAACTGTAACATGAACAATTTTCTTAATTTACCTTGTTTTAAGAGGCATTTGAACTTTTTTGCATAGATGCAAAGGTATGGGACTAGGCCAAATTATGCAACTTTTGTCACTCTTTTATCAACACTAAGCATGAGATGGGGAACCAAATAACTCACATTCATGCCTAGGTCATCAAATTATGATATGATTCAAGGCTTATTATTTGCAACACTCTAGTTTGATTCTTATTACAAATCTAATTGCATGGATTCATCTTGTCAACTCTTTAAGAAAATGTCATAAATAGATTTGTTTTCTTACAATGCAATGATAACAAGGTATTCAAAAGATGGGTTAGTTGAGGAAGCTATATGATAATTTTTTGGTGGACATGCATGCCAAAAGTGGTAAATTTGAGGAAACTAAAATCATATTTATAAGTTTAGCCCACAGAAGTGCAATTCCATGAATTGGCCACAATCTCAGCTTATGTTCAAGATGACTTAAACCATTCAACCAAATGTGTTGAGTGAGTGTAATTGTAGACCAAATCACTTTTGCCAACCTTAAGAGCCTTTGTGAGTATAGCTTCACGATTTTCGGGAAAACAATTACATTCATTTATATTGAAATTAGGATTCACATCCAATGTGTTTTTTGGAAGTGCACTTCTAGATGTGTATGCCAAGATGCCTAATAGGAATATAGTCTCTTAGAATGTCATGATCTCAATGATCGTTAGACTTGAGTGTTTCCTAAGCTCATATACTATACTTAGACAACTCAAGCCACTTGACATTGCTAAGTCAGGCTTTCCTTGATCCTTAGTTTGCTATGGTAAGCAATGCATATGGCTTGAAAGTTAGGAATAATGAAAGAATGAGACTTGTATTGCACAAGAATTCTTTATAAGATTAGGAGTGCTCTCAAGTATTTGGTGTCATCCTCTATTTATAAGCATTGGAGGAACTCTTTGGAACATTGAAAGGTTCTCACTACTTTAGAATTCTCTAAAAATCCCGACACAAATGCTATGTACAAGAAATATCTGAAACTCTCTAGAATTCTCTATACCTTTTCCTTATCTTTTATTCTTGTGTAGAGATGTGCAAATGTTTATAGGCTTTTATAGAATTCTCCACTCTTCTACTTGTAGAGATGTGTAAGTGTTTCTAGAGTGTTCCAGAAGGTTCTTGCTCGCTATAAAAGCTCAAGTGAGGGTCATTTTGAGCAAGTTATGACTTTATACCCAAAATGGGGAAGTTAATTCCACTCTCAAATCATTTAAAGAGATGGTTCTATCATGTCTTAGACCATATTCCATAAGCTTCCTTAGTTTACTATCTGTATGTAGCTATAGTGGGCTTGTTGAAGAAGGATTATAGCATTACAATTCCATGATTCAAATCTACAAACTTGATCCAAGAAGAGAACTCTATGCATATGTCGTAGATATGTTATGCTGCAGTGGGCATTTGAATGAAGCAGAGAAGTTGATAGTTGAGATCTTATTTGACCTAGATGAAATCATGTGAATGCTTGTAGGATACATAAAAACCAAGAACTAGCCTTAAGAGTTGTTGATCAACTCTTCAATATGCAGCTTAGAAATGTTGCTCCTTATGTCAACATGTCTAATATTTTATGCAACAGTAGGGTAATGGGAGTGTTAGTAAGGAGAAGAAAGCAATGAGGGATCGAGGAGTTAAAAACTACCAGCTTATTGTTGGGTTGAAATCAAACATAAACTCATATTTTCTCACCAAATGATAAGTGTCATCCACCAACCAAAGAAATCAAGTGGAAGATAGACATATTGGGAAAACAAATGGAGCAACAAGGACACCCCTTCACAATGAAGATGAGAAAATCAAAGTAAAGCTATCACAATGAGCAATTTGATCAATACACCATAAAGATTACTAGTACTGGTAATTAAAAACTTGTGAGCTTGTACAAATTGCCATGTTGTCATCATGATGATTTAAAAAAATGTAGGAATTAAAGATTCAACCTAGTTTCGTCATTTTAAAGATGAGTTTTGCTCCTATGGGGACTTCTGGTGAAGTTTCTAATAAGTTTGAGAGAAGGTTGTGAATCTAAATATTGGAAGAGAGGGATTTCTTTGAAGATGAAAAGGTCCCATCACCAATGTGGGTGACTTTCATTTCTCAATATGTTGATTGTACTCATTTTACACTTTTTGTAGGCTTCTTGATTGTATTCATTCACATAAACACAATTCTAAAAGCTCGGGTTTTTAATTTCTGAATGATGTACAATGATCTTATCAAAGCACAAAAGTTTAATACTATTTGGTTGTTGTTTTCTATTTTTAGGTTTAAAAACAAAGTGAAATAAAGAACAGTTGTTGAAGAACAAGTTGAAGTTGTTTTTATTAATTTTTAAAAACAAAAAGAAAACGTAGAGAAATTTTTTAAAAATCATAAAAAACAAATAAAATTGAATATAATTGTATGCATAAATTTCATGAAGTCCTGCAATGTAAGTAAAATAATAGAAAAATATGCTAAACAATTTTTTTTTTTTTATTAAAATTAATTGTGGGGATACAATCTTTGTGATAATATTCTTTTGCAAAATAATATTTCATTTTGATTCTTTCATTTTAATCACAATTTGAAAGATGAGGATGAAAACGTTTTCTTGATTTCAGAGATCAATTGAAAGTTACTAGTGGTTTGTTCTCAAATGAACTCATTGAAAGACGAATATCACATGTATAGTACTTCTATCTTTTTTTGGACTTGCAACAAGATTTTGTGAAGCCTTTTTGGATTCATGTTGCTAATCTGAAAAAGTCCTCTTATTGAAGAAAGTCACCCCTGTTTATTAATGAAATTAGAGAATTAAATTTGGAATCCTCTAAGATTTAGTTGCTTAATTTAAAGAATTTGGTTTCTTAATTTTAACAACTTGTCTTCTTCATTATGGAAATTTGCCAATAAGAGAATATTTATTTTTTTAATTCTCTTTTGACTTCACTTGGAAGATTTGATTTTATTTGTAAGACCAAATTTTGTAGTATTCCAAATTTTGTCACATATCACCTTTTAAATATATGTTACATGTCAAACATGTGTGTAACCCATCATATGTCGAGTCCAAATTTTGTTAAATTGGGAAACCACAATTTTGAAGACCAATTTAATAATAATTTAATTCACTAAAAATTTTAATGTCTACAAATGCCTCGAATTTCAATATGTATCACATGCATGCCTTGTCATTTGTCTTTGAAATTTTCAAAGGCAAGAATCATGCCTTGCCATGGGTGTTAAAGTTAACCTTCATTTTTCTTTGAAATTTTTTCCCAAAGAAATATTTTTTGGGGAGTTTCCTGTTTTAAAATATATTTTTTCCATTTTTCCTAAACACTATTTTGTTTTATTCCTTCCTTTCCACTTGGTATCAAAGGAAGATCTTGTGTTAACGAGAAAATTTATAATTTGGATATTCACTTTCCTTTTCTCTTTCAAACATTTCCCTTTCAATTTATCCTCCCAATTTTATATATATATAAAGAGGACAAAATTTTGAGAAACCCAACTTGAACTCTTCATGAGAAGTCTTTCATCCTTGGTTGATTTCTAAACTCGTGAGTCTTGGTCTATTTTTTTTTTTTTTCAAAGAAAAAAAAGACTCACTATTCCTAAACATGTGTTGACTTTCATCATATGCAAAGATGAATTTGTTTTTAGGTAAATTTCTTTTTTAAAAAATTACCTTAGCACTTTAGGAGGAGTTTTAAATGAATTTAAATATTCATAAAAAAAATATGAATATTTAAAATTTGATCTTTATGTAATCAAGTTGTAGCCTTAATGCGGAGCAATGTTGTATTTTCAACACTTATGTGCTAAAATTTTCACCCATGCGAATTGATTTGACTTCAATTTGAAGTGGTGTTCAAGTTTTTACATTTAATTGAAATTGAAATTATATTTAACATTTATGTAAATAAGTTAGGGCTTTGACATTTGGCGGTGTTGTACTTTCGACACTTAATGTGACTTAAGTGTTAATGTTCTCATTCATGCGAATCGACTTGACTTGAATATATAGTGGTATTCAAGTTTTAACATTTAATTAAAATTATAATAATATTTAACAGCTATACAAATAAGTCATGACTTTGACGCTACATGGTGTTGTATTTTTTACACTTAATGTGGCTTAAGTGCTAAGGTCCTTACTTATGTCAAATGGTTTGACTTGAATCCATAGTGGTGTTCAAGTTTTAACATTTAATTAAAATTGAAATTATATTTAATACCTATGTAAATAAGTTATGACTTTGACACTACATGGCGTTGTACTTGGGTACATGGTGATGTACAAACTTTAACATTTAACTAAAATTGGAATTACACTTAACATCTATGTAGATAAGTCATAACCTTGACGCTACGTGATGTGCAACTTTTAACACTTAATTCAAATTGGACCCCACTTGATACACATTTCTTTTTATATGGTGGTGACTGAACTCTAATAATTTTCCCAAATTGCCTACGTGTCTTTTATGGGGAAGGGATTAAATCAAATGTAGTTTATTACTATTATTTTTATTTATGCTCTAACTTTTGTTAAGACTAAAAAATTTAATCTTGCTAGCATATGTCTTAACTTTTGCCTAAGTTGCCTTTTTAGGTTTTCAACTTAGCGAACTTTTTTTTATGTATGCAGTTTAAGCTCATGCAAGCTAGAAGCATCATATAGTTTAGGCTCATGCTTTCAAGAGCATCACTTGGCTTGATTTTGATCCAAGAATGATAAATGCATATTTTTAGAACAAAGTTTAACTGAAAGTTAGAAATGATTTATTCTCAACCAAACTTGTGAAGATCTTTCTTAAGTATTTTGGAGAATAAAATAAGGTCATTGGAATTCGTTTTGATTTTTAACCTTAAAAGTGGATGAATGACACTTTTGTATTGCATTTGATATTCTTCCATAAGCTTGTTGAAGAATGTATCAAGCTTAAACTTGATTTTAATCCAAGGATGGTAAACACATGTTAATAGAGCAAAGTTTAATCAAGGGTCAATGATAACTTGATCTTAAATAAACTTATCAATAATTTTTTCAAGTGTTTTAAAGAACTTGATTTTGTCTTCTTTAGCTTTGAATATGGATGAATGACATTTTTCTGTTGTGTTTGATATTCTTCTATGAGTTTGTTGAAGATTGTTTGGAGTTTGATCTTGTCTTTCAAAGCTTCATTTTTTCGATTTAGTTTTTGAGTTACATCTTCTTTTTTAAAATGTCCCATGTTGAAGAAAAACCTTACATGTAGAAAAATTGGAGATTTTAATTTAGAATCTTCAAATTTGACTTCTTTAATGCAAAGAGTTTCTTCCTTAGTTTAAGAAGTTTGCCAAAAAAACATTTTTTCTTTTTTTTGGTTAGTACAGTTTTAAGCTCTTGTAAGCTAAAAACAATATACAGTTTAGGTTCATGCTTTAAGGAGTATTACTACTCTTCAACCAATTGTTGTATTGGCCAGTTGGAGTGTATCCATAGGCTTCATCTTGTTTGTTGTTTAAACATTTGCAATAGCACCTTGATCAAAAGAACTAGATTCCAACTCATGTGTAGCTTTTGTCCAGTCTTGCTTACTTAAAAAAGAAACCTTTTTTTTTCTTTCTATTTTTGGAGCATAATAGAGTCTTGAGGTTTGAAAACAATTGTAATGAAATTTAATATCGCATTCTCTTTATCCTTATTAATGATGTTTTTGCCCCCAATAGGATCATTTTTGAGTTCTTCCATAAACATGTTTTCATTTGCATTTGTTTTTATAAGCTTTATGTCATGTGTTTGTGTAGTCAACTCTTTGAAAGTGTGGGGTCATATCCCTTGGAGAATGTACAATAAACTCTAATGGATGCTTTGTATGCAAATCTCCATAGGTGACACCTTGGATAATCTATCCCTGTAGTTAAGGCTTAAGGAACACTAGTGATTGATGTAATCAACAAGCAGCTCGTCTTTCCATTGTTTGATATTGGTAAGCTTCATCATGCTTATAGTTCGTTAGGTGTTATAGAAATGGTTAAGGAATTCGTGCTCTATTTGGTTTCAACTGTCAATACACTCAAGTGCAAGGTTGGTATACTAATCAAACCCTTGGAGGGATCAAACAAATTGTTTGACTAAGAGGTCACCATTTGTATTTGCATCGTTGCAAGTTTTGACGACATGGACAACATGTTGCTTAGGATTTTCCTTTCTATCGAATTATTAGAACTTTGGAGGTTGATAACCCATAGACATACATAAATTATCAATCTTCTTGGTGTAATGCTTAGAGTACATAAGTGTACTTTGTGAAGGTCCACCATATGGCACTCTAATGGTATTAGTTATTATGTTTTGAAGTTGTTCGACATATAACAAAGCCATTGAGACAAATTCAATGGTTTACTTTACAATTCGCATCGACTTAGACCCATGTGGTGCATCACCTAGAGACATAATCTATAAGGGTAAGTAAGTCATTGGCTTGACTCAACTATATTTTGTGTTTTTGTTTCAACTTTACTCATAAGGGATGCTATTTGCAGACCTTTATCCTTTATGGTCTTGGTAGTTTGGTGATGACATGAGTCATCTTAGCTAATTATTTTTCTATGGATGTAATACTTGTTACCATTATCGGCATAATCACCACAAAGTAAGAATTAAAAGAGTTGGAATGGTTGAAGAAGTTGTTCTTCTTTGACATCTCAATTGGTGATCTAAAGTGTGAGTTAGTGTTGAAGTTAACATCAACAACAGAGTAGGGGGACTTATCCCTAAAGTCCTTTAGTGTTAAAAGATGTTTTTCTTTACCATGAAGACTTTGACTCTTTGCCCCTAAAGAGGCTAAGATGATGATTGGTTGGTAACTGTCGCACATCCTCGTTGTTTTCAGCAAATGAGTCATAAGGCCCATAGGGATGTTATGTGTCAATTAAGTAATGACAATCTTGTCATAATCCATGTTGACATGCATAATTTGAGACTTTTTAGATGTCATCGTCTTAGTAATGATCAATTTCTTAGCGAAAGAGATGAGATGCAAAGATGTCCTACATGGCGTGTCTAAACTTTGTATGCAAAAATTTCATGAAGTCTTGCAATGTAAACAAAACAATAGGAAAATATGCAAAACAAAAATGTCTATTAAAATTAATTGTGTGGATACAATCTTTTATCGAGCAAATTTTGTTGAACTGAGAAACTACATTTTTGAAGATCAATTTACTGATAATTTAATTCACTAAAATTTTTGATGTTTTTCCTGCACAATCTAATATTGACATCGAAAATCTTCAGATATGATTTTCCTTTAATTACACTTGCTTTTCCATTTTTTTTTTTAACTTCTCTAAAAAAATTTATTTAACAAATAAATTTCAAATTAAATTGTACTTGATACATAAAATTTATTAATTTTTAAAAATAATTTAAAACTCAAAAACTGATTTAATTAGTATTAAAAAGTCATGGAATTCAATAAAATTGGTTAGTTTCTTATTATATATATAAATTTTTTTCACTAGGCGATTAGATTTTAAGTTAAGTGAGACTTAATGTGTTGAATGAATTAATAAGTCTAGTAATTTTTAAAAATAACTTAAAATTAAAGTAGTGATCCAATTAATATCATTAATTTATGAACAAAATTTGATCAAGAATAACTATTGTTTCTCTTCATCTCCAAGTTAAACAAAATTTAATGCATTGAATTCATTAATGAGTCTATTAATTTTTAAAAATAATTTAAAATTCAAATAATATATTTATTAATACTATAAATTTATAAATAAAAATTGGTCTTGAAGGATTCTATTATTTCTATTCTACATAGAATCATTATTTTCATTGTTTTTTTTTTTTTCATTAAACAAATAAATTCCAAATTAAACAAGATTTAATGTGTTAGATTCATTAATAGATCTAGTAATTTTTTTAAAATAATTTAAAACTCAAATAATAAACTCGTTAATACCATAAGTTAATAGAGGAAAATTGGTTTATGATAATTCTGTTATCTCTTTTCTACACATAATTATATTTTTATATTTCTCACTATAAAAATGAACTTCAAATCAAGTGATGCTTTGTATTAAATTTGTTAATGAGTTTAATTTTTTTTTTAAATAATTGAAGCTTAAAAAATAGAATTAATCATTGAAAAAAATAATAGATGAAAATTGATATATTATGAGTCATCACTTTACCATTTATCACATATGCACGATTATATTTTTAAAATTTTCTCACTAGATAAATATATTATAAATTAAAAAGACATAATTAATAATTTAAATTTTTTTAATGAATCTTTTAATTTTTAAGATCAATTTAGAATAAAAAATTAATTAAATTAATTACAAATTAAATTAAAACATTTTAGAATTTTACATTGATAATTGAGTACTAAATGTGTACATGTAATAAAAGCTTGACTCATTTATACATTAAAAAGTTTAAATTTTGTTATTCATTTTAAATAAAATACTATTAACAATTATTATTATTCATTTTCAATGAAAAAAATTATGAAGATTTTAGGGAAAAGTGGGCTTTCACTTACTAATTTGAAAAAATATTTAAAAAAATAATCCAATCTTTTATGAACCATATTTATCTTTGACTATTTAAAAATATTTTAAAATACATGCATTTTTTCATAATTCAAATAATTATTTTCTAGCATGACCATTTGATATGTTAGTAACATAAATTAACAATTTTTTAACTTGAGAACTGATTTGAGATTAATGAGATAAGAAATTTTAAAAATTAAAAATACAATTAAAAAAAAAATACTTTAAAGCTAAAAATATAAAAGTAAAATATCAATTTTCACTTAATTAAAATACTCTAGTAGAAAATATAAATATCAAGGAATAGTTGAAAATACATTGTGAGTAAATATTTTTATTTTTTTATTATTTTTAATTGTATTTAATTTTTATGTATTTTAGTTTTAATTGTATTTTCAATTTTTAAAATTTTTTATTTTATTGTTGATGTCAACTAACAAAATTTTTATCTGAGAAAATGAGGGGATTTACATAATACATGATATAAAATCATTATTAACTAGGAGATTTTTCCACAATAATTATATATGATATTATATAATAAAAAATTATAATATATTTATTTATAAAACACTTTTATCAAATTAAAATGATAAATTAATTTTAAATCATTTTATTTAATATTATCAAGTAAAAAGGTATTTCAAGAAATAATTATTTAAGTTATAAAAAAGTGCATATATTTTTAAATGTTTTAAATAAATAAAGATAAAACTTATTTATAAAAGTTGAGGTTATTTTTTCTATATATATATTTAAATCAAGGAATCAAAACTCACTTTTCCCAAGATTTTAATATCCTTATGTTTTTAATATATAATAAAAATAATATATTTTTTTATAAAAATATAATTTATAATTTTATTGTAATATTATTATTCATTTTTTACTAAAAAAATATTTATTTTTAATTTATTTGTAATTAAAAAACTATTTTCATTTTTAATAAAACTTAAATTAAATTTAATTAATATTATATGAATTGAATTTACCATGTTTTTACAAAATAAAAACAAAAAAAAAAAAAAATTTAAGTACAACTTATCCGAACAATTTTTTTTTATTATAATTATTTTTTAAAATAATTTATCAAATATTTTTATTTTTATAAAACACTAAAACTGTTTTTTGTCTATTAACTTAAAAATAATTTTTAAAAGCAAGTATAAGAAAACATGGTCAAATGGACCCTTAATCTTCATATAGAAAGTTAAATAAGTGAAGAGAAAAAAATTTACTAACTTTAAATTTTTTTTTTACTTTTTCTTTCATTCTATTCTTTCTCTTTATTTTCTTTCCTAATTTTCTAAAACCGTAGTTTTATGTTATGTTTGGTTAAAGAAAAAAAAAAGATTTAAAATCAATAAATTAATTTTATATCCTATTTCAAATTAGGGGTACAACTTGAGTCGGTTGGTCTAACCCAACCTAATCCTAACCCAATCTTTGGGTAGGATTGGACAATTATTTTTAATATTTAGATTGAGTTTGGGTTAAGTTTTCTTAATTTGACTTGAACTTGACCAAAGTTTGAACAACCTAAGTTTAACCCAAAACCAATTTAATATTTTTGTAATATTTATAATGTTTGTTATTTGGTATAATAATATTCATTTTCTTTTTAGATTTAAAACAAAAATATAAAATTATAATTATATCATATATTTTTCACTTTTCTAAGAAGGATATATAAGTTTGTTTTTACTTTTTTATTGTTATCTTTAAATTTTATAAATTTTGATATAAATGTATAAACAAAGGTTTTTTTTAAAATTATTATGCATGAGTTTTAAATCATGCAACCCAATCAACCCAAGATTAACCAAATTGACTTGAGTTAACTTGATTAACCCAAATTCAACCTAAGTTTAGAAAAATAAAGTTGGGTTAGGTTTAAGACAAGTACCTCATATTAAAGGTTAAGTTGAGTTGAACTTGAGTTATTTATTTCTTAATTTGGATTAAGTTAAGGTTAGTTATTAACCCGATCAACTGCCCAAGTTGCAACCCTACTTCAAATTTATTTCACTTATGATATGTTTGATTTGTTGGATATAAGATAAGAAAAATGATAATATATCTTATTTGATGTTTGTTGATGATAAAATAAGACAAATTATCTCATTATTTATCCTATGATATGTTAAATCAAACATGAAATATAAATATAATAAGTATTATGATATATTATCCACTTTCATTTTAGTATTCATTCTACAAACGGTTTTTTGAACATGGTGCCTCTCTTGGCTCACGGGACCATTTTTCTATAATTTATACTAAAAATGATGGTAATTGTATGAATTGAATCATCAAATGTAAGTAAAGGTAGGCTGGCCTAGAATGATACAAGCATTATAGTTTTGTGAAAGAGACAACTTGACACAGCAAATAGTGGTGGACCCTGCTTCATCCCCTCCAGACAAGGTGTGTCTCTGTTTAGGATAAAACAAGCTTCCAAACTTCTACTTTGGTACTTAATAAAAGCGAAGTGGGTCCTTCATTTCCCAAACCCCCCCCTAAACTTATATTAGTCAAACAATACACCTTTACTTTTATTTTTATTTTTATTTATTTATTAACTTTTCAACTTTCATTCCTCATGCTTCTTTTGGGGTTTGATTGCTGTCCACTCACCCCACTTTACCCTCTCATACAAAATAATCAAATCAACGCTAACAATGAAATAAAATGATAGGCATCACGAGAAGAGAAGAGACAGATGTATTAATTAGTGCTACCATTTAAAAGAGTTTTACTACTTAATTAATATGAATTTTAAGAATGAATATCATCGTGTTCGTAATCTTTTTAGTTTTAATTTTTGTATTTAATTATAAATAATTAAGAGCTCGTTTGATAATAATTTTAAGAAGTATTTTTAATATTTGAAATTTTTTATTATTTAAGTATTAAAAACATTAAAAACGATTTTTAGAATAACTCCCAAACGTACTCTAAGTAAATGTATCAATTCAGTTGAAGATGTTAGAAATTTAATGTTTGTAAAAATTTGTAGAAAAAGTCCATGAAAGAGTGGGAAGCTAAAATTTAGGAAGGGTCACACATGCAGAGCACACGTGAGTATGGGAGAGGACCGAGGAGAGGGACAAGGATAAGCTCCTCTCAGAGTCTCACTTTCAACGAAAACCATCCCCACACCTTCCCTGTCACTCGATATCATCATCTCTCTCATCATTATAAAAAGCCACCCAAAAGCATCATTCATAGAAATTGACACTTCTCGGGACCCCTTGGGTGCACCCTCATGTCACTTTTACGGTTTTCGCCTTTCCATACATTCACTTATCGGCTCCACTGCGCTACCGCAACCGGTCAATCCGGTCACAATCAACCCGACCCGGGTTCCCGTGGCCACGTCGCTTGTGCCGCACGTGCCAATCTCGTAAGACAAACCGACTGGAGAGAATTGAGAAGAAAATCAAAATTAAAAGGACAAAAAAGGAAACTAAAAGGTTAGAAGAAGAAAAATAGAAAATTAAAAAAAAAACTGTGTCAAGAACAAACGTTGGCTCTCTCTTTCTTCTGGTTCGAAAAGGCCACGCAGGGGAGAAAAAAGTGAAAGCGAGGGTTTTTGAGGAAGAGAAGAGAGGAAGAGAAACTCGGAGAAGGGAGAGAAATTACCTGAAAGTGAGGGAAAATTAGCAAGGGTTTGTGCGTTCTGTGATGTTGTGGGGTATTAATCACGAGTCTTCTGGCTAGGGTTTCTGTGTATTGAATAAAGGAAAGTAAGTTCATGAAAATAATTATCTCAATTTTCGCATTTAATTTTTTTTCATTAGTTTTGTTGCCATTTTAGGATTAGCGGCTTTAATATCTTTTCTGGCGCATTTATTATTGTAATATTGATTGAATTCTTAAATCTCTATATATTGAGAGCACACCTCGGAAGACCGAAGCTATTCTCGGGTTTGTGACGTATTTTTTTCATGTTTGGCCTTTAGGGTTTTTAATTCTAGGGTTTGGTTTTCTTCGTATATGGTATTCACCGTTTCTCTGCCTTGTTTCGTATTGTCATTATCTTTTATGAAAGCATAGCAACATTAGATTGATTTTGATTGTTTCAAGGTGAAATTTTAGAAACTTTATGTGTTTTAGGGTTTTTTTTTTTCCCAGTTTCAGTCATGTTGTTCAATTACAATTTCCATTTGGGGTTTTGATTTTTGTTGTTTTGTTTTTGAAATATTTTCCTCCTGTTGTTTCAGGGCGGAGGTTCTTTTCATTTGGCATTGAGGATTGGAAAAATCTGGTCTTTTGCTATTATAACTTGATTAACAGTGCAGTGAAGTATCTGGTAATTTTTTTTACTTTCTAATGTATTAAGGTTTTGATGTCCTTTTTACTTGTTTTGATGCATTGTTGTTAGTCAGCTGCATCCATTGAAATATTTGATACATTTGAGTGATCAGCGTGGTTGAATGGTTGAATAATAATATACTATGATATTGATTTTCTGAATTGGAAAGATAGATCATTTTCTAAATCCATGTATTGCTGCTGGTTAGAGAATTTTTAGTTATATTATATCATGGATCATTTTTTCTCGTCTTTTTTGGAGGAGGGGGTTCGGATTGGATACAGGTGGGTGGGTTTTTTGAGAATTGAATATAGAATGTGGTTATTACCGTTATGTGGACTATTTGCAAGATAATCTGGTTAGTTTTTCTAAAAATGTAAGATGCCATGCACGCTTGCTTTCTTCCCAGCAATCTGAGGATTTATGCAGAAATCATGATTGGAATATTTTAGTCTTCTATTATATAATAATCACTTGATCAACATTGCATGATGGTGTATGCTATTTTTTTTTTTTTTTTTTTTTTAAGTGGCTTTAGGTTTTGCTGTCTTTCTTTGCATCTGTTGATGTGTGTTGTTGCCAGATAGTTTTTGTGTTCATTGAAGTAGCTGATATGTTTTATGCATCAGTGTCTTTAAATGATAATGCATTCTGACGTTGATTTTCTGAAGCCATGTGAGAAAATTTTTTTTTGTAGCATTTAAGTTCATCAGTTAATGGTTATGAATGATAGAGCTGTGTCCTTTTTTGATTTTTCTTTTTATTTTTATGTTTGTTGTGTGGGTTGGTGGGGTTATTGTTGCTACTGTTGAGGACAAGGGGTTTGGGATGTTGGGTTCTTGAATATTTAATATGGAAATTAGATATTACGGTTTGGTGGAGATATGTGGCATCTTATGCGAATGCAGCCTACCCTCATTCGTAAGTTTGGCTTAGTTGCTACTTTTATGTGGGATTTGCTTGCCTGTAAAATTCTTGTTTGTTGTTCTATTTTTTGTCAAAATGCATGTCAGGAGTGGATTATAACACATTTGGATTTATTATGGCATCTCTAAATAGTTAAAACCCGAATTTCTTCAAACTATTCGAAAGTGTGTTTTTACTTGTCTCACTAATGTTTTCACTCTAAATTGTTCAAATTATCAAGATGTCTGTTTGTTGAGTTGATGAACATTGTCAAGCATTTTTTTATTTTATGCTTTTAGAATGAAAACTTGCATGTTGACTTAATTAACTTAGTTCCATCCCATGTAGGGACACTTGTAGTTTGACTCTTTCCTGCCACCTCAATGCCTTAGTGTAGCTACAAAAGCATAGATGTGTCTCATTTTCAAGGTTGCATGAGGTTCCCTGGGACACTGTTTATTCATGTTGAACTTGGACGCTTGTGTATGAGTTCATGTATGGATTCTGTCGTAGACAAGTCCTTGTTGATCACTATAATCAGCAGGGTAGGATGGCAGGCATGCTTGTGTTTGGTTAATATTTTATAAAACTACCATGACAGAATTTCACAGGGAGCTTTAATAAATTAAATTTCGACCGTATAAATGTTATTTGAGTATGTGATTGTGATGATTCCTGACTTTGATACTTGCTTGATTTCTTTCAATAAACAAGATTGATAGCCCTTTCTGTAGGTACATAGCTACGCGATATGGTTCGTATGCTTTGGTTCTACGATGGTTTTTCATATCTCAGTTTCTCACTTTCAGTTACATGAATTTATTACTGCTTCAATATTCTAGTTACTTTCAGCTTTAGGGGTTAGTCTTGGAAAGGAAATAGGTATTTAGTGAGGTACTCTTTCTGTCTTTGGTTTAGGCTTATTATGGCAGTTGTTAGTTCCGTATTTTTATAGTTAATTCAGTATCTTTTATTGATTGCATATATTTAGGACCCCAGGTGTGCCTAAAGTCTTGTGCTTGACTGAGTCATTCATGCAAGAGACTCCTCCTAATAACCATCACCAAAATCCAGGGAGGTGTTCTTGAAGTCATGGTGGGCTACACCACTGTTGATATCCGTAGATAGCTATGTGTTCTTTCATTATTCTCGACCAATAGTCTTTTCTTCCTTTTCATTGTCTCAGTAAAACTCCTGACAGTGATCATATCAATCCATAGTGGTTTGTGCATGATCTTTTGGGTCAACTTTCCATACTTTTTCATTCTATTGGTGTTACCTCAAGTTTACATGAGTTTGTGCATCTTTTATTCTATCTTTTTTCCTTTCTGGTCTTGCCACTCATTCCTCTCAATGCTTTTTTTGCTGCAATCATTTACTAGCATTTTGTTTATGCTACAAAGTTAAGTTTCCCCTTTAAGTTGTTGGTGTTGATAATGCAACACCATGTAAGCAGTTGCACCACTGAATCCATCATTCCCTATTTTCATAAACTGCAGCTTCTTGAATTTTTTTCCTGATAAGCAAAGAGAGAATCTATTAAAAGAGCACCAATGGAAGGGAATGCACCCTACGTATGCAGCTTCTTGAATTATTGTCTCCTTACAATCCAATATAGTAAAAATAATGGTTGGATGAAGAGTGAAGGCCATATAATTACTGTCTGCCAACATACTCCTTTTGCAGGGTTTGTGAAAGATGACGCTCTAAATAAAATACAGCTGAAGTTATCATTAATAGTTTTCTTTCTCCTTTTGTTGTCTTTAAACTTTAGGAATTGCTATGTAAGTCACAGCCATTCCATTCCGTTCTTGTACGTGAATTTAACTTATGCACACTTACAAGAATTTAGAGAAGATGCAATAATGCGAGTTATAGATACCATGAAATTCAAATTTGAGCTAAGCCTATTTCTTTGTATTCATGAGTTTATTAATCTCTTATGGATGTGTAAAACCATGGTAACAGCTTCTCATTTATGAGCTTGATTTACATAAGCTTATGAAAACGTAGAGAAAATATGTTGATGTGGGTTATAAGATACTATAAACTTTGAATTCGAGTTAAACCTACTTCTTTGTATTCTTGAGTTTATTAATCTCTCATGGGTGTTTAAAATTAGCAGCCTCTCTACTGGTGGATCTAACACACCCATGCCTTTCTTGTAACTCCTTATTTTTCTTGTATATTTGGAAATGTTGTCCTCAACAGTTTAGAAAGAACAAATAAAAAATAAGTGAGATTTAATTAGACTCTGTAGCAATTTTTTCCATGCAAGTTCTAATTGAACAATGCATTAAGCTGGACTTTGCTTGCAATCTTATATTTAATATAGTCTATTCAAACATCTTATATGAATTATTGCATGAACCTTCTTTTAGGAAGCTGATTGAAGTACATGCTTTGGTTCCTTTTTTTGATGCACAGTTCCCATATTGATTTGGCTTATTGATTATCATCAAGGACTTGCCTCCTAATGAAATTTAAATGAAGAAAAAGAAAAATTGACATTGGTTAGTGAAATTTGTGGGACGTGAAAGCATTCCTAATTGGAAAGTTTGAATGTTAAGTATGTGGTTGATTCTTGTTGGAAAATATCTTATTTTTAGTCTTGTTGTAAGATTTAGTAGATTTATTGATGGACCTGTTTAAGATCTCATGGGTTTTTCCTTGATTACATTCTAGTTTAAACCTTGTTCATATATCTAGCTATGATATGATGAAGTTATCCTCTGCTTCTAAATTTCTTTATTAGTTTATTACAGGTATAGGATTGCCTTTTTAGGGATCATTTGTCTTATGGAAACAATCTGAAACATTGTTATTGCATTTCTAATCTTACCAAGACCACCTTTATAACTTAGGTTTATCTACTGATGCCAGGGCAAAACTCTGTCAAAAATGTTAAATTGGTTGTGCTCAAGTCACCTCATCTTAGGCTATTTTTTAGGGTTGAAATTTTGACTCCATCATCATGATGTGAATGTTCTATGAGTGTCAATTGTGAATGGCATATTTCTTAATAGGATCTTTAAGGAGATTAATCACATCATACCATTTTTCCCTCTTTTTGTTAGATTCTATGGTGCCTCTTTCATTAGTATAGGGGTTCAAACTATCATCATAAACTTAATAAATAAAACTCAAATTTTGGTATTTAAGTTTTAGATTTTTGTCATTTTTCTTTATGGAACTCTAGGATGAGGTTTGAGGCTTTTAATGTCTTGGATTTCAGAGAAAGTGTGGTATTTTGGACTCCCATAACCAGAATTACAGCTTTTTGGACTGCTGGGAGGTTAAACAATGTCAGCTCTTAGATTTATGGAAAACTTGATGAGATTTGGTTCTTCTATGTTAATCTTTCCCAGTCAGGATTCCAATTGGTCATATGCATGTGATACTACTAAAAAAAAGTTGCATGTAGACCCAGAAAATCTAATAACAGGTGATGGAGAAGCTGTCCTTTTGTGATTTGACTCTGCTTGTTAAAACTTAAACATGTACCAGTTGTATGGTTCCAGTATTAGGTGGAAACCACCTGTAAAATTTACCTTAATTTAACCCTAAATTGATTTTCCATTGAACACAATTGCATGAGGTGAGTGGACCCATCATGGTTCACTTTGGAAATATGAAACATCCCCCCGTTATTGCCCTGTTGATATGGATAATATGCGTTGGCCACAACTTAGTGTTTTGAATGTGCTTTATGATAGGGGTTCTGTGGATCACCTGTTTCTTCATTCTAATGCATGGGGTCAGCTGGGTAGTGCGCCTATGTTACGACTCTGATGGAGGGCACTTTCTGAGCCCTTGGTAGAGGGACTTGTTTATGCAGGTTGTATTTAGAAGAAGGGGAATGTTAGAATACTTGAAGATAAAAGTTGAGCATGTGAATTCTATGGGACAAAAAATAGCTTCTTTGAAAGAATGTCTTTGAATCTTTATTCAGAGGAGTTGAGGATTTTTGGACAATTATTTCCTATCCTAGGCTTTGAGATCAGTACTCAATTGGTTTGGGAGCCTTCTTCCGATGGCATGAAGAAACTCAGCTTTCATGATTGTCCTTTAGGAAAACTTTGAGTGATTGGTATTGGATGGATTTTTTGATATTCAAAGGGGGGAGTCTGCTCTTGTTTTCAACCTGGTGGTTGATGAGTGATGGTATTAAAGCTGTATTGCCTGGTATGCTAGGTCGTCCCAATAGAGTGGCTAATCATGGTGGGACATTGCAAGGGGAAGGAGATTCCTCAGTCATCATGAGGTGCATGAAACAGAAGAGAAGAAGATGCTACAGATAATATCTTGAGGCGAGTGCTGGATAGGCTTAAGTCTGAGTCTATTCACAACAACTGTAGTGATGAGGCTGATATAATTTGAATGAATTTTTTATTTAAAATGGAGCTCTCCGATTGGATTATGGATGCTGGCAGTTCATGAAGTTAACTTGTGCCTTGCTGATTTAATGAGCAGTGGCTGGCACATTTTCAGTCTGTTGTGGACACATGTCCATGCAAAGCATAAAGGTGCTGATTGATGTCAGACGTCAATCAGCACTCTTCATAAGATAATTTCCAATTTGAATAGTTTGAAGCTTTTTTCTTTTATTCCATACAAGTTTCATTCAGTTGGCACAGTCCGTAGAGAAAAGTACAATACAGAAGAAGTTGTGACATTATGATATGCCTGAATAATCTATTGAATGTTGTGGACTTTCTAATGCTCATCTACAACATATGTTTGAGCATTAAGTTCCATATTTTTTGGTCTTCCCCTTGTATTTTGGTTTTGTTGACTTCTCTGATATCCTTGGGCTGAGTTGTGCCGATATCTCAACTCATGGCTTCTTACCATCTATGTGTTGATCTTTTAGATACTTTATAATTTAAAAAAATCCCTGCACGTTCATATTAACATTTGCCGATGTTTTTAAAGTATTTAATAATCTGCGGAACCTTGAAACTCTGGTATTACTACCTCACTTTGAGTGTAAGAGTTTTATATGAACAGGGGACCCTGTTTTATATCTTTAATTGTGTAGCAGTTTCATGGATTGAATAAGAGATTATTGCTTTGCTAATCATCACCGGCTTCAGAGTCATAAAATTCAATTGATTTTTCCCTGAATAGAAAGATTCACGTGCAGTTAGCCTTAAGTAAATGAAATTTGATATTTCATTATCAATCGCCAGAATATTAGTGCATTTAATCTGACAGTCATGATTTGACGAAAGCTAGCTAATGTGTGGAACTTGGATTCTCAATATATCTTTATCTAGTTATTATTTTAAACAGTGTTTATGTTGCATCTTGTTTTTAGCTTTTTTCTCTTCCATTTATTTTCTAGGTGCTGCTTGGTCTTTCCTTTTTTGGGTACCAAACCGTGCAAATCCTTTCTTCTGTCATTTAATTTCTTTTCCAATGAATTCTTGCTTTCCTATTCTACAGCAATGATTTTTTGTTATTACTTTACTGAATAAACTGTAGCCATTGAATTAATTGTTCAAACAAGTTACACCAAAGGATACACATTTATTTGTTTGTGGTGTGGTGACCAGCCACACTGGAGCTGAGACTCCACCCAGGCTGCTAGAAGCAGCAGTCCCATTGGAAAACTTTGTAAGAGTGAAAGCATGAGGGAACGATGTTGCTGATTCAAGATTCTAAAAATTTACTTGCAAGTTTTTATCTTAAGATTTTTCTTGTTCATCATTTAATACCTATTTTTGTTCTCTATGAATTGGTCTCTGTAATGATCAACGTTATGAAAATTAAGTTGCATGGTAGTCCTCATTGGTTCCTCTAAGAGGATTGCTTGGGCAAATTTTTGCCACTGTACTTGTAACTTCTTGCTCAATGTTCTGTTTGTTGTGAATTTTTTTCCTCTGATCATCACTTAACATCTATTCACATCTTTTACCTTAAAATGCACTAGTTCATTACTCATGCTTTATGGATGTTGCCTATGTAATTATGCATATTAGTGAGCACTATGCTGCAGTTTTAGTGATTTTTATCATTGATAATTGATGTAGTTATGCCACTTATCCAAGACTCTAGACTCTATATGCTTGGATCAGGAACTTGAGCATTTTGGAGAATTGCCTGTAGTTGATATCAAAGCTTGCCATAGATGTAGTACTTGAATTAATGTTGTTTGTGATACATAAACACACAAAATTTCCTGAACATAGGGAAACAGAAACTTTATTTGATATCTAGATTCACCAAACAGTGGATGAATAAATAGATAAATCACACTACACCTAAAACCCAACAAAGAGAGTACTTATGGTACATGGTTCTAACTCATCCTAACTCCAACACTTGCTTAGTCTCCGCCCACTTGAAGTCTAATATTCTCCATATGCTTGCAATATTCATACACCTCCTTTCTCCTTTGTGGCTTCCCTTTTCAGGACATTTGGTAAATAGATCTGTGCCTTGATTCTCTATTTTGTAATATTTTTCTGTTTGCTTGTTCTGCTGGGCAATTGATGTACACTCAAAGTAGGGGCTCTCTTGAGTGGGTAGACGGTAGACATGATATTCTCATGAAACATAGCATGGCCATCTGTACTTCCATATGTCCTCTGTGTGGTGCAGGATTGCAGGATACTTCCCAAGCATTTGAATATCACTTATAGGTCATTTGAGTATGCAAGTTTACATGTGGTCATGATTGTCAAATCTGATTTATACATACCATTTTTGTCGTTTGACATGATGTTTAATGTTCTTTCATGTTTGAATCATTAAATCTTGTATGAGCAATTGATTTCCTATGAGAAAATGTTGGGTTGCTCTAACTTTTATTAACCTGTTCATCTTGATAAGTGATTTGAATCTGAATATGGAATTGGTGTTGGTATGTAAACATTTTACTGATTACTTCCTTATCCAGTGGGAACAAGTTTTATTTAACATTTTATGTCAAATTTTGAGATGGCTAGAAAAGAACATTGAACAAGCTCCTGTGAATAGGAGATTAAAAGTATTGGATCTATCACAAGGCTCATGAAAACAACACCCAATGTAAAAAATCAGTCTCTTACAAATTCCTAGTGCCAACTTAAACTAGAGATGTATCAAGAACACTCCTGTCACAACTCATAACTCTGAAAAGAGTCTTGCACCAGATTCTTTTCTAAACATGTTCTCAGGCATGTAGGACCCCTCAACTTTCGAGACACTAAAATACCCTACACCCAATCCATTTTTATTAAGTTCCAGGCCCAGATTCTTGTTTAACTTGGAGATTAATATTTTATGTGTGATGGAATAATGATGGGGAGAATGGCTAGCTAGCTGTGGTAGGTTGTGACTGTACAGCTGAATTTTTCTGTTAGTATTTAACAAGATTGTATTTTTTTGGTGGGCAAAGATCAATTATATTAAAAGCCCCTAACAGAGCACAAAATGTATACATGGTGTATGGCACCAATAGGCCAAACATGGTTAAGGACTGCGCAAAAAACAACACCCAGGACCTTACTTAGAGCTCAGTGAATCAATAAAATCAATCTTGGCCTAACAAGATTGCATTGCCCCTCATTTAGTTCTTATATTTTTGTACCAACCTGCATCATATGCTAAATAATATTTTACTAAGATTAAGTTAATTAAATTATTAGATAGGACATGATGCCCCTTGAGTGATGGTAATGTACTTTTGGTCTTTGAAATCTGTTTATTGGATCTGTATTTATTTTGATGCTGATGTATTAAACTCTAGTGACTAGATTGTGTGAGACATAAAAATGCGAACTTGCATAAATGTTTATCGTATTGAAGTACGAGTGCTGTATTTAAGTTCCTCAAATGATAATATCTTGCATCTTGCTTTTTTTTGCCTTTTTTCCTTTTTTTTCTGTTGATCTCTGTATACTGTTCGACCACATTTTTAGGTGTTTTATATTAATGTTCTGCAGGGTATCTCATAAATCTGCTGCAGCTAAGATGGATGAAAAAATATTTACTTGTCACAAGGACTTCTTTCAAACCTGGAAGAACTTGACTAATATCTGAAGCACTATGACGCTCGAGGACTTCTTTACCCTTACTGAAATGAAAGATGGGCTCACAGCCCCTGCTCGAGTTGAGGAGTTGGTTACTGTGATGCAGAAGGAGAAAGATTGTGTTGTAAAGAATGTTGGTGATGCTACCAGACAGTGGTCTACTGTTGCAAGCACCATAGCAGCCACAGAGAACCAAGATTGTCTTGATCTTTTTATTCAGTTAGATGGACTCTGGTTTATAAATAGGTGGCTCAAGGATGCTCAGAAGTTTGGTAATGACCCAAGTGACAGCTTTGTGGAAGAGTCAATCACTGCTCTATTAAGGGCACTTGAAAAGCTTCACATAGACAATGAGAAGTTAATTTCTTCTGGAATCTGGATTACTGTGAAGAATCTTCTCGGCCATGATAGCTCTAGGATTCAGGATAGGGCAAGAGCCTTGTTTGATAGCTGGAAACAGGGTAAGGACTGTGATGCAGTTCACCAGGATGTTGAGAAAGTTGGGGCACTTTGTGATGATGGGATCATAGTCAGTGCAAAGCCCACTGGGGAAAGTGGACTGCCAGAATGTTCTGCCATGGATATTTCTCTTTCCAAAGAAAGTGCTAATGTAGAAACTCATGTAGCAGACACTGCAAGGGATGAAATTTTGCAGTCAAGCTCAGATGGTGTTGGACCAGATCGGAGTGAGACTGTACAGATTCAAACATCTAACAATCAGGTTAACGCTGACATAACTTTAGACCATCCAGACATGGAGGTTGAATCTGCAGATCCTCCTCCCCACTCTGTCATGCTAAACCCTGTTCAAGAAAACAACCTCTCAATGAAGGAAGAATCCCCATTATGCCCTTCAGAAGGAACCACCACTATCAAAACTAGTGGTTCATCAATGCCAGCAGAAGGAAATTTTGAAGGGAACTCAGGTGTCCCCAAAGTGAATGAGTTCACTGATGATGAGAAGCAGATGCACGAAATGAATAGTTCCCCAGACCATTTGGGGAAGGAATTTTCTCCAACCTCTACTACAATGGAGCCCAGAGCAGTTTCTTCAAGTGGGGCCACTGCAACTGCTGGGAAGCCTGTGGTGGAACCTGCTTCACAAAATGTTGATGCAAAAGCGGGTGACTTCTCTGAAAAATCTAAAACGCTTGGGTCTGAACCTGAGAGTGGGGAGGATGATATTGGTGTTCTAAGTCATTGCAAAAGTACACTTGTCTTCAAGACTACAGGTGAAGCTGGTGAAAATTGTTCTAATGTTTTGCAGGATGGCAATGACGGTACATTGGGGAAATCTGAGGATCCAGAGACTTCTTTTTCCAGGATGGAGGACATTGGAGGGATCAATGAAGAGCAGGGGCATGCTAGTGATGGATGTGATGATGTGGAAAATGCTTCTAATTTCTCAAGATTAGCAATGGAGGGTAAAGGGTCTGACATGATTGACAAGAAGTCTGATATTGAACTTGAGTATGGCATGGTCGATCCTCTAGAACTTGCTCGAAGAGTTGCAAAGGAAGTGGAGAGACAAGTGGGGGATTTCAGAGAACCATTCTGCAGCTCATCTTCAGAGAAAATCTCAGAAGGTGGAATCAGGGTGCCAGATAGTCCAGATTCCATAAATGGAAAGCAACACCAACCCATGGATGGCCCACCAACCGAGGTGCCAGCTGGACAAATTACCCCTGTCGACGCATTTTCGAAGGAGGAGGAGCATTTAAACTCACAAAACCTAGATGCGGAACCAGAAAATTGCGTACCTGATGTTGAATCCTCTCTGGTGACAGAAACGGCGCAAGGACCAGAAGTTAACACAGAGAAAGGTGTGTGTGATTTTGATTTGAATCATTTCGATCTGAATCAAGAAATCGTCCCTGAGGATATGGATCGCCCTGTGAATCCCATTTCTACCCCCATTGCTGTTGTGTCCGCTTCAAGGGCGACGGCGGCTCCTGGTTTGCCTCTAGCTCCTCTGCAGTTTGAGGGGACTCGTGGATGGAAAGGATCTGCTGCAACAAGTGCTTTTCGGCCAGCATCCCCTCGCAGAATACCTGATGCTGGTAAAACACTCTTAACTGGGGAAACCTCCAACAGTTCAAAGCAGAAGCAGCAGTTTGATTTTGATCTGAATGTGGTTGAGGGTGGAGACGATGATCTGATGTTTCCAGCATCATCTGGTTTCCCATCAGGAGAATCTTCAGTGGAAGTAAGTCCTAAGAGATCAGATAGGCTCAAGTTGGACTTAAACCGTGTCAGCAATGAGGGTGATGCTCCACCGTCAGACTGGAAGATAGAAGGACCGACTGTTCACTACCGGAATGGCCACCGCAGCCCATCTCCTGCCTTTTCATCCTCATCATCAATGCAGTCATCCATGAGGAACATTGATTTGAATGACAGACCATCTTTGCAAAACAATTCTTCAGATCTTCAGCCCAATCCTGGAGGACTCAAACAAGATGAATCTGTCATTTCTCTTTTGGGAACTAGAGTGGGGGTCAATAGAAAAACTGTTATGCCTCAAACACCATCCTACCAGCCCAACGGAAAGGCTCCAGAGACTGCAGTGGATGCTAACTTGGGAAGAACAGGTGGTATTTTGGGGATGGGACCGCCGGTGTCTTATCCACATTCTCATGTTCTAGGATACAATGGTCTTACAACAGGGGCGCCGATGTCATTCTCCTCACCCATGTATGTACCTGGTGGCTCGATACCATATATGGTGGATTCTAGAGGAGCTCCTGTGGTACCCCAAATTGTGGGCTCTGCATCAACGGTTGCCCCTTCGTACTCTCAGTCACCCTTCCTCATGACCATGAGTGGTGTGCCATCAGGTATAAACGGGGCTGGGCTCTCCCGGCCTAATTTTGATCTGAATTCGGGCTTCATAGTTGATGGAGGGAACAGAGACACAGGGGTTTCAAGGCAGCTTTTCATTCCTGGTCAGAGCGAGCAATTGAGGGGCAATTTGCAACCTTCCTCGAGTTCAGGGATTGGTGGGAAAAGGAAGGAACCTGACGGTGGGTGGGAATCCTACCCGTTTAACTTCAAACTTCATCAACCACCATGGAAATAGGAAAGTTTTCATTTATCAGGGGCAGGCTTTCCTCTCGGATCAGTTTAGGAAATGCACAGAAGAACACATTGATGCTTACATAGCTAAAGATGATCCAGAAGAGTAGGTAAGCCAGTTGGGTTTTTTTAGCGGGAAAAGGGATTAGTAGAACCGAATAAAACTGGGGGAAGGAATTTATGGATGTAATCTAATTCATGAGATCTATTGTGGAAGAAGAAAAAAGAATTAGGTTTATTGTTTTCATTTTGGTTTATTTATTTTCGTTTTCTATGTTTCATAGGCGCCATTGCAACCACAGAAAGCTTGGTACATGTAGTTGTAACTTCTCTCCCATATATATCAAAGAAATTTTAAGGAATGGCCTTCCTTTACCTTGCTTTTTCTGGTGCTTGTATGATCTCTCTCCTGGTATAGAAAGCTTCAGAGTGGAAGGAGTTGCCCTACTTTATAGAAGCATAGACGGATTGTTTTTCGTCTCTTGAATTTGACCACAGGTTCAGCCAGGTCTGACTTGATTACACAATGGAAAGTCTTTTTGCTGCTCAGTGGTTGCCTGCCAGGCTTGTTGAGGTTAGGACCGTGGAGATGCACATCAAATTCTGGGTTTTTTTAACTTTTGTTTTTGTATCCTCCCCTCCACCCCCACCCCCCAATGACAGACTCTCCTGTCTCAGGGAATGCCTAAGCTCCTCCCTTATTCATTTTATGGGTGTCTATGGATCTTTGTTGGGCTCTGGATTGGAGGACCTCCCCTCATCACAACGTGAGCAAACTATTCATATTAATTCATACATTGTTCATTCCTTTTATGCAAAACAATGTATGACATGCCCAAATAAATAATAAAATGAGATAAGCTGAGAGAGAGAAAGAGAGAGAGAGAGAGATGCAAACCTTTTTTGCCACATTTCAGGACTCGGGAAAATTTGAACGAACTGATGTATTAAGAGGAAAAAGGGACAAAACATAATAGAATCTTCTTGAATTTTCTCCTTCTTTTCTCTTCTATCCTAAAAATAGAGGATTTAGAAATGCATTAATTGGAAATAAATTTATTGTATTTTGTTTTATTTCATAATTTCCCTACTAATTAAAATTGGATATTTTTTCTATTTCTTTATATGGGCCTCCAATAATTGATCTTAATATATGCATCATAAGTTATTAAATTTTATTTATAGTGAAATATTATTAAATTATCAGTAATTAATTAGAAGCGTTTTGAATATTAGACTTGAATGCATGGGTGATGAGGAAAAAAAATCTGCAACCAAATAAGATATAATATAAAAACTCTCTTCAAAATAGAAGTGGATCCTCATATGCTTACAACTGTCAGATTTTTATGTCAATTGACACATTTATGGTAATTGGTACATTTTTTAACCAACTAATCCATGCCCCAATTACCAAATCCAAGTAATAGATTGAAAAACTTGAAATGGTATGTACGTCGACCAAACTAATCCATGCCCCTATTAACTAATCCAATTAATAAATGGAAAAACTTGGAATGGTATCTACCCTTCTTGTTCTACTAGCTTATAAGGGCTCTACTTTAATCTTCTGATGCTCTCTCTCTCTCTCTCTCTCTCATTTTTGTATCAATCAATTTTTATGAATTTACTCTTTTTGAATTATATTTAATATATTTAATTTTAATTTAAAATCCAAAAAAAATTAAAGAGAAAATAAGAAGGATAGTCTTCCCATCAAACTCTAAGGGGAGAGCAAATGTCTTTTAATTATCTTATCTCATTGACTAGGTTGGTAATTAATTTTTTCTTTTTTTAAAATATCATATCTCCTATCATATACACTCTTCTAGAAACATTTTGAATATTAAATTTAATATATATAACATGCTATTAAATTTATTGAAAATTAAATGCTATTAACTTTAGTGATAATTAACATGAGAAAATAATTTATTTTTCTATAATAAATGCTCTCATGAAGCATTTTGAATATCAAACTTAAATGTAAGATGAGGATTATGTGTAGGGTTTTAGACCATCAAAATGATCATAAATACACCTAATTGATAATTAAATGCTATTATTTTGATTAGTAATTAATTTCAAAAATATTAATTGTCTAGTGATAATGAATATCTCATAGAAGCATTTTTTTAATATCTAAATAGGTTTTGACCAAAAATGTGAGGATGGTACTTGTATTGAGTTTTGAACGACCAAAATTATTGTTGTGAAGGTATGATAAATGCATTGAATTTAAATAGAAATACACCTTTTTGGAAAAAAAAAAAAAAAAAAAAAAAGTTCACACTATTAAATAAATTGATAATAGAATGTAAAGTAAATTTTATTTGTAAAGAATTTTTAAAAAATGAACTAGCACTAAATTTGGTCTTCAAAATTGTAATTTCATGGTTAAATAAAATTTGGGCTCATTGGACACACGACTTGCATCTTGGAAGGTAATACATGACAAAATTTGGAAGACTGAAATTAGGTCTTTAAATTAAAGAGAATTAGAAATAGATATTGGAAGAAGAAAAATTGCTAAAATTAAGGAATCAAATCCCTTTATTTGAGCAACCAAATTGGGAATTCAAAATTCAATTCCTTATTTTTACCTATAACTAAAGATGACTTCCTTCAAGGAAAGAGATTGATAAAACAAGATTAGAAAAACAAGATCCACAAAACCACTTCACATGAGAAAAGAGGCTTCACAAAGAAAGAAAATGTTTCATAAAATTTCCAAACAACATAAGTGCTACTTACATGTTCTTTGTCATTCAATAAGTTCATTAGGGAAAAAACCACTCTAGATCCTCAATTAATCTTAAGATACAAGGAAACACTTTCGCCATTGTTCTTCAAATTGTGATCAAAACAAAAGAATCTAAGGGAAAATATTTTTTTTGTAAAGAATATCATATCATATCTGAGTTTGTACCCCATAATAATTAATTTAATAAATTTTTTGTTTGCATATTTGTCTTGTTTTTGCTAATTTTGTAGAACTTTAAAAAATTTGTATGTACAAATTTATGGCATGCCCGATGAGATATCTTTACCTCTCATCACTTTCATTAAGAAAATTAATCACTATTATGTCAATGACATCGAACAATACTCAAGCTTACACATGTCAATAAAGGCAATGACAAAATAATCATTACTCAATTAACACAACACCGTTACAAGGCCCATGACTCATAGCAAAACAAGCGAGCAAGCCCATTTGTTTGCTAAAACCAATAAGAACATGCGACGAGCACCAACTGTTCATCACCTTAGCCTTTTTTAGGGCAAAGAGTCATATTCCTCGTAGTAAGAAAAAAACTATTTTCAACACTAAAGGACTCTAAGGATAAGTTCCCTTATTTTGTTACCAATGCCAACTCCAACACCAACTCACACTTTGGATCACCAACTAGGATGTCAAAGAAAAACAACTATTTCAATCATTCTGACTCTTTTACTTTTTCTTTCTTGGTGACTATGTTAGTAATGACAACAAGCACTACATCTGTAGAAGAATAATTAGCGAAAATAACTCATGTCAACAAGCACTACATCTCTCATGAACAAGGTTGACACACAAGTACAAAATACGAGTAAGTCAACTCAATGACTTAATCACCCTCTAGAAGTTGCATCTCTTCCTAATAACGCACCACATGTGTCTAAGGTGGTGCAAGTCAAGAGGCAAATAGTGGAATTGCCTTGATGACATCATTATTCATCCAAAAACTTCAAGACATGATAACAAACACCATTAAAGTGCAATATGGTGAACCCTCATAGAGTATGCTCATGTACTATAAACCTTACACTAAGAAAATTGATAACCTATGTATGCCTGTGAGTTATCAACCTCCAAAGTTTCAATCATTTGATGGAAAGGGGAATCCAAAACAACATGTTACTCATTTTGTCGAAACTTGTAATTATACAGGTACAAAAAGCGACTTGTTAGTCAAATAATTTGTTTGTTTTCTTCGAGGGAATGCTTTTGATCGATATA
This sequence comes from Vitis rotundifolia, assembly GCA_030254885.1. Taxonomy (NCBI): domain Eukaryota; kingdom Viridiplantae; phylum Streptophyta; class Magnoliopsida; order Vitales; family Vitaceae; genus Vitis; species Vitis rotundifolia. The sequence goes on along the minus strand of CM058168.1, from coordinate 11,942,470 downwards.
TAAACCTTGCGCTTGAGTGCATCAACAAGTGAGACCAAATGGAGTGCAAATTCCTTAATCGCTTCTATAATACCCAACAAATTATAAGCATGATGGAGCTTATAATACAAAGAAACTGAAAGACGAGTCAATTGTTAACTACATCAATTGTTGGTGCTCCTTAAGTCTTAACTGCAATGACAAATTATACAAGGTGTTAATTGTACATCTATGCATATAAGGGATGCATTGGTGTTTTTTGTACATCCTCCAAGGGGCATGACCCTACACATTTGAAGAGTTAGCTACTCAAACACATGACATAAACTCAACATAACTAATCATTGTGCGAAGAAAGACCTTAATATTGACCAACGAATAAAGAAAAACAATGAGAAAATGAATTGATAAGGCCTCGAAGAAACCTATCCAAGAGTTTATGACAGTGAATGTGGGTCCTATCAAAATCTCAGAATGAGACAAAAAGAAAGAGGTAAGAGAGACTGACCAACCTAAGAAAAAGAGAAGCAACGGTTCACCTTGAAGGAATTTGAAGGAGAAGAAAAATCATTTTCCTGATTCTGATGTGTTTAGCATGTTAAAAGACCTACTCTAAAAAAATGTTATTAAATCACCCAAGTGTAAGTGACTAGAAGAAAGAGGTTGTGTCGATGATACAAAGTACTACCGTTACCATTGAATTATTAGTCATTCGATGACAAAATGTTTCATTCTAAAAAAGCTCATAATGAACCTTGCAAAATAAGGAAGGATTCGTTTGGATCTTGATGAGGTGATATAATCAAATCACATTATTATCACTTTTGGGTCATTCGATTTTGTCCCATTACATGCTCCATCTAAGTCACAGAGGGCATGCATCAGTATTGTTTGAAGTGAACCACCTAAGCAAAAACAAGCACAAGTATCATACGAGGGTACCGTTTTTCACATGTGCTCTAATAACGAATCAATGCTAGATAGCGAAGAAGGTTAAATATTGGTGACTTGAAGAAAACCTCGCAAAAAGCAAGTGTCTCATCCACAACTTGACTTTCCTAAGAGAGAACAACATAAGCGAAATACTTGTCCACATTCAAAGAATAAAAAAAAAAAAACTCTGAAAGAAAACAAACAATTTTACAAGTAGATGACCTTTTGGTATAGAAACTCATCACCTCTATCACCTTAGGAGAATATTTCCCTCTACGAGTCTTTGATAAAAAAAAATTGTTAGAAAAATTAGCTAACCCAACCTAAGGTAATCAGCCTAGAGGGGGGGTGAAAAGGGTGATGGTCTCTTTTTGTAAATTTAAATTATGTGAATGCAAGAGATAATTATATGCAAGTATATGATAAAACAATACAAAGATAATTGCATATAAAGTAAAAGAGTAGGGAAGAGAGAATGCAAACACAAGATTTTATAGTGGCTCAACGCAACTCGACCTACATCCACTCTCCTCTAGCTTCAATCCCAAGCTTGAGGTTCCACTATTTCAAGGCTTCCAAACCAAGCCTTCAAGCAATACAATTAGATTATGGTTCCAATCCACTCTCTTGGACTTTTGGCTCCAAACACCCTTTACACTTCTCAAGAGATACCCTACTCTTGAACAACTCCTCAAGTGATACTCCTCACTTGAGAATCCCTAAGTGATACCTCACACTTAGACTTTTCTTCTCAAAGATTTACAAATGATTTCACAAAATCCTAGTACAAAACTTTAGGCTCAAATGATACAAGAAAACTAGGATTGAATGGTGCATTAAAGATATGTAAGTATTAGAACAATAGTGCACTCAAAAACACTTTTCAAGGCTCAAATATATTCAAGAAAGGTTTTTAGAAGGTTAAGCTCATAAAACAATGAAGATTTGAGCTTTTTGATAGAAGAAAACGACCAAACTAGCAGTTAGGGGTTTGACCGATCGAGCTGGGGGTCAACCGGTTGACTAGCCATTAGCATTTAATGCTTGGCAGGTGACCGTTGGACCTCAACCTCTCCCTGACCGGACCTTGACCAGTTGAGGTGGAGGTTGACCGATTCCTATTCAACCTTGACCGGTTGAACAACCATTCTGGAAGATAGAGAAGGTTTTTTGCACCCCTCAACTGGTTAAGCTGGGGGTTAACCTGCTGCTCGACCTGTTAAGTTGGGGGTTAACCTACTCTCCTACCAGTTCAACCAGTTGAGGCGTTTTTGGCTCAACAACCATTCTTTTCAACTTAAAATCTTTTAAACAAGTTTGGAAAACATTTGACACAAGGTTTTAGTTGAAAACATGAAATCATCCAATTTTAAAATATTTAAAACAAAATAACTCTTGGATGATTTTGGTGCATAAGTAAAGAATGTAATGCATGAAAATCCTAGTGCACCAACAACCTTACAAAGAGATCTTATGAAGTTGGGGTCTTGAAAAATACTTCTCTTTGAGGTCTTCTTCTTCTTAATGATTTCTCTTTGGCTTGATTTGTCTTTGAGATTGTCATTTTGGAAATCGTCTTGCCTAATCACACTTAAAATATAATCATTAGTTCTAAACCTTATTTTGTTATCATCAAAACCGAGATTAACCAAACTTTGGTTTCACAAAAATGATGACATCAACTCATATGGTCTCTTCTAATGAGACTTCAGAAAATGGTGGGTCAACTTAAGATGAAGAAGGGGCTCCTACTGTAGAGTCAAGCAAAACCAAGGAAGAGGTAGTAACAAACCTATAATACTTACCCTCACTTTTCAATAATCATGAAATGCTATAACTTTCTAAGGAGATGTAAAATACATTGATTCAAGCACTAAGGAATCCAACACTTTATGCCAACAAAATAAAGGGAGCAAAAAGAATTGAGAATGAAAACTATAATTATGCGACATGTTGTGCAACTATCACCTTCACCAATAAAGACCTTCAATTAGGGTTAAAGCCACATAGTCGACCCTTATTCATTATTGGATACATGCGAGAACAGAAGGTCACTCATCTTAATTGATGAAGGATCTATAGTAAATATCATACCTAAGGCGACAATGAAACAACTTAGGATTGCCACAAAAGAGTTAGCACGAAGTTGCCTAATGATCTTAGGCTTTAATCAAAGGGGATAACAAGCTATTGGCATGATTTGTTTACAACTTATTATTGGTGAGTTAAGTTCAAACACATTATTTCATGTAATCAATGCAAAAAAAATCTTACAATGTGTGACTTGGGCGGCCATGACTTATGAGAATGGGGTAATACCTTTAACACTTCACCAATATTTTACGTTCTACAGAGGAAGAGTAAAAAAAGTAGAGTCCGACATTAAGCCATTTATAGAGGTCAAGTTTTACTTTATTGATGCCAAATTCAACACAAAAAAATGATGTCATATAGGAAGTCCTCCCTACAACTATTCCCTCCACTAGAAAAGTTAAAATTAGTAAATAAATAAAAAGTTGAGCACTTTGAACCAACACTAGCAAAGGAAATTTCACAGCCAAGGATGACTTTAATTGAAGGAAAAGTGAAATCCTCTAAATGATCAAAATTAAAGTCGATGAAAGATGGGTCAACCACCTTTTGTAGAAGCAAAAGCGAAATACAACCGCGAAGGTTGGAAAATGGGGATCTTTAGATCTTAAAAGAATATACAATCATTCATCTTCCAAACTTACAACTTATCTCTAGGAATGAGACGCAAAAATTCGTCAATCCCTCTGAAGATTGAACAGAGTAAGGGTTCTTCCCTAACAAAATAATTGATAAATGATTTGATCCTAAGGCGTACAAGTTGTTAGCCAAGGTGGGGTATGACTTCACTTCATCAGCACAATTAGGAGAACTTGACCCCAAGACTACAAGTGAAAAGATGCATCATCTTAATGAAATTTGAAATGATGCTATTAAATTTCCCATTACTAAATATTATTGACTTTAATAGTAATTAATTTAAAAAGTATATATATTTCCTATCATCCATGCTCTAATATAAAGATTCTGTACATGAAACAAAAAATCATCACTATGAAGCTACAATAAATTTACCAAATCATAGATATTAAATGCCATTAATTACCTTAATAGAAATAAATGTCAAAAATGATTTTTTTTCTAATGATAAATGTTGGCAATCCACAATGTGAGGATCACATTTATATAGAGTTTTCAACAGCCAAAAATTATCCTTGTTATGATAATTTTTTCGAATTCACTTGATTAAAAATACATGATATGCTATGAACTTTATTGAAATTTAATGTGATTAAATTGGCAATTAATTTTAACAAAATATATTGTTTTCCTATTACGAATGTTTTTATGGAAGCATTTGAACAATAAACTTAGATGTAATTTGGCTCACAATGTGACGACAACTTCAGGGTTTTGGACAACCAAAATCGACATTGCACGGTATAGTAAATTTATTAGACAGTTATGGTACAGACCATGAACGCACCCAATTGGAAAAATAATAATAATATGAATAATAACACAAAATATGTTGAATTCACTTAAAATTAAATGACATTGACTTCATTTGTAATCAATTTGGGCAAAAAAATAAATTATTTTCCTATTGTAAATGTACTTGAACGCATTGTGCGCTTTCAATATTACATTTAAACACCCTATGAAATCTGTTGATTATTGAATGCTATTAGCTTTATTTGTAGTTAATTTGGCAAATAAATTAGTCTCCCATCATAAGTGTTGTGGTGTAATTAATTCCCCTAAACATCTTATTCCAGAAAATATATGGCATCATAAATAATTCAAAATTCACTGATAATATAAAGAGATTACATTCAGGAGACACAAAATTCATGGGAATGAGTCTGATAATAACCCAAATGTTTGAACAAATAATTCAAAATTCACCAATAATCAGATATGAAAAAATGTTGACTTCATAGAGTACAAACTTCAGGAGGAGTGTGATGAGGAACCCAAAACAAGGTGAAAATTGAGCCTAAACACCACATGGGAACCCAACTGACACTATCAGGTTTGGTTAGGATTAACCAGACTCAAGAATTTCAGGCTCAGAAGAATGTGTGATATATGGCTGAACAGGTCGCAGCAGTAGCGCCCACCAAATGTTCCATTGGACCCATTCCCTTCAAAGGTGATAATTACAGCATCCGTAGGACCAAAAACTTGATACTGTTACTTGCGCTTGTATCTGCAAAACAAAACATGGAAAGCAAGGCAGTTTCACTTCAACAAGAAATGATCACTCCTAGACACATACATATATGGTCAAGCAACCATTTCAGCTTCAATCTTTTTTCTCGAGAAAATCCTTCTTTCGTAATACATTGCAGCTAAGTTATTGGGATTTTTACCATGATCATTTAGAGCCAATAGGTTTTGGCTAGAAATACCAGGCTTTAATTTGTTCGTCTTCAAGACTACAATGGTGGAATAGGATTTATTTGAACAACTCAATTAGAGGTGACTTGCATATTAACTAGCAGTAGTAGCTGATAAAACTGAAAGGGCTAACAATAATGCAGGAGCCCTTCACCAAAAAGTGAAAACAGACCACCATAATAAGCAGATTCATATGCCACAGGTTACAATATGCAAGGTCGTGGATAGAGGCCATATGCAAAGGACCAAACTGCCGTTAGTAAATTATCAGAAAGGATGATGGGGAGGCCTTCAGTTTTGTGAAAGGAAGGAACATGAACTTTGTTTTATCAAATCCGCTTTAAGAAAATTTCTCTCGTTGCAGGAGCGCAAATAACGACCAATTACTCTTTATTAACTACCTATTTAGAAAAATAAAATGAATAAATAAGACTCCCCAGATTTGGATTTTGCAATGTCTGAGAACCAATATAAAATCTTCTCTTGGTAGGCACAAACAAAGATTAAAACCTAATTCTCTGACTCCCTTTGTTAGCTGACATGCATCCAAGATCTTGATTTTGATCTTTGAAGATAACCCATATGGACAGCACAATTAGAACTACAACAAAAAAGAGCTATAAATTTATTCTTACCGTGACTTGCTTTTAAATGAATTCTTGGACTTTTTCTTTCCAGCACCACGAATGCTTCTTTTCTGCTTTCTCTCACTCATGTCACTCTGGAACAGCTCCCGCATCTCTTCTGTCCTTGATTGATTTGTTTGAGAAGGCCGTTCTGATTTTTTATTGGCCTTCCTCCCAATCTTTCCAGCATCTTGTGCCTTCTTTACAGCCTTCACTGCTTTTGCCCGTCTATAACCTATGCCTACAAGTGAGATTCCAGCCTTTTCTTTCTTATTTTCCCTGCCCCCCTGCAATGTTTTTAGTATTGAATACTGTGAATCACCAAGCAACCAATATTACAAAAACCTAGACCTCGAAAATAAAATGAGAAATCACTTGAAACCAATGATTACAGGAATGCTTCAATAAACAAGGTTAGAGAACACATACACATCCAACAATAAAACATTCTTGATTCTCATATATATTAGATGTTGACTAATGAAAGCTTGACATCTGCACTATGACAATCCCGAGAGGAGGGGGGATGGGGGGTGGGCGCAAAAAAATTTGCCAAGGTGGCATATAGACAAGATGCATAATCTAAAATCCAATTTAGAAGACCCTGAATTGCAAATCTAGTAACATGCATCATAAAACTCCACAAATCAAAAGGGTACACTACAATGTGACCAGCACAGAAATCGTAACCATCCATCTAGCACAATCCTCAAAATTGCACAAACAACATAAATAAAAAATCCAGAAAAGGCCCATAAGCCATATTACAATAGGTAGGATTATCCAACTTAGCTAAAATTCAGTTCTATTAGTCTAATAAATGGTCCAACCAAGAGCACTCAATTTGCCACAATAAACTGCATTCATGTAAAGAAAGATGCAAAACCCAGAAAAATGAAGAGAGGAATACTTCTTTTAACTTGTCAATTTGATTTTCATCCTCCAATCTCTCTCTAGCTGCTTCCAGTTTTCGCCGCTTCTTCCGTGGCAAATTTTTCTGCACAGTAAAAATCAGCCAAAAATGTATATCTTGTTAAAAGTACTTGATCCCAAAGGTTTCACTCAATAATATGACTCTGAGACAGGGCAATAAACACCTCTCGTTCTCTTTTCCTCTTTTCCTTCATTTTGAGGTCTTCGGCTTGTTGGGCACTGATTACATTATTCCCAGAACCTTTTTCCTTTTCTAGAGAATCCTGTCACAAGGGAATGTAGATGCCAAGTCAGTTGCTAATTGAACTAATATCACTTTTTTTCTATAAAAAAAAGGGCAGTTTGAAGTAGTATCATAATGCAGGATTTCTCAAAGAAAACACTTGTTAGGACTAGTAGTAAAAATTAAAAATTAAAAATATAAAAAATAAAATAATTGCAAAGTAATCACTTAGAGAAACAGTGTTTAGAAAAATGAAAATACAAAATTGTGCCTTTTAGAATTTCAACAAAGGAAGCAACACAGTTTTGTTGGGAACAAATTGAATGGTGCAATGACAAGAAAATTGGAATGTGAGCTTTTAAAATTTTGAAAGCGTAATGACTCCATTAAGGATAACATGAATGGTTCAGTGAACACAAGAAAGGCTCTTTTATTATGAAGGCCCAACAACATATAAGAAATCTTGTGATCAAAGAAACAGACTAAATAAATATTCAATAGGCCTTGCACAGCTTCAACAACAGCCGAATATGTGTAGCCCTTATTTCAGATCAAAGGGGTTGGGAAACTCACCTTACGAGGGATTACAAATAAAAACATACAATAGATTGGTAAGCTAGAAAGAGTGCTCTTGACCAAAGTCAATCTCCCTCCTTTGGATAAATACTGCCTTTTCCACAAATAGTCGTTTCTAAAATTATTCCTTCACTACATCCCAATCTCATAAAGATTTGAAAGAAGCTCCCAAAGGGAAGCCCAAATAAGAAGAGGGAGAGAGCCCACTTTACACCCCAACACCCTAGCCAAATCCTGAGAATTAGAAAGCTCCCCTATTGGGATCAACTTGCTTTTATCCAAATTTTTTTTTTTTTTTTTATAAATTAGCACAAAAGATATATTAAAGGGCGGAAAACCGCAAGGCATACAAGAAGTATACATAGCAACCAAAAAGCAAAAAACACAACCAGCCCTTAAGGAGCCGCTAGCCACTCCAAGAAGCCTACAAGCGAAGAGGACTCCTCTCCCATATACACCCTAGCCCAACTCCACAAATTACATACAAAAGAATTCTTAAGAATTTGAATAGCTAAAGAACCCCCCCTAAAAGTTAACCTATTTCTTTCTTTCCAAACTGTCCAAAATATACACAACGAGATGGAATTCCAAATCTTTTTCCTCTTTTTCCCCACAAAAGGGCCCCTCCAACTAAATAACACCTCTTTGACTGTCTCTGGGAACACCCACTGAGCCCCAAACAAGGCAAGGACGATCTCCCAGAGGACACCTCTTTAATTTATCCAAATTAATTTTTTAACTAGAAATAACCTCAAACCACATGAAAGCCTAACTCAAGAACTCCAAATGCTCCTTATTTGAGTCACAAAAAACTTAAGGTGCTATCACAATAAAAGATGAGACACTACCATACTCCCACCTCCTTTCCCACTAGCCAAGAAGCCATCTAGAAAGCCCTTTTCCATTGCCCTCTTCAAAATACAGGAAAGCACATCCATAACTCCATTGCCATAATGAAAAGAAAAGAGAAACGAGGGTCTCCCTGTCTTGGGCATCTAGAACTTTGGAAAAAACTTGTCAAGGTCCCATTAATCAAAACCGAAAAGTGAGCTAAAGAACACTTGATCCATCTTATCCACTTAGTCCCAAAACCCATTTTTTCCATGATTGCTAGCAATAAACCCTAATTCACAAGGTCATAAGCCTTTTCAATACCCATCTTGCATATTACCCCAGTTTTTGAGCCTTTTAGCCTTGATGGCCTCATTTGCTCCCTTAACAAAAGTGTGTTGGGTATTTGATATCACTTTCCCCACCACTCTTTTCATGTTAGCCAAAACTTTAGCTAGGAGCTTATAAAAGTCCCCCACCAAACTAATAGGGCAAAAGTCCATCAGATCATCAGCACCCCTTTCTTAGGAATGAGCACAATAAAGGTGGTGTTTAAACTTCTCTCAAAGTAACCCAAGTCATGAAACTCCGCCAAGAAGCCCATTACTTCAATTTTGACAATGTCCCAACAAAATTGCCAAAAAGCCATTCTTAACAAACCTCTCCTATACTTGCTCAAAATTTATTATTATCACTATTGACAAGTTTCTTAGGTCAATATATATTCTAAATAAACTCAATGGAAGTTATCACCAGTTCTAAACTGATTACAACCTAATCAACTTGGAAACAAATATAACTCAACAGAATCTCAATCCCAACCACTTGAGACCGCCTATATATTCCTTTTTCAATATCCTGCTCTATTTGCCATATTCTCCTTCAAATCCTAGGCCATCATGTTTCTCACTGAAGAATATGGAAATGCCAACTCACAGACAAAACATATACAACATTATATATAGACTTACAAATGAATACAAATAAACAACAATGGTGCAATATGAAATTACCTTTGCTGCCTTTGCCACAGACTTCTTCTCCTTTTCTGTTGCAAACCAGGTTCTTTTAGGGCGTGAGTAGATATCATCCTTATGGGCAATCATGTTTTCAGCCTGGAAAAGTCATGGGAGCATTTAATATTTAACTAAAGATCAAAGCTTCAGCATAAGATTGTCTTTATAAATAAAACTAATTCCATGGCTATAAAATATAAAAATAAGAACAAACATAATCCATGACATTTGTACAGGAAATGGTATGACAATAATCTTCCAGATAATGCCAGGAACAGATATCATGGAGAAAAGTCATCTACATAATACAACCGTTCCATGAGGAGAATGGATAAGAGACTAGTGTCAAACCTTTGTTGCTTCCATTTCAGCTTTTCTGAGGATTCTCTCTTCCCTGCACAAATCCAAAACTTGTAATTTAAATACAAAAAAGTAAAATTAGTGGAAACAACTTGACAATGAAATACAATAAAAACCTCTCTTCTTGGAGAATGGCAGCAACTTGATCTTCCATTTGCTCAATCATATGAGACCACTTAATTATAGATTGCTCTGCAACAATTCGGCTCCTCAGCTTTGCACCAGCTCTCTTCACCTGTTACATGGATTAAAGGAAGCTCTTGAGGCCTGCCTCAAATGGCAAGGGGTTTGGGGGTGGGGTGGAGGAGGTTCCAAGTTCAATTTCATTAACAGCAAATAAATAAACAGTCTAGCTTAGGGAAGTTCATAGTGCATCATTTCAAATTTCACCTTCCTCAGCAGCTAACAAGCAGTTTTCAAAATATTTCTTCACAGTTTCATTTTTTATTCAGTCTCTAAAAAAAAACGATGAAACATAAGGGATGTAGACTAGTTCGCAGACTGACAAAAATTCAACTAATCAAATCAATCTCACAAGAGGCAAGATCAAACAACAAAAAGTTAAGGACCTGGTTTAGGGCCAACATTTAAGGTTTTATGGAGTGTATAACAACATGAGAAGAATAGAAAAAAGATCAGAATAGAAGATAAGGAAGAGAAGAAATACTTATGTAGTTCCACTAAAAAATTTCCACATGCTAGGCCTAAACCCATGAGTAAATTTTTTTTATAGTCAAAGAAAGAATATATTAAAAGTGCCTAATAGAAGGGAACGAAAAGATATGGCATTGTATACAAAGGCGCCAAAAGGCCAACCAATGCTAAGGGGAAGCACAAAAAAAACTCCCTCCCCTCACTTAGAGCTTACTGAACCCATAAGTAAATGCCCCTACATTCATAAGAAATGTATCTGCATTTCTCTCAAGAGAGAATTCGTGCTGTTAGAACATGGGGAATCCTTGTGGGGCCTGTCTGAAAAAACACCAGTTCCCTCCTTTGGGCCATTAAGTGGCTAAAACATAAATTGCTTCTCTAGGAAGGATGATACCAAGGCATCTATAGAGGTCATAAACAGACTTTGTGGCTTAGTAGTATCTCCTAGCTCCCAACTAGCGGAAGGTCGATGGTTCTATTGTTGGGATGGTGGAAGGCATAGCCATAGGGTTCTCATGTAGTAGAGGTATCAAAATGGGTTGGGCCGCCTAGTTTGGCCCCTGGCCTAGCATGCCAAAAGATCGGGGCTGGGCTAGGGCGGCCTGATCCAATTACCATAGCAGGTCATGTTGGGCCTAAGGGTACAATCCATCATGTCGGCCCACTTGGCCCATTCAAATATCCCTTTTTGTTTTTTTCTTTTTACATGCCAAATGTTATAAACATCCCTTTCAATAACTATATAACGGCTAGTTTAAAGGGTAAATAAGCAAATCAATAACTACAATGATGCAATTCTCACTTTTTTCCCCTTTTTTCATGTAATTTGTTGAAATATTCAATAAAAAAAACTATATTTTCTATATTTCAATTTCTTTTATATCCCAACATTTTAAATTCATTGTTATTACAATCAACAACAAATTCAAATATGATTTTTTTTTCTATATATATATATATATATAAAAAGGTATAATTATTTAAGATGTTTAAAATAACAATCCACTAGGGTAGCCCAGTTGGTCAGGGTGAACACTGAGAAGTATGGTCCCAGTAAGTGACAGTTGATCCTAAATTTTAATCCTACCACTAATGATACTCTAAATTTACCTAGTGCTAATTGTTACAAGGTGATTAGCACCCCGAGATTTGGGTCCTCATGGAGAGTCCTAAGGGCTTGGCCATGGAAGGTTCCTCGGTTAAAAAAAATAAATAAAATAAAATAAAAATATTTAAAATAACAAAAATAAATTCCACTTAATAATGAAAAAAATTTCTAACTCCATAAAATAACTTGAAAAAGAAAATTAAATATTAACAAAATAAGGTGGCCCATCAGCACAGCATGACACGACACAATTGGCATCTGGACTCATGGGTCGTGTTGGGCCGCCTATTTGGTTTGCACGGGCTGGCATGACACAATACGATTTTCAACTGACACCTCTATCATGTAGCATTGCCAAAATTTGAAAAAAAAAAATATATGAAAGCCTAAGAAATAGATTTGTGGAGAAACTAAGAAAATATGATGCTTACTATAGATTTCAAGAGAGATCTATCATTATCAGTTACAAATGTAACAGCATATCCTTCTCTACCAGCCCTTGCTGTACGACCAACACGATGAACGTAACTGCAAAAATAAGAACAAAAGAAAAAAAAAGAAAGAAATATAAGAACCACTCAAATGCACAGAGTAGGACCATTGAACACTCTTATTATATAAGCTGAAAGCTAATAATGAAGCAACATCACTGAAAAAAGTGGGTATGCAAAATAGGGGTATGCACATCAACATAACGAATAAATGCAAACAAGAAAATCATTGTTTTAGCAACACATCTAAAAAACGAAGGAAAAAGGGAAAAAAAGTTAATAAATTTACCTGGTAAGATCACGAGGACATGCATAGTTTATAACTGTTTGAACACCAATTATGTCAAGTCCCTATAGAGAGGCACCAAAAGGTGAGATCTCACAAAAAAAAAAAAAAAAAAAAAACATGGTTTATTTTCATCCATTTTATACAGCTGAACTCCTTGTGTATGTCCATGAGAAAAAAAAAACTTTGATTGGTACTTGTGCCCTAGACCCCCTCCCTGCAAGCCCAAAGCGGAGATAGATACATGGATGGACAAAAACATAATTCTTTCTTCTTCTTCTTCTTCTTCTTCTTCTTCTTCTTCTTCTTCTTCTTCTTCTTTTCTTTCTTTCTTTCTTCTTTTTTATTTTTTTTTATTTTTTTTAACCTTTTCCAGGTATTGGAAATGTGAGGATAGAAAGCAGGATATAAATATTATTCATCTACAAACAATCCCCCTTTTTGTCCTCATATTTCATTTTGTTGAAGATTCATCAACAAACAAATTTGGAGAATGATGTACATATAGAAAAATATTCAGGGCATGAACTAAAGTATATCCTTACACGAGCGGCAACATCTGTTGCAATCAAAAAATCAACTTGCTGCTTCCTGAAAAGTTCCAAAGCCTAGCTCAATAGGAAAGGAAGGCAAAGCAAACTTCAATTAGCATTAAATTCACTTTTAGTACCAAATTTTGGAAAATAGGTATTGTTAAGAACCAAGCATCCAAGCCAAATGAAAGAGTCAAGAAACTCACATCAAGACGCTGGACTTGTGTAAGATTTCCATGAAGCTCAGCAGCCTTAAAGCCAGCCAATCCAAACAAAATCTTCAACCTATGTGCAGCTTGTTTGGTTCCACTGCCAACAAAATGCAAAATCAGTACACTGAAAGCCCAAAATCCATATCAGTAGAAAAGGACAGAAAATTAATGATAAATAACCAAACAGAAGTACTTTGACTTAATAAACTTCCTTAAATTATACTTTAATTCTAATTTACAAGTTGCAGGTAGGTAGGTGCCCTCTTTATTAACTCAACTAGTCAAGACATGGCTTCTGATAGAATAGAAATGCAGAATGCTCGAAACTGAAGATGTGACTTCATTTGATATTTGTGGATGGTAATTGATATTACAATCACACTCCGTGAAAATGTAAACAAAAAACACCACAGAAACAAGATGGAATAGAGATGAGGAGTGCAAAAGAAATCAAGATGTAATTTTTTATTGACAGTGATTATGGAAAGGTTTCATCTTCCTAAACAATTCTAACAACCCCAAACCACAAGTTTGAACAAACGCTATCCCTTTAATATTCATCACATTGTTATATTCAGGTAAAATGTGATCCACAATTCTAGATACCTCTTCATCTTTCAAAATAAATTTACATATCCCATAACACAAAAACCAAAAAGTTTCACCACTTCATGAAGCTAATAACTTTGACTTGTATTGAGATAAAAAACCTGAAGATAATCGCTTTTGATGTGAAGGTCTTGGAGCACAATGCAAGAAGAACTGCCTCCTGATTTACTTCTCTCATTCGCCGTATCCGTACCACCCTACAATAGAGCAACTATAAGTCTGATAAGTTGGATCAAAGCTGGTTAAGGTAAAAACTGGACATAAATATAAAAATGATTCACATATTATATTTTTTAGAAAAAGGCAATTCAGATTAATGTGCATATTTAAGACAAAAGTAAATCACAACGTAATGAATATTGCTAAAACAAGTCTGAGTCACTAGTAAATGTGCAAAGGTCAATTAGAATTACTCTTCTGTCAATGTTGCTGGCCGTTTCGTGGATGGATCAGCAGAAAGGCGCATTGGTTTGGTCAGAGAAAGCTTGACTAGCTCATCAACTTCTTCAGTCATTGTAGCTGAAAATAGCATGGTCTGCCTCGTTTAGGACATAGGCGAACCTGCAAAGTACCAAACCTTGCATTAAAACAAAGAAACAACTAGACACGTGTTTGTTCTTCTTCATTTCCTCTTCAGCTAGAAAAGACCTGCAGTTAAAAATTATCTGGGCAGTGCACTCTGAAATTTTGAAAGTGACATGATACAAAAATTTACACAAGAACCATTGATTCCCATGCCAAAATTTTACCATTCTTTTCCTTTTTACCCTGACGTCTTATCTTAACTATATCTCAAGTCTTATGACTCAGCAAATGGGACACTTCAAAATGAATAATTAACCATTTACATGGAACCTATCAAACAGGTGCACATGTCCCACACACCTATTCTTAAATTGGCATCCAATAATCAACTTTGACAACAAAAGAAGGAAAAGCATAGTTCACTAGAAGTTTTGTAGGACAACTTATTAATTTGTTCTTTGATCACAAACTATTAGAATAAGTGAAAATAGGCATGACCAGCACACTATAGTAAACAAATGTAAATATCATCTTGTCCAAGGCTAAATACGACAAACTTATACATTTGACAATCTAACCATCTCATATATCCAAAAATCTGGAAATTTAGGCATTTGACACCAAGATACAAACTCAACATTTGTGCCTAGCCCATGTAACAGAGTTGTGCTCGCTTATATTTTAACCAGCAAAGTGGGATGGGGGGAAACGAAAGAGGCCTCTTCTCATGTGTGCTCATACAATATAACACGAGGTATCAAGCACCACAATTTCCCAAATGCAAACATTGTGGCTA
The DNA here is from genome assembly GCA_030254885.1 of Vitis rotundifolia. NCBI lineage: Eukaryota > Viridiplantae > Streptophyta > Magnoliopsida > Vitales > Vitaceae > Vitis > Vitis rotundifolia. The sequence continues at coordinate 11,927,345 of CM058168.1, read as the reverse complement.
CACATGTGCTTGTATTTGCAGGTTTATTGTTAAAACATGCATATATCTTTAACCTTACCAATATCTAGAGACACCCATATAGAATGAAAAACTTGAAAAATTTTGTTTTAAAAGGCTATTGAGGCTTGCCTCACGGCGAGACTATGCAAATTAGTCTCGAGTCTATAGCTTTAGTACAAGGTAATCAAGGCTTAAGCCTCAGCCTGTTGAAGCTTATAGCCTTAAGGCTATCGAGGCTTAAACCTCAAATATTCAAAAAGGTTTTAGTGGTTTTGGGGCCTTTATAGACATTTTGTATGGTTTTATAAGAGGTTTAAGCTTGAATATTTATTGGTTTTAATGATTTGCGCTTTTACAAGGTTTAGGTGTGGATTTACAAGTTTTGTCTTGTATCCAAGACTAGGGTTAAACCCTCCAAAATATAAGGGCTTATTTTATCTGGTTACCAATTAACCCTTTAAATGGAAAGGAAAGAAGAGATTGGGAAGAAAAAATAAAGGAATTACTGGTCACTATAGCGGCTAAGCTTATATATGGTCATTATGTTATTATTAATAGAGAAAGGAAAAAAGATCGCTTAATTGCTGGATGAAGAAGAAAAACGGGTTGACATTGACACTGATGGGAAGGAGAATAGAGCAATTGGATATAATTATAATTCATTGGAGGATCCTAATAGTGATGGTAATGGTAGTTTTAAAGATTATTTGATAAAGCCATGAGAGAGAATTGGATTTTAGAAGAGAAAAGAGGAATGAAATTAGAAACTATAATGATAAACAAGTAATTTGATTATTATGAATTGTACAGTTTTCTTATTATTAAATTCTCCAATGATTTTTTTAGAATTTTTATGATTTCTGATATTTTTTTCTTTAGCATTATTATTATTGTTGTTGTTGTTGTTTAAGTTGAAGCTTACACCTTGTTCCACCTCAAGGCTTACACTTCGCCTCATTTGGATAAAACGCCTAACGACTACTGCCTTCAGCTTTTAAAACATTGGTCATAGGTCAATACCAAAAGGGTGCAACATGCTTTTCTTCTAATAGATTTTTTATGTAAATAAATGTATGCTCCACCCAACACATTGATGGACACAGGTGAAGTCACCATTCAGCCAAAAGATTGATTTTCAAAATTAATCCCAATCCTTAAACTTCACATTTCAAAATCAATCTAATCCTTGAAATATCTTCTATCTTTTGGATCCATGAGAAACTTGGGCAGGTTAAGTTTTAGGTGGAGATCATAAATAGGAGGAGGATGAAGAGGTTACAATTCCAAAGATGTGATCTTAGATCTCACTTACAAAGAAGAAGAGAGGTTGGGAAAAGCAATGCCTGTAGTTAGAAGTAGACTGGGTTGAAGGTGAGTGAATATAGAAGTCGAGTGTATTGAAATGTGATAGGTATAAATAGCAACATCTCTAAGTCAACCATTAATGGGAATAAGAATCCAAAAATCCAATATGTCAAATCACTATTGCATGTTTACTAGTTAAACATGAAAAAGGGTAGTTACCCTGTATGTTAACTGAAACATGCCTTGGATGTGAACCCTTTGGCATAAATTGTTTATTTACTATTGCCTAGTGCATCTAATAGATTAAAAAAAAAAAAAACAAAGCAAAATAAAACAAAACAAAAACAAACAAATGGGGACAAAAGATACCAGTTCACGAATTTCAGCATTAAATCCAAGCTCCAGAAGGCGATCTGCCTCATCAAGGATTAGAACTGCAAGATCTTCCAAATCCACAGACATGGAATTGCGTAAATGATCTATCATCCGTCCCGGGGTAGCCACAACAACATCAGGCATTGATCTCAAAGCTGTCTCTTGCATCTAAAGTAAATGTGCCATCACCATAACAATTTTGATGCAAACAAAACAATTAAAAAGGTTAATTATATGATGAAGAGGCAATCAACACTTTCAAAATAAATGAACCATCTAAGAAGCACTTTGCATTAGCAGCGATAAATTTCAGTAACCAAAATTCCATCTGCTTTTGCTCCACATTATGCCTCTTAAGAGAAAACAATTAGTACAGTAAGTCAGGTTTTTTCTATGTAACAGTAACAGATTTTAGGCTTTTCCGCCATGTCCATGTTGAGATGAAATGTAACTGAATAACAGCTGTGAAATATGCTTCTTAGCTCAAAGCTAATGCAAACATGTGTCTTCATTAATCCATCAGAACTTTTTTCTTGAATGTTAAGTATACTGGAATTTGTTAAATACTCGCAAAAACAAAAGGTCAAAATGGGAAGATAGCTGAAATTTGTCATTCACAAATTATTCAGATCAAGGTGGTAGAGTAGATCAGTTTTAACTGTAACAGAAAATAGGGAATTGCAAGAAGCATCATATCAAGAAAATGAGTGTAGCACAAAAACGGGGTGTATAACAAGTTAAGCAATTAAGAAGAAGAAGAAGAAGAAGAAAAAAAAAACCCTTTAAAAACCAAACCTTTGATGAAAGCCCTCCAACTATCAGGCAACATCGGATATCAGTAAATTGAGCGAGTTTTTCCATCATACTATGGACCCTGTAACATAATCGAAACATAAAATGAAATTTTTATCGGTCACTAAATAAAGGAATTAAGAAAGGCAAGCCAAGTGGAAAACAAATGCTATATTGCAAACATATCCTCCAGAAAGGATTTCCTCCAAAAATGTATTTGGGGCCTTCCATGAATGAGAAGATGTAATGGGCCATTCTATAGCGCAAAAATAATAATTGATTTATTTCCCAATGAAGCACAAAAACATAAATGAAAAATTTTTAACATAACTACATAGCATAACTCTGATTTAGTAAATTTCTGTTCCTTACATAATATGCTTTTCCGTCCAACTTATCCTAAGATCCTCACATTCTGAGCATTTCTTCACATGCCTAATTTAATTCACCCCTAGTCTAGACTTCCCATCCAACATTATGATTGACAACCAAGACTCTGAAAGCTACTTATGATTTTTAATCTCAAATCGATGTGCTTGTCCCATAAAAATTAGGAAGAACCAGTCAAATCGGCAACACTAGACATGGATTCCAATGTGTTGAAGCATCTTTCAAAGGATCAAGAGCTTATATTTTTCCTGACATGGTTGGACAGTAAATTACCGATCAGTTCTCCAAAAATAATGCATTAGCATGGCTAGCCCCTCTATTCTTCTTTCTTAAAATATTATTTTCCATCTATATTACATGGTTTCCGTATCGGTGAATGTGTGACAAGATGTTTGCTCCTTCACATCTCAAATTCTACAATAGGAACTCAACCAAAAAATGATACGAATGGTTCTTGGATGTGACAAAGTAAAGGAAAAAATCAATTAGAAGTAAAAAAGTAATATATCTTATTAATTTTAACTTATAAAATATCAGAACTTCATTATTAATTTTTATATTTTAGTAATTTTTGAATAAATTTATATTTTAAATATTTTAAATAAATACATTTAAAATTAAATAAATTAAAAGGATAAATATAAAAAAAAAAATTAAAAATGAAATGATCCTAATTTTTTTAAAATAAGATTAATGAAATAAATGATGATAAATTTAATATTAAAACTATAATTTATTTAATCCAAATGCATTCAATAATGTAAAATAAATGATGATTTTTTTAATATTTATATTTTTATATTTAATTATAAATGATATAAAAAATATTTGTAAAGAAAATTACAATGATAGTTTTTATACTTTTAATAATCAATTAAATAAAGTTTAAAATAAAATGATTAGAATTAATTTATTAAAATATTCTTTTAATAGTAGACTTTAATATATTGAAGCTTATTGTCACAAGATGCTTCAAATGACCCTCCCCATGGGCTTATATAGGAGGTAGGAAGCTTTTGGAGACTCCTAGAACCATCTACACTAAGCCATTGTTGGGAAGAGTGTAGAAGGTTCTAGAGATGCTTAAAGATGTCCACACATCTCTACACTATGGTGGAAGCATGAGAGGAGTTCAAGGCTTTCTAGAGAATTATAAAAATCTCTTGTATATTCTTGTACATAGGATTGTTCATAGAATTGTCACAATTGTGTAGGGTATTCTAGAATCTTCTTGATTTGTAAGAAACCTTCTAAGGTTCCAAAGAGTTCCAATGGTGCTTATAAATAGGTGAGGCCCTCGTTTGGCCAAGGCACCACCCAATAACCTAACCAACCAAGCATTGTATAGGTTCCTTTGAAAGCAACAAAGTTTTCATTCTTTAAGAGTCGCCTACTATGACTTCTAAAACTTCCGAGTCGTGAGCATCTTAGCCTAGCGAGCTAAGCATTGGGAGTAAGGCTAACTTAGCAAGATCAAGTGTCTTGACTTGTCTAAGTGTCACACAAGCTTAGGAAAAGACTAAGTCCGTCACATTATGCATATATATTAACGTAGGTGAAGTCATCCTAGTGGTAACCAACCTTGAACCCAAGTCTTTTGGCCGGGGTTCAAAGCTTTAACAATTTTAAGTGTTGGCGTGGGTTAACCGTCTTCTTGCGCGTGTTGACTAGCCACAAGACATCTCTTGCGCATGTTAACTAGCCAAAAAGCTAGGAAATTTCCCAAAAAATGGGCAAAAAAACTGATAAAAGCCAAAATATCGGCGATATTTTTGATAAATGGACAAAATATCTCTCATCCGATAATCAATAGCAAATATCCTATCAAAGCTTGCCGATAACCAAAATATTGGCGAAATTTCACCGAGTTATTCCGATATTTCAATCATTGATTACCAATCCATTCTCCAAATCCAATGCCTAGGCATGGCTGGCCCCTCTACTCTTTGTTCTTATGATATTATTCTCCATCTATTTTACATGGGTTCAGGTATGGATGCAAGTGGTTGACTAGGTGTTTGATCCTTCAAAACACAAATTTTAAGATATGAATGAAAAATGATCGTGAATGGTACTTGAACATGAAAAAAACAATCAATTAGAAGTCACCTATAAGAAAAAAATAATAGATCTTTAATATATATATATGTAGAGAGAGAACTTTCTTCTCTGTTTTATTCTTATTTCTGAAAAAGAAGAAAAAAATCAAAATAGTGGATATACAAAGCAAAATATGATAATCCAACAATGATCTAACCCTCACAACTTTGTTACATTGTATAGTATGTCAGGCAAAGTTGAAGAGTCCAGGCATCAAAGTTCTCCATTAACAGTACTGTTAAATAGTATTGTCTGTTTAAGGGAATCTGAAAAACTGCACATACAACTCCAATTGCACAAAAGTAAACGAAACATAACTTGCTTGTTGGCCCTAATTAACTTATTAAAATCGACCAGTTTTAAAGTGTGACAGCAGCACTGTGATACCAAAATTACATAGCATGAAAATAAAATACATACAACCATACAGAAGTCATTTGAATTGTCAAGCCCAATTCTTAAATAGTGTCTGGCAAGGAGATCATACATGCATACAAGAAAAACATGTACTACAAATTCCATAGCAGATAAAAGGTAATAACCATGTTGAAATACCACAAACAAACAATATGCACAAGAGATCCACATTTATGAAATAAACTTAATTATAAACAAAAAAAAAAAACTATAGCATAACTTGGACAAGATAACACTTACTGAACAGCCAACTCTCTGGTTGGAGTAAGAACAAGGACCCTGATTGCTTGCACACGTTTTGGACGGAACAATAACCTCTCTAATGTAGGTAAGGAAAAGGCAGCCGTCTGTGTAAAGGAACAATCCCAAATCATTATTTTCACAGAACCGATAACTAGAGAAGGTTTCAGTTTTTCAGCTTGCCCATTAGTAAAATCAACTCGTTTTCATAGTAGTACATTATAGAGTCAATTACACGAGCACCCAAGACGCGTGTTAACGAAAATCAAACAACATACCTTGCCAGAGCCAGTAATGGCGCTCCCACAAATATCTCGCCCAGTTAAAGCTACTGGTATGCAGGCTGCCTACAAATAAAACCCTAGAATTCAATAATTGCAAAATTAAGATACATGACTGAAATATAGGTGCAATGAATACCTGAATTGGGGTGGGTTTAGTGTATCCCAAAGCTTCGCAAGCTCGAAGCAACGGTCGAGAGAGGTTAAGCTCCAAGAACGAATTGGCATGAAAAGAAGCTCCATCAGCAGGAGCAAAGAAGGACTTGCGGTCACCGCCGACACCGGCCGCCTCGTCAGCGTCTTCGGGCGTATAATCCTCCTGAAGAATCAAACCGATAATAAAGTCGTAAAGAAAGCGCAATCTGTACGATGAACGCAGAGAGAAAAAGGTTTACTTGGTGGTCAGATTCGGATTCGGAGATATCGTCTTGGTTGGGGATTGGGAGACGACGTTGCTCAAGCGCTTTGGAGATCTTGAAATCGACTGAGGTTGTGCTTCGACGAGCGTGTTCTTCGGCAACAGTCTCGGAGTATGAAGCGAAGTCCCATGGAGATTGAGAGGCGGTCTGTGCTGCTCCTTCTCCTTCTTCTTCTTCTTCATCCTCGTCTGGCTCGTATTCGGGTTCTTCGTCGCTGGGGGACTTCGAATACGAAACTTGAATCCATGGGATGAGAGAAACGGGAAACCACGGACGCTGCTCCGAGGGAGGCAGAGAAAGGGCTTTAGAATTTGGTTTCAGGGTTTAAGGCGGTTGTTTACTTGTTACTCGGATGCGCAACTAGATGGTGGTGAAACCTAAACGACGCCGTCTTTCTCGCAACGCAGTCGTTTTGAAATAGATATTGTCATCACTTTCCTTGGAATAAATATTTGTGGAAAATTAATCCAATAAATCAAAATAGAAAAAAATAATTGAATTAATTTTCTTTACCCTGTTTGAGGGGTTGAAGACAAGGGTGGCTTCTGATACATCAAATTTTACATTTACAAATTTAGGGTTTTAATTAAATATCATTTTAAATATTCTTAAGGAATGATAAGAAATTGTGTAACTCATTTACAAGTAAATTTCAATTTTAAAACATTTTTTTATAATACTAAATATTTATTATAAATTAATTTAATGTTATTTTGATTCCCCATCAGAGATGACAACGAAACAGATTCTTTTTTTTTTGTCACAGATGTTAATAAAATAGTATAGTTTAATTTTTTTTTTTTGAAAACAATGATGAAAATAAGTGCAAATAATTAAAATAATATCATTTATTATCTTTATTTTTTACTATTTTCACGGACATTAAGAATGATTTTTATCTCGTAATATTAAACGTTTTTGAAAGTTGATTTTACGAAATAACTGATATATAAATAGAAGTTGATGACAACAAAAAACTTGCAAATGAATTAAAATGATTATAATTTTATAGATAAATAATATTAATTATAATTAAATTTTCACATGGCCTTACTTATTGTTTCAATGAGATACATTTTATGCCTAAAAATTATTCTACTTCATTTGCTGTTTTTTCTTTCTTTACTAATCCATTGTTGGTAATTTTAAGTAACATTCATTTTTATTTTTGCGAAAATTAATATTTGTAGAGTTAAGTAATCTACCTTTAAAATTGTTGGTAGTTTTGAGTCAAATCATTTATTTTTATTTTTTCAAAAAATATGTGTAGAGTTTAAGTTTATGTGTTTGAATTTGATTAAGATTGGAAAACTCATAGGATTAATACTAGCCCATGAGACTCTAAATATATGGTTTTATGTAGGTTTTAAAGAAATAGTAAAACAAAAATAATAAGAAGAGTGAAAAAAATGGACAAATACTATATTGGATTTTAAATAGAGATTAATTGAGAATGTTGGAATATATAATTGTAAAGGAGACACCATGCTACAAGGTATAATCATTTTTAATTATATTCTTGGAGTGATGTGGAGTGTTGCTACTACCACAAAAATGACATATCAATAGATACTATGAATAATTGATGAAGCACCTAAAAACAAAGAGAAACTTGAATCCTTAGAGACTTTAGATTCTCTTTATGTTATCGATAAAAAAATTTATATTTAAGTTTTTAAATAAAATTTATTTTTTAGAAACAATTTATAACTATTTCCGAAAATGTTGTGAAACATGTTCCTAGTTGATAAAGCTTGTAATTTAAGGTTTGATGTGACAAGATTAATATCGGAAAGTAAAAAAAAGAAGGGAATATAAAAAAAGGGTAAAGAAATTTATTGAGAATATTTGTTAAAAAAGAAAAAGAAAAAGAAAAAAAAACCACTTAGTGGCTTAATAGGCTTGTATAATATATAAAGCTCGGTTTAAATATGAGAGAACAATAAATTTGGAGAACCATTTCAAAAGAAATATAGAAAATATCTAGTAAAAAAAACATATGTATAATAAAATACACAATATATGTAATGATAAAATTAGAGGGATTAGTCCATAATAGATGGTCCGTGTCCTGTAATCACAGTTTCAAACAACTTACATGGATAGCTGTTTTTTATTTCAAAATTTCAAACTACCCTTTCATCATCCGCAACATGTATTACAATAGATAAGGTAACCAGTATTAATACGGACAACCAATTTATGTTGCTTGCGGCGTGGTGAAAGAGAGGTTGTTTGGGACTCTCAAATCCTTGCACAACCACTACTTCAACCCAACACCGCCATATTCAACATATAACCTACCATTTCTCAACCTATGCCGTATATCATGTTTATGGATGAATTTCTTGATGGATAATATTTTTGTGTTTTTTTTCCTGAGTACATGAAATTGAATCCCCACCCGAGAAAAACACTCCCTCGCACCACTGGGTTTGCTCTGTGTTTGGGTCCAAGTGTAAAAAGCTTTTTCTCTGGTCCTTTGGGGTACAGCATACTGCCCTATGAGCTCCATTGAAGATATATTCATTTATTCAATTTCATTGGGCTAGCCGCAAGATTACAATTAGTCAGGAGCCTTCCATAAAATTGGTGGAGAGTCCCAAATTAAGTTCAACTAATAAATGCACTGGTTAAAGACTGGGCATCATCCCTATACTCACAATGAGTTTGACCATTATTCTAGTAAGCTTTTTTAATCTTTCTAATATTTAAAATAAAAAATTTTAAATGTTAAAAAAAACTATAATCAACCAACTTAACTTAATTGAACTTATAAATAACCAATTCACTTTAATTATATTAATTAATATTAATAAGTTATTTTTAGTTGAATAACAAAAGCCAAATTTTTAACTTTTCCTATTCCGCCAAAAACACAAACACCACGTGATTCTGTATCTGGATGAAGAACCGGATCACATTCACTGTCACTTAAGTCCCAGCCAAATTTTCTGTATACTCCTGATTATCCAAAGCATCTCAGGAGCTGCAATATATTAGTGTCGCATTAAAGACACGGTCATTGCATTTGGGTGAATGAACTACTGTCTTTTTCAAAAATTATATATGTCCCACCACCACTCTGAGCATCTTGCAACACTACAAAATTGTATGATGTTCCCGCACTACTGAAAAGCAGACAGAAGTCTCTTTTCCTGGTCAAAATTATAGAAATTGGATACCAAAGACACTATAATGAGTAAGAAAGTTTGCTTAGGCTTGGACTAATTCACATTTAATAGCGCCATTATTTTTGTATCAGTCATGTTAACATTACATATACACAGAAAATTTAAAATAATGCCCATTCTTTAGCTTCAATGGCAATAGCTAGCAAATCAACCTGGAGTATATTAATAAACTAATTCATAATGACACATGGCAATAACCAACCACGCAGCATGCTGTGGTAGCCAAGCCAAATTTATACCAACGAAGAAAATGATGAGTGAAATTAAGGTAAAAATGAGCCAGAAATTTAACATGCAAAACCACTAAAGCAGGATCAACCTAACATCATGCATGAAATAAGCTGGTGTCCACTAGGTAGCGCTTATGAAATATGGCTTACAACTTTATCTTTAAGCCTGTTGACGCTCAATTTGCCCCACCCATGGCCAGTTTTGGAGGAGTTCAAAATATCTTAAGCTCTAGCTTTGGTTTTTTTTAGACCAGGATGTTGTAGTAACAATGCTGATCAAAGGCAGGATGGCTTTTGGTCATTACTTGGAAGTTGGAGAATAGCTAATTGAAATGGTTGCACATTTCATGCCATAGCTAACACATGGCATTGTGGCATGTGTGCAATCATACTCGTACTCTTTCCCCAACACATGTCAATTATTACTAACCAGCAATTAAAATAAATAAAAAAATTATAGACCAACTAAGAATATCTCATAAAAGATAAATTTCAAGTATTCAAAGGAATAAACCCCAGGCTATAGAGAGGTTGAAAAGCTCCAAGCGGTGGTTAGCAAACCAGATATCGAAAAGACTTAAGACAATGTTAGTTGGGGTTTTCTTCTGGTGTTCTAGCAAAGGTGAGCTTTGACCAAAGATGGATTGATGGATAAATAATTGCATTTCAATTGCAAGATTTTCCATGCTGGTGAATAGGTTCTCCTGACTTCTAAGTTCTAGAGGCTGTCCACTCTCCCCATATTCATTTGTGTTGGCAATGAAGGCTCTCAATTGCTTTCTAAAAGGACTAAGGAGGATGATTTCATTTCAAGCTTTCCCAAAGGACTAAGGAGGATAATCTCATTTCAAGCTTTTAACTGATCCTGATAAGGTTTTACATAGCAAATGGTGTTTGAGGTTTGCTTCAAAAAAAGAGCCTTTGTTAGGTAGGTCATTGTTGAGAAGTTCAGTAAAAAAGTGAATGGTTGATGTTTTTATGGAGGATATATTTGAGTAAGGGTTATGGAAAGCCATGAGAAAAGGGTGTAAAGATTTTAAGAATTGATCCATTGTAGTTGTGAGTTATGGCAAGAAAGTGACGTTCCAGTATTTCCTACAGGGACACACAACTGAATACTTCTGTCTCCTCTTTGTCTCCATTATCACTTCAAAAGATGCTTAGGTTGCAACTATATTAATTCAAGTTGAGTAGGGCATTGGAGCCCTTGCTTACTAAAACAATCCCATGATTGAGGATTGAAAAGGTTCAATGCTTTTCTTGAGAGGCTTCAAGAGAGACCAATTACGAGGAATGGTAAGGATTGGTGGTGATTAGGAAGGATTCTAAAGATGGAAAGTTTTTAGTCAAACCTTCCTTCAATTGACAGTCCTTAGAGAAGTGCGGTTCTTTGTTTAGAAAGTGGTGTGAGAGAGGATTTTGACTGTAGATGAATTAAAAGAAGACAAATCATGACGAATCATTGCTATCTTTACAATAGTGATAAGAATCAACTGACCATATTATCTTACACTATGATAAAACAAGAACTTTGTTTCGTATATTATTCTCTTTGTTCGCAGTAAAGTAGATGTTGCCCTCTTCAATAAAAGGAGACTTTATTGAGTTGGCAAGAGTTTTATTGGGAAGAAGAGGCCACAAGCAAGTACTTATTTTGAACTATATGGAAAGAGAGAAATCACTTCAAATTCATTTATTTGTAAGAGTGCGTTTGGCAGTAATTCTATGAAGTATTTTTACCATTTCTAATACTTGAAAATTTTTATTTTTTAAGTATTAGAAATATTAGAAACACTTCCTAAAACCACTACCATATGAGGAAACACTTCCAATATTTGTAACACTTCAAAAATTTTATCATTCAAGTGTTAGAATGATTAAAAATGTTTTTTAGAAGCACTACCAAACGCACTTTAAGTTTCTCTTCAAGCCAACATAATTCTTCAATTAGGCATCGTTGTCCTAGTTAGATTCTATTGATTGGTTAACGTTCTAATAAAAAAAGGAGAGATGTCTAATTGTTTTTTCCTTCATTCTCTTCTTGTTTTGCATCCATTGTAGACTGCCTGCATACTTTAGTTGTGCCTTATCCGCAAGATGCTTTTAATATAAGTTTTGTTTACCTATATATATATATATATAGAGAGAGAGAGAGAGAGAGAGAGAGATAACCATGTACAATCCAATAAATAGGTATTTTCACTAAAGAAGAGAGGGAAAACTAGACTTTTGAAACCTTTGGAGAAAGTATATCAAATTTATTGGAGAAAGAAAGCTTCAACTAAAAATACAGGAGGCATGAGACACAGTTAAGAGAGATCCTCATAAACCTCCAAACTCAAGTTAGTAACCCTTTTGCCATTGTCACCCTTGATACACTTCCCCCCATTGTTTCGCTTTTTCCCTAATTAAGTATTTTCATCCACCCTATCATTTTATCATACAAGGGCTACAGCACCACTAAACACCAAATCATCACCTTGATAACCCCAAAGATATAGCCTCCACCACCTTAAAAAACTTAAGTCCAAAATAATCACTGCCAAAAAACACCAATACATATAGTGGCTTACAATGGGTTATCACTAGATCACAAGGCTAGGAATCATCATAATCCCAAAATTTTTAAAGATGTAGCCATTCTGCTTCAAAAATTGACTCTTCATCAAACTATCTTTTATGGTTTGCCCGCACCAAATTATATATCGCTATTGCTACTATTTCCTTTGCCATCCTTCATCTTCTATTCATCTACTACTATTAAATGCTTTTCAACCATATCACCTTTACTACAAGAAATACCATATCAACAACTCTAAGAGTTAGTTTTGTCAAGAATGGTGAAAATGCCATAAGTGTTGTGTTTTTGGGGGGGTGGGGGGGTGCGCAAATTAAAAGTAACATTTGTTGCAAACTTACATACAAAATAACCCATTTATGCTACATAGGCAAGCCCTGAATTTTTTTTTTCAAGACAAAACAAAGAAGCCACGTTTTAGAAACATGACGATAGGTTTAAAAGAAAAACACTAGTGTCATATCCCTAAGATGTGGTCTTTATATTTTACAAAGAAACCACACCCATCTTTTTTGTAGAAGCAACATCTTGAAGATGGACTTCCTAGTAAGACAAGGAGCCCAATCACCAAGGTGCAGTTTCGAAGTTGGCATCTCCAAGAACACAACTTTGAATCGGCATCTCTGAGATGTAGTTTCAAAATCTGCACCCCCAAGATGCAGCTTCAAAATCAACAAATCCAAAATATTGTTTTCATCAGTGTTATCAACAACATTTAGAATAAAGCTTAAATAGGAGGCCTATAAAAAAAAAATTAAAAATCTTAAATAGTCCTTTTCAATTGATATAATTCATCCTTTTTCCTTGCAATATTAAAAATATTGTCCTCCTTTTTTAATGATAAAGACTTTTCACTTGCTAAATGAACTCTACCAATACAGGGACAGCAACAGTACTTTTTTAATTGCTTTGTTAATGTACATATTTATATTGAATCCTTCAAATAATTTTTTGAAGAGTTTCTTAAGAAGATAATGGTATTAAAATGAGATGCAAATATTTTTATATCATGGAAACAAATATTTTGAAGTGGAAGAATGCAGCAGCGGGTAATCTTGATGACAAATTTCTGGTTTTGAAACCATGTTATGGGGAATACCAAACCCACATCTTGAGGATGCGGCTTCCTTATAAAACATAAAACTACATCTTGAGATGTGGCTTTTGGTTTCCATTTTTTGTATAAATACCTAAAGTTGCATTTCCAAAATGTGCTCATTTGTTTTTTCCCAAAAGAGAAAATGAAAGCTCATTCAAGTGGTGCAAACAGGCTATTTTGTATTTAGTTTCGCAACAGATGTTGCTTTAATTTCCTTCCCACCCAGGATATAGAGGAAGAGGAAAACACTGAAGATTTCACATAAATGGGCAAGGCTGAAAGACTAGTAAAGTAGGTGGATATGTTTCCAAAAGATTAGTCTCCTTTCCTGTCCTTCAGCAATACTTGTACGATCAAGACAAAGGTCCTACTGACATGAAAAGAAGTACCAAATTGGTTAATTGGAACAGAAACTAAAATAATATCCTCCTCATATGTTTTACTTTACTAGCATTCATCTATTCACTGATTTTTGTGTTCACCAAGTTACGTTAAGACTTTTCCATCACAATTATAACAAAAGCTTACTTCAAGATCTAAGTTTTCACATGATAGAGAATGGGCCAACCAATTTACTAAAACCCTCTTCCTACCTCCTCATCCCTTAACAGGATACACATGTGCAACCAATTTGCTAAATCCCTCTTCCTACCTCCTCATCCCTCAACAAGATACACATGTGCAACCAATTTGCTAAAACCCTCTTCCTACCTCCTCATCCCTCAACAAGAAACACCTGCAAGTTAAGATACCGGTTGATGCACTGCAGGCATTCAGAGCAAACAAGAATAACATGGATGACAATTATGGAAGTACATAAGACCCTGAAAATAATGAGACATCTATATCCAGGTTCGTGATCTATTTTTCCTTCTATAAAAGTCTATGGATAAACATAAACAAATGAGTTAAAACAAAGTAGATCAAGCGAACCAATGCTAACATATCAGTGGTGATAAGAAACTCTAACAAAAAGATAGAAAGCTCTCCAATTACTCCAAGTATAATTACAATAATGATATCCTCTCAGTCTATATGCAGCGTTTTTACTCTAAAAGTCTACTGGCCTACTTTACTTTTCAAGCCAATATTGCAGATTGAATTCCTCAGCAGCATAACCCAAATCCAAATTCAGTAATATTTACATTCAGAAGAAACAGAAAACAAATCTCAACTTCTTCATAATTCATCTAATCCACAAGTCATCAAACAACCAAAAGTACAAAATACAGTAAATAAATGCAAACTTACCAAACCAAGTCAACCAGAATCCGAATTCTCTCCACCCGAACCTGAAGCTCCTCCAGAAGTTGGGACCAATCTCTTCTTCCTCTCTTCTTCATACTCAGAATCATCTGTGGGTAATTCAAACCTACACACAGGGCAAGAATTCCTGGAATTCAACCAAGGGACGATGCAATCCCCATGGTATCCATGGCCACACGGCAATTTCCTAGCAGTCTCGCCAATGGAGAGCACGTCTTTACAAATAGCGCACGCCAAAACCTGCTCCTCCGACTTAATCTCAACACTCGGTAATGCGGAAATTGCAGATTTCGATGCCGGTGGAGCTCCTCTTCTCGCAGATCCGTCGCTCTCGGCCAGGTTCTGCAACAACTCCTCGTATCCAGCTGCATCAACGTAATCTTCCGGATTTCCAGTATAACCTTCGGGTTCGGGCATCTGAAAATGAAATTCGATTGTGCTGTCCTCCGATGCCATCAAGATCGCCCAATCAAGGACTGCGTTCCTATTGCCGGAGGCGGCAGCAAGGTTATGAATACGACGGCGTAACATCTCGCGACGCCTCCGGAGGTGATCTCGATCTATCTCTGGGCGATATACATTCCCTTCGTTCTCGTTATCAGATCGATCTTCTTCTTCTTCTCCCTCTCCATCGTTCTCGTTCACGTCTTCATCCTCGTCATTGTCCCAACCGTCAAGATCGATTCTCAGAAAGTCGTCTTCAGATGCGTGATCTGGAGGCGGTGAAGGCGGATCCTCGTCGTCACTCGGCTGCTGAGCGATATGTTGGAGGCGTCGCGTGAACGCGTATACCAAAGAGCGCTCGTCGATCTGATCAGCGTTTCGAGGCTCCGGAGGTGTCGGCGCGACGCCGAATGTCTCGACGAAGCCGCTCTTACATTCGTTGCAGATGACGTCAGGCAGATCCGGTAGGGTTTCGATGGAGACGTGCTTGTCGCACTGGTAGCACCAGTAGTGCAAAGTATCGGACTGTATCGGCGATTCGTCCATAGCGCTCCGGTTTCAGCACCGCCTCGAGAAATTATGTTAAGACGAAATAGACGAGCTGAATTGGGAACGTCAGACTCTCAGGAATTTTCATATGCTCTAGGGAAAGATGTTTCTGCCTTTTTTTTGAGGTGGATGTTGGCTCATAATTGGAACCGTCAGATGGAATCGAAGAACTGGATGTGGAAGCAGGTTTATCATCCAACGGTCAATAGTTAGGGTAGACGGAGGCAGCTACATAGATGCGTCCACGGCTGCCTGTATATCACCTCTAAACAAAGAAGGCCCTTTCTTGACCTAAATTACCGGATGCCCAATCAGTTTATTTAATTTTTTTTTAAAGGCTAATTATTTCAAAATTCAGCACGTATCCAAACGCTTTACAATTTTATTTAATATTTAAAATTGATATTACTTCCAAAAAAAAGGAATTAAAACTTTTTATTTTGCTTATAAAGAAAAAATATATAAGATCGATGAATTTTCCTTTTTAAATTAAAAAGAAAAAAAAATTAAATAAATTTTAATGTATTAACATTTTCCTATTATTTCTCATTATAATAAATAATATATAAGATTGTTGGATTTTCCTTTTAAGTGAAAAATAAAATGAAGAAAATAAATTTGAATTTTGTACCATTTTCCTGATATTTCCCATTTAATTCACATTTCTATATATGAAATGACAAATTTTAAGGTAATATAAGGGCTCATCACAATTACATTATTTTATATATATATATATATTATTTATATTTGTCAAATATAAAATAGGAGACATCTTAATTTATTTTATTTAATTACTTTTTTTTCCTTTTTGGCAATTCAAAATGTGAAAAAATTCAAATGTTATGGACGTAAAAAAAATTAGTGAATTAAATTATCATTAAATAGATTTTCAATCAAATATAACTTCCAATTTCAATAAAATTTTGGTTTGATAAGTAATGAGTTATACACATATTTGATTCGTGACATGTATTTAGAAAATGACAGGTGGTGAAATTTGGAAAATTGATAAATTTAATCTTATAAATAAAATTAAATATTAAAATAAAAAATATATATATTATAAGTTTTCTAAAAATAAAGGAAACTAATGTCTGTTAATAAATAATAATAATAATAATATCTTGTTGATAAAACCTTCAAATGAGGAGGAGAAAAATTATTAAAATCAATAAATTATATCTCTTGAATTAAGTGAGGAAATTAAAATTCAATTTTTTATTTTCACTTATAAATAAAGATGACTTACTTTGAAATGACAAACTGAGAGATAAAAAAAATTCAAATTGAAGAGATAAAATCCACAAAATGACAAAACAAAAGAAAAAGCTGCAGTTCGTAGCTTTACGACAAAGGAATGGCAAAAGTGTTATTCTTCCTATTCAACAAATTTATTTGAAAAAAAGTCACTCCAAACACTTATTGACCTTCAAATGCAGGCCCTCGACTGAATCCAATAAAACACTTTCATCTTTATTTTTCGAATTGTGATCAAAACCAAAAAATAAAAGAAAAAATATTACTTTATATATATTTAAAATTCTACCCTATAATTATTAATTTTAAATCCACATTTTTATTCACATTATTTTTTTCTATTGTTTTACTAATTAGGCAGGAATTCCAAGAAATTGGTGTGTAAAGTATGTACTTTCACATCACCCTAAGTTTTCGATAAATTGATAAATTCGATTGATTATGAATAAATTTCAAAAGTTTTTTGCTACATAAAATGCAGCAATAATACATACTTCCACTAAAAAGTTATAAATCAAGCCAATATTACTCTTACTTTAAAAAAAATGCATTATTTTTCTTTAAATATTTTCCTTTTCTTTGTTTTTTCCGTTTTTAAAATCTCTGACAATCATGAGAATCACATCTCATCTCACCCAAATGATAAAAATTGATAAAAGAGACTGTGATTTCACGAGGCAAGTGACAAAAAGACAAAAGAGAAAGTATGTTAGGCCTCGTTTCACATGCGGTTTTTAGAACATTTGTTGGTTCCCAAAAACACAAAAATATAAAAATATATTTGGTAAAGAGAGAATAGAAAATAGTTTATATTTTTTATCATAGAAAATATAGTATTTTAAGATAATATTTATTTATTAGAAATCGTTTTAAAAAATAACTATATAAGTATGAAAAATTATTAAAAATAAAGTATTATACATAAAAAATTATTTTTAAAATATAAAAAAACATGTTAGAACATTAATAATTTTCAAACAAATTTTTATTTTACAAAACATTATAAATTTGTTTTTAAAAATTATTTTTCATAATTACTTTTTAAAATACTTTCCAAATATAATCTTAATTTTTAAGCTTTTTAGGTTTTTTGTTTTTTTGTTTTTTTAATTCCATTGTTAAAGTAACATTTTCTAAACCCCGGCTGTGATTACATATCATTTACAGCCAATTAATCTTCGCTTAAAATAGGATTTTTTTATTAATGAGTTTATAACTTAGAATGTGTTTGAAAAATTAAATTAATGACTTAATAATTTAATTTAAGTCATTAAATATATTACTAATATTTAATATCCTAATTTAAAATTTTAATTAAATTTTAAGTATTAAGTCAAATCAATTAACTTTTTTTTTAAGTTCAATTATTTGTGCCTTATTTGTGATATCTTATATCAAATCAAATATATGTATAATTTTTTTTTAACCATGCAAATACATTTTAAAATTGTATGGATCGAGTTTGAAACATACAATATTTACTTGAATCGGAGGGGGTTGGTCTTGTTGCTTTTGTAATTATATGAGATACAGATGTTATATCTTATATAGAGGCTTATTGTAATATCTCACATGAATAAGCAAAAATGATCTTAACATTATGGAATAAGAAACAAAGGTAAATGTGTCAATTAGAGTGCGGTTTGGAAGTGATTATAGAAAACATTTTTAACATTTTTAATACTAAAATGATAAAAAAAAATTTAAGTGTTAGATAAATTAAAAGTATTTTTCTAAAATCATTACAAAACGGGCTCTTAATGATATAAAATAAAATTTAAGTTAATTTTATCAAACAACTTTAATGTTTAGGTTATGTTTGATTTCTGAAAAAATTGAAAGAAAATATTAGAAAAAGAAAATAAAGAGAAAAAAGTATAGTAATAAAAAAACACTTAAAGTCAATAAATCATTTTTATATAATTATTTAAATTCATTTAACTTATTTTCCTTTGTTATATAAAAATTAAATAATTTTTAAATGCATAAATTCATAACTGATTTTAATTGTATTTTATTTCTTTTCATATTTCGATAAAGAAACCAAATATAAAAAAAACTCAATATTTTTCCCTTCCTTAGTACTTTTCATAAACTAAATATAACTTTAAAATAAAAAATAAGTAATAAATTTTAACTTAACAACTTAACAACAATTTAACTTTAAGTCAACTTAAATCAAGTGGATGTTTGGTACACCAACTTAATAACTTAAAAACTTAATTTAAATCATTAAATAAATTAGGTATGTTTGATAAAATAACTTAATTGTATGAGTTAAAGTAAAAAATAATTATAAGTAATAAGTAAAAACTGTTAACTTATTTTTAAGTTTACATTTTTACCTCATTTGCCCCGATTACCTTCATGATTTCTTTTACTACTCGACAACCTTCATTCTTACTCAACTTCATTTGTCTTCGTTACCTTCATGATCTCTTTTACTATTCCACAACCTTCATTGCTACCTAACTTTATTTGCCCTAATTATAATTTATGAGAATAAATATGTTAATTTAATAATTTATAATGGATTTTAAGTTGATTTTATTAAACAACCTTAATACTTAAAAGTAATAAATAAGTAATAAGTTTAAACTAACAACTTAATAATATTTTAACTTAAAATTAACTTAAGTCATTAAGTAATAAGTACTAAGTTTTACCATACACCTCCTAAATAATGTGTTGAGTTTTACAAGTTTTACAAAACACTCACTAAATCCATTGCTTAAAATTAATGACAATAAGGTCGAGTTTGTTTTTTTTTATCTTTTTGCTTAAAACAAATTGTTTTTAGATTTCAAATTTTTTATTTTTTTATTTTTTATTAACTTTTACTTATTTAAAACTTTTTTTTAATGAATAGAGATTATCAAAATATTTGAATTTTTCTAAATACTAAAAGTAACATATTGATTTTTTTTTTTTGAATATATAATATAAATAAAAATATTAAAAAAACAAACAACTTAATATCTAACACTATTAATTATTATTTAGTTTTGAATTTTATTCCGAATTAAGTAAAAAAAACAAACATGACCTACATAATTTAGAATATATTTTAAGTTTACTTCATCAAAACTTTAATACTTAAAATAAAAATAAATATCAAGTTTTAAGTCAATATTTTAAAAATAATTTAATTTAAATAATTAAATAATAAATATTAAGCTTTATCAAAGACTCTTACTAATTATTTGGATACGCTTCGTATCTTCTTAAAACTTTTTATTTTAAAATAAAAAATAGTATTAACTTTTATATAAAATATAAGAGCTCCTAAAGGCTTCCAATAAAAGATAATGATTTTTAAAGTCGATTAAAAAAATTAAGGTATTAAAATATTTTTAATACCTTAAATTTATTATTTTTTAAATATATAAAGTAAATTTATAGCTGGTATTAAAGGTTATATTTTTACATAAAATTTATTAATATTTCTATTTTTTTAATTTGTATTTTAAAAGATTTGTATCAAGTCAACACTCGCTAATAAAGGGAGTTCATTTGTTTTTCCAACGAAAAAAATAATAATATTAACTACATTTTCATTAGAATTGGAAATTTGTTTAATCAAGATGACAAAGGTGACCACATTCATTTTAAAATACATTTTTAGTACATAAATATATGAGATAAGTATTTGGTCACCTTGCATCATTCAAATCATTATAGATGTTTTTTTTTTCCAACCACCCATCATTTTCATTCTCACAAATCCAATCTTATTTTATACTTCAATTACTTTCCTATTGGTTTTCACAAATCTAATCTTATTTTATACTTTCAATCCACGCATTGATTTATCATCATAATCATTTTTTTTTTCCCATATCACATGTATCACCTAACTCAACCTTAATGTCAACTCCAATTCGTCGGCATAAGCTATCTTAATCTATATCCATTAATAATAACTTCCAAAATTAAGAATTAATAATATTTTTTCGAAGCTTTCGTAATCCTTAACGCGACTATAGAGTTAAAAACGACTTATATTTATATAGTGCTAACAATTTTCTTCCTTATTTGCAAGACATTACAAATACCTTTTATGGGATCGGACGGGTAAACAAAATCTTATATCGGGATTGATGATTAGTTTTGATATCATTTATAATAACTTGTATCCAACCGTGTAGATATTATTTAATTTAAATTTAAGGAATACTCCAAATTTTAAAAAATCTTTACAAGATTAAAAAAATGTATAAAAAAAAAAACTTTAAAAATTAGAAAAATTAAAAACATTTTTTTAAATTCTCACCAAATAAGTTATAAACTTCTACATATTTGGCTGCTCTCAACCTCAAGTCATTTGACACCTCATTCATCTATTCATCCCAACCTCAAGTCATTTGAGGTCTCATTCATCTACTCATCCCAACCTCAAGTCATTCGACATCTCATTCATCTATTCATCCCAATAGAAAGTAGACGTGGAGGATTTAAAAAGGAATATGACACTTAAAAAAAATTATTTTTAAATTTTATAGCAATAGGAGTCGAATAGAAAATATCTCCTTAAAACACTATTGGCCAACCGTGAATTCGCATGAACTCGTTTGAATAGGCTTGCAAAGGTAGTCAATACTTTAATGCCTCTTATGCAATTAAGGACTCCACTTTAAATCAACACTTCAAAACATATCTTAAATTTGAATATTTTTTTTAAATTATCGTATTTTAAAAAATATTGTTTTTTTGGTTTTCAAAATAAAATTTTTAGGTCACATTCATGCACAAAATTCTATGCATAAATCTACATATCATCGTAAATTTTAATTTTATGAACCACATGCTTGAAATTTGAAAAACTATAATGGTAAAAATTCACTCAATTTCTGCACAAAGGGCGTAGAACACACGGTTTCGGTGTATTATTTATACACAGTATGATTTCAGTTCTCCGAATCAAAAAGGGCAAAAATTTCACAGGGAAAAAGAGACGGAGAGGGGAGAGGGGAGAGGAAGCGAGATTGCGTATATTACAGGGTGTGGAAAATTAACCTTAGCAGTTGGGTGTAGGATTCGATATTTTGATATCATTTTACGGGCGTAGGTTGGGAGGTTGCTGTGGGAGTCGAAAGCGGACCTGAGAAGCCGACGATTTGACAGCCACGCCGTGCCAACAGATGCCGCCGCGGCACATCTCGTGCACGTGATCGCGTGACAGCGCATACGTGGCCTTCCGAGACACGTCCCACGCCAGCGTCCCAATCAAGATGAGAACCACCGTGGCGGTGGACGTCACCAGAACAAACCCTCCGCTGAAGCTCCGGCCTGTGGCCAGTCCGTACGCCTTGATCGCCGCTATGGCCACCAAGTAGATCGTCGTCAAGTTCGCAACCACCGCATCGGAGATTGCCATCTCTCTGCGTCTCGCCGGCGATGATTCCGTCACAGACTAGAGAGTGAAGCGAATGAGGGCGCGAGTGAGTGCAACCATGAGATAGAGAATAGATGCTTCTCCTTGGGAATGTCGGGGGGCTCTTAATTACCGTCTTGAAATTACGAAAATGAAGTCCTAAAAATGGCTCCCCTGAGTACCTGACCTTCGAGCTTATCTTCGCTTTCTCTGTCTCTTTGGGAAAGTGGTAGGTGTCCACCAGTTGTTGTGCATCCGCCGATTTTTGATCTTGTAAAGAGACTCTGACACCTGCCCCATCTCACCATCCTTTATATTAATCATGCATACGTGGCACATCGTCCGTAGTCTGTTACCTTTACCATGCCATACCATTTCTATTCAATGACATGGTTTTTTATTCCTACATATTTCATGTTTGTACCAGCTGTATCGCTCCAGAATTTTGTGGCTTAGTGGATGTCCTGTGCTACACTCTAGGTCATGCATATGCAAGTACCAACCAATGAACAGGGAATTTTCCTTATTATTATTATTATTATTTTGGTATCTTCCTTTTTGGACTTCTGATGACAAGAAGCAATCACTATAATTATAATAGAGAATTCGGATGCCACCAAAATCTGTTAGAACTGACCATCCAGTCCCAAAAGATTTTGCCAATGCGTGAAGTTTCCACTTTGTGGTGGTTGTGTCATGTGTGAAGGGTGGAGGTAAGTGGCAACTGGTAACACCATAGTGCGCAATCCTCTGTGTTGTGTGCATACCATGTACGGCCCACCATTTTGAGTGGCATAATTCTCATGAGGAAACCACTTTTCTTATATGGTTTTTATTTATGAGGTCAGCGTTGCGGCCCTTTTCAGATAAGCTGCTCGGATGCAAACGTTGTCCACCCATAATTCAGAATTTCCAAGTATTGAGTATTTACCATAAATTTTATTTTCTTATTTCTTTGTGTGATGCGATGAATGTACAACTTGTTATGTGATGTCTCACATCAAATATAGGAAAAGTTTATTTTCCTTATATTATATAAATATGAAATCTTCGTAACCATAAAACCCCATTTGAATTTAAAACGAATAATATTTATAGTTAAAAAATTAATATTTAATGTTTATGGGAATGAGGGCCTATACTCGAATCTTGGATCATGGGAATGGTAGCAGTGTGGATAAGATTTTAATGATGGAGCTTCAGCTTTATTGAGGATGGGAGATATTTGTTCAATCCTTAATAGCCATCTCTGCACATGGATAAGGTATATTTTTGCTCACTTTCAATGAGAATAGGTTGAAAACCATACATAAAATGGATGACATTGTGCGTCGAAAGACAGGCTTTTGAGCTATAGAATTTGATACCAGGGTAAATTTTCGAAATTTTGGAAAATTACAAAAGCACTTTATAAGTGATGCTTTCAAGCATTTTTTTTTTTGTTATATGCTGAAGGATTGTAATATTTCATTTATGGTGAAGAATAATTTGAAGATATTTTTAGAAATTTTATCTAAGATTATAGTAAAGTTGAGCATACATTCCACCTTTAACCTTTGAATATTCTTTTACTTGTTTTCTTTCTCTCTTTTTCTTTATCTTATATGATAATTTCCTTTTTAAGCTATTTTTTTTAAGAGCATTTTACAACCACTCATCACTAAACATTAATAAGATAACTAAAATAGTAATTACTTAAAAAAATAACCCTATTATTAAAACCCAAGTAATAATAAAAAAAAAGGTAATGATCGGACTTGAAAAAAAGTATATTTTCATACACTCATATAAAAAAACTCATACAATAGAAACTTGATTTATAAAATACAATTTTTAAATAATTATCTAAATATAATTAATATTTTATACATTTTTTTTTTATCAAATGTGGTATTATAAACCCGCATTTTTTTACATAGGTCTCTATAAAATGAGGAGACTCTCTTTTATCAATGAAAATTTTGATTTTTTAATAAAACAATAAGTGTCGTTGTTTAAGTTGGGACGCATAAGAAAAATACGAATACACAAATACATTTTTTATAATCATCCATCCTACTAAAGTTCATAATTATGATTTAGGTTCCAATCCTTTTTATTTATTTATTTCTCCTTTTATTCCTTTTCCTATTCAGAAGTAAACATACCTAAAGTGAAGGAATTTTTTTTTTTTTTTATTCTCATCCTTATTTATTTATTTTTAATTTTTTGCTACACAAAATTATTCTCCTTTTCAATTATCAATACAATCACTTATACACTTTTTGCTACAGGACTCTAAAAATGCTTGTCCACGTGTTCAACAATTCTCCAACAAATGGCATCTCATTTTCCATCTGGCATGAATATTCGAGGCCCATGATAAATCAAAATAGGGAAATAAAATTCATAAATGGAAATAGAGAAATAAGATACATTGCAACCAACAAAAATATTGCTGTTGAAAATGACTTCTCTCCCAGAATAAAAGTTGTGGCCAACAAATTATGGAAATTTTTTTTATATAATATATTCTAAAAGTGATTTTTTTTATTAGAAACTTCATCTTAGCAAATAAATATCGTGACAAATTATTAAGTATATTATGGTTAAATGTGACAATAAACAAATAATTCATAATTAAAAAACTATTTTACTATAAAAAAAAATATTATTACAAAAAATCCTTAATACCACCTAAATATTTTTATAACTGAAAGTGTAGATATATAGGATTAAGTGAATGTTTGATATATCGACTTAATAACTTAAAGTATTTAATAATTTAATTTAAGTCATTAAATAAAGTAAGTATATTTAGTAAAATAATTTAATGGTATGATTTAAAAGTAAAAAGCGATTTTATGATGATGTTTATTTTTTTAATTTTTTTTAAAAGTAATTTGTTTTCAAATTTTAAGTTTTTTTTTTCTATTTTTTTAAATAATTTATTATAAAATTTTGGTTTATAGAAAAAATAATATATTAAATTTTTTTATTTTTTAATATTTAATAAAAATAAAATATTATAAAAACAAATAACCTAGTACTTAGCATTATTAAGTACTATTTAATTTTAAATTATATTTAAAATTAATTAAAAAATAAATATAAAAAAATTAATTTGTTCTTAAATCCACATTTTCATCTTTTTTTTTTTTTTTTTTATGTTATTTGCCCTAATTATTTATACAATTTTCTTTACTATTTCATAACATCCACTGTTATTTGACCTTTTTTTTCTTAATTATAATTCATGAGAATAGATATGTAAATTTGATAATTTATAATAAATTATAAATTAATTTTATCAAATAATTTTAAGTAAAAATTAAGTTTTAAGTTTTAAGTTAACCACTTAAATATAATTTAACTTAAGATTAAATTCAATTACTAATTAATAATTATTAAATTTTATCAAATACCTTAAATGTGATTTTTTTTTTTTTTTTTTTTTTTTTGTGCTCGAGACAAATAATTAATGATTAAAAAATCTCTATTGCTATGGAAAAAACATTGTTGTGAACAACCCTTCTTTACCATGAAAATCTTTGTAGCTGAAAGTATGACTGCAAATAGATAAATTTGTTACAGTGAATATAGTTCAAGAAGATTGAAGTTAAGAAATCTAATAAGAAGAAGCTGATGGCACGAGGCATGGGGATTGGACCGATGTCTCTTCTCAAAAAAATGAGAGGCAACATGGCATCATGAACATTAAATAAGTATAAATTTAAGTTTAAATATAAAATATGAAAATTTAATTGCTCGTAGACCTTTCTTTATTTATTCATGATTATTTTATTCACTTCAAAAACATAAAATAAAAAAGAAGATTTTTTCTCACTGAGTACAAGTGAAGATAAGTCCACAAAATAAATTCTAAATCCAGGTTACTCAAAAAAAAAAAAAAAAAAAAAATTGTTGGGACATCACATCGAACTTGAAGAAAAGTGTGATGCCTGCGAAGTTAGTACCATTTTAAAATCATGTAATTAATTGTCAACACAAAACAATGAAACAAATAAAGTGTATTATGAAGACTTAATTTATCACCTTAAAGAAGACAAGTTTTGAGATTGAGTCACAATGGCTTAGAAACCTTTTAATAGATAAGATCAACACTGTTTGTGTCTATGTGTTATGATAGCTAAGTTGTAATAGTTAAGACTAAGAGTAAGATTCTTAATGGGAAGAATAAAACACATACACTTAAAGCACAATATTGTGTAGTAGCTACTTGAGATAGAGATTATATTAATTGAAAAAAACTTTGAAAGGAATGAGGCTTATGCCTAATATAGAAGTTAAGAGTGATGATAACTTAACATGTTATAATGAATATCCTATGAAGTAGGTTCATATGAGTAATAACAAATCACTTGTTATACATACATATATATATATATATATATATATATATATATGAAAGTCCATATTCCTAAGGTGTATGTATTATGTCTCAACTAAGGTTGAGTATTTACTTTTAATGAATACTATATTCCTTATGAATGATGTATTTAGTTGTAGAACACACTTAATGTATTCACCTATGTGAGAGTAGAGGTGGGAACGCTTCCTATGAGAACTTAGAAGGTTTTCTAGAGTTCTCAACAATATCTAGGCAAGACACATGACCTATTTGTGCCAACTCGTTATGTATAACTCGTAGTTGAGAAACTAATATGGATAATAAGTAAATTGAATTATATAAGAAAACACTAATTCATAAAAATTTATTTTTCACTAAGTTTTTGTCACTCGATACTTATTTATCATATGGTTGGTTCATAACCTATGGGTACCAGTATTGATGCATTGAATTCTAGTTTTTTTCCAATCGTCATTTTCTTAACTCATACACTTTGTACAAGATTGTAGGAAGAGTCTGTGTGTGAATGTGTTCTTTAAAATGGAAAAACTTAAAGTGTCAATCCCACATTGGAAAGTGATGGACGCTTTTAGTGGGTTTATATTGCATCCCACTTCCTTAGCCTCATAGGTTTGTGGAGAGGTACGTTATAGTCTTGCGTGCCTAGAGAGCCCAAACCCATTCTAGTGGGAATTTGGGTGGCTCCATTGGAAACCTTTAATGCATCTTGGGTCCACAAGCATCTTGGTCTCCCCACGCACAAGTTCAATGACTTCTAAAAATCCAAATAAAAATTAATTTTATTTAATTTTTATCTCAGGAGTCTTAGACCAAGTTAATGTGAAAAGAGTAAATGGAGAGTTGAATGGGTTTTTAGATTGTGCATTAATTTTTTATTTTCTGTTGTGGGTTTTTTAGCCTTTATAGGAGAACCTCTTGGACTCTATCTATAAAAAGGTCATGCATTGCCCTTAGTTTTATTCATTTAAGCTATAAGATGATTTGGTTCTCGTTTTTGTTGCTAGTCTTTGCCAACTCGCTCCAACAGAGTAGTCCTTTCCTATATCAAAGTAATAAAGTCCTTCTAGTGATTATTGCTTTCCCATTCCTACTGCTTCCTGTCATCCCATTATTGTTGTTGTTGCATCCATTCCCTTACATACTTAGATCGATTTGCTATCATTATTCGATTTCCATTTTTTTTATTTTTTACTAAAGTCTTCTTTTAGGTTTTACTGCAACCTCTACTCTATGTTTTGATGCAACCATTGAGCTCTTGTAGCCACTATCTTATGTTCTGTTGTAGCACTGATATGTTACAACTATAAGTTTGTTGTTTCCAAATACTCTGTATTCTATCATTTTGAAGCAAATTTCATTACTACAAGATGTACTATACTTTGAAGTGAGGTATTGACTATTTTATCCTAAAGATAGGATGTTGATTTATTTTTGCATCAAGTTTCATCTTTGAAGAGGGTAAATCTATTTTAAGGATAGTGTTTTGTCACACCTTAGTCTTTATATATGATAAATACCATATTCCAATCTTTTTTGTCTCTTGTTTGTTTGGTTTTTGAGCTTAGTCAAGTTAATTTATTTTTTGGAGACCTCTTAAACCAAGAGGGTCTATGTGACATGCATCACAATTTGATTTGAGGGATTTATCATCGTGTGACAATTTTTATTTTTCTACACCTATCATTAATTTGACTTTAATGGAGATATGTCATTTTGTGACTTGCTCATTCATCATTCTTGGTGATGGTTATAAGTCAATAAGTGGTTAAATATATATATATCACTCTAAGTATTTATAAGAAAAAAAAAATGATAAATTGTTATAAAATATGAGAATTTATCGAACTATGAGAATTTGTGGATGATCATCCATATTGATGTATATCTGTATAAAAGGGAAATACCTCTAATGAAAATCAATTTTATTCTCTTCCTATATTCTAATTTATCTTTCTTATTTTCTTCTCATTTCACTTTATAATTTTACAACATGTTATCAGTACGAGTAGTCTTTACAAAAGAAATAGAAATATTTTTCTCTATTTAGAGAAATAGAAAGACGTTATTTTATTTACAGAAATAGAAAAACGTTATTCCCTTTAGAGAAATAGAAAGATGTTATTCTCTTAAAAAAAATAGAAAGATTTTATCTTTTCTTTCTCACAAAAAGGTATGTGATAAACTTATATCATGATTTTCTATTTTATTACCATTTGATTTCTATTTTCATTTATTTTATTTGAATACATAAATATATATAATCCTATAATAAGAAGTTATGAGGTAAATCATAAATTATGGGGTAAATTCATAACCAAAAGTTATGAAAAATATGTGCAATTCCTATAACTTGAAGTTATGAGGAAAATTACAGAATTACAGATATATGACTAGAAGTTATGTATATGATCCTTAATTATTTATTTTTAATTATATGGTATAACTGAATGTTATACCAAACAATATTATATAGCCAGAAACTATTAAATAAATAAATAAATGTTCATAACCTGAAGCTATGTATAAATCTATATAATGAAAGTTTATAACTTGAAACTATGCACAAATCTACACAATGAATAGTTCATAACCTAAAGTTATGCACAAATTTATATAAAAAATAGTTCATAGCCTGAAGCTATGTACAAATTTAAATATTTCCTTGTTCTGACAAAATAATCGTGGTCTGAAGTTATGAAAGATATTAATTTTTAATTTTTTTAATTTCTTTTAATTATATTGTGTAACTAGAAGTTATACATAAATAGTTCATAACTTGAAATTATGTACAAATTTGAATATTTTCTTGTTTTGACAAAATAATATAACTCAAAGTTATGAAAAATATTGGTTTTTTATTTTCATTTCGTACTCACTTATTTTTCACAATAGGAATTATGGAAAATAATTTTTATTAACAATTGTTTCATAGCCAGAAGCTATGCATACAATTTATAATTCTTTTATATAACCAGAAGTTATATAAAACAAAATTGTCAATGAACAACTATGTACCTAGATGATGCATAATTTTTTAAATTTTGTTATATAATCAGAAGTTATATAAATATTATTATTCATAACCCGAAGTTATGAAAATAAGAAAATTAATATTCTTTGTGCTAATCAAAGGTTATGCCAAAGTTGTTAATATATACTTTCTTATAAATAGAAGCAATAGAGAACAAAATTGTTAACTAATAATTTTGTACAACTTTATGAAATTTATATAACCAAAAGTTATAATGAAATATATTATAACCTGAAGCTATGATAATAAACATATAGATAATATTTACATATTATCAAAATATTAATATTTTTGTATATCAAGTTATGCAAACAGGTAAGTGTTTGATAGTTTTTATAAATTTCTATTATTAGAAGTTATATTGTCATTAGTAGAAAAATTTACATATATTATTGCATGTTGTCACATATGGTATTTTTATTAATGCAATAATTTCATTATCCAAAATAATTTTGAAATTACAATAAGCTCAACTATTGTTCTCAATATATTATGTTATATCTTTACATATATGTCCAAATGGATTTGTAGTATTTCAATTAAAGTTTTGAGACAAAAAGATACTTTAAATCATGATATGTTTTCTTAAAATTTTGATTTATGAATTAATTTTTACACATTGATTTAGATCATAATAATATTTTGAATAAAATTATTGATCTATTACTACAATTAGTTTGATTATTGAAATACTTCCTAGTTATTTCATGTATAAATTGCTCCACACTTACAAAATCAAATGTGTGAGATATTTAAGAAATATATAACTTTAAATTATCTTTTCATATTTGTTTTATTGTGTTATATATGCTCTTATTGCTTTTACACAACTTATTATGTCATAATCGATGACTAATATTTTTCCATTGATTTTAACTCTTTCTCTATGATAATATTTCTTCAACTCTATAAAGATGAAGTCTTTATGACAATGTTTTATGACTTGTTACTTTGATGAAACTCTTGTCTCATTAATTGCACAACATTGATGACAAACAATGTTAATACTATATTAGGTGATAGAAACCTGATCAAAAGGCTTCAGAAGAGCTTATACCATGTCACTAGTAGTATTTGATTCCATGTAAATGACACTTTATACAATACTAGATCTAGAAGAATCTTGTAAGACCAACTTGGTCCCCCAAGGTAAAAGATCATGTGGATGTACATTATAAAACCAGAAGTTTTTATTTAGTGACTAGTCTACCTATACACTTAAAAGGTAGAATGACTTGTTGTGCAGATTATCATTTTAATGAGATAATTATCTCGCCGTTAGGGGGAGAAAAGCCAATTCCAGAAAAATGACGTGAAATTATTTGGAATGCATTGACTTTGACTTATCTTAATCCTTGTACTAATCAATGTGAACTGAAAGTTTAAAAGATTATTTATTTGCAAAATCTTGCAAATCAATTACCAGATGCATTCATTGAAATAAAGAAAGTGACAAAGTCATATATCATGGCTGCAAATATTCCAACACAGATTGATGTTCCTGTAAGACAAATAACAAATGAATCTAAGATACGCCTGAAGCGTGGTAGACTTGTCAGCTCAAAGGATAGTTAACAAATGAATCTAAGATACAAATGAAGCGTGGTAGACTTGTCGGCTTAAATGATGTAACTCCCCGGAAGAGGAGAATCCAAGAAAAACTTGGCACTCTAGAAGAGACCATCAAAATGACTGATCAGTTTAAAATTGATAAATCTATAGCCTTAGAAGAGACACAAATAATGTAGAAAGCCTCTAAAGAGGCACATATTAAACAAGAAGCGCCTAAAGAGGCACATATTGAACAAGAAGCCCTTGAAGAGGTACAAGTACCTGAAAATTGTGAGATCTCAATGAGTTATGTATACATGGGAGAAAAATGATATTAAAATAATAATATTATTAATAATATTTTCACTTTCCAAGTGGCCTCTGATATCATAAGAAATGATGAAGATCCTGAACCACGAAATGTGGAAAAATGCCGACATAGAAATGATTGGCCAAAATGGAAAGAAGTTATGTAGGCAGAGTTAAACTCATTAACAAAACGAGAAGTTTTTGGACCTGTAGTCTAAACACCTGAAGATGTAAAGCCTATTGAATACAAATGGGTATTTGTACAAAAACGCAATGAGAATAATGAGATCATAAGATATAAATTGCGATTAGTAGCACAAGGTTTCTTGTAGAGACCTGGTATTGACTATGAGGAAACATACTCTCTCATCATTGACGCAATCAAATTTCATTTATTAATTAGTTTTGTAGCCCTAGAAGGACTAGATATGCGTCTCATGGATGTTATTACAACATATTTATATGAATCCATAGATAATGATATACACATGAAAATCCCTGAAGGATTTAAATTGCTTGAAGCAAATTGTACAAAGCCTCGTAGCATGTACTCAATCCAGTTACAACAATCCTTTTATGGATTAAAGTAATCTGGACGCATGTGGTACAATCGCCTTAGCGAATACTTGCTAAAAGAAGGGTATATGAATAACCCTATATGCTCATGCATCTTCATTAAGAAATCAGAAATCGGATTTGCAATTATTGTAGTGTATGTTGATGACTTAAATCTTGTAGGAACTCCTGAAGAGCTCACAAGAATAACAAATTACTTGAAAAGAGGAATTTGAGATGAAAGATCTTGGAAAAACAAAATTTTGTCTCAGCTTGTAGATCGAGCATTTTCCAAATGGAGTTTTAGTACATCAATCAACATACATTAAGAAAGTTTTGAAGTGTTTTTATGTGGATAAAGTGCATCCTTTAAGTTCTCCAATGATTGTTAGATCACTTGATGTGAAAAAATACCCATTTCGTCCTTACGAAAAAAATGAAGAATTACTTGGTCCTGAAGTACCATATCTTAGGGCTATTGGTGTACTTATGTATCTTGCCAATTGTACACATTCAGACATTACTTTTTCTGTCAATTTATTAGTAAGATACAGTTCCGCTCCAACTTGAAGACATTGGAATGGTATCAAACATATATTGTGTTATCTTTGTGGAACTACTAATATGAGTCTATTTTACTTAAGAGAATCAAAGCAACAATTGCTTGGATATGTAGATGCAGGATACTTTTCAGATTCACATAAAGGTAGGTCACAAATAAGGTATGTGTTTAATTACAATGGTACTGCTATTTCATGGAGATCTGTCAAACAAACAATGGTAGTCACATCATCAAATCATTCAGAAATACTAGTAATTCATGAAGCAAGTCATCAGTGTATATGGCTAAGATCTATGATCCAACATATTGGGGAATCATGTGGACTCTCCTCTATCAAAGGTGACTCGACAATATTATTTGAAGATAATGTTGCATGCATTGCATAAATTCAAGAATGATACATTAAGGGTGATGGAACTAAACATATATTGTCCAAGTCTTTTACTTTCATTAACTTTAAAAGAGTGATGAAATCGCTATTCGATGAATAAGATCAAGTGACAATTTAGTAGATCTATTCACAAAGACATTGTCAACTGCAATACTCAAGAAGCTCATTGGAATACGTGGACTCGAAGATCTTCATGCTATGCTACTAGATAAAATATAATCATGTCTATATGAGGGGGAGCTAATTGATAAGAACATCATTAGGCTGCACTCTTTTTTCCTCTGTCCAGGTTTTGTCCCATTGGGTTTTGTTGACAAGGTTTTTAACGAGACTGTTGTAGTAATTCAAAAGAATATTGTACTCTTTTTCCTTCACTAGAGTTTTTTCCCATAGGGTTTTTCCTAGTAAGGTTTTAATGAGGCATATTCTTATGATCATCCAAGGGAGAGTGTTATAAAATATAAGAATTTATTGAATTATGAGAACTTGTGGATGGATCATCCATATTGATGTATATCTCTTTGTGACTCCCTATAAAAGGGAGATACCTCTAATAAAAATCAATTCTATTCTCTTCCTACATTCTAATTTCTCTTTCTTATTTTCATTTCCTTTCACTTTATAATTTTACAACAAAATTTAGTATTTGTTTGGATACATTTTTTATTTATTTATTTTTAAAAATAGAAATTTGTGTAAACCTTTTTAGATTTATCTTAAAAAATATTTTTTAAGAACGGTTTAAAAAACTAAGATATTAAAAATAATTTCAAAAACATTGAATAAATTCATATTATTTATATAAGAATCATTATATTTCATATAGAAGTTACTAATATTTTGCATTTTTTTAAACATGAAATGAAAAGTGATACAAAAGAACATTGGTATCACTTGATCACTTAATATACTTATTGCTTTTTGTTTTTAAAAATAAAAAATAATCGTATAATATAAAATAAAATTTTTTTTATTCACTTTAAAAATTAATAATTAAATTTTTTTTTTTTAGAAAGTAACATAGTAAATTTGGAACAATTATACTTTAAAGATAAATAAATTTGATATTGGGTTTAAACTCCAGAGATTAACAAATATTTATAATTGAATTAAAATATTTGATTTTTTCGTAATGTCAAAAATACTCAAAGGACATACACGTATAAAATGAATTTATATTGTATGACTATGAATGCGTTTGAGGGTAATTCTAGAAAGCGTTGTAGCCTTTTTAACACTAGAATGATAAAAATTTTCAAGTATCATAAATATTAAGAGCTCGTTTGACAATGATTTTATGAAATATTTATAACATTTTTAATACTTAAAATTTTTTATCATTCAAATGTTTAAAATATTAGAAATGTTTTCTAGAATCACTACTAAATGCACTTTAAAAATGTTTCCTAAAATCACTATCAAATGAGCTTTATATTTTATCATCTATTGTACACTCTACTTGTTATATATATATATATTTTAAGGTTTTTAGTTCTTTAGTAATTTAAAATTTTAAAAATAATAAAAATAAATAAATTAAATCCACGTGTAAAGTAAAATCTTAATTTGAAAGTTTTATTTTAATATATAATTTAAAATAAAAACATTAAAATATATTTTTTAGATGATTTTAATATGATTTTTTATTTATATAATAATAATAATAATAATAATAATAATAATAATGATAATAATATATCATATGAAAATTCTAAAAAAAAAAATTGTTAGACCTCCCTCTCAAACATATAAAAAAATTACATTTTAAAAATACTATTATAAATATTAAATTTAATGAAAACAAATTACTTTCAACAATGTCACTAAAATGTTATATTATTAATAGTAAAAAAATAAAACTAAGAATAAAAATTTAACTTATTCAATTATAAAATGCAAAAACAAAAATAAATTAAAAAATTAAAAAATTAAAAAGATATGACTAAAACTCTATTGATATGTTTATTGTCTTTTCCTTTTTATAAATTTTTTTATGAAAAGAAAAATAGAAAAATATTAAAAATAAATAAAATGGAAATTAAAGATGTGAAAAAAATGTGACACTTGGATTTTTTTTTTTTTTAATCACTCATAATTTAAAAGTAATATATATATATATATATTTTTTAATCGGCGAGGATCCGAGACCCTAAAAACGAGTAGTCCAGGATTTGGCGAAGCGTTTGCTGCTCGTTTGTTCTCGCTTCTCACCGTTCTCATTTGAGTTTGGCTGAGTGCTTCAATTTCCTATACTGTCGCGTGTATGTTTGACGGACTCAAACCCTAGCACAAGAACTGTACACAGAACACTAGAAGGCCAATCAATGGCGTTCAGATCGAGGGAGATGATGAAGAAGATCGTGAAAAAAATGGGAGACAGCAAATTTGAGGAATCGCTGAAGAAATATGTTCCGGACAGCAAGGTGGTGATGGATAGAGCCAAGCGTGGAATCTATGCTGGTCGCCACATCCAGTTTGGCAACCGCGTCAGCGAAGACGGCGGTAACAAGTTAGTCCCTCTCATTCTCCTTTTATTTCAATTAGTAGCTCAATATACTGATTTTTTAGGTTTTATTTTTTATTTTTTATTTTTTGGAATTTGCCTATGTTTGGTTGCTGATAAAACTGAAGATCTCGAAAAACATCATTCTATATTCTGCCTCTTCAATTGAGTGAAGGTGAAAATCGTGGATGTTTTTTTTGCCTCTGGATATTGTGATCTGAATAGAATGATGAAGTGCTGAATGGGGAAATTTTTACTTCGGATTTTGTTTTTAGTAGTTGATTTTTAGTAGAAATTAGTGGATTTTTGGTTTTGTGCTGATTGGTGAATAGAGTATAGAAATTGAGTGTGAAATGCTGCTTTACGAAGCTTGAAATTGGGAAATGAGGGGCTTTTGTTCTCAAATGGAGATGCTATGAGTAGGATTATTATTCGACCGTGCATAAAATGATGTAGGTTCAATAATTTGGAGCGGCAAGGATTCCTTCTAAAGGGTGCTTTGGACGTGGTTTAGCTGTGTAGATTTCTGTTAAGCAAACGCAGGAGATTCCATATCCGTGATATCACATTTCTTGTAACTGCTTGTTTAATAATCTATTATTTGGACAGCTTGAGAAGATTGTTTTTATGGAGGCATTCATTCTTAAAATTCTCTGCTTGTCCAGTAAGATTATTATTTTTTTGATGGGTAAAAAAGTATACATATTAAAAGGAGGCATCAAAAGAGCAACCCAAATTGTACAGGAAATATACACTGAGGGTCAAAAGGCACAACCAAGAAAAATGAAGAACTACAAAAA
Source organism: Vitis rotundifolia (assembly GCA_030254885.1). Classification (NCBI taxonomy): domain Eukaryota; kingdom Viridiplantae; phylum Streptophyta; class Magnoliopsida; order Vitales; family Vitaceae; genus Vitis; species Vitis rotundifolia. The sequence goes on along the minus strand of CM058168.1, from coordinate 11,890,958 downwards.
ACAATAGGGGCTACCAAAAACACCACCTGCCCATAATGACAATCAAAGAAGCTAATTAGAGACTAAAGATCATCTTCTATAAAATCTTAGTCCATAATTATGTTCCTTTCCTTCCAAACAGTCCAAAAGAAGCATAAGGGTGCTACTCTCCAAGCCTTCTTATGCTTTTTGCCCACGAAAGAACCATGCTCTACTTGTCCACTAACATTATGACACTTCTCATCTTCATTAGAGGTTGCCCAATTCCTGAAATGGTTGACGGTTCCTATGCCCTCCCATGTGCTCCCCAAATGGTGCCTGCTGGCTTTATTGTTGACGCTTTTGACAATCACCAGAATTGTTTTCATTCACTATGTGCAGTCTTTCCCTGGCATTTCTTAATGATCACTTCAACATCATTTGCTCCTTGTCAGATGTTGGGCCATTCCTAGTATGCCTAATGTCCTCAAAAACAGTAAAACAATATCCTTGGATGCTTCTTAGCATTGGTGGTGATGGGCATTGTCCGGGGTTCGTAGATATATGAGCCAGAGGTTGGTGGTTCATGGTAGGAAAGTCTCGGTGAATTAAGGGTTGTGGTATGACCAGCACTCTCTTTGCCACTCTGCTCATTTATAGTTCCATTTATCATTCACAATCTCAGCCATCTTAACTGTGAATGCATATTATCAGGTCCAATAATGCCTATATGAGGTTTCTATATTGTGTGTCACTAGGGTTGTGGTATGCACACAAACATACAGATGACAAAAGATAACTCATCTGTATGTTTATGTGCATGATACGGTTCTTCAGAACTTTGGCATGTATCACTTGGTAGCTTGTACAGAAGGAAATTTTCCTTTGGATTGCCTAATTCATTGGAAATGAATTCTAGCAAGGACATATCCTTACTGCTCGGATGAGGCATTGATAACATCATAACTATTTTTTACTTTTTGTCAGTTTTTCTGGGTAAACTTGTAGATGTATTATCCAAGAGCTGTAGAGTTGGTGCTTGATTGCTGTATGTAATTGGTTTTTTGTACGAGTTGATTAATTTGTTGGTCAGCCTGGGTTTTTTTACCACAAGTTGCTATATTTTGATTGTTATCTCATTAATCACATGGTTCATTTAGATTGTTCTGATGATGATCGCAACCTTCCATGCCATGGTTCAAGATATATTGTTCTTTTTCCCTTTCAGATTATATGACATGATTTATTTGGATCAAATGCTAAATTTGGAAGCTTAACACAAATGTTCTAGATAGACTGAGAACATTACATGATATAAAAAGAGGGAAGAAAAGAAACCATAAATTCAGGTTATTTATTTAATCTTAGGATCATCTTGTTTGATGAGTTAACTGATTGAAACATCAAATTACTGATAGGAAATGACTTCAATTGAAACAAGAAGAACTTAGGTTCTGGAGAAGAGAGGAAACGGGGAGGATTGGAAAAGTGATTAAAAATGAAATGCTGGGGCTCTTAATTGGCACTCAGCTAAGTTTTGTATGGCATATTATATTGTTGGCTCCATGATACTATGAGTGTCATTTGATCTGGGCTAATACCAGGTAAGTATTAGATGATAACCATTGGTTGCATAATTTTGTGCATTGTGGTTAACTTGGATGGACCTTTACAACTACAGTAGCAATGGCAGTCTTTTCCTCATCTGGTTAGATTCTGCCAGCATTTCCATGCCCACCTCCCCCCCCAACACACACACAAATGTGTTTCATAAAATGAGAAAGACAGAGTACATCATGCTCATCATTTTTTTTTTAAATGGTGGTAAATAGGACAAGGAGGAGTTGGAAGCCAAATGTCCAGGAGAAGCGGCTCTTCAGTTACATCCTAGACCGCCACATTCGAGTTAAGGTCACAACACATGCACTCAGATGCATAGACAAAGCAGGTGGGATTGATGAATACCTGTTGAAGACGCCCTACCACAAGATGGACACAGAAATGGGCCTCTTCTGGAAAGCAAAGATCGAGAAGATGTACGAAGAGCTTGGGGAGATGGATGTAGTTTTCTTCTCACCTGAGGATGAAGTAAAATTTGAACAGGGCTTTAAGGAACTGAAACTAGCGGAGAGAGCAGCTCGCAGAGAAGCCAGAAGACAGATATATGGTGGGTCTGGGAAACAGGTGCAGCTTGAGGAAGGAGGTGCAGACATTCAAGAAACCAATGAGGTCGCTGCAAGAGTTCTGGAAGGGAGCTCACACGTTGATGCTCCTGAGCAGTTGGTCGCAAACTCTTGAGTTGGTGCTTATCACCAGGGAGGGATGTTGGCATTTCTGTTAGAAGTAACTGCAGTTTTAGAATTTTTAGTTTTGGCTCTAATCTCAACAATTTTTGGCCCGAGATCCAGAAGGTTTTTTTTTATCTTACATGTATTGCATGATATGTCCTATGTCATCCATTCAGCTTCTTGTTGGATAACAAACCATTGGATTGCTGTGGTTTGATGATGAGCCCTAGCGGTAAGCTATTCACTTTGGCACAGGTAACAATGGCTGAAAATCAGCAGAATAAGTAAATCGGGAGTGGGTTGGACAGCCTTTCATGGAAATGAGAACATGGGATTTAAACTAAATCCATTCTGTTCTTGCTTCATGTTGTTTGAAGCACGACCTCTGTTCTGTCTGGTCCTTTTGTTCAATTCCTAATTCATAAAACAATTAGGATTAAAGGTTCTAATAGCTTTTAAGGTCGTTGCTTCACCATTTTCTGCCATAACCGCACCATTTATCTCAAATAGGGTAATGGAAATTTTGCGGTTTTTTTCCTTTCAAGAATACAATTAATAATTTTGTTTATTCTGATTGATTATTAAATAAATGTTGAAAATTTTTAAATTAGATTTTTCATTGCCAGCAAAACCGATGGCAATTGGTTTTGGTTTTAATTATAAAGGTAAGTTAAAATCTTGATTTTTAAAAAGAGTAATTTTGATTTCATGAAAATATATTTTGCTTCCATGAATAAGAGTTCCGTGGGAAATAAAATATTCTTACTTATGGTCTATAAATTCTTATCACATGATGACTTTTGTCTTGAAATTGCCATTTCAAAAAAAGCTTTAAGTTATGTTTGGTTTTTAGAAAATTGGATGAAAAATGTGAGGGAAAGTGAAGAAAAATAAAAAAATAGATTATTTTTTATACTTTTCGGAATCAAATATAACTTTAAGATTATTTCCTTTTCTCTTGACTTCATTTTTGGTCTGTTGACTTTTAGCAATAAATTAGACATCATTTTTACAAATTTGGGAGCACATTTATTTTCCTTTATAATGAATGATTGGATTAATTTAGCCCGTAAATACAATAACACAAGGACAATGAACTTTGGCAGAGGCTGGGTTTGGTTCTACAACTAGACCCATGTTGTCTCTGAAAAATAACCCGAACAATATACTTTGCCGTGAGGATCGGTCACGCCATCGATTAACACCTATAAGAAATGATAAGTAAATTGAATAATTGAAATCAAATTATCAATCAATATTTTTCTATATCCAGATTGTTCAGTAAATCCGAATTAATTTCTAGTTCAGATAAGTAAAATGAATAATTGAAATCATATAATCCATTAATATTTTTTAATTATCCAGAATGTTAAAAATAAATTCCATTTAATTATGAATTCAGATAACTTTTTGAACTTAAACTACACGTCTTTATTAAAAAAAATCGAAATTCTTAGAAATTTCTAGACTATTGAAAATTTGAAACTTGATGGATGACCCGAAGTCTTGCCATCGAGTCTTTCCTCGGGTCCTCCACAGTACTGGTTCCTCCACGTCGAAGGCGAAAACGTTTTCCAATAGAAGTAAGCCACCTGTCTCGAAAAGAAAGCGGAGCCGTCAGATCATACACGATGGAAACATTAAGCCAATCGGAGGAGTTATCTCGTACTGCAGCGACGTGGCAACCCTGTTCTTTCTTCTTAATAATAATCTAGTCATATAAATTAAGAGCAGGACTGAAGCCTCAAACCATCATCCTTCGGTGAGGCGATCATTTTACAGAGCGAAGCTACTAGAAATCGTTGAGAGAACAATGAGGAAGTGGACGATCCCTTCCGCTCTGCTTTTGCTATGCCTTCTCTGCCTTCTTCCAGATCAAGGTATGCAATGTTACTCGCTATCAATGTCTTCTCCAAATCTTAGGGTTTCCGGACAATGAAATTAGGTTTATTTTCGATCGAGGGTTTTTTTTTTTTCTCCAGATATTTGGAGGTTTAGTGAGTGCAGTTTGTGATGGATCTTGTTGTACTGTTATGTGTTTTTCTTGTTTTGGATATTTAATCTCGTCTTTCGGATCTTGCATTGCCCTGTAAGCCGATCTATTTTATCTTGTATTTCTCTTCGGAAAATGAGGGTGAAGAAATGGAGGTCGATGAAAATTGTTAGCCTTTACTTCTCCAAAACAGTGAGCAAAAAGAAAAGCAAATGCTAGAAATATTATTTAATGCATTTGTTCTCTTTATTCGTGAAATATCGTTGCCTTTATATATGATTTAGGTCGAGATTTGAGTTTCATGTATGTGGTATGTTGATTTACATTACTAATATGTTGATATTTGATAATTTTTGTTTTGTTCTGAATTCACTGGTCGTGATCTTGGCTTCTTTAGGGCGGAAGATACACGCCAATGCAGAAGGTGATTCTGAAGAGTTGGTGAATCCGCCAAAGGTTGAAGAGAAAATTGGAGCTGTTCCAAATGGTTTATCCACTGATTCTGATGTCGTAAAGAGGTTTTTACTTTTCTACTGATTCATTTTTTTCCTTCCGTTTGTTTTTGTTTACATATCTTAAGTGCTTTTCTGTTTTGATTTAGGGAAGCTGAGTCTATCTCCAAAAGAACTCTCCGTGCCAATGCGGAGAAGTTTGAGTTTCAGGCTGAGGTGTCTCGGCTCATGGATATCATTATCAACTCTCTTTATAGCAACAAAGACATTTTCTTAAGGGAGTTGATCTCCAATGCTTCTGATGTAAGTATTATTTTGTATTATTTTGTTTGTTTGTTGGAACTTTCTCTCTGAGGTTGTTACTCAATGGTAATTCTGCTTGATTTCAGGCACTGGATAAGATTAGGTTCCTTTCCCTCACAGATAAGGAGATTTTAGGTGAAGGTGATAATGCAAAGCTTGATATCCAGGTTAGTTAATATTACTGTTGTAAAAGTTTTATATTTTCTTGTTTATAATTTTTCTGACAGTTTGAATTCTTATAATATGATAAAATGCAGATTAAATTAGACAAGGAAAAGAAAATCCTATCAATTCGTGATAGAGGTATAGGTATGACAAAGGAGGATTTAATCAAGAACTTAGGAACAATCGCAAAATCTGGAACGTCAGGTATCTTTATTTTGCAATGTCTAATATCTTGTTCTGAAATGAAGTCTCTGAAGTTTGGGGTTTAATGAATCATTGAATATTAATTTAAATTTTCTTTTATATAGCTTTTGTGGAGAAAATGCAAACCAGTGGGGATCTTAATCTCATTGGACAATTTGGAGTTGGGTTCTACTCTGTATATCTTGTTGCAGACTATGTTGAAGTCATTAGCAAACACAATGATGACAAACAGTGAGCCTCTTGAAGCCATTTTTTTTTTTTTTTTTTGTGAACCAGAGTGTTTATGAAATGGATTGATGATCATTCAAATTTCCATTCAGGTATGTATGGGAGTCTAAAGCTGATGGAGCTTTTGCAATTTCTGAGGATGTATGGAATGAACCACTTGGACGTGGAACTGAGATCAGATTGCATCTCAGAGAAGAAGCTGGGGAATACTTGGAGGAGGCCAAATTAAAGGTATGCATATTTAAGTCTTTGATCGGTAAATGAATTTTGGTTGTATCACGCTTGATCCTCGATGCTTTGGCATACATTTTCTGTGCTGGTTTTTTATGATACATATTGTTGCAATGTTGAGAGGGAGACTATCATGCACTTATCCGCATATGGAAAACACTGATGCATCATTTACCTTACATTGATTATCTGCTGCTTGAGTTAACAACATTTCTTGATGTTGGTGGGCTCACATGAATATGGAATTGCTCTTGCCATTTTAGAATTGATCTAATTTCCAATTTGGGTCATTCAATATTGAAGTTTATCTTCCCTCTTTCCGCCCTGGTGGGTAATTAGGTACCATTATGGTTGTTAGAAAAGCCTAACGAATGCAGAATTTTATGAACTTTTAATGCATTTAAGGATTTTTATCTTCTAATTAATTAACTTTTTTCATTGACTGATAATCAGTCTGAGATATGACTCTTTTCTCTCCTTTAGTGTTTGTCTCAGATTTGTTTTGTTAAATGTTGCAAACTTGAAAATTTATGGTTGGATTATGATTAATCTTTTTTATTACATATTATTAAAAAAATAAATGTAGCAAGCTCAGTTATTAATTTGTTTAAATTTGTTCTGTTAATTGTTGTGCTTTTTAAGCCTCTGTTGCTTAGAAGCTCTTGATATTACATGCATCAGATTTACTGGATGCTAAAGCTGCTAAACAGTCCATTTCTGAATTGTTGACATAATCAGAGAGTTAATTTTTGCTTTCTATTTTTCCAATGAATATAGGAGCATTCTTGTGCTGCAAATATCGGGTTTAGGTTTTTAATTTTGCTACCTTGATAATTGTAGGAGTTGGTGAAAAGATATTCTGAATTCATCAACTTTCCCATATACCTCTGGGCAAGCAAAGAGGTTGATGTAGAGGTACCTGCAGATGAAGATGAGTCAAGTGATGAAGAAGAAACATGTAATTGTCATTTTTTTTAGTGATGCTATGAAAATCTCATGCTTTCATAATTGCATATAATCTCATCACCTTTTCCTGGTCTCTTTCTGATTAATTCAATTGCTGCAACAGCTGATAGCAGCTCTTCTGAGGAAGAAGTGGAAGATGAAGACGCTGAGAAAAAACCCAAATCAAAAACAGTGAAGGAAACCACTTATGAGTGGGAGCTTTTGAATGATGTGAAGGCTATATGGTTACGGAATCCAAAGGAGGTGACAGAGGAAGAGTACACAAAATTCTACCAGTCTCTAGCTAAGGCAAATTTCAAATCCCTTGGTTTCATTGCATTTCAAAATACTCTGTTGTTTTTTTGGCTTCCCAAGTATCACTCTCTCCATCGGTTGGATAACATATTTTATCTTGTTCAACAGGATTTTAGTGAAGAGAAGCCTCTATCATGGAGTCACTTCACCGCTGAAGGTGATGTGGAGTTCAAGGCTGTTTTGTTTGTGCCTCCTAAGGCTCCTCATGATCTATATGAGAGTTACTATAACACCAAGAAATCCAACTTGAAGCTGTATGTTAGACGTGTATTCATTTCTGATGAATTTGATGAGCTTTTGCCCAAGTATCTGAACTTTTTGAAGGTAATGAATCAATTTATAAATTCCTATTGGGTTCTTGTAAACTGGAGAATTTATGAATTAGGTTTAGAAGTGATTCTAAATGGGTGACGTTTTGAGCAGGGTCTTGTAGATTCCGACACGTTACCTCTTAATGTTTCACGAGAAATGCTTCAACAACACAGCAGTTTGAAAACAATTAAGAAGAAGCTTATCCGCAAGGCCCTTGATATGATTCGTAAGATTGCTGAGGAGGATCCTGATGAGTCTAATGATAAAGACAAGAAAGGTATGGTGTCGTTAATGTCACAATCTTGTTTCTAACTTCCAGAAAATATTTTTCTCCCAGAAGCAATTTGCTTTTAAATTTTAATTGATTGCTGCCTATCTTGCAATGGATTCTGGTAACTGTTGCTGCTCTCTCATTTCTCTTGCCATCTTTATTGATGTTGAGTTCCAATATATTGCAGATGTTGAAAAGTCCAGTGATGATGATGAGAAGAAAGGTCAGTATGCAAAGTTCTGGAATGAGTTTGGCAAGTCCATAAAACTTGGTATTATTGAAGATGCATCCAACAGAAACCGCTTGGCCAAACTTCTCAGATTTGAAAGGTATTTTTTTTTTTTGCATTCAGCATATTCTGTTTTAGTTTTCTAGCTGTTCTTTGATTCACTTGCATCTCCCTGAACATGCTTTATTTGGTATTTTGCTCTATTTTTACAGCACAAAGTCAGGTGGCAAATTGGCTTCACTTGATCAATATATCTCAAGAATGAAACCAGGACAGAAGGATATCTTCTACATCACAGGTAGCAGCAAGGAGCAATTGGAGAAGTCTCCATTCCTTGAGAGGCTTACAAAGAAGAATTATGAGGTATTATTGGAAAAGATAACTACTTGCTTTTCAACCGTCCTTGATTAGTCTGGTCTTATTCTTTTCCTAAGGTACTAGCCTTGGTTTTTAACTTCTTGTTTTCTTTCTGAATCCTATTGCAGGTTATTTTCTTTACTGACCCAGTGGATGAGTACCTGATGCAATACCTGATGGACTATGAAGACAAAAAATTCCAGAATGTGTCAAAGGAGGGCCTGAAACTTGGGAAGGACTCAAAATATAAGGATCTTAAAGAGTCATTCAAAGATCTGACTAAATGGTGGAAGAGTGCTCTTGCCAGTGAGAATGTTGATGATGTGAAAATAAGCGTCCTTCTGTCTGACACCCCTTGTGTGGTTGTTACATCAAAATATGGATGGAGTGCAAACATGGAGAGAATCATGCAATCACAGACTCTTTCAGATGCCAACAAGCAAGCATATATGCGTGGCAAGAGGGTGCTTGAGATAAACCCAAGGCATCCAATCATCAAGGAGCTTCGGGAAAGAGTAGTAAAGGACAGTGAGGTATGTTTTAGAGACTTTTTTGTCATTCACTTGATTGTCTATGCATTTCTTAGAAGTATACACCTGGTTATGTAGGAGCATGGCACACTTAAAATGTATCTCTGTGAATACATGATGCACAGTCCTCAATGAAAAAAGCTGTGTCAATCTTATGCATCTTTTTAATATATTGATCTTTGTCCACATTTGGTTGTTATTTATTATAACTGGAAAGTTATGTTCTTTATTTGGTTGGTGTATCATGAAATTCTGATATTTTACCTTGCTCTGAACTATGTTCTTTATCCTCTTGATGCTTAGAATGGTTAATAATCTGATAGTTTCAATAGCAAGGTAGAATAAATTTGTCTTAATACTTTCTAGGGAGAAACTTGAGATGCACAGGGTGGTTTTGGGTCTTTTACTAGGTCTGGTGAAACTGTGCTTTAACAAGATGGTGGATCTTTTACTAGGTTTTGGATTTGGATCTATGAAGGTGGTGGATTCATTGAGTGCCTTCTTATTTTTCTAATGTTAGGATATTGGAAAAAGAATTTAATTGTGACTGTTCTTAGGCTTTGTACTTGATGACTTGCATCATTGTTCTTCTGCATGCTATGGTGTATAGCAGAGTCCTATATGCATTACTTAAAAAAACTAATTAAGCATGCAATATATCTTTAGTCTGCTACTCAACGATTTACTTGCCTTCCCTTCAGGATGAGAGCGTAAAGAAAACAGCACAGCTCATGTACCAAACAGCACTCATGGAGAGTGGTTTCCTGCTCAGTGAGCCCAAGCATTTTGCCTCTAATATCTATGATTCAGTGAAGACAAGCCTAAACATCAGCCCTGATGCAGCAGTGGAAGAGGAAGATGAAGCAGAGGAGGCTGAGGCCGAGGCTGAGGCAGAATCGAAAGAAGCTTCCACGTCCAAGGGTGATGATGCTGCTGCTGATGCAGACACACTCAAGGATGAGTTGTAGATTGCTTGAATGATGGATGGCACTTCCACCTCTTGTGAGAGGGATTTCTGTAATGAGAGAATCTCAGACATAAATGTTGCATTTAGGTTTCTGTTTTGTGGGTCCGGTGAGGATGCTAAATTATAGGATCAATGTAAACATAGTTGACAAGAATTTTGCCTCTAGCATTTAGTTCAACGGAAGGTGCAGACAAGTGGCTGCCGTCTTTGTTTTTCTTGCTATGCAAAGTAGTCTCGTTTCTCAATTTTCTCATTTCATTCCACTCTTAAATTCCTAAAGAAACAGCTTCAAATGTTATTACACCTTCTGGTGCAAATGAAGAAGGAAATCGGACTCAAGCCTCTTTTGTTGGAAATCGGACTCAAGCCTCTTTTGTTGGAAATTGGACTCAAACCTCTTTTGTTGGAAAAAGGCCAACTACTTTAAGACACGACCAAAAACGATTACTCTTTGCACAAAGGCCTGAACCTCATACATGGAGCTCCTAAATCCTATTCATTTGTATATAGAGCTTAGCTAGGTCTAGGAAGTTACAGGGCTTATGCATGAACTTCTATACAGATGGATGAAATTGAGACTATCTGGGTTGAAAGCCCATAGTAATCCTGATGCCTAAAATAGCAAATAAAGTTAATGGGATACAAACTCTAATAATAGCAATATAGGCCTCAGTAATAGATTAAGCAATATATATATGGTAGTTGAGAATGCCATGAAACAATCCTTCCTTAAATGTAATCAAGTACTCCAATATGGACTTTCTAGATCAACATGACTAGCCTCATTGTATCTATGAAACCATCTAATGCATGTTTTCCATTTCTAAAACATAAACATACTTCGGAAGTAGCTCTTGATTCCTGACAATCTATTCCACTGTTGCCTAATGTTCTTTGTCTAAATTAGAGATAACCCCCGACTATGAATACTACCTGCATTGGAAATATCCAATCTTATACACACCATAACATACATCAAGCTACCAATTGTGTATTCATAAGGCATATTATTCATTTCTTCCTTCTCTGTCATTTGTAGGGCATTGCTTGGAACAAGTTTAAATGACCTGCAAGTAGAGATACAACTGGTTTTACTTGCTTATGTTGAAGCCTTTCATAAATTTTTCCATGTACCTCTTCCCACCAGAACCAAAGTTTCTCATACTTTGTGGAAAAAAATTTACTGTGTTCTTTCTTCTAACTTTAGCAGCATTATGATTAGCAGTTAACAGATCATCCACATAAAGTAAGAGAATAACAAAAATCATTACTAAAAAATTTCTTTTCAAACACACTAGTCGGGAGTAGTCTTACTGTACCATTAGCTTCCATAAAGGAGTTAAATTTTTTTTGTACCATTCCCCACATGCTTTCTTGAGCCCATGTTGGCTCTTTCTCAGCTTTCAAACAAGATTTTCTTTTATTTAGCTTTATAGCCTTTAGGTTGCTCCATGTAGCTTTCCTCATCTAGGTTACTATAGAGACATTCAGTCTTTACGTCAAGTTGTTTAACTTCCAAATCCAAACAGACAGTTAATCCTAGAACAATTATGATGAAGTCATCTTCACAATAGAAGAAAATATTTCTTCACAGTCGATACTCTTTATATGACAATCCCTTCGCAACCAATCTTGAATTGTTCCATGGATACTGTGAGCTACTTTCTTTATATCTTCAATATAAATACCCTTTGTTTTTCAAATATCTCTTACCTTTAAGTAATTTTACTAAGGTGTTATTTCTTTCTTTGTTTTTAGCTTTTTACTAAGAGTAACTTGTTTTCAAATTTCAAATAATTTTTTTTTATTGATTTATGACTTATTTTAATTTTTTTTTAATAAAATAAGTAAAATTATTTTATTTTTTCTTAATGCTAAAAGTAAATCACTGTAACTAAAGTAAACATAATTGGTTTTTTTACTTCTTAATACTTAATAAAAATAAAATATTAAAAAAAAAAACTTAATACTTAACACTATTAAGCTCTCAAAGTTTGAGACATTATTTTGGCATCATTTATATCTTTGTCTACAACTTTTATTGGGATTGTGCGCCTAAAAAAAATTACTTTAGACATTTATCTTGATAATGTGTTGGTAGATGATGAGAATCATTGCAACAAAATGGACCAATTTATTTCTTTTAGTGCATGAATAGTCTACTAACGTATCTAGGGTTTGGATTATAGATGAATTAGTGTATAGAGTTGGGCTTGCACAAAAGTTCATAGTTGTCAGTTCCTTCCAAGCAAAAATTATTTTTCATGATGCTACACCATAATTGCTACACAAATAGTATGACTTGACTTGGTCACAGGGCTAGGGTGAACACACATCTAATGTGTTCAATGAGATTGCTTACTTACATATTGTACTTTGATATGCTCATATACATTATCCTAAGAACCAATGGATGCAAAACTGAAAATAAAATAAATGACAACTTACATATAAAAATTTGAAAAAATCCACCCATGTAAATTTATCAAGTAGATAGAACCAGTGTCTCATTATAATTTACTCATGGACAAAATCATAACATATAAATGATTCAAAAATACTTTATAATAATACTAGTGGTTTTTTTTAAAGACCCGTGGGCTACTAAATTTTTTTTTAAAGGTTTATTACGTATCTTATTAATAATTAATGATGTTGCAACTATTCCTTAATTAATTAAGAGTAACAAACCTTAATACGACATCGAACTATTGAATAAATTTTAATATATACATATGTTATGGTTTATTAATTTTAAGAACTTAGCTCAACTCGTAGCCTTTATTTGTAATGTTTTTTGAAGAGAGTAATTTAAAAAAAATATTTTTATAAAAAAAATACTTTCACAAAAAATACTTCATATGAAAACACGGTAGTTAAAAATCTAACGTGTTTTAGAGTTAAAAATGTTGTATTCAAAGTGTTGAAGAATTGGAAAGTAAGTGCATTTGTTGTGATGGGTCTTACACTTGAACACCATCATTACCCAGGCCCGTTAACATTTGGGCCTTTAATGTTCATCATTTGGGCCTGAATGAAGGCCACATTTCAACACCATCGTTACATAGGCCCATTAACATTTTAAAAACCATGGATGGCACCCGATGCAGAATATCTATAAATTGGATTGAAAAATGAGTTATAATAATCTTCAAAACCAAACTTTATAACATTTTTAGAAAAATTTGACCACCAAATGATCAACTTTATATTACAAATACATTCTTAACTAAACAATCTGTCGTTTTATTTACTCCCCTATAAATAGGACCACAATCATAAATATTTAGATTCAGAGATAACTTTTAAATATTTACAATTAATAACATAATAAAATTATGAATATTACTTTTTATTATTATTATTATTATTTCTAAGTCACATTCAATCTTTAGGTTTAAGAACTCATTATTCTTGGTAGTTAACACATCATTTTTTGAAGTTATACATTCACATTAATTATTGAAGTATCGTCTATATGTTTACTTCTTGTCATTTTTATTATTCCATTAAAGTCTCTAATAACCCATCTTATACACTTTTATTCTCTATCATTGGAACCATCAAATTTTGATTTAAATCTTCAATTAATTGGAGGAATCTAGGAATCGATTTTTCAACAATTCGAGGTACATTGTCTACTTCATCTTGAAGATAAGAGTTAATAATCATATAATCTTGAAGATGCTTTCTAAATACTTTAAACACCATCATTACTAGAGCCTAGTTTTTGCTTATATTATAAACGCTAATAGAGCGCATTGGAGCTTTGGACAAAATCGAAGATTCGTTAGCTTTTATTTGTGCACTAAACACACACATTCAAGCATATTTAAGTGCAGCCGGCCATGAATAAACAAAAGACCATTTCCAAGCTGCCTACTCCCAAAAGAAGCTGATTTGATTCCCTGCAGATAATGCCACTCTTAATTATTTTACCATTGTTAACAAAGAGCATCTCTTCTTGTTTTTTAAAATTTTACCTATAGTTTATCTAAAGCCATTGCCGTTGCTTTAGTTCAGATTCCTTATCTTCCCTTTGTTCCTTTTCCTTGGTTTTCGTCACGCCCAAACAGAGCACTGACATGAAACTATATTATTTTCCTGTCTTCTATTTCTACGTGCTAATTCTATGAACCAGTACAAATCTGCATTAGGAAACCATTAAAAATGTTTTACATAGTAGTGTGATGTGATTATGGTTAGTGACCAAAAATTCAAGAAGTTGTTGCGTTACCTAAATCTTAGGGACTAGACCTACTACTGTTGTCTTTGTTTAGGGTCAACTGCCTACCATAATTTATAAATTCAACTAATTTACTTTAAAAATGAAAAATCTAATATGTGAAAATGAAGGAAACGCAAGCCATTGGAGGATGAGGTTCCGGTAGCACAAAAGACAATACTCGATCTTATTGCACCCACCTCGTGACGAACTTTAGAATTAATTCAACTAAGGCTTTAGGCTTTAGGCTTTGAGGGAGATTTTCCACCATGCGTTTCAATCAAAGTGAATGTGGGCAGCATTCAAGTTTTATATGCACGCAACTACCATTTCCGGAGAACCGCAAGTTTCTCCCCCCGTCTGCTCTCCCATCTTCTCATGTTTGTTAGATATTTTCATATATTTGTGTATAAAATTATCGATTGTTAAGAATATGATATGCACATTGAAATCCTCGTATGATTAAGTTTTTAAGAACATTGATAATTCAACATGATATCAGACATTGGTTAAATATAAGATTATCATTTACATGTTTGTTGTTCAAAATGACTATTTGTATTCATGCGTGTTTAAGAATATGATATGCATATTAAACTCAAATCTGATCGAGTTTAAGTTTTTAGAAAAATGAGTAGTTAAATAAGTTATATGTTAAAAAATTAAAAATATTTGGGTTTAACTTTTTCAGTACAGATTCCCTTAACCCATTTTATCGGCATCATCACATGGCAAGCCAAAATGATTAGAGGCCGGCCGGTGGTGGATCGAAGTCAGCGCAAAGCTTAAGGCAGGTTGGTAATTATTGGGATTTTAAAAATGAGGACGATGAAGGTCGGTGTCGATTGTCGTATGTGTATTCTTGAGGAAAAAGAAACCAGACACCTAGAAATTAATGGAGAAATTTAATATAAAGAAAAAAAGGGGAAGACATGATGGAGTATGGGCCTTGATTCATTATGAAGCCAAAAAAATCACAGCACTACCAGCCTTGCAATTCCAGCAAAGTAGGCTTTCTTCATGCGGCCATTGATCATTATACTCGGATTCACAGTAAAGCAAACACTTTCTCTCTTTCCTCTAAATTTAATATCATACAAGCTTTACCCTTTTGAGTCTTGGCTTCACACTAAACTAAAGAGAAAAAACAACGAAAATTAACATATATATATATCTATATATATTTCAGTGTTTCTGAATGAAAATTCATCCGCCTATACATGTGGCACATGGAAAATTGGGGTCTAAAATGGTGTTGCAGATCCCAACCCACCAATGCTAAAGGCTAAAGCTGGATAAGAATGGAGAGAGAAACTATAAAGAAAGAAAAAAGAGAGGAGAGAGGAAATTGCAGAAGCAATCAATGTAGAATGCAGTGCAAAAGAAGAAAGGGTCCTGGAGGAGTCCCCGGTGATGAAGTTTGATAACCATGGAGTATTGAGCGCCGTCGGGTCCTCCGCTGATGACCCGGCTGCCGGAGTTCCTGTGGTCACCGGGGATGAATCCCTTGAAGACTTTTGACTGTACACACGAGAGTTGAAAAAGGATTCAAATGTTAGCATCATAGACCTATTATTTAATGAAAGCATCTATCAATATAATCATATCATTCTAAACCATTTTCTCAAGAGAGCCAATTACTTGTGCATTTGAAATTCAAGAAATTAATATAAAAAAAATAAAAAAATTGAATAACAGTCCTTTGGAGTTTGATTAGGCAAGCAAATCATCTATTGCAAGGTGGTAGTCATGGCGCCCACAAGAGCTTGTGTTTTGATGAAGAAACAGGGATGGATTTCCAAAGCTAGTAATTAATACTAAGTAGAATGGCACAGGATCCATCAAACCCTATTATGTAATTTACAGTCTTAAATTAAAGAGAGTTCGTGTGCCTTACAAATGCCTGACATTAAGTCACTTTAATTAGTGACATCACATGCCACCTCACATGAAAGGCCTTTTATTTATTTATTGATTGTTATATAAGGTTCATGGGTGGTGATTTGAGATGAGGGAATGCATACCTAAGATGCACGTCACATTTTATTTTATTTTTCCTAGATTTATATTTTTATCTCAAAATAGAAAAAAGTTGGTTCAATTTATCTATCAGAGCATCCTTCTAAAAGATAATTTGTGCATCATGTTTGCGTATAATTAGTTGTACCAATCTAATACAAAACCTATCATTACCTTCTCTAATAATGATTAGAATTTTGCTACTAAGTACATGAATATTCTCCTTCAAGTACATTTTATTCTTGAAGTTTTGTCAATTTACTTTCCAAAACCCGACGTTGAAATTTTATCATGAGCATTATTTGATTGGTGATATCCAAGAAAAAATAGCATTAGGTATCTTAGTCAAACCCTTATAATTGGGTAATTAATAATTTATTGCCTAAAAATGAGTTAATTTTGTTGATTGATTTAGAAAAGGAAGAAAAATATGTATTTAAGGATTGGTGGGTTTAAACAAACAAGTGGAGTCTTTTAAGAGGCATAGCAGGAAGCATAAAATTTTGCAATTTACACAAAGGATTCGGATTCTAAATGTGGAAAGATGCTGATAATGAATAAGCTTGAAAGGCACACAGAAAGGGAAAGATTAGAATCCTTACCTTGTCAATGAAGGGCAGAATGTAATCATATAATTTGCTCCACTACACGTAAATGTACTCGTAGCGTCGTCGTAAGCGTAGCTATACGACTTGGGGCATGCCGTTTTGAACATCTCTGAGTACACCGACGGCTTACAAGTCGTCGGTGATCCATACGCGCCGCTGCAACAGTACTCCGGTCTCGCAAATGCCCCACATGCACTATTACACCCCTCGCCCTCGTCGGCCTTCAGCTCCGCCGGACACTGCTGGTTCAAGTCGTTGACGCAGCCCGTCGACGCGCATGAGCCGGTGCCACCACTCGCTTCCACGATCATGGGTAGGTTGTAGCCATCGACCAAGCTGACGTCGTAGAAGTCTTGCTGGCTCCCGGAGCCGATTGTGAACTCGGCTAGAGTTGCCGGAGGGATTGCGCCAGCGCCGTTGCACTCCACCTGGCCTGAGCCGCAGTCCCCGGTTGTGCAGTTCCCGTGGCCGGTGGCGTCGAATGTGCAACCGCTTCTGCCCCAGAACCTCCCTGACCAGCCTACCGGAACTTCAAGGGAATGAGACCCGCCGGAAGAGAGTTCGAATCCGGTAGTTTCCAATCTGGAGCTTCCCGCATTGGATAGTATTCCAGGCCATACCGTGAAATCACATCTATTTGTGATCGCAAACGTGGTCCCCGAAACACCTGTTCAACATTAAAAGCTTCACTATATCAAAATGGTGTCATGCAAACCAAGATTGTAAAGTCAAAATCTTTTCTCATTTTTACCTCTCAAGAGTAGAATCAAGACGAGAGCCGAGCACCGAGAGAAGAGACCGGAGAAGATGGGATTCATTTGAAGAGATGCTTGCAAATATGAGGGATATACCGTCTAGCTAGCTATCTATCTGATATAGATTCTGTTGAAGGTGAATGTTAAATCTTGCTTGGATGGAAGAAGGGTTGGTGCATTGAAGAGGTGATTGCAGTGAAGAGGAATGGAGAAATGGGTTGGGCTTTCCGACTTATAAGATCACCAAATTATGACTTTTTATGAGAGGAATGGAGAAGGAAGGTGGGGGTTGATAGGGAAAAAGATACAACTTGTGGCAGCTTCTTTGTACTGTTTATAATATGTGGGGGGCATGGGGGGAGGTGGAATAGAATAAAATTACTGTAGTACCATACTAAATGTTAGGGGTACCAAAGCTTGGAAAGTTGAGGTTATATGCCCCCGGACCCAACCTTGCGTGTTAGGCAAACGTTTTCATAAGTTAATTTTTACTCTTGGACTAGACTCACCCACAGTCTCACTTTGGGTTCCTAATTCAAATGAGGTAATGAAATTCAGTACACATGCTTAAAATATGTGACACCATTCAGAACTTTGACTGAAACTATGAGAAATATACTATGTTAAAACTTTAAAATCTGATACATTCCCATCACTACACACAAATCAAAAGTGGAGAAAAAAGTGTTCAAAAGACTGAGTTTTAAATACCAATGATTTCCAACCAGACAAACCAAGCCTGGTTAATTTCATGTCTTTAAGGAGGTTGGGTTTTTTTGTCCTAATTAAGGTCAAAGCATCTTGGCTTCTTTGGTCTAGCATCGTAGATTTCCACCAAACAAAACGTGTACTGAAGTACTATTTGTTGAAGAATCTTGGCTTTCCAATGTTTGTCTTGGCAGCTAGCTTTTTTGATGGAATTAGATTCCAAATAATCTGATAATAAATTAGACACTTTGATGTCCGACCAATTACACATAATCACATAAGAAAGTTGGTCCAGAGAAAAGAGAGATCCCTGAGAAGGTGACAAGTTGATCAAAATGTCAAAAGGTTCGGTACAAATGATAGAGTCTGGCCTCATGTGTTAATCAAATGGGCCTTCGGTTGAAAAAGCAGGCTATCTAAATGTGATGTTCAGAGGACAACCGTCTTCACCGTCTTCACCGTCCCATGATTCCTAATTACTCAAAACCTGATCAACACACCCGGAGGCCGGTGGCCTTGGTATCATTGTCAGTAGTTTGGTCGGCAACGTGTAAGTAAAATAAGAAGTGTTCATAATGTTTTCTCTCAGCCACTTCTCAGGAAACAAACACATGGACCTGGGAACCAATTGGAAATGCAGATATTGGATTATTGATGGTCCAGTATCAGATCTTTTGCAAATGGAAAAAGTTATTTGGATTGGATGCCACCCTTCTTCAAATATCAAAACCATGATGGAATTCTTGCTATATGGAAAGAAAAAAGGACAAAAAAAGACACTATCATTTCAAATGCACTCCCAAAGCAAATCATAATCATTCCGAATGATTAACTTAAGAACAAAATGGAGAACTATGTGTTCCCATGCGTGGTCTTATTGCAATGAAAACGTCTGACATTTTGATCAAAGGGAATGCCAATGAGAAGGGTACAAGTTTCAAATTTGCATTTCTATTACCCTTTTCATGATTAGTTTAATTTTCTGTGTTGATTACTTAAACTTTTTGAAATGCAAATTGAAGGCCATGCATGTTGGCTTGCATGATGGCAGCATTGGATGTACGTAAAGAACTTAACTAGGAATAACGTACAGGGGTTTAAGATGATTAATAGTAGTGTCCACTGGGAACTTGATTTATGTTATGATAGAGATCTTACTCTTTCAAGTGCTCAATGTCATACTAAAGAGATGGTGGTTTAGCCCTTAATGCAAATTAAAATTTTTTTATGACTACTTTATGCATAACTTCAAGTCAATCAAACTTTGTTTCATAAAATTAAAAATCAATGGTATAAAAAAATTTCATATATAAATTATGTGATATTTATATTGGGTAATGATTAAAGTTTTATAATATATCTATAAATTTCTTTTAACTATGTAAATATATTTTAAAGTTAATGTTTATATGACGTTAAAAGGGATATTTGTTTGTTTAACCTTATAATTTTATGAGACACTGGATTCTGGTATCCTTCCAGTAGGACATGACGAGGACGTCGTTGTTTGCATGATAAATGATTGTAATATATCACATTAAATAGGAGAAAAAAAATTCTTTACACTACATGTATAGAGACTTTTTTTAATTGTGTACTCTTTTTAAAGTAAGACTGGACCTAACGACGAATAATACCACTGTGGGAAGGAGAGAATTATTATATGTTAAAGGGTTAATTTCATTCATTTTCCTTGATATTTTGATTAAATATACTTGATTTTTATTGGTTTGAAATTTCATTAAATACTTTTTTTATCATTCTTATTTCTAATTTTCACTTATCTCTCCTTTTATTTAAAATAAAAAAGATATTTGATAAAATTTTAAAGGTATTAAATGTATTTAATCAAAACCTCATACGTGTTAAACTTTTCTTTGGATTCTTCAAATTTTTAATATCTCCATTGAGGAGACAGGTGGGAGCCATGAAATCGATCTTAAGTTTTTATTCTACTATCTACATAGGAGAGGTGGGTGGGGGTGGTTTGTTGTCGCCAATTAACAGATTTAGCTCCTGGTTTAAGGCAGTGAATGAATCACAGTAAAAAAATAAAATTTGGGGGGTTAATTTAAATACCATTATCCCATGTACTGGATTAAAGAACAAAAAGGAATCATGATAGGCTTGGAGATGAAGTAGAACTGGGTGTTGTGCAAATCTGGTAAAGAGGGCCTAGGGTGGAACCTTGAAAGCAAAAGGTGGCAACCCACGTTGCTTTCAAATCCCAAGGGTACTATAAAGAGATGGCCGATGCTCCGCCACGTCATTATGTTCACACTTGCGTGGAACGCACTGGATCTTGGGACCTACATTCAGTAGGTCACCTACTGAATTGAAATTTGACAAAACTGGCAGATATTTTATGAAATTCAGAAACTCAAAATTTGATGACATCTCCGCAGTCAGGATGGCCGACTGGTGTGAGTTTATCTCGATGAAATCCCATTTCTTGCAAAAGAGTTTTTCTCCCCTTTTGAGTTCCAGTTCTACTCTTTTTTGAGTTCTTCTCCAAATCAACTTGCGACAGCTAGATCTACCCACATTTTTGTTCAAAATTTATTCTGAATCTCCAATTCGAAAAGAGTTTTTTCTCTCCATCTTTTTTGAGTTCTTCTCTAAATCAACTTCTGACAACCAAATCTAGCCCCCCCTTTCTTTTCAAGTTTTTAAAAAGAATCAGATCAGTATAAAAGTAGCTTTGATTCACTGCACAAAATTGACCAAGAATCTTCCGTAGAAAAGGTGTCAAAATTTGGAATTGTTAGTGTCGAAGACTCGAGCGATGGCCATCTACATATATAAAAAGCAATGGACCGATTAATATAGATAGTGTACATATACATCTCCACCCCACTATTACGCGCAGTCACACATGTTGATGCTGTGGAAAAGTTGAATGCTTACACATACTGCCTGTGGAAAAGTTCACTGCTTTTTATGCCTTAACTTTGCTTCCTTCGCTTACCAAAATCTTACTACTTTGTATGGATCACATTCTGAATACGATGGCAAATCTGATTGTTTCTGAAGTCCCAATTAACAATTGCTTCCCTTAAATTCATGATCATCTTCCCAAAAGAGTTGCATATATTCCCACCTATGGCCATGAATATTTAATATTAAGGATTTCATACGAATAGAGAAGAAGAAGCTATAAGTTTTACTTTGGGATATATGCCTCTTAATCAAGAACATGATCAATCCACTCGTCTAGAAACATCCATTAGAAGATGGTACGTGCTTAATGGAGAACACAATCATCATTTTTCTATAAGACTAGTGGAAAAGTTGGTTTAAAGGTTTATATGCATGCATGTATGTTCCAGACTGAGATTTGATAAAGCATTTAAGCCGCCTAGTTTGTTGTTGACCATGCAAAAATAAATAAAAATAGCGGCTAAAAGATTAAATGAAGCTCAATATGATGCGTGAAAGTGGAAAATCTACACTGCTTTGTTGATAAGAAGTTGATTTAAGAGCTGTTCATGATATTAAAGGTATATCCATGCATGCAAAACACACTTCTACACGACTCTTCCTCCAATTTTTTCATCAAAATGAAAATATGTATATATATATATATATTTAATCTTTGTCAAAACGTGCCAAAAATCTTTTATCAAAGGGTAGGGATAACATGCACCAAAGAAGTTAACATTCAACCACCACACTTTCGAAGTGATTGTCCTTTCAACGGCCATCAAAGTCTATGGAACATGTTATCTGTCGTGTAAAGTACCAAAACGGATAATCGTTTTTTCTTCTTTTTCACTTTCTTTCTCCTCTCCTCTCATTCTTTATTAAAGATGAGTGTCATCACACAAACGATATCCATTTTTTATTTTAAAACCTTTCACAGAGGGTTTTCTCTTTCCCCTCCCATTCCTAGAGTTCTGGGCAAGTCACGCAGATGGGTTTTCATTGAAGGAGAACATAGAACTGATCATCAAACTGAGCTTTTGGGAAGATCATAGCGTAGGTACCTTCAATCCAATGGAGTTGGGCTCGGGCCTGAATCTGACCAATTCATGACCCAATCTAGAAAAATACTATTGAAGATATAAGATTCAGTGTCCTGATGAGGAAACTAGGTATCCCATTTGATAAGGAGTATGCATGCATGTGCTCCAATTAAAGTAGATTGATAAAGAGACAGACAAAGATTGGGTGATCGATGTGACAGAAGTGCCAACAGTTGTACAAAGTTAATGACAGTCTTTAATGCGGAAAAAAAAGGATACTTTAATTTATACAAACATGCACGAGCTTAATTGAAATCCATTGGAAGAAGAGGTCAAGAAAGGACATATATATGAAAGATGAGAGGCCAGAGGCCAATCCCAGCAAAAATGATGGTATAGAATGTAAATTAAAGAAGGGTCGTTCGACCTTTAATCCCACTTTGTCTAACAATAGATATACTACAAATGCAGTGCCATTTTATCTCTTGAATAGCCTAAACATCTCCTTTATGTCATCTATCTTCTCAGCTAAGTTTTCATGGGTTTCTCTTTTTAAAGTAAGAAAAAAATTTCTGTAAGGATCAAAGATTATCAGATCTGTTCTTGTGTTCTGATTCGCTTGTAGAAAAACAAAAGGCTAGTTACATTTTTTGACTTCTTTAATTACTTTTTTTCTAAAGTTTTAAGGGGAAGCAGGGTAGGTGGATTTATGATTTTGTTACTGTGCTTTGAGATTAAAAGCTTTTTATTTTTTTATTTTTCGCGTACGAGAAGATCAAGCCTGATTATTTCTGTCTACGCTTTAGAGACCACTAACGAATATGCTTTTTAATATGATATGATAAGTTATAAAAATTTGATTTTGACATGAGTTACAATTATCTGTTTGACCCTTGGAGATGACTTCTCCACGTCATTTATATATCCATAGCAAAATGGGTTCTAAGTTTACGTGGTTTTAACTTTTTACTTCTTTTCATGGAAGATAATCCAGTAAATATTTGGCCCCATGAGACTGTAACAAGGTGGCACAAGGCCATAATGCCTCGTGCAAGAAGATGACTTGGTGAGCCATGGGGACAAAAGTGTTATACTAGTTGTGTAATTCAACTATTAGTCTTAAACCTCGGGCCCAAAGATCAATTCAGCCCACAAGCTCAAGCCCAATAAAATCCTATCAGAATCACGCCTGCCTTTCTTAAAAATATACATCTTGAATTCATCTTCTTGTGATAAGGCGGCAAGTGGTTCAGCAGCTCGAGAGAATTGCCTATTTGGGCTTGTCATTCATGGCCAGCGTATATTTCCTTTCTAACGCATTTCTAAGCACACTTGGGTTGGGCTGGCCTGATAGGTGTGCACTTTAACAGCAGAGGGCCCACCTTCCCAGCAGTAAGAAGAACGTATAAAATCTCATGTCAATCAGTCCATGAAAAATGACAAAGCAAGCTATCATGGTCACCAGATTTGGTAAGAAAAAAAAAAACAGAAAACAAAAAATTAGTGCATGATTCTGTCCAAACCAGAAGTGAAACAATTCAAGCCTAATTAGGTTAGACATGACACAAAGAAAGAAAGAAGAATCAGCCCAGTTTGGTGGGAGGGATTCGGATGGCTCAGAGTCGTGGAACAATAGATCTGAATGCAATTAAAAAAAAAAAAAAATTTCAATTCCCTTGTGGAAGACAACGTGTAAATTCAGTTTCCATACGATACTCAATACCGGTCTAGTCATGCGTGACAACCTTATTCTTCCCAAGTAGCCAAATTTGATCCATTGCATATATTTTATGTTTCAATGTTAGAAAAGTTTTTCTCAAGAACCTGTCCAGATTGGTCAAAACTTTTGTCTCAAAGCTTTTTAATTCATTTGTGAAGAACAATTCACTTGAGTAAGGAGTTGGTTGATTATTATTCTAATCAACGTATGATTAGCACGCCATGGAATCTACTTATTCTCACATTTATGAAAACAGTTCAAATTGCAGCCCTTGCTTGACCACTGCCAATTCCTCTGGGGTCAAAATTATGAGTCATAGTTTGACAATTCCCCCAGAAGAAAGATTACAATACAAATTGTTGTTTGTTGGTGGAGGCCAAAGGTGAAGTGTCTTTTTCCTGAATATGGGATAGGAGTGGGTCAAGGACGCAAAGGCCGTCGAGAGGTTATCTGGTTATGAGGAAAGTGTGAAGCAGCATCCGTCTGCACTATCAGTCTGTCGCTGCCCACATTTTAATCAACTTTAAAAGTTCAAATTTGATTTGGGTTTGAAGTTAATAAAAGCACCCATAATAGTGATTGGATATATTAATCATGGGGACCAGAAGTAGTAGGTAGCAGCCTTCATTCTTGTCGACCATTCTTGTCACTTGTGAGATACTTGGATCTCGCTTTGACTTCTGTTTTGCGAGGCGTGCCGCTATGTCTGTAACTTCCAGCTTCATGGAGACCCTAGACGGCGCTACGTACCATCTATTTCCATGGTTCTGGATAATGCAATGAGAAAATTTTACGTTTGAAAGCTCGAAGTCTGACAAATTTAGTTCCGTGTACTTTCACGACATGGAAAAGGGGTTTCAAATTTTAAGTCGCTTATATTGAAAGTAGATTGCTTTCGATAGGTAAAGGTGTTTTAATATGTCATTTCTCACGTCACAAAACCCATTCCTACATTTCACACTTTAAACCCAAAAGCTCGTAATAAAAATAACACAAATAATCATATTATAACTAAAAATTTATCAATTATTAATTTTTTATTCAGAGTAGTAGAATAAAAATTCTAAAATCTTCAAATAACAATTTTTGAAACTAACACATCAAATCAAGTGTTACTGTCCAAATAACTCAAAACTCAAATAATTCTAATAGAAAATAAATTTTAACATCTAAACAATGCTCAAAATAAAAAGAATTTTGATAAAAACCCTAATAAGTCAATTTCCTCTCCTAACCGTCACTCCTTACCCGAATTGAGGGTACCTGAAAAGTTATCAACAAAGAAAAATGAACTCAAAACCCAATAAGAATATTAATACAATTTTATGGATCAAATAATTTTAGTCATGCTTACAAATAGGAGATTTAGTGTAAAATCATTTTCTTAAGAACGCTTGAGTACAAATATGCTAATACATTTTAAGGAGTTTAAACAAACATTTTCCTATATATCAAAATCATTTCATACCTATTTCAAGTCAAATACATTTTAAGTGTTTTCACTCTGATTATCAAATAACAAATAGTGTCTATTTAAGTGGGACTTTACAAACAGATGACTAGCTTCATATGTTCCTTTTAAGGTGGACGGAACCAAACACTACTAGTACTAGTAACCTCTAACCAAACTCCTAAAGGTTATGGTCCAAATCAATTACATTTCCCACTAAAAAAATATAAATATAAAGGTCAACTATTATATCCCGTTGGCAAGGGTCAAACAAACCATAGTCAAATTCTTTATTTCATTTATTCCAATTTACGAAAGCAGAAAATTTACAATTACATATTTCAAACAACATACATATAAAAAAAATTATTTTCTTTTGCAAAATCTGTATTAATTTCCCTTATATCAAAGAAGTCCTTAAAAACTTTGGAGAAAAATAATTCTGAAAAATTTACTCTTTACCTAACAAAGTACAAGAGAAATAATCATTATTATTTATCTAAAATTATAGGTTTGACAATCCTAAAATTTTAGGTATTCAAATTAATGTTTTTAATTATAAAAGATAATTTAATATATTCCTATTTTAGAAAAATTAATAAATTTTTAATTTATAAAAAACTTAAGTTTTATTTTCAATTTATTTCTTGGGACACAACATAATTTAATTAAATTATAATTTATTTCACTAATTAAATTTTATGCTACTTATTAACTTAGATTCATCATTAATATAATTATAATACAAAAATAAAGATAAAAAATACTTTACTTTCTTTTATTGATAAATTCTATTCTCTCACTTTGAGGTTTTTTTTTTTTCCCCAAATATTATCTGTAGCCCAACAACTCCCCATTATGGCTAATATAATAATATATATATATATATATATTAATCACCAAACACACTCCCCGTACATATCTCCCTTATTATTTTTCTCAACTCCCAATCCTCCATATTTTTTATATATATATTGTAAAAGCCTTCCTCTAAGACACACGTGTCCTTCATCTTTTTTTTTTTCTTCTCTCTAATCTATACGAACTGTGCACACATAGAGATCACGCCATTTATATATATATATTTTCGATCCCTTAAGCCACAAATAAAAATATATTTATTTACTTATTTAATCTTTAAAATTTCATTGTTTACATCTATTCATCTAAGAAAGTTTTGAATTTTCCTATCATCATCAATGATAACCTATATTTATAATTTCAATATTTTGACCTAAAAAATTTACATAAATTAACCTTAACATAAATCAAAATCTTCCATAGAATCAATTTTTTTTTTTTTAAAAAAAAAAAACTTAAAATTTCCTAATTTCCAACAATAAAACAATCAATAATCCTAAATTTCCAATATTTTGATATTAAGATGAATCAAAATAAATATAAACTAACCTTAATCTAAATTATTTTTTTTATTTTTTTTCAAGAAATTTAACGTGTTCAGAACTAACTAACGAATATAAAATATTAATTTTAGGGTTAGAATCTTACTTGAAAGAACTTGAACTTCAAACTCTGAACCTCTAAACCTTTAACCTACGATTTCCAATTCTCTAATTTTAGTTGATAGGGTTTTTGAATAAAGAGGGCAAGAGGAAAAATCTAATTTATACCTAAGATTATTAATTGTAAAAGGACTCTTTCACCTTTAATGAGTTTAATTAAATAATTAATTATTTTATAATTTACTATTTTGCCCCTAAAGTAAATTTTGGGGTATTACATCATTCACTAGTGTTACTTATAGAAAATGAATAACAAAATTTTATATAAATTGATTACCCTCATTTTTAGCTTCTAGTAATTGCATGGTTTGATGTAAGGGAAGGAGAAAAAAAAATGGAATCTTAATTTTTTTAGTTTGATTTACCAAAAACCATATAAAAGAAATTAAAATATAATAATAATTAGAATGTTTAAAAAATATTTTATTCTTCATGTCAAAAAAAAAAAAAAGTATTGAAAAAAAAGAAGAAAAGAAAAACATTATTGAGATGATTCAATAAACACTAAAATTTTATTTGAAAAAAATTATTTATTTAGCTGAATTACTTTTTTAAGAAGAGTTTTTTAGGGTATATTTGATAACTATTTTTTACGACAGTTTTTCAAAAATAAAAAAATAAAAATCATCTTTTGATAATAAAAAATTGTTTTCTCTTTTCTCTTTTATGTTATTTTTATTTGTTTTTTTAGGACTATTTAAAAAAAATAATTATGCAAACATGTGTTGAATTACCTTTTTAAGAAGAGTTTCTTAGGACTTATTTGGTAATTATTTTTTAGAATAATCTCCAAAATAGAAAAAAATAGGAAAACACATATAAACATGTAAAATGATAAAAGAAAAATAAAAATAAAACATCAAATATAAAATTTATTTTTAAAATATATTAAAAATATTTTAAGTTCTTAAATAGATTTTTATTTTATAAAACATTAAAAAACTATTTTTAAAAGTTGTTTTTGAGAATTGTTTTCAAAAATCATCTGTACCTTTAATTTATCTATTTAGAAAAATATTAAGGTGATATTTATTTTTTGGTTGTAGTTTTTTCTATTAAGGTAAAAGTAACCTGCTGACGTCATCCAACATAAGTAAAGTGAACTTGTTATTAATAGGTTCAATTTAGTTATATTGGATAATGTCAGCAAGTTACTTTTAGTTGAATAGAAAAAACTAAATATTTTAACTTTTTCTATTAAGGCAAAAAATAAATTGTGACATCCCACATTGGATGGGAGGAAAGTTTTTGGTGCTATATAAGTATAGACTTTTTGTAACCCTGTAGACGCGTTTTTAAGTTGTAAAGGCCCCCTTGGGTCAGACAATATCTACACGGTTGGGAGTGGGTCATTACAAATGGTATCAGAACCGATCCCCGACCTCGGTGTGGGGTTTGTTTGGCCTCATAAGTGTGTTTGTCTATTTGGACCCACAATCCCGTGAGATACAATGAAAACGTTGTGTTTGCATGAGGGGTGTTTATGATATCTCACATCGAATAGGGGAGAAAGTTTCTAGCAAAATAAGTATAAATATCTCGAATATGAGAGAAAGTTCTTAGCGCGGGTGTTTGTCTATTTGACTCCACAATCTCATAGGACATAATGAGAACGTTGTGTTTGTATGAGGGGTGCTAGGTGTTTGTCTATTTGACCCCACAATCCTATAAGACATAACGAGGACATTGTGTTTGTATGAGGGGTGTTCGTGACATCCCACATCGAATAAATGGGAAAATTTCTGGTACATATAAGTATAGATTTTTCGTTACCCTATAAACGCGTTTTAAAGTCGTGAGAGCCCTTTTGAGTTTAAAGTGAACAATATCTACATAATCGGGAGCGAATCGTTACACAAACACCACCAAAGTTCTTGAGTTTTTTATATGAATGCGGAGTGATGAGATGCACGTGATCCGTTGCATGTCAGTTAAGCATGTCAGGATCAGGTATAAAGTATAAACCAAAATGGGGAGATCATAAATACGAATGATAAAAGAGGAACTACCAATTTACTATATGCCCACCCTTGTGGATAACGTGGACCCCATCGTTGGTGCTGCACACTTTTCATACTGGTCTGGCTTTGACATCGACACGACTCTCACCTTTCAATATTTTGGAGGGCGTGACGTGGTGCCACATATGATTATTTTAAAGCTAATTCCTCCGTTCATCCCACTTGACCACATGGTGTCACAGGTGCCTATCGAACGCCCCCATGTGCTAACGTTTTCCTTGCCTGCTCGATCAGTCGGCAGCCTCGTTTTATGCGTTGAGTAGTGCTGCATCTTAAGCAAAATAATAACTTAATTAAATATCCATCTACCAAAATAACAAAGGAGTAATGGATGCTCATAAATGCGCAAAAAAATCTCCATTTTTATCCAGATTTTGGGGTGTGGAGGTCCATATTTGGTGGGGTAACCTTCATTTCAAGACCTCCAAATGCAAAAGTTCGATCTAAATGGTACTTTTTTTTTTTCCAACGGAATGAAAAGACATCATCAACCGACATTTTCAACAAGGTTTTGGGACGTGTGGGATGTGAAGATCCTAATCGGATGATTTTGGGACATGGAGAGGATACTCCTTTCATTTCAAAACCTAAAATACAAAAACTTGGTCTACTAATAGCATATCAAAAAAATATTATGAATCAAATGGTGATGGATGATTTTGGGACATGGAGATCCTAATTGAATCAGAGTTGCATCCGATTTCAGATGCATGGAAAGCTTGAAGTGGACGGATTCCGTTTAGGTTCTACCTTCTTCATTGGGACCCAATCATACGCTTTGACATTCGACTTGAACGCTGACAGTATGATACCAACAGTAGGTAGAGCACATGAGACGCTTCATATGATACTTAAGATAGAAATTTCCATTTATTTATTGCAACTAACGATGCAGAGTTCTCCGCAGCCAGCCAAGAGGGCACACAACATTAGATTAAAATGCTTCTGAATGGTGTGATATTTAAGGGAGTAGTAGGGTGGAAGCATGAATTTAACATGCTGATGAATACGGCACGCAACCATGTGACACACTGGAGCCGCATGCTTGATGTTTACCTGTTACTGCCTCTTCCACCCATCAAATACGCATAGGATCGGCCTGTACTGCAATGCAGGCGCTCCATTGAGCAGCAATTATAGTAAGCGAGAAGGGACCGTTTGGGCAAAGGCGTGTTTGGTTTTCAAAAACCAGAGACACCGCCATTTTACACGATGAAGCGTTGTAGATTTGATGTTAATTTGTAAGAGTGGGAATAATTTGTGGCTAGATTTAGGAGTGGGAAAACGATTCAGCAGATGTAAAATAAGGAGATAAGTTTAGAGTCAAATAATTGGACATCAACCTGGCGCACTATGTTTTGTCTCCACCTTTTTCTTGAATTGAGTTTTATTCAAGCATCCTCCTTAATTAAAGTATGACTTTTTGTAGCCATCTTTTCATTTCTGGGCTTTAATTTGTACGGGAATTATAAGAGTAGGTCTGGCTAAGAACTCTTAACCGGGCCGGCCCCAAATGGCATGGATAGAGTAAATTAACAATAAGATCCCTAACTCTTAACTTACCCTTTTAATCATAGTTTATAGAGCCCACTTGTACCATCAACATGCTCATTTTTGTCATAAGCTGGAAATATAAAAGGCTATCACTTCGCTCGTGAAACAAAGAGACAAAAGCTTTGATTAAAATAATAAATTCTATTCTGATGTCATTAAACATGGTGGCATACAAATAATATTTTACACAAGTAGAATACAACAAATGAATCCCATCCCCTCATTTAATATTATTAAATTCCTTTTTAAAAAGAACTATAATCCTAATGGCTATATAATATCTTTATATTTCGTGGGTGCTGATCCTCTCACCACACCAAGTAAAAAAAAAAAATTATATCCTAATGATCCATGACAAGTATAAGTTTTCATTTTGTTTGTGTTATATTGTTGTAGCACGTATGACTTTTCTTTTTTTGATCTGAAAACAATACTTGCCCCCATCAACCACCTCCTCCATGAGAGTAGCTTCTCACCCATACTCCATTATAAGCATAAATGAAAATGAGAGGACATGGTTGGTGTGACAGCCTGAGTCAGTTCCTCGTCAGGGAGGCCTAACTCTGTGGGGCCAAGCCCAAACCACCTCACCACAGGGTCAACACGTTACTCAACACCCCGTTTCCGACAAAGTTAGATATGGGCATGTTCTATAAGGTTAGCCAGGAAGTTAGAAGAGCGGTCCCGATGGATACGGCACCGGCAATCAGTCCTGATCCTGTACACGTGGGGGGTGACGCTGAAGCGCTGTCATCCTCTAGAGCGCCTTCGTACACCATTGTGCTGTTGATCTGAGTGGTCGCCGGCGTTGACTCATTCTGCCCTTGCGATGCTTTCTGGCTGTAGTGCATAAAACTTAATGTTAGCAATTTTGACTCGACTCCCACTTGGAGAAAAAAAACGAAAAAAAGGAAAAACTGGTTTGGGAGATAGTGCGTGATGGTATGTGAAAACTGAACAGAAAGTGAAGCGCATCTCTAGGAGAGTCGGCAGTCGAACGACGTGCATATTAATTTATTTTTTGGAATCCTATTTTCAATCAATAAAATGAATTATACAAAAGGACTGTTTTGCCCTCGATTTTAGCCCATTTCATTAAAAAAGGCGCAACTGACGGTTGAGGAAAGAGTATGGTCAAAATTATTAAATAACCACATAAATGCATCGCCAGAAACACCAAAGAACTGACGAAATAGATTCTTTGGCAATATGAAAAAAGCGAAGCCGTGAAGGGAGATTAATCGCTTGTTTTGTCCGGTTTTATAAAAAATGTTGGGACGAAAATGCCCTTGATTGAGGAAAAAAAAGTGAAAAACTAAAAAGGGCAGGCGGTGTTACCTGGTGTTAGGAGAGGGGCAGAAGGTGATAATGTAATCTGCGCCGGCACAAGTGAATGTGCTGGTGGAATCGTCGTATGCGTAGCTGTAAGCGCGTGGGCAGGCGCTCTTGAACAGCTTAGAGTACGAAGAGGGAGTGCACTTATCGGGAGTCGCATACGCGCCGCTGCAGCAGTATTGAGGTTCCCGGAACGCCTCGCACGCGCTCTTGCACGCGACGTTCTCTTTTCCGTCGGTGCTCGTAACCTTGAGCTCAGAGGGGCAAGCGCCGTTAAGATCCACCTCGCACCCGGTTTTGGTACAGTTCCCCCCGGTGCCGCCCTGTGGCACCACCATCAAAGGAAGGTTATACCCATCAACCAAGCTCACGTCGTAGAAGTCGAGGCCTCCGTAGCCGTCGAGCTTAAACTCCGCAAGTGTAGCAGGGGGAGCAGCGCCACCACCTGCGCATTCTAGCTTTCCGGATCCGCAGTCACCGGTGAGACAAGAAAACTTTTCGGTAGAGTCTTGGGTACAATGGGTCCTGCCCCAGAAGCGACCGCCCCATGAGGAAGGCACTGTTATGGTCTTGGACTCGCCTTTCTGAAGGGTAAAACCAGTGGTTGATAGCTGTGCTGAATCAGAGTTTGAAAGAATGCCCGGCCATACCGTTTGGTCGCATTTGTTTACTATAGTGTAAGATGCTGATAACACTCCTGTAAGCGAGTAATATTATAGTGAATATCAGAGTTCAAAAAAAGAAAACATTTGCAGAAATTTGTTGTAGTCATTGGGGTGTTATTTTTACCTGATATGCATATATGATGAATAGTAACTGTGAACACAGAAATTAACATTATTGATAACTTAGCCATTTGAAGCTAGAAAGAATGAGTAGTAGAAAAAAATATTTAAAAAAAAAAAAAAAAAAAGGAGAAGAAGAAGAAGAATGGAGGAAATGAAGGAAGCAGAAGAATCAGCTAGTGCCTTCAAATTGACTCCTTTTCTTTCTTGAAATGAAGCAAGAAATGGGGTGGGGTTCTGTAACGCATGGTGGGACGGGCATTTATAGGCGAAAAGAGGCTTACGTGTGCTCTGGGCCCAGCTGAACGGAATGAAAGTATTAACGTATTGATGAGCAGAGTACTCTCGCCGGTTATTTTAATTTAGGGTAACCACACGATTAATACAGTCATTACAAATGGTATTTGGTATTAGTCAATGCGAGGGAAGCTAAATCCTTTGACCGAATTATTCAATCACGTGTCTAATTACTCTGAGTTTCAATATCTTGACTATTCCCAAATCGTTTTGACAGTGCCACCACTGGAAAATTCAGACTTTCATAAAAATATTTCATACATGGCGCTTTAATATATTGGGTCCGTGATATATTGAAAAGGCACAAGTTGCAATGTGCCTAAAATTTTATTTAGTGAGTCCGATTTAGCTAATTTGAGGAAATTTGAAAATTATTTGGGGATTCTTTATTGCCCCTTAATTTTAATTTAAACATATGCAATAATTTTTTCATTATCGTGAAGCACATATGAGCCGTAGGGATTGGTGGCTTGTTAACAAAAAGCTTGATGGGAGACACGAGCTTATTCTATGCTCCATTTTAGATATCTTGAGTAGGGAGGATATGGTCATATTAAAATGAACTCTTGTCTAACTAGACCTCTTTGACTAGAAGTTTACCGAATCTTGGCTTAGATATTGATTTGTATTAAGGGAAATAATTATAAAAGTACTGGTAGAATGAAGATGATAAAAAAATAACACAATGAGAAAATAATAGGACGTAATAATAATTAAGGAAATGCATAGAATTAATAACATAATAGAATCCATTAGTGCAATATTTTCTTGTAAAACCAAGAGCATAATATTTGATTCTCTAATTTAAAAATTAATACTCATTTCCATTGATTTGGGATACTTTTTACAATACATTTTTATATAATTTTTTGAAAAGAGTAATAGTATTCAACATCTCTATTGCTAATTTATTGAAGTCTTCGATGTAGGTAATTCGAATATAATGCAATTGATTTAATATAGGAGATAGTTGAAAAAGGTAAAAATGGGAAAATGTCGGTTTTGTTTTTGAAGCAAAGGATATAAAGTTTGTTTGATAATTGTTTTCAAAAATAGTTTTCTAATTTTTTTTAGAATAAGAAACTAAAAAAATATTTTTGACAACTAAAAACTATTTTTTATTTTATATTCTTAAAAATAAAAAATACAATTACCTCAAAAAAATATATTTTAATTGTTTTATACTGTTTTTATTTATTTTTTGATGGATAATTTAAAAAAATAATTATGCAAACATGTAAAATAATTAAAAATAAAATATTAAATATAAAAATTATTTTTAAAATATATTTAAAAATATTTAAAATAGATTAAAAATATTTTAAAATTTTATTTTATAAAATATCAAAGAATGATTTTAAAAAACAGTTAGCAAAAGAGGAATATTTATACAATTTTTGGTTTCTTAAAAGTGACCTTCGAGTTGCTCATAAAAACAAGCGACATTGGAATGGGGAAGAAAGTCATGACTCACTCATGGTGAGTGACGAAGGTGCAACCGCATGAGGGGTTTTAATCAAAATTTTACAACAAAATGCAGTTTGAAAACCTCTCATTTTCAGTACTTTTTGAGTGGCAGATCGAAAATATGAAGAATGGTAGGTGGGAGGAAGATATATCTTGTATATACTAACAATAATGTCAGTTGCTGATACTTTAATTTCTGAGTTAGATGATAAGACAATGTAATGAACCAGTGAAGGGAGACAAGGCAAGAGAACAAGAATCGAGGCACGCGCTGGAATGAAAGAATGAAGTGCCACTTTTCCCTTCTAACGTTCGCAATGTCAGACACATCCTGGACAACCTTGTAACGGTCAAAAATCACCACCATGATTCATTTTCTCTTTTCACCCCCCTAGGTGAAATGAAAAATGCCCTTTTTCAGGCATTTGTCTTATTGAAATCCTCATCCGTTTGACGTTGGATTCTGCGTCCAATGATCAAAATAAGTGAAGGATTTCTGAAAAGTACTCAGAAACGACACCCTTACCACTCCGTTTTTTCCCTTTTAATCTTCTTCTTTTTATTCTTTTGAGATGCAATAAGAACCCGATGGAACTGATCCGAGATGTAGATGTCTAGCCCATTCAGTCGCTGTTGCGCGGAGTTGAGTACGTGGGCAGCACATGGCAATTACTGGAGGAACGGGAAACAAAGCCCCACCTACCTTAGGCGGCAGGGCCTTCCACCGCTTCTGCCCGGTCGTATTATTATTAATGCAGGTCATTTCACGTGTAAAAGATGCGATTCCATGGGTATTTGTTCATATTTTACCAACGATTTTATCATTTTGCATGAACTGTTCACTAACCCAACAATATTATACTGAGCTCATGAAACCTTCAAGCATTTTGTTTACTTGGCCTACGCATCCCTATCATGCTATATTGAGCTCGTGAATAGAAAAATTAACCAACGGAGAAAGTAACCCACTCTATGTAAATAATGACTTCCAATAACAATAAAGAGGGAATTTATTAAGCTTAGGCTTATTTTTATATCTTTTTGTGCTTTTTCTTCTTCTGAAATAAGTGGTTTATATATGCTTTTCTAAGTTTAAAGACCTAAATTATATCAAAAAAAGAAATTAAAGCAGATGAATTGTAAATTGGACAAAGTCAAATGCGGGTAGCAGACACTAACTACCTGGAGAAAGAGTCTTATTTGGCTAACGGTTGAATAAGCAAAACTTGAAGGGTCAATATCGTGATCCTAATACAACATTCAACACTCCTGAGAGGGGGTTAGAGTTTAGCTTTAACTGTTGAAATGAGCCACATTAATAAATGTTCCATCTCGACCCCTCAACAATTCAACAGTTTGGCCACCTGTTTTAGAAAACATTTGCTCTATTACATATGTGTCAACCTCCGCCAATTAGATATTGCATTTCCTCAAACAAAATATCTTTTTCTTCACTAGAGCGATCCCACCGTCAAAACCTAAGGAGAGTGCCTTGTCCGTCTTTACCGACTTCAGGCTGCTATAGACTCAATAGTCCAAACGTAACTCGTTCCAACCTGATTGGGCATGGTGTCATCCTCACCTGCAGAGACCAGTAAACCTAGTGTGGCCACAAGGCCCAGATCTTTGGTGGCATTTGGTGATTGAATTATAAATATTATTTCTTTGACTTTTGCCTAAAAGTAGAGGCTGTAGGAAAGTGAGATGATTTGAACTGGAACTCGTAAGATCATGGAGATTTAATAAGGCCCAGGATACCAAGTTTGAAGGACTATTAAGTTCTTGCAATTTCGTTTCTCTGATATTTTTCTTCAAATTTTCCATAAACAAACCTAGCCTAAATATATTATGGATTAAAAAGGAAAAAGAAACAAAAAATAAAATAAAAATTGAGAAAGAGAAATGACATTGCCATGGTTGTCCTAAGCCGTTTGAATCGGTGGCAATAATATCACCACGTTGAGAATTGGAGGGGGGTCTGAAAGCATAAAAGAGTGGAACAGCAAAAGCAGCGCTGCACCATTCAATGCATCTCCTCTTATCCTCTCCCCGGTGGGGTATATCTGTTTTGGCGTTGGGCCACGGTACAAGAAACCTAACACCCTCCTCTAGAGAATGAGTTTCCAGATGCTACGCCTCTTTCTGCTTTTGACACAAAACACTCCAACGGAACATATTCCGAGTCGGGTGGGAGCATTTTTTTAAGCCATAGCCCATAACCAGGTGTGAGATCAGTTGAAGTTCTACTTCACTGGTTCACCCTCTCTCTTTTGACTCTCCTCTTTCTCTCTCCTTTGACATTTAACCAATCATAAGGCGTGCTGTGCTAGCCTTAAGGATGCTAACAACTCCATTTGTAAATTCTGAGGGCAGAAGCAGAAGAGGGTCTCACTCACTGTTGGGCCGTTGGGGTCGTCAAACGATAGTAATATGATTGTCACAAAGCATTTCCACTTTATCATAATAATAAAAGATGCTATGCAGCTGGCATTGCCAATTAACAAAGAAAAGGACATCACAATCAATGACCGGCTATTTTTCTTATTATTATTTAGACCAATAGAATACAAAATTTACAGCCGGCTAATTGAAAATTTTCTTCGATAATGAAAGCCCTAGTAAAATCCTAGCAAAAGCCCAACAACATGGGCCCAATTTGACCAGACAGCAATCCTGATATAACACTTCTATACGCATGCATGATCCAAATGGCAAATACTTTCAACACAATGAATTATCTGCATCACAAAGGGGAAAACAACAGCTCCGAGGAGAAATCCTCTCTACTGTGAAATCATTGTGAATCCAATTGGTCAAAAAAAGGGGGAAAAAAAAGAAATCATCTTTACACAAAATGTTGAAACTGAGATGGAAATTCGGAATTGAATAACAAAAGCAATACAAATGGACAAGATTGAATTATTGCTGAATTTTGAATGTGACTGAAGCGAGAGTAAGTGGCATTATAGCATCAAATGATATACAATCACAACCATAAAGATATGTCTTTCTTAAGGATCTAGTTCACAGTGTGGAAACCTCACAGAACTAGGGTCTTTTGTCAATAACCAAAATTATGAAAACTTAGAGCGTCAGCTGATATAAGCATACCTGAAACAAATGGAACCATTCACTTTGTATTCTTCCTTCCTGGGAAGTGATAATAATGTTTAAGCAATCCTGATGTGCATTCTCCAGTTTTTAATCACATCAGCTAATATAAAAAGCAAGCCAACTTGGAAAAATAATGCCATATGTAGTATAAGAGATTGAATATTTTAGCAGCCGCCCTTGTAATTTTCAATCAAGACAAATGTGTCTTATTGCGTCCATAATCTATGATCTCCCTCGACTCCTTGCCTTGTTAGGTGTCATTGGTTTGTTGTCTACAAACATTGGGAACCCTACCAATTGGAGAGACTCACTATCATGCAACTGTAAGGCAAATATGACATGCTTCTGGTGAAAATACATGATGGCACAAAAAAATGACATAAATCAACACGATCATGTCTTATTCAGTTGGCAACTGCTTTGCAAGGGTGTGAAGGAATTGGAATAGGGACTTTTTTGCACCAAGTAGCACCACGTCTTCTTCTTCCTTGATAATGGCTTGATGGTCTTGAATTGAGTGCACTTTCCGTACAAGTTTACGCAACTCCTGTTGAAGGATGCTACTATAAGAAACAACAAGAATAAAAACTATGCAGGTGACAATTTAAGCAACCATGCAGGTGATACATCATAGTTTAGAAACTTTGAGTCAGATAATTTTGTCTCAAAACAGGAAAACTCAGATGTCTCAAGACTCAGCTTAGGATATGCTGCACTGTTTGATAGCTCGAAAGCACAAAAGCATCAAAAAGCCAGACAGAGATAGCTTCTACAATAGTTAGTATGACTAGCATTTCAATTTAACCATGGTTATCATGCAACCTTTGAATATCAAGAAATGATACAGTTTATGCACTTCAATTTATTCACAAGATACAGTGTAATGTGGATCAACTCCAAATTTGCAGAAGTTGATATTAAGGTGACATGCACAGGAGGAAAAAGAAAAACAGTCTGGAAATAGAGCATGCATCCCTCCACAACTATCTAATACCAAATGACCAACATTGGAGGAAGCATGCAAAACATTTTTTTTTTTTTTCCTGATAGGTAGCATGCAAAACATAGAACAGGCAATTAGGATAATGCTGTGCAAAGCAAACTATTACAGCCATATATCCTATATCATGGCCAGGTTGAACCTGGGCCTAAAGATTGAGACTCTGAGGCCCAACCAAGCCTATCCACTGAAAATATTCAAGTGAAAGCTGCCACCGACACCTTCAGGAAGGATAGCCTTGTCATCATATTTTGTATTTTATTTAATGCATAATTTAAGATCTTAAACTTTGGTTATCAAGTTAAAGCAAAAACATTGGTTACCAAGTTAAAGTAAAAAAGAAATCTGGAGGATCATAATTATATTCCAAACCAGACCCAACACTTATCTGAAGTGGATGTTACCAAAACTAGTTACTTTACTTTTTGACAGTTTCATTTGAGTTACCAGTAATTCAATTATTGTGGGGTACAGTTGTCCCATATGTTGCCTTCGCAATCATTCCTAAGGGAAAGACGAAGGCATCTGAGTAAAACCAGTGATTTTCAATGGAAAGTACATTATACAAATAATTAATGGTGGACTAGAGTTTGAGATAATATGGTAATTCCAGATAGACAAATGGACTATAAAGATTAGTATTGCACAGTGAACAACAACAAATAGTGCAATTGACAGCAGAAATGTAAATTTTGATTATATGTTATCACATAAATAAAGAATGCTACATAATGTTTTGGATGGCAGAAGTAGTTGGCAAAGAGACCAAAAAAGTTAAAGAGTAAATTTGGATAATCTAGTTGTCTTAAATAACAAAGTTGATTGTAGAAGCAAACAGCATGCTAATAAAGAAACTAAACAGGGTTTATAAGGCAAAAGTAGACATGCGAGATGTGGAAAGAAACTATGGCAGGGGAAAAAGTTATAAACTTATTGTGAGAAATTTTTTACACAGTTCCTATAGAGAATTTATAATGTCTAAAATTAATAGAATATACATCAATACTGCATGCATAGAACAAATATATACAGTTCAAGAGGTAGGTAGCAATGCCTTGTATTATTTCATTGTCCTTTGGCATTTTCTCACTCTGCTTCCAATAAGATTCCATAAGCAACTTGCTGTTACCTCTTATATCTCTCATACTGTAATGCCTTTTTCCCCTACATTATAATTTTTCCCAACATGGAAAAAGTCAATGACAAGTTTTAGGAGAAGTACTGCCATTCATTCAGCAGTTCAGATGTCAACTTCACATTCTAACTACTCTTCTCTTCCTTTTTTGTTATTTCATTTTTTACTTTTGTTTTTTTTTCACACAACCATATGATATTTAAAGAACCTATTTAAGAGGATGATTAAAGGAAAAAACCAAAACAAGGATAAATCAGTTGCCTGAAGTTCTGTTGGACACAAGAGTTCATGTCAAGAGAGTACAAGAACAATCCCATATGCATGTGCATGATGTGACTCTCCTCATGAAAGTAATCATGCCATCACCAGGGGTTACCAAAGCAAATAAACAAACTTCAAATGATTTTAGAAAAAACAATGTTGATTGTATTGAAGACCAAGATAAGACAAGATTAGGAACTTAAATTTGATGACATTTGAAAAAAACAAGTGCTGGGAGATAAAATAAAAAATGAAGGGAGGACATCGGAAAATAATGCTTCCAGTTGGGCCAAAGGACTCATGGAGCCAAAAGACGAAAAAAAGGCAACTGGATTCAAAGAATCTGGCAACTAATTTATAAACCCTAAATCACAGAAAGCAGTGCTACTATAATGGCTGTCAATGTTTATTGGTATCCTACGTTGTGTGACTTCACGAGTGCAAATTGATGGCAATTATTATTGGGATTGATGTTAATAAAGTGTGAAACCCTTTTAGCTCGAAATGTTTGTCGGTTTATGAGGTAAAACCTCACCTCCCTAACCAGAGAGAGGAAGTCATCTAACTCTGAACTCTTAAACAAGAAATGCAACTGTTCAATACAACAACAGCATATAAGTTATAACTACTGAAAAGCACAAAATGAATGGAGAGAAGAAACTGATACAACCCATCTTTCATAATCTTTTTTCTCAGGGAGTGGTCATGCACCAACAAAAAAGTCTCATATTTCAGGCAGTAAACATACCTGACGATCAAACTCAACACTGTGAACTGAATAAACTTCATTGGTAACATCAATGTCCTTATTGATTAGCCCGTCAGACCATCTGGTTGCTATGTCAATGTAGGTATTAGATTCCTATGAACGAAATAAGACCAATCAGGTCCTCAGAGACAAAAATTGAATAAACTTTACTAGTTTTTTATCAGAACATGAAAGGGGGAAGAGAGATCTCTCTTCCATTAGAATTAGTCGATAGAAGGTGTCTAAAATTCCTAATTTGGTTCAATCGATGATTTCATCGTAATTCCTTTTAGTAGAGGATAATGCATAGGGGACCTTTTCCTTTATTTATTTATTTATTGCTGAAGAAATAGGTTTTCTTGTTGAAGAAAGAATTGTGAAAAATTATAAGATGGAGATGGACTTGTAAGGCTGCATTGGGTTAGAGATATATGGAAGAGACGAGAGACACTTGATGGAACAAGACAACATGGGATGTTCTAGGGTTCATGTTTAGGATGGAGATACTATAAGTAGAGAAATATGAGATTGTTTTGAGCCTTGGTTTTGTATCTATTTTCTCTTAAATCTACAATATTCTCTATATTATAATGGATTAATTCTCCTTCACCATCGGATGTTGGCATGTTCTCAACCACATTAAATTTTGTGTTTCTTTGTGATTAGATTTTGTTTATTATTATTGCACCACTTATGAGTTCAAAGCTTTACACAACAAATTAGAGAATTTTGGAACAGCCTAGGTTGGAGAATACATTAGAAGTCTTGGAGGACAATTCTTGCAAAACTGAAGTGAAGAGTTCCAAGCCGAGATAAGAAAGCATGAGAAAATTTGAGATGGATTTCATCCAATTCTTACACATGGTGAGATTTGAACTGTATAATTAGAATATAAAAACAGTACAAGCAACTCAAGACAAACAAATCGTAAAAGGAATTTTGACTGAAGGTGAAATTTATTGTTCTCTTATCATGTGATGCATGGGCCATGTACTAAGTTGATCCATAATAAATGTGACTCCTATACACTTCTTGAATTGTAAAAGGTGGAAAATTGAGATCTAGGAGAACCTTTTATCTCAATTGACATCTACTTTAGAAATAGGTTTCCATCTTCCATAGGGAAAAATGTTAGGAATATCCTTATAAATATCTTGTATTTTGGAGGGGAAAAGTTGTAAAACTGAAATGGGCCCATAGAGTATATTCTGGGTCTGTAAAGGTGTGAGGAAGAGATAAGAGACAATCGGGCTTAGGTTTATAGATACAAGAAGGAAACATGAATTTATTTTGGACTTAGGCTTTGAATTTGTTTTTGTGTTTTCTTTGTAATGTGCCCTCTGGTATAACAGTTTGATTCTCTCTTATCTCAGGATTTAAGCATGTCATCCATATTAAACTTTGTGTTCCTTTGTATGTGAATTTGCTCTATCTTTATTATTATTGCACAACTTGTGATTCCATAGTTTCCACTGCTACAACATTGTTGTCAAAATTTAGAAGCCTTTCTTAATATCTCCATGGACCACCCCTAAGGTTATGATTTTCAAATAGACAACTACCCTCAATAAAAAAAAGTTCATTATATTCTCCTAACATTAAACAAAATAAAATTCAAATGTATAGTATATGAATGAGGAAGGCTTGCACTGTTCATGCAATGGAAGAAAGGAGAAGTAACAGTCGAAAAAATGAGATTACACTCTGGATCTCCCAAATTTAAAATGAACCAAAACCGAACCACCAATAAACTGCTAACAAGTTATCGATGTAACCTCCAAGCAGCACTTTTACTAATGATTAACAGACAGTTATAGATAAAGTGACTATAGTGTACCTCATCTTCCTCCTCATAATCTTCTTCGTCTTCTTCATCTTCCTCGTCATCATCCTTAACAACGCTTGTATCTAGACCAGATAAAGCCTGCAGCCTACTCTGGTCACCGTCTTTTGAAGCCAGGATCAAAGCATCCATCAATTCAGGTTGCACTCCCCTAAGCAGTCTTCCTAACATGCATTGATGATACAATTAATACTACATTGCATGTAAACTCACTGAAGATGTATAAAAATTCATATTATGCCTACCATTTCGGTTCCCAATGATTAATCATTGTATAGCCTATAGCCAACACCAGGGACACATATGAAATAAATTCATTTCAGATGCAATAGGAATCACAATGGGATGGTTCCATTACCTATATAATTGAACTGTCTCCGCTTTCCTTCACGAACGTCAGGCCCTAGTCTCTGTCACATTTATACGAACAATTAACAGCCAAAATACTCTTTTACAAACTTAAAAAAAGAAGATAACAAACTACATTCACAACACCTTGACCAACATGAGAGCATCGAAGACTTCTCTCTCAAGCGAAGCCACTCTGAAAGAACATATAAAGGTCCAGTTTTCAAGTTCTTTACT
Source organism: Vitis rotundifolia (assembly GCA_030254885.1). NCBI lineage: Eukaryota > Viridiplantae > Streptophyta > Magnoliopsida > Vitales > Vitaceae > Vitis > Vitis rotundifolia. Next base: position 11,848,092 of record CM058168.1, on the reverse strand, counting down.
CGTAATTTTCAAGATTACATCGACTTGTTCGAAAAAAATATGCATTGAATACCTAAGAATTCGTTTGATTTGAGGGGTAGAGAAGGCGGCGAGTTCCATCCCCCAACGGACGGCGCGCCGAGCTTCCCGCTTCTTTTCGTTGCGGCTCCTTTTGGCATCGGAATCCTGCTCGCCGCCGGTTTCTTGGAGATGAGACGGCGCCGGACCGTTCGGCAATCTGAGACCGTACGACCGGAAATGGCGGTTGCTATGAAGAGATGGAGGTTTGGTAAATAAGAGAAGGTGGGAGATGGCTTTGGTGGAGAAGAGTGAAGGGGAGGAGAGAGAATGATGGAGTGTCGGGGGAGAGATGCAGTGGTACTGCAATCTTGGCCACTGCCTCAGGGGGCGTATCAGCTGATGAGCCATTCTCTTCCTCTCCCCACACCGCCTCAGCTAATTAAACCCAAATCGGCCCATGCTTAACAGGCCAGGTAGGGTTTTGGACCACCTTTGGCCCAAACTCGACTTTCCAGGCTTCTATACATGTGTGAAAATTTCATATTTTTTAGGATATTTATTTAGAAAATAATAAATAAAACTTGTCATCTATTCATAAATTAAATACAAATCTGAGTTTTTTTTTTTCTCAAATGTTGACATTATTTTAACAATAATGGTTTGAAGGTTTGACAGTCAATGTGATTTAGGCTCGGCCCAAACTCAGTCCAGGCCTATCCTCCGCTGTTCCTGAGCTGAACAACTTTTATGGGCTGAAATCTTGAGTGGATGATCCATTCTTTAGGCGGACTGGATTATTCTCGATCCGTGCTAGTCCAGAGATAATGGACCAGTCATTCTTCGGCTCAGTGGGTTATATGATCTTCCTTGTTCAGGAACCAGAAGTTGCCATAACATTGGAAACATCTCTATGCAGAATGCCAGAATCTGATCATATTTTCATGAGCTTGAATTCATTTTGCAACTTATTTTATCATCCTTGTCCTCCTCATGTCAAACAAAATAATACAATTGCCAAATGGAGAAAAAAAAAATTTAAGCAAATCAAGAGAAGTTCACCTATCCCCACTACAGGAAGAAATCAATCATACAACAGTGAATATTCTTCAGTAAATAGATGTTTGTAAACCCCCTATGCAACTGATATCAATAGACTTCAACATTCCACTTCTCGCTCTTCTTCAATTGCCTTTTGTATTCGGTCCAATCAATACCTGAAAACCAGGAAGGAGAAGAGAGCAGTTGCAATATGATTAGTAATTTATCCAGAAAAATCAGAATCAGCTTTTGCATGGATATATTTACCATCTCTAGCAGCCAAAGACACCATTATGTCATCAATTCCCTTCTCCATTCCCTTCAGCCCACACATATACACATAGGTATTATCCTTTTTAAGTAACTCCCATAGCTCCTCTGCATATTGGGCCATCCGGGTTTGAATGTACATTTTCTCGCCCTTGTCATTTGTTTGCTCTCTGCTGACAGCATAGTCAACCCTAAAGTTTTCTGGGGCCTTCTCCTTCATCTTCTCAAACTCCTGTTTCAAGAATAAAATACATTACGTAAAATATTTAATACATGGAAGTCTAGCACCAAAAAGGGGAGTGAAGACCAGGAAAATGTAAGAAGATATCTCACGTCCTTGTACAGCAGGGAGCTAGTTGTTGGGACACCCAAGAAGAGCCAAGCCAACCCTTTAAACTGCATGACAAGTTGAAACAAGTCTCTAACATGATCACAAGATTCACAATTCAGTGCTTTGATACATAATCTATGGATATCTCATCTACCTTGTAGTCTTCATGTTTCTCGAAGAACATTTTCCACAAGAATGAGCGAAAAGGAGCAATGCCAGTACCAGTTCCAAGCTGCAAGATGATTGCTTTCAATACTTTCTCAAAGAAACAGTTGACACAACAGAAGATCGTTGGTGACACTGAAGCAGAACTTACCATTATGACAGTGGCATTTGGATCTTTTGGCATAAGCATTTCTTTCCCAACTGGTCCTGTGATTTTGACATCAGCCCCAGGCTTCAAGTCACCTGAAACAAAAGGATCAGAGTTGCTAGGACGATAATCAAAGCATTCCTAAACTCGGCCCCATCGTAGCACCGATCCTGATAGAGCTGATTCTATACAAACAACTGTCACAGGTTCCATTTGTTTCTATGGAAGCCTTTGTCTAAAGAAAAGGCTAAATTTTGAGGGGAGGACAAAAGTTTAATTGGAACCTTTCACATGATATAGATGTCCTCAACTATATATCGGATAAATTTTCTTTTAATTATGAGAGGAAGTAAAGTGGCTCTTGTGACTGTTGCAATCAATCCAATGCTTTTGGCTAACAAACGCTCGCTGAAGAACTCAAAAGGAATAGTCTTGATTTATTTAGTTCTTTTATAAAATGGAAATTGTAGAAACTAAGACTCCATAATCTAACAGGAAATAGAATATAGTATGATTATATGGACATTGTGGGGTGAAGAATGAATGCATCTTGGTTAAGGTAATGTGCTATCCAACTAGTATAGAATTACATACATCCACTGCTGATATTAAGCTAGATCATGTGCATCACAAGGCAAAGCCAGCAGAAAACAGGGTAGCAATTGAAAATACGGAGAAACAATTCAACTGATGAAGTGAAGTGGCTTACAACTTAGGACCTGCATATTGTATTAGTAATGTTTAAGAAGGGATACCAATTTTCTACTCAACAATGTGCCGATTTTCATGTGCTCCTAGAAAGTAGTGAGATGGGGGAGAGTGGGGGTGGGCTAAGAAAATACCAAAATATCAAATGCATTGTTAGAAAAACTAAACTGAAAGAATCAAGTGTTCTCAGAGACTTACACAAGAAATTTGAGCAAACTCCCTTAACTATCTCTCCTTGGTCATTGGTGTAGACAAGCCTTTTTACACACAATGAAACCTGCCAAAACGCACTTACCCAGGTCAATTCAAATGACAAGGATGATTGCTCAGCATATTCATAACAACGGCAGGTTCCCAAACATAGAATGTCCAAAAAGGCAGCATGAGGTTTGAATGATTCAGGAGCTTCTAACAAAAGGAAATGATAAAGTAGAAAAATGCGCAATTTTATGAACAAATCCTTACAGTTTTTGAGTCCCCAAAGTCTCCAAGAGCACTACTGGCAATAGAGTAGAGTCTAAGCTTGTGGGGTTTCCCATTCTTGTCTATACCATCCGGAATCACACCAATAGATTGTCCCTCTCTATATGGGACTTCCCCTGTTTTGTCAGATTATCCAACCCCAACAATCAAATGCAAGAATAATCCCATAATTTATTCACAAGTACTAAAAAATTGTAAAAGAAAAAAGAAAAAAAAAAATCCTTCAATTATCAAGAGAGAGGCATGGTAAAGAAGCTGACCCTCAGTGGTGAATACCATGTGCCAGGTCTCTCCTGGAGCATCGTCTCCAGTAATCTTGGTGTTGAGGAGGCATCTTCCGATGTAAGGATCCTTGGGTCTGAACTTGTTAACAACAACACCCTCATCGTTTTTCTTAGAAACCTTCTCTACTTTTGCAGGAGCCTCTGTAGTGACCTGAGCTTTAATGGTAACTACTTTCCGGCCAACACAGACATTTCTCGAGTACAAGAAACACTGCAGAAACAAAACTCATGTCGTAAGCTCCAGAAGAAACAAAACAAAAACAAAAACCCAGAGAAGAACATCAAATTCTCATCAATATTTAAACATGCCTTATTGAAGTTAATTCTTTCTGGGGAGACTATTATGTGGTTTCTGATGGGCAGAGAAGATGACTTCGATGATGGAAGAGAGACTGCAGCATTGACAGCGGTAGCCATGATTTTTTGGCGAAGAAAATGAGAGAGAGCAGAATTTCTGTGGGGTTGTGAGGATCGGAAGAAGAAGAAGAAGAAGAAGAAGAATTATTAAGAAGAAAGAAACAAAAGGTGAAAAATGACAAAAACATTTTTGAGTGGATTATAGAATGGGTGGAGAAGATTGGTGGACTAGCACATCGGTGGTTAAGGTTGGAGAGCTTCAGATTCTGTGAAGATAAGTCTCTTTTTGTAAATCCATGCATCTCACCATCTTTTCTTATTTCTAAACAAACTGGTAAATAAAACCTGTCATGGAGGGATGCTATTTTATTTTTAGTTAAAATTTTAATACAAAAAATTATATATATTTATTTATATGAAAAACCCTCACAATAATTGTAGAGATAAAAAACACGGGAAACCTCTAATTTAATAATCTAGCATATGATATATATTAAAATCCACGTAACACCTCTAATACTATTTGTCTCAATTTCCAAAAGGATGCAAGTCTTTCCAACAAGTCAAAATTCAACACAATAAATTCTTAAGTTAAGATTTGATCTTTCTAAGCATTCAACCCAAAAACATGTTTAGGTAGAGTATAGGGTTAGAGCCTAATTAGAAACAAAATTTTCTTAAAAAATAATTTTTCAATTTTTCAAAAATTAATTTTCATTAAAAAATAAAATATCAACTTTCTAAAATTTAATTAATTAAGAAAAGAATTTTCTTAAAAAATAAAATCTCAAAATTGTCCAAAAAAAATAATAATAAAAATATTTTAGCTCAATTTTAAAACTTTTGATTCAATCCTACCTTATTAAAAAAACTAAATTCTCATTGACAAACTTTTTAAGACTTACCTATAATAATTCCATCGAAAGAATAACAACCTTAAAATTTCAATGAAAAATAAGTTATTATATAAAAAGGTTTTTATGTTAGAACGAAAAAGAATAAAATTGTCTATACATAAAAGTATCATAGCAATATATATATATATATATATATATATACCTTAAAATTTTTGAATTTTTTTTAATATCTTAATTTTTAAAACTTATTATATTTTTAATGTAAACTTGTAAGAGTTTTTATATTTTATATAAAAAGAAATTCTATTTTTTAAAATAAAAAAATGGTAAATATATCCAAATGTGCACAAAAAGTTATACTACTATTAAAAAAAGGAAAAAAAATTAATATAAATTCTAAAAGGATATTTATAACTCAAATTAATGATAACTTATAAAAATATTTATAATTTATCAAACTATTATTTTCATTAATTAACCGTAAAATATATAATTAATATTTATTAAATACATCAACATATGATATATTATTACTATCCTCTATTTTAATATTTTTAGTATTTATTATTATTTTTTTAGTTTTTGAAATTTATCAAATTGGGAATCTAAGTGCAATATTGTATAAAAATAAAAATAATGTGTTCTAATATTTTGATATAAGTACAGTTAATATTTTAATTATTAACTCATATTTATTTGTTATCTTGACATCCTATAAAAATTAAATAATATTAAGTCCAAAAAATTAGACAAAATAATTTTTTTTTTTTTAAACAATGTTTTAAAATTTTTTGAATTACGCCTACAACTTCATAGAGAAGAAGCGAAAAAAATTATTTTTATATTTAAATTTTCAAATTAAACTTTATTCTCGCAAATAATTAATCACTCTTTTACGAATTGTTTTTAAAAATTGCTATCCATTGCCTTGAATTTTTTACGACTTTCATGTGTGGTATAGATTACTTTCACTGGAAGCCCACGTTGGTTGTTGTATTGTATGCCATCACGAGGGCTTTCTCCGAAGAGCCTCTTGGGTTTCTCGGTTGGACCGCCTGGGTCTTTTTGGGCCTCTTTAACCAAATATGGGTGTCTAAGGATGGCCCAATGACTATACAAGTTCGAAGATCCAGCAGCGTCACCGATGGGCTTGGGCTTGGAAATTATGAAACCAGTGGAAGAGCAAATACTGAAATAGCGCACAGAAATTTTGTGCTTTAGAAATGAAAAATTACATGATTGTTAGGGGTGAAGAGAAATAGCACATAAAAAGGATGATGGATAAGAATCACACTTTTATAAAAATTAGTTAAAAATTAAATTTATTTAGTTTTATAATAAATTTCTCTTTTTTAGAAAAATAAGCACCGAAAAATGACATAAATTTATTTTCAATGTGATTCAAAAATTAAAATTTTTTTTTTTAAAAAAATGATGCTCTTTGTGTAATCAATTCATATTAAAAAAAATTACATAAATAAATGTTTTATTTTAATTCATTTAATAGTGATTTTAGGATATATTTTTAAGGTAAAAAGTATTTTTTTTTTTTTTAAATAAGTGTTTTGCAAAATTTAAGAAATACTTTTTAAAACCTGAAAAATACTTTTTATGAAAAAACACTTTTAAAAAAATATTTTCAATAAGAAAACTTCAAATAAAAGTACTGTCAAACACATTCTTACATTAAGTAGTTAGAACTCGTTTAATAATGATTTTAGGAAGCGTTTTTATCTTAAAAAGTGTTTCCAAAAATAAGAGTTTGGCAAAAAGTTATGAAACATTTTTAAAAATCTAAAAAATCACTTATAATGTTTCTTAAAAAAGTACTTATAGAAAAAACACTTCTATTAAAAAAGAGTAAAAAACACTACCAAACACGTAATCTTTAGTCTCAATTATTTCTCTTAATGCATAAAATGATTTACCATCAATAGTATATCAAATGTTAATAATTATATTGGGCTTAGTGGGATCCTTGCATCCGTCCATCATAGATCCCTCTCCGTCTTAGTATCATATGAGGAAAAGCTATTCGAACATCATTAATTATCATTTTATGGGCATTAATTACCAAAGAATTAAGTGTTATATTGTTACATCAAGGTTACTCAAACACTTGACTTTAAGTCGAGAAGCCGTTATTTATAAAGCAAATTATTGGCATTTAAAGTAATTAAAATTATCAGTGAAGATAAATAGTCATTGGGTATCAAAACCCGAGTATGAATAAAGCTCCCTAAAAAAGTCATAATTCCGTTTTTCCAAAAGTTAACTTAAACTTCGAAGGGGCACACTCGAAAAGACCATCTGAACATATCTTATTACAAATACAATCGTCAATCGCTCGAAAGAAGCTAATCGGAAAAGACATTGTTGGTCATAAACCAACAGGTTGTGCTACATCACTATCCATTACAACAATTAATCTCTTATCAATTAGAGTTATTGATAACTAAAGTTTGAAAATAATTATGATAGAATAAAATAAAAATTATAACAAGCAAATAAGATACCCCCAATTTATTATTTTTAATTTTATAATATAACAAACAAATTAGATTACATTTAAGAAAATATTGCCAAATCCATTCTAAGGAATTTAATAATTTTCATTTTTTAAAAATAGATGAAAAATAAATAATAAGTTATAAAATAACATGTTATACCATTAAGGAGAGAAATTAGTCAAATTCTTAATCCATATATCATAACATTGGTTAAAAAAGTAATTATTTATTATTTATAAATAATAAAATTAAATAATATTCCTAATAAAATTATAACCAATATTATTATCACTAATATCTTTCAATATTTTTTTCCAATTATTCAATTCTCAATTTGTATAGAAGTCTCATTCCCAAATTCAAATCTAACTTTTTTATTTATTTAAATTAAGATGTTTAGTAAAACTTAATACTTTTTATTTAATGACTTAAATTGACTTTAAGTTAAATTATAATTAAGTTGTTGACTTAAAATATATTATTTAATTCTTGATATAAGTATTAAGGTTGCTTGATAAAATTAACTTAAAATTTATTTTAAATCATCAAATTAACATATTTATTCTCATAAATTATAATTAAAGTAAAGAAATCAAGTTGTAATGTAATAAAAGAGATCGTGAAGGTAACTAAAACAAATTAAAATAAATAAATAAATAAAATAGAGATATAAACTTAAAAATAAATTGATTATTTTTACTTATTACTTAAAATTATTTTTTATTTTAAATCATATCATTAAATTATTTTATTAAATATATTTAATTTATTTAATAACTTAAATTAAATTATTAAATACTTGCTAAATCTATCAACAACCCATTTGTTTTATTTATTTACACAAAAGGTTGTAATTATTATTATTATTTTTTTCTCACTTATGTTAGTATTTTTCCGTTGTGTCCCTTTCACTGGGTGTTGGTTCTTTCCTCAGTCGCGGGACAACGTCAAGTCTTCGCCATGACATAAAAGAAAGATGAAGCCAATAAAACATCTCCCCTTTATCCTAGGGAAGAGGGCCCTTTATCTCTCCACGGGAAAGTTAAACAATTGGCTTTGTATCCTGATTGTATATTATAGATCTTTGAATTCGACATCTAGATTTTAGCAATTTTCATGTATTAAATTTACCTTCTAATTTTATTAAACTTAGATTCAAAATTGTTATACTTACACAGTAATTTGATTAAATTTAGATTTGAAGTTTCAAAAGAATATTTAAGTCATTTACTTTGAAAGGTTGACTATGGAGATTGAAAAAAAAAAAAAAAAAGAAGATAAGTGAAAATAATAAATAAAAAAAATAAAAAATTTGTTTTGATGGAGTGAATGTGTAAATAAAAATAATAAAGAAAAAGATAGGAAAAATACTTGATGAAATTTTAAATAAATAAAAATAAATGTATTCAATCATTTCTCACGAAAGATGGATGAAACTAGAAAAAAAAATTATGAATTTTTTTTTTCATTTTAAAATTATTTAATATTTATATAATATAGGAAAATAAGTTAAATAAATATAAAGAAATATATAAAATTAACTTTAAATCTATTTTTTTTACTTTTCTTCACTTTATTTTTTCTTCTATTTTTACTCTTTATTTTTTTCTCTCATATTTTACTCTAATTTTCGGTGAACCAAGAAAAGTTAAAAAATATGCCTCAAACCACTTTCTAATTTCCTCTTCTATGCTAAGACTCCCACGCTAAAAAAAAAAAAAAAATAGAGACCAACTTTGACAACATCTCTTTAAATTTGGATGTGGTTAAATTCTTTGTAAATATATATATCAAGTTATAAATAAGATGTATAAAAATTATATTAGTTTATAGATTTTTTTGGAGGAAGGTGATGATCAATTTCAATATGCTTTGATCACTAATGAAAAAAAAGGGGATTTGGAGCAAATATTTATAAGAGATCGAGTATTGCAAAATCATTTAGTTAGCCTTGAAACATGAAAGTTTAAATCCTTCAACAAGGCTCTAAGCCAAATAATTTCACTAGTTGTAGCCATACCACAATATTTAGCTTTTGCATTGAACTTGACAACTAGATATTATTTGTTATTCTTTTATATGACTACATTAACTTGAACAAAAGTGAAATCTAATGTAGGCAGAGAAGAATCTGCAAAGCTTCTTTATAGCTGATTTATTATGAGAATTGAACAACTTACCTTGTTTACCAAGCCTGTGGGAATCTATATAATGCCTTATTTAATTTTCATGTAATCTAGGCTTGTATTCCTTTGGATGACTATAAGATATGCTCACATAAATTGGAAAAAATACTAGCACCCGTAAAATATTCATCTTTATAATGTGAGTAAAGGTGTTAATAATCTTTTTCGTATGTCTAAGTAAATCCTCTACGATTAATCTAATCTCGAGTCTTTCCTTACTCTTATCACTTTTGTACTCTATTTTGTATATTTAATGACGATCAATAATTTTCTTTTCAAGGTGATAGTTTAATAATGCTTTATGTGTTTTTATCATCTAATGATTGAAGCTCTTCTTACATAACCCCTTCCAAATTAAATTAGAATTAGCTTTTCTAAAAAATTTAGGCTCTTGATTCCTAGAAATGCCATAAGAAAAGCTCAACGATAAGAGGTTACATTATCATCCACGAAGTGACATAAGATGCCATCCACGAAGATAACAAAATATTTATATTTTCCGTCCTAAGAATCAATAGGCGCAGGACTCTGTTAAGGAATAAGTGAATCAAGAAGAAAAGAAATGATGAAAGGTGAAAAGAAGAAATGATGAAAAAGGCAACATTAGAGTTTTCATTTCTCTGTATGTGCCTGTACCTATACATTTGAGTGGATAGTCGTCAAGATTTGTAACTGATGCAAGTGGATTGCTCTAACAGAATGAGATATAGTGTGTTACAGGTAAGGTGGTTTAGGTGTTACTAAATTGAAGCTAACTGATTGGTTTAGGTGTTACTAAACTGAAGCTAATTGATTGGTTTAGCTGGTACTAAACTAAAGCTAACTAATCTACTCTAACAGTCCCCCTCAAACTCAAGGTGAGCTGGAGTTACACTGAGTTTGTCTCTCGTGCTGAGAAATCGAGCACTAGGCACTGCTTTGGTGAAGATGTCAGCAAGTTATGCTGAAAATGGGAGATGGCATATTTGAACTTGTTTCTGAAGAACCTTTTCCTGAACATAATATAAGTTTATTTCGATATGCTTGGTGCAAGCATGTAGAACTGGATTGGCTGAAAGATAGAAGGTGTTGAGATTGTCACACCAAATGATCGGAATTGTTGTGGAAGTTATATGGAGCTCACTAAGGAGATTTTGCAGCCAAGAAATTCCAGCTACTAATGTGGCTACGCTACGATATTCAGCTTTGGTAGAGGACTTGGAGATGGTATGTTGTTTACAAGAATGCCAAGAGACAAGGTTAGGACCAAGAAAGAGGTAATAGCCTGAAGTGGAATGTCGATCATCGATGTCAGATGCCCAGTCAACATCACAAAAACCTATTATATCAAGATGAGAGGTGGTGTTGCATTTGTGATGAAGGTCATGGTGGAGAGTACTTGCTAAGTATCGAAGTATTCGCTTGACAACCTCCACTGAGCAGTAAGAGACATTTACATGAATTGACAAACGCGATTTATGTTATAAGTGATTTTAGGTCGCGTAATAATAGCATATTGGAAAGCACCAACAATGCTTTGGTAGAGTTGGGTGTCATAAAATGGGTTACTACTAGAGGTTGATAATGTTGAGTTAGAGATCATTGGCGTGGGAGCTGCTTTAGCATAGAACATCTTTGTTTTGGTAAGGAGGTCTGAAATATATTTGGCCTGAGATAAGTGTAATCCAGTAGAGGTGGTTGTTGTTTGGATGTCATAAAAGTAGTCTAGGGCTCCAAGATTTTTGAGAGCAAATTGGTGATTAAGTTGGGTGACTATTTGTTGAATGAAGGACTCACTATTTCCAATAAGGAGGATATCATCGACATAGACAAGGATGTAAGTAGAGGTATGGGGAGTGATGTTAATAAGGAGAGATTGGTCAGATTTTGTGGATATAAAACCAAGAGCAACAAATGCATGATGAAGTTTTTCGAACCAGACTCTAGGGACTTACTTAAGACCATATAGAGACTTGTTGAGTTTGCATACAAAATTTGGTCATAGAGGATCAACAAAGTTAACCGGTTGATGCATGAATATGTCTTCTTGAAGATCTCCATTGAGGAAAGCATTATTGACATCAAGTTATCAAATCTTCCAATTCATATTTAAGTCAATTGTAAGAATAGTTCGGACGGCGGTTGGTTTTACAATTGGGTTAAATGTTTCATTATAGTCAAAACAACCTACTTGATGAAAAGCCCTTTGCAACCAATCGTGCTTTGTATTTGTTGATTGTGTCATCTGGATTTTCTTTGATTTTGAAGACTCATTTGTAGCCAATTGGTTTTCAGTCTATTAGAAGAGGGACAAGGCACCAAGTCTTGTTGCATAAGAGTGCCAAGTATTCATCCGTCATGGCCTTCTTCCAATGACTTATTAAACGAGCTTTTAGTAGCTAAGGATGGAAGTACAGAAGTAATATATGCTTTGGGTTTTATATGCTATTTTTTAACCAAGTAATCATGGGATGGGTGTTAGAAGGTGGTGGAGATGGGAAAGAAGAATTAGTGGGAGAGGTGAGTTGCTGAGGATGAGAAGTATTATTGGTATTGGGGGGTAGTATAGGTGTAGTTGCTGAGGACATAGATAAGGGTTGCAAAACTAGTAATTGAAGGGAAGGTAGTGAAGAAGTGGGAGTAGTAGATATGCCAGATAAAGTGGTAGATTGTTGGTGTGCAAAAGGAAATTCATGTTCATCAAAAAGGACATCTCGAGATATGAGGATTTTACCATTTGGGTTGAGACACTTGTACCCTTTGTGGTTAAGGTTGTAGCCAAGGAAGGTGCAAGGTAGGGATTGATATTGTAGTTTATGTCTACTATGAGGTCGGAGATTAGGGTAGCCTGTGCAGCCAAATACTTTGAGCTGTGAGTAGGAAAGTGTTGTATGAAGCAGAACTTCAAGTGGGGATTTGTTCTTCAAAACTGAGGTGAGCAATCTATTGTTTAGAAATACACAGGTACAAAAGGCTTTATCCCAATATTTGAGGGGAAGAAATGCTTGAGCTAACAAAGTGAGGCCATGTTCAAAAATATGTCGATGTTTACGCTTAGCAATACCGTTTTGTTCATGCGTGTAAGGGCATGAGGTCCTGTGAATTATTCCATTGGAGAGTAAATAATACGTGAATGCCTGATATTCTCTCTCCCGGTCAATTTGCACAACTTTAATCTTGTGACTGAGTTGAAGTTCCATTTGTGCCTTGAAGTTGAGGAAAGCTCGAAGTTGCTTTGAATTTTTGTTTGAGCATATATATCCAGGCAACTGAGAGTTGGCGTCACTAAAATGAATATAATACTTATATCCATTTGACAAAGGTATTGAGGCAGGTCCCCAAAGATTTGAATGGATCAGCTCCAAGGGTGTCGTATAAGAGGTTGTGGAATGAAGGAATGTGAGCTTCTGAATTTTACCCATGCAGCAAGCAGAGCAAACGGTGGATGACTTTTTATTAAGATGTGAAAGATTACATTTGTTGAGTACAAGAGAAACAATTTTTGCAGAAGGATGACCCAATCTATTATGTCATAGGCTGAATGATGAGTGAGCATTTACGGGTGTAGCAACTACTGTTGAAGTCTTTGGAGTGACAGATGTTGTTGTGAAACATGAGAGATTGGAAATCTTTGAGCTTTGAGAACTAGAAAAGGACGACTTCCACTGATGATTGATATTGAGTTGTGTGTTATCAAACACATATAGTCCTCCTTTAAGTTGTCCTTGTAAAAAGAATTGTTTTGGTTGCAAGATCCTTAACAAAGCAGGAATTGGGATGGAATTCAAAAAACACATGATTATCATTAACAAACTTTGAAACACTGAGAAGGTTTTTGGTAATTTCTGGAACATGTAGAAGTTGTTTTAGGGTAAGGAATTTGGATGGAATAACTGGTGATGGGAATGAAATATGTCCAATATCGTGTATAGGGAGACCCTTACCATTTCGCACGAGGACCTATTTTGATGTAGGGAATTGTGACTTGATCATAAGATTGTTGATATCAAGTGTGAGATGGTTTGTTGCTCTAGAATCTCGGTACCAATTAGTGTCATGTGAGACTTCTGGTGTTGAGAGGTGGGTTGTTGCTGCTAATGTTGTTGATGAAGATAGAAATCCTGGTGTTGTCGACGGAAATCCTGAGTAGATGTGTTCAGAGAGTTGTTGTGGAAGGTGGGCTATGTTTCCTTGTGGACGGTTTCCTTGAAGTTGTAAGGGACCAGAAAATGAGTGATCAAATCTATAATAGCATTACATGACTACATGCCCCATTCTACCGCAGAGTTGACATTGAGGTTTATTGTTGCTTCTCTAAAAACCTCTACTTGATCTTCTTCTTCATTGTTGAGATGAGTTCCCACGGTTGTGGTATATTCCATTTCCAAAGAATGCAGATGAGTTCATGCTATAAATTCTATTGTCAAATCTTTGGTTTAAATTTGAGGCTCCATGGAACGTGACTAGGTGGGCTAAATTGGGAGCATAGAATTCATGAATCTTGATGTTTTTCTCGATGCGAGTTTCTTGGGCAAAAAGAAGTGCTTCAATTTCTTCAACTGTATATGGGTTGATTCTTGAGCTTACTGAGATGATGAATGTTTCATATTCGTGAGGTAATCCTTCAAACACTACATCTATATGATCTTTATCAGAAAGATTATGGTCAACTAAAGCCAAGTGATCAACAATATTTCTAATCTTGAGAAGGTAATCGCTTATTAACAAATCACCTTTCTTTGTGTTGTGCAATTGAGTCTTGAACTAGGTTATTTTAGCTCGTACTTGAATGGCAAAATCTTGTTCAAGAGTCTTCCATACCTAAGCTAAAGTATCACAGTTAACCATACATGTTAGAAGGGCATCTAATATGGATGCAAGAATCCATGACATGATGAGTTGGTCTTGTTGCTCCCAATCTTGAAACTTAGGATCGACGAGATCATGATGTTCATCACTCGGAGGCAGGAATTTTGAGGGCAGAATTGTTGATTCAGAAAGAAAATGTTGAAGTTTATGACGTCTGAATGTTGTTAGTATTTGCTTTCGCCATACTAGAAAGTTTTTGTTGTCTAATTTGGATGAGATTGGATGAGGAAAAGATGAAGTTTCAATGGCTTAGGGTAGATTAGGCTCTGATAGCGTGTTAAGAAATAAGAGAATCAAGAAGGAATGAAAGGTGAAAGAAAGAAATGATGAAAAAGGCAGCATTAGAATTTTCATTTGAGTGGTTTTAGTCTTTAAGATTTGTAATTGGTGCAAGTGGGTTGTTTTAACAGAATGATAGAGTGTGTTACAGGTAAGGTGGTTTAGTTGTTACTAAACTGAAGGTAACTTGATTGGTTTAGCTATTACTAACTTCAAGCTAACTGATTTACTCTAACAGGCTCAAATTCATTGCCTCATAATGACTAAGCTCACTGCTCACATGACTCAGAACACATAAATAAATATTTAGGAAAAATCAAATGAATTTGTTTTAGAACTAAATAACAAATATCACAAACATCAGATAATAGAAGGGGAGACTCGAGAAAAAATTTTCTAGAAGGAAAAGACTTGACAAAATTTTTTCTAGAAGGAAAAGACTTGGCAAAATTTTGTTCTGCATCTGTGAAGTCAGAAAGAAATACCAAAAATAATCGGTTCCCATTCCAACGAGAAATGAATTTGTCCAGAAGTCGTGTAGCTGTTGCTAAAGAAACCAAATCACTTTTCCCAAATCTGATGTATGTCTCAGGATCACGAATGGAACAAGTTTTCCGGAATCCCTCTTTACATCGTATGCCCTTCAGGGATTGCGTTTTCCTCAGGGATCACCTTTATCGACGTCTCTGCTTTGGCTGAGCCAGAATCTGTGCATTTTCTATGTTCGCGATCTAGATGCCGGCAGATGCTTTGTACCGCCCTTGAATTGATGAACTTTGGCGGATGCATTGCATCCAATCCTTCTTTAATTTACTCGTTTTCCCTAAATTATCCACCGGAGTTAATACATTTATATCGTTCCAACCAGGACAGAGTGAAAACTGACAAATTTGTAGAAGGGCGAGCGCACGAATTGCTTGTTTGGATATATTAGATTCCAACCAGTCCTCAATATTTATAAAAGAAAAGAGAATCTCAAGAAGAGAAGAAGGATTAAAGAAACAATTTCAATAGCTTCAGGCTGTAAAAAGGCGCCTGTTTACATTTTACAAAAACTTCATACAAGAACCATTCTTTTTATGTACACAAACTCGTACTCCCGAAGTAGTAATATCAATTCTAAGGCTCCTAAGTAAAACACAAAAACAATGCCGATGCCAATTTAGAAATTTCAGATGGCTCGGATCGCTTGGAAATCCTCAATCCTTTAAGAATACCGCCTTTTTAAAACATAATAGGCTTCTTCAATTAGATTGAGTTCTCATGATTTCACGGCGGGGCTACCAACACTGATCTGTCTCCCATCTCAGGCTAGAATGGCCTGAAAATACTGAAGCCGACGAACTCCCCATGGTCGCCGCAGATGCGGACATTGAGAACGGAGAACTCACCGGTCGCCGTCGCCTGAAAAGAGTGCGATCGTAATCGGCGCGTTTCTCCGGATCCGACAGAGTGGCGTAGGCGGCGTGGATCTTGATGAACTCATCCGCTGATGTATCCTTTTGGCTGTTAGCCACGACGTCGGGATGCGAAACTCTGGCTAACCGTCGATACGCCGCCTTGATCTCCTGACACGTGGCGCCCATCTGAATCCCAAGGACGTCGTAGAGTGATGCAGGATTTGCAATGTGTGACATCGTTCTCTCGGCGGTCGCCGTGTAACTGGCGGATACCTTTGGCTGCCGGAATCTGACGCACGTAGGAGGTGAAGCCCGCACGTTGACGGCGACTTTTGGGACAACGAAATGAGAGGAGCTGAAAGACGCTGCTGAAAACATTGGGATCTGCTGTTTCGTTTGAATGGCTGTTATTGCTGCTGAAGGAATGCTGAGTCTGGAGGATTGCAATGAGGAAGCCAATTTATAGACATATTGCGGTTGTAGCTTAACCATGGTTAAGATGGTTGGGTTAAGTGACTAGGCTTATCCATGGATCCATCTAATGCTGACTCAGCGATGAGTAGCAACGCGGCGGTGTATTGCTCCCATGACAATAAAGTTTTGCAGTCTCTGACCCAAACCAGTAAGGTTTTGTCTGGCCTCTTAACCTGTATTTAATTTTTGTACGAGACTTGGAAATTGTGGTCTGAATGGTAGGGTTTTTAAAAACAAACGTACGATGTTTTTTCAAAATAAAATTTTATTCGAGAAATATTCTCAACTTGATTTGATGATTTTTATAAAAACATTTTATTTTTCAGAACATTTATAAAAAATTGAACAAATTTTTTTGTCAAAAAAAATACTAAAAATGTTTTGAATATTAATTTTTTGAAAATATATTTTCATTGTTTTCGGTTTATTTTCACTTGTATTTAAGATTATTTTAAAAATTATTATATAAATAAATATAAAAATAATTAAAATAAATCCCTTCAAATAAAAATTAATTTAAGAAATATTTGAAGATAAAGAAGGTATATTAAAAACATTTTTACTATGTTTAATTTTCCACAAATGTTAAGAAATACAACAAAGAGAAAAAGTATAATAAATAAAAAGTAAAAAAAAAATCAAAATTTGATTTAAAATTAATAAATCATTTTTATATATTACGTTAAATTCATTTAACTTATTTTAATTTTTTAATTTAAAAATATATAAATTTTTCTATTAATTTGTTTTATATATTTTTTTATAATACAACCAAATAAATACAAGAAAATCTCCATTCTTAAATTTTTTTTCCTTAATATCTTACCTAACATAATCTTTAAAGTTTAAACAAATTTTCAAGAAGAGTGATGCTTGTTCTGGTTGTGACAAACGATTTCAGCATCTCCAAATATTACACGTCGATTAATTAATGATTGGCTTGTGCCGATATCCAAATTGAGAATTTGAGAGACCGTCTCAACTCTCAAGGGCTCAAATCTCAACCCTCCAGGACTGATGATTACAGGAGCAGGAGAAGTCATAATGAAATAGGGGAAGGTTGAGTTTTTTGTGGCAAAATTTGAGGGTGGAGGATGGATTGAGGGATTTGTGATACATCCTGAATGTTTAGATGATATTTGAAGTTATGAGCTGTCTACGATCCAAAGGACATCGCCCTTGAAAATGCCCATTTGGGCGCAGATTTCCATGTGCGTCCCATCTTGTAATACCTTTCAAAGAAAAGGTCCGTGCAAATTTAAAAGATAGCCTTACGTTTCTTTGGAATGCCTTAAAAATTTTTGCTTTTCTGTGGATGAAATAATTAATCATTTTAAAGCTAGAGCCAAGAAATACCTCGACAAAGAACTAAGGAAACTTTTTTCTTTTTTTGTTATTCCTATTAGGAGATAAGAATTTCATGTCACCTTATGGTACGGGAGCGTGTGGGGCTAATCCCATGGGTGGCCACTTTTTCATGGACTGCACGTTCACGGGAGTTAGGCCGGCGAGAACCAACTGCCAAGCTGACTTTCCATAACGGCTAACGCCGACTCCTATGTAACCGTTGGTAGGCATTGAAAATCTGAAACGCGACAAACAAATGTGATTAGTTTTAGGTTTACATTACGTTTGATTGATGGATAGAGTAAGATAGGATTTATATATTTTGGGATATTATATTTTTTTAAATAGATATATTTTAGGATATGATTTTAAATTAAATATAACGTCCTTTCATATGTATACTATATTAATATAATATTTTAAAATAATATATTTAATAAAATATATTATATTATATTTAGTTTATGAAATAAATAAAAAATAATCTATAATATATATTAATTTTTTCATAATTAAATAAAATATGCCACATTTAAATATTTTTTATTTAAAAAAATAAAATTTTATTATCTTTAACAATATTTATCATTAAAATATTTAAATTTTACAAATAAATTTTTTTATTTTATGTTATTTAATATATATATATATATATATATATATATAAATCATATCTTAATATTATTTTATAAATATTTTTTATTTTTTATTTTTTAATAGTAAATTTAATTTATAATAATTTTTTTATTTTATAAAATGAATATATTAAAAATAAATAAATGATAAAAATAAATAAATTTTTTATGTATATTTGATTAGTGATGGCATACATGAAAAATTACTGCAAATAAAGGAAAGTAGTGGGAAGACCAGGAACCAAACTGTTGTAGGCCTCAGCTTTGGCAGTTCATCATTGTTTGAAGGAAGTAAAAAAGAAAAACCATGAGGAACTGGAGCCACATATTCAATGAAAATGCAAGAGAGCGTGTTTTGCCGAGTGACTGCATTCGGACTCACTTCTTCGTAAGCAACCGTGTCTTTTACCCTTCCGTCCGTCTTTCTCGATAGTTTAATTGACCGCTGACCTTCACATGAATAAAAAATTATAAAAATAAAAAAGGATGGAGAATCTCAAAGCTCAAAGCTAGGGATAAGGTTGGGGTGGGCCATTGAGAACGGAAAGTTGAGCAGCATTCATGTGGCCACTGAAAGCGCATTCTTATTAACTAAGGTGGGGTCCATTCAATTCTATGGTCTTTAAGGTTGAAGCTGTGGCTCCGCTGTTGGTTTTGGTCGGAACCTTGATTTCCTTTCAATGTCTCAGGCCGCTTGTTTCACAGAATTCTTGATAAATTAGTACGGAAATTTGAGCTGTCACTCTCCAAATCTCGACTGCCTACCCTTGAATCAACGGCTCAGACTGAAAACTCCCACTGTTGGAGAGGTGTCCTTCTGAGGGGGACAGCAGTAGAGAAAAGATGAGTCACCTAATACCAGCCACCTGTTTTGAAGAGAGTCCAACACGTGGCAAGAGCGAATCTTAATTCTGTAGTTGCATCGAGTAGTGTGCGGGACCACTGTGGTCCACGTGGTGTCTGATCCTTTCCTATATATATGTGATATGGATGATCGGTGCTGGTTTTTGTCGACACATGGACATTTGGACATCCCGGGCTTCCCTATGCAGGGGATAAGTTGAAAAAACATTAATTTTCAGTCTCATTTGGACCTTTTAAAAACTAAGCCGCGTTCAGAGCTAAGATAATGGTCGGTGGATCACAGCGACTGAAGCCGATAATAAAGGACGGCAATGTGAGGTAACGAGGACTTACTGAATTCTTTTTTTTTTTTTAAAGCTGTGACGCAGAAACAGGTTCGAAATTGTCCCTTTACAGATCTGTGTCTTAATACAGAGTGATCTGTGGTGCATTTTACACTGATTTTTTTTTTCCTTTGTCGGTTTGTTTTTGTCTTTGCTGTAAAAGCAAACTTGCATCAATTCCCATGATGTGACAACAAAACAGTGATTAAAATAGCCGGAGGGCAACCAGTAGGCAAGCTTACCCTTTATGACACTAAATAAAATTTTAAAGAATAAATTAATTATAATTATTTTATAATTAAATGAAAAAAATTATTTATTTAATTATCAAAAATATAAAATTTATCATAATAATATTTTCATAATATTTTTTATCATTAATATATTAATTAAATATTAAAAATTATACATATATCATTATTTATTTTATATTATTTAATATAATTAAATTAAATGGGTTATAAATTTAATTTTAATATTAAACATATTTTTTAATTAAATATATTATAATCAAATATCACAATATTATATCGAATAATATTTGATATAATTTAATAATAAATATACACTTATAAAATGCATATATTTTTATCCGCACATATAATATTATTATCAAATATAATAAATTATATCATATATGTATCAATTTTTTCAACAAAACAACTTTAAAATATATATTATACTTTTAATTTAATTTTAAGAGTTTTTTCTTATATTTTTATAATTTTTAATCAATTTTAGGTCTATTGATATTTTGTATCAAAATATTCGTCGATATATTTCTGATATATCGGTAAAATAGAAGTACCAATAATATATCCGTAAAATAGAAATATCGATATATTCGTAATTATCGATATTTTTATCCTTATAATAAAATAATTGATTCATCATTGCATATTCAAACATGTATAACTATGATAATATTACCTTATTCAATAGTTTGTATATTATCTTATCTATTTGTATTTTAATTAAATAATTAAAATTTTATCATATACTTTCTATTATTCAAATTTAAAAATTATTAGTCATCCCCTTTTGTCCAACTCCATGTTCCTTCCATTATGCTTAGGTATTTTTTTTTTATTAATCTTCAAATTCTTTAAATTTGAAAGATATGGTTATTGACTTATTGCTAGATTTTTTTTTTTTTTAATATTTTTGATGAGTTTTTGATTGATTTTCACGTTATCAATTTTTTTTAAAAAAAAAATTGTCCAACATTTTCAATATTTCCTTTTTTTTTTTTTTCTAATGTTTTTTACATTTCTATCCAACATTTCCAATATTCATCGATATTTTTGGATTTTTGGATTTTTTAATCTTTTATTAGAATTAAAGTGCAAGAACCTCAATTGGTCCTTAACCCATTGAGGTTTGCCCTCCAATTATTTAAGACAATACTAACCATCTACCTAAATTCACCCTCAATTGATTGACCACTTAGTAGACCTATTCACCCAAATTTCCCAAATTTTTTATTTTTGTTTATTTGTTTATTTTTATTTTTTGCAAGTTTTATGTCACACCCTAAGACCCACTCCAAGGGCGTGACGATCATTTCACACTTCAAACCCAAAGGCTCAAAGTGAAAACAATACAAACAATCATATTGTAAGTGGAAGTAACCAATTACCAAATACATATTCAGAGTAGCGAAATAAAATTCTAAAATCTTCAAAACTTAACTTTAAAATTAAGCATTCATCAACCAAAATTCATTATCTAAATAGATTGTAAACTCAAATGAATCAAGTGCTAACAAATTTTCATAATCTCCAAATCTCAACTTCAAACTATCATAAAAAAATTTGTAAGTTCAAATCTAAATAACCTCCAAAAACCAAATAATCCAAATGAACATAAACTTATAAGCCAACAATGTCCAAAATAATATCCTAAGCAAAATCCTAATGATAACCATTCCCCAACCTAGTCATCACTCCTTACCCGAATTAAGGGTGCCTGAAAAGTAATCAATAAATAGGAATGAGCTCAAAGGCCAATAAGGAACATTAATGCAGTCCATGGATCAAATATTTCAAGTTCACTTGCAAAATAAGAGATATTATAACTAATTATTTTCATAAACCTTTGAGTCAATTTTGCCAATACATTCAAAACTTTTAACTATGCACTTTCATTTCTGATTCAAATATTTTCATATCAAATTCAGTCAAAATATTCAAATCATTTATTTACTCTGGTCATCAAACATCAAATGGTGTCCAGTTAGGTGGAACTTTTTAAATAGGTGGCTAGCCTCAAATTGTTCCTTTAAGGTGGACGGAACCAAACACTACTAATACTAATAACCTCTAACCAAACCCCTAGGGACTGAGGTCCAAATCAATTATATTTCCCACCACAAAAATGTAAAGGTCAACTATTATATCCCGTTGACAAGGGCCAAACAAACCAGAGTCAAACACTTATTTCAATTATTCAAATTTGCAAAACATAATATTTCCACATTCTCTGTTGTAAACAAAATATAAGTTCTAACATACTTTTCATGCAAAACGTATTTGATCCATGCATAAAACGAATAATAACTCAAAACGTTTCCAAATGATGTATATAAAAATTTGTTTCTAAAAAAAAAAAAAAAAAAAATTGCATTAATTTCCCTTACTTCAAAAAAAGTCCTCAAAAACTTGTGAGAAAAATAATTCTGAAAAATCTACTTTTCACCTAATATAACATAAGAAAAATAATTATTACTATTTATCTATAATTTAACGAATTTATTCCTTATTTAAATAAATTAATAAATTCCCAATTGTTTCTAATAACACATTACTAATTTAATTAAATTACAATTTTATTTCATTATAAAATTCTATAATTTTTTTTTTTTTTTTTTTTTTACTAAATCTCTCATTCTATTTATTACATTAAACCATTATTACTATTATCTTATTTATTAACCTAAAACTAAATATTATTATTTTATTAATTATCCCTAAAAAAAAAAAAACTTAGGCGTTATATCCTCTCCTCCTTAACAAAAGTTTAGTCCTCTAAACTTGACATACCTGAGTCTTGAAATAATTGAGAATATTTTTCTCTCATCTCTTCTTCTAACTCCCAAGTGACCTCTTAGATACTATGATTGTTCCACTCGACCTTTACCAACTTGACAACAACATGTCGTAGTACCTTATCCATCACATCCACAATTTGAATGAGCACCTCTTCATAGGTCAAATCCTCATAAATTTGAATAAGCTCCAACTCTACAACATGAAAGGGATCATAAATATATTTCCTCAAAGTCAAAACATGGAATACATTATGAATCTTAAATAGACTTGGGGGCAAGGTTACTTTATAAGCCAAAGTGCCTATTCTTTCTAATACCTCAAATGGCCTCACAAAACGAGGACTGAGTTTCCCTTTTCTTCCAAATCTCATTATAGACTTCATAGGTGAAACTTTCAAGAAAACATGATCACCCAACTCAAACTCCAAATCTCATCTGCAATTATCAGCATAGCTTTTCTATTTACTTTGTGTTGTTTTCAATCTTTCTTTAATTAAAGAGACCTTTTCAACAGTCAATTGCACAAGTTCAGACCCCAAAAGTTTCTTCTCTCCAACATCATCCCAACAAACAGGAGATCGACATATCCTACCATATAACGCCTCAAAAAGTGTCATCCCAATGCTAGCTTGAAAGCTATTATTATAGGCAAACTCCACTAGAGGCAAATAATTATCCCAATTACCTTTTAGGTCCAAAGCACAAGCTCTCAACAAATCTTCAAGACCTAAATTACCCTCTCTGATTGACCATTAGTCTGCGGATGAAAAACAGTACTAAAACTCAACTTAGTACCTAATGTTTTTTGTAAACTATGCCAAAATCTAGAAGTGAAACGAGGATCTCTTTCAAAAACTATAGAAACATGTACACCATGCATTCTCACAATCTCCTTAATATAAAGAGAAGCCAAACGATCCATAGAAAAATTGACTTTCATATGTAGAAAATGAGTAGAATTTCTCAATCGATCAACAATCACCCAAATCGCATTATTGCCCCCTAAGGTCCTTGGTAACCCTGTCACAAAATCCATAGTAATATGTTCTCATTTCCACTTGGGAATAGAAAGTGGTTGCAAAAACCCTATTGGTCGTTGATGCTCAGCTTTCACTTGTTGACACACCAAACACTGAGCCACAAATTGCGTAATATCTCGCTTCATACTTGACCACTAATAATTCTATCTCAAATCTTTGTACATCTTTGTCCCTCCTGGGTAGACCGCAAGCCTAGAACAATGAGCTTCCTCCAAAAGCTTCCTCCTTAAGTCTCCATTATTTGGGACACAAAGTCTAGTCCTAAACCTTAAAATCCCATCATCTGATAAAACAAAGTCAGGCTTACTGTCCTTTTTAACATTTTCCATAAGTTGCACTAAATTCAAATCGTTCTTTTGTAAGGCTTTAATTCTCCCAACTAAGGTGGTGTTTGTTTTTTGGCTGAATAGAAAAAGCCAAATATTTTAGCTTTTTCTATTCAGTCAAAAGTGACCTGTTGACATCATCCAATATAATTAAAGTGAACTTGTTATCATAAGGTTCAGTTTAGTTATATTGGATGGTGTCAATAAGTCATTTTTGGCTGAATAGAAAAAGCTAAAATATTTGGCTTTTTCTATTCAGCCAAAAAACAAACACAACCTAAGTCTAGTTGCACTCTAAAGTTGGCCACAAGAGCTCCCGAGTCCAAAACTCTCATATGGACTTGTAAACTCCTCAAATCTTCCAATAATTGCATTTGACAACCTTTAATAACTGCTAAGGAACCAATAGATTTCCTGTTCAAGGCGTCAGCCACAACATTCGTCTTCCCTAGGTGATACTGAATAATATAGTCATAGTCTTTAAGTAGTTCAATCGACCTCATCTGTCTCATGTTCAATTCTTTTTGGGAAAATAAATACTTCAAACTCTTATGATTTGTGAATATTTCACAAGTTTCACCAAAAAGAAAATGTTTCCAGATCTTAAGTGCAAAAACCATTGCAGCTAACTCCAAATCATGAGTATGATAATTTTGTTCATAAGGCTTCAACTGTCTAGAAGCATAAGCTACAACTTTCCCATGTTGCATAAGAACACAACCCAAACCCTAACGAGAGGCATCACTATACACCACAAACCCTCCTAAGCCTGAAAGGATAATCAAAATAGGAGTTGTCATTATTAATCTGTTCTTTAACTCTTGGAAATTACATTCACAATCATTAGACCACTCAAACTTAACCCCTTTTTGAGTCAACTTGGTCAGAGGTAGGGCGATCTTAGAGAACCCCTCAATAAACCGCCTATAATAACCAACCAGTCTTAAGAAACTTCGAATCTTGGTCATAGTATTAGGTCTCATCCAATTTGACATAGCATCTACCTTTCCAAGGTCAACAGAGATGCCATTCTTGGTCGCCACATGCCCAAGGAAAGATACCAGAACTCAAACTTCTTTAGTTTTAGCATACAATTGCTTATCTCTGAGAGTCTACAATACAATACTCAAATGGGGCTCATGTTCCTCCCTACTCTTTGAGTACACTAAAATATCATCTATAAAAACCACCACAAACTGATCTAAATAAGGCTTGAATACCCTATTCATTAAGTCCATAAAAGCAGCAGGTGCATTAGTCAAACCAAAAGACATAACCAAAAATTCATAATGCCCATATCTAGTTCGAAAAGTAGTCTTGGTTACATCTTCACTTTTAACCCTTAACTGATGATAACCAAACCGAAGATCAATCTTAAAGAACACACATGTACCCTAAAGTTGATCAAACAAATCATCAATATGAGGAAATGGATACTTGTTCCTCACCATCACCTTATTCAACTCTCTATAATCAATGCAAAGTCTCATGGATCCATCCTTCTTTTTTACAAATAAAACAGGAGCTCCCCAAGGTGAAACACTAGGCCTAATGAAGCCCTTATCTAACAACTCCTGAAGTTGAATCTTGAACTCCTTAAGCTCAATAGGTGTCATCCTGTAAAGGACCTTAGAGATAGGAATTGTCCTTGGTGCCAAATTATTGGTAAACTCCACCTTCCTCTCTAGTAGCAAGCCAAGTAGATCATCTGGAAAGACATCAGGATAGTCCCTTACAATGGGTATGTCTTCCAACTTTAAACCATTTTCCTCATTCACAACATAAGCCAAAAAGCCTTGACAACCTTTCCTGAGCAAAGAACTAGCTCGCAAGGCTGAGATCATACGTAGTGGTTTGTCCACATGCTTCCCCTCAAAACTAAAATCAGGCTGATCAAGAATGCTAAACGTCACTCTTTGATGTGAAGCTAACCAATCCATCCCTAAAATCACATCAAAATCCTAGAGGTCAAGAAGTACTAAGTCAACTGTCATCTTTCTATACCCAATCATTACACAACAATCTCTAAGTATTTTATTAACCACAACAAAATTTCCCAAAGGAGTAGCAACAAATAAATCATAGTCCATGTTATCAACCGACATACCTAACAAACCAACAAAAGATACGGAAACAAAAGAGTGCGTTGAATCAGGATCAATTAAGGCTCTAGCAAATAAGGTGTGAATTTGAAGAATACCTGTCACCACATCAGAAGTAGCCTGAGCATCTCTATGAGTCATAGCAAATATCCGCCCTCGAGCTCTAGGCTTCTGTCTATCCTCTTTATTCGCCTCCTTAGGCTTCCCAAATACAAACTTCTTACTCTCTGGACAATCCCGAACCATATGTCCCTGTTTTCCACAACCAAAGCAAGCTCTTGTCTCTCTATAGCATGGCCTACCCCCATGCTTCTTGCCACAAGTAGGACAAATCTCATCTAAATTTTATGCTGTTTTTCCATTATTCTAATTTCTACTTGGAGTAGACTTTTTTTGTGCTTGGTTACCATAAGCACCATCATTTCTATTCCTCTTCCTTTGTTGTTCCCTATACTAGTGAAGCTCTTCATTATCCTTCTCTGCAATAAGGGCTCTGTCTACCACCTTTGAATAAACACTAAGTTTCAAAATTGATATCTTATTCTTCAGATAAGGCTTCAGTCCATCCTGAAATTTTAATATTTTTTCCTCTTCTGTAGCAATCAACTGTGGGACAAAACGTGATAGTTCTGTAAACTTAGCCTCATACTAGGCCACAGTCAAATTCCCCTATTCCAAATGGACAAACTCTCCCACCTTTTGTCGTCGAACACTGTCAAGAAAGTACTTCTTATAAAAAAGCCTCCCTAAACTAACTCCAAACAATAAGCCTCTGATCCTCCAAAAACCTCTTAGTCATGCGCCACCAATGGTCTGCCTCTTTGTCTAACATAAATGTTGCAGAAGAGGCTTTTTGTTCTTCAGAACAATCAATGACATCAAAGAATTTCTCTATCTTCATAATCCAAGCCTTTACCTCTATTGGATCTGAAGTACCAAAAAAGTAAGGGGGACCCAACTTCTTAAAGTCGTCAAATGAGCTACCCCTAGTAAATGAGGATTGTCCTTGACCATTACTTCCAGTAGTTCTAGCCAGACGCTCAACCAAGCCAGCCAAAGTCCCTAAATATCTATAAAGCCCTTCAGTACTCATAGGGGGCAAAGCCTCAAGTGTAAGAGGTATATCATCATTAGTTTGACTGTTTTGGGAAGACGCAGGTCTCCTTGGTGGCATGGTGTCCTATAAAGCAACAGATATAACTAAATTAGTCACTAAGAAGCCAAATAAGCAAATCAAAATTGTAAGGAATAAAATGAATCGGACTAGATGAAGTTGAAACTTAAACTAATGCGTCACTCATCTATTCTCAAAGGTAAACTAAACAAGTTCCCATCAAGATCACAACCTAGTGCTCTGATACCACTCTGTCACGCCCCAAGACCCACTCCAAGGGCGTGACAGTCATTTCACACTTCAAGCCCAAAGGCTCAGAGTGGAAACAACACAAACGATCATATTGTAAGTGGAAGTAACCAATTACCAAATACTTGTTCAGAGTAACAGAACAAAATTCTAAAATCTTCAAAACTTAACTTTAAAATTAAGCATCTATCAACCAAAATCCATTATCTAAATAGATTGTAAACTCAAATAAATCAAGTGCTAACAAATTTTCATAATCTCCAAATCTCAACTTCAAACTATCATAAAAAAATTTGTAAGTTCAAATCTAAATAGCCTCTAGAAACCAAATAATCCAAATGAACATAAACTTATAAACTAACTATATCCAAAATAACATCCTAAGTAAAATCCTAATGATGACCATTCCCCGACCTAGCCATCACTCTTCTCCCAAAATAAAGGTACTTGAAAAGTAATCAACAAATAGGAATGAGCTCAAAGGCCAATAAGGAACATTAATGCAGTCCATGGATCAAACATTTCAAGTTCACTTGCAAAATAAGAAATATTATAACTAATTATTTTCATAAACCTTTGAGTCAGTTTTGTCAATACATTCAAAACTTTTAACTGTACACTTTCATTTCTGATTCAAACATTTTCATATCAAATTCAGTCAAAACATTCAAATCATTTATTTACTCTAGTCATCAAACATCAAATGGTGCCCAGTTAGGTGGGACTTTTCAAATAGGTGGCTAGCCTCAAATTGTTCCTTTAAGGTGGACGAAACCAAATACTACCAGTACTAGTAACCTCTAACCAAACCCTTAGAGGCTGGAGTCCAAATTAATTACATTTCCCACCACAAAAATGTAAAGGTCAACTATTATATCCCGTTGATAAGGGCCAAACAAACCAGATTCAAACACTTATTCAATTATTCAAATTTGCAAAGCATAATATCTCTACATTTCTCTGTTGTAAACAAAATGTAAGGTTCTAACATACTTTTCATACAAAACATATTTGATTCATGTATTAAACGAATAATAACTCAAAACGTTTCCAAATAATGTATATAAAAATTTGTTTCTAAAAAAAAAAAACAACTGCATTAATTTCCCTTACCTCAAAAGAAGCCCTCGAAAATTTGGAAGAAAAATAATTCTTAAAAATCTACTCTTCACCTAATATAACATAAGAGAATTACTATTTATTTATAATTTAACTAATCTATTCCTTATTTAAATAAATAAATAAATTCCCAATTGTTTCTAATAGCACATTACTAATTTGATTAAATTACAATTTTATTTCATTATAAAATTCTATAATATTTTTTTTTTACTAAATCTCTCATTCTATTTATTACATTAAACCATTATTACTATTATCTTATTTATTAACCTAAAACTAAATATTATTATTTTATTAATTATCCCTAAAAAAAAACTTGGGCATTACATTTTAGGGCTATTAAAAATTGGGAGATGATTAGGGAAATCGGATATGCAATCTCAAAACCTTTGATCATAAAATGCATTTATTTAACTTGCTTTTAATTTCAAAAGAATATTTCATCAAATTTTTTGAAAAATTTAAACAATTAAGGGTCCACATGGATGAGTATTGGTGCCTTAAAACATTTTCATGCAATTTTAACTTACTCCACCTCAATCTTATGATTCAAGACGCTAAAAATTTATCTTTAAGTTCGGTGGATCCTCCGTTCTGCATGCTCTTGATTTTTTTTTTACTCAAATTCGACTTTCTGATGGCTTGAAAATTTTAAACTTTGACACATGATTAAATAACTATTATTTGTTTTGTAACCATTAACATCAATCCACCAGTCCAACCAGCCTGGGCTAATACACCGACTGTGCAGGCCCGGCCCAAACTAGATAAGGGATGATAAATTCTCAACTCAGGCCCACTATAGGCGGGCCAAGGCAGTTGGTTTTAGCGGCCCGCTACGCCATGTCGCCTTTCAAAATCCTCCTCCATTCCTGCTAACATGGCAAACGATGGTGACAATTTCCGCGTCTACCATTCTTTGGTTCAATCTTCTGACTTGTATGCAAGTCAACTTGCAGCAAGGATTTGGAGAGGGGAAAATGAGGGTAACAAAGCAACATAAGTTGAATGCCTTTTCTCGCTCTACAGTTCAGGTTTTGTGGACTGGACAGGCATTCTAAAGACCAACTAATTGAATGATACCCGTAACATAATATTCATTGTGTTCCTCTCACACAAATCTTAGCTAATTGGTGAAACCGATAGGTTGTTTTAGGCATTTGGATCAGTTTAATAATCTTCAAACATTTGACCTTCAAAGATCATTGTACTTGCTGTGGACATTCATTCAGAATGGTCTCCAAAGATGTTCAGTATCACTTCCCCTCCGAAGACCCACAGAGCCACAGCAAAGTATGAAGTATAAACATCTCTGTCATTTCATAGATGAATCTATGTTAGTTGTGGCATTTTGACTTTCAGCCTAGGGCACGAGCATATTGGTTCAAGATAAATATTTCTGTAGTCGTTTTATCAAACAGTTGGCGAGCTTTGGGACGATCTTTATGCCCAGTGATTATGTGGGGAATATATTGGACCAGATTGCGGCACGTGGTAAAGCCACAAGGATTCGCGTTTCCTGTTGTAGGAAACGATCGGGCGAGTTATCCCACATCGACAAAGAAGAAAAGATATGGGTTAATGTCGGTATTATAAATAACTAACGCTTCCAGATCAGTGAAGCATGATCCTTCAGGCAGTTAACGAGATATGATGAGTGGTCAACGCTCGCAACAAATATGCGAGAGGGGTGTCCGCCCCAGCCTGGTTACGACAATTGGGCACTCTCATATTTACCAATCTGATCCCTATCTTGAAGGACCAAACCAAATTCAAAATTTTTATGGCCCAAGGGTTAGGACTTAGTGTATGGTTGGGTATGGTTGAAAATTAGGTGGGTTTATTACAAGATGTCCAAGTTGATTTAGGGTATGGGCTTGTAGATTTATTTCAAGATGTCCAAGTTGATTTTGGGTGTGGGCTTTACAATCCCCATGCAGCTCTGTTGGACTGGACGACCTAATACCTCCTCTCACGGATTGAAGCTAGAATTTAATTTATTTTTCTATATGGGGACAACCAGGCAATTCTTCTAATGGAAACTACCTGCACCGTGATCAAATACTGAAAAAGATCCGCTGATCCAGGCGTTTGATTAGTTTGCTTATTCAATATTTAGAAGCATAATCTAAATTTTCGGAGACTTGAAGAACATTTTTACTAATAGTAATGTTGCTTAAGAAGAGTAGCTTTTTTTACTATTACTCTTATGCGCTACAGATATGCGAAGAAAACAAGAAAAACAAGCCCAAATGTTTAATGTTTAATTCCATCATTCCCATTCATAGCTGTGTTAATTCCAATCATGTCTGAGAATTAACACATGAACAATACCACAAATTCAGAAAGAGAGCAAATCAGGTGAAAAATTTTGGGTAATCCATGGCCACTGTTAGAACGTAGTTGTTCTAGATTAGAAGTCCAAGGGCAGCCATCAAAGAAATGAGAGAAACCAAAGCAACTACTATTGTAGTGGTCAATTTCGTCTCTTCCTGAGCCCCACTGTCGTAAGGAGTGTTGTCCACTAAGCCTTGCTGGTTAATATTAGCCCCAAGAGGTTGGTTCAACGACGAAAAAGGCTGATTAAAGGCCGAGAGAGGTTGGGCCAGGCCCTGTTGTGAGTCACCCAGTTGAGGTTGAGGTTGTTGCTGTTGGTCTTGTCCAAAAGGAGTCTTCTCTTCGATAGGAGTAGCAAATGGTGGAGTTTCAGGAGCGAGTCCAGGAGCTCCAATTGAACCACAATTCTGATTAACAACAGGATTATCGCTCGCCTTCCATGCAAGCTCACCTTCTTCGTCTATTATCTGCATGTCCCCAGCATCCAGCAAATTCAACCTCTGCAGATGATCCCCGTCAGCCTCGCTGTCCCATGCAGATCGGCTGCCATCGAATATCTCGAGACCTGCGTCAGAAAACAATAGGGTACAAGTGTTGACATTGCTCACCGGAGCACATTCAGATTCCCACACACTGCGACCGCCCTCTTGAACTTGGATGTAGCAGAAGTCATTTCCAAACCCTCCAGCACCGAAGGAGGTTTCGCGGCGGAGGAGGAAGGCCTCGTACCTTCCCGATGGAGAAGTGAGGAACAACTGCGAGGAGCCAGACAGTTGAGTGGTTTCATGGCTTGGAGGGAGGCTAGCTAGCACTTGCTGTTTTGTGCTTCTTTCGATTGTTCCAGCAGGAGATAGAGCATATCCCAGATGGAGAGAGGAAGAGAGGAAGATGAGAAGAGAGAAGATGATACAAGCAGTGTGGTTGTGGGTGGCGAACATCTCCATTGGAATAGTGGGCAATCAGCGGGGGTAGGGGGTAGTGACTAGTGATGATAGATCATATGAGGGCTGAAGGCGCATTTTATACATGTGTAGAGGGAGTTGGTGCACCTGAAGTAGGAGCAGTTGGGACGGTTCAAATCAAGAATATTTGAAATGGGGTGATTACCGGTTCGGGATAACCCGATGATGATCTTTACCTTTTCTCCATATAATATGCCTCAAGAGCCGACCTCCAAAATGCAATTCGGGACCGCACAGCAATACAGTATTTTAGGATTGAGTTCCTGTATATTGCCGCCTCCTTTTCTTTGATTCACAAATACAAAGAGTCAAATACAAGGTTTTCAGTTTAATATATGACATCAAAGGTCAAAACCCCGCATAGTGTTCTTGGTTTGAAATGTTTTCTATAGGTCACGCTCTGTCTCGACCCTGTTTTTATAACTCCGTTTCTGATCATTGTTGGGATTAGATAGGTAAGGACATGTTATTTTACACATTCCTTAACTACCATTTCAAGTACGGTTTATCAGCTTCATTACTATTCTTAGCCTTGTCGGGATTCGTGGGAACTCCATTTTACTATTCAAGCACGAGAGATTGAACACTTCTTCCATAAAGTTCTAGATTTTCTCCTTTTTACTTTCTCTTTCCATTCTTTTTATTTTATTTTCTTGGCACCCAAACATAGGTTGTGATTAGCTAATTTTATGGGATTCAAAGATACTAAGATAAAGGCCAATAATTTAAAGGAGAAGTTACAAGAATACAATAAAGTTTTGAATGCATTTCTTTCTATATTTGTTAATTTGAATTAGTATGAAAAAAATTCCCCTATTAGTTTGTCTCATATAAAATACAAAGGATTCTTATCAAAGACCTAATAATTTTTAGGAATAATTTGCTCACTATTTATTTTAGTTTCGATCTTATTATTAACAAGTCTAATAGTTAAATCTATAAAATGAGTAGAGACTTTTAACCTAATACACTAAAAACTAAATTAGCTAGTATATTTAATTGACTTAAGGGATATGTTTTTCAAACTTAAAAATATAGTTCTAAATGCGAATTGATCTTAAAACTTAAATTTAATCTCAGGTACACTTTATTCCTAAAACATTAAATTAATAATGCTCTATAGATTCAACATTGGATTATAAAACTCTTTGGATGCTTTTGATTTG
Organism: Vitis rotundifolia; assembly: GCA_030254885.1. Taxonomy (NCBI): domain Eukaryota; kingdom Viridiplantae; phylum Streptophyta; class Magnoliopsida; order Vitales; family Vitaceae; genus Vitis; species Vitis rotundifolia. The sequence continues at coordinate 11,815,118 of CM058168.1, read as the reverse complement.
TTTTGTTTGTTTTGTTACGGAAAATCTTTATTCATGTTTTTTTTTTTTTTTTTTTTTTTCAAATTAGAGTTTTCTTGAGTTTTAGAAAGTAATTAATTTTTTTAACTTAAAATAATAGAACACATTAATACTGATCAAAAAGTACAATTCAAATACTAGAAGTCATAGTAATTTTATCTTTGGTATTTTCTCTAGAGTTATCACACATTTTAAGCTTTAACATTTTAATTAGAACATAAATTTACAATCATTAACCAATCGATTACCTTCATCAACTAATGGTTAAAACATACAAAAAAAAAAAAAAAAAAAACAAAAGAAAGTGTTAAATATTTGTTGATTCTAATTGAAAACTTAAGATTGAAAAAATATTTTTAATGTTAAATGCATACTAAAATATGGGTTTTTGTGCTTGAAATAATTATTTTTAATGCACAAATGATTTTCTTTTAAAATTGTCTTAATAAAAATGTAATATATTTTTCTTATTTCAAAAGGCTTAGCTTTTAATATTAAAAAATAATTAGGAAAAATTGATGAGACAAACTCCTGACGATATTTGAAAACCTTTTAAATCTGAATTACATGAATTAAACGTGGTTTTCATTTGAAAGATATTTCATCCAACTTTTGAGAAGATTTAAGAAAGTTTTGATCTTAATTGGATGAGTTTTGATATGTTAGGTATTTTAACGAAAGTATGTCTGCAATTCTAAGTGCACCTTAATCTTACCTATAACCTAAAATTAATCTTAAATAAAACTCTCTTGATTTTCTCATTTAACTCTATTGAGGTGTGTAGTTTTATATTGTTTCATCGTGATTGCTCTAAGTAAATCTATTTGCTTATCACACTTAAAAATAAACGTTGAATCCAAACTTATTTTGTTATTATCAAAACTTAAGTTTAACCAAACCTTAGGCTAATAGTTAAATGTCATGAGTTCAGAATGTTAATTTTCTTGTTGGCGCGTATCCATTAATCAAATAATTAATTATCAACATTACCTCCACTTAATAGATCAAGACTATTATATTCGAGCTTAGCGGGTGTCTAACACCTTTCCATTGGGTAACCTAAGAAAGCATTTGTTTCTTCAGTTTTTTGTTGAAAGTAATTTGTTTTCAAATTTTAAGTTGTTTATTTTTCTACTTTTTCATAATTTATTATAAACTTTTTGTAGAAAAAAAAATCTAAGATCTTTGATTTTTTCTAAATGAAAAAAGTGACATATTAATTTTTCTTTACTTTTTAATGTTTAATAAAAATAAAACATTTAAAAAGCAAATAATTTAATACTCAACACTATCAAGCATTAAAGTTCTATTTAGAATTACGTAAAAAAAAAAAAACAAATACCGCCTAGTTCTGGAACTTATCCTTAACTTGCGGTCCTTTGACATTTTAAGGGGTGGTTTGAGGTCCTACAAGATCTCTACCACTTAATGTTTTTTTTTTTTTTTTTCTATAAAAAAAATTAAAATCAATGGCTACTCAAAATCAAATAAACAAATAAAGATTAATTTGTCAAACAATAAAATTCATTCTTTAAAAACAATAAATATATTCTTGTTTTCAAATAAATTGAATAAATAAATAATAAAAAGCATGCACAAAGCCCAATCACATGGCAAAGTCCACGATATGTCATATGGCATTGCAAAATTTTCTTAATGACCGAGGATGTAGATTTATCAACTCAAATTCTTGACTACCATGTGCTAATTAGTGAGTCTGTATTGCCATTTTGATTATCTACCACGGGAGAACTAGAAATGAAAAGATTCAAATAGTAGAATCTAATGCATTGCAGATAACTTCCTCATGTCAATGAGCTCAAAAATGTTATGATCTAATTAATGGTAGTCAAGGATTTGGTCGAATTAATTCTTCTTGGTTAGTATGAATTTGGAAAATTAAGACCTTATATGATAACTATTTTTTAAAGCACTTTTAAAATACAATTTTTTAGAATAATTTTTTAAAATTATTCTTTAATATTTTATAGAAGAATTAAATATCTATTTGAGAATCAAAACTATTTTTAATTTATTTTCTATATTTTTAAATATATTTTGAAGATCACTTTTATTTAATGTTTAATTTTTTATTATTTTCTATATTCATATTATGATTTTTTAAAATAGTCCCGAGAAAATAATGAAAAATAATTAAACGATATTATTTAAAATTCCATATTTTTTGTTTTTAAAAGTAGCATATTGTTTTGTGTTTTCTTATTCTTACATTTATTTTTTTGTTTTAAAAAATAAAAAACCAAATAAAGCCAATTGTGCACAAAGTGCCTCATTGCTCGTGGATAGGTGTAGGAAGGAAGAGAATTTGAGAGCATTATACACAACTCATGTGAAGTAATTTAAATAAGCTATTAGCTAGGTTTATCCAATATCAAATTTAGAGTGCGTTTGATGGTAATTATGGAAAATATTTTTAATATTTTTAACACTTAAAAATTTTATTTTTCAAGTATTAAAAATATTGAAAACACTTTTCAAAATCACTATCAAACGTACTCTTACTCTTAATAAAATTAAAGTTAAACATATTTCAAATATACAATATCCCACAATGTAAGAAATCGCTCATGAAACAATCTTATTCTTATTGCATATTAAATTCTTCAGAGTTAGAAACACTTGTATAAACATAAGTTCCTATTTGATTTGGAAAAGAGCTTTCACTTTCTAAGGTGGATATTTTGGCAATCCTATGGGCCTTTTAAGTTAGGCTAAAATGCTGGTCGAATAACCCATCATCCTAATTTTTATTTTTATTTTTGGTGGTTTGTGGGGGTGGCCCCTAGAAAAATTGGGACCGTTGTCCACATAAAACGAACCTGAAATGTTCGATCGACCGTTTTTTTAAATTGTTTTTGTTCTTTAAAATAGAAAACAATTTTATAGCTTCGATAATATGTTGGATAAATATTTAATATAATTTTTTTTTTTTTGTAAATATATTATTATTTTTAGAATAAATTTAAACTGTTTTTAGTAGTTTTTTTAGGGTGTTCTCAATAAACATTAAAAATATGAACAATAATGTTGAATATTTATATTGTATATAAATATATAATAAGTTAATAAGTTCACAAATAATCCAGAGCTGTTTTGAAGAACGTTGCATGCCTGAGAGGCTCTTCGATTTCATTTTTCCAATTCGCAACAACATAAATTCAAATCATCACTGCTCGAGAGATCGACGCGTTAATAATAACACAAACAAAGAGAGCTAATTGCCCGACGTGGCTACTACCCGAATGTGGGTTATCCATAGCATAGTTCTAGATTAGAAGCCCAAGGGCAGCCATCAAAGAAATGAGAGAAACCAAAGCAATTACTATTGTAGTGGTCAATTTCTTCTCTTCCTGAGCCCCACTGTCGTAAGGAGTGTTGTCCACTAAGGCTTGCTGGTTAATATTAGCCCCAAGAGGTTGGTTCAACGTCGAAAAAGGCTGATTAAAGGCCGAGAGAGGTTGGGCCAGGCCCTGTTGTGAGTCACCCAGTTGAGGTTGTTGCTGTTGGTCTTGTCCAAAAGGAGTCTTCTCTTCGATAGGAGTAGCAAATGGTGGAGTTTCAGGAGCGAGTCCAGGAGCTCCAATTGAACCACAATTCTGATTAACAACAGGATTATCGCTCGCCTTCCATGCAAGCTCACCTTCTTCGTCTCGTATCTGCATGTCTCCAGCATCAAGCAAATCCAACCTCTGCAGATGGTCCCCGTCAGCCTCGCTGTCCCACGCAGATCGGCTGCCATCGAATATCTCGAGACCTGCATCAGAAAACAATAGGGTACAAGTGTTGACATTGCTCACCGGAGCACATTCAGATTCCCACACACTGCGACCGCCCTCTTGAACTTGGATGTAGCAGAAGTCATTTCCAAACCCTCCAGCACCGAAGGAGGTTTCGCGGCGGAGGAGGAAGGCCTCGTACCTTCCCGATGGAGAAGTGAGGAACAACTGCGAGGAGCCAGACAGTTGAGTGGTTTCATGGCTTGGAGGAAGGCTAGCCAGCACTTGCTGTTTTGTGCTTCTTTCGATTGTTCCAGCTGGGGAAAGAGCATGTCCTGGAAGGACAAAGGATGAGATGAAGATGAGAAGAGAGAGGAGGAGGGGGATGCCAGCGTTGTGGGCTGTGAAGATCTCCATTGGAATAGTGCACACGAAGGAGATATAGAGGGAATGAAGGTAGACGTAAGGAGGGAGCATTTTATATAGTGTAGGAGAGACTGAGAGTGGGTGTAACTGGTTTTTTTAAATTGAAGTAGGAGCAGTTGTGACAGTTCAAACCAGGAATATATTAAGTGGGGCGACTGGAGATTAGATTATCTTGACCCCTTCTTCAGGCTAAAAATAGATTATCTTGACCCTTTCTTCATACTAAAAAATGCTTCCAGAGGCCAAACCCCGAAGCAACATCAGTCCATACATTAAAAAGCAGAAAGAGAAACATATAATATGAAATCCACTGCATGACCACCAAACAGCTTTGATGCGGCTGCCACAGCCGTTGGGAAGGCTGCCATGCATGTTTACCGGCTGTTGAAGGTCGAGAGTTGGTCAAACATTGGGCAAGGCTTTGTATTTTACACAGGAGTTGAGTTATCCTGGAGGGAACGAAGTAGAAGATGGAAGCAGTTGGGAAAAAAGTTCAGTTGACCTAATCATGTTTTTCTTCCTCTTTTTTCTTTTCCTTCTTTTTTTCTTTTGAGGGGGTGCAAAAATTGAGAATAACAGTAGCAATTGGGATTCCAGCTAGATTGGCCGATTCAGTTAAAAACCACTCAATCCTCGTTACACTGTTATTTTATGTGCGATGAAAGGTGTATCAACTTGATGAAGAGCATCGAACCTGAAAATAGGAAGTGACTTCTAAACTCAAAAACTGAAACATAAACGGGTTGCCGTTGAGAACACAATACTGAACACGGTACAGTATAATGGTTCACCCTCGGATCTTTATTCTAACTGTCCAATCATCCCATCTCTGATAGGCACGTAGGGCATGATTTCTATATAAATTATTATGTATATTTTATACAAAACACCAGTATGGTAAACGTCTATACAATAGAATGAGAACTCACCCAAAAAAAAAAAAAAAAAATTGGAAAGGGAGAGATACAGAGAACAATTAATTTTCAAAATGAACCTAACACCAAGGATGAAATGTGATCAAGGCCCAGGCAATGTTGTGTCTAACCCATCCATTTCATCTAAAACATTAGTGTTCAGGCATTCCAAATCTTGAGTCATATTCAACTCCCTATTTGGGGAGCTGCCAGCACTCCTGGTCATAACCAAAACTTCTGGCCGTTTCTTCTTTGTCATGGCAAATTCCTGACTTTTGCTTTTTCCAGGAACCAACCTTCTCCAGCAAACTTCTCCCAACAAATTTCTATCCTCTTGAGAAAGTTGAACCCCATGGACTTTGGTAACATAATCAAACGATGGGAGCCGCTCCATCTTGGAGTGAAAAACCAGCCCATTATGAGTGGGGGACCGAGTAGACAGAGGCTTGAAACCATGATCTCTATGTCTTACTAGGTTGATAAGACGATGAAGCCATATTACTAATTCAAGGATGTATTGGTCTATCTTCTGCTTATCTGCATGATATAACGTCTGGAGGCGGATCAGGTTATCTTGTGTAGTTGTCTTCTTGCCAAACTCATTCCTGACAAACAAGAACAGCATACACCTTTTGTAGCGACACATACATCTTCATAGAAAATACAGAACATGAAAAGAGAGAAGTCTTCACTAACCCAGTATTTGCCCACTCTCCAACCCACCCAAAACCTTGGTGTGCTCTGTTTCCAATTGCCATAGAAAAGTAAGGAAACGTAAATGCAGAGCAGGAAAATATTTTTTTTAGTGTAAAAAAATACAGATGAAAAGCTTCTGTTGTCTTCACAACAGAAATCTACCGCAGTAGGGTAAAGCATTACACAATTCAACGTACTTGGTTGTATTTGTTACTACTGGAACAAGCCATTGGAGAGTTTTTTCCATTTCAGCTTTGATTTGAGGAATTGTAAGCTGCATAAAAGGACAACATGAAACGATTTAGAAGTTAAAACAACAAACAGCACAGTGCACATATGAGGGTGGCAACTAGGGCTTAGGTTGAGTAATTTATGGTCAATATTCCAACCCTGAAACTGAATTGAAATAGGCCAGTTTCCAAAAAAGCAATCTAAGAGCAAGCCTAGGAACCAAACCAACAAAGATCAGCTTGGTTGGGTGGTTATGGCTTCCGAATGCTCATGAGCATATCAAATTAGATTAAATTATTTCAATGTTCAAAAGATATAGGAAAAAAAGAAGTTCCAAAATTAGAGCCAGCCCAATCACTTTCACAAGCTGTTCTCGTTTGATCGATGAATGGGAGAAGGGAAGAGGCTTCCCTAATTATGCAGACAAGAAGAAAAGTGAATTTAGTCACAAGCAACCAACAGGGAAAGCCTCCGACTTTTCCATAGAAGCTTTAGTTCTCCTGTCTACACAAGCTTGCCTGCTAAAAAAACAGATTTTCCATCCTCTCTTCTATACAAGTAACTCCTCCCCACCCTTCTATTACAGTGCACAAGTCATTGCTCGTGATCAGGTGAGTGATAGCACACCATATTTAGGTCCAAAGTTTCAATGGATACAAAGAGTTATCTCATGATCACGCCCTTGTAAGAGAACACTATGATCGGTTCTAGGGTTAGGTTATTTTTGCCTACAAGATCACCAGAACCAAACCAAACAACAGTCAAGTTATCATTGTTGCAACCCAGGATAGGATCAAGTTTGTTCTAGAACATAATCAGATGAACCCAAGGTAGTCAGGTTGGCTTATTGTTGGGCTACACCAGGATTAAGTTTGCATCCTACTGCATACACATTACCCCAAGGATAACAAAAAGAAAGTTCAAGTTCCATGATTTTGGAAAATAAATAAATAAATAATGTCAGCAAAAAGTACTTTTAAGTGTTAATTGAAAATGTCTATGCAAGTATGCATGAAGAGAAAATCAACTAATTTAGATAATATACCTCTTCCTTGGCATCAACTGCTTGCAACTGGGAGCGCAGTGCTGTCTTAACACTGGCTGGCAACCCATGATATAATGTGTCCCTCATATTGGGAGGAAGGGAGGTAGGCCGAGATGCCTAACAACACATGAATTTCCATTCAAAAATCAACATCCATTTTTTCATAAAACCATCACCCAAAAAATGAAATAAATACTGAAGCAAAGAATGATTTAAACTTACTATGTTATCCATCTGATTGATAATGTTGGCATAGTGTAATGAAAGACCAGCTGCACCCAGTCTTTGAGGGCAATTGCTAGGTTCCTTGATAGTCAATGTCAAACCTACCATAATGAACAACAAAGTAAGACTATAATCATCTAATCATGCTTTTCAAAACCAAAAACCAGAAAAAGTCATCAAAACTTGAAATACCCATGTTCTTGTGTCCTCTAAACAATCAAGTTTGAAACAGAAGAGCATATTCACATTTAAATACCAAGGTTGTTGCATTAGCATGACCAAAGCACTACTAGAAAAGATTGTTTAGGAACAAGTGCATTCATTTACCGAGGTAATATTCACATAATTAAAACAGATCCATATTTCCCTCTGACATCTGTATTTAGTTGGTAAATGGTACAATAAACCAGTCACATGGCCAGTTTTGAAGAAAACCTGTACTGAGTGCAATATTGTGAGCCTCCCAAAGCAACTCTCCTTACAGAAATCTTCAAAATTCAGTATTAAAGGAGGCTCCACATTATGCAACAGAAAGCAATAGCAAGTTTTGTTTAGAGCTCGAATTCTGCAAAATATTATAAGTCTTGGGAGATTCATGGATAACTAGTGAAACTTGTAAATATTCACTAATACTTCTGAAATAATAAAAAAAGGAATACTGTGCCATAGAAATCATCACTTCTGTGAATAATCACGCATGATTGGAACAAGTTTTGTGTTGCAAAACAACTAGGTAAGGATAACATGTGGAGGAGTACTCCTGTTTAAATTAGGTTTGTCGTGCCACATTGTCAGGATTTGGGAACATAACATGTATCAAGTCAACAGCCTCCTTCACATGCCCCATAGCCACAAGTGGAGAGGATAACATGTGGTTGAATACTCCTATTTAAGGAACCATAATGTGTGTTGGGTTAACATCCTCCTTCACAAAACCGACACCTAGGTTTGATGTGCCCCATACCCAGGTTTGGGCCCATCAAATGGTAGATAAATAGATACAACAGTAGTAGCAGTAGATAAATAGATGGGAGCAGTAGCAGAGAGACAATAGCAGTAGGAGAGTGGAGACTCAAACTCAAGCCCTCTAGCTCTAGTACCATGTTCAGCTACCAACTTTCCTAAAAGTTTAAACTGTTAGAATTTGGGCCCAGAACACGTAAACAATGATTGTGATTAAGCATATGTAACCATGCCCTTTTCATGGTACTTTCATTAAGACATAGACGAGAAACCTCATAATTGACTGAGTGATAAATTAAGTTATAATCATACTTTACTAAGTCTTTTAGAGCAGAGAGAAGTAAAAAATGAATAATAAATTGATACTAGACACACACACATGTACTAAACTTAGTATCCATATCATTCACGCAATGAATCATTAATTTCTTTAAGATGCTGAGGTCATACCATTACTTCTAAATGCCTCCAAGATCTCTTGATGTATGAATGTAGCAACATCAACAAGCTTCTCCACAATCTACAATGAGCAAAACGTTGTTGAAAAAAGTGATGTTAATTGTTGACCAACAAAAACATTCTAATCTGTCCTGAAGAAGGTAATAACAATTATAGTCAATGAGGTCCTTTATGACCTAGATCTCATAAGTAATATCTGAGATTGAATGCCCTATACATTCATAGAATTGCTATTCATATCAGCAAAGGCAGTATAGTATCCACTTCACAGACTCAATGAAATTTTAACCAAGTATTACAAGTAAGGTTCATAAATTGAAACAAATCTTTAAGAAAATGAGATAGAAGCAACTTGAGAATGAATTCCTTATAAAAGACTTCAGAATCATGATTTATCTTTTCCGAAATTGTAAAAAAATGATTCATAATCATATACCTCCGCCAAGTTTCTAGACCAAAGCGATTTCTTTTTCAAGCTCCTTACAAGCTTTCTTTGATGTTTTAGCTCACTGTGTAACATTGATAGGCTCTCTCCTACGATAACAAAAAAAAAAAAAAAGACCCGTTAATTTGAATACTTCACCCTTTTGGCTAAGCAAAAAGCAGACCAGTAGTGTTAACAATCAGAAGTGAACGTCACCAAACCATTGATAAAAGTTTAAAATAAACAGTACTAGAATAACAGCGTGATTGCAAAGGGAAAATAAGGTCTCTTCAAAGCTTACAATAAACAGGAGGTGCAGAATGATAAAAATTCTTTTCCTTGAAATGAAAACATCACAATTTTCTTTTCCTTTTTTTTTCAGTGAGGACTCAATCAATTAAGTACAACTTTCATTTCTATCAAAAAATGGCATAACATTCCCATTATACAAAATTACAATCACTCTCCATAAAAGTTATGTGAGTATCAACTCCAGCCATTATGGTACCCTGCAGGAGGAAAGAGACATGGTGGTGCAATAGCAAATAACCTGTACTAGAACTTACAAGTTACAACAGTGAAGAGTATTAAAGATTAATTAACATTCTACTGGTTAATTGCATAGTTATAAATGTGAGCTATAATTACCAAAACTCAACCAGAAATCTAACGTGAAAACCCAGATTATGTGAAAGCATTTGCATTTCAAACTCTTCTATGAACTTCTGATAACTTGAGTTTAACATGAACCAATAGATTCATCTCATTGTTCCAATAAACTGCATTAAATGTGCTTATTCTTGATTTCCAATTGTTTTTTTCAATAGGCAAAGTCCTTGATTTCCAATTGTTTAATCTAAGATACATCATCATGGCATGAAAATAAGTTTGAATTAGTTGAACTGCAATTGTCGTAAATACCCTCATTAATCCACATTGAGAACCAAAACATTGACTCTTCAATATACATCTAAAAGTTTGCATATGAGAGAAGAATACTCAAAAGAGAAAGAAGGAAGCATGTGTTTGCATAGAGAGCAAGGGAGAATACAAGTGCACCCATTAACATGCAAAAAACAGGGAAGGTTAATTCAGAAAGACAACCAGGTCCACAATGGATCAACATGGAATATACATGGAGGACTAAACCTCAGTTTATATGTGAAATCCCAACCTAAATATGTTCCAAATTGAATTGTAGCAATCCCAGATCTGAACCAATTGTGGACAGCAAATGCCCCATTAAACTACCCCATTGCCATCCCAAAAATAGAACTTTAGAAAGAACTCAAGGAATGGTCAGTTTTATATTGATAAATAGTTCGTAGTAGAATATTATATAATCATTACTGAGGATTTTCTTTCAAACTTTCTATGTGGCAACTAGCAATGAAACAGCACACTTCTCAATATAGAGGCATCTCGATTTACAGGCAAGACAAATACACTCCACCTCCCAAATTAGAAGCTATAGTACAAAGTTGCATTTCACATGGCACCCAACATTCCCATTATGCCATCTTAAAACTTCAAACATGAAAAGTGCAGTTGCTCTGACAATTATCCTTCTGTGAATCCCCTACAATAATAGTTTCTCTTCAAATGAAATTCAGTAATATTGTCTATTATAACCTCCAAACTATTGAATGGATTATGTTTCATTTAATCATCTAATGCAACGCACACCAACAACAGTCCAACTTATGGCAAAGAAAGCATTCCTGGGCTAGTTTCCTTGCCAAGCAATCTCACCGAGTAATAGCTATTTCAACACAAATTCCCCCTTGAAAGAAAAACTCCAATTTAAGAATGAATATACCAAGATAATCATCTAACATGGGATATTGTGTTGAACAACCAATTTTCCTAAAAGCTTAAAGTTATTAAGATTTGGACCCACAATGTATATCATGCTCTCAAACACCCTCCCCCAGCCTCATACCCACATGCAGAGAGACAATCAACTCCGTAGGCAAAACAAATCAAGGACAGCCTCCTTTGGGCTTGTATGTGGCTCAATAAATTGGGGAAATAAACATGTGAAGTTCAAACTCATGACCTCTTGCTAAATAAGGTTGTGACACCATGTTGAAATGTATCTAAGCAATAGCATCCCATATCTTTATTGTTGGTGAGAAAAAATGATGAGTTTTACCACTCCATGGCTACATAGAATTCTGAAACCAAGAGATTGTAATGGAATTTTCAGCACCATTGACTGATATGGGTTTTTTTTTCTGAGGGATCAGTTTGAGAGACTTCAAACAATGCCTCAAACAAGGTTGGGGAGAGAAAAAAAAAAAGGTTGAAGGCTAAATAAGGAAAAAAAATTAAAGAACGAAAAAACTGGATTTTCAAGATGAAAAATAAAGGAAGGGAAAAACTAGATTTTCAAGGGCTTCAACAGTGAAGACCAACCAAGGAATAAGCAAGATTTTGGCAACTAAGGTCAAAAAGACTAAGGTGGTGTTTTTTTTTTACTTAATTTTAAATAGAACTTTAATGCTTAATAGTGTTAAGTATTAGGTTGTTTGTTTTTTTAATACTTTATTTCTATTAAACATTAAAAAGTAAAGAAAAACCAACATGTTACTTTTTCCATTTAGAAAAAGCCAAATATTTTGGTTTTTTCTATTTAGCAAAAAGTTTATAATAAGTCATAAAAAAGTAAAAAAACCAAACTTAAAGTCTAAAAGCAAATTGTTTTCAGCAAAAAGCTAAAGAAATAAACGCCCTCTAAACCTGAAGAAAAAGAAAGAAAGAAAGAAAGAAAAAGCAAACATGGCTTTGATACCAATGTTGGACAACCAATTTTCCTAAAAACTTAAGTTGTTAGAATTTGGGCCCACAATGTATATCATTATTCCAACATATTCATATTATCATAATTTTCCCTAGCAATTGTTATGCTTGGCCAAGTATTCTTTTTGCAATCTAAAACTAAATCTTTCAGTCCTAACCCTCTATTCACAAATCAGATTGCATGCCATAACAACTTCTACAAATAATTAGCCAACCTTTAAATCAACAAGCAATCATAAATTATATAGCAATTATTTTTCTTTCCTTCTTATTTTCAGGGGATACGTAAACCTAGTCCATATACAAGATCCCCTTTAAATTGCTGAGAAGAGAAGAGACTCAATATCTAGATAACATTCTAAACAGTACATGGCATATACATTTAGAGGTGAAAAGTTAAGAAGTAAAAATAAAAGTTGAGACAAATTTAACCCAATACCCTTCCCAAAAGGAACAAAGAAAAGGAAATAAAGAAAATCCTAGTTACACATCTAATAAAACTAAAATAGGAGAAAAAGATTATCCATGTCTAACCTCTACGAGGAAGATGCAAGGACTCCACTTCCTCAAGCTTCCGTCGATAATCTTGTTCAAATCGGTCTACAGCATTCAGCTCATGATATAATTCCTATAAATGCAGAAGGAATTAGCTTCTCAAAGTAGAACATAACTAACCCTTACTAATGCGTAAGAGATGAAGGCAAAATGAACCTTGCACCATTAGTCAAGTATACTTTATAAAAAAACAGAATAACAGGTTCTCTGCAGAAGAGCAAAAATTTTGGGAATGCATCTAATTCAAATCATCGTTCCATGATTCCATTAAATCAAGAAACCCAAAAATAAAAAAATAAAAAATCATGCAGGGAAGCAAAAAACTAAAAGATTATCCCACCAAATTACACTTTTATATACATTTGGTTAGCACATGTGGAATTAAAGTCATTTCAAAAGCAAAATAAACATGGGTCAGCTTTCCCCTATGGAAGGAAGAAGGTGAATACACAATCAAATAAAGCCTTAGACATGCACACACAGAGATGGAGTGCAGGACAAATCAATTGCCTAAAACAAAGACATGGGATATGAAGCAGTGCTATGTTTGCTTGAGTTTGTGAATGTGTCTACAAAATCCATTCATGTACCTGCATGTTCGATACCATAAACATATTAACAGGGAAAACTTTACATTAAATAATCATAACAAGTGTATTTACATGGAAAAGACTATGCAACAGAAGCATAGCAAGGCCTTATTATTCAACTCAAAACACATTGCCACAATGTAAAAAATATTTATTGACCATTATTTATAAATCTAGAAAGATAATAAGCTTATTTTAATTCTCATATCACACAGATAAGATTCACAAAATCTGAGTCAGATTGTCAGGAGATATAAAGGCTTGCAAGTGTTGAAACCAGTGCTAGACATATGGTGGACATGCCTTTCATGTCAACAACAGCCTAATAACCCAAACTAAAGAGGCAGAAGTGATATAGCAAAAAGTGAAAGAAAGCATCTGGACCTGAGATCAATATCCAGCCAGGCTCAGAAATGCCCATATCTTATCTACAACAAGGGTAAGATGGTAAAACCAAAAGAAGGCAAAGAGGGGCAAAAAATTTTACATAGACAAAAAAGGATCAAAATTTAGTATATAGTCAAGTGCTCAAAATTAGAGGTGAAGATAAGTAAATACCACATGGGCTTGCAATAATCCCATAAGTTGATCAATGATCATAGAATCTAAATCTTTAAACTATTCAATGACCACAATAACAAAATCAAACTTTGAATCTAATGATCGAAGCATTTTTTCAATCACACAAGTTCATTCAAATGAATCAGGCACATAAAATAGACATGATATAGAACGAATATCATTTCAGAAAGAAATCAACTGTGCTTTTTTAAACTAAAATTTACTATGATTTCCTTCCAAACAAATGAAGTATTATTTCCCAAAATATTAATAATATCATATGTAGCACACATAACAAGAAATGCAAAAAAAATATTACCAATACAAAACTAAACTTACAGAAGTATGCTGAGCCAAAGTAGTTAACTCTTGAACTGTCACTTCTATCTCTTCTCTAAGTTGTTTATGGCTGGGATCATCTGTATCTAACCTGAAATTTGACAGTCATTCAATAAATCTGTTTGCATTGACAGCACATCAGTAACTTAACTTTAATGCACTATAAGTATCTACTCACTTTGAAAAATATCGATCCAGGTTGTGCCATTGTGGATCCTTACATAAATCTCCAAATCTAATTACTTCCCGTGAGAAAACATCAAATTCCTCTCTACAAATAAACAAAATAATAATAAAAGAAACAAGTGAGATATTAAAAGATGAAAAATGCTACAATTAATTCATATTGCACTAGGCACAAAAGACAAAGCAAAGCAAACTATTCTCTCTAACAAGCAACAACCTTTTGTCAGCAGCAGCAATACTTAGCAACTCTGTCATATCTGTGGAAACTAATTGTTGCACTCCTTCTGAATGTAAAATCTCCTTTTTCAGAAACTGGATATTCTCTTCAGAAAGAGATTGCTGTAGGTTTGTACCTTTGGCTATTGTATTAGCTACTTCAAATGCCAATATAGATATTTTCTTTCCTCTGGAAGCGATGCCAGATGCAAACCCACTGTGGGGATTCAAACTTGACATGCTACTTCCCAGTGTATCCAAGACTTCCACTGCCTTCTCTAGGCCCACAACACCAGCCCTTCCCAGAAATGAGGTCTTCTGGGGCACCTAAAAAACAAAGAAACAAATGATATAATTAAATTCATAGGAAAAGAGGAAAGTGGTTAAGCCAAAATATCATAGCCAAATAGATTGTCTCAATGGATAACCAAAAAAACTGAATCCCACACTAAGCTAAGGAACATGATAGCATTTAACCTGGATATATATATACGTATATATGTATAAACATTTAATTAAAATCATGACCTGTCAACAACAAAACACATTTTTCTGTGAAGAAAGAATCACAACTGAATTTTGTCATAGTTTCTCCTTAATGAATGCTATGCAGTTCATGGTGCTTAACAAGTGGGCTTACTACTGCATGGTTGTCTCAGATTACTGAGTCTATAGATATATCTCACAATATGCATGTGCAAGCTTTAGATGAATTTGAATTCAGTAATAGTGATCCAGTGTCCCTAATAATGAAAGCTCATCCATCACAATAGATCATGATTTTTGCCCCCTGTCTGAATAGAATTCTTCTCTCTTGTATGTGCAGGAAAAGCCACCTCTCCTTTCAAATTCTAGGAAAGAGAATCAGCAATACACACCAGCTTATGGTCCAACATTTCAACCACCAAATGAATCATTGTCAGCCCTGATTTTTTTACTTGGTACTGATTGATATATCTATATTTGCCTATCATAAAAATAATAAATAAATAAATAAAATAAAGAAAGTAATGATTGTCAGCCCTGCTATGTAGAATCCTCCACCGACCGACTCTAGCAAGATTTGGCGGGAAAGAGAGACATCACCATGGTCGTGGAGATAAAACGATGTCAATGAGAGGGGAAACTTGAATTATGATCAAAATGCATCATGCACTGATGCAACAAGCGTCGCTCAGAAAATTAATCCATTGATCAAATTATAATCAGGGGTACAGTATCACCTCTGATTTAAAAAGAACTGCTTGTATGCCATTTTGTCCATTCATTCCACTGTAATAAATATCAGTTCTATCCATGCTATAAAGCACATCGTACTACTTTGGGGTTCATCTTCCAAGTTGCTAAATGCCCAAAAACTGTCTTTAGACATGTATTTGACTCTCCTAGCATCTTTCTACCATTATCCATTGGGACCTAAACCATGATTTTTGCCTTCTCTCCTTAACAGCAGGGTTCTTCATTTTATTCCTCGATTTATATGTTAGTCATGCACTGCTTACGAACATCAATACACACATGTGAATACTGACCTTCTCTTCTCTTTCTTGTGTGCTAAAATTGCAAAAGGAAAATGAAACTAATAGTTGTTACAACACAAACTTTATAAGCAGTTTAATATTATGCGGATGGATTCGACCTCTTATCCTATTTCCTTCGTTTCTGAAGATCAGTTGCGACAATTAATTCTATTAATCACTAAGAATTACAACAAAAAACTAACACATGTTGAGTAGATCATACCTTGCTTTCCCCTGTTCTTGCAGGCGTAGAAGGTTTCAGTTCTCGTGAAATCGAAAACGATAGCTCTCCAGGATCGTACATCTGTGGCGTCCTCTCAAAACCATCCACATTTGAATTAGAATATGAATAAGAATCCTCTTTTTGCTTACCCAAACTCTTCACTTTCTTCAGCTTCCCAGAAAACCCTAATTTTTTTCCCGAATTTAGCTTCATCGTCCCGCCTGAGCATACCGCTCCCATTTTTCTTCCAATGATATTCCAAAAAATTTCCGAATTCGCACCTAACAGGAAAATCAATAAAAACAGTGTCAACTTAGGATTCATTTGACTACCAAGAAAACTGTAGCACAAGAATTCAAGATTTATATATATATCTACATATATTCTTGATATTTTCGGTTCTATAAAACCAAAACAACAAGAAGACGGTAAAAAAAGTAACTCCACTCAACTCAGCACAATACAACTATTTGGCTTAGCCGAGTTCTCGGCTGGCAAACCATAAGAACAAGGACCATGAGACTGGAAGTTTCTTTTTGTTTTCCTCCATTTTCCCAGCAACCAAACCCTTAGATAATATAAACCATTTGTGATTAGATGATCCCCTCCCCTAATTACGAAGACAGAGCTCAGAGCATACCAGACACCAAATCGACTTCAGATAAAACCCTAGAAAGAGGAAGAAAAGAATCGGATTAATTACAGTGAAATAGAATGTGAGAGACGACGAGGATGAGTCAAGAATGAGATCGATTGGAGAATGTGTTGATCCAAATAGAAAAACGAAAAATCCAGTCCAGAGAAGAAAAGCAGGGGGAAAAAACGCGTTATTTGAAAAACGGAAATCCCGTGTGCAAGCAGAAGGATTTGACTGAATTTAATAGAAGGAGCCAAACAGGGAGCAGAGACGATGACCGTTTTTGATGTATTCTACTATTCTGTCTCTTGTGTGTGAGTTTAGACTTTGTAAGAGAGAGAAAGAGAGCGGGTGTCCCGCCCGCCGTCTGAAGTTTGGTGTGTGACGTTAATTTGTCAGACTTAGAATGACCGTTTTACATTATTGCCCTTCTCCGATTTCCAGAAAAATCCTTTTCAAGTACTAAAGACTTACATTATTTAATCCTTAAAGGCCGGCCTCTACTCCCCGTAAGTCAATTTTCTATATTACATTAATAAGGAGTGCCGATCGATTACATGCTTTTTGCGCTTTCATGACGGAAGTTTCCACGATTCTCCTTGAAATTTCGGACCAATTTCCAGATGTCGACTGAGGTGGAAACCAGACCCTGGGTGAGTCGATCTCCCCATTGTTAAGAAAATTAATGATTTTTGCTGATGTTTGTTTTTAAACCTAATATTGAATATAAATATAATTTACTTTTAAATATTTATTATTTATTATTTTAAAAAAATTCATATTTATCAAATTTATTTTATTTTTAAATTTTATAAAAAAAAATTCAATAATTCATTTTTATATTTTGTATCCTACTTATTAAATTATCTTTTTAATTGTTATTGATAAACAACTAAATATAAAAAAATAATAAACTAACAACAAAAACATTATCACTTTAAAACAAATTTCAAATAAAATATTATTTTCAGTATTTAAATAATTTGATTTTCATTTAAATATAATAAAATACATTTCAATAAAATTAATAATTTAATTGAAAGGTTCTAATTTTTAAAAATTTTCTATATTTTCTTAAAATTCTACTAACATATTTGAATCATCTAAAATTAATTTACACCCGTTAAATATGCCGGAGATGCAATGTCTAGAAATTCAATTTTTATCTTTATGGTCAAATTGACTTAATTTTTAATTTTTAAGTGCTTAAATATGTTTCTAATAATAGTTGATTTTATATTAAGAGGCTGTTTCCAATCATAGTTGATTTTGAAAAATAAGCCACATAAAAAAATTTAAAAAGCTCTTATTACTTGACTTAAAGGTTGAATGGAACTTATTGATCAAATTAGGTGACGGCAGCTTTTAAAATTCATGTTCTTGTTTAGGAAAATTGCCCAACTTTTGCTGAGTCGAGTAGAATGTTCTTCTATGTACATCATCTTCCCCGAGTCATACGTTTTGAATGGTCAGACGGTTTACTTTTCTTTAATCAGTCTTCATCTTAAACCACCTAAAAAATAAATTAAGACATCCTTAAACCAGAATAAAGGGTATAATACAGTTGTTGCGTTATCATGAACTTTACTCAAATTTAGATCAAAGAATAGAATTGTTCAAAAGCTGTGCCACGAAGCAATACCCGCCCCCATTAATTTGGAGGGGTGAGATGGGAAAGCAGGTAGGGTGCGAGGAAGGAGAAGGGCGCATTATGGTAATTTCGCGGAAGGAGCATTTACGAAAGGTCAGACTGCAGACTTGTCAGGGCTTGTGTAGATGAGAACTGCTGCGTTACGTAATTTTGAATTGAAAAGGTCATAGCCAAAACCAAGTAGAATTTATTTATTTATTTATTTATTTAAAGAAAAAAAAATGCAGAGTGAAAAGTCTACGAAGTTTATCAGAAAGTGGTTGCAGTAGGGTCGTGGAGGTAGGAACGTGGAAGATGGGGATTGGGTGGAGGTGGTCGATATTTAAAGATATTTCAACGTCTAACTACGAAATGGGCGCCAATGAAGCCGGCCCAGCATGGAGCATCTATTGATCTTTGGGGGCATTCACACAGTCTTCAGTAGTACAGTGGCGGCACCACATATTCGGTGCAGTTTCTTCTTCGCGGATGTGTTTCGTTGACTCCCGATGCGATGCCTGACTTCATCCTAGCCGCAATTCACGTTGCCCTCCGTTAATCTTACGGCCCTCATTTTGTCTTTCACTTCTTATTTTCCAGTTTGTGTTCCTTCGCCGAGGATATCCCGCTGAGTTTGGTTACCCTTTCTTTTTTAAAGAAATAATAATTATAATAACGTAAAAATATGTTTGGTTGTTAATTATTTTCATAATAAAAAATAGGAATTTTTGAATTATATTTTAATTATTTCTAATATTGATTTAAATATTAATTTTACAACTACAATGATGATTAAAAATAAAACAATTAAACTTTATTTGAAAAACCGTTTAAAAAAATTTGTATCATAATTTAAAATATTCTCTTTTTATTTTTTATATTTTTAATTATATTTTAAAAATAACTTTTATTCTTCATTTTTAATCATAATTTTTAAAATAATTAATTTTTCTGTCATCTAAAAATATCATATTTTTTATTTTAAATAATATTAAATTATTTTTTATTTTTTATTTTCAAATATTTTTTTTTAATAACATAAAACTATTTTCTATTAGAAAATGAGATTTATTGAGAATATTTTTTTAGTTGTTTTTATGTTTTAGAATGATTTTAATAAATAATTATATAAATATGTAAAATAATTAAAATAAATTAATAAATATAAAAATTTATTTTTAAAAATATTAAAAATAAATAAATTTTTAGATAATTTTTTATTTTATAAAACATCATAAAATAATTTTTAAAACTTTCTCAAAAATATTAAAATTTTCGATTTTGCTTATAGCATTCCATTTCCTTAAGGCATATATTAATTGATAAAACATGTCTTAAGAAAATAAGACAAATCTTCACTATTGTTTAAAAGATTACGTTGCTTTCAAATCTCCCGCTGTGATTATACTAAAATATTTCATATAAAAAAATAAATTATATAATTATTAAATATACCTATATATATTCTTAGAAGAAAATTTCACGATCTTATACTTGGGAAAATCACAAATCGGCTAAGAAAAAGGAATTTGAGAATGGGTCGAAGCTGTGGAGGAAGATGAAAGAGCAGAAGCCTATGGGATGTGGTCTCTGGTGATTGCAAAAGGCACAAAAAAATTAAAAACAAAAAGGTGGTCGGCAAATCTAGATAACTTTGGAGCGCCATAGTCTCTGTCTATCTTCAAGGGCGGTTTTGCATCCATCAACGTCCCTCTGGTTTTTATTTGACGAGACAATACTTTCCAGGATACTTTGGTTACCCCTAAACAAGGCAAAGAAAATTCCTTCTTATGATATGATTGGATGGCCGAAAATTTTAAAAATAATTTTTAAATTTATAAATGTAATCTATTTCGTTATTGACATAAATATTTTTTATTAAAATAAAGTATTATTTAAAAAAATAAATAAAGGTATCTCTTTTTGAATTTAGATTTTCAATAATATTTTTAATCAAATAGTCTAAAAATAAAAGAATAGATTAGAAAAATTATTTCTATACCTTTCACACTACTCTTTATTTTGTTTTATATCTTTTTAAAATAATGTCAACCGTAAGTTATATTTAAAGATCAAATAAATTATTCAACTATCATAGTTCTTTAAAATATGTGGACAAATCCTAATAATAAAAAACTACTAGGATAAATAAACTAAATTCATAAATCATTTATTTGATCCTTTTTTACATTTTAGTTATTTTTAAAATTTATAAAGTCCAAACTTTAAGCATTAATTCTAGACTAGTTTTGATTTATGAATTTCATAAGATAATCGAGTTTATTTTTTAGTTATAAATTGGTTTTTAAAATTAATAAACGTATTAAATTGACTATCGATATTATTTGGAAAAGTAAATTTTTATGTAGAAGAAAAAAATGGTCACAAAAAACAACAATGACGTTTTCATTATGGTCTCACTGAAGACCAATCTTACAAAACATCAATTACTTAACTATGTTAATATTACCCAAAAAGCCAAAGAGGCAACATGTTGAGTTTTACTCCAATTACTTGTATGCGCCTGGCTTTGATTATTAATGGAGTAGTCAATTACTTAACCATATTTGTGTGGCTCGAAAAACCAAGTCAAAGGGGCAATATGTTAGATTTTACTTCAATTACTTGCATATGACTTTGACTATTCATGAATTAGGTAATAATTATATAGTAAATATACTAAATTATCACTACAAATTCCGATATTATTAGGGGATGAACAAAAGTTCAGAGCTCTTATTAAAATTTTTATCAAAGCCTTTGATTCAAAAAAAAATTTTATTCATCCTCCCGCGAGGATTTGCCAAAACATTAGACTCTTCACCCATTCTAATTTATGATATTAATAATAGTTCATATTTCTAAAGAAATTAAAGAAAATTTAAGTAAACACAGACATAGCTGAAAATTTTAGGTATTAGATGATAAATAGGATAAAGAAAATGAATTTTTTCAACTTTATGGGCAGATTATTTAAATATTTTATTTTTTTTAAACAACGTAAGACACCAATTAACTTATTCTACCAGACAAACTCGGAAAACATTTTCATTCTTATCCATGAAAAATCTGCTCTTTTATTTTTTAAAAATGATGAAAAATTTGCAGTTTGAAGCCGCCCAGGTAGTTTTTCCGATCATTTTCCCGTTCTCAAGAAAATAACATAATACCGTTTCCATAACATATTTTATCAACCAATTGATAAAATTGATTTTTTTTAAAAAAAAAGGAGAAAAAAAAATATCTGTTCGATCGGCTAATTCACTAATTTAATTTTCCTGTTTTTGTTATCAAAATGTAAAAAACCTCCAAGTCCAATGTATCGGCCATTATCCCCTTTTTAGGAAGTACCGAAAGTTTTCGTTGTTTTGTCTCCATCCAACAAGTTGAACATCTGACAATAATTTTTTAATGTTACTATACATAAATCAGATTCCACTAATTTTACTTTATGGATCTCCATATTGTCATGTGTCTAGTGATGTATGTCTTCTAATGTCAACGTTGGAGATTCGTTGTATATGAATTGGATCCAGGCAAAAGCTTGAGGGGAAAGAAATGCTGGTGAGTGCAAATGGCCTCTTATCTTAAATAGGATTGTGATTTCCTTCGTTTTCACCGAGAGCCAAACAGAGGATAAAAACACTTTTTAGAGTGATAGAAGGTTGATATCATAGCATAACAAGACGGTAACAAACCCTAGCTTATTCAAATAAAGCCTCTCCTTCCCTCTCTTCACGGAACAAGCGATCCGAAATCACTGCATACCCTTCAAGAAAAGATGAAAAAAACCAAAGATAAAAAGCACCAAACCCTAACATGACAAAGAAAAGATCGAGGCTCATAGATCACAGGAGTCATTCAACTAAGCTGCCCACAGTCACTGACCACGACAGCCTTGGCGGTGGTTCCAGACGAAGATCCGACCTTCTCAATTGCTTTCACCACATCCAGCCCTTCAATCACCTTACCAAACACCACGTGCTTACCATCAAGCCACGAGGTTTTGGCTGTACAGATGAAAAACTGTGATCCATTGGTTCCTGGACCAGCGTTTGCCATGGACAGGATTCCCGGGCCAGTGTGCTTGTGGATGAAGTTCTCGTCGGCGAACTTAGATCCATAGATCGATTCGCCACCAGTACCGTTTCCGGCGGTGAAATCGCCTCCCTGGCACATGAACCCGGGGATGACCCGGTGGAACTTAGATCCCTTGTAGTGCAGAGGCTTTCCGCTGCGGCCGGTTCCCTTCTCGCCGGTGCAGAGTGCTCGGAAGTTTTCAGCAGTGCGGGGAGTTGTGTCGGCGAAGAGCTCCATCACGATCCGACCGGCAGGCACTCCGCCGACGGACATGTCAAAGAAGACCTTAGGGTTTGCCATCGCAGACTCAGTGAATTCACGTCAAGGATAAGGACGACTCAGGACTGACGCTAGGGTTAGGAGTGGGACGCGGTGATAAATAGAGTCATTGCTTCTCGAATATCTTCTTGCTTTGGATCTTGGCCGTTGATATCTGACACGCGTCACGATCTACCGCAAGGTATGGTTAGAAGTACTCCAGGTGTTAACCATGGTTAACAAAAGCGACATAATTCGAGTTCCACAATCCACGTGGAGGAAAGCGACAACAATATATATCAACGGGCTCCTATCCCCTAAAGTCTCGTATCGTATTTCCTATACAATTTGAAATCTTGTTATACAACTTATATTATTATTAAAATAAAAGGACCAAATTAATAGAATCATCTGGGCCTTAGGCCCTCAGGGCCTCACATTTCATTTGAATTAAATTAATGGTTTCACCCTTCATGATGTTCTTCTCTAATTAACTTTCTCAATATCTGGCCCACCACTTATGATCGGTTGTTAAAAGGAATTATGGGAAGAAAAAAAATAAATAATAATAAAGAAAACTTTTTTTTTTATAGTTAAATAAATATAAATTTAATTTAGTATGAAAAAAAAAAATTAATAAATATAATTTGATTATTTTTATTATTTTTTAAATGTAGATACAGTAAATGAAATAAATCGTTAGAAAATATTTTCAAAATTATGTTGTTCAATTTTTGACTATGAATCAATTTGATTCGCAACTCAGATATTATTATTTATGATATTAATTTATAGTATATTTTATTATTTTTATTTTTATATCTAGTTTTTTCACTCTTAGCTTATTTTCATATACTATTTAATGAAACGTTGAAATATAAGACGAAACTAATATCCTATACTATTTTGATTTATTTTTATTTTTTTATAATTTATTATTATTAATTTTGTTTTTTTAGTTGTGTTGTTGACTATATTTAATTGAGTTTATGTAATATTTAAATATCAAAAAATAAGAAAATTAAATATTTTAATAATAAATATTAGATTATTAGGTAGGAAAGATTTTCATGTGAGGTGATCCTTCCCCTTTATTTTTCATTTTTAAAACCATTCGAAGGATCCATGTCATGTGCTCTAATTTATTTATGATTTTAGACGTTACAGTTGTGCTCATGATTTCATTGGATGCTATTGTTGACCTAATTGATTTGAGTTAGCTGTAACCGACGGTCCACGTTTCTAATTTTATTTTCTAAAATGTTTTATTTTATTTTAAATTATCCCTTTATTTTTATATTTGTAGTCTTTACATTTTTTTTTTTTTTAAATTTATAAATATTTTCAGCCACTTACTTTATGAGTTATGATTTAAGATATTTTTAGAATTTTTGGTTTTTAGTTTACCACTTTTTTAACTTAATATGAAAATTTTAAATTGGTACACCGAAATAGAAAATAGAAATAAATATTTTGTTTTTATAAATATATTGTTGGTAAATGAAAATGAATTTGGTGACTCAATTTTTAGTATTTTGATGAACTTATGAATTTAAGATAAGAATGATTATTTGTTTATATTATAATGTTTGATAATAATATGAATGAGAATAAAAAATAAATAAATTGACAATAATACTCTCACACATAATTTTAAATTCTTTTTTATTTTTATTTAAAAAATAAACTTCAAATATTTTTTATTACTAAATAATAAGACTAAAAAAATAGAAGATAAGGAGCATCTTATAAATGAAATATAAGGGTAAAATAGTAATTTTAAATTATTTTATATTTTCTTATACGATAAATGAAACAAAATATCACCAATTCGATAAATTGAAGTGTTACTCATAAGTGGGATTTGACTTATGTCATAATAATTTTTGGGGAAAGTGGATTTTGATTCACAAATATGAAAATATATAAAAAAAGAAAAGTCCAAAATTTTGAAATTAATGTTATCTTTGTCTATTTAAAAATAATTGGAAATACATGCTTTAACTAATCAAATAATTATTCATAAAATGCTCATTTTACTTGTAATGTCATCAACACCAATAGACAACTCTCCAACATATAAATATTTTTCTTCCTTTTACATATGTTTTATTATTATTATTATTATTTGAGACTTTTTTTTTTCTCCATAAACAAATATCATATAGTAAAAGTAAGATAGTTTGAAAAGTGTGAACATTAGAAGTAGTAAAACTTTGATGAACTATAAATGAGTTTGAGTTTTGTTGAAACTAAGGTTTATGGTTTTTTTCATCGTCTCTTTATAATTTTTTTCATCATAACAAGTTAAAGTTAATTTCAAGGATTCTAGTTATTTTGACATTTTTTTTGTTTTTTGGCTTTACCTTCAACTCAAGAGATATATATATATATGGATAAAAGGTAATATATTGCTATTTTAAAAATCTTTTAAGGAAAAGCAAAAGAATATTTTAAGGAATAATTATGTTACTTATTAAAAAATACATGTATTTTAAATTATTTTTAAATAAATGAAGACAGTACCAATTTAAAAAAGTTAAGGTTATTTTTTTAATATATTTTCATATTACTGAGTCAAAATCTATTTTTTTTATACTATTTATACTTTTATAAATAACTTAACATTTAATAATACTTAGACACCGGTAAAAATAAATTAATTTAGAAATTTAAGAGGTATTTGATAAAATTAATATTTATTATTTTAAATTATTAAATTGATTTATCAAGCACTCACTTAATGATATTCAATTTTATTTAACTTTAAATTAAATTAAATTATATTAAAATTTAAAAGACAGAATGAAAATCTCATATTTATTAAATTTTAAAAAATGTATTTATAGGAATTTAAGACATGTTTTTAAAAAACGGTTAAGAGTAATTTTCTCCTAATTTTAAAAAATATATTTACTGTTACGAAATACGAGAAGATCATTCTCGAACACTGTTTTGCGATAACTAAACAGAAAACGCATCCATGAGAAGATTTTTTTCTTTCCCTTTCTTTTTCGAAGGCATACACTTGCCCTGCATAAAATTCTTAAGCAACTTCCTGCTTCTTTATATCACTGTTGGACGTCAAATTCGAAATTGAGTGATGTCCAGCGGTCTGCCATTACGCTCATGGCGCCTTTAACACGGCCATTATCATGGCCCACACCGCAACTCCTGCGTCGGCAATCCCTCTCCTCTCTATATGGACGGCCTTTGCACTGCCCAAACTTAAACGGCCCAATACGGGGCTTTGCAAAATATGGGGGCCCATCTAAAAACTGAAGCCTGAATATCAGGCCCACTACGATGATTCCTCATTTTTACAACTAGACTAGTAGTGGACAACGACGAAGAAAAGGAGCTATTGCTGTGGGGTGCAGAGACTAGAGAGTGGAAGGCTGGAAGCTTGATTCTTAGTGAAATCGTACGGTTCCCCTTTGTCAGGTTTCTAATACAAATTAAGTACTTTGACAAATTCAAATGCAGCTTGGAGTTATTATGTCATAGCTACTAGAAAATACGTATATATTCTTAGTTAAGAACGACATTTTTGTTCTAAATAAGCAATAAGGAACAAAGAGAAAACGACAATTTGGAGCTGGGTAGGAATGACTCTCTTTATATGCATATATATAATCTTGGCGTGGTGAGATCTGCTACATAGATTTGACTAGACGGCTGCTTTTTTACCTACTCAAAATGGGAAAGTAGATATTTTGATTAAAATAATTAAGAGGTAAACAAATATGAGTTTTAATTTTCACTTGTTTGGTTCTTGACAAATTTAAAGGAAAATGTGAGAAAAAAAAAAAAAGAAAAAATAGAAGAAAAAAAAAAATTAAAATTAATAAATTATTTTTATATATTTCTTTAAACTCATTTCACTTCATTTCCTCCATTATATAAAACTTAAATAATTTTAAAATATATAAATTTCTAACTAGTTTTAATTATATTTAATTTGAAAAAAAAATTATAGTAAAACCAAACATAAGAAAACCATTTTTTTTTACATTTTTTTTTTTTGTACTTTTTGGAAACTAAACATAATCTAAAGGATTCATCGGTAAAACTTAATAATTATTACTTAAGAAATTAAATTGACTTTAAATTGAACTATAATTAAGTTGTCAACTTAAAATTTATTACTTAATTAGTACTGTAAGTAAAGTAACAAAGGAGATCGTGAAAATAATTAAGATAAACAAGAGTAAAAAGATAAAATAAAAATGTGGGGTTAAAAATAATTTAATTGATTTTCCTTATTGTTTAAAGTCATTTTTGACTTTTAGACATACTATTAAGTTATTTTATAAAACATACTAATTTATGTAAATTATTTTTTTAAGTTATTAATTTGGTTTATCAAACACCTACTTTGTTTTCAAAGAAAAAGGAAATGGTTTTACCGGTAAAGGTATATGAAATTATTTATTACATAAAATAAAAAATAATAATTAAAAGAAAAACGCTAAGAAGGGGGTGCCCAACAATGGGATGTAGTTATGACGGGTATGCTTCCCGCCAAATGAAAGTGAAGGCAAGGCGAAGGAAGGTGGAAAATTGGTCATTTTTGAATTTTAACCGACGTGATTTGTTTGGAGCTGAAACAATCGAGAAGACTTGACCAAAAAAGCGCAATGCTCCTCCCTCCGTTACTAATGGATTATTCAAATGAGGGAGGGAGTATTAAAAAATTTATTTTCAGTCCACGGTTTGCTTGGACATGGCAACATCCAAAGCCGGCCATGCTCCTTCAATCCTAAACCAAAAGCCGTCCTCTCTCTCTCTCTCTCTCTCTACAATTCAATTCAAAGAGAGATTTCACTCTCCATTTCGAATCTCAATGGAGTATTCTGGAGAGACTGATGAGTAGGTGGCTGATTGATCATCCATCTCCCATTACGAGATTACAGTAAGCATCGTTCTCTGCTCTTTCAGTCACTGTGCGATTCAGTCTGTTTCTGTCTTTATGATCTTTTGCTTGTTTGTGTTGCAAGGGAAGACGAAGGATATGTTTATTTTTTTAAGATAAAAATGCTGAGCGACTTGCACTCAGTTTCTGTGCTTTTGACCATATAGATTTGCTACGTCTCTGTGTTTTGATGTGGTTTCAAGGGCTTTGGTGTTTGAGAAAATCTTGATATTTACTTGTAAAGAATTTTAAAATTTTTGTTTGAATTGATTTAATGTTTTGTTTCCCTTTTTGAATTGATGTAATTATGCAGTTTTCTTTCTTGATGTTTTCTCACAGAGTTGTTTATTCTACGCAGAGGCTAGGGTTTTATTTTTATCCTCTTCTCTCATGCTCCATTTGGTTGCCGAGAAAATGAGGGAAAATAAAAGAATTTTAAATTTCTGAATGTAGAGGTTTTCAAAATTGGGAGAGTATTTGGCTTAGTTTTGGGATATAGTTTTTCTTTACTTTTTTTGTCAGTCTGCTGAAAGCGATGATTGTATTTACAGTTGTCTTTGAGAAATTTGGTAACTATTTGTGTTGTGGTCGGCTACTATGAGTTGGAATCAAATCAATAATTTGAGTGTCCACCACTCAGTATACTGAGTTGGGATTAAATTTGGTTTGTGTTCGAGAAATGCATATTCAATTATCCAGTAATTAGCTATAAATTCATATATTATGGACGAAAGTTATGCCCCAGAAACCATACTTGGTAAGCCAATATTCCACTTCCTGTAATTGAAAGTGGGGAATATTAGATGACTAGCGTTAGAAATCAGAAGTTTGAAAATTAACTAAGAATTTGTTATTTTGGCTTGTCTTCCCAAAGATGGCTGGAAACTACAGATTTGCAATGGACCAAAAGAATATCGTTAGATTCCTGGTCACCACGGTTGGAAGTTTCATCCAGATCAGTTGATCAATAAAGAACAGAGAGCCCAACACAAAGAACAGTGTGCAGAGAGATTAGCAGCTGAAGATGGAAGCTGTGAGAAAAACACAGAAGTTCGATACTCTGATCAAGCAGTATTGGCAAATTTGGATTGGGGGATTGATGCCCTTGAAGAAGCTATCAGTACCTCCAACATGGAAACTAAGCTTGCACGATTAGACCATGCAGAAAAAATGTTACAAGTATGTGCAATGTTGAACTCTGACCAGAGAACTGCAGGAGTCCCCAATTTCTACCTCTCTGCTTGGGCCCATCTCAACCTTTCTTACCTGTGGAAACTGCGGGACAATGTTCACAACTCAGTTCTTCACATTCTCGAGATGTTTATTGTTGATCCTTTCTTCTCACGGATTGATTTTGCTCCAGAGCTCTGGAAAGCTCTGTTTCTTCCGCATATGAGTTCAATTGTTGGGTGGTATTCAGAAGCAAGGCACAGGATTGTGATGGAAGTGATTCCTGATTCCACTGATTTGTCCTTTACTGCAGATTTCGATCAATTCTTTAATGAGTCTCTGATCTTTTCCATGAGGCCTGATCAAGCAGAGAAAATGCAAAAGCTGGAGCAACTTTATGGAGAATCATTGGATGAGAATACACGGCTTTATTCAAAATATTATATGGATTGCTTGAACTTTGATTCAAACACTAGCAAGAGAGCGATTCCTATGTTGCCAATTGCAGAGCCACCAATGACTCCTATGCATGAGGTGAGCAGGTCAATTCCCGATTATGTAAAATTTGGGCCCATTCTACCTAAGAGTGCTGGGTTTTCTCTATTTCTTAAAGCTAAGGACAATGCGAGAGAAGCTTGCAGGTTAGTTTCCACTTGTAATTGATTTGAAGTTTTCTTTTCATCATGGAAACTTTTAGTTGAGCGGTTCATTATTTTGGTGCTGATTTTATAAAAGTAAAGTCAAGATCTCATTTAATAAAGGCTCTCATATATGTATTCTTTCTGGACATTTGGCTTCAAGCAGATTGAATGTCACTTCCATATCCTCACAGAACCTGGAGGAGTCTGTTATGTGGGATCTTAAAGTAAGGCTGATAACTGAATCATTGCATTCACATCGCTATTTACAAGCTTGACCAATAAATGCATAATTATTTGTTGTTTCATGTTCCTCTCAGAACATTGTTTTTTGGAATAACAAAAGCTTTCTTAATGGTTCTTATTATTAGGAGGAAATGATTGAGGAAAATGAAGATAATTCAGATTATGAGCCTGATAGTGCTTATATGGATTCTGAGGACAAAACATATCAAGTAGTATCTCATAGTAGCATGAAAATGAACATTTATAAGGAAATGGGGCCAAAAGTACAGCCACCAAAAATTAGGAGTCAACTACCTTCTTCAACAAGTTTTTCTCCCATGGACTCCCCTAAAACTTCTCTAAAGATTTCATCTCCAAAATCAGACTCGCATTATCATAAAGGTCCCAAATCCGTATTGCGCCTCTTATCCAACCTTGCCATGGATTCCACTGTCTCCACCTCCTTGCCTGTGTCTCCACGTTTGTGTAATGATTCCAGCATTAGCTCAGCAGACTCAGATGGTGAAGTGATTGTATGTCTCTCTTTTTATTTATTTATTTATTTTAATTTTCATCATCCATTTGTATTATTTGAACTCATAATGTTAGACATTAGTTTAACTGAAAGTAGATTTATGATTCAGGAGCTACCAAGAAGCTGCAGGAAAAACCATGGACACAATCAAAGTATCAGTCATCAAAATCTGAATAGACAAGTATCAGAAAATAGGTAACCAAAATTTGTTTTCTTTTCCATTTTTCAGGAATTTATACAGTTTGTCTTCTCTTCCCTTTGTACCTTCGTCCAAAATTTCTCCAACAATGGTCTATTACAAGAAAATCATTGTTCTTTCTCATATTAAGTTAAAATTTCTTTGGCTTTCTGCAGCTCCCTTAATGAAAATGATGAAGGAAGCCAGAGCTGCATTTCTCTCCCATTATCTGATAAACTGACTCCTAGGTCAAGGCCGCCTAAAGATTTTGTCTGCCCCATCACAGGCCAGATTTTTAGTGACCCAGTTACCCTCGAAACAGGTCAAACATATGAAAGAAAAGCAATTCAAGAATGGCTGAAAAGAGGAAACACAACATGCCCCATTACACGGCAACCTCTATCTGCCAGCTCACTGCCCAAAACAAACTATGTTTTGAAGAGATTAATCACTACCTGGAAAGAAAAATATCCTGATATTGCTCAGGAGTTCTCTTACCCTGAAACACCAAGAAACTCATTCAGCCCCCGTCCACAAAAGAAATTATGTTGGCATCTTCTCCATCATGTAATCTCCCTGACCATAAGAAGTCAAATGATTATACTAATCAGAAGTGCAAAAGATTTCTGCAAACAGTGGTATCTACTTCACCAACCAGTGTGATATCTCAAGCTGCTACTGAAGCGGTTATCAATGGGTTAAAGCCCTATGTTTTGTGTCTCTGTAATTCAGATGATTTACAAGAGTGTGAAGCAGCTGTGCTGGCAATAGCCAAGATATGGAAAGACTCAAAGGCTGATCCGGGGATTCATTCCTATTTGTCCAAACCAACAATTGTGAATGGGCTTGTGGAAATACTATCAGCTTCCATGAACAGAGAAGTTCTCAGAACATCAATTCACATTCTTTCTGTGCTAATATTTGCTGATGAAAGCGTGGGAGAGACTCTTACCAATGTAGATTCTGATTTTGATTGTCTGGCTGCTCTACTAAAGAAAGGTCTTGCAGAGGCTGCTGTTCTCATATACCAGCTGAGGCCAGCATTCACTCAGCTTTCAGCTCGCAACTTTATACCCTCTCTAGTACACCTAATTCTGAACAAAAATGATGAATCAGATAATCTTCTGTTAGTAATGGAGCCCGAGGATGCTGCTATAGCATTGCTTGAGCAGATTTTGATGGGAGGGGATGAAAACAGCAGGTCCCTCAATGCTACAAGTGTTATCTCTGCAAACGGGATTCCTGCATTAATCAAGTGCTTGGATAAGGTAGTAGGAAGGCAGGCCATTGTATCCATCCTTTTATGTTGTATCCATGCAGATAGAAGTTGCAGGAATTTGATAGCAAATAGAATCGATCTGTCTTCTGTGCTCGAATTATTTCATACTGGAGATGATTGTGTTAGAGGCATATGCACAAAGTTTCTCTCTGAGCTAGTTCAGTTAAACAGGTATACGCATCTTTTACTTTGAGAACTGTATCTTTATTTTCTCTATGGAAAGTATCGTAAGTAGCTTGGAAGTCCCTTGATTACTTCATATTATTCCTTTGCCCCTATTTATTTTTTGAGGGGTGTAGTGATTGCAAAATACTGGTCTATCAAGTTGGCTCAAGTTTTGATTTAAGGTGCTCTAGCTTCTAAGCTAACTCTTAGCATCTTGATTTCACTTACCCTAGCTTACAAGTTGACTCAAGTCTCAATAATTGATTTTGAATTGAGTTTCAGGCTGCACTAGTTTCATAATTTATTTTCTAAAGGTAGGTTTTTGATATTAACTATTAATAGCTATATTCCAACCACATCGTTCTAATTACATTTATAAATGTACTCTCATTTGAAACCAAATTATTGATATACAATGTACTTTGACCATGTGTCTTTTCTCCTGCTTTGGGTGGATCTTGAATTACTTCTGAGGACTCTTATAGATCACTTATCACACTATCTGTATCAGATCATTTTTGCACACTAGGACCTTTTGTGAAAATCTCTCTGAAGTCCATAAATGTGTAATGGTATTCCATTCTATCCAAGAGTTTATTCTTCTTATGGTGTCTCAGTAGGATATTCTGCAACCAGATCTTGAAGATAATTAAAGATGAAGGAGCTTTTAGTACCATGCACACATTTCTTGTGTATCTACAAATGGCCCCCATGGAGCAGCAACCTGCAATTGCTTCTCTTCTTCTTCAGCTTGATCTTCTGGTTTGCCTAGATTTCTTTCTTTCTTTCTCTCCTTTCTTTTTAAACAACCACAATACTTGAAAATTGGAAAAAAACTAGTTCAACATAATGGCTAGATGATGTAGTCACAGATTCCTATAATTTTACTTCTGCAGGTTGAGCCTCGAAAGATGAGCATTTACAGGGAAGAAGCTATAGAGGCACTAGTTGAAGCACTTCACAAAAAAGACTTTCCTCATTCTCAAATCATGGCTCTAGATGTTTTATTATCTCTTTCTGGACATCTGACTACCTCAGGGAAGTCCTACACTGAAGCCTGGTTACTCAAGATCGCAGGACATGATCAACCTTACCATGCTTTAATGAAGTCGGAGAAGCTGAAAATATATGAAAATGAACTGACAGAGACGATGGTTAGCATTGATTTAGTTTGGGTTGTTTTGGAGGTTCTTGCTCTTTATGTTTTTCCTTCTCTCTCTGCATCGATCTTGAATTCTAAATATTTATATACAGGAAGAGGAAGAGAAAGCTGTCACTTCTTGGCAAAAAAGGGTAGTTTTTGTTCTTTGCAACCATGAAAAAGGATCCATCTTTAAAGCCTTGGAGGAATGCCTCAAGAGTAATTCTTTAGAGATAGCAAAGTCATGCCTTGTTGTTGCCACATGGCTTACATACATGCTTTATAATCTTCCTGACACTGGTGTAAGAAATGTTGCTCACAAGTCATTCCTCGAGCCATTCATCACTGTCCTCCAATCATCAAAGAATCTTGAGGAGAAGATTTTGGCAACCCTTGCTTTGAATTGCTTCCTTCACGATCCAGGTAATTTTGGTAACGGAGAACTTAATAATCATACAAAAACCTTTTGAATGTATCTATCTTTACAATTGTTAACTCGAAATTTCAAAATTTAAGGTGCATTAGAAGAACTGGGAGTATATGCCAAGTGCATGTATAAAACCTTGAGAAAGCTTAAAAAGAATTCAGTGGTTGTAAGTGACATGCTAAGAGCCTTGATAAAGCTGCCTTCTGTTGATCCAGTGAGTAATGGACCATGCATCCCTTAATTTCAAATTGTGTTATACATGGATGATTATTTTCTCCTAATATTTCCTGTGTTTCAGACAGAGTTGTGGCGTTGTGATGAAGTGGTTGAGCTAGATTCATGCTCAAATGGTGGGATTCTGTCTTTGCTTCCTCTAAAAAGTTGGGTTCTGAGCGGCCATTCTGATGGAACTATAAAGGTTTGAACTTCAAAAAACACGCTTGCATCCATCTCCCTCTATCTCTCCACTCATCGTGCACACACATGGACAAACAACATGATCCCACAAGAGTTCCTTTTATCTTGCACATTAGGTATGGGATGCTGGGAAGAGAGACTTAAGGTTAATTCAAGAAGTTCGTGAACACACAAAGGCTGTCACATGCCTCTATGCCTCATCTTCAAGTGACAAGTTATATAGTGGTTCCTTAGACAAAACAATTCGGGTAAGTTTTCTCATAATTGCAATATAGCTTGCCAATCTCAATTGGGAAAGTCACACAAGATTGACTTGCCAATGTTTGGAGATACCCTCAAATCCTTTTGTATATGATCAAATATTAAGAATATTTTTGGTTGGGTTTTTTATTAAAAATGCTTTCTCTGAACATGTTTTTAAGAAAATTACCAATCAAATGCTTTTCAATGAAGTTTTACAATTAATATTTCAACTTCTTAAAAAGTGTTTTTAAAATTTTGGCAAACATAATTTTTTTTTTCAAAAACCAAATGCACTCTAGGTAACCTTTAAGCTGGGTATGTGTTGACTTTCATATAAAGTATTACTGGCTTTCCATTAGTCGATTCGATAACAAGGTGATGCTAGCTTAGAGTGATCCTCATTGAATAATGTAGCAATTAACCTAACAGCTAGGATGAATCATTCTTTATGCTGCCTTGTATCCATAATTTCAAGTATTTTGAACCATTTTTTGAAGCATCATAAACAGTTGCCTAGTTGTTGATGCACAGGTCTGGACGGTTAAACCAGAAGAAATTCACTGTGTTCAGGTTCATGATGTGAAAGAGGCGGTACAACAGTTGACAGCTAATGCCAATTTTGCATGCTTCTCTTCTCAAGGAACTGGAGTCAATGTAACTTATCTCCCATTTGGGCAACTGGAAAAAAAAAAAAAACATAGATGGTACCTAACAAGATCCTTTTATTGCAGGTCTACAGTTGGTCTGGGGTTCCAAAACATATAAACTTCAACAAATATGTCAAGTGCCTTGACATGGCAGGGGATAGACTGTATTGCGGTTGCACTGGTTACAGCATCCAGGTAACACATCTAGTTGATTTGACTTTGGCTCTCGTTTTCATCAAACAAATATAACTCAGACGGAATCTAGTCTAACCTATAAATATCCTTCCATAATATTGAAAATTTGGGGAAAATGGCAGGAGGTTGATTTGTGTAAATCCACTTCAAATACATTTTACTCTGGTGCAAGAAAATTGCTTGGAAAACAAACAATATATTCCTTGCGGATTCATGATGGTTTCCTCTATGCCGGCGGTTCCTCAGTGGATGGAACTGCAGGGAAGGTACTATGCTTCTCTGAAAATGTAGATATTTGGACAAATTCAGTGACTAAGATGATCAATTTTATGTTCTAATGAAACAAATTTGGATTTTGAAGGTGTTCTCCCTCTCGACCAAGGCCTTAACTGGGTCTTTCTTGACTGGATTGGACATCCAGCGCATAGCTGTGAATAGTGACTTTATATTCACCGCCAGTAAATCTGGGATCATTGAGGTGTGGTTTAAGGAAACAGTGACAAGAGTTGCTTCCATTAAAATTAGTGGTTATGGACATGCGAAGATTGCATCCTTGGCATCAGATACAGATGGAGAAATGCTTTTTGCTGGTTTCCTTGATGGCAAGATCCAGGTTTGTACACAAAGACATCCCTTAAAAAATATTTAGAGAATTGTCAATTGTGATATCGTCGTCATTGCTAACTGCCATTTAATTGAATATTGCAGGCTTGGGCGCTCGACTGAGACCATGTGGTATGTTAAATATTAGGTTATTGAGAATTCTCAAGAAAATTGATTGTCCCAGGGTGTATATGTAGAAACAAGTGATTTCTTAGAATTGGACACCTTAAATCTAAGTTCTATCTCTTGATAATTTCTCCTTTTTTTTCTCCCTCTTATATTTAGAAGATCAAATCTGCAGAAACGCAGATGATCTGTTTCATAAAAATTTGTGAATTCTAATTCAACCCGAAACAACAAAAATCAATTGTCACAGGTGTCTCTGCACAATTTCAGGAATCAAAGAATAAATAATCATTAAAATGAAGATTGGAAAAAATTGTTAAAAACCAAATATCCTGAAACATTAAAAGAAACCAGAGAAGATCGACTAACTTTCAAAACGAATCAAAACAATATTTAGAAAAAAAAAAAAAAAACGAAATTGAAATGCGAAAAAGAAAAAGTTCACAAAAAAAAAAACGCAGAGTTCGTAACTGTGGCACTCAGAATGAAAAGGACTAGTTTTAAAAGAAAATTTCAAAAATCATACAGGATTTCAACCTGTAATTCTGGATTAAGGATACTTATCCTCATAGTGCCCGTTCCAAATATAAAACTTAATCTCTCAAAACTGATTAAAATAACAAGAAAAAGCATATTTGTATCAACAAAACCCTACCTAATCAAGATTCAAGAAAGCCAAAATCCAACAAAGATTAAACACAGGAGACATGGAGGAGGAGCATTCAGAATGAGTAGGAGGTATTATTTTCCTGTCATGACGAATCAATCGGAAGATTTTAAGTTCATCATCACCATGCTCGCTCCAACATCATGTGTTCAATGACAAAAAAAAAGGGTAAATGAACAAACAAATAAACAAGAAACCATCAGAGAAGTATTGGATCGATGCATCAAAGCCGACACATTGTGTCTCAGACGACCGTCGTGAGAAAATTTAATCCAAACTCATCACCTGGTTTCGCTATCTCCAAGAGAAAAAGAAACATCCGGTTAAAATAGAGATAAGAGAGAGGGGAGAGGAAGAGAGATCTGAATGTCTGGTCCCTGAACCAGAGAAAGATACTCAGACTTGGTCCGCTTCGATTCCTCAAGGCTCTTACGGTTGTTCAA
Organism: Vitis rotundifolia; assembly: GCA_030254885.1. Lineage (NCBI taxonomy): Eukaryota > Viridiplantae > Streptophyta > Magnoliopsida > Vitales > Vitaceae > Vitis > Vitis rotundifolia. Next base: position 11,778,369 of record CM058168.1, on the reverse strand, counting down.
ATTTAAAGGAGATGGGCTCCCTTCTTTAGGGTTTTTCAGCTTTTCGTATTGACGATTCTGCCCCTATTGTTACGCTATGCCCAAAATGCCCCCACTCGTAAATTCAGAGTGTATAGAAAAAGGAGTCGGGGACGGATTTGAGATTTCGATTTTAATTTTATTTAGCCAGTCGGGTTGGGACTTCTCCTGCCCGCCTCATATACGTATCTAATTAAATAAAAAATATATTAATTTAGTGTCTTTCAATATTTTTTTTTCTATTTTTAAAATTAAAAAATAATAGCAAATTTTGTGTAATATACAACAACTTTTTAAAGCTTATATTAAAACATTAAGAGTTTGTTATTAAAAAATAATTTTGTGGACTAGTATTTTTTATTTGTATTTTCATTTGATGATGATATTCACTTTTTATTAGTGAAAAACATTAATTTTTGAAAAATTGAAGTTACCACCTATTTTAATTTATTTTTGAAAAAACAAACACATCCATAAAAATTGAGTTTTTTAATAGGAACAACACAACACTTGGAAAAATCGATTTATTCGACGAACTTGGAGAAGAGTTTTTTAATAAAACAAAAATTATTTAACACATTAAGACGTCCAAAACACATCCTAAGCCTAAAAAATATTTTAGAAAAAACCAAAAAGTCCAAATTTGCAAAAATATCTTGAAAGTAAAAAAAAAAAAAGGAAATAAAGAGTCAAATCTCAATAAGCAAGAGTTGTGGGCTCTGAAACAAACCTAAATTTATTTTTATGGATAAATTCACATTTCAACCCTTTAATGAATATGAGAAAAAGTTTATGAGAGTTGGAGATAATACCATTAATCTAAAATTTGCTAGAATAGTTTTAAAATTAAAAAAAAAAAAAAATCTAAAAATCACAAGTTAGAGAAATGAGTAATGTAAACTAAGGAAGTGAGTCATAGGTTAACTAGAGGGCTAACACCTATTCTCAACCCTCAAATAAACAAACATGACTCGAATTTACATGAAGATATTCATAGAGAGGAAAGTTTCTATGTAAATCTAAGCCATGTTTGCTCAAGCTAGTGACAATCATTAATAACCATAAAATTATCATAATCTTAAGCCCCTAATGATTATGAAAATGGATTCATAAGGATTGAAAATGGTTCTCCAAAAATTAGTTTAGAAAACCTTTCAAAAATCACAAAAAAAAACACCTATCAATTTTCTTAAGCATGATGGTAAGACCAAAACCTATGGTAAGGGGTTTGATATTTGACCATGAAATTAGCCGTTGAAAGGTGTTTGAAATTCAATAAAAAAAAAGTTTGAAAATGAGTTTTATAATTAGATTTGCGAAGAAAACCAAAAATGACAAAAATAGGTTCTAGAAATTTTCTTTGGCAAATAAATAAACACTTTGTGGCTTTTAAATTAGTCGCAAAACTTTCAAAAACCATTTTAATAAAAGGGAAAAACAAAATCCTCAAAAAAAAATGACAAAAAAAAATCAAGGATTTCAAATCCAAATAAGTCAAATGTCATGATTTAGTCAATAAGCTTTCAAATGAGAAAACAAACTAAAAACTTAATGTAACCAAAATTAAGCAAGGCTTGAAACCAACTTATCAACAAATTAACCAACAGAACAAATATCTCATTAAGCATCCAAAATGAACAAAATGAAGAAAAGAAGATGAAAATCCATAGATGAATAGAAAATCCAATAAGCAAGTGTATGACCTTTCAATATCCACACCAAATTACATATTATTTCAAGAAATAAAAGAAAATGAACATAAATTAAGAATAAACCAAAAAAATAAAAATAAAAATGAAATAAAAATGATCTTACCCAAAAATCTCCTTGTGAAAACACCTAGCTTCTATTAAGTTAGAACCCTTTTTCCAAAGCTAAACTTGCTTCTCAAGCTTTGAGTCTTCTCTTCTTTTCCTTTACTCTCTCAATTTCGATAGAGTTTCCTTAAAAAAATGCAAGAGAGTCTTTTTAAAAACAAGGTTTAATGCCTTTGTTTATAGGTTAAGGGGGGTAGGGATTTTGACACTTGTCATCATCTCCACCCAAGGCTCAAACTCACTTTAAAACTAAACCCAAATTAAGGAGACCTCTAACCTAGGGTTTAGGCCCACAAAATCCTCCAAAACCAACCCTATAAAATGTGGAAAAGGAAATAGATTTAAAATAAAAGTTAGAAATGAGTTTGAGACAATTTTTAAGGTCTACAAGTTTTTTGTTGTAAAATGAAGATAAATGCAACGCAAATAAAAGTAGAAACAACTATATATTATTTTAATAATAATATATAATGGGGAAAAAGAAATCATAGAAGAAAATTAAAAGAGTTGAAAAAATGAAAGATATGGAGAATAAGAGAGAGAGAATTTTTCTTTGTTTGGAATACATATTACATAGGATGGGAAGCCTTTTTATAAGCTTTCCAAATAACTTTCATTAATATTTCCATTAATGAATATTAATGAAAATCATAAATAATATTAATTAACATTCAATATAATAAATGTGGTGACATTCATTACTTCATTTATAACACTCCCTCTTAGATGTCCACCACATTAGAAGAGTATGCCTCATTAAAACATTGCTAGTAAAAAACCATATGGGAAAAACCTAGCGAAGGAAAAAAAGTATAATATTCTTATAATTCTTTAAGTTGCTCTTGGTATGTTAGGATTGCCTCGTTAAAAACCTCATCGGTAAAACCCAGTGATACAAAATCAAGACGAAGAGAAAAACAATACAATACACTAACACCTTTTTACAAGAATACTCTCTCATGTCGATATCCTTGAGTTGACGCATTTCAATCTTGTGTATTAACTACTTGAATGTTGAGGTTATCAATGACTTTGTGAATAAATCTGATAGATTATCACTTGAGTACATTTGTTTAACATCAATTTCACCACTCTTCTGGAGGTCATGTGTATAAAAGAATTTTGGTGAAATGTGTTTAGTTATATTTCCTTTAATATAACCCCCTGTTATTTGTGCAATGCATGCAATATTATCTTCAAATAATATCATTGGGTTACCTTTGATAGAGAAGAGTCCACGTGATTCCTGAATATCCCAAATCATAAATCTTAACCATATACATTCATAACTTGTTTCATGAATTGCAAGTATTTATGAATGATTTGATGATGTGGTTACCATTTGTTTATTCGATAGATTTCCATGAAATAACAGTACCATTGCAATTAAACACATACCCTATTTGTAATCTACCTTTATGTGAATCTGAAAAGTATCCTGCATCTGTATATCCAAACAATTGTTACTTTGATTCCCTTAAGTAAAATAGACTCATATCAATAGTTTTGCGAAGATAGCGCAATATATGTTTGATACCATTCCAATGTCTTTGAGTTGGAGCGGAACTATATCTTGCTAATAAATTGACAGAAAAAGCAATGTTTGGATGTGTACAATTGGCAAGATACGTAAATGTACTAATAACACTAAGATATGGCACTTCAGGACCAAATAATTCTTTATTTTTTTCGCAATGACAAAATGGGTAATTTTTCACATCAAGTGATTAGACAACCATCAGAGAACTTAAATGATGCATTTTATCTATATAAAACGCTTCAAAACTTTCTTAATATATGTTAATTGATGTATTAAATCTCAATTTGGAAAATGCTCGATTTGCAGGTCAAGACAAAATTTTGTTTTTCCAAGATCCTTCATCTTAAATTCCCTTTTCAAGTAATTTATTGTTCTTCTGAGCTTTTCAAGAGTTTTAACAAGATTTAAATCATTAACATACATAGCAATAATTGCAAATTTGATTTCTGATTTCTTAATGAAAATGCATGGGTACATAGGGTTATTCACATACCCTTATTTTGGCAAGTATTCACTAAGGCAATTGTATCACATGCGTCTGGATTACTTTAATCCATATAAATATCGTTGTAATTTGATTGAGTACATGTTAAGAGGCTTTGCACTATTTACTTCAAGCAATTTAAATCATCCAAGGGTTTTCATGTATATATCATTATTCATAGATCCATATAAACCTGTTGTAATAACATCCATGAGACGCATATCCAATCCTCCTGAGACTACCGAATTAATTAAGAAATGAAATGTGATTGCATCCATGATGGGATAGTATGTTTACTCGTAGTCAATACCAAGTTTCTGTGAAAAACCTTATGCTACTAATTGAGCTTTATATCTTATGATCTCATTATTCTCATTACATTCTGGTACAAACACCTATTTGTACCCAACGGGCTTTACATTTTTAGGCGTTTGGACTACAGGTCAAAAAACTTTTCATTTTGTTAATAAGTTTAACTCTACTTGCATAGTTTCTTTCCATTTTGGCCAATCATTTCTATGATATCATTCTTCTACATTTCGTGGTTTGGGATCTTCATCATTTCTTATGATATCAGAGGCCACTTAGAGAGTGAAAATATTGTTAATAATAATATTATTTCAATCCTATTTTTCTCTCTGTGTTCATAACTTACTGAGATATCACAATTTTCAGGTACCTGTGCCTCTTCAAGGACTTCTTATTCAATATTTGCCTTTTCAAGGGCTTCTTGTTTAATATGTGCCTCTTCAGGGTTTTTTTTTTTCATTATTTGTCTCTTATGGGGCTAAAGATTTATCAATTTTAGATTGATTAGTCATTTTGATAGCCTTTTTTAGAGTGTCAATTTTTCTTACGTTCTCCTTTTCCGGAGAGTTACATCTTTTGAGTCGACAAGTCTACCACGCTTCAGGCATATCTTAGATTTATTTGTTAATTGTCCTACATGGACATCAATCCGTGTTGGAGTATTTGCAGCCGGGATATGTGACTTTCTTACTTTCTTTGTATCAATGAATGCATTTGGTAATTGATTTGCAAGATTTTGCAAATGAATGATCCTTTGAACTTCTAGTTTACATTGAGTTGTATGAGGATCAAGATGAGACATAGTAGATGCATTTCAAATAATTTCTCGCTGTTCTTCAGGAATTGACTTTTCTCCCCCTAATGACGGGAAAACACTCTCATTAAAATGACAATCCACAAAATGAGTCGTAAAAACATCGTATGTCAAAGGTTCAAGATATCTTATGATAGATGAAGAATCAAAACCTACATAAATCCCAAGTCATCGTTGATAACCCATTTTAGTGTGTTGTGTAGGCACAATTGGTATATATATTGCACAACTAAGGTTTGTAAATGAGAGATATTTAGTTGTTTTCCAAGCATAAGTTGTGAAAGGGAATATTCATTGTAAGTTGTAGGTCGAATACGAACTAAAACTGCAACGTGCATAATAGCATGTCCCTAGGTAGATGTAGGTAACTTGGTTTTCATTAGTATTGATCGAACTATTAATTGAAGACGTTTGATAAAGGATTCTGGTAAACCATTTTGGGTATGGGTATGAGCAACAGGATGCTCAATATTTATTCCTACTAACATACAGTAATTAGTGAATGTTTGAGAAGTAAATTTGTCAACATTATCAAGATGTTTTGTCTTAATTGGATAATTTGGAAAATGTGCTTGTAATTTGATCATTTGTGCAAGGAGTTTAGTAAAGGCAACGTTATGTGTAGAAATGAGACAAACATGTGATCACCTAGTAGAAGCATCTATTAAGATCATAAAATAACGAAATGGTCTACATGGTGGATAGATAGACCCATATATGTCCCCATGTATTCTTTCTATAAAGATTGGTGACTCACATATGACTTTAGTAAAAGATGGTTTAACTATCAATTTACCTTGTGAGTAGGCAACACATAAGTATTCATTGGGCAAAAAAATCTTCTGGTTCTTTAGTGAATGCCTATGTGAGTGTTTGATTATTTGACACTTCATTGAAGACCCTGGGTAACTTAGCCTGTCATGCCAAAGGATAAAAACTTTTGGGTCGTTGAACTTTTGGTTCACAACAACATATGATTTAATATGCTTTATAGTTGTATGATACAACCCATAAGAGAAAGCTGAGAGTTTTAATATAATATCCATTTCTGCGGATATCTTTAAAATTGAGCAAATTTCTTATGGATTTATTAAAATATAAAGCATTATTTTATATGAAATATAGTTTCATTTGGTAGTATTATGTTTGCTTTTCTATAGCTTTCAACTAAGTTTGTAGTACTAGATATGGTACTTACATTAGTTTTTATCAATGTCAATTCAAGGAAATATCTTTTATCTCAAAGAATTGTGTGCGTGGTTGCACAGTCTGCGAGACATACATCATTCTCATTCATCTTGAGACCAAATAACACATGGATTTTAGATACAACTAATATTAAAAAAAAAATACATAATGTAAATAACAATATAAAAGAAAATGCAATAATTAGATATAAATATAAGATATAATAATATATTATTTGATATATAAAAGTAACATTAATCAATGTTAGCATTCTCATCATTTATTAAATGGTTTGTTTTTTCACTAAGACTTTCGAAGAAATCAATGTCATAATAGGTTAGGTCTAATACATCACATTGGTAAAGTTCATCTCTATCTTTTTTCCTTTTGCTTTTATTGATGTTTGGTAAAGGTTGACCAAATGTTTGGGTGTATGACAGGTGCGTGACTAATGCCCCTTCATATCACATCTATAATAATTATTCTCATGGTTCCTGGGAGGTTTATCTTGTAAACATTTCCCATTTTCTTGTTTTGCCTCAGTATTATTTCACTTCTGATGGTGTAATGAGACTTTCATTTTCTGAGAATTTGAGGAATTATTTCCATAATAACCATGGTATTGAGGATTCCTTTCACGATCACAACCACATCCTCGTCATCGTCCATGTCCACGAGTTTGGGACAATATTGCATTCATTTTAGGGAATGACTCAAATCTAGTTGGACGAGACTGGTAATTTATCATCAAAAGCTCATTATTTTGTTCAACAACAAGAAGACACGATTATTAATTCGGAGTATTTTGTAAATCTATGCTCTCTATATTGTTGCTGTAGAGCATATTCGAGGCATGAAATATAGTAAAAAGTTTTTCTAACATGTCTGCTTTTGTGATTTTTTCTCTACATAACTTTAATTCAAAGCTGATTTTGAAAAGTGCGGAGTTATATTTACTAACAGTTTTAAAACCTTGCAACCTCAAGTGCATCCAATCATATTGAACTTTTGGGAGAATCACAATTTTTTTGTGGTCATATCTTTCCTTCAAAATTACTATATAGGGTAAAATGGTCCTTTACCGTAAGATACTCATTTTTTAAACCTTATGGAGATGATGATGAAGGAAAATCAACGCTTTTACGCGATCCTATAGGGATGCTTGATTTCCTTCTTTGATCGTAGCTCCAAGATTCATTGCACAAGATGTATTTCAGTATTAAGAATTCAAGATAGATAGTTCTTTCTTGAAATGTCCAATGCCACAAATTCGAGTTTTGTGAGATTCGACATTGTCAAATAACTTCAGATATATGACAAAACAATATTATTAGAATCAGTTATAATAAATTGATAACATTGGTATAACTTTTGATTATAATCAAAATCAAATAATTTACTTATAGCTTTTAACAATATATAACACAAATTAAATAAATTTAACAATAACAATATAAATATATAAAATTTTATTCTATATAAACAACTTCAAGTTTACGATACGAGAATTACCTTTAAAGTAATTTGTACTAATAACATGTTGTAAAAGGAAGATAAACAACGAAAATAAAAGTAGAGATAACTATATATTATTTTGATAATAATATAAAATGGGGAGAAAGAAATCAAAGAAGAAAATTAAGAGAGTTGAAAGAATGAAAGATATGGAGAATAAGAGAAGGAATGAATAAGAGAGAAAAATAAATTTTCTTTTCTACGGATACATATTACAAGGGATAAGAAGCTTTTTTATAGGCTTTCCAAATGACTTCCATTAATATTCCCATTAATGAATATTAATGAAAATTATAAATAATATTAATTAATATTTAATATAATAAATGTGGTGACATTCATTACTTCATTTATAACATTTTTAAAAATTCATAACACTGTTTGGTTTTTGATCTATGTTTCCGGTTTTTAAAAACAAAGTGAAATAGATAGTATTTTTTAGAAAATAAATAAAAGTTGTCTTCACTCATTTTTCAAAAACAAAAGGAAAACATAATTTTTTAAAAAAAAAAACCCATAAAAAACAAATAAATTAAACATGATGTCGTTATTTTTCTCTCTCATCATTCTAATACCAATACTGAAAATCTTTATATGATATTTCCTTAAATTACACATGTTTTTTTTTTAAAAAAATAAAAATAAAATTCTTTTAACTTTTCTAAGATCTTTTATTAAACAAATAAATTTATTAATTTTAAAAAATAATTTGAAACTCAAAATTCGATTTAATTAGTACTAAGAAAAATCATGAAACTAAATAATATTAGAAAGATTAAACCAAAATTTATTCTAAATGACTTGGTTAGTTTATTCCTTATATATACATCATATTTTTACAATTTTTTTAGTTATGCACGTAAACTTCAAATTAAATAAGACTTACTATATTAGATTCTTCAAACAAGTCTAGTAATTTTTAAAAATAATTTAAAACTCAAATAATAATCCAATTAATACCTGAAATTTATGGACAAAAAATTAGTTTAAAATGACTTTATTACTTCTCTTCTACATAGAATAATTATTTTCCACAATTTTGAATTACATAATAAACTACAAATTAAATAAGACTTAATACATTAAATTTATCAATAAGTCTAATGATTTTTAAAATAACTTAAAATTCAAATAGTGATCCATTTAATATTAGAAATTTGTGGAAAAAAATTGGTCTAAAACAACTTTATTATTTATTTTCTACGTAGAATTATTATTTTCTATTTTTTTCATTAGACAAATAAAATCAAAATAAAACAAGACTTAATGCATTGAAATCATTAATGGGGGTGTATTAATTTTTAAAAATAATTTAAAATTTAAATAATAAGCTTATCAATACTATAAATTTATAGATCAAAATTGTTCATACAGACAAATTAAATTTTCTCACTATAAAAATGAACTTCAAATAATTTGAAACTCAAAACATGGATTTAATAACTAAAAAAAAGATCAAAACTAATATATTATGAGTTATAACTTTACTATCTCTCCTATATACACAACTATATTTTTTGAATTTTGTAATTAAATAAATAAATTATAAATTAACTAAAACATAATTAATAATCTAAATTCTTGAATGAACCATTTAATTTTTAGGAATAATTTGAAATTTTAAAAACCGATCCAATTAATTGTAAATTAAATCAAAATATTCAAAACATTTTATAATATTATTTTCATAATTGAATACTAAACATGTACATGTAATGAAAAACTTGACTCAATTACTTATTAAAAAGTTAAATTTTATTTGCTATTCATTTTAAATAATTATTATTTTAGATTATTATTATTATTATTATTATTCAATTTTAACCAAAAAAAAAACTCAAAGAACATCCTTATGTTTATGACATATAATATTATTATTTATATTTTACTAATTTTTTTATTATTTTTAATTACAAAACTATTTTCTTTTAACTACTTTCATTTTTAATTGTACTTGAATTAAATTTACAATGGTTTTGCAAAATCAAAACATAAAAATAATTTTTAAAAATAATTCATTCAAATAAGTTTTTTATTTTCTTTTTTTAAAAACGAATTTTAAAAATAACTTGATAAACACCAAATTTGAACCTAACATTTTTTTTTTTTTTGTCTAGATTTTGGTTAAATATAATCATCTTTGAGTCAAATTTGTATCCGACACAACCTATTTAATAAATTAGTTAGTTTTTTGGTCAACTTATATAACACTTATTTGGCCTATTTAATAACCATGCCGTTTAACATAATTATTACTTTAACATATTTAATCTATAGTTTACTTATTTAAATTTTGATTTTAATTAATTAAGTCAAATTAAGTCACATGCATATCAGCTTGAGAAGTTAATCATATAATTTCATACAAAATCAAACTTTATTTAATTATTAAATAACACCTTGTCATTAAATAGGTTAAATAGATTATATGTTATCTATTTAGTAATTAAGTTTTATTTTAGATTTAAGTTTTTAAACCGATTATTATTCATGTTGTATCTGAATTGAACAATTTGCTTAAGTGTCTTACCTTTGATACTACACCAATATGATCCACTAAGGCAAATTGCTACTCATAGTCCAAACAACCTCTTTGGCAAATAAAATTTATCTTATATAAAGATATTCCCAAATTTATTATCATCTTAACTCTTTAAATACGTAATTTATTACTATTTAACTTAAATTGAAATCGCATTTTGAAAATGCAACTTTTGATTTTGTATTGAAACAGTGGATTTGGTTCGGTTTTTATCGGTTAAGAAATAAGGAAATAAAAAATCCAATCAATTATTGATTTGGTTCAAATTTTATGGGTTAAGAAGTAGGGAAATAGAAAATCCAACTAAAGTCACTTTTCAAAGCTACTAAATTTAATCAATGTTTCTAGTGATTGAAATCAGACCATCGATTTTGATGATGTTGTATGGGTTTTAACGGTTTTGGTGTTCACTTACACCCCTAATTTTGAAGCTTACCAAGAATATGAAACCAACATTGAAACGGCGTCGTTGAAGGACTTCATGTTGACCATACCATATCAAGACACTAGATGTGTCATCGGCGGACATCCATTTTGCTTTGCTTGCATAGATCGCCGGGGATCAACCCAGAACTCCGGTCAGTGGTCCGTTGTGAATTGTCGCAGCTCTATCAACGGAGATCATGACTACCGATGCTTTTCCTCCTGTCATAGCTGCGCAGATCAATTATTTGCTTTCTCATTCTCCTCTTTCCATTAAGGTAACACTCAAAATCCCGATTCACCTTTTGATTGCTGAAATTTTCTGGAAAAATAAGAGAATATTGTTTCGGAGTTCACATTTTTTTTTCCTAGGGTTTTCTAGGCAACCAAACGTAGGATATATATGTAGTTTCAGCTACGGTATAGATTAGGGTTTGGTTGCTGAGAATTGGGGCATAGGACAAGAAAATTAGAGTTCTAGAACTTCGGCTTCAACTCAAACCTCTTGCGGGATTCCCAGTTTTCATTTCCTCTCTTGAGTTTTCTCGTCAACCAAATGGAACTTATATGCTAGTTAATTAATTGAATAACTGAGTTTATGTTTAGTGAATGTTAGGCTTTTGTTATCTAGTTCAGAATATCTAAGAATAAAAGATAATAGGCTTAAGTGTTCTCTATCTTTTTCAGATTGATCAGATGTGGGCTGGTTGCAAGTACTCTGGTTTGCTGGATCGCTTCTCCTTGCTCATTCCCTTCTGTTTAGATTACATCAAATGTCCGTCACATTTTTCTCCGTTTTTTTCTCCTGATTATTTTTGCTTCTTCTATTCATTTTTTCCCTAGATTCCCACCGGTTTAATACTATGATTTGTTTCAGGGGATGTCATATATAATGCGCAGTGTCCATTGGCTGCTCCAGATGTCATATTTGGACCTGAAGATGAAAATTTTCATCCATTTTGTGTGACTGGTGATGAAGGGGATTTTAAGTTGCCAAAGAATAGTTTGTCTGATTGGAACAGCAAGGACCCTTCAGGGTTACTGACTCTTGTTCATGAACTGAGGTTAGGGTTTTCTTTTAGTATTCTTTCTTGAGACTGATTTTAGTAATTATAATCAGCATTTTATATGAGTTTCTGAAATTTGATCATTTTGTTTTATAGGGATCTATACATGTCCTATCAGAAGAAGCGCATTGGAGAAGTTGATGATGATAGACTGAAATTTGAAGTTAGCACAATGCTATCAAGGGAGGTAAGAATTTGAATCATTTCTATGTTTTATGCATTTTCTTGGAAATATGGATTTTAAGACTGTGGTCAAATATATTATGGTCTGTAAGTCTCTGTTTATATGCCTACAAATGGGTACCAAAATTAGTACTACAATAAATTGTGAAGCAATGTCTTGTGGCCAGTGCAGCACATCTGTGCATGGGAGTTTGGAGCACACAATTTTGTTTCTGATTTAAAATTTACAGATATTCATGCCACATTTTCAAGGCATAAAGCAAAGAGAAAAAAATGTAGAAAAAAAAAAGGTGTAGAAACCAACAATAAATGGCAATCACATGATTTGGAGCAATGTATGTTTTACCTTGGGAGTTTTAATAATGCAATCTAGTAAGGGTAATGGTTAAAGAACATGAGGATCTTGCTTCTGATGCAGATAGTGGGTCTGGGGTTCTTAGGTACACTTGAGATTACTGGTCAGATCGTGTATCATGTATTTCAACCTGTCCACTGTCTTTTCACATTGGTAGGGGCAATTAAGATGGATTGGTGGCATACTGTGGCTAGAATAGTAAGGAACTCTGAACACAAATTCTTTTGCACTATGTAATCTATATATGAGAAATAAATATGAGGGAAGGGAGACCGGAGAGTTTGGGAGTATGTATAGATCATCTGATGATATGTGATAGTTTTGGAAACTGAATCTTGTTAGAACCCATGTTTTTAACACAGGGTGAAGCTTGAACAGAAGGTTTGCAGATCACGGTCTACCAGATCTAACTGTATGATACCTGCATGAAAGAAAAAGAGGGAGAGATAGACAATTATGATTTTTTCCTAATGAAATTCTGGAGAATAAACTAATGAAAATTGTGAAGATGAATTCATAACAGCATTGACTCTCTTTGCCCTTGAAACAAAAAGCTTTCCTAATATAATGTAGAGGTCACCGAGTTTCTTCAGGAACCAAGGCGTCTTCAACCTGGAATTAGAATGTAGTGCATTGTTCTGGTGGCTGGACTTTCCTGTCTGGTGTGGGCTTTGATTCTTCCAAAGTCTGCTGGGTACAAAGCAAAAGATTTATTATTTATATTTTCTTACATTTTGTGTTACTAGATGGACCCAGATCAAGTAGTTGGTTGTGTTATTAGATGCCTCAAACTAGGCGCCTAAAATTATATGCACACATGTATTATATGATACAATAATATTGGGTTGGGTGTTGATTGTCTTAATGCTCATAAACATGTTACAGGGAATCGAAATGTACATGAGTTCGGGTGCTGAAAAGGTACTCCTTAAGAAGAATATCATGTTTTTTTAGGCGACTCCATAAGCTTATTGAATTATTGCAACTTTGCTACATAGTTTTGATTACACTTGTGGTTTCTATGCCTTTCAATTTTAGTGTAGCCAGAGGAAGTAAAATTTGCAGTGCCTCTTTTGGACATGAATATAAATAAAATGGTATTTGGTTGCAACTGGAGACATCAGCAGAAGATATACTTACAGGTTTCATTTTCTTCTTCTCCCCACTCTTTTTTTTTTTTTTTTTTTTTCGTGTGTTTCACTTTTTGTTTTGTCTCCATATTGAATTAATTTAATTGGATTCTGTGAGATGTGTAGGTTATATTTCCTGTTGGAAGAAAATATGTGTCTGTCCCTTCAGCTCCACGTTTAAAACTAGTATCTACTCCTGAATTGAAGGTTCTATTTCCTATTGAAGATGTCAAGCTTCCTCCATGGTTGGATGGGATGTAAGTAATCATATGTTATTCTGCCTTCGTACATTCTTATTACAAGGGATGCACTAATTTGTATTGACCTATCATCATTGTTTTTCTTTTTCTCCTTAGGTGCATGGCTGAATATCTTCCCAATTTAGAAGAAACACTTGAGGGACAGGTAAGCTGGATTCTATATTGTATTTGGTGTCCAGTTGTTCTTTCATCTGATGATGGCTATGAACCAATGTTTTGCATGTCAATTATTTGTACTTAGCTTGGTTCTTATTTTTCAGATCATGGATGCAGTTTCATTAATTGATGTTAGAAGACACTTTATTGAGGCACTGGCACCCGTATTTGGAAGGCCATTAGAAGCTGATCCGGTATGAATTCTACACATTTTGTGCAGTGATTTGGGGACACAGACACGACTGTCATGTTTCAACACAAAAATGGGGTGTTGGCTATGGCAACTCCTCAAAGTCTAGACAAAGGGACCACAACTATATGTTTGTGTTTGTATGGGATCCTTGTCTACTTATGATGCTCTTCTTGGATGACTAAGAACCTTGGTAGAAAAGAAGAAAGAGGGCAAAAAATGCCCATTTATATGTGAAGCATAAGAACAAATGGAAGGGAATTAAAAAACTGAATCCAAGAAATCCATAAAACATGGTGGTCACTAACAAGTTGAGAAATCTATAAAATTCTTTTGTTTCAGTCTTCCCAATAGCTCCAAATATGAGGCAATTGTTCAAACTCTCTTAATCTGCTTATCCCTGGCAGAAACCACTATTCTTCATCAAATGAAGATAAGAGTGACCCAACACTCAATTCATTCCAAAAAGTGAAAGAAGACAATAGCTCACTGCTATGAAGCCATTTTACAATGAATGAAAAGTTGGGGCAATGATACGCCTGCTTCTCTTCACATAATTCATCTCTCCATTATTCTTGAATTTCTGTTAATCAAGTGGTCTACCATCAAACACGTGTTTCTTACCTTCATCCATGTAAGAAAGGGCACTTTCAGTGGCATCAATGGGATCCCCACCATTTGCCAAGAAGATGTTATGAAAAGAATGCCATTTGTACTTCGAATTCAACTGCCCATTGTATAAAGCTTGTCATTGAAGGACACAACTGCCCTAAATTTCCAATAATGTATGTGTTGGACCCAAACTCCTCCAAGGTCACATGATCACTCACACAAGTGTCCTTGTCCACTGCGATTCCAAGAAATCCTGGAACTTTAAGAGATAAATGCCCACACCAAATATGATCCCAATCTTGCATAGTAGTCCTTCCTTCACCAAAAGATCCAAGCCACTCATATTACCAACAGCATGCTATCCAACGAAAGCCAATTCTTTCTCATGGAAATAAGCAATATGTTTGAGAATTCTTAATTGGCTATTGTAAATAGCCCCAAACGATGGAAAAAAGGATCATCCCTGGCCTACACGAAGGTTTTGGCAGTGATCCTCAAATATCACAGAATAGAATAGAAGTAGAATGCAATAGAGACGAAGATAGGGAATGGGTTACCTACTTTGAATGATGAAAGAAAGCCCTTCTGTTTTGAATGGATAATTCAGAATGAATCAAGTCTTCCCTGTTGAACTTATGACCAGTCAGTTTATAGTCAAAATTTCTGTACCACTGAGATATTGAGCAACAATGGGTGATTAGATCCTATAATGCATTCCTAATAAATGATTGTAGTACCCTTGATCCATGCATTTTGTAGATAAATAAAGTGATTTTTTCAATTAGTGTCCAATGTGGTGGACATGGGACAAGTGTCAGACATGACAATTAGCAATAAGGAGAAACACTTGGCATTATGTATCTTTTTGGATAGTTCAATCTGTAAGAGTATCTGAAAGGTTCTCATTGCTTTGTTTGCCAGGTGTTTTGCAGAAAAGTTACATTTCTTGCTGCATCTGGGGTGTTTACATTTCTGGTATGATATTTACTTCACACTAACATTTCAATTTATGAAAGATTATTAATATATATCCGAACATGTTCCATTGGTAGCTGAATTTTTCATGATGTCAATCCAATGCCTGCTGGGCAACCTTAGAAATTGTCTTGTCATTTGTTTGGCACTTGATGTTATCAATTTGGTACTTGTACATTCATATGTTATATATATATATATATATATATATATATCTCTGATGCATAGATACTCTCCATCAATGTGGCTGATAGAAGCAGTGAAATTAATATCTGCATTGCATCCTACAGCTGTGGAACCATGCAAGTTTAAGGATGCTATTAAAAAACATAGCTCAGAGCATGTTTGATATCATCTTTGAGGTTGTCTTAGTACCATTTCCAGAGGAGTTCTCTTTTGGATGTTTATATATGCCTTCTAGCAACTAGTTGTGCCACCTTAATCTGTTTACTTATTGCTATTATTTTTTATCTTTTCTTTTTTGCGTATTGTTTTGAGTGTTGTTTTAACCATTTCTGAAGTCATAATGAGTTCTTCATTATTTTTGTAATGTTTCTTCATTTTCTCCGCTGTCCCTGTTTCTCCAGTTCTTTCTAGAACTTTAAAATATTCTCTCTATTGGAATTGCCTCTGATTTGCTTGCTTTCTGGATTTGATCTTAGCTGAGAAACATACTTCTGCAATTGGATTAAGACATTATAATATATCTGTTAGACAGTAAATAGACTTATAATTATGGCTAGTAAAGTAATGGGTCCTAGAGGGGAGGGGTTGGCCATCAGGGTGAAGAGTTACCTGGATTTTATTTTCTAGTCTTTTGTGGATTATGATTACTTTGAGATTGCTTAAAACACTTTGGTCTTCTAGAACTTGCCTTACTGCCTAATGTCTTTTAGTTACTTTTGTTTAAGATTGGTGTTATTACAAATATTGTCCATGTGCCAAATCATTCCTATGCTGTTTTTTATTTTCTTATTACATACACAAGCGACAAACTTTTGAGGGTTTGGTTACTGTAGGTGCATTGTTTCCTTCCAACACAGTTCCCAAAGCAACAGCCAGTTTTGATGCTTCAAAGTTCTCAGGTAATGATTTTTGTTCTATCTAAATCTACAGAATTATGGATTTTTCTATATATATTTTGATGTGAAAAATGATGATATAGATATTGATGGTTATGAAAGTTGACAGATGCTATATATCACCAGATAGCCATGTGCATGCAGTTGGTTCATCAGCTTTTATGGTGGATGTCTATTTGGGTTCTCAAGTATTGAATTGCTTATATATGATTCTGTGTTTGGAATTTCTGGTGCCTGATGGTTCAATAGGGGTGCATTTTTTCCATTCTAGCCTCATTGATTCTCATCATGAGAGCTAGTGGGATTATGTTGCCCAACTTGTTGCCTATATAGTGGACATATATACTGTTGACCTTCACCTTTGATCAAGAAATTGAGGCTGATCTTTTAGCTTGTACTGTTGCTATGCAAATGCACTTACTCTTTAAAGATGAAGAAAAAATAGTTCGCTGAGTGCACTCTGGATTACAACAAAATGAGTGTCACACCTTTGTGGAATAGCTTTCTTCTGTAACCTGATCAAAATGCCTTCCCACATTTGATGACTTAAATGTATTATCTCTAGAGCTAGGATCAGACCTAGACATATATTGATTTATTTTTGGGTCATCAGAAGTCAGTACATCAAATTTTCCTATCAGTACTATCCCCTTTTTTTGGTGAGCATAATTGAACGGGTATGCAGTTTTTGTGTGAAGAAGCAAGTTGTGATTTACATTTCTGTTCAGGTTACCTTTGAATTTGTCATCTGCAACTGCCTGAAGTCAGTAGATCAGCCTGGAAATAAAATGTGTAATTGTCTGTGTGTATATTTTCTTTATTTTTTCCTCCTTTTTTTTTTCTTTTTCTCTTCTCTTTTACAGGAGCTCTACCATGCCTCTGTTCACTACACCAATGTTCTAATGATGGTCATGCCTCTCAATGTGAAGATTGATTGACTGATATCATATGAATCATTATTAGTTCTACAATGAGCCTAAAAAGCTTGAAGCAAATCATTTGGGCTAACTTCTATTTCCTGTGCCTATCGTTCATCAGTTTACTTTCTTGTAATTTTGCAGCATTTCAATTCCCAAGGTGCACCAATCAAATCACATCTTTTGTCAGAGTATCCATGGAGTCCTAGATGGGAACCATCACAAATGGCTGAGCGAATCTCGTAAGTTGGTTAAACACGTTTTTTAGTTTTTATATTACATTCCCATACTTAATTCTACCATTAAAATGTTTTGGCAGAGAGTTCCTGGTGGATGAATGTTTGAACTTCAAAAAGTACTGCAATGAGACTCAACTTCAGCAGCACTAATGCAGTGGCTTCACTTGTAATGTTTCTTCTGCCATCCTATATAGTATAGCAATCGTGTAAAGCTGGCTGCAATTTATACTTTTTTGTTGTTCTTCTTTCATATGATTGAATTTTTTTTTTTTTTTTTTTTTTGATATGACTGGATTAAAATGATTTCCCCTTGTGAGAGGTTTTCAGTTCCAACGTTTGGTTGAGGGAAATGAAAAAAAGACTGAAATTATATGCTCCCAATATGCTTGGTGGCACACATTCTTTTTTTGGTTTATTACTAGGAAAAAAGGAAAAGGAAAGGTGGGAAGCTGAAAAGCTGGTTTCAGTATTTGCTTATCAGAATACTAAGCCTCAGATGTGCTATTAGAACTCAGGAAGGAAATCAGGTATCTGGTTTCTCTAGTAAACAGCTACATTGAGAGGAAGAGTCATCCTCATTGTTGTACTTCTGGAACATACCTGACTTAAAACTTTGTGATTTTGAGGGGCAAATTATCCAGGAAGAGTGGTCTAGATTGCAAGATAGCGCAAAATTATTCTGAAGTTCTCCATTTAATATCTCTCTCCATTAACAAATTAGGTAAATTTTCTTTAATTGGACACATATGCCTTCAGCAAAGAAAAAAAAAAAAAAAATAGAAAACCTTCTTTGGATGCTCTTAGAGCCTGTACAATTGGGAGCTTTTGATCAATTGTGATCTCAATCCTTCTTGCCTAAGCAGGAATGGCTTTCTGTGTTCAGTAGATATGGTGGACAAATTTCCCTTTGAATTGGTGCCTTGATCAATGATTCTGTTCTTTGTTGTTGGACTTATTTGGCTGTTTATTTGGGCCTGTGTTTGTCATCTGATGATCTGTCAAATGCCTGATTATGATGCAATTTGTACCATCTGATCACCGATTAAAAAAAAGGTGACTGATTGGTTATCAGGCAATTTGCTTCATCACGAGACTGAACCCACGCAATTTTTTCAACGGTGGGGCTGGTATGGAGGTTCTACTTCCATGCAATTTATCAAAACCCCTAGCCCTGACGGGCCTCTGCCTTTTTTTGAAAAGAACCTTAACTGCAAACATAAATAAAATAAAAAATTAAATGGTATAAACATAAGAATAATATAATTAGGATTGACATAAATTGGTGAGTAGGGGCTGGTCTAGCCCAGCATAGATTGCCCGAGTCAAAGACTCGGATTCACATATTTTCGGTTGCAAAGTGTCAACCGGGTCAACTCAAAGCCCTATTCATCCCACTGATTCTCAGTCCCGGCTGCAATACTCTGCTTTCCGATACCTATACTTATTGAAATCCTAGCCTGGCATAATACACTTCCACATTCCCTATTGCCTGATTGCAAGGGAAAAGTAGAGAAATTAGAAAAACCTTTACTATTCCTACATTACAAAATTCAATATATATAATATTAAAAAAAATAAAAAAATGGAGAGGGAGGATTCCAACTTACCTTTCAAAGATCTGCTTTGCACTTGATTAAGTCTTCCACAAGCTTCAACAGTTGATCCTCATCTTTAGTCTTGCAACACACAAAACAATAACTTACGTCTGATTATAGTTTAATTAGAGTTTTCAATTGCTTCAACCCAGTTATGTAAGTTATTATACCAATGCGTTAAAAAAAAAAAAAAAAAATAAAATTTTCATAAAAAAATAGGTATAAAGAAAAAAAGAAGATTTACAATTACCTTAATCTTGGGGTGAAGGGGATGGGTATCTCGTTCAAGGGATGGAGAATCGACATTGACAGGGAGTTCATTGCTACTGTAAGAAGGGGTTCTTTATATTAAATTTTAATATAAAGATTAAATAATTTTAAAATATGTAAATTTTTTAATAATTTTAATTATGTAAAAAGTTTTTATGATAAAATAAATTCAAGGAATTTAATTTGTAATTTTAATTCGACTTGAACAAGAAAAATTACAGCCTAAAATAAAGTTGGGCTTGTATTGGATTGGGAGTCTGATAAATTGAACCCGTCCAATTTTTTATAGATACAAAATTTACATGTATTTGATTTAATAATCATATGCTTATTATTTTATTTTGAAGCTTTTGATTGTTTCAATTTGGTTATATAATAAGGTTAGAATATTTAGGCTTATTGAGTATATGGACATTATAAATTTATAAATTGTAGCATTGATTTGAAATTAAGTCCATGATCTGATTTACCCCAGAAAAAAAATCCAAAATTATAGAGATGAAAATATAAAATAAATGTGGGAGCATGAGAGCGCGGTGGTGCACGTGGCAAGTGTCAGGCAGTTGTGGCATTATACCTAGCCCATGCCCACCAGGCACGTGACTCGTCATTTCAGAAAATAAAACAAAAATAAAAATAAAAATCTCGCTCTCAATTAATAGCGGACACCACCCGAGTCTCACTGCCTCCCGCGCACTCCTCCACAACCACAATCACCACCACCATTCCATTTTTGGTTTTCGTTTTCATTTTCATTCTCTCCAAGCACAAAAACAATGAGGGAGATCTTGCACGTTCAGGGAGGCCAATGCGGTAACCAAATTGGATCCAAGTTCTGGGAGGTCATCTGCGACGAGCACGGTGTGGATCCCACTGGGAGGTACAACGGAGATGGTTCATCTGATCTTCAGTTGGAGAGGATCAATGTCTATTACAATGAGGCTTCTGGGGGAAGGTACGTTCCCAGGGCTGTTCTCATGGATCTTGAGCCTGGGACTATGGACAGTATCAGATCGGGGCCGTATGGGCAGATCTTTCGCCCTGATAATTTCGTTTTTGGCCAGTCCGGTGCCGGCAACAATTGGGCCAAGGGTCATTATACTGAGGGGGCGGAGTTGATTGATGCGGTTCTCGATGTTGTTCGCAAGGAGGCTGAGAATTGTGATTGCATGCAAGGTGATTTGTTTTTGTTTAACTTCGTTGGTGTGAGCAATTTTCGTTTTAGTATTTTTTATGTGTGATTGAAGCCTGCAATCTGCTTGGTTGCTGGGAAATCGGGGACTAAAAGGCAAAAGATTTGGAAATTCAGTTTCAGTTACGTTGATTCCAAATTTTCATTTCTTTTTCTAACAATCCTCTCAGGAACCAAGTGGATGGATGGGTAGGATTATGTGCCTTTGCTTATAATTTATCGGTTGGAGTCTTGGAGAGCTTACTTGGATCTCAGATCGGAAGAGGATCTGAGAGTTGGAATTAAGTTTGCAATCTTGAGATTTCAAAATCATTATTAATTAATGCTTGATACTAGAGTGTATAATTCCAGTAACCTCTACTTTTATTCAAGTGTTTTATCAGGGCTGTTTGTTTAGTGTAAAAATCTCTCATAATTACGTTGTCCGAAAATTACTTCTGTGTCTCCTGATCAGATCTTATGATAATTGAAATAAGTTATAACAATTTAGATTTCGGAGCAAATGACGTTACATATTCTTTGGCAATATTCTGTTTTTTTCTCGATGCCTTTAACTTAACTTATGCGGTGAAATCTCCCAGCACAGTTCCCCCGAAGAATTAAGAATTTTAAAAACGATTATTGTTATTTTCTTATAGTACTATGGTTCTTTAATCTGTTTGGATTCTGAAATTCTGAAATTCTGAAATTGATACAATCTCATTGCGGATGTGGTTCCTTTTTACCTTTGCAAACCCTGTTTCCTTTTAGCTTTGCAAATTGTTTGTTCAAATAACTTTATGCCCAAACTTGTTACCATATTTTGTATAATTATGAATTTAAAATGTATGAATAGCCTTTATATTACAATTAGATCCTATTTTCCAGGCTGGAATTATAAAATATATTGTTGATTGCCAACCTGGTTTAAGGGCAGTCATGCCAATAATGCTATATTGCTGTATTCACTGTATTTAATTATTTGCTGTCGTAAGGGTTGGTGATGTGTGTGATAAAATAAGGATAAGGTTGAGCCTCATTGGACGTATAGTAGACCCCCTTTTTGTCTGGTGTGCAGACACTTTGAGAAGTGTCTTATTCCCAAATTGTATATTTAAAAAATAAAAATACACAAATATCGTTTACGGTATCTTGTTTCGATTGTGATTGCCCAACAAATAAGATCCTGCAGGACCGACAAGGATTTTTTCCTTTTACCAATTTGGCATGAAACGGGAAATCTTAGGGAAATGGTGTTATGGTAGTAAAAGATTTTCAAGTCCATCGATGTTGCCTTGTGGGGCTCGCTACTATGGCACGGACATGGGGCTCTAGTGTTGTCTCTGATCCAGGTCAGCCAACACATCCTTGACATGATAAAGTACATTATGGTAAACAATCAATTAATATCTCGATTTTTATGTACACCTTTTCACCTGGAAAGATCCGTATCTGAGTAGTGGTACAAAAGGAAATTTAATAAAGCAAGAGAGTTGACTATTATCATTTTTTCTGTCTAGTGAACAATAAATATTTCAAAACATTTGATTACTGCTCCTATTAATAATTGCAATGATGGGAAAAGTTGTCCAGAGTAGAAGGGTGAAACCAGGTTGTGCATAGCTAACCCCAAATAATGCAATTCTTCTGTACTTGTTGCAAACATTGTTTGGACATCCTTCTAGAGCCAAGCATTTCTTTTCCTTTCTTGAGCGTGTCTCATGAACAAGACAATGTGGAATTGATACTCTACAAGTTTTGGATTGAACAGTTTTGCTCATTTTACTGATATGTGACTGCATTTTCCTGAAAGTGATTTGTAATCCTATGGACAGTGATTGCATTTTAAGTAGCTTAGCTTTAACTCAGTTATTCAAAAGATGCTGGACATTAGAAATCTGAAGTCTAATTTTGGCTCTATTATGGTCTGTCCTTGTTGAGCTAAAAGGAAACACTGGTTCACTACAAGATCATGGGAAGCATTCAACAACTTCTTTCCTTCTCCAGGAAGAAATTGATATTTATTGAGTTGTCAGTGAATTTTTCCATGCGTACCATATAAGGGAATTGGCTGGTAAAAGTGAGGTAAAAATCATTCTAATTTGGCTGACGCGCTCAGTTGGTTGCTTTTTTGTGTGGGCCAGGTTTTCAGGTGTGCCACTCACTTGGAGGAGGCACTGGTTCTGGCATGGGGACCCTCCTGATATCAAAGATGAGAGAGGAATACCCGGATAGAATGATGCTCACTTTCTCCGTCTTCCCATCTCCAAAGGTCTCTGACACAGTTGTGGAGCCATATAATGCCACCCTCTCGGTGCACCAGTTGGTAGAGAATGCTGACGAATGCATGGTTCTGGACAATGAAGCTCTTTATGATATTTGTTTCAGGACTCTCAAGCTCAGCACTCCTAGCTGTGAGTACTAAATTATTTTTAGGATAATTAGTATGAAAATGAGGAAAATTGATATTAAAACTTTCTGCTATCTTGGGTGTGCAGTTGGTGACCTGAACCACTTGATCTCTGCGACTATGAGTGGGGTGACTTGCTGCCTGAGGTTCCCTGGCCAGCTGAACTCAGACCTCCGCAAGCTGGCTGTGAACCTGATACCGTTCCCTCGCCTTCATTTCTTTATGGTGGGTTTTGCACCACTCACCTCTCGTGGATCCCAGCAGTACATCTCCCTCACAGTGCCAGAGCTAACTCAGCAAATGTGGGATGCCAAGAACATGATGTGTGCGGCTGACCCTCGGCATGGCCGCTACCTGACTGCCTCGGCCATGTTCAGGGGAAAGATGAGCACCAAGGAGGTGGACGAACAGATGATCAATGTGCAAAACAAAAACTCGTCATATTTTGTGGAGTGGATTCCTAATAACGTGAAATCTAGTGTGTGCGATATTCCACCAAGAGGTCTGAAGATGGCATCTACATTTGTGGGGAACTCTACTTCAATCCAGGAGATGTTCAGGAGGGTGAGCGAGCAGTTCACAGCCATGTTCAGGCGCAAGGCTTTCTTGCACTGGTATACTGGGGAAGGAATGGATGAGATGGAATTCACGGAAGCAGAGAGCAACATGAATGATTTGGTGTCAGAATACCAGCAATACCAGGATGCAACTGCCGATGATGAGGGTGAGTATGAGGACGGCGCAGAAGAGAATTATGAGGCCTAAAAGCCTTAAAGCCTAAATAAGATTTTGGGAGATGAGCACCTAAGCTTTGCCATTTATCTGCTACAACTATATGTGGCTGTTATAGTTTCAGATTTATTTCCATTTTGCTTGCAGCTTGTTTGTATCGTCACCTGGTTTGAATCTTCTCTTCCATAATATAATGTTTGTGGGTTGTGTTCTATTCAAGCATCTGAATAAGAATTTCTCATTTTTACAACAACTGGGGTGTCCAAAGGGATGAGGTGGACCATTCTTTGTTGTATTAGGGATCTCATTTTGCTAGTATGTCATTTGGTTTTTAGTTGAAACCAGATGGAAATTGTAAGGAAAAGTAGCTGTTTAATCTCACCAAATTTTCTATGCAATCATCAGTTTTCCCCGTCCACATTTAAACGATACGATATGGATGTCTATTTAAGTAACAAGCAATCAATTGCTAAAACAATTTGGATTGTGAACCCCTCTTATTTGGTGAGGGACTCACCTGTACTGCATATTCAAATCCAGAGTAAATCACTTGGCTAGTGATTTATTTTCTCTTTTACAAATCAGGACAAAAGTCCATGGAATAAGAGAAAACAGAAAGATCCCTTTAAATCAAAACAGAGGATCCCTTTTTCTATTTTCCTTTTTCTTATTCCATCCTCAACAATCAACACTCATTGCCACTCTCCCTTCACCGCTCTTGCTTAAACCAGTGCTTTGGTGTCATCTACTGCTGGATCAAATGTGGCCAACCCTAAGGTCCATGTGTTATATATATAATCACAGATGAGATGAAATAGCAGCGCAAAACAAAAATTAATAATTGAATGGTAAAAAAAGAAATTTACAATTGTTGTGGCAGTCACTGTATATTCAAGAATTGTAACTTCAGAAATCGATTTGTGTTGGGCTCATTACTAAATTTGTTGAAAAGAGAAATACAACCAAGGTATATTTATTAGAGATTGAATCGATCATAAAAAAAAGAACTAGAGGCTAAGGGCCTGTTTGGTTGCTGTTTTTGAAAACTGTTCTGGAAAACAGTTTTTGAGAATAGTTTTTAAGAACAATTTTTGGTATTTTCAAAAACAAAATTGTGTTTGGGAATTGGATTCTGGAAAATAGTTTTTGTTCTCAAAAACAAAAAAAACATGTTTGGTTGAGTTAATAAAAAAAGTTTTTTAGAACAACTAAAATAAAAAACATATTTAAAGGTTTTTTTTTCTTCAATTAACTTGATATCATAAGCATATAAATAATTTTTAAATTCACATTTTATTAAAATTTAAAAAATTATTATTAAATTTATTTATACCAATTATAATTTTTGTTAATTTTTAGTAGATAAAGATGAACATGAAATATGATATAGATAAATAAGGTAAAAAAAATAATAAAATAAAAAATAATTCAAATATACATATAATTTTTATACCATTTAAAAATAATTATTGATTTTCTAATGCAATTTAAAATATTATAAGATAAAAAAAATTACATGATATAATAAATTAAAAATTATTCAAATGTAGATATAATCTATTTACCATATAAATATATAATGTATCTTATACAAACCATGTTATTATTTATTAAATATGCAATTGCATATAAATTACCAAATATTAAATTTGATGTTGCATATAAATTATAAAATTTACAAGTTTTTTTATAATGTATAAATTATCAATTAGTAAATATTACTTTACCAAATATTAAATCTAATGCTACATATAAATTACCAAATATAACTTTACCAAATATTAAATTTGATGTTTATAAATTATAAAATTACAACTTTACCATTCTCCCTATCCCAACAACGATTGGCAAATCCCCAAACCCAAAGCTCTCCCCCAAATCCCAATCACAGTCAAGGGTTGTCAGAGCTGGAGAAGAATCTTAAGTTCAGTTCGGCATCGGTGACGATGAGTCACCATCCACTGGCATTGAAGCTCTCGCGGTTTGTCAATTGTAGTGAGGTAAGAGAGCCCTCATCCCTTGATCTCTCATCTCAATAGAGAGGTAACGGTTGGGTTAAATGGGAATAGTTCTTATTCTTCTTCTTTAATCTTCATGGTGGACAAGATTGATGGTTTGAAACTGGGCTTTGAGAATCTCAAAATCGGATTGGTTGTACTTGGGATCAGACTTGGTGTGATTAGTGTCAAGACGGGTAGGACTTGAGTCGTACCGAACCACCATCGGACTCACCAACGCCTTTCACACCCACAACCATTCACTCACGCCAACACCACCATAGTCAGCCAACATGGTTGCCATTTTCATCCTCTTCATTTCTTGTTGCTGAAGGAGAAACACATATAGGGAAATACAAAAAACAGGAGAAGAAAAAACGGAGAACAACTCTTCCTTTAACAGTGAAGAAAACAACCAAAACATCTTTTTTTTGTTCTCTAAAATGAGGCCTTTCGAGAACACGGAAAACACCAAAAACAAAAATCACCCCCTTTTCCAAACACATTTTCAATGTTTTTTGTTTTCAAGAACAGAAAACAGTTTTTGAAAACAACAACCAAATAGGCCCTAAAATTTCTATGAAAATAAAACTTCCATTGAAGAGATGATGAACAAATTTTGAACCGCTAACCAAAAGAGAGGATAGAGGGACTTGGATTGTCTTTAGGTTTCTTCACTTTGTAAATCCGAAGCCTCTTCTTCCTAGCTTGAGTAGCTGCAGCCCTCTTCAGTTGTGTGGTATCGAAATGACATTGAAATTGAGAGCTATGTTGAGGTTGAGATCCAACGATAGACTCATGTTTGGTCTCGGAATAGGGTAGACCACCTTTAACCTAGATGTAGATGGCTCCAAAGCACTAGTTTGGCTAGAGTGGTAAAGGAGGAGTGGGAGTGGTTGTTGAAGATCGACTTGCTCCACACTCTCCACTTTGGCTTTGGCTATTGCCAGAAAAAAAAAAAAAAAAAAAAAATCAACTGTTGTTTTCTTGCCTTCAATTCTGAGTTGAGAACTTTCAACGTGCTGAACAATAGCTTCACATTCTCGATTTCCTGATTGAATTTTAAGGAAATATTAGAAACAATTTGATGCTAATACCTATTTTTTTAAAAATAAAAATTCAAGAAAAAGACAAATCCACAAACTCACCGATTTTAGTAACTCTCTTTGATGAGTCGAACCGTCTACCTTCTTCAACAAATCTTCCTTCTTTTGCAAAAACAAGAAATCCTAAAAATGTCAGATTTTTTTTTTCAATAATTCATAAAAAAAATAAAATTAAGACATGAAATTTCAAATATATAGAACGACAAAAACGAAAATCAGGAATAGAAAAAAAGTAAATTATCAAAAAACTAGAGGAGTTATGAACTATACCTTTTTATATGAAACCTTTGTACGCTTAAATTTCCCATCTGGTTCGCTAGGGAAGAAGGAGAGCGGCGTGGCAGGATTGGAAACATCGCACATGTAGGAGCCAAAGACAAGCTTGGATCAATGACCGATCTTCTATTGAAATTCAAATCCACAAGAAACTATTCTCAAAGAGTGAGCGCCAGCGGGGAGTGAAATCTTGAAAGTAGTCTCCTTACCATTTATAATACATTTTAAATAATATATATTATATTTAGTTACTAAAAACGTTTCTAAGAGCAGGGATTAGAAAGCCAAAAAAGCATTGAAAGAAATAACGTTAAAATTTTAATAAATATATATTTTTAAAATTTTCTTATTTTTTTTTTTTAAAGGAAAATATTTAAAAACATTTACAATACCTTATTGTTTTTTTTTTTATCTCATTTTTCAAATTATTTAGATAAAGTAGAATAAATTTTCTTAATATTTTTTTTCTCTTTTCTTAGTATTTTTCAAGAATCCACCATATCTTAAATAGTTTTCATTATTTATTTGGGAACAAGGATAAAGCTAAATTTTGTTTAATCATAAATCTACATAAAAATAACTCATTATTTATAATAAATTATATAATTAAAATAAAAAACATAATAATAAATGTGGTAAATTTATAAGAAGTATACTAAAAGTTTTGAAATAAATAATTTATACTCATTTTTAAGTATTTATATTCACCTTTGAAATAGGTAATGATTAAAAATAGTTATCAAATAAAAAATAATAATAATAATATTTCATTTAAAATGAATTTAAAAAAAATATAATTTAATTTTTTAACACATAAATGAGTTAAGTCTTTTATTATGTACATATTTAATGTATTTTTTTACCAACAAAGTATTCTAATGTGCTTTAATCATAATTTTTAGGTTTTATCACATAGATTCAATTTATTCAAGTTGTAGTTTTAATATTTTATGTAAAAATAAGTACTTATTTTATAGTTTTTAAAATTTATATTAACATTATAAAATCCAAGGAAGTAAAAAATTTTAAATTTTTATACTTTTAGGAAAGAATTTAAAGTTATGTTTGATTCTAGAAAATTTTGAGGGAAAATATAAGGGCAAAAAATATAAAATAAAGTTAAAGTTGTTAAATTATTTTTATTTGTTATTTCAAACTTATTTTAATTATTTTAATTTATTAATATAAAAATTAAATAATTTAAAAATATATAAAATTTTGACTAATTTTAATTATATTTAATTTTCTTTGAATTTTTTTATAATAATAAATGAGAAAATCATTTGTTTTAAATTTTTTTTCTTTTGAAAAAAAGATAACCTAAAAATTACAAACTTTTTTATGAGTTTTTGTTTCATAATAAAATGCATTATTATTTGTTTCCTTTTAAAAACAAGAGTAAGAAAGTATGTCATGTGAATTTTGATTGCTCTTAGACTTTAAGGAGAGGATGTCACTCTACTTTTAAAGCTGAAAATTTAGTAACTAGAATTTCTCAAAAAATATATATATTTATATAAATAAAAAAGGGAAAGAAAAATTTATTTAAAAAATTAATAGCAAAATTTAGTGAAGAGGAAATTGACTAGGACACTTCATCCTCTTAACATTCCTAGATTGTCTCTAATTTTATTTTTTATTTCTATTTCTCCAACATAATCAACTTCAAAATCTTCCAAAAAAAAAAAAAAAAAAACAAACAAATTGTATTTGCAAGAAACCAAATCTTTTACAAAATAAAAAAAATCGCTTTTTCCAACGGTTGTTTGCAAACGTATTTTAAAATCAAATCTTTTACACCATTTCACCTCTGTTTCCCCTTTTCTCTCTCCCGCTCGCGCTCTCTCTCCCGCTCTCTTTGTCTCTCATCCATTCCCCTTTTCCAGACTTCATCGTTTCTTGTTGATTTCAGTCGCAATCTGTGAATCCTTGGAGCCACAATGAAGAGAAAGAGTTGCAGTCCTTGCGACTCTCTCGAGAGCTTCTTTGATGATAATGAATTGAAGGTTTCTGAAATCCTGATCCAAATTCCCCTCATAATCTTCCAAGCTGAGAATCACAATCGTCTTTTAGTCACTTGGGGCGTTAGGAAGAGAAGATCTGCCATTGATCCTGACTTATATCCGCCTTCTGTTCCTTCATCGTCGTCGCCTCATCTTCCCGGGACTTGTGTGGGTCCGACTTGTAACGATGATGATCCTCAAGCGAAGGTTGAACCTTCCAGCCCTGCCACGCCTCTCTCCTTCTTCCCCAGCGAATCTGATGGCAAGTCTAAGCGCTCGAAGAAGAGTGTTTCATCTAAAAAGGTATCTTTCACAAATCTCCGATTTCTGATTTCTCATTCGTTTACTCTGTGTTCTTTTGGGTAGTTTCCTTTTTTTTATTTTCTCATTTTTGTTTTCAGTTCTTTATATTTGAAATTCTGTGTCTTATTAAGTACCCATGTCCTGTTCTGTATTCAAGAATTGAAATGTCCAAAAAATTTCGGCGATATTTCGGAGAAATATCGCTTATCGGCCGGATCCGACCCAATATTCGCCACCGATTATCGGTCGACGGAAATTTCGGTAATTTTTACCGATTTTTCGGGGAATTTCCCGATATTTCCTACCAGTCCAGCCCGCGCACAGGATACAAAATCTGTCCATTTTTTTTTTTTTTTTGAAAAAACAGAAGATGATATTTGGTAATCTGATCATGATTTGCAGGCAAAGGTTGTGTTTTTCAGCCTGGCTAAAAAATCGTGGATTTAGGGTTTGTGAAATTTAAATCCAACGGCACAAAAGCAAAGAGACCCCTAGAACAGATCCAGAAAACACAGGGAGCAAAAAAAAAAAGCAATTTTTTTGGTTTTCCTTGGGGGTTTTGCTTGGATTTTCTCGGAAATCAAACGAGGATGAATTTTCCCGGAAATCGAATGGGGGATGGATTTTCTTGGGAATCAAACGGGGGTTGCATAATAAGATGATTAGATTAGTACCTGCGAGGGTTGAGAGTGGCAGAGGAAGATAGGGCCTTTTTAGGGATTCTCTCGTCTGGAGGGCAACTTCAGGAAAGGCTTCTTGATGCCCAAGTGAGAGAAGTAGGTGGCCCTAGGATTTTTAGATTTAGTAGAGGAAAAAAAAAAAAAGGAAACAAATAATGAGAACAATTTTCCTCTCGATATATAAATAATTATTAATTATCCATCTTTATTTTGATTAAATTATTATGAAATTTTGATTTTTATCGATGATATTTTATAAATTAAAATTAATTTAATAAGATAAATTATTAATAATTTTCATTATTTAAATAAATTGATATTAATAAAAAAAATTGTTATCATATATTTTTAATAAAATTTTAAAAATTAAATCTCAAATAAAATATTTTATATAAATTAATTTAATTTGTCATTTAAAATGTAATAAAACATGTTTTAATAAAAATATTTTAAAATTTTTAAAATAAATATTATCTTCAACAGGATGAACTCCCTTCATCTAATAATATGATAAACCATATCGATCTTCATTTTGATATAAAGACTATTGTAATGTCATACATAGTATATTTATGTATAAATTGTTTTTATTCAATAAAATCAAATATTTCTTAACTCTATTATTACTTTATACACTTTCAAAATTTATAGTTATTATTCTTAAAATTCAAATATCGAATCTATCAATATATCTCTATCTACCAATATTTTTTATTATTTATTTATTTTTTATCATATTTATGTCAATTACACTTATAAAGTAACTTAAAAATATGTATTCTTGATTATTTTATCATTTTTTGAAGTTTTTCCAAGCATTCCTATGAATTTTAAATAATTTTCGCTCCACTGATATTTGTGAAAAAATGTCCAGCGATATTTCTCCGATATTTCTAATATCTGTAAAATCGAAGTACCGATATATCTCTAATTACTGATATTTTCATCTTTGCCTGTATTTGACCGTTACTATTATTCTTATTTTAAATTTCTTAAAAAAAAAAAAAAAATCTGACATCTTTGCAACTACTTTTCTTGTTGTCCTGAGGAAGGAAAATTTGTTGAAGATGGTTGAGGATTTGACTCATCAAAAAGAGTCACTAAAGATGGTGAGTTTGTTAATATGAGGGTTTGTTTTTTTCTTGAATTTTTTTTTTACAAAAAAGGCATTATCTTTAAATTGTTTCTAATATTTGCTTAAAATTAAATCAGGAAATCGAGAATGTCGAGCGGTTCTACAACCCGTTGAAAGCTCTCAACTCATAATTAAAGGCAAAAAAACGACAGGTACTTCGTAATAAAACCTTCTCCGAACTTTTTTTTTTCTACTTTTTTTAAGGTTTTTTTCTCCTCTTGTTGAACTTTTTTGAAGTGGGTTTGAACTAATGTGAATTTTATTTTGGTGATTACAGTTGAACCTTGATACAGTAATAGTTGAAGCTAGAGTGGAGAGCAGAGAGCAAGCCCATCCTCAACAGCCACTGCCCCTCCTCCTTCACGACTTTGCCCCAACCAGTGCTTTGATGGCCAACCCTATGGGCTCACATGTTATACCTGATCTCAATGTCTACTCGGAGAAGACTCTTGGACTGGAACTAGTTGCACCGTTGGATCTCAACCTCATCATTGCTTTGAACGCCGATACCACACAACTGAATAGGGTTGCAGCTGCTCAGACCAGGAAGAAAAGGCTTCAGATTTACGAAAGTGAAGAAACCCAAAGGCTGTTCAAGTCCCTCTATCCTCTCTTTTGGTTAGCAGTTCAAAATTGATACATCTCTTCAATGGAAGTTTTATACCTTGGTTGTTGTTTTTCATCTCTTCAACAAATTTAGTATAGGAAGGATACAAATCAATTTTTGAAGTTATAATTCTTGAATATACAATGACTGCCGCAACGTAAACTTCTTTTACCATTCAAATATTAATTTTTGTCTTGCTGTGTTATTTCATCTGTGCTTATATATATATATGACACATGGACCCATAGGGTTGGCCACTTTCGATCCAGCAGTTGAGCATAGCGGTGAATGAAGAGTGGCAATGAGTGTTGACTGTTGAGGATAGAATATGAAAAAAGAAAATAGAAAAAGGGATCCCTTTGTTTTCTCAAATATGTATTTTGCACTTATTTAAAGGGATCCTTATGTTTTCTCATATTCTGATTTGTAAAAGAGAAAATAAATCACTAGCCAAGTGAGTCCCTCACCAAACAAGCTCGTGAACGCTATAAATAAGAAGGGCACAATCCAAGTTGTTTAAGGAATTGACTGCTTGTTACTTAAATATGGATGTGGAAAACTGATGATTGCATAGAAAATTTGGTGAGATTAAACAGCTACTTTTCCTTCAATTTCCATCTGGTTTCGACTAAAAACCCAATGACGTACCAGCAAAGTGAGATCCCAAATATAACAGAGAATGGTCCACCTCATCCCTTGTACACCCCAATTGTTGTAAAAATGAGAAATCTTTATTCAGATGCTTGAATAGAACACAACCCACAAACATTATATTATGGACGAGAAGATTCAAACCAAATGATGATACAAACAAGCTGAAAGCAAAATGGAAATAAATCTGAAACTATAACAGCCACATATAGTAGTAGCAGTAGCAGACAAATGGGCAAGCTGAGGTGCTCATCTCACAAAACCTTATTTAGGCTTTAAGGCTTTTAGGCCTCACAATTCTCTTCAGCGTCCTCCTCATACCCTCATCCCCAGCAGTTGCATCCTGGTATTGCTGGTATTCTGACACTAAATCATTCGTGTTGCTCTCTGCTTCCGTCAGAAAAAACAAAACTTTCCAGAACCTAACAAACGAATATATATATATATATAAACAAAAAATTTCCGGAATGCAAAAACGAATATATATAAATCTATGAAAACAAAAAATTAACATTCATAAACTGTTAATTGGATCCAAAAACAACCACAAATATATGTCTTAATGAATAGAAAAATCTATGAAAAGAATTGGGAAATTTATTTCTCAATGATTCAACATGATGTGTCTATGCTACCACTTGTAGGGATTATCCAATCTACTTGTAGGAATACTTAAACATCAAATCTCATGTTATAATCTATTCAAGATCTCATATTAATAGCTCAACTACAACAAAATTGTGTTATAACCCAAAATCTAGATCATATGTTTCAACCTCAAAATTTAGATCATGTTAAATCATCAAGAAAAGTAAATCGGAAGCGTGCATGAATCCATTATGATACAGTGGAATGGGGTTTTTTAGTCTTCCACATTTAAACTTTTCTTCTCCAAAGAAAAAGAACCCTATTTCACTCAATGATAGGATATGAGTAAAATCTTTGATTATTTAGACCGGGACCTCAATATATTTATATTATATTATATTATATTATTTTTAATCCATCATAAAAATAAAATAAAATCAAGTGGTCTCTACACATTAAAACCCATATTTAATGAGATGTCTATCCAATAAATAAATAAAAACTTATCAAAACATTTTAATGGGCTAAACAAAAAAAAGCTAATAATTTACAATTAATAAAAAACACATGTGAGCCCACTTTAATAATTTCCTAACACGTGACACCTCCCCGCTCAGTTTTTTTTTTTTTTTTTTTTTTTTTTTTTAAATTTTATTCTCTCAAAAAACAGAACAGGGTTTCAAAGCCTAAAAGGATTAAAATCAAATTTTTAGGTTTTAGAATTTTAAATTAACATCTTTTGATCCCCACTTCATAAAAAGTTGATGTTTAGTAAGAATTTTTTTGCATGTGTT
This sequence comes from Vitis rotundifolia, assembly GCA_030254885.1. Lineage (NCBI taxonomy): Eukaryota > Viridiplantae > Streptophyta > Magnoliopsida > Vitales > Vitaceae > Vitis > Vitis rotundifolia. The sequence goes on along the minus strand of CM058168.1, from coordinate 11,744,235 downwards.
TCATAATTTAATTAAAAGAGCTCGTGACTTAATAAGAATTTAATGCAACAGTCAAAACCCCATTTTTAAGTTTTAACCTTAGGCACAAAGTGGTTCTATTTTTTATCATTTTTAATTGAATCGACACAAGGTTGGACTCTAACCAACTGGAACGGCAAAAGATTGATTGGGTTTGAGAGATACCTCCAGTTGGGGCTCCTCAATGGCCGCCCCCTGTTCCATTACAATCTTATAATAATCAATTTCCATCAAATTCCACAAAAAGACAAAGCCAAAAATCTGGCATTGAAAAGATATAGCGCTAACCTCTTGAATGAGCTCGTCCTCCAAGATCCTCAAGAGTTGCCTCTTTTTCTAAGAAAGCGAACACAAGTAAGAATTCTGAAACAGGGGAAACCCTAAACCTCTGTAAAAAGAATATTATATTCTCAATAGTCCAGTGTTTTCCAAAAAGAGATCAAAGATTTTAGGTTGATTATGAAGAGAGATGAATAATATATCACCCACTGGCAGTGAAGGAGAAACATGGATATAGAGGAGAATCCAAGAAAACAGGATTTACCATCAGCGTAATTTTAGGAGATATTTTCTTGGGACGCAGGCGGGTGTTAGCATGGTGAGCATTGGAGGAAGAAGGGAGTGATTCAGGGATTGGAGGCAGACCATTGCCCACTGGTCTACTGTCACTACCAGGAAGAATTGGGAGAGAAGGCAGAGGAAGTTGAGATGATTTGTTAGAAGGAGGCGGGATGTTAACGAGTATAGTTTAGGCTGGACAATGTCATGGCCTTGAAGATGCCAATACTTATAATAACATGCTCTGTAACTAGTTACAAACATTAGTGAACCAAGGCCCATTACAAGTGTCCTCTTTTCGTACTGCTAGTAAGGCGAAGAGGGGGGGTGTTTGACTAAGCTACTCTCTGTCTCTTGGTAATTTTCTTAGATAAAACCAAGTAGTTTCTTCTCATTAGCTTTCTACGCCTCGTCTTTGGGAAGCAAACCAGATTCCGTCATCCTACAATTATGTGTAGGTAGATTTGCAATCATAAAGCACGTAGAAGGTTGATTCGTTAAGGCATACACAGTTCCATTATGTATACCGTTCAAAGTGAGGGACAGTACTTGGTATTCACCATGAGATGGCTCACATGAGTATGCATGGATGAGGGAGCATTCCATATCCTCAAATTTTCTATAATAAAAAAAATTAAAATTAATTAATATAAAAACTCCATATTCATCCCGGCTTAAAGAAACTCAAATAGTGGACCAATCAATATAAAAAATTTATGGATAAAAGTTGTTTCATAGTGACTTTATTATTATTTTTTTGTACGTAACTATATTTTTATCAATTTTCTCACTAAAGGAATGAACTTCAAATCATTTTACATCTTATATTGAATTTATTCATAAGTTTAATAATTTTTAAAAATAATTTAGAATTGAAAAACTAATCCAATTAATTGCATATTAAATCAAACCATTTCAGAATACTTTGTCTATAAATAAGTACTAAATGTCTGTATGTAATGAAAAACTTGACTCATTTACATATTAAAAAAATTAAATTTTATTTGTCTTTAAATTTATTTTAAATAAAATATTATTAAAAATTATTATTATTACTACTTTTCATTTTTAACAAAAAAACAATTCAATTATGCTTTTACGAAGATATTAGTATCCACATTCTTATAACATATGCTAAAATAATATATTTTTAGCATAAAAAATTAAATTGATGATTTTATTATAAAATTACTGTTTATATTTTATTAAAAAATAATTTATTTTTTTAATTTATTTATAATTACAAAACAATTTTCATTTTTAATAAGATTTGAGTTAAATTTAATTAATCTTATATAAATTGAACTTCAATAGATTTTTTCTAATAAAAAAAAAACAACTTATCCAAATAAGTTTTTTTGTTTTTTTATTTATTGAAAAATGTTTTTAGAAACAATTTATTAAACATTCTTATTTTCATAATATAGTAAAAAAATTGGTTTTTATTCTTTAATTTAAAAATAATTTTTAAAAACAAGTATAACAAATATAGCCAAACGAAGCATAATATTTATGATTTGATAAGAAACAACAACATTTCTTAGCTTGTTAGTTCCATTTCCAAATATATATATATGGAATGCAAATTAAAAGAAAACCAACTGAGAATATGCTTCAAGCATTATAAAAAATAATAATAAGTTAATAATTTATATTGACGAAAAATTTATCAAAATAAATTAAAATAATAAGAATCACTTCATTATAGGGAAGACAAAAATGAGCACAAAAATAATTGGAGGAATTTATTTCCTTTTGGTGTAGGAAGCAACTTAAACTTTTTGCTTCTCTAATGTAATATTTGAATTTTTTGGACCAGTTGAATCTTTGTGGAATCAAAATGATTTTATCTAATGTGTAGCTTAGATTGTACACATTGTGAATCACTTTTCAAATTTAAAGTTTAATTTATGTTTAACCATGGAAAAAATTTAAGAATTTTACTATCATTTTTTTTAAATAAATAATTTTACCTTTTGTATCCTTCCTAGTATTGAATAGTGAAACCAAAACCCGAAAAGTGGGTTTTGACTCCCTTATTTGAAAAATATAGAAAAAGGAATCCCAATTTTTATAAATCCATTTTATTTTCATATATTTTAAAAATATTTTAAAATATATGCATTTTTTCACAAGTCAGATTAATTTCCTAAAATGATATTTTATTTGTGAGATTAATAACACCAATTGACAATTTTTTTTTTTTATTTTTATCATGAGAACCCAGAGATCAATTTAAAAATTAAAAGTACAATTAAAACTCGATAAAACTTTAAAGTTAAAAATATAAAAATAAAATATTATCTTTCACTTTGTTAAAACTAGTAGAAAAAATAGATTCGGGAAAGAGTTGGAAATATAATGGGAGTCAATATTTAATTTTTTTTTTAATTTTTAAGTTTTTTGGTTTTAATTGTATTTAAAAGTATTTTAGTTTTAATTGTATTTTTAATTTTTAAAATTTCTAATTTTATTGTTGAGGTCAACTAAGAAAATTTTTATTCAATTTTATTTTAAAAAAATATATATATAGAAGATGAATAGATTTATATAATGCAAGATATAAAATCATTATTAATTAGGGAATTAGAAAGATTTTATTTATCAATCCTTGAGAATTTTTCCAAAATAATTTGTATCTCATATTATATAGTAAAAAAATTATAATATATTTTTTTGCAAGATACTTTTATAAAAATTAAAATGATAAATTAATTTTTTGATAATTTTATTTAATATTATTAAGTAAAAGTTAAACGTTACTTTTTCTATATATATAAATGAAGTCAAAGATTTAAAATAATAATTTTTGAATATTAAAAAATAAAATAATGAAGAAAAAGTTTTTGAAAAAAAATAAAAATTTAAAAAATAAATTAAAACTTCATACTCTCTTATATTAAAGGTCATAATAACTATATTATTGAAAGGTATCACCAAATTTTTTATTTTGCTGGTATTTATAAATGAGTACATGAAAATGTATTATTTCTTAATAGTATAAAATTAAAAAGAGAATTTAAGAAGGTAAATAAAAAAATAAAAAATTAAACAAAGAAGAATTCTTATTGGAAACATGGATGTGAAAAACCATCGAATGCGAAGGGAAAAATCATGAGATCTAGTTCAATTCAAACTTTTACTATCAACAATAATGAGTTACACATGTTTTCTTTAAAATAATCTCTAGAGGCTTCCAAATACATCAAGAGCACATATAGCCTTGGATTATACAATCTCTCTTAGCAAAAAAATAAAGAAAAATTGGAGAAAGAATACCAAAAAAGCCATTACTGTTCATGGGCAGTAACACTAGTTTTCGTGCTCAAAATTTGATCTCCATCGTTTAGATTGTAGCTACTCATGTTTCAAACTTCTCCTCCAAATTTCAACTGGATTAGACCACAGATGAAGGAAGATCGACTTGTTGATGAAATTTGGGCAAATGCGTTTTTTCCTCTCCCTCTTCTCTTCTCTTCTCTCTAGTTTTTTTTTTCTTTTCCCATTTTTTTTTTGTTTTTTTTAATGTTACCGACTTAGTCCCCAAGCATATGGGGCCCACTCCCTTACATACGAGGAAAAAAAAAGGTATTATAAAATTTTTTAAATATTTTCCTGAAAAAAAAAAAGAAAATTTAAAAAAAATATATTTATTTAAAATGTATTATAATGATTGCAATTTTGCAATGGAAAATAGACTACTTTCAATATTTCGCTCTCCGCTGGCGTTCGCTCTTTGCCTTTCTATTTCTGTCATCCATCCTCGTGTTCACTTCTTCAGTTGAGAATAGTTTCTTGTCGATTTGAATTTCAATTGGAGAAGTCTTGGAACGACAATGAAGAGGAAGAATCGTAATCACTTCATTGACGATGATGAATTTGAGGTTGCCTGTTAGGGTGAATTCACAATATTCCAACAAAAACCATAATTTTGCTACCATTTCTTTGTGCAAAATTAAATAGGCAATAACAATTAGCAACAATAAGTAAATAAACTCATGCAATAGAAAAATAAATCAAACACCAGAATTTTAATGTGAAAAACCCCCCAATGCGAAGGGAAAAATCACGAGACCTAATCCAATTCAAACTTCCACTATCAATAATAATGGGTTACACTTGTCTTCTCTAGAATAATCTCTAGAGGCTACCAAATACATGAAGAGCACATATAGCCTTGGATTATACAATATCTCTTGGCAAAAAAACAAAGAAAAATTGGAGAAAACATACCAAAAATGTCATTACTGTTCATGGGCAGTAACACTAGTTCCTGAGCTCAAAATCTGATATCCACCATTCAAATTGTAGCTACTCAAGTTTCAAACTACTCCTCCAAATTTCAACTCGATCGGACCACAGATGAAGCGAGATCGGCTTGTTGATGAAATCTGGGCAGATGCGTTTTTTTTTTCTTTCTTCTCTTCTCTCTGTTTTTTTTCTTGTCCTGTTTTTGTTTTTTGTTTTTTTTAATGTAACCGACTTAGTCCCCAAGCATATGGGGCCCACTCCCTCACGTACGAGGAAAAAAAAAAAGAAATAAGGTATTATAAAATTTTTAAAATATTTTCCTGAAAAAAAAATTAAAAAAATATATTTATTAAAAATTTAACGTTGTTTCTTTCAATGTTTTTGTGGCTTTCTAATCTCTACTCTTAGAAACGATTTTAGTAACTAAATCTAATATATATTATTTAAAATGTATTATAATGATTGCAATTTTGCAATGGAAAAGAGACTACTTTCAAGATTTCGCTCCCCGTTGGCGCTCGCTCTTTGCCTCTCTTTTTCTATCATCCATCCCCGTGTTCATTTCTTCAGTTGAGAATAGTTTCTTGTGGATTTTGATTTCAATTGGAAAAGCCTTGGAACGACAATGAAGAGAAATAATCATAATCACTTCGTTGATGATGACGAATTTGAGGTTGCTTGTTAGGGTGAATTCACAATATTCCAACAAAAACCAGAAGTTTTCTACCATTTCTTTGTGCAAAATTACATAGGAAATAACAACTAGAAACAATAAATAAATAAACTCATGCAATAGAAAAATAAATCAGACACCAGAATTTTTACGTGAAAAACCCCCTAATGCAAACAGAAAAATCACGAGACCTAGTCCAATTCAAACTTCCACTATCAACAATAATGAGTTACACCTGTCTTCTCTAGAATAATCTCTAAAGGCTGCCAAATACATCAAGAGCACATATAGCCTTGGATTATACAATCTCTCATGGCAAAAAAAAAAGAAAAAAAAAAGGAGAAAGTATACTAAAAATGCCATTATTGTTCATGGGTAGTAACACTAGTTCCCGAGCTCAAAATCTGATCTCACCGTTCAGATTGTAGCTACTCAAGTTTCAAACTTCTCCTCCAAATTTCAACTCGATCAGACCACAGATGAAGCGGGATCGGCTTGTTGATGAAATCTGGGCAGATGCATTTTTTTTTCTCTCTCTTCTCTTTTCTTTGTTTTTTTTCTTTTCCCATTTTTTTTTTTTTTTTTGTTTTAAATGTAACTGACTTGGTCCCCAAGCATATGGGGCCCACTCCCTCACATACGAGGAAAAAAAGAAAAGAAATAAGGTATTATAAATTTTTTTTAAATATTTTCCTGAAAAAAAAGAATTAAAATTTTAAAATATATATATTTATTAAAAATTTAACGTTATTTCTTTCAATTTTTTTTAGTTGTCTAATCCTTGCTCTTAGAAATGCTTTTAGTAACTAAATCTATTATATATTATTTAAAATGTATTATAATGATTGCAATTTTGCAGCGGAAATGAGACTACTTTCAAGATTTCACTCCCCGCTGGCGCTCGCTCTTTGCCTCTCTTTTTCTATCATTCATCCCCGTGTTCACTTCTTTAGTTGAGAATAGTTTCTTGTGGATTTGAATTTCAATTGGAGAAGCCTTGGAATGACAATGAAAATGAAGAATCGTAATCGCTTCGTTGACGATGATGAATTTGAGGTTGCTAACATCCTTCTACAAATTCCTCACATAATCTTCGAATCTGAGTCTCGTTTTCCATTGACTTGGGGCTTTAGGAGGAAGAGATCAGCCATTGATCAAAGCTTGTCTTTGGCTCCTACATGTGCGAATGTTTCCAGTTTTGCCACACCACTCTCCTTTTTTCCTTGCAAATCGAATGAGAAATGTAAGTGTACAAAGGTTTCATATAAAAAGGTATAGTTCATAACTCCTCTAGTTTTTTGATAGTTTACTTTTTCTATTTATGATTTTCTTTTTTGCCGTTCTATATATTTGAAATTTCATGTCTTAATTTTTTTTTTATGAATTATTGAAAAAAAATCTAACATTTTTGGGATTTCTTGTTTTTTCAGAAGAAGGAAGATTTGTTGAAGATGGTGGACAGTTTGACTCATCAGAGAGAGTTTCTAAAATTGGAGAGTGTGTGGATTCATATTTTTCAAAATAGGTATGATCATCAAATTGTTTCTAATATTTCCTTAAAATCCAATCAGGAAATTGAGAATGTGAAGTTGTTGTGCAGCACGTTGAAGGCTCTCAACTCAGAATCGAAGGCAAGAAAACAACAAGTAATTTTCTTTTAGTTTTTTTTTTTTTTTTGGAACTTTTCGAAATTGGGATTTGAACTCATTTGAACTTTACTTTGGTGATAACAGTTGAATCTTGATACGATAATAGCCGAAGCTAGAATGGAGGGTGCGGAACAAGTCGATCTTCAACAACCATTGCCACTCATCTTTTGCCATTTTACCCAAACTAGCGCTCTGGTGCCATCTACAATGGGGTCAGATGTGGTCTACATTATTCCGGGACTAGACCTGAGTCCGTCGCTGGATCTCAACCTCAACATAGCTCTCAATTTCGATACCACACAACTGAAGAGGGTTACAGCTGCTCAAGCTAGGAAAAAGAGGCTTTAGATTTACAAAGTGAAGAAACCCAAAAATGGTTTGTTGTAATATGTGGCTCATATTGAGTGAAAGACATGGAGAAAAAAAAAAGTCAAATGGTGGAGTGATGATATTTGCCATTAAGTTTGTATTTTTATTGTTGAGGGCGAACGATAGGTTGGGAGGCTGCGGGGGGGCATGGTATAGTTCAGGGGTATTTTTGGAATTTTTATTATCTGAGAGTTAGTATAAATGCCCTTTTATGTAACCCTAATGTGAGATATAGTGAAAGTCTTCTTCCTTGTTCCCGTGGACGTAGGCAATCTGCTGAACCACGTTAAATCTATGAGTTTTTCTTTTCGTTTTCTCTAATTTTCACCATAAATTGTTGCACGGAAATCAATAATTGGTATTAGAGCATCAAGTTTGATGTCTGAGATTTCTTCTATGAAGTTCGACATAGTCAAGTTCAATGGATTTGGGATTTTCGGTCTATGGCAGAGAATGGTTAAGGATCTGTTAGTGCAACAAGGTATGGTGAAGGCATTATATAGAAAGCAACCAGAAGGAATGAACAACATGGATTTGAAGGATTTGGAAGCAAAGGCTACGACAACTATCAAGCTTTGTTTGGCTGATGACGTGATGTATACCATGTCATGGATGAGGAATCACCGACGACAATATGGTTGAAATTGGAAAGTTGGTATATGTCTAAGTCATTGACGAACAAGTTGTATCTTAAGCAGAAACTATATGGTCTTAAGATGGTAGAAGGCTCAGATCTAAGCCAACATATCAACGTGTTCAATCAAATCATCAATGATTTGAAGCAAATTGATGTGAAGTTCGAAGACGAAGACAAGACGTTGATGTTATTGAATTCTATTCCCGCTTTTTCAACGTATGAAAATTTGGATACAACTCTGATGTGGGGGAAAAAAACTCTTGATTTGGAGGAGATCACCAGTGTTCTTTTAAGATTCAATCAGAGGAAGAAAGCCAATGATGAGAGTTCTCAGAGTGAAGGGCTTGTGGCAAAGAGTAATTAGGAACGTGGGAGAAACAAGTTCCGGAGCGAATCGAGTAATAATAAATCTCGATCTAAATTTAGGAAGAGAAAGGACATTCAATGCTATAAGTGCGAAAAAATGGGGCACATGAAACAAGATTTTCCAAAGAAAAAGAAAGGGGGCTCGGTATCAGAAAAAGAAAGAGGGCTTGGTATCGGAAAATAAAGAGGGTTCATCAAAGTTTGCGAATGTAGTGATAGAAGAAGACTCAGAGAGTGGTGATGATGATATGCTATCGGTTTCATCCAGTTTGGATTATCTTACAGATTCTTAGATTTTGGATTCAACATGTTTTTATCATATGACACCCAATAAAGGTTGGTTTAACACATACAAGTCAATAAATTCTAGTTCCGTTTTGATGGGTAATGATGTTTCATTTAAAGTTGCTAGAATAGGGAATATTAGAATTAAAATGTTTGATGGTATTGTTAGAACGTTATGTGATGTTAGACATGTACTTGATTTAAGGAAGACCTGATTTCTTTGGGGACTTTAAACTGTAACATGTTTAGTTACAAGCCTACAAGTAGAGTAATGAAGGTGAGTAAAGGTGTTATGACAGTGATGAAAGGGCAGAAGCTAGCAGGAAATATTTATAAATTGTTCGGTACCACAATTGTAGGTGGAGTTGAAACCGTAAAGTCTGAGTTAGACAGTACAGTCTTGTGGCACATGAGGTTAGGGCATATGGGTGATCGTGGGATGATGGAGCTTCATAAGAGAAATCTATTGAAGGGTATCAAAACATGTAAATTTGATTTTTGCAAGTATTGTGTTTTCGGGAAACAGAATAAAGTACAGTTCAAGATAGCCACACACAAGATAAAAGGGTTTCTTGACTACGACCATATAGATGTTTGGAGACTAGTAAAGGTAGAATCATTAGGAGGAAATATGTATTTTGTGAGTTTTATTGACGATTACTCACGAAAGGTTTGGGTGTACTTCATGCGACACAAGTCAAAAACGTTTGCCAAGTTTAAGTTGTGAAAGTTGAAATAAAAAACTAGATAGAAAGGAAGATAAAATGCCTTAGGTTAGATAATGGTATTGAGTATACAGATTCAAAATTCATGGAATTGTGTAAGCAGCATGGGATTAAGAGACACTTCACAATACGCAAGACACCACAACAAAATGGTGTAGCAGAAAGGATGAACAAAACAATAGCTGAAAGAGCTCGGTGCCTCAGATTGAATGTAGGGCTTGAAAAGAAATTTTAGGTAGAAACAGTGAACATGGCATGTTACTTGATCAACAGGTCACCCAGAGCAGCATTAGATGGAAAAGTAGCAGAGGAGAAATAGACAGACAGTCCGGTAGATTACTCTGGTTTGAGAGTATTTGGATGCCCAGCCTATGTGCACATTCCTAATGAAGAGAGATCAAAGCTTGATGCGAAGTCTAGAAAATGTATTTTTTTGGGGTATCAGAAATGGGTGAAAAGCTTCAAGCTCTGGGATCCAAAGACAAACAAGATGGTGATTAGTAGGGATGTGGTTTTTGATGAGAAAGCCATGTTACAGTGTACTAAAAAAGGAGAGAAATAGGAACTAGAAAATTGCAACAATAATGAGCAGCTAATACAAGTGGAATTAAAGACCCATGATATAGAGGATTGTGCTCGGAATTCAGGAAAGTCTAGTTCAGAAGATCAGCAACATCACAATATAGCCACAGACGGACTCAGACACACTATCATGCCACCTACCAGGTATGGTTTTGAAGATTTGGTTTCTTATGCACTGATTACTAGTAGCAGGGATCCTACTACTTTTCAAGAGGCAATACACAACCAAGAGAAAAATAGATGGATGAGTGCTATGGTGGAAGAGATTTCGTCTTTGCATAAGAACTAGATATAGGAGTTGGTAGAGCTTTTAGAGGGGAAGTGAGCAATAGGATGTAAATGGGTGTACAAGATGAAAAAAACAATTTCAAAAAAAGAAGGTGAAAAGTTCAAAGCTTGTTTAGTAGCAAAGGGTTACTCACAGAGGAAAGAGGTTGACTATGATGAGATTTTTTCCCCCATGGTCAAACACACTTCCATTAGGACAATGTTGATTTGGTAGCACATTTTGACATGTAGTTAGAGCAAATGGATGTAAAGACAACTTTTTCTCATGGTGATTTGGAGGAGTTGGTCTATATGGTACAACCATAAGGGTTTATTCAACCTGGACAAGAGTACTTGGTTTGTAAATTGAGAAAATCACTTTATGGGTTGAAGCAGTCCCCAAGACAATGGTACAAGCGATTTGATTCCTACATGATCAGGATTGGCTACAAGAGATGTGAGTATGATTGTTGTGTTTATGTAAAGAGCCTAGATGATGATTCATTTATTTTTCTATTACTCTATGTGGATGACTTGTTAATTGCTGCAAAAAGTATGATTAAGGTCAATAAGTTGAAGTTTTTGTTGAGCAAGGAGTTTGACATGAAGGATTTAGGTGCGGCCAAGAAGATCCTTGAGATGGAGATTCACAGGGATAAAGCTTTAGGGAGATTATGGTTATCTTAACATAGCTATGTCAAAAGAGTGTTGGAGAGGTTCAACATGGATAATGCAAAACTAGTAAGTACACATTTAGCAAATCATTTTAGATTGTCTACTAATCAATGCCCAAAGACATATGATGAAGTGAAAGACATGTCAAAAGTTCCATATGCAAGTACAGTGGGATGCTTGATGTATGCTATGGTTTGTACAAGACCAGATTTGGCACATGTTGTTAGTATGGTGAGCAAGTTTCTATCAAATCCAGGAAGAATGCATTGACATGCAATCAAGTGGATCTTTAGATACTTAAGGGGTACTACAGACTATGACATCATGTTTAGTAAACAACAGAGTGATCCTTCAATTAAGAGATATGTTGATGCAGACTATGCAGGAGACTTGGATCACAGGAGCCCTTGGTGGGGGACCAATTTGTTGGAAGTCTATGATACAATCTTTAGTTGCACTATCTACTACTGAGGCAGAATATATGAAAATAGCTGAGACTGCAAAGGAATCATTATGGCTTACAGGTTTAGTTAAGGAGTTGGGTATTCAGCAAGGTAGAGTTCAATTACATTGTGACAGTCAGAGTGCCATTTATTTGGCAAAGAACCAGGTGTATCATGCAAGGACCAAACACATAGATGTGGGGTTTCACAAGATCAGGGAATTGGTTTTTTCTGGTGAATTGTTACTTGAGAAGGTTTACACCTCCGAGAATGTAGCAAATATGTTGACAAAGCCTGTTACTAGAGAAATGCTTAAACTTGATTAATGTCTCCAAATGTTAGATAAGAGATACCCCAACCTATTATCCCAGGTGGAGTTACAAACTATGCTTCTCATTTCCTAAGGGGGGTGAATATTCGCCAAGGTGGAGATTATTGTAACATGTGGCTCATACTGAGTGAAAGACATTGAGGAAAAAAAAAAAGCCAAATGCTGGAGCGATGACATTTGCCATTCAAGTTTGTATTTTTATTGTTGAGGGTGAACGATAGGTTGGTGGAGGGGGGGGGGGGGGGGGGGGGGGGGGAGGGTACAGGGGGGGCAACATCCCCTTATGGTACAGTTTAAGGGTATTTTTGAAATTTTTATTATCTGAGGGTTAGTATAAATACCATTTATGTAACCCTAATGTGAGATATAGTGAAAGTCTTCTTCCCTGTTCCCGTGGACGTAGGCAATATGCCAAACCATATTAAATCTATGTGTTTTTCTTTTCGTTTTCTCTAATTTTCACCATAAATCGTTGCACATAAATCAACACGGTCCAAAATTCAAAATTCGTTCATCATCTCTTCAATGAAAGTTTTATTTTCCCAGAATTTTTAGCCTAATTCTTTTTCTGATGAACGATTCAATATCTAATAGATATACCTTGGTCGTATTTCTCTTTTCAACAAATTCAGTAATGAGCCTGACACAAATCAATTTCTGAAGTTACCATTCTTGAATATACAGTGACTGCCACAACAATTGCAAATTTCTTTTTTTACCATTCAATTATTAATTTTTGTTTTGCGCAGCTATTTCATCTCATCTGTGCTTATATATATAACACATGGACCTTAGGGTTGGTCGCATTTGATCCAGCAATAGATGACACCAAAGCACTGGTTTAAGGCAAGAACGGTGAAGGGAGAGTGGCAATGAGTGTTGACTGTTGAGGATGGATTAAGAAAAAGGGATCCTCTGTTTTGATTTAAAGGGATCTTTCTGTTTTCTTATATTCCATGGACTTTTGTCCTGATTTGTAAAAGAGAATAAATCACTAGCCAAGTGATTTACTCTGGATTCGAATATGCAGTACAGGTGAGTCCCTCACCAAATAAACTCATGAAACCTATAAATAAGAGGGGTTCACAATCCAAATTATTTTAGCAATTGCCTGCTTGTTACTTAAATAGACATCCATATCGTATAGTAATGTGGACGTGGAAAACTGATGATTGCATAGAAAATTTGGTGAGATTAAACAGCTACTTTTCCTGACAATTTCCATCTGGTTTCAAATAAAAACCCAATGACATACCAGCAAAATGAGATCCCTAATACGACAAAGAATGGTCCATTTGGAACAAGTGATCATATTTATTTTGTAAAAAATTTGGTTTCTAAATGTGTCTGCAAATATAAATTTTAATAAAACTAGTATGCAATTTTTTTTGGAAAGAGGTGGTTTGGACAACATTTGAAGTCGATTATATTTGAGGAGAAATAAAAATAGAAATGACTAAGAATTAGAGAAAAGTTAGGAATGGTAGGAGGATGAAGTATCCTAGTCAATTTCCTCTTTCCTAAATTTTGCCATCAATTTTTTAAATAAAATTTCCTTTCCTTTTTTGTTTATATATATATTTTTAAAGATATTTTAGTTACTAAATAACCTATTTGGCCTTTGTTCTTGAGAACAATTATAAAAAATAAAGTGAAATATAAAACAATTTTTAAAAAACAAGTAGAAGTTATTTTCACTGGTTTTAAAAAATAAAATGAAAAAAAAAAAAACCATAAAAAACAAATAAAAGTGATTATGATATCATTCTTTTTCTCTTTTCACCATTTAATACCAATTCTGCTTTTTAAAATTTCTTTATTTTTTTTCTAAAATTCTTTATTAAACAAATAAATTCTAAATCAAATTATATTATATATATATAAAAATAATTTTTACAAATAAGTTTTTTATTTTTTATTTTTTAAAAACAATTGCTAAACAATTTTTTTAAAACAAGATTAAAAAAACAGGGTCAAATGGAGCCTAATTTTTCTTCTTTTAAGAGTAGAGTGTCATCCTCCCTTTGATTGGTCGAATATAGCATAAATAAGATAAGAAAGAATATTATATCTTATCCTATATTTGGTTAGTATTGAGATAGAATAAGTTATCATGTCACTTATGTCCTATGTTCAATCAAACATGAGATAAAATAAGTGGTGAGACATATTATCATCCTCTTTATTTTTTTTCACTTTCACATGGAATGTGTTAATCCATGATAAGATATAAGATATACATATCCTATGTACCACAAATTTATTTTTTATTTTTTAATATACTCATTTACAAAATAATTTGTTTTATTATAAATTAAATTTATGATTAAAAAAACTAAAAAAAAATATTTATAAAATAATATTAATATATAATATATAAATTATTTTTATATATTAAATAATATAAAAAAAAAATTATTTGTAAAGTTTAAATATTTTAATAATGAATATTGTCAACCATTAATGAAATTTCATTCTTTTCAAACAAAAAATATTTGAATGTGATATAATTTTTCTTTTAAACATTGAAAAATAATACATATTTTTTATTTTTTTTATTCATTTAATAAATTAAATATCAATATAATATAATATAACATATTTTATTTGATATGTTACTTTAAAATATCATGTCTATATTGTCCAATTAGAAATCATATACCAGGATATGTACATCCTAGGATATGCAAATTTTATCCTAACATATCCCATCAAACATAACCTTAAAAGTTTAAGATCAAGAATAAAAATTTAAATTTTTTTACATCCTTAGATAATTTAATGTTAATATAAATTTTAAAAACTATAAAATAAGTACTTACTTTTACATAAAAGATTAAAACTATTACTTGGGTAACTTGAATCTAATCCAGTGAAACCTAAAAATTGTTGTTAAGACATTTTAGAATACTTTGTTCATACAAAATATTAAATGTGTGCATATATTGGAAGACTTGACTTGTTTACATTTTTAAAAAGTTAAATTTTATTAATTTTTAAATTTATTTTAAATAAAATATTATTAACAATTATACTTTATTTATAACTATTATTATTCATTTTTAACCAAAAAAAAAAAAATTAATTAATTGTGCTTTTACAAAGATTTTAGTATCCATATTTTTATAACATATACTAAAATAATATATTTTTTAAAAAATAGTTTTTAAAAACAACTAAGTATATATGTGAATGCAAATGACAAAAAAAAAAAAAAAAAAAAGGAAATTGAGAATATGCTTCAAGCATTATAAAAAAAAATAATAATTTATAGTGACAAAAAAGTTATCAAAATGAATTAAAATAATAAGAATCACTTCAAAATTAAGAGGAAGACAAAATGCAGCATAAAAATAATTGGAGGAATTTATTTCCTTTTGGTCTAGGAAGCAACTTAAAGTTTTTGCTTCTCTAATATAGTATTTGGTTTTCTAGACGAGTAGAATCTTTGTGGAATCAAAATGATTCTATTTAATGTGTAGCTTAGATTGTACACATTGTGAATCAATTTTCAAATATAAAGTTTAATTTATGTTTAACCATGAAAAGAATTTAAGAATTTTAGTATCATTTTTTTAAAATAAATAATTTTATCTTTTGTATTCTTCCTAGTATTGAATAGTGAAACCAAAACCCTCCCTAGTATTTTTCACTTTATTAATTAACACCACAAAGGTTTTATTTTTATTTTTATTTTTTTAAAAAAATATTTTTCCAGTATATATATATATATATTAAAACTTCAAAAATAATTAAAACTTCATACTCATTTTACATGTATTTACAAATACATAATGAGTATTTGAAAGTATATTCGGAAAGGGAATTTGAAAAGGTAAGGGAAATTGAGGAGGTAGATATAAATTCCATATAGATAATATAACTTTATTATTAAAAGAAAAAGTTTAAATAAAGAAAAATCGATGTTAAAAACATTGATTTGAAAGAATTAGGATAAATTATAAGATTAATAAATAAGTAATTTAAATAAAATAAAAGGATGAAAAAAATTTCTTTAAAAACTATGACAAAATTTTAGTGACAAATTGGTAATTAATCATAATTTATTGATATAATATATTTTAAAAAATAATTAGTCAATTTATTCTCAAATGTTGATTAAAAAGAAGAAACATTGGGAATATGCTCAAAAAATTCTAAGTAAATTTGTAAAAATTTGCAAAGGCTACAAGCATTAAAGAAAAACAAGGTGATAAATAGGGATAATGACTATGATGAGGGATAACAAAACATGACTCAAATTGAACTCATTTTTTTTTGCGTTTGGACAAAATACAATTGAATTTGAATCAAATTTGTGTCACATAACTTATTTAATAAATAAACAATTTTTGAGTTAATATATATAATAGGAATTTGACTTGAATGTTTTTAAGTCAACACATATAACACAAATTTAATAGATTCACCAATTTAATAATCTTGCTAAATATAGTATTATATTTTTCACACGATTATTATTTGGTTGACCTAGTAGTAGAATGAATATTTAGCCTTTGATAGTTGATGGTTGAAAAAAGTTTTCATATGATATATAGAATATTTTCAACCTTCATATGATATGTAGAATAAAAAAATAGGTTATAAAAAGATCATTGAAAACCTAAGTTTGTAAATTAATTTTTTTTTTTTCATATTTTGATAAAAATACCTTCATTATATTCATATAAAAATAACTCTTTATTTTAAAATCTATAAATACTTGAAATGGTAAAAACACTTACATTAAAATTTGGTAACTTTCAAGTAAAAACACAAAAAATGTTAGATTCACAAATTTAAGAATGAATTAAATAAAAATTTTCATTAATAAATAACTAAATAATATGTGTAACAGAGGAAAAAAGCGCCAATAAGAGGAAATTCAAGTATTGACATTTATTTTTAATTCCTATAGATAAAATAAAAAAATAAAATAAAATAAAAAGAAAGAAAGAGAAAATTTCTCTTGTACCCAAATTAGAAATTTGAATAAAAATAAGAAGAGTAAGCTTCGATCAATTCAATTGAAAAGAAAAAAGAACATTCTCAGATGTGATTTGGAATGACCTAAAAACAAGAATGCCACAATTTTCAATGTTATTTGCAAACGAGAAAAGGAAAAAATGGTGGGATGATAGTCACGTGCGAGGGCGCTTGGAGCTCTTCGCCCTTTGCATCTCAAGCTTTCTTCTCCTTCTGGCCTCAGCATAGATAGCTTCTTTGTTGAGTTGAATGGGATGAATGAAGCAACCCATTAAAAGAGTCTCACTTGGAACCAAGTTCTGATTAGGAAGAGGTCTCATCTCATTACTCATATCGAGTCCAATTCTATACTCCAACAATGAACCTTTCTCCCTACACAATCCGCCATGTGTTTCTTTTTCACCATTTACATCTTCTTCAATCAAATGGGATGTTGTCCCACCCACTGAAATACTATTCAACTGTAAAACATTAAAAAAAAAAATTATATAACAATAGTAAATCAAAACCTCTTTTCCTATGTAGCTCCTTTGATTGCACTAAAGCTTTTTTTTTTTTTTTTTTTTTTTTTTTAACATCTTTTGATGCCCACTTTATAAAAAGTTGATGCTTAATAAGATTTTTTGGTATGTGTTCCATAATTTGACTAAAAGAGCTTGTGACTTAACAAGAATTTAATGAAGTCAAAACGCCATTTTTAACCTTAGGCACAAAGTGGTTCTATTTTTTTTTTTTTTTTTTTTTTTTTTTTTTTTTTTATCACTTTTAATTGAATTGACACAAGGTTGGACTCTAACCAACTGGAAGGGTAAAAGATTGATTGGATTTGAGAGATACCTCTAGTTGGGGCTCCACAATGGCCGCCGCCTGTTCCATTGCAATCTTACAATAATCAGTTTCCATCAAACTCTACCGCAAAAACAAAGCCAAAAATTTAGCGTTGAAAAGAAGTAGCCCCTTACCTCTTGAATGAGTTCGTCCTCCAAGATCCTCAAGAGTTGCCTCTTTTTCTAAGAAAAACGAACACAAGTAAGAATCCTGAAACAGGGGAAACCCTAAACCTCTGTTTGGTATAAGTGAAAAAGAAAATTAGATTCTCAATCGTCCAATGTTTTCCAAAAACAGATCAAAGATAATATCGCACCCACTGGCAGTGAAGGAGAAACATGGATATAGAGGAGAATCCAAGAAAACAGGATTTACCATCAGCGTAATCTTAGGAGATTTTTTCTTGGGATGCAGGCGGGTGTTAGCAGGGTGAGCATTGGAGGAAAAAGGGAGTGATTCGGGGATTGGAGACAGACCATTGCTCGGTGGTCTACTCTCAGTACAAGGAAGAATTGGGAGAGGAGGCAGAGGAAGTTGAGATGATTTGTTAGAGGGAGGGGGGATGTTGACGAGTACGGATCTTAAAGCTTTAGAACCCCACAATGGAAGAAAACCTGTATTGTACTCGTATTCCATAACAAGCTCTGAGAATTGTTGCAGAATTTCGGCCACTCGCTTTTCATCATCATCAAAGGACTCCAGAAAACTGGTGCTCTGCTCCTCCTCTTTCATTCTGAGCTCACCCTACAGCCTACCAGATGAAGACGAAGCAAAAGGAAGGAGTCTCAGAAGACACAGACTCTGAGAGGAGGAGGAGGAGGAGAAGGAGGAGAAGGAGGAGCAAAGAGCGAGACTAAAACCTATAAAACCTTCATCACAAATCACAATTCACTGGTCTTTTATTTGGAAAGGAAACCTCCTTGGCGCCACGTGTCCTCTTCTGGCCCACTAGGGTTTTCCCTTTTTCTTTACTTTCTCAAACCCCTCTTTTTATATTTTATTTTATTTTGGGCTCGGCAGATTTTCATAATGCCCCTTCAAATTGGGACATGGATATTCTTGTCTTGACTTTGAATTTTAATAAAGCCATTAATGTACTTTTTTAAGTCTATTTTATAAAAATCCTATTTCTTAAAGAAAATTATAAATATAAATTTAATTTCACATTGTGATCATTAAAAAAAGGGAAAGTTTCTATTATCAGAGTTAGTCAGAGAATCTCCTCTTGCCTATTCCAAGGAAAGAAAAATCTACTATACATACCCGTCGAGCAATGGAGAATAAAATGGTGGTGTTTCTGTATTTTGATTTGTAACAAAAATCTGCTGTAGATCATGTATTTAAAACGTAGATGCATTTGTAGGGGCTGACTGCTTTTGCAGCAGATTCTAGCGTGGGCTGGACAAGGGAGGCAAGCATCCCAGACCACCTTTTCTAATACTGGCCTAAGCCTAGTCCACCCAATGTCACTATGGACTGGGCCTCGGTCTGCAACTTCAGGAGATTCTCAACAGGGAACAACTTCACATTCTGGAAAATGGCAACGGAATGCCTTCAATTGTAGTTTAGGTTGGACAATGTCATGGCCATGAAGATGCCATTACTCATAATCGCATGCTCTATAGCAAGTTACAAACATTAGTAAACCAAGGCCCATTACAAGTTTCCTCTTTTCGTACTGCTAGCAAGGCGAAGAGGGGTGTTTGACTAAGCTACTCTCTGTCTCTTGGTAATTTTCTTAGATAAAACCAAGTCATCATCTGAATCCTCCTCCGAGCTGCCATCCTCAATCTTGCGCTTTGTAGACTGCTTTGATGAGACCGGGGATGACAATGTTTTCTTCTTAACGGTGACAGACTTAGTGGTTTTCTTCACAGCAACAGCTTTCACTGGTGATGTGACCTTTTGCTGTTGATTCTTCTTCAGTTTCTTCTCATAAACTTTCTTTGCCACGTCTTTGGGGAGCAAACCAGATTCCATCATCCTGCAATTATGTTTAGGTAGATTTGCAATTATAAAGCATGTAGAAGGTCAGACTTGACAAGGCATACACAGTTCCATTATGTACACCCTTCAAAGCCAGGGTTAGTACTTGGTAGCCACCAAGAATGAGATAGCTTAAATGAGAATGCATGAATGGATCGGGGTCAGAGGCCATGGCACACTAGCTTAAGCGTTCAAGCAAGTAAGCCAGGTTTAAATTTACATGCTTCACTACCGTCCCCAAGGTTGAATCCATGACAATACATAATCAAGATTTGGACCACACAAAAACAGTGAAAACAGCCACCACTCTTAGGTCAATATTCCCATTTGCTTGCAAAAACAGTAACTGTTTTGGTTTTTGTGTGGAGATAGAAAATGAAAATAAGTGCATTTAAATATAAATAATAAAACTGACACTCCATTGCAATTATATATGTGAAGAGACAACAAAAGGAGATTTAACACTTGTAAGAGATTTGGAATGAAGCTTAAGAAAACAAGGCACCATAAGGCATTACTCAAGAATAATGGATGAAGAAATAGTAAAACAACCCTTTGCTTACAAGAATAAGCATATTAGATATTACAATTCATAATTAAGTTTCCAATCGAAGGATAAAATTATCCAAAAAACAGAAAGAGATATATATATATATATATATATATATATATATATATAAGCATCATTTGAGAAGAAACAGAACAACTAATTCGCATCTTGTTGGGTCTGCTAGTAAAAGTTTTGCCTCCAAACAGCACAGATATAATGCTAAAAAAACAGACCTTTCTTACAGTGTCCGTGAGGCCAAGTTTGCCTTTGGACTATTGCTGATCATCAGTTGATTTTTCCTCCCAACAGACTAGTCTAAATTTTGGGGCTCTTAAAGACTAAATGGCTAAGGATTCAATGTTTGTTTAGATCCTTCTCATGCAAATTTACAAATCAAGGTTTCCAGCGATTCCATGTTTTGGGACATTTCTGCAGCTATATTTTAAAAATTCAGTCTTGCATTCCTAATCAAGAGGTGAAGCATTCAGAAATCAGTGAATGAACCCGCTAACTGAGCTGCAGTATCAGCTAGCTAATCAAGGGAAGTCTCCTTTTCTTTCTTCTTATCCTACACCTTCTAATCCCCGGCCTACTCTATCTAGGGATGTTTTACAATATTCTTATTACCTTCTACTCTCCCCTTCCCAGTTCTAATCTTTTATCCATTTTGTCCAGAGATGCTTCACCTGTCCCGTCTCCATCCCCCTTTGTTGAGCCAGGGTTGTGCAATTTGCTAAAGCAAGGTTTTGTGTGACAGTGATAGATTAAAGTTTCCCTTTGTACAATAGGGATAGAAAATATAATTCCAAATCCTAAATGTAGACCAAATATTGATTTCCAAAAGAGCGTTTATACATCAAACAGATAGCACAGTCAGAAAAAAAAAAAAAAAAAAAAAAAAAAAAATCTCTCACCAGAATGCTGCCATTTCACTACCAGGCACTTGCTCAAACAGGGTTTCGTAAAAAATCCTCAATGGGTCTCTCTGAAAATCCAAAATACACAAAACCCATTACTCAAAAATCCCCAAACAAGATTTATTAGGGTAATTTAACAAAGAAAATAAAAAGAAATCATACTTCTTCAGGGGTGTCTCGCTTCTGTCCAGGCAAATCATACACCTTCTTTTCCCTCTTCTTCCCGTTTTGCTCAGCTTTTGCAGCTGCCTTCTTCTTCTCATCGTCCTTCTTTTTCTTCTTCTTTTTCTGTTCCTTCACGCCCCACCCACCCAACCAAAAATAATGCAAAACAAATACTTATTAGGCATGCCTTTTGTTTCTGAGAAAATGTAGGAAAATGAAATAACACCAAAATTTCCACATAGATTATTCACCATTTGAGCCTAAGAAAACGAAAGAATCCACTCAACCGAGTTTAATCATTTTGCTCACTAGCGTTAGATTTCTTCTTCTTTTTTTTTTTTTTCCTCCATTTTTTGGGGTAACCAAACAGGCACAAGAAAAAGGGAACTAAAAGAACAAGACAATAAAAATGGAATAGAGGCAGAAACCTTGTCCGTCTTGTTCGGATTCTTCTTAGGAACGGGTTTCTCAAAATCATCATCCTCAGGCTCTTCTTTCTTCACTTTGGCTTCCTTCGAGCGAGACCCTGAACCAGCATTGATGGGTTTTTTCTTTCCCACGATTTTCTCGTCCTCTTCGCTTTCTACTTCCTCTTTCTTTACACGCTTCGTGCCCTCAGATGGCATCGTTCCGAGAAAATCCGAGGGAATGTGGCGGAAAACCAGAGGCAGAGAGTTTTGATTTGTTAAACCCTCGTGACCACCTTTCTCGGGTTGGGTTCACCCTTCAAAATATTTGGGCCCATTAGCGCTTGGGTTTGCAAGCCCAACACAAAATTGAATACAGCAATCCAGAAACAACCCTGTATTGTTGGGGCCTCGTGTGCTGCCACGTGGTAAGCCATCCTTGGCCCACGTGCCACCCTAATCTCTCTGTCCGGGTGGGCTTCACCCAAGCAGAGAGACCTACCCGGTCTATAGGCGTGGGTGGCCGGACGCATCATGTCCGACTAAACCGACATGATGCATTTCGGGTAAATGTCCTGACCCGCTCCCGCGCGCAATCATGCCACCAGGTCAAAAGTACACTTGATGGAACCTCGCTCTGTCCCTGCGGATAAATCATTGCACCCCATACCATATCTCTTGCAGACTGACATAGTGAGTGGACCATCACCTCATCTTTGTATGCCACCTTTGTCAGCCACCTAATTTGTGATGATTGCTTTGTCACAAACTGCACCATGATCATGCCTATAAAAGTTAAGGGGCCATTTCACTACAGAGGTGACCCCATTCCATACGTTATAAAAACCCTTTTGTAACCCAAAACGAGGTACGTAATATTAAAATATCTTTTTCCATGGCCAAAAATGGGGATATTTATCCAATTCCTAGTGAATTGTTTGATTTAGGTTTTGGAGGCTGTGTCCGGATAACCTGTCCGAACTCCTTTTGCAAGAACAAGGGAGGAGTCGTCTTCATGCCATTGTATCCGATTTCCTTCTGCTGCGACGTGGGGCAGTTTCACTCCCAATTGACCAAGCTTCAACACGTATGACTTTATAAATAATGCCAGGTGCCCTTTACACCGCATCTCTGAACTAGATGATTTACTAACGTGGCTAATTCTTAGATATATTATTCCCATGGTAAGTGTCAAGCTTTAATTGGTGAAAGCCAACCCGAGTTCCCCATAAACCCTGATTCAAAGAAACAGCACCTAGTCTTCCTAGTTGCTACGTGTCATTTCATCCTTATGACACGTACAATTTTAACCCGACTTTTGTGGAGGAAAAAGATGATAGTTAGCTCGATGAGTGTCAGGATTCAGGACAGCTGTCAGTGTGGAAGAGCATAGAAAATGAAGACCCAGATTTGAAAGACTACGAAATGCAGCGTGTGAACAGTTAACGCTAAGGATCGAGAAAGTTTGCATGGAAAAAGCTAGAATATATTCTTGGCCTGCATATACATTTTAAAATTTTTAAAACAGAATTATTTTGATTTTGGTATCAATCCAAAAGCAAGGTCGGTTGGAGATAGAATCCATACCTCAGCATTTATGCCAAAGCAAATTAGCGCTAGAAGCCTAGAACCCTCAATCACTTCTCCTATATAATCAAAGTTCCGTTCCATCCTCAGAGTTGAGAGACACAGAAAAAACTGAGAGACAGAAATGGGTTCGTTGTTCGGGGAAAGAAGAGGTCCAGGGTGGAAAGACCAAACCCTAGCCTCCATATCACCACCCCCTATGCCTTTGCTTGGCATCTTTATCATTGTCTTTCTTCTTTTATCACTTTCGTCTTACTTGGACTACAGGGCGCAGGTGCATAGGACGGTGATCAGCCTCAGACTATTTCTCTTGTTGTTGCCCATCATCCTCTTCTTATTAGCGCGGACGATTTCTATCCATGGGAAGTTCGTGATTCGGCTGCCGAAACCGAGGCACAACTCCATTCATCGAGCCGGGAGTTCGCCTTGGGGGGTGGCTGCGTTGGTGCTGCTGCTGTTGCTTTTGGTCTCTTACCAGTCCTCTTTACGGTCCAGGTGGTTTCGACCACTTTGGACATCATACTAGTTCATGTCTATAAAACTTTTCAGTTTGTTCTGTTGGTAGAAAAAAAGGGTTGAGCTTGTTTTGTTGGCCATGACTATGACTGATGTATGTATGTAATAAATTCAAGGAAAAGGGTCATTTTGTGATAACCTGTGTAATCAATTTGTTATGATAGATGAGAACAGTTTAAGGTTAATTTAATGTGGATGCAAAGATTACATATAAAGTAACATTGCTGAAAAAACTAAATAGCAATTAGATTTTCTCAAGGAAGAGAAAAGGGATTTAAGATATGTTACCGCTAGGCAGCTTTGGAAGCAATGGTGTTTAGTTGGTGGTCCTAATCATGGTATGTCTTCTTCTAAAGTTGAAATGGGAATGAGGATAGAGAATATATGAAAAGGAAAAAGGGGAATAAAAGGGCCTGTTTTTAAAGATGAAAGAATAAAGGTATCATACAGTGGTGCTTGTGATACCTTTCCCCTGTAATGGACAGATTTGGCATGGATTCTTGATAAATGTGATCCCATTATTATTGCACGGATTACATGTAACCCTCAATACCTAAATGGCGTAATGAAGTTCTCGGAGTGGTGTATTAGGAGAACTAACGTAGATACATAGTACGACGTGTCACGTCATTATGTAGCATGAAATTCAAATACTCAAGCAAGAATCTCTTCAATGCCTTTGGGTTTCCTCTCCAGCTGATCCTGCTGTTTTGCCAATTTCTTCAGCCTGGCAAGTTCAAGATCCTTGCTCATCTTCCTCCTGTACATCTCTGCAAATGTTATGGGCTCCTCCATCACCGACTTCTCTCCCTCTCTGATCTTGAGTGGGTACACAACTGCCTCTGGGGCTGGGTTCTGGAACGTGGCAATCGACAACCGACTGCAATCGGAGTTCACCACAGCTTGGTGGTCCGCATTTTTGAACCTCCCATTGCTCAGATACTGCCCACGTCAATCGAATGCAAAGTTAATTAATTATATTATTCTGCCCCTTCGATGGGGAATCCAAAAGAGGTATAAGCAGAGAATCACTACTCACATGACCATGGTCGCCCAAGTTGACAACAAATGCTCCTTCCACGGGCTGGACAGTGATCCAAGTCTTGCCACCATCCCTCGTCGCCTGGAGTCCTCCAACCTGGTCTTGGAGCAGCAAGGTTATGGTACCTGGATCCGTATGCCGTTTGAGTCCGAGCGTGAGATCAGGTTGTGGGCATTTGGGATAATAATTGACCACCACTTTCTGGTCCATATCCACGCAAGCCTTAGTGAGAGCCTCCTTGTCAAGGTCCATGGCCTCCGACAGTACCTCCAGCAACTTGCAGGCAAGACCCATCAGCTTCTCGCTGTAGACCTCAGTCACAGCCCTCCATCCCTCCGGTTTGTCTGGCCACCGGGAGTAATCTCGGGTTCGGAGTGGGTATGAGAAGTATGTCACTATCTCACGCCAATCTTGCACTGCTTCTCCCTGAAAGCAGTTCCAGGTACTCATGATCAGATTCCCATGACCATCTACTTTCTTTCTAATTCTAATAGAGACACGTCTATTCAATGTGTTTGAATATTCTTAACTTTCATTTAAGAGGTTCACAAATCGCACGTGAGGCATTAAACCTGAGTCGTTCTGCCTAATTTCCTGTTTAGCTCAACCAGTCCAAAACAGGACCGTGACATTCCCTGACCCCACCACTAAACACTAATAATTGATTTTGTGTTGTTCTTTTCCTTTATTTACTTGTTTGACATATAGTAAAAGTTATTAGATTCAATCCAAACCTACTCTTTCAAGTCTTGACTCTCTACACACAACACTACACCCCCTTCATCTATCATTCAAATGAATTTAAATTTAATGGTTTATAAATTAATAAACATTATTTATTCTTTGGTTTACATCACATAATTTAATATCAAATTTATGAATTACAACTCTGATTAGAGTCCATATATAATACTAAAGAATCTGTTAAGAGATTTTGACTAAGAAGATTAATATGTATCAACCTTCCATTCACTCAAAATTCCTGCAATCTCTGTCATCGCTTTCTTGATTTTGAATCAAACGGAAGCACAAGAGTACCTGGAGATGACTGGAGACGATGAATCCTCCCTTCTTGCCCCCAGACATGTCGAAGCGAAGCTTCTCTTCCGCAGGCAAAGCAAAGAATTCCTTAGCGAGGCGAGTCATATCCGATACGAGATTTGCGTCGACGCCATGATCCACCACCTGGAAAATTCCCCAGTCCTCACACGCCTCCACAATCTTCCTACATATCTCCGACCTCCGGCCTTCGGATTCGTGGATTCCGGCCAGAGAAATTACCGGAATCTCGTTGCTGAACTGGTTGTACGCCACCTTGGGACGCTCATCTTCGTCCCGGACAAAGCTTTGCTGAAGAGTCTTCTCCTCTACCAATGCAGTCAGTGTTGAAGGCGCCATCGCTCTTACTCCCTCTGGATTGCAGCGGAAAATTAAGGCACCGAACACAAGAATATAAAGTAAGTGGTTGATGGTATGGTGACTCAACCACCTCTCATGGCTAACCATCTACCATACTCCTTGGTCTTAATTAGGGCGATATGTATCCCGTATTACGCTATGCAGAGTGTTAAGTTATTGATATATGGCCATGCTTTCTAGTATTGGATAATCCTGACCCTTCAACAACTGACTATTTGGCGTTAAACAAGTGAATGGTCGTGATGAAGTCAAGATGTCATTTTCTTCCCAGCGGATGGCGATTGTAATCATTGATGTTGGGAAAGGTTGCAGGGGAAAGTGAGAAAGAGAGAAGATGTGGTGAAGCCACGTCACGTGGCTACTATCTACTCCTCTCCCCATACGGAAAGAACGACCACCAAGCCCGACTTTGAACGAAAGATCGAAGTTGATCAAGGGGGGTAGCTGGTGAAATTTTCCCAAACAAAGGATGTCTGTACACATGTTGTTTTTCCCATAACCACACGGCAACATTTATCCTTCACCCACCAAATCTTCCTCACATGTGATAATTTTAATAATCTCACCTTATATTTTAGATTCGTGGAATAAATCGTGGTTTTTTCTTTAAATAAAAAAAAAAATTGATTTTCTGGTTATAAGTTTTAATAAGGAAGTATGGTGATATATATCTTGAAAATATGAAAAATAATAGGATAGGACTAAATATTTCATTCCTTTCTTTTTCAAGCCAGACAATTCGACTGAACATGATCTTATAGGGAGTGAGGATATAATCAAGAAGTTAGACAATTTCCGAGAAAATTTTGATGCTTATGAGATTTGAGGCAACCCATCGGATTCAAGGCTAACCCATTTAAAGCCTAACCCATTAAGGGAGACAGCTAGCAGTTGGGCCTGTGTCTAAGCACTGTGTTACAGTTTGGGTTACAGTTTCTTAAGCATTGTTGTGCTTTTGTGAGCCCTAGCTTGAATGGTAGAAGCAAAGAGGAAGAAGTAGGAGCCTTGCCCAGCTGCTACCATTACCAGATTGCGTATGAGAAGAACTACCACACGAACACACCTAAAACTTTTATTGAAAAATTGGTCATGATGTCATCTACCAAATTTCACTAGCAAATTAGGCTATCCACCAAAAAAAGAGTCAAAACTTAACCAACAAAAAATTCAAGAGTATGATGCATATTGCTCACCCTTCATTAACAGTTTTGAATGCTGCTAGACCAGATCAACAGTTTTGAAACTGGACACATATTGACACATATTGTACAAAAAAATTTGCCACCTGGCTGAAATAATTGCTTAATTTATAGAGCAGGTCACATGAAATACACTCGGAGCAATTAGCGAAGCTCCACAAACATATACATATAGTACTAGATGCCCTGATAATACACCCACAGAAAATGTGGTGAAGGTCAAATTACATGATCTGAGGTGAGGAGTTCTTCAACTTTGGAATTTTGAATGTGGATGTGAACAATCTGGGAGTCTCTGAAGTGGGAGTCGCATTAATTTCCTTCCTCTTTGAACCTCTGCTTTTCTAATACATAAACAAAAAAAAATGAAAAAAGAGTTTGATTAGTACCTATATTACAATCGCAAATTACTAATCCAAAAATCCCAAGAGCCAGTATCTGTTTCAGAGTTACCTTTTCAGTGTTTTTTTCTGAAGCAGATGATTCCTTCTTCTTTTCAGTGTTCTTCTCTGAAGCAGGTGTTTCTTTCTTGATAGAGATATTCCTTCCAATCCAGCTTTTGTTTTTACCTTGGATAGAAGTTTTCTGTTTCTCTGTGCAACGATTTAAGATAGGGGTAACTGAAGCACTTCTAGACTTTCTTAACAATTCCACTTCCTTAGAAAGTCTGGAGATCTCTTCATTCTTTTTCTTTGTTTCAGTCTCCATCTTAGCCAGGTCAGTTTTTAATTTTACAATCTTATCATCCTTTTCATTGTTTAATGACTCCAATTGCTCCATACCAACAAGAAGGTTGTCTATCTTCTCATTTGCTTGTTCAACTTCAACATGCTTACTGTTTAGTTTGTTAGAATAGTTGCTCTCCATTATTTTATACTGATTCCATACAAAGTTCTGCTCTGCCAAAAGTGCAGATACCTCAGCACTGTTTCTTGAAGCAAGATTCTCGTATTCCCGCTTTAACTTTCTTACTTCACCTTCCAATTTCTTGGCACGCTGCTCTTCTTCTTTGTTGGTTTTAGCAGACTTTAAATTGTTGTCTCCCCTGCTTCCCTTTTCTTTGTCACCTACCTTGGAAATTCCCTGATAATCATCCTGCAAATCATTTGAATGTTTGCATTCAATTTGAAATAGAAATACCATGACAAGGTCTCCACATGATGCAATTGAACTTACTTTTGGATCCAAGCATTCATGAGAGAGGAAGTCAATTAACATTTTGAAATCTGCCAATTCATCGTCTGTACTTTCTGCAGTTCAACAAGACAGAAGGGTATGGAGGATAATTAGATTATGCAAAAAAGAGTTATCTCGCCTCAAAACATAGCAGGCAATAACCAACCCTCATCAGATAAAAACCACCCTAAATATCTAAAACTGTATGATTACTTATTATAATACAATAAACCAATCAAAAGTAGTATGTTCTAGAGGCATTGATAACCATTGTAGATGACAAGAAAACTATTAGGAAGATGACACCCCTCAATTTCTTAATAAAACTTAAACATAAATTCAATAAGAATGGAGGCAGCATGAGTTCTGCCATACCAAAACCTCCCTTTATTTTGTATGTGAGTTAAATTCCCCCAAATTCCTCCAATGGTACCTCGGATTTGCAGTGGCATGGTGGCGGCCTGAGGTATGCCGGTGTCCCATGAACACCCTGTATGACTTAAATTCTCCCAAATTCCTTCACTGGGATCTTGGATGCATGTCTCACTAGGTGTTTTTAAAATTCACAGATTGTGATTAGGCAGACATTACTGCATATGAACTTCAAAAACCAATGGAATGTATTCAAGGCCCTGCCAAAAGGAATTGAGGTAAAGTAGATAGGGCACGTCGCTGAATTTTTTTTGGTGAACCTTGCCCTGCCACAGAAACTATCTCTAATGTAGAGGGAGTTCCATCTTTATCAGGCAGAGAGAATTCAAACACAATACCAGAGCGGTAAGCTGGGTTTCTTTCTCTTTTTTACGGAAATTAATTTTCTATTTTTATCGATACAAAATAGGTCTAAAAAGAACTGAATGCCATGTTTGATTTCAGAGAAACCTAAGGAAAAGAAAATGAAGGTCACAATCTCAGAGAGACCATCCAATCCTAAGTTTTCTGTTCTTTTCTTACAATTTCTCAGAAAAAAAAAAGGGGGGGTGGGGGGTGGGGCGAAACCCTCCTAGATGAACCATATTAAAGGGATGAAGAAACCCTAATCCACAGGATAATGAACTTACCCAACTTAAGCTTACAAAGCGAAACTTCTCTCTTTTTCAAACCCATCAACAAGTCCGACTTCGCCGCCTCAACCAAGCGTTCTTTTTCTTGCACTGTAAATTCCATCCCCATCTGTAAAATTGCAAAAAAACTAATAATGAAAACAGAAATATTTCTCGGAACCCTAAAAGCCCTAAATTGCCTTCAAAGGAAACCTAATGTTTGAAATAGTGAGCAAATCAGGAGAGTACCTGAGCGATCTGATCTTGTAATGAATGGACATCAGATAGCCATCGGTCGTATTGAAATTTGATGCGATCTTCGAGAAGTTTCCTCTCTTTAGCGAGGGATTCGACCTGTGTTTGTTGGGTCTGTAACAAGTGTACCAGAGCGTTGAAGATTTTCTGCCATTTTTTCCGATCTGAGGAGACGTGAGAATCTTTATATGTAGCCATTGAAGATTGCAGAAGATGAAGAAGACGAAAACGAAGAAGAAGAAGAAACAAGCCGTTTCAATCGTTTAGATTTGAATGAGAAAATGACCGTTGTATTCAAAAGGGGCTCCCAACGGTCGACTCTCGCCGTATTTGATAGCCCATAAGGCGCGGCTCTCTCTAAGATGCGCTGGTGTGGCTACGCCTATCTTCTTTAGGGCTTTTTGGATTGTTATTGCCAGAACCACTTTTTGCTGCTTCCACGTCCGTGAAAAAGTTCTGATTGGACATTGTTCGCTGAAATGTATTGTGAAATAAGCAAAATCAGCTCTGGTCATAGACTTAAATCCCTTGGGTTAGCCTTTTAGGCCCACTCTCCTGCCTTTTTCTTTTGTCCGCGGCTCTGGTAACGAATGACAAGGCTCGATAAATAATTTCAACTTGATCATCGTTGGTCCATGAAGGTAGCACAATGCTTCATACGTGCATGAATTAGAAATAAGGCTCGACAAACCTAATAGGGCTTCTTTTTTAACGATCAAGTGTGTGAAATCGTTTAAGGGTGTTGGTTTGATGGGTAGGGTTAGAGATCCATCCATGTGAGGTTAGTTAAAATATTGTTAATCATATCTTAGTCTAGTCAAGGAAGGGAGACATGTCCGTACCACAAATTTCACTCTAAGAAAATTTGGTAGTCGAATTAAAATTCAAACTTGATTCCAAAGGGTTGGAATGTATTTTTAATAGACTTTAAATCTTTAATTTTATTCTTGGAGAATCTTTGAAAGTTAAACTTCATTTTGAAAATTTTTTGAATTTGGACTTCAAAAATTTAGAATGTTAGAATTTCGGCTTATCATAGTGATGTTTGAAGAGCTTTTGAGGTTTCTAAGTCATCCTTCCAACTTTATATTTCTATTTTGTCCAAAAAAAACTTGAATAGTCTTCATTGTTGAAATATTATTTATTAATCAAAATTACATATTTGTAAATTTTGGAGAAAATATTAGATAAAATTAAATTAATTTTATAAGAATCATAATAATTTTTTAATTATTAATTCATCATATTTTTTTATTTTGATATATATATATATATAGATAATTAGGGAGAAAGAGAGCAAGAAAGTTGAATTGCAATCTCTTTGCTTCCATGATTTAATAGAGAGAAAAGATGGAATGGTGACACCCTTTTATTCTCCTTAATGATTTTCTCGTACTTACCCTATGCATTGTCAAATATATAAGATTCGAAGATAATATTTTTTTATTTTTCATTTTGAAACATACACATCACCTAATAAAATTTATAAACTCAAATTTTAATATATGAAATTAAATAATAATTATATATTAATAAATTTATATTTAAAAGAAAAATATATTAGTACACTCTTCGAAGATATTTTTTTTAAATATAGATATATATAATTTTCTTATTTTGTCTTTAATTATTAAATAAAGAATATATATATAATTTTCTTATTTTGTCTCTAGCTAAGATATCTCATTTCCAAGAGTTAGATGCATAGTGTTTGAACGCAATAATACGTTGCATTCCATTTCACCTTTTGCTTCCCATTTTTTTTTCTCTCTCCCATTCTCGCTCTCTCTTTCTTTCTTTCTCTCATCCATTTCCCTGTTTTGCTTCTTCAGTCTAGACTCCATTTCTTGTTGATTTTAATCACAATCTATCTCTATTTCTATTTCTCAAACATAATCAACTTCAAATACCGTCCAAACCAAATCTTAGAAAAAAAAAAAAAATTGCATATTAGATTATTTAAATTTATATTTGCAAACACATTTAGAAACCAAATCTTTTACAAAATATATATAATCACTTTTTCCACCTGTTCCGACTTGTTTTCAATGACGCTTAATCTTAAAAACTAAGATTGCATTCCATTTCACCTCCTGCTACCCATTTTCCCTCTTTCTCCCGCTCCCGCTCTCTTTCTCTCTTTCACTCATCCATTCTCCTTTTTTTATTTCTTCAGTCCAAACTCATCATTTCTCATTGATTTCAGTCACAATCTATTTCTATTTTTATTTCTCAAACATAATCAACTTCAAATATCGTCCAAACCAAATCTTCGAAAAAAAAAATCCATATTAGATTATTTAAATTTATATTTGCAAACACATTTAGAAACCAAATCTTTTACAAAACAGATATAATCACTTTTTTCACCTGTTTCTGGCATGTTTTGAATGAAGCTTTATCTTAAAATCTGAGATTGCATTCCATTTCACCTCCTGTTGCCCATTTTCTTTCTCTCTCGCACTCTTGCTCTCTCTTTCTCTCTTTCTCTCTTTCTCTTTCTCTCATCCATTCCCCCTTTTTACTTCTTCAGTCCAGACTCCATCATTTCTCATTGATTTCAGTCATAATCTATTTTTATTTCTATTTCTCAAATATAATCAACTTCAAATACAATTCAAACCAAATCTTCTAAAAAAATAATAATAATGCATATTAGATTATTTTAATTTATATTTGCAAACACATTTAGAAACCAAATCTTTTACAAAATAGATATAATCACTTTTTCCACCTGTTCCGGCTTGTTTTCAATGACGCTTAATCTTAAAAACTAAGATTGCATTCCATTTCACCTCCTGCTACCCATTTTCTCTCTTTTTCCCTCTCCCGCTCTCTCTCTTTCTCTCATCCATTCCCCTTTTTACTTCTTCAGACTCCATCATTTCTCGTTAATTTCAGTCACAATCTATTTCTATTTCTATTTTACAT
Source organism: Vitis rotundifolia (assembly GCA_030254885.1). Lineage (NCBI taxonomy): Eukaryota > Viridiplantae > Streptophyta > Magnoliopsida > Vitales > Vitaceae > Vitis > Vitis rotundifolia. The sequence continues at coordinate 11,711,399 of CM058168.1, read as the reverse complement.
ACATAATCAACTTCAAATACCGTCCAAACCAAATCTTCCGGAAAAAAATGCATATTAGATTATTTAAATTTATATTTGCAAACACATTTACAAACCAAATTTTTTATAAAATAGATATAATCACTTTTTGCACTTGTTCCGACGTGTTTTGAATGACGCTTAATCTTAAAAACTGCGATTACATTCCATTTCACCATATGCTTCCCCTTTTCTCTCTTTATCTCCCGTTCCCGCTCTCTCTCTCTCTCTCTCTCTCTCTCTCTCTCTCTCTCTCTTTCTTTCACTCATTCCCCCTTTTTACTTTTTCAGTCCAGACTGCATCATTTCTCGTTGATTTCAGTCACAATCTGTCAATCCTTGGAGTCACAATATGTGAATCCTTGGAGCCACAATGAAGAGAAAGAGTTGCAGTCCTTGCGACTCTCTCATGAGCTATTTTGACGATGATGAATTGGAGGTTTTTGAAATCCTGTTCCAAATTCCCCGCATAATCTTCCAATTTGAGAATCACATTCGTCTTTTAGTCGCTTGGGGCGTTAGAAAGAGAAGATCTATCGTTGATCCTGACTTATATCTGCCTTCTGTTCCTTCATCGTCGTCGCTTCATCTTCCCAGGACTTGTGACGATGATGATCCTCAAGCAAAGGTTGAACCTTCCAGCCCTACCACGCCTCTCTTCTTCTCCCCCAGCGAATCTGTGAACCTTCCAGTCCAGACTCCATCATTTCTCGTTGATTTCAGTCACAATTTGTGAATCCTTGGAGCCACAATGAAGAGAAAGAGTTGCAGTCCTTACGACTATCTCGTGAGCTATTTTGACGATGATGAATTGGAGGTTTCTGAAATCCTATTCCAAATTCCCCGCATAATCTTCCAATTTGAGAATCACAATCGTCTTTTAGTCGCTTGGGGCGTTAGGAAGAGAAGATCTACCGTTGATCCTGACTTATATCTCTGCCTTCTGTTCCTTCATCGTCGTCGCCTCATCTTCCCGGGACTTGTGTGGGTCCGACTTGTGACGATGACAATCATCAAGCGAAGGTTGAACCTTCCAACCCTGCCACGCCTCTCTCCTTCTCCCCCGGCGAATCTGATGGCAAGTCTAAGCGCTCTAAGAAGAGTGTTTCATCTAAAAAGGTATCTTTCTCAAATCTCCGATTTTTGATTTCTCATTTGTTTTGCTGTGTGTTTTTTTGGGCAGTTTCTTTTTTTTTATTTTCCGATTTTTGTTTTCAGTTCTTGATATTTGAAATACTATGTCTTATTAAGTACCCCATGTCCTGTTCTTGTATTTGCGACTACTTTTCTTGTTGTCCAGAAGAAGGAAAATTTGTTGAAGATGGTTGAGGATTTGACTCATCAGAAAGAGTTGCTAAAGACTGTGAGTTTGTTAATCTGAGGTTTTTTTGTTTTTCTTGATTTTTTTTTTTCCCAAAAATGACATTATCTTTAAATTGTTTCTAATATTTGCTTAAAATGAAATCAGCAAATCAAGAATGTCGAGCAATTCTCCAAACTCTTTTTTTCCTCATTTTTTAAGGTTTTTTTTCTTCTTCTATTGAACTTTTCTAAAGTGGGGTTTGAACTAAATTGAATTTTATTTTGGTGATTACAGTTGAACCTTGATACGGTAATAGCCGAAGCCAGAGTGGAGAGTAAAGAGCAAGCCCATCCTCAACAACCACTGCCCCTCCTCTTTCACGACTCTGCCCCAACCAGTGCTTTGGTGGCCAACCCTATTGGCCCACGTGTTACACCTAATCTCAACGTCTCCTCAGATGAGACTCTTGGACCAGAACTAGTTGCGCCGTTGGATCTCAACCTCAGCATTACTTTGAATGCCGATACCACATAACTGAATAGGGTTGCAGCAACTCAAGCTAGGAAGAAGAGGCTTCAAATTTACAAAGTGAAGAAACCTAAAGCCCTCCCCATACAAATCAATTTTTGAAGTTGAGTGTTAGTGTTACTAATGTTTGAAACTCACTATAGAGCATGTTATTATACGTATTAGCATCTTCAAGGCCATGACATTGTCCAGCCTAAATTAGAATTGAAGGTATTCCATTGCCATTTTCCAGAATGTGAAATGGTAATCTCCTGAAGTTGCAGTCCCAGTCCCAGTCCATAATGACATTGAATGGACTAAGCTTAGGTCAGTATTAGGAAAGGTGATCCGTGATGTTTACCTCCCTTATGCTATCCATGCTAAAATCTGCTGCAAAAGTAGCCAGTCCTTACAAATGCATCCTACCTTTTAAATACTTAACCTACAGTAGATTTTTGTTACAAATCAAAATACTAAAATACCATTTATTCTCTATTGCTTGGTTGGTATATAGTAGATTTTTCTTTTCTTTGTAGAGACACCTATTTTATTCTCAATTGAATTGACAAAAAAGAATTCTCTAAGGAAATTTGATAATAGAAACTTTTTGTTAATAATTTAAAATTTGACATTAAACTTTATATAATTTAAAAAAATAGAATTTTCTCAAAATCAAAACTACAAAAGTACAACTACTATATGTAGTGGCTATATTAATCAAAATCAAGAAAAGGTTATTGATGTCACTTACTTATCTAAATGTTACTACTGTGAAATTCATTCAACAAAAAACTTTAGATTATGAATCAGTTTTTCTTCGAATAAGACATAAAAAGAGGAGTTTGAAAAAGTAAAGAAAAATAGAAAATCCTTATGGGCCAAAAGAGGACAGATGGTGCAAAGGAGGTTTTCCTATTCCAAATAAAAGACTAATGAATTGTGATAAAGCTCAATAGGTTTTTTGTGTAAGAAAAAAAAGGGCTTTAAAACAATCAAAGTTAAATAAGAAAAGAGGCTTTGATTTACTACTATTATTCTATTTTTTAAAAATGTTTTATGGTTGAATAATATTTTAGTGGATGGCACAACATTTCATTTGGTTGAAAAAGATGTAAATGATGGAAAAGAAGCAAAAAAACATATTGTATAGGGGAAAGCAGTCATGTCTGGAGTATATAATTGGAATTGATATGAGTGACGAGTTAGGGGCCTCTTCCTAATTGGACCTTGATTCCAAATGAGACTCTTCTAATGGGTTGCTTTATTCAATTGATTCAACTTAGTAAGGAAGTTATCTACGTTGACACCAAAAGGAAAAGAAAACTTGAGATGTAGAGGGTTAAGCACTCCAAGAGCCCTTGCATGCGACTCATCTCCCTCTCTTTTCCTTTTCTCATTTACAAATAACATTGCAAATTATGGTGTTTTTGTTTTTACAACATTCCAAATCATATCTAAGAATATTTCTTTTTCCTTTTAGTTGAATTGATTTAACCTTACTCTCCTTATTTTTGTTCAAATTTTAACTTCAATAGAAGAAAATTTTCCCCATTTTTTTATCTATAAAAATTTAAAATAAATTTTAATACTTTATTTATTTATCAAGAAGAATTTCTATTGCACTCTCATTTGTATTATTCTCTAATCCACATGTTATTTAGTTATTTATTAATGAAATGTTTTATTTGATTTTTTTTTTTTTTTTTTACTTATCATATGAAAGATGCCTTATTTCAACCATGTACTTACAAGACGTTAAAGTCATCTGCTTATAATAAAAAAGTAGAACTTTTTAGAACTTTAATTTTTTACTTTCAAAATAAATACAAATTAGGGAAAATAATTTCATCCTCATACGCTTTAATAATAATATAATCATAATTCCAAAACTACCCTTCAACTTACTTCTATTACCACAAATATTTTTCCCACCTCTATTACAACAATTTTTTTTTTCTTTTTTTTTTTTCAACTTTGATATGACAAGTGAAGAGAGTTCATGCTTATCAATTTTATTTATTAAAAAAAAATAAAAACTTTGACATGTGGCTAACCCACTATGCCATTTCTTGCCTTTGACTTTTTTTTTTTTTTTTGCTTTTTTAATATGTAAACTTTTCAATTTCATTTTTTTTATTCTTTAATCTTTTTATATTTATGTTTTTTTAATTATTTATAGACACTTTAAATACAAAATAAAAATATCTATGATAAATAATTAATAAGAAAAAATTAATGTAAAAATAAATGTATAATTAATAAATTTAGAGGTTTAGAACATAAGATTTTATATATTCATGCTTAAATAAAATATTTATTTATTCCATAAATCTTATTAAATATAGATAAAATAAAAATATTTTTGTCATATTATTTTATTGTTTATACTATTTTAAATTTATAAATTTTCATGTGAAAATGAGAGTCAATGATTATGATTGCTTATGATTCTAATTTGATAGTGCTTCTAATTTTTTGCTTGATTAAAATGTTTAATTTTTTATTTATATAAAATAAAAACTTGACCGTGGTTCCAACCTTTTGTTTAGTTAAAAATTTTATTTTTTTACTAATATAAAATAAAAAATAAAACATAATTTTCATATAAAAATTGTATTTAATAATTTATATTGATTTCTCTTAATTTCATTAAGAATTAAAATTTTTGCATATTGAAGTTGTGCACTTTTTAAGTGCATAAAAAAAAAAAAAAAAAAAAAAAATAGTGCATCCTCCTAAAAGACTAAGTTAATTCACCTCAATTACGAACCTAAGGACTCTTGGTTGTATATCTCAAAAGTTACGCATTACTCAAATTACACATCTCTCCTCATTCAAATTGCACATCTCATGTTCATTTAAATTGTGCACCCTTACTCATTTAAATTTGTGCAATTACATGCACGTGCTTAAATGTACTAATATTCACACATTTCAATTTCTTTATTATGGTTAATGTTGAGCATGTAACAAAAAGTGTTAATCTTATTACTAACCCAAATAAGAGACGGTGTACATTTTTCTTTACATGTGGTACATCATATAGATATTAATAATACTTTAAAAAAAAAATAATAATAATAAGATTATGAAAATTTTATCTATATTTTATTTATAAAATTATAGATAAGAAGCATGTCTAAATAATAATTTTTTAATTATTATTATTATTAGTTTACTATTGTGAATGATAATAGAATTCATATTAAATTTTTTTTTCTTAAAATTAGAAAATAAAGAAATTAAATGCCATAAAATAATTACACTTATTTGGATGGAAATAATATATATATATTTAGAAAAATAAAATCCCAATCACATTCTCTATTCCATTTTTATTTTTAGTTAAAACAAAAATTTAAAAGTTATTCATGACAAAAAATATTAATAATTGTAAAATTAATATTTATGAAATAAATAAAATTAAGATATAAATGGTTTGTAATTTGAACTGTTATTTTTATTTTAAAATAAAAATTTTCAATTTATGAAATTAAAGAATAAAAAATATCAAGAATTTGATATATTCTTTAGAACAAAAAATATATAATTTTCTTATCCCATCTTCCAAATAGAAAATATTACTTGAAAGATGTTGATCTTTTGATAGACTTAGTAAAAAACTAATATGAATTGCAACAAAACTACAAAATTTCATCCAACTCTTTTCACTTTTCTTTTTTTTTTTTTTTTTCTAAATATTTTTCTATTTATATAAAATTATAAATAAGGATAAATTGATTTCAAAATTAAAATAATTATTTGAATTTAAAATTTAAGTTTCTTTTTAATTAATTATGATGGATGTCACAAAATTAAGGCCTACTTTTTTTTTTCAATATTTATAAATGTCCCTATTTTTATACTTAGATTTGATACATTATTGAAGAAAATTATGATTAAAGTATACTTTTTTTTAGTTTTAATTTTATAAGAATTAGAAATTATATTTGGATAGGATTATTATTTAATTTTCAAAATTCAAAAAATAATAAATATGTTTTTTTATTTAATAATAAAGAATAAATTAAATTAAGTGTGATTATTTTCATTATGATTAATTAATTTAATAAAAATAATTAATTACGTTTTATTTTATATCTAATTTTATATATTTATATTAGAATATATGCATAGATATATCATAATCCTTCTAATTTAGTATTTTTAGTCAATCGTTATATATTTGAGTTCATATTTGAATTTACTAATTAAAAAATGAAAAAAATTAATAAGAACAAATATGAAAAATAAATAATAAATTTATTAAATTATTATAAGACTTAATTTCAATTTTGAATAAAGTTAAGTATTAATAAAAATAAATATAAAAAATAATTAAATAATTTATTATAAACTTATTTCTAATTTTGATATTGATGGTACATCATTAAATTATAATTTGAAACATTTTTTTTAAACAATGAATAATTTTTTATTATTTTCTATTCAATAAAATAGATATGATTTTATCTATTAATATAATCATTTAATAAATATAAATATTTGAAAATAAAATATATTCATGTACAACCATTAAATAGATAAAAATTAATTTTTTAATAATATCAAATAATTAAATTTAAATTTAAATATAAAAAAATTTGTTAGTAGCTAACCGTTGATGCGTCTTGCATGTGTGGACAAAGCCTAATAATTTTATAAACATATGATGATTTTTATTGAACACATATGCTTTCTTTACACATGAAAGTGAGCACTTCACACATCCTTCTAAAATTTGGATAAATTTTGAAGATATTGATTTTATTTTTAAAAAACTTACCATACATCATTTGAACCTTTTTATAACATCCAAATAGATTCTTCTCGAAATTAAAATTTCCATGTAAAAATAAAATAAAAAAATTATTTACGATAATTTGTAGGAAACTATTTTAATTGGCTTTTATTTAAAAAAAATGATTTTTTTTATTTGATAATGAAAATTTTAAAATTTCTAAATTAAAGAATATGTGTATCAATAAATACCATAACTTTACTTTATTTTTCTATATATATATACATCTAAAATTCCATATCATAAAATGATTTGGATCTTTTTCTAACACCATAATATGCTTAACATTAGTTATAAAAATGATTAGAATTGGCAAACGGCGGTGGCCTCGCGGGAATCTCCAAAGATCGTTGATAGCAAGGAAAATTCTGTTAACTATCCCTTTTCGGGCTTGGAGCTTGGAGCTTGGAGCTTGGAGCCTCTTCTAAATTAGAAAGGACAAGATCTTGGGTGTTTTTCCTATGCCCTTGTCCGGGGGTACCAAGATGTCGTCCCACCTCTCACCTGTCCTGGCGGTTACTCCCACCAACCTCAAACTTCCCAAACCGAACATCTCACGGTTTTAGCCGGTCACGTCTAGTAAACATTGCTGGTACCCAGTCAACAAAGTCCCTTTTCATCCAGCACCCACCACCAACTACCCTCACCTATAAATACCCCCACTGGAAACAGACATGCTTCTTTCATTTTAAATTTTAGCAAGCTGTCGTGCTCCAAGGTGGTGTAGGTTTTTTTTTTGCGCGCCTCCGGCGCTTCCCAGGTCTCTTTCTTAGTTCTCATGGTGATTTAAACCTTTTCTTGACATTTTATGGTAATTTCATGCATGCTTTTTTTGAATGATATGTTGTATGTTTCAAACATGACCCACAAATAATCCTGGTTTGTCACTTTATGAGATGTTATTGGTGTTCATTTTTGGAAGTATGACTTCTCGGTGTGACATTTGATAGTAAAAGGAGCTTGTTTTTGTTGATCAAATCAATGCAGATTTTGGGTTGAAACCGTGTTTGAGCATTGAAGAATAATATCAAGAATGTCTCCAGTTACCATGGATGTGCATTCAAATGGAAATGTGAAAAATCTTGAGACAGTATCCACCATTGTTCAAATTGATGACTCTGATTTTTTGAGGTTATTGGACAGATCCAGACCCATCAGCATAGAAAGGAATAAGTCATTCAATGAATTGTCTTCCACTCTATCGCCCCTTCTTTTTCATAGAAATGTGGAGAAGAACTCCTCCCACATATTTGACCTTCTTGATCACACATTTTCTCCTGTTAGGTCCAGTTTGAATACACCCAGATCAAACCATTGCTTTGAGCCACATCCTGTGTTCACTGATGCATGGGAGGCTTTGAGGCGTTCACTGGTTTACTTCCGTGGACAACCGGTTGGGACCATCGCTGCGATCGACCATTCTTCTGATGAACTTAACTATGATCAGGTGTGTTGTCCTGTTGGATTACCAATTTCTCCATTTAATAGTTAAATTACTAGCAAAGCAGTATTGACTCATAACATAAGCTTTTTGTATCGATGTTACTTTGCTTTCATCGTCATCATCCAAGGGAAAAGGTTTTGGTGCTGGGTATCCTGAGTGTTTCCCTTTAAATTATCATTCCAGCTTACAATTTCTTCACCTCTATTTTGATGCTTTCTGGGAAGTATCAGAAGCTGTGGCTTGATGCTTGTAGGTGCTAACTCCCTTTCTTTGGCAGGTGTTTGTGAGAGACTTTGTCCCTAGTGCTTTGGCTTTCTTGATGAATGGAGAACCTGAAATAGTTAAGAATTTTATCTTGAAAACTCTTCGTCTCCAATCATGGGAGAAAAAGGTTGACCTGTTCAAGCTAGGAGAAGGAGTAATGCCAGCAAGCTTTAAAGTATTTCACGACCCTGTGAGGAACTATGACACCCTAATTGCAGATTTTGGCGAGAGTGCAATTGGAAGAGTGGCGCCTGTTGATTCTGGATTTTGGTGGATCATATTACTTCGTGCCTATACAAAGTCCACAGGGGACTCTTCCTTAGCTGAGATGCCTGAGTGCCAAAGGGGCATGCGTCTTATCCTGAGTCTATGTCTTTCAGAAGGCTTTGATACATATCCAACTCTGCTCTGTGCGGATGGCTGTTGTATGATTGACCGCAGAATGGTTAGTTATTTGTTTCTTCTCTGTGTTTGTAATATGATAACTGGTTGAATTCTCGTCCAGCTTATTATTCTTTGCTATTACTTTCAGGGTGTATATGGGTATCCTATTGAAATACAAGCACTTTTCTTTATGGCTTTAAGATGTGCATTGCTTTTGCTTAAGCAAGATGATAAGGGCAAGGAGTTCGTGGAGCTAATAGCTAAACGCCTCCATGCTTTAAGCTACCACATGCAAAGCTACTTTTGGCTGGACATGAAGCAGCTCAATGACATATATCGGTATAAAACAGAGGAGTACTCTCATACAGCGGTTAATAAGTTCAATGTAATGCCCGATTCTCTTCCGAATTGGGTGTTTGATTTCATGCCAAGTCGTGGTGGTTACTTCATCGGAAATGTAAGTCCTGCGAAAATGGATTTCCGTTGGTTTTGCTTGGGAAATTGTGTTGCAATCTTGTCGTCTTTGGCAACTCCTGAGCAATCTTCAGCCATCATGGATCTTATTGAATCACGCTGGCAAGAGTTGGTTGGAGAAATGCCACTTAAGATCTGTTATCCAACCTTAGAAGGTCATGACTGGAGAATTGTCACTGGCTGTGACCCTAAGAATACAAGGTGGAGTTACCACAATGGTGGATCCTGGCCAGGTAGACTCTCTAGATCTTGGTTAATATTGCTGTTGGATTGAATTTTCTTCATATATGAAGTTTCATTTAATATTGTGTTTGGTTGCCACAGTGCTTATATGGCTTCTTACCGCCGCATGTATTAAGACTGGACGTCCACAGATTGCAAGACGAGCCATTGAACTAGCTGAGAGCCGGTTGTTAAAAGATAACTGGCCGGAGTATTATGATGGCAAACTTGGTCGGTATATTGGAAAGCAGGCTCGTAAGTTCCAGACCTGGTCCATTGCTGGCTACTTGGTGGCTAAGATGATGCTTGATGATCCATCTCATTTGGGCATGATATCGCTGGAAGAAGATAAACAGCTGAAGCCCCTTTTTAAAAGATCCTTGTCATGGTCCCATTGATATCGTCTATCTTTTTTTCCCTATTTTTGTTGTTCTATCCTTAATTCTGTGCATCTGTGCATCCATCATTGAGGTCTGTTGGATTTTATCAATTTAGACCAGGCAGTTTCATAGCATTTTAATTTATCATTGATTTCTCTTCCTTTTTTCATAAGGTTATTAGGACAAATAAGTCATAACAACCGTCAAATTGCAAAAATAGTCTCTCTCTTCAAATTTTGCTAATATACCCTTTTCAACACTTTTGCCCTTTCCCAACATTTCATTTTAAGTGTCTTCAAACTTTCATTCTTTCTGGCCTCATGAGTCATGAACATTTTTTATGTTTTTAATCTACTTTATTTTTCTTTCTCTTGATGACACTTTGAGAAAAAAATTTCTCGTCTCATAATACTCTATCCAATTTCTTATCTCTCAAACAACTTATTTTCATTCTTATTCAAGGTGTTCATCTAAATTGCACTTCCTCCAAAAATATCACCTTTCCACTTTTCTTTTTTTCATTATATTGTTCTCGCTATTTTTTATAATACATTTATCTTTTTATTTTATTTTATTTTTACTAAGATAAGGATGTTCACCTTAATTTCATGAAAGTTAAGTTTGATTTTAAAAAACATAAATAAGGTTAAATCTTACCTAAAGTTTTCCTTTTATAGAACTTAATTAAAATGACATGAAAGAATCAAAATGAGATTAAGTTTCCTTTTTATTTACAAATCTTGATTAAAATATTCATCTAGCCATCTTCAAAACCTAATAAAAATTCAACTACAAAAAAAATCTTAATAAGAAACAACTACAAAAAAACTCCAAAATCTCTATCAAAAAATAACTATATAAAAAACCCTCTCGGAAAACAATTATAAAAAATCTTAACAAAAAACATGATAGAAGTTTAAATGAAATTATATATAAAAAAAATAGTGGAAAAACCTAATAACAATATATAAAACCAAAACACCTCAACACAAACAACTACAAACCTTAACAAAAAATAAATGCACAAAAATATGAACTAAAAATAATTATAAAATCCCCAAGAAAAAATGATAGCAAAAATTCTTGGAAAAAAGATATGGCAAAAACTAAAAAAACAACTGCAAAAAAAAAAAATTACAACAAAAAAAGCTCAATAAAAAAATAAAGGGAAAGATGGAGGATGTCTCGAAGAAGAAAGAAATATGGAAGAACTTTTACAGCTACTCTTTATCTTTTGAAAGAGTGTAAACTTAAAGAGAGAGTTAGGTGTATAAAATTTAAAGTGAAGAATGAGAGAAAGAAAGAAAAATATTTGAATTTAGAGGGATTTACACAAGACAAAGGAATATAGTAAAGAGAGAAAAGGGGGTTTGAATTTAGAGGATGTTAGAGTAGGGTTTGGTTGCCCAAGTGGAGGTTGACTTGACCCGATCCAACAAAATGAGAGATGAGGGGGAACAGTATATTGAATTTAAAAGGATTTACACATAAACGAGGGAATATGGTAAAAAGAGAGAAGAAAAAAAAAGGGATTTGAATTTAGATGGTGTTGGAGTTGGATTTGGTTGCCCAAGTGGGGCTGACCTGACCCAATCCAACAAAATGGGAGATGAGGGGAACAAGTCTCTCTTTCTCTCTCTTTATATATATATATATATATATATATATATATATGTATGTATATTTGAGAGATGATGGGGAATAGAGCCTTATGTGTTGTGAAACAAAGCGGGTCTCAAATTTTTGTAGTTCCATTCACAACCGATAGAAAATTCATCGGTGAAACAACCAATTTGGATTTTGGGCATTTAAGAAGGTAATCAAAAGCCTTATTTCTTATAGAGGGTGTAGGTTTTCTTTTTAATTTGGTTTAAGCAATAATATATATATATATAGAAATATATACAACAAGTATTTTTGCAAATAGACAATGAAGAGAAAAAAAGAAAGAAAGAAAGAGATTCACATAGAAATTAGGGAAGACGATTAAGAGAGAAATAGGAAGAAAATAGTTTGAATTTAGAAGACTTGTTTTCCTTTTTTTATTTGGTTTGAGGGGTATATATATATCATTACAAATATAGACTTGTTATAAAATATGAAAATTTGTATCATTATAGGAAGTTGTGAATTATAATCCGTGAGGATGTATATCTTATTGTAACTCCTTATAAAAGATATATATTATTGTCATTATTTATAATCAGAAGTTATGAATATAAGAATATTAATGATGTTCATATAATCCAATTTTTCATAGTCAAGTGGTATTTTAATGCGACAAGCATGTTCATAACTTCAAGTTATGAATAATGATAATAATATATAGCATTTGAGTACATATAATAATGACTTGAAAATAACAAAATTACCTAGAATGCATCGACTTTGTCTTGCCTTGATCATTGAACAAATAAATGTGAACTAGAAGTTCAAAAGATCACTCACTTGCTACAAATTACAAATCAATTGTCAAATACATTCACTGATGCTAGGAAAGTGACCAAACATGTTTTTATTCTAGCTGCAAATACTCGAGCATGAATTGATGTCATTGTAGAAGTTACACCTAAAAATGGGTTATTAAAATTAACTAATTAGTCCCAAGTTGACCACCAAATAACCCCTGAAAAGGCACAAATTATACAATTAGCCCCTAAAGGCATACAAATACCTCAAAATAATGAGATCTCAATTAATTACTTACATATGAGAGAAAAATAAGATCACAATATTCTTGTTATTGATAATATATTTTCTTTCCAAGTGATTATTGACATCATAAGAAATGATGAGAATCCTAAACCAAAAATTGTGAATGAATGTCAATATAGATATTATTGGTCAAATGGAAAGAAGCAATCTAAACAAAGCTAAATTTGTTAGCAAAATGAGAAGTATTTAGACATGTAATCCAAAAGCCTAAAAACATAAAACCTATTAGGTACAAATGGGTTTTTATACGAAAGCGTAATGAGGAAAATAAAATCATAAGATATAAAGTACAATTAGTAGTACAATGTTTTCTCATAAAGACCTTATATTAATTATAAATAAACATGCTCTCTCGTCATGAACACAATTACATTTTGATTTTTAATTAATTTGATAATTTCAGAAGGAGTAGATATGTGTCTTATGGATTTTGTCACAATATATTTATATGGATCCATATATAATGATATATACATGATTTAAATTATTTGAAGCAAATATGACAAATCATCATAGCATATACTCAATCAAGTTACAACGATCCTTATATGGATTAAAACAGTCTAGACATATGTGGTACAATTGTCTTACTAAATACCTACTAAAATAAGGGTATATGAATAACTCTATATGTTTATGTGTTTTCATTTAGAAATTAGAAATCAAATTTGCAATTATTACAGTATATGTTGACCACTTAACTCTTGTTGGGGCTCTCAAAGAACTCATAAGAACAACAAATTATTTGAAAGAAAAAAAAAAATTGAAATGAAAGATCTTGGAAAAACAAAGTTCTGTTTTAGCCTGAAACACTTCCATATGGACAAATCAGTCAACATATATCGAGAAAAACCTAAAGTGTTTCCATATGGACAAATCATACCATTAAGTTCTCCCATAGTAGTTTATTCACTTAAAGTGAAAATGACTTATTTCGTCTTAAAAAAAATAATGAAGAACTACCTGGTTCAAAAGTATCATATCTCAATGTTATTGATGCATTGATGTATCTTATAAATTATACATGTCCAGATATTGCATTCTTTATTAACTTGCTTGCGAGATATTATTTTATACTAACTCAGAGACATTGGAATAAAGTCAAACATGTACTACGATATCTTTGTGGAACAACCAACATAGGTTTATTTTATTCAAAAGGATTAGAATCTCAATTGTTTGGATATGCACATATTGGCTATCTTTTAGACCTAAACAAAGCTTAATTTCAAATGAGATATGCATTTACTTATGATGGTACGACAATATCATGTTGATCAGTCAAACAAACAATGATAACATGTGAACTACCTTCCATCAGAGGTAATGCGATTGAGTTATATGAAGATAATGTTGTTTGTATTACACAAATAAAATGAAGATTTATAAAAGGTGATAGAACTAAGTATATATTTCCTAAATTCTTCACACTCACAAGCTTCAAGAAAAAAATGTGAAATTGAGGTTCAACAAAATCGGTCATGCGATAATCTTCAAATCTACTCATAAAAGTTTTACCTTCAATTATATTGAAAAAGGTAAGGTACAACATTGAAATGTGAAGATTGAAAGATTTACCAGTTGACGTATTGAAAAAATCATAATCATGTTTACATGAAAAGAAGAATACTAATATAAATATACTGTATTTTTTTTTTCTCTTCATCCAGGTTTTGTCCCACTGAGTTTTACCAACTAGATTTTAACGAAATGATCACCATATTATGATTATTCAAGGGGAATTTTATAAAATATGAGAATTTGTAGTATTGTGAGAACTTATGGATGATCATTCGTGATGGTGTATATATATCTATAACTCCTTATAAAATGGGGAGACATGTAATGAAAATCCATTTAGTTTTTTTATCGAGCATTCGACTCTCTCTTTCACTTTATTTTTCTACAACAAAAGGGTTAATTTTACAAATGAAGAGTTATTTGACCCCTTTTAACAAAAAATTCCTTTTTTATTTACTTGCTGAAAATTTATCTATTATAAACTAATTTTGGGAGGTCATTTGTTGCTTTATAATAGTATAAAATACTTCTCCAATCTATGCCCTTGAATAAATCTACAAGAAATCCCCTAGTGAGTAGGGCCATTCTACCAAAAGAAGAAAATAAGAAAGCTGAAATTGAGCTCATATTCATAGTCGTATTCAAGAATTGAACATTTGAACATTTGAACCCAAAAGTCTCTTTTGGGTGCGTGGGGTGGGGGCTTAGTAGCTGACCAGCCCAGCCCAGACGTCATGCAACGGCTCATATCCGTCCGGATCCCCACCGAAGACCGCTCACCAAAGTGCAACGGTTTCCTCCACTACCATGGAAACAAAATATAAGGTCTTGAAGGCTCTCCAATCAGCTACTCGCTGTTGCATATCTTCTCCGAACTCTGATAACCGACACCGTCAGATATTGTTGGAACCAACGATCGAGATCGCAAGTCATCTTTCTCGGGAAAACATTTTCAAACTCTGGAAGATTTGCGTCCCTCGCAGAGCTAAAAAGGTGGTTGGAGAGAGAGAAGAGAGGGGGGAAATGAAGGGAAAGAGAACGCCGATCCACGCAGTGGCAACATGGGTGAGGAAACAACCGCCAAAGGTGAAGGCGTTTCTGGCGGTGGCTTCAGGGATTGTGGCAGTGATATTCCTCCGAATGGTTGTACGGGATCACGACAGTCTCTTTGTTGCTGCCGAGGCTGTTCACGCCCTCGGTATCTCTATTCTCATTTACAAGCTCACGAAGGAGAGGACTTGTGCCGGTACGTTCTCCTTCTGCATTCCCCTTCTAATCTATTTTCTTTTTTGTCTATATTACGTAGTGCTTCTGTTTTTTTTTTTCCTTTTATAGATTTCGATTTCGGATTTTTTTTTTTTCCCTATAGAGATTTCGATTTCGAATTATTGTTCTGTGTTTTTTTCCTCGTATTTCAATAGTTATTGGGAGAGGTTCTGTCTGTTTGGATGCAAAAAAATTTCCCTAGGGAAAAGAAAAAAGGATAATTTGTTAGAAAGTCATTATTTTTCCTCTGATTCTCGGATCGAGCAAGCATTGTAAATTTTATCTTGGCCGTTTACCATCAGGCATTTATTGGAACGAATGGTTCTGTATTTCTGAATTCTGTGAAATATTTTCTATCAAAACAAACAGACCCTAAGGAGCCAAAAAACTAGAAAATAAAGAAAACTCTTGAACGGGAAAACTTGACCGTTGTAAACAATAGAAATTTTTTTACTGAGGAATATATCTATTTGAATATATCAATTCTACCAATGCTTTGTAGCCCAATGTTATGGGTGGGCATTAAAGGTTTCCACTTTGTAGAGATCACAATTTCAAACTCTATCTCTATGTTCTTCAATGATAACAGTGATAGTGACGCCCAGCCATATTAAAGAAGGGTTAGGTTTCAAGTTTTGTTGGAAGAAGATCTTGCCTTAACTGGAGAAATAGTTTTAAAAAAGGGCAATCTGTTAAATTTTTAATAGTATCACCCTGAAGTCCCGGGCAACACGATTGAATCAGGCCTGTGGATGGTCCAATTTACTTCTATGAAGTAAATTTAATTGCAGTACCAAACCCTTCTGCCGCTTGTGGAGTATTATCAATCAAGGGTGTATTGGACAAGTACTTATTTTTTCACAATGAAATAACCACCTAGACAGGAGTGAAGAGGCCTTCATAAAAAATTTAAATTTTATTTTCCATTAATCCAAAATTAAATCTTTAGGATGTCGTTTGGATATACTTTAAAAACTGTTTAAAAAAATTGTGATATTAAAAACATTTTACTACCTTAAATTTAAAAAAAAAAAAAATAATTTATAAGGATATGATAAATTCATAACTTTTTATATTAAAATTTCTATATTTTACATAAAAGTTCATACTATTTTCTAATTTTAAAAATAGAAAACAAAAAGTGCATCCAAAAAAACACTAAGTACTCTTTATTAAGATTTAATGTTCAGGGATTATGCTAACTAAAGCAACCTAACCACACAACACTCACCATTGTTGAAAATGTCTTTTCTTTGGGGGTAAAACCATGGGTTTATATTCTGGCCACAACAACAATTAGTAATTCTCTAGGGGATATGGAGTTTTAGCATATTTGAGATGGATACTCCTGTTGAGGGTCTTATACCCGATCATGCTCACTCTCTTTCACATTCTTGACATGGCAAACTCCTATCCTTCTTAAGCATGCTGACTAAACCCCTCTTCTTCTTCTTGAAAGGTGAATTTAAAACTTGATCTCTAACTGTTGAGGTTTTGGAGTTCTACAAGATGAGAGATAACACCATAGATTTCTAACTTTTTCTCCACGATTAGGCCTTATGATTTTTCGTATTTGGAAGCCTTTTTATAATAAAAAAAAACAAATTATTAATTGATTAGAATTCATACGCACAAGTTCTTTAATTTTTAGCTAGTAAAAAACATTTAGAAAATCAATTTTTACCTCTAAAAATCGCAAGCTGATCCATCATTCAAGGGGAATCAATTGTTCATGAATGTGAAAGTTGTTGAAGACAAATTGTCATGTCGACAATGAATTGGCTCCAGGGGATGATCTGCCAGCCCATGCCATTTTAAAGCAGGACATTTCATTATTGTGCCATCAGTCATACCACCATAGTTACCTGAAATTTAGGTGAAATCTGCTTTATGAACATATTGAAACTCTGCCATCACCGCTTGAACTCAAATAAGACCAAGACAGAAGTGGCACACTTAAATGTCTGATTGGGCCAAAATTGTCAGCATGTTGTGTATATAGCATTTTTGACATTATGTCTCGTTGTAGCTCTATCATCCAATGAGGTCAATATAGCTAAACTATACCAGACTTTTTGATTAATTAATGTTCTTTTGGTATTATTTTCACATGGCTGTTGATGGATCTTGATTGTAACTTCCATTTTTTCTCTTTCGGCTCTGTTATGTTATTTTACCTTTTTGATAGGTCCTTCATTGTTTTGAACTCTTTGCAGGACTTTCACTAAAATCACAAGAACTAACTGCTATGTTTTTAGCTGTTAGACTGTACTGCAGTTTGGTTATGGAATATGATATACACACCATACTTGATTCAGCTACATTGGGAACAACCCTGTGGGTTATTTATATGATTCGTTTTAAACTGATGTCCAGCTATATGGATGACAAGGACAACTTTAAAATTTATTATGTGGTGAGTGCTGCCACCCATTTTAAAATCAGATACTTCTAACCTGACTAAATGATATTAGAGAATTCAACAGTGCAATTTGATCATATAATTTTTTCTTAATCAATGTGTGTTTTTTTGGTTTGGATCTAGGTCATACCTTGTGCTCTACTGTCTCTTATTATTCATCCATCCACTCCACATCATATTATAAACAGGGTTTGTTGGGCTTTCTGTGTTTATTTGGAAGCTATCTCTGTACTACCCCAACTACATGTGATGCAGAACGCAAAGGTATAATATAGATTGACATAGAGAAATATATGGCTTTGAACCAACAAAATGGAAAAATAGTAAGGCTAAAAAAACAGAATGACTTAAGTTAGGAACTCTTATACAAAAAGTAGGAATTTACTTTACATTGAGGTAGTAAAATTCTTTTTACTTTATTATATTTATGTAAACTGATTTAAAAATCATCTTTTTAAGGTAAGTCTCTTCTATTTGTATAAGAGTTCTTGTTATTTTTTGTTTTTTTGAAAACAAAAAATAAAAAGTGTATCTATATACATACCACCTTAGTGATGTGCTTCTAATTCTGTTATTCTTTTTTAAATAAAAAATGCTATGAGAAAGTATGAAAGTACCCTTCTTCCTTCTTCCAAACCCTTCTAATCCCATTTTCTTCCATTCTTTTCCCTTGCCTTCTTCCTGTGCCCCATTTCATTTTCTTTCCTTCCCATTCATCCCATGTTTTCTCCACTTTGAATTTTAGAAAAAGAAAAAGAGAGAGGGAGGAGCTGCTAGAAGATGAGATTCAGGTTATGTGTTATACAAGGGAAGAATATGAGGATACTTTTGTAACTTCACATATCCTTTTTCATTTAAAAAATGCATTAGGGGATTTGAGGGGGAAAAGGTGGTTCAAATGGAATCCCCTCTGCTTTTTTAACTCCATGAGTTGAAGTGACAAGTACAACTATTCTGGTAAACTTTCTGTTAATCTCCTTTCAAAAATGTCTGATACAATTAATGCCCTATCTAATTAAATCCTTGATCATAATCATACGGTTATTGTTTCTCTTGTTTATACAGATGAGTCATGCAACTATTTTCTCTCTCATTTCTTTTTCTTTTTCAGATTGTTGAGCCCTTTACGGCTCATTATGTATTTGCACTGGGAGTTGCAAGGTTCTTGAGTTGTGCGCATTGGGTCCTCCAGGTTTGATCTTGCAGATTATTCCTATAAATTCCATCTGTGTTGATATGATTTGGTTCATGGAAACTTATGTGGTATGATAATCACCTTCCCAACCAGTATGTTCTGTAGGATACCTCTAGATACTAAAAATTAGTGCGGGGCTCTTTTCAGTATAATGGGAATGCCTAACACTAGTTTGGGGACTCGCAAGCTAATCTTTGTTTTGGAATATGTTCAGAAAGTATGATGTGAATGTAGCGTTTGGTAGAACATAATGTTTTATGACTTAAAAATGACTTAAAATTAAATTATATTTTAGTTTTTTCGTTTAAAACATATTACTAAATTCTTACTTTAAGTATTAAGGTTGTTTGGTAAAATTAATTTAGAACCGAAAGTCATTTTAGCAAACATATTTAGTATATTCTTCTATACTTTACACCCTCTTAAGTGTTTTGTCGTTTACAAAACTGCACAAGTTTTTACTCTCTTTCTTATTCAATATTTGAGATAAAGTTCAGCCCATGGAAGAGATTCATTGTTTAAATTGTGATCACTAATTTTGAACTTTTTACTATCAGAGTTGGCCCTTCTACTGTTATCCCACTATTCCAAACAGCTATACACATGTCCCAAGTTTGACAGAGCACATGCACATATTTAGTGTATTGGAGAATTGTTACAGGAATCCTTATGTCTCATGAAGTTGACAATTGTATTAAACTATTAATCAGCAAAGCTTTGGCCATTAAGCAAGAGGATTGATGGATTTGATATGGTATTTAATGCACTTGAAAGTTTCCCATTTTCTGTTCATAGGAGTTAGATTAATGAAATGAAAGAGGTTGAGACTTGATGGTTGGTTCTGGTTCTTTTTTAAGCCTTAGGAGATCCATGTTAGGGAGTAGTGTTCTGCCCATCTCATGGTAGATGGGCACAAATATTTGGTTACTCAATTAATATTATAGACATTACGGTCAACAAATTGTCAGTGTTTGTGGTAATATGCAGCTATCTATAGGTCTAACCTGATCGACTTTTGTTTCCTTGTTGATGCAGGTAATGGACACGCAGGGACGCATACTAACAGCATTGGGGTACGGACTATGGCCTTCAATGGTCCTCCTTTCAGAAATTGTCCAGACTTTTATTTTGGCGGACTTCTGCTATTACTATGTGAAGAGGTGCGCAATGTGTCTCATGCTCCAAAAATCATGCTTATTTAATGTTTCCTGACTAGAGCACACTGACAAATCTTTCTTCTGGTTGCAGCCTTGTAGGTGGACAACTTGTGCTACGCCTCCCCTCTGGAGTGGTGTGAGTTAAAAGATTTTGCTTCCCAGGTAGGATAGGAAATGCAGATGTGCAATTTTTGCCCCTCTGATGTACTCTCAATTTGCCGTAAATATATAATTTAGCAGTGATTCGACTTAAGCCAAGTTAACTTATTGGTGTCAGCATTGGTATTTAGCTAGTGGGTTAATGTTCTCTTCAAATGATGCATTTGCTCCCAAAAGCTATCCTCACAATTATTTAGTAACCAAGCTGAAGGAGCATACCATGACCCTTTTTGTTGTTAGTTGTTGCACTACAGAGCTCGTAAAAAATTAGAAGACTTCGATGAATAGGAAAAGAATCGACATGGTGATTAGAATTTAGAACAGCATGGAGTGCCCTGCTATGTGAAGGTGATGTTTAAAAAAACAAGTGCAGATCTTTTGTTCTGCACTAAGCAATGGGGTGTCATTGTAGCAGAATAATGGAGTGGGCTCCTAGCTTTGTAGCTCTTTTTTTTTTTTTCAATTTTAATTTTAATTTTTATTTGGTAATAGGGAAATGTGTGGTATGGTATAATAAAAAAAAATTAATTTAAAAATAATTTAAAACTTATATAATCCTTAGTTAAAGGTAACATTTATTCAAGTAAAGGGAATATCTATATTATTAAAAAAATGTTTTTAAAAATTTGAACTTTCATGTACTCTCATATTAAAAAAATATTTTTGATTAAAAAATATATAAATTCATATTAAATTTGGGTTTTTATCCACTCCATTTTTTAACATTTTTTCCAAGTGATGATTACAGTTTTGTACATAGGATGGTTGATATTTCAACATATCGCCCTCATACCTTAGTGAGATGAGGCAATGTATTTAATGCAATTCTGAATTCATTGAACGAAAACGATTGCTTTTTAAAATATGGGGGATGCTTTGTTAACTCTTTATCACAAAAATGATAAGACATTCAAAATTTGGATTTTTTGGATTTTGAATATTCATTTTATATTTATTTATTTTAATGAATATAATTCAAGCAAGATTTTAAGTACATCGTGTCGGTAGTGATGCATTGGAGGAGTTGTGTGTAGCAATAAAAACATATATGGAAACCATATGTATAATAGAGACGTGTATGAAAGTGCATTATTGAATTGAAAAGTATCTTAAATTTATAATTTTGCATGATTTTGGAAAAAAAATGGAGCCATTGATACACTTGCTTCTAGTGGCCATGCTGTGGAGTTGTTTTATTCAATTTTGGATTTGTATTAAATATATGACGGTCCTTGCGATCTTGGTCCCTCGTTTGGCACTAATAGTTGTGATATAAATAAATAAATAAATAAATAAAATATAAAAATAATTGGTTTAGCCTTTTACGGGACAAACTAATTTCATGAAAATTGGTCTTTCTTTCTAAAATTGGTATACCCTTTAATTTTATGAAAATTGCTCATTGATTTTGAAGAGAAAATGTTGCAAGTTTTTTTTTCACTCGCCACTTGCCTTTTAGAGTGTTAGATAAAAGGTATATCCATGATTAATGTTAAATGCTCAATTCTTTATTGGAAAAAAAAAAGATAAAATTAAAGTTGAGATGAGATATTCTAAACTTGTACATATAGGCATATTTTACTTATCTTAATGGAATTTGTTATGTCCATTTTATTAGCACTCCGAAGGCACATGTAAGGGAGGAATGTGATCAATCAATGAATTGCAACAAGCAAGCTAAACTAGATTAGAATGAGAAGGTGAAGATGGATAAAGAGGTCAATCGATAAGAAAAAATAAATCAGTATAAGATACTCTCTTATTTTTGCTACCTCCTTTGCCATATGGATGGTTCAAAAGTGAGATGAAATGTCCTCAGCTTTGGAATGTCACACTTTAATCACTACAATCCTTAGAGCAAATGTGGCCTAGGCTCTTAAGGATGTCCTCACATGGAGACTCTTCTCAAAGAGACATTATCTTATCAACTAAAGCGAAATGAGGGGTTATGTGAATGCCTTGATGGAGTTTAGGGGCGAAGAGGAGGAAGGCAAAAAAAATGATGGGGAGTGGTCGATGGTCATGGGGCCAAAGAGCCCTTTTATTATATAAATATGAGTTTATATTAATGAAATTTTGTTATCTTATTACTGGTTTCTTAATGTGTTGTTGGTAGTAGGGAGTCTCATGTTATTTAGTAAGAGGGTTTCAATTTAGAGATTGTTTATCTTGGATTGTCTAATACCCTTATGTTGATGACTTTTATGATGAAGATACAGATTGTTTATAAGAAAGACTAGTTCAAGAATTGTTTTTCTTGGACTATCTAATACCTTTAGGTTGATACTCTGAAAGTAAAGGCACAAGGTGCTTATTGAATCGATTTTGTAGAAAAAGGTTCATTGATATAGTTTTTTTAACTTACAAGCATGTTATAGTGCGGTATGACCATCTTATCCATCCAAGCCAACTTTTGCACTCCTTTCCTTTGGGCTACCAAAACTCAATATGGTTCTTCCTAATTTGGGTAATCTCCTTTCGTTAGAGTCCTTAATATTCTCAAACACTTTGCGGAGAACCAAGTCTCATTCAACAAACCTTATTTTTCAAACCATTTTATCATATGCACTGACAATTTGTTGTTAGTAGTTGGCAATCGTTAATTCTACTACCTCGCATTGTTATTCCAATAGGTCTAGCTTAACACTCCCCTTAATATAAGCATTTTGATATTTGTCATTATCATAACTTCAATCTTATAACAAAGTACAAAGGGGTTCCCTCCTCATAGGTCCTATTTTTGTCATTCAATAAATCCTTTTATCTAAAATCTCTTTGTCTTTCTTTACCTTTTGTTAAGATAATCCAATAGGGTATTATGTGTTGCTTTAACCTATTTGTTGCCTTATAGGTTCTAAAATAGGTGGTTGATACTTGCCCGATGTTGAGACGCCTATAAAAAATGATTGTGAGAAAAACAAGATAAGGAAAAATAGACTAAAAAATCTTCCTTAGGCTTCCATCCCTTTATCTTTAAAAGAAAAGAGATCATCAACTTATTTACTGAAAAGGAATCTCCGAGTCATCACCCAAGAGCAAGGATTTGTGCAAACTTTGTTAAACAAAGGATCATGATGAATATTGATGACTAACACATTGTAAACTTATCATGCAATGATATTGCATTCTCTAATTTTGATTTTAGACTATTTTATTTCCATCAGAAATGATTATTCATTTATTAATTTGGAAAATCGGTTTCCATTTTTCTTTGTCTTAGCCTTTGCTTATTTTTGTTATTGTTTTAAAGGAAAACAAAATATTAATTGGTAGACACTTTACATAATTCAAACGAATTTAAAAAAGATTGATGGACAATGAACACAAAACAATGAATCAAATTACTTAGTGTATTGGTCAAGTAAATTCGACTACCATATTCAAATAGCTTGAATCACTTCAAAACATGTCATATAACCTGTTTACAGCTATTTACATCAGATCGTTTCCTCGAGAAATCGAATCTTCATTTCCTTGAGAAATCGAGTATTCGTTTCTCTGATAAAATGAGAATTCAAGTATGATTCATCACAAAAGAGAATATTTTTCTATTATTTGGACACATCTTTCAAAGTAGTCCACATGTCCAAATAATCAACTATAAATAGGAAGCATGATTCAGTGAGCGAATTAATAAAAAATTTACAACCAAAACACTTGGTATGAAACATGAGTTACTGAAGTACAATGTCATCCTAGAATAAATTTTTTTTTTTCCTATCACACCTTTTCCATCATACCAAAAGGCTTCCACCCACTTAAAGAAACGCGTAGAATAACTTTATAATATCTCAACGAAAAAATGAAAAAGAAGCTTCACTTTTGAAGATTTTTCTCGAAAATACGATGGTTAAAAATGTCACACGAAACTCGTCTTTTCGTACTGTTCTCTTGCTCAAGAGAAAAACAAAACGAACCCTTATCAACACGGGCGAACGGCCCTTTCTGGGAGCCCAGAGTGGGGTTGGGCCTGGAGCCTTGGACCACTTGGATACACACGCTATCAAATCGAACCAAGAGTGCGACTGCACTGACGACGAGGCAGGAGCTGATCATTGAACACAACAAAGTACAGCTGTATCCCTCTATCCGATGACAGACACTGTCCAGCTGTCTTAGTTAATTAATACCAAAGCTTTCACCAACTCCAATTGGGGCCCCAAACACTCCCCTAAAGTGACGCCGTTTCGGATAGCGCACGTGTGGACGCGTTGACGCACCCCTTTGCTTCCGTCTCGGTTTTGTTGTTGTGGTTTTATCTTTCCCTTCTTTTTGTTTTCGTTTTTTCCTTCTCGCAGGGCTTTGGTTCCCCTGGGTAATGTTTCTCTGCATAGCACCGCCAAGATGTACTTTCCCCAAACAAAAACATATTTAGCAAGTAGGATAAACATAGCTGGTTGTGGGGGCCCCTGGAAGGGAATCGGATTAGGTCGTGATAAGGAGGAAAGGAATCTACAATAATACATATAAGGGTTCAAAAGAGTCGGCGTAACAGGTGTCTGATTTTATTAGGCTTAAATGGCACCATGGATTGGATTAATCTCCGCCGCTTGATCACGGTGGTCACCATGTAGCTCTCAGACCTCCCCTCTCCCCTTATCCTTTCCATCAACCACTTCAGATTTATCAAATCTTTTAATTGACGTAACCCCATTACAGGGTTCATTAATCTTATGTTTTTTCCTTGTTTAGCCACAATTTCAAGTAGGAGGTAGAAGGTAAAAGGCGAGTTGTATTGCACTTTCTATTCAATGTGTATGAATCCGGGGGGCCATGTTATTCATAGACGTTTGTTTTGAATTGAAGAATCATAAAATCCAAGCGTAAAAGCAAGTAGACTTGAAGACAACGTCTCTTACTAAAAGCACAGGGAGCGCCAACCAAGAGGCAAGAAGGAATAATAGAAAGAGCCAAGGCCAGATAGATACATTAACCACATATGCCTGAGAGTATGCCCACCTTCACTAGCTGAGTGGCTTGAAGCGGGGTCCTCTTCCCAAATAAAAGATCAAATGCCTCCGCGTAATACAGTGATAGGTTAGGAATGTCGCGTCCTGGCATGCACCCACCCTATTCATTGCGTTCTTCTCCCGTTTTTTTCCCTATAAATACGACACACACCTCTCTCTCATTTCATATACCACACCTCCCATCCTAAGATACAAACCAAAACCTCTCTTTCCCACCCTTAAAGTCATGGCCATCTCCAAAGCTCTCATTGCTTCACTTCTCATTTCTCTTCTTGTTTACCAGATTGCTGAGGCGGTAAGTTTTCAAGATTTTTGGTTTGGTATATGTCAGGGTTTCAATATTTTTGTTTACAATACTAATTATACGTTTGGAGTTTCAGGCGACCACGAGCGGCGACGAAGGGAGTCCTCCGACCGAGAAAATGGGTAGATATCATTGAATTCATCTAGTTGTATATAGTTCCTTTGAATTGCTGGGTTGATGAATTAATATATACACCATTTTCAGATTGCGGGGCAGCATGCAGTGCGAGGTGTAGGCTGTCGTCGAGGCCAAATCTGTGCAAAAGGGCATGTGGGACTTGCTGCTCTCGTTGCAACTGCGTCCCTCCAGGCACTTCTGGTAACCAAGAGACCTGCCCCTGCTACGCCAACATGACCACCCGTGGCAACAAACGCAAGTGCCCATAAACTACTGCTTATGGTGGAACCCAGCAGGTTGAAATAAAGGGCTCTCTAATAAATGAGTGTGATAGATTGTATATGGTCTGAGTGGCTTTCTCTTTCGGTGTGGGCTCTTACTAAGGAACACTAGTACTGGAGAACAATCGCTCTTGTTGTCTTCCTTCTACCATACGTAATAATAATTAGGCATTTCTATGCTTTACAATTCAATCCCCATAAACTTATGAGCTTTTGTGTAATGTATTGAGTTGAGAAGAAATAAGCACTTTCCCTGTTAGTTTAATACCATGTTTGGTTTATAGAAAAGTACAAAAATAATTTTCTGCTTAATTTTACTATAAAAAATCAAATAAAAGTAAATATTAATATTTATAAATTATTTAATTTCATTATTTTTTCTATAACAATGTACTTTTGAACCCTCACAATTTTAAAATGCATCGATATAATTTAGAGAAATTTATATTTATATAGTATCAAAAAGCTTATTTCCTATCCGAAATAGGATATCATAATTATTATGATTTATCATATATATAATTATGGTAAGATTGAAATGGAGTACTCCAATTAGTACAATTAGACTTAGAAAAAGGGTGCATATTTATTACGATGAATGTGGGATACATAAATATGATCCAAATCTAATCAAGGGTTGGGTGGAACATGATTTGTCTACCATCTTATTAAGGTGATGAAAATGACTCAAATGTTTTGATGCATGTACGTATTATTGGTCAGTGTCTTGTGACTTTTTAATGTGTGTATATGATAAATGCACATATTCCATTTGAGAGATTTTAAATTCTGAAAGAAATTAAAAAGAAAAAAGTGGAATAAAAGCAACATGTAGAGGGCAAATGAGATTGGACCCTGACTTGCAATTTAATATCAGAAAGCAAAAACATTAATGATGGATACAATGATTTTTTTCAGAGCTACTACATGTTCCTCGTGAGCTTTCGAGTTACCCGAAAGCTTCATAAAGGTCTCCATGACAGTAAAAGGTTTGTTAATGTTTTATTTTCAATTATTATCGATATTTATATAATTATTTTTAAAATAATTTTTAAAAAAAACTAAAAATAATTAAAATATATTCTGAAAAAAAAAAATCCTTATTTTCAAAAAAGCATTTTTGTTAACAAATTATTAAATGTTGTTTTCCAGTCTGGGTTGAAACCCCACCTCGTTCTGGGATGAATACCCCATATAGACTGACCTTTTGTGGAGTTTGGGCTAGATCAAGTTTAGGCCGGCCTTGCAAGGGTAATTTCCAACTCATTTTGTCACTTATATGATATATCAAGCAAGAAAATGTATAATGTAAAAATAATTATAACATTCCTTTCTAACTAATGATAATTATTCTATTCTAAATGTGATGGATGTGGCTTTGGCTATTTCGGGATGAGGCTTTTGTTTGTATCGAAATTTTGGGTTTGTTTTGGAACTATTTTTTAGAATAAAAAATACGTTTGATAATAAAATATTATTTTATATTTTACATTCTTAAAAATAGAAAATAAGATGTTTTTAGATAATATTTTTTATTTTTTATTTTTTTTTTTCACTTGGTTTATTATGACTGTTATAAGAAATAATTATATAAACATGTAGAATCATTAAATATAAAACACTAGATATAAAAATTATTTTTAAAACATATTTAAAAATATTAAAAACAAATTAAAAGTATTCTAAGTTTTCAAACATATTACTGCTGTACAAAAATAAGAAAATAATTTTCAAAAACTGTTCTTAAAAATTATTTTTGAAAATAGTTACCCACCATATAATAAATATCTTGCTATATCTCATTCATCCTAGCCTGTTTCTAGAGTCACTATTTAGATGGAGAGGCATTACTGCAACCTCAACCAAAAAGTATAATTAATGTAATATAACTGATATTTTATCAAATAATCTCATCATTTGAGTATTCCATGCAAAATTCATTTTAATATTTTTATATAAAATATGAAGAAAAGGTTTTTAATATCTTAGAGCTTGTTATTGGAATTTTAAAAAATAGTTTTTTATTTTTAAAAATAGAAAACATTTTTAAAAAATCAAATTTTTAATCGGTTTTTTTAAAAAAATCTTATGTTGTTGAAAGTAAGTAAGTTTTTACATTTTCTAAAGAATTTACTATTATTTTTTATTTTAAAAATAAAAAATAGAAAATGTATTCAAACAAGAATTTACGGTCACATTAAAGAAATATTTGACTAAATTACTTTTCATACTTTACCAAATTACTTCATGGGTGATCTAATGTTACTTTTTAATATCACAATATTATATGATTAATTTTTTTTTGGATTGGGAGAGGGGGGGGGTGTGGTGTCACAGAGGTTGGATCATGTCGGCCCTTAATTTGCTTAGTCCAGTAAGCAAACAAGCCCGGCCCGTCTTCATCAATATTGGGATGGGCCATCTTCAAATTTTATTAACGGCCGCCCAAGTGCCATAAGAGGAAAACCTAATTTTACCTCTTGCTAAATTCAAGCAAAAAATTCATCCTCCTCATCTATATTTTTGAAGCTCGATGCTCTTTTGTTAATTATTTATTTATTTCATTTATAGGACATTAATACAAACTTAAATAATTAAATGAAAATTAATGGAAATAAAACATTAATTATACAAAAAATAAGAGCAAAAATAAAAAATAAAAAATCAATCTCTCAACCCAAACCTATTTTACACCTTATATTTATTTTTCTTTTCCTTATTGAATTTTTACATTTTCAATCAATCCTATTTTCTATACTGGTAAATAAACAGTGCAAATATAAGTTATAAAGAACTTAATTTAAAAAGAAAAAAAGAAAAAATAAAAAACTCAATTGATTTAAAAACAAATAAATGTGAATATTCAAATTAATTTCGATTTAAAGAAATTAGGTTATGTTTGGTTTATGGAAAGTACTAAGAAAAGAAAAGAAAAATGGTTTTTTTGATGTTTGGTTTTGTTACTAGAAATACGAAATAAAATAATATTTAATTAAAATTAGTTAAAAATTTATGTATTTTAAAATTATTGAATTCTTAAATAATGAAGAAAAATAAGTGAAATGATTTTGAAGTAGGATAATTTATTGATTTTAAGGTTATACCTGATTAATGAAATATGTGAGTGAAAGAAAATAGAAATAGAAGGTGAAAAAAAAGAAAGAATTAAGAAAATAAAAAATAAATTTAAAATTAATAAATTATTTTATATGTTATTTGAAACTGTTTGATTTATTTTTCCTCTTTTATATAAAGATTAACCAATTTAAAAATATGTAAATTTCTAATTATTTTTTTATATTGAAACCAATAAATAATTTCTTTAATATTTTTTTTTTTCCTTATTACTTTTTCGGAACTAAACATAACATAAATCTTTTTTTGTTTTTCTTTATTTTTTATGGTACCAAATTTGGTTGGTTATTGCACAAGCTTCCGCGACAATCTTGCGGATGTACCTTACGGGCGAGACAATTTCACTTCCTCTACTACGCTTGAGCATGAAGTATACGGTGGAGGCATTCTCCATATCCTCCGCCCCTTCTTCCTCAGATTGCACCTGCATGGTCTTCGCCAACTCTTCATACCGTGGTTTTGCTGTGGGAACATGTCGTGTTAGGGATAAAGAATGGAGTAAGTGTGAATTTGCAGGCAATTTCGACGCAGGAATGGACGTTGCTTACCTTAAAGGAGCCTTCTATTTTGTGGAAAGAGAGGGAAGACTCGCGAATTTGAACGTTGCTCAACGACAAAGGAACGTCCTTATTAACATACTAAAATTTGATCATGGCCCATCCAGGGACGCTGCCAGCACAAGTGACAACTCACATGGTGGAGTCCGAGGGAGGAGAGATTTTGTTGGTTAGGCAGTACAATGAAATCGGAGAAGTAGCCGCCTTTGTTTCCAGGCTGGCTTTTGGGAAGAAGGCTTGGGTTGAAGTGAAGAGTTTGACCGCAAAAGATGAAGAAATTACGGACAAGATCTTCACCAAAAATTTTCGAGGAGTCTTAACAGTTTTCTGCTTGAAGACGCTCAGTAACAGCCCGTGTACTGCGTTATATGGTTCGTCGGCTAAGAAGCATCGCTCCTCAAAGTTCTGGATTGAACCACCATATTAGAACTGCATGTTAACGGTACAAATATTTTTAATTTTATATCAAATTTTTATCAACTGTAGTTAATCATGATGGTTCGCAAGGATGAAAATTTTACGAATATATAGTATTTCAATTTTTGGCATATATCACAAATATATTGACCGGCATTATACAAAATATCTAAATATTAATGAAAATTAAAATTTGAAAATATTAAAAAAAAATCTAAAAAAAAAATTATATAAGAAGGAAAAATGGATATTTTAAAAGTTATTTTTTAAAAAAGATTAATATATATAATTTTTCATATTTAATAATAATACCTTTTGCATCAAAAAAAAAAATTTATAAATACACATTTATTATTAAATTACATTATCTATTATTATATAATAATAGATTTAATATTAAAATTACAATCTATTTTAATTTAAATAAATTCAATAATATCAAATAAATAATAATATATGTATAACTTTTTTTAATATTTATATTTAATAAACATATAGATTATATAAAAAAAAAAAATTTTTTTATTTTTTATTTTTGTAATAAATTAAATCAAATGAAAATAATAATAATAATAATGAAATATCAATAAAATATAAAAAAATATTGATAAAATATCAGTTAAAATATGAAAAATCGTTGAAATATTGATAAAATATTCAAAAAATATCGATTGATGAATAAATTTTACTTTGATGGGTTGCATTAAACAAACCCAATAACAACATTCTCATCTTTTTGTTGCTGGGTCTCATCTTTCTCTTTTTGTTGTTGTTCTAATGTATCAAATCTTAAAATATTTATCTTTTTTTTAGTGTACCAAAAGAGCAAAAAGGGATATGTTTGAAGAGTGTTTATTCAACTTATTTCACGAAGAAAATATTAATATATGAAGATTTGATGTTAGAAATTGAATCGGTTTTGGAAATTGACATCAACAAGGGAAGGCCATTGCAAAAGTCCCCCTCTCTTCTTTTTCTATTTACGGGCAAGACAATTTCATTTCCTCCTCTTCACTTAAAGCATGGAGTATACAGTGGAGGCGTTCTCCACATCCTCCGCCCCGTCTTTTGCACCTGCATGGTGTGTTCGCCAACTCTTTATATGGTTATAGCTTCACTGTGTGAACATGCCAAGTCAAGTCAATGATAGAGAATGGACTGAGAGGGTATTTGGTAAATGAATTTATTGATTTAAAGTAACTTAATAATTTAATTTAAATTATTAAATAAATTTAAAATATTTAATAAAATAATTTAATATTATAATTTAAATTTTAAAATAATTTTAAGTATCTACTTAAAATAAATAATTTATTCTTAATCTCAAATTTTTTTTTTGTTTTATTTATATATATCTAATGGGAATATATTTAATAATCATGATTTCATGTTTATGATTCATTTTTAATGAAAATAAATATTAATTAAAATTTTTAATAATAAATATTAATTATAACTAATAAGGATATATATCATTAATTTAATAATTTAAAATAAATTTGAGTTAATTTTATTAAAAAAAATTCTAATACTTAAAACAAAAAATAAATAATAAATTTTAAGTTAATAACTTAAAAATAATTTAAGTTAAAGTTAATTTTAATTATTAAAGTATTAAGTTTTATTGAATGACCGAAAGAAAGGAGAGAGTAACAAGTTTCAACGTTTCTCGCTGGCGTTGGAGCGTCCTAACTGCCAAAATTCGATCATGGGGCTTGCCAACACAACTTACATGACAGAGTCAAAAGGGCAAAATTCTTTGATTAGGCAGTACATTGCAATCGGAGGAGCAGCAGCCTTCGTTTCCAGGCTGGATTTGGGGAAGAAGGCTCAGGTTGAGGTGAAGAGTTTGGAAAATCGGGCATTGTCTCTTGGTCGTGGTACTTCATTGTTGCTTACTTCGACTACAAAAGGTAAAGAAATTGCAAACAAGATCTATATCAAGGAGTCTTAGCGGTTTTCTGCTTGAAGACGTTAAGCAATGGCCCCTGTACCACGTTATACGGGTCGTCGGCCAAGAAGCTTTGCTACTCAAAGTTGTGGATTGAAACACCATACTAGAACGGCAGATTAATATATGAAAATTTGATGCATAAGAACTTTTACAAATTTAGAAATTGAATCCATTTGGGAAATTGGCATCAACAAGGATAGGTCATTGCAAAAGCCCTTGCAAACCATAATTTAATCATGAGGTTACGTTTGCTTTCCAAAAACTAGATTCCCAGTATTAATTTGAGTATGGAACTAGTTTTCTATATGTGAGATTAATTAGATTTAAATCAAATTATAGTTGGATTAGGTCTGTGTATATATACAAACCAATCAAACAGTGTTCAAAAACCAAGCATTGGGCTTACGTTGTGGGCCAAAGGCTTAAAATGGGATGCACGTACCTATGGAAAGAAAGGTCCATAATGCTAAACAAATCTTAGAGAAGTTAGGAAAGAAGAAAAAATTGGTAACAAACCTTTAATACGATTTAATAGATGAAGACAAATTGATGTATGACATTCTAAATAGAGAATTGGTGGTAATGGCACCAACCTCACCCATTAAAGAAGTACACATTTTGGGTTTGGAAGGACTCCTACAAAATTATCAATCTTTATGGGTTCTAGCCCAATGGAATAGTCAAGTTTCAACCACCATATGTTTCTAACATTAATCTAAAATTTAAGAAAGATTTCTGAATGAGAAATTACTTGTATTCCCTAGATTTAAAAAATGAGAAAAATTAAAGTAGTTGAAAATATAAATTTGTTAGAGACGAGGAAATGAATTGAAGGAAGTGCAATTAAACCTCGTAGGGACATGGACATAATAAATGTGACAATGAGCATATAATGGGAGGATAAGCATGAGAAGATCGAAGACAAGAAATAGACATGGGACATGTAAGAATTAAGTTACAAGGCAGAGAGATTTTTGGGAAGACGGGAGCGATTTTATTTAATAAGCTAGGCATCCGACCTACCTCACCCAGTTCTCTCCCTCTTCCTAGCTCTTAGTTCTTACATCGCCCCCTTTGTTTTTCGTCGGCACTTGATATTTGGAGGACAAATTCGTCATATACGGTAGAAGGAAGGCTACTTTCGCAACTTCTGCTTGATCTACCTGAAAGGAACGAGGAGTCACGCAGCTTACATGACCTCTGCCACGCCGTGATGCAGAGAATCAAATCATCACATCCCAATCAAATAATCGGCGTGGTTTTTCCCCCACATCCTCCCCGCAATTAATCGCCGAGTCCTTTCATCCATCTCGTGACTGGCAACTTTTTTCTAGAATTCGCGTCGCGGATTTCCGTGTTCGCAAGACGCAGACAGTCTCTCCAGTGGTCTAGTAGCCTCACGCATCTAACGTGCGCGTGCGGTTCACGTGAGGAAGTCTCAGTTCACTCAAATCACATGCCATTGGGCATGTGCACCTCGCAGCAATCAAAGGCGTGTGAACATTTCCTGGTAATTTGTTCATTGGGAGCGAAAATCATAAAAAGAGAAATAAGTTTAAGCAAAAAATGAGTGGGAAGGGCTAAAACAGGCTAATTTTTCGTGCATATAGACGTACACGTGGAGGGCATCGACTGGGAGTGTAATAATAGCCGTTGGATGAAGGAATTAGGTTTCGGTTACTCTGAGGTAAAAGCAGGGGGTTTTCAGTATTCTAACCGTCTCCATCGCAGAAAAAGAAGGTACGATCGCAAGAGGAAACAAATCCGAGGGTCGAAAGACGCCGAGGTTTTGAAGAAGGAATCCGGACCGTCCATGTTGAGGTGGCGCATGTATTGCGACGTGGAAAGGTTACACGGTGGCAAGTCTTGCAACAGAAGGCAGTGGCTTTGTCTGATGTGGCTGACACGTGGATGTTGATTGTCGGGTTATTCGGTGAGAATCCAACGGCTGTGAGTGGGTAGTGACTGTGCACCGTCGATCGTGGAATGACGTGAGAACAGCGCTCTGTATAAATGCGATGAGAGAGAGATTGGCCGTTTTTGTGATGCATTCATTTAAAAGCGAGTTTGCAGAGCGAGTAAAGCTTCGGTTTTTCCGTCCCGTCTTTTCTTTGGAATTTGGAGAGTTTCAGAGAGCTTTGAGAGGGAGGAAGAATGAGCTGTGCAGAGCTTTCTGGTGTTGAATCTCTCATGGTGTTTGTGAATTGTTAGAGGTTGTTCCATTGTTGAGACTACTAATCTCAACTCTCAACTCTCTTCGTATTAAATGGCCATTTAGATTCCATAGCAAGTGATGTTTATTAATCCGTTTCCATTTCTTGAAAGCGTTTTGGGATTTCTGTTTGTTATTTCTAATCAGTGGGTTGGTGAAGATCTGAAGAATGGGAAAAACCGAGTATATCTTGCTTCTCTGTTACTGTTAGCGTATAAACTTTGATGGGATGTGGTATTTAATCGATAAAAGAGAGTGGGAATTTTTGGATTCAGCGATATGGGTTTTGTTGAGTGAGATTCGAAGATTAATGGGTTTGTTTTATTCTTATATTAAATGGGTGAGATCGGGTGTATTTCTCTAGGATTTTTCACGGGTGTTTCAGAGCTTTTCTTTTCCTTTTCTTTATTTTTCTTGTGAGTTTTTTCCGTCCCATTTTCTATCTCTCTTTACTACTCTCTCTTTATCTGCTTTATTTCGTGAAGAACCCGATTCTCTGAACACGAGAAACGAATTCACTTTTATTCTTTCTTTAAGTCTCTTTGATATCTTTACAGCTCTACTTTCGACTCACGCACTCAGGGAGAGAGATATTTGGAAACTAGATTGATTTTTCTTTTCATCTTTGGAAAAACCAAACCGGCGAACTTTTCCGTAAAAACCAAACCATACTTCATACGACACTCCCGCCTCTCAACTCGCTACGACTTTCTCATTATTCAGTTCTTCACATTTCCCCTGTTCTTTTTCTTGATTACATTACACCAAAGAAAATTTTCTGAGCTCTAAATTTTATGTCCTTTTTTTTTCCCGGAATATTGAAGAAAGCCAGATTGTGAGGGGGGCGAGAAAGAGAGATGAAAGATCTGGGGATCGCTAGCTGATACGTTTTTTTGGTGGATTGTGAGCCATCGAAGCCGTTTTCAATTCGATGTTAGCGTTGTTATTATTATCTCATAAATGGACAAAGGTCGAGACGTGAGGCGTGCACAGAGTCGGTTCTCGCCTGCCAAGCGACAGATTAAGCAATCGGTACACAAGCTCCTCTCTGGTAAGCAGATGACAAATTACCGAACCCTCCCTCATTTCTGGTCCATTGACGCTCGCGACAAACATACAAAACACTACCCATTGTTGTCGTTTTCTGTATATTCTCATTTGCTTTGTGATAAAGAGTTCGCGGATAAAGTCTCTTCCTCGTTATCTCCTTTTCTTGGGTGCTTCTTTATATCTGCGTTTTCCTTTTTCTTTTTTCTGAAATTTTTTCATTTTCATCGGCATCTGATATGGTTTGTAGGCTTGGATGGCTGTGAGGGTCGTGGTGGGGACGCTGTTTTCCCGGAGAAACCAAAGAAAGAAAGGGTAAAAAAATTGAGTGTTGTTGGTAGAGCCAATTCCGTTAACGAAGACGTGGAAATGGGTTGTTCTGGGACTTATGGGTCTGAAGAAGAAGAAGAGCAGCAGCTTCGATCCCAAGCTCCTAGTCCTGGCAGTAGCAAGAGATTCAAGCTTCCCAAAAAGGTAGGTTATTATATATCAGGGTGGTTCTTTCTTTCTTTTTTTCCTTTTTTTTTTCTTTTCTTTTTAAATAATTTTTTTTTTGGAGTTATTATTAATTTTAAAATATCTACAGTTTTTTGATGACTGCAATGGCGTGGATCATTCCTCTGTTCCCCGGAAGCTTCGGTCAGGTGGGTGTTGTAGGATCAAAAATGGAAAATTTTTGCTTACATCACACTCAAATTTACAGTCTCAGTTTTCCTAATAAATTACTTTGGAACTGTGGAATTTTAATTTAGTTATATTTGGTAGCTGTTGAAGGAAGTTTCCTCATTTTGTCATATTTTGTGGTATTTTTTAATGAGATTGTGAGGCCTTCTACTTTTTGAGGGATGGTAGATTCTGTATGTTCTCCTTCAATTAAATATACGGATTGTTTGGTTTCATGGTGTATTGATTCTTTTAATATAAGTATATATATTGAGTTAGAAATTTTGCCTCTTTCTGTTTTGAAGTTTACTTTTCCCAGGGAGATACTTTAGCTTTTTATGAATCAGAAAGGCTCTCTGAAGTAAAGGAAAAAAAGCATTGTTGGGGGGTGATTTTAATTTTTGAAACTAATGTTTTGGGGAATTTTGTTTTTGCATTTACAGCCATGAAGAAGCGCAGCCGTGAATCTGTTTCTCCGCCTTTGCCGGAGCCAAAGAAGCTGAACAATGGAATTAATGGAGTTGACACCCCTCCAAAGGGTGGTGTAAAGAAATCTAAACTGAACTTGGTTAGCCACTTACCCAAATTTTCATTTCTTTTTTCCTTCTTACTTGATGGGGCTCTTGTGCTTAGACTAATGAATTTGCTACTGTAGAAGCATGGTGGCTCAGACTGGTCTCAGAAGCAACCCATCTCAGGACCAATTACCAAAGAGGAGGAAGAAGCAGTGGAGTCCCTGTACGCATTGGCAGGAATGTTCCCGGACAATGATAAGACGGACAATAAGTGTGAATTGGTTGGCGAATCATCAGAATCAAAGCCTTCAACTTTGCCAGAGGAGGGGGAGAGCCCTGCACCCGCATTAGGTCTCTTCTTGATTTACTATTGATGGCTTTTCTTTTGTCTTTATTTTATTTATATTTATTTATTTACCTTTTTTTTGGGGTTTTGGGTTCTGGTTTGTTAAGCTTTGATAGTTTATCTGATTCTGCAGTTTCAGAAGAGGACTCTAAATGCCTAACTGTAGCTGTTGAGGCTGCCAATCCTTTGTCTGATTCACTGGGAGAAACTGTGGAAAAAGTAAAATCTTTGAACGAACCCACTATTCAAGAACAGGGTAACATTCCCACTGGCGAGCAAGAACATACAGGATCAGATGGATCTGTTCCTCAAGTGAATATGCAAACAATACCTTCCTTGTCCAAGGGTGAAGCCGCTGATGAAAAGTTGGTAGCCAGATCTGTCAAGTTTGATGTTCCATACGAACTAAGCCTGGATACTCGGTGTGTATAGTTTTCTACTGACTCTGCTGCTCCTATTCCTTTTCTTTTCTTTTTATTTTTTTAATTCCTTGTGCTTTCTTATGTTCGGGCAGACTAATGAAGTTAAAACAACAGGAGGCCCCTATTCCTGAGACAAAACCAGAGATTGTAAGTTTCATTTTCCAGTCTATGTCACATTAGTTTTCAGGAATAAGCATAGTTTGAAATATCTTTAGGCCATTAACGTTCGGAAATAAACAGGAGCAACAACATACCATCAAAGACAGCAGGAAAAATGGTATGCATCTTTTCCTTGAACTTATCCCATTTCATAGTTTTTTGGTGATTGCTTAGAATGCTGAACATAGCTCTTGTGTGTAATTCTGCATATTAATATTCTCATTGTGCCTTAATCTTTGATTTTTGGTTGGAAGATCTGGTATTGTGGTCGGGCTTGTCATCAACAGGGTCGCTTGGGACTGCAATTCATGGCCTGCCCTTACAGTAATTTGCTTCCCTTCTCTCTCTCTCTCTCTCTC
The DNA here is from genome assembly GCA_030254885.1 of Vitis rotundifolia. Taxonomy (NCBI): domain Eukaryota; kingdom Viridiplantae; phylum Streptophyta; class Magnoliopsida; order Vitales; family Vitaceae; genus Vitis; species Vitis rotundifolia. The sequence goes on along the minus strand of CM058168.1, from coordinate 11,673,709 downwards.
TCTCTCTCTCTCTCTCTCTCTCTCTCTCTCTCTCTCATCCTAAGATCATATTGCTATTTCAGTTCTTCAGCTAAAACTCAAGCTTGGCTGGATAATGCTACTGGCACTACAGGACCTAGTTCATTTGGAAATGGTGTCTCAACAGAAAAGGTAACTACCACCAGCAACTCTAGCTGATGCTTACAAGTTCTGCTATATGGGTATTCATTCCTTTGCAAGTTTTTATATATAATTTTTTTAAGCGTTTAATTGAGTTTATGTTGTGTTATTGAGTATACAGGTTTCTAGAGTTATGGTGCATAAAAAGCAACCGTGGAAAAGATGTGCAGCTCATGTTCACATAAGTCGTCTTATTCAGGATTTACAAAATTCTGAGAGAAAGGAAAGGTTCTCAGTGCAGCCTAACCAATTGAGAACAGATGAAGGATCAAAGCAAGTAGTTTCTCTGGCAGGCAACAATCCCAGTGGCCTGAGAAATGGATTGAATGGAGTTGTTTCTGCTAACAGCATAGGTGGTTCAGCTGTGGAGAACAATTCAACTGAAGCTAGAAAAGATATTCTTCTGCAGCAGGGGCTCCATCAAGATCAGCAGCGGGCTCCTGCATCTGGGACCTACACTTCTCAAAAGCAGGTACGCTTAATATTGACACCTCTTGAAGTTTCCTCCTTCCCATAGTTCTGATGATTCTCTGGTTCTTGGCAGAGTTACGATTTCTTGTCTTTGTCGGCTGGAGGTGGTGGGGTTGAAGCTAATAATAGTACTAACAGAGCAGTAAATGATCTGGAACCCTCATCTCAACTCCATGTTCCTTATCTACATCCACTTCCACAACATCACACACTTATCCCCTTTTCTCTGCATCAAACTCGCTATTCTGCTTCTCCTTACCCAGATCAGCTTTCAGCAGCTGCAGCAGCAGTAGCTCAGCAGGTTTTTTGCTTTCTTTTTATCTCAGTTTCATCAGTATGTTTGGATTGTCCAGAGAAGTAGTTTAAAAGCAATGGCTTTGCAACTGAACTGGGGTGTCCAGAGAAAAGATTTGATAATTGATAATGGTACAAATCCCTTAGGCTAAGCCACTGGAATCCCAAATTGGAAATGGGTAAACAAGTACCATTTTTTTCTTTTAGTTGCTAATTGTCTAGCATCTCATCTTGACAGTATAATGGTTGATTATAGGTCCAGCTGCAGCTATCTCCATATCTCAGCAACAAATTATGCGGATCCCCTCATATGGCCCTTTCAGGCTCAAAACAACAGCAGCAACAACAGCAGCAGCAACAGCAACAGCAACAGCAACAACAGCAACAAAGGCTGTGGGCTCAGCTGGCAACTCAATACAGACCAGCGGGTATTTCTGCATCCCATATTCCAAATTGGCAAAATGGAAGACATGACCCAACCCCTCCAATCCAATATGCTCAAGCCATTCTCCCTCCCAGTTCATCACTAGAAGTACTAGGCCCCAAATATGCTCCAATCTCACAGCAACAGCAGCAGCAACTCATTGCCATTACTTCATCCTTGTCACCTGCCAGGGCCAAAAGGCAGCACAACCATCTCCCTTCAGGCTTAGATGAGAATGGTGGTGGGTTCCGTTCCGACAGTGCCCTGCCATTGCAGTTACTCTGCAACGAGCATCTTTAAACTGGGATATTATTTCATTCTTTTCATTTTTTTTTTTTTTTTTTCATACTTTCAACTTGGTGCTCAACTTCGCCTGATGAAGTGGGGAGGGAAGTGGGCATGTGATGGGTGGTGATCCGCCAAAATATGGAAACCAGGAGGAGGATTAACGGAATGCTATCAGCTGCAGAGGCAAGTAGAGTCCAGAACCTTTGTAGTGTCATCTTTTCGTGAGCGTATTTAAAGCTTATTATTGCTCATGACTAAAAGAAAAAGGAGTATTGCCAATATGAAAGTAAATTTTTATTTTTCCTGTGCCTTATCATGCATGGTTGTGTGACTGCTTAGAGTGACTACTTGGATGAATTGATTACTTGAGAAGCAAACAACGAGTGACTAGTAAGTGGGTCCTGTTAAGGGGAAATGTCCATATCAACATTATGAATTTTGGATGCCCTTAGATCATTACTTTGGATGTGTCCCAAAAGATCTTCACCTCGTGAAGGTGACATAACAACATTTGTGTTATATGGACCGATGATGGTACATCAAGTATGTGTGGCCATTTAGACTGGCCCATTTACTGGCATGGCCGGGCACCCATATCAAGAGTGGATGTTGAATTCTAAATTTCACCGAAGGATTTGGTTATGGGTGTCCCTCCTTGTCATTATTCCATGAACCAATATTGGAAATTCAGCTCCTCAATAATTCTCTTCTAGTGGGTTTGAATACTTGGGCGGTACCTTGCACTGTGCTTGTTAGTCATGATTATTTAATGCTTGAAAATCAATCATAATCATTAAAATTCAATGAGAAAATTTAAATTTTGTTACAGCTTTACTGGTCCACAAAGTACACCTCGCTTTCTCTGTCATGAGAAATGATTTTTATGATACGAATCATGAATAAGAAGTTGCAGTGGCTAGGGCCTAGGAGTGGAGAAGGAAGAGTAAACTTTAAGCAACAGGTGCACTAGTTGTTGGTAACATGCCTTCCAGAGGATCATGAGGTGCTTTGACTCTCCTTTGGATTCTACAGAAAAAGAAAGCAATTCCTTTTGGTCCTTTTGTAGAGCACCCACTTAGCTGCGCTTTCTTTCTCCTTTTTAAGTAAGGGAGAGTGCTTCTGAGCAGTATGCAGAGATGGCATATTTGTGGGGTTACATAGAAAGGAAAAGTTGGGTGAACTTGTAGTGGGGATGTGCTGCTCTGGAAATCTGAGTCCTATGCGGTTGAAAAGTGAGTTGAGGATAATAAGAATGATATTGAGATTAAAAGCCTAATGGCGCAGGCCACACGGCAGAATAATTTTGGGTCTTCCCACAAAATCCTCAGTTCTAATTTTTTTCCGACGTTTAAATTAAATACATTTAATCAATATTAATTTACAATTTCATCAAATGTGCTTTTTCTCTCTTTTCATTTTTTAATTTTGTTTACCTTTTCTTTAATTTAAAAAATAAGAAAAATATTTGATAAAATTTTGAACTTATACTGACCAAGTATATTTAATTCAATCCTTAGAGGATGTGAGTAAAATTTACACTTAATTAGTTATAGGAGTGCGAAAATGGATTGATTTGGCCTTGCTCATAAGTTTATTGCAAGATGAAATTATATTTCCAGACACATGCAGCCGCATTGATAGATATTGCTGCTGAATAACAATTACTCATTATGTCGCAAACAGGAGAAAGGGGTGGTAGCTGGTAGCTGGTAGCTGGTAGCTGGTGGACAGTGGCAGGTTATGGAAAAGGGATTCATGGGGAGGTATAACAGTAGAGAAGGAAAGAAGCAATCACCTTCAATTTTCTGATATTACAATTTAAGAATACACCTTACAACACCACCTGTCTCAATAAAGTTCATTTTTCTGATATTATAATGGAGAAACTCTTGTCTTTCAACATTGGATAAAAATCCAAAACTAGGGGGGGGAAAAAATTAAAGAAAACCAAAGATCCTTGCCACAGAATAAATTCTCACTCTTGCTTTTCCAATTCCCCCATCCTCTCAATGATGGCCTGCAAGTTACAGGGAAAATCAGTCTCAGGCTCAATCCTCGAGTTTACAATGTCAACAAATGAGTAAAAAACTAATGCACACCTTTTTGCTTGTTTCTTGGAGCTCCCCAGCGAGAATGAATTCATCAAGTATAAGATAAACCTTTATCAGACAAACACAATTCCATGAGCAAAAAGGAAAGAATATAATGATGAGCAATAATGTACACCAAACTACACGTCAGCAAGCCCAAACACATACAAACTGGACAGAATGAAGCATGTAAGGTCAGTAGTTCATTCTCCTGGATAGCTAACAGTTACTAAAGTGCATAAGATTATAAAGAATGTCGCCAGAGCAGCATGTACAACAGAAGACCTGGCGTCCTCAAATGGAAAGCATGAACAAGAACAGTATATGCCTATATGGAGCAGAAAAATTTTTAACTGCACATTGCAGAGAGGCTAGCTTTGACATGTGCAGGAAATTACAATTGTAAGGTTTAATACAAAATATGAGCACAGAATATTGCCACCAGATGTTTTTCTGACAAATCATGTAATGCCCACAGAATCGATCAAAAGCCACTAAGGCAGCTAATTGGTTTTCTCAAAACAGTTTGAATAAAGATTTGTGTAACTTCAGAGGATCATCAGTTACTCATTTTTTCATATAAGGTCCAGCAACCATTTCCATTTTTACTCAATTCATCTTGTGCATATAAAATGTACAATTCTAAAATGGTGGGGTTTTTAAGTGTCCATACAATTTTAAATTCCTTGACACTAAAAAGACGATTGCATCTACCATAATGCCCAAGTGAATTAAAAATAAAAAATAAAACACAAACACACACACACACACATTAAGAATGTCATCTCTGACAGAAAAATGCAGTAAAAATTTAATGTTTCGGATCTATCTGTTAAATCGAGAGGAAAATATTCAATGCTAACATGGGTAGATATACAAGGAAACATTTTGATGTTATTCCAAATTTTCCATTATGAAGTACTTTTTTTTTTATAGATAAAAACACAGAAAATATATTAGAAGAAGGGAGCAAAAAGGCAACCCGAAGCATACGGGGGTATACACGAGAAACCTCAAGAAAACAACAAAACAAAACAAGCACTCACCAGCCCTCACCTAGAACCCAACCAATCAACAAAGTTAATTAAGGTACGGGGTTCTCCATCTAAACAAGACTTAGTCCAAGAGAACAGATTACAAACAAAGGAATTTTTCAATCTTTGGAGAGACAAAGCCTCATTATCAAAAGCTATCTTATTTCTAGCCCCCAGTGACCACTTGTCATCAGGGAAAGTTTAATTCACCAGTCTCTTAAGGGTTGCCATCCCTCTGTTCAACTCATTCACAGACGATACTAATATTGAGTCGCCGATTGACTCAGTAGCTAAATAGGAGTAACAATCACATGCAAGGCAGGAGAATAAGAGGGAAAGAATCAGTCATAAGCTACAATTGAAGAATTCCTTGACAGCAGATAAGAATTGGAATGTATTATTCCAGTGGACAAGAAACTCTAAATCAAGTAACAAACCTTGTGGAAATTAAATACCAAATCTAGCTCGCACACATTGCTGAAGAAATGATCCAGTATTTCCACAAACAGATGGATGCACTCTAAATATGCCAACTCATTATCTGTCATATCAACACACAGTGAGAAAAATAATCCAGCATATCGCCTGTAGATTACCTTGTGTGTGCGGAACTGCAAGAAAAATTTATAATCAGGTATAATCAGCCCTTAATCCAATAGAGAACAGCATGTAAAGGTAATGTTGTAAAATAATTGATAATAATTGTGCTGGAAAAAAAAAATCAGATATAACAATGACCTGAGTGTATTGCTAACCATGCAATCCATTGCAAGAAGAAAAATGTAGAGAGAACTGTTTTTCACATCTTAAGTAAATTTTTTGATGTGTCACATCAAACAAGAATGTGACAGAAAGCAAGGCATGAGTTAGATATTGTAGCCATATACCAAGAGATATGGCTTAGTTCTGAAATCTGGTATCAACAGTTCCTCATGAAAGAATAATTCAACACATCTGTATGAGTGAAACAAGAAAATAGCAAAGCCCCTTGCTGTTACATAGTAAGCTAATTATCATGAAGGATTTGGGAAGGAAAGGTGCTTAAGTCTCAATAAAGGGCATGTACATTTGCTAAAAATGATAGGTTTTTTACAGGCAAAGAAAGATATGTATATATAAATAGCCAAAGAAAATGTACACCAAAAGTACACATGATGCACACATCAGACTCCCAAAGGTAAGACCTTGAAAGAGAAGCCACAAAAAAAAAAAGGAAAAAAAGAAAAAAGAAAGTAATTTTAAATTCCACTTGTAATTCAAATATTTTGCCTAGAAAGAGTCTCCTTCAACAAGGTGGGTCCATGTTTGCGTGATTCTTCAGCATAACTAGGCAGGCCAATACATATTATTTGAATACTTGCAAAGCAGTAGTGGATCAGAATGAGTTCCAATAATTTTAAGGAATAAATTGTAACAAACGATCTCTTTTAACCTGATATAAATACAAATTATGTTTGTAACACAAGAAATCTTAAACAGTGGACTTGCAATTTAATCTCAAGCCCACTGCCTCCAAATGAGCAAAAGGAGAAAGGGAAAAAGGAAAAAAAAATTCCAATTATATATAATTGAAATTTAAATAAAATGTAGCCTAAGGGAAGTTACTGGGAATTCTTCCAACTACTTTTCAAAAGTTGTAAGCTCCAAATTATAGAATAAACTATAATCAGAATCTGCATGGTTTCAATACAATTCAACATCCAATCTGCCATAACAATATAGCATCCAAATGTCCTTTTCGGGTTATTTAGAGTTGGAAAGAAGAATGGTGCTTTGAAATTGAAGAAAAGCAAGGGGATTAAAGGATTCTTTGGCGAGGCAACACTCCTAGAGCTGTAACAGGCGCAATTAAAAATTAAAACCAAACAAGATTAAAGTGATTATGAAGGCACATCCACTAACTTTTATTTCTCTTCTTGAATCCTGGGGGTTGAAAAAAGGGGGTAATATTAATGTTAGCAAGCAAATTATCCGCTTGGATGCAGAGAAATCAAAGAAAAGAGAAGAGACTTTCAATTCTAAAAATTCTTGTGAAAATGAAACAACATAAAATAATTGCATTTGCATTGTTCCCTAGATTTTCTCACAAGCCAAACGTCGAGAAAGAAAATACCTCAACGAAGTTAGTGAACTTGGGATCTCGGTTGACAACCAATCGGTGAACCTACAAGACAATAACATTCAAAACCCTAGAAAGAAAACCGTAGAAAAGAGAGGACAATCGAGAGGATAATACCTCGTATTCGACCTTGTGCTTCTCGGATTCTTCAAGAGGAACATAGTACTTGGCGAGGCGGGTCTTGCCCTGCCTGTTCTGTAGAATTATGAATCGGATCTGCCAAATCAAAGATTAATGAACGAGTCAGCAACTCAATCTCCTCGCAATCAAGATTGAATCATCATAATCGAGAGAGTACCATTCTCGAAAGACTTGGCTGCAGAGGCACACAGAACAAACGGTAAACCTCCGAGATCCGATGACGGCCGTCGTTGCTGTCTTTCTTTTGGGTTTCGAAACTTCAAGTGTACGTGGTTCCGTTTCGGGCCGTGCGTTAGAATGTGATTTGGTGCTGCTGCCGAGCGCTAAGGTGTACTTTTCGCTGTAAACATGGAAACGACGTCGTTCCAAATGCGATGTATGTATTGAAGGTTTCCACGTAATCATCCACATCATCGCGTCTTCCACATTCCCACCCTACCCTCCTCTATTAACATTTTCAACATTCAGAAATGAAATTAAATAAAAAAATAAATTATATCCACGATATGAACTAATTAAGTTTGTACCTTCCAACTCTAGTATTTTTTAAAATTCCAAGAAAAATAATTAATTTTTCACAAAATTTAATATTTGAATGCTAGTTTGGACATCCTGCCAACCTTCATGGAATGTGTCTAAAAGAGGTTATTTAGTGGGAATATTTAATTTTACTAATTTAAAAAATAGAGACAATTCTTATTCTCTACAACCAAACAGACCCTTGTTCAGCTCATCGGATAAATGCATGCAGCTGCATTAGTTCACAACAAATTTGTGTTGATCTCTCAGACTCTCTCACCTTTATTAGTTCAAGCACCTACTAAAAATTACAATCTAGACCTGAAACAACTATACCTCAATTCTGTTCAATGGCTGCTTTACTCGCTCTTTATTCACAACCCAGAAACTACATACAAAATCCCAATCATGGGATGCTTTCACACTGGAAAAAAATTACAGGGCAAGAAATTTACCCTGTCCTAGAAATCTCCTTAATACTTGGAGTTTGAAGCAGCCAAGAGAGCAGCTCCAATCCCAGACCCGTCTTTCGAATGTTCTATGACTACATTCTTTGACATCTCCAACCCCAGAAGCTCTGTCACGGCTTCTTTGAGGTATCTTCTATACTGGGGGTAGTTCTCATATAGGCCTCCATCCATGGCCACCACGGTTCTCTTCCCAAAGATGAGGCCTTTTGAATCTTCCTCCATCTTTTGGAGAATCCCTACAATGCCTGCACCGGCCAAGCGCCCACCTCGCTTCACGATGGTGTCACAAACCTCCACGACCATCTTTCTGACACTCAGGTCTGACTTTACCTGATAACAAGATTGGGGAGAAAACATATTTGTAGATTATTGGGATAAGATTTCATTAAAGCTTGACATTTACATGCATACGTAATGTATCCCTGTAACTCAGTAATTTATAAATCATTCCTACATATATTCGATTCTTCTACTAGTAATTGCTATTCATCTGCATAACCTTTGCACCCATTCTAGTTGTGAATAATTCTGGCATTATTTGCTTCTATTTAAGCTACTCTATTATTCTTACATATTGCAAATTATCCAGTACATATTCCTGATTAATTCCCATTTTCCTAATTTACCTCAGTGAGGGTTATATCCAAATCTCAAGTTTATTATTGTTTCATGGAAAGAGAGAATTTCAAAAAGGAGGTTCTGATGTGCGGAATTTACCCCAGTTACATCATACAGGATTGCTCCAACAGCATCCAGATGGTCAGAATTGTCCTGCTGCATTGCACATAAGTCTGGCGTCCTACAAAGTACAGTTCAGAACAGAATTCAGAACAACAAATCTTACTTGATTAATTTGCATATTGATTGCATCATCCTTCAGAGTAGTTGTAACATGAAAAATATAATGATGTCCACACCCTCACCACTGCTGCCTTTTCCCCATAACCCTCAATAAGAGGGGGAAAAATACAACATGAAATTCACGTGTTAAACACTATGATGGTAAAATGGGATCTTTTAGATGCCATGAAAAAACAATCAAACAATTTCCTTTCGATAGAACATTGCAACATATGTGAATGATCAACTAAATATTAGAAACTCCTATGGAGGCTATCATGCCTATCAATCCATTTTATCTTGCATCTAATGTACAAAGTTGCTTCTCAATCAAGAAACTTTGCAGCCTATTTGTGTATATATATATTTCTAATCTTTCCTTCTTTAGTGAACAGATATTGTAAAAAAAATATAACAAAAAAGTATTTTAAGAAAAATCAGTGAAAGGTGATCTATGAATTGCTTGAACTGAACACATTGGCCAAAGCATGAGATCCTACTTCTATGAATATGAGACTCACTAAAAGGAGACTGGTTTAATAGTGGGATTCAAACAGCAACAGGACAGTGATCATGCTAATTCACACAAAAACTCAACCATGTAGCACTGGGGTTGTAGCTCAGGCAACATTTTTGGCCTCTAGCACTATCTGATTATGCTGCCAAAGAATAGAAATTCCAATTACCTGAGTATGAAAGGTGTGGATAACTTTTCTGGGACATATTTGCCAAACAAAGCACCTGCTTCAGCCATCTTGAGTAGCACCCTTCTTACAATTTCACCAAGGTACATACCAGAGATTGTCTTTTCAAATATCTGTGTCCATGAAATATGAACAATTATCCAAATATTAGATACCTAGTATCATAAATATAAACTAGTTATCATATAGAAATTAAAGTTTTACCTGCTCACCAGGATTGATACTAGCAGCATCCATATCTCTGTCAAACTCAGTTAGAGGTAGACCATTTGAGAATGCCCCCCACTCAGTACTAATAATCTGAATCAGGAAAACACTTGCTAAAATAACATTAGAAATCTAAACCATGATTTGGAACATCACTTTAACTAGTTAGAGATTCACCGTTCTTCCAGAAGAAGACATCTGGCCCTGTAGTTTAGGAATAACATCTGTTCTTTCTACATAGCACGCATTGGTTCCAGTTCCTAAAATGACAGCAACCATTACATCATCATCCCAGTATCTTGCTCCGGCCAATGTTCCTACAGTGTCATTAACCTAATTTACATACATTAACACTAATTAGTCACTTTATCAATCCAGATTAATTCTTCAAGGAGGACATCATCATGAGAAAGACGTACCAGGGCTGACACCTGCATATCTAGTCCCTGCCTTTCCATTGCTTCATTTAGACAAGCAACCACATCTCTTCCTGCCTGGAATGAGTTTGAAGTTTTCCATTATGCATATTTCAGAACAAGCATGATCCTTGAAATGTCACAAAGCTAAAGTAGATGTATAAAAGAAAAGCACATTACTACTATTTTGACATACAGCAGAAAACATAAGTTCTCTGTCTTTTTTTTGATAGGTAAGCACAGCATATATTGAAAAGAGGCCAAATAGCCACAACGTATACAGGGAGCATACAAGCTAGCTAAGCCTTACAACCAAAAAGAAAGCAAAAAAACCCCACCAGCCCTTATCTGGAGGCTATCCACTCCAAAAAGCCTATAAGAGACAACGACCTCTCTCCACTATACAATCTCGCCCAGCACCATAAATTACACACAAAAGAATTTTTTAATTTCTGAATATCTATCACCCCCCCCCCCCCCCCCCCCCCCCCTAAAAGCAAGCCTATTTCTTTCCTTCCAAAGAGACCAAAAGATGTACAACGGTATAGACTTCCATATCTTTTTCCTTTTTTCCCCTACAAAAGGGCCCTTCCAGCTTAATAAGACCTCCTTTACAGTTTCTGGAAAGACCCACTGAACACCAAACAAAGCACATATCAAATCCCATAGGACTTTTGCCACTATACAATGTATGAGGATATGATTTACAGTTTCCTCTTCGCAGCCACACAAGAAGCATTGGAACATCAATGCTAGAGCACTGAGGGGAAAATATTAATTTCAGTTTATGCCCCATAAAAACAGATCTTACCATATTATCTTTGGCTAAAACGGAGCTTTCTCATGAAGGCCTGAAGCCACTATGACAACCTGGCCTAACTGGACTTGAACTCATGGGTGAAAGTCGTTGCACAACCATCCTCTCTTCAGATTCCCTCACCTAAGCCCTACCCTGAGTTCCAGTAATTATGTGAACAACTAACCCCCATAGTTCTTAGAGCTCCACTGGATACCACATTGAACCAATGTTACCAGATTTCTTCCAAGTAGGGAAATCTGCTTCCCAACAAATCCATTTCCAAAACTGATGAAACTGGTATAAAATTTTCAGTGTTTCCATTGGAAATACCTATAGAACTTCCTAAAATGGTTTCCAAGCATCACTAAAAGATTCAAATCTCTCGACACTTTGGTTTTCCTACACTGAAATGCTTTCCATCCTTTTAACACAGTTTCCATTTAGGATTTCCCTGAGGTGTGCTAGAATTCTGCATTTGGTTTCCCAGTTTCCTTTATCATCTAAGAGGGGGAACAGAATTTGGGAGCCTAAATTTATAATCTGCATCAAATATGATTTTTGTTGCTAACTCGAAAGTCACCATAAAACCATGAATAATAATTGCTGTTTATATAATATAAAAGTGCAAAAATTACAAACCGTTCCAGAGACAGCAAAACCCTTTGTCCACTTCATTAGTATGCCAGAGTCAATTGATGTTTGCTTGACTGGGAAAGAAAATGTAAAGCCAATCTCTCTTTTCCTTCCACTCGGCAGGTGAAATTTTCCACCCTCCTTCTTTGCAAAATTCGCCAGTCCGCAAGCAATAAAATCGAAAAGTTCCTAACAAATGGAAAGGCCTGAGTTCAATTAACATTATCAAGAAAATAAAAGGAAATTGAAATTTAACAGAAACCCCATGCATTTTATCAGAGTGATGATGAACTCATACCTCCGAGGTACCAAACATTAACTCTTGTGGAATTGTTACTTGCTCAAATTCAGTGGCAATCACTCTCTCATCCTTCCCCCCTAATTGCACCCTCAGCACTCGGAAGTTCGTGCCACCAAGATCCAAAGCATAAAACAAGCCTTTCTCATTCCTTTCACGTCACAAAATATCAAGAAGTACAAATTGTTAAAGAAGTATAGTAATGAAAATTCAGCTGGTGGAGAGAGAACTCTGAATATGGGGAGAAGAACTCAATCTGCTATTGTATTTTTTCGATTTTCAATAGAAATTTAAATCAATGAGGAAAAAGGGAAACAAAAAAAGAACGAAGCTTAAACCTACTTGAAGAAAAAACGAAACCATTTAAGCATGTTCTTTCTTTTCTCTCATTGGTTCCAAGAACCAAACAGAGGATTACAGCTTTCTTGATCTTTTCTTGCTAAAGTCTTATATGTTTGATCATTTCTTGATAGTCAACAGAAGAAAACAAAAGTAGTAAAGAAATAAAAGAAAAAAGTAACAAATTTCCACAACAGGGAACGATCAGATCTCAACTAGAAGCAAACTGAAGTATTACTACTCAAGACACAAAGAAAAAGAGAAAAACCCATAACTAATTAACACGACATACCCAGTGGGGAAAGTATCGACATAGCTGAGAATCATCTTGAGATCACTACCACCGTCGACAGCAAGCCCAGCCCGCATATCAGCGGCCATCGGCGTCTGCCACGTGGCGGAGAACAGGCAAAGGAGTGGCACACTGCTTCTGTAAATGAGTCAAAATTGGAGCGACGGAGACAGCGTTAGATCGGACGACCATCCTCGGCCGTGGCAACTTCCCGGGAGATGGGGAAAGCCAGAAAGATCCGACGGCGGAAACCGACATTGTCGGTAGACGGTGAGATCTATGAACAGGAAGGAAGAAAAGAGTGAAGAACGGGGAAGGATTGATGGGGACGTTGAAACATAGAGACCTGGTGAATATTTGCTCCTCTCTCTTTACTCGTAGAAGGGGAAGGTTTGAACAGTTGGCCTCCGGAGATTTTCTTTTTCTTTTCTTTTCCATTTTAAATAAATAAAAAAACTGATAGAATAAAGAAATAGTTGGTCGTTAACGGGGTTGCGTTCGGCAGCTAACAGCCAATGGCGGTTGGTCTGGGGGCGGACATGACGATGTTGACGCTACAATCTTCGACTTTGTTCTGACTTCTAGTTGGGTGACCGGGAATATGGTAAACGTGAATATATCGGTCTTAAATTTTACGAATATATATAAAAAATATTGAAGAAATATTAATGAATATTTTAAGAAAAATAAGACCAGGATAATTTTTTTAAAATTTATAAAAGAATTTAAAAATAATAATAAAATAAGTAAAAATATCGTATATTAAAATTATTTTATAAATATAATTCATCTATATATTATTAAAGATAATATTTATTAAATTTTTATAAAAAAATTAGTTTAAATTCCTTTAATATATTTATATTAATTTATTTTAAAATTTTTAAAATATTTTTATTAAAAAATATTTTATCATATTTTAAATAAAAATTTAAATTAATTTATATAAAATATTTTATTTGAGATTTAATTTCTAAAATTTTATTAGAAATATGATATAAATTTTTTTTTATTAATATTAATTTATTTAAATAATTAAAATTATTAATAATATATTTTATTAAATTAATTTTAATTTATAAAATATTAGGATTTCATTAATTTTTTTTTATATTGTAGCAATTTTGAGTAAATTTATATTTTTAATATTTTAAAATAAAAACATTTAAAATTAAAAAGAGAAAAAAATTTAAGAGTGAGTAATAGTAATTTTTTAAAATATGATTAATGAGATAAATATGAAAATTAGTTAAAAATAAAATAATAATATAAATTTAAAATAAAAGATAAATTAAAAATGAATAATTAAAATATATATATATATATATATATTAAAAAAAACTTTCAAAAAATCACCAATTATTTCGAATCATTGATTTTTCAAACTGCAACGAGCTCTTCGCTCCCACATAAATTTTTCTCTCCAAAATAAAAATAAATAAATAAAAAATCTGATACATCGATGATTTTTCTAATATTTTGGCATTTTTTGTCAAATCGATTATCAGTGGCCTATTTCATTTCAGTTATTATCGATAATTAATATTTTACCAATATTTCAACAAAAAAATCCAAATTTTCAAACCTTGATTGGGACTGGGATACCTGTACACCTCATTGGCTCAAATTTGAGGAGCTAATTTTGAGTAATTTTTGTAAATTGCACAAGAAGTACCATATTTGTCCTGTTTCATATTCCCATGAACGTTCCAATTTTAGTGGGCTCTGGGCTGCCCTCCTGTCCTACGGTTTTGGAGTTTAATCATGTATTGAGGAGAACAAACCCACCCACTACAGTAGCTTTGTGAATAATGCTTGTGCATTGTAAGTTTGTAACTGTAATTGCCCCTTCGGTGCGGATAGAGGCAGCAGCAGGACTGATTTGAGACCCTGACCTGTCCCATGTAAGTCGAACCACCTAATCCGAGCACATCTTTTGGTCCCACCCCTCACCAAAAGATGTGGGAGTTTGGTGGCACACAATCAAGCATATGAAGAGGGAATATTTTCAAAAATAAACAAAATTTTATTTAAGAATTTAAATAATGATTCAACGTTCTCGATTCATTATGGGTGAGGATATTGTATATTTTATGCTCACCCAAAAGTTTATTAATCATTTTTCACATTCTTATTTATTTTTCAAAATACTATACAAAAAAACACCAAAGTTTTTATGAGAATTTGCAAAAAAATGATTAAGATTTTTTTTTTGCTTTTGTGATATGAAGATTCCAAGGTTGAGAGATGATTAAGAACCTGAGCAGACAGCCTATTAATAAAAAAATATAGTAATGACAAAAGCATCAAAAGGAAAAAGTCATGTGTGCCATGAGTGTCAACCAACCTCATCTATATGTCTATCTTTTTGTTGTCTGAAAATCACATCATGTTAGACCTATATTTACCACTATAAATTCATTTAGTTTTAAATTTTAACTTCATTGGAAAGATGCAAATATGATGACTAAAATCATCAATAAGGTGAATGTAATATCAATAACTTTTTGTAGATAAAGTGGGTAAAGGATCCCAAATATCACAATGCATTATTCTAGAGGATCAAAAGTTTTATTCAAAGAGCAAGATTAGTTTGATTAATTTTACTATAATGACGAGAACGAATTCATTATCTAACTCACTAAAGATATACATTAGCAACTGATTATCGATAATATGCTCATCAATTGTAAACAAAGTATATGCAAGCTCTTTTATGACCTAAAATAAATAGCCTTTCAAAACTTCTTGCAATTTATTTAGAAGATGTTGAACTTGATATTTAGAGTTGATGAATAAATGATCAAAAGTACATCATATGTTAATAGTAGTATTACAATGAAAAATATAGCAAACATCGACTTAAAAAGAGAAGAAAGAAGTCAACTCAAGATAAGTTGATATGTTCTAATCTAGGTCACAAAGTTTAGATGGATTATAGAAGAATCATCATCTCTAATCATAATAAAACAAGGGGGATAAAACATTGTTCTTAGTAAATAACCTTCAAAATCGTGGGCTTGCATTCCAAGAAGAACTTGTGAGCATCAAAAACCATAATTATTCCTTGTGAATTTCAATGGCAACGGAGAAAGGGTAGAAGAGATTATCAATATGTCAGTCACCATGGTAGATGTTCCACCAATGTCCAATTTATTTATTTTTTGGTCTAAAATCTTAATAGACTTGAATTCGACTAAAATTTGAATAAAACTGAATGTTATTAAGAGTACATTTAACAGTGATTTTAGGAAGTATTTCTAGTCTTTCTAATAATTGAAAATTTTTATCTTTCAAGTATTAAAAATACTAGAAACACTTTCTAAAATCACTACCAAATACACTTAAGTGTTTTTATTCATATGTGAATGTTATTAAAGGTTAAGTTGTTTAACACTATTAAGTATTAAAAACATGATTTATTATAGCATTTATTTTATTTTATATGATTAAGATAAAGAAATTCAAAAACTAATCATTTGAAAAAAAAAAATTTTTTAATGTATCTCTAAATATCGATACCGTAATTTATTACATTAATAAAAGTTTTATAATGATTAATTAGAAAACTATTAATTGGATAGTAATTACAACTTCTAATTATTTTATTGGTTGCTAACAAAATGTTTGAAATTTTTTGGTTACATTTCATTAATTATTCAATGGTTTTTATGTGATGTATATTTGGATTCATGGATTTGTGATTGAATTGTGCACCTAATTATTGAGATTAATTCATTAATTTTAGGATTTTCAAATTTTTGAGAGAGAGTATCAAATTTTAACTTTAAAATTTTCAAAATTAATTGAATTTTCTATTTTAGTAAATATTTAGATGAGTATGAATTATATTTTAAAATTTTCATGAGAATTAATGATAGTGATTTTATTTCAACTTTATTTTAAGACATTGAGTTTTGAAGACTTTTTAGTAAATCTAATCCGAATGTATGATTTTACTGTTATTATTTCCATTTTTTAATGAGAAATCTAAAAAAAATTATGGAATTAATTGAGAATGAGATAAGTCATCAGGCAAAAACTATAATATAACGTGATCCGTATGTACATGAAGTATAGAAACACTTAAGAATCCACTCATAAAAAGGAATAAGAAGTATGAAGGTGAAACTCTAAAAAAAAACCTCTAAATTATGACTACACTCTTAAAAAAAAAAAAATAAAAAAATAAAAAACAAAACCCTATAACATAAAAGAGTTAAAATATATAATAGAAACAAACTTATTAATCATCACTTAAAAAAAATTTCTCTAAGGACCATTGTCCCTTCAACCCTTACAAGCTGACTAGGTAGATTGATCCTCAACATCTCGAGTAAAACGTAATAAAATTGATTAAGTTTTACAATCCAATAAAATGACCATAGGAAAGCTTAATTATATATAGTTTGTAAACATTGACTATAGGCCAATAACAAGTTGTATGGAATTACTAATCTGAAGGTTGTGCTAGGGTTATGGGCAAGTCCTTGACTACCAAGAGTACGAATGAACTCAAGCTCCTTCACCCGTACTCCAAGTAGTTTTTAATGAGCATATGGTTTGTCCTGCAAAACAGATATAAATAACATAAAGCACGAAAAGAAATAGAGTAGATCAACTTCAATTGGATGTGGGTACCTAAAATTTTTGTTTTGGCCATTTCTATGGCAAACCCATCATATACTTTTGGAGGAATGTTACTAAGTCATGCCCCAAAGGTAACTCAGTTGGACCTGTGGAGCAAAGTTAGCATGCTTAGGTGGAACCCACATGCAGAAAGAGGTTATGGCACATGAGAGGCTCAGTTATATACATGTAGGTGAAGCGTCCCACTCTATGGCCATATAAATAAACAATAAGGGACCATGTATGCAGATATCCTCACCGGCTTCACCTTCAAACATAACAGAATTCTAGTGAAGTGAACGCGAAGTAACGAAGCTCCACCCCAATTATTTTTCTTTTTTCTTATATATATATATATATATAAGTACATAACATCGCCCGCTCCAAATCACTCCTACTTGTAACCACCCCTCTTTATCCCTTCTCTGAAATTTAAAACTAAGGACAACCTTCTTCTTGGTTTTGCCATCTTATTCCCAGAATTTCTCCCCTTCTCTTTTCTTGGAAAGTGCGTAAGTAGGTAGAGCATGGAGGGCGAAGATGGAGTGGTGATGATCAGAAGGGCGGAGATCGACACAAGGGCGCCATTCCGATCGGTGAAGGAGGCCGTAGTATTGTTCGGGGAGAGAGTTCTAGCTGGGGAGGTTTATGCCTCTAATAAAATCAAAGAGGTGATCACCTTTTATTCCCTAATTCATTCTCTGCTTATTTCATATACGATAGCTTTGACTACACATTGGCCATTCTGGGATTAATTGCTACATTCCACTCATTCATTTGTTATCACATGAAAGTTTGTTCTCATTTTCAAGAAAAATCGTCAACTAGTGTTGACACTTTCAAGATTAAAATCATTCGCTATCAAATTTGTTAATTCTTCTGAGTAATTAGTTATGGGTGCATAAGGTCCAAAAGAATACCGTGAAAAATAATGTTTGCTTCAGAGAGAGTGCAAGTTTCCTTACGGTATGTGGGTCGACCCTGAAAATGCTGCTACAGTGGCTGTCTGTGGTGGTCATGTGTCTGACGGAGTAAAGGTGTACAAACAAATAAACAAATAGTATTTAGTACGCTAGTACAAACAATTATTTAACTCAACTTTATTTGGGAAAATGGGAATCAATCTCTTTGGCTTTCGGTGAAGAGATGCCAAACCCTGTGACATTGGGAGGGGTCACAAGCAACCATCCATTGTTCATACCCCACGTATAATAAACAAACACATAATTAATCCATCCGTGACAGTCCATGTTCTAGCTTATTTTGATAGACGGATATCATAATCCAAGTTTTATTGCATGGTGTTTGATGCCTAAGAAATGATTTGTTTGTTTGATTAATGTGCAGATGCATGAGGGACATAGCGAAAATGGGTGTGGCCATGGCCAGTCCAAGCTTGGAACAGTGGTAGCGCAGCTAGAAGAGACAAAGTATAGCCTTGAAAAAGCAAAAGAAGAAGGCATGCTGATGGCGAATTGCCTCTCTTCTCTCAAGGAAGAGCTTGAACGGACAAAGCTAGAGCTGGAACAATTGAAGGAGCGAGAGTCCGAGAAACGGCTAATGATGGAATCAGGAATTGAGGATGTCAATTTGTTGAAGATTCAGCAAAGGTGGTTGAGGTGAAAACAGAAAACAGGACTAAAGAAGAAGAAACAAGTACTGAATTTCAAAAGAAGAGATACGTAACCTTCGCAAATCCACCATCAGTACCTCAATTCGTTGTACCACAAGGCAGGGAAGTACTAGAGAGACACCCTTCTCTTAAAAAGAAGAAAAAAAAGCCGCTCATCCCTCTCATAGGAGGCCTTTTCTCGAAGAGAAGAGGAAGCCCTCAAGTTGGCTCACCAGCCACTCCATAAGTATTACCTCATTCATCCCAATAATCACCACCCAACCGTTTTACCTTTTTTTTTCCCCAAAATTTCCCTTTGAACTTGTTACTACTCTAGCCATAGTTGGCCAATGTTGTTTCCATTGAAGAGGCATCTAATGAAATATGATAGAAACCATAATGAAAAATAAAAAATTTTCCATTTCAATGTAGATGGACTTGCTGCTAACTAAGTGAGGATTGGTCTCTTGCTTGCTTCTGATGAAATCATGGTTTCTTGAAAAACAAGTAGTCTTGTTAAAGACATGCTTGTGCACATGTTCCTCACGAGATATGATACCTTGGTGTAGGGGAAAGCATATACTGCAACAGCCAGAGAAACCTACGGCCCATGGGTTCCACTTTGGGCCAGCTTCCAGAAGGAGCTATTGACCCAATAGGCCCAAGCTAGAAAATAGGCAAAACCGCAAAAGCACTCCTCCTCATGTGAAGATAATTATTTTCCATTTTTACTCCTCAATGGCTGTAAGCATAAAACATGTATTTGTACTGCATGTGAACAGAGCCCACAAACTTAGAGAGGAAGAAGCTAACAAATCAAACACCTAAAACCCCCAAATGTATACATAAAAAGCTTGGAACCAAAAGCAAAACAAGTAAACTGAATCACAACACCCATGAAACCGTACTTGTTAAAAGAGCAATATGATGATTATGATGATGATGATGATGATGATGATGATCAATTGATCATCGATCAGACCACAACATCAGATTTGCGGCCATCCAAAATGCCCTCCTTATTGAAGAACTCAATGCAGTCAGCAATGGCCTCGGTGTAATGGGAGTTGGATGAGTAGTAAGAGCTGCATGAAGTCTTTGGAGGGTCGGGTTTATCGTAGGCCTTCTGTCGCGAAAGGGCTGATGACGTTGTTGCTGATGAGGCAGCACGAGAGGGAAAGGAGAAAAAGAAGCGCATGAGAATCTTGCGGAAGCGGTGGAAGAGCTTCATGGCAGAGAAGTTAAGGCTAGAAGGGTTGGGATTAGGTTGAGGGAGTTCAAGGGCTTCAGCTCTTACTTGTATGACAAAGCTCTCTCTTTGAGGCCTGTACATTCTCTCCACCACCACCACCACCACCGGGAAGTGTAATGCTATCATGTGTGTCGTTTGGTAATGAGGATATAAAAAGTGTGAGCTAGGTTTTCCAAGCTTGGGGTTTATTCTATTTGGGGTGACTCAAAGAGCATATTCATTAAGAGAAAATTAAAAAGGGTGCTGCCTAGGCTAACCCCCATGTGACCAAATCATTTATATGGGCTTTCCTTGTCCTCACCAGACACCAAGCTCTTTGTTTATTAGACTGACTTTGATTATCTTCTACTAAAAGCAGTGTTAGAAAGCTTCAACCACTGGCCTGCTTTCAACTCTGCCCAAATCCACTGGACCCATTCGCCCATGACTTGATTGAGTCAAATATTCAAATGCCTTTTTCAAGCCAAGTGCATGAATGTTTTTTTTTTTTTTCATTTTTCGAAAGAGGTCTTATCATTTATGTGGCATTGTGAGATTATGGTGAAGAAAATTGGAAAGGCAATTGAGAAAATGAATCATCTTTTTCATCAAATGGCTCGCATTAGTTGGGGGTTCATAGGTTGATAATCCAAGCCATAATTGACTTCCCAAGTTTAAAAGCAAGGAGAGAATGATGACTGACCTCCTTTGTCCCATAATGGACCTTTAATGGATCTCTTGCCAATGACCACTTGAACATCCTGTGGGGTCTCTCTGATGTGTCTGACCACAAAAATTATATTCCCATACCCCCTTTTTATTTTAAATCTTTCCAAATTGTCTGATAATCAAACAGCTTTTGTTCAGTTTCTTAATACCAGGAATCTAGCATGTAGATGTAATAAGTTATTGGCATGAATCAAATGTACATGTAGAAAAGAGGAGATCAATATTCTCATGTGGCAGAATTCTATTGGACGCCAGATGTGTGCCATCAGTTGAGGTGGTTCAGGGGAAGGGAGCCCTGAATTGAAAAGAAATTAACAGGAGAAGATGAAAATGAGAAGACTTAGATTAAGGGGTTGAGATAATGATTTTAGGAAGACATGTTATAATCATGCTTTGTACTTTTGTTTTCCCAAAACTAAAGAAGTGGTGCAATGATGTGGCTTCCACCGGCCTCATCAATTTTTCATCAGACAACGTCAAGTCTCATGACAGCTTCTTCTATAACACCTGCGCTGTCCAATTGGTCCGATGATGATGATAATCATACTACATAAGTTGTAAGTTTGTAACCCAAATTGAAAAAAGAAGCCATCAACACTTAGGATGCCACAAATAACCTCGATGCGCTAGTGCATTGCCCAGAAACCCCACTCACAAACCCAAACTGGATTCATAAATTAACTTCGGATTTATTAAAGAAACGTCCCATTATTGTGTTTTCAGAAACTACATTTTCAACGGCTCAATCACAGAAACACTAGCCAAACTACAAAAATGGCTCATTATGCAGAAAAAAAGGAGTCAAAGAGAATAATATAAAGGTTAAAACTCTTTTTGGAAGCGGATGAAGCGAGCCCATTGGGCTGATCAACACAATAAACAGACTACATCTATCCGAGATTCTTTACTGCTTGTTTACTTCTTGGCCGGGACTTGTTGAGTTATTGGTGATGGATTATTTTTTGGTACAGATTTCTCCAAGATATTCAGCTCCTTCATCCGTTGGATCTCTTTGCCTGCAATAGAGGATAACCAATGAGCTCATTCTATCAGATTGGCCCCTAACTTCCATACTGCTGTCTATCACCAGCATTGGTTAATGCATAAACAGAACTTCCCCAACTGGGTAAGAAGGAAGATTAATGATTCAGAAAAAATAATGGTACAATAGGCTATCTTAAGAGCTAGATAAATGGATTCAGGAGGGGGCAGAAAAGTCATTAGTAGAAGGGTACTGAAGAGAAGTAGCTTTGGCAAGCTTGCAAGCACGGTTATTTTATAGAATATTTATGAAAGAAATACTGCCATTTCAAGACGAAAGGAATACAATTCATTTTGAGCGGTAATGCTTTGATTGTTTTGACCTCTCTGTGCCATGTTCCATCCTGGGGCCACATAACCCAGTGAGGAAATATAAGAAAACTTACATTTTTCTTATGTGAATTGAATCATCAAGAGGGCTGTTTTTAAGGAGATATCGCCATAATAATCTATACAGAAATGAGGCCATCATTTATAAAAATCCTAAAAAATCCTTATTTTAATAACACAGAGAAAAACAAGTGGTTTGGAAACAAAGAAATAGATATCTGTTACAGAAGTTTCTCCAATACACGAGCCTTTCTTGCTCTTTAATTGCAGCAAATTTGGTTTTATGGATTTCTTTACATACAAGCCTAATGCTAAACATTATATCTTGGACAGCCTTGAGATCCATTTCATGTGCTTGTCTAAACTCATGATAGAACAACCATGCATTCATTGGACCCAGATAAATATTAATCACACAACAAAGAAAAAGAACAAAAAAAAAAAAGAAAAAAAAAAAGGTAAAATATCTAGGTCGAATATTTAGATCAGGCAAGCAGTTTTACAAGTAGCATTGTGCAAGTGCACCAACATGTTTACTCCATCAATTAAAAGTAAATGCCAATCAGATGTCAGTATGCCCAGATCTTAAACCTGTGGGATTGCCTAATAAAGCAATTTTTTGGCTTGTAAATTTCACCATGTCTACTGACTCTACTCTATCAATAAAAAATGAATACCAATTATGTATTGCTATACCCAGATGTTAATCCTGTGGTATGCCAAATGATTGCCCAATGAAGCAGTTTTTTGGCTCGCTCTTTTCGTAAGGATAAAAGCCTGAGTCCTGTCCATGTTATACAAGCAGCATATAGAGCATCTTAACTTGGTAAAGCTATAGTTCTGTAATGACAAATTATGTTTAAGATTTCATTTCTACTAAATTACTGAGAGCATTTGGAAATCTCCCCTGTTAGAAGAATACTAAACCTAAAAGTTATTCTATATGTGATCAAAGAATAAGGCAAGAAATGCAGGTCCCAAAATACTATTACCTTCTTCAACTGTAAGCTGGATTGCTCTTTTCTCTAACTCAATGGCATGTCTGCTAAGCTCACTTGGGGAAAAGCTTCGCAGCACTAACAAAACACATAAAACAAAGAGCAGGTTCAGTACTGTAAAAATGAAAGACAGCAGCACATAAAAGAATTTCATAAGGGGCTCTATTGGAATCCGATGACTTACTTTGGATGTAGTCATTCTGGTCAAATTCATCACAGTGTTTCAAGACTTTTTGCAGGTGAAGAAACCGTTCTTTCCTCTGCTGATCATCAGTTTCCTTTGAATGAACTGAATGAGGAAACTCAGAAGTAACCTTTAGGTAATTGGATTCGACATCTAGCAACTCATTACTAGGCTTCCCCATAGAAAGGGGAACTGATGGCTCACCAAATGCAAAGGTCACTAGAGAGGCCAAAGGAATTGGTGCAAAAGCTGGAGCACAATATACATTACGATCCTTCATCTGGGTTTGTTGTTGGGGTATTTGCTGCATATTCTGGCAAAACTGTGTAGAATGAAGATTATCAGCATTTTTGTTGGGCTGGTCCAGAATTCTTCTCTTTCCTAGTTCTGACTCAAATCTTCTACGCGCATACACAAGATGGTCATTTGCACCATTACTGCCGAAGAACTGATGGCAAGGGGGACTCTGAGGGCAGTCAGGTGTAAGCCTTTTCGTTCCAGATATCTTAATAGCATCTGCAATGGAACCTCCCTCCGATTCAGTATGGCTGTGTAACAAACTCCTGTTATCATTCTGTACATCTCTCAATGGTATCTTTTTTATTGCTACAGGTGGCTGTTTATGGTAAGTAGGCAAGCCACTCCCATTGTCCCCCAGCCTGTTGCTATTAAGTTTAGAGTTGATCATTCTTGGAACCAGCAGAACTAATTCAACTCAGAGATAATGCCAAAGGACTAGCCTGGAGATATTAAATACAAGATGAAAGACAAAATCAACAAAACCACCCTCATAATCAAGCAATTTTTTTTAAAGCAATTCACTTAGAATACATTAATGGTCCATATGGGACAAAGATTCACAATCAGATGCCTGCCAATTTTCTTGATGCTAATCACCGACACCCATATAACCATTTTTTTAATGCTAAACGCATAAAACTAATACATGATCCATAGATAAAGAGTAATCTCTTCCTTATGCAAGGGTGAATATTAAAGGCAAGCTCCATTCCAAGAAATAAAGAAACTTGTCAATTAAATAATGAAACCTACCATATAAACAATAAAGAACATTAACTACTGCTTGAGCTAGGCTCATGCCCATAAACTAAAACAGATACCTAAAAAAAATATGCTGTTGCTCACTAATGCTTTATCGGTTATACTATTAAGAAAGTCTCATTCATGTGCATAATATCAACTCTAGGCATCCTGACAGCCCCTTGCCAATTCCCCACAAACTCAAGCTATGTCAGTAAACTAAAAGGGAATACTTAAATGAGATGTGCAGATGCTCGCTAAGGGTCCATTACTAGTTCTGAAGCTATGCTGGTAAACTAAAAAAGCAATATACCTAAACAAGACATGCTAATGTTCAGTAAGGGCGAGTCCTCAACCAAAATGATCAAAGCAAATGAAGTGATGCCATTTCTTGAACTCTTAACGAAGGTCCCGGTATCCTATTACATGCGCAAGAACAAGGACTCATTTCAAATAATAAGCAATACAAAACACAGCTTATTAATGCATTCCAAAAATTATCAGACACGTTTACATACCAAAGAAGGAAGATTCCTAAACAAAATTAATACAAATATCTGAAGGGCTCAATAATAAGAATCTGTCATTAATTTAGGTTCACATGTCAATCAAATTTATCAAATTGGAGAGTACCCAAAGCAGGTCATTTTCATAGCATTTAGATAAGCTAAATGAGAAATGCCCATAAAAATCCGAACTTTAATAACACTCAACCATAGCTCAAAGGGATCGAATCCCAGCGACTCCTACATACCCATATAAAAAATGATCCAAGTTTACCAATATAAGCCATTCACAAGCTAGAAGTGGAAAAGTAAAACCCCCATCAATTCACCTGAAACCGGTTACTTTCCCGTTTGGCCGCCGAGAAATTCAAGGAAAAGAGAAGAAATTGGAAACTTACTTTTGCCGTTGTTTGAGCTTCAGTTCACGAGAAAATGGGGCAATGAACTCTGCTAACACATGGTTGCTCGGTAAAATCGAACTGTTCGATTTACTGAAAAAAAAAATTAAAAATCATAATAAATAAAACAGCAGAAACTGTAAAACTTCAAGTTCTTTTTCCTTCTTTCCCCTCTCTCCTCAGTTTTCTCGGCACCAAACGGAAAAATCAAGCACAACAGAACCAAACACAGCAGAATCACAGCTCATACAGATAGAGAGAGAAAATCACCGTTCCACAGTGTAAATTTGGAGAGCATGAAGAGAGAGAAAGAAGAGGTTTTCAAAAGGGGAAGGCTTTGGCTCCAACACCACATCCCACGCCTTTTTTGCACTTGCACATAGCGGAGTCACTACCTACGATACGGCAAGTCTGCAAGTCCAGCACTCCACACTGATTTCGCCACATCAGCATTGCAATGGGCTACCTTTTCCAAGTGGCAAGATCTTATGTTACACCAAAGACTGCTTTCGAACTGACCAGTGGCCCACATGATGAAGAAAAGTCTCTCGATTCAGAAGAGAAAATGGGTCAACTACGTAAATTTTTGACGGTCCACTCAATCGATGCTGGTCCAGACTCCAATGATCCAAAAAAACATACTGGCGCGGACTACATTAGTGAGTGGGGTCTGCTTTGAATTATTCATTCCTTCTCAATCATTCAACCCATTGTTTGGTTACTAGAAAAATTAAAGGAAAATGTTGGAAAAACAAAGAGAAAATTAAATTTAATAGATATTTTCATATGTTTTTTCGCAATTATTTTTCTTGGATTTGTTGTGGGTTCAAACCAAAGGCCTCCATTGATCAATTGCATTTTAAATTTTTAGAAATATTACACATGTTTGATTGATGTCCTAACACTAAAAAGGTGTCTTCCTTCTTTTTCTTTGAACTGTTATAAACTATCAAAAGCATTCCCATCTGCAACTTGGCACGTTCCCCTAATTTGAAGGGATAAAGGGGAGATGGATCCAACTAACTTTGCCTACACATCGACTTAGTGGCACACTAGGATTTGCCAATTTCATCCACTGTTGTACCTACAATCCTCATGCGAGGATTACTTCTACCCATGGCATCTATAAGAGAGAGAATTCCAGTTTTCCTATCGTGCGGCCATTTAATGCTTTGTGGCCATAGTGGCTATCATGAGTGGTTGCGTCCGTCTAAGAAGGGGTTTGTTTTTCGAATTTTAAAATGGAGTCACCCTCTCTCTCTTGCATGAATGACTAGTATCCGACTATAATATAAAAATGTAATTTTCTTTTTTTTATTTTCCAAAAACAAGTATGATCAATAAGATGATGCCTAATATATATATATATATATATATATATATATGCCATATACCTTACCGATTTCTATATGAATATCTTTAGATTGAAGTTATATAATGTATAAAGTGAGTTGTAATAATTAAGAAGCATGATATACATATTGAATCAAAATCTTTTAAGTTTGAATTTTTATAAAAATTGGTTGTTTAATATGATTTTAAAATTTAATTTGACAAAAGATTGTAAGTTCAAGTCATTTCTTCGCAATTTACATTTTTTTTTTTACCTCTTGCATCATATTATTTTGCTTTGGCCATGGTGACCATCGGAATTAGAGACACACTAAAGATTATATTTAGGTGCATCATTTTAAGTGTCAGAATTTTGATACGGAAAATTATTTTAAAATTACCATTCATTATTCATATTTCAAAATCGATCTTAGAATTCTTTTCCACTTCACTCATTAAACATGCCCTACACTTTTTCAACATTCAACCCTCTCAAATTCACCCTAATATAATTATGTTATTGATTATTCTTGTACATTCTTAAGAAGATAGAGAAAGAGTGCTTACATTCTTTCTTCAATTGATCCACGATATAACAAAGGATGAGAGAATGAGTGTGTATAGGAGGATGAGAATTTGATGTCCATGCTTTCAAGAAGTTGTGGGGATATCTATTATGGGTTTGACCAAGTGGACAAGTGTGAAGTCTGACTTGATTGCAAATGCCTAAAACTTTAGTCAAAGTAGTAATTCCATTAACTTTGCATATGTGGAACATCGTGGAAGATTTTGTTTCACCTTGAATAAAATACAAAATCAGGGTTGGTCAAAATAAACTAATGGGACAAGGATAAGGAGTAACAAATCAAATTCAAAATCAAGAATAGAGAAAATTTTAAAAACTGGAATCAAGTCGGGAATCTTATTCCTTTCCTCGATTTTATTATATTATACATAATTTTATATTTATCAAATTTTAAAATAATATATTACATATAATATAATATTTAAAGCATAACAATATATTATATTAATGTAAAAATATATTATATATCAACAATTTGTCACAAGCAAAGTCACTACCAATACATCATTACGTGGTTGTAGCTTCTTCTTGAACGATATAAAATATCAAATAATCTTCACATAATTGTGGACTTACCTCAATTGTAAGACTACACGAGACTTGATACATATGAACAATATTTCATAGGGTCCCTCTCAAAAGTGTCTCGTTAAGGTTAGGGTAGCCACTCAAAATCCAACAACTTTGATGATTCTTTGAAGATTAAAAGAGTATGATTCCGTCAACTTTGTTAAAATTGTATTCAAAACCCTAACTATTGTCTTTTCTTCCTCAAAGAATTAGAGTTTCGTCCCACCCTTTGTCACTTTCCATTTACCCTTGACATAGCTCCATTAGTCATTCTTCCACCAAAGTTAGCAGAGGCAACCACTTTTGAAAGAGGGGTCGCCAAGTCCTTTAAATTGGCGTACTTCTAGGCTCTCTAGCAAATGTTTCTTCAATACTAGACAACTTCTTCTAATGCAGCAAGCATAATGAATCTAAGCTTGTGGGTGGCCCCCACATAAAGTGATCATGATTGTAAATCATCATAACCTTTTACATGAACCAAAGCTATGCTAAACCATTTAACATATTCTCGATATATATACCTTCTTCTTCTATCACGTGAACATTGAAGAAAGAATTCCAATCTCTTCTTTCTAGAAATGGGATCTATACCATGGCAATGGAGGTAGTGCATAATTTTGAGAAGGAAGAAATGGATCCTCCAAGGAGATTGTGGAACGACACTGTTGTTGTACGGTCCAAATGAATGGTTTCATCTAGCTTCCAAAAACCAGATGAATGGCACAACCAATGGTTCCATCTAGCTTGCCCAAGATGCAAACAAGTGCAGTGTCTACATAAAAGGCTATCCGGATGGTTTGTTCGGGCACGCCCCTTTGATGCTAAAGTCAATAAGTGGCTTAAGTAAGGGAATTTGTCAGAAAGAAAGTGCATCACATTTATGGAGTCTGCATGGTTATTTATACTTATTACAACGTAACGCCTTTCCAAGTGTCTTAATAGCACCTTAATTAATTGTGCTTGATTGCTCGATATTATGGCATTGACTATCGATGCATAACGACCGTTTTGTCTTGATGAGCTTATGAGAATGAAATGTTTTCCAGTAATAGTTATATTTAATATGGAGTGTGTCTCGCAGGCAATTTATGCATTAATGAGTGAGTAAATGCGTTAAGGACAGTCGTATGTCAGTCTTGTTGTATTCGTGTAAGATTTATTCGTCTGACCTACTTTAAGACAGATCAGTCACTTGGCCTTAAAGTCATTGAGTCATACAACTGAAAATGGTCTCCCAGACAGTTTACCTACCTAAATAATCGTGGGAGAGCAGAGGACTACTAGACAACCTTGCAGAGAGGGTCTCACACACACATGTTGATAAGGGACGATTAGGAATTGTTTTATTTATTTGGCCATGTTGATAGCCTTACCATGGTTAGGAATTCTCAACCTGACATTGGGTTGGGTTTGGCTCTAATTGAACATATTAATAAGCTGATTGGGCGTGGTTCGCTGCTACTCCCATAAGTAATAAAAATTGATTACCAAATATGATTTTTAAAATTTGTTATGTAAAGCCAAACATATTTTAAGTTAATTCAATAACCTTTATTATTTGTATGTGAGAACAACTTGACAATGTACATGGATGGGTGATTTGTATAAAAAATAAATAAATAAATTGTATATTAATTGAATAATCATTTTAAATTTAAAAAATGGAGAATAATGTTATAAACTCAATACTAAAAATAGAGATATAAAAGGAATAGTAAAATCAAATGTGGACTAAGTAGATAGGATAAATACAAATATAATTACATCAACTTAAGATTCGGTATTTACCAAAAATTTTATTTGCTACAAGTATATAATAAATTTTAAGTTATTTACATAGACTATGAAATCAAAGTATAAAAAAAAAAAAAAAATAGAATTAAAATATAAAGCAATTAAATCCAACTTGGTATAAAATAATTAAACTTCAATGTACACATATGATGTCATTTAATTGATCTGATTTTTCGTAAGAATATATAAAAAAAAGGCATGATTTTATCATTTTCAAAAATTCAAATTCATTGTCCTTCTTTTATAATATCTCAAATTACTTTTATTTTTTTATTATTATTTGGTTTAACAAAGTTTCTTCTAACTAATAATATTATAAAATAAAATAAGGAAAGATAGCATGGCCCTAGAAGAATTTTTAAATTCTTCAATAGTCAATTTCAAGAAAATATTTTTGATGATTAATATGAACGGTATGTCACAACCTACTCAAATGACATTTTCTTTAGCTTGCATAGGAGAGCATGAAGCTTATGAACCTTCTTGAAAATAATTTACATTGGCTACTAGTAGAAAAGTATGAAAGATTGTAAGCAAGGCTAGAAACACTTACACATCCCTACACAAGAGATGGAAAACAAAGTAAAAAAGTAAAATGTTTTAAAAAGTCTCATAATCATCTTGTACATACATGTATATAGGATTTATATAGGAGTTTTAGAGAACTTAAAAAATGTAGGAACTTTTATGGTTCCAAAGAGTTCTTTGAGTACCTATAAATAGAAGGTGACCTCATTTGGCCAAGATACTAAGATAGTGTTTGTTTTTTTGGGTTTTCACTTAAAGTAATTTAGTTTTAGAATTTTGGTTGTTTGTTTTTCTACTTTTTCATGACTTATTATAAACTTTTTACTAAATAAAAAAAGTCAAAATATATAACTTTTTTTAAATAGAAAAAATAACATATTAGTTTTTATTATTTTTTAATACTTAATAAAAGTAAAATATTACAAAAACAAACAACCTAATATTTAACACTATTAAGCATTAAGGTTCTATTTAGAATTAAGTAAAAAAAATAAACACTACCAAAACAAATTGAAATTTTCCTGGCATTATAAAGTATTTTTATACAATACAATGCTTCCTTCTTACTTAAATGTTGTATTCGTTAAGCATCATAATTATTAAATCGCAAAACTAACTTAACAAGATTAAATAACTTGAATTGTCCACGTATCGTCGTGAGTTTAGAAAATGTGTAAGTTCAAAACATGTAGCTTCTAATAATTTATTTAATTATTTTTTATAAATTTTAAATATATTGAATTGATAGATAACATATAAGCTTGTTATTTATAGCATTATTATTCTTAAAATAATGACAAAATAATTTAAGAGGATAAAGGAAAAAATAAGGAAAAAAGAAAAAAGAAGAAAAGAAGGGTGAACGACGGAGAGGCAGGGGAATCGCATCGAACAAACGGTGTGGAAGTAGGTTTGAAAAAAACGAACTTTCAAAATCGATAATCACCATAAGTCCTACGTTTGAAAACCCGCGAAAGGCTCCACACCCCATCAAGAAACAGGCGCCACCTGAATCCCATGGAAATTAGGGCCAGGGTTTCTTTGTCTTCACGTTTCTTCTCACTCGTCCCCCTGGCAAATCTCCATTCCCTTTTGGAAGAAGGCCTAATTTTCTTGCATGGCCAGATTCTCATTACTCTAAAATCCTTACTATTACAGGGGTGTGTTCGGTTTGCAAATGGTGATGGATGGCGAGGTCGAAGAAGGCGGAGGCGGACGAGGACAAGTGGTGGAGACTGGGGAGGAGGAGACTGCTCCCAATGCGTCCAACACTCAAGGGTGCACCTGTGAGGTTCAGGAACTGATGGCCATGATCGGGTCCATTGTAGCCATTGGAGATTATAGGAGGACGCAGAAGAAGGAGTGCCAAAACCTAGTAAGGCGGTTGAAGGTATTGTTGCCACTTTTAGAAGATGTAAAGGACCTCGATGGCCAAGTTCCCGAGAAGTCTTTAAATCTATTCTGGAATTTAAAGAAGGCGCTTCTTCGTGTCAAGAAACTCTTGATAACTTGCAGTGAGGGAAGCAAGATTTATCTGGTAAGGGATTTTTTTTTTTTTCCTTTTTTAATATGTTAGTGCTCTGATTGGTTCCCGACAAATCATAGCAAAATGAAATAAACGGACGCATGGTTTATTTGAAATGTTATTAGGGGTTGAGATTTTATTGCTTATTTTTCTGCGTATTCCTGACTCAGGCACTTGAGAATGAAGCAGTCATGGCTAGATTTCATCGTGCCAATGAAAAATTAAGTCAAGCTTTGGCAGATTTGCCTTATGAAGAGCTTGGAGTCGCAGAGGAAGTGAAAGAAGAGGTGTGCACTCTTCTCCTTTCCCTTCTTTTAAATATATTTTTTCCTTTTCCTTCCTCTTGGTGCCTCTTCTCTTGAGATTATCCCGTGCACAGACATGATTTTTAATCTGGCGCTGCTTTTATTAGCATAACACTGAAATATTAACTTACATTTTTGTAGTTTTGCACCATATTATGATGTGGAAATCTCATGTTTAGAGGGAAAAAAATGACTTGGAACAGTTGGAATGGAAGTTCAAAAGCGAGTGAGTTTATAAAAAAAAAATTATAAAAAATTGCTTGAGAGGCTCGAATGGGCCGTGGTTTTGCATCTGGGCAAAGAACGGGTTTAAGCCAAAAGTTTTCACTAAACATGCAATGGTTTGAAAATTGGTAGTATGGTGTTTCAACTTTCTGCAATAAGTTCTTTTCACTCAGATTGTGAGTTGAGTTTATTCATTCATTCAGCTTGATTTAGTGCGCATGCACCTCAAACGATGCAAGAGGCGAACAGACACTCAGGATATTGAACTTGCAATGGATATGATGGTGGTATTCTCAAAAGACGATGAACGGAATGCAGATAGTGCAATAATAGTGAGGCTAGCAAAGAAGCTGGAACTGCATACAGTTGAGGACTTGAACGCAGAAACAATAGTTGTAAGAAAACTTGTGAGAGAAAGAGGAGGACAAAATGCAGAGAATACCCAGCATGTGATTGAACTTCTGAATAAATTCAGACAAAGTGGAGGGCTTGAAGAGATCAATGTGCTTGATGATCCCATTGTGCCTAAAACTCTTGAGAAATCCCCATCTTTGGCTATCCCTCATGAGTTCCTCTGCCCAATCACATTAGAAATAATGACTGATCCTGTTTTTGTATCAACTGGACAGGTGATCTCACATTTGCCAACTCAAATTAGTTTTAGGAACTACATCTTAGAAGAAGCAAATGTATTTCTTTCAGTCATCATGTATTGCCATGGAAACTAACAGTATGTTTGTCTTTGTTATCCACTGAAGACATATGAAAGAGAAAGCATACAGAAGTGGTTGGACTCCAACCATAAAACCTGTCCAAAGACAATGCAACCTTTGGTTCACTCCTCGCTTGTGCCAAACTATGCCCTCAGAAACCTGATCCTTCAGTGGTGTGAGCAGAATAATTTTCAAATTCCCAAAAAGGATGCTTCTCAAGCACTGAGGGCTCCTCTGAACAGAAAGAGTCTGTCTTGTCTGCGGTTCAAAACCTATCCTCTAATCAATTGGAAGTGCAGAGAAAAGCAGTGAAGAAGATCCGAATGCTCTCGAAAGAGAATCCAGTGAACCGAGTTCTGATTGCCCAGAGTGGAGGAATCCCACCATTAGTGCAACTCCTGTCCTATCCAGATTCCAAGATTCAAGAGCACACTGTAACAGCTCTGTTGAACTTGTCAATTGATGAGGCCAACAAGAAACTCATTGCTATAGAAGGAGCCATTCCAGCTATAATAGATGTCCTGCGGGTTGGAAGCGTTGAGGCTAAAGGGAACTCTGCAGCGGCATTATTCAGTTTGTCGATAGACGATGGTATTAAAGCAACAATCGGGCTCTCTAATGGCATCCCGCCGTTGGTGGATTTGTTGCAGCATGGGACAACCAGAGGCAAAAAGGATGCTGCCACAGCACTCTTTAACCTATCTCTCAACAAGGCAAATAAGACCAGGGCCATTGAGGCTGGTGTTATTCCACCTTTACTCCAGTTAATTAAGAGCCCAAACTCGGGCATGATTGATGAGGCCCTGTCTATCTTGTTCCTCCTTGCATCACATCCGGACGGGCGGCAAGAGATTGGACAGCTCTCAGTCATTGAAACTCTTGTTGAGTTTATCAGAGATGGAACCACCAAGAACAAAGAATGCGCCACCTCGGTTCTTCTTGAGCTGGGGTCTAGCAATTCCTCTTTCATTTTGGCTGCACTTCAGTATGGTGTGTTAGAGCATTTGATTGAGATTACGAAGAGCGGAAACGGCAGAGCACAAAGGAAAGCTAACTCG
Organism: Vitis rotundifolia; assembly: GCA_030254885.1. Taxonomy (NCBI): domain Eukaryota; kingdom Viridiplantae; phylum Streptophyta; class Magnoliopsida; order Vitales; family Vitaceae; genus Vitis; species Vitis rotundifolia. The sequence continues at coordinate 11,639,837 of CM058168.1, read as the reverse complement.
CTTTTACAGCTCATGAGTAGGTGTGAACAAATTCCTTGAAGTTATAATTTCAGGTTGGTGGTTTCGCTTGCCTTCATCCTGCATTAGAGTCTTACAATGGTGTTCGTCTACTGTACCTTTTCATGAACCCTGTCCAAACACAGCCTTCTTGTTTTTCTTTCTTGTTCTTTCTTTCTTTCTTGTAACTTTGGCTAAACTCTTTTATACTTCATCAAATTGTTGTTTATGCGTGCTGTGAATATACTTACTTTTGGCAAGAAGTTTTTATGACACATTCTCCCCACTCATCTCTTTACAGTTGTTTTCTTGATAGAGAACATGTCTCTGTGATTTAAATCATGCGAGAGGACGGCATAATTAAACCATATCTTAAGGAAGAAAAATATATTTCTTTACTTCACAAAAGTTTTATTCAGATTCTGTTAAAGAGCATTGGATTGAGACAAAGGAATTCACGCCATCTTTGATATTTACTCAAATTACAGATCATAATAAAATCCGTAATAAAAAATGACCTTGATGTCCTTGTGTGGGAGGGAATAGCAACGGTCCACTGGCACTCCTTCGGTCCAACGGTATTTTCAAGGACTCTGCTCACTGCAAAAACTTCCCAAATGTCAGCCCTCTATTCGTCGTTTGTCGGCGATTGTTCAGATTATTGAAGACCCCATCACTCCCACTCACCCCATCGTAAGAATTAAAATTAAAATTAAAATTCCTTTGTTTTCAAATTGTTTTTAACCGTTGGATTCATCATCACCACCGCCAAATCACGGTTAAAGGTGTTGCGGATTGACTTTTGCGGGGTGTCACATTTAAATCAAAGGAGGAGGTGGCGACCACGCGCCATTCAAACGGCAGGAGGTTAAAAAAAAGGTGCCACGTGTTACAACGAAGCTCCTAGGCCTCTCACTGAGGTTATTTTGGACCCACCCATGCTGCGTAAAAAAGAGAATTCAGAAAAACTAATCTTTGATTTGGTAACATGCAGTCACAGAAGTGAATCTCAAAGTCCAATAAGATCACGGTCTACTCTCTGAATAGATGGACTTCTAAGTTACTGGACCAATCCAAAACCAAACTTTTAATTAAAGGGCCTGAGAATACAAAAACAGAAATAGGAGCTCAAAATATAAAGAATATTTGAAAGCATGTGCTGAAGTAACCGTTAGGTCACACAGAGGAATGTGACTTTTCAATATACAGATCCAACGGCTGGAATTCACTAGCCGTTGGTTTTGAAAAAATGCATAGGGCATATCTGCGGACATATATCCGCTGCTGTCGTCCCAATTTCGCTTATTCATTTCTTCTTTTTCGGCATCTTTTCTCTGTGTTACCCCAAAACCCAAAGAAAGGAGCCGAGAGAGGACCAGAGAGAGAGAGAGACAAAGAAAGAGAGAGATTGAGTGAGGGAGAGAGAGAGTGTTGTTTGGTTCAATGGCGTTCTGGGAGTAGTCTCTCTCTTCTTCACGTTTGAAGATTGGAGTTCCGGAGAGAGGAGACGGGGCAAAAGGGGGGTTTTGCCGGAATTTCGATTTCTAGGATTGAGATCTAAAAAGGAACTTTTGGGGATTCTTGATTTTGTGGGTTAGTTCTTTTTGTCTTATGGTGTGGGGTTTAGTTCTTGATGGTTTCTTTTTCATTTTCTGATTCATTTGAAATTTTTTTTTTTCTTTTTGTGTTTTTTATTGAGGGGATTTTTTTTCTTCAGATCGGGTTTTGATTTCTTTGGGGTTTTCTTGTTTAGTTGTGATCAGAAGTTTGTCAAAATGGTCGGATCAGATGAGAATAACCCAGGTGTTGGTGTGATCGGACCCGCAAATAATCAAGGTAAATAGAACCAAATAGGAATCCATTCTCCCCTGTCTTGTGCTTAGAAATCAGTAACTTCGTTTACTGAGATTTGTGCTAATAATCCCAATCTAAGAAATGATTTTTTTTTTCTTTTTTTAATTGTGAATCAAAAGGAGGTTTACGTGCCGGAGTTGGGAAATTCACCACTGGGATCGGGCACAACCGAAGAGCTTTGAGCAGCATTGACCGGAATGTAATCGGAGTTCCTCCTAACCCTTGTGCAGTAAACAAAAGGGCTTTGTCTGAGTAATTTCTTTGACCCTTAATCCCTCACTTTTGTTTGGTTACTGAGCAAATGTAGGAGGAAAAGAAAACAAAAGACTGATGATTTTTTTTTTTTTTTTTCTGTTGTCTTTTTGTTCACAATTGAATCATAATAGATGTTAGTTCGCCTGAGGATAGTTTTCCCTTTCTTACACCCTGCCTAAATAATGATAAAACTTCATACGATTTCAAATTTAAATTTCTTTTCTTTTGACTTTCACTGCAATCAAGTAATTTTTTAACGGCCATTCATTCCTTTTCTTTTCTCATTTTAAATTCAGAAAAGAAGCAGCCTGTGATATGAAACACCCACCAATTCCGATGCATCGACCCATTACTAGGTTGGTAGTTGGCCATTCCTTGTCTCCCGTCTTTCTGATTCGGGCAAAATTCATGTTCTCATCAAGCTTTTTCTGTTTGATTTTTGCCTTTTGTTTAGGAAGTTCGCTGCACAAATGGCTAGCAACAAGCAGCAGCGAGCAGCTATACCTGAGGTACCCTTTATTTCTTCCACTTTATTTGTCCGCATTTGGCTTGATGGAATGAATACTGGATTGATGATAGTCCATTGTTGAACAGGAATCAAGGAAATTGGTCCTACAGTCAGCACCTAGTGAATTAAAGGATTGTGTCTTTGTTGATGCGGAAGACTGCAAGGGAACCAGTGACTTACCTGTGCCAATGTTTGTGCAACACACTGAGGCAATGCTAGAGGAAATTGATAGGATGGAGGAGGAGATCGAGATGGAAGATTTGGTGAAAGTGCCTGTGATGGACATAGATGGCTCCGATAACAAGAATTCACTTGCAGTTGTTGAGTACATTGATGAAATATATGCACACTATAGGAAAACAGAGGTGATACAGAATCTTCTCTTTCGTGCTTTATTTACCTTTAGATTCGTATTTTCTCTGTCCAATGCTTAGGGATCGGTAGGTGGGTAGGTGGGTGGGTTATTGATTGATATTGACAGGATGATGATTTATGGGAAAATCTGGAAACCTCGGCTTCAAAATAACGTATCTTCCTTTTTTTTCCTTGTGCAGAGTTCTAGCTGTGTCTCACCAGATTATATGTCACAGCAATTTGACATTAATGACAGGATGAGAGGCATCCTTATTGATTGGCTGATTGAGGTAAATGAAGTGTTGCATTACATGCCTTGGAATTAATTAGTTAAATAGGCTGTTGCACAAAAGATTTTTTATTTTTTTTATTTTTGTTTCTAACTACCTTGTGTGCCTACAGGTGCACTACAAGTTTGAACTGATGGATGAGACATTATATCTTACTGTCAATCTTATTGATAGATTTCTGGCGCTCCAACCAGTGGTGAGGAAGAAGCTCCAGCTGGTTGGTGTCACAGCCATGCTTCTTGCCTGCAAGTATGAGGAAGTGACTGTTCCAGTTGTGGAGGATCTCATCTTGATCTCAGACAAGGCTTACAGTAGAAAGGAAGTTCTTGACATGGTGGGTTTTTCATTACCTGTGATGGGGTTGAGTGGGTGATGAATAGCACTCTTTCTGTACAATTACAATTTGGGTGTATGATTTTCTGCAGGAGAAATTAATGGTCAATACGTTACAATTTAACATGTCTGTCCCCACGCCATATGTGTTTATGAGAAGGTTTCTGAAAGCTGCTCAATCTGACAAGAAGCTTGAGCTTCTGTCATTCTTCATAATTGAACTATGTCTGGTGGAGTATGAAATGATCAAGTTTTCACCTTCTTTGTTAGCGGCTGCAGCAATCTTCACTGCTCAATGTACTCTTAACGGGTCTAAGCATTGGAGCAGGACTTGTGAATGGTACACTAGATACACAGAAGAGCAGCTCTTGTGAGTAGTTTTGACTTTTTGTGGCCTTTTTGAAAAAAGCCACAATAGATAACAAACAGCTGGGATTTTACTGATGAGTTGTTTTTCTTGGGATGTTTATAGGGAATGCTCAAGGTTAATGGTTTCTTTCCATCAGAAGGCTGGAACGGGGAAACTCACAGGGGTTCACCGAAAATATAGCACATCCAAGTTTGGACATGCTGCAAAATCTGAACCGGCTCACTTTCTTGTAGAGGAGCGACCAAATTTGATGGGGGGGGAGCTCTAAGCTAAGCTAGTGAAGAAAACGACAGGATAATGCTAACTTTATATTCTGCTGTGGTGGGGCGTGGGTGAAATCGAGCAACATAAGTTGCCCCTGGGAGAATTTTAGTTTTCCATTTGTCTATCTGAACATAACACTGATCTAAAATAATTCCAATATCTTCAGTTTTGATGAAAATAATATTGAGGTTTTTGAACTTCATTCATGTTTTCATCTAAATGATATTTGGTCTGGTTACAAATTAAATTTCTGTATGCAGAGAAAAACGTAAGCAATGTTGTAATAAAATCATAGAGCTTATCTTTAAAATAAATTTGATGCCTTTTCAGGTAGGTAGATGCGTTTGAGATGACATTTTCCAAAAATAATACTACTCCCTTTGAAAAAAAAAAAAAAACCCAATTTAGATGTCCATCTGGATTTTTAAAAAAAAAATCAAACTTCTTATTGATGTATGTACAAAAAATATATATATAATGAAAAAATTAAATTCCTTTTGCATATTTAAATTGATGGCCTTATATAAATTTTATATTTAAAATATACTTTTTATATATTATATAAAAAAAATTACAATAAATTCATATGCTTTTTAGAATAGAAAAAGTTTTTGTTTTAAATTTTGTCTTATCAATAAATCTATATTAATTAATTATTATTTGATACATTTATATATATTAGTTCTATTCACATTTTATCCCTCATTACAATATTAGTATTTAAAATAGATTAATTTAAAATAGATTTTATATTTTAATATTATGGCAAGTAGTACTAATATTAGTATTAAATGGAAAATCATATAATAGATGTCAAAAATATTAATGCTAATATTTGTTTAATACATTATTATGAAAAAAATAAATATTTACATTAAAATAACAAATTATAAATGAAATCTTAGTGGTGCAAAAATATAAACCATGCATGTCAAAAAATGAAGAGTTGGTGCAATGTTCTCATTTTCAAATTGTGATTTTATCTTAGGTAATTAATTTATCTATTTCACAGTTTAAGAAAATTTTAACATATCAAGATATTTGTTTTCTTGATAATATCTATAAATATTAGTTGTTAATCTTTTTCTTTTTTTTCTATTCTTAGTATTGTTAAATTACTTTTTAAATTGGATAATGCATGAAATCAAAATTATATCTTAAAAAATAAATATAAAAATCAAATTGCTAAAATATTGATTTCTTCCTCTCATATCCACATTCACCTACGATGAAACACTTAAAGAATTTTATCTATCTCTAGCTAGAAAAAATAGATATTTAAAAGGGTATTAGGAAAACTAATATTTTAAAAAATATAAGAGTAAAATATTTTTAATTACCTTATATTATTGAATATCTTTTTTGTTTGTTTTTCTCTCAATGTTTAAAAAAATACATAATTTGCATTAAAGAAATAAGTTTTATTATTTTAAAATTTAATTTAAAAAATGATAATATCGTAAATGTTACATTCATCTATAATGATAGCTAATATAAAATTCTTTTCTTTTAATTTAAAAAGAAAATTATCCCCTTGGCTTTTCTCCTCCAGGGAATTCTGGTTTTGTGTCCCTTTTTCTTCTTCAGAAACCGGTTCTCGACCGTCCTTTTTCCTCCAGAAAATTATAGTTTCTTGATTAGTAATTATTATATTGTTGGGATTTATAAACTCTCTCACCTCGATGCCTAACTTTAATAGAGAAAATCTTATCAAACAAATTCTATTTAATTAGGCTATAATTACCTACCAACTTCAACAAATAATAGGATATACTTATTTATTAAACAAAAAAAAATTAATTAGGTAGAATTATTTTAATCATGATTAATTAATTTCATGAAAAATAATTAATTACTCTTTATTTGGTATCTAGATTTTTTATTAAATCTAAATATTTATTCTAAATATAGGTTTTTAAGATGTTTAATAAAATTCTTAAAACAGGCCACAAATCAAATATACTTAAATTTTATTTTTTTTATTTTTTTTGAATTATTTTTAGTAAAATCCCGAGGGATTTAAAATTCTCTTTATCTTTTTATAAATCGTATTATCTTCAAAGAAATTATTATCTCAAATGAATACTTATCACCATAACTGTTTGAATTCTTGAACAACTTTTAAATATCTAGATAAAACTTCTAAATATATTTAGACAGATAATAAAAAATTTAGATATCAAATAAAAAATAATTAATTATTTTTTAAAATTGAGAAATAATAACTAATATAATTATACCTAATAAATTTTTTTATTATTTAATAAATAAGCACACATTATTTCTCCCAAAATTTCAAAAAAAGAAAAAGAACAAACTATTAATCATTCCTTAAACAATATTTCCTGACCGTTTAGAAAACTAGTGTTTATTTTTTTGGCTTTTTGCTTGAACTTATTTAGTTTCAGAATTTAAGATATTTGTTTTTCTACTTTTTTCATAACTTATTATAAATTTTTTACTAAATAGAAAAAATCAAAATATGTTACTTTTTCTAAATAAAAAAAAATAACATATTGGTTTTTTTACTTTTTAATGCTTAATAGAAATAAAATACTACAAAAACGAATAACTCAATATTTAACACTGTTAAGCATTAAGATTCTATCTAGAATTAAGTAAAAAAAAAAACACCACCTTATAATAATCCAATTCATATGATATTTTTAACTCTTATCAAATTAAAATAAAATAAATTATATTTGAATTAATAAAAATAAAAAATAAGAATAAAAATAAATATAATAGTGAAACAAGATAAAATAAAATAATAAAATAATAAAAAATAAAAATAAAAATGCATGGGTAAGGGATACGAGGGCCTAAGATTCCCCCTCCATTGGGTTTAGAACCTAAAAGTTTTAAATAAAAGGCCCCAAAGACTAATTTTGGTTTATACTCTTTCATCTAGAATTCTGCAAAAGGAGAAGTGTGCTCTTATAATAACTCATAATTTATTAAATAAATAAAATATTTATAAGATAATATTTGATTTAAAATATACATGAACTCATAATTTATTTATATTAATACTTTTTATGTTTATAATATTCATACTTTGTTGATATTATAAATCTCCATACAAGATATTTTTTAGCTCAATTTAAAATAAAATAAAACCTAAGTAGGAGACATAGTATCCTATTTGAATGATATTTTTTGCCATCAATCAAAGTCTTTTGCAAACTTTGACCTTCTTTTGCTCTTTAACATTTTTGCGAGCCTCGGCCTTCATTTGCTTTTTGATAGCTTTTTCTTCTTCTCATTTTTGGGCAACCTCAACTCTTTGTTGTCGAATTAAGGCTAAACACTCCAAATCCATCATTACTTGTTTTGTTTTCCCATAAACTTCATATATCGTTCATGTTTTTTCTACTTCTCTATTTCTTCTCTTTCACGCCTAGAGAGTTGAGTTGTTTTTTTTTATATCAGTGTCTCTAACTTTCAAGATCTATGGCTTCCCCCAATTAGGATTCTTATCCTCAATTAGACCTTGGATGCCTTTCGCCTTACTTCACAAGGTTCTTCTTCAAAGTGTTCCTCCATTTCAATTTCTTCATATTTGAAAGTACTAGAACCAGCATAGACACTAGTAAGAATCTCCTCCATGGTGGAGAATTGATGCATGCCAATAGGCTTACCCTTACCCTTAAACTTTCCCCTCCCCTTATCTTGTTATAATCTCCAATATTGAAAAAGAGCTAGTTTATATTTTTTTGTCATTTACAAATTTCCTAAAAATTTAAATTTGATTTAATTTCTAACATGTAATTAAAATATTTTTATTTTGAGCGATTGATTTAATTTCTACATTAAAGTAATTGAATATTTTAAAATCTTTATACTTAGAATTTTAATTTCTATATATTTAAGTATTCTCTCATATTTGAATAAGATCCATAAAAGACAATTTTTTTAAAAAAATTTTCAATAATATTATTTTTAATGTAATTCTTCCTATGTTTTCAATCCTATTAAAGGTTCAAATTTATTTTTCTCTTAATACATTTATTTATGTGTTTCAGAAAAATAAGTGGGCCTTATTTAGGCTTTTAGCCCAAGATTATATGGGCCTTAGCCCAAACAATTGTCATTGGGCTTGGAATCTCTGCTTTGCTTCTTGATTCCGTCATGCTCCTGCCGTACAATTCAGTTTTTCGATAACTCTTTATCCGGAATGCTGCAAAATGCTTGTAGAATTGCTTACCAAAGGACAAAAAAAGGCATTCCATGATCATGATTGGTACCTCTAGTGTACTTATCATATGCAATGACGAAAATATTGGATTCCATAAAAATTTTATTATAATCCAATTTTATGAAATATCAATGTTAATATCTAAGATTTTGGATTCAAGGGTGATTGACCAAAGTGATGGGGTTAGATAGTTATGCACTAATGCAAGTAGTCAACTAATCACTTTTGGTGGACATTCATATTATATTAAGTTATCAATTAGTTTAATAACTTAAATTATTAAATAGTGAACCAACAATATTTATAAAACTTATATAAGATTTAATCTTGAAAATATTTTTTCAACCAATCAATCTTATATTGCTTTAAATGACGTAACAGAAAAAAGGAGTAAAATATTAGGTTGTGTTTGATTTGGAAAATATTTTTTTAATTGAGAAAACTAAAAAAGTTGTTTTTAAATAATAAAACAAAAGTCTATTTACTAACTTAAAATGTTCTCAATGTATTTTCTGTGTATCTAAATATTTCTTAAAAATAAATTTTATTTATAATGCTTTATTTTCAAACATTATTCATGGTTGAAAAATAATTAAAATTATATTCTAAAAAACACCCTCTTTTCTAAATAAATTTTCAAAAAACTCTTTTCGAGAAAATGTTAAAACAAATTATTTATAATATACTTTTAAACTAATGTTCCATTCCAAACATACTCAAAAAAAATAAAATAAAAATTACTATTCAAACATTCAATAAAAAGGCCTATTTGCATGATATTCTATCATCAATTAAGGCCATTTGCGAGTTTCAGCCTTCTTTTTCTCCTTGAAAGCTTTTTCTTCTTCTCGCTTCTTAGCAGCATCAACTATTTGTTGCCGAATCAAAGTTAAACGTTCTAAATCTTTCCTTGCTTGTTCTGTTTTCCCTTGCTCATGTAATTTTATACCTCGTTCATGTCTTTTCTGCTTATCTATTTCATTTTTTTCATGTCTGGAAAGTTGAGTTATTTTTTCAATATCAAGGTCTCTAACTTTCAAGATATTTGGCTTCCCCCAATTAGGATTCTCAACCTCAATCAAACCTTGGACACCTTTTCACCTTTCCTCACGAGATTCTTCTTCAGAGTATTCTTCTTCTGCTTCAATTTCTTCTTGCTTGAAAGTACTAGGATGAACAAAGTTACTAGCCACAATCTCTTCATCGGTGGAGAATTGACGCATGCCAGCAGATTTGCCTTTCAACTTTCCTTTTCCCTTTCCCTTGCCCATCAAACCAAATCAACTCTACTATTTTCAATCTTCAAAAATAGCTAATTTTTATTATTATTCGACTCTTCTCGTCTTTTTTTGCCTAACCTTTTATTTAGCCTTTGTAGTATTTGATCTTAACTCCAAAACCCCCAGTTGGAGTAGGATTAAAGTTTGTTTTTCACAAGCTTAGGAGTTTGAGAAAATAAAAATTGAAAACCTAAATGGATTATGACTAGAGTTTGATCCTCACAAACTAAAGATCCATAAATCCAAGGACTCTTGCTATTGTTGGAAAGGAAACTTAATTTCACAAACCTTCTAAAATCTAAATTTGATTTAATTTCTAAAATTAAAATATTTTTTATTTTGAGTGATGAACTTATTATATTTAAGTAGTTGGCTCTTATTAAATTTTTATGGTCATTAGAAGTTTTAATGTTAATATGAATGTGAGCGTTCAATGGGTGAAAGATGATAATTTTTTTTTTCAAAAAAATAATATATATATATATATATATATATATATATATATATATATAGTAATTTTTTGTGTGATTTAATCCCATTATTCCAATTCAAGTTTATTTTGGCAATCTTATTTTTAGTTTGTCCAAAAATTGTGTTTTAGCAATCTAAAGTGATTTTTTTTTATTGAATAAAAAAAGTCAAAATATTTAACCTTTTTTTATTTATCTAAAAATAACCTTTTAATATTAATTAACATAATTAAAGTGAACTTGTTGTCAATAAATTTAGTTTAATTATATTGGTTTATATCAACAATTGCTTTTAACTGAATAAAAAAAATCAAATATTTTTATTTTTTTTATTCAACTAAAAAACAAAGACTACTTAAGTCAACCTTACGAAGGCTTTTAGCACAAGATTATACGGGTTTCAGTGGGCTTGGACTCTTTGCCTTGCTTCTCGATTTCGTCATGCTCCTAACGTACAATTCAATGAACTTTTGCACTCTTTCAGCAAATATCATATTTAAAAACATTATAAATTTTGTTTAAAATTTTAAATACGAAAAATAATTTTCTCAATGAAAATATTATTGTTATCTGCAACATAAAAATTATCAATTCATTTTTTAAGTTTTTTTCCTAAAAACACTCTATATATATTTTAAAAAATTATCTTGTTTTAGGAATAAATTCTAAAAAATATATATTTTTAATCTAATATCTAACAAACACTTTTTTTTTTCATTCCCTTTTATATAAACGTGTTTAATTTATCTTAAAATAAAGTAAAGATTCGAAATTCAAAGCCTTTCTCAAATTTCTTTATAACAGGGAGTTTGACGTGGAGGTCCTCGAGCTTTTTCTATTGGTACATCTGTTTGGGGTTACTCTTCATGTATGTTCTATGATTATGTTTGGTAAATCTCGTGTACACATCAATTGATTTTACTATCCTTTTATAATAATTCATAATTTAACAAATAAATAAGATTAGTGAAAGACAATATTTTTTTTTTAATAAAAAAAATTCACAATATTTTTTTTTATTAATTTTTTTTGCGTTTTCACTCCTATTAAAGCGGGTGAAGTTTATTAGGGCAAAGAAACTTGAACAGTTCAAATTTATTTATCCTCAACCTTATTTAGGCTTTTAGCCCAAGATTATATGGGCTTTAGCCCAAACAAGTTGCCATTGGGCTTGGAAACTTTGCTTTGCAGGCGCTCTGTCACCAAATGCGCAGGGTAGTAAGATGACTCTGTATATTTAAAAACACTATAAAATCTTGTTTAAAAATTTAAATAGCAAAATAATTTTCTCAGTGAAGAAACATTATACTTATTTTCAATATAAAAATCATTAGATCATTTTTTGTGTTTTAATTTTTTTTAGAGTAAAAATAACATAAAAAAGCCTCAAATATATTTTAAAAATCTTTTTGTTTTTTAAACAAATTAAGATAATATTTTTAATCATAATTTTGAAAAACACTTTTTTTTTATTAAAAAATAACATAAAATTGAAATTTCCCAACATTCTTATTTTATCAACACTTTGCTCAAACTTTTTTACAAGGAGTTCAATCCAGAGGATACCACATATGTGGTATTAAGTACCATGTTGCTCCATGCTTCCCATTTTTTGGATGGTATATCAGTTTCGGGTTAGTACTCTTCATCTAAAATGCTGCAAGATGCTTGTAGAGTTGCCTTAATTTGGTATTAATTAAGAACTTATTTAGTAATAATTTTAAGAAATGATTCTAATTTTTCTATCACTTGAAAATTTTTATTTTTTCAGTGTAAAAACACTTCCTTAAATTACTATCAAATAAATTACAAGAGTACATTTGAAAGTTATTTTAAAAAACGTTTCTAATATTTTTATCACTTAAATGATAAAAAATTTTAAATATTAGAAATATTAAAAACACTTTCTAGAATAACTGCTAAATGAACTCTAATTATTTTTAATAAAAGTGTTTTTAAATGAGTAACCTACCTAAGTGTTTTTTTCGTAAAACATTACAAGTAATTTTTCACTTGTAGCATTATAAAAGTAATTTTTTAATATTATAAGTAATTTTTCACATTTTTTAAAATGTTTTTTAAATTTCAGCCAACACCTATTTTTTTCTTCAAAAACACTTGCATGGTCACTTTAATTGTCCCCTCACTCGCAATGGCTCATGGGCATAGGATTGAATTCATCCCAAAGCTTCCTTTGGTGATTGAAGATTTGGCCAAGAGCATCGAGCTGCCAACGACGCCAAGTCTACTTATTAAAATATTATTTAAAAACACTATCTAGTGGATTCTAAAGGTAGTTTAGTTATCTTGATATTGTTTCATATTTTAATTTTAATTTTTTTGTCATCTTTTTTTAAAAAAAAATTGTGGTCATTGTGTTAAAAGGTACTAAAATATAATTAGAATTAAAAAAATGGGGAAGTAATGTGTGGTTTTGCACTTGGAGAAGGAGGAAAGATATGTTTGGTCATCATCATGATTGGGACCTCTTTGTTCACGTCATAATTCATATGCATCCAAGAAAATATCAGTTCATTATTCGATTTCTAGAACATGGATATTATTGAAAATTTATATATATATAAAAAAAAATTAGCTAAAAATTTTAAAATATACAATTTTTATAAATAGTGAAAAATAATATATATTAAATTGAGTTTTAAAAAAAGTTCATATAGATATGAAAAAATAATATTAAATAAGAAAAAATATATGTTAATATTGATGTTAAAGAATGGATATAATTTTGATTTAGAGTGTGTTTGATAGTGATTTTATAAAATGTTTATAATTTTTTTAATACTTAAAAGATAAAATTTTTAAAATATTAAAAATATTAAAACTGCTTTTTAAAATCACTACTAAATAGATTCTTAATATGTTATGATGATGAATACGTTAGAATATATTTTTATTGAAAATTTGTTTTAACATTTACATTTTTGTTTATATTAGATTAATACCATGAGAGTTTGTTGTGGAATGGAATATATTTTTGTTGGAATTTGTATTGATATTTTACTTAGATTAATACCATGAGAGTTTGTTGTAGAATGAAATATATTTTTGTTAGAATTAGTATTGACTTTTATCTTTTTATTTATACTAATATTATGTACTTAATTTATATAATTTTTATATAATACAATGATAAATATACAAAAATAAAATTGCATTTAAAAAACACATTGTGTAAATAGTTTATTATTAAATATATCATTGTTTGAATGTTATTATTATATTATTAAAATTTATTGATGAAATCCATTAGTTAACTTTTATGAAAATGTTCGTTGTGAAATAAATAATATATTAAAAAGTTTTTTATTTCTTAGTATTATTAATTTTGAAGCTTGACAATATCATTTATAAATCAAATTTTGAAACAATTATGGAGAAATACTTTAATAAAAAATCAAAATTCGAATTACCAACTACTTTAAAAGGAAATAATAAAGATTTTAAAAAATCCCAATTGTTTCTATTTTTGGAATGGAATATTTACGTAATCGCCATGAATAGGATCAAACCTTATTCCATGGTATTTTTGAAACAAAGTTAAATTGAAATCAACTTAAAGGATCTTTTTGCATACCCTAGGTTGATTTTGGATTATAATCCTAATGTTTGAGATCAAGTTTGAAGAGCTTACTTGCAAAAGGGTCCATGTTAGCATCAAAAATATAATTTCTCCTTTAAGATTTGGTGAAACATCACGACGATTCAATCCTGTTTGGTTTACTGAATATGCCAATTGGTTGAAGTATAGTATAGCAAAAGATGCCGCATTTTGTTTATGTTACTATCTTTCCAAACCAAATATTGGAGAACTAGCAGGCAAAGATTCATTTGTTAGTGAAGGGTTCTCAAATTGGAAGAAGAAAGAAAAGTTCAATATTTATGTTGGAGTCCCCTTTAATGCTCATAATCAAGCTTGGAGCAAATGTGAAGCCTTATTAAACCAAAGGCAACGTATTGAAACAATTTTCTCCAAACAATCAAACCAAGTTCGAAGTGAATATTGAATTCATTTAAATCCATCTGTTGATTGTGTTTGATTTCTTTTAAGACAAGTAATTGTATTTCATGGTCATGATGAATATGAAGATTCTAGTAACCAAGGAAACTTTCTTGAACTTTTGAGATTTCTTGTTGATCACAATGAGGATTATTAAAACTGTTACTTTGAAAAATGGTCATGAAAAAAATATTGTTAGAGCTACTACAATTGAAACCATAAATGTTATTATCATATATCTTGGAAATGCTCTTTTCTTTATTTTACTTGATGAATCTCATGACCTCTTAGGAAATGAGCAAATGGTTATCGTATTGCGTTATGTGGATAAACAATGACATGTAATTGAGTGTGGGAGGTGTCACATGTTGGGAAATTATTAAAGTGGGCCCACATGTGTTTTTTATTAATTGTAAATTATTAGCTTTCATTTTCCTTTAGCCCATTAAAATGTTTTGATAAGTTTTTATTTATTTATTGGACACACATCTCATTAAATGTGGGCTTTAATGTGTAGAGACCACTTGATTTTATTTTATTTTTATGATGGATTAAAAATAAAATAAAATAATATAATATAATATAAATACGTTGAGGTCCCGGTCTAAATAATCAAAGATTTTACTCATATCTCATCATTGAGTGAAATAGGGTTCTTTTTCTTTGGAGAAGAAAAGTTTAAACGTGGAAAACTAAAAAACCTCATTCCATTGTATCATAATGGATTCATATACGCTTTCGATTTACTTTTCTTGATGATTTAACATGATCTAAATTTTGAGGTTGAAACATATGATCTAGATTTTGGGTTATAACACGATTTTGTTGTAATTGAGCTATTAATATGAGATCTTGAATAGATTATAACATAAGATTTGATGTTTAAGTATTCGTACAAGTAGATTGGGTAATCTCTACAAGTGGTAGCATAGACACATCATATTGAATCATTGAGAAATAAATTTCCCAATTCTTTTCATAAATTTTTCTATTCATTAAGACATATATTTGTGGTTGTTTTTGGATCCAATAAACAGTTTATGAATGTTAATTTTTTGTTTTCATAGATTTATATATATTCGTTTTTGCATTCCGGAAATTTTTTGTTTTATATATATATATATATATATATTCGTTTGTTAGGTTCTGGAAATTTTTGTTTTTTCTGACGGAAGCAGAGAGCAACATGAATGATTTAGTGTCAGAATACCAGCAATACCAGCAATACCAGCAATACCAGGATGCAACTGCCGAGGATGAGGGTATGAGGAGGACGCTGAAGAGAATTGTGAGGCCTAAAAGCCTTAAAGCCTAAATAAGGTTTTGTGAGATGAGCACCTAGGCTTGCCCATTTGTCTGCTACTGCTACTACTATATGTGGCTGTTATAGTTTCAGATTTATTTCCATTTTGCTTTCAGCTTGTTTGTATCATCATCTGGTTTGAATCTTCTCGTCCATAATATAATGTTTGTGGGTTGTGTTCTATTCAAGCATCTGAATTAGGATTTCTCATTTTTACAACAATTGGGGTGTACAAGGGATGAGGTGGGATCTCACTTTGCTTGTATGTCATTGGGTTTTTAGTCAAAACCAGATGGAAATTGAAGGAAAAGTAGCTGTTTAATCTCACCAAATTTTCTATGCAATCATCAGTTTTCCCCATCCATATTTAAGTAACAAGCAGTCAATTCCTTAAACAACTTGGATTGTGCCCTTCTTATTTATAGCTTTCACGAGCTTGTTTTGTGAGGGACTCACTTGGCTAGTGATTTATTTTCTCTTTTACAAATCAGAACATGAGAAAACATAAGGATCCCTTTAAATCAGTGAAAAATACATATTTGAGAAAACAAAGGGATCCCTTTTTCTATTTTCTTTTTTCGTATTCCATCCTCAACAGTCAACACTCATTGCCACTCTCCATTCACCGCTATGCTTAACTGCTGGATCAAAAGTGGCCAACGCTATGGGTCCATGTGTCATATATATAAGCACAGATGAAATAGCAGAGCAAGACAAAAATTAATATTTGAATGGTAAAAGAAATTTACAATTGAGTCACAGTATATTCAAGAATTATAACTTCAAAAATTGATTTGTATCCTGCCTATTACTAAATTTGTTGAATTGATGAAAAACAACAACGTATATCTATTGTATCAGAGATTGAATCGATTGAAGAGATGAATCAATTTTGAACCACTAACCAACAGAGAGGATAGAGGGACTTGAACCGCCTTTGGGTTTCTTCACTTTATAAATCTGAAGCCTCTTCTTCTGTCCTAAGCAGAGTTGTGTGGTATTCGCATTCAGAGCAATGATGGGGTTGAGATCCAATGGCGCAACTAGTTCTAGTCCAAGAGTCTCCTTCGGGTAGACATTGAGATCAGGTATAACACATGGGCTCATAGGGTTGGCCACCAAAGCTCTGGTTGGGGTAGAGTCATGAAGGAGGAGGGGCAATGGCTGTTGAGGATGGGCTTGCTCTCTGCTCTCCACTCTAGCTTCGACTATCGCTGTATCAAGGTTCAACTGCACCAAAATAAAATTCAAATTAGTTCAGACCCATTTCAGAAAAGTTAAACAGGAGGAGAAAAAAAACCTTAAAAAAAGTAGAAAAAAAAAGTTTGGAGAAGGTTTTATTCCAAAGTACCTGTTTTTTTGCCTTTAATTCTGAGTTAAGAGCTTTCAACTGGTTGTAGAACCGTTGGACATTCTCGATTTCCTGATTTAATTTTAAGCAAATATTAGAAACAATTTAAAGATAATGCCTTTTTTGGAAAAAAAAATTCAAAAAAAAAAAACAAACCCTCAAATTAACAAACTCACCATCTTTAGCGACTTTTTCTGATGAGTCAAATCTTCAACCATCTTCAACAAATTTTCCTTCTTCTGGACAACAAGAAAGGTAGTTGCAAAGATGTCAGATTTTTATTTTTTTTTTCAAAAATTTAAAATAAGAATAATAATAATGGTAAAAAACAGGCAAGGATGAATAAAAATCAAAACTTCACAATGATTTAATCAAAATAAAGATGGATAATTAATAATTATTTATATATAGAGGGGAAAATTGTTCTCATTATTTGTTTCCTTTTTTTTTTTTTTTCTCTACTAAATCTAAAAATCAAAAGGGCCACCCACTTCTCTCACTCGGCATCAAGAAGCCTTTTCTGAAGTTGCCTTCCAGACGAGAGAATCCCTAAAAAGGCCCTATCCTCCTCTGCCACTCTCAATCCTCGCAGGTACTAATCTAATCAAGTTATTATTTTTTTTTTGCAACCCCCGTTTGATTCCCAAGAAAATCCATCCCCCATTCGATTTCCGGGAAAATTCATCCTCGTTTGATTTCCGAGAAAATCCATGCAAAACCCCAAGGAAAACCAAAAAAATTGCTTTTTTTTTTTTGCTCCCTGTGTTTTCTGGATCTGTTCTAGGGGTCTCTTTGCTTTTGTGCCGTTTGATTCAAATTTCACGAACCCTAAATCCACGATTTTTGAGCCAGGCTGAAAAACACAACCTTTGCCTGCAAATCATGATCAGATTACCAAATAACATCTTATGTTTTTTTAAAAAAAAAAAAAAAAAATCGGACAGATTTTGTATCCTGTGCGCGGGCTGGAATGGTAGGAAATATCGGGAAATTCCCCGAAAAATCGGTAAAAATTACCGACATTTCCGTCGACCGATAATCGGTGACGAATATTGTGTGGGAGCCGGCCGATAAGCGATATTTCTCCGAAATATCGCCGAAATATTTCGACATTTCAATCCTTGAATACAGAACAGGACATGGGTACTTAATAAGACAAAGAATTTCAAATATAAAGAACTGAAAACAAAAATCGGAAAATAAAAAAACGGAAACTACCCAAAAGAACACAGAGTAAACGAATGAGAAATCAGAAATCGGAGATTTGTGAAAGATACCTTTTTAGATGAAACACTCTTCTTCGAGCGCTTAGACTTGCCATCAGATTCGCTGGGGAAGAAGGAGAGAGGCGTGGCAGGGCTGGAAGGTTCAACCTTCGCTTGAGGATCATCATCGTCACAAGTCGGACCCACACAAGTCCCGGGAAGATGACGCGACGACGATGAAGGAACAGAAGGCGGATATAAGTCAGGATCAATGGCAGATCTTCTCTTCCTAACGCCCCAAGTGACTAAAAGACGATTGCGATTCTCAGCTTCGAAGATTATGAGGGGAATTTGGATCAGGATTTCAGAAACCTTCAATTCATTATCATCAAAGAAGCTCTCGAGAGAGTCGCAAGGACTGCAACTCTTTCTCTTCATTGTGGCTCCAAGGATTCACAGATTGCGACTGAAATCAACAAGAAACGATGAAGTCTGGAAAAGGGGAATGGATGAGAGACAAAGAGAGCGGGAGAGAGAGCGCGAGCGGGAGAGAGAAAAGGGGCAACAGAGGTGAAATGGTGTGAAAGATTTGATTTTAAAATACGTTTGCAAATAACCGTTGGAAAAAGTGATTTTATTTATTTTGTGAAAGATTTGGTTTCTTGCAAATATAATTTGTTTTTGTTTTTTTTTTTTTTGGAAGATTTTGAAGTTGATTATGTTGGAGAAATAGAAATAAAAAATAAAATTAGAGACAATTTAGGAATGTTAAGAGGATGAAGTGTCCTAGTCAATTTCCTCTTTACTAAATTTTGCTATTAATTTTTTAAATAAATTTTTCTTTCACTTATTTATTTATATATATATTGAGAAATTCTAGTTACTAAATTTTCAGCTTTAAAAGTAGGGTGACATCCTCTCCTTAAAGTCTAAGAGCAATCAAAATTCACATGACATACTTTCTTACTTTCATTTTTAAAAGGAAATAAATAATAATGCATTTTATTATGAAACAAAAACTCATTAAAAAGTTTGTAATTTTTAGGTTATCTTTAGTTCAAAAAAAAAAAAAATTAAATGATTTTCTCATATTTGATTATTATAAAAAAAATTTAAAGAAAATTAAATATAATTAAAATTAGTTAAAATTTTATATATTTTTAAACTATTTAATTTTTATATTGATAAGTTAAAACAATTAAAATAAATTTGAAGTAACAAATAAAAATAATTTGACGACTTTAATTATATTTTTTATTTTTTTTCCCTTATATTTTCCTTCAAATTTTTCTGAAATCAAACATAACATTAAATTCTTTCCTAAAAGTATAAAAATTTAAAATTTTTTACTTCCTTGGATTTTATAATGTTAATATAAATTTTAAAAACTACAAAATAAGTACTAATTTTTACATAAAAGATTAAAACTACAACTTGAATAAATTGAATCTAAGCCGAAACCTAAAAATTATGATTATATCACTTTAAAATACTTCGTTGGAAAAAAAAAAATAAATGTGTATGTATAATAAAAGACTTAACTCATTTATGTGTTAAAAAATTTAAATTTTATTTATTTTTAAATGAAATATTATTATTATTATTATTTAATCAATGACTATTTTTTAATCATTGCCTATTTTAAAGGTGAATATAAATACTTAAAAATGAGTATAAATTATTTATTTCAAAACTTTTAGTATACTTCTTATAAATTTACCACATTTATTATTATGTTTTTTTATTTTAATTATATAATTTATTACAAATAATGAGTTATGTATATGTAGATTTATGATTAAACAAAATTTAGCTTTATCCTAGCTCCCAAATAAATAATGAAAACTATTTAGGTTATGGTGGATTCTTGAAAAATACTAAGAAAAGAGAAAAAAAAATATTAAGAAAATTTATTCTACTTTATTTAAATAATTTGAAAAATGAGATAGAAAAAAAAGAAAAAGAAATAAGGTATTATAAATGTTTTTAAATATTTTCTTAAAAAAATAAATAAATAAGAAAAAAAATTTAAATATATTTATTTAAAATTTAACGTTATTTCTTTCAATGCTTTTTTGGCTTTCTAATCCCTATTCTTAGAAACGTTTTTAGTAACTAAATCTAATATGTATTATTTAAAATGTATTATAATAATTGCAATTTTGCAACGGTAAGGAGACTACTTTCAAGATTTCGCTTCCCGCTGGCGCTCGCTCTCTGCCTCTCTTTTTCTGTTATCCATCCCCGTGTTAATAGTTTCTTGTGGATTTGAATTTCAATTGGAGAAGCCTTGGAACGACAATGAAAAGGAAGAATCATAATCGCTTCGTTGACGATGATGAATTTGAGGTTGTTGATATATTTCCACAGATTCCTCACATAATCTTTGAATTTGAGTCTCGTCTTCCATTGACTTGGGCCTTTAGGAGAAAGAAATTGGCCATTGATCCAAGCTTGTCTTTGGCTCCTATATGTGCGAATGTTTCCAGTCTTGACGCTCTCCTTATTCCTTTGTGAACCGAATGGGAAATGTAAGCGCACAAAGGTTTCATATAAAAAGGTATAGTCCATAACTCCTCTGGTTTTTTGATAGTTTGCTTTTTTCTATTTCTGATTTTCTTTTTTTGTCGTTGTATATATTTGAAATTTCACATCTTATTTTCTCTTTTTATGAATTATTGAAAAAAATATATTTGACATTTTTGGGATTTCTTGTTTCTGCAAAAGAAGGAAGATTTGTTGAAGATGGTGGATGCTTCGACTTATCAAAGAGAGTTGCTAAAATCAGTGAGTTTGTGGATTGTCTTTTTCTTGAATTTTTTTCTTTTTCAAAATAGGTATGATCATCAAATTGTTTCTAATATTTCCTTAAAATCTATTAGGAAATCGAGAATGTGAAGCTATTGTGCAACAGGTTGAAAACTCTCAACTCAGAATTCAAGGCAAGAAAACAACAGGTAATTTTTTCTAATTTTTTTATTTTTTATTTATTTATTTTTTCTTCTGGAACTTTTCGGAATTGGGATTTGAACAAATATAAAGAAGAAATAGTTAAAAAAATTTATCATATCTGCAAAGGAGTAGAATCAGTATCTATGTCAGTAACCCTATATTACAGATATTTTGATGAAAATATTCAAAGTATAGTATAGATATTTTGTTTCGTGATTATGTGTGGTTTCAAGCTGAGAATTTTTGTTGCCAAATGAGTGTTAGGAAGTGTCCCAAATTCCTAGTTAGTATAGATTCCTTTTTGGTAAAGAATATTGTATAGAATATTTCTAGGTTGATATATTATTGTAATATTAGACTTCCTTATAGAATAAGGAAGGTTGTTGGAAATATCTCTATAAATATTCTAGGTCATGAGGAAAAAAGTTATGAGATGGAGATGGACTTGTAAAGACTATACGAGGTAGATAGAGATGTGAGGAAGAACGGGAGGTACTCGGTGGAGTGAGAGGGCTCGTAGTAGGGTATGGATATAAGGAGTGGGGAAACATGGGATGTTTCGGGAACCCAATAATTGTATCTGGTTCTATCCTCTGTAATATTCTTTATTGTATAGTGGAATCATTCTCTTTCATCCGTGGATGTAGGCATGGTTGGCCGAACCACGTTAAAACCTCGTGTACTGTATGTGATTGTTTTATCTTTGTGTTCTTGAACTAACATTGTTGATATCAAAGCTTTCGCTGGCACAACAATGAGAAAACCGTTAGCGATATTATTTAGCTTGCTTCTCAATTTTTTGAGGTGTTTTCTGATCTTGAGACTGGGCTAAGAATGCCATGTCCGTAGACAAATCCTCCACTATACGTCTTAAAATGATAAAAATATGATTTCATCCTACAAAAATGATCCCATTTTTTAAACCACGAAGAATGGCTTCTTTTTTTTTCTTTTTTAACAAAAATATTTCCCAAAAAATATGATCTAAAAGAACATCCTAGTTTTTAAATAAATTTTCAAAAAACTCTTTTCTATAAAAAAAAATTGCAGACGTGTTTTGGAGTTTACAAAATAGTTTTTATTTTTAAAAACAAAAGCTTGTTTTTAAAAACACGGAAATGGTTCCCAAATAATCATTTGAATTATTAAATGTTGTTTGATTTTAAGTTTTCCTAGTTTAAAAATTATGAAAAAAATATAATTAAAATTTTATATAAAGGATGATATTATTATTATTATTATTATTATTATATAATAAAAATAAATTATTATTATATTTTTATTTTAAAATAGTGTAATAAAATTAATCAATCAATTTTAGAATCCTCTTATAAAAACCCACAGTTTAATGAATAAACAAAATATTTATTAAATACTTTTAAACTAATATTCCATTACAAACACACATGACCTCATACTTTATTTATATTAATATTTTTATATTTATAATATTCATGCTCTATTAATATTATGGATCTTGATACAAGATCTTTGGTATTCAATAGAAAAATAATAATAATAATAATACTATTCAAACATTCAATTAAAAGAAGCTTATTTGCATAATATTCCATCATCAATCGAGGCCATTTGCGAGCCTCAACCTTCTTTTTCTCTTTGAAAGCTTTTTCTTCTTCTCGATTTATAGCAACATTAGCTCTTTGTTATCAAATCAAAGTTAAACGTTTTAAATTATTCCTTACTTGTCTTGTTTTTCCTTACTCATGTAATTTCATACCTTGTTCATGTCTTTTCTGCTTATCTATTTCATTCTTTTCATGTTTGGAAAGTTAAGCTGTTTTTTCAATATCAATGTCTCTAACTTTGAAGATAATGTAATTTCATACCTTGTTCATGTCTTTTCTGCTTATCTATTTCATTCTTTTCATGTTTGGAAAGTTAAGCTGTTTTTTCAATATCAATGTCTCTAACTTTGAAGATATTTGGCTTCCCTCAATTAGGATTCTCAACCTTAATCAAACTTTGACACCTTTTTGCTTACCTTACAAGATTCTTCTTCAAATTATATCCAAAGTATTATTTTGCTTCAATTTTCTTATCGATTGAAAGTACTAGGATGAACAAAGATACCAGCCACAATCTCCTTATCAATGAGAATTGGCACATACAAGCAGATTTGCCCTTCAATTTTCCTTTTCCCTTACCCATCAAACCAAATCGGTTCTACTATCTTCAATCTTGAAAAATAGCTAATTTTAAATTTTTTTAACACTTCTCCTTTTTTTTTTCCCCCTACGTCTGACCTTTTATTTAGCCTTTGTAGTATTTGATTCTAACTCCAAAACCCCAAGTTGGAGTAGGATTAAAGTTTGTTTTTCACAAGCTTAAAAGTTTGAGAAAATGAAAATTGAAATCCTAAATGGATTATGACTAGAGTTTGATCCTCACAAACTAAAGATCCATTAATCGAAGGACTCTTGCCATTGTTGGAAAGGAAACTTAATTTCACAAAGCTTCTAAAATCTAAATTCGCATTGATTTAATTTCTAAAATTTAATTAAAATATATTTTTATTTTGAGTGATTAACTTAATTTTTTATATTTAAGTAGTTGACTCTTATTAAATTTTTATGGTTATTAGAAGTTTTAATTTTAGAATGAATGTGAGTATTCAAAGGGTGAAATACGATAATTTTTTTTCACAATTATATATATATTGGTAATTTTTTGTGTGTTTTCAATCCTATTCTTCCGGTTCAAGTTCATTTGGGCAACCTTATGTTAGCTAGTCCAAAGAAGGTGGAACCCTTTTCAAATTTATCAACCCAAGTCAACCTTATGTAGGCTTTTAGCCCAAGATTATACAAGCTTCACTGGGTTTGGACTCTCTGCCTTTCTTCTTCATTCCGTCATGCTCCTAATGTACAATTCAATGCACTTCTGCACTCTTTCATCAAATATCATATTTAAAAACAGTATAAAATCCTATTTAAAAATTTATAAATGAAAAATAATTTTCTCAATGAAAACATTATTGTTATCTGCAGCATAAAAATTATCAATTCATTTTTTGTGTGTTTTTTTAGACCAAAAATACGTGAAAGCACTCTAAATATATTTTAAAAAATTATCTCATTTTCGGAATTAATTCTAAAAATATATATATTTTTAATCTAAAATCTGACAAACACTTTTTTTATATTCTTTTTTATATTAACATTTTTATTTTATCTTAAAATAAAGTAAAGGTTCAAAATTCAAAGCCTTTCTCAAATTTATTTACAATAGGGAGTCTGATGTGGAAGTCCTTGAGCTTCTTCTATTAGTATATCCGTTCGGGGTTATCCTTCATATATGTTCTATGATTATGTTTGGTAAATCTCTTGTACATATCAATTGATTTTAGTCTCCTCTTATAATGATTCATAATTTAATAAATAAATAAATACTTATTAAATATTTTTAAGATAATATTTGATTTAAAATATACATAAACTTATAATTTTTTTATATTAATATTGATACTAGGGATGTCAATACAAGATCTTTCTGGACTAGATTAAAAATAAAATAAAACCCCTATTTGAATATTTAGTCGCATGTAGGAGGCGTTATATCCTATCGACATGATATGTTTTGCTACCTATTAACATCTTTTGCAACCTTCAACATTCTTTACCTTCTTTTGGTCTTTGATAATTTTTTCTTCTTGTTTTTTTGACAATATAAGCTTTTTATTGTCAAATCAAAGTTAAACATTCTAAATCCATCTTAACAGTAATAGGGTATGATGTCGAATGTCATAAAAGGTTTGATCTACTCTCATAAAACACCAATTGGTTTTCAAATGAAATGTTCAAAACTCGATCCATATGTTTTCTCAATATCAATATCTCTAACTTTCAAAATCTATAAAACATTCCAAATCCATCTTTATAGTGGGTGTGATGTCAAATTTCATAAAAGATTTGACATGCCCTTATAAAATACTAATTGATTTTCAAATGAGATGGTTGAAACTCAATCCAATTGTTTTCTCAATATCAATATCTCTAACTTCAAAATATTTAAATTTCCCCACTTAGGATTTTCAACCTCAATTAGACCTTGAATTCCTTTACACCTCACTTCATAAAATTCTTCTGCGGATTCTTCTCCAAGAGTGTTCCACCTTTATTACAATTTCTTTTTATTTAAAAGTACTAAGACAAGCATTATCAAGAATCTCCTCATTAGTGGAGAATTGAAACATACCAAAACATTGTAAAACCAAAACATCTTTGTAATCTCCAATCCTCCCACCTCAATTTTATATTTGCAAAATTTAAAAAGATTTAAAGAGAAAAGGGGAGGAAAAAAAAAATTAAGACTTCTTATTATAAACTCTCACTTCAATAGGTATAACACAAAATAAAGTATAAATAGACCTAATGTAAGTAAATAAGAAAGAAAAAAAAGAAAATTAATAATAATAAATAAATAAATAACACTCACAATATTTAATAGTTGTTTTATTTTATTATGATTCCATTAAAATCTAAAAGTGAAAGTACTTTTGGAAAGCAAACTTAATTTTATAAAGTTTCTAAAAATTTAAATTTGATTTAAATTCTAAAATTTAGTTAAAATAATTTTATTTTGAGTGATTGATTTGACTTCTATATTTAAGTAGTTGAATCTTTTAAAATTTTTATAGTTATTAGAAGTTTTAATTTCAATATGAATTTGAGCATTGTCTCATATAAGACTGGTGAAAGGCAATATATATTTTTTTTTAATAAAAAAAATTCACAATATTTTGATTTTTATTAATTCTTTTTGCGTTTTCACTCCTATTAAAGCGGGTGAAGTTTATTAGGGCAACCTTATTTTTAGCTTGTCCAAAGAAACTTGAACAGTTCAAATTTATTTGTCTCTTTATATACTTATTAAAATGAGTTTTTAAAAAAGTTAATATAGATATGATATAATAATGTTAAATAAAAAAATATATAATTTAATATTATTCAGCTTGATTCTCAAATTTTGAGGTGTTTTCTGACATTTAGACTGGGCTAAGAAAGCCATGTTGGTAGATAAATCTACTACAAGTCCATTATATATCAGATATATTTTATTAAAATGATAAAAATATGTTTTCATTTTACAAAAATGATCCCATTTTGAAGTTTTGAAACTTCATTCATGTTTTCATCTAAATGATATTTGGTCTGGTTACAAATTAAATTTCTGTATGCAGAGACAAAAGTAAGAAATGTTGTAATAAAATCATAGAGCTTATCTTTAAAATAAATTTGATGCCTTTCAGGTAGGTAGATGCGTTTGAGATGACATTTTCCAAAAATAATACTACTCCCTTGGAAAAAAAAAAAATACCCAATTTAGATATCCATCTGGATTTAAAAAAAAAAAAAAAAATCAAACTTCTTATCGATATATGTAAAATATATATATCATGAAAAAAAATTAAATTTATAATGAAAAAATTAAATTCCTTTTACATATACTTAATTAAATTTTAAATTGATGTATATATTAAATTCATATCCATGTATATAATAAATACATTTTGTAATAAATGAATTTATAATAAATTTATTAATTTTATAATACATATTTAAAATATAATTTTTATATTTTATAAAAAAAATTTACAATAAATTCATATGCTGCTATCCCTTCAATAAATTTTACAATAAATGAATTTATAACGTGCGTATTTGCATGATATTAATATTTATTATCTAATTATTATTATTATATCAATGAATACTTTAGAATAGAAAAAGTTTTTGTTTTATCTCATATGAGTTCTATTTAATTATATCAATTTATTATCAATAGTTTTTGTTTTAAATTTTGTTTTATCAATAATTAACATTTATCTCTCATTTGTTTACACAATATTAGTATTTGTTTAATACACTTTATATCATATAACCATTAATACCTATGTAAACAAATAAGATTAATTTAAAATAGAATTTATATTTTAATATTATGGCAAGTATTAGTACTGATATTAGTATTAAATGGAAAATCATATAATAGTTGTCAAAAATATTAATGCTAATATTTGTTTAATACATTATTATGGAAAAATAAATATTTATATTAAAATAACAAATTATAAATGAAATCTTAGTCGTGCAAAAATATAAACCGTGCATGTCAAAAAATGAAGAGTTGGTGCAATGTTCTCATTTTCAAATTGTGATTTTATTTTAGGTAATTAATTAACTTATTTATTTCATGGTTTAAGAAAATTTTAACATATCAAGATATTTATTTTCTTGATATTATCTATTTGTATTATTATGTGGCATCGACAAAATGTTAGTTGTTAATCTTATTTTTTTTATTCTTAGTATTGTTAAATTATTTTTTTAATTGGATAATGCATGAAAGCGAAATTATATCTTAAAAAATAAATATAAAAATCGAATTGCTAAAATATTGGTTTCTTCCTCTCATTTCCACATTCACCTACGATGAACACTTAAAAGAATTTTATCTATCTCTAGCTAGAAAAATTAGATATTTAAAAGGGTATTAGGAAAAATAATATTTTAAAAAATATATGAGTAAAATATTTTTAATTATGTTATATTGTTGAATATTTTTTTATTTGTTTTTCTCTCAATGTCTAAGAAAATACATAATTTGCATTAAAAGAAATAAGTTTTATTATTTTAAAATTTAATTTAAAAAAATGATAATATCATGAATGTTACATTCATCTATAATGATAGCAATATATACTTCCCTCGCTAATATAAAATTCTTCTCTTCTCTTTTTTTTTTTTTTTTTTTTCTTTAAATAAATTGGAATGTGACGATACATCCCGAACCCGTCCCATTACCACTCTTATTCATTAGCAGGCCAAACATGAAAGCCACCAATATCTTCTTACAAAGCTGCATAAGAATTTATTTTAGAGGGATCAAAAGAAAGGATTAAGAGAGATATTACCCAATCTTTGCAATCTGGTTCTTCTTTGTAGATCCAATCTCGTCAGGAAACTCAGAACCAGTTTGCAGAAAATTATCCCCTTTCCCTTTCTCCTCCAGGGAATTCTGGTTTTGTGTCCCTTTTTCTTCTTCAAAAACCGGTTCTCGACCGTCCTTTTTCCTCCAGAAAATTATAGTTTCTTGATTAGTAATTATTATATTTTTGGGATTTATAAACTCTCTCACCTCGATGCCTAACTTTAATATTTTTGTTTTTTTAGAGGATTGTGATTGATTTCTTTCTATTTTAATTTGATAAGAGTTAAATTTCTTATCTAAATAAGATAGTTATTTTAGTTTTCTAAAATTTTAAAAAAATATTATGTGGAAAAATTTTTATTTAAAAGAGATTAATAATTTTGTTATTGCTTGAAATCTTAGGAGAAAATCTTATCAAACAAATTCGCTATACTTTCCTACCAACTTCAACAAATAATAGGATATACTTATTTATTAAACAAAAAAAAAAATTAATTAGGTAGAATTATTTTAATCATGATTAATTAATTTCATGAAAAATAATTAATTACTTTTTATTTGGCATCTAGATATTTTATTAAATCTAAATATAGGTTTTTAAGATGTTTAATAAAATTCTCAAAACAGCCACAAATCATATATACTTAAATCCTTTTTTCTTTTTTTGAATTATTTTTAATAAAATCCCGGATTTAAAATTCTCTTTTATCTTTCTATAAATCGTATTATCTTCAAAGAAATTATTATCTCAAATGAATACTTATCACTATAAGTGTTTGAATTCTTAAACAACTTTTAAATATTTAAATAAAATTTTTAAATATATTTAGATAGATAATAAAAAAATTTAGATATCAAATAAAAAATAATTAATTATTTTTTTAAAGAAATCATAACTAATATAATTATACCTAATAAATTTTTTTATTATTTAATAAATATGCACACATTATTTCTCCCAAAATTTCAAAAAAAGAAAAAGAACAAACTATTAATCATTCTTAGACAATATTTCGTGACCTTTTAGAAAATTAAAATAATAATCCAATTCATATGATATTTTTAACTTTTATCGAATTAAAATAAAATAAATTATATTTGAATTAATAAAAATAAAAAATAGGAATAAAAATAAAGATAATAGTTAAACATATGAGCCTTAGCCCAAACAAGTTGTCATTGGGCTTGGAATCTCTGCTTTGCTTCTTGATTCTGTCCTGACTCATGCTCCTGTCGTACAATTCAATTTTTCGATAACTCTTCACTTCATCTGGAATGCTGCAAAATGCTTGTAGAATTGCTTACCAAAGGACAAGAAAAGGCATTCCATGATCATGATTGGTACCTCTGGTGTACATATCATATGCAATGACGAAAATATTGGATTCCATAAAATTTTTATGATAATTCAATTTTATGAAATATCGATATTAATATCTAAGATTTTGGATTCAAGGGTGATTGACCGAAGCAATGGGGTTAGATAGTTATGCAGTAATGTAAGCAGTCAACTAATCACTTTGGGTGGACATTCATATTATATTAAGTTATCAATTAGTTTAATAACTTAAATTATTAATTAGTTAACCAACAATATTTATAAAACTTATTTAAGATTTAATCTTGAAAATATTTTTTCAATCAATCAATCTTATATTGCTTTAAATGACTTAACAAAAAAAGGAGTAAAATATTAGGTTGTGTTTGATTTGGAAAATACTTTTTTAATTGAGAAAACTAAAAAAGTTGTTTTTAAATAATAAAACAAAAGTCTATTTACTAACTAAAAATGTTCTCAATGTGTTTTTTGTGTATCTAAATATTTCTTAAAAATAAATTTTATTTGTAATGCTTTATTTTCAAACATTTTTCATGGTTGAAAAATAAGTAAAAATATGTTCTAAAAAACACCCTCTTTTCTAAATAAATTTTCAAAAAACTCTTTTCGAGAAAATGTTAAAACAAATTATTTATTATATACTTTTAAACTAATGTTCCATTCCAAACATACTTGAAAAAAATAAAATAAAAATTACTATTCAAACATTCAATAAAAAGGCCTATTTGCATGATATTCTATCATCAATTAAGGTCATTTGCGAGTCTCAGCCTTCTTTTTCTCTTTGAAAGTTTTTCTTCTTCTCGCTTCTTAGCAGCATCAACTCTTTGTTGCCGAATCAAAGTTAAACGTTCTAAATCTTTCCTTGCTTATTCTGTTTTCCCTTGCTCATGTAATTTCATACCATATTCATGTCTTTTCTGCTTATCTATTTCATTTTTTTCACGCTTGAAAAGTTGAGTTATTTTTTCAATATCAAGGTCCCTAACTTCCAAGATATTTGGTTTCCCCCAATTAGGATTCTCAACTTCAATCAAACCTTGGACACCTTTTCGCCTTTCTTCATGAGATTCTTCTTCAAATTCTTCTTCAGAGTATTCTTCTTCTGCTTCAATTTCTTCTTGCTTGAAAGTACTAGGATGAACAAAGATATTAGCCACAATCTCTTCATCGGTGGAGAATTGACACATGCCAACAGATTTGCCCTTCAACTTTCCTTTTCCCTTTCCCTTGCCCATCAAACCATATCAACTCTACTATTTTCAATCTTCAAAAATAGCTAATTTTTATTTTTATTCAACTCTTCTCTTCTTTTTTT
This sequence comes from Vitis rotundifolia, assembly GCA_030254885.1. Classification (NCBI taxonomy): domain Eukaryota; kingdom Viridiplantae; phylum Streptophyta; class Magnoliopsida; order Vitales; family Vitaceae; genus Vitis; species Vitis rotundifolia. Next base: position 11,609,227 of record CM058168.1, on the reverse strand, counting down.
GCCTTACCTCTGACCTTTTATTTAGCCTTTGTAGTATTTGATTCTAACTCCAAAACCCTAAGTTGGAGTAGAATTAAAGTTTGTTTTTCACAAGCTTAAGAGTTTGAGAAAATGAAAATTGAAAACCTAAACGGATTATGACTAGAGTTTGATCCTCACAAACTAAATATCCATAAATTCAAGGACTCTTGCTGATGTTGGAAAGGAAACTTAATTTCACAAACCTTCGAAAATCTAAATTTGATTTAATTTCTAAAATTTAATTAAAATATTTTTTATTTTGAGTGATTAACTTATTATATTTAAGTAGTTGACTCTTATTAAATTTTTATGGTCATTAGAAGTTTTAATTTTAATATGAATGTGAGTGTTCAATGGGTGAAAGATGATAATTTTTTTTTCACAAATATATATATAGTAATTTTTTGTGTGATTGAATCCTATTATTCCAATTCAAGTTTATTCTGTCAACCTTATTTTTGGTTTGTCCAAAGATTGTATTTTAGCAATCTAAAGTGGTGTTTGTTTTTTTACTAAATAAAAAAAGTCAAAATATTTAACTTTTTATTTATTTATCTAAAAATAACCTTTTGATATCAATTAAAATAATTAAAGTAAATTTGTTGTCAATAAATTCAGTTTAGTTATATTGGTTTATATCAACAATTACTTTTAACTGAATAGAAAAAATCAAATATTGTGACTTTTTCAATTTAACTAAAAAACAAACATTACCTAAGTCAAGCTTACAAAGGCTTTTAGTACAAGATTATACGGTTTCAATAGGCTTAGACCCTCTACCTTGCTTCTTGATTCCATCATGCTCCTAACATACAATTCAATGAACTTTTGCACTCTTTCAACAAATATCATACCTAAAAACATTATAAAATCCTGTTTAAAATTTTAAATACGAAAAATAATTTTTTGAATGAAAATATTATTGTTATTTGCAACATAAAATTTATCAATTCTACACTTTTTAATTTTTTTTTTTCCTGAAAACACTCCAAATATATTTTAAAAAATTTTAGGAATAAATTCTAAAAAAAATATATTTTTAATCTAAAATCTAACAAACATTTTTTTTTCTATCCCTTTTATATTAACATTTTTAATTTATCTTAAAATAAAGTAAAGATTTGAAATTCAAAGCCTTTCTCAAATTTCTTTATAACAGGGAGTTTGATGTGGAGGTCCTCGAGCTTTTTCTATTGGTACATCTGTTTGGGGTTACTCTTCATAGATGTTCTATGATTATATTGGGTAAATCTCGTGTACATATCAATTGATTTTACTATCCTTTTATAATAATTCATAATTTAATAAATAAAGCGGGTGAAGTTTATCAGGGCAACCTTATTTTTAGCTTGTCCAAAGAAACTTGAACAGTTCAAATTTATTTATCCTCAACCTTATTTAGGCTTTTAGCCCAAGATTATATGGGCTTTAGCCCAAACAAGTTGCCATTGGGCTTGGAAACTCTGCTTTGCTGGCGCTCTGTCACCAAATGCCTAAGGTAGTAAGATGACTCTGTATATTTAAAAACAGTATAAAATCCTGTTTAAAAATTTAAATAGCAAAAATAATTTTCTCAGTGAAGAAACATTAAACTTATTTGCAATATAAAAATCATTGCATCATTTTTTGTGTTTTAATTTTTTTTAGAGTAAAAATAACAGAAAAAAGCCTCAAATATGTTTTTAAAATCTTTTTTTTTTTAAATAAATTAAGATAATATTTTTAATCATAATTTTGAAAAACACTTTTTTTATTAAAAAATAACATAAAATTGAAATTTCCTAACATTCTTATTTTATCAAAGCTTTGCTCAAACTTTTTTACAAGGAGTTCAATCCGGAGCATACCTCAGTTGTGGGTATTAACTATTAAGTACCATGTTGTTCGCTTCCCACTTTTTGGATGGTATATCAGTTTGGAGTTAGTACTCTTCTTCTAAAATGCTGCAAGATGTTTGTAGAATTACCTTAATTTGGTATTGGTTAAGAGCTCATTTATTAGTAATTTTAAGAAATGATTATAATCTTTTTATCACTTGAAAATTTTTATTTTTCAAGTATTAGAAGATGTAAAAACATTTCCTTAAATTACTACCAAATAGATTTTAAGAGTACATTTGGAAGTGATTTTAGAAAACGTTTATTATATTTTTAACACTTAATTGATAAAAAAATTTAAGTATTAGAAATATTAAAAGCGCTTCTTAGAATAACTGCTAAACGAACTCTAATTGCTTTTAGTAAAAATGTTTTTAAATGAGTAACCTACCTAAGTGTTTTTTCGTAAAACATTACAAGTAATTTTTTACTTGTAACATTATAAAAGTAATTTTTTAATATTATAAGTAATTTTTCACATTTTTAAAAATGTTTTTGAGATTTCAGCCAACACTTATTTTTTCTTCAAAAACGCTTGCATTGTCACCTTGATTGTCCCCTCACTCGCAATGTCTCATGGGCATAGGATTGAATTCATTCCAAAGCTTCCTATGGTGATTGGAGATTTGGCCAAGAGCATCGAGGTGCCAACGACGCCAAATCTACTTGTTAAAAATATTTTTTAAAAACATTATCAAGTAGATTCTAAAGGTAGTTTGGTTATCTAGATATTGTTTCATATTTTAATTTTATTTTTTTGTCATCTTTAAAAAAAAATTTATGTGGTCATTGTGTTAAAAGGTGCTAAAATATAATTAGAATTAAAAAAAAAAAATGGAGAAGTAATGTGTGGTTTTGCACTTGGAGAAGGAGGAAAGGTATGTTTTGTCATCATCATAATTGGGACCTCTTTGTTCACATATCATAATTCATATGCATCGAAGAAAATATTGGTTCATGATTCGGTTTTTAGAACATCGGATATTATTGAAAAATTATATATATAAATATTCATGAAAACTAACTCAAAATTTTAAAATATATAATTTTTATAAATAATAAAAAATAATATATATATATATAAATTGAGTTTTAAAAAAATTTCATATAGATATGTGTGGACCCCGCATTTCGGACTCAATGCGTTTTCCACTCAAATGGCGCGAACTCGTTTTTTTATTTTGAAAAATGATTTATTGATTAAAAAGAAAATGACTTGGAGTCGCCACTTATTTTTGTTTTATTTTTAAAGGGTAAACAAAATAAGAAAGAAAAACTCTAAGTGTGACTCCTTATTTGGAAAAGGCGGTTTGTGAAAAACCAAAAATGGGCTCGGGGGTCAGGTTACTTATCGGGAAGGTACGGTAAAGACCGTAGCACCCCTCTAAGTCCCTAAAGTCGGGTCTCTACTGATGAGATGAAGTGAGCATGGCGATTAATAAGCAAACCAATGGATACTGACATGATCACACACTGAAAGCCGAAACACGCACGAGAAAAAGATCAGAGTGAGGGAGGATGCGTACCTTAGCAGTAAGTCACCATGCGCTATCAGATAATGAGATTAGTGCACAATAAGGATCATAAAGTATGACACACAAGCCACTAAGCATGATAACAAATCATCATATATCACAATTTAATCAAATTTGTTTGAAATGAACGCTCACTGATGTTGGGCCCCCACCAAAGCCCAATTTATTTTTGCATAGATCAATTTCATAAATTCCATCACTTGGAATTACGAAATCGAACTCTTGCTTATTTTAAAACATTTTGAAAACATGAAAGATGTGAAAATGGCTTGCCGAAGAGAAAATGGCAACCAAATTTTATTAAGATGGACTCTTGGGACTTAAGAAAAGTCTAAGGATGAAAATTTTGGAGATTTGAAATCATTTGAAAACCAGAATTTGGGAGATTATTTACAAAATGGGTTTTGGGAAAATTATTTCAAAACCAGAGATGATGGAATGGGAGAAACGAAAGAGAGGCGCCACGTGGCCCAAAGGTGGCCATGCAAATCATGCAGAGTGGGTCCCAGGGTGCAGCTGTTACCATCTTTATCCCTCAAATCTGATTCAATAAAGTTTGCAGATGTCTTGCTGGCAATGATGCCACAATTGAGAATTCACAGGAAAGACCGCTTTAAGATCGACCAATAGCTTGTCACTCCCATCACTACCCGAGACGAAATCTGGTGAGGTTAAAGACCATGAAGGAGGTGAGAGATTCGTGGAGTGCACGGTCTTAAATATTCTCTCTTTTCTGTCATTCGAACCAGTCCTTTTTCATCATAACGACATCAAAGTTTTCGGTTTATGCTTCCTTGATTTGATCTTCACCAGAAACATTGCTCCCAACCGAATTCCTTATCAGCATAGGGGGCTTACGAGCAATCCCACCCAGAAAATCTAATATCAACTGAGCCCATGTTCCTATCATATGTACACAGCCCGTTAGCTTAATTCTTCATAGCTAGTGTCGCCAACAATATCGCAAGGAGCATTTTTACTGTGGCCATAACATATAAGCTTCCAAATTGGTCTTTCATGCTCAAAATCTTCAACAGTTTGACGTTTGCATGGCTCAGGATCTGTGCACTTATGATTAGCAGGTGGCGCCTGATTATCAGATTGTCGGACATGAAGAAGATTGGCTAGGAATATGGGCTTGACAGTGGTGAAAATGGGTATCGAAGGGTGAAGGTTTAAAGGATGGTGAAGTGAAGACCATGAGTGGGGAAGGTCATGAGTGATTGAGTGGGATGGTGCAAACATTGGAGATGACGAAGCTGTGTATACGGTGATAGTATTGGCTGTGGGTGAGATTGATGGTGAAAATGGGCATGAGAAGGTTGAAGAATGGGTATGAGGGTTCGGTTAGATGGAGGGCGTGAAGATGGGTGGTGGTGTAGAGAGAAGGGTATGATGGGTATTGGTATGGATGGTGTAGGTTAGTGAAAGAAAATAGGTATGAGGGTTCGGTGGGTGTGAATATGGGCATGGGAGAATATGATAGATGGAAAGAATGGGTATGGGGAGAGTGAAAACGGGTAGAGAGAAAAAGTGGAAAAAGATGGGTTTAAAGGGTATGAATGCATGGCTCATGAGATATGATGAGTGGTGATGATGGATATGGAAGGTTAAGGAATGAGTTAGTGAGAGAAAGAGGGGTTCGGTGGTGGGTATAGCATAGGTGCATGGTGGTGTGGTTTGATGGATGGGTTTGATGGAGCATGGGACGTATGGGTATGGATGGTATAAGTTAGTGAGAGGAAATAGGTTCGGTGGTAGTGAATAAATGGCTCATGAGGTATGATGAGAGGTGGCATCCAGGTGCATGGGAGGTGGATATAGCTCCTTCATAGGAACCCGCTCTCGGTAATCCACAGCACTACCTTCCTCTCTTTCCTTCCAGCTGACCCACCGTACACTTGTCGAAGGTATCGTCTATAGGCAGAACCTCATCACCCATCATGGTCCATTCCCATCATATTGGATTCCTTCAAAACCTTTACTTCAGAACATGTTGGCGTCACAGCATCTCAAAATCACCAGTGGTTGAGTCAATCTCTAGGATGAATCAATGTGGGGAGCAGGGCCCATCAACCATCTTACCATAATGTCAAGTTTAGCTACAACCAGCTTCTTCCAATCTCAAATCCTTGAGTGTACAGTCAGGGGAAAAGCAGGGGAACGAGAGGACAGCCACAGGAAAGAAAAAAAAAGAATCATGAAGCCTTTAACGATCATATTGAACCCATTTCACCATTTCATCCATGGGTTTAACAATCGGTGGGTTAAAAACATAGAATATTCACGAGAACAGAGCACAAAATATCGCAAGCTCTTCAAATGTTAAACCGAAAATCAACAAACCACAACAACCCAGCAAGCGGAATTAGAAATCAAATAGAATGAGTTATGAAAGGTATGAAGAATGAAAACATACGCGAAAACCATGGTTACCAAACCTGAAAGTCTCTTCCTCAACTGGGTGTTCTGGGTTGTAACTCACTGCTCCATCTCGGGTAAATACTCAGCTCAGAATCCTTCTCAAGAGGCTCCTCAAACCATCTCCTCTCTCTCCCTTCCAAGCCAAAAAAAATATCTTCCTCTGCTCCTGGGTCCTCTCCTTCAGGTTCTCACTCAAGCCCCCCTCTCTGCTCAGGAAAACCTCTGCTCTCTTCTTTCTCCACACCTCTCAAAAAAAATATCGTCCTCCCCCTTACTGGCTCTCTGCAGCATCCTCTCTCATACGCTCCTCCCAGCTTGCACTAACGGCCAGCAGATTTTCTCAGAATCACCTTTACAGGTGTCAACCCCTGATTGCTCCTCCAACTCCACTATTGTGATTCTCTAGCAGCTAGTCAAAATGTGACACGTGGCTTCCCCAGGTGGTGACACCTGGCTAAAAGCAAGCTGTAGAAAATGAGCCCCAAATGGGGGTCTACAATATGATATAATAATATTAAATAAGAAAAAATATATGTTAATATTGATATTACAAAATGGATATAATTTTAATTTAGAATGTATTTGATAGTGATTTTATAAAACGTTTATAATTTTTTTAATAGTTGAATGATAAATTTTTAAAATTTTTTAAAATATTAAAAATATTTTTTAAAATTATTATTAAATAAACTCGAGTTCGTTTAAAAACACTTAAAAATGTTTTTGGATAAAAACAAGGTGTTTGACAAATTTTGAAAAACACTTTTGAAAATATGGAAAAACTGATTTTTAGTGACTGGCTTGAAAATTTTTGAAATATTACAAAAATGCCCCCAAGTGATCCCCGATACCTTCCTTTCCCTTCCACTCGAGCCTCTCTCCTTCGTTCTCTTCATCCATCGTTCTCCATCCGAGACTACACAGTAGGAAAGACGCTTCACTTTCATTGGACAACGTTGATCTGATCGAAGGTAACCCTCTGTTCTTTTCTTGTTTTTCTTTTCCTTTTTTTTTTTAATGTCTGATTGTCTTGAAATGTTAGTTAGGGTTTTGGGCTTTAGGATTGTTTGGTTAGGAGGAAAGCATGAGAAAGCATTTCCAACTGTCTGAGATACGTTTCTTCTCTATTTTCTCTCTTGATATAGTTTTCTCAAGATACGTCAAGTTTGTCTTGGTTTTTTTTTTCAATCTCTGATTTGATTGTCAGGAAAGATGAGGAAAGGATGAGAAGATTAGGAATATTTGGAATATTTTCCTTCCATTTTCTCTCTTGGTGTTTTGGTTGCAGAAAAAATTAGGGATCCTTGTCTGGTCATTTGTTTGATCATTTGCAACTCATAATTTTGCTCAATAGCTTCTGATTCAGGGTATATGTCAAGGTTTTAATGGTTTATATTTTCAGAGGGTATTTTGATTTTGTGTGTATGATTCCGTTTTCCTATGTCTTCTTAATAAGCAGGGAAGCATTGTTTTTCTTTTTTCGGATAGTAATGTTGATGCATTGTGTGATGAAAATGACTATACAACTGTGAAACTTCATGAAACCCAAACAAAAGCCAAAACCATGTTTGGTGAAATTAGGAAAGTTGTGGAGAGTAAAAAGATTGCCTATATGTAAGCAGTGAATGAATTTCCCATAACAGAGGATAAGGATATGTTTGAGTGGGTTGGCCCATTTTATATTTGGGTAAATTTTATTTTACTTTAGGCATTAGACAGATGTTGACAGGCAAGACTGGGAGGAATTTGATATCTTTTTACTTTGAGTAGACAGGCTGTGATGCTTTGTTTGGTCTAATGGCAGACATTTTCTGCCGCAAAGTGATAGGCTTAAGTGCTTCTGCCGCAAAGAAAAAAAAAATAATGACTTTATTGTAATAATTGTGCAACTAATAGTTACTGTTGATAGAATTGGATTAAGCTCCCTTTCTTGTCCTTAATCTTGAACTGTTTGGTTGGTTAAGAAGAAAACTGGTTCATTTTCTTATTGGTAGCATCCATTGATTAGTGTATTGTTCTAGTCTTTTTGGAATTTTTGTCCTTGCTGTTTCTCTAACTTCTTTTTTTCTTTCTCCAAATTCCGAGTTGCGAACTTCCTGGCTCGAGGGATAGTGCTTTGAATTTTTGTCTTGCATTCTTTATTATATAAGTTAGGTTTGTTACTGGATTAATTTAATTAACCCTTATATTCTTCTCCTTTGAGCATGTCGTTTATAGAAAACTTATGCAGCGACAGTTCAATGGTGGGTTCCATTCTTTTCTACGATGAGGGAAAACACAGAAGTGTGGGTTTATTTTCACCTAAGTTTCCCCAGCAATTAAACAGAGCTTAGATGGCCTGTGATGAAATCTAGGTTTATTTTTGTTTTGAGACCTCCTGCCTCTTGTCCTTTCACTTGCTGACCTTTTATTATGGTTCTTTCTGCTCTAAATCTAGTTTTATTTTTGTTTTGAGGCCTCCTGCCTCTGGTCCTTCCACTTGCTGACCTTTTATTATAGTTCTTTCTTCTGTTTTAATTCTTGATAAATAGGTTTCTGCATTGATCTCACTTCCAGGATTTCTACCTTGTGTGTCTATTCAGCTTCCAGAAGCATCTATGAATCAATAGAATAGAAATCTACTTTATTAATGTTCCTTTTTGGAGGAATCCTTTTCTGCATTCTAAATCTTTTAGAATGCTTTGAAGTTTGTGCTGCCTGTTTGTTCAGTTTCAGATTGGAATTGAAAATATAAATTTTCCAGTCCTGGGAAAAGAAGTTGGTCAGGCTTTACATCCTTGAGATGATAAGAAGTTGTGCAAGGTGTTTGTTGCAGTCATGAGCTTCATGGCCCTTCATCAAAGAAGATTATTAGAGACTTCTGCTTATAAGCTAGTGGTCCTTCTGCTTGATTGTTAGAGACTTTTTGTCTTACCCTGCCTTCAGATTGTGTTTGGGTTTGTGCATGTGAACGGGGGTGTGGGGGTGTCTTGGATTTTACTTAAGCATTGGTCTATAATCTTCGTCTAACCTTATTAGCCAATTTGTTAATTGAACTTGTATACAAACATATTCCAATGGGACTGAATTCCCTAGTTTCTAACTAAAGAGTTCCAAATTTCCTCATTGTTAACTAAAAAATTATCACTACCCAATTGGTGTTTTTGAGTTGCTGTTTTTATATCATGGCAGCCTTTGATTTTCACATTCTGTAGCTTTGTTGAACTGTGTGAATTACATAATCTATGTACTATATTGAGTCTCTCAATATGACAGTATTCTTGCTTGCTCCTACTACTATGTTATTGCAGTTAGTTCCCTTCATTCTAATATGTTCTGTTTTTGCTACATATTTTGCATTGCACTGGACTCTGCATCTGGAAAAGTATTTCTTTTGGGGTTAGAGCGCATTTGTAGTGCTGTGGAGAATAGGTCTTCTATCTCATCTAGAGGAGATAAGCTAGGTTGTAGCATTGCTAAAGTGATGAAAATCATACGTGGCATGCCTGAAGTGAAGAATGACTTTGAGTTATATATGAAAATCAAGGAAAATAGGGAGATGTTTGTTGCTTTAGAAGACCCAATTGATTAGATTGCATGGCTTAAATATAAACATGTTTGAGTGTTGGAGTTGTTTCTTGTTCTTATATGGAAACATATTTTTGTTACCTAATATTGTTTAGTTGTTAGGTTGAGGGGAGGAAAGAGATGTTGGTTTGCTTTATGTGTGAATTGAAAAGTCATTATGCCCTTATTTGATACTTTTTATTATTTCTTTCTCTAAAAATTGTGACTATTAGATGAGCCTTGGTGGTAAACTTCTTATAAAATTTGGTATTGTTTTTCATTTTATTAATGTGTGGTTCCTTTGTTCTTTTTTATATTTCATCTTAGTCATTTAACATTTTTTTTTTAGGTTTATTATTTCTATAAGATATTTTTTAAATATAGAATGTCTAGCAATGGTAGGAATTCTAAACTTTATTTGAGAAATTAATAGGTAATAATATATTGTTTTACTTTGAAAATTATCTTTTATTCAATGTTCTTTTTTATTGATTTAGATGTTTTTTGTAAATATTTTTTAAAATTTTATTATAGTGATAAAAAATTATTAATTTTAAACTAATATATAATCAAATAATTTGTTATATCATGATTGATATTTATTTATTAATCCAATTCTTTTTGTAAACATTTTTCAAAATTTTATTTAAATCATAAAAAATATTATTTTTAGTTTTTTTAACAATCTATATATATATATATTCTTTTAATATAGATGTTTATATATTTTGTTATAATGAAAAGTTTTTTGTTTATCATACTATTTTCTTTTTGTAATTAAAATTGTATGTCCTTTTTGGTAATTTATTAATATTAATGAAATCCATTAGTTAACTTTTATGTAAATGTCGTTGTGAAATAAATAATATATTAAAAAGTTTTTTTATTTCTTAGTATTATTAATTTTGAAGCTTGTCAATATCATTAATGATATATAAATCAAATTTTGAAACAACTATGGAGAAATACTTTAATAGAAAATTAGAATTCGAATCGCCAACTACTTTAAGAGGAAATAATAAAGATTTGAAACAAAGTTAGATTGAAATCAACTTAGAGGATCTTTTTGTGGACCCTAGGTTGATTTTGGATTATAATCCTAATGTTTAAGATCAAGTTTGAAGAGCTTACTTGCAAAAGGGTCCATGTTAGCATCAAAAATATAATTTCCCCTTTAAAATTAGGTGAAACATCACGACGATTCAATCCTGCTTGGTTTACTACATATGCTAATTGGTTGAAGTATAGCATAGCAAAAGATGCCACATTTTGTTTATGTTACTATCTTTTCAAACCAAATATTGGAGAACTAGCAGGCAGGGATTCATTTGTTAGCGAAGGGTTCTCAAATTGGAAGAAGAAAGAAAAGTTCAATATTTATGTTGGAGTCCCCTTTAATGCTCATAATCAAGCTTGGAGCAAATGTGAAGCCTTATTAAACCAAAGGCAACGTATTGAAACAATTTTCTCCAAACAATCAAACCAAGTTCGAAGTGAATATTGAATTCATTTAAATGCATCTGTTGATTGTGTTAGATTTCTTTTAAGACAAGGGATTGCATTTCGTGGTCATGATGAATCTGAAGATTCTAGTAACCAAGGAAACTTTCTTGAACTTTTGAGATTTCTTGTTGATCACAATGAGGATTATTAAAATTGTTACTTTGAAAAATGGTCATGAAAAAGATATTGTTAGAGCTACCACAATTGAAACCATAAATGTTATTATCATATATCTTGGAAATGCTCTTTTCTTTATTTTAGTTAATGAATCTCATGACCTCTTAGGAAATGAGCAAATGGTTATCGTATTGCGTTATGTGGATAAACAATGACATGTAATTGAGCGTGGGAGGTGTAACATGTTGGGAAATTATTTAAGTGGGCCACATGTGTTTTTTATTAATTGTAAATTATTAGCTTTCATTTTCATTAGGCCATTAAAATGATTAGATAAGTTTTTATTTATTTATTGGACAGACATCTCATTAAGTGTGGGCTTTAATGTGTAGAGACCACTTGATTTTATTTTATTTTTATGATGGATTAAAAATAAAATAATATAATATAAATACGTTGAGGTCCCGGTCTAAATAATCAAATATTTTACTCATATCCCATCATTGAGTGAAATAGGGTTTTTTTCTTTGGAGAAGAAAAGTTTAAATGTGGAAGACTAAAAAACTCCATTCCACATTATCATAATGGATTCATGTACACTTCCGATTTACTTTTCTTGATGATTTAACATGATCTAAATTTTGACGTGGAAACATATGATCTAGATTTTGGGTTATAACACGATTTTGTTGTAGTTGAGCTATTAATATGAGATCTTGAATAGATTATAACATGAGATTTGATGTTTAAGTATTCCTACAAATAGTTTGGGTAATCCCTACAAGTGGTAGCATAGACACATCATGTTGAATCATTGAGAAATAAATTTCCCAATTCTTTTCATAGATTTTTCTAGTCATTAAGACATATATGTTTGTCGTTGTTTTTTGATCCAATTAACAGTTTATGAATGTTAATTTTTTGTTTTCATAGATTTATGTATATTCGTTTGTTAGGTTCTGGAAAGTTTTGTTTTTTCTGACGGAAGCAGAGAGCAACATGAATGATTTAGTGTCATAATACCAGCAATACCAGGATGCAACTGCCGAGGATGAGGGTATGAGGAGGGCGCTGAAGAGAATTGTGAGGCCTAAAAGCCTTAAAGTCTAAATAAGGTTTTGTGAGATGAGCACCTAAGCTTGCCCATTTGTCTGCTACTGCTACTACTATATGTGGCTGTTATAGTTTCAGATTTATTTCCATTTTGCTTTCAGCTTGTTTGTATCATCATCTGGTTTGAATCTTCTCGTCCATAATATAATGTTTGTGGGTTGTGTTCTATTCAAGCATCTGAATAAGGATTTCTCATTTTTACAACAATTGGGGTGTACAAGGGATGAGGTGGACCATTCTCTGTTATATTTGGGATCTCACTTTGCTGGTATGTCATTGGGTTTTTAGTCGAAACCAGATGGAAATTGAAGGAAAAGTAGCTGTTTAATCTCACCAAATTTTCTATGCAATCATCAGTTTTCCACATCCATATTTAAGTAACAAGCAGTTGGATTGTGCCCTTCTTCTTCATAGCTTTCACGAGCTTGTTTGGTGAGGGACTCACTTGGCTAGTGATTTATTTTCTCTTTTACAAATCAGAACATGAGAAAACATAAGGATCCCTTTAAATCGGTGAAAAATACATATTTGAGAAAACAGAGGGATCCCTTTTTCTATTTTCTTTTTTCATATTCCATCCTCAACAGTCAACATTCATTGCCACTCTTCATTCACCGCTATGCTCAACTGCTGGATCGAAAGTGGCCAACGCTATGGGTCCATGTGTCATATATATAAGCACAGATGAAATAGCAGAGCAAGACAAAAATTAATATTTGAATGGTAAAAGAAATTTACAATTGAGTCACTGTATATTCAAGAATTATAACTTCAAAAATTGATTTGTATCCTGCTTATTACTAAATTTGTTGAATTGATGAAAAACAACAACGTATATCTATTGTATCAGAGATTGAATCAATTGAAGAGATGAATCAATTTTGAACCACTAACCAAAAGAGAGGATAGAGGGACTTGAACCGCCTTTGGGTTTCTTCACTTTATAAATTTGAAGCCTCTTCTTCTTGGCCTAAGCAATTGCAACCCTATTGAGTTGTGTGTTATTCGCATTCAGAGCAATGATGGGGTTGAGATCCAATGGTGCAATTAGTTCTAGTCCAAGAGTCTCCTTCGGGTAGACATTGAGATCAGGTATAACACATGGGCCCATAGGGTTAGCCACCAAAGCACTGGTTGGGGTAGAGTCATGAAGGAGGAGGGGCAGTAGCTGTTGAGGATGGGCTTGCTCTCTGCTCTCTACTCTGGCTTCGACTATCACTGTATCAAGGTTCAACTGTAATCACCAAAATAAAATTCAAATTAGTTCAGACCCATTTCAGAAAAGTTAAATAAGAGGAGAAAAAAAAGCTTAAAAAAAGTAGAAAAATAAAATTTTGGAGAAGGTTTTATTCCAAATTACCTGTTTTTTTGTCTTTAATTCTGAGTTGAGAGCTTTCAACTGGTTGTAGAACTGCTGGACATTCTCGATTTCCTGATTTAATTTAAAGTAAATATTAGAAACAATTTAAAGATAATGCCTTTTTTGAAAGAAAAAAAATTCAAGAAAAAAACAAACCCTGATATTAACAAACTCACCATCTTTAGCAACTCTTTCTGATGAGTCAAATCTTCAACCATCTTCAACAAATTTTCCTTCTTCTGGACAACAAGAAAAGTAGTTGCAAAGATGTTAGATTTTTTTTTTTTCAAAAATTTAAAATAAGAATAATAATAATGATCAAATACAGGCAAAAATAAAAATATCGATAATAATAGAATTTTGATTTTACATATATATCGAAAATATCTAAGAAATATATTAATAAAAATCAAAACTTCATAATGATTTAATCAAAATAAAGATGGATAATTAATAATTATTTATATGTAGTGAGGAAAATTGTTCTCATTATTTGTTTCCTTTTTCTTTTTTTTCTCTACTAAATCTAAAAATCAAAGGGGCCACCCACTTCTCTCACTCGGGCATCAAGCAGCCTTTTCTGAAGTTGCCTTCCAGACGAGAGAATCCCTAAAAAGGCCCTATCTTCCTCTGCCACTCTCAATCCTCGCAGGTACTAATCTAATCAAGTTATTTTTTTTTTTTTTGGCAACCCCCGTTTGATTCCCAAGAAAATCCATCCCCCATTCGATTTCCGGGAAAATTCATCCTCGTTTGATTTCCGAGAAAATCCATGCAAAACCCCCAAGGAAAACCAAAAAAATTGCATTCTTTTTTTGCTCCCTGTGTTTTCTGGATCTGTTCTAGGGGTCTCTTTGCTTTTGTGCCGTTGGATTCAAATTTCACGAACCCTAAATCCACGATTTTTGAGCCAGGCTGAAAAACACAACCTTTGCCTGCAAATCGTGATCAGATTACCAAATAACATCTTATGTTTTTTTTTTTTTTTTTTAAAAAAAAATGGACAGATTTTGTATCCTGTGCGCGGGCTGGACTGGTAGGAAATATCGGGAAATTCCCCGACAAATCGGTAAAAATTACCGAAATTTCCGTCGACCGATAATCGGTGACGAATATTATGTGGGAGCCGGCCGATAAGCGATATTTCTCCGAAATATCGCCGAAATTTTTCCACATTTCAATCCTTGAATTATACAGAACAAAACATGGGTACTTAATAAGACACATAATTTCAAATATAAAGAACTGAAAACAAAAATCGGAAAAAAAAAAAGAAAAAAAAAAAGGAAACTACCCAAAAGAACACAGAGTAAACGAATGAGAAATCAGAAATCGGAGATTTGTGAAAGATACCTTTTTAGATGAAACACTCTTCTTCGAGCGCTTAGACTTGCCATCAGATTCGCTGGGGAAGAAGGAGAGAGGCGTGGCAGGGCTGGAAGGTTCAACCTTCGCTTGAGGATCATCATCGTTACAAGTCGGACCCACACAAGTCCCGGGAAGATGAGGCGACGACGATGAAGGAACAGAAGGCGGATATAAGTCAGGATCAATGGCAGATCTTCTCTTCCTAACGCCCCAAGTGACTAAAAGACGATGGCGATTCTCAGCTTGGAAGATTATGAGGGGAATTTGGATCAGGATTTCAGAAACCTTCAATTCATTATCATCAAAGAAGCTCTCGAGAGAGTCGCAAGGACTGCAACTCTTTCTCTTCATTGTGGCTCCAAGGATTCACAGATTGCGATCGAAATCAACAAGAAACGATGAAGTCTGGAAAAGGAGAATGGATGAGAGACAAAGAGAGCGGGAGAGAGAGCGCGAGCGGGAGAGAGAAAAGGGGAAACAGTGGTGAAATGGTGTAAAAGATTTGATTTTAAAATACGTTTGCAAATAACCGTTGAAAAAAGTGATTTTATTTATTTTGCAAAAGATTTGGTTTCTTGCAAATATAATTTGTTTTTTTTTGGAAGATTTTGAAGTTGATTATGTTGGAGAAATAGAAATAAAAAATAAAATTAGAGACAATTTAGGACTGTTAAGAGGATGAAGTGTCCTAGTCAATTTCCTCTTTACTAAATTTTGCTATTAATTTTTTAAATAAATTTTTCTTTAGCTTTTTTATTTATATATATATTGAGAAATTCTAGTTACTAAATTTTCAGCTTTAAAAGTAGAGTGACATCCTCTCCTTAAAGTCTAAGAGCAATCAAAATTCACATGACATACTTTCTTACTTTCATTTTTAAAAGGAAATAAATAATAATGCATTTTATTATGAAACAAAAACTCATTAAAAAGTTTGTAATTTTTAGGTTATCTTTAGTTCAAAAGAAAAAAAAAATTAAATGATTTTCTCATATTTGATTATTATAAAAAAAATTCAAAGAAAATTAAATATAATTAAAATTAGTTAAAATTTTATATATTTTTAAATTATTTAATTTTTATATTGATAAGTTAAAATAATTAAAATAAGTTTGAAGTAACAAATAAAAATAATTTAATAATTTAATTTAATTTTTTATTTTTTTTCCTTATATTTTCCCTCAAATTTTTATGGAATCAAACATAACTTTAAATTCTTTCCTAAAAGTATAAAAATTTAAATTTTTTTACTTCCTTGGATTTTATAACGTTAATATAAATTTTAAAAACTATAAAATAAGTACTTATTTTTGCATAAAAGATTAAAACTACAACTTGAATAAATTGAGTCTAAGCCCGTGAAACTTAAAAATTATGATTAAAACACTTTAGAATACTTTATTGGTAAAAAATTAGAATGAATATGTATATATAATAAAAGACTTAATTCATTTATCATTTATGTGTTAAAAAAGTTAAATTTTATTTATTTTTAAATTCATTTTAAATGAAATATTATTATTATTATTTTTTATTCAATGACTATTTTTTAATCATTACCTATTTCAAAGGTGAATATAAATACTTAAAAATGAGTATAAATTATTTATTTCAAAAATTTTGGTATACTTCTTATAAATTTATCACATTTATTATCATGTTTTTTATTTTAATTATATAATTTATTATAAATAATGAGTTATTTATATGTAGATTTATGATTAAACAAAATTTAGCTTTATCCTAACTCCCAAATAAATAATGAAAAGTATTTAGGATACGGTGGATTCTTGAAAAATACTAAGAAAAGAGAAAAAAAATGAAGAAAATTTATTCTACTTTATTTAAATAATTTGAAAAAAATGAGATAGAAAAAAAAAAGAAATGATTTTCTTTTTTGTTGTTCGATATATTTGAAATTTCATGTTTTTTTTTTAATTATTGAAAAAAAAAATCTGACATTTTTGAGATTTCTTGTTTCTGTAGAAGAAGGAAGATTTGTTGAAGATGGTGTACGGTTCGACTTATCAGAGAGAGTTGCTAAAATCGGTGAATTTTTGAATTGGTATTTTTCTTGATTTTTTTTTTTTTCAAAATAGGTATGATCATCAAATCGTTTATAATATTTCCTTAAAATCCAACCAGAAAATCGAGAATGTAAAACTATTGTGCAGCATGTTGAAAGCTCTCAACTCAGAATTCAAGGCAAGAAAACAATAGGTGATTTTTTCTAGTTTTTATTTTTTTATTTTATTTTATTTTTTTCTTCTAAAACTTTTCAGAATTGGGATTTGAACAAATATAAAGAAGAAATAGTTAAAAAAATTTATCATATCTGCAAAGGAGTAGAATCAGTATCTATGTCACTAACCCTATATTACAGATATTTTGATGAATGTGAGTATTCAAAGGGTGAAATACGATAAAAAAATTTCACAATTATATATATATTTTGGTAATTTTTGTGTGTGTTTTCAATCCTATTCTTCCGGTCCAAGTTCAATGGGGCAACCTTATATTAGCTTGTCCAAAGAAACCGTAACCCTTTCAAATTTATCAACCCAAGTCAACCTTACGTAGGCTTTTAGCCCAAGATTAGGCTTCACTGGGCTTGGACTCTCTGCCTTTCTTCTTGATTATGTCATTCTCCTAACGTACTATTCAATGCACTTCTGCAGTCTTTCAGCAAATATCATATTTAAAAACAGTATAAAATCCTGTTTAAAAATTTATATATGAAAAATAATTTTCTCAATGAAAACATTATTGTTATCTGCAACATAAAAATTATCAATTCATTTTTTGTGTTTTTTTTTAGACCAAAAATACGTGAAAACACTCTAAATATATTTTAAAAAATTATCTCGTTTTCGGAATTAATTCTAAAAATACATATATTTTTTAATCTAAAATCTGACAAACACTTTTTTTTTCTATTCTTTTTATATTAAGATTTTTATTTTATCTTAAAATAAAGTAAAGATTCGAAATTCAAAGTCTTTGTCAAATTTATTTACAATAGGGAGTTTGATGTGGAGGTCCTTGAGTTTCTTTTATTGATATATCTGTTAGGGGTTACTCTTCATATATGTTCTATGATTATGTTTGGTAAATCTCCTTTACATAACAATTGATTTTAGTGTCCTCTTATAACGATTCATAATTTAATAAATAAATAAATACTTATTAAATATTTTTAAGATAATATTTGATTTAAAACATTCATAAATTCATAATTTATTTATATTTATATTGATACTAGGGATCTCAATACAAGATCTTTTTGGACTTGATTACAAATAAAATAAAACCCCTATTTGAATATTCAGTTGCATGTAGGAGGCGTTGTATCCTATTTGGCATGATATGTTTTGCTACCTATTAACATCTTTTGCAACCTTCAACATTCTTTACCTTCTTTTGTTTTTTGATAATTTTTTCTCCTTCTTGTTTTTGGGCAACATCAGCTCTTATTGTCAAATCAAAGTTAAACATTCCAAATTCATCCTTACAGCCTATAGGGTGTGATGTCGAATGTCATAAAAGGTTTGACCTATCTTCATAAAATACCAATTGGTTTTCAAATGAGATGATCAAAGCTTGATCTATATATTTTCTCAATATCAATATCTCTAACTTTCAAAATCTTTAAAACATTCCAAATCCATCTTTACAGTCTGTAGGGTGTGATGTCGAATGTCATAAAAGATTTGACTTAACATCATAAAATACTAATTGATTTTCAAATGAGATGGTCAAAGTCCGATCCAATTGTTTTCTCAATGTCAATATCTCTAACTTTCAAAAATTTTAACTTTCCGCAATTAGGAGTCTCAACCTCAAATAGACCTTGAATTCCTTTACACCTTACTTCATAAAATTCCTTTTTCAGATTCTTGTCCAGAGTGCTTCACCTCCATTGCGCAATTTCTTTATGTTTAGAAATACTAAGATGAGCACTATCAAGAATCTCCTCATCAATGGAGAATTGAAACATACCAGAATATTGTAAAACCAAAACATTTTTATAATCTCCAATTCTCCCACCTCAATTTTATATTTGTGAAATTAAAAAGATTTAAATAAAAAAGGGGAGAAAAAAAATATCTAAGACTTCTTATTATAAACTCTCACTCCCATAGGTATAACACAAAATAAAGTATAAATAGACATAATGTAAGGAAATAAGAAAGAAAAAAAGAAAATTAATAATAATAAATAAATAAATAACACTAACAATATTTAATAGTTGTTTTATTTGATTATGATTCCATTAAAATCTAAAAGTGAAAGTACTTTTGCTATTGTTGGAAAGCAAACTTAATTTTATAAAGTTTCTAAAAATTTAAATTTGATTTAATTTCTAAAATTTAGTTAAAATAATTTTATTTTGAGAGATTGATTTGACTTCTATATTTAAGTAGTTGAATCTTTTAAAATTTATATGGTTATTAGAAGTTTTAATTTCAATATGAATTTGAGTATTATCTCATAGGTCGAATAAGGCTGGTGAAAGACAATAATTTTTTTTTTCATAATACTTTCTTTTTTTGTTTTTGTTTTTATTTTTTTTGTGTTTTCATTCCTATTAAAGCAGGTGAAATTTATTCGGGCAACCTTATTTTTAACTTGTCCAAAGAAACTTGAACAGTTCAAATTTATATATATATTGAATTGAGTTTTTTAAAAAGTTAATATAGATATGATATAATAATGTTGATCGAATAAGAAAAAAAAAGAAAAAAAAAAAAAAAAATATATATATATATATATATATATATATATATAATTTAATATTATTCAGCTTGATTCTCAATTTTTGAGGTGTTTTCTGACATTTAGACTGGGCTAACAATGACATGTTGGTAGATAAATCTACTACAATTCCATTATATATATCAGATATATTTTATTAAAATGATAAAAATATGGCTTCATTTACAAAAATGATCCCATTATATATATCAGATATATTTTATTAAAATGATAAAAATATGGCTTCATTTACAAAAATGATCCCATTTTTTAAAACCAACAAGAATGGCTCTTTTTTTTTTTTTTTTTTTAATTTTTTAATTTTTTAACAAATATACTTACGGACAAGTTCTTATTACACCAAAGCACTTTTATAAAACAATAACCTATATGACAATAAGTTTAAGAAATGTTTTTTATCTTAAAAGTATTTTTAAAAAAATTTAAGTGTTTAATAAAATTTAAGCATTTTTTGCCTCAAAGTTTTTTTTATAAAAAAATTAGGTATTTAACAAAATTTAGAAAGCAATTTTAAAAATTTATAAATTCACTTGTAGTGTTGAAAAATCACTTATAATATTTTTTAGATAAATATTTAATAAATAATTATTTTAAAAATACTTGTAAAGAAAAAATTATTATTAAAAACACTTTAAATATAATTATTGTCAAAGAGGCTCTTAAAGCCCATTTGACAACAATTTTTAAAAATATTTTTTCTCTAAAAATTGAGGTATTTAGCAAATTTTAGCAAATCATCAATTTTATTTTTTTATCTAAAAAAAAACACATACACGCACACACACGCATTACACAACCTAATCTTCAATTCACCTTTTAAAAGGTTAAAAAACACCCAGGTCCCAAGTGCTCGATTATATGTCAATAAAAAAAGGGGAGAATATCAATGAAGAGTAAAGGAAATCAAACAAACTCCACTCGTATTTTTTAAAATCTAAACAATCACTTATTGCTTTGAAAATGATTGAAAAAACACTTAAGTGTTTCTGAGAAAAACACTTTTATCAAAAACATTTTAAATAAAAATTTTGTCAAATACATTTATAATCCATTTGAGTTTATATTTATAATTTCAATAACATAAAAATTAATTTTTGCAAATGGGGATACTTTAACCGCGCAATTATTTCTATGTGATTGGTAAAAAAAAGTAAAAAAAAAAGTTTCAATGTGAAGTGATTGCGAAATATTAAAAAGCTAGAAATGTAAAACAAAAATGAATTACAACAAAAATGATGTTGGTTTCTTATTATTTAATGTTGAAGATTATGTTTGGTTTTGAAAAAATATTAAAAAAAATTATTATCTTATATTTTAAAAAAATTAAATACAATCAAAATTATTTAAAATATTGTATATATTTTTATTATTTAATTTTTATATATAGAAGAGTTAGAATAAATAAAATAAATTTAAAATAATTTATAAGAATAATTTAATAATTTGAATTTTTTTTTCTTTTAAATTTTTTCGTTCTATTTTTTCTATTTATTTATTTTTTTCTTCCCCTCTTTATCAAAATTTTCATGAATCAAACGCAACCTTGGAGTAAAAACTTTGCCAAGAATTGGACTAATCATCTAGTAGATGTGAGGTAGGATTGACAGCAAAATCGCACTTCTTTTCTAGAAGTTTTTCCAATTGCTTAACTGTAATTTGATTTGTGGAGCTGGATGAGCTCATGAGTCATGATTCATGACATATATGTGTAACTCTAGAACCCCTTTTGGAGAGAGCTCACATTCAATTAACCTTCAATGCATTTTTCCTCGCTTGCTATTACAAGTGCTTGAAGGTATTTTTTGGGCTTCAACCTTACTATAGATTAACACATGTTTGATAAATCAATTTAATAATTTAGTACAACTTATTAATATAATTTAATATTAAAAATAATTTTATAGAAGACAAAAAGAGATATACCATAGGCAGAAGTTTCCAACCCAATCGTGACATTGGGCTGAGTTGTCCCAGATGCAGATAGAGGGAGACCATGTCAATGGGCATCATGGCTTTGCAATGGTGGGTCAACCCATACTCAGTTGCTCTGGACTTCCCTACTAAACATGATCGAATGATTATGATTCACTAACTGGTCTTCAAAGTATCAACTCCATAAATAGACAGTCAAGCCAGAGATTTTCCACCAAATAATTTGAGTATGGCCTATGTGCAACTCTGTCACTACGAGACAGACCGTATAGCTAGTGGTGCTTCATGAGATGTTATAATCTTGGGTAAAGACAATATTCTCCTGATTTTGAAGAGATTTTGTTGAGGTATTCTAATGTGAAAGGTTTGACAACTTCTCATGTAAATTTTTGGTCCATTTTCTTATTGCTCCGGCTGTCAATTCACCGATTCATGAATCATGACCGACAATCATGGAGAAGCTTGTAGCCAGAAGAGAAGGCACCTTTGGGTGGAAATAATACTTTTATAAATGAAATTGGGTGAGAAAGATATGTTTTACCTCAACATCAAGGCAAGAATAAATCCAAGGAACATATTGCTTTCTTTTTAACTCTTTCGGGATTCTAGTATTACAAACCTCCTTAGCCAGTTAACTTGGATAGATTTCAACAAAATTAGTTAACCTGTCTTGGTTAAGAGCGATGGCTAATCATCATCAACCTGTCAACGCGTGCTCCATACTACTCATCGAATCTCAGTTATCACCAAAATCTAGTGAAATTAGTTGGCTGACAAGAGGAGGAAGTTTCTTATGAAAATTTCCCACTATTATTTATATGACATACAACATTTTCAGTGATCTCGGCTTGGGATTACGTAAGATAAAATAAGAATTACGAAGCCTCCGAGGTTTTAAATAATCTGCCCTCTCAAGTGTTTTGGTTTATTATAATCGCAGAACTACCATATATTAATCAGTTCCCCCAAACCCCAAGCACACCAAACAATGAGAAGCGATCAATGCGCATATGCTCCTGCATCTGTAAAATCAATTGTCATCTGTGGTTGATATTTAAAATTTTCTTCTTCCTATGCCTGGGCCGGTGCCGCCGGGGTCAACTCAAACAGAACCCCTCTCCACTCCTCTGATTTCTCCCCCACGTGCCTCATGGCCCTCATCGGCTTCAAAATTCAAACCACGCTTAATTAAGGAAACTGATTGAAATTAAAGGAGACTGTGACTAATGAATATTTAATTATTTATAGTAAAATAGGAAAAAGAAAAAAGAAACAACTGAAAGAGCCAATTATATCTGATTCTTTCTCTTAAGACCCAAATAGAAGAGCGTTGCAGAGAGAGTGCGTAGTGAAGATGACAAGTCAATGACTGTCGTATTTGCTACTTCCAGTTAAAGTTGGTGTAGCTTTCTTCTCTCTATACTGTCTTTATGACTGCCAGCTTTCTATGTGGGTGGGAGTTAAATATGCTGCTGCCAGTTCTTCGTTAACCATCATTATTAACACCAAGTTTCCTGAATTCGCTCTAACTTTTATTTATAATCATTAATTTCGCTTTTAACAACTTTTTAAAATGATTTTGACATATGAATTTGCAGTTGAACTGTAAGGATTTGCTAGCGTGTGAGACAGTATCGAAAGGATTTTATGCAAACAAGACAAAGGGAGGTCAGCAAACTGATCTGACCGTTTGATTAGTTATGTGTACATAAGTTTTTCAATCAATCAAGAGCTTTGTAGATCACTACAAAGCAAGGAAGAATAGCCCTGGGATTGAATACGAACAAATCCTCGAGATTCGAGTAAACCCCGGAGTAGCCGGCTACTGAGTCGTAGGAGCCAGCCGAGGCCCCATCCTCATCCGGGGGCGCATCGTCCGCCATGCGCTTCACCCTTCCGGCGATCACGCGGCACACCAACATGGCCCTGCGACCGTCCGTACATGGTAGGCAGTCGTGGGCCCGACCGCTGCTGTCAGTGGTGCGCACACCTTTTGCCTCACCTGCCTTGCCTTGGAATCCGTGCCTGATGATGGTGCATACTCCGCAGCCCGGTACGGAGCCGCATAGGCTGGAGGAGCCACGTGAGCCGAGAGCGCAGGTTAAGGTGGTGCAATGGAACCGCAGCAGCTCGTTTCCGTCCGCGGCACAGCGCGGGTTTTTCTTGGTGTTATTGTTCGCACGGACCTTAACCGCATCTCGGCATTCCTCGAACCGTTGGATGGTCCTCTGGGTGTTGTGGACTTTTAGTATCCGTTCGACCTTGCAGATTGGATTGTCTTTCTTCAACCAGCTCGATTTAAAGATGATCTCCACGATGTTCCGACCCGAATCCTCCGGACCCAGCTCCGAAACTGTACCATTATCAGGACTTCAATTTATGAAATTGCCCTTACAAAAATCTAATACAAAATTTGTGTGGGTGGTGAAAATTTTGTTCCCATAAACGGCAGGTCACGGATCACCTAATAGTAATTAAAAGCATGACGAATCATTGCACGACACGTCACGTTATCAGGACTTCGTTCTGTTGGTTGTCCGGCGACAGCTGTATTTGGATATTAAACGGTCTCCGAATCCTTGACGTGGCCAACCACTATTGGCGGTACTAGCAAAGGAAATGGGAAAAAATGATGCTATTATTACTAGCTAGTAGCCTTACGAAATTCACTGAACGGCGACGCACGTCGAAACGACGTCGTTTCACCTGGCAACACATGCCTATGGGCTATACCGTGTATGATTGGAGAGAAGTTTTGCTTTTATGGAAAAGCAAAAGAAAAAAAAAAAAAAAAAAAACAGTGTTCAAAGATTGCCTGAGCAAAAAACTCACGAGACCCTTTACCCAGAGGAAAAAATTTCCAGAGAAATATGACCTTATCAATTAAGGAGAAAAGAAAAAGAAAAAGAAAAAGGGAAATGAGTAGCTACAGTACCGGCATGGCGAACCGCTTGATGAAGCTCTAAGCTTTCAATCTTTGGAAAAACCTCTCCACACTCAGAGCAAGCACATATAGTTGTTCTTGGAGATGGGTACCTGTTTTTACTCGGTTTAATCAATGAAGTCTTTTTCATGTTTTATTAACTCAATTCAAAAAGAAAAAAAAAAGGGCAAAATTAAAACGAAAAGATGAAACAAAAAGCGTAAGACCACTCACCTGCTTGGATCAACTATCATGTGACACTCATAACACCCAGAAAGCTTCCTAAATTGCATGCCTCTGGAAGAGGACGTGTAGGTAGCACTGGCGTTGGATCTCGCTGAACTTGATAGAGACCGAGTCGACGACGTCGACCCACTCACAGCTTTCCGACTCAGAAGCCCAGTCTCCTGACCCACCGTGCTACTTTCCGGTGAGTTGTCAGCTCTGTGAACCACCCTAGTGTTGCCGTGAACAACGTCTCTGAAACTGCATATGGAACCGCAAGAGGACCCCAACTTGGAGTACCCACCTGGGTTCTTAGAGGGATCGTGAACTCGCGACCCTTCGATCTGCTTACAGGTGAGTAGGTTCTTGATTTGGTCCCAAGATGATGGCTGCTTTTGCTGCTTTCGCTTCCGCTTTGAAGGCTGTTGCTTTTTGGTATTGGTCTCTGATGCTTCTGGTAAGAAAGTGAGGAGAGCCATGAAAAGTAATCCCAGGAGATAGAAGAAGAGAAGTGTTGCTGAGCCACCTCTCTCTTTCATGAGAGAGAGAGAAGATGGCACTCCAAACTTTGGTCCAGAGGTGCTCTTCAATGCGGAGGAATCCGAGATTGGTAATATGGAGGGAGGGAGGCAAAGCGGGTGTTGATGTCTGGTGTGGTGGGTCTGTCTCTGTGCCTTTCTTTATACCTCCATATTTATTTATTTAGATGGACCGAGTGGAGTGAGTCGTGACTCGTGTGGTTGGCTTACGCAATATATTTGCTATATTTTATCCAAAGCGCAACTCGATGGCATACTTTAGCATTGACTTGGTCAAGGTAGAAGAAGCTGGTTCATGGAATGAGAAATTAGGACCACTGGTGCACTAGTGGAGCTTGCATGGTCCGGTGATGTGTTTGGCCGGCTATCCCCATTTAGTATCTTGGCTTGGTTGTAGACTTGTAGTTATTGTCTTTATGCCTTTTATCTGTTTCCCGGATTCTAATTTGGACATCTTTCTGTGTAAGTTTAATTGTGTTACATAAAAAACTTATATATCACTTTACTAGAAATGTTTCATCTGATCTCGCTAGTCTCATCATTGTCCATGTAAACACTCAAACCGCAGGTCCATTACTTAAAGCATAAGTAGGGTAGCTTCCCTCAATTATTAAAATCATTAACATAGTAGAGTTTCTTAAGGTTATTTTCCATCATTTCGTAAGGGCATTTGTTTGGACATACAGACACATGATGATAATTCTCAGATTCCAAACGAGGGGAAAAGGAAAAAGTGCAAGGGCCAAAGAAGCATCATATAAAACAAAGAGAATGAACGGATGGTAGTGTGGTAAGTCGTTGTTTTCAATGTTTGTGCTATCCATTTGGGCAAGCACTTGACAAACTGCTCCTATTTTGTCCACCATTTCCCCCATGTGGCCAAACAGCCAGCTCTCTACCAGCCCTGCCCATTCTTTTATCATAGCAGAGCTTGTTCTACAAAATTAAAGATGACCACCCATCCAATAATTAAATTACATGGAACAAGATTCCCTCAATTATAATGTAAATCATTTCTCTAACCCAATAATGCGTCTGTGGATACCCTATCCTCTCCCTTCAGTATGTGACGAATGAGTATGAAAAAATGTGGAGAAGGCAGAGATCAGAAAGCATCTTTTTAGAGTAGTTGGAAGTCGGATGTGGGTTTGGCCAACCCTTCACAAAAATAAAAGAAGGTCAATCGCTGTTCCCCTGTCCTTCTCATTTGTGTAATCAGTGCTCACTATCACATCCATCACACAAATCAATACTAA
Organism: Vitis rotundifolia; assembly: GCA_030254885.1. Taxonomy (NCBI): domain Eukaryota; kingdom Viridiplantae; phylum Streptophyta; class Magnoliopsida; order Vitales; family Vitaceae; genus Vitis; species Vitis rotundifolia. Next base: position 11,582,712 of record CM058168.1, on the reverse strand, counting down.
ACAAATCCTCAATGATGCCAGAAGAAGGGAACCAAAGATAAGACGTTGCCAGTGCCAATATAAATCAAACCCGATTCCATTATTCTTTCCTAAACCTAATCTCAAAACCTATCTCTGTCGCAGGCTTCATACCCTGGCAGATAACTTGGAAGTAGGATATTTAATTTGGCCACTAACTTCATGACCACGAAATTATAATCGTGGGAAAATATCCCCACATGTGGACCCATTAGTTCTGGGTTTATTTTTCTGATTGTTGAGGGTGAATATCCGTTTGGATTCTGCTTTTTGAAGCAATCAAGTTAAACCATGAATAACTGCTTATGGATAAGCATGCGGGTTCAGACGATGATTCAAATTTTAATTACCTTGTTTTACGATTTCAAAATCAACGATCATTATGTTTGAGCCATGATTGGTTTCAAATAGAAAGGCATTGCAACGGTTAATGGAGGCAGATAAACATGTATTCTATAAATTAATGAACGTCAATGCCTTTTGATTGCGCTTACGCGAGAAGAATACAGCTTTAACGATTCTGTCTTTTCTTTTCCACTCAAATTGTGATCTCTCCTTCCCATAATAAAATCAACTTCAAATTATGATCTTTCCTTCTCATTAATTAACCTTCCATTGTGGGATCCATTTTTGAGGTTTCTCCTAATAAAATGTATATGATTGTTTTGGTCATGGTTTTAAAAATTAGACTAGTCTAGTCTATTACCGTTATAGTTTGGTTAAGTACTTTGAATCATCTAAGTTTTGAATCAGCTTTGAACTGTTAGAACTACCAGTCGAATCGGTGAATTGAATCAATTGGTTCTCCCTAAACCAAATGGTTCAAGGGTTAATTTTTTTCCTCTTCAAAGTAACATCCTTTTGATGCATTTGGCATCGAAATGACGTCATTTTAGTTTAGTATAAAGCCCCTAATTCCCCAGCAACAATCCTAATCTCTTGTCTGATTGAAACCAAAATATATGCTTTATTGACATATATTTGATATGATTTATATAACATAAAACACTCAAATCATTTGACTTGATCAAAATTATTGCTAAGACCTTTGCCATGAGTTTAACTTATAGTTTAGAAATTTATCTCAGGTTTAAGGAAAGAAAAATGTACAAGTTGAATCACTTTATATTTTGAAAGATAAAAAAAAGTTTAAGTAAGGAAATAGGCGAGTTAAGACTTATGGACTATGAGGAAAGACAAGCGAATCTGGATAATGAGGCATGAAACAAATTCATCAAGTTGTATGGAAATTTGGAACTCAAAATATGGTGGTAACATGTACTTTGAATTTAAAGCAAAATTTAGAGTCCAAAGACCATTTTAGGCAAGCTATATATCATTTCAAAACTCTAGAAGTTAGGAATCTAATGCTTTAAACAATGTGCAAATTAGAGGTGAAATAAAAAAGTTATGACTATTTAAAGATAATTGTGTAGAGTTGAAGGACCATTTCAAAATGATTTCGAAATTCAACTTATGAATTCAAAATGACCCAAATTCAAATTCACACATTGCCACACTGATATTTCATTTCCTCCACTTTAGGAATTGCATCTTAGGCGCTTCATCCACCCTAAGTGAACCCCACACGATTAGAAATCACAAATTTATTATTTTTTAGTCATTTTAGGTAATTATTTGTAAAATAAGTGACTAATAGAAACATGCTATGTGTTAGGTTTTTTTGGTGGAAACTATAAAAACTTGATATTTAGATTTTCTACGGACTTCTTGATTTTTTTTTTAGGAGTAAGGGTGACTTGACAATTCTAAGGGGAGAGAAGAGGACCTTAAAAGTTTTTCTTGGTTTGTTTTCTTTCTTCTTTTTATTATTGAATAAATTATTGTTTTTACTTTCTTTGAAATCAATAATGGTTCTTTCTTATTCTTTTATGACTTTGAGAACATGCTCATAAGAGACTAAAAAGTCATCTTGGGATGAAACATGAAAACCTAGGGTTAGATCCAAAAGGAAACAATTGGTGAAATCGGATTAATAATGAAATGAATGAAATATTAGGGCACTAATATTGTGATCAAAATACCCTCTAAAGTTAGTTTAATTTAGAAGATGATACAATCAACATCTTCATTAATATTAGGGATTCTTGATAATTCTTAATTTCTAATTATAAAATGTTTTGTTATTCTTATCTACCTTAAGACAAATCTAACGGAGTAGTAAAAGCCTAAAAATCTTAGATCTAGATTTCAGTCTATTCATTTATTAGACAATTCAATAGAATAAAATATTAAAAGTGAGTATACGGATTGACTCTGAGGTGTGGAACTCAAGTTAATCTCATTAGACTATTCATTTTGATTACCCCTAAGACTATTAAATTATATACCCTTGTTTTGTCTAAAGGTTTATGTTTGAAGTCAGATTGTGGATCCTCAATCTTGATTAATTGAATTAAAAATCAATAATTATTCTATAATTTAAATAGGTTTATTTAGGGAAATTTTCATCCATATTTTATTATGATTTATTTAAATTAGATATATATATATATTTTACCTTTCGTAAATAATTAATCCTTTGAATCTAAAAATAAATAAACATATTAGAGCTTATATGAGAGGACGACAACCTAGAATATTACAAAGCCATGGTAACTTTATCTCTGATTTTTTTTTTTTTTTTGTTAGAGTTATCATGTATTTAGGGTTTAACATCTTATTTATAACAGAGATTTGCGGTCACTACCCTACTGTTGCTACCTTTTGTTGTTGCTACTCTCCATCCAGCCTTCGGTTGCATAATTGTCAGAGCCGGTGTCGTCGACCGACGAGGATGCTAATGTCGTTGACAGCTTTCTAGTCTTCCACGATGAATTTCATTGTTGCAATTTGCAAAGTTCCAATTGAATATTAATTTTTCAATGTTTAATATTTTGTTGCATATTGAATATGAATATTCATTATTCATTGAATCAATTGAATCATTTAAGTATAATTTGTTTATTTTTTATTTTTACAATTTTAATAGTATGTAAAATATATATTTATGACATCATTGATTCGACTGTCGAATCGATTAGTAAATTATGAACCAATATCTTTTTTGATTCAATGACTAATATAATTATGAAAACATTAATTTTGACATCCTTTTATTTACGTATATTGGTTGCTAAGAGAGGTTCACATGTCAAGGTCACTACCTTAAAAGAGACCATCCATAGTCTCCTCCTAACAAGATATTAAGATTTTGGTGGATAAGTATTTAGCATAGGATATGGAAAATACTTGGTTGATGGGTAAAGATGAGAGCAAAATTATATTTTGTATTTGATATTTTAAAAAATAAAATATGTATCTATATACATATATATATATATATATTGTATTACTATTTAAATTATTTAGAGGTCATTCGGGAGTATTTTTACTCAAAGTGTTTTTAATGACAATATTTTTTTAAAGTGTTTTTAGAAGAATCACTTATCAAATATTTTTCAAAAAATATCATAATTGATTTTTCATATTTTTAAAAGTATTTTTTAAATTTTATCAAACATTTTTTATATTAAAAGTATTTTTCGAAAACACTATCAAACAGACTTCTAGACTACTTTGAAAGGTTTTACTACTTTTTTTTTTTAAACGGATTCTCCATAAACACATATTTGATAATAATATTATTATAAAAAATTTCGATAAATTAGCTTTTATTATAATAGTTCCTAAATGGATTCTAAGTAGTTAGGAAAAAAAGAAGTTTCTTAAGCATCATTTGGAGATTAGTGATCAATTTAGTAATAATAATATTAATAAAATATTTAAAATTTTATATAACATAAATATTACATTTCGTTGTTTAAATATTTAATATTAATTAGTGTATAGAACCCAAATTTTGCCCGGCCTGAAAGAAACTATTGGGCCAAATGCGAATCTCTCAGGCCAGCCCAGCTTGAAGCCCAAAATTCCGAAGATGGTGTGCAGTGCGTAGGATCTGGACCGACAAATCCATTGGGTGGATCGCAGGCCAAGTTGGGTCAAATCTAAAAGACCAATGGGGTGAAAGTGAAAGTGAAACAGCCTGAACAGGGCCTGGGCGTTGAATCAGTTGTTTTATTTTTAACTGTTTTAACTTTTAAGTTCCGAGTTGTTCACACGTGACTTGGGTTGAATGCCAGACTAGAAATCTCAAAAACCTTGTAACGGTTAAACCCTAGAGCGCTTGCAAGCACTTTGATAAAACCCCAGTTGCAAAACCCTAATTTCAAATCCAATACAAATTCCCGATTCTTCTGTTGTATCTTTGTTCGATTGTTTTTTCTCCACTATCATAACAACACGAACTTAAACAAAACAAAAAATGTCGCAAAACGATTCGATTCAAAACCCTAGAGTGACCTGGGAAGGCTGCAGTGTGTTGCTCGACATCAACGACGGCGATCGTCTGGTTTTCGCTCGTCTCTCGGCCGCCGCGTGAGTGTTTTATGCACAAAGCTTTGAACTTGCGTGGACTGAGTTCATTGTTATGCATGATTTAATTTTCAAATTTGGATTTTCAGGACTTTGAAAATTGGGAATAAAAACTGCTCCTTGCAGCCGTTGATTGGCTGTCCCTTCGGTTCTTTGTTTCAGGTTGATAACGGACCGAGAGGGCCGTATTTATCTCGTGTTGTTCCCTCTGCAGAAGGTTGGCCCCCTTTTTTTTTTCCTCTCTGAGAAAGCATAGGAAAATAGCTAGAAAGTGAAATCATCCACCAGGTTGGATTGAACTATATTATGCTTTAAGACTACTTGTTTTGCTTTTCAAACTATTTAAACATAGCATGAGTATAATGTTTGCTTTCTCTGAATTCATGCTTAACGGCTATGCTTTTACTGGAGTGTTTAAAGATTGTATGAGAATGTATTTGTTCCTTTTTCTTTCCAAGGCATTTTGTTCAAACCTACTATGTGCAAAATTAGAGTTACCCCTCTAATATTTTCTTTTCATGTTGTAATTTCTGAAATTGCCACCCGTTTTCTGTCATTTATCTAAGTCATACTCCTGTGGAGTTCCATTAATTGAGGGTGGGAGGATGCAATATTCCAGCGATTTGAGAAATTGTTTTCCTATCAATGAGAGTTGTGGTGTTTGATCAGGTGCATCATAGCAATGGTGAAAAAGAATGATATGTTGAGGGTTATGGTAGTAAGAAAAGATAACTTGTAATTTGATCTATTAGAAGAGATGGCCATACGGAAATTGATATGGGCATGGTATTACAGAGGTTGAGCAACAGGCTCCAAATTTCTGGGAGGAAGTTTTATTTTGTTGAACTATTTGAAAGTTTGGATAGTTGACTTTATTGCAATTATTTTGCTCTTTTTCTCTCTTATCATATTTTTAGTTTTTTGACTTGTTTGCTGAATTTTCTCTTTCAGGCAATGATCTTCAAGAAACACAAGATTGCCAATTAAAAGATGAACCCAAAGACAATCGAGCAATAGTTGATAATAATAAAGCTCAGAGTCTTACTGGTGAAGATATAGATGACATGCGGAGGTGAGAACATTATATTTATACATTAGCTGGATCCCTTGAAAAGAATGATTTTATGTATTTTACATCCCATTCCTAAATTACTGTCAAACTAGAAGGCATCGCGTTGATTGTGAATGCTTGTGCTTCATGAATGTATTTGTTTGTTTCTGCATTGTTGTGTGATAATACTTATAATACAGTTCCTCCTATATGTGAGCATGCAATTGGGATTTTCCCATGGTCTCTATTGTTCATGATTCTAGTCTTTTTATTCTGTTTTTATGGTACTTTGTGTGTATGTAATTTGGCAATGACAAAGAGGTGAAAGGTTCTTGTCCTAATGGTGTTCTGCTAGAATGTTTTAGTCTGGATGTTGATTTTTTTTTTTTTTTTTTTTTAAATAGGCTGAAGTAATCAGTATGTTCATTTGATTGAATTTTGTCTTAAGTAAGCATCTGATCAGGAATAAAGATATAAGGGTTGAGGTGAAACAATAAGTGCTATTTTAACCATATCTAAATCTGATTCATTCTTTCAAGACAAATACATGAGAAAAATAATAAATAATAATAAAAAAAAGTCAAACATTAGCTGTTTTGTGTTGTAATTTTTTCTTTACCAGTTTACCTGTACCTAAATGGAGTAAAGCAATCTTTCTATTAAAAGAATTAAGGGATGACTAACCTTAATTCATATGAGTGTCATGCAGAAGAATTATATCCTTTTTCTTATTAATTTCTTCTGCCTTTCATGAAGTTGAAAATACTTATAATCATATGGAGGCAATCAGTTGTGCAGATCTGGTCTGGATTTTGTTGTTCAAGTTTTCTTATCTCTAAAAGGAAACAATAATCCTTTTCACCAGTCACCACTGATTTAGCCTCTCAAAGTCGTTGCATGTTCTTGTAATCTTATCAAGAACCATTTCTTTTATGTGGTAATTTCTGATAAAAGAGAAATATTCATGTTTAAAATGATAAAAGCAAAGTGTCATCTGTTTTTAATTTTGGTTTTGGTTTTGCAATTTTGAACTCTCCTTTTTTGTTTAAACAAGTTTCTGTGGGCCAAATTGGCAGCCAGTCTCATTCATTTGTACCATAAATGACAATGACTTGGAATTCTTAAGATCTGTTTTCTCATATGTTATTAACTATAAGATTATCTACTCTTGACATTTCAAGAGAGAAATTTTGCCTAATGCTTATAACTTTGATGCAGACAGGGTGCAACAGGTGATGAAATAGTTGAAGCTCTCATTTCTAACAGTGCTACCTATGAGAAGAAAACATCATTCTCACAAGTGAGATTGACTTACAGTTTTAAACAGAAAATGTCTTTTGTTCAGAAGATACACTGATGTCAAGTCTGTCTGCAGGAAAAATATAGGCTTAAGAAACAAAAGAAATATTCACCCAGAGTGCTTTTGAGGCGCCCTTTTTGTCGGAGGTAATCTATGAACTGTTGCTTTCTCATTTAGGATCATCTTGAGACTATCCAATTATTTATCTGGAAAACAGTCTGTTGCAAGTCTATGAATGAATTTCTGGGAATCTAGGTTGCAAAAAGCAAACTTAGGAATGCATCTGAATCTCTGTTCTCCCCTGTTTAAGAACAAGTGCCCATCATGCCCTCTCCTGTTTGCATCTTCCTCTTTTTCTCTTGTACTTTTTGTGCCAGATATTTTGTTATTGCTATCCTTATGCTCTGTTTTAATTGTGGAGAAATCAAGTAAAAGAAACTTGAACTCTTAGCAATGCAAAAATCTCAGCTAACAAATACAAATGACCGTACAAGGTCTTCTTGAGTTGACATTATAATTTTGTTTGGAGCTACATATGTAGCATATAAGGTTCTCTTTCTCTTCTTTTTCTCAGGGTTTTCAGCAGGTGAACAGGGTTGACATGAACCATTTATGATTTAAGTATTTTAATGAGGGAGCTTCTTTTCCACTAAAGTTATTGCTTCACTTGCTAGCTTATATATCAGAAAGGCAACAGATTAGCAGAAGCAGAAAAACAATTAGTGGAAATGAGCCTTCTTTTAACATTTAGAATTGGGTATACTCTGTTATCCATTTGCTGACTGTTGATGTGTCATTATTTCTTTCAGTATATGTGAGGCTTACTTCAAGAAATATCCAGCTAGAATCGGGTAATAAAATCTTCACTCATGACCTTATTATATTTGTTACTATTGGATTTCCGTTTTTGAGTCATCTGAAGAATTTCAGCCAATTTTGTTAAGAAATATAAATGAGAGCATGCAGAAAAGAAATGCTATTGGATTACAACTTTGTCTGTGTTTTATGCATATTCATTATTAGGCTTGTTTGGATCTATTAAAGTTTGTGGGAAAGAAAATAGTGGGGAAAATTGGAAGAAAAATTGAAGGATTTTTTTTTTTTTTTTAAAAAAAATAATTTAAATTTAATAAATTTTTCTCACAAGATTTTCCAAATTTATTTCTCACTCTTTTTCTCTTATTATATAAAGAGTGAATAATTTAAAAATATTTGAATTTCTAAATAATTTTCATTGTTTTTAATTTCTATCGTATTTCCATGGTGAACCAAATAAGAGATTTTTGATTCCTTATTATTTTTTTTTCCACCCTTTAGTGGGCATGTGTTGCCTACTACATTAAGATGGCACTAAATCATTTTTCAAACCGTAGTCTTCTTTTTTTTTTTTTTTTGATCAGTAAGTAATAAGTATATTGCAAAAGAGGTGCTAAAGAAGAGACTCAAATAGTTACAGTGTAGAAAAACTCACCCCCTTACAAAAGAACCCAAACCACTAAGAAAGCCCAAAAAACCCTCTCCTATACCTCATACACACCCATTCAATAAAATCTATTAAGGTCGAAGGACCATCTTTTATCCACAATTTGGTTTCCGACCAAAGTAAATACACAAAAGAAATTTTCAATTTTTAGATGGACAACACATCGTCCTAAAAAAAATTGAATTCCTAGCCTTCCATGTAACCCAAAATAAGCATAAAGGCCCCAACATCCACGCCACCTTCCTCTTCTTGCTCACAAAAGAGCCTCTCCAACCTATGAGAGTTTCCTTCACCGAGCACGGAAAAACCCAAGAAACTCCAAAAAAAGAGAGGAACAAAGTCCACACCTCCCTTGTTCTTTCACAATGAAGGAGCAAGTGGTCAATCGACTCCCCACACTTTTGGCAAAGGAAACACCTATTTGCCAAAACCCATCCCCTCTTTTGCAAACGATCCAAAATTAAAACTCTACCCCACGAAGCCTCCCACGCAAAGAAACTAATCTTGGGCGAAGCACATGACATCCAAATAATCTTTGAAGGGAAACAAACAGAGGATTCCGGCTGCATTGCCTTTTACAAAGACTTTACCGAAAAAAAACCCCATCCTTTGAATTCTCCCATCTCACCCTGTCCTCTTCTTCCTCCCTCAACTTCTTCCCTTCCAAGTAACAAAGAAGCCTTCCCACTTCTTCCATCTCCCAATCATTAAACGGCCTATTGAAAGTAGGAGTCCAAACTTCCCCTCCTATCCCCCCCAGCTGTCCATACTTCATTTATCCAAGCCTCTTTTGACGTTGCTAAGGCAAAAAGTGAAGGGAAAGCCTCACTTAAAGGGCTGGTACCACACCACTTATCTTTCCAAAACCTCACATTCTTACCATCCCCCACCTCAAAGCCAAAATAAGGGGTTACAAGCTGTCCCACCTTATTTATAGCTTTCCACATCCCAACTCCGAAAGCCTCCCTATTCTCACAAGATCTCCATCCTCCAATTTCCTCCCCATACTTCCTCCTGATCACCTGATTCCAAAGGGCCTTTTTTTCATTTGCAAAGCGCCACGCCCATTTGCCCAGTAGAGCCTTATTGAACAAACCAAGGCTCTTTACCCCCAAGCCTCCTTTACTTTTGTCTTCACACACAATTGGCCACCTTACTAAGTGAGGTTTTCTTCAATTGGGGTTTAAAATTGCGTGGTTACTTTTGCTTTAATCACATGTGCTAGTTCCATTAGTCAGCTATTTACATAGTAATGAGTATTTTTACTATACATCCACCCTACCACAGCGATATCTGTCGTGTGTGCAATTAAGACTTTGCTTGTACTCAGAAGTGAAGCCTGGTAGTATCTCTCTCTCTGATTTTTTCCTAGATGTTCAATAGTTTGACCAACTTGCATAAATGAACTCCAATATATAGAAGGATCTACATTCAATTTTTCTGTTTTTGCCTCAGTATATAGAAAGTGGATAATAGCAAAAGGGAAGACAGTTTTTTTGGATCATTTCCAACCACAAGATGTCTGATCTTGACTGCAAAAATAATATTGGATTGATGCCTTGTCATTTACCATGCCCTGCATGATGCCTGCCTTGCCCCATATATTACTGGGGCTCTAATGTGGAAGTTGGCCTTGGAGTTGATGTCGTTAGTTGCCATGTTCTTGAATCTGAAAGCTACACCCAATCGATGAATCACTTGTATTTCTTACTTAGACTGTCAAATTTATTGATGTTTGTATATAACGCTACATATGTAGTTACAATTTCATACTGGTTTGCTACCTACAGAAGATCTATCTTCTTTGCTTTATAGTTGGTTCTTAGTTGGGCAAAATCATTCTGCTGGTTAACCAAGTATAAGTCAGAGAAACTACATCGACTTCAAATTTCACTTGTCTTGGTGAGCCCAAAGTAGAAAACAAGGGATGAGCAGTCCCTAGATAAAATTGCTGATATGACTTGCATTTGTTCTTCTAATCTTGTTAAATTTGTTGTCAGTTTAAGCATTTTATTTTTGGATTATTAAATTTGTCAGATATATTTTTTGATCAGAAACACAACATTTTCATTAAAATGGATTAAAAGTACAAAATAAGGTTGTCAGATCTTTGTTTTAGGAGCTACTAAAGTGGTTGGTTCAATGGATTGGATTTAATTTACTGATTAAATTTGTCAAATATATTTTTTGATCAGAAACACAGTATTTTTATTAAAATGGATTAAAAGTACAAAATAAGGTTGTCAGATCTTTGTTTTAGGAGCTATTAAATTGGTTGGTTCAATGGATTGGATTGGATTTAATTTATTGATTTCTTGTTTTCTTATGATTCTCAGGTTCTTGCGAGTGGACACCTTGTCTCTTCTGCTTTCCATGGCTAATATTGCTGCTCATTCAGATGTTCTTGTAGTGGATATGGTTGGTGGTCTTCTTACTGGTGCTGTGGCAGAACGTTTAGGAGGTCTGTTATTTTGTTTCTTCATAAGAGCTCTATAATTTTCTGCTTTATGTTGATGTAGAACTTGTGATATACTTGTATAGAATGTTAGCAACCACCACCACCACCACCACCCAAAAGGAAGGAGAAATTGTGATGCAACTGTAAAGCGTATACTTAGTTTATGAGTTCTTCCCCCCCCCCCCCCCTTTTTTTGGGCAAACGGAAATATATTGAATGGTGCCATAAAAAAGGGGTTCACCCTATGTACACAGGGGTATATAATAGGCACACCACTGGAAAAGAAAACAAAATGGCAACATCCGGACAAAACAACAAAAGAATGCTCCACTATCAACACAGTTTAAGATATCAGTAAAATCCAACAAAGAACAATTTATTCTCCCAAATGGGGCTTAGACCATTCTAAAAGGGACTAAATAAAGATTTCCTTCTGACTATATTAATTAGCTAAGTTTTAAATAATGTGAGGGAGTTGTTTTTTGTGTACCCCTCTGTTGTATTTGGCCTTATAGCGTCTTTGTATACACTACATATGCTTTTGTGCGCCCTTTTGGCAGGCCTGTGGATATATTTGATCTTTGCTATAAAAAAATAAAAATAAATAAATAAATAAATATTTCCTTCAACTTTTGATGGGGAAGTAAGCTTCCTTATTGAAGATCCTTCTTCTTTGCTCTCACCAAACATCAAATCAAACAAGGGGAGCCATGGCACAAACCTTCCTCTGCCTTTTATTTAAGACCTTGACCTTCAATCTCAAAAGGGGCTCTTTCATAGAATCTGGTAAAATCCACTACCTTGTAGCTCTATTACAATGGATTAGGACGTGATTTGCAGATTCCTTACTGATTTTACAAATTGAACCTCTTTTCATAAGGATGTCAATGGTAAGTATCTTTACCCTCATTGCCTCCCAAGCCAAAAAAAAAGGGGAAAAAAGGTTCTTGGAGGGGCACAGCTGTGCCAAATTTCTTTGGAAGGAGTAGGATCAGATTCTCAACACATCAGGAGAAAGATTTCACCTAGATTCTAGAAGGTCCTTTGTTTCTCCTCCCTCCAAAGTATGGTATCTTCCCTTGCTTCTTGCAATCTCACATTGTGGATGAGCTCTATAAACTGATCCACTTTCCCAACTCCCAATCTTGGAAATGTCTTCTGAAGAAGAAAGGGGCAAGAACCATCTCCTTCCCTGCCTCCCACAAGTCAACTACTGTAGCATCCCTGGAAGAAGCTAGCCTGAACACCTAAGGGAAAGCCTCTTTCAGGGAACACTCTCCCACCCATCTATGTAGCTAGAACTTGATTTTGAGATCATTTCTAATAGAATAGAAGTTCAAATGCTGAATTCTTCTCATCCTATTCTAATTGCTTTTATAAACCCACACCAAAAGCCTCTCTCACCTCTAGCATGCACCAACCCTCCTCATATTTGCCTTTGATCATTCTCTTTCACAGGCTTTTACTCTTATGAGAATATATCTCCACAGCCTGCAAAGCTCTATTAAGGACATCCAATTTTCTGATGCCCGAGCCTCCATTCCTCTTGTCCTTGCTACTGTCCGCTAGTTCACTAGTTGCAAATTTCTCTCTTCAGAATTATTTCCACCCAAAAAGTCTTTCTGATATTTTGCCAACCTGCTATTCACTCTCCTAGGCATCTCCAAAAAGGGATATGAAATATATGGGTAGGCTCGAGAGAGTACTTTTAATGAGGGTCAATCTTCCTCCCTTCAATGGATACTGTTTCTTCCATTAGGGCAATCTCCTTTGATCTTCAGTGGTTTTCTGAGTGAGTTGGAGCTATCACTCCATCAGGATTAGCAGTGGGTTCCTAGTTGATGGCAATGTAGTTAGGTTCAGAACTAGGGCATCTGCTTTAGGATTTGAGGATTCTTTTATTCCTTTCCCTCATATAAGTCTATTGTGTTTGCTTGTTGGATATCATGGCTGGCCTCTGCACCTGCTGTTTGTGCTATATTCTTACCATGGATCAACTTCACTGAAATATGGTTAGATCCTTGATGAATCTGCTTATTAGACTTGTATACGTTTCTTAGTGACATCACCCATAAAAAAAAAAAAAGTTTGTTAGTGACATCATCATCATCACTTTCATTACCATTCATTAATGTCTTTACTTAATATGATGCATCCAGCATGTCTCATAAAAAAAAAACAAAAAAACAAAAAACAAATGATGCATCCAGCATGGTGAAATTATGTTGAAACAGGTAGCTGGCCATAAAAGAAAAGCTCAAATGTTTTGGCTCCGTTCTAATATTTTGATTGTTCTTTTTGTATTTGTTCTTTACAGTACGTTTGGGATATTTGTAATGGTGAAAGAGCTGTATTACAAGTGATCTAAGGTTACTTATGGTCCTTATGGACATTTGGTCAATTGTGACTTGTATGACTAGTCAGCATTGTGACACCAAACTGGATCTAAGATGCCCCCATGATCTTATGATGTTGCTAGAACAGTCTTCAAAGTAATGGTGATAAATTCCTAAAATCAGCATTGTCACCAGATTTGATATGTCACATGCAAAATATGGAGAAAAGTTTTTGTAACATCTAAATGATGTTGTATCTTGGTGTTTTTAATTATTATCAAAAAAGTATTTTGGTGGCTTTAACGCAAGGAGATTTCTTTCAATATCATCATTTTGTATGATATGAAGCGATGTTGAATTTTTCTTGAAATGATTGTTGTGTGTACTGTCTTGGTGGTTGAATGATTATTATGTTCAACAGGTACAGGCTATGTCTGTAATGCATATCTTGGAGATACTCCGTACCCTATGGATATAGTGAGAATATTCAACTTCGGTAGTGAAATCTGCAAAAGGTATGTCTAGCTTTGGGTTTCAGTTCACTTGTAAGTTGTAAGCACAATCATCTCAAGAACTTCCCTTGTAATTCCTCTTTATTGAAGTGAATTAGCATTATACTGGAACACATCTCTCATCAGTTCTAATTGTTAACACAATGACCAATTAACAAACCATTTGCTTTCAAATCAATATTTATAACATGTTCTCACTTTATATTAAGGAAAAAAAACACTCAGGTTACACATGCAGGTGAAATATTCATAAGAGACGGACTTGATTTGATTGTTTGAGGGGAAACTGAGATGGATTTCTTACTTAACAAGATTGTAAAAATCTTTAGAAAAATGAGGATCACATGGGGAAAAGTTTAGATGAGTTGTGCTACTTGTAAAAGAAGTTGAGATGAAATGTACTGTGAAATTCCATTCCACTTCTTTGAAGGAATGCATTTAATCAAATTTATACCAATGGACATTTGTAAATAGAGCCACAAGATGTATATCTCTGAAATTTAGTGGAGCAATGTGTGCAATGGAGATGTTCAGATTATTTATTTTTATCTGCCTAATGGGGTGAGTGTGGTATGGAGAAACTTGCATTGTGTTGTTGTTTTCTCTGATCTAATGCCTCATATGACCTTTCCTGTTGTTTTGCTGTATGAAGTTTAATATTTGACTGGAACTGGATTAATTGGATCATACATATAGTTGATTGTGTTTATGTAGCTTTAACTTGGGAAATGCTTGCCTTTAACTAGCCTGCTTGTATTCTACGAATGGTTTGATGAGGTTGACTATGCTTTTTTCTGGTAATGTCTGTTTAAAATGCTACCTCAGATGGTGCCAATAAATTTATTGAGTATGGGTTCCCAATAAGTCTTTCCAAAGTCCCTTCCATGTACCAAGTTCAACTGACCCAAACTACCATCTTAAATGTTTTGCTTGAATATCTCTTTGATGGTTGCATTATTAGTATAGTAATGTTTTTCCCTAGGTATTCAGTACAAAATGAATTTGAGGCATTTATTCATTTATTTTGTCCAGAATAGTGCGGTCTCCTGTAGATGGACTCCGTTCAATTCAAGATGGTACTTCTGAGCAAAATTTTCAACATAAAGGTGTCTCTAACTCAGAAATTCAGTCAAATGTAGGTGGCACGCTTTTTTATCTGGATAAATGTAATCTTTTGGTCCCCTAACTGTAACATAAAAAACAAATTTGTGCAGGAACAAATGTCTTCCCAGGATTCTTTTCCCCATTCAATCAGCACTGAAGAAACCACTCTTTCATCTGAAAATGGGACGCTGGATCTTATTCCTGAGATGGTGACTTCTTCTCCACCTCAGGTGGCCAAAACATGCAAAGCCACAAAAGCAGGAGAGAATGCATCCCTAGATGCCATTAACTTGTGGAAAGAAAATGGTTTTTCTAGGTAAATGTGGTTGGTTGAATATTTGCTTACTAATAAAAAGAAGCCACTGAGTTAACATTGTTTTTCAAACCCTTTGTGCAGCTTATTAATTGCTGCTCCAGAACTGGATGCGTGGAGCATAGTTCAAGAATTCCTGCCATTTTTATCATATTCAGCTTCCTTTGCAATTTATCATCAATATCTTCAGGTCATTTGCCTCAATTTCCTGATTGTCATTTCTAGTATTGAATCTTGTGTTGCCTAGGCAGAAGAATTTGTGTTCCATTCTTTATTCTTCTATTCCTCATATTAGGACCCAAGGGATTTCTAGGTTGAGGGTTTTCTATGTTTAGGATTTCAATAGCAATCTTTTATGGTCTTTTTTCATATAAGAGAAAAAGAGAGAACTCAATTGAATGTTGGCATAGATGAAAAACATGGTTCAAAACCATGATATTGGTTAAGTTAGGACATTTCAAGATGGATCAATCGGGGCATCTATCAGGTGATACAAACAATATAATACTATTGAAAAGTCAAAAAATCCTAAAAAATAGTGAAATTCTGAGATAAATAAACACTATTAATATTTTTTAATACTAAAAATACATTACCTATTAAAAAAGAAAAAACTAAAAACATATAATTTCATAATCAATTCCACATTAAATGATGTAGCGTTAATTTTGCTTTTGAACTTGTACAAGCTCGACACAATTATTGGTAGAGCCATAAATTTTGGTTTTAGGGTGGGGGGGTGTGCAAAGTAGAAAACTTGTGGATATAATAAATATAGATAATTTTCATATTTTATAAAAGGAAAGAAGAATTTATAATGTATCAAATTAAATAGCAAAAATGCTAAAAATGTTGACAAGAGAGTTTTAGATAGTATTAAAAGTTTATCAAAAAGTTCAATTAATATTTTCAAAAATATTTTAATGGATAGTAAGAAATTTGATTAAAACATTTTTAATAATATTTTTTAGAAATTTCTTGCTGCTGAACTTTTAAAGAAATTCAATAATTTCACTAAGAAATTTTTTGGATTTTTTTGACATAACTAAATATAAATCATTTGATAGTGATAAAATTTTTCTTTAAAAGTTATCTATGATATAAATATAATATCATCATTAAAACTTAGGTACGTAGTTGTAAATTAATAAATGCTTGATTTGACCTAAAAATCTAAACATTTATAAAAATTTATTTGTACTCTTGTGTACTTAGGTTCTACTTCCTTTATTGTTAAGCGCTTCTTAATAAATCTATTTGTGCCTATCAAAACAAATTGTGCAACCCAATTATGACTCAGCTATAGCAACTATGACTTGCTTATGACTTAGTTTATTGATCTATTCATTATTGTAATTGGAAAATCTTGTATTGGGTTTTGAAAGCATCTTGACTATGCCTTTTCCATGTGCGACTTGGCTGTGTCACATCAAACATGGCCGATACCTTGAATCTTGATGAAAAGTCAGGGTAAAAATGTAAATGATTTTTCCTTTTTGCAGCTGTGGGCGTGGGGTGGATGTGGTGAGGTTGTTGTGGTGGGGTGGTAAAGGGTTTGTGTGAAAGAGAGGTAGAGATAGAGGTTTCTACTATTAAATTTCTATTGTAAGGATGAAATGGGGCAGGTACATGATGTCAGGTCTGTCATTGACTCGTCTGATCCCGCCCCTAACAGGAATTGGGTGCTCCAGTTCCCATCCCAAACCTGTGGTGGAGCAGTCAGGGCTATACCTATATGCAAAAATAAAATAAAATTATAATGAAAAAAAAAAGAATCCATTCCCACCCCAGCCACACCACCTGTTAATGAGTTGAGATTTTTGAGATTGAACAATGGCTGTGGGTTGGGTTAATGCTCAACCATTGCAGGAGGATTAGGGCTTGGGAAGAGAGGAAAGGAGTGATGAGGGACTAGTGAGAAGATAGGTAGGGAGAGAAAAGACTGAGACATACCTCCGTCATAGTTGCTGTTCTGTTTCTCTTCTGCCACCAAAAGCCTTTCATCCTCCTCAAGGACCAACCAAATCATGGAACCCTTGCCCAACCTCAAGACAAGCCAAACAAACTTCTCTAATTCACCATTCACCTTGAGATCTTTGCAGTGAACAGAGACAATAAAAGAAAGCTGAGAGGAGGAATGAGGATTTGAGAGAATAAAATTATTTATGGCTCTTAATGGTTTACTGCATAAATAAGTGAATTTTAAATATATTCCTATCCATGCTGGGTTGGGGCAGGGCAAAATCCTACCCCAGGCATGAACCTGTCCCGGGCTTTGCAATCTTTTCCATACTTGCCCCTATTTCATACATTGATTCCCCAAATCTACCCTATTAATGCAAGCTGAGGTAGATTACCTGATAAAACCTGCCTTATTGCCATCCCCATCCCTAGATCAAGTGAGGGAGAGGGGCAAATCCATTACTGTAGAATTGACAGAAACTCCTACAAAATATTTGCCATGTTGTCTGTATTTATACTGTCATTTGTCTTGATAATTAGATCCTGTTTACATATTTACCTTCCTACTCTTTTGGGGTACTTATTTTTTTCTCCTGGTCACATCTTTTGGGGAAAATTTGTCATTGGGTGGACCTAAAGTCTATGGGTGCATGGCATGGGACACACATGAATGTTACAGAATCAGGTTTTCTTCATTCAACAAGGATGTTGATGTAAATGTAATAATCAGAATAAAAATGGGTTGCTCTCTGCCATTTGAGGTCTCATTGGCCTTCATCTCTTGCAGTGCCTCTGTTATTTACTTGGTTGCTTACAGTCTGCACTCTACACTTTTCAGATGTTTCTTATATTGCTCTTTAATCCCAGTTCCTTGATAAGCATTCCTCTGAGAGAAGATTAACTGATATCTTTATTTCAACTACAGCCTCTTGCAACATGCATGCACAATCTACAGCTTGGGAAAATGGCAATCGGCTTACAAATTTCAGAACCATGGCTACGTGAATATCAGGTTATCTTTGATATATTTCTTTTTGATGCATCATTCATTTATAGCATAGAAGTGGCTTTTGAACTATTTTTGAATTAGCTTGTGTACAATTATAAATGTTGCTTCATCCATTGTTGGATGTTGTTGGTGAGGCATGCCATTTGACATTCTCTGGTCAATGGTACATTCAGGTTCTTCCATCAAGAACCCACCCATGCATGCAGATGAGTGCATTTGGTGGGTACATTCTAAGTGGGACAAGGATTTGCAGCAGTGACTCCCAGATCCAAAAGTAGTAATGCTTACATCTTGCTAATCTATCACCTTAAATTAGTTTCTACTTGGCAGGAAAAAGGCCTGTATCCCAGATGTACACTAGCTTTTTGTTTCTAATTTTTAATTTGCTTTCATTTATGAGTATCAAGTAATGACATTACATTTTTAAAATGTAAACCTACAATTAATTGTGGCTGAATAATTTTATTATTATTATTATTATTTTGGGTGTTGCTTGCAATCTTTCGTTCCTGTGCGACTTTTGGTTTCTTTCGGGACAATTGCTGGGTCCCTGGCATTGGCCTTGGTGGGTATTTGTTGTTGTTGTTGTTGTTGTTGTTGTTGTTGCTGCTGCTGCTGCTCAAGCTGTGCCCTTGGCTAGGTTTGGGACAGGGGTGCAGGCTGCGCTGTGGCACGATGTAGGAATTGGGTTCAAGATCACCAACATGATATGAAAACGAGTAGCACTTCAATCAGTTGCTTGTTGCAGACAGGAGCAGTCCAATTGGGACAAGTGTCCGAGTGGGGCTGTTGTTCTGCTAGTATTTAAACAAAGCTACACTAACAGGTACGTTGTCTCTGTTTATTATATTAAGTAGCTGGCTAAACACCAAAAACCACTTGAGTGGGGTCACACTGGGCCTGTTTTGGTTGCTGTTTTTAAAAATCGTTTTCAGTTCTTGAAAACAAAAAATATTAAAAACATGTTTAGAGAAAGGGGTGTGTTTTTGTTTGTGTTTTCCGTGTTTTCAAGAACTATTTTTTTGAGAATAATAAAAAGATATTTTCATTATTTTTTCATTGTTTATAGAATAGATTGTTCTTCGTGTTTTTTTTTTTGTGTTTTTCTAATTGCTTTTTGTGTTTTTATGAATGTGAGTTCTACACAATCATTACACCCTCACCCGCAAGCCTTTTCTTCTTTCTTAAATTAGTGAAATTAATATAATTACACATGGTTATAAAGTCATTATTTATTTAAAAAAATTATAATTGATGCAAAAATTTTAAGATGGAATATATATTTTTTTTAAGTTAACAAGTTAATGGAAAAAAATATTTTATTAATTAAAAAAATAATTTTCAAAAATGTTTTTTATTTTATTTATTCTCATTTTTTTTTTATTAACTTAATAAAATATATATTTTTTTCAAAAATAAAAATTATTTTTCAAAATTCAGTTTTCAAATATAATTTTATTTTATTTTTTTAAAATATAAAAATTATTCTTAAAAACTAATTTTTAAAATAGTTTTTAAAAACAGCGACCACACCTGATGCATCAACATAAGAGGGTAGGGCTAATGACGTAATTTGAGTGCATGTCCTATAACAATCGTGCCTTTTAAACTCGAACCTAGTATGAGAAAATGCCACTGTATCTACCAAAACTTTCCTCTTGACTGTTGAATGTGTGATAAAATATAGGCCTTTGGATGAGGGGTTTATATTGAATCAGACACGGAAATAAAGCTATGACATCCGAAGGGTAACGTTTTTAAAATAGGTCTTTTGATATTATTGCAGGACGCTTAAACTTTTACTAATTCAGCTGAGAATTTTGGTAGTCTTGAGGGAAGGCTTCAGGAGTCTCACATATGATAGCTTTCCATTGACACGCATGGGAGGGTTGCTTCGGCTAAAGCTCTTAGATGAACCCCTATGTCTGCCCTTTCTAACTGATCTTTTTCCTATGTGTAAATTTGATTGTTCTAAAAAAGGAATATTAAAGGATCACCTACTATTACTACTGTAGCCCCTTCTCACGTGTCAATATTGAGTCAAAAGGAAGGTTTCAAGCGTTCTCTCTGCTAAACCATCAGTGGGTTTCAACCCTTTATGTCACTGTTCCACCCTTCTGAGGCCTTACTAACTTCCAAACACATTCGTGGAAGTCGGAGCCCTGACATGCCTACTCAAGCGAAAATCCACAAGTTAGCCTGTGACTGTAAAAATAATGATAATAAAAATTCTTCATTTATTATTATTATTATTATTATTATTACAGACAAAGCCGACTGTTTTAAATGAAAAAAATTACAAATTTATTGATGGTATTTTACTTTCATGAATTAAAGAATTTGTTAGGCCTTGTGAATGGCCTCTCAACGGGCTCAAAAGCCCAAGCCCGTACAAAGCCCGAAAAAACGGCGTATATTAGAAAGCGTAAACGGCCAGAGGGCGGGCCGTGCGGATTCGAACTCAGCTCAGCATGTGACACTTCCCGCTGTTTCGTGACGTTGTTATTTATTTTTATTTTTCCTTTTGTGAGTTTTTGTTTTTCGCTTCAATCCCGATTTCGGGTTTCGGCTCTCTCCGTCTCTCTCTCTCTCTCTTGCAAGTGTTGCCGCCTCAAAGTAGCGTTCGGACTGAGGCACTCCCTCATGGCTGTGTGGGGCGATGATCCAAGCCTTTCCAATCAACAATCTCGATTTCAATCCGACACTCGGAATCCGTCTCTGAATCCTTTCTTTCCTTCCTCTCAGCGGAAGCCTCATCTTTTCCCTTTCTTTTCTTGTCCAATGAACGACTCCTCTTTCGTCTCTGATACTCGTACGCACTGCCATGGCGACGACCGACAGTCTGCTTTTGTCAAGCTTCCGGTGAGTTCGTTTTTATCTGATCATTTAATCTTTTTTTTTTCCTTCTGTTTTTTCTTTTCTACATGCAATCTATTGTTTTATGCTATGATTTCATCTTTTATTTCTTTCTCCTGTTTTGATATTCAATCTATTGTTCTGTCTCATGATTTGATTTTTATTCTCGTTGTTTTCTCTGATACAGTCTTGATCGATGATTTTGTCCATTTGAATTCTAGGTTTTCCATTTTTGAAGTTCCATCATGTCCTTGAGGTGTTTTGACTTACTGTGAACTCATTTTGTATGTTTATGAGGGTTTCTTTTGACACAATTGAATATAGGCTGTAGCTATAGTACTGTCTCTGAGGATTGATTATTACTTTGTTCTTGGTGGCTACCGTGGCTTTTTATCCTCTCTGACCTTTTAGGTATCAAATTTGAAAGGCTAGAGAGGCTTGGATGGTTCATGACCTTTTTTCTTGGCTTACCTTACCTGTTGAATGTTCAACCTCTGAAGTTGTATTGCATAAGCTGCTAGGCATTTAGGTTTTCTTAAATTTATGTTACCAGTGACATTCAGTAAAGGCTCTTCTTCATGTTGATGGTCATCTTTTCAACAATGTATCGATTAGTATGGAGTTTGAAATTCCCTTGTACCTTTGACTGGTGGGGGCCAGGACATGTGTTATTGCTCTGAGGTCTTTTATGGACATAAATGTGCTTGATGTGGATTTGGACATTTTCCAAGCTTCTATTAATTGAGTACGTGTTTGTTACATTCCTGCTTTGGCCAAATTATAAGTAACATAGTAAATATGTCTTTTAACAGGTGATTTTTAGATTTGTCAACTCTTAGCAGCATGAAGCAATTGTCCGAAAGACATAAGCAATCTGATATTTAAAAAAAAATAATAATACATTCACGCCATTGTGTCTATTTCATAGAGCAATCCAGAGCAGCTGTTTTTGTGATTTAGCATTATTCAGCAATAATTGTTGTCCATGCAAGCAGTAGTTTGGTTTAGGCCTTTGCTGCCATATCATTGTTTATAAGGAGGGGAATGAGCCAGTGGTGCATCTGTTTGTAATGATAAGTTCATCTTTGTGGAAAATGATCTTAGCTGTGGAGCTGAAATGGAATTGGGAACTGAAAATTAAATCTTTCTTCAGTGGCATCATAGACTAGTATGCGCACTTTCCATGTTAAGTTTTAGAATCAGGAATCTATGCCGAGGTGACTTAAATTATAGATAGCCATCTTTGTGCCACAAAGTGTGTTGAGAGTTGATTAATCAGATGATTAATAAGGCCATCAAATGAGAAACAATTTTTGAAATTCAATTGTGGGTGAATCAGGTAGGGACTAGAAAATTGGAAATGCATGCTAATATTTGCATCACTGCAGTATTTCTGGAATGTGCCTTTTGAATTACAATGAAAAATTTGGGATGTTTGCTATAGAGAAGATTTTGAATTTTGGAATGGGATGGGGAGATTCGGATAAAATTAAAGAGTAGAATTGAGATTAGCATTTATTCAGGATGTTTTGGGTATTGCACAAATGATTCAGGAATTATTTAAAACATCCAGAATTTTGTGAATAATTCAGTAAGAATTCGTTTACATGATATAAATTTGGGATGAGTAGGGTTGACAGAAAATTTGGTTCTAATTTAGGACGTACTCAACTCATTTGGAAAGTCTGATGTTATTTTTGTATAATATGTTTGCCCTAATTCACCCATATACATGTGCCAGCAAATACACATACTGTGCTCATTATGTTAAATCCCACAAACTCATTCGTTTCTATGAACTAATTCCACTTATATTAAGTGGAAGTTGAAGGCAAAACTGGCATTCATGCTCTTATCTAACTTGCACTTATCTTGCATAAATTGAAAAATCCTCTGTGTGCCGAAGTTTTTTGGTTGGGACACAAATAGAATATAGTGGCACAGGAAGAAGCCTACTTAAATTTGCATTCTTCAGATCTTATATTCTTCTGTTTGGGAAAGGGAAAATAGAACTTCTGCTTTAGACTACCAGTTAGGCAGTGCATTACATATGCTTAGATGAATTGCAGAAATATACTTTGTCATATGCACAAATACTTGGTGAATGTAAACAAAGATAGTTTATTCTTCATTTGGTATTTTTATTTTTACACTTTTGTAACATTTATATCTTAAATGTAAATGGAACTTTGTAGTTGAAGCAAACAAATGAAATAGACCATTGCAAGGGTCAGACTAGTAGACAAGCCACTCTTGATGGGCATGGTGAAGAAATGAAATTTTATTCCCTTGAACCGGAGTCTTGTATGGGTGGTAAGCAGCAACACAGTAAATCAAAGGTTTCAAAAAATGCCAAATCTGGAGCTCAAAGATCAAATGCTGGTATATTCCTATTCTCCATTCAATTTGTAAATATTGCCCTGCCTGTTTGTAGCCATCTCATTATACATATTTACTTTTGTGTTGATTGATTTTTTATTGCAGAGTCCCCGAATATTCTGAATCCAGTTGTTACTTGCCGTTATGACAGTTCACTAGGTGAGTCTAGATTAGAATGTCCGGAGGCTTAATGCAACTTGACTGACTCTCTCTCTCTCTCTCAGAGACACACACATCATCATCATCATCGTCGTCGTCATCATTTGCTATCAATTTATGGACTGGGGATTTATATGTTGTTGGCAGGCTTGTTAACAAAGAAATTCATTAGTTTGATCCAGGAGGCTAAGGATGGGACCCTTGATCTAAACCGTACTGCAGATGTCTTGGAGGTATTTAAACAGTGCGTCCTGTACTTTCCTATCTTCCATGTGTATTTTGTGTCATATTGGATTTTTTTTCTTTCCATTGTTGAGCAGGTCCAAAAGAGGAGAATATATGATATTACAAATGTTCTTGAAGGAATAGGATTGATTGAGAAAACTTCAAAGAACCATATTCGCTGGAAGTAAAATATCTATGCCTTTTCTTTGGTGCCTTTTTCATTTCATTAATTTCTAATGACCAGTGGGCCTTCTGACAGGGGATTTGACATTTCTGGCCCACAGGAGATGGATAATGAAGTCACAAGATTGAAGGTGCATATTAAGTTACATAATAATGAAAAGGCAGCTATCAGCCTCGTATTTGCAATCTGTCCTTTGTCAGTAACTATTTGGTAGCTGGTGTGCCTACCAAAATGCACATAATATGGTTGCCATATTCTTGCATCTTGTGTCATACTGAGCCTGATCATTTTCTTGTCATATAGCTAAAAGTAATGCATAGGCATGGCTGTACGACATCACAAGGTTAAACTCATTTCCATCTTTATGTTCCCATGCTGCAGGCATGCTGTTGTCTAGCTTCCATGATTATAAAACTAATATCCCATGCTTGAAAGATCACCAGCTGGAATAAATCAGTCCATCCAGACTATGACAAGTAGAAAGTTGCAGCCAAAAAAGAAAAAAGAAAAAAAGAAAAAAGAAAAAAAAAACAGAGAAAAAAAGAAGCTAGGAACTAGAAAGGTAACATGCATTTATAAATAATTTATTTTGCATACTGTCCATATGCAGAATGTTACAGTTAATCTTCATAGGGCTAGATATAACAATATCAGGCTAAGACATTAAGTTTCTTCACCAAATCATCCTACATGTCTGCGCAAGTTCTTAACAATATATTAGCATAATTGATTTGTCAGTGGGGAGTTGAATAATAGTCTTTAACAAATGTATTTAACATATGGGTTTCATAGAGCAGATTGCTGGTAAGTTTCATCTTATATGGCAGTTTATAGTAAACCCAATAATATGGTAAATAGACTGAAGATTTGGATGAATAATTATATTAGGTTGCAAAATCAAATTTAGTTGGTTAGAGCATGTCATAAATTGACTCTAGGGCTGCAATGTTGCTAGTGCTTCTTAGACAGAAACATATAGTAGTGTGTTATACTATAATTCTTCAGCTTCTAGTAGTTTCTTCTTCTTCTTCCTTATCTTGTTTTTTTTTTTTTTTTTTTTTTTCTCAGCTTATTTTTCTTTTGGTTTCCTGACAGGCTGATGTTGAAAGTTTATATGCTGAAGAATGTAGACTTGATGATTGCATAAGGTTAGTTAACTAGACTTTGGAAAAGATTTTTCTTCATTTTCTTTCTTTCTTTCTTCTTCTTCTTTTTTTTTTTTTTAATTTCAGTAGTTGATTTAAAGAGTCAGGCTAACATCATCATATTTCCTTCTTCAGGGAAAAGCAGGAGCTTCTAAGGGCCATAGCTGGAGATGAAAATTGTCAAAAGTATGTCCTTTGATCATCTGATGTCCTGATTGTATTCCATAATATGACTTGGTTCTACTTGACAAATTGTCTTCTTGGACCTTTAGGCACCTCTTTTTGACAGAAGAAGATATTACAACACTTCCTTGCTTCCAGGTTGCTGTTCTGTCAATCGTCTTCAGATGTTCCTTGAATCTGGTTTTAGCTGATGTCCCTTAAATTCTCTGAATATGGTTATATTATTTTTGTCACAGAATCAAACACTAATTGCAATAAAGGCTCCTCAAGCTAGTTCTGTTGAAGTTCCTGATCCTGATGAGGTGTGTAGCTCAGAATTTATAATTGGGCCACAAACTTTTGAGGATGTATTCCTAACTGATGGTTTCTTGTTTATATAAGCAGGATATTGGTTTCTCACAAAGGCAGTTTAGAATCATTATCAGAAGCACCACAGGACCAATTGATTTATACTTGTTGAGGTATTTCTATTCTTTATTTGGCTAAACTCATCTCTCTCTCTCTCTCTCTCTCTCTCACACACACACACACACACACACACACATGCACAACATGACACCACTGCATGCAACATGCACAACATGTGCACATACTGGAGGTGGGATTTAGTGAGCTTTGGAAGTCACTACATCTTTGTCCAAGAGTGCATTTTATCTTTTCTTTGATCACATGCATGTATACTCTTCCTTCTATCATAGCTTTGTTCATGATGCTTGTAGCAAATATGAAGGCCAATCTGAGGATATAATAATCAGGAGGGACAAGAGTGCATTTTATCTTTTCTTTGATCACATGCATGTATACTCTGCCTTCCATCATAGTTCATGATGCTTGTAGCAAATATGAAGGCCAATCTGAGGATATTACAGTCAGGAGGGAAAAGAGTGCATTTTATCTTTTCTTTGATCACATGCATGCATACTCTTCCTTCTATCATAGCTATGTTCATGATGCTTGTAGCAAATATGAAGGCCAATCTGAGGATATAACAGTCAGGAGAACTAAATCACTGGATTATTCTGTGGAGGATAGTGGCTGCAACAAACTTCAGGATGCAGGTCCGTTCAGCTCACTGGGTTCAGAGGGATCTGGGATTCAGAAGATTATCCCATCAGACTTTAAAGTGAGTGTTGTTAAAGCTTTCATTTTTTATTTTTTCATTTTTCCTGTCCCCATTGGAACTTGAACCTGGAACCTCCTCATAAACTTACCCCAACCCTTTACCACTTGAACTAGGCCTCAAGGGTGTTGCTATGAAGCTTTAAAATAGATGTTTATAAGAGCAAACCTCCCAATTCCTCCCTCAATGGCTACCTTTCTCCCCCAGCCCAGGTTTTTTGGTTGTAGTGAATGACTGTTTTGCATCTGGTCTTTATTTTGTTTGCAGATTGACGATGATTATTGGCTTCGATCAGATCCTGAAGTCAGCATTACAGATCTGTGGGGTAAGCAACGTGCTCAGTAGTTCTTTCTTACTCGACAAATTTGGTTTACAATAAATAAGGTGTACATGCATTTACATATAAACAATACACAACTCACACACACCCCTGGGCCAGGACAAGGACAGTTCATGATGTTTAAAGTTAGGTCTGTTATGGGCCTTCAGGCCATGCTCTCATCCACATCACTTATCATGAAACCTTTGCTTCATAACCTTCTCTTTTTTCTGGCAGCAAATGAGGATTGGACCCAAGAAAATGACATCTTTCAAGAGGATTCCATAATGAGTGATGCATCCTTAGCTCAGACTCAACCATCACTAAGGGGGAGTCTGAGTGAACCGGACAAGAACCAGGCAGTTGGTTGCTCAGGTTGATGCCAAGGGCATTTTGCCCCCCTTACATTTGGAGTGTAAAGTTTGTAGCTAGACGGGAGATGGTTGTTCTAATTATGTTCATAACTAATAATTATTAGCTAACTCCGGTGAAAAAAATTTATGCTACAAAAATATATAGATCAGCTTGCATTGGAATAAGAATCCCAATGATAAAATTTTTTGGGATTAGCGACGATTAATTTTTGTGCTTGTCTTCCATGCCTTGGCCCAGAGGTAGCGGGAGGTGAAGGCACACTGACTTGGAATTCTTCCCAGTTAAATTGTTCTAAATGCTTCTATTGGAATCACTGAGTTGTACGATTAACTCCGGAATCAAGATCAACGAAAGATTTGTTCCCAAAAGAACTGAAGTTACATGAAGCTCTCTCTGCTGGGATGTGGATACTGACTTATCCCAAGTCCCACAATTGTTTTTCTTGAAATCATCCCAGTTCTGATGTTTTTTAACTGTTTTTGAGTGAATTGATGGGCATTGTTTAACAATGATTGAATATTGATGCAGCAAACAGAGCAATGGGGTAAGGAGCCAATCCCTTCTATCACTGAAATCCAAAGGACTTCTCTACCTTTTTCAGAAGGAAGTTGAAGCCAGAAGGATAGACAAGACTCCAGGTTTGGATAAGTGGAGCCTAAGGTGCAATGGGCCCTTGGGTCCAAATTTTAGCCAACAGTCAAACAAATGCATGAGCTTCCATCTCCTTGATTTCATCCTAATTTCTCTGGGCTAAAACGAAGATGTGTTAACAGTTGCGGGAGTCCAGCCAAATTTACCCGTGAACTAGATTTCGGCATGTTCCCACACTAAATGACCTTTGATAATGAACCATGGATGTTGTAGCTCCAATCACTCTCAATCAAAGCATAGTGGATACGTGGCAGATGGAACTATGACGTCCGTACCATTATCACAAAAAGAAATGGTGGTGGGGAATTGCCACCCGACCTTCCAAGCTATAATTCTCCCTTGGCAAAATATCCCGTACGAATCCAATTTGCTGATGTCAAAGATCCCTATCCATAACTAATTAATTGTGTTCCGTACATGTCACATGCTTTAAGATCGAAATTCCCTCCTAAATCACCGAATTAATCAGCATAAGCTTCAGTCCTTTTCATTCTTTTTCTACTTTGATGGCCTTTTAAAAAGATTCTCTTAGCGTGTTATAAAAAGCACGCTGTCCCTTTGTTTGTTTGTATGTATTTTTCTTTTATCAAAGAAAATCTCCATAGCATTTTCGAATCCAAGACAGAAGAGTTTATACTACTTTCGGGTCCTGGCAATATAGTATTTTCCATTTTCTAAACGGAAAACATCTCATTTCCTTAACAACTCTTATCATCCTCTCTCAGAATAACATTCCCACCAGCTCCCCCTACCATAAATAATCGATCTTTGTCTTTCCCCATTAGGCTGATGGGGAAAGATGTGGATACACCCCTTGTTTCCTTGAGCAAAACAGTCGGTAAGATGTTAAAACTTTAACAACATACTTTCCCCTGTAAAGCAACCACCGCACCTGAAAGGCATCTTCATCAATATTATTAATTAAAGGTTTGAAACCTTTGGACCTACCAAATCAAAGCACTTTTGTCAACCTCATGCTAAAAAAAAAAAGTGGACAGATGAAGTAACTAATAGAATAGAAGTAGAAAGCTGACAAATGTACATCAACATCAATAATCCAATACCCATCTTTGTTCATCTACCGTCTAATTACTCACATTTTGCAGAGTTAAACGGAAACACCATGAGTCGTTGTTCAGCGGTTCACCGTGGACCGGGTTTTCCTGAATTTACTTCGGGTAACCCGAATTGTTTCTTCCATGACAGTCTCCGGTGGTTGAGGATTAGCATTTTCATTTGGCAAAGATGAGACTGGTTCGATCTGCATGTCCTCTGCTCCATTTGATGTTGATTGGCTGGTGGTTTCTGTGGCGGGTTGAGTCACAGTTGTTTTTTGTGCATTCAAGGTGGGTGCTGGTGGAGCTGCCTCTTTAGGTTCCTGTGATGGAGGCGGCTCTTCTTGGGTTGCCTCCTCTTGGTTCTGACTTGAAGTTGTGCTAGAAGTTGGAGATGGTGGTTCTTCTGTTTGCGGTGGCTGTGTTGCAGCAGCAGACCGGCGATTTGCTGCAGCAGGTTTTTGGCGAGCCCTAGCACCTTGTTGCTGCAGTTGTAATTACAAAGTAAATGGTAGCTCAGAAATGATGTCAGTTAAGATAAATGATGGCAGCATTTCAAAGTTCAATTCCAGTATCTCAACTTCCATAGACAATGCTTTTAACTGATCATTCAACAAACAACATTAAAGTGCTAGTATCAAAACTAAGAAGGAAAGCCCATTTCTCATGCTAGGTCATAATAAACCTTCCTCCAGAACAGTTAATCCTTTTGAATTAGTCCAATTAGAAAGTTCATAAAATCCAGTTAATGCAGCTCCTTTCTAATCAATTTGGAAGGAACCTTCCCCAAGTCTCAAAACTACAGTAGGTATCAAAATGCCAAAACCAAACAAAAATATAATTAAAAAAGCTCATTGTGTATTATTCAATTTCTGTGTTTTCACAGAAGGATAACAATCCCTAATCAATGGAGAAAAGAAACAAAAAAAAAAAAAGATGAAAATACTATTTCCCTGCATCAACAGTGTCCACCAGTGTGCATTTCATTTATCTCTTCTAATTATCATAAAATGAAGTGAAGCATCTTCTAGCATAATTCAGGCTGATACCAACTGTAAAAAAGGATTTAGGTCCTTATGTGCACAAATTGATGGTGTACAACCAAATCAAGGGCTGATAATAAGGATGCTATATAGCATAGCAGAGGTCTATTCTGCCTTGATTGGAAAGGTCAATAGCATAATTATCTTGTGCAAAATACGAGTTAGGAGATAGAGACAAGAAGATAACACAGTCAAACACTGGTTACCCTTGTCAAAGGATACCTGAGCAGGACGTGGTCTTGGTGTTGACTGTGAAGCAACATACTGCAAAATGTCAAAAATTCTTGTCTGGCCATAGCTTGCAGCTTTTTGCCAATACAGAACTGCAACATCTCCAGCCCTAGTCCTTAGTTCCAACAAGTTGCGATCAATTTCTGTCTCGTGCTTTGCAACATATGGCTTAAAGAAGGAATCATAAACATATGTTGTTCCCTGAAATAATTGAAGCAGAGAAGCAATTACAATAAGATGCAAATAATTAACAACTACAATCTTAATTCCCCAATCAGGCCCATACCTTTGTTTTAGGATACCATAGATATATAAAGAATGCCAACTTTGCTTCACTGTACATTGGTACCCTTGAAAGAAAGTAAAATAAAAAACACAATCAAAATACACATTCATACATAAAACATCCCAATGGTAAAGTTTAAATTCCATACCATGAAATGAAAGTATCACCAATTCTCTCACAGACCGTTATTGCAGCAACTAAAATCCTGTACAAGTCCATTTGAAAACACACTTTTTATGAACAAGGTTGCTTATGGAATTCCTAGTGAACCAAATATGGCAGTACATAAACATATACCAATACTGGCACCAAAAGCGAAGTTGCTCAATCTCTGGTTTATTCTTTTCCACGGTTTTAAAGCATTCATATGCAGGATATGCATAGCCAAAGACCATCCTGCAGTTATGAGATTAAAAAATTTCAAAATTTCATAACAACAAAGTTATCAACTCTATATTGTTATACAGAAAATGAATGGGGTTTCATTGAGTAACATACACAAGTCCTCTAGTAAGAAATGATCCAATCATTTTGTATGCCTGACATATACAACAAAAAGTAAATGCTTAAGTCAAATATAGCATTCTAAAAAAGTTTAACAGGAACTACAAGTTAAAATGTTAAATTCTGAAGAACTTAAAGGCAGTTATGTTAAGAAAACTGGTCTTGAAAAAATTGTACAATTTTAAAATATAAATGCAGTGGCAAATAGAACATAAGAATGACTAGCAGTCACATTTTAGACTCAAGAAAATAAACAAATTGGCTCAGAGCAAACTATTGGATAATCTCACCCACAAGAAAACAAAATCAAAACTTGAAAGATCACAAAATTCCACCATGACATAAAATTCTACCTAATCTCAACTACCAGAAGAGAGTCAAAGCTTGAAAAGATTAAAAAATTTCTGCAGTCAAACTTATAGGGTTGGTGAAGAACACTAAACCAAATGTGTAAACTCAAAACATAGAATAACAACAGGCAGCTTTATTTTTTAATTAAGCAGATGAAGAAAATATGCGATCAGTTTCAACAGGTGGCAGAAATAATATGGAAGATGGAAGCAGAAGAAGCAACCCTAGAGAACATAGGAAGCATGGTAAGTAGATTAGCCTCCACATATAAGAAAACCCCAGTGGAGAAATTTGTCAAAAGTCTTAACCAATAAGAAGCATCATATATGGAGACTCAAAATGAGTTTACTTAAGCATTCCAATAGTTTCAGGAACAGGAAATGTTAGCAGTGGAATTCACTCTATGGAAGGGAGTTTTCCACCAATTATCATCAAAACAATTTTATTATCAGATATATATTAAATAGGCATACAGCTAAATGGGTTTGAAATTGTAGATTTCACTCTCCATGAGGGAATTCTCTACAATTTTTCATATTAAGCAAATGTTGGCAGATGTCCAGGACGTTATCAAAAGTCATATCAAGAGAATCAAAGAGGAAAATACAATTATGCTCCATTTGGCTGCTGAGAAAATGTTTCAAACTGACAGAAATTAAAATCTTAATTCTTTAATTTTCATAATTCAGATCTGAGAAGGCCAAACCCATTGAACTGAACCTCACAGCAACTACACAGCAAGGTTAACTTAAGCTTTTCTTCATTGGAAAAAAAAAACGGAGGAGAAATATAATGTGAAAATTGTAGTGTTTTCTTCCCTATTCATCCATCTTCTTAGAAACCAAACGGAAAATTATAATGAATTAAGACAGAAAATTAAAAGAAAGGATAAAAATAAACGGAAAAGCCAGCTAGAAAATTATGTTAAGCTTAATTAACGGACATTCTATGCCATAAGCCTAGAATGTTGCATGACCACCGATTCAAAACACAGAGACCTAAGAGATGGAAACTAGTGCAAGTCAATGCAAACAAAACCTAGAAGAGAAAACAAAAGGAATCTACACTTGCGCAACGGTCCCTTTGGTTGCTAGGAAATTGCATGAAAAATAAATGAAAATTCGGAATCTGATAACAATTTAGGACTGGAATAACTAATTAACATTTCAGATTTCGTTTTCATTCCTCCGATTTCTTGCCAACCAACCACGAAGAATCTCATAAACCATCCTATGCAAGAGAAAATCGGAAGTCCAAACAAACGAATACAAATACTAATCAAATCAATCACACCAAAATCTAGAAAACCAAGAATGACAAATCGGTCCATACCTTCCGACGAAAGGAAGAAAATGAAAACAGTAAAAATCCAAACACTCGGACTACTCGGAGTAATTGGAAACACAAGAATGGTGACTAAACTACAATTGGATCTCCGGCGTACGGACGAATCGGTGGCGCCAAAACGCAACGGCGGCGAACCGTTACTATGTCGGCGGCGTAAGAAGAGAGGGATAGTGACTGAGATGACGATACAGGCTACAGCAACGCCCTGTGTTGTTTTGAATTCCTTGCTTCGGATTTGTTTCTTGAGATTTAAAAACAGTTTTTAAACTTGATTTTGAGTTCCGTAATAGAGGGTGATGTGGGCGGGTGAGTGTTGGAGCACGAGGGTGGTGTGAGTACTCGTGCTAAATCACCGTACAACGTGAAAGGGACGGCTGGCACCTCTCAATCTTTTCTAATCTCGACGAGTGTAAAGGGTTTGCTACCGCAGCCAATCCCTGCTCTAGTAAATATTTTAAAATTTTCTTTATTTTAACTCATGTGGGACGATTTGAAACGAAATGGATTCATCACCCGCGGGGACATAGCTCTATGTAACCCACCAACCACTGAACTTTACCGTTACGAGAAATAATGGAAACTTTGGACTGGCGCAACGTTCGGTGATGGTTTCGGCAAATCACACGCAGTCGGTCACGTAGTTGGGTCACAGCAATGTGAGTCCAGTACAGCTCGTGATAAAGAGCCAGGGAGAAGCGGTTGCCGATTATTAAAGAGCCAGTGTCTAATCGCAATGGATAACGAGGAAAATGTATTATATTTGTATCCTTAAAAAAAAGGTGATAATTGCAAAGTTAGATTTATAGAAATTGTGATAGACTCCCCCAAGGTTTTGAAAATAAAATTTCACTCTCTTTAAACTCTGGCCTTGCCCCTAGGCATCCTGATTCACTTTTACCCCTTTTATTTCGTCTTTTAGGTTAGAGTCTCGCTTTTCACTAGCACCCTTCTCTCTGCTTTTCCGTCCTCCTGAAGTTTCATCCCCTCTTCCTCTGAAAGGAAAAGGTCTCACGAACATGAAAGATTATACCACTGGTCCATGCACAAGCTCCTGCTTAATGCTCATCACTTATTCCTGATTCAATTTTGTAATCACACCAGCTTTAATGGACGTTAGGTAGAATGACTGATGGATTTCAATTTTCAATTAATTTTCAATTTTGTAATCACACCAGCTTAATGGACGTTATTATGAAATGATCATTGTTTTGCCCTTTTTACGACAACATAGACAGGGGAACTTGCTTTGCGTCTTTATGGGCCAACCCCACTCCATGGTAGGGACCCTCTGAGAACAGCTGGATGCGGACGATTAACGTATCTCACCAAAGATTTTTTTTTTCCAAAGCAGAACAATTTCGTGGGAAGCATCTGATTTGGCAAATGAGGACGTTAAAATGAGTGGATTACGGCCATGCCTAAAATTCAATAGGGTTTGGCAAGCCTACGCATATAGAATGATTGCATAAAATATCATAGACTATTATTAGAGAAGTGTCATGAGTGGAGATTGGACTGTTTTTCTCTTCGGCAAGAGGTGCGTCTTACTGCGTGTGCTTCTGTGTAATTGATTTCAAGATTGTGCGCATAATTAAAAGAGGAGGAAAAAGAGAAAGGAAGGAAAAGGGGGGATGGTGATGACTGATGAGAAGGGGAGAAAAGAGTGGAGCATGTGGGGGGAGGGTTCCCCAAAGCCTTGGATTCTACGTTAGTGAAAGTGGACTCATGGGACAAGCCTCCAAAGGCATGAGACCCTCTAAGCTCAAAGGCATGGTTACACCCTCACGTGCTTCTAATTATAGCCGTTTGTTGGGCTGTCCCTCTCACGCCCTCACTCCCTAATCCACTCTTCCCTACCTCTCTTACGGTCTCACCACCTACTACTCTTTGTCAAAGTCTCAACCAAGGTGGCGATGGTTGACTGTTGGTGTGTTCTCCAGAGTTTAGGAGCATACATTAAAGGGCGTTTAGAGTTTTAGTTGCAAAACAAAACAGATAGTGCATGTGTCTGTCCATCATTTATGGTTTGGATTCCTAGCATCTCAATTTTTCATACGAGTAGCGTCGAGCATCATGAGAAATTTAATTTGTAGACCCCAGATAGATAAGTGGAGGTGAGTGGCTAGCAATGAGCCCAAATGGAGGTGAGTGACTGAGTGGGAAGAGGAGAAGGGCTAAGAAGGCTGAGTCGACATCCGTTGAGGCCCAAAGGCTTTGGGTCTTTCCATCCATTCAAACTCGAAAGAAAAGGCCCTGTCCAAGAACTGAGATGGAAATCCCAATTCCCAAGTTCCCAGCTGTCTGGTCCTTGTTCATGCCAACCCCACACGCATATCCAAAACCATCCACTCAAACTCAAATGTCTCTCTCTTCTAGTTCAGGCCTCCATTGGATTGGGGCTGAAAGCAAAACCAGAAACTTGGAAACGCGAAAACAAAAAAAGGGAACGCGGCTGAGATGTCAATCGCACCTTCCCTTCCTCGCCTTCACCCTTCTTTCATATGCTGTCCTCTCAAGCTCTCTTCCCCTTCTCCCTCCTTGTCCCACAAATTCGCCAGAAATCAAAGGTCGCCAGCTTCTTATCCAAGAATTAGGGCTCTTGATCTCGATCAAAACACGGTTTTCTCTCTATCCCCTACTTCTTTTCCAGTCTTCTTTCATTTTAAAGTGATTCTTTACGAGATAGTGAAAATGTGGAAATAGAATTTCAGATAGTGGCGATATCGGTGGGAGTTGTGAGCGTTGCCGTTGGGATTGGAATCCCAATTTTCTATGAGACACAAATTGATAATGCTGTAAGTCTCCCTTTTTCTTTCTCAAATTCAGACATTTGTAACTTGTTTCCAACTATAAAATTGCGAAATTTTTGTGTTGCAGGCGAAGCGAGAGAACACTCAACCCTGCTTCCCTTGCGAAGGATCGGGCGCACGTGAGTCCCTCTCCCATCTCATTTTATTATTAGAGCGCTCCACTCTTTGCTCCTTGCAATTCACTTGATGTCTATGTTAATTGCCTACATTATATATGTTTGGCATCTTCTATCTAATCAATGGAAGTAATACGAATTTTATAAAAAAATTGATTTGTACTTGTTTGAATGTTTTCATAAATTACAAGTGTTTGAAAATTTAAATCGATCTCGTAAACCATGATCTTTTTAGGTTATATTCTCTCTAATTAAAGAGGTGGAAGACAACTATATGGAAAACAGTTATGAAACCTATTCGATGTATTTACAAGATTCTTCAATGAGCTTAAGTGACTTGAGCCCATTAAAGCCTTGGGTCTCTTAATTTTGCCTAAAATGAGTCCTAATTGATTAATTAATCTAATAAGTCCTATAATTAATCAATTAACTTAATCTAAAAATCTTGTTCACTTACTCATGTGCAATCCTACATAATTACCAAAATGTCCTTATGCTTAAATAAATCTAGAGTTAATCCAACCTTCATAAATTGTACCAATACGATACATGAATTTAAGCGGATACCATTGGGACCCATAGAATACTACTAACTTCCTCATAATTTAATTATGAAGTTGATTCAGCATCCTACTACAAAAAATCAACTGCACTCTAATATCCTATGTAAATAACGAAACATTAAGTGTTCGGCTTTATCATTTACTATCCATTGTATTTAGTATTCTCACATCGTAGTTTAATAAAATAAAAGCTATTAGCATTTGAAGACTACCTTTAACATCCTTGCGTTAAAGATTGTCCTATTGTATGTTCAATTGACATGTCTTAACTTTCAAAGAACCTATGTCAAGTTTCACACGTGGACGACAAATTTTAAAAAAACATTTAATTTCTAACACTGAGTTTAATTTACCAATTGCCATATGACTAATAATGCAAATGCACAATATAGTTGCAACATAGTTATGAAGGATGGTTGTCATTGAATTGATATTTTTTAGGATGGTTGCTAACAAAAAAATGATACATTAGAAATTTTTGTATGTACATCATCAACTTGTTGACAAAAGGTAAAGCAAATGTAGGATCGGCCTGATATGGTAACCATTTAGAAGTTTTAGTAGCTTGAATCTTCACTCTTACGGTATTGTAGAGTTAAATGTGGAAATCAAATTCTTGTTCTTCCAGAGAGATGCAGGTTTTGCATGGGAAGTGGCAATGTGATGGTAGTGCTTGGTGGAGATGAGAAAGAAGTCTCCCGATGCATTAACTGTGATGGTGCTGGTTCCTTGACATGCACTACATGTCAAGGCTCTGGTATTCAACCTCGGTACCTTGATCGCAGGTATGATGATTCTTTGTAGTCATGGAGATTTTGTGGGGTTCTACCTATAATTTAAAACTCATAGCTAACTTAAAGCTTAGAAAAGGTTACTCATAAAAATTAAGATAAAAGAGGAAAAAATTCTGATATATCGAGCTGAACCAATTTAGAATTCGTTTCACAATGTTTTTAAAAACCACTTCTAGTATAAAAAGTGTTTTGAAAAAACAAAAAAATCAAGTGAGTAGCAAACTTTAAAGAGCACTTTTAAAAAATTGGAAAATCACTTACAATGCTTCCTAAAAAAATATTGATGTAGACGATTCTTTCGAAAAATATTACTAGAAAAAACACTTCCCCTAAAATCACTTCAAAAAGAACACTGCAAAACACACTTAGTCCCAATCTGTGAAGCCTAAGGAGAATGTCTATTTTGTTTGGAGCAGAGAATTTAAAGATGATGATTGAAGTCTCCCAGGAAGCATTGGCTTATGGATTCTGGAGAAGTCAACTTAAGGAGGAATGAACCAACGCCAATTTTTCTTTTTTGGTAAACTTCTTTAATTTTGTCATATCTTCTCATGCCTTCTGATGTATAAACAACAACCTTTTGTCTCTCTTTCTTTGGTTGATGTGGAAAATGATGAATGGAGATTCCATTAACCAAATGGGTTGTGCTTTCCAGTCAGTGGAGGGAGCCATGTACCACGTACCATATACAGGGCCAACATTGCAAAAGTGTGACAACTGGAATTTTGCTTGGTAGAACCGTAGAATACAAACAGGTCATGAAGAATCCATCAAACCTATTCTTGATCTCAGACAAATTGATTCGATTCATAGCTTACCCAAACCCAACCTGATCCTACCTCTAACATCAGTCATCGCACCTAACTTCAATTTAAGAATCATATTCCGGTTAGTTTGCTAGACTTGGATTAACCGGATCAAATTTGGATTGGTCGTATTAATTAGATTTTATGATTCAAAATTTATTTATGATGTTTTTTATAAAAAAAAATGAAGAAAAATAATTATTAATTATATTAAGATTATATATATTATAAGTATTATAAAAATATTAAATTGAATTTAAGATAATGTTAGGTTATCCAAACCATGATTCGGATTGAAAAACTTAATCTAAGAACAATCCAAGTGCTAAAACTTAATCTAAGAAATTAAATTTAAAAATTTCTAACATTATTTGATTGTTGGAAATAATTTTTTAAAATAAAATAAAATAGAGAATAATTTTTAAATAATAAATATGAATCGTTTTCATTAATTTTTAAAAATAAAAGAAAAATGTAGGCTTATTTGACCATATTTCCTAAAACATAATTTTAAAAATTATTTATAAGTTGAAGAATTTAAAAAAAAATAGAAAATATGACCAAATGGCCTATAATTCATATTCCATTATTTCTAGTGTAGAAGAATATTTAAAAAATTCCCATACCACAAAATGTTTTTAATGGAAGGCTTTCCCTTCTATGATATTTTACGCCTAAAAGCTTTTTATTTTAAGTCGTTAGGGTTAGGGCACAAGGCCACAGTGTCTTTGACAACGTCGAAGGGCATACACGGTAAAAACAACGTGCAAGCAAACGGCCATCCATCAGTCGTGAAACGCCGTCAAATCTTAAGAAGCGCTAAACGACGTCGTTTAAACTTCCCTGTCGCTGACCCTGCGGTCAGAAATTGCCATGGCAAAACCCTAGAAAGACGTAGGGTTTAACAAAACAGACAGAAGATAGGAGAGATGTTGTACATAATAGGCTTGGGTTTGGGCGATGAGAGAGACATAACGCTGAGGGGCCTGGAAGCTGTGAAGAAATGCAGCAAGGTCTTCATTGAAGCCTACACTTCTCTCCTCTCCTTTGGTCTTTCTTCCAATGGTCTTTCCACACTGGTATTTTTTTTTTTTTCCAACTTTTTCTGTCTTTTCATTTTTCCTCAATTTCTTTGATTTTAGACTTGGAAATTTGGGATTTGGCTACTTGGCTACAGGAAAATCTCTATGGGAAACCAATTACGCTTGCAGATAGAGAAATGGTGGAGGAAAAAGCGGATGATATTCTGTCCGATGCTCGTCATTCGGATGTGGGTTTCCTTGTTGTTGGTGATCCTTTTGGGTAACTTCTTTTTCTCATCACTCAGTTACACACTTTTTATGAATGTTGGTCAGATGAGAAGCCATTGGTAACTTCTTTCCTTGGTTCTGAGATCCCAAAAAAGAAAAAGAGATTTTTTGAAGAGTATGATTGAATGAATGATTCTTTTAGGTGTTTAATAACCAGTGCCATAGCCAAAGTTTGATTTTGTTTAGGACTGTCCTAATTCTTTTAAATTAATTGAATGGACTTTACATAGAGCTGTTAAGAGCATTTAGAGTGCACGATTTTTGGAAAGGAGGCCCAGACTTCTGCTGCATGGTACAATAGTATCCACAGCAATAAAAATAATGTACTTGAAATTTACAGTGTTCTGCAGTGTAGAAAATGAAATATTAGATAAGAGGTGGGGAAATCAGTCGATCGTCAATGTTGTAATCATCATCATGTAAAATGTTCATCAAATTAAGTCTTAAATGGAGATCTAAATTCACCAACCAAAGGTGTGTTTGGATGCCCTTTATAAATTGGCTTGTGCCAGTGCTTTTTGTATGTGTAGTTTTATTGTCAAATCCATCTCCTTAAAAGATTCCATTACAAAGTATGTCAACCATTAGTGCACACAAGTTAGAAAATTTGAAATGGTGAAATTTTGCGAAACATAAATTTGCTCCTTAAAATTAGTTCTGGCAGTGGCTTAGGTTGTCTCTTATTAAATTTAATAGCTCCAATTCTAGATGACAAATTTATATGTTTTAATGCTATGTGAAGCCTATCAAAAGAAAAAAAAAAAAAAAACCACTTTAATGCTATGTAAAATACGATAAACGCTTTTGATTTCTACTGGGTGACCAGGCATGCCCAATATAACTTAAACAATCCAATGGTTTTCAGGATGCCAGTAGGTGCTTAATTCCCTTTACAAAATGTATTATATCTGTTAAAAACCCTGTTTGAATCTGGGAAGATGCAACATTGTTCTACTTGGAAAAAAATAGAGAATTTGAAATTGTACTTGCACTTAGTTGTTGTACATTGACAATTATATTTCTGTTGCACAAGGTTGTTTTTATGGTATTTATCCTAACTTCCAACCTCTTTTGTTTTTAGCAATTTAATATCGAAATTTGGAATGCAGAGCTACAACACACTCAGATCTTGTTGTTCGAGCAAAGAAACTGGGGGTAGATGTCAAGGTGGTTCACAATGCATCAGTGATGAATGCAATTGGAATTTGTGGCTTACAACTTTACCGCTATGGGGAGACTATTTCCATTCCATTCTTCACTGAAACATGGAGACCTGACAGCTTTTATGAGAAGATCCAAAGAAATGGCGTGCTTGGATTGCATACCCTCTGCTTGTTGGGTGAGTTTTAAAGGCTAGTGTCCTGATGTTGTGAGTCAAGCTTTCATTCCTCAATTTTTGGAAGCCTTAGCTTGCTCTATAGGTTGTGACCTATTGGAGCTGCACAAAAACATATTATTTAGTTATGTGCTAGTGTAGTCCAACTCTCAATTACTATTATTACGCCTTCTTTTTGGTAAAAAGAAAGAGCTATACTATCTTTGCATTCACAACAGTTCTAATATCTTCTGTTGAACCTATGAAATATAATACATTTCCTGACCTGACCCACCTGTCATTTACACTTTGCTTGTTTACAAAATCTCTCCTGTTAATACTGAATGAAATTTGATCTCAAACTTGACATGGTTATCTAAAAATTGGAGTCATATGAACATAATATGTTTTACCTGCCTATGCATCAATTTTGAACAAGAGACCAGTAGGAACCTCTTGGATCTTATCCTATTTTGCTAAGACCTTAATTGACTAGCTCATTTGTCTAATCAACTGTTAAAAGTACCAGGTTTAGAAGCTAGTTACCTAGAAAAAAGCGTTAGGTAATCACTGAAGAGTATTTATTCCATTAGTTAACAAACAGTGCATTTTTTTGTGTTTTATTATCAAGGGAACATATCTCATTTTTTTGTTGTTCTCTCCGATTTCTGCTCTTTTCTCATCCTGTAAAAATGGACAGAAACACCTTTTTGGGTTCTGAAAGGTTTATTGTGAGAACTCATTACTGCTTTTTACTCTAGTGTTATTAACTTTAAAACTCATTGCAAATGTTTTATCACCACAGATATACGTGTGAAGGAACCCTCGCTGGAATCTTTATGCAGGTCTGAATTCAAAATGATTGAACATGCTTCAAGATTTACAATTTAGCACCTTTCAAGCTTTATTATAAAATTAATTTTACAATCTTTTCTTACTAATTTGGCCAATTATTTTCCCCATATGTGCTTCACAAACTTTTCAGAGGAAAAAAACAATATGAACCACCAAGATATATGACAATAAACACTGCCATTGAGCAGCTTTTGGAGGTTGAACAAATGCGTGGAGAATCTGGTAAGGCTTATGAACTTGTGAAATTGCCTTGTGCTTTGACGTTTCATTTTGTTAATTTTAAGCATATTTGTTAAGGGAATATATTTTGTTTCAGTTTTCGTAACTGTTTATAAAACAAGATAATTCTCCTCCAAGTTGCAGGCATAGAATTGGTAACATATGATGGTTTAGGTCACTTTCTTTCTACTTTAGGGTTACTGTAATTTGCATTTATTTCACATATATATCATAGAGAAGAACTAAGACAAGTACATTTAAAATTTTAAGATAAGCTTACATTTTCCTTGTTTTCTTTGTGCATTTGGAGAACATATATGTAAGAATTTGAGTATCCACTTGTAATTATAACATTTCCACAATTCTTGCAATGCCTTGCAGCATTCTGTGAAGACACTGATTGTGTTGGTTTTGCCCGACTGGGAAGCGAGGATCAGATGATAGTTGCAGGCTCAATGAGGCAGCTGCTCAAGGTTGATTTTGGAGCACCTCTGCATTGTCTTGTCATAGTAGGCAAGACACATCCAGTGGAAGAAGAAATGCTAGATTTTTACAAACTTAAAGGAGAAAGTGCTGAGTCAGAACATAACCAGACTGCATGATTTAGGCTCAATTAGGATTGAAGTCAGTATTCCCTCTTTGTGCAGGTTAGACTTCCACTCTGATCTAATTTTTAGTTATAGGCTTGTGCTCTTTTCGTAAAGTCATGGTAACAAACACTCAAAGTGCTAATGGGGCAGGATTGAACTTCTTGTCAACATGTCATATGGTTCCTGCTAGCTGTAGAAAAGAAGCCAAAGGGGGATCCGCCAAACACTTTTTATTGGTTATTTTTTTAACCTCCATAAGAAACAGATAGAGGGTATCATGGTTGGGTGTGTTTGGAGTGGCAACAGCACTTCTCTTAATTCAAGGACCTGCATTTAGGTAGTGTACTTCTCGCCTCAGCTTCCTGCGTCAGCTGGATAGTCATTTCATTATGGTTGTTGGAATGCCTGCCTGCAACAAAAATTTGTCTGGGTGAGTTCCATTAATTATATTGTATCAGAGTGACATGCTTTCCTTTCCCATGGTCTGATTATGTTTTATTTATAATTGCAATTTTGTTTTATTTTATTTTTGTGAGTGAGATCAAGCTTTTAAGCTAAATGAACATCGAGAAGATGAAAGGAGGATTTACCCAAAAGTGAAGAAGTTCCAAGTATTTTATTGCTTTGTTTTTATCTCTATTTCTGATAAATGAATTGAACAAACTGGAATCTGATACCCCCTTAAACCCTTGGCTTTAGTTCGAAATTCGAGTTGTACATTGTCAACTTGTTGATCGTTTGGCTGGAGAAAATAATTAATTTGCCTTCTAAACATCTACAAATCAAAATGAGAATGAGGGTACAGATCCATCACCGGTGAAAACCCATCACAAAGCAATATGATGAGTTGGATTGTTTCAGCTAAAACATTGGTTCCCACGATGATTCGCGGCAATTCTTGGAGCCATTTGCGTTGTGGAATGGAATGGGAGATGCCACTTAAACCTGCTGTGAAAAGCGAGCTTCGCTAAAGAGGTTGGGAAGCTTTTTAATGGTCTGGACCAAGTTTTTTGACCAATAAATAGATCAAAGACACGCATTTCCCCCAGCATAGAAGATCGTGGCTTGGTCCTAGACCTGGCTTCAAAATTCAAACGAGCTGTGTAGATTTTTGAACCGATCTTATGTGTCTTATGAGTGGCATTTAGGCCACCTGTGTAATAAGACCATCTATTTCCACTGGGTCTCATCCACCAAGTTAGGAAAACTAGGCCCAGATTCTAGTAAAAGTCTAGGTAGAGGTTCGAGAAACCAAAATATGGGTGATGGTTTCTAAAAACTTTTCACTTTTTATTTTTAAAACTAAAAAATAATAACAATTTCGATATAAAAAGTAATACTTCAATTGCTTTTAAAGTTGTCATCTATTCAAGTATCCCACCCAGGTGACAAAAAATCAGAGTTCCCTCTGAAAGCATCACTTACTTCCCCTCCTTGTTGAAGGAAAAGAATTTCCCAGCACTAATCCAAGGAGAACTAGATTACAAACTCAATTAACCAAACTAATAAATAGGTGATAAGAGCTATCCGCGCTGCAGGAGCTCATCCTGCCACTGGGCAGAGAACATGGAACACCGGATCTTTTATCAGGTCTCTGCAATTGGAACATTCAAAAACCCTAAAAGACAGGCAGGCTGTCAAATGCAACTTGTAAGATCAAATGAAACCATGCCCTGCTGCTTCCTGCAGTACTTGCTCTACACATACCTCTTGCACAGTTTCGTCATTACTAAACCACCAAAAAGTCAAGTCCCAGACAAACTAAAACTTGTTCACCAACCACTAGAGGATCATATGTTACCAACGACTAAAACTAGTTCACTATAAAAAAACCTATACCTGTTAAGATTTATACAAAGGCCACCCCCATGATTTAACTGGAGGTAGCATTGCCACACTTTCCCAGCAGCCATGTCAACCGTGTCTCATTACTCCCAAGAGAAATAAATGTCTCCCTCAAGTTTGGGTCCTCAAACAGGTCCAAAGCAGCAAAGTAGATCTTTTGATCAATGCCCTCTATCTCATCCAATGCCTTTATGCAATTAGTGATAGTATATTTGCCATCAGTTTGTATTGATGTAACTGTCCTCAACTTTGAAGCAGCAACCATCTCTAGCATGGCTTCTGCCATCACATCATTTATTCCTTTACCTCCCTTATTTTGACCTGAAAAAGAGCCAGTCTCAGATGATCGTTTCCTTTTTCTCTCTGCTGTTTTCTTGTCCAACTTTTCTGCTAATGAAGCATTTTCTTGCACAATTTTTGATGATGACAAAGGTTTGGAACTCAGTTTTCCACTTTCTGGACACGAGGTTAACCCAGGAGTACCTATTGCAGTACCTATTCCGACAGACTTGTCATCTAACTCCTCATAGTGACTTGACTGGGCATATTTCCCGTCAGCCCCTGATTCTGTAAAGATCATGCATAGCTGATCATAAATGGGGCAATCCTTAATTTTGATTGTATCGGGCCGAGGCTGTGTCAATAAATACAATCTATCAGGAACTCACAATAAAACTGTTAGAAGAAAATAAAAGGACAAAGCAATAGGATTTGTCTGGAATTTCCAACAATGCTATTAAAAGAAGGCGAGAAATGT
The DNA here is from genome assembly GCA_030254885.1 of Vitis rotundifolia. NCBI lineage: Eukaryota > Viridiplantae > Streptophyta > Magnoliopsida > Vitales > Vitaceae > Vitis > Vitis rotundifolia. Next base: position 11,538,336 of record CM058168.1, on the reverse strand, counting down.
ACCCCAATGTCCTCCCACAGGTCAAACCCAATGCAACAAGAATCATCCATAGCATATTCATTTTGATCAAAAGCTGATTTGAGATTATAGTACCGAGTCCGCAGAACATCCAGGTGCTTCCTCAATTGATTGTTATTAAAGTTGAGATCTGTTTGCACATTGAATTCATCACGTATACGATTCCATGTTTTCTTGTCAAAAACATTGTTTGGTCTGTTTCCCAATTGAATCTGTTTGACTACTAAGTCAGCAAATATCTTATCAAGGGATGCTGTCCACCTTGTCCTCAACCTTTCTTGCTTAGGTTGATGATTAGCTTCACCATCCATCTACAACTTCCAAGAAATGCACCCAAAGTTAATGATATACCAATTGACAGAATAATACATGTCCAACAAGAAACCCACAGGACGAATTCAAGCACCATGCACTAAAGAAGGTGCAGTGACTCCATTGTTTTTGCTTTTTGCAGCAAGAATAAAAATGGAGATGGAGATATCACAAAATACTCCTGAAAAATATATTCAGGCTACTAAATCATCACTTATTAGTCATCACCTTAGATTAATAATAGGCTCAATCTGCAAAATCTCTTGGTGTATGCATAGGATGAGCAGTCCTGCCTCTCTGCAAATGGTTATTACATGCACGACATGTCATCCATCCATTTATGTGCAACCATAGTCCATAAAACTAGCCATTAGTGCAGAATCTTATATGAAACTTACCTCTACTTTTGCATCATATGATTTGGAAAAGCAAACTACAGTGTACAAATGAAAAGAATAATACCGAGTTACCAACATGAATGCAATAGAAGATGCCAAGTTCTTGATCAGATTATTAAGACTAGGTAATGGGAAGTGTGGATTCAAATTATAACCATATAATTAGATAACAGACATAATTAGATTGAAAAGTAGCATACAATCGAGGTCTATAGAGGCAATAAATGCAACTAATGAATAAGGGTGGATTATTGAATGCTAGAAATAAGTCTAAATCTTTTTCTTCAGGTGCCATCTGCTGCTGAAACAGAAATTCCTGCTTATTGCTTAAAACCCAGTAAGGCTCATGATTCTCTTGCAACATAATTGCCTTCCAAACAATTTCCTCAAGCCTTGTACTGCTTCAGAAATGTTCCTAGTTTTTACACGACTTGAAATTTTTGTCCATATATCATTTTATTCTTGTCAGATAAGCATCATAATTCATAATGTTGGAGAAGAAGCAAAAGGCATTCTCAAATCTACCCAGGAAGTTTGAGAAAATAAATTAGTAAACACAATAGCATTTTAAGCCTTCACTTACTTCTTCCCTTTTTAGGCTCAAGGTCAGAAGCACTATTGATTTAAGGATTAGTAATCTCATCAAGGTCATGATAAACAGCAATACTTAACCATTTGAAAATTGGATGTTATAATATATATATATATATATATATATGTCAGAATCTTAAAGAACAGACAGACTCAACAGAAATATTAGTGTCAACATCAGTGCCAAATAAGGAAAAGTATGAATTTAATAAAAGCTTTGCCAAATAAATTTCCAATAAAAGTTTGGGAATACAAGGCAAAATGTTTATCAACAGAAAGGACTAACAATATTGTTAAAGAAGCTTCAAATAAAACATATCCATAGAGGATGGAAATATTATACATGATACATTGGCAAATAAAATTTAGTTTACATGTTTCTAACATTTAAATGTAATACAATAAATTTTTATAGTTTGCATGAAACATTCTCTTTTTACTGTTACACAAATCTCAACTGGAATCCCCTTGATCCTCATCCCAACCCCTTGTCACACAAGCCAAGCCTGCTAAACTATCAAGGTCATGTTTGGTTGCTTGGAATTAGCATGTGATAGGATAAGAGATAGGATAACATATCCTATATCACATTTGGTTTGTGATGAAATATGATAAGTTTTCTCATCACTCATCATATGGTCAACCAAACATAGGAATAGGATGAGTAGTGGAATAATTATCCAACCTTTTTTTTATATCCCTTCTATATAAGACATATTAATCTTAAGTTGAGATATGAGATAATACATATCCATGTATCATAAATGTATACTTTTCATCAATTTTTTTTTTTCTTATATCACTTATTTTGCAAAACAAAAAAATTTAATTAGAAAAATTAAATTTGCAATTAAAAAAGAACTAAAAAAATATGTATAAATATATTATAAAATAATACATATGTATTATTTAATATATATTAACAAATTATTTTCATATATTAAATAACATAATATAAATTTTAAATATTTTAATTATAAATATAATAAATAACTAATTATTTACTAAATTTTAAATTGTTGTGCAATTTTCAAGGAACACTAAATATGAGAGAGATTTCATTTTTTTTAGCAAATATTGCAACACAATATAATTTTTATTTTAAAACAAATATAAGCAATATAATTTTTTTAGTAATACTAAATATGTTTTCCATTTTTCTTTATTCATTTTACAAACCAAATATAAGCATGACATAACATATTACATTAAAAATGATATCTTAGTATATCATGTCTATTGGATATAATATCCAAGAATATTATATCCCATTAGAAATAAAATGATATTTTAGGATATGCATATACTATCCAATAGATATGATATCATAGGATATACATATATCATCCTATACTATCCCACCAACCAAACGTAGTCTAAGTATAAAATAATAACAAAATACAATGACAAAAAGTATTATGGAAATGTACTGCATACAGTTCAATACCTTATAAAAGGAATCTTAAGAATCTTATACTAATTAAACTACATTTGTCCTCAATTTGTAGTAAAATGGTTTTGCCAATTATTGAAATCATAGAATTAATTATAACATGACACTTATAATAAGAATCTTGATTATTTCAATCGTAATTGACCAAAATCTTATCTTACATTCACCAAATAAGTTGCGTCAGAAGGATAAAGCTAATGGCCCTGTTGCTGCAAGCCTGCATTTGAATGGGTGAGAACCCAAGAACCCATTGGCACAAAAAAACACAGGTAATTTAAAATTTAAATCAGATTATACTTTTGATATTTACAGAATAAGAAAAGCCAAGTTTTTGAAAGCCTAAATAACATAGAAAACTGCTCAGCAAACAAATCTTCTCTATGCATCTTAATATTTCGGTAATGGCATTGAAGACATCCAATGGTACTCACAATACCAATAACATCGTCAATCAATTGATAGATCTTTTAATATAGCAGCAGATGTTTTAATATTTCAAAACACACATTAAAACATCATAAGAATTGAGAGATACATAAAATCCTAGATGAAAAGGGTCATATGGAGAACACTTGATTATTGATAGTCAATTGCAAATTTGTTCATTTTTCTTTTGTTTGTGAGAGTTTGATTTTACAGTTGATACACAGTAACCTGATCACCCACAGATTTGCACGTAAAAGACAAAAATGGCAATGTAAAATTACGTTCAGCTATACATGTTATTGAGAAGAAGAAGAAGAAGACAGAGAAAAGAAGGTAGACCTGATCAGAGATACAGCCGTAAAACTTTTGGAAACCTAGTTGCAGAAAGCATGAATAGCTAACAAGCAGCTCTACCCCAAAAAGTCATCACCTTAAGTAGATTGTTGATTCAACTCAAAAGATCCCTTGGTGTATGCATATGTCGATCAGTCATGCCCCTCTGCAATTGGTTATCACATGCACAATATGTCAGTCATCGGTTATAATGTGCAACCATGGTCCATAAGAGTAGCAACTTAAAGCATAATCTGCATTGTCAAACCTGCTTCATTCCTAATTCTTTACCCTCTTTTTTTGCATCATATGATCTGGGAATGTCATCTATGGTGTGCAAATGAAAAGAATAATACAAACATGAACACAATAGAAGATGAACAGGTTTGGTGACCAAACTATTGTGGATTGACACTGAAGTCAAATGGTAACCAACATGAATAACATTAGTTGTAGTGATGTAGGAGACTCCCATCATTGAGATTTGGTGCGACGAGGGAGCTAGTTCTTAAAAACTCCCATTTTCTTATTACAGGTCTTAGGAACCTCACATTCATCCACCACATTGATTTTTCCTTCATCCATAATATTAAATAACAGACACAATTAGATTGCAAAGCAGCAAATGTCCATAAGGCAATTAATGTGGCTCATAAAGAGAGATTGGATCTTTTTGAATGCTAGAATAGGTTTAAGTTGCATGAATCTTGTACTTCAGGCACAATCATGCTGCCAAACTACAATCTTGCTTATTACTAAGAATCCAGCAAGACTTGTGATCCATTCAAAACTTTGACCTAGCTTCAGATATGGTATAGTTCTTATAAAACTCAAGCCTTGCATATTAGATTGTAAATCGCAAAAGAAGTCATAAACTGCCACCATAAAGCCTAGAAAATAAAACAGCAAAAATAACACCATTTTAAGCCTTCATTTTTATTTTTTTTTCCTTTTTCTGGTTCAAGTTCATAAGCATTCAATCATTGAAGAACTCAAAGTCTCATCAAAGTCATCATAGACAATAAAAAGGTTCTTCGTTGTTTGAATTGCCAATGTTTACGGATATATCAAACTCTCAAAATACAGACAGACTCAATAGATATATTAGTGTGAACATCAGTTCAAACAAGGAAAAGTACATTAGCAAAAGCTTTGGGAAATTTATAAAAGAATTTCTAGTGACTCCAAGCAACGAATAGAACTTCCCATGCAATGCGTTTGTCATAAATAGAATACCATACATCAACAAATAAAAATCACTTTACATGTTTCTAACATTTAAAAGATATAATATAATGAGGAAATACAACAACAAAAGGTATTCTAAAATTATCACTAAAACAAAGCATTAATCATAACCATAACATTTATAATAAGAATCTTGAAAGTTCAACCATGGAGGAACAAGTTGTAACCGACATTCATATTGAAAATTTGTCATGACATTCATATCTAAAATTTGCCAAATAAGTTGTGTATGAAGAAGAAAGTCAATAACCACAATGCTGCAATTGAGTGGTCGATAAACAATTTATAGAAATAACACAAAGAATGTATAATACAAATCAGAATCTACTTTCTATGTTTACAGCCTAAACAATGTGGAATACTGCATAGTAAACAAAATTACTCTGCACATCTAATATTTCAGTAGAGGCGCTGATAATATCAAGAATATCCCTGTTCAATTGATGGAATTTTCATCCAATCAGTAGATACTTATATCTAAAACATGCCAGTACTGCGTTACAAAGTAATAACAATTTGAGAGAGGATTCAACCCTAGAAAAAGAAACTTGCAAATGCATTGATTTCTCCCACTCCAGATATTAGATATTATAATTGACACATATTCACCGGTTCACCTTTAAGGAATCTGCGCATAAGGGACACAAAAAAAAAAAAAAAAAAAAACAGCAATGCAAAATCGCTTTGCTTACAGAGCTATAATCAAGAAGCAGAAGAAGAAAACCGAGAGAAAGAAGGCAGACCTGATCGGAGATACAGCGGAAGGTTGCCGGAACCCTAGTTGCAGAGAGCAGCGGCGAATTGGCGACGAGCGGCTACGCCCCAACATTCAACCAATATAAAATTAATTAATTTATTTTGTTTTATAATTAAGGAGAGATGTAATGTAATTGAGGAAGGTCTAAGGAACAAAATTGGCATCAGATTAGAAGACGTGTCGGAAGACGATTCGCTGATGTTTTATTAAATTTTTGGTTCCCAGTGGCGTATGTGCACTTGGTGGACGCCGTGAAAAATGTTTGCTTCTCCCAAGAGATTTTTGCCAGACTCCGTCCTTCCATGTGTTAAGTCTTGCCTAGTTTTAAAAAATAAATTGTAAATTATGTAGTGATAAAAATAAAAATAAAAAAAGTTATAAGGAAAAATCGTCCCTTTGCAGAAATGATTTCTAAAAATCTTTTAAAAAAAATATTAATTTTAATCAAAAATATTTCTTCAAGAAATTATTTATATTTTTAAATAAAATTATAGGTAAAAATAGAGACAACTTTTAAAAATTCTTGAAAAAATCCAAGAAAAATGAAGAGGTCATTTCTTTTGAAAAAAAATAATCATCTCTTCTAAAGAAGATATATTTTTTAAAAAATAAAAATTTATAAGAAAATTTATCATCTATTGATGAGATGATTTCTTCTTTTTTTATGTTTTTTTAAAAGAAAAAATTCTCTTAAAAATATGAAAATTTTATAAGCAAAAACATCTCTTGAAAAGATGATTTCAAAAACTTAATTTTAAAAATAAATTTTTTTTTTAAAGAAACATTTCTTAAAGAAAAAAATATTCTCTCAAATCAATTATTTATTTTCTTATTTTTCTAATAAAAGTTTAACTAATAATATATTTTAATAATAAAATTATTATGAATATATGTATTGTAAAATTAATTGATTTTATGTAATAAATTCAATACATAAAAATAATTATAGTAATTATTGATACATTAATTATTATTATTATTATTATTATACTATTTATAAAAGTATAAATTATGTTTATCATCTCATTTTAAAAATATTATCTTATATTAAGTCAGATATTGATTAAAAAAAAATTGGTCTTTCTCTAAAATTTTATCTCTTAATTAATTTAATTAACTATTATCAAAAACATAAATTAATTTAATTTTATACGCTTTTTTCTTTCTACAATAAATAATAAGTAATTTAATTTTCGATCTTTATTTATTATTATTTTTTGTTATGTTAAATGTAATTCATACTTTTATATGTATTATTATTTATAAATAATATATACACAATAATTATAATTATTTTTATATATTGAATTTTCGTTGATAAAATTAATTAATTTTGTAATGCATATATTTATAATAATTATATTATCGTATCAGTGCTAAATGTTTTCTTATTTTTAACTAATAATATAATGTTACATCCCTTAACTATGGTTTTTTCAAAAAATGATTTCCTTAAAATTTTAAATTAATTGAAAAAAATTATGATCCAATTAAAAATTATTATGGAAAAAAATATATTAAGAAGAAATGTAGAAGTGAAAGAAACAAAAAATAATAAATAAAGTTTAAAAATTAAAATATTTATTATTTATAATAGAAATAAAAAGAGTATAGAATTAAATCAATTTATATTTTTAATAATAATTAAATTAAATTAATGGAAAGATAAAATTTGAGATAAACAATAAAATGTTTTTCAATCAATACCTAATAATATAAAATAATATTTTTTTAATATAAGATAATTGTTGTAAAAGGAGGATAAATGCAATACAACTCAAAGTAGAGATAAATTATACATTACTTTAACAATATATATAATGGGAATAAGGAATTAAAGAAGAGAGTTGAGAGAATGAAAGATAAAGAAAATGAGAGTAAATGTGAAATTTATTTCTTACTCAGGGATACATATTATAAGGATAGGAACCTTTTTATAGGCTTTCCAGATGGCTTCCATTAATATTCCCATTAATGAATATTAATGGAAGTCATAAATAACATTAATGATTTCCATTAAAGAGTATTAATGGAAGTCATAAATAATGTTTAATTAACATTTATTATAATTAATAATATGATGACATTCATTACTTCAGTTATAACACTCTTCCTTAGATGTCCACCACATTAGAAAAATATGCTTCATTAAAACCTTGCTAGTAAAAATCCAATGGGAAGAACCCAGCGAAGGAAAAATAGTACAATATTCTTTAAGTTGCTCTTAGTATGTTAAGAATGTCTCGTTAAAAACCTTGCTAATAAAATCCAATAGGACAAAACTTGAACGAATAGAAAAAGAGTACAGTACACTAACACCCTTTTACAAGCATACTCCCTCTCATGTCGATATCTTTGAGTTAATGCATTTCAATCTTGTGTACTAACTTCTTGAATGTTGAGGTTGGCAATGACTTTGTGAATAAATCTACTAGATTATCATTTGAGTGTATTTGTTGAACATCAATTTTACCATTCTTCTAGAGTTCATGTGTATAAAAGAATTTTGGTGAAATGTGTTTAGTCTTATCTCTTTTAATATAACCCTCTATTATCTATGCAATGCATGTAATATATCTTTAAATAATATTGTCGAGTCACCTTTGAAATAGGAGAGTCCACATGATTCCCAAATATTTTGAATCATAAATCTTAGTCATATAAATTCATGACTTGCTTCATGAATTGCAAGTATTTTTGAATGATTTGATGATGTGACCACCATTATTTGTTTAACAGATCTCCATGAAAGAATAATACCATTGCAATTAAACACATACCTTGTTTGTGACTTACCTTCATGTGGATCTGAAAAATATCTTGCATCTACATATCCAAGCAATTGTTGCTTTGATTCCGTTGAGTAAAATAGACTCATATCAATAGTTCCGCGAAAATAGCGCAATATATGTTTGATACCATTCCAATGTCTTTAAATTGGACCGAAACAATATCTTGCTAATAAATTGACAGGAAAAACAATGTCTGGACATGTACAATTGGCAAGATACATAAGTGCACCAATAATACTAAGATGTGGTACTTTAGGACCAAGTAATTCTTCACATTTTTTTGCAAAGACGAAATGGGTCATTTTTCACATGAAGTGATCGGACAACCATTGGAGAACTTAAAGAATGTGGTTTATCTATATAAAAACACTTCAAAACTTTCTTAATGTATGTTGATTGATATATTAAAACTTCATTTGGAAAATGCTCGATCTACAAGTCGAGACAAAATTTTGTTTTTATAAGATCTTTTATCTCAAATTCATTTTTCAAGTAATTTGTTATTCTTGTGAGCTCTTTAAAAGTTTCAACAAGATTTAAGTCGTCAACATACACTACAATAATTGCAAATCTGGTTTCTGATTTCTTAATAAAGATGTATGGGCATATAGGATTATTCACATACTCTTCTTTTAGCAAGTATTCCCTAAGGCGATTGTACCACATGCGTCTGGATTACTTTAATCCGTATAAGGATCGTTGTAACTTGATTAAGTGCATGCTACGAGGCTTTGTACTATTTGCTTCAGGCAATTTAAATCCTTCAGAGATTTTCATATATATATATATCATTATGTATAGATCCATATAAATATATTATAATAACATCCATGCAATGCATATCCAGTCCTTCTAAGATTGCCAAACTAATTAAGAAACGAAATGTGATTGCATCCATGACGGGAGAGTATGTTTCCTTGTAGTCAATATGCTACTAATTGCGCTTTATATCTTATGATCTCATTATTCTCATTACGCTTTCGTACAAATACCCATTTGTATCCAACAGTTTTACATTTTCAGGTGTTTGGACTATAGGTCCAAAAACTTCTCATTTTATTATTGAGTTTAACTCTACCTGCATAACTTCTTTCCATTTTGACCAATCATTTCTATGTCAGCATTTTTCCATATTTCATGGTTCAGAATATTCATCATTTCTTATGATATCAAAGGCCACTTGGAAAGCAAAAATATTGTTAATAACAATATTATTTCGATCCCATTTTTCTCCCGTGTGTACATAACTTATTGAGATTTCACAATTTTCAGGTACTTGTGCCTCTTTAGGGGCTTTTAGCATTATTTGTGCTTATTTTGGAGCTATAGATTTATCAATTTTAGACTGATCAGTCATTTTGATGGTCTCTTATAAAGTGCCAAGTTTTTCTTGTGTTCTCTTATTTTGAACTGTTACATCTTTTGAACCGACAGGTCTACCATGCTTTAGGCGTATTTTAGATTCATTCGTTAACTGTCTTACAGGGACATCAATCCATGCTGCAGTATTTGCAGCTAGGATATGTGACTTTGTCACTTTCTTTATATCAATGAATGCATCTGGTAATTAGTTTACAAAATTTTGCAAATGAATGATCCTTTGAACTTCTAATTCACATTAATTTGTACGAGGATCAAGATGAGACATAGTAAATGCATTCCAAGTAATTTCTCGTCGTTCTTCAAAAATCGGTTTTTTTTCCCCTAATGACGAGAAAACATTTTCATTAAAATGACAATCTGCAAAGCAAGTTGTGAAAACATCACTTATCAAAGGTTCAAAATATCTTATGATAGATGGAGAATCAAAACCTGCATAAATCCCAAGTCTTCGTTGGGGACCCATTTTAGTGTGTTGTGTAGGTGCAATTAGTACATATACTGTACAACCAAAGATCCGTAAGTGAGAGATATTTAGTTGTTTTCCAAGCATAATTTGTGAAGGGGAGTATTCATGGTAAGTTGTAAGTCGAATACGAACTAAAGCTGCAGTATGTATAATAGCATGTCCCCAGGCAGAAGTAAGTAACTTGGTTTTCATTAATAATGGTCGAGCTATTAATTAGAGATGTTTGATAAAGGATCTTGCTAAACCATTTTGGGTATGGGTATGAGCAACAGGATGCTCAATATTTATTGCTACTGACATGCAATAGTTAATGAATATTTGAGAAGTAAAGTTGTCGACATTATCAAGACATATTGTCTTAATTGGATAATCTAGATATTGTGCTCATAATCTGATCATTTGTGCAAAGAGCCTAGCAAAGGCAACATTATGTGAAAAAATGAGATAAGCATGTGACCACCTAGTACAAGCATATATTAAGATCATAAAATAACGAAATGGTCCACATGGTGGATGGATAGGCCCATATACGTCCCCATAGATTCTTTCTACAAAGACTGGTTACTCATATGTGACTTTCTCAAAAAAATGTCTGACTATCAATTTACCTTGTGAGCAAGCAGCACATGAGTATTCATTAGGAAAATGAATCTTTTGGTTTTTTAGTGGATGTCTATGTGAGTGTTCAATTATTCGACGCATCATTAAAGGCCTAGGATGACCTAGCCTATCATGCTAAAGGACAAAAACTTTTGGATCTTTGAACTTTTGCTTCACAACAACATATGATTCAATAAGCTTTATAATTGTATGATACAACCCAAATGAGAAAGTTGGGAGATTTTCCATTAGAAGCTTCTAGTCAGATATAATGGAAGTAATGTAAAGATATTCTACATTATCTTCATTCATAGTTTCAATATGATATCATTTATATGAATATCTTTAAAACTGAGCAAATTTCTTCTGGATTTGCTAGAATATAAAGCATCATTTATATGGAATCTAGTTCCATTTGGAAGCACTATGTTTGCTTTTCCAGAACCTTCAACTAAGTTTGTAGTACTAAATATGGTACTTACATTAATTTTTATTAATGTTAATTCGAAGAAGTATCTTTTATCTCAAAGAATTATGTGTGTGGTTGCACAGTCTGCGAGACATACATCATCCTTATTCATCTTAAAATCAAATAACACATGGATTTTAAATACAACTAATATTAAAAAATAAGGCATAATGTAAATAACAATATAAAAGAAAATGTAATAATCAAATATAAATATAAGACATAATAATATATTATTTGATATATAAAGTAACATCAATCAATGTTAGCCTTCTCATCATTTATTAAATGGTCAGTTTTTTCACTAAGACCTCTAAGGAAATCAATGTCATAGTAAGTCAGGTATAATCCATCACCATCGATAAAGTTTATTTCTATCTCTTTTCTTTTTGCTGTTATTGATGCTTGGTAAAGATCAATCAAATCTTTGGGCGTACGAAAGGTACGTGACCAATGCCCCTTCATACCACATCTATAACAATTATTCTCATGGTTCTTAGAAGGTTTATCTTGTAAACACTTCCCATTTTCTTATTTTGCCTCAGTATTATTCCACTTCTGGTGGTGCAATGATGCTTTCCTTTTCTGAGAATTTGAGGAATTATTACCATAATAACCATGGTATTGGAGATTTCTTCCACGACCATGTCCTCGTCCTCGTCCTCGTCCTTGTCCATGAGTTTGGGACGATATTGCATTCACTTCAGGGAATGGTTTAGATCCAGTTGGACTAGACTGGTGATTTCTCATCAAAAGCTCATTATTTTGTTTAGCAATGAAAAGTCATGATATTAATTCAAAGTATTTTGTAAATATATGCTCTCAATATTGCTGTTACAAGAGCACATTCGAGGCATGAAACATAGTAAAAGTTTTTTTCTAACATGTCTTCTTCTATGATTTTTTTCTCCACACAACTTTAATTGAGAGCTAATTTTGAAAAGTGTGGAGTTATATTCACTAACAGTTTTAAAATCCTTCAACCTTAGGTGCATCCAATCATATCGAGCTTTTGGGAGAATCACAGTTTTTTGGTGGTCATATTTTTCCTTCAAATTTCTCCATAAAGAAAAATGGTCATTTAACGTAAGATACTCATTTTTTAAACCTTCATGGAGGTGATGGCGAATGAAAATCAACGCCTCTATGCAATCCTACAGGGATGCTTGATTTCCTTCTTTGATCGTAGCTCTAAGATTCATTGCATCAAGATGTATTTCAACATTAAGGATCCAAGATAGATACTTCTTTCTCGAAATGTCAAGTGTCACAAATTCAAGTTTTGTGAGATTCAACATTGTCAAATAACTAAATATATGACAAAACAATATTATTAGAATAAATTATAATAAATTGATAACATTGGTATAACTTTTGATTATAATCAAAATCAAATAATTTGCTTATAGATTTTAACAATATATAACACAAATTAAATGAATTTAACAATAGCAATATAAATATGTAAAATTTTATTATATGTAAACAACTTCAAGTTTAAGATACCAAAATTACCTTCAAAGCAATTCGTGTTGATAACGTGTTGTAAAACGAGGATAAATGCAACACAACTCAAAGTAGAGATAAATTATATATTACTTTAATAATATATATAATGGAGGAAAGGAATTAGAGAAGGGAGTTAAGAGAATGAAAGACAAAGAGAACGAGAGAAATGAAGAAATTTCTTTCTTGATCTGGGATACATATTACAGGGATAAGAAGCTTTTTTTATAGGCTTTCCAAATGGCTTTCATTAATATTCTCATTAATGAATATTAATGAAAGTCATAAATAATATTTAAATAACATTTATTATAATTAATAATGTGATGACATTCATTACTTCAGTAAATATAATTTATACTTTTATAAATATTATAATTATAAATATTGTATAAATAATAATTATAATTATTTTTTTGTATTGAATTTATTGCATAAAATCAATTAATTTTACAATACATATATTTATAATAATTTTATTATTAAAATATATTATAAGTTAAAATATTATTAAAAAATTTTAAAAATGCAGCATCAATTTTTTTTTAAGAAAACATTTTTTTTTCTTTAAGAAATTGTTTTTTTAAGAAAGAATTTTACCTTTTAAAATCATATCTTCAAGGCACAATTTTGCTTTGATTTACGATTTTTGCTTATAACTTTTTTTAAAAAATAAATAAATAAATCATATCGTGAAGAGACAATTTTTGCTTTAAATCAAATTACATGGCAACTCTCATTCCTAGTTGGCAAAACGTTCAGTAGATTTAGAAATATTTTCTTAATGATATGCTCTTTGATTTTATAACGTGGCTCTAATTTTTTATGGGCTCCTGAGAATCTCTGCCTGCATACATATATTGCTTTAAAAAAAATAAATTTATATAGACAACCGGAAATACATACTTCCACCACCACCATCTATTTGATCTTCCACTTACACAACGGAAATAAAAGGACAAAAATGAAGTTTACTAGAGGAAAACTATGACATAGAACTACACTTTCCCTTCAGCCATGGCATTCTGATATCACTTCTAATGGATATGAATGTTTCCCTTCGGTCAGGGTCCTGAAACAAATCCAATGCAGCCAAATAGAGATCCTCCTCAACTCCTTCCATCTCGTTCAATACTTTAATGCAACTGGATATTGAAAACTGGTCACTTCTCGGTGACAGCATTGATGCCCTCTTTTTCCTCCTGCAAGCTGTCTCTAACACTGCATCTTCAACATTGTGACTGGCTTCTGTATGGGTTCTCCTCTGGAAACATTGATTTAATGTTGTAATCCTGCGCTTATTCCATCCATCTGGTATGTTCATGTCATCTCCCGGCTGTGAGGATGCCTCATCTGCTACTGGTTCAGCAGACATGCTGGCAGCTTCGGGAGCATTTGCTGTAACTATTTCATGATCCAACTCAAAGTCATGACCTGATTGAACATATCTGCCTTCAGCTTCAGACCCTGAGAACAGGATGCATAGCTGTTTGAAAATTGGGCATTCCTTGTTTCTGATTGTTTCACACTCGGGATATGCCTGCAAGTACACTTCCACGGTCAATTTAAGATGGGATCTAAGATTAAAGAAATGTGGAGACTGTACCTTGATGTGATTTTCCCATGTTTTCCCATCAGCCATTACCATGTGCTTGGATTCATCCCAACTGAAGCCAGCTTGATAAAGAAGGGAATTTATATTATTGTACCACCTCCTAAGCACACTTTGATGGTTCCTCAATTGTTGCTCTTCAAAATTTAAACCTGTCTGCTTATTGAATTCTTCCCGTATGCCCTTCCATGCTTTCTTGTTAGAAACACAATTTTGTTGATTCTTCCGAACCAACAAGTCTACAAATATCTTATCCAAGGATGGCATCCACTTTGCCCGAGACTGATCTAGCTTTGATTGATCTTGACTAGGTAGATCATCCATCTAATGTTCCAGGAAACAACTTTTGAATGAGCTCAGAAAAACTGGCATACAATTACTTAGTACAAACATCTAATTGCAAGTCAAACAGAACAAGCACCTGGGTAGTAGCAGCATGTAGAGCAGCAAAAGCAGATTTTCCATCACTTTCTAGGTCTGAGAATATTCTGTGTAACTGTTCATACACTAGACAACCTTTGAATCTTATTGACTCAACTTCAGGATGCTCCTGCAGTGCAATTTGTAAGGGAAAGAAATAGCAGCAAAAATGCATATGAACTTTTTACAAGTTAAAATCTAACCTCAATATATTTTGCCCACACTTCATCCTCAGCAATTACCATACCCCGGGACTCATCCCAGCTAAAGCCATCCTGATCAAGGAGTAACTTCAGACTATTGTACAGTCTCCTCAAAACACCATGGCGGTTCTTCAGTTGCTGCTTATGAAAATTTAACCCCATTTGTCTATTAAATTCATCACATATATAATTCCATGCTTTCTTACTAAAAGAATTGTTTGATCTATTCCCCTGTAGAACTTGCTCAAGCATCAATTCGACAAATATCTTCTCAAGTGATGTACTCCACTTTGCCCTAGATTGATCTTCATCCATCTATATATTGGAAACCACTGTCCAGTGAGGCAGGATAGGGGAAAAGGGCACATAACAGATAAAACACAAAATGCCTTGGGCAGATACCTGATGCATCATTTCTCCTGAATTGGATAGAGCACATTTTCCATCAGCTTCAGAATCCGAAAATATGATGCATAGCTGTTCATAAATAGGACATCCCTTCTTTCTGATGGCTTCTGCCTCAGGATGGGCCTGTATATGATGCTTATAAGAAGCCTTAAAATTATAATATCACAATTTAAGACAAAAAAAGGGAAATTCCCTCTACAGGGGGGAAATCTACCTCAATGTATTTTTTCCATACAGCATCCTCAGCTATTACCATGCATTGAGAAACATCCCAACTAAATCCATTTTGGTCAAGAAGCACCTTCACATTATTGTATCTCTTCCTCAACACATCAAGGTGGTTCTTCAACTGTTGCCTGTCAAATTTTAAGCCAGTCTGTTTGTTAAATTCTTCTCGTATATGCTTCCATGCTTTCTTGTTAAAAACATTGTTGGGTCTATTCCCTTGTTGAATTTGTTCAACCAGCAAATTTGCAAATATCTTTGTAGAATTAGCAGTCCATTTTGCCCTTGATTGATAGAAATTGGATTGATCCTCTACCATTTGATAATCCATCTGTGTCATAGGAAAGAAATTTCAACTCCCAATTGACTTATCAATCAGATAGTCCTACTTGAGCATGCAAATCAGTATTAGGAAATAAATAGATTCGATGTCATTCGCTTTGAACTTGTGGGTCAAGTTGAAGCCAAACATGCAATATTAGTACTTCAGGAAGTTACTTGGGCCAAAAAAAACGCTTCTAGCCATCCTGAGCCCTTAGGATGAACACTTGAATTGGCAGCTGTCCTACAGTACACACTCACTAGGATTAAGATCATTTTCCCAAACAAAAGATCCCTATACATACACAAGTTCAAGAGCAATTTTATGTGTCATTGTTAAACATATCATTAATATCTTCGAATTTCCATTATGGAAAGCCAACAGGACCCAGGAACTTAATGATCACCCATAACCCCTTTCAACACACTTTGAGTTTGTAAATGGCCCTAGTATGTTGCCTGTGCTTTCCTTGGAGTGCCACAACCATAGAAACCTCACTATACATTCCTGAGTGTTAGAACAGATTCCAGTAATATGAATATGTGCTGAAAACACAAGTTATCACTGCACTGAAGGGTGTCAAAAAATGAATTCAGTGTTCAAATACCAGCACTAGTTATCACTGCATTGAAGGGTGTCAAAAAATGAATTCAGTGTTCAAATACCAGCACTAGTTATCACTGCATTGAAGGGTGTCAGAAAATGAATTCAGTGTTTAAATGCCAACACATATTTGAAGTAATAAATTGTAATTTACCAAACTGGTGATTGATCAACCGATTTCAAGGCAAAAAAGGCACAAAAGAAAAGCAATTGGTTTGTGAAAAATCACACAAAAAGAAGAGAAAATAAAAGAGAAAACTCTCAACCTCATATTCCTGTCATCTTCTTTCCCAAAATGTGGAATGCTCAAATACTCCACGCCAACCAGTTTTATTAGGCATCGTTTAAGTAAATGTGCCACTTTTCTCCAACTCCTGATGACGAAAACCCAATATTCAAGAATCCAATTTTCCATCCTTTTCATACATTTTCTCGGGAACCGAACAGTGATTAAATGAAAACAAACAGAGAAAACACGAGAAACCGACCTGATAAGGATTGAACCAGGTTTTGATTGATCGTCGCGGACGCTTCCGTGATTTCTCGGGCCGTCAGATCCGTTGCGAACATCTCAGATTGAGGGAAGCCAAGCAGATTAAGACCTCGACTGCTACGAGCCGGAAGAAAATTTACCGTCCATTTCGTTTCTTCTTACGGTAAAAACATAAAAAATAAATAAATAATAAAATAAAATACTTCGCTCAAAAATGGGTTTTTCTACCGATTGGAGCTTTTGATGAAAACTGCCAGGGTGGGCCTGATTCCATATCTGAGTAGCACTGGCCAGGCCCAATTAGGGGTTAAGTTGGACCGCATGCGGCCTTGTGGAAAACCGGCTTCGGGCTTCATCTTGGTCTTTGTTTTGGTTGTAAATTTTTTATTAATTTGCTCACTGAATCATGCTTCCTATTTATAGTTTGGTTTTTTGGACACGTGGACCACTTTGGAAGATGTGTCCAAATAATAGAAAAATATTCTCTTTCGTGATGAATCATACTTGAATTCTCGTTTTCTCGAAAAAACGAATACTTGATTTCTCGAGAAAACAATCCAATGTAAATGACTGTAAACGGGTTATATGGTATGTTTTGAAGTGATTCGGGTTACTCTATAATAGTCAAATTCACTTAACCAATACGGTCTTGCCACTGGGCATTCCCTAAGCATCTGCCAAAATAGTAACTCGTCATCCACTGCTAAATTTAAAGTAATTTTAGCAACACCAATTTGTTTGAATTGAAAAGGTAATGTTTCTTTTACCAAACAAAATTTAAATTTTGCATAGCAAAAGCTAATTTAATGTTGTCCAATTTTTTGAATTGATCATTTATATTTTAACAAATTAGTAACACACAAATTAAAGGGTCTAATGAAATACTAGAATCAATTTAACAATTTTTTTGTAGAGAAAAAAATGAATTATTTATAGCTTAAGAACCAATTTACAATTTATGAAATTTATTTTAAATGATAAAGATAAATTTCAAAAAATCAAAATATGCCCCCCAAAAAATTTAGCAAAAATCAATTTTATTAAGGATCCAATTAAAAGAATCCATAAAAATTAGAAAAAACATAATATACTTTATTAACTCAATAATGAGTAGGGGATTGTTTGGTAAAACTTAATATTTATTACTTAATGACTTAAGTTGGCTTTAAGTTAAATTATATTTAAATTATTGATGACTTAAAACTTAGTATTTAATTTTTTACTTTGAGTATTAAGGTTGATTAATAAAATTAACTTAAAATTCATTTTAAATTATTAAAATGATATATTTATCATCATACATTATAATTAAATCGAAAGAAGATGAGTAACAACAGAGTCGTGGAATAATAAAATAAATATTGAATGTAATTAGGACAAATAAAGATAAAAATGTAAAATAAAAATATGGATTTAAGAATAAGTTGATTGTTTTTATTTATTACTTAAAATTATTTTTTATTTTAAGTCGTACTATTAAGTTATTTTATCAAACATATTTAATTTACTTAATAATTTAAATTAATTTATTAAAACTTAGTATTTAATTTTTTATTTTGAGTATTAAGGTTGATTAATAAAATTAACTTAAAATTTATTTTAAATTATTAAAATGATATATTTATCATCATACATTATAATTAAAACGAAAGAAGTCGAGTAACAAAGGAGTCGCGGAATAATAAAATAGATATTAAATGTAATTATGAAAAATAGAGATAAAAATATAAAATAAAAATATGAATTTAAAAATAAGTTGATTGTTTTTATTTATTATTTAAAATTATTTTTTATTTTAAGTCATACTATTAAATTATTTTATCAAATATATTTAATTTATTTAATAATTTAAATTAATTTATTAAATAATTTTAAGTTATTAAGTCGGTTTACCATACACCCACTAATTCTTATACAAAAGTGCTTATTTTTAAAATTTATTTGTTTGATCTTTTATTTGTTGTGACAAAGAAAATTTGTAAATTTTTTTATAAAATTATTAAACTTTTGAAGGATGTTTTGGCGAAAACAAGGAAAATTAATAAAACATATTCATAATTTTTTTATTAAAACTAATGGTATTATAAAAAATTATAACTAAAATTTTCAACTCTTTTAAATTTTTTATTATTTTATTTTTTAGAATTATAGAAATTCGTGAAAAAAAAAAAAAAAAAAAAAAAAAGGTGTTGGGTGCAATCTCCATCACACAATTCATAGTCTTATTTTATTATTATTTTTTTTTGTTCAAATATCTTGCTTTTTTTTTTTTCTTAAATTAAAATGGGAAATAATTAATTTGCACACCAACCAGCTTCACATGGAAGGAAGGAGACGACAGGCTTCAAAAGAAACTACGTTTGGGTGGTGCATATAAGTCTTGATGATGACACCTGTCCAAGAAATTCCTGACTTGACGCATTTGCCCTTCATCACCGACTCTTTGGCGGAATCTAGAAATTTAAAAGAAAAAGACATAGAAAACTTAAACTAAAAACCCTTGCCATTTAACACTAAAATGTTATAACAATGGGGTCTAGATGTTCGGTCCTTGTCAGTTACCAGCTGTCGGTGGCCACTTTTCCATCAGAATGAACTGCTCAACATCTTCTCTCTCTCCTCTGACCCAGTCAAAGATCCGTTACTTCCTCTGCAAATCTCGCGGCAATGCAGGGGGTGAGAAGGTTAGCTTCGTCATTCCTCAACCAGAGACAGCTGCTCTGCCTCTTTCTCACCTTCGACTTCTCGCCTAATGCGCCTTAATTTCTTTCATTAGTATAAAATTTATATGAATTACCAGAAGAACCTGAAAAGGCCACTGCTTCTGTCGGTGCCCTCATTCGCCCAAACACACCTTTTATTGGTTCCACCAGGGCTCATCTACCGATTGGGACCAGATCCAGATCCGGCTTGACCATAAAATCTGAGCTCTGAACCACATTTTTCAGTTTGAGCATTGCTGAGAATTTTCTCTGCAAAATTACGGTGTTCTGGGCGGCATTGCTGATAAAACCCTAGGAATCGAATTTGAGGTTGATTAGGTTGTAGGTGGAGAGCAAATGGGAGAGCGTTCCAAGTCCAAAGGATGGTGCGGCTGGTTTATTGTTCTAGTTGTGGCGGCTCTCGTTGCCGTCGTCATCGTAATCTCTATCAGGAAGAAATCGGACCACTCTGACAAGGCTGCTCCGGTGCCTGGGCCTCCCGGCGCCATTGACAAGGAATACTCCGACGCTCTCAAACTTGCCATGCAGTTCTTCGATATACAAAAATGTACTTTCTCATTCTTTCATCTGGTTTTTGTTTTCGCAATGTAGTGTTCACACTCATAGATCTATTCGTTTTTCTGGGCATTAGGTGTTTTCTTTAGATTTGTTGATTAATTTTCTATTTCTGAGCTTTATTTGCTAATGAAATGAGCTATTTTTTTGTATAGACATATAGATTCGAAGTGACAAGTGGATTACTTTAGGGAACATCTCAATTTAACTAAAGAATATAAAGATCTGTTTGCCTTGTCTCAACCTTGCCTGTCTTTGACCTTTTCAACTTTAGTTGATTGTCTCTGAGTTTAGATTTTGTGTTTTTCGGGGTCTGAATTATGGCATTTACGATATGTTCCGATTCCTATACTGTTCGACTATTGCTGTTCTGTTTATTTTCTTTATTTTTTAATTATCATGGAGATGCTACTGTGCCATTGCAGCTGGTAAGTTGGAAAACAATAAGATATCATGGAGAGGAAATTCTGCACTTCAAGACGGAAGTGAAGCAAAATTAGATCTTTCTAAAGGGATGTATGATGCTGGGGATCACATAAAGTTTGGTTTTCCAATGGCTTTTACTGCCACAGTGTTGTCATGGGCGATCCTTGAGTATGGAGATCAAATGGATGTCGTGGATCAGTTGGAACCTGCCCAAGACTCTCTCAAATGGATCACAGACTACCTTATCAATGCTCATCCTTCCGAGAATGTGCTCTATATTCAGGTTTCTTAATCTTTGAATCTTATTAACAATGTCTGTTCTGTTTAACAGTGATTTGTTGTTCATTTCTTATCACAAATTAAATTCTGAAGCTTGGAAACATTACACGGGTACTGAAAAGTTTCAAGGAACTAACTCATAGGAGTTTGGAATTGACTAGAAGCTTATTCAGGTCCTAAGATTTTTTTTTCTTCCTTCATTTGGGTGGGTGGGAAAATTTTGGGATTTGGTTGTTGCCTATTGAAAGAGAAAACGAAAAATAAATAAATAAAAATGGATTGGCTGTATCATTAAGATTGTAATATTATTAGTATACTAGTCAAAATTTGAGGGGGGGTTTTCCTTGGTGTTTTTGTCAGGATCTGATATGAGATCATACTATGGTTCTGCAAATCTGGATTAAAAAGTATTTGAAGAATTTTGCAGATGCAGCATTTAGTATCTTTCTTAGACATAGTAATAAAGGATTATGTACATTCTGGAACTCAAATTTTATTGCCAGAAACATATTTGTCAACCTCCCCTGAACTTTATAAAGATTAGAAAGTATTCTAGTCTTATTCTAGCCAAACTTTGATCCAGTGGATTACATGAATTTTATGTAGGCAAGTTCAGTGGCCAATAATTGATCCAGGTGAAAATATCAAAAAGGGCTTTTGAGTTGACCTCAATTTTATTTTGGAGCAGGTGGGAGATCCTGAAGCAGACCATAAATGTTGGGAAAGGCCTGAAAACATGAAAGAGAAAAGACCTCTCACACAGGTGAACACATCTGCTCGAGGAACAGAGGTTGCTGCTGAAACTGCAGCAGCCATGGCATCAGCATCTCTGGTGTTTAAGACAAGTGACTCTTCCTATTCGGACACACTTCTTAAGCATGCCAAACAACTTTTTAATTTTGCTGACAAATACAGAGGTTCCTACAGTGTCAGCATACCTGCAGTCCAGACATATTACAATTCAACAGGATATGGAGATGAGCTCTTGTGGGCAGCTAGCTGGCTCTATCATGCAACAGGAGATCAAGCATACCTTAAATATACTGTGCAAAATGGAAAAGCCTTTGCTAACTGGGGAAGTCCAACCTGGTTTAGCTGGGATAATAAGCTAGCAGGAACTCAGGTACATTTTAGTTCCTAGGAGATGGATTTTAAGTGCCACACTATTCAAATTCTTCATGTTAACTACTTTTTGTATGCATATGCTTAAGTCCATCTTATAACACTGAGAACAGAATCATTTTCTTTTCATGGTTATCCATACAATATTATGTTTGATGTATTTCCTGTGTTCCAAGAAGCGCCTCCTTTTAGGCATTTTTAGTATATTTCCTGAAATCCTTCTGAACTTAGTGAATAATTCTGCAATTTTGATGCAGGTTCTTTTATCCAGGGTAAGCTTCTTTGGAGGAAAAGGCATCTCAAACTCAGAGAATTCTGGCCTCCAGATGTACAGGAAAACAGCTGAGGCTGTTATGTGTGGCCTCCTTCCAAAATCTCCAACTGCCACAATCAGCAGAACACACAGTAAACTTCTGCTCAAATGCTATTTGATTTGGATGATCATGCATACATTTCCTTTCTCTTTCTCTATCTCATGTTTGGTTTTCCAGTGAAACGAGTTCCTGCTACATTTTTAATGCTATAGCCATGTTTGGAAGAGCTTCCCAAATGCCAAAAGTAGCATTTGAAGGCCAAATGCAAATTTTAAAAGCATCTGATAGAATTCTCAACCATGGTCCTACACTTCCCTACATGATTTATTTGTGTTCTAAAGTAGGGAAACCTATACTTTTCCTTAAATGCAATGCCAGAGACAGATTTTTATTCAATTAAAACTTTTATTAATGTCATTAGTTATTCTTATCTTTAATTAAAACCTTTCTAAAATACAGTTCCCAAGCACAGAATTCAATTGTACTGCAGTAGTATTCTACTTGTTCTCCTGTTAAATTCAAAAGTTAAATGTTATTCCAAACTGGGCTTATAGCTCCATTGGATGGATATTACCATTACTCAGCTACTGCTATTTCAGATGACCCCATGCATTCATCAAATACTCTTTCCTCACATCTGGACCCCTTATTTTATCACCATATTTTATGTCTTATTGGTGGAAGCCACTGATAAAATGGAATGCATAAAACGGTTTTAGAATGGTCTAAGCTGGGTTTGTCAATGCCATCAATTAGGCATAACAGGTAGAACCCATTCAATACCATAATCTGTGCCCTGAAAGGTACATGCGTGCAGATAAATATTAGTTTTTTCCTGTCCGCCAACTCTTCCATTTTATCCTCATTGAGAAAAATTTTTAATTTTGTTATTATGCATAGCATATTGTAGCTGTGTACAAGAATAAATTATTCAAAGCTTCATGATGGAGCGACCTTTGGTTACTAAATCAATTAAGTTGTTAATGTCCTCCTGTATTGAACAACATACAAATGGATTGTCAAACTGTAAATCCAAACTACAACATTCAAAATTAAACAATGAGGAAAATTTTAAACAGGCAAGATATATAGACCATGGGATGACAAACATTTCAGAGCTATCCAATACAATCAGATCTGGATTTTTGAGTTTTCTTGCATCAGTGCAATTGTAGTGTACTCATTTCTCTAGGAAGTATTACTTCTGCTTTATGGTCAATCTTGTTGCAAGTTGAGAACTTATTTCCTTTTCTCACCAACATATTCTCTCCATTTATGCAGGTGGCCTGATATGGGTCAG
Source organism: Vitis rotundifolia (assembly GCA_030254885.1). Taxonomy (NCBI): domain Eukaryota; kingdom Viridiplantae; phylum Streptophyta; class Magnoliopsida; order Vitales; family Vitaceae; genus Vitis; species Vitis rotundifolia. Next base: position 11,514,579 of record CM058168.1, on the reverse strand, counting down.
TGAATGGAATGCTTTGCAACATCCTGTGGCTTCTGCATTTTTAGCCGTTCTTTATAGTGATTACATGCTTTCATCTCGGACTGCAAAGCTATCCTGTGATGGAGATTCCTACAAACCATCCGACCTTCGGAAGTTTGCTATTTCACAGGTATGCTGTTTATCTCCAGTTAGATGTAGGTGGATGAACTGTGTCCCTCTATGAAGTCATCATAATTTATGTCTGCCTTTTCCAGGTTAATTATGTCCTGGGAAAAAATCCTATGAAAATGAGCTATCTGGTTGGGTATGGGGATAAATACCCACAATATGTGCACCATAGGGGTGCCTCAATTCCAGCTGATGCAACCACTGGCTGCTCTGATGGCTTCAAGTGGCTCAAATCAGAGGACCCCAATCCCAATGTTGCTATTGGAGGTCTTGTTGGCGGGCCCTTCCAGAACGAGTCATTTGTTGATTCCCGAAACAACTCCATGCAAGGGGAACCAAGCACATACAATGGTGCTCTCATTGTTGGCCTCCTTTCAAGTTTGGTTACCACCTCTTCAGTCGTTCAATCTTTCACCTAAAGCAGCCTTGGTCCATGACAGACTGCATATTGTTTGTATTATATGTAGATGTATGCACGACCTGTCTCTGCAAAGTCATTTTAGTTTGTCTTACGAGAAAGAAGTCTGATGTTAGGCCTTTTGCTCGACTGCGCATACTTTTTTTTTTTGTACTTGTGCTAGTAAACCTCAAATGTAATACTTTTTCCCAATAGCGATTATGCAAAATTTCCATCCATAGGACCACAGCAAGTTTCTGAAACGCATTCAGCATGCTTGCTAGGCCGAGGATATTGTTGGGGGCTAATTTTTTTTCAAGGAGAAAGTGATGACAACATGTTTGAATTGAGGGACGCAATTTAGGTGTCCTGTAGGATTTGTATGTAACACTGCTAAGGAGCCTTACCTTGCAGACAAAGAGAACTCTCCAGGCCCAGCCCGCCTTACCTCATTATGCCTATTGGTTGATAGGTGGTGTTTTTGGTCTGAGTTATGCCACTAGAGAGGAATGCTCGAATGATCGATTCAGGTTTGTTCTTAATTATCAATTAGTGTGCAGTGACGGTTGTTCCGTAAAACTTAATATTTCATGCATAATCACTTAAAATGATTTTTAATTTAAATTATTAAGTCATATTAATATATTAAGCCATTAAATTGATTTATCAAAATTATTTTTAATTTTAAATTGTAATATTAAATTATTTAACCAAATATATAACTTAAGTCCATTAAAGACCCTGGAATTCTCAGCTTGTTTTTTATAGCGGGCCTGAAAGTCTTATGGGTCTTCTTTCAGAAACCAATGCCTCCATAGACTCTTCAAAACTCGAAAAGGTCACTACTGAATTTCATCTTGATTATCACCTAGTCACAGCGTTTTTCCTCTTCTCCGTATTCTGTGCCTAGCATGACGTAGTCATCCTCCCCATCCGCAAAAATAGAGGACAATATCTGTATATAGCCCAACCGCGCTAATAATCACCATCTCACAGCGTTTTCCTTTTTCGTTTCTTTATTTTTACAGAAAGTTCGTTCTATTAGCAAAACTGGCTGAAATCATTCTCTCTCCTTGATCAACTCCCTCTAACGTGGAACCGGACCACCCCTCAGGTCTTATTCCACCAAAGCTGTTTGTTAGCACTTCCACTAAGGCATGAAGTACAGATAGGTAGAGTGGCACCTTGTACCCAGGTGACCTATGGCATAATAAGATGTGGCATAACTTGGATCAGGAGGGGAATGGAGGAGGTTTGAGTTATTATGTCATTTGAAGCACCTATATGATATCTTCTCATTTGCGGTAAGAACAAGGGCTGCTACCAAAAATCAAAACAAGGTGATGCAGCTAGCAGCTTCACGTTGGAGGAAACAAGGCAGAACTATGTGGGCTTGACACCTCGCTAACATGAGGTGGTCGGAAGTTATTTGGCTGGGCGGAGATGTGACAACTAGATAAAAAACATTGGTTATTGAAGCATGCTTGTAATTTGTAAACATGCAGAACATGGCAGCTTCTGGGAAAAGTGTCAAGCATAGTGGGAAAATAGACTGTTGGAAGTGTACTTTGCAATTCATGATGATAAGATAGGTATGACGGAAATGTGGTGATTGTATTTTTGGAAGTACGGATGGAAAATTATAAATATGTTTTTTTATTAAAAATATAAAGAGTTTATTTATTTTTTATTTTTTAAAATGTTATTATTAAAGTTTATTTATCATTATTTAATTACACAAATTTTATAATGTATTTGACAATAATTTTAGAAAATATTTCTAACATTTCTAATATTTAAAAATAAAAATACATCCTAAAATCACTATTAAAACCACTCTTAATTTAACACAAGTAATACCATACATCCTCTAATCCAAGTCTTCTATAAATATTTTATTACTTTCACTAAAGCCTTTTAAGTTAGTTCCTTCACATTTGACTTTTTTTTTATTAATACATATAAATTTTCTTACTTATCACACTAAAATTTAATATTAAATCCTATAAAAATTAAAGTGCATTTGACAATGATTATATTAAATGTTTTTAATATTTTTAATACTTGAAAACTAAGCATTTTCTAATATTAGAAATGTTAAAAACACTTTATAAAATCACCATCAAACATAATCTTAATCTAAATAGTAAATTTTTGATATGCACCAAAACAAAAAAAAAATGGAAGTTGGTCCATTTTTCAAATTTTAGCAATATCAAGTCAAATGATAGAAATTAAACTAATTACTATTAAAATAAAGAAAGCAAGAGAGATGCAAACTTCATTAATAATATTTCAGTACAATCTGTTTACATCCACTCTTCTTTACTTTTAATCTCATGCTTGAGATTACTCCACTATCAACAAAGTTTCCAAATTTAAACCTTTAAAGAATATCCGGGCTCCAATTGGCTTTTATAATTTTCCACAAGTATCACCTCACATTTGACAAACACTCCAATGAAACCTTACACTTGATACAAACCCTCAAAAGATTACAAGAATGAAACCTCACAAATAATCCTCCTAATTTGCAATTTTAAACCTTAAGAATATAAGAAAAACTAAAATTGAAATGCACTGAGTATAGATTAACAAACATAATGAATGATGCACTTAAAACACTCTTTTGAAGTTCAATAAATGATGTGACAATAATTGCTCAAGGTTCCTCTCAATCATATATGCACTTGAAAAGCTTTAAATAAGAGTTCTCAAAGAAATTAACCATTAGGCACAATTTCTACTAAACTAGTCAACTAAGTTACTAGTCATTGGAAGTATTAAAGCATAGCAAGTGACGGTTGAGAAGCAGAAAGCTTGATGACTAAGTGATTAATCGACCAATTACTCAATCGATCAATCAAGTGGTCAATTGATTTCCCCCATGTTTTTTAATTTTTTTTTTTAAATCTTCACTTTTTAACTCATAAACATTTGGGGAAAGTTGATTAGACAAACTCTTATGATTTTACAAACATTGTAGACAAGACTTACCTAATGTTGATGAAGTTTTCATTTGAAAAGACACTTCACCCAATTTTTTAAAAGACTTAAGAATTTTTATTTAACTTAGATAAGTTTTGATACCTTAAAAATATCACTTGCATTCCTAACTTAGTCTATCCCAATTTTACATGGAACACACTCGAAAAATGAATCTTTGATATTGATTAGTTCTTCATAATGCACCCTTTGATCTTCCTTAAGTTTATATCATTAAATTGCATAGCTTCAAGATTTATTCAAGATGATCCTCTTTCTTGTAGGTCATCATACTTGAAATTTAACATTAAACATAAATTTTGTTTTGTTATCATTAAAACTTTAGATTGAACTAAATCTTAAACTAATAAATTTAGGTGTTATTTTATTATCATAGTAGCATGTGGCTAGCTAGAGCTAAACAAGTCTCTCAACCAAATAGCAAGTGGCATGCATGGATTTTAGAAGGTAACAATTGACCTATTTGATCTAATAAGAGCAGAGAGTAACATGATAATAGGTTATGGGGGACAAGAAGTAGGACATGTGGCCTTGTCTAAAAGGCCTACCTAGGACATAGGACAAAGGGTAGGGAAAGCAAAGGTTGATTCTTCTAATCATGGGAATAACCTAGTCACACAACTGCCCAATGAGTGAGCAAAAGTAACCTCTTATTTTACCTATAAATATTAGTTGTCACTTGTCAAGCTCTTTTGCAAGAGTTGAAAGCGGCCCAAAACTTTGGTAGTATTTGTTTTCTTTAACCTAAATTTGAATATAGTTGAATATCATTAAGTAGGTAGTCTCTTTATTTTTTTATTGATGTCTTATGTTATATAATGCTATTTGTTTCTATTATTATCGGTTAAATATTAAATCTATATATTTTTCTATGTTAAAATATCCTAATAATGATATTAATTATTATATTTTTTTATTGTATATAATTAAGATAAAAATAAAGTAAGTTAATGTATATTTTAAATCTCCTAAAATACCAATATTTTCTTTATTTTCTTGGAGAAGAGAAAACGATATTGAAGATTCTTGAGTTGTTTTCTTTGTTTTAATAAATTGTTTTTAACTTCTTTTATTCAAGAATGATTTTTTATTTTTTTATTTTTTATTGTGTAAATAAAATCACCAATATGAAAGGCTAAAAAATTCATCTTAAGGTATGAAACATGAAAAGTTAGAGTTAAAACTAAGGGAAAACAATGAGTAAAATTAAACTAAAAATAGAATGAATGAAAGGTTGAGGCATAATAAATGAAAACAAAGATATCCTTAGTTTGAATTAAGGGATAGTATAATAGTTCATTCTTTGATGTTAGAAATTTTTGGTAATTCTTGATTTCTAGTTATCTAAGGTTTTACTATTGTTATTTACCCTAAGACAAATCTACACAGAGTGGTAAATGCCTAAATCTTAAATTTAAAATCAATTTTCATATCCATTTATTTATTTGGTATTTTAATAATGAAATAAAATATTAAAAGTTACGATACAGATGCAACCTTGAATTGTGGAACTCAAGTTGATCTCGTTTGACCCCAAATTCTGAAAAACTTAAGACTAACTAAAATTGATACTCTTATTTACTTGAGGCCTTATACCCAAAGTTGGATTATGAAACCCCCAATCTTGAATAATTTGAATTAAAAATCAATAATTCTTTCAGAATTTAATTAAATTTATTTTTATTTGAATCAATTTTATACATTCTCAATTCAAGAAATTACGTGAAAAACAATCATCTAGACTAAGTTTGACAATTTCCACAAGTCAGTCCTTGAGGACAACACCTGGAATACTACAAAAATCATAATGACTCTTTCTTTTATTTTTCTTAACCATAATTGTTACATAATTTAGGTTTTGTAGTTTGGACAATAAAGAATCATGGTAAAACCATCAACCATGTTACTGTTGAATTGGACAACCTTTCTATGAAATTCTACTACCATGGTGAAAACAAACTTGCAATTGCCAATAGTAATAAGCTTCTTATTACTCATGTTGGTCATAATAAAATACTTTCTTTGTCTTCTCATCTTTATTTGAGAAATATTTTGTTGGTTCCCCATATTAAAAAGAGTTTGTTAAGTATTTCCCATTTAATAGTTGATAATAAAGTGCTTGTTGAATTTCATTCCAATGTTTGCTTGGTGAAGGACAAGGAAAACCATCAAGTGCTACTACAAGGGAAGCTTGAAGACGGACTCTACAAATTGCATATTCCCAAGACTAAAATCAAACAAAATTAGTTGTCCATTCCTTTGTGAATCCATCAATCAATCCTATTGTTGGGTTAAATTTAGTTGAGTAAAAAAGAAAGGTTCATGCCCGATGTCATGTGTCCTTTGTTTCAATTAGCCTTGATGTCTTACATAAAAGGTTAGGTCATCCATCTCATGGAGTTATAAGTCAAGTTCAAGAATCTTGTAATCCAAATATTTCAATCAATGGAAAACTCAACTTTTGTGATGCTTGCCAATTTGGAAATATTCATGTTCTACCTTACAACTCCTTTTCTACTCAAATTCTTCATCTCTTGAGTTGATTCACACAGATATATAGGGCCCTACTCTAATTGTTTCAAACTCAAGATACAAATATTAAATTCACTTCATAGATAATTTTTCTAGGTACACTTGGGTCTATCCTCTTCAAACTAGAGCTGAAGCTTTAAGCTCTTTTGTTCTGTTTAAAAACCAAATTGAGAAAACATTGGTCAATAAAATAAAGAAACTCTAATTAGATTGAGGTGGTGAGGACAAACCCTTTAAGAAAACTATCTTAAGAACAATGAAATAGTTTTTCAACATCCTTACCACATGCTTATGAACAGAAAGGAAAAGCTAAGAGAAAACATCGACACATTGTAGAAATGGCTTTGACCATTCTTGTTAAAGTCTCTATGCTTTTGAAATTATGGTGGAAGGTTTTCCAAACATCTATCTACTTTATAAATTGTTTGCCTACACCAATTTTGAAGTTTTTTCTCCAATAGAAAAACTTTAAAAAAGGAAACCAGATTACTCTTTTCTCAAAATATTTGGGTGTTCTTGCTTCCCTTACCTTAGACCATTTCGATCCACTAAATTCCAATTTCAAACAACCAATTGTGTCTTCCTAAGCTACAACAACTCTCATAAAGGGTACCTATGTCTTCATCCTAGTGGCAAAGTTTATATCTTTTATTATGTTGTGTTCAATGAAAATGAATTTCCTTATTCTAGTCTTATAACTGAAAAGTTGAGCCCCCTAACACAACTATCCTTCATTTTTCAATTTTTAGATATTTTAGAAAATGACCCATCATTGGAACCTAAAGAAAAATCAATTCAATCTCGAGTATGTAGTGAAAAGGGTATAAATGAGAGCCAACCTTTAGTGGCAACTCCTACAATTGAGAACCAACCTTCAACTATAGCTCCAATAACCTCATTCTCTCAAAATCTAAAAGTTGTAGCCTCAACACCAAATCAACCACTAGTTCCATTAATTTCAACCATTTTTTAATAAATTAAAGTACTGAAATCTCAAACTTCATCAATCCCTATAAAACCAACCTAGACATCTTGTGTAAACACGATCAAAGAATGACATTTTTAAACCTAAAGTTTATGCAACCAACCATTTAAACTCTTTAAAACAACCACATGATATCCTTCAAACTGATAGTGAACCAACTTGTATGGAAATTAATGTTTTGGCCTCCCCAATGTGGAAGAAAGCAATGGATGAAGAATTTGGTGTCTTGATCTAATATCATGCTTGGGACCTTATACCTTACTCACCATATACAATATAGTTGGAAACAAATGGGTGTTCAAACTAAAACTCAAGCCTAATGGAAGTGTGGAAAGATATAAAGCTAGGTTAGTTGCTAAGAGGTTCTATCAATCCTTGGAATTTATTTTAAAGAGATCTTTAACCCAATGGTCAAAGTTGCAACTATTCGAGTAGTGTTAATAGTGGTTGTTTCAAGAATTTGGAATATTAGACGATTGGATGTAAACAATGCTTTCATGAATGACACTCTTCAAGAGTTAGTTTACATGGCCCAACCTAAGGGATATGTTGATGTTTTAGAACCAAATCATGTGTGCAAACTCAACCGTGCTCTGTATGGATTGAAACAAGCCCTTAGAGCATGGTTTGATAAATTGAAGGTTGCTTTAATATAGTGGGGTTTTCAAAACTCAATGTTTGTTACACCTCTCTTCATTTTTAACTCAAATGGAAAAACCATTTATTTGTTAGTCTAAATATGTTGATGACATCTTACTAATAGGGAATGATGAGTTGTTGTTAAACAAACTCACAAATGACCTAAACAAAGAGTTTGCTTTGAAAAATTTGGGACAAATCCACTATTTTATGGGCATTGAAGCACATAGTGATGCAATGGTATTATACCTCACTTAATCAAAATATGTGATTGATCTTCTTAAGAAACACAATATGGAAAATGCAAAACCTTATCCAACCCCAATGACAATTGGAAAGATACCATCAATTCGAAGTCAAGAGAAGGAAAAAAAATAGATGAAAAATCCTACTCTTTATAGGAGTGTGATTGGTGCTTTGCAATACTTAACCTTGACCAAGCCAGACATCTCATATAATGAGAACAAGCTTAGCCAATTTATGCAAAGTCTAATTGTAATGGATTGGCAGGCAATGAAGAGAGTTTTGTGGTACCTTAAAGGAAGTGTCAATTATAACATTCACCTACAACTAAGTAAAAGGTTTGGTATAATTGTCTATTTAGATGTTAACTGGGGCTCCTATTCACATGATCGAAAGTTGGTTGGTGGTTATTGTGCCTACTTTGGTGATTCATTGATTTCTTGGTCATCCAAAAAACAACATGTAGTGTCCCTATCTAGCACAAAATCTAAGTATAAAACCCTTGTCCTTACAACTGTTGAATTCACCTGGTTGCAATCCCTTTTAAAAAAGTTAAGAGTTCATTTTCCTACATGTCCACTGATTTGGTGTGACAATATAAGTGTTGACTCATTGGCTATTAATCCAATTTGTCATGCAAGAACCAAGCACTTGGAGATTGACCTTCATTTTATAAGGGATAAAGTTTTTCAACAAGACTTACAAGTCAAGTATATGTCATATTGTGATCAACTTATAGATTGTTTAACTAAAAGCCTTTACTGTTACTCGACATTAGTATCTCAAGTCCAAACTCAATGTAACAAAGTCTCTCTTTCGTTTGAGGGGGGTTGTTAAAAAAGATATTGAAATCCACATTTCAACTCCTATACATCAATACCCAACAATGCCACATCTTTGTTGCTATTAGCCAAAAGTTTCCTTGTTTTTTATGTGACTTTTTCTTACATACAAAACCTTTTATATAGGTTTGTTGTGGTGTAAAACCTTCTTGTATCCTCTTGGCCAAATAAATAGAATATATAATGGGCAGTCATCTTTATGCGAAGTCGTCAGTTGTTTTTATGCTAAGCCATATTCAAACGCAAAATCACATTTTAAAAGAGACTCTTACTCATGAAAGAAAAGTTAAGAGTATATTTATCCATGCTTTTAAAAAGCATTGCTAATGTAAAAAGTGTTTTTGAAGAAAAATTTAAGATTTGATAAAATTTAAAAAATATTTTAAAAAATTAAAAAATAATTTATAATATTTTTTAGATAAATGATAAGTGATTCTCTTAAAAATATTTGAAAAAAAAAAACATATTTTTATTAAAATACTTCAAATAGAAACAATTTTAACCTCACTTTTGTTATTTGTAACGAGTTGAGAGGCAAACAAATCATATGTAAATGGACTGTGAATTCATGTGTTTTTTCAAAAAGAAAGTCTATAAAATTCACTTTGATTTCATGCGTTTATTTAAAAGGGAAATCTATAAAACTCATGCCATGAATAGCATCTACTCTTCAAAATCAGGCCCCGCTGTTTAAAAACCTGTGACCACTTCACATGCTCTTTGACTTCCGTTCAGTCTCTTTAATTTTCGTAGAAAAATATAAAATCAAATAAATAAGATTAATAAAAATATAGTTATACTCCCGACAATCCAGAAGTAGAGATGGGAAAGGAGGAATGTTTGCAAAGGCAAATGTAGAAAAGGTTTCATGGGTGTTCTAAACAGTGCCTCCACTGTTGTATATATTTGACTTTTGCCGGGAGATTTAGTTGATCAGAGAAAAATTATAACTGAAAAGACGCATCACATGAGCCCTTAGTCCACATTAATGCACTAAAAGAGTGGAAAAGCATTCCAAATACTTGATCTCGGACATTCATCCCATTCCCATCCTCACTGCTTTCATTACAGAAAATGATTGAGCCTGACCATTTGCCTTCCATTCACAGTACTTTTCTTTTTCTTTTTCTTTTTCCCTTTTTCTTCCGGGCACAAATATTAAAATACCAATAGGGTAGACCCACAACCCCACGTGACAATATGTCAATGTCTCACCTTCATGTTTATCCAAAACTGGCAAAAACATAAAAGGCAGAAGTCAAGTTATGCTTTGCTACATATAAATACCAAACATAAAGAAAGAAAGAAATAAAAAGAGAAAATAAAGGAAGGGTGGTTGATTTCTCAAGTGACTGGGTAGGGGGCCGCCCCCACATGGGGAGCCATTAGTAGTACAGTGGCCCTCTGGGAGGGCCACGTCCTATAACATCAACAGCTACTGCTCAGAAGAAAAAAGAAAAAAAAAAGGAGAAATTAAAGAGAGGATTGGGTCCGTGGCTAGCTCAACTCAACCACCTTTCTTTCTTTCTTTCTTCTGTTTCGTACACGCGGCTCTTGTCTGTATGGTCCATTTGAGGTACGGTCTAGGACAGGTGTCCTTGTACTCTTTTAATAATTTACTTCACTTTACCCATGTCATCTGGTCATTTCCTATGCAACCACCTCCCCTCTTTTCCCGGAGAATTCCCTTCCACACATTTATGATTCCGGGTTTATGTTTTTCCATCAATAAAAAAAACTAGATTTTTTTTTCTATCTTCCTGGGTCATATGATAATAGAGGGAATAGAATGAAGAAGATGACCGACAGAAGGTTAGGCATATGTCTATATATTATGACCTTCCTTCTATAATGCCATATCTGGAATAGCTTTGATAACAAGAGATAAATAAGAGACATGGCTGAGAACAACCAGAGAAATGGACCCAAGAATCATTCCAGAAAATGGAAGCCACAGCCTTTCAATCCTATGCAATTGAATTCACATACTACAAGAGGAGGCTTGTCAAGTTGGTTTGAAGTTGGAGCCTTCTGACTTAACCCCCAAACTGGACAAATTGCCAGCTCTTCTGCTCTACCAGAAGACGATGCAGTCAAAGTCATCATTCATATTTATGTACTATAATAACTTCACAGAAAAAGAAAAAACGAAGAGGCTAAACACAAAAGCCTCTATATATAACCAATCAAGCCCAAAAAAAAGATAAGAGAAAAAGATGGGAGTGTAAAAGACTGATTACAACAAACCCTCACTATCAGTCCATGTCAAAGTCCCTTGATGACATTGTAATCAAAAGAACAAATTGCATTAAACACATCAATTATATACAAGTACAGTAATCACCGACATTCCAAACCACTGATCACATCACTGTCCCGTTTACATGGTTCAGACACACTCTTCTACACGTAATATGTAGTAACGATGATAATAATACAGTTACAGATGATCATCAACAGCTGATCCAACTGATTTCTCCTGTAGTATTTTCGAAATTAGAAAAGTTTATACCGCTGAATCTAAATCAAAATGACACTGGGGTGGAAGAAATTGAAGCATTCCTCTTCTGATCAATAAAATCCACGGCCAAGTTCCCAAAAAAAAAAAAAAAGCAAGTGTAGTGAGTTACGTGGTTGAGTTGAGTATGGTGTAGAGATATATTAATATGAGGTGGAAATAATCAAAGGTTGTCAACTTGTTTGGTGGGGTCAACGAGCAATGTCTGACTTGGTCGCGTAGCCAAGCTGTTGCTCCATCTCCCAACTCAACTTGGGGGCAACCCCAGAATGCTTGGGAACATATTCCTGAAAAAGGTCAATGATGATTGATGAGAAGTGAATGGAGGGTGAGGATGGAAGAGGTGCACGGAGAGGTGAGGTAAGAGTGGTGGAGGTGATCACTGCCCCACTGGTGGTGGGTTGGGTGCTGCACGTGTCCCATGTGTACAAACCGCATGAGATTGTGAATGTGAAAGTGGGTGTACCTCGAGCTTGCATAAAAGTTCTTGGGCAGTCGGGGCAGACACAATAATTTGACGGGCAGCTGCTGTTATAAACCCTTCATCTACCGCTTTGTCTATGAAGGATAGCAGTGAGTTGTAGTACCCATCAACGTTCAACAAGCCCACCTTTTTTTTCAAAAGAATAAATAAATTGTAAGGGTAATCGTAGATCTGCGCCCTTCACTAGATTTTCGTACAATCAAACAAGCATTTGTGTGTGATTGATTGATTGTACAGGTTGTTTTTGTACTTCTGAGAGGGTAAAACATAATAACATGGGGTACCCCCATCCCCACTGTTTGCGGAAAAAGAATATCTAGAAATCTACAAGGAGGAGTTGCGTATTTTACCGGCTTATCGTGAATACCCAGCTGAGCCCATGTGATGACTTCCAACAATTCTTCCAATGTCCCGTACCCACCTGCAAGTAAAAATAAAATTCAATCAAACGCCTCATTTATTAATGCAGTCTATATACCTACATGCAGCTGTGTTGGGAATTGTAACTTCCACTAGATTCTTAGATCTCTCCCTCTCTCTCTCTCTCTCTCTTTATATACTTACATACCTTTTTGATGTAAGGGGATATATCGGTACATGTGGAGGGGAGTAGAAATGAGATGGGAATATCCGGTTCGTGGTATTTAATAAAAATAATACCTGGTAAGGCAATAAATGCGTCGGCTTGACGAGCCATTTCGGCTTTTCTTTGGTGCATTCCTGACACAGCTCTCACTTCTCCAACAGTTTCTCCTGTAATCTGAAAAGAAAAGAAAAAATATATATATAGACAACTTAATATTTTATATTAATAAATAAATCACTAAGACTTCTCAGAATTGAACCAATATTCACGTGAGATTTGTACTTTGCCATCACCAATCATAACAAAAAGTTAAATGTCACCAGTTTGATAAATGCAATTACCTCTCTGGGCATGAGAGTCTTTGGAATCACTCTGAGAAATGATGAAGAAGAAGAAGAAGAAGAGATGAGTGAATGAGAGAATGAAAAGAAAAGGTGAAGATTATGGGAGAATTTTGAGGAGCAAAGGGATTACCCCAATACGTGGCGGCCACCATCGTAGACAGCTTGGGAGACGAGACCCATCAAGCCAATGCTTCCTCCACCATAAACCAAGTCGATTTTCCTTTCAACCTACAGTTTTTATATAATTTAAGTTCAATTATAGCCCCCATCAACTTGACTATTTAAGTGTTTTATGGGTTTTTCAATCATTTCCTTTTTGAATTCATCAAGGCCAATCAATTGATGGCACATGAAAACAGAGCCTTCTGAGCTCTGCTTTCTCTGCTACAGAGGCTGTGCCTTCGTGTTCCCTGATATTTCTTTCTTATTGAACAATAGAGAAGGAACCAAGCTCATATTCACTCAAACACAGAGAAATACTATCCAAATTCAGTTTAAAAAACTCATAAGGTTCAATTTTTATCAACTACTAAACAGAAAATTGAATAACATCTATAAGCAGAGCCACCCAGAATTCAAAATACAGAGAACACAAACAACTGATGTGTGTGTGTGTCTGTCTGTCTGTCTCTGTTTCTCTATGACTGGGGAGGAGGAGGAGGAGGAGGAGTACAACTAGAAGAGAAGTAGAAGTACCAGTTGGTTGGCAAGCTGAATAGCGGCGAGCTGGTAGCTGGGATTCTTGCCAGGGCTGCTACCACAGAAAACACAGACACGTTTGAATCTGGAGGGGAGAAGAGTTTCCATAACAGGAAAAGAGAGGTTCAAGGCAAAAGAAAAGGATTCGGGGTTTGGGGAGGAGCCCAAAGGTAAGAAGGTGTTTTTGTTTGTTGGGGTACACCACCAAGGCACCAATCACCACTGACTTGAAACCAAAACCTAAAGTAAGAGAATATGAGGAGGGATGGTGTCATTGGTCCCCTTTTTAAATCAAATCAAGCCCAGTCCCCCTCTCCCACAAGCCACAATACACCACATATCACGCTCACCTTCACCTTCACCCTCTCCTCTCTCTCACCATCATATTATTTTCTCTTCTTCTAAATCCCGCATTCCATTTCACACCACCTATTAACATGGTTTCATTTCATTGGAACAAGCCTTATATCATATATATCAAACATCAGATCAGATCCACCAACCTCCAATATCCTCTTAACCTCCTATTTTATTGCCCAATGATAGGGATAATAATAACAATACCTCCCTTACTATTCCATTTTCAAGTTTGTATTTTGGTTTTGAATAATGTTGTTCACTCCCAAAATGAAATACACCCTCTTCAAACAGACTTCTTTGAACCGACACCATCGGACAAATGCCCTTACCTTTCATTTTAAGCTAGTAAAAACCCCCTTCAATGAAAATAAAATCATAGAATAATGCTCCATAACACAAACACACTAGTCAAAATGCTCCTTTAAACAAATACACGGTATGGGTTGCCTCTAATTTTGAATGTTTCAGACATATTTTCGATTAGATTGTGATCTAATTGGTCAAGTGCATTGGTGCAGTTGTCAGTTACATTTATGAGAAACACCAATCTTTGTCTGTTAAAAGAATATTGGACAAAAAAACCATGAAAATGTGCACACCAATAGCCAATAATTCCACTGTCAATTACCAAAACCTAGAACAAAAATATTGGGACATGTCACACATCAAACTATTCATTACATGGATAGACCCTGCCAAACCTTTGCCAGGAATATTCCATGTGAGAATGGTAATTCACTTGATATCAACATCTGGCTGTAAATTAAACCAAATGTGTGTGTTGGTCACATAATATGGGGAATGGAAATCCTTTTCCCATGTGAGCCTGTGCATGGCCTACTGGAGAAAATTGTATGGATGTTGCATCAACTTTGATGGCGCCTTTCAGTGAAACTTCCTTCCATGAATTTTTCGCTATCATCAGCTCTTTTTGTCGATTGATGGGCATTACAGGCCCTAGATCAGAGCAATTCTATTTCCATATCATAAAGAAGAAGAAGAAAGAAAGAAAAATACTATTTGGTTACTTCTTGGTTTCGTTTGTGTGTACAAGTTAAACGTAATCATCTGTCATGATCAGAGATGGGGTGGAGTAAATTTAGGAGGGGTCAAAGCTGAAAGGCAGTAGAATGGGAATTGATAAAGAGAAAGGAACCGACCCCATTTGCCGTTTTCTGTAAAAATTCAAACTCTTGTACCGTGAAGCAGGGAACATGTCTTCCTGCCGCCACGTGACCACCCTGCTGTCCTTTCCATTGAATTTTTTCATTCCCCTTCTAAATCACCAAACCCCACAACCCACCCCACAGCCTCCTCTGCTTCAATTCCATTGAGTCAAACTCAAACACCCTCTGGTTAAAGTCTATTATCTCCAAATAATTAAATGGCTTTCAACATCCAACGTTTGTTTACCTATTCCTTGAGTTTTTTGCTGACAGATTGTACCAAAGGGAAGCTAAATGCATGGCTTTCCATCAGCTAATGAATGGAATCAAGCATCAGAGAATAGATATGGGGATATTTTTTATTTATGGTTACCATTTACCTAAGAGAAGGCCCCAAATCTTTGCAGGAGAAGCAACAGCCAAACAGGGATATCATCTCTGAATTTTGTACTCCCAAAAGAGCGTCCACAGAGGGGAAAACAAGTTGCCATGTGGCCCATGAGTGGTGGAGTCGATACTTGTGGGATCCATTTGAAAAAATAGGAAAAGGGGTCCTGGTATATATGGTGGGTATCCCAGTACCAATAATGTATTAACTATTTTTCCTCCCTCGCCCCATCCAATCTCTATATATATAAATTATTTCTCAGATATTTTAAATCTTGTTTGAATTCATTACTTGTTATCCAATCAAGACCTTTTTCTCCCAAAACTTATCTCTAATCTAATATGGCCGGTCGCTGCCTCGTGTTCTGTTGCAGGTCTCACTGAAATTGGTATAATATTCGGGAAAGACGGGTCACGGCTCAATGGCATTAGCTGTTTGGGTTTCCAATCAATCACTTTTTAAATTATTCTTTCCCCCTTCCTTCATTTACTTCTCAACCCCAATTGCCCTTCCCTTTCCGTGGCTCAAATTCATGCACATACCACATGAACTCACCACCTGTCTGTCTCTCCCTCCCCCACACAATATTATAATATTGGGTAGTTTTGATTTTTCCCATTTCTTTATTTCTCTTCCATAAAAGGGGGATTTCGGGTGGTTTGACTGATGATATTAAGAATTAATTAACATATGAGAACAAAAATAAATGTGGTTTTGAAAAGAACACATCAATCTCTAAAGGGGGTTTGATCTCTTGGCAGGTTCAAGAAGTAATAACCTAACCCCCTAAAAAATAAAGGGATCATTCATTTGGATCGAGGGTGTGGTGGGGAGATTAGGAGAGGCCAATGACAAAGATTTTTGGAATTTGTATGACCTTTTTCAGCCTAAAAACTTGAT
The DNA here is from genome assembly GCA_030254885.1 of Vitis rotundifolia. Taxonomy (NCBI): domain Eukaryota; kingdom Viridiplantae; phylum Streptophyta; class Magnoliopsida; order Vitales; family Vitaceae; genus Vitis; species Vitis rotundifolia. The sequence goes on along the minus strand of CM058168.1, from coordinate 11,498,343 downwards.
TTATGCCTTTCTTTTTGGGTTGGTAATGGCAAGCCACATGTCTTTTAAAAGTAAAAGAATAAATAAAATAATAAATGTAGATAGCCGAATTTTATGACTGTGTAAAGGGGAACCACGTGGCAGGATGTCGGAATTCAGGAGAGAGCCCACAATGGAGCATGACATGTAATTTTTTTCATGGATGTTTCAAAACATTAGGGTAGGAGCCTGGAATCAACTTTTCTTACCCACAAAAATAAACGTTGGGAATCGAATACCTAGAGAGGATGGGTTGTTTTTGCTTGGGTGATATATTTGGGAAGCCAGCCGTTAAGATTAGGGTGGAGCTTGGAATCAACTTTCATTCCCACAAAAATAAAACGCGGGGAATCGAATTCCTAGAGAATGGGTTGTTTTTGCTGAATAAAATATATGAAAGTAGACAGATTAATCCTACTTCATGGTTACAGTAACAAAGAACAGGTGAAGTGTAACTTAATTACGGACCACACCTGCCTTTACTGACTAATGAAAGTGAGTTGAAACATACGTCATAGATGACTAGATGAAGCAGTTATTATATAAGTATTTGCGTCTCAAATTCCTTAATTGCCAGGGGAGGTTCCTTGTCAACTCTGAATTCTATTTTTAAAACGAGCGTGTCTCACGAACAATGCAGGGATCACTGGGGATACTATTCTTTATAATAATACAAAGCCTACTTGGTCGTAAGTCCCAAAGTTAAACGATTATTGGGGTAGTGGAGGTGGGGGCCTGATGGTGTACTTAAATTATGTTTGCTTTACTTGAATCCATGTGCAAAGCTCGTGTGATATGTGTTTATGATGTCATATTAACAGCTTTGCCCTCTCCTGGGTCTTGTCAGTTGTCAGCATCGGGGGGTGATATAGGGAAGGGTGTAAAGGGGGGTGATGTAATGAGATCTCTTCGGTTGACAGTTGTTGGAATATGGACTACCTACCTAATCATTCACACGTGTGGCATACCAACTGTCTCTCTGCTCCCAAACTGTGTGAACGAAACCCAGTAAGTGAAGCTTCCAAGAAGAGGGGGGAGAACCAAGAGTCAGCGGCCAATACGCTCCACTCACTAGTGGCATACATCTACTTAAAATTAGGATGAAGATTAAACAAGTAAATATAAAAAGAAAAGAAGGGATAAAGAGCGGAGAGGATAGAGAAGGTGGCCCACAAATATCCCACCAGCAGACCACTATAAGCTGTGACTGCGGTGCACACGCTTGGGTGATTGGTGCATCTAAGTTCTCTTTTTGACCAAAAAAAAAACCTCCACCCATACAGCGAAGCCACATTAAATGAACCCTCCCTCTCACATGAAAGATGCCTGTTACGACCCAAACAGTCCCCACCCCCCAATCTTCTCCCTTCCTTTCCTTTTTCCTAAAGAGAAAAATAGGAGGTGCGGCTATATCCACTGTTTTAGCCAACATTACCCATAAGTTCCTCCAATCAAATGTGTCGGTATATCGGATTCCATTTTATACGGGTATCTTTCCTCGTAAAGTCCACATCGTGGGGGAAATTCTTTACCTTCTGATTCACGTGCATTGGTCACATCATCAGCCATTTCTACGGCGTCCTTTGAAAATTTTGCCAGGGAATTTATTGGTAGCCTGCCGAGGGAGTGTAGGAAAAGGAGAGAAACGAAGGATGAAATTCGTGCCTAATTTGACAAGAAGTTGGAAACGACATGCTACACTAGAACGGGGATTCCCTTCGGAAAATATTGAACAAGTTCTGTTGCATATTGCAATTGACTATTAAACAAAAACTTTCAATCCTAATTGTCAAATGGCTCCTCTCTCGGAATGGGAGGTCGTTCACTCAACGGTTTATTACAAGAGATTTGGCCACTGCCATTTACAGTAGGAATATATCGTTAAAACCAAACCAAATCAATGAGAAGGCCTACAATAACCTACTGAATTGACAAAATTAAAGGCAAAAGAACATTATGGTAAAACTCTTAAGCCATTAAAAACTGAATATCGTACAACATTTCTTTTTTCAGGGCAACTAGCGGCGATCATAACCAGGTGGTGGCGGCCCTCTGTTTGCCCTTCTGTCTAACACTGAGTACTGATTTCCTAATTGTTGAGGATGACCGTACCCTCTGGGATTGCCCTGAGGGTGACCTTGGCCTCTGGGATTGCCCTGATTATTACCCTCTGGGGGCCAGCCACTGGCCCATTCATGATAACTAGAAGCTCCATATGATTGATAACCGTGGTGGCTGTTGTAACCTCCCTGACCAGGGAGATGGGCACCAGCAGGAATGTGAGTTTGTGCTTCTTGTCTAGGATGGTACCCGGGTCCATCATTCTGATGAAATCCTGGTTGGTAGTATCCATGCACAGGGGACCTATTGTAGTGATGGCCAGTAGCTGAGGAAGCATGTGGCTGATCATATCTGTGGTCAAAATGATTTCTTACAGAAGCAGGGTTTGAAGATCTACGGTAAGTTTGATCAGAATAGTCCGGTCTAGGCAGCGCCATCCTATGATGCTCCTGATTATGGTATCTGTTATCTGAGTAGGAAGAAAGGGGTGGACCATATGTAGCTGCCGGATAAGGTGGTGGAGCGTGCATCTGATCGCCAAGGCCATTACGTTCTGCCTTTACTTGTAAGCTATTAACAACAAGCCGATGTGCTGCCTCCCCCAGCTGTCGACCAGAAATAGTCCCATGGGGGTTTTGTCTGAAAAAGAAATGGAAAAAGAGAGCCAGAAACAATTACAAAACCAGCAGTACATACAAACAGAAGAAACAAAGAACATAGAGAAAGAATAAATAAATTAACAATATAAAAAAGTTCCCAGAAGTTAACTCTACCGTTGGGCTTTGGCTATTAAAACAAAATGAACTTTAATATAGTATACCTTCCATTTTCCCAGGGCTTTCTTCCATTGTCTTCATGCCACAGAACAGGTTCAGGTTTCAGATCCCCCACACTAACAATCTGTAAGACAAGAAGGATGCTAAAGAAGTGCTGAAATGATACAAGACCCATGAAAAATAACAAAAGCAGCAAAGGTAGCTTTGCGTGACCTTAATGCAAAGAAACAGGTTTCATACAGAACAGTTGCTTCAGCCTTTAAAAATAATATTAAAAAACAAAGAAAAAGGAAAAAGAAAAAACATAGTTTAATAAAACATAATAAATGGTTCAAATTACAGAGTAATTCTGTCTTCTTTCATCTACAACAATGATAGATCATCATACATATTTTTAAGAAGCTGTGTATATAACAAAGAAAGTAGCACTGAAATTTTCCTAGGAAACAAGCAAATCAACCAACCAGAAGGCATTGAGATATCAGAGGGACAGAACAGAAAAATGAAGTAGCATACTAAATGAAATAATAAAACAAAAAATGGTCAAGGCTTGCAAGGGAACGAGTCCTTTGAGAAACAAGAGACATGTGCATGCAGAATAACAGCCATCTTCTAAGCATATAATGCTAGAAGAGGAAAACCATCTTTGGTAACATAAGTGCCCATTATTACTTTCCAAATTACACATCGTTACAAGGAAAAGAAAAAAAAAATTGGGGACATCCAATCATCTGCCAACAGCAAGTCATTGGCTAGAAAATAAAAATAGAAATAAAAAAGCGGCATTGCAATTACACACAACAAAACTTGATTTATATATATCAAAGCTTATGAAGAGCAGGTGATATAATTTTGACTTTGAAGACTTGATACTTAAAACAGAGCAGAAGTCACAAAGTATCCAGAAATATGTTGGTCCACAATTGGCCCATATATTGGGCAGAATGTAGAAAATAAATAAATAGCGAAGAAAGAGAAATTTGTTGACAAACTAGACTGAAATCTCAATAGCAGTGATACCTTCTTTGGGAATATAACTCCAACAGGTGGTTGAGTAATGTGCTTATGAGCATCTGGAAGTCTGTATATAGCACAGCTGAACAGCAAGGGAACAAAAGAAAAAAGAAAAAAGAAGAGGGTAACAGGTCTTAACACATTACCATTTTAATTAATATTATCGAAGAATATACTTGGTGCTTGGAGACTTACATGACTTGGTTATCCATAATATCTTCCAAACCAGCAATAGGTGATCTGAAAATAGGAGGGCAAGGATCTCCACCACAAAGGGATATGTAACCATTCATCCCACCACTGCATGTACCCATAAGTAAATCAGAAAATAATCCGAACATATCTTGAATTCATCTTATCATGGAAAACAGTCCATACAAACTCAGGGTTAGTAGCAAACAGGGAACATTTTACACATTTGCAATACAGAGACTAGGAAATGATGCAGCTGGAAAGAAGCACAATTAGTTTCAGTCATGCATTCTATGGCTATATGGCTGAATCATATTATTAAGGCATTCAAATTGTACGGTATCTTTTTAGTCGCTAAAAAGTACACTGTATAAGTGCAACTTACACAATAAGGCTAATGCCTTAATGACAGCTCATATATCTGCAACATCAAGAAAATGCATAACTATAATCCAGGTTCAGTGATATCGTCTGACCACAATTCAGATAAGATGACGGTTCATAATAAGAAGAAACTGGCAGGTACTGTATATGTGCAACTCAAACAATAAGGCTAATGCCTTAATGACAACTCATATAACTGCAACATCAAGAAAATGCAGAACTATCATATGTTCAGTGATATCATCTGACCACAATTCAGATAAGAAGACGGTTCATAACAAGAAGAAAGTGGCAGGCACTATATATGTGCAACTCAAACAATAAGGCTAACGCCTTAATGACAACTCCAGGTTCAGTGATATTATCTTAACCACAATTCAGATAAGAAGATGGTTCATAATAGGAAGAAACCACTGAATTACAAACACTAGAAAATGTGGAAAGGAAGGGCATCTGCACCTTGCGAAACCAACCTCATACCAAAGCTCAAAGTAAACATAATAAAATAAAATCTAAGAAACACGACACAACCTGGCTCTGGGATCAAGTTGTTCCTTGACTTCCGTGCGCTCGTTGTCGGTCAATTTTTTGCAACGATCATCAAGAGAAAATATATATGGAGAGAGAGGATGCGATAGAGCCACAAAAAGCATGTCAAACATCACGCTGTTTCTCCGGAATTCCTCCTCCTGCAGAAAAATGCGGCACTCAACTAAATTAGACGAAACTAAAGATAATCTTGGAAAAAGAAAGGTGATACCTGAGTATGCATCTCAAGCTTGCTTAGAATGAAGTATCATACCGTTAAAGTGTGCTCAATTTTTTGAACCTCTGCCAGGAGGCGAGCTTCATCAATGAAAGGCAATTTTGCAATACCCTGCAAAATTAGAGGGCAAAAAGAAAATCATAAAATTCACTCAGATACTTTCCACAAGTGGTTATGTCTGAAAAGCAAAATAAAGTTGCAATACAGAATAAAAGAACAACCAACCTGCCAAGCAAACCGTTTGCCATTCATGTCCACCTCAAAATCTGATACACAGAACAAATGTTCAGAAGCTGGGGGAAAAGATCTTGTAAAGCCTGAACTCACTTAAGGAGGAAAATGCATGGGCCCTTTAGCTAGTAAAAAGGAATACCCGTTGGATAAAAATCAATAATAGGTGAGTTCGGATCAGTCATCAATTTCCTATATTGCTCAGGAAGTGCATGGGAGCTGCAAATGTTTCAGTTGTTAGTGCCCTGCAAAATACTAAATTTTATGTGAAAGTAGTAGCAAGTTACCTGGCAGCTGGAAAAACTCCCAATAGCTGATTAAATGGTTTGAAGGGAGAACCCAGATCAAAGCTTATATTCAACTGATCAAGATCTTTGAGATCAGAAGCAAATGGTGCATAGTGATAAGGATAAAACCTGAAATAAAGAATCAAAGAAATTATGCTTATCAAATAAAATCTTTTAAGCCAAAAGGATTAATCTGTTATAGTAAGATATGCTCATCCTTTGAAAGGTAGACCTGTGAGGTCACTCAAGATTACTTTAACTGGTTTACTATGGGTGACTATCTATATAGTACAGGAAACATGCTGTAAAAATTGGATATTCTTGTTCAACACAGGAAATAAACTCGGGCTCATCATTGATAAATCAGCATTTCATGTTAAAAGAGAAATAAGTATCTTTAAAAGGAATTAAAGGAATCTTAGTTCATCTATATCCATTGTAAGAGTAAGAAATGTAAGTTTGTGACCATAGGAGCCTTTTGCACCATTCAAGATCCTGGAATATTCTTCCAGCTAGCCATTGAATTATTGAGAGAATCTCCAGCTGTCTTAATTTTGTTCCCTTATCAAGATCTTGGTCAACTATTTCCTATTCCTTTTCAATTCTTCCTGATTTGTTAAATATTTTCTTACTTTAGAATATCTTGTAATTATGCTACCTTAATTCTCTGTATGTTTACCATAAGTCTAGCTTCTTGTGCATAAATAGGTTGTAATTATTCTCTAATGAATAGAAGAATACAGAACACAATTTGCAGCATGCACCAACATCATTCTCATAATGCAACATTAGAAGGAAATGCTAGAAACCCAAGCCCCATGAAAATCCGAAGCAGAGGAGCAATAAAACTATACCCATAAGCTAAGACCAAAAATATATAATGCATCCTACTGTCCACAATTGCAACAAGAACTACACTTCAGAATAGGCAGTTTCAACTTTTTATCTTTGTATACCATAATTTTCCAGACAATAATAGCACTAATTGTTCCTCCAAATATACTCCACACTTAAATATTCCCTCCTTCAATGCCATGTCCCCTATTCGGTGCCTTTAATGAATTACACATGCATACACACAAACAAGTACATGAAGAAAGTGAAATATACTAGCAATGCACGTGAGAGTGTAAAACTGGGATCATAAGACAAGAAATTGAGAGAAAAGAGTTTTAAAAACACAATTTATTTTGCATTGTGTAATTACTATTTTTTAGTCTCTCTTTTTTTTTTTTTTTACCATAATAGTAAAAGAGGGATTTTCATATTGTTTAAAAAAAATAGGGTTATTTGATTAAAAGGGAAAAAAATCCCATATTCATAAGAATAACCTCTCCATCTCTTAGAATCATTAAATATAACCTTTTTTGGACATAAATATCCATAACTTTTTTTCATCCCCATCTCACATCCAAATGCTTTTTGAAAACAAAGTGCAGAGGTAATAATGTCAAATTGAGGTTACATTTACAATTTTCAATAAGTGGAGGTCATTTTTCTAAATGTGGACATTATCTTGTCCCTTTGGCACAAATATTTCAAAAAAGAAAAAACATATGTCAAAGAAGTGAACCAAAACCATAGAGAGAAACCGATCTCGTACTTCAGTAGTGCACCAGAGGAAGAGAGGAAGAGCAAGTTCAAAAGAAAATGGAAATGAAAGAAAACAAGAATAGCAGGCTAAATTAAAGATGTTGCAGAAAACAACCATAGAGAGAAACCAATCTTTTCCTTCAGTAGTGCACCAGAGAAAGAGAGACCAAGTTCAAAAGAAAATGGAAATGAAAGGCAACAATAATAGCAGGCTAAATTAAAGATGTTGCAGAAAACATTAGTAACTCACCATTGCCAAGAACATACCCCTTCATAGTAATAGTGCATAACCCAACATAGGCCTTCTGTGTACTTCAAAACCTAATCAAGGAAGAAAAGAAACTCTCTATCAACTTACTACCACAGTAATTGCATGCTTTATCAGCGTCAGATAGGAAAATCAGAAGGCAATCACAAGAAAGAGTCCCTACACGCAAAAGACAAATACCGGAGAAAATCAAGATCTCTCCTTAATGACTTGTACACAATCAATATAAGAGATTTCAAAACCCTGAACCCATTTCCACACTTGAAACCCCCCCGTCCAGCTGTGTGTTCAGATGTACATATGTTTTCCAGCAAAATAGTTGGAAATACTGACATCCTTTTTTTGATGGGTAAATGAAAATTGTATTCATTGTTTTAAAAAAGTATATACAACATATACAGAGCAACCAAAGAACAAGAAAGCGCGAATACACAAAATCCAGCAACCACACCCCATGAAGAGCCTAACCAGTCCATAAAATCTAACATCGTCATAGGTCCATTCCCCATGTACAATCTAACCCATTCAAAAAAAAGATATAAAAAGGAACTTTTCATTATTTAGTCCAAGCTTTCACAATTCTCAAAGGCTCTCTCCTATTTCTCTTCCTTCAGATGAACCAAACAAGGCATAAAGGAGCAACCTTGCAAGCCATTTTCCTTTTTTGCCAACAAAGGAGCTGCCCCAACTCAAGAGCATCCCTCTCATTGAAGAGTGCATAACCCATTAAACATCAAAAAAAGCAAAAATCAACTATCACAAAATGCAAGCTTTCAAACAATAAAGTAGAAAATAACATCGACATCCTTCTACACTATAAAACAAAAATAAAGGGAAGATTGCCAACAAATAAAAGTAAAGGTGTACAGAGGCGGAGGCTATATGCCTTTGGTGTAGTATTTTTGTTGAGGGAGGGAGTATTTTTGTGTTCCTCCTTTTCTATTTCTTTTTTTGGCGCTCATTATATACGACCCATGCACTTTCGCGCACTTTTTGTATTCTTTAATACCCTCTCTTATTTATCAAAAAAATATATAAATAAACGAGGTAAATCCAAGAGCTTCTCTTGAAATGCATTTGTCGAGAAAAAATTCATAAATGTCTTCACAAGAAATGCCAAAAAGAAAAGGGAAACTAAACCACAGTATCTGTCATCTTTTTTTTTTTTTTTGCACTCTTTTAAATGAATGTGAAAGTAAAACTTCAATTCAATTGGAACTTAGTATAATTGCATTTATGGGATGTAAGTATCATATCAATGACTCATTATACATATATAGATATATAGATATAGGCAAACATAAATTTCTGAATAAGCATCCAAAAAAAGAGGTGGTGTAACCCAAGTACATAGGAAGTATACAGATTACAGTGGACACCCAAAGGCAACAAGGAAAAGAAAAAATCAGCACACTGCTATTAACAAGAATCCAACCAGTCACTGAATGTAACATTATGGATGTGAAAAAAAAAAAACGAGTGCCTCAAAAAAAACCACCTCAACTAGCCCAAACTGATTAGGCATTATATATATATATTCATAATTTTGACTTTATATGTTAAAACCAGATCAAACCAGTTAAGTCCACAGTTTTTCCCATTCCAAAAATTGAAAACAAACTAAACCAAACTGATAATTATTTATACACATATTAATACATGTGTCTTATATGGCTCCTTTGCAATGTGAATTTTTAAGGTTTACAACATTAAATTTTCATGATTAAATCATTTGGAATTTGTGGGTGCAGCCCAAAGTAAACTTCTTTGCTTGGGAAGCCATGTGGGGAAAAGCTTTAACCTTGGACCAAATTCAAAAAGGAAGATGGTCTTTAGCAAATAGATGTTATCTTTACCAAATGCATGAAGAATCCATAGATCTCCGATGTGTAAAGATAAGGGTTTTATAGGATGTCTTCTTTACTCTTTTTGGGGTGTGTTGGGTGCTTCCTTCTTTGATTAGAGAAATGCTTTTGGGTTGGAATGGTTCATTTGTAGGCAAAAAGCACAAGAAAGTTTGGAGAGTAGGCCTCTTATGCCTTTTTTGGACGGTTTGGAAGGCAATTAATAGAATTGTCTTTAAAGACAACATGCTTTCCATCCAAAGGCTAAAAGGGTCTTTTGTTTGCTTTCTTTGCTCGAAGGCTAAGATGTTTGTTAAGGATGGTCCTTTAAGGTTAATTAGTTTCATTGATTTGTTGGGCTCTCGTTGAAGGTGGGGATGTTTTTGCACCTCCTTTTTGGCAGCTTCTTTTTGTTTGAGCTGTGTGAGGGTGGGTGTATTTATCTTGTATACCTTGGATCGCTCTTTTGGCGCCTCTTTTTAATATATACTCTTCTTTATTTATCAAAAAATATATATATTAAATGTTCATAATTTTGCACACATCTCAACAAATTAGGTTGATGTGTATTATTAGAATACAAATTTAGTTGTGTATTATTGATTAAACTCTGATTCTTACACGCTACTCATTTATGTGGTAGTAAAATGATTTTATGAAGGCCCCAGTTGTGATAGTATTATAAATGTGTTTTGGCTTGCAAACAAAATTTTAGGGATTTTTTCTTTTATCTCAAGTTGACCAAAAATGGCTAATTTTTGAACCAAATCGAACCAACTTAGACCGATTTAGACAATTATTATTTGTGAACCGAACCAAACTAACCCTTTTCTCCATTCAAATTTGGTTAGTTTGGTTCTCTATGCATCCAAATAGACTAAATCAATTTAATTACAATTTAATGCTCAAAACCAAACCAACTAAACCATGCACACAAAAGCTAACATAGACAAAGATCCTGCACTAAGGGACTTTCATGACCAATGGAGAAGGAAACATATGGAGTGTTTAAATGCTTGAATTGTTTGCTCTACATCTTCCAAATATCCAAGACTTCTCTCTTACCAAACAATCCAAACATAGTGGCATAGATCTCCACATGTTCCTTCTCTTTTTGCCTTCTAAACTCCCATTCCTACCCAATAAGGTCTCTCTCACCATAGGAGGACTCACCCAACCCGTACTAGAAAAAGAGGAGAAAATCTATAGGTTCCTTGTTGTTTCAATATGTAAAAGAACATGATCAATGGATTTGTCTTCACTTTTGCAAAAGACGCCAATTCTAGAAAGGCCAACCTCCCCTTTTAAGCTAATGTAAAATAAGAATTTTACCTCAATGCTTCCCAAGCAAAGAACCCACTTTTAAGGATGCCAACAAACCCTAAATCTCATTCATTGGGAAAGCATTATCATCCTTTTGGCTACAAAATAAATAAATAAATAAAATAAAATAATAAAAAAATACGATTGAGAACTTACTATCCTTAGAGCCCCTCCAAATAAAAACTATCCTCATAATCCCCCACCCTAAGCCTTGAAAAGAAGGACCAACGAGATCAAATTTTCCACATTAGAAACCTCCAAGAGGAGTTAATTCACTTCTTTTTAAATTAATTTTTGGACCCGGAAGTAGCATCAAACGAAAAGGACCCAACTCTCATACGTCAACTACACTAAAGAAGCATCGCTCAAGAAAAGGTAATCCTAGGTAATAGAAGGATACATAATGGGACTTCCCACATGAGATAATGAAGAGGTAAGTTAAGAAATGCATTGAGGAAGGGAAGGTGTTTGGGACCTTTCCAATGTGATGGTACTTTTTCAACTTTCTCAAAATGGAATCTAATCCAAAACATATATGTCATGGTTCCTTATTTCGTCCGAGTACAAATATCTAAATTTGATATTTTTAGATTCTCTTACCTATTATTGATTTTAAGTGGCAATAACAAAAAAATTTCTATTATTCATATTATTATCTATGGATCAGGTATATCATGGCAGAAAAAATTGTCTGCCACAACTGAATCTAATAAATGAGAGAAGTGTTTACATGGTTCTTTTAGGCTGTCATGTCAACTTTTCTGCACTGACAAAACAAGGTAATTTTAGATAACAGAAAGATACATGATAAGAATTCCCACATGAGATAATGAGTCCAATAAAGAACCCATAAGGCTCTCATACACCAAACACATTTTTTTCTCCTGTGGACAAAGCTTGGGATTTTGGATGAAAATCTGCTGGATGAACATTGTTCCTCATAGATATTGGAGTTTTTTTTTTATATAGGCAAATAAAGTGAGTATATTATATAAAAGTGCAAAAAGAAGTATCACATTAAGTACAAAGGATGTATGCAACAATCGTCAAAATGTACCACCAAGAAAGAGGTAACGCAAAAAACTACGCCTTCCCGCCTTCCCTGATTAAGAACCCGATCAATCAACAAAATCAATTTAAGGCATTGAAACTTCATCTATGGACAACTTAACCCACAATAAAAGATTACTAAGAAAAGTATTTTTCAGCCTGTGGTCAAATGCTTCTCATTTCCAAACAATTTTTGATTCCTTTCCTTCCATATTATCTAAAAAATACACAAGCAAGTGGCTCTCCACCACTTCTTTCGTTTTTTCCCCACAAAGGAGTCATGTCATCCTAAGAGGGTCTCTCTATCTATAGAGGATATCACCCAAGACATGTCAAATAAACAAAACAACTAATATAAAACCCTTGTCTTGGTATAATAAAGGAAGATGTGATCAATGGATTCTTCCTCAACTTTACAAAGAAATCATCTATTTACCAATGACTACCCTCCCTTTGAAATTGATCTAAAGTCAACGCTTTTCCCCAGCTGGCCTCCAAGCAAAAAATAAAAAATAAAATTTATGAAGGAAAAACCCCTCGCTTTAGATGGTGCCCAACAATTGATCTTCCCAATTCCAAGACATAATATAGAACTTTGACAAAAAAAGGTTTTATTCCTCCAATACATTCAAACTACCCTATCCTCTCCTTCCCTAATATTTGCCTTCCTTTGCAATCTAGAAAAGGAACATTCTACATTGTCCAACTCCAATTCATTCAAATGCCTAGAAAAACATGGATTCCAATTACTCCCTTCACATGTCCAATCCCATGAATCTACCACCCGTGCCGCTTCCAATACAATTAAAGCACACAAGAAGATAAGCATACACACAAAGGCTCATCTCCACACCATTTATCCTTTCAAGACCTCACCATTTTCTCATTACCCACATTAAAAGAGGTTGTCTATTAAAGAAGCACAACCTTCCACCAAAAGAAGGGTTTATTATAGTAAAAAAGAAACATGAGAAGGATAAGGAGTCCTCCCCACAACTACCAAAACCCAATTAAAATATGATTGCACTCTTCCACCAAACAAGGAACCTACACAAAAGGTTTAAACTATAAAACAATATACAAAGATGCCATCTCCCCAAGTCCTTACTAAGATCCTCTTAATGATGTCTAAACCCTTTTAATCTACAGACTAAATATCAATTGAGTTAAATAACATTGAGAAGAATGTCTTTAAAAGCTTTGATGCAAGAGGCCTAGAAAGATGAATAGAAGTGAAGTAAATCTCACAACCACTCTGACACCTTATACTTATCCTAAAAGATTCTAACATTTCTATCTCGCCATACAAACCAAAGTAATGTGAGACAATCAATTAGCCAAAGGGTCATACCTCGAATAAAGCTCCCCAAACCCCTATATGAAATGATTATCATATCACATATATAATCTTAGGTGGGACCCAATCAATCCCAACTAGTCTAAATAGACTATGTTAAAGCCCCAAAATTATAGGACAGTGCAAAAAGAGATGGTTCGAATCTCCACCCTTATACATAAAATACACCAATCAAGAGTAAGGGATTTGAAAGGTCTTCTCAACTGTAGCAAGTTGTTGGTATTTACCTTCTTATGTATCACTAACCAAGTAAAGGCCTTAACCTTAGATGGCCATAGTAAATTGGTTAAAGAAAGGAACTATATGTGATGTAATGGAAAAAATCTTATAATAATTTGCCAAAAAATAATCTTGAAGAGGTTAATGACCATGTTCTCACATCTAGGGCCAATGGAAACAAGTGCACAAAGTGAGGGATGACATGAATCTTTCAAGGTCCTCAATCTCCAAATCCATATGGTTGCGATGAAAAATTAAAATTCCAAGAAAAAGAAGAAAAGTGGCCAAAAATAACTTATATGGTGAGATTGTTAACTATAACAACTCCATAAAGACTTGAAAATTGTGAATACAAAGGTTGGTCTTCCAACCACAAATCCTCCCAAAAATGATTTCTCAACCCATCACTATCACAAAGTGACTATGTCTAGGAAAAACTTGAACACCTGTGCAATGGCCTCCCAAGTCCATTAATATGATCATTTGACAAAAATATTGAAGTCCCATTCATCAAGATCTGTCCCATAAATGATCATGACAACCTAATTCCCTAAGGAAACTCCAAAGTCACTTCCCTAAGAGAACATGATTCCTTATCAACATTATCTAAAAACTCAAACCTTCAAACTCTTTAGATTTACACACCAGATCTTACCTAATGAGATGATATTTTTTTCCCCTCCCAAACTCTTGACTAAAGAAAATCTCTTTACAATTTTTCAATCTTAGACGCTATTGATGTGAGAATCTTGAAAAGAGATAAGAAATAGTTAAGGATGTGGGATAAGTATGATTGAATTAGAGTTACTCTACACCTAAAGGCAAAAAAAAACTTTTTTCGATCCATTCAATCTCCACAAAGTTCTATCAATCATCGGATCCCAAAATGTGTTTGCCTTCAAACAACACCCCCCACCCCCCCAAAAAAATAGAAACCAACCTCATACCCATATCTTACTTCATAAGAAGCCACCCCCATTCTTCATCCCCATATTTTCCATCTATGACCTACTTTTAGAGAGCTTCTCTTTCGAATGCATAACACTAACTCCACTTACAAAGGGAGACCTTGTTGAGCGAAGAGAGACATCTAACACCCGACTACTTCACTAGATGCAGTTGTTTCTCAAAAGCACTACCTCCCCAAAGGAAATCTATTTGAATCTTCTCTAACCTCAATTTGGCTTTCCTTGGGATGCTAAATATGGACATAATATCCTATCAAAAACAAAACAAAAATGGACATGATAGATATCGGAGATGTTAACATATTGATTCACATTTAAGACCATATTTGGTGTTATTAGAGCGGACTTAAGAGTTGGAGCATAATATGGGGATGAAGAGGTATTAGTTAAGGGTTTTATTCTCAATTGGAACAAATAGGAATTTAACAAGACCATTTACCATCTTAGTTTTTATTGCATTCTTTCTCATTGCATTGCTTTCTATTTTGTAATATTTAGGAATCACCATGAGGGTTCATGGTGAGAGTGTTACTCGTCTAAAAATTTAAAATTCAACTCAATTCGATCCTATGCAAGCTAGACAACCAATGGGGGTTGCTTCCCAAGTAGAACAAGTGCAAATTGAGCAACCACCAACCAAATGAAGTCAAAAGCATACAACCAAACTAACTAAATAACAATCAAAAAGCTCTAAAGATAGAAACTAAATTAGATAATCCACAACAATAGAAATATGGTAAATAAAAAATCAAACATATTAGAGTTCAAATGCTTACAACATCTTTCCGTATTGCTTCTTGTTCCTCAGGAATTTTTGTGGAGAACTTTTCTTCATAATACCTTTCTTTCCAACCTGCTTCTCCCAATTTAACCTAATAAATGAAAAGCAAATAAATACATCAAATATATATTGAAATTAGAAATCAATATATAAATAGCAATAAGTAGTAACTAGTACAAGACAAAACCTATAAAAGAATAATTTTAACATTTATAAAAGGAGGTCTTAAGGAATGAAGGATACTGATAACTTCCACAGATGATCAACTATTAGCTTACTAATACGAGACATCAAAGAATATTGTCATGATTCATTCAATATGTATACATCACAATGTTATATTAGAGTCAAGGACCTAAGTTTCCTTAAAAAGAATATAGATTTGGGAACTTAGGGCCCAAAAAGAGGCATTTAATGTGTGGGCCACTATCCAAGAAAAGATTCTAAAAAAGATAATATCTCATTGTTCATTTCTTGTTGACCATAAGGATTGAATTCCTTTTTTCCCTTGGTTTAGTGTTAATTGGGCCATCCCGCAATCATTTGAGTTACTATTAATTAAGCATAGTCAATTCATATGGAAAAAGGCATAGCAAGCCACCTCCTTTATGTTGCATAGTGTATTTGGAGAGACTAGAAAAGAAGATCACCACATCATTAAAAAAAAGTCAAAATAGTTGTTTGTATCTCTAAGCTAATAAGGACCATGAATAAGCTTTAGTTTAAAGTTCATCTTAGTTTTCTAGTTGTTCCACATGAAGATATGAAGTGTATCTAAATGAATTCTTGCTATCCTTTTTTTAGGCAAAACGAGATAATATATTAAAAGTGTCTAAATAAGGGCACACAAAGTACACACAATGTACACAAATAACGCCAGCAAGCGAGTAAAAAGGAAGAGAGCAAACAAAAACAATCTTCTTCTCCTTAGATGGAACTCAACCAATCTACAAAGCTTGTGATAGTTATAGAATTTGATTGTTTGATCAAACTATTCCATATCTTCAACAGTCTGATATTTTTTTCCTACCATAATATCCAAAACAGGCATAAAGGAGTGACCCTCTAAGATTTCTTCCACTTCTTCCCCATAAAAGGCTCATGTCAACTCAAAACAGTTCCTATTATAGGGAAGTGCATCACTCAAGTCACTCCAAACAAAGAAAAAACCAACTATCACAAGATTGTTGGTTTGGAACGGCGAAAGAGTGTATGATCAGCCGACTCTCCTTCCCTTTTACATATGTAACAGTTGTTCGATATACTTAATCCCCTCCTAAGCTAATCAAGCATTAAAATCCTTCCCCAAAGCCCCAATAGCTTCCCAAGCGAAGAAACTCACCTTAATTGGCACCCATGGTTTCCAAACTATCCTCGATTAAGGAAGCATAGTAAGATTTTTACACCAAATAATAGTAGGCTCACTACTTTACATCCAATTCTTTCTGGACAACACTTGCATCATCCATATAACTGTAGATATTGGCACAAGGCTTCTCCTCCAAGATAAGTTTATAACCCACAAGTAAGACTTTGGATCAATAGTTCAAAATTTTTAGCTTTGATTAATGTAATTAAAGCTTGGGAATGCTCGTCACATTCCCATTCCAACAATTCTCTTGCTTGGGTAAGCATTTCAAATTAGCCTTTGAAAAACTAACAAGAGTGACAGTTATTCCAAGTCCCCCCGCCGCCCAAGCAAAACACTAAATCCCATAATTTTTTAAGGTTTTTCCTTTTCCCCTCTTTTGCCCTTTCACTTCACACTATTGTTGATAGACTTTTCTATGTTTCTTAACACAATTACCTTCTATAACTATTACAATCAATTTTTTTATTGGATAGATAACCCTTTTTGTCCTTAATGAGACATGAACCTAGAACCTCACATTTGAATGTGATTTCTTGATCCCAAATTTTTTTCCATCTAGAGCAACATTACTTCTTTTAAATTGTTAAATTTTTTTAATTGATTATTTGCTTTTCTTTTACAATTTCAAATTTGAGAAGAAATAGTGACATATCCTACTCACCTTCATATCCACCATTTTCAAAATTTGAGAAGCAATATTGACACATCCATACTACTCCTCTTAGAATAGTTAACATTATGCTAGTCACAATATTCAATCTATAGCTGTATATATATTTTATTAACCAAAATAGATAAGGTCATGCGTATAAAATAAATCAAAATTATATATAGATGAGATAATATAATTTTATTGTCCATAATTATAAATGTATCTCACAAATCCTAATTAGGCTTCCAGTTAAAAGGACAACATTGACAATGTGACTAAATCTAAATCTGTATTACTCTGATCCAAAAAAAAAAAATCTGTATTACAGCATAAACCAAACACTTAAAGGTATAGAAATAATTTCATCCTAATATTCCTAACATTTCCAGACACTAATATTCCTTGCATCCTATGAACCCAATGAGACCTAGAGAGGGTTACAGTCAAGCATTTAGAAGGTGCCACTGTTTTCACCCATTTTTAAATCTTCTGTACCATACCTATACTGATGTAGGAACATCCAAGGGGGTTACCAAGCCAAAATAATTACACCAATCAGCCTTAGCTTGGGCCACTGGTTAGCATGGAGTATCAGCTTCTATCTTTTTTGTTGATGCTAATGTTTATAGAGTATCATCTTGATCCTAGTCATCTTAAGAGGTGTTATGATATTCATTTAAACGGTTTAAGGTATCGTGAAAGGTTAGGATTATAAGGTTAATTAGCATTGAGATGCGGTAGCCATAATAAATAAATATTCTCTAGTGAAGTTATTTGTTCTTTTTCACCCAAATATGAGAAATTAAAAGGAAAAACAACTCAACAGGTAAAATGAAGAGGGAAGAAGACAAGACAGACAAGAACATTCCTCAGATAAAATATTACGAGTATTGAAACCTGATACCTTGCATGAATTAAACTGCAATATAATGAGGATAAATTTGCAGAGGATTGCAATGTGGTTAATGAGTGATGAATGAAGTGATGATGTAGCAGGCTTTATAATGGTATAGATCAGACTGTCTAGCTATATTTTCCCCCCTTTTCCTTCTTTTTAGACACATTAAAGATTCTGGAGCTACTTGTTGGCCTTGTAACCTTAGAAACTTGTTATATCTAATCCAAACTGCACTCACAACACAACATCCTGTTATTTTATGTCATTTAACTGCTGGAAGTTCATTAGAAGGTGTAGATTGCACTTCTTGCAGCAGGAAGGTAGCAGGATTAGTTCCTTTTGCTGTACCATATAGATACAAGAATCCTAATTAACTGACTATATGTACTTATCAAAAAACAATTAACCTACTATAAGCATCAGGTGAAATATTTTACACCACAAAGTGCATAAGAATTAAATCCTTCATAAAACCAATGAACACACATCAGTATTCAAACCTTGTCTTCCTCTGGATTTTTGGAGTTAAAAAGATCAGATTTCTCGCGGAGTAACTCCTTCAGCTTTGCTTTCAGTTCGTCTTTGTTATCGTGCAACTGACAATCAAGAGGAAAAAATAATTCTAATAAGCATAACTTCAGCAGGTAATAATCTAGCAAATTTTGATTGGTTGGGTTCTAGATAAGGGCTGGTGAGCTTTTTGTATCCCCTCTTCTTTTTGTTCTTGCCTTTAGGCATCTCTTGTATACTCTCTATATGCTTTGGGTTGCCCTTTAGGCGTCTCTTAATATATTTTTTTCTGTGTGATTATCTACCAAAAAAAATAAAATCTAGCAAATTTCATTAATGTATGGGATAAAAAAAAACCATAACAAAAATGCACTATTAATTATATGCTGACAAAGCTCATACCATAGTTTTAAAAGGCGTGCTTAAAGCGCACCTTGGCTCAATGCGCAATCACTCCCTAGCCAGAGCGCCTTGCTTGCCAAGACATGTGCCTTGTTGAAGAGGCGCACCTTGTCCACTATACTTTTCATTTTTAAGCACTTTTATTCTTGAAATTTCTAATTGTATATTGAAATTTATATAATTTCATTTTTTATTTTTTTTTGTTGAATGCCTTTTTTAAGTATTTGAAATCTTAAATTTTTTATTGACTATATTGGATTTTTTATCATATTTTATAAAATTGATATGCATACTAGGTCAGGTTTCACTTCACTCAAGCGCATGCCTTGTGTTGCGCTTTGTGCCTAAGCTATAGGATACTTTTGCACCTCAGGTGCACATTACACCTTTTAAAACTATGGCTCATACCAAGGAAAATTAGTCCTCAGTTTGTTTATCAAAATAAAAAATAAAAAATAAAACTAAAAAAGGTCCTGAAGAATGGCTGGTGGCACTAGAACTACATTAAAATGCCTCTTCGGAAACAGAAAAACATACTTCTGTTTCAAGATCATTCTCAGCTTCAACAATTGCAGCACCAACAGTGGCTCCCGAAGAAGGACGTGCAACTTTACGTCCCTGACTACCAGATGTCCCAGACTGTTTGCTTTTAATCTCATGTTGTTGATATGGCGAAGGTGTTGGCGCTGAAGCAAGACGAGAGCCATGATACCGAGAAACAGGAACCAGAAATTCAGGTTTAACTTGAGGGTCTGCATCATCTCCTCTTCTTGCCTGTGCCTTCTCACGCTTGATTCTCTCTGCCTGCCGCTGGAAAGTAAAAGCACAAGAAAACTAATAAGATGATAGTTGATTTAACTTTATTAGAAAAACATCCAGCAATTACAGCAATGCTGCATCCTGTATTATTCAATGTGATAATGCTCATAACTATTGTTTTAACCTTAGAAAATATTAAGAAGCAGTGTAACTGCCATTGCACAATCTTGTTAATTTATCCAGTAAGGTCAAGCACATAAAATAGTAACAGAAAATACTTGAAAATCAGTGTTCATGCATTTCTCTCTCATCATTTATTCTAGAGGGAGAGTACAAAAAGTTATAGCATCCTACATATAGAACATCTGAAACAAGCTAGCCTAGTTATGGTTCAAAGTTGCAGTATCAGTCATCGACTTGGAGGGTCCCGAGGCATATCGGTCTCGGCATCTTGGCTCGGTATCAGACGATACACAAAATAAGATAATTAAAAGATTAAAAAAAATTATTGGAAAAATAAATAGAATTAAATAATCTTAAAAAATTAATAAACTTAAAAATATATTAATATAATAATATTTAATTTATTATCAACAATAAATTAACATATAAAACAATACACTATATATGGTACTATTACCATATAAAATAATATATTACTTAAATTGATGCAATTGATACCACAATAATAAAGTATTGAATTTTCCTTTTTCTTTTACCAATTATGAACCATTAGAATATAAGGCAAATATGTCATTAAGAAGGCAATGAGCATTAAAATAATTAATTTATTTTATATAAAAGAATACATTGGCCTTTTTCTTCAAATTTCCAATCCTAAACACAGCAACCAAACACGAGCCTCAAATTCTCAATCTCAAACACCAAGAACCACAACAAAAGAGAGAGAGATTGAGGGTAGTCGGTGACTCGCAAAGCACATTCACGCCACACTAATGAGACACCATGGAGACGAAGCAAAGAGGTGAGACCAACATGCAAAGACAACCGTTAGTGGAAGTATTTGATGTTTTTTTTTCACCGGCTAGATAGTCACCATAGAGAGATGTTAAACACGAAAGCACTGTAGTCCATCCTTAATGGCTTCTTTCTTCTTCTTCTTCCTTGTGGGTAGAGTCTTAGGTCTTGAAATACTATTTTTTTGAATAAATTTTTTATTTTCTGAAAGATTTCTCAGTTTTGATTGTTGTTTGATGTTCTTTTGTTGTGATTTGAAAGGGGAAATTTGATTTTTGGGTTTAACAGGAGAATTTTTTTATAATTCGAAGGATTCAACCGAATCAACTCAGAATCTCAATCGAGTCAACTGAGTTTGGGTTAAAGATAGTATCGATCGTCACACTCAACATGTTGAGGTATGAGGCAAATACAACTTAGTCGACACTTTGAACCTAGCTACCCCCTCCCCTTTTCTCTCCCTCCCCCCCCCAACTACCATAATTAGTTAAGCACTCCATTTTCCTCAAGTCCCTCACCAACCTACCACCTGGGCTATAGGCACTCTTAGCATAATGGAAACCCAACTCTAATATTAGAAGAGTTGGATTGCCTCATCACCAACCACAACCTTCCTTCACCTTACTCAAAGGTCCAAATCCCTAGACTTGATAGGATGCAAAAGAATAGACATGCGTCATGTTCATCACCACATTCCAAAAGCTCTATGGCTCTCAAACTCAAGGAACAAGATCCCAACAATTTATTTTTTTTTATAAGTAACAAAACGTATTAATAAAGCATAAAGCACGCAAGAGTACACTGGGAGTATAGAATGACCAAGAAAAACATAACAAAAAAGGGGGATAAACAAAAAACAGCTCCCACCCTCAAGAAGGACCTAACTAATCTACACAATCAATTAAAGACAAAGAATTCCCATGAATGTAAACCCAAATCCAAAAGTAAGATTGTTAAGAAACGAACTTTTAAGACTTTGATCTAACATCTCCTCAATTTTAAACGCTCTTCAATTTCTTTCCTTCCATATAGTTCAAAAAATACATAAAGTGGTTGCTCACCAAGCCTTCCCACACCTTCTTCCCACAAAAGAACCTAGCCACCCTAGCATGGTGTCCCGTACTAAGGCAACAATAACCCATGGGATCCCAAATAAAGGGAACACCAAGAGTCATAAGATCCTTACCTCAGCACAATGAAGCAAAATGTTGTTAATGGATTTTGACTCCTCTTTGTAGATAGTGTACCTGTTGACCAACAACCAATCTCTTCTTTGGAGCTAGTCCTAAGTTAACATCTACCCCCAACAAGCTTCCCAAGCAAAGAAACTCACCTTAGAGGGAACCCAAGAATTCCAAATAATCTCTATTGGGAAAATAGTAGCACAATCTAGTTCCAACAACTATAGGGCTCTTGCGAAAAACCTTCCTTTGCTCTCCCTCTTTTAAACCACTTTATCCTCATGTTCCCTATTCACCAAATGACCTTGCAATTGAATGAGGAACATCTCCACAAAATCCAACTCTCAATCATTAGGATTCCTAGCAAAATGGAAGTTCCAAACCCCTCCTCCCTCCCTTTGCTCCCACAAATCTACTACTCACATCTCTTTAGCATCAAATAAAGCAAACAAAATAGGGAACATCACTTTTAAGGGCTTTTTCTTTTTTTGATAAGTAAGAAATTATATTAATAAAAGCGCATAAAGAGCACAAGAGTATATAAGTCATATACAAGTAAATCAAACAAAAAGTAGAAAAGAGAGTACAAAAAAATACTCCCTCCTTCACCCAATACTTAGACACTCTATAAAATCAATCAAATGCGTATGGCCACCACCTATATATACTCTAACCCACATAGAGAAATTGTTTGGGAGTAAACTTTTTAGCCTTTGATTAGACAACTCCTCACTATCAAAAAATCTCTTGTTTCTTTCCTTCCAAATCGTCCAAAAAACGCAAGTACGAGCAGCTCTCCAAGCCTTAATGCAACTTTTCTCTATAAAAGTTTTGTGCCACCCTAGTGGGTTTCCCAAATTGACTCAAAAATAACCAACCAAACACCAAAAATGGAGAACACTAGCTGCCATAGTAATGTCACCTTGTCTAATGAAGAAGGATATGATCCATGGCCTCTAACTCCACTTCGCATAAAGCACACCTATTGGCCAAAATCCACCCTCTTTTTTTAAGCTGATCCAAAGTCAAAACCTTTCCCCAACAAGCCTCTCAAGTGAAGAAACTCACATTTGAAGGAATCCAAAGGTTCCACACTATCTTTCAAAAGAAAGGGATAGTACCACTAGTCTCTAGCATAGAATAAAGCCCCTTATCAGAGAAGACCCCTTTGTTCTTCCCCTTCCAAACTACTCTTATCTTCCTATTCCCCTTTCACTAAATGTCCTTGAAGTAAAGAAAGAAAGCGTTCCATGGCACCCAACTCCCAATCATTTAGGTTCCTAACAAAACAGAAATTCCAATTGCCACCTTCTCCTTTATGCTCCCACAAATCAACTACTCATGCCTCTTTAGAATCAGATAAGGCAAACAAGGACGGAAAAGTCTCACATAATGGCTCGCTACACCACCTATCTTTCCAAAACTTCACCCTCTTGCCATTACCCACCATAAAGGAAATCATTGAATTAAAAAGCTCCCATGGCTTCTCAATCTCTTTTCAAACCCCAACTCCATAGGAATCTCTCACCACTCCTGACCTCCATCCCCCTTCCTCCTCCCCAAACTTTCCCATTATGATTTTCTTCCATAATGAATCCCCTTCACTTGCAAAACGTTAACACCACTTACAAAAAAGAGCCTTGTTGAACAATGAAAGAGAACAAACACCTAGTCCTCCTTTTGACTTTGCTTTACAAATAGTTGACCATTCCATAAGCCAACCCCAAAAGGGTCCCTCACCTCACAAGACTGCCACGCTCCTTCCTCCCCATACTTCCCCTTAATGACCTTCTTCCAAAGTGTTTCCTCTTCATTCGCACAACACCAACCCCATTTACAGAGAAGAGTTTTATTCATCAAAGAGAGTGAACGAACACCTAGCTCACCTTTCTCTGCCCTACAAATGGACGACCACTTCAGTAAGTGGGGTTTGTTCTTTAAGGCTCCTTCTCCCCAGAGAAAGTCCCTTTGAATTTTCTCTAATCTTAGTCTAACTAGTCTTGGGATGGTGAACAAAAACATGAAGTAAATTGGTAAGCTAGTCAACAACACCACTCCAACACCATCTACTCCCCACCACCACCCTCTCCTCTTTTTATTAAAAGAAAAGAAAAAAAAAAAAAAAAAAAAAACCAGAAGCCTCCCCCTAAAAACCAAAACAAAAGATCTCCCCTTTGAAAAGACAAACCATTAGAAATCTTCTACCATTTTTCATTGGCACTACCATTCCTGGAAAAAAAAAAATACATATTATTCAACTATGGAAAACAATCACTCCAGAAAATCTAGCCATGCTCACACCCTCCTCAGCTTGTAGTTCTCCCATCATCTAGATAAAGTCTTCTCATTTCACAGCCAGCAAATCCCCCTGCACCCTCCTCCATGTAGAAACTTCTATTCTATTTCTTCCAGTGAGGAACTCAAAAAACATAATTTCTGATAGCTCTTAGGACATAAGCATCAAGCAGCACCAAAGTAGATATCCTTTCCACAAGCAAATGAACCTGATAGATGTACCAACACATAAGAGGTGAACTATCTCTAGAACCTCCTCTGAGCCTTTCACAACCAATGAAACATCCTCCAATTGGACCCATGGCTCAAATTCTAGCCTCAAAAAGCACCCACAGCAATTGAAGCTTTGAAAGGTAAACAGTTCCAAAGAAGCAACAGCGATTCCAAAACCCTAACCCATCTATTTCTCCGCCTCAGCAACAAAACTTAAGGACCATATGTTCAAAATACAATGAAGAGAAGCAGATGAAAACCATTTAACTAACATATTATTACTATGATTATCATTTTGTAAAACAATCCAATCAAATCATGGCCACAAGAGAATGAAACAACCCGCTTAGAGTGGCAAAATATTTACAGTTATTAAAACAGGAGCTGCTTGGAGGATAAACTGTGTTTTCAGAAAGTCTACTAAGTACATGTGATTGAGTTCAAAGGCTGAATTCTTGTTTTTGTGCAACTTGTTATCTTGGATCAACACATACATACATATATATATATATATATATATATCAATTTTTTCAACAAAATATCTATTTTGACTTCTTAAACCATTTCTAAGAATTTTTCCTAATATTTCCAATATTTTTATAATTTTTGTCTAATCGATATTTTGTGTTAAAATATCTATTTTAACTCCATATTACCGATATATCCATCAAAACCTATATTTTCATCCTTGAAGTGAACATTAACACCTTGGAAAGAACTTGTCAACCTGACAACGAAGCAAACCTGATGTAATCGAGCTCTTTTCTGGAATATTTTATCTTCATAGGAGCCTATAGCCTGAATGAAATGCTCCACATTGCTTAAATTTGGCTGAGAAATGAAAAGAAAATGAAACAGAAAATAAGAAAAATTCTACAGCAAATGAAAAACTGAAGTAAAATGCAATATGGCAACTAGATCCATGTAGCAAATAACACAGGTGACAAGTGCATACCTTGCTTGAGTCAGTCAAATAACCACCCATTGCCCTGAGTTCCTTCTTGTATACTGCCATCAGCAAATTAATTGCACCCTGAAAACCAGTCCATGTAAAGAATTGAAAGCAAAGAAGGTATGCAACCCTTAACATGCATGGACAATTCAGAATACCCATGCCAAAGAGAATTTTAACTGTCACAAAGAAAAAAAATGTCACATAGTTTCTAATGTCATGCATGCAGCATTATAAATATTTATCCATATCAATACATCCAAATTTAGACTGCATTTTTTTTTTTTTTATGGATACCCAAATTTAGACTGCATATGAACATCTTATTTAAAAGGTCGAGTAGCCTTTCTTTTTATAGGTAAATTTTGTCCTTATTGGAAGTTGAACGTGAAACTTCCCACAAACCCTCCCCAACCCTTTACAATTTGAGCCAGGGCTCAAGGGCTGGAAATGTCAAATAGCTTATTGACATAGTGAAATATTTATCTAGGAATGTTAAGTCTGCTATATTCCTTCATGATTTGAAACTTGATAGAGTTCGCATTTAGTCAATACTATAAAAGATCAAGAACATTTGGTTGTCTTCTTTGAATCTCCTTACATTTTTAATTATGATTTCGGTTTCAGAAGTACTGAGTTCTAACTTAAATGCAACTTCTTATGGGTCCCATGCTTTGATTTTTGAGAATTAAGAACTAATATGTAGCTGTTAATTGATATACATGACTGTCTTTCATGGAAATTACAAAGATTCTTATTAGTAACATAGCTTTCTTTTAATTCTAACATTTGCACAACATATGTCTTTGCTAGTTGAAAGAAAACGCCAACACCATTCTATTTCATAAAAATAAGTGCATCTAAATAAAGACAATCTCTTAACATACCTCACGGATCTCCAATGTGGGCATATGTGGCAAAAAATCATTGCCAACAAAGAAACACATGAAGATAAAGTCATCCACAATGTGTTCAAAATCAATCTCAAATGGAAGATTAGGGATTCTCATTTCATATTCCAAATACTCTCTGAGAGTCCAAATGTTGAGAAACTGCAAAAGACCAGTACAAGTCAAAGAACAAAAGCCAAAAAAGAGCTAACAAGATTGTGTCCGCATGCGCAAAAGATATCATCACCACCTAAATTTTATGAAATTAGGAAGCTACGCTAACCTGGTATGGCTTTTTGACCACACTAGCAGACTGTCCTTTCTCATCAAACTCCCCTGCCTTTCTCTTTGCCTTCCCTTCACAATCAGCTGCTAAATGACCCATTTGACCGCACATGAAACATTTATCTTGTTGTCCAGGAGTGAACACAATCTGAAAGGTATAATTTAGAAGCAGATCATCTGTCACTAGTTGTCAATGGAAAGA
This sequence comes from Vitis rotundifolia, assembly GCA_030254885.1. Lineage (NCBI taxonomy): Eukaryota > Viridiplantae > Streptophyta > Magnoliopsida > Vitales > Vitaceae > Vitis > Vitis rotundifolia. Next base: position 11,471,622 of record CM058168.1, on the reverse strand, counting down.
ATTGTAAAAATATTTTTGCAAATGCTGAAAAGTAAACCCTACAACATTGCCTTTGTTCCAAAGAAACAGAATCTGACAAACTGAATAAACAATCATGAGATGAAGAAAAAGAAATTAGAGGAGAAAATATTCATCCCAGCAGTTTCCTTTACTCTCTTTTATAATAAATAATTCTCCCAATCATTAGTCAAATTTTGATAAAATCATCCAGCACCAAAGAACCCAAAATTATAAAAATCTATTCTCAAAAAACAAGCAAAACTTCTGCATATAGTAAAATACAAACCTCTCTTAGGATTGAAAAATGAACTTCATGTGTAGCTAAAGCCAACATGATTAGATCTGCATCCTGTTGTATGGCATCAACAACAAAGTAGAAACCATTAATCAGGCGTTGAGGCCATGCCCTAACAGTAACTGGAGATCAATTTAACTTTTAGAGATTTATATTAATGTTATAAGTATAAAATATTACCAATCCATACAAACAATGCCGTGTATTTGGATCAAAACCAGGAAGATTTCTTTGAAGACGAATGTATGACATTATTTTGTGTTCCCCTTCACCAGGAACATTTGCATCAGAAAGGATGACCTTCAAAAGAATGGAAAGATAAGGAAAAGTTAGAAAAATCTTCTTTATTGATATCCACCATTGATATGACAGTCAGAAATTTGGGTGTTCCCGGCTTCAGTTAGAAATTTGCTTTTAGAATGGAAAATTAAGGGCCTAGGGAAGAAGAGGTGTGCAGTTTGGAGAATGGCGCCTATATGTCTTTTTTGGTGCATTTGGGGAGAGCGAAACCGAAGAACGTTCCAAGAGGAAGAGATGTCAGATACGAGCTTGAGGAATCTCTTTTCCCGGTCTCTCTTTGAGTGGTCTCAACAGATTCTGGTTTTGGACTATCCCACATTTCTTAATTTTCTGGGTGATGGGCTTGTTGTTTAGCTTTTTCTTCTCTAGGTCTTTGGCCTTGGGTTTGGCTTTCTCTGTATACTGCCTGTGTACATAGGGAGCGCCCCCTGTTTAGGCGTTTTTAATCTATTTCTCTCTTTGTCTATCAAAAAAAAAAGGACAGCATTAAAGTTTTTTTTTTGATAAATGCGCATATATATTAAAAGGCAAACGCCACAAAGCATACAGGGAGTATACAAAGCAGCCAGCCCCTCAAAAACAAAAACCTCTCAAAACAAAAAGAGAAAACCCCCTCACCGGCCCTTAAGGAGTCGCAAGCCACTCCAAAAAGTCAAACAACGAGGAGGTCTCCTCTCCCATATACACCCTAGCCCAGCTCCATAAATTACATACAAAAGAATTTTTTAGTTTCTGTGTATCTAAATAGCCCCCCCTAAAAGCTAGCCTATTTCTTTCCTTCCATACTGTCCAAAATATACACAGCGGGATAGAATTCCATATCCTCTTCCTTTTTCTTCCCACAAAAGAACCCCTCCAACTCCACAACACCTCTTTAACCTTCTCTGGAAACACCCAATGGACCCCAACCAGGGCAAGAACAATGTCCCAGAGAGTCCTGGCCACTGTACAATGAACAAGAATATGATTTACATTTTCCTCTGTACATCCACACAAAAAACAGCAATTAGCTAACTGCCACCCACGTCTTTGGATCCTATCCAAGGTGAGGATCTTTCCCCAAGAGGCCTCCCAGGCAAAGAAGGCAACTTTAGTGGGAACCTTGTCCACCCAAATGCACTTAACCGGGAAGGCGGTGTCATTAGGAGCATCTAGCAACCTAAACGCATCCTTAACCCTAAAAGTGCCATGGTTCCCCTCTTTCCAAAAAACCGAATCCTCTTCTGAGGAGGTCCTGAAGCCCCTCAACAAGATGAGCAAATCGCCAATCAGATCCAACTCCCAGTCATTAAAGTCTCTGGAGAAGATGAGGTTCCATCCCCCTTGACCAAGGCTAGAGTCCCACACATCTTCAACCGTTGCATTCCTTTGGACCGAAATGGCGAAAAGCTGAGGGAACATAAGGGATAGCGATGTGTTCCCGCACCAGTGGTCAGTCCAAAAACTGACTCTTGTCCCCTTTCCTACTTTGAACATCAAATAATCCCAGCACCAATTTGCCTCCTTCAGAATCTCCTTCCACACCCCCACTCCAAACGTCTCTCTAGTTCCTTTGGAACGCCAACCAAAGCCCACTTTGCCATATTTCGTCCCGATCACCTTTTTCCATAGTATATCCCTATCAGAAGCAAACCTCCAAATCCACTTCCCCAACAAAGCCTTGTTTAGGGTCTCAATCTTCCTTATGCCAAGGCCCCCCTTAGCCTTTTGGGTGCACACCACCTCCCAATTAATTAAGTGAATGTTCTTATCCAAACTTCCCCCACCCCAAAGAAAGTCTCTCTGAATTTTTTCAAGCCTTTTCGCCACTAACTTGGGCATACGAAAAAGGGAAAGTTGGTAAATAGGGCTGCTGGCCAGGGTACTCTTAATGAGAGTTAATCTCCCTCCCTTGGATATGTATTGTCTTTTCCAGCAGGCTAATTTCTTTCTCATTCTCTCTTCCACCCTGTCCCACATAGAGCTTGCCTTATGATGGGCTCCAAGGGGCAGCCCTAGATAAATTGAAGGTAAGGACCCCACTTTGCAGCCGAGCTCCACAGCCATTTCCTCAATATTGTCTATCTCCCCTACAGGAATTAGCTCACTTTTGGCAAGATTTATTCTGAGGCCAGAGGCTGCCTCAAACCAGGCTAAAATCCAGCTTAAGGAAGCAAGGTACTCGGTTTTTGCTTCGCAAAAAATGACAGTATCATCAGCAAATAAAAGATGGGAGACATTCAGCTCAGCCCCCCCTCTTCCCTGCAGCCTGCATCCTGCAAAAAACCCCCCAGCAGCAGCCCTTCTGATCAATGCACTAAGCACTTCCATGCCCAAAACAAAAAGATAGGGGGATAGAGGATCCCCTTGACGCAGCCCCTTGGAATTGGAGAAAAAACCTGCAGGCACCCCATTCACCAGGACCGAGAATTTAGCCGTCGAAATGCACCACCAAATCCACTCCCTCCACCGAGAACCAAAACCCATCTTTTGCAAGACTTTCATGAGGAAACTCCAACTGATACTATCATAGGCTTTTTCAATGTCCAGCTTGCAAATCAACCCTTTCACCTTACGCTTATGCCAGTAGTCAATCACCTCGTTGGCAATAAGGGAAGCATCAAGAATCTGCCTACCCCTCACAAAGGCATTCTGGTCCTCAGACACCACCTTATCTAGGACTTTTTTCAGCCTATTTGCCAGCACCTTGGCCAACAGCTTGTACAAGCCCCCCACAAGGCTAATAGGCCGGAAGTCACCAAGGTCCTCAGCCCCCCCTTTCTTGGGGATGAGGATCAGGAAAGTGGTGTTAAGCATTAAAGTTGCAAAGGCATTTTTAGTGGAAGAAAAAAAAAAGCGAAAAGGAAAAAAAAAAAAAACAAGTAGAGAGAAATGCACAGGAACTTGACAACGTACCTTAATAGATTTCCATCCAGGATCATTGTTCAGTCTAAGATGAATATAGTACTGCAATGCAACTGACAGGACACCCATAAATTCAGTTCCAGGAGTGATAACATTAGAATCACAAACTTGGGACTCTTGTTTTGGGGGAAGCTTTCTGCCCTCCTTCTCAAACTCTTCTCGTAACCGTTCTTCTTCAGCTGCCTATAAAAGAAAAGGTGGCAGATCAGCAAACTGGCACAATTTTTTTCTCTTTTTGATAGTACTTTTATTTTTTTGGACAGCGGCAGTTATGGTTATAGAAACAACACAAACGGGAAAGCAGAACCAGAAGGCATTCTAGAGAAAGAGAATAAATGCAGGGATCATATCCTGGCAATCCCGGGTTGTTAAAAGACTGTTTTACTCTCAATTTATAATTTTTGGACAGATAATCACGTAAAGGTTCCAAGATGAAAGGAACTTCAGCTAGCAGGTCATAAGGATTCTTCCCCCATCTGATAGCACATTCACCAACCCATTGGAATAATTGACAAGAGAGACAATAAAGATCAGATGATAGTAACTTATCAAAAAAAACAAAGATAAGATGAGAGTCATTGGATTATTGAGCTCCAGGTGTTCTTGTTATATTTCATACACAAACCCACCCCTCACACAGAGAAAATTAAATATGTATATTTGGAATTGCAAATGCCTTGTTATATAGTCATGCATCCTTTTTCATTAGTTATAAATCAGTAAAGAGATGTGTCTATTTACAAATGTCTTCCATGACTACTATATACACTGTACAAAGACATAAACCTGTCATTTTGTATGAACTTGTATTTATTATGGGGTGAGAATGTAAATGGGAGCCTGCTATATTCTTATCTGCATTTTTTTAACAGGCTATCAGCATCTTTAAACTAGGTTATCTCTAAAATAAATACATAAGTATTGCATCATTCTCTGACCAATATTTTTTTGTAAACAAACTTTCTTCCTATAATATACAACTACTAGTTTAACTAGGTTAATAGGTTCTGAACTTTACATGCATATAGCAGAATGCCTAACTAGTATATACACACAGCACTCACCGCATCAGCTGCATCTTTGGCTGCTCTGAAACGCCTAGAGCGTTGTTGATTCATTTTAGCCCTTGGAGCAACACCATCTACCAGTTATTTCCAAATAATCAGTATCACACAAAATGCATATGATATTTTGCCATCTTTTACATAACGGTACCAAAGAAATATTTTATCTTCATACTCACCAATAGCCATGTACAGAAGCTTTCGGGGTCGCACCATCACAAAAAGTCTATCGATGTAGTCGAACATGCACTGAAATACCTCATCAAAAGTTGTTGGAGAAGGCTGCATACGATGAAACCAGTCATTCAAATCTTCTTTCCAAAAATTTAAATAAAAAATAATGATATGCTTACTCAAGAATAAGACAAGGTTTTTTTCTGATTAGAAGGATAAGAAAATATTCATAATCTGAAGTAAGATGACAAGCCCTTAAGGCTTCACAGATGGCAATCCATCTTCTGAGACTCTAACAAACAGACTATTTTTTCATTCAAATGCATCACAACATCAAGCAAAGAGCAGATGTGCCAGGACTAACAAAACCAACAAGAGCAAAGGAACGCCCACCACCACCACCACAACAACAAAAATAAAAGGACCAAGAAACGCATGAACAGATGCAACCCAACAAGTGGGAAAATCAAACTCACTCAAGCCACAGGAAAAATGGATGCAATAGGTGTGAATTAACTTTCTTACACTTTCTTTGTTTATTTTTTGATAGAGAATTCTTTTTTTACACTGACTAGAACTGAGACAACCTTTCCGTTTCCACCCCAACTCCTTGCAGTCTGAACCAGGCCTTCGGAGCACCAACCATATAAAAATCTCAAGCATAAAAAATTTTATCTGCTACCATCTGCCCTACTAATCAAGTGATTGATTGTCACAATCTTGACCCAGAACGCAACAACACATCCAGAAAAAATCATGCTGGCAAAACAAGCCCCATGTTTATGAACTTGAAAAAACAGATCACCCACTCCTCTGATATTCAAAAGAACAAAACCATTTCTATCATTCCAGCCAAACCTATCTTCCCCTTCTATCACAACCTTCACCAAATAAAGCCTATTAAAAGGGATGCCAGTGGGTTCTAATTTGCACTCATGCAACAAACCTGTGAATGATGGACTGTGCATTTCTTTCCCAGCAATCATCAAAAGCTCAGAACAAAAAATCTTCAACAGAACATCACCAAAACATAAATCAGGTTTTAGAAAAAAAAATCTTCAATGGAAATATCATGACGACAAAAAAAATGTTACTAAAGCACAGCCCTGCAGAATCACTCTTCTATCACACAACCCAAATTTTGAGAATACTGCCTTCCTCCCAAACACTCTCAGCATTCCTCCTGCACCAGTGCACCTTGATGCCAAGGTACATAACACTGCCCTGTGATTAATACAACGAAACAGCTATTTCAAGAAGCTTGCCATCCCCCACTTCACAAGCTGGTATTTAAAATTCCTTCTTTTTTTTTTTTTTTTGTGATAAGCAAAAGAAGCAGATATTAAAAGCACTTGGAATGGGCACACAGAGTACAAGCTGGTATTTAAAATTCTTCCCAAAGACAACCCACAAAAAAATCACTTTTCTCCAGGTTCTCAGTCACTAGACCAAGGGAAGACAAGCACATGTGAGAAAGATGCTCAAGGTTCTCTAGTTGAAAATTACACTTCCTTCCCTATATGAGCAGATCATTTTCCATCCCCAATTTTTTTTTTTGATAAGTAAGCAAGCAATATATTAAAAAATGCTAAAAGCCACAAGGCATACAAGGAGTATACACAATAGCCGAACGCAAAAGAAACAAAAAACAAACCCCCTCACCAGCCCTTAAGTAGACGCTAGTCACTCCAAAAATCCTAAAAGAGACAAGGACTCCTCACCGATGTACACCCGAGCCCAACTCTAAAGAGTACATACAGAATAATTTTTGAACTTCTGAATAGCTAAGGACCCCCCCTAAAAGCTAACCTATTCATTTCTTTCCAAACCGTCCAAAAAATACACAACGGGATGGAATTCCAAATTTTTTTCTTTTTCTTCCCCACAAAAGGGTCTTTCCAGCTGAACAACACCTCTTTAACTATCTCTGGGAACACCCACAGAACCCCAAACAAGGCGAGAATGATCTCCCAAAGAACCCTAACCACTGTACAGTGTAAAAGAATATGATTTACAGTTTCTTCTTCACAACCACACAAAAAACACAGGTTAGGGAGCTGCCACACCCATTTTTGAAGCCTATCCAGAGTGAGAATCTTCCCCCAAGTGGCCTCCCAAGCAAAAAAAGCAGCTTTGGTTGGAACCTTGTCTATCCCCAATTTTAATCTCAGAACATCCAATTATTGGGCCCCCAACTGCTACAAGCATGAATTTGGCTGGTAGTGTGTCCAAACCATTTGAAAAATTGCCATCCAAAGGCAACCCCCAATTCAAAATCCAAGAAAGAACCAAAAAGGAAAACAGGAAAAAGGAAAGAAGAAAACCAATTCAATATCCTACACCAAACACATAATCTCCAATGATATGTGTTTATTTCAAGTATAAAATGTTAGAATTTTTATCCCACCAAGAAATAATACAATCATCAAGACAGACACTCCAAAACATAGGAGATGCATACTTCAGATCTAAACCTAGACAATCAAAGCGTGTATAGAAACTATAATAACGAAGATCTAGTCTCACCCAGTGCCTCATCTAATCAAAATTTAAAGTTTTAAACACCTGGATTCTGCTTCACATTAACCCATATTCTTTTTCCTCCCAGTGATCCTTAAAACTGCCAAATATAGTTCTTCTTGATTATATCAGGGTTGAATATCATTCCACAGAACCACCAATAAGGCCACTTTATCCTTATAGGAAAAAGTAGTTCAGCATACTCAATGCAAGAATGCAGTGATTGCTCAACCACCTTGCATCAGAAACATTCTTAGGACCAAGCATGGCAGTTGTGGTTAGAACCAAGCAAGGTGATATAAACATTAGCATATATATACATATATACACACATATTTGATAGGTAAATGGAGATTATATTAAGAATAAAAAGTACAATCGATGTATACAAAGCAAGCAAAAACTAGAAGATGTGAATACACAAAAACAAGCAACTGCACCCTATGGAGAGCCTAACCAGTCCACAAAATCTAACAGCAACATAAAACCATCCCCAACGTACAATCTAATCCAATCCCAAAATACATACAAAATAAAAAACAAAAAAACATTTTAATTGTTGATGTAACTCATATCCAGCAAAAGTGCTGGAGGCTTTATACATGATATGGTGTACAAACAAGGAAAGAGTTTGGTTGGAATTTGTAGACAAAGTCAGAAGGAGCACACTCAAGATTACCTATCAGAAAAAAAAAAAACAAACACACACACACAAACTCAAGATTAAAAATAAAAAAATAAAATAAAAAAGAAGGAAAAGGAGAGTGAAGGAAACATATGTGTGTATCTCACACATTCAGGAATTCCATAGCGACTAATTCTTGAAGCAGGGAAAGGGAGAAGGCAACATCACAATGGTCACAAGTCACACAATCTCGTCATGCCTCGCATTAGGAAATCACTCTAAATATATTGCAAATCAAAAACCTACAAATGTTCCTTGAATACTTATTTTCCCAGGGGTGATTAGGAACTACGGCAAAACATTACCGACAATTTCAAATTTCCAAACCCTGTTCAAGAAAATAAAAGACGCTTTTAACAGTTCCTTAGAGCTTTTATAAATTACATCCACCTCATATATGAAAAAACTGATGAAAATTTAAATTAAATTAAAACTAACATATTTTTACAGCTAGCTAGGTATTCTGTGTGCAAAAAAAAAAAAAAAAAAACCAACTAATATAGTAAGCCGTGGTTTTTTCAGTTCTTTGTTCCAAGCAGCAGATTTAGTTTCTTTTCACAAATTTTTCAGACCCTAGACTAGCAAAATGTAGAGAAATTCAATTCGAACCGGATAGAATCATACCCGGTCTTCAGGATGAAAGCAGGGGTGAATAATCCCATTCATGTCCAGGTATAGATTGTCGTATTCGATGTTGTTAGGGTTGGGTTTACTGGTGTCGACAGGAATCGAAATGCCATCTATTTCGACCGGTTCTTCTTCGATCACATCCACCACCACCAGCGGATACTTCTCGGCCAGCCACCTGTAAAACGCTGGTACTCCCATGGCTGATCCCTTAAGCCGCCAAGTTCACGGATGTAAGACCAACGAGCAACAGATAAACAACGAAACCCTAACCCAATCTGAAACTAGGTCGAGACGGAGAAAAAAGGGAAGGAACCCGGTTTCCAGAGTGAGTAATCTGGCCCGCGATGTCAAACTAGGGCTGGCGAATCGCAACTTAACTAATGGGACAATAATACCCTCGGTTTTCTAAAAAAATTGCTACGAAAAGCAATAGAAATCCTTTCGGCCATGACGCGGGTGTTTGTGTCTTTTCAGGACAGAAATTTATTGTGGGTCGGTTTCTCCTATTGGCCATTATTTATTCGGGATGATCAAATGAAGTAGACAAAAGGGGCTTGGAAAGGCATTTCTAGATCCTGTGCTGAAAATGTGAAGGACTGCTTGAATTAGCCACGTGCCGGGTCGGGTCTAACGGGCGAGAGCGAAAGCCTCTATCCTATGACTCATGAGTTTGAGCTCGCTTAATCCGTTTTTAACTCGTTCAAGCGTGTGCGTGTCAACTCATTTACTTATCATGTAATATAACATATTTAAGCCTTATGTTTTGAAGGTATAATAACTTACCATGTTACTCTTACAGTTTGTGAGATTATAAGTTTAAAAAGCCTTACTAACGGTCAATAAATGGAAACTAATATTTTAAATTTATATGATTATTTTTATTTTTATTAAACAATGTAAAAATCGGTCCTTCGATAATACCACCTTATTAGAAACATCATCTACTTGGAACGTCAATGTCATTCGCTATACTATCTTTTATATTTTATTTAATTCTTTGTTAATATTAAATTTTAACTTCAAAATTTTTATAAAAATGTGTTTTTTAAATAAATAAAAAATATAAATGAAAACCCAACTTAAATAACATGAAACAGGCCAAATTTTCTTACTCATTAAGGTCAGTCAATTAACCATTTGATTGATATTTACTCCAAAATCAACTCTGAATTTGTCTAATAAATTAGCTAGATTAAAAATCAGGCACAATTTTAAGATATATAATACAACCAAAAGTCGTACAATTAGGTTAAGTGTAGTAAAATTAGCCCTAACTTAAATGGCAAAGCCCGTGTTTGATCTTAAGAATTCGTGAACCGAGGCTAGGTTTGGATGTAGGGTTATATTACAAACACCAAACATTTTTTAAGAAAAAAAAAATATTTGCATAAAATGAGAATAAGAGTGTAATGACCCTAACCTATAGGCTAAACACCAGGGTCATTTTACAAGTAAATTTTCAAAAATGTCATATACATCTTTATAAAAAATAATAAGAAATTATCCTTTTACACAAAAATAAACTGGCATTAAATGTCTCATTTTCGATGATGTTTAAGCATAACATTATCTGTAAACATGCATATTAAATAAATAAATAAATTGTGATTTTTTTTATAAAAAATATCCATCAAATTAGAACATACAAAGATCTTCATTATAACAAGGCTAGCCTCAAGTGTTCCTTACATGATGATGGATAAAACTATAACCAATTTAATAGTATATCACATGTCAGTAACTACTCTATTGATTGAGTTTACAAATCATTGTTACCTTCATCAAATGTACTATGAGTCAAAATATTCTTCCCTTGTTAGCAAGGGTTAGATTACCATAATCCTAATTTTGTTTTTTCTTTTAACAAAAAAAAAAAAATCATATTAGATATGTAACCAACATATATAATAAACAAATATTTATCAATTTTAATATCTCACAAATCTGACCTTTTTATTTGAGACTTTCAAAAGAAAATTATACTCAACAATTCATAAAATAAATATTTTTCAATTAGTCCCCTTGAACTCCAACTCCAAATATCAGAGTGGTAGAATTTGCTAAAAATCACCTCAAAATTTAGAAGAGTTTTTTTACTAATGTTCTAGTAATAATTTTACTCTCTCTCTCTCTCTCTCTTGATTGCCTTGAGTTTACTTTTCTAAAATTTTCACTTATAATTAATCTAATTTAAAATACCTAAATTTAATTTATCTAAGCTATTTATGTTACTTAATTGTGATGAGTTTATTTATTTTGAACTTTTCAAATTTCTTCACTTAGAGTTCATATAATTTAAATTACCTAAATTTAATTTAACTTATCTAACCTAAATAAATTTAATTTATTATAGAATCCTAACATAATAAAATTTCTAACCTCTAGAATTGGGTTATCACGAACTAAATAAATTAACCACCGTTGTGTGCATTTTAGATGTTGTCTAAAATGCATTTTTGTAATCTTTATAATCCCTGTATATCTTTGTGAATCCCGGATGGCAAATTACTTTTAGGAATTAGTGGAAGAGTAAATTTTCCAATTAGAAGAGTTTTTTTTACTAATGTTCTAATAATAATTTTACTCTCTCTCTATATATATATCCATTCATCTCGGAAAAAAAATCATTTTCCTGCTATTTAATTGCCTTGAGTTTACCTTTCTAAAATTTTCACTTATAATCAATCTAATTTAAATTACCTAAATTTAATTTATCTACGCTATTTATGTTACTCAATTGTGATGAGTTTATTTATTTTGAACTTTTCAAATTTCTTCACTTAGAGTTCGTCTAATTTAAATTACCTAAAAAATTTAATTTATTTAAATCACTTTCCTGCTATACAATTGCCTTGAGTTTACTTTTCTAAAATTTTCACTTATAATTAATCTAATTTAAAATACCTAAATTTAATTTGTCTAAGCTATTTATGTTACTTAATTGTGATGAGTTTATTTATTTTGAACTTTTCAAATTTCTTCACTTAGAGTTCATCTAATTTAAATTACCTAAATTTAATTTAATTTATCTAACCTAAATAAATTTAATTTATTCTAGAATCCTAACATAATAAAATTTATAACCTCTAAAATTAGGTTCCCATGAACCGAATAAATTGACCAGTGCATTTTAGATGTTGTCTAAAATGCATTTTTGTGATATTTCCAATCCTTATATATCTTTGTGAATCCTGAATGACATATTACTTTTAGGAATTACTGGAAGAGTAAATTTTCCAAACGTAATTCGTTATTGCTCCATCTGTAAAGAAAATTTAGATTTTAGTAATTCTTTTAAAGCATAAATCAAATATCTAATGTGTTTATCTCTAGTATACCAAAATTGAAAGTATATTGGATTTATGAGGGACACATAATTGTAAATAAGAAAATTAAAGGGGGTTTTTGAATTATTTGAAATCACATTTATTGATTTATATGAGCATGCACAAATACCATCACAATCTTTTTTATTATTTGATTATTCTTCTAGACTCGACTCTTCACTTGATATTTATTGTGTTATCAATATTTGATTATCATCTTCTGATTCAAAATTTTCACTCGATTCTTTATTTTGTTTATCAATCATTAATCCCATCATTAATTTTTTGAGTTTATCACTTATTTCTAATGAATTGATCTTATTTTCTAATTGACGATCTTTTGAGTAATGACCCACTTTTCCACATTTATAACAAGTGGGTGTTTTCTTTTTTAAAGTTGATTTATTTTAAGATTTTGATTTATTAGGAGTAAATTTTACAAACTTCTTTTGAAATTTTGACTATGTTGAAGGTTTTTTACCTTTTATATTACTTTGTTTATTTTTTCTTTTTGAAGGGGCAACTATTGTATATAATTATGTTCAATTTATTGTAAAAATTTAATCATAAAAACATATATATTTGAATCTAAAAATATACCTTGATTATAGAGAGTTGTTGAATACAAGCTTGTTGACAATAGAGGGATGACTCAAAGTGATGATTACAAGAGACTATAAATTTTTAAAAGGAAAATTACAAAAGAGATAATTTTTTTATGCTTGCACTTGGGCTCACTCTTTTTTCGCTTTGCATCTCATTTTATAGGCAAAATTTTCGGACGTGAATTGAAGCTTTGAATCTTCAATTTTGAGACATTTTGGAATCCACTACCACGTGGAGCACGGAGAAATTCTTTAGGAGGTAAAAATATTTTTCTTCTTGTCTTTTTCCCTTCCTTTTCCTCATGTTGCAAATGAGTCATACTAATGCTTTTGAGTTATGTGAAAGATAAAAAACACTATTAATTTTTTTTTGTTTTTTTTAACATTGCTAAAAAAATATGATATATTATACTAATGCTTTTGAGTCATGTGAAAGAAATTACTCATTTGAGGTTATTGCTAAAAATCACCTCAAATTTTAGAAGAGTTTTTTTACTAATGTTCTAATAATAATTTTACTCTCTCTCTCTCTCTCTCTCTATATATATATATCCATTCATCTTGGAAAAAAATCATTTTCTTGCTATTTAATTGCCTTGAGTTTACTTTTCTATACTAATGCTTTTGAGTCATGCAAAAGAAATTACTCATTTGAGGTTATTGCTAAAAATCACCTCAAATTTTAGAAGAGTTTTTTTACTAATGTTATAATAATAATTTGACTCTCTCTCTCTCTCTCTCTCTCTCTCTCTCTCTCTCTCTATATATATATATATATATATATATATATATATATATATATATATATATATATATATATATCCATTCATCTTGGAAAAAAATCATTTTCCTGCTATTTAATTGCCTTGAGTTTACTTTTCTAAAATTTTCACTTATAATTAATCTAATTTAAATTACCTAAATTTAATTTATCTAAGTTATTTATGTTACTTAATTGTGATGAGTTTATTTATTTTGAACTTTTCAAATTTCTTCACTTAGAATTCATCTAATTTAAATTACCTAAATTTAATTTAATTTATCCAACCTAAATAAATTTAATTTATTATAGAATCCTAACATAATAAAATTTCTAACCTCTAGAATTTTTATATTACTTAAAATTTTTCATACATTATTATTATTTTTTCTGTTTACGAGACTCTATTTCCTGGCCAAATACACCATCAAAATTTAATCTCCCATTCACTTTCACCATACACGCACACCAATGCATAACACCGCATTAAAATCTTACCTTAACAACCAAAATCTTCCATATCTCTCCCATTCAATTCTTACTTCACATGTATATGTATATATACTTTTGGACTTCAACAATTTTTAACTCCTTCACATGATGACTTCATAACCATTACCCCAAAAATATTATATTTAAACATAAACTCGCATTTTCATATAAAAATTTTCTTACAGATTTCGCTAACTAAGCATCAAGCTCTCAATATTCTTATGGATTTTATTATTATTTTTTCCATAATTCTATATTTATTTGCTTTCAATATATTTTATTGGTTTCCCACTACGAGTGTGTTTGTTAGTGATTCTAAAAAAAGTTCTTAATATTTTTAACTCTTTAATGATAAAAAATTTCAAGTGTTAGAAATATTATAAATATTACTAACAAATGGACTTCATGGTTTATAAGATTAACAAATAAAATAAAATAAAAAATCTTTAATAAGTATCACTCACCCCGACATTTTTGAGGATGAACAAAAAAATCAAAATCCTTATTCTCTTTAATTAAATATGAAATTTTATATTTCTTTACGTATATTATTTCCGAGTTTAAAAACCATTACTCATGAGTCTATTGTATATATTTTATTGATTTACTTATTTTAGGTTCAGACTTATAATTAAATATCATAATCTTTTGGGCTTAGGGTATTACAATGAGAGTTAAAGAGCGAAGGAGTTCAAGACAGTATATAAAAAACTTCAAATCATATTAAAGTTATAAATAAAGATTAAGGTGTTTAGTATTAAACACCAAATGAAAATATTTTTCGAATAATGTGTTGCAATGAATTTTATTAGTATATATATATTTTTTAGGTATGATCTGGGTTATGCAAATGTGTGAGGTCTTTAAACTCAATTTGGCAATCAACTTTAGATCAAGCTCCACACTTGAACTTGATATGTACATTTCACCTTACCAAACAATAACATATGAAGAGATATGTGTTTAATGTCCACCTTTCCCACGCCATATCTTTCTAATATCTTGCTTACAAATGATATATTACTCCTCTTGTTACCTTGATCGATACACTAATATTATGGTAATAGGTGCACAACAATTGTTTCACGAATCATTAATGAATAAATTGAATTTTTTTAACTAATAACCCACTGTCAAGACGTGTTTGAATAGTTAAAAAAAAATGTATGAATTGAACATCAATTGATAACATAACAAAGAAAAAATTCCCCATTTGTAAATCTATAAATTTCACTGCAACATTGAATCTATATTTATAAAAAAAATTAAATTAATTATAATATATCACTCGTATAATTGGATTTTATTATTTTATATTAAACTTGATCCCCTTCTTTTATACTTTTTATATATATATTTTTTTGTATTTTATTATCATTGGTTTGTTTATGATCCTATAGATTTATATTCTTATCAAACAATTTGCACTTTGCTATATAATTTCAATAATTGAAATCAATGAGGAGCCAATGGTTTAATTAAAGGGGGAACAACCCTTAAAACGAAAAAATGATTCAGAGTTGTCATTGTTGGGGGGTCAATAACTAGTCCGAGTTCAAATCCTATTATGGTAAGAATTGTAGGTTTTTTGTTTTAATATTTTCAAAGGGGGCACGTGGCCCCCCTTCCCTCAGCATATCCACACAAGTGATTAAAATTATTATCCCAAATCAATACTTATCATTTTTCTAATCCATTTCCTTAAACTTCGAGAATATTGATTTAAAATCTGTTTAATAGTAATCAAGAGGCGCTTTTATCATTTTTAATCCATTAAAATACCACAGAATCCGTTGCATTAATTTTTTTAAGTCAAACTCCCTGATTTTATTCCCCTTATATATTATAACATCCCTGCCACTGCCCCACCCAACTAATGCCACGTCACAGGCATTTTGCCCCAGACAACGTATCAAACTATTAGATAGTAAATAAAAAAATAGAGCATATGAAAAACGTTTTTTCTTATGAATAGAATGTATTAAAGTGAGTAAACAATAAACTTTAGTTTATTTAAATACTACTATCCATTCAATGATCGTATTAAAGTCTAGTAGTATGAACATAATTTATTTATTACACGAGCTACGTTAGTAACTTGCTTAATTTATGTAAGTTCTAATTTTTTATAAATCATAAGTTATCTAATTTTATCAATCAATTTTTAATATTGTACAAAAACTTATTATCATCTTTTCAATTATCATTTAAAAACACTTTATAAAAGCACAACTAAAAATACTTCAATTTTATTAAAAAAAATTATTAATAAAATTATTAATAAAAAGGTTGTCAAAGGACTCAAAACTTATTTTCTAAATTGAAATTATTTTTTTATTCTAAATAATATAAACTGTCTTCAAATACAATTACGAAGCAACCCCTTCATTACCATCCTATATGGGAGTAATGTTGATTTAAACTAGGTACGGACTTAAGTAGAGCAAACTTTCAAATTTAAATTGCATTTCCGCTTCCCAATGCCGAGAAGGATATCGGAATTAATCACTGCCCATGCGGGAGGCTGGACCCCGGAGGCTTATTTATTATTAAATTATAAGGTAAAGGGCTTGATCGGGAGGCGAATGCTCCCCCCATCTGCCGATGGGGCAAAAGCGGGAAAAGGGCGGGGGGAGAACATGAGAAAAAGGAAAGATACGGGAGGCGTAGGACCACGTGCAGGACCACGGGTACAAAGACTTGTAGAAACGAAGTCAGGAATAGTAATAAATATGTGGACAGATTTTTCAGTCGATAGGATTTAGTCATTTACGTCTCTCTCCGCCTCCCATATCCCCACCGCCATCACCACCACCACCACCACCACGAGGCCAAGATGATGGCCAAATTCATTAGAGGTGAAAACGCGGTTCCCCCATTTTGGCGGATCTATATTTCGTCGCACCGCCTCATTCTCAACGATTCCTCTCAAAATTTCCATTAACAATGTCTCTCAGCATCAGGCTCCACATCAGTTCCAACCTCGGCCTCAACTTCCACCCCCAAACCACAGTCAGAAGAACCAATCACTCTACTTCAATCCGACCCAGACCCATTTACCATTCGAACCCCTTAGCCCCCACTCTTCTTCGCCGCGCCATGTCTGCGATTCCTTCACATAAATCTTCTTCTTCTTCTTCTTCTTCTTCTTCTTCTTCTTCTTCTTCTTCTACAATCAAGAGCTCTCTGATTGAGCCGGATGGCGGTGCTTTGGTGGATCGGGTGGTGCCTGAGAGCGAGCGGGCCGCGAAGGCTCTGAAGGCGGAGTCATTGCCGAAGGTGGGGCTGACCCAGATCGATTTGGAATGGGTTCATGTGATTAGCGAGGGATGGGCAAGTCCGCTGAAAGGGTTCATGAGGGAAGATGAGTATTTACAGAGCTTGCATTTCAATTGTATTAGGATGAAGGATGGGACTATTGTGAACATGTCGCTTCCCATTGTTTTGGCTATTGATGATGAGGCCAAGGAGCGAATCGGGGCATCGCAGGACGTGGGGTTGGTTGGCCCCACTGGTGATTTGGTTGGTATACTTCGAAGGTCAGTTTCTAGACACGAATTTTTTAGAGGTTGTTTGCTTTCTGAGAAAATGTGCACGAAAAGTTAAAGAAATGGAAGTATTGGATACTAGATGTTTCAATAAGTTGAACCTAACAAACTCAGAACCTTCACTCAACTGGGACTGATAAAATTTACGTCCATTTGAAATATACCTTATCATGTGTCTTTTGTTCATGGCCTCAAACAATGTCCTATCTACTATAGCAAGAACATTGGATAACTGACTATCTCCTGTTGCCTATGTGGACTGAGAACAAAGAGGAACCGCATTATAGACTATGGGGTTTCTAGTAAACTCCTGTCGATCATGTAATCTTGATCATAATTTTCCCAACATGTTGTTTTGGAAATCAAGATGTCCAATCAGTTGTTTCACTGTTTCTTTAACATTTTAAAGTTTTCCATTCTTATTGCAGCATTGAAATATACAAGCATAACAAAGAAGAAAGAGTTGCCAGAACATGGGGAACAACTGCTCCAGGATTACCTTATGTTGAAGAGGTAATTACTCCAGCTGGAAATTGGCTCCTTGGTGGAGATCTGGAAGTGTTAAAGCCCATCAAATATAATGATGGTCTTGACCACTACAGGCTGTCACCCCAACAACTCCGTGAAGAATTTGATAAGCGGCAGGCCGATGCAGTTTTTGCTTTTCAGCTGAGGAACCCTGTCCATAATGGGCATGCTTTGTTAATGAATGACACACGCAGGCGACTTTTGGAAATGGGATACAAGAATCCTATATTACTGCTTCATCCTCTTGGAGGTTACACAAAGGCAGACGACGTGCCCTTGGATGTTCGAATGGAACAACATAGCAAGGTTACTACTTTCAATGTCCTCCATATAATATTCGTAATCAGTCTTGACATAGGATAAGGAAATTTGTGGACCACTAATGAAAAACCAACTCGTCCTTCTCTTTTTTGTTTCTTGAAATAATAATACATGTATAGCTTTTTTTTTTTGATAGGTAAAGAAAAGTCGTATATAAAGTAAAGAGGGGACATAAAAAATAATGCCCTCAGAATATACAAGAAGTATATAAAAGAAGCCAGCAGGCTCAAATCAGAGGGGGAGGGATAGAAACAAAAAACATCACTTGCCCTTACTTAGAGCCTAACCAATTAATGAAGTTTACAAGCGAAAAAGGGCTCAAATCTACAGACACCCTAACCTAAGACCACAGGTTATATACAAAAGAAATTTTCAATCTTTGGAACGAAAACTCCTCATTGGCAAACGCTAACAAATTCCTTTCCTTCCATATTGTCCAAAATATACATAAGGAGGCTACTTGCTAAGCCTTTTTATGAGCTTTACCCACAAACGACCCATGCCACCCAAGAAGAGTTTCCTTCATTGAACAAGAAAGAATCCAAGACACGCCAAAGAGGGAGAAAAGAAGATTCCAAAGAACCGGAGTCTTGGCACAATGAAGAAGAAGGTGGTCAACCGTCTTTACTTTAAAGAGGCAAAAGAAATACCTATTTGCTAAGAAGTGCCCCCTCATTTTGAAGTTGGTTAAGAGTTAAGATTTTCCCACAAGAAGCCTCCTAAGCAAAGAAAGCCACCTTAGAAGGTGCGCTCGATCTCCAAACACTACCACTAGAGTACAAAGGAGAATCTCCGGGCTCCAAGATAGAATAAAGAGATTTGACCGAAAAGGTACCACACCTCGAAACTGTCAAAATCACTCTTATCTTCCACATCCTTGTGCACCCTAAAAGTTTGGATCTTTTGTAGAAAACATTCCACCAACACTCACTCCCAAGCATTAAAGGCCCTTGAGAAAAGAGGGGTCCATCCACCCCCATCACCTATAAGGTTCCAAACATCCGCCACCCAAGCTTCCTTAGACGAAGAAAGGGTAAACAAGGAAGGGAAGGACTCACAAAGTGGCTCATCTCCACACCACTTGTCTATTTAGAATCTAACTCTTTGCTCATTACCCACTTGGTAGGCCAACCTACCACTCAAATAATTCCATTCCTTCCTAATAGTTTTCCACAATCCCACACCATATCTCTCACTCACCTCATGGGAGCACCACCCCCTATCCTCTTCACCATACTTTTGATTGATTACTTGCTTCTAAAGGGCCTTTATTTTATTGGCATATCGCCAATTCCACTTGCTTAAGAGAGCTATATTCACCAGAGAGAGATTTCTCACACCCAAACCACTTTTCCTTTTCTCCAAGCAAACCGTGTTCCACCTAACAAGATACAGTTTTTGCACAATAGCTCTACCATCCCAGAGAAAATCTTTCTGAATCTTCTCCAATCTTAACCTCACTTGTCTTGGTATGCAAAAAAGGGATATAAAATATATAGGCATGATAGACAAAGTGCTTCGAATTAGAGTGAGTCTTCCTTTTTTTGAAATTTACTGTCTTTTCCACATGGTTAGCCTTTTTTGAAATCTCTCTTCAACACCATCCTACACCGCCACTGATTTGAAGGGGGCCCTTAAAGGAAGACCCAAATAGCCGGAAGGGAGACCGCCCACTTTACACCCCAACTCCAAGGCCAATTCCTCTATATTATGCACCATGCCCACCGAAATTAACTCACTTTTCTCCAAATTGATTCTCAAACCTGAGCAAGCCTCGAACCACATAAGAAGCCAGCTTAGATAAGTCATCCAGTCTTGAGACGCCTCACAAAACCCCAAAGTATCATCAACAAATAACAAGTGCGAGATCAGAATCCCCTCACTACTCCTACCTCTCACCTTCCAACTAGATAAGTAGCCCTCACTAATAGCCCTCCTCAAGAGACAACTAAACACCTCCATGGCCATCATGAATAAATAAGGGAAAAAGAGATCTCCTTGTCTCAATCCCCTCGAACTTTGGAAAAAACCAAAAGGAGGCCTAAAACAAAAAATTTCACCATAGAGATGCACCATTCTACCCATTTAATCCATTTCTCCCTAAAGTCCATATTTTTAAGCACTGCAAACAAGAACTTCCAATTCACATGATCACTTGCCTTCTCTATATCCAACTTGCACAACACACCACCTTCATTGTTTTTCAACCTTAAGTCTGTAACCTCATTTGCAATCAAAATTGCATCTAACATCTGTCTACCCCCACAAAGGCATTTTGGGACTCCGAAATCACTTTGCCCATTACCTTTTAAGTCTATTAGCCAACACCTTGGCCAACAACTTATAAAGGCTGCCCACAAGACTAATCGGCCTAAAATCTTTCAGGTCTTCTACACCTTCTTTCTTAGGAACAAGAGCCAGGAAGGTAGCATTTAAAGACTTAACAAATTTGTCCCCCTCATGGAAGTCTCTAAAAAAACCCAAAACCTCTACCTTCACAACATCCTAACAAAAAAACCAACATGCCATGGTGTAGCCATCTGGACCTAGAGCTTTGTCCTTCCCTAGATCTGAGAGAGCTGCAAACACCTCTTTTTCCGAAAAAGGAAGCTCTAACCTCTCAATCTCACTACTATCTAACCCCACAAAGGACAACCCGTCAATACAGGGACGCCACCCCCTTTCTTTTGAATAGAGGTTAAGAAACGCCCCAACCACATTAGCTTTTAAATCAGTTATGAAACGCCCCAACCATATTAGCTTTTAAATCATTCTCCTTGGTATAACAACAACCATTTACTTTTACCTTGGACAACCAGTTTCTTCTACTGTAAGCATTCACCATCTTGTGGAA
The DNA here is from genome assembly GCA_030254885.1 of Vitis rotundifolia. Lineage (NCBI taxonomy): Eukaryota > Viridiplantae > Streptophyta > Magnoliopsida > Vitales > Vitaceae > Vitis > Vitis rotundifolia. Next base: position 11,450,616 of record CM058168.1, on the reverse strand, counting down.
GAATCTAGTGTTATTGTCCCCCTCCTTCAACCACACTTCCCTTGACTTTTGTCTCAAAGACATTTCCTTTCTTAGAATCCAAGTCTTATAAGACTCCCTAGCCTCATTTTTGGCTTCACACTCTTCCAGATTCAAGGTTGAAACTTTCTCCTTCTCGTCCTAATACACAACTTGACTGAGAGCTTCTCCCTTTTTAGTCTCAATGAAACTGAACACCTCTTTATTCTAAGTCTTCAAGACTGTTTTTAATTTTGTGTTTAAAACAAAGCTAAAAGTCTCAGTAAAATTAAAGCTCACCCACCAATTCTTAACCTGATCTTTGAACCCCTCCTCCTCCAACCACGTGTTCCCAAATTTGAAAGGAGAGGGTCCCCTCCTCATACCTCCTCCATCTAGCAAAATGGGAAAGTGATTAGAAACCGGTCTGGGTAAAACACCCTGCACAAACCCATTAAATAGACTATCCCAATTATCTATCATTAAATAGTCAAGCCTAGATTGGGATTGGTTATTCAACCCACTCCTCCAAGTAAATGGAACCCCTTGCAAAGGAATGTCCCTCAGCTCCAATTCCTCTTAACACTTTTGGAAATCTCCTCATTGTTGAAGATAACCCTTCTCCCTTACTACGTTCCCCAGGAAATCTTATCATATTAAAATCCCCACCTACACACCAAGGGTTGCTCCATAAACCTCTTATTGCCCCAAGCTCTTCCCAAAAGTCCTCTCTTTCCCTTTTGCACACCGGACCATACACACCAGTAAACACCCACAAAACCTGATCCTCATAGTTCTTGAATAGCTTTTGAAACAATTTTGGTTTTCCCCCATGTCATAGCATATGGAATTTGTTTTTTGTTTTCCTCTAATACTTGATAAGATTGTTTTAGGATTTTCCTTTTTATCATCATTTTGCACCATGAAGTTGCAATTTCAAATCACATGTGTTTGGAGCTTGAAAATTTTATTTTAGTCTTTTGACAAGTTTATGGAACTTAAAAATTTAATTGTCATGTGTCGTCTAAAGTTCAATTTTCTTATTCAAATTTTATTTTTGGACAGGTCCTAGAAGATGGAGTCCTTGATCCTGAAACTACCATTGTGGCTATATTCCCATCACCTATGCATTATGCAGGCCCAACTGAAGTACAATGGCATGCCAAGGGACGGATAAATGCAGGTGCTAATTTCTATATTGTAGGTCGTGATCCTGCTGGTATGGGTCACCCAACAGAGAAGAGGGATTTGTATGACCCTGACCATGGGAAAAAGGTGTTAAGCATGGCTCCTGGCTTGGAGAAGCTAAATATTCTGCCATTCAGGGTAGGTTTTTCTTGATACTCTGCTCTCACCCATGTTCGTTCAAGTTTTAATTCAGGTTATATTGTATCTTCTTTTCACAAAATTTCCCTGCATCTAGTAGGTAAGATTCTACTAGATGTTTGGGATTGATGAGTACATAAATTTATCTTGATGGTTTTAGTTAATCTATTCTGAGTTGTTACCTATTGATCTTTCAATGGTCTAAAAAGGTTATCATATTATTCACAGTTCTAATGGTATTGGAGTTATATTATATTTGTCCCCAGATTCTAGTAATCTTATTCTTTGAGTGATCTAATTACCATTTTCTCATATGATTTTTAAAGTGATGAAAATGTGCTCTAGACAATGCTAATATATCCTTGTTTAGTTCAGATTGAAAAATTCTTTGCTCTTTCCTCAAAATAATAAACTTGGGAATTTATGGAAATATTCCAAATTAGAATGCATTATCAAAAGTTAAAAAAAAAGGATCTGCCATATTACAAACCATTGCCAGTTTTAAAATGACCAAAGTGATAAAGTTATCCAACTTGATGTAAAATTCTGCACCTGCTCTGCTGATACACGCATGGCAGAAGAGACCAACCTTTTTCATGTCTGCATGGTCTGATTTATTACCACACAACACAGAGCAAGTGCTCACTCTTTATGAAACTGGGTCTGCAGTGGTCTGTAAGATAGCATTATCTAGATTCATTTACATGTTCAAAGTTTATATTCTAAAATAAACAAGAATATGATGTCTTGAAGGCTAAACCTTTAGCTTGTAATAGAACTTACATGATTTTTTGTGGATTTCAAATCTACAATATGAAAGCTTACGTATTTACAATGTGTGGTTTGTGGCTATTTATTCATTTTGAATTATAAGGCCCTTGAAACAAGCAAGCCTTGCACCATTATACTAATCTTCAAGATTTGAGATTGCAATCCTTTTACTAGTTTTTTTTTTGTTTGGTTGCTGTCTGTGTGGGTTGGGGTTTGCTCTGGGTATTGGGATAGTCATTAAAAACTGCTGATTGAATATCATCACTGAGAAGGCCATGTAAGCACCAAAGTAGCCATAACTATAACTCCTATTTTATTCAAATATTTGGCAAGGTTCCTTCCATTACTGTTAACTTGAAGATGCACATCATTTTTATTATGCTTTTCCTGCAATGAATCCATTAATCTTCTAACTTATTATACTATGCAGGTTGCAGCATATGACACAGTGGGAAAGAAGATGGCCTTTTTTGATCCTTCACGTGCTAAGGATTTTCTCTTTATTTCAGGAACCAAGGTAGCAACAGCATTCTGATCTCCTAGTTGTCAGTAGTGTAACTTATGCCTCATGGAGCTGAAAATAATTTTTGGAATGGCAATTTTTGGTGGTAGTTGCAATTCTTTTGGCTTTGATGTTTTATTTGTTTCTAGAAGATAGTATTGTGCTATTGAATCCAGGAGTTCTAGGTTTCAGTTTCTGCTAGGTGCTATCTTTTTTCTAGCAGGGTAATTTTCTTTTTGGTAATGAGCTGAACTTAGATCCTCCCATTCTGACCTTCTACCCCTTGACTCCTGAGCCAGGCTTTAGGGCCTTCTGCTAAGAGCTACCTGCAGCTTTAGGGTAGTCAGAGTGTGTATCACATGGACCAATGTATGCTTGTTGGGTGAAGCCATGCAGGTTCATGTCTAGGGATAGGCTGAGTCAGTAGCTGAACATGGGATGGCTTTAAGGAGTAGGTTGGGTCAGTAGTAGAACATGGGGATGGCCTAACCATCTAGATGTTTTCTTTGCCTCCACCTTTGACAACCCCAATTAATGGGGATTCAAGGTTTTGTTAACTTGAGTTATCTACCTTAGAGAAAAATGAAGTTTTGAACACGTCTTGTTGGACATGGATAATCATGAAATATCCATGTAATATCGGAACAGTCCAAGATGGTACCCTAAGGACCTTCCAGCGACTAACTGTGTTCATATCCTTCTTATATGACACATTTCCCATGCCCATACTCATCCTATTCTTCTACAGTGATACTCATGCTGTGCTGTATTTTAAGGCAGTCCTTCACAGATTTGAGGACTGCAGCAAGCGCTTGAACATGCTGTGAATGGGGTGATAATTTTGCTGACATGGTTGGGATATAATAGCAGAAACTAACCTGGTCCAATGGCCTTAAGCATTCAACCATCATATCCTTCTGTAATTTGGAAAGTACAATAAATTTGTTAGGAATGAGTTGATTCATGGCATGGTCAAATGGTCGCCTAAAAAAGAAATGGGGAAGGCAATTTCTATTTTGTGTCCTCTAATATGTGAAATTCCTTAACTCAAGAAAGAGGGAAACTGCCTCCTATTCCCCTCTAAGCATATGGCTGTGGAATTTCAGAGTTTTTTTTTTCTTTTTTTCTTCTCTTTCTTTTATTTTTTTCTCCATAAGACAGTTAAGCTTGTCTCTGACTTTAAAATAAGTAGTATCTAACAGACAATCTTTTGCATGAAAAATGTGTCCACTATTTGTTCTGATTCATTCCAAAAAGCATAGTCTGAAATCACTCTGACCAGACAAAAATGACATGCATCTTAGTTTTTTACTAATCAGGTGCAATTCCCTTCTCTCTTGGAATGGAAAACATTTTCCTTCTCTCTAAGGATATTTTGTTTGACTGGAAGGGACTTATTAAGAAGTTGAGGAGGAGAGATGAAGATAGTTTCTATGGAAAAATTTTAGGATAGTAATTTATATTTGTTGATTGGATTTAAAAACTGATGATTTTTAACCTCTTATCTTTTTATTCCTTTTAATTCAAAAAGGGGGTGACAAAAGACATTTAACTTTAAAATTGCAAGAGATTGAAAAATGAGAAATCAGAGTCTTGACTTTCTGAAGAGAAATAGGTAATATGTAACACAAATGTTATTTCTTTCTGAAGAATTTCTGAATTCCTTTATTGATCCTTTTAGGTACACACCATACACATATATATACACAAATGACTGAAATAGAAAAATATCAATCTAGCTTGATTCTCTCCTAAAAATTAGGAAACTGAATTCTCCTTTTTATTCCTAAAATACTTTCCTAAATTAAAACCCTAACTTTGAATGCCAAATTTCAACACTTTCCTTCATGATATGTTATGAAAGGGCAAGGGAGTTCTTTGAGTTCTGCTGTCAGAGCATTTGCCCATTAATGTTAAAGAAGTTTACTAGAGATTAGAAAATAATAGAACTTAAAACTTTTTCTTATTTAATTTGGTGGCCTTGTTATGTCATTGCAGATGCGGACTTATGCAAGAAGTGGTGAGAACCCTCCTGATGGTTTTATGTGCCCCCAGGGATGGAATGTCCTTGTCAGATACTATGAGAGTTTGCAAGCAGAAGATGCTACACAGCAATCAGCTGTTGTATCTGCTTAGATTTCTAAATTTCAACCATCCTTTGCTGTGGTTGATTCAGGCAGGAGTGTAGTGTGGTATGAACCATGAAAGCGGGACACAATTCAAGGATTATTTGTCAACTAGCTGATTGAAATTGGGCATGCACATTGTGATTGTATGTGTGCCTCTTCTATTGGACTCCTGGTGATCAGACCTCACTTTTTCAACTAGATTGTGCTTGACATGCAGGTAGAATATTGATTTATTTGTTAATTATTGTTAAAAGAGGATCAACCCAATAAGAAAGCACATTTAGTGCCTGCTGTGGCAATGAACAGATGACAGGGATAAATGAATTTTCCATAACTCAAATTGATCTTTGTGGATTTCTGTCCTTTCATCTCAACCTGTTCTTCTGTATTGAGTGCTCTTTTTTGGGTTGTTTGTGAGGGTAGTGAGGTTGGTTTGTATTGAATGCTTTGAATTCTAATTTGTGTGGAATATATTTAGAATGATTCTCTGTTGAGATATTTAGAATGATCTTCAGCTCGAAGGGCTGAATCCCTTTGACCAGTGTAGATCCATGATAAAAAAATCAATACAGTAGCCCCTTCTCCCCCACATAAACATTTACACTTTTGATCTACATTAAAGAATCTGATACTACTAGTAGAAATCAACATCAGGCCAAGCCAGGCTGCACTAACCTCTGCAGTTGCTTCCCTGCTGATCTAATGTCATAAATTATGATATTTTCCCGAGGTGGCCCTGAGAGGTGGTGTTTGTTTTTTGGTTGAATAGAAGAAGTCAAAATAGAAAAAGTCAAATATTTTAATTTTTTCTATTCAATTAAAAGTAATCTATCGACATTATCTAGAACCTATTGATAATAAATTTATTTTAGTTGTGTTTAATGATGTTAATAGGTTACTTTTAGTTAAGTAGAAAAAGCTAAATATTTTGACGTTTTCTATTGAGCCAAAAAATAAATACTACTTTCATCATGCTCGGAGATAGGAAGAATATAACTTCCAAAAACCTTAAATCATATATTGTTATTATGATGAGAAAGACAAATAGATGCAAAAGATCAAAATGATGCTTTAATTTTGTTCACCCAAATGTCTTAGAAGCAAACTAGATCTACAAATTCAGAAGGTCAAACCAAAGGCCCCAAAAGGATGTTCTCCACAAAACTGATGTTTTGATTCCTCCTAGTTAACTCAAAAAGAAGTACAATACAAACTAAATTACAACCTTCAAATCAATTGAAAGGCACTTTCGCTGTATCAGAAACAGAAAGGTCGAAGATGAATTAATAGAATCCTCCATGGAGATTTCTGAAAGGAACATCTTTGTATTAAAATTTTAACAGGGCTGTACTACAATGGAAACAGGGCAAGCTGAGGTGGGATGACTAATTCTCACACTTGCCCAGGGAAAAACATTTGGCCCATTCTATTTCTATCTCCATCTCTTCAGCCATTTTTGAGCGAAGAGGTAACCTTCCTTGTCAGGTGCTTCCAGACTTTTCCCTCTCATCTCAAAGAAAAATGGATCACAAACTAAATTGAAATGAGGGGACAAGAATCTTCTTGTCAAAATTGAAGACATGGGTCATCACTCTGCATATAAAAAAGAGTGGAAAAAGATTGGTGTCGACCAACAATTTTCTGCTGTTAGGCTTCCTTCTTGCTGATCTTGTTTCTCACAGGTTATTCACCTGCAAGCGAGAAGTGAGTTCTATGAAGTTGGCTATTTTGCAGGGAATGGTGAGACCACCCATGGGATGGTCGAACCCAAACTCTTCCTCAGCCTGACTTAACAAGTCCTGAAACGAAGGATGGTTCAAGTAAGATATCGGAACCACAAACCGCTGCTTCTGATTCTCCCCAACATAAACCGCAAAATAGCCTTTCGGAACATCTGCCGTTGCTGCTGCTAACCGGTTTTTGGCAAGAGGTTGCAGTTTCATAATTTGTTTGACATGAGAAACCATCATCAAGGGCAAACGAAAACCCATGACTAAAAACTCAGGAAACTAAATTGAAGTGAAAGTCTAAGGTTCAGGCCTCCTCTGATATCTGCACATATGCATGAACATTGCCAACTTGCCAGTTGTTATTAATGAAGTATGTGGCCAAAAGAAAAGCAATTAGGTGGAATCAGCTACCTACCAGATTAAGAATCACATGCCTTGGCTTTCTTGGTCACACGTCTCTCTCCATTGGTGTTGTCCATTAAGATTCAGTACTTCAGCCAACCCCAGATGACCCTCAAGTCACTCTCGATCTAAAAAAACTCGTGCCCGCTACTCTCTTTTAGCTTCACAGCACCAGATCCTTGTGATAGCGTGTAATACAAACTATAACACGAGTAGTGAATAGTAATACTAAGGCTTCAAACACAAGTCTTTAAAGTTGTCTTTTAACCTTCATAATTGGATTTAACGGCTCTATTGAACATTACAAAATTCCTTAAGAGGTGCCTCACTCTTAAAGTCCCAAGTGATACATTAAGTGATATTTTACATTTAAATTTTTCCTTCAAGTGATATCCCACACTTGATCTCGTCTTACAAAGGTTATAAAAAAAATATTGAATTAAACAAAGAAAGTCCTAATGCGTATAAATTTAAGCTCAAATGAATATAAGAAAAACTAGGATTAAAGTGTACTAATGATATGCAAGATAAAAACATAGTGCTCTTAAAAAACATTTCCGTTAGGCTCAAATGATGTTTATAAAAGATTTAGAACTCTTGCCCTCTAAAACATAGAAGTTTAGAGCCTTTAAATAGGGTTTGAAAGCTCAAATTAGCCATTAGACAAGCTTAGGGGTTGATCACTTGAACAATTGCTTTGACTAATTCATTAGCCATTGGACAATAAATACTTTGTAGGTAATTGTTGGGCTTTCGAAGGTTTGATTGACCCCTAATTGATGCTCAACCCCTTCTTTGACTAGACAAGCCAAAAGCTTAACCAGTTGAGCACAGCTATTGGAAAAGAGAAGGTGCAAAATGTACCTCGACCGATTGAGCCCAACCGTTTCGATCGGTTCCCTAGGCTTTTGATCGATTACATTGTGAAGTGCTCAAATAATCTGGTTTTAAGGTTTGAAACCTCTAAAAATTTGTGCAACCATTCTTAAAACATTTTAGAAAGGTTTACAAAGAATTTAACTAAAGGTTTTAATTGAAAAGATGAAATTAATCAATATAATTTTTTTTTAAAGAAATTAAACTCTTGGATGATTTTAGGTGCATGAATAAAAATAAGATGTACGATACTAATGCACTAATAAACGGACAAAGAGATCCTAAATAAAGTGTTGAAAACTATTCTTTTTTAGTCTTTCTTCTTTTTGATTTTTCTTTGACTTAATTTGTCTTTATAATTGTAACTTTGGAAATCATCTTTATCCAGTTATACTCAAGATGAATCATTAGTTCCAAACTTTATTCTATTATAATCAAAACTGAGATTAACTATATCTTAGTTTAACAAATGACTTCTTACAAATCATAATGGATAAACTTAAAAAACCAAGTCATTTTTGTTTTCTAATAAGAACAATTGTCACCCATAAAAAATGAGTCTATTGATGGAAAATCCTCTTATGATTGTTAAGCAATATTAGATAGTAATACCTCTAATATGGTTAAGTCCTAACTAAAGGCCAAAATCTAATGCTAATTGTTAGGATTCTAGCCATACAAACCTAAGATAATCGCCATATTTGGGGGGGAGGGGGATAGGGTGATGGTCACTTTTTACAAATTTAATAATTATAAAATGCAAGTGATAATATACACAGTAATAAGATAAAAAATCAATATAAGAGCAATTGTAAATAAACAAAGAGAGTATGAAAAAGAGAAATGCAAACTTAAGATTTAGAGTGGTTCGACCCAATCTTGGCCTACATCCATTCTCTTTTAATTTCAATTCCAAGTTTGAGTTCCACTATACTAAGACTTTCGTGTTGGGATTGAGTCCTTAAAAGTAAAACATGATGTAATAAAATTAAACTTCACTTTTCACTTATTATCTTTTATATTTATTAACATTGATCTAAACATTTAGACTCATATTACTCGCATTGTACATGATTTGGGTGCATTAGGAGTTGCACATAAGACACAAGTCATAGTTCTCTTACAAAATGATAAGTTGTTCATAATCGGTTCATGACTTTGGACAATCTAGTAAAGATTGTAGTGTACTACCTCCTAATTAGAGAGATGACTTATCTTGATCGTTGGGATATGTTTTCCATTGTGAGTGCACTAGTGTGTATGGTTACACATTTGATAGAACCTACAGTGAATCAATGTGTAAGACTATCGGGTTGTCATGATTCACCAAAATATTATGTTGCATGAACTCTCAACTTTGAGAGGATATTGAACCTATGATGAAATCAACATATAACTTTAACTTATGGGTAAGACCCTAAAATGGTAATATATTTCCTATGAATTAGGTCATTGTTGGTAGAAGCTAGTAACAACAGGTATTCTCAATGGAGGTACCATGATATCTCATGGGATTGAAATAGTGTGTCATTTTGAATAATTGAAATGATATGCGATTATGAAATTTGTGGCCACAATGATTTCTTTAATAAAATTTGACATATGCTCCTTGGAGTAGTTGATCACATAATAAAAGGATCAGTAACTTAAGAATTAGAGAGATATTCTTGATGTGTTGATAATATTACCCTATTAGATTATGGACACCAGTTCACAAGGAGTTTGCATGTAATGGATAGAAGGTTATGAACTCGAGTTTTGTCTCGTTGTAATTTTATAGGATATTAGAGTATAGTTGACTCTCTTTACTAGAGTGTTGAGTCAACTTCATAATTGGATTTTAAGAGGCTAGTATTTTCTTATGAGTCTTAATGGTCATCGCTTAAACTCCTAATTCATGGTGACACACACTTTGAGGGTATTTTGGGTATATAATTCAGAAGTGTTCATATGAGCGATTTGGTAAAAATGTAAGGTTGTATTAAATCTTATAAATAATTTTTCTCGATTGAGTTAATTAATTGGAGTCCATTAGGGTTAATTAATTAATTAGGACTCAAGTGGGTTAGATTAAGTGACCAAAGCCTAATTTGGTTTCAAGTCACTTAAGTCCACATGGAAGCTTATATAAATACCTTTAGGGATTAGGGCTTCAATTGTCCTACTCAGTTTTTTTGAGATTCCATAGAGATGAAACTTTAGCCATGCTCATGGGAGAGAAAGAAACCCACCATTCTCTTGTGTCAGAAACCATGAAGAGAGAGATTGGGTGGAAGACTCTTAGGTAGATGAGATCTACGATGATTATTGCGATTTCAACATCTTCATCAGATGAAATTGATTTGAGAACATCCACATCACAAGTTTGAGTTTCTATCTCTAGATTTATTGTGTATTTTAGTTTTTAAAACCATTCTTTTTCATTATGTTAAATTTAAAGAGTTTAGAGATAGATAAGATGCACCATATGAGATCTAAAGGTAGAGAACGCAATAATCCAAGATTCCTAGCATTCCAAACTAAGCCTTTAAACTTTACACTTGGATTAATTGGCTCCAATTGACACTTATAATTTTTCTTAAGAGATGTCTTACTTTTGAACTCCCCAAGTGAAACCTCACATGTAAATCTTTCCCTTAAGTGATACCCTATACTTGAGTCTACTTCACAAGGTATACAAGAAAAGATTTGATAAGGATAAAACTTATAATTTACAATTTGATATAATGGAATACAAAAAAACCAAGGTTAAATGGTGCATTAAGATGAAATGCAAGTTTGAAAGCAATTGCATTATAAAAACACTATTTTAAGGCTTAAATAATATTAAAAAACGATTTAGAACTTTTTCACCCTCGATACAAAAAGTTTAGAACCTTTAAATAGGAGTTGAATATCCAAACTAATTGTTAGATAAATATTGAGGTCGATAAGTTGAATTAGTTACTAATTGTTGAGGTTACTATTGCCCACTCGGTTTAATTAGTCCTCAACTAGTTGAATACATGTCACTAGAAAAGAAAGAGTGTAAGTGCACTCTGATTGTTTGAGTCCAACCAGTTTAACTGGTCCTTCCTTATCTCAATTGATTGCATCGAAAAGTGCATAGAAACCCTAGTTTGAGACTTGGAAGCTTTGACAACTTGCATTCAACTTCTTAAAACCCTTTAAAACGAGTTTAAGAAGGATTAGATTTAGAGTTTTTTTTTTTAATTTTTTTTTTATAAAAAACGTGAAATCATCTAATTTATAAAAGATTAAAATCGATTTAGGCAATTTGGTGATTTTTAAGTAAAAATGAAATGCATGATTCTAATACACCAACAACCTTACAAAGAGATCTTAGACAAATGATCTTAATTGATTTTTTCTTTGATTTTTGATTTCCTTTAAAATCTTGATATATTTTTTATTGCTTTTTTGGAGACTTTTTTTACCTAAACACCCTTAGGATAAATCATTAGTTCTTAACATTATTTTGTTATTATCAAAATTAGATTAACCAAATCTTAGTTTCATATTAAAGATCTAAACATACACCAGATATACAAATTAGTGATTAATCAATGAAATTAAACTTAGAAAATTTTTAACATTTTCTTAGCAACCAAATATTACCTAATTACTAACTAAACTAATTGCATAATTAATTATTATGAACTTTTTGTTATTGTAATCCCTTTGGTATTTTGAAATATTTGAAAATATATTAAGTTAATTTTTTATCAAATTATTAGTTTATAAATATCATATCTTAATTATATAAAATCAATATAATAAAATTTGATATTTCTAGATATTTAAAAATATATTGAATTATTATTTTTATCTCAAATTATTAGTTTTTAAATATCGTATCTTACAAAGAAATAATGCTTTTCTTATATGAATAAGAGTAGTTTATTTCACACATACCGATGTTAAGTAGCTTAAAATTTAATATTATTAAACTCCATCAAAATTTAAGTTAAATAAGGGCTTGGATTTAAGGTGGAGTTAGTCTGTACTTTTCCATCGAGTTGGGTCAGTTGGCTGAGGCTCCGATGAAGATGGGCTCAAGCTTAAAACACTGTCCTAAAACCCAATCAGCCCAGTTTTTTCTGGCCCAGTTCTGAAGATAAGAACCCTAGAGCCCAGCTACATCTCATTTATACAATGGCGGAGGCCAATCAGACGCGACTGTCTTCATCCGTACATCACAGTGCGGTGAAATGGAGATAACTCAAAAAGAAACCAAGACGCAAGTAACATTCTCTCTCGTGACTTGGCGCAGACTCCTGTTCCAGCTTGTGATCATCAGCAGAATCTGCGATTCTCAACTCATGAAACCCTACTTTATTCATTTTTTTTTTTCTTGCATCTTGCAAATATTCTCCGTTTGGTCACCGGGAAAAATGTAGGAAATGAAAGAATTCGAATCTTTCTTTCTTCCGTTCTTCCTTTTTAAGACTTTCTATATTTAATAATCTCTGTGTGTTTGGCTACTAAATAAATGGAGGCAAATGAAATAAATCAAATTCTTTTAATCGGAGAAGCTTGGAGGTTGGCGCTGATGTCATGCGCTAAATGACTCGCTCCGCTGTAGAATATGGTATTCAGTTGCTGCCTCAACTCTGTTTTGTTTTTTTGTTGTGAATGTTAATGAAAATTTTCAATTCAGCTCTGTATTCGGAAGTGCTGTGGTTTTTTGATACTTCTTGCGTTATTTCCTATTTCTTTCTGAATTTTGGGCAAGAGATTGAAATCCAAGTCTTGATTATTTAGGAATCGTTCTCTTAACAAGTTGGATTCGATGGTTGTGTCGATGTAAGTTAGTTCAATCATGCATTGTTTTATTTCACTAAGTATTGCGATTTCAACTTTATTCATCCAAAAAATTTGAAATAATTCTATGATGACAAAATTGTCTATGTCCTGTAGACTTGTAGGGCGGAGGGCATGTGCAATGCATACATCAACTGATTAGTTTGCTTAAGAGCATGGATTATAGAAATAGAATTTTTGTACTTCAGTTTGCTCCTCTGCATTGCCACTTGTATTTCCTTTGATTCACCAACAACATAATCATTATAGTCTCATATATTTCAGAATCACCCACAAGCCATCATGGAATAAAAAATTTGGCCGAGAGTAGCATATATAACTTACCATTGTATGCTGAAAAGGTGCTTTTGGTAATGTCAAACAAGGCACCTACTGTTGAATCTAATAATGGAAGTAGGTTTCTTTATCCTTTTAAGTGTTTGTTCTTATGCACATTCATTGATCAGAAAGGGTGAGCATGAAAGTACCTGGTAATTTTAAACACTGTGTTGTTTTTGGTTTCGTAGTTACTTTTGAAATAAATATTGTCCAATTTGGAGCATTATAGATAGGTACTTAAGGATTTTGTTGAAGGACAACTTTAGGATGGTTATTTACTATCAAATAGGTGGGTTAGGTGTTCAGTCTTTTAGTATTTAAGGATAAGAATAAGGAATAAAAATTATGATAACAGGGAAATATAAAATAAAATATAGGGAGTGAAAGATAAAAGGAGAAAAAATAGGCACCTAAGATTTTTGCTAAGGCCTTAAAAAATAAATATAGCTGTTAAAAATTACAAAATATGGAAAACTTAATATTATTTTATCATCAATATTTTATTTATCTCGTCTTACATTAATTATCTTCATTTATAGGCTTTAGAAAATCCTAAAAGCTAAATATAGTCATGAAAACCTATGTAGTAAGTTATTAGAAAGCTTGTTCCTTTCCTAAAATTATTAAATCTTCTTTGTTTTTATAATTAAAAACTTATTTTATGGAAACTTCTTGTGATAAAGTTTCTAATAAATAAGACTTCTAGATTCTAAGGATTCAAGATAAAAACTCAAAAAAAAAAAAGAAAAAAAAGGAAAAAAAAAAAGAGAAATTAATTTAGAAAATAGAAAGTTTAAAAATATCTTTTAAGAATAATTCTAAAACTTCCTAAGTTCTAAATAAAATTCAATTATCTGCTATTAACTAATTATGACACTAAAGAACCTAAAAAACTGTAAAGTTACTAGATACCTTTAGTAGAATAATTTAGGATCTCTTTACGGAGATTCATCCTTGTTAGTTCCCCAACTTGGAAAAGAAAACTTGATTTCGAGTTTTAGATACCTTCTACGGTCAATTGAAATCCTAAGCAATCTACCCTATATTTATTTGTCAACTTACACGAATGAATTGATGATGCATAACACATAACTCTTCACTAGAGCTTTATAATCTTATTACTAGATGCAACCACCAACTGAGATCTTTTTCAAGTGTTCGTCAAGTTTGTTCTTTGCCAAGATGAGAATAGGATCTCAAGATCTTGCAAATTTGTTCAATTTCATGCAAGTACCAAACTTTCAAGGATTTTCCAATTTTGAGAGATAAGTTGATAGTTCCCAAAATAGTTGTGTAATCAACAATCTAGTAGCATATTGCTTCCCACACTCTTCTTTTTCTTTTGTCTTTTTTCTTTTTTTTTCTTTTTGATAGGCAAAAGAGCATTATATTAATTAGCAGTAAGCATAAGAAAAGGTAGCTAAAAAATACATAGGAAGTATACAAGTACACAACAAAGCAAAGAACAAGAAAAGAGAAAACAAAAAAAAAAAAAATACTCACACCCCTTACATGTAGCCTAACCAATTGGCAAAATCAAACATACACCTCTAAATCCCTTTTGGTCTACTGTAAAAAGTTACACATAAAACAAGATTTAAGTTCTTGATCTAATAACTCAACATTTTCAGAAGCCTCTCTATTTCTCTCTTTCCAAATGACCCAAAAATAAAAAATAAAAAATGAAGGAGCCACTTTCCATGCTTTCTTTTTTTTTTTTTTCCAACAAAATGGTCTTGCCAACTTAATAATGTTGCTTTAAGTCATGATTGCAACACATACCACCTCAAATAAGGAGAAAACCAACTGTCATAATATTCTTGCTTTTGAATAGGGGACAAGGATGCGCTCACTTGATTCCTCTTCATCTTTATGCATAAAACATCTATTCACCAAAGTTCAACCTTGCATATTCATATTGTCCATAGTTAAGATCCCTTTCTAAGTTGCCACACTTAATTGCCTCAATTTTTTATTCCTTCCTTTTTGTTTCCTTCCCATAATGATTCCCTTTCCTTTCCTTTTCCTTTTCCTTTTCCTTTCTTGAAAGCTTAGTGAACTCATCCTTAGTTACTTAGTTCGATCTTTTAATTTGTATTAGTGATACAATGAGTCTCTCAACATGATAGATTTTTTTTTCCCCTTTTTTTTCTTTTTTTTGATAGGCACTATAGATTCTCATTGAGAAAGGGTTAGTAAAGCATATATTAGCATTATAAATTTGCTTTTCTTAAGAAACTAAAATATTATCAAAATATGAAAATATAGAAGAATGTGCAAGGATTGTAAGTTAAACAAATATGGCAGAACTTTGAGGGGATTGGAAAAAAAAAAAGCATTTTCATCCTCATCATAACCATCTTTTAGATTCTTGTTGACAAAAGGCTTAAAGCATATATTAACATCAGAATTTGTTTTTTGTTAATGGGTTGAGGGTTTGATCTCTCTATGTTCATTTTATTGATGGATTCCATTGTAGTTTATAGCCTTGGATTTTCTCCTTTTAGGGCTTTTCTTTCTTTTAGCGCCCTTGTATACCTTTTGTGTACTTGGTATGCTCCTTCTTTTGATATATCTCCTTTATTTGCCAACCGAAAAAAAATAATTTCTTTTTCATTAAAAAACTGAATTATTGTTGAAATACTAAAACATGAAAGAGTGAACTAGGGCATTGACATACAAAAATGTATTGTCATACTTATCATCATGATTGTTGAAAACTCATGATACACGATATAATACAACTATAGAATACATCTTTTTGTAAACTGATATGAATCACCATAACATATCTTATTTGAAGCATATGTGTATTTTGATGACAGATACGGGGTTCATATATTGTATGGGTATTTTTCCTATCTATATTTATTACATTAAAAAAACCATGCTACATAATATGGTACAATACACAATATAGAAAAATAGAGAAGTGATAGACATGATTTATGAGCTCACAACTTTGCTCATCATCATCATCATCTTCTTTCCTATCAATGGGCATGTGTGAGCCACACTATGGTTATCCTTGGGTGGCATGGAGATGGACGCTGGTAGGCGCCACATAATTCATATTAGCAGCCCAATTATTCTTCTTATTGTTTTGTTTTGTGCTTACCTTATACAACATAAAGATGGCTCTATCTCATTTTTTAATGGAAGTGTCAACATTGCAATGTATTCTAGCATTTGCAGTATATCATTTCTTTATTTACTGTAAGAGGTTTCATGATTTGATTCCCTTTTAAATGTGGCTTTTTTCCCCCTACTTTGAGATGAGGCCTTTTTGTTGTGGATATTATACTCCTAAATTCCTCGGGAGTTTTTATACCTAAGTTTTCCTTGCTTCAATCAGTTTTGGGGGAATGCCATGTGCTAATACTGCTCTGGCTTTGGATAGTTGGCCTACTTATTTCTTGGGCCTTTTCTTGTCAGATTGGCATGTGACTCCTACCTTGACTGACTATGGTCCTAGTCAGGCTGTGTGGTCCTTCTTCGATGGTGTTTCTGTGCTTATCTCATCCCTAATTGATAACTGGCCTTGCCCTTTTGGGCCTCTAGTGGTCTTACTTATATTGCTTTTTTCCATTGTATCTGCTGGGTCCTTAATTAACTCTTGAGCTACTTCTGTTGGATCTTAGGCGCTGCAAGACTTTGTACTACTTTTTGATAGGCTAGACTTCCTTTACACCACTGTTCTCTATTCAATCCTTTTCAAGTAGCTTCTAGTAGTAACTGTGCATTATAAAAATGTTGTCTTGAGATGGGCTTCATTCTGATGTGATGAATCTCTTCTTGAAGAAGGTAACTGTTTTGTTTGGAAAGTGAGAGATTGATGCTTTTGGAAGTTGGTTGGGCCATTGGCTTGCCGCAGCACCATGAAACGTGGTTCAATAGTAATTTAGAAATCCAGGTGAACAATGGTGATGACACTAAGAGTGGGGTTTTAATTATGAAAATTATTACTAATTGGTTGAGGAGTATATAATTGATGGTGGAATGGAGAAACCCTCTCAGGTTATTGGACTGTGACTTCCATGTTGGATTCATCGATGAGATCAAGTTCAGAAATCACTATGTTAGAACAAAACCAAAGCAACTTTTTCCTTTGCATGTCAGATTTGGTCTTCGGAAGTTGATCAGGTTGCTCATATATACTTGATGCATAACATGGTTGGTTCAGTAGTAATCTGCAAAATGCAAGCAAGCGGTGGCTGTTGATGGTCAGGGGCAGTTATAGATGCAAGCCTTTTTATGTGCTCTTGTTAATGAATGGATAAGCTACAGTGGAAGAAAAAATGCCCCTCTCTCAAAAGATTGCTCATTGTGATCTGGTTCGCATGTCAGGATGATGGCAATGATCAGATTACTGACTTTTAACTCCTTGAATCATTCGCTTCAGATGGTATGATGGACTGTCTCTTAAAGAATACCAACAGGAAAATATTACATATGAGGTGATCCCTTAGGCATGCATTGACAAACATGCTCATTATTCACATTACTTGTTTTGCCTCTCTATTTCAAATTCTATCAGAGAATAGTTGAAGTAGCTAGAGGGAGGGTTCATTGCAATACTTCTTATCGTCAATTTAATGCATTGACTTCATAGCTGGGTGTTGTTTGACTTTTTGGGTTCCCAAAAAAATGAGACACCTTCACTGCATTTTCTTGCTTTATTTGTGGCTCCTGTGTAGCTGGAATCTTGTGACCCATGCAACAAATCATCCATCCTGGCTTGGACCCTCTCAATAGAATGCTGTTCCCTTGTATGGGATGCTATGTTAGATCACACAGTTGCACCCAAGACTAAATGATTAGTCTTACTCCATTAAGTTATAGTGTTATACAGTACATAATGCTCAAAGCTATGGTTCAGGTACGTCCGTAAGTCCTTGGTTGTTCCGGATTCCAGTGGTGAGCTGGAAAGGGGCCATCCATCTCTCAGTTATTTCAGTGGCTTTCATGGTTGCTTTCAATCTTGTCAATTTAATTCCATCACATCGTTTTCTTGTTGGTTCATGATGCTGATTACAAAAGTGCAGATTAGGTTCCAAATATACTCATAATCTCTTTGAGACAGGGGAAATCTGGAAGTTGTTTTTACCTTTTTATCTCTTTGAAACAGGTCCATGGACAAAACCCTCTGTTTTTATTGATTTCATGATGTCCTTGCTATAGGCCTTTGGCGGTGAAGGATTGATTCCATGGAAATTGTTTGAGCAGCTGATGTCTAGCTTTTTCAAGTAAACTGAAACATGTTAATTGCTCTGTCCGTTTTCGGTGTCTGATGCTTTTATAGTTTTATGTTCAATCAACATCACAGTAATAATCTCTACTTTATTTTGTTTTACCCGATGATAAAAGTCATGTAGTTCATGATGTTAGACATCCTTAACAAATACTCTTGAAACCATGATATCATTTCCTTACCAGTTATTTCCTACCTAGCATTCTTACAGAAACTGGAGAGACGCCTAAAGAAAAGGTAAAAAACTTCAAATAGGTGGTTGCAGTTCCTGATATGGTTGGGTTGAATTAACTGAGCAGTTGGGTTGACATCACAGTTCCTAACCATGTTGTCCTTACAAGAGGTATTGGAAGCAGCAAGGTAACATGGCCTTCATGTGCTTAGGAGAGGGTGGTCATTTTCTATCTTAGAAACTGCTTTCGTTCATTAGCTATGATAGTCACTGCCTTTCGGTGAGAACAGTGGGCCCTCCCTCCTATTTTCTCTGTTTTTGTCCTCCCTTCATCAACCAATCTTATTCGCGGAACATGGCTAGCTTCTTTTGAAGGCTGCCCCCTGGCCCATTCCAGTTTCTGTCTCACCTTCAAGTCTTAATTCAGGCATCATTTGATTTTTGATTTTTGATTTTTGAGTTTGACTCAGCTGACTCAGGAAGTTTTTTATTTTTCCTATTTATTTAACCGGTACAGGACGAGGGTTTAGAATTAGATAATCCCTTTGGCAGGTTTTTCCAAATGACTCACAATTGGGGGTTGGAATAAGCAGCCAACTACAGTTACTATATTCAAGCAGAGGGCTGAAGAGCTGAGAAAGTGTATTCACCTTGGACCTGTTTTTCCAAAACCCCTTAGTACTCTTTTGTCTTTTCTGGTCTCTGCCACTAAATTGAATAAAACCTGCTAAAATTTTTTAAGATCTAAACAGTTCTGTAACAAATGTGGATTAGGATAATCTAAAATTGCATAAAGAAAAACCTGGTCATGGGCCCTGGATTATTGTAACCCACTTACCAAACAGACCCGCAATGGTGTTCCAATGTGGGTTCCAATAGTTGTTCTATTGAGTTATGAATCGCCTCAGCTAGATAGCACGGTATTGATTGTGGGCATCCCACACATGCGTGAAGTATGACCGTGGGAATTTATGTACTGTAACGTACCTTATAGGATGAGAAAAATGTGAAGAGGTAGACAGGAAGGCTGGATGTAGGTTCATTAAGCATTAACTTCAGCATTCTTCAGTAGTGAGACTGTTTTTGGACCGTAGAACATGGGGAATAGCTACTCTGCAATGGAACCAGACCAGAGATACAAGTGGCTCCCATTTAATTCTGAATTTATTTCTGATTACGACTCTCCTCTTGTCTGGTGGTGCTGGTCTTTAACAGGAGGACCACATGGGTGCTCCCTTCTAATATGGAGGCCATAAATATAAATATGGATATACAAAGTGATCCATGGAAAAATTTTGTTCATCTTGTTAAATCTGTCATTTGGGTTAGTCTGAAGCCAATTTATCTAAATGAAACTAACTTGATAGTTAGTTTTTAATTTTGCTGACAGAATTCTGTTTCTTTTGATGTTTTTATTTAGACCTATTTTTCCAAATGAGATTTACATGGTGGCTCTGGATCTTTATTCTATTTTGCATGTTGGCCCTGGTGATATTTCTGTAGGTAGTAGAACTAAATTAACCTAAAGCTTTATTGAAAAAAAAATGAAAAAAAAAAAAAATAATGAAAAGAAGAAACATGCAAGTTAAGATGGAGGGCTAAAATGAGCAAGATTGTTAAATATTAATGATCTATTGTGATACAAAGCTATTAATCAAATGGGGATTAGAGACTAGAGAGCGTATAGTCGACTTGCTTGCTTGTAATGTGAACACATGGATGGAGATGGAGTGCTTTTCCTTTAGCAGCTTCGAAAGGTTGGATGCTAGGTTTGCCTATTGGCTATAATGAGGGGTAAGTTACATCACGAAGGAAAAAACAATGGATAGGAAGATGCATTTTGGTAGATAGTCGTGTTTTGTTGTATGTCTAGATTCATGTTGCAACAGAATCTCTTTACATGGGGAACCTACCTGCCTCCTCTCTAGAGTACTCAACGGATGGAGTTTCATATTCTTAGCAGTTAAGGAGCCGAATGAGGCTGACCTATAAAGTATATGCTGCTGCGCTTAGGATGTTTAACAAGAAAAGAACATCATCTTTACATTTCTTTCAAGCATCTTCAATTTCACCTTCAGCTTAGACATTATGCTCAAAGGATTAATAATTCAAATTGGCATAATGATAGTTTTGGCCTCTTTATGTGATTGAATCTGCTTTTTTTTTTTTCATGTTCTTTTTTCCTTATCGACCAGTTTTGGCCAGAAGTCATGAAGTAACCACGAAAATTCCTCTTCTGGATTCAGCCAAAAGTCATGTACAGGAGGGACTGCATATCATGGCGCCCTTTATTGTCAGATCAGGGTAGTTGAATCTATGAAGTACGTCTATACTATTTTCATGTATAGTTTGAATCTAATGGTAGGACTTTGTGTATTCTATGATACAATTGAACTTTCGCCTCCCTTTCCCTTGAATTAGGAGTCTAGACTCTGTACAAAAACAAAACAGTCAATGAAATGGATGATATATAAATACAATAATGTAAAAAAAAAAAAAAAACTAGGGTATTAAAAGTGATTAAGAGGCTAATGTCACCATACCATTAAGTGGCTGAGTAAAGAGACTGAAAAAGTAAAAGAGCTAGAATCATTTTGTGGAAGCGAGGGTTCTCAATAATCTTGCAAGTTGCAACAGGGCAGCAGGTACACATGTGAATCGCTGCCCTCCTATCAGCGATTTGATCCACACAATCACAAGCCCAACAGGCTGGATGACAAAATCCGCATTACATCAATGGGTGGTAAATTTCAGTACTGTTTAACATCGATCAATTAAGGAACCCCATCCACAATGAAGTGAAAAAAATTTAAGAATGAAGGGGAATCATTACTAAAAAGTGGTAAGTGAAAATGGGAATTGGAAAAGCAAAGCAGGAAAATGGAAGAATGTGTCACCGAACTCAAATAGGGGGGACAAAGCATGGAGAAAGTTAAAAGCTCAAAAAAGAGCACTTCAAAAATTTTGCATGAAAAAGGGTTGGTGCCGCGGAATTCAAACTCGGAACAGCGGGACTCGAGTTACTTTTGTTACTGCAATTTCTATTTCCAATAGTGTTATTTTTCACTATTTCTTCTCATCTCTGGAGCAAAGAATGACTGCCTAGAAAAGGTGTGTAATAAATAATTAGTAAAAAAGAGGAGACGATGAAAACTGGGAGGAAACACTCCCACTTAGAACTATTAGAAAGTTGAGAATATGTGCATATATATATTTTTTTTTGAAAGGGAGAGGAGAGATAGGGAGAGGGGCCATGATGTCCTTTGGAAGGGCAACAAGAGGTTGTAAACCCAATGGGTTTGGCTCCCAGCATGTCCTTAAACTCACACAGACCCCAAAACACCCATGGTCTCTCCTTGGACCCCACAGCCCCACTTGACATGGTTTCTCTCTCCTCCTCAAGTCTCAGCTTATATACCCTTGCACAACCTTTCAATCGACCCACACCACCTTCACCTTTCCTTTATCGCTTTTCTGATTATCGCCTACTTTCTTCCTTCCTGGTCTTCGACGTCTCACCCGAAGAAAATGGCTCTCGGGAAATCAAATAAACTATCTCAAACAGCAGTTCTCAAGCAAATTCTCAAGAGATGCTCCAGCTTAGGAAAGAAACAAGGTTATGACCAAGAGGGGCTTCCACTTGATGTTCCGAAAGGCCACTTTGCAGTATACGTTGGTGAAAATAGAACAAGATACATTGTCCCGATCTCCTTCTTGACACGTCCTGAGTTTCAAAGCTTGCTTCAACAAGCCGAGGAAGAGTTCGGTTTCGATCACGAGATGGGCCTCACAATTCCATGTGAAGAAGTTGTTTTTCAGTCTTTAACGTCCATGCTCAGATGAAACGAAGTTTGGGGGATGGGATTGGGTTTGTGTGAGAAAATGGATAAAGAGGAAGCTGCTTCATTGCTTCTCTTCCCTTTTTTTCACCTCTTTCTCTCTCTCTCTTTTTTTTATTTTATTTTCTTGGGTTTCTCTTATATTAATTCTAACCCAGAACCCATGAGCATTTTTTTGGGTTTAGATTTTTGTACATCTCAAAGTTTGAAATTTTCCTCACGGTGGTGTGGGGTTGTACCCTGTGAGAGAAGTGGACTAATGTTAAGGATATTTGGGGCTGCTGCTCCTTTCTTTTAAGTTGTTTGATCCTGCTTCTTTTACTTTTATTAGCTGAACTGGGAAATCTGTCAAAAAATACCATCCAACAATAACAAACAGCTAAATGGAATGATTTTTCTGAAAATGAGAGAAAATAATAAAGAAAATATGTCCAGGACTCTGCTTGATCACAGAATTTTATGCACCTTTTCAGTTCTTCAAAGCATCAAATAGATATATGCATGTTGGGTACTTTCCACAGGATCAAAGCAAGAAATGCGGTTTCTCATAAAGGAGCTTTGTCTCTTAGAATTATCTCATTGTCATGTGTGTCACCAACTGTTATTTTTGATGGCCCCAAGACTCAATTCTCTGGGTATTTTCCATTTCACTGTTTGACCTTTGATTAGATTTTGAGCCAAGGTTAATCTGCTAATCTAAATCATCATCGTCCATTTCAGGTTCGTATTTGGTGGACCTGTGGAGGAAATCTTGTATACCCCGCTTATATAGGCGTGATCATCGAATGGAGTATTGGTCCACTGCTGTGTCCACTGTTGTTGCAAAATCAAGTGGTGGTCGGCGTAATAGATGGTCCAGAGTTTCCAGCACCCACTTGCCGTCTGCAATGAATTTTGATAATCTTACTGTTGGGGCACAGGTATTAAATATACGATCGATGGCTATGGCATGATGATATATACACTCTCATCCTAAATCATCTTGCTGTTTGGCACAGGTATTAAATGATGGCTGTGACATATGATCCTTCTTTAACCCCATCTCCTTTTAGTGAATGTGGTCCATCACCGCCCCATAGATTCTCGCCCTTTCATCTGTGGTCCACAAAATCGTACAGATGGGACACTCCTAGAACCCTAGAAATACTGAAATTTTTATCTCTGAAGCATTGGGTGGTAGTATTTGAGGGTCA
Source organism: Vitis rotundifolia (assembly GCA_030254885.1). Lineage (NCBI taxonomy): Eukaryota > Viridiplantae > Streptophyta > Magnoliopsida > Vitales > Vitaceae > Vitis > Vitis rotundifolia. The sequence continues at coordinate 11,427,286 of CM058168.1, read as the reverse complement.
AAGCACAGTAGTAAAGGCATCTTGAGGGGTGTGGAGTTCATTAATAAGTTACATTTCAACTCATAGATAATATATGGTTGTGAGAGAGGTTCATAAAATAAAATTCGGTGGCGACCTTGAAAGTGATGCACATCATCCTTAGTCTCATCCAAGTCCATCACATTTTCTTTCTTTTTGACCCAAAGAGAATGAAAGCTTACATATGGTTCTGGTATTAGTGGCATCTGCACGCTTTACTTCCCAAGCCCCATTAGAACATCTTCTAGTAACACATTTTTTTTGTCCTGAGAAGAAAAAACCCTCCTTCTCTCTTTCCCTTGTTTATTTGTTTTCTTTTTCTTTTTTGTCTCCATCAGGAGTTTCAAAAATTACATGTGCTTGGAATGTGGGTGGTTCCATATTTTTCAAGGACGTAGCTAGGCATATAGATAACATGAGATGATAACTCATGTGATGTTGTTTGCTAAGAAAGAGTTGTGCTGATTTATAAATGTACCCAATCATGGGAAAGTATACAAAATTAACATTAAATTACATATCTTTAGAAGGCATGCTCATCATCTGAATCTGTATTTCACCTGAATCTCATGTTCTAGATAAGGCACTGTACCTGCATGCTGCATGCTTTATTAAGGCTAAAACAATATAAGAATGTACTTTGGCATGTACTGTATTAGCATTCCCAAAATGATCCAACAAATTTGGCCTCTTCCTTCTTCTTTTCCTTTCAAGTTTCATGTCTATTGATTACCCGATAATTTAGAAAAACTCTCAAGTAAATTTATTTTCAAATATTATTTGTCAAAAATATTTCTAAATATTCTCTCTTGATTTGGATAGGTTTTCCCATGATGTTACTTTTTGAAATTTTAATAACAGGGGACCACTCAGTTGAAATGGGGCACAGTTCACATGTAGAATAGTATGATCATCAAGAGTTATCTATCAGATCTACTTTAGAAACCCTTAGATCCAAATCCAACTTAGTACTGACTTAGGGTTGGTTTAATTATTTATTTATTTTTCTGGTTATTTATTCTTCCATATCTTTCAATGTCTTTTTCTTGTAAATTCTTGGAGCTTCCTATATTTATTCAGCTCCATAAAAGAGAGCGCAAAGGGTTACATAAAAGATTAGATTCCTTGTTACTAACTATCCATCTGTTTGATTTATTAGCTTCAAGAACAGGTTATAACAAAAATGAGCCAGGTCAGACCCTCTAGTATTGAAATGCACCTCAGGAAAAGGCTGCTACCATCTACTTCAGTGACAGATTATAATCAAAACTTAATGAAGCTTAAAGGAAACCAAACGGTGCCAGAAATAATGGATGAAAAGATGTTTGATTTGGACTATATAGTTGACTGGCAAACAAAAAAATGTAATTTGATAATATAATATTAGACTAATGATAAGGGATTAGACAGTCTTCTATAGCTTTCATGTGAGTGTATCAAATCAAAGTAGCTCCCAGGTCATATTGTCCTAATCCCAAGCAGGGTGCCATAATTGATGGCAACTCAACTGCAAATCTTAATCAACATTGGCAGCTGTAAGGCGAAACTCTCCTCTAATGAGGGGGGAAACAGAAGCAGAGTAGTGTGAAACAGAAGCACTTACTGGCATTATTTTAAGATTTAGGAAGAGAATTTTGTGCAAGGAGATCTTATTTTGTTAGTGAGAATCTAAAAGCCCAGTACCTGATCAAATTCTCTTGTCACCGAAATTGAATATATGTATACTTTTCTAATCAGTTGAAGGAAACTTCAAGTAGCAGTTGAAATTGAGGGGCCTAGAAAGACAAAGTATCTTCACATGCATGCTTGTGTATGTGCGGAACAGAGCGTATGGTGCGTGTCCATTACCACAACCTCAGCATTCTTGTTCACGAGAGGGAAAAATAAAAAGAGACCGTTAATTGAGGAGCTATTGGACGTTGAAGAAACTATTAAGAATCTTTTTCCGGCACCAGGACCTCTCAAAATCTTTGAAATTTTGATTAAATTGTAGAGAGTACAAGTCCCAACATGGAGGAAGATGGAACAAACTGTGACATTTGACTATGCCTGGATGATATAATTCATCTCTTCCACTGTCATCATGTTGGGTTTCTCCTTGGTTAGCTGTTGTTGATGTGGTTATTACTGTTTGTATTCTCTTCTCTCTTTTCTCTTTTTCCTCCTCAGCATAAGATGATGACAAGGAGAACCGCTTATGTTGGGAGGTGGGTTGTTGTGTAGGGTAGATATGTTGGGTGTTCCAAATATATCAGAATTTGTGTTTTTGACTGGCTGTGGGATGATGGCATCTACCCACATCTCATTTTCAACCTTTCCAAGCTCTCCTAGCCACACAACCGAAGACTCCAACTGAAATCTTCCATACTTACCTACTTTTATTTATTTATTATTATTATAATTTGTGATACTAGCCCACTTTGACTAGAAAAAAAAAAAGAAATAGAAATTCTGCTGTTCAGTTGGGTTACCCTTACAAACCTTGGTAGATCTGCAAGTCCAGTTAAGAAACAGCTGTGGGTTGGAGAAGAGAGGCAAAGTGAGAGAAGTGTTGGAACTCAATACTCTTGGTCATACATGGTGAAATTCTTCTTGTCCCATCAATGGGCATATCCAAATTAGCCAAATCATGTTTCTGATTTCAAAATCCGAATTCTATGGGTTCTCTAAATTTATCAATTATGTGTTTGGAGTTTTTGTTAGGTCAATTTTGCTAGTTGTTTAATGGACACATGGGATAACCCTTAAACACATTCTTAAAAATAAAAAGAATAAAAAACTCATAAAGCTACTACAATTAGGAAAATCCTTTGTATTTTTGTGAAAACATGACATGGAAACTTACCAAAAAAAAGTGAAAACATGACATGGAAGATCGTACAAAAGCATAAGACCGAATGTCTCATATGAATTGCAGAACCAGTGAAAATAAAATCACAAAAGTTGATCTTAAACTTGAAATGTCCCTCTTACATTCATGAAGTTGACTACATAATTAGTTATAAAGCTAGATTAAAATTCTGCCTGATTTTTGTCCATGGATGAACTGATAATATAGGCCCCAAGTTTATGCTAATTTTTTCTTTTTTTTTATTAGCTATCTGTTTGTGTCTAATTCTAAGTTCATATGATGTATTTTTTAGGTAGCAGATAAGGAAAAAAGACATACAATATATATACAAACAAACCATAAGTCTACTTTTCCAAAGTAATTTATATATAAATAGGCTTTATATGGATGAAAAATTCTACTCTTTCACATGCAATTGGTTTGTCCCTATCCAGACATAGATCTATGAATAGAATATGAAGCTTGGTCCAAATTAGGAGGCATTTCTTCCCAACTTGAGCAATGACTTTGAAACGCTCCAACAAAGACAAAGCATTGAAGGTCCACTGAATTATCAATATTGATCAAATCTTTACGGCAAACGTTTTATCTTTTCTAGCTCATGGAATAACAGTACTCAAGCTTCACATGTTTTAGCTACAAAATCAAAGCAAAACAAAAACAAAAGGCATGGGGTTTACATGTCCTTCCCCAATAATGAAGGGGCGGCAGCCATTGCGCTGGTCAATGATTCCTGTTTGGAAAATTTCAAGTACGTCTCGCTCAGCCATAAGTAAGTCGTGCATGTCGTGGGTAAGGTATGTGAGTATGTGTACACGTTGATTCTTTTTTCTTTCTTTTATAATCTCCTTCCATTGAAAATGATATCCTTCATTGCATTACAACCCATCATGTGTTTCATTACCCTGATTTATAGGACTTTCAAGTCTAACATATGACTCCAAGCCTAACATATGTGTAAGCAAAGAAGAAGGATATCATTTTCCACGGCGGGGAGATTATAAAAAGGGTCACAACGATTGGTTTCTTTTTCAAATACTTGTTTCACGTGCGGTTCACTCTTTTTTATCTTTATGTATTTTTTATAAAAAAAATACGTGGAAAAAAAAAATACTAAAATAGTGTGCCTCGGGAGAGGACAGCAAGGACATGAGGGAAAATCAAGAGGAGGAAAAAGAATCGGGAAGGCAGGGAAACCTAGGTTAATTGATAATTCCTATTTTGATACACTGTATCAGGATTAATGTAGGCTACGTCTGCCATTTTTTATTCTGCAGTCAAAAGAAATCTCTCTTTAACCAAGAACTTTAAAAGATATGAAATTTTGTTCCGTCCTTTTCAAGGTTTTTCGTTTGTTCCGTCCTTTGAAGGGTTGGTCTATATGTTCATTATGGTCTATGTCCTCCTACTGGTGGACACTCCCTTCAAGTTGCATTGCGTCGAAAAGAAAAAAAAAAGAGAGAGAAAATGAATCTGTTAGAGACCCTAAAACATTCATTGGAATATTCTATTGATGGCTTCGATCATCCCACCCTTGTTGTCTGCCATGTTCGTTTCCTTTCTTATAACTTGGTAGGTTTCTTAATTTGGTGGCCCAGGGCCCAATGGGCTTGTTTTGAGTCTGTGGATGTCTTCCTTGTTAAAAGTGTGAGATTCATCGATGAGGTGGCCTATTCTTCGTCTTTTTCCATTTCGATACGAATGAGCTCTGAATTTGGGCCACCAAGATTTGGTCCGATGGGCTTCTACTTGCATGTTCATTGCTGCTGTTGATGATATTTTTGCCTGTAGCCCATGATGCGGATCCATATAGCCATGGTCTTTTGTTAGCACCTGGACTCGGATAATGCGGCACCAGGGCTTTACAGGGTGTCACCTTATATCCATGAGTGACTATTGGGCAAGGCAATTTGATAACCGAGGCTTCTAAGGGATCATGTGAAGACTTGGTGGTGGCTTGAGATGCAACATACGTTGCTAGCATGTAGAGACAACACACAACAAGCGGGCTAGGATGCATGAGTAGTTTGTGGTGCGGCTCAACACAATCAAGATTCAAGTGTTGGATTTTGGGTTGCAAGAATTTTTCCTTGGAAGAAGAGGCCTTGAAATGGGGTTTCAAGGTGTAATTTTTATTTTTTAAAATTTTCTATATTTTTAAGAAAAATCATCATGCTTGCTCAAGCACTTATGATATTTTTCCTCTTGACACTTTGGGCATAGCTTAAAACGGGATATGCCTTTTGTGTTGTGGCAAATGGATGAGCATGGTTCCCACGAATAAGAGAGGACTCCAAATTCTTGAATGATAATTATTATTATTATTATTATTATTTAACATGTCATTTTTGATCCAAAATTAATCAGGCTTCTCTATCTTTCCTAGGACAAGTTCCCAATTTCATAAATTAATTTTTTACTAAACTAAAAAAGAAAAAAAGTGGATAAAATAGTAATTTAAATTCCTTTGATATCCACGTATCGGTATGGTCATGTTCAAAAAGAAAATCGATTTTGGAAGGTTCAAGTGCTTAATACTTATTATTACAAACTGGTGCAAGTCAAATCTCCTTATCAAGGGCCCCTTGAGGAGCTCCCACCCATGTCTAGATGCCATTGAGCCAACCGGCCATTGTGAAGTCTCTCTCATTTGCTTGTACTAATTTTGTTTGTCTTGACTTCGAAACAGAGACCCAAAAAAAAAAGTCCTCGCTGGGCTTGAGTCAACTTGAATGACTCGACCAGCTTGGCAATCCAGCTTACACCCCTTCTACAGTATTGCCTAAATTCCCTCATCCCAAGAATAAAACTAACATATGCCAATATCAGTTTAAAAAAGTGTCATATTCAATTAAACAAAATAACAATTAGGTCCAGTACAGAGAGGTGGATGGGAAGAGAGAACAAATTAACAGATATAGGGGTGATATACAGCCACTTGTTACAAAATTTACCTTAAGTAAGAAACCAAGCAAAAGCAGCTTCACAACTGGAGCCTCCCAGAACCATATCATCGCATCCGACGAATAAGAGAGGACTCCAAATTCTGAAATATAAGTCTGATCGAACACAAAGGTGGCTTCTATGCTTTCAATCGGGATGCCATTATGTGCAAGTAGACTACAAGTCTCCCAATCAAAGGCTGAAGACCATATTATGCTAAGGCAAAACTCATCCTCTTCCACGCAACATGAAATTCAAAGCCAATTTGAAAGATATGTTCAATGAATTTACCTTCTGAAAATTCGGGCCACTGCTGGTTGAAGAGGATGCTGATCCTTATCTACAGAACTTAATTTCACATTCCCTGCTTTTGACTATTATTAGATGGCCTTATCAACCAAGAAGCCACAATTAAGCCTGCAAGCTGCAAGCTGCAAGCCTAATGGCCATTTTTTCCTTTTGATGAAAAGAATCTGCTGAAACCCCGTGACTGTTTCTCAGGGGTCGGGGCAGAAGAGGAGGAAGAACTTGACTTGGTGGGCCTGTGCTTTGGTTGCTTTGAACCGATTGGGGATCTCAAGAGGAGGTTTGATTCAGTTTCAGATGGGCTGCGTGGTGTGTTGTGTAGATCCAGGGGGGACTCACCACCTATTCTGTGCACATTGATTGAGGCAGTACTCTCTATGTCAACCTGATCAATGTCTTGCAAGTTCATGCCACTAGTGGTGGGTTCATCTTCATGGAAGACTTCAACTCTCTGACTTCTCTCACGTTGAGGGGATGATCCCAGGAGATCTGTTTGAGGACGCATGGCTTTCAATTGCTTGCCAAGAAGAAATATGGTTTCTTGACATTCTGCCAACTTGTCTGCAGCAGCCGTTAATTCTCTCTCCTGTGATAACAGAAACAGTTATAAATTTAACTTTGATCGACTCTGCAGAAAAAACTAGGTCCAAATGGGGGCTTCAGAGTAGGCAATAAAATTTGATCATTCCCTACCTAATTATAAATACAAAACCTTGACTGTGGATTTTCCTAAAATTGTTCCATGGAAGTCATGAACTTCAAAATTCAAAGACTTGCTCAAACTAATTTCAATATCTAGTTCCATGAATTTCTATATTACATATTATCTATCTTAACTAAGATGATAACCGATTGCAACATACAAATCAACAAGCAGATATAAAAGAACAGCACAATAATTTTTTTTTTTTATAACTATTTTCCAAGCATGACAAAGCGCTATAGACAAGTAGAGATTATGTGCCAGCCACTGCATTTGTCTGAAAACTTGTGGGGACTAAAACTTTTCCTACTATAGTTTCAAAAGCAAGCCCAGGCAACTGATTCATAAAAAATACTTTTGAGCATCAGTATATAGCAACTTCCTATTCATGTGCATGGTGAAAAATGTTTGAAAGTGAGTGAGAGAAAGTACACTTTTGGGAAACACAAGATGAGTTATAACCCTCACCTGTTTGGTCTTGACGTCAATATCAGCCGCTGAAGACATTGCACACACAGAACAACCCTCATTCCTTAAGAAATAAAGATATGCAGTGTTAGAGAAGAAACTGAAATTAGATGAAGCATTAGAACATCATAAAAATGCTTTAATAAAATATGAATATCAAGTCAATTGCAGATACATGCTGTCATTCTACAAACAATTAGTGCTTGAGATTCAACTCTTCAAAACAAAATTAAAGGCACCTCAAAATAATTAGATTGTTGAAATGGTTTATTCAATCAAGTCTTTAAATTATTGACATTACAAAGTAAACAAGAGAAATCAAGATAATAAGGAGAAAGTGAGAACCAAAAGTAAATCAGCATAGTCAACTTGTCCTGATTGGATAAATCACTAAACATGCTCTGCAAGACTTGATTACGTTCCAGATGGAGCAATTGTCACCAAACCTACCTACATTTATTGCCCCCAAACCCAGCCCACTTGCATTATTAGTGATTATACTCTATCAATTTCTTCTTTGTATCAAAGCATGCATAAAAATGGTCTCTAATCTTCTTATAATAGGCCTAATATACCAAAAGCTATTACCTATATCCAAACAATTTAATTTTACAATATGTAACTGCCTATTATGTGCTTTGGACTAGGCCAGGTAGCAATCAAGCAAGATTTGACTAAAGAAATTATCCTGTAGACCTCTATACCTGCCCATGCCCTATCATAGGGGTTGGTGTTATTAGTGTGGGCATGACCCTCTCATGATCCAAACCTAATCCAATAAGAAGGTTAGATCCTAACCTTTCTAATTGCTCTTGCAGATCCTTGCATCTGATCAAAGCATCCTCATGACTTCTCTTTTCCTCTTGAAGCTCACTTTCCAGAGTCTCTGTTTTTCCACGCAAAAGATTTACTTCAGTTTCCAACTCCTCCGCACGTGTTTCAAGTGACCTGTATGATTCGGCCATGCATTTCAACTGTGTGTCAGCCAAGCTGTTCAATTTTTGAGCAGATGTCAATTGTGATTTAGCTTCTGCCAGAAGCTGCTCTGTTTCCTGTAATTGTGATTTTGTGCTCTCCAGATTTTCAGTACATCTAGCTAGATGCATTTCCAGGGTATCTTTCTCTGATTTCAATTGTTCAAACTCCTCCAATGAGCAGTTGCATGATGCAGCATTAGACTCAAAGCCTGGGACTAAATTCCCATCATGAGGCACCTCTGGATCAGAAGTGGAATCAGAAATGTGGGCACAACCATTTGGATACCTCTCTCCTGAGGTGTCCTTTTGAACAACCTTATTCTCTGGTAAAGCAACCTTGTCTATGCAATCTGAACTATTGATTTCTTCTCCAGCACCTTTATACCCCAGAATATTAAAGTTGAGTTCACTTGCTTTAGCCAGAAGATTAGAAAGATCAAAAATAAAGTCGATCACACTCATTTTGCTGCAAAGAACTTTATTAACAGTGGCAGAGAAGTCCTCAATTTTTCGGATCCATCCATTTCCATCAGGGGATGCGCCCTGGATTGCCATAGCTTCTTTGCCCAGAAACACCACAAATTCATGAATCTGAGAAATGGCAGCTGCCAATTCTTGGCTTATAATATGCATGGTGTCAGTCCCTGGTTTACAATCTTGGGACAAAGAGATCTCCCTTTCAGCTGTCACACCAGCATCCTCAGGACAAGCCTGCCTATCACATGTAGCATCAGAACAGTGTATTTCCTCGACAACACAACTTACAGAGTGCTGATGCAGGGTATCATGTGTGTCCTGTAGAACACGCTTGATCTCCTCCAAAATTTTCCCTGTGTCAGAATCCTCTGATACAGACTCAAGGACCATAGAGATTCTTGATCGGAGCTTTGTCAAAGGAAGCAGATTTTTATCAGATTGAGGATTTACTTCTGACAATTCTGCACTAGAAGACACCTGATTGGTCAATGAATCCAAATCATGTTTCTGTTCCAACTGAAGATCTTTACTACTAGTGACTTCTGCTATGGCACCATGGTCCACAGCTTCAGATCTCTTATTGTTAACAGAGAAGGCTCCATTAGAATTGTTTGACAAACAAGCCAACTTCTCCATCTCCAAAAAGTCGTCCATAAGCTCGAGGTGATTTGCATTTTCCTTCTTGAATTGGGAGAGCCCAGAGATTAACGTGGTAGCCCAAGATTCCGCACAACTAACTGCATCATCATTTCCATCTTCAGACATTGAGGTCATGCTTGGCGGATTGCTTGCATTTTGACTCAAGGAACCATCATTGGGTATCTGTAGATTAGATTTTGGAGGACTTTTTTGTTGATTATTCATTTGCAGCTGTGCTTCTAGATTTTGAAGCTTGCTAGCAGTCTTGGCGCAAATATTCCTTGAAGTCTGCAATTCACTATTACGCTTTGCCAAAGCTTCTTTCAGCATCTTTGTTTCTTCTTCCATTGCCAATAATCGTTCAGTGAGAAACTCATTGTCTTTATGACATTGCTGGACATTGTCAATAGAAAATTCTGGCAATGGGGACAGGTGTGGACTAGGAGGCTTAACAGGAGACCTCCTTTGTCTAGTTTCTCCATAATCTCGGCCTAAACTCTCAACTTCTAGCTTCATTTGGGCCAGTGCAGCTGGACCAGGTAACTTCTTTCGAACAAGGCCACGTAATCTTTGACACTCCGCCTCAAGCTTAGCTATTTTCTTTACACCCTCCAAATGCTGCTTGTTGGCTACTTCTGCAGACCGAATACTCATGTTCTTCTCCTCATTACGGATTTCCAGCTCTTTGGAAACTACATGGTGTTCATATTTAAGTGAATTGATTTCCCTTTCACATGACTCAATATTGCTCTTCAAAAGCTCAATCTCTGCTTCAGCTTCTGATTTTTCTTCACTCATCTTGAGTAGCATGTTAGAACGCTCCTGTAATGACCTGGAAAGTGCAGCATTTTCAGCAGCAGACCTGAGGAGTTCTTGGTCTAGATCACCCATCTTTGCTTCAAGCTCAAGCTTAATTTTCTCCCACTGCTTGGTTTTGGCAAGAACCACATCATGCAAATTCTGCTCATGTTCTTCCTTGAGGTTCCGTATCTGCCGCATGCACTCTTTGAGAGCTCCATCCAAATGCGATGCCCGGTCCTCAGCAGTAAGCTTTGCAAGTGTTGCAGATTCCAGATGATTTTTCAATGCCAAAGCTTCTGCTTCAGCCTTCTCCCAACCTGCAACAAAGAGAGGTCCCAATCTGAGGAATCTCAAACCAAGTTCAATCAGAGAAATTCTGGTCTGAACTGAAGATATTTAAACTACAATGCATAAACAAAAATCCTGAGATAATAAAGGGAAAAAAATATATATATATTCGTCATGAGAATTTTCATTGCTAATAAATGATGGTGAGTTTTGGAGTGAATATAAACATATTTTGTGTACAGACTTTTTGTTCATTTTATGAAGTGGGACTAGGTCAGCATCATACCTGAGACAGCTTCTTCAGCAACTTTAGCATGCTGCTTCACCAGATTGTCCTTAGTAGTCATCTCAGAATGGGCTTCAGATAGCTTTTCATTCAATTCTGTAATTTGATCCTCCAGTTTTTGAACTTGATCCTCATATGTCTTCACTTGATCCTCCAACCCAGTCAAATGCGAATATGACTCCACAGAAATTTGAACATAGGTTGGCTTTTTGTAATTTTCCTATTCACGGAAAAGAAGACAACGAAAAGAATATATATTACAGGGACGTTACAAAAATAATACAGACCAAATAAGAGCAGAACAACCAAGTAGATAATAACAAATTTCAACCCATCACCAATTCAGTACATAAAAAATTGCAAAAATATAGCAGTGTAAAAAACAATGGCAATATAAAGAAAAAATGCGGTGAGTATTCCAATTGTATGGAAGACAGCTACTGGATATATGAACTAGAAATAAACTGGGTAATACTTGAGATACCACACCATAGATCCTCATTTGTCACAGATATCCCGATGAAATAAAAAGGATGAATGAATTGTAAGTCCAAATGTAAGAAGAAACTTATCAAAAAAAAAAAAAATTCCAAATGTAAGAAGAAAAAAAATTGGAATAGTAATGTTTTAGGTTACGAATACTCGTGTCCTTATGGGTGTGAATATAAAGTTTATGTAGGCAGTAGTTTAAGTTATTGTTATATCATAGAAATCAAACAGCTGTCAATGAACACACCTGATTGCCCTGAGATCCAGCTGAAGTCAAAGAAACACCAGCAGAATCTGATGCAGCAACTACTTTCTCGGCTCCCGCCTTGTCAGATGATTTCTTCTTCCAGGGCCAACTCATCTTAGACTACTGTTTAAACTAGCACAAGTCAGTTACAGCAAATTACACTTAAAAAGCAATATCAGAATAACAATATTACCCTATCACACAGGACATTTTAACTAAAACATTGGAAGTCCCTTATACTACAAGGTCCAGCTGAATACCAAAAAGCATAAACTCATAACCCCTATCTGAATCAATGAGTTTTTTATTTTATTTTTTTCCTTTTTTTTTTTAACAATGAATAAATGTTTTCATCGAGGTTGGAACCTAATGCACAGAAAAAGAAGAGAGTAAGAGTTCCAGAATAATACTTTAGCACTTGAACTTATTGTAATACTATTTTAGTAGACCATGAAATGCCTTCTTCCGTGACAGTCAGTTTTCCATCAGCACTTGGAGTGATGAAGCATGACTGTAATAATTTCCAAATTATATAAATATTTGGCTAATCGCAAGAAAAAGCATCTGAAACATCCCCTTTCGCATTTCAACGTCCATTAAAAATCTGCAATGCCCAACAAGAGTGAAGGACTGCACATTTTGGAGTTGTTTGAATTCAGCACACCAGAGAATTTGCCACAGAACTATCACAGTTACCACAGATTCTCCTATTTCTCAGAGGTGATTTTCATATTTTATAAGTCACTTTCTAAAACAATGTCGCTCAAGTAGAATGTAAAAAGAATCTAAAAAAACAGCATAATAACTTTACAGGCAAAAATTGGTGACATAAGAGAAGCCTCCATAATAAAAGTGAAAAAAAAAATTACACATGAGTTATAAAAAAATCACCCATTATGAAAGCGAAAACGTCATACTCGAGAAAGAAAATGACTTAACAAAAATTAAACATCACACTGAACATAGTAGTTATGGGAAAAGAAGTTATCTCCTGTTCACAAAGTTCAACATGAAATAGTTTTCTCAGTCAGTCCTCTATGTTTGTAATGTGGCCATGGAGGCCACATGACCAAGGAATTACAAAGACAGGTATCCTAGATAATCCCATTGATTAAGTAAAAGAAAACCCATAGCAACTTCAAGTGTGAGGCTCTAGTTTAATAGCTTAAACCAAATTTGATGTCTTTAGTGTACATCCACAAAACATGGACTGAGATGCAATCTAGAAGTAGCCCTTCGACTGGCATGTTCACTCAAATACATATAGAAAATAATTACCCAACATGGCCATTTGACCCTCCTTTAGCCACTCTTTCTGGTAATTATTTCAATCGTTAGAGAATTAAAACAACAATAAGATCAACAACAGCAAACTGATATCATCATCAACATTTACAGCATTCTAAATTTCATTAGCACAAGCCAATAAAGCATGTAGCAACTTTGATGCATAAATGCAAAGTTCATCAACCCTCTAGATTACCAAGAAAATTTGAGGAGAAGAAAATTAAGTTCTAAGCTATGTCTTATACTTGTCTTGGTCTCTCCAAAATCGAAGAACTCAACCTCAAGATCCTTAGCTGAGCTAAATAACTGCATTAGTCTGGGAGGGCGGGCGTCGTTGGGGGTGTGGGTGTTGCTTTTTCAAGTTCCCAGAAAGATATATAAATAAATAAAATTGCTTTCCATTTTCCAGACATTTTCTGAGCAACCAGACAGAGGATGAGGAAAAATTAGCTCGCTCTATCAAAATTGACAACATACGGTATTCTACAAAAACTGAACAGATTCAAGGGATGTGATATGAATCATCACAAAAATAAAAATAAAAAATTCTACAAACAGTAACGCACATTGCTGAAAGTTAGTCCAAATCTGAGGTACTGTTAGGCATTGAAACATAAACACCATCATTCTTTCAAGTAAATTCCATTTCTGGAGGACTAACTCGGATACTCGTGCATGAAAACCAATGAACAAGCCAATCAATTAAGTAACTCCAAGATCTAAGCACATGCCTTGCATAGTCGAAGATCCCTTAAATAAGAAGGAAATCCAACAACAGGATATACAGAAGAAGAAAAAAAAGATATTTTCAGGACAAAAAGAAAAGGCAGATTTTCAAAGTGCGTTTAACAAAATCAAAAGATTTAACAGCTTTTGATTTTGCACATTGAACATAGAGTGAATGGCGAATGCAGCATTGACATAAATACAGAGAAATGAAGAATATAATTTAGCCAAAAAAAAAAAAAAAAAAGAATTAGCGAGGCACATAACACAAATCTCCGCACATCTCTAAATATTTGAGAATTAATGGCTAAAATTTATTCACGGAAAATTAAATCGAACCTGGAAAAAACAGAAACAAAAAGAAAAGCGGAAGAAACCCAACACGGAGACGCACCGACAAAGAGAAATAAAAATGTATAGTGTGACAAAGAAAAAACTCAACTAGAATCAAAGATAGAACCAAAAGCAAAACGCAGAAAGCAGACTAGAACAAAACAACTGCTTTCATTATCCGTTTCTTTTTTAGTCTTCTCAGAGAAGGCACTGATTATCGGGATGAAAGTTATAGAAAAATCAACTCACCACAAGAAATGCAGCTTTGAGATTGAAAAGAGTTGTGATGATATCAAAAGATTGTAGTGGTATTCATTTACAGAGAAACACAATCTTTTTCAAGATTGCTCAATGGAGATCTAAAACTAGGGCTTCTACCTCCTCCTCGTTATGATTTCCATCTTTTGGGCAACAGAGTGAGAAGCGGTGATCGTACCGGCGGTGACGGTGGCGGTGGAGGAGGAGGAGGTGGTGGTCGTGGTGGAGGGTGGGCTAAGATATTCTGCGTTAGGTGTCACTCAAAAAGGCAAGACGTTGGAAAAGCTCCAAAACATCGCCTTTAAATTATGAAATTTGTGAGAAAATAAAACAAAATTGTAAGAAAACGTTAACAGGAAAATTATTATTTTATTATTTTATGGGTGTGTAGAGTCTGTAGACCCAAAATTGGTTAATTTTTTGGCAGATTTACCCCTGAGGAGTTACAGATTGACGAATGGGTCCCCACGCTTGTGGCAGAAGGAACAGCTGAGCTGTTCCCGAGCTTGGACCACCGTCACTACTCCACTACAGCTCATAAGGTTAGTGCCTTACCGCCACAGTATGATACTTTATGGATCCGAATATCTGGTCCGTTCATCAAACCTCTCCAGATCTGTATAGATGGTGTGATGAGTGCTTGCTCCACTTAGTGGCATAATAAAGTATTACCATCTACACCCCACTCTTTGACCACATGAAAGTTCTCTGAGTGAAACAGTGATGACGCATTATACCAACGTCCTCTTGTTTCTTATGGTTTGAAAAAATAATCAATTTAAGTACTTTGCACCTCTTTAGTTTACGTTATCTCAAATTTTATAAATAAAAAAAAAATGTTACTTAACATGTATTTATAAAAGTTTTATAAAAATATGTGTGGACCCGTATTTTCTTTTGTGCATTTTCATTCAATGACTTTTTATTTTATTTTTATGAAAATTTAATTTTTTAAAAAATATTTAAAATCGTCACTTATTTTTGTTTTATTTAAAATAAGTAATGAATGGAAAATTTATAAGGAGGAAAAACGGAGGAGAGGGGTCCACAAAATGGTGACTCCACTAGGGACAGCTACGATGATAAGAAAATACCTCTTGATCCAAGAGGAGTATACAATGCTATTTATCATAAAATTCTGAAAAGATGATTCAAACTTACGACCTTTATAAATTAAGTAGAGAGTTACAAATAAAAAAAATAAACAATTAAATTACGATAATTCAAATCTACGATTTCTCACTAAATAAAGATTTGATACCGTATTGAACAGAAACTCGGTATCATGAAAAAAGGGAAGGAAGAAATGTCTTGTTGGGTGGAAAACCTGGAGGTGTGTAACAACACAAAATGGGGAAAATGGCGTTGGGAAAAAACAAACGAAAGAGGAGGAAATATTTACTTTTGGAATTTTGTTAAAAATGAGGAGGACATCTTGTCGTTGGATCGAGGGTATCCGAGAGAAGGGGCATCCCTCTCCCACGTCTTCCACCACGTTTTAACAGTCTTCTCCAGTTACCACAAATGTAAAAAAAGTGCGTGTCTTTCCTCAAATGCGCCAGACACTCTGATATGGATGCAGCACATTGTATGAAAACACCACCTCACCCAGCCACCCCCCCTGCCTTCCTAATTTTCAGCAAAGAAATGTACCCTTCATTTTGTCCCACAAAAATTAGATTCTGGGTTTTATTTCTTTTAATTTTTAATTGGCCACCTTCTCCCCACCAAAGTAATTGAAATATCTTAACAAATAAATCAGGAACAAGTTGGAGACGCATGATTGAATGGGTCTGATGATGAAACATTTAATATATGTAACAAAATTTTAATTGTGCGTGGCATATGCCGTAGATGCATGGGTCTAACCGATACCGTTATGGGAATCGTACCATGTTTCTCAGCTACATCGTCCTTGCCTTTTAAGTATGGGGATGTAATACATCAACGCCAATTTCTAGTATTCTAAGTATTTCTTTTGAGACAACGAAAGTGATTAGCCACCAAATGAAGAATTAAATCCTTTTTACGTTATTTAAGTGAAAAAAAATTAATTTTATAATTAAAAATATATATAAATTTATTTTATGAGAAAATCTTAGATATTTAGAATTTTAATTGTCCAATTATTGTACATCATTTAAGGATTGAAGGTTGAAATATGTCAAGAAAATGTGGAAAATTCCCAAAATACCGAAATCCATGTCCCATGTCAAGGAATGTGGAACGACCGTGTGATTTAGATTCCCTTGCTTTTCGCTGTCCAAGAAAGCCCATGGTCACAATCACATTGACCTCTTCCAGCAATTTCAAGACTTTCTTAGATCCTAAGGTTTGGTAGGGACATTTTCGTCATTAAAATCCTCCTGACGCTGTACACATCGGCGGCGGTATCAACACTGTTCCACGAGATAAAAAGAGTCCCACCTATTCCTGTGCCTACAAGATCTCCTAGGTTTCAAAAGTCAACCCAAACAGGTCGATCTCTAACCGTCCGATGCAATTTTTAATAAGACATTTTCTTTTTGATGAAATTTAGCGGCTGCCATTGATCTAAAAACGTTCACATTAATGAATGGGAAGCTTAAACCACTTTTTGGTGGAGAGGTGGGATGCTAACAATGCCATGAATGTTGGTTTCATACCAAGATACGAGATCACGAGCGTCCATCGACCCAAGTTACAGATGATTAGACATCAAATCTAATTACTACCTAGAAGAAAAAAGAAAAGATTTACCATATTATTCTGGGTCCCCCTTTGGATTGGTCCAACTACATTCATCACCCTTCAATCAATTCCTATGATAAAAAAATAAAATGGAGAAGGTGAGGCCAAAACATCACAATTTTACCTCAATTTGGGATTTACCCCTATCGATTCCACCTTTTTAGTTGTTAAATAAGTAATTATTATATCACAACATGATTAAAAAATTAATATGGACCAATTTTTATTTTCCAACTTAGGGTATGGTGTATTTTAAGGGGCAGGGTGAGGAAGAACAGAAGGGCTTTAGAAATTAGAACAAGGGCGACATGACTTTATGATGGGGGCAGAAGTGTTAGGGTGGAAGTTAAGAAGCGCGTGAGGAATAGTCATCATTGGCAGTAATGCACCGTCACTACAGTTTGGAATAGCAAGAGACAATGTGGTACGGTGGGTATGAGACCCGAGGTTGAGCGAGTGGACCCCGCAGAAGGAGAAGCGCGTAAGAGAGGGAGGGATAAGGCGCATAAGGCCCAGAGAGTGGGGTTGGAGTCCGGAGAGGAAGGATGGGGGAGAGCCGAGTGAGGGCGAGTGAGTGAGTGAGTGGAGCAGCAACAGAGCAGAATCCAATGAAGTAAGAAAAAGGACACGTGGCCCCACGCACCACACGTTTCTGTTGCAGCATGCCTTTTTTTCTTTTTCCGAAGGTGGGGACCACGGTCCATTTGTCCTATGAGAAGACACGTGGAGGAGGAAAACGACCGCCTCTCACAAAATCCGGATGCTAAGAGGCCTTAATTACAGAAACTGACAGCGTCGGCAGAGGTTGTGGACGAGTAAAATCGAAAATGAAAAATACAATTTCCTTTTCACCGCAAAATAAAATAAAATGGCTTACTGATTTTACGAATTTAGCCTCGGAAAATCTCACAACACCTCCAATATCCTTTATACGTTGAAAGTGCTAGTTACCGTCGGTCGACAGATCATTTATTAAAAAAAACCACCACGACTTTTATAGTTTTATTATAAGGAAAAAATGTCAAAATTGTAGAGATGCTTCTTAAATGCATTAAAGCTATCTGATACAACTAGAGCATTCGTGCACAACATTTTATGCAATAATTTATGGTAGCGTGACATATTATAAAAATAAAATCTTTATTACCCTATTGGGAAAACTGCTACTCTTTCTTATTAAAAACAAATATTAATATAATTACCTAATAATTTTACAATATCATGACATCCCAACAAGCCCAACTTGCCATATCTCGGGTAAAGAAAGAAAATTGAAACTGCAAAACCCTAGGAATAGGAGTCCACGGTGGCACGGTCCAGGTGGATATGTGTGTATATATATATATATATATATATATATATATATATATATAAAAAACACAAAAGTTATGATGATGTGTTCTAAATGTGACGTCTAAACCGTATTCCCCTTTGGCCTCGTCTGCTTGGCTCTTACTCAAAACATTAAAGGTTCAAAGCACTTCCCACTGGTTCATTAATGAGCATCAAGAACGCAGACTCTGTCATCCTAACCAACGCCCCCACTGCCTCAATATTTAAAGAGTTTGAAAAATCAACACCCTTGATATGGAATAAACAATCCAAAACAGAGCACCTACTCTTCTTCCACAAAAAGGCTCAAACCTAGTATCAAGCCCTAACGTTCCCCTACTTAATTGAGACCATAGATGTTGTCTGGAAGGTGGTAAAAGTGCCAAAACAAAGCAAGAATACAGGAGAATTTGCCCGCAAAGGAACGTAAAATGTTGGGTAGAGTATAGATTATTGGATTGTGAACAAAACTTACAATCCGGGATGTGAAATCACTGGCATTTAAAGAAGCACAATCCCATCATGCCCCCTGGAATTGTCGACCATGGTGCCATCCATTTGGCCCTGGGTCATTTTCGGTCACAATCAAATTATTGCGACTAATTCAAACCAAAGAAGAAAAAAAGAAAGATTATCATTTTCATCGCTCTATCTCTATCTCTAAATAAGTACGTGTATGTCGACTTAAAAGAGGATGTCTCTTTACAATGATTATCAGCGTTTTAATCAGATGAAAAAGAATTGGGCGGATGGGAGGGGCATCATCCAACACCAACTAACAACAACAATAATAGAATTAAAAATTTAATGATGAATAGAGACAGGCCAATCAAGCAGTTGAAGCGAATTGTATACTCTTGGAATCCTATAGGGATTAAATGGCAGAGATCCCCTTGTTTACGTGGCTGATTTTTTTATAGTGTTGGTAATTTGGAGCTATTAATGGTCTAGCTGTCATTTTGGTCATTTGTTATTGTATTAGAATATGCAAAATCAAAAGGTCAAAAAAAAAAAAAAAAATGAAGATAAAAAAGGGGTGGGGGGGGAAGAAGAGTAGCTGAGTGTCAACCATGGCAAAGAGAAATTCCACTGCCAGCTAGAATGATGGCATCTTCACATAAAAAACTGACTTTAGAATGGATGACTGTCAGAAACTGGTGTGGTGCCAATTTGGACATCAATTTTTATATGCGGACAGAACCTTCCACCACAACCACAAGCCAGTGTCTTCTTTTTCTTCCCACACCCTCTTTTTCTCTGTCTGATTGGATTGCTCCATAAATATTTATGACCGTTTCAGTTTACTATATGAAAATTTGAATTTAAACAACCAAATAAACTATACTTTATTTTAAGGTAGTACATTTGGTTAGATCAGAAATTTGGCAGCATCAACCGACTGCATTTGGGCGAAAGAAGCGATGGGTCAGATAATGATTGAAAAGGTTTATTCGTACGCCCCTTTCCTCCATCCGCTTAAAAGGAAGTGGCATCAGCCTAGGAGGCCTGGCCAGAGTGGTAAGAGGATGAAACGACGCCCCATTTAGAGGTTGGGACTTGGGAGAGGGTGGTGGATGAGAATGATTGCTAAACATGGAGGGTGATTCAAGAATAGTATTAAAAATATGTGGGAATTTAGAAGCTTTGCTTTGGTGGTACGAAAGCATTAGCATATTTTCTGGGTGGGGGAGAACCAAATTATACCGTTTGGGACCTACAAAACTTACTCAAGACAGCTTTACTCCACCCGCATCTCCTCCATGCCCTTTTTTTTCCTTTTCTTTTTATCATCCCCACCATAAGGTGGGTTTTTATTTTCTTTTCAATTTTTTCTTCGGATTCGATTTGCCTTCGGTACTTCCCAAAGTCATCTTCACTTTTTTGCATTACTCCTCCCCATTTGATCACCATCATCATCATCATCATCATCATTTTCTTTGTCTTACTCTTTTATCTTGTCATTAATTATACATGGCCTTATTATGCATTCATCCTCTGAGGCGCATTGGACAGAGAAGATGATTTTGGAAACCAAAAACAAAAAGAATAGGAGAAAAGAAAAAAACACAGTAGAATTATTTTTATTTTTGGTTTGTGAGTCTCTGAGTGTGCGAGCCTGTGACAGTGAATGATGAATGTATGATCTTGGAATAGGAGTGTGTTGGGTATGCTTAATCAGAAGCATTGCTTTAAAAGAGGAAAATCTTTCTAGAAAAAGAGGAAGGTGCAGAGGTTGTTGTTGAGTAGTAGGAATAGAGATCTCTTTCCATCCTGCTTAAATTTTGGGGTGACATTGTCGGTCAGAAGGGTTATGGGCTTTGTTGGGTATGCTTACAAGCATCAACCCTGATAAGCCTTTCCAAATTTCAACCCCCCAAACCCCAAAAAATACAAGATCTAGGAGCTTGATTTGACAGACACCAAACCGTGATGCAAGGGGGGTCATGGCTCGTAATTGGTTCAAAGAAGTGGGGGATGAAGGGCCCCCCCTCATGACATTACTGTTAGACAAGGGCACTGAATTTCTGCGTCCACTTGGGAGTTGTAAATTGCAATTACTTTTATTTTGGAAGTACCATTTTTGATCAATTTTTTTTTTTTTTTTTTTTTAAGAATGTTTGGATATATGGCATGGGCTTCAACTAAACTTAGGGAAATGAAATGGAAAGTAAAGCCCGTGTGTGGTACACTCTCTGGAGGGTGGGAATAGATATTTTATTCATTTTTTTCTTTATTATTATATTTAGATAAGTACTAAAAAAGTATAAATGAAATAAAAAATTATATTTTAATTTATAATTTATAGGGTTTTGGATGTTCATTTTGATTGTTGAAATTTTAATAAAAAAAATGAAAATTTAAAATTTTTTAAGGTTATGGATTTTATTGAATATGATACTTATTGAAAATTAGAATAAAATTTGAATTCTTTTATTTCCTCTTTTGGAAATAGGAAAAAAAATTACTAGCTTTGAGAATTTAAATATTATAGTAAATATATATATATATATTGGTAAAATATAATTTTATAACTACTTAAGCATGACAAATTATTCAAATTCTTAATAAAAATAATAATTGAATATTTGTATATTAGGGTTATATAATTTTTTATGGTTAATTTTTTATTTATTGAACATATATATATTTTTTAGTCTTATTATTTAATAACAAAAAAACTCTCAAATTTTATTTTTTAAAAATAAAAAAATTATTTTAAATTATATGTAAGGATATTATTGTAAATTTATTTATTTTTCATTTTAATTCCTATTATTATCAAATATTGGAATGGAAATAAATAATTGTTCTAATTTTACATTCCTAAGTTCATCTAAGTACTAAAAATGGAATCATCAAATTCATTTTTATTCACTAAAAAATAGAAATGAAAATAAAATATTTATTTTTATTTCCCATTTCAACCGTACCAAATACCCCTTATAGAAAGATTTAGAAGTTTGAGTGTAAAGGGAGGATTGCGTGGGTTGGTTTGGCAATTTAATTGACGTTTAGGTAGCTACAAAGAATTAAAAGGAAATTTCGAAGGACATAATTCTAGGACATTTATCAATGTGGTACAAAACAAGATAGAGGAAGTCACGTGACTAACGTCTGAGGAGAGGAACTCAGGGTGGGCCTCACATGTATTTGCATCAAATACACCATTTTTCTCACCCCCTTTTAATTATTTTTTGATTAAAAGATTTCCAACAAATGATTAAAAAGTCAAGTTTTCATATTTGGATTGATTTGACCAAATCGTACGTAGCTTCTAGAGAATTTTCTTAAAAGGCAAGCTTATGTAAAACGTATTGAATTTTGAAGGATTTATGTGAACCAACTTTTCTATTAATCAAACAATGTTAATAATTATGATTTTAAGAAGCTTAAAACATAATTATTAATAATGTTCTTTAAAATCATAATTAATGATTATGATTTTAATCTTAAAGTTAAAACTATAATTATTAATTATGATTTTAAAATTAAATTTTTTTTAAAAATAATAAAAAGGCAACAAATATTTCCAAGACAAGTTTAGATTCGGGAATTTTTTTTATTTAATTTAAAAATTACTTTGACAGCAAACTCTATGCCTGACACCTCTTATTTCAAACCTAAAATGGAAAATAATAAAATTGAAAGGGGGAATAGTCCGAATTTTTGTAAGGAAAGAAGAATGATTTTTTCTCCTTCCTCTCCAAAAATGGACGGACTTAACCAATCATGGAATTATTTTTGGCAGCGCAAGTTTAAAGTGAATCAATCGTTATCGCTAATACATCTGACATTCGACAAATCCGGAATTAATTGAAATTAATCCCATCGAAAAGTCCGAACCCTCCTAAAATGCTAATCGACCACAGCTGAAATAATTGCTTTCTCTCTCTTCTTATATGTCATTATCTTTTGATTTAGCTCATTCGTTCGCAACAGTTAGTCCGGATCGAATCTAAGGGTAGAAATGTAAACTCCCTCTCCAAATCATACAAGTCATAATTTCTCAAAGAAACAAATAGAAATAAATAGGAGAAAAAATTGAAAAAAAAAAAAAAAAAAAAAAATTAGATTAGAATGATTTGCTATGCCACAATTCAGAAAATTCTGTGCAGTGTCCATCATGGAGCACAAAACGACATTATCTTCGTGATGGGCAATGAATAAAGGTGGTCCAATGAGATTTGGGCTGTGAGGCCCACATTTGTAGTGTGTCATTTTTTGAGTTGTAGGCTTGTGAAATCCAAGGGAACCTAGGCCTAGTCCTACTCAAAATATACTCATGAAGTTACGAGTGGAGTGGAGTTCATAGAAACTGAGGCCCCTTTCATTTGTTTGTTTTGTTTTTTTTTTTTTGGAATAGTAGAAGATTGATAGTGGGCCTGGCATGGATCAACCCTGGCCTGCTACTGCAGCCACCTGCTGCCTCACATGCACTACAGGTTTCACTGCTACATTTGGAGTGTTTGGACATTACACCCCAGTTTTCGAATGGCTGAACCCAGTTTGTGTTGCATCGATGAAATTCACTCCTAACGGGTATATCCTGTTAACTTCGTGATGGCGGGGACTGAGGGGCATATTTTGGCCCTCATGGGCTTAAGCATCCATTGCACAAAGCCCAACATTATGGCCCAAGCACAAGGAAGGCTCTCAATTGGATTACAATCGAGCCCATCTCCTTTTCCGTTCTTGGTTTGTGTTGACTGTCCAGACCATCCATTGCACGAGGTTGGGCTTTTATTTGGGCCCTCCTAACATATTCAGGCCCATAGAATTGCGTCCCAGAGAGGTTTTTATCCCACAATTGGTACATGTGTCAACTAAGAGCTAAATAATGTAAAATATATAATTCTAATAAGAATGTATGTTTCTATTTGCTTGTTAGTAAAAGTATGTTCTTTAGAGGTATTGCGTGTCAAGTGCTTTTATAGTTAATTATTTAATTTTTACAAAAATATTTTTAAAATTTTGTCAAATATTTTATTTTCCTTTAAAAACCTTTTTTATATTAGAAATGATTTTATAAAAATATTGGCAAATGGATTGTTAGGTTATATTTGATTTTATAAAAGTATTAAGAAAAGAAAAAAAAAATTGATTTACTCATTGAAGTGAGTACTCAAATAAAAATGACAATACAATATAAATTTCTTATATCAGAAACTCTCGTACAGTCGTATTCTTGAAAACGTGAACCATTAAGAACACAAATGAGATGTTGTGTTTTCAAGAATACGAATCACATGCCATATTTTCGAAAACATGGCTACGTAAGTCCAATGGTCATTTTTTCTATTATAAGAAATTATCATTCATTTCAATTAGGGGATTACACATAGACATCTAAAAAATATAAATATAAATATAAGAAAACATTAAAGAAAACGAGGATGAAAAATTAATATGCTCACACTCATATTTTGTTGTATTATGAAAAGTAGCAAAAAAAATATACATAATTAAAAATGTATACATTTTAAAATCATTTTATAGAATATAAATATAATTTATAGACTTAGAATTCATTTTTTATTTTCATTCTCTATTTTTTTTCTTTCAAAATGTTCAAAACAAAACATAGTGAAATTTAGCATAATGATACTGTAATCCATGGTTGCGCCGACAGGACAACGAAAATGTAGGAATATTTGAAGTGATCCAGTGGATTGAGATGGTTGGGGATAAAATCATAAAATAGACTTGCAAAAATGAGAGAATTCTGTGCCACTACTACTTTCAACATCATTTCTGATTTCTCACACTCTTTCACATTATCACATGGGTAGAAATATCAAATCGACGAAGACGGCCATTTTTGTAGGGCAATAAGCAAAGTCAACAATGCAGCTGTCTGTAGATGTACGAGTAGAAGAGGAGAGATTGTCCTTTGGATGCGGGGGGTCGACAGTGTGTCCAACATTAAAGCCGATAATTTGTGGGGCGGTGGGCGCACCATGGCTGGGATGTTGATGCAATGATTTTGATTTTTGAGTACAGGGGGCCTGGTCAATGGTCAATACTCCATCCAATACATCAGAACTTTCAGTCTGGTCCACTGCTCACCCATTCTTTGCCGCGTTCACAAAGCTTAACGTGTCCAGGATGGATAAGCACGGCTGAGATTGTTTCTTAAACGCATGGTATTCCTTTATTTATTTGTTTTAAAATTTTTAATTTTTTGGGATAAGAGGGATGACAGGTTGAGTGAAAGTAGAATCAATGTGTTGAAGAAAGCTGATACAAAGTCTTAGCCAGCGTTCATATTGTTGGAAAGGCTACACTATTATGGTTTTCCCGTTGTAGAATTTGATTTGAATGGATGTCATGAAAAATATCTTAGAGGACTTGACCTCGTTCATTCAAAGTTGTAATTGAATTTCGTAGAAGACTTTGATACCCTCAATCACCCAATTATATCAAACTTGAGGATCATGCCCGAGGAAAAAGTCTTTTACCAAATAAAACTAATATGTATATATATATATCATTTAAAAAAATATAAAATGGTGATTAACGTGTGTTTCTACTTATAAAAACAATTACAAAAAATAATTTTTTAAAATTATTTTCTTTTTTATGTTTTGTAGAATAAAAATCTGTTTTAAAACCTGAAATATTTTTAATCTATTTTATTTTTTTAAAATATATTTTAGTTTTTTTATGTCTATAATCATACATATTTGTATAATTATTTTTTAAAATAACTCATAAAAATAAGTAAAAATAATTAAATATAGCTGAAAGATATTATTTGAAAATACCTGTTTTCAATAATATAAAACAATTCTTTGATTGTTAAATGTATTTTTCATTTTTTTTCTTTTAAAAAATAAAAAATTATTATCGAAAACAGTTATAAAACAAATCCTAATTTAAAAAAAAATAATAATACAATTTTTAAGAGTGTATAAATATAAATATCATTTATATAAGTCTTTGAATTCTCAAATCATGTTTTTTTTTAAAAAAGAAAAAGATAAAGACTTTTTTTTTTCCTCAAATACTATTGGGTAATATTTTTTATTTTAAAAAAATATTTAAATATTATTATTAGTATTAAATATAAAATCCAATTCCATTACGCAAATAATCGCTTATTTTGGTATTTGTTATTAGGAGTTGGAGTTAAAGCTAGAGAAAGATACGCACCTAATCCATTGATTAGAATATAAAATAAAAAAAAAACCCAAAGAAACGAAAGGTAGATGATAAAGTCAAAGGTTCATAATTTGGAGAGGTAGGATTGGGAGATTAATAGGACTTTGTATTTTGGGTGTGGCCCATCAAAAAAGCAGATGTCTACCAGCTGCATAATGAATGTCCAGGAAGATTATTCCACGCCCATCTTTAGTACTCAGTCTTCTATATCAACCTTTACTCTTCTACCCCACTTCCTATCTATCATCATTATTTAATGTTTATGCTTATAATAAGGTCCGTTTGGTTGAACCCAAATTAATTTGACGTTTGGGTATCGCCCCTTTTTGGGCTTGTGGGGCTAACGAATATTTGTTTTTGGGTTGTGAATTGTGATCCCTCCGGCCCACCGAATAAAATGCAGATGGAAAATTTTTAAAATAGCCCATGAAAAATATATCCTTTTTTTTTTCTTTTTTCTTTTTTCCCTGGACCGTCTTTTGTAAAAAATATAAGCCATAAATTCTTGAATGCTTTTGTCCTTATCGTTGTGATTCAGGCAAAGCAAAATGCCTGATTGGGCAGAGAGAAAACTTCTGGATTTTGGTGGAAACAGGAGATTGATAGTTACAACCAAGATTTATTCACCAAGTATGATTGGAGACAAAAATGAATCAGGCGAAACACAACAAATAGGAGACCAGCTTTCACGTGGGGTGGTGCCATTATAACTCCCACAACGCCTCCCATCATTCATATCAAAATATATTATTATTATTTGCTTTTCTTTTTTTTTTTTTAAATATATTTCAGAGATAATGGACAATCATGCTTCAATTTCTCTACAATTCCCATTAATCAATCCAATAAATAACGGAATTTACAAAAGTAACCTCATTCGAACACTTGCACGTTCTTCCTCTTCCTCAGTTGGTTCATCGATCTCAACTTTTAGCCTCAATCCGATTCGAACCCGGGACGACTCGGTGGGAACTCGCCACCCAATACGCCATCTCCTTACTTTCTTCGGAGTTAAACACACTCCTCACCGCCCTATCACCCAATCATATCATTTTGCAATTAAATAAATAAAACCCACCCACCCTCTCACCCTTTTACCAATCATGGTGAGTAAAAATTAGTACTCACTCGAGGAACTCGACCGAGTCAATAGAATTGAATCGGATTTTTTTTTTTTTTTTTTCCTTCCTCAAACTATTCATATTCACTGTGTGGAGGCGAACTAACTCGGACTGAGTCATACCCGGGTCAGGCTCGAAGTATATTTTATTTCACACTCTGGACAGCTGATCTTTCGCTGCTTACCAAATGCTTTTACTATGAAGGAGCGGTCGAGATTCGGGCCAGAAGTCCAGATTACTTCTGATGCCTACGTGGCAATATCTCTGAAAATCTTCAAGATTGACGAAACGCGCTGAGTTGCTGGATTCGGACCGTGATATGAAGCGGAGGATCTCTTCAAAGACTGACTCGTCGCACGGAAGTGCAAGGGGACCTTGGTTGGTGAATCCGTACTCTTCTTCAGCTTCCACTAGGAGATTCTTGAAGACGGGGTGGTTCAAGTAGGTGGCGCGAACCACGAATCTTTTTCCATCGGTGCCGACGCAAACGGCGACGTGGCCGGCGGGAACATCGGAGGGAATGCAACTGGATGACATGCGGGAGGCCGCTGCTGCTTTGTGGCGCCACCGCCGGAGCATTTGCCGGAGTCGGACAATGTGCCGGATTTTGCTGCATTTTCCAAAGCCAACTGACATCTTGGGTGAGAGGAGGAAAGAAAGCGGTAGGGAGATTCCTTTTGTTTTAAGTGGTATCGATTTTGATATGAGGAAAGAGAGAACACTTGAGGGGTCTGACGATGTGGATAGCGGAGCCTTTTATAGAGTTTGGAGTCTCTAACTGCCCTTCATTTTCAATATAATTACGAAATTATTCCCGCCGTTTCGCTGCATTTTCAAGGCTTGTACGGGGAAATGATATATCTATATATATATATATATATATATATATATAATATTAATAATATTTTGTTTTTTTAATTAATTATATAATTTTAACATTACATTTGGATTGACTTTTTCAAATTTAAAACTCCCTCTTTTAACCAATTGAGGAATTGTAATTAATTTGGTCTTTAATTTTAATTTTATGTGTTCAATAATAAAAATAAAAATTTTGAAATTAAAAAAAAATTGATAAAAATGGAAATAATCATTACTACAATATCATACTGGATTTTCTATCATCATTACAATATCATGTTGGATTTTCTGTTTAAAGTATGGTCCAGACATAATTATTGAAATAAGGATAATTGTAATGTGTTTATATAAACATATTGCATTATGAAGGGTGAGATCTTAAACATAGTTAAATTTAAAATTAATAAATCGGTAAAATTATTTATGAAAACAAATTATATTATATTAAATGAGATAACAACTATTTTGGAGAATATTTTTCTATCTTTTAAAATAAAAAGCTAGAAAAATAGGTTTGACGATAAAACTGTTTTCTATTTTCTATTATTAAAAACGACAAATAAGATGTTTTTATATAAGAATTTTGAGTTGTTTTCTACTATTTTCACTTATTTTTTAGGAATTATTTTAAGAAATAATTATATAAGCATGTAGAATGATTAAAAATAAAACATTATATATAAAAATTATTTTTAAATTATTAAAAATAGATTAAAAATATTTTATATTTTTATACAGATTTTTATTTTATAAAACATCAGAAAACTATACTTAAATATTGTTTACGAAAACAATTACCAAATAGGGTTTATCTAGTTTTTTTATTACTTTTTTATTTTATTTTTTCGATTTTACAATTTATTAAAATTTGAGTTAAGTATAAAACAAAATATCCAAAGAACTGGTTAGGAAGTGACAGTATCTCCCGTGATTTTTCTTTCCATTTTTTCCTTTCTGGCATGGGGTGGGGCAGAAACATTTAATTACGACCCATCTCTTTGTTTTTATCTTTTTCATTTCTTATTACAAGTGGTAAGATTTAGAAATCCGCCCTGCATCAATTTCTTCCCACCCTTTTCATTATTCTCTTTCAGCAAATTTACAGCTACCTCTTTCATTATTTTCTTTTAGCAAACCCATAGCAATGGACAACATAAAAGGAAATATATTTCAAAAGAAAAAATTGAAAAAAAAAAAACTAATAAAGTCTTTGTACTCATAACTATTTATAATAATCCTAAGACTAGTGGGTTCTCATAAGAAGAATTAGAATAACATCATAAACTTATTTTCCTATCTAAGGTAGAATATCAAGATTATTATCTATCTGATATCGGATATCATAATCCTCATATGACATTGTTTTTTTCCTTACTTAATGTAAGATATCACAGCCACTCTTAAACATTTACAGTATTATTATTGTGACTCATAGGATTACAAAGTTAGATAATTAACCACATTTTATAAGGGTTTAGACAAATATAGTCTTACATTGAGATCAAAGATTGACTTTGATGTCATTATGTAGTAAACATTTACGGTTTTAAAATGTGTATATATATAGTTAGATGAGAGTTATCACATATATAATATTATGAATTTATTTTCCTATTCGATGTAGAATATTACATTTATTTTTATGTAAATATAACATACTCATTGTGTCTCATGAGATCAAACAAATAAATAATCATTCATTTTTTATTGGCTTAATTTAAATGGAAAGGAAATTTGGTTTATTTTTTAAGGAATTATTCAAATTTTTTTACTTAAAATGACATAATATAAATTACCTAAATTTAATTCAATTCCACAAAGAAAATTTTATTATGTACACAAAATTTCATATTAAGGTTAAGGATTGATTTTAATGTCATTTCGTAATAATTCATTTCCTTCAATAAATATATTATCCAATGAACTCGTATGGATTTGAAAGACATTTATATAAACTCATTGCATATACAATTAAAGAACTTTTTTTCCTATTTGATATAAGTTATCACATTCATTTCATCCCATAGGCTTGTGCGATCATTCAAATGGGTAAATATCCCAATAAAGTCCTATATTGGAATTTGGGATTGGCTTTTACATTGCCTATGACGACTCATTCCCTTTATATAAATATTATTTACTTTAGGCTTAATAAACTCTTACAGCTTTAAAACGAGTTTATATATTACTTTTTAACTTGATATATGACAACTATTCTAATTTGATCTTTGCATAAACTTCAAAGCTATTCACACAAAATACAAAAGCCTATATCCACATAAAGTAAACCTTAACTAAGGAATATTCCCAACTCATCACACCTTAATTTCGAAACAAGAAAAATCCTAATTTCCAATAATCCATATAACCCTTTGAGTAGATTATTCAAAGTAAGGATGGTCTCACTATGGACAAAAAATGAATTGTTTCTTTCATCTATATATATAAAATATGTGAGAAGAAAAAAGTGATTGAAGGCAATGGCGTAATTCACGTATAAATCGTAATTTGTGAAACAAAGGAGGGCTATTGGTGTAGCCGTCTGCTAATGGCCAAGGTGTTATCCGTGCGGGGATGCCTTTTTTGGTGCACCCCTGGTATAAAGTTCAAACTCCAAACCCACCACATGCGCAGTTGGAAATAAAGTTTCACTCTCTCCCTATCCTCTCCTTTCTAGGTGGTTGAGCCTCCTCTCTCTACATTTTAAAATTAAATATACTTTGCTCATTAAAAAAATAAAAATAAAAATAAATTTTGTATTCGCCATATCTGACCATGACCCATGTGCAAGGATGCCCCATCCTTTCCCTTTCTTTAAAATTCCAAAACTAACTTCCAAAGGCTCCCCCTCTAATCCCTCTTCTGCCCTTCTTTCAACCTCTATCAAAATCAAAAAATGGAAAATTCAGCATACCCATGGGCAAGTCAAACCAAACTGCAATCTACTTCTCCAATTATAGCCACCAAAAC
This sequence comes from Vitis rotundifolia, assembly GCA_030254885.1. Classification (NCBI taxonomy): domain Eukaryota; kingdom Viridiplantae; phylum Streptophyta; class Magnoliopsida; order Vitales; family Vitaceae; genus Vitis; species Vitis rotundifolia. The sequence continues at coordinate 11,396,513 of CM058168.1, read as the reverse complement.
CTCAGGCATGTGCGGCTAATGTGAACATCGAGACCAATTACTTCAGTTCCAGAAGCGTTGAATTTGTAGAACTGCTCCTTGATAGAAGATAAAGGGGCAATCTGCATTCTTGATTTTATTCATTAAATCTGTCAGAGAAGGGTTAAGGAGGAAGATGAAAGAGTAATCTGGTGTCGTTGAATGGTCAAGACGGGGTCATTAAGATGCAGGGTCCCACGTGCATGATACGTGAGAAATGGTGCATCCCCCCAAACGCAACTCACAAGTGCCCCCACTTGTTAAGATTTAAGGATCACAGCATTTATCTCCGTTGTTCAATGTTTTATGCTACACACGCCTCCAAACAAAAACTCAAACCTAATTGCCCAACATTAACCTATACCAATTTCTTTATGTTTTTTTATTATGTTTCTCGCTTTGTTTCTTCTTTTGTTTGTATTCCCAAACAGAAAATGTAGAGAGATCTCCAGAATATACGCGCGAGGAGAGGAAGGGCAGCCTCGAGACCACACTGTACACTGAATGTCGTTTTCCGCCGACCACTGTAACATGTAAAAAAAAATAAAAAGATAAAAAGAAAATGGTCTCACGTGGACGATGAAGTGGAAGCCAGGCCCTATCCGGCTTCGTACGTGCACTCTTGTCGAGGAATACCGTTATGACGCGTCATGGACAGGAGCTGACATGGCACCGTCTGGGGACGCATGAAAATGGAGTCTGAAATTGTGGGCGGGGCCCAAGTTCTGAGATGGCCCTCCCAAATTGGCCAATAGGAGGTTTAGTTGAGTTTTCTCTTTGCAGAAGAAACAGTTGGGGGGTGGGGACAGTACTTTTTCGAAAGACCGTCTAGGTTCGGAGGCGCTTAGTTGTAGACAACAGTCTCACGGGGCTCACGGCCCCACGACCCCACATCTCTCCGTCTCCTTCTCGTACGTACACTTAATTTTATTTTTTAAAATCAAAAGTGAAAGCTCCGCTCTCATGTGCGCTACGCTCCAACCCAAGTTTATCCACTTCATCACAACAACAAACACCTGTCCCTTCATCGCCATCACACATCATCAATTCACACGAAAACGAAAATAATTAATTAACATATAAAACCTTTAATCGCCTCTTTCATCACTTTGTTACTGTCATGTCGGCTAATTTGTTTGTGTTACCTTTTTGGTTCCCCCTCTTTTAGTAGAAAAAGTCATATGAGATGTCTTATAAATGGAGATGCGTTAGTATGAAATATTTCTATTCATCTTTTGTACAATCAGGCATTTGATTGGGAAGCAAGAACATAACTTGGAAGCTTGAGACAAGAATTAAAGGCTTTAATTAGTCTTGGGAGTTGTGAGAGTACGTGTGTTGTGTCGAGATTAGTTAGGATAGAGAAAATTATGTTGGTAGTTAGTATTAATGTATGTTTTTGGAATCTCTTTATCTTGTTTATAAACTAATGTTAATGGTAATTAAGCTGGAACAAAGCTCACAACTTGACAGCCACCCTCACCCATGTTAGTCTAGGCTCTATTGAGATACTTCTATGAATAATATTTTATCCAAAGCCACTTCCCCTTTAGATTTACGCTTCTCATTTGTTGGTTCACTCCTGCAAAACACTCTTGGGGTGCCGCCACGTCGCATAACTTCATCAACGGTAGCATCTTGTAGCTTCTCCAGCATAAGTCTAGATATTAAAGATTTGCTTCACAATTTTTTTAAAAATAGGTTTGAGTAATTCCAAATTGTTTTCTGATATAAAATTATGTGGTCATGTATTTGAATTACCCTTCCAAGAGGGAACCAACATTACGTGACTACGAGAATACAGTACAGTAAAATTAAAAAAATAATAATAATAGTTGGTGGGACATTGGGATCCAAATGAGGACAAAGAAAATTAAAACCTTAGAAAATTAAGCATAAATGCCCAACTGTTGCCTGTTGGCATCAACAAGCAGCCATTGACTCCGTACGCACCATCCCCTTCAATAGTTCAATACTATATATTAAAATTTTTAAAAATCTTCCCAAGTTTGGAAGCATTAAAAAATCCAATTACAAGCTTTGTTTTGTAGCGTTTTACATGCACTTTATTCTAAGGAAATGTAAATTAATTTAGATGGGTGGTAGTAAGCTAACGTGCCCGCTAAAGCACACGACACTTTATAACATAATTTGTATCTTCTTACGTCAACCACACCTTAATCCTTTCTTTAATTATTATTTTAATCTTAATGATGAAGTGATTTTTATAGTATGCCAATTTGTACATTCTCACGTCCACCACTCTTTAATCCCTTTTTTTGAGGCTATATTTTACTCTTATGTTGGAGAGATGATGACATTTCAAAAAAGTTGTTAAATATTATTATTATTATTATTTTATTACTTTTCATTCAAAAGAGGTGATTCCATCTTAATATGTTTATTTATATTTATTTTCATCTTTATTAAATAAAACAAATTTATTTCCTATACATGTTCCGTTTTGTTTAACCTTTTTATTTTTTATTTTTTAGTTTTTTTTTTCATTTGTTTACTCATAAAATATTAAATGGTATTAAAAAAATAAGTATAATTTATCAACAAATAAATATTATAAATATTTATAATTTTTTTTTATGAAGTAATATTTTATACATGTTAAAAAAGTTGCAAAATAAAAAAAATAATTAAAATAATTTTTTAGTTAATATCATATATAATTAGGGTAGGGTGGGATAAAGTCAATCCCGAAGTTGCTTTGAGTTCATCTTGAATTTTAAAATACTTCAGTACCTAAAAAAATTCACCTCATTGTTATCCCCACCTAAACGCATGTTTCTATATTCTTTTAACACGTATTTCTCCCTTTATGTAATAAACAAAAAGCATGGATCAACTCTTATTTTCTTAAAATTTCTTTTTAAAATTCTAAAAATATGAACAAATGAAAATTTTTTACTTTCTTAAATTTTAAAATGTATCTTTAAGTACACAATACATGTTTCAAATTTTTGTGTTAAATTTTTTATATTTTCTAAAAAAATAAAAAATAAAAAATTCAGCATATGTTGCATGAAAATATATATATATATATATATATATATATATATATAAAAAAGGAGGAAGGATGGGGGAGGGGGGAGGGGGGAGGGGGGAGGAGGGAGGGGGGTGAACCTCAAGCATCTCATTTGCTGTCAATAAATAAATGACCAACCAATCTTTAATAGTATACTGGTGCTGCCACATTGAACTTGTGGTCTCTAAAATACCATTTAAAACACAATGAGAGGTCGACAACTTCGACAAGCATCACCATTCCAAACCCCTCCAATTAAATTTCCCAAAAAAAGAAAAAAGAAATCACATAGTGTATAAAGATGATAACACTGTCTCCATCCATGTTGTTGTACACCGCCTATCCTTATCATAATTCAAGATGCCTTGAAAAATAATCTAATTGAATAAAACATGGACAGCCTCCTCTTAGCAACAGACATTAATTAATCCATTTGCTAAAAATACTCACCATTTTTCAATGGACATACACTTCATATATATTCAAAAATTAAGTTCTTAAATCTGATTAAATCATGCACAAATCATGCTTATAAATAAATACTTTATATATATATGCATGATAAATATTCCTCGTATAAAATTAATGACCCATTGCTTTTAGAGACCGAGTAACCCATTGTTAATTTGAATGAGGTTTGTATAGATCCAATTTTATTGTTTAAGATTATATTTGATTTTTGGAAAATAAAAAATATATATTTTCTCATATTTGATTATATCATGAAAAATACAAAAAAAAATCAATTATAATTAAAAGAAAAAAATTGGGTAAGATACGTACATATTTAATAAAATAAAATAAGTGTAAAATAAAATTTCAAATTAACGAATGTTAAATGTATTTGGTTAAAACTTTAAGGAAGGTGAATAAAATCAACTTCAAAAATTTCATGTCATTTAATTATTTGAATTAGAAGCAAAAATATAATTTGGTATTTGATGAAATTTCAAATTAATGAAGTTAAAGTGCATTTGACCATAACTTTAAGGAAAGCGGATAAATTAACCTTAAAAATTCACATGTCATTTAGTCATTTGAATTGAAAACAAAAATCTTAGAGGACATAAGTGTTTAATAAAATTTCAAATTAATGTAGGTTAGGTGCATTTGACCAAAACTTTAGGAGAAATAATGAAATTAACCTTAAAAATTTAAGAATATTCACACATCATTTGTTAATTTGAATTGGAAGCAAAAAAATTAAGTGGACATTGAAGTTTTCAAGCCTAATTTACCATTGAAATTTCAAATTAATGAACCATATGTTTACGGTTGGAAAAATAGAGAAAACTTTCTTAAAGAGATAGTATTTAGAATATATTTATTTCTTAAATAATACATGCAAAAAAATATACAATAAAAGAACACATGCCCCTTTTTATGGAATGAGCTTGGCGGTTTGCTCCAACATAAAATAGAACAAAAGTAACTCTGTCTTCAACAAGATAAAAAGGAGAACAAAAGAGTGGAAACGGAGATGTAGCACGTACACATGCCACTTCCACAGCCAACACACAACTGACTCTTACGATACCCTACACGCCTATACGCCTTCCTATTTTTAGTTTTAACTCCCATGCAAACAAAGCAGCTTGAGGCATCTCCCCCCACTTGCTTTTTTCTTCTCTCATGTCAACGCGCACGACCCCAACAACTCAACCCCCTCTCTTCCCTCCAAAGCGATAGAATTCAGAATCTATCTTCTTCTGTTCTGAAACAAAGCGAAGCCCACAGCTTTCCACTTACTAGCTCTTCTTACACATCCCATGTGACTTCTTCGTTTTGGTCATTCCCAAGAAAGCCGTACTCAAACGCAAAGTGCCATACTCCCCATGCGGCCATGCCTCTCCAGCCTTTCATCAACCGCGGCGCCCATTGGATTTTTATTATTTACCTTGATTGAAGCAATGCTGATACGGACAAGTCCTATTGACTGTTGTATAGAAAAGATACTTCTGGCTAGCTGTCCCACCACCCCACCTCTAAGTCCTTACATCTATACTTCTATCATAATAAAGAAGATTGAATTTGAAATGGAAATCATGGTTTAAGGGTAAGTGAGCTCACTGTTCTACTATGTATGGGTAGTGGAGGACAATTTTTGTGGGTGGGGGTCAAATTTAATTATTTCTATCTACTTTAATTGCCTGCAAACAGTTGATCATGGCATTTTTAATCACACCAAATGATTGGAGATGATTGGGGTTAAATGTTAAGTGTTGTAACTAATACTATTTAAATCTGAACGATCATAAATTATTATCAGAGTAGACCTTCGAGATCACTTATTATGGCTTGCTGTTAACGAATGCTGTCCGATGATGATTATGATCCATCCATGATTTTTTCCTTTTTCGGCGGGTGACCGGGGGTGTTTGTTTAACTAGAAAGTCTAGAATGCATTCAGACTTATCATCTCCATTTTTCTTTCCTTCAAAATTTCAAAATCCACATGGCTTGTGACAGTTTGATTGATGAATGTACGAAGCCATTATTCTGTTAATGAACATCAAAACTTGGGCACGCCTCAAACCAATATAGTACAAAGAGAATAATTTTTCTGCGCATTTTGGGAACAGCTTTCCGTCTCCAAGAGTCCAAATAATTCAGATTCAAAAGTGGAAATAGTGCTTGGGACTTTGGAGCAAGTGAGCAGATGGCACCATGGTTTTATAATTCATGCATCAACAGATACGCAAATCCTCACGTACAAATATGTGTGTGGTTTGGAATCGTGGTTGAACTCTGACAGGGAAATGTTAAAAAGGAAATCTTCACATCTACAAAGATCTTTGAGATCCATATTCTCACCCGAGAAGGAGATGTCAGATGTGGGTCAGATGAGGAAAGGTGAACCAAACAAAGATTCTAGACTAACTAATGCCCTGGAAGAAGATGATGACAATAGCCAATCAGAAAGAAAGATATGGGTTTGATGCTTCGATTAGGAGAGAGTATGGGGCATGTTACAAGTCCGGATTACACGGAAAGCTTTGGCACAGCCTTGATTGTATTCTTTTGATTAAAATAAGCGAACCCTCACATGGCACTCAGAATCATTCACCAACCTGAAAACCCCCCCATCTTCTCCCACTCATCTCTCTCTCAGTTAGTCAGCTTACACCCCTTTAAATCATTTTTATTTCTAGTTCACTGTTCAAATGTCTTTTTGTTAATAATTTGATTACATTTTTGCAGTAGATTTATAAGGTGGGTCCAGGAGGAATATGGGGTGTTTGTGAAAGAAACCCCATACCTGATGGTGGGGGGTGTTCATGTTGATAAAGATTTTGATTCCACTGATATGGATCTGGTTTTTGTATTTTTTTTCTTTTTATTTATAGAATACAATTGGGAGCAGCAAAATGGAATACCAATCATAAGTACATGGTGCGAATGGAATGTACTTGCACCATATTCCAAATCCCCATAAAAATGATTGAGCAAAAGCCACAAGCAACCAGCACTAGAATAACAACACTGTAGTACCTTTTCATTATGTTAAAGAAATCAGATTGATGAAATCTGAGGCTAAGAAGTGTGGATCTGGGACCTGCGTTTGTGTTCCAATTTAAAGTGCTGGAAATTGGAATCCAACATTGTGAGGTGTCGCGCCGATTGCTATAGATAGACTGTAGGTACTCCCCCCACATTGGTTGAGACTTGTGCGCCGTCCAGCACAAAAGTTCATTTCCTCGGATATTTGATTGTCCCATCACAAAAGTTATTGGACTCATTTCCATTATTTTTGTTTTAGATTTACTACAGAATGATTTGGACTTGTTCAATTACACCTTCAAACCCTCAAAATCGGATCCCCTCTGCCAATTCCCACTATATACGGATGAAGAAAATGTCAAGATAACGACTTTTTTTCAACAAAAGATAACGATATTTTTTTTCACTTAATTTTGAGTATCAAATTATTTTTTAAATATTTTATTTTTGTTAAATATTAAAAAATAATAAATAATAATAAATTTACTTTAATTACATTTATTAAAGATGAAAACAAGACCTTCAAATTATTTTATTGATCTACTGAATTCAATAAGTTACTTTTAATATTTAATAAAAGATTATACATTTTTTACTTTTTTTCATTTGATAAAAAAATTATAATGTCAACAAAAAAATAAAAATAAAAAACAAATTATTTAAAATCTAAAAACAAATTACTTTTATTAAAAATATAAATAATGAAATAGTACCACATAAGTACCAAAAAGGTACCCATGAAATGATCTTAGCTTCCACCCTCGCCCGGAAAACTGGTTGCCGTGTTTCCTAGGGCATTAGAACAGATCAATTCAGACCGTTTGACTCCTGGACCTAGTTTTCGCTTGGGCCATAATCTAAATGAACAATAAGAGGAAAATAAAAATGCAGCAGAGAACAAAGTGGAAAAGATTCCATCTTCATGATGTGATTAGGGCTAAGAGCGCATCATCCAACCACATGATCATCGTGAAAAGTCTTCCAAGATAATATGTCATCATAAGGGCATACAACAAAACCTACAAAGTGTATAGCTCGGAAAGAGAGCATGACTCATACGTTCGTGCAAACCAGAAAAAAGGACCATTTTTCTTGGTAGCAACCGCTTAAAATCGGGGAGCACGGCAAAATATTTGGGAAGTTAAGGAAAACTGGTTGGGTGAATACTCAAATACACCTGGTTACACTATCGAATATGATTTGTATTCTTATGGTTGTACAGACCATCATCAGCTCAAAATTTGGACAAAGAAACTGAAATCCAAACTGCACTTGCGTCAATGGGAAGAAGATAAGATGAGTTTTCCCCTGGATAAGAGTTTCCGTTAGCTAATCTCTTTTGGCAGTCGGCCGTTTTACTCAACAAAACCTATCTGCAAAACATGACAAGATTAAAATAGGACAAATTCTTTTAATAAGCAAAAGCACAGTTATCTATACATGAGGTATAGTATTAAAAAGCCCAACACAGAATAAAAACAAGACCAGCCAAACAACTCACTCAAAATATTAAAGAATAGAAATGCCAGAAATTGATGACATCAAAGTTACAGAAAAATGATTCTCAGCCAAATCACAAAAATTGCTCTTGAAATGTTCAAACTTTCCGTCTTCCCAGAAAAAAGAAAAAAAAAAAGAAAGGGAAACACAGAGAGACAAGCCATTATCCTGGTAAGGCATTACTTCCTGCTAGATTAAGCCACCAAGCCACGACTCAAATAATGTTCCACTGACAATGCACTCCCTTCCCACACCATAATAATTCAGAATCACCCATTTACTGCTTAGAAGTTGAGTTTATTATGAACTGATGCCAAACCCTCAAAAGTGAATTCCACCAAGTGGAGTATAGATGTTAGATATGAAAACATCTACTTGTACAATATATATATTGGCACAAAATGTCAATATTGACAGAAATCAAGATGGAATTATGACAAGTGTGAGGAGGAGAAGATAAAATTCAGTGAGGCTCATTATAAACAAATAAAATTCTATGAATTAGGAAAAACTTGACAGTGATCATACAGCATAATAGAAAAATTACCTTGAAATAAGAGTGTCTCAGCACAATCATAACTCTGCTTCAGTCTTCAAGATTCTTCACTGATCTTACGTTTTTTTGACTTCTTAATTTGATGACTATTATCCAAGGAAAATACTCCCCCATCTACAGTATCATGTTCTTGCATTTCCCTACTTTCCCCATTTTCTCTCCTCTTCTTGGTACTCCTACAGAAACATTTTATTATTTATAAGGAAAAGAAAATCTAAATAATTTGAAGTCATGGACTGCAACTGTTGCATTTAAAAAAAAATTAATTTAGAAAGTAAATTTTCTTCCAAGGTTAGGGACTATGAGTTCAATTTAAAACCTGCTGCTTGGTGAAGCATCTTCCAAATTTTTATCCAGCCAAAGTATGTTTCCTGTGTGAGGTGGATTTAAAGATCCAGATATGTGAAGTATTTCCTCATCCAAACTGCAAGTAGATACATACCAGATCATGTTATTCAAACTCTCAATAAGCATTCAATTTAAAAAACATAGAAGTGGCTCTTGTAGCAAATAATTGGGATCAACCATCTCATAGATCCTACTTGGCAGATTGAATTTACAGCAAAACAGCCCACATCCTCCAGTAAGTGTGATCCATCAAATGCTTGTTCCCAGAAATGTATCCACACATTCTATATAAAGTTCCAACAGGCACCAGGAAAGTGAAATACAATCCACGAAATTTTACAAAATGTTAAGGTGCTGTGGGGTCTCATTCTATTGACATGGAATGCGACATAGAATGGGTATTCATAAAGATGTCATTTAGAAACATGTCATTCCCAATTCAAATTTATAAACATAACAAAAACAATATGTCACCTCTTCACTAAGAAACGTATCATGGTCCCAACCTTTATCACATGTCGCTTGTGAGATCTACTGACAAATACTCCCTCACCATGTTTCTACAATAAGGATGTAAAGTGCTGAACTGATGAATATCAATTCTCTACCCTCATATATGAGAAAACAATACCAAAAGCAGTGGCAAAGATGAAGTTGTGCTTACAATTTTATATTTAAATTCTCCACGGATCTCTTCATCTGTTATAATAGCAGATGAAAATCCAAGAACAACAATATGAATGGATTCTTGAGCAAGTTTCACCACCTTTCCTTCTGGTCATAGAACATTAAGAATCAGTTAAGGTTAAAAACATATAGAACCCAAGCCATAGATATCTGACTATAAACTATATATATATATAGGATGCTCAAGCATCTCCATTTTTTTCTTTTCTATTAAATCTTCTAAATACTAACATCTTACACCTATAACACATCCATTAACTCGTTAAAACAGCAATGTTTAAACAAACAATAACACTGGTCCAAAACAAAATCATAACAGCAAAAATAAGTAAATAAACTTTTCCATGATGAATATGGGAAAATTTGTGGAGGCTAGGAAAGCTTGAGAGTTTAGGTTGGTAAGGAGAAAGATGGAGAGAGCCACATGGTGATGGCAGAAATAATTCTTCTTCATTGAGTCCTTTGGCTGGGAGAGACAGCATTTTATCTTTCCTTAAAATTTCACCAGATTGCCTATAAGTTGTTTGAAATAGAACATGCACTACCGTGAGGTCAAAACATTGAGGATAGAGCAATGCACAAAGCACTACCATTTTGTTAATAGATTGATATTTTTTTCATAGGTAAATATTGAATGTATTAACAGCACCTAAAAAAGGCGCACAGAAATAATGTGAAGGATTGATAGTTACAGAGGTGCTGTGCAATACATAGAGTGAAGGATAATAGAAATGCTACCTATAAGCATGTTTGGCTTCGGAGAGAAAAGTAAAAGTTTTGCTTTTAATCTAACACCAAAATATGGATGGATCCCAGGAAGAATCTTTGCATCTTTACTTGGAATATCGACATCATATGCCAATACAACTCCATCAAAGATTTCATTGAATCTGCAAGAAAGACCAGAATAAGAACTGAAGAGATAAACAAAAGGCTCTGAAATAAATCATGACTATTATTTAATTTTTTACGACAACAGTTCAAACATATGAAACAGTTAGTTCCAAAAAAATGTCCATAAATGTTCAATAACCAGACCAAAACATCTTTGATATTTTGGAATGGAAGGAAACTCTAATTTAAATCAGACACTGCCTTTACCACCATTTTATCAAATTTCACTTACCTAAATTTCCAGATGAACAAGCAATACACAAACATTTGCATAATCTATTGTTTTTTGTAAGAATGGAACAAGCCATAACCACAACGGAGTGTAGCACTCCAAGTGGCATGCTTACAAACACTTGTCAGTTGTAATTGATTGAATTAGTAGAGGGTTATGGCACTTTCTATTCTCTTTATTTGGCATTTCATGGGTTCTCTCCTATTCAGTGAAGGTTTTGTTAATGGGTTGGAATGAGATCTTTGTGGGTAAGAAGAGAAGAGAGGCTTGGAAAACACCTCTTCACACCTGTTTTGGACAATCAAGAAGGAACGGAACCAAAGAACCTTTAAAGGGATGCAATGCACTAACCAATCTCCCCAAGACTCCTTTATATCTAATCTATAAATGTGGTCACAGGGGTGCCTCATAGTTGATGGTCAAGCTGGTCCACCATCCTTGATAGATTTTATAGAATGGTTGAGCTTTAGGCATTAGATCAGGGTTATGGTTGTAAATTTTTGTTTTTGATAGGCAGGGTTGTGGTTGTAGCTTGCTTTTTTTTGTTTTCTCACTTATATACTTCCAGTGGATTGTGCTTGCATTTTCTTGTTTGGCGCTTTTCTATAAATATATCATCACCAAAGCATAAACATAAGTAGTTTAATGATTAGAATTTTAATAGAGTTATAGAAACTGTTAGATAGTGTACAGTTATTTCAGTTATTTACTTTTCTTTTTTTCTTATTGTATTGTGGGTCCCACTAGCATGTATATATATACCTAATGTGGATTATTGTATTGTTCTTCAATAACAAAAATTAGAGATTCTCTCTTTTCACATGGTATCAAAGCCTAGGGAGAAAAACCTAATTATTTCCGATTTATCCATGAATCAATTTTGGGAAACCTTTCAGTGACCGTGTTTCATTCCACTTCCGGGTATTGTGTTTTTATTGGAGGTAACCTAATATCTTGGAAAAGTAAGAAACAAGATGTAGTGTGTTATGGCAATCAGTTAATCCTAAGATTCTGCTTCATCGTCGGGCCTACAAAACATGTTTTAAATTTTGGAATCAGGCGAAAGGGCTATACACGAATGATATCCAACGTCTTTATAAGGTAGCTTCTTCTATTATCAATGTCAGACAACAAGACATGGATTTATTTACTTATATTGGCCAGATTGCCTCTCTTAAGGAGGAATTCTTGACCGTGATGCCTCTTACTACTGATGTTGGGGATCAACGAACACAGATTAACAAGTTCTTCATGGTTCTTACGCTTATTGGCCTCCGTCCAAATCTTAAGACCGTCTGCGATCAGATTCTTGGCAGTTCCTCCGTTCCATCCTTGGATGATGTGTTTGCTCGCCTCCTCCGTATCTCCTCCACTCAGCCTTTGTCATCTGATAACACTTTAGATTCTTCTGTGTTAGTTTCTCAAACTAACTCTCGAGGAGGACGAAATGGTAATCGAGGTAGAGGCCAACGTCCTCATTGCACCTATTGCAATAAGCTTGGCCACACTCGTGATCGGTGTTATCAGTTACATGGGCAGCCTCCCCGCACTGCCCACGTGGCCCAGTCATCTGATCCTCAGCCGCCTCAGCTTTCGAGCTCCTCCACATCTCAAGGTATTTCCCTCACTGACAGTGAGTATGATCAGGCCACCAAGTCAGCTTCTGTTGCCCAAACCGGTAATGCTTCTGATTGTCTTACCCACACATCTTCTCTTGGACCTTGGATTCTAGATTCTAGCGCTTCTGATCACATATCTAGTAATAAGGATCTTTTCTCTTCTATTACTACTACCTCTGCCTTACCTACTGTTACCTTAGCTAATGGTTCTCAAACTATGGCTAAAGGCATTGGTTTGGCACATCCTCTCCCTTCTCTACCTCTCACTTCTGTCCTTTATACTCCTGAGTGTTCCTTTAATCTTATCTCCATCAGCAAAATCACTCGTACTCTTAACTGCTCTATTACTTTTTCTGATAAATTTGTGAACTTGCAGGACTGGCGTACGAGGAAGATGATTGGCATAGGACGTGAGTCTCAAGGCCTCTATCACCTCACCTCGCCTTCAACTCCTACAGTTTGCATTTCCACTGATGCTCCCCTCCTCATCCACAGTTGCCTAGGCCACCTTAGTCTATCCAAGTTCCAGAAGATGGTCCCTTGTTTTTCATCTTTGTCGTCGCTTGCGTGTGAGTCCTGTCAGCTTGGGAAACATACTCGTGTCTCGTTCCCAAAGCGTTTGAATAATCAGGCAAAGTCTCCTTTTGAACTTGTCCACACTGATGTTTGGGGTCCTTGTCAAACCGCGTCTACTTTAGGATTTTAGTATTTTGTCACTTTCATTGATGACTATTCTCGATGTACTTGGTTATTTTTAATGAAAAATCGAGCTGAGTTATTCTCTATTTTCCAGAAATTTTATGCTGAAATCCAAACCCAGTTTAATATTTCTATTCGTGTGTTACGCAGTGACAATGTCAAGGAATATTTTTCTGCACCATTTACTTCATTTAGGTCCCAACATGGGATCCTTCATCAATCTTCTTGTGCTCATACTCCTCAACAAAATGGGATAGTTGAACGTAAGAATCGACATCTTGTTGAGACAACTTGTACTCTCCTTCTCCATAGTAATGTTCCTTTTCAATTTTGGGGGGACTCTGTTCTTACAGCATGTTATCTGATTAATCGTATGCCCTCATCTGTATTACACGATCAGATTCCTCATTCCCTTCTTTTCCCTGCCCAACCATTTTATTTCCTTCCTCCTAGTGTTTTTGGTTGTACTTGCTTTGTTCATATTCTCAATCCTGGACAGGACAAACTTTCTGCCAAAGCCACAAAATGCATCTTCTTGGGATACTCCAGATTTCAAAAGGGTTATCGTTGTTATTCCTCTGAGACTCATCACTACTTTCTCTCCGTTGATGTCACCTTCTTTGAGGACTCACCATTCTTCTCCACCTCTGAGTCTCTTCCTGTTTCTGAAGTCTTACCCCTTCCCATTATCTCCCCACCTAATGTAGTGCGTTCTCGCCCACTTCAGGTTTATCATCACCGTCATCGTGTCGTTGTTCCTCCTTCTTTGGCCGAGGTACCTGTTGACTCACTTCCTATCCCTTCGGCTTCTCCTGCCCCGGCTCTGCCTCCTTCTGCTGACTTACCCATTACTCTTCGGAAAGGTAATCGATCTACTCGTAATCCTCATCCCATTTACAATTTTTTGAGTTACCATCGATTATCTTTACCCTATTCTGCATTTGTTTCTGCTATATCTTTTGTTTCTCTTCCCAAGAGCACCCCTAAGGCTCTTTCCCATCCAGGCTGGCGACAGGCAATGGTAGATGAAATGGTTGCTTTACACTCCAATGGCACTTGGGATCTTGTTGTTTTACCCTCTAGTAAATCTATAGTTGGTTGTCGTTGGGTCTACACAGTTAAGATTGACCCTGATGGTTAGGTTGATCACCTTAAGGCCCGCTTAGTTGCTAAAGGCTACACTCAAGTTTATGGTTTTGATTATGGTGACACTTTCTCTCCTGTTGCCAAAATTGCTTCTGTTCGTTTATTACTCTCCATGACTGCTACGCGTTCTTGGCCTCTTTATCAGCTAGATATTAACAATGCTTTCCTTCATGGGGATCTTGCTGAGGAAGTTTATATGGAGCAACCACCTGGTTTTGTTGCTCAGGGGGAGTCTGGTTTAGTGTGCAGGTTACGCCGTTCTCTATATGGCTTGAAATAATCTCCTCAAGCATGGTTTAGCCATTTTAGTTCTGTTGTTCAGGAGTTTGGCATGTTTCGCAGTACAGCAGACCATTCAATTTTCTATCATCATAACTCTTCGAGGCAGTGTATTTATCTGGTAGTTTATGTGGATGACATCGTCATTACAGGCAGTGATCAGAATGGTATTCAGAAACTAAAGCAACACCTTTTCACCCACTTTCAGACTAAAGACTTGGGGAAACTCAAGTATTTCTTAGGGATTGAGATAGCTTAATCCAGTTCCGGTGTGGTTCTTTCCCAAAGAAAGTATGCTTTAGACATCTTGGATGAAACCGATATGTTAGACTGTAAACCGGTAGACACTCCTATGGATCCAAATGTCAAACTTATACCAGGACAGGGGGAGCCTTTAGGAGATCCTGGGAGATATCGGCGACTTGTAGGTAAACCGAATTACCTCACCATTACTCGTCAAGACATTTCTTTTCCTATAAGTATTGTTAGTCAATTCCTACAGTCACCATGTGATAGTCATTGGGATGTTGTAATCCGCATTCTTCGATATATCAAAAGTACACCAGGTCAAGGTGTGTTGTATGAGAACAGAGGTCATACCCAGGTTGTTGGTTACACAGATGCAGATTGGGCTGGCTCACCCACAGATAGACGTTTCACTTCTGGGTATTATGTTTTTATTGGAGGTAACCTAATATCCTGGAAGAGTGAGAAACAAGATGTAGTGGCCAGATCTAGTGCTGAAGCCGAGTATCAAGCTATGGCTCTGGTAACATGTGAACTCATATGGCTGAAACATCTTCTTCGGGAGTTGAGATTTGGAAAGAATGAATAGATGAAGCTCATCTGTGACAACCAAGCCGCTTTGCATATTGCATCCAATCCAGTCTTCCATGAAATGACCAAACACATTAAAGTTGACTGTCACTTCATTAAAGAGAAGATCGCATCAGGATGTGTGGCGACTAGTTTTGTCAATTCAAATAATCAACTAGCAGATATTTTTACTAAATCACTCAGAGGTCCTAGAATTAAATACATTTGTAACAAGCTTGGTGCATATAACATATATGCTCCAGCTTGAGGGGGAGTGTTAGATAGTGTACAGTTATTTTAGTTATTTACTTTTCTTTTTTTTTCTTATTGTATTGTGGGTCCCACTTGCATATATATATATACCCAATGTGTATTATTGTATTGTTCTTCAATAACAAAAATTAGGGATTCTCCCTTTTCTCTCTTTTCACAGAAACATCAAGTAAAATATAAGTGGTTATTTAAAGTTTGACAACTATAAAGCCATAAAATATCTTATGGTTAAAATTAAATACAAACTCCCTTAATGTGAACAATTTAAATAATATCAAGTGTCACAAAAAATTAATTAGCATATAATTCAATTGTAAATTAATTATTATTGAATCAAATGTCAAAAATAAAATATTTAAATTTTTTCAAATTTCAAATAGAAGAGAACCCACCATTACAATTAATTACTAAAAAAATTATAATAAAAGAAGTTTTTTTTTTTTTTTTGAATTAGAAGCAAACATTTATTTAAATGAATTAAAAATACAATTGAAGGATACAAGATGAAGGATCCTTCCCAAAATGTATAAACTTGAATCCAAATAAGAGAAGAAACCTTCTCCAAAGTACTAAGAAGCGTATATCATTGAAATACCACTCAGGAGTTGATCTGAACCCTACCAAAATGGACCTAAAGCAATGTTCCTCCCTTTGCTATCTTAACTCTTTGATCTACATACCACTTCCCAATTAAGTTGAATAACATTGAGGAGAATGCCCTTGAAAGTTATTGCAGTAAAGGTTCAAAAGGAGGAATAGAAATAAATTAGGGCCCAAATCATCTCTAAAGTCCTCCTCTTGTTCTAAAAAATTCTTGTGTTTCTTTCTTGCCACACTATCCAGATCAACATGAGACAAATGATTCGGCATAAAACTTTGCCTCTAATAGTGCCCCACA
The DNA here is from genome assembly GCA_030254885.1 of Vitis rotundifolia. NCBI lineage: Eukaryota > Viridiplantae > Streptophyta > Magnoliopsida > Vitales > Vitaceae > Vitis > Vitis rotundifolia. The sequence goes on along the minus strand of CM058168.1, from coordinate 11,380,010 downwards.
AAACTCTAAACGAGATGGACATCATATTGCTTGCACTTCTAAGAGGAACCCACTCTAACCTAGCTAATCTAAATAGCTTGTGCCCAAGCCCCAAAGTCATTTGACGGTGTAAAAAAAAAGGATCAATTGATCTTCACTACCCATGCACATGGTGAAATAATTAGGACTAAGGACTTTGAAAGTCTTCTAACCTGAAGCGAGTTATTGGTGTTAACATTCTTGTTTGGCAACTAACTAAGCAAAAGTCTTAACCTTTGATAGGGGTTCAAAATTCCGTATGAATTTTGCACTTTTGTTAGAGAGAAAACAACTGGAGTTGATTGCTTGGGCGAGGCTAAGAAAAAATATTTCATTGTGAATAAGCCCGAAGACAATAAAGACCAAATTCTCTCATTTGGAAAAATGGTGTGAGGATCACACTAGCAATAAATAACGTGAGCTTTTAAGATTCTTTATCTCTAGTTCAGTGAGGTTTCAACTAAAATAAAAGTTTCAAGAAAAATGGAAGATATACTAAGAATGGATGAAATAGAAGCATTTTTTGTAGTGACAACTTTAAAACAATTTGGAAATTGAGAACAAAGAGGTTGATTTCTGCACCACAAGTCTTCCCGAAAACAAATCTTTGCCCACATTTCCCAAGTTAAACTGGGTATAACCGGAGAAATCTTGAAAAACCTGTGCAAAAACTTTCAAAGGACAACAATGTGACTGCTTAACTAAAATGTTAGCATCCAAACTATTAAGGTGTGTCTCATAGATACTTAATATAACTTTATTCCAAATAATAGTTCTTTCCATAAAAAACCTCCAAAGCCACTTCCTTAATAGACTCTATAGACTTTATTCCCCAAAGAAATACTCATGAAACCCAAACCACTATTCTCCATAGGTTTACACACTTGATCCCATCTAACAAGGTGATCTCTCTTTCCTTCACCAATCCTTGACCAAAGAAAGTCCCTTTGCATTTTCTCAATTCTAGTTGCTACAGATAACGAAACCTTATATAAAGCAAGGAACTATGAATATGTGACAAACAAGCCTAAATTGTTTTTCCATCTAAGGACAACCATCCAACCTTCAAAAATTCTATCAATCATCAGTCCCAAAAAACAACTACCTAAAGGTTTCCCCTTGGCAAGGGACCCAAGTAGGTCAATGATCACTTGAAAACTTTGCATTTTAGCATTGACGCCAATGATGTGATCTAATCCAAACTCATGTTGATTCTTAACAAAGTGCTTTTTTCTCAGTTAATCTTTAAGTCCTTAACAATGCCCAAAAACCATCAAGAATAGCTTAAGGTTATGCAAATCATTTTTTTTTTTGATAAGCAAAGCAGATATTCATTAAAAGAGAGGCACAAAGCCACAAAGCATACAGGGGGTATACGAGGCGGCTAGTGCCTCAAAAGAAAGAGAAAAACAACAAAAAACCGAGTGGAAGCTCACCTCCCCTTAAGTTGAGGCTACCCACTCCAGAAAGCCTATAAGGGAGGAGAAATCCTCACCTATATACAATCTAGCCCAACTCCACAACGTACATACAAAAAAATTCTTGAGTTTCTAAACGTTCAAAACACCCTCCCTAAAAGCTAATTTATTTCTCTCCTTCCAAACCGTCCAAAAAATACATAACGGAATGGAATTCCACACCTTTCTCCTTTTCTTCCCCACAAAAGGGCCTTTCCAGCTATATAAGACCTCCTTTACAGTTTCTGGAAAGACCCACTTTACATTAACTAACCCAAGAACTATATCCCACAAATTTCTGACCACTATACAATGAATAAGAATATGATTTACAGTTTCTTCTTCGCACCCACACAAAAAACAGCAATTGGGGAGTTGCAATCCTCTCCTCTGAAGTCTATCCAAAGTTAACACTTTCCCCCATGTCGCCTCCCACGCAAAGAAAGCAACCTTGGTTGGAACTCTATCCATCCAAACATGTCTTGAAGGAAAGTTAGCGCTATTATGATTGGCCAACAATCTATATGCTTCCTTGATCTTGAATAGCGCATTTCTTTCTCCCTTCCATCTAACCATGTCTTCCTCCAAAGAGGGTCTATACCCTCTCAAGATGTGAAGCAAGTTCCCAACCAGGTCCACCTCCCAATCATTAAAGTCCCTCAGAAAATTAAGGTTCCAATCTCCTTGACCTGAACTAGTATCCCACATCTCTTCAACTGTTGCACTTCTGTGAGCAGCCATGGCAAAAAGGCTGGGGAAACATTGAGACAAAGCTGATTCAGAACACCAAGTATCTGTCCAAAATCTTATCTTGGACCCCTTTCCTGCAAGGAACCCCATATTACCCCAACACCACTCAGACTCTTTCAGGATCTCCTTCCAAACCCCTACACCACCCGCCCCATTATCCTTCTTAGGCCTCCAACCATGTCCCTCTTGCCCGTACTTTGTCATGATAACTTGTTTCCAGAGACTGTCTTTATCACAAGCATACCTCCAGATCCACTTGCCAAGCAGAGCTTTATTCAAGATGACTAGATTCCTCAAACCTAGACCACCCTTAGACTTGTCGGAACAAACCACCTCCCAATTAACTAGATGAATCTTTCCCTCCAAGTTACCCCCCCCCCCCCCCCCCCCCCCCCCCCCCCCCCACAGGAAGTCCCTTTGGATTTTCTCAAGCCTCTTAGCAACCACCTTGGGCATCCTGAATACTGACATCTGATAAATTGGCATGCTAGTCAAGGTACTTTTAATGAGAGTAACTCTCCCCCCTTTGGAAATGTACTGGCGCTTCCAAAGAGCAAGTCTTCTCCTAAATCTCTCCTCAATCCCATCCCACACAGATGAAGCCCTTGAAGAGGCCCCTAGAGGAAGACCCAAATAGAGGGAAGGCAAGGAGCCCACCCTGCATCCTATCTCCATTGCCAACTCTTCAATCTCATCCACCTCACCAACTGGTATAATTTCGCTTTTGGCCAAATTAATCCTTAGGCCTGAAGCGGCTTCAAACCAAAAAAGAATCCAACTCAGATGAGTTAAGTGCTCCTTGTTGGGCTCACAGAACACAATTGTGTCATCAGCAAAAAATAAGTGGGATATGTGCAAAAGGGGTCTTCTACCATCCCTAATGTTGCACCCTGATAAGAATCCTCCTTCTACAGCTCTCCTGATAAGAACATCCAGCACCTCCATTCCCATAACAAAGAGGTAGGGAGAAAGGGGATCGCCTTGTCTAAGCCCCTTAGAACTTGGGAAGAAGCTAGCTGGGACCCCATTAATCAACACTGAGAATTTTGCTGAGGAGAGACAACTCCATATCCATCCCCTCCACTTGTGCCCAAACCCCATTTTTTCCAAGACCTTCATCAGAAATTGCCAGTTGATGCTATCATAAGCTGTTTCAATGTCGAGCTTGCAAATGAGCCCCTTTTCCTTTCTTTTCTGCCACGAATCAATCACCTCATTGGCAATTAAGGAGGCATCAAGAATTTGTCTTCCCTTCACAAAAGCATTTTGGGCAGGGGACACCACCTTTCCCACCACTTTCTTGAGTCTATTAGCAAGCACTTTAGCCAATAATTTGTAAATCCCCCCTACAAGGCTAATAGGTCTAAAGTCTCCAAGCTCCTCAGCCCCAATTTTCTTAGGAATCAACACCAAAAAAGTATTGTTGAGGCTCTTAAGAAAAGAGCCATTCTCATGAAACTCCAAAAACATTTCCAGGATTTCCTCCTTGGCAAAGTCCCAACAGTATTGTCAAAACGCCACAGTAAATCTGTCCTGGCCGGGGGCTTTGTCCCCGTTCATCTCTAACAGGGCTGAATGAATCTCTGCCTTTGAGAAGGGAGTCTCCAGATTCTCCGCTTCCTGCTGATTTATCTGGTCTAGCTGAATCCTCCCAATGTCTGCCTTCCACCCTGTCTCTTCCGAAAGCAATTGATGAAAAGCATGAGCAACACCCTCCCTCACCTCCTGCTCCTCTGTAAGCCATACTCCGTTGATCTTAACTCTGTCCAGAGTGTTATTCCTGCGGTGTGCATTTGCCATACGATGAAAGAAACTCGTATTTTTGTCCCCCTCCCTCAGCCAAGTCTCCCTGGAGTGTTGCCTCCAGTGAGTTTCCTCAAGAAGCACCCACTTCTTGTAACTTTCTCTAGCTTCCTTTTTTAATTCTATTTCCTCCACAGTCAGTGTTCTCTCCATCTCCACCCGGTCCCAGAAGTCCACTTGTTGCAAGGCTAAGGATTTGTTGCAGTCCAGCCTCCCAAACACCTCTCTATTCCAGATTTTCAGCTTCTGCTTAATTTCCTTCATTTTAGCTGCCAGTCTGTAGCTTGCACTGCCCCTAATCTCCACCCCCCTCCACCAGCTTAGAATCAAATCTTTGAAGTCTTCCACCTTTAGCCACATGTTTTCAAATCTAAAGGGGATTGGACCTCTTCTAATCCCCCCATAAGAAGGACAGGGAAGTGATTCGAAACTGGCCGAGGCAGTCTACTTTGGACCACTCCACAAAACTGGTCTAACCAGCTAGGGGTAACAAGGAACCTATCCAATCTAGCCCAAGACTGATTGTTCAATCCCCCACTCCAAGTAAACTCTCCCCCCTACAATGGGAGGTCCATAAGCCCTAATTCATCCACAGTCTCAGCAAATCTCCTCATTGCTGAGGTTAACCTCCTCTGGCTATTCCTTTCTCTTTGGAGGAGGGTGATGTTGAAGTCCCCCCCAAGGCACCAAGGGTCCTCCCACAGGCCTCTGATAGCCCCAAATTCTTCCCAGAGGCTATCCCTCTCTATTCTGGTGAAAGGGCCATAGACTCCCGTGAACACCCAGACAACCCCGTCTTCTACATTCTTGAATCTGCACAATAAGGAGAACTGGCCCTCCTCCCACTCAAGAATTTCCAAGGTCCTTTTATCCCAACAGATCAGCAGGCCTCCCGCAGCCCCCTCCGCATCCAGGGCTCTCCAAACTAGAAACCTCCCTGAGCCTAAACTTTTCACAATATTTTCCGACATAGGTTGAATTTTTGTCTCCTGAATACAGAATAAATCAACCTTCTGATTCCTCATAAACGTCTTAATAACTTTCCTTTTGGAGCTCTCATTTGCTCCCCTCACGTTCCAGCTCAAAATTTTTAACTTCATTGGATAACCAACAATTGATTCCCTTTGCCTTTTGAAAGGCCTTTATGCTTATTCCCCCCCTCATAATTTACAGAGCATTCCAGTCTCTTTAATTCCCGGTCAAACTTTGACTTCTCCAAGAGCTCTCTACTATGTATCCTCTCCCGTCTCTGCCTGATTTTAGTCAGAAAGCTCAATATTTCCTTTTCTAAACCCTTCGTCGGGAATCCCAAAAACTGGCTGAACTTTGCCAAGCTACTCTCCTCCCATTTTTCCTCTTCCTCATTTCTTACCATCTCTGTCTCCTCCATGCCAGAATTCCCCTCCATATCCTTAGCCCTCTCACTGATTCCATTAGATTCTCCTCTGTCCCAGCAACCATTTCCGTTTTCATTTGACCCCTCGAACACTGTCAACCACAATATGTTCCCATTCTGAACTTCCTCTCCTTTAGACCCAGAACGATCGTAAAACTCCCCCTCAGGAATCCGATCAAAATAAGAAGAAGAAGGAAGAGGATTCCCCATGTCCCTATTATCCCATGAGATTAATTTCGTATCATACCTTGTAGCTTCTTCCTCAAGGGCGCTATCAACCGCTGAGTTACAAAAATGTATTCGCTCTTTCCTAACCTCCTCAGAGTCCCATTTGATAAAGGGCTCCATTTTTGAACTTTTCCCCCTTTTGGAACCAGGCGAGTCCGGAGCGAGATTCTCCTTCTGAAGGCCTTTATTTGAGGTCTGGGAATGGATCAGGACAAGGCCGCCCCCAGCCAAACCTGCTTTCATCTTTGGGCCTTCCAAGACTTCGGCCCAACTCCTTGCCGATGGGCCTTCATCTGCTTCATCACCTTCAGTCCTTCTTTTAATTAAATTTGAGCCCATGAGCCTATTTGTTGAAGCCGGCCCATCTATCCTTGCCACAACTTTAAGGCCCAGGCTTGGGCCTGACTTAGCAGGCCCAGGCTTGGGCCTGACTTAGCAGGCCCAGAATCCACCTCGTCAATGGGGGCCTGCTCTCGAACTTGGACCCATTTAGCCTTCTGCCAGCCCGGTCCACGCTCAGACTCTTCCATCAAATCAGCTGCCATTTGCAGCGTCTCGGTTCTGCCTCCCAGCCCTTCCTCCACGCGCATCCCCGCGCGTGAGGAACTATCATCCCTAACCTCACCACTCTTCCGGCCATTCTCTGAGCTGCAACCCACCAATTTTTTCCTCATAACTGGACTAAACTCCCACCATAAGGAGAGGACGTAGGTTTCCTCCTCGATTTCAGCTTCCAATACACTCGGAAGGACGTCTCCCCTCACCTTGACCAGGATTCGAGCCCATTGAATCTCCCCTAAGCACTCCGTCAGTGGGTCGACTGCAACTAACCCCCCACATTCTTCCCCCACTCTTTTTAAAATTGTCGGAGTCCACAACGAGATGGGGAGCCCAACGATTCTGACCCAGATCTCGCTGCTTACCTCCTCCTCTGTTCGGCACCCACTCCTAGGGCTCCAGTGTTCCAACCCCAACTGGAATCCCCCCAACCACCGGCTTCCACAGGACACAACACGACATGCTTCTTCCAGAATTTCAAACTCCAGCAATGCCCTATTCCTCTCCATTCTAGCAAGCCCCAAACTCCCTTTCAAACCCCATGAATTTGCCCAAATTCTCCCCAATTTCTCCAAATCCTCTTCTCCCTCAGATCTGGAATTCCAGCTCACCACCACACAGTTTTCCAATTTCTTCAAGTTTCCTTTCATTTCCTCTCTTTTGATCTTCACCCGAACTAAGTTTATATTCCTCCAACTTGTACCCTTCGCAACTTCTACATACGACCGCTCCACCACAGCTTTTCTCACCTCCCTTGTTTCCTGATGCTCTGCTTTTTTTCCAAAGGCTCCTTCCAGTTTTTGTAACTCCCTTCTCCATAGACACCCATCCTCCTTTATCCCCCTTACCTTTCGGAATGAAGATGCTAAATCTCTTCCTCTCTGAATCAGCAACCCCTAACCGGAGATACCACCCTGCTTTGTTTGCGCCGCGCGTCAGGGAGTACGTTATCCCCTTCTCCTTCCACTCCCTTCCCCATTTACCGTCTCCCCCGTCCTCGATACAATGGGTTAGGCCCTCCCTGAAAAACCCTAGGCTCTCCGGTCCCATGCGGATCCATGACGAAACCCCTCGCTTCTTCTCCACTATGATTACTTGGGGTTTCCCTTTTCTTTCTTCTAACCCAACTTCGAAGACTTTGGATTCTACTGTGAAGCTAACGTCCTTCCTTCTTCTCTGGTCCGTAGCCTTATCTGCACCTTCGCCGCCATCGCACTCTCTCTCGCTCTCAGTCGCACTCTCTCTCGCCATCGCTAAGGTTATGCAAATCATCCGAGCAAGCTCTTGAAAAATATGGTGTCATATGCAAACTGCAAGTGTGTCACTTTTGGTCCTATTCCTCCCTCCCAGGAACCCTTCCAAGATACTCTTTCCTCCACTCTCAACAACATCCTACTTAAGACATGAACATTTATGGTAAAGAGGAAAGGGAAAAAAAGATCTCTTAGCCTTAAACCTTTGATTGTTTAAACCATCCATTGGCACTTCCATTCACCAAAACTGCAAAATTTGTTAAACACATGCAACCCCTCATCCAAGTCCTCCATCTTGGGTTGAATCTCTTTCTTTCTAGAGCATGATCCAAAAAACCCCAATCCATGATCATAGGCCTTTTCAACATCAATCTTGAAAACTATTCCTTCCTCTCTTGATCATCTTTTCCCATCTATGATTCCATTGGCTATCAAAACTGCATCTAGAATTCATCTCTCATTAACAAAAGCTCCTTGTGAGATGAATAATCTCCCAAAGGATTCCTCGGATACAACCCAATAAAACTTTAGTTATGATCTAATACAAGCTTGTGACTAAGCTATAGGCCTGAAAATTGAAATTTTTCTTGTTTGACGTCTTTTGGGCACAAGTGCTATGATAGTGGCATTGGTGCTTTGGGTCATTACCCCACTATCGCGAAACTCCATCAACATTCTTAATAGATCCCCAACAACCTCCCAACACTCTGAAAAACACAGTTATAGTGAAACCATCAGGCTCCAGAATTTTTTCCTTGTATAATTGAAGAGACCTTTAAGAACCTAAAGAGGCGATCCAACCAACTAGCACTCAGTTTGATAAAACAAGAAATTTCACTTAAACAAAGTTGATAAAGAGTTTTCCACTACAATGAAATAATGAAAAATAAATTAGGATAATGGTTGCAAAGGAAAAAGGATGAAGATTAAAAAAAAGGCAAAAAAGAGACAAGTATGAATATTGAATAGATTTTATAAAAGATTTTTTCTCAATCTGATTTGAAATTTATAAAACCAATTTTATATAAATGTTCATATAAATTATTAAAATGATATGGCTTTGGATCATTATTTTATCATTTGAAAATCACTATTTTATCATTTGAAAATTCAATTACAAGTTGTATTTTAGGAAGGGTGGGGTTTCTTTTTTTATTTTATTTATTTCTTAAAAATTTTAATTAATTAATTTTTTTTTTTTCAATTTTGAAAATTGAGGGCTGGGTGAAGTTGGAGAGTTAGTGTATCAAAGGTTGAGGCATATCTGGAAAAGCTAAATGTTATCTAAATGAACAACATATCTTTAACTTTTGCAATGACACCAAACTCATGAAACCAGGGATGAGGCTGGATCAAATGTTAATCCATCGCATGAAAAACTTCTGTTTTTCGCACAATAGGCTTATGTACTTTCCACATATAGAACTGCAGTCTGCATTAATAGAATTGCTGAGTTCCAAACCCGTTGTCATCCAGCTCTTAGTTTGTTCATCTTTAATGCAACCCATGATCCCTAACTCTTCAGAGAGTCATTTATGGTGCCCATAAACAAAATTACTAGTCATATAAAAAATAATGACAACAATAATAGTATTGTTCTGGGTGGCAGCTAAGTAATTCTCTAAGTAGTAGAGAGACAAATTTTAAGAATGAATTATGAATCAAGATAAGCATACCCATAACAAAGATGCAAAAGAAGGAAAAGGAAATGCTAAAAGCAAAAATAAGCAGATTATGCCACATCTCAAAAAATAATAAAAGATAAAACCCACAAATAATTTTGATTAATGATTTGAGCAGAGTGGAGTTCTTGTCAATTTATGTGCCTGTATAACAATTGCATTCTCTAAGAGTGCCTAAAATTTGTTTGTGAACTTCAAGATACATTATATGTTGGACAGTAACAAGCATATTCCACTGGGTACTAGCACTGAAAATTCGGCTGCTAAAACATCTGTTGTGATTTCTTCAGGCTAAACTACAGGAAACTCCACCTTTTCTATCCTAGTGCCAAGTAAATGAATCAAATTTACAATGTAGAAACAGCATAAATACCTAGACCCATTCACCATAGTCTCATGTTGGCCAAACGAAATTTACAATACAAAAAATGCATAAAAATCATAAACTGTCCGGATAGAACCTGGTTTGTTGTTTCAATTGCCAAGTTGCGAGATAAATATTAAATCATCACACAATCACCAAATTAAGTACAAATTAGCTTAGCCACTGGATAATCGAATGCCCTATACTTAAACAACTCTTCTTCATTGGTTACTGAGATTTCAAAGGAAATCAAAGAAACTATGGACGTCACATGTTACAACTGCTACAAAAATCCCAACTTATAACAAGAGCCCAAATTTTGATTAAAGATTTTGTTCCTAACGGACATAAATGAAAACAATACAAGCCCTGCCTGTAACAGAACGTACCAATTCAATTTAAATGAGAACGAAACATTGATCAAGATTTCACTAAGAATTTTCAAGCGGATAGAGAAAAGAGAGCAAAGCGTACTTGAAAAGCAAAGAACTGAGTTCACGAAGGATGGCTTGAGAGACCCTATTCGCTTTCGATGGATGCACATATACTATCAAATTCGCGTCTGAAACCCTTAATCCCTCCATTGATTATTTAATCAGGGCTTGCGAATATCAAGTAAAAAAGTTGGAACTGGACTTCCGGCGGGGATGAAAATCAAACGATGGCGACTGACTGTTCGTTACTGAGAAGAGTGACGCCTAGACCGGCTCTCCCCAGGTTCCCCGGGAGCCACTACTTCGACGTCCTCGGCGTTGGGTTTTGAACAGAAGACAGAAGTTAGGGTTTTGCATAATGGACCGGGTCGGTCCTTCTTTCCTTAATTTTGGGTCAGGATCGGCCACCAATAACCTGACCCAACCGAGTTTTCAAGTTGTGGGCAGATTCCCGAATGGTCTGGGCTTGAATGGGCTGGGCCCGAATATTTAGCATTTATGAACCAACATAATTTTTTATATAGTTATATTAAGTTAGTTGTCAACCAACATAGAAATCAAATATTCATAATTAATTTAAATACTTACCAATTAAAATTCACCACATGACATAAAATTTTAATTAATAAAATAATATTGTTTAGCATGGGTCCCACGTATAGAAAAGACAAATTATCTTTTATATATGTATATTAAAATGTAAGTGTTAAAATAAATAAAAAATGATGAGTTTGATAATTAAAAAAAAATAGTTATCAACTCTCTTAAAAAAATGAATTAAAGATATTTTTTAAATATTATTTTTAATTAAAGAATAATATTTTAAGATTAAATTATAGTCTTTCAAATCTCACTAAATATTAACTATAATTAAAAAATAATATTTTTAAAAAATTATAAAACTTTCTATATATATATATTGTCTTTATAAATATGGGCGATTCTAAAATTTATATAAAATATAAATCAAAAGGTAATTATTTGATATAAGGTCTTTAAGTAATATCCGAATTTTCTAAGTCATGACGTTTAAGTCACGATAAGGTTTAAGTCACATCAACACTAAGTCGTGTCAAAGTCCAAGTAAATCTAACGCAAAACTCAAATTATACCGAAAGTTAAGTCAAATCAATCTCCAAGCCAACCTAAAATCTAAGTCAACATTCAAAATTAATCAAAGCAAAGTCCAGATTAAATTCCAACTATTTTTTTTTTTTTACCCCATATTCCTTATTACTAATCTAAAAGCCTCTATCAATAAAACAAAATATCGAAATCTTCCTTCCTCGAAATTAGATTGGGCAAGGCAAATAAAACAAGAAAAAATTCATGTCCCCTTCTTATGTATATATAAATAAGACTTAACTATAAAAAAATATAAGTTATAGTTCAAGATGAAGATTCTTTAAGTCCTCAATTAACAATTAGGAAAGGAAGAATAAGATGATAAAACAAGGATCAAACTCACATCATTTTTTAAAACAATAAAATGTAATTTGACCATGCATAATTTTATTTTTAAGAGAGATTTGTACTAGAAATTTATACACAAATTTCTCTTAAAAATTTATTTATGACCAAATTGCATTTTATTAATTCAAATAATGGTGTGGTATAATTTTTATTTTCTTATCTGATTCTTTTTTCCCAATTTTTAGTCCAGAATTTGAAAAAAGCTTGATACCAAATAGTTTGAGCTTAATTTACTCCTTGATTCAATTTTGAGTACTTGACTTAGGCCTTTGAACTTTGGTTTAATTTAGCCCTAACTTAGGCCTTATTGTGATTTGAACCTTAATATGATTTGCTTTGGCTTAATGCATTTGATTTATTAACAAGTTTAATAATTCCTAAACTCAAATAATGACTCAATTAATACAAAAATTTGTGAACATAAATTAGTTTACAAGGACTCCATTGTTTCTCTTATACTTAAAATCATTTTTTTTTTATAGATAAATTATAAAATAAATAGCATTTAATATGTTGGATTCATTAACAAGTTAAGTATTTAAAAAATAATTTGAAACCCAAATAATAATCCAATTAATACCATAAATAATTAAAGAGAAAAAGAATTTTAGATCATTAAAAGGGATAATTAGAACGGATATATATAGTACAATTTTTATTTTTATTTTTTATCATTTTTAGTGTCCAATTTTTCACACAAAGAGAAATAGTTAAAGAGATTTAGTTCTATCTAATTTTTAGTATGGAATTTTCACTTTTATAAGTACTAAATATGAGACTATGTAAAAGAAAAAAGATTTGACAAATTTATCTAATTTTTTAGTTAGCAATTTTCATTGCTCTTTGACTCATTTAACATTTTATTTTATTAATAAAATATTTATTATGAAATTTATTTTATGAGTTGTATCTATTTAAAAAAAAAAAAATGATTTTATGTATAAGAGAAACAATATAGTCATTTTTATGCCAATATTTGTCCATGAATTTCTTGTTTCTATCCATAAATTTTTTTTGTTAAGTAAATCATTATTTGAGTTTCAAGTTATTTTAAAAAATGATCAGACCGTTAATAAATTCACCGCATTAAGTCTTATTTGATTTGGAGTTTATTCGCTTAATGAAACAAATTTGCAAAAATATGAGTATATGCAAAGAAGAAATTAGCTAAGTGAATTAAAATGAATTTTGATTTATGATTTTCTAATGTTATTGAGTTCCATAATTTTCTAATATTAATTAAATCAAATTTTTAAATTCAAAATATTTTTAAAAATTAATAAATTTTATGTATCAAGTATAAACTAATTTAAAATTTATTTCGTTAATGAAAAATTTTATAAAGGTTAAAGAAAATTCATAAAAACATATTTAATTTAAAAGAATATCATATTTGAAAATTTTCACATTGGTATATGATTATTGAGAGAGAAGAAAAATGATATCATATTTAATTTTATTTACCTTTTATGATTTTTAAAATTTCTTTGTTTTTTTATGTTCTCCTTTTTGTTTTTTAAAAATAATGAAAAATAACTTTTACTGGTTCTTTAAAAAATATTATCTATTTCAACTTGTTTGTGAAAACTGGAAAGAAAAAACGACCAAAAAGTGCTATAAATTTTTAAAAACATATTTCTGTTTTTAAAAACATTGTTTCTTAATTAGACGGCCAAATAAACTCTTACATGTAGAAAACATTGACAAACTATGAAATCGAGGTTCAAATAAAAAAATTCATGTATAAACTATTGTTTTATCGTGTTGGAGTTGGGTTTGGGTGCCCAAGTGGGCTGACTCGACCGCACCCAAATAAATGAGAAAATGGGGGAGCAGTTTCTGGGAGTTTTAAAACTGCCCAAAAACTGCCACTATTAAAAATAAATAAAAAAAGTTTTTTTATTTTTTTTATCCTCTTTGAGAAGTCTCTATTCTCTCTCTCGGAAAATGAAAATGAAGAATGCATTTTCTTTTCTCCCTTAAAATAAACAAGAGAAACAAAAAGTCCTAAAGTTATTCCTAGTTTTATCTGTGAAACAAAGGTCAAGGCTCTTTTGCTGGGAGAAACGAATGATTCTCGTATTCGTAGTCTCATTCATGACTTGAGGCGATAAATTTGACTAGTGAAACAATCAATCTGGATTTTGGGGCATTTCGGTAATCAGAAGTCTTATTATTCATCGCATCGCATGGTCAAACAGACTCTTACTTGAATTCGGACTAAAAAACTAATGGGACGATATCTAGCATGTGGAAGGCATAGATAAACCATGAAATCCAGGTTCAAACGAAAAGAATCATAAACAAACTGAAGAATTCCTGCTCTAAATTTTGACCAAGTAATTTAGAGGAGAATGTGCCCTTAATCATACCAAGAACTAAAGAGTGGCATCCATGTAAAACCGGCTTCAGAAGATTCCCAAACTAACTGTTAATATGGTTGTTTGACAGCAATTACACATGTTTCAGATTTTCGTTCCAGTTCTTTGTCATGAATCCACTCCAAGAGTCCTGCATTGTATCCAAATAAATCAGTAATTTCCAGATTCAAAACCATATTGGCTGAGAACACAAGCCATGATGTGCATTCGGCAGATTTCTGCAGCCATGGTTTGGTACTGGGATCAGGAAGAAACAAGAGTTGCAACCTCATTCAATATAGCCCAGCACATCCCAACTGCCACAAAGCACACAAATCCACTGACTTGCTCCATTAATTAGCTTGAAAATAAACCATCCTCTTTCGGTTAGACCACATTCAAACCTTGCATCCTCTGTCAAAGCATTCTCAAAAACCCAGATCACTGAATCATGGGTCTGATCCTATGGATCTTCAGAGAAGTGAAATTGTACATTGCACATTGAGCACTTGCCATCTAAAAACTTTGCCATGCTTCATGCAATATCTTTAAAATGGCTATAGCATGTTATAAAAAGCATGTACATCATATACTTGAAGTCAGTAGGGTAGCTCAGAATGTAAGATGAATTGCTGAAATCTGCAATTCGAATTCTGGAAGGTGTGCTCCTGCAATTTGAGAATCTACAGATAAACAACCATGATGAATCTGTTATTAATCAGCTTTCACCACCTTTGCAGAAATATTGATGTGACAGCCAAAACACTTTGGAAGCTTTTACCAAGGTCGGTGAGATCTGTTGGCATCATTATTAAGGGCCCTAAGCAGTCATTAATGCTGAAAATGAATTCACCGTCATATATATCATGAGAGGTATTTCCATCTTTGGCTTTATGCACAAGTATCCTTGGCTAGTCTTCTGGGATTCTTTCATAGGAAATGATTTGTTTCTGGGGTAGGATCCATAACGCACAGCACCGCTTCAATAACTCATAAACCAATTTCTTCCAAGGACTACAATTGTCCCCCATAAATAATTTGCACTGACAAATGCTTACCAGTAATTGCCACAAGAGCATTCGCCATTCTTGAAATGATGAAATCTCTTACCATCTCTCACAACAATCTCTCTCCCCACCACTTTTGACATAAACTTGAATGCATTGTGACAATCCCCACAAATTCTAAGGTTCTTGAAAACCCTAACTGTGGCTCCAAGAGGGAGCTTCAGGAGCCCAAAACCAACAGCAAGCTTTTCACTGTGAGTAGACAAAACATATTCCTTCTGCTCAGATTCCATATCATGTAATACAAACTTTGTGTCAGGGATATACCCTAATTTCCTCATTTTTAATCCCAGTTCCTCAAGATAACTGTATACTGCTTGCACCTCAGGGTGCACAATATCATCCACTAAGAACACATGAACTTTGTTTTCAACCTCAATCCAACTACATCCAGGCTCCTTTTTTACACCCTTGTCCCTCATTAATTTCCGCACCTTAGCCACATCATCCCACCTGCCCACAGTGGCGTACATGTTTGACAAGAGCACATAGGTTCCATCATGCTGTGGCATTAGCTCAAAGAGTCGTTCTGCAGCTTGGATACCTAAATCCATGTTCCCATGAATCCGGCAACCAGCAAGAAGTGCCTCCCAAATAGGTGGACCTGGCTCAACAAGCATTGTTTCAATCATATCTTTTGCTTCTGAGAACTTCCCAGCTCGACACAACAAATCAATCATACGAGCATAATGATCTTCACCTGGGCATATACCATAAAGGCCTGACATGGATTTGAAATAGCGATGCCCCTCTTCAACTAGACCAGCATGGCTACAAGTGGAAAGAACTGTGAGGAAAGTTATCCGATCTGGTAATATGTCTTCCTGCAACATCAGTTCAAAAAGTTCTAGTGCTTGAGCACCATGTCCATGTTGACCCAGAGCTGCAATCATGGCATTCCAAGATACTGAATCCAAATAAGGCATTGTTAGGAAAACACAGTGGGCAGCCTCAACAACACCACATTTTGCATACATTGTTATCAGTGCATTTCCTGCTGAAAGGCTAGAATCAAAACCTAGCCGGACAAGCTGAGCATGGAGCTGCTGTCCATGCATCAATGCTGCAAGCCAAGCACAAGCAATAATTGCCCCTGCAAATGCATAATCACATGGCTCAAAGCCCTCTGACTTCATACGATTGAATAGCTTCAGACCTTCTTCACCAAAACCATTTTGTGCCAATCCAGATATCATCACAGTCCATGTCAAAAGATTCCTCTCTGGCATCTCCTCAAAAAATGATTTAGCTTCATCAATCCGCCCTGCATTAACATAGCCTGATAAGATTGCATTCCATGAAACAAGGTCTTTTACAGGCATCTGATTAAAAACCTGCCGTGCCTCATCGACTTTACCACATTTCCAATAGAGTGTTGCCAATGCATTATTTACAGACAATAAAAAATCAAGGGAAGGCCTTGCTTCTGTGCGTAGAATGTAAGCATGCACCTGTTTTCCATGCCGAAAAAATCCTGCATTTGCACAAGCACTAAGTACACTTGTGTATGTAAATTCATCCCACTGAATTCCTAATAAATACATCTTCCTAAACATTTCCAGAGCTTCTAGGAAAAACCCATGATGCACATACCCCGAAATCATCGCATTCCACGCAACCACCAATTTTTCTGTCATCCCATCAAGAAACTGACGTGCTGCATCAAGTTCACCATTCCTTACATATCCCGCTATCATTGTTGTCCACGACAACTCATCTCTCTGGGTCATCTCGTCAAACAACTTCCTGGCCGCAGCCATCAATGATGACGATGACACTAAAGGGGAAGACGCACACTTAACAAATACAGATAGTAGTGCATTTAAAACCGAAGTAACGAACCCAGATCCTGACTTCACTACAGCACAATGTATCTGCTGGCACTGCTTTTCATCTTCAACTATAAGCGCCAAAGCACCTAGCACACTCGTAAACGTGAAATTATCGGGCCTAAAACCGTTCCGCAACAAGTCACGAAACAGTTCAATGGCTCCAAAACCATCGTTATTGTGTGAATAGCCCGTGATCATAGCGTTGTAGCAAACAGTGTCTCGGATTCCCAAGGGGGTCGCAAAAAATATCTCTCGTGCTAGATTGGAATTCCCAGCAAAGGAGTGGGCGGCAATTAACGTGGTTCTAGCGACGATGTCCGGTTGACGAATTTCGTCGAACAGGTGGTGTGCGGAGACGATATCAGATGATTTGCAGTAGACATCAATGAGACGGTTGAGGATATAACCTCGTGGCTTGAACCCAGAAGCTATCATGTGTGCATGAACAGTACGGGCGATAGAATACGACATGGGATTGTGGGGACAGCATTGTTGCAGTTGAGCTGCGTACCGGTTGGCCAGTCTTCGGACGTCCGCCGCATTTTTCATGTCTATGCCAACAAAAGGTCATGGTTTTGCCCTCGAGAGAACAAGAGACCACGCCCGAGGCCCAGTCCAATGGCCCAGAAATCAACCCCAGTAGTCAGTCCTCAACAGCAATTCCCTAAAAGTAAAGGCGGACGTTCGAGGCTCTATGGGCTTCACTGTTAACATGTCCTTTGGCCCAATGATGGGTTCTTTTAAGGCCCTTCCAACGATGGGCTCCACAGCCCTTATTTTGCAAAGTCCGCATACCCAAATTCTTATCCTACTCTTTTTATCCTCGTGGGATTATATTATTATTATCTATTAGGTTTGACCTAAAATTTCCTAATTGTTGTTCCACTTTTTTTAGGTGAGCAAGGTGTCCTTTTTGTTCTTTTGCCTAAACAACAAGACGGCAGAATGACTGGTTTTTTCGTTTCAATTGTTTGACAACTGCTTATTAAAATAATTTTTTTTTTGTTCTCTAAAAAAAAAAAAAAAAAGAAAACTCGTTTAATAATAAAAAATGATAATTTTAAAGAATATATTTTAATTATTAATTTAAAATTTATTATACAAATATTAAGAATATTAAACATAAAATATTACATATAAAAATTATTTTAAAAATAAAATTTAAAATATAAAAACCATATTACACAATTTTTAAGTTTTCAATGAACTTTTGTTTTATAAATAAATTTCAAAAACTACTTTTTAAAATTATTTTAAAAAACACTTCACAAACAAGCCTAAATATGTTTGAACTCAATCAATTAAAACTTAATGTGACGTTTTTCATGAATGTCATATCATCTTCTTCTAAAAATGAAAGCCTCAATTGAGAGTTGATGCTTTTGTTAAAAAATGAAGTTTTGATTTGTAATTGAGGTTTTAAATTAAAAAAATGAAGTTATAATTAAAAATTAAGGCATTATTTTTTAATTAAAGATTCGATTGATAATTGAAGCTTCAACTTAAATTTATTTATTTATAATAATATGTTATTACGTAGTAATAAGAATGTCATTTTTAACATAAATTTATGAAAGTGGTCAAACTTTAATTTAATTTAATTTTATATTTTCCATAATGGGGCTATTTTGGCCTAAAACTCAAAGAAATGAGCTGCCTACAACAAAGGGAGGTGTTTTACACGTAAATATTTAGAGACCAGAAATACTTTTAATCACCATGGAAGATGAAATAAAGCCCAAAATTTGAAGTGCACCGCCTTAAAAACCCCACCAACATTTCTATAGATGACAGGCCTCCCCTACTTCATAAAAACCCAAATCAAATGGCATGACCACATTCAATACTAACAATAATAACACTGAAAGCAGACGCACCTAAAGGAGTGTAGAATTATAAAAAAAGGCACACCTGGTCTGCGAGACTGTGACCGGAGTGTAGGAAAAATATCAAAGAGAGAAAAGAAAGCAAAGCAAAGAGGAGGCCCTTCTTTTAGCCCTTCCTTTTTTTTTCTTTTATTGAAAAGCCCAAAAAGCAGCCTAAAATCTCGCCCCCACACTCATCTTGAATGGCAGAGAGAGCATGAGTGGATGATTATAGAATAGGGGTGGTGGAGACAAAATGGAGTTCTCCTTCATCAGAAGGCTCAGAAGCAAATGTTCCCTTTTATCCCTACACCCTTCACTGCTTCCATGTT
Source organism: Vitis rotundifolia (assembly GCA_030254885.1). Classification (NCBI taxonomy): domain Eukaryota; kingdom Viridiplantae; phylum Streptophyta; class Magnoliopsida; order Vitales; family Vitaceae; genus Vitis; species Vitis rotundifolia. The sequence continues at coordinate 11,361,138 of CM058168.1, read as the reverse complement.
CCCCTCATACCACGCCCATTTTTTTTGGGTTCTTTCACATTCAATTATCACCTGTGGACCCCCTCTTTTCATTCTATATTAATGCTTTTGTTTTCACTCTAATAAAAGATATAATCTCCATAATAATCTCAATCATTTGTTTCCTCTGTAAAGCCTCTCCCATTTTTTTCTGTCTCCCCCTATCAGTAAAGGCAGCAGAGGATTGCCCATTACCACCCCCATCTGATGCTTATCTTTTTTTCTCTAATGGCCTCACCTCATCCGTCCCTTTCTCCTTTTCAATTCACTAGTGTGATCTTTTTCGTCTTGGGCCCTTTCTTTAAGCCTTGAGCTATCATTGGAGCATGTAACTTTTTTTCATTGTTCAGATTTTTCTTTATATACTAGATGTTATTAACAAAGTCATAGAAAGGATTCGTCCGAATCACGTTAAAGTAGATATAGAGTGACTTTTCTGGTACGGTTGCATACTTCGTTTTCAATATAAAAATCTTTGGGAAGCCCATGAGCCATGAGCATAATCCCCCAAAAGGCTTGGCTAATGGTTTAGGTACAATACATATCTTGAAGTGACCCTAAAATTATGGGTCCATATAGACGGCTTGAGATTTGGAGATTTAGTGGCATGGACCCACCCCCAGACCCCCAGACCCCCCGTCCCCACCATCTTCAACTTGCTACGCTTTTTATGCACACTACAAAAGTGGAGGTTGCCACCTCAAGTCAAAAGGACCACTCCCCACATTATTGCTTTTAGGGGCTGGGTGTCCCACGCTATATATTTCCAGGGAGGGTGGTGGTCCCTTCCCCCACACCCCACCACCCCCATTACTTTACTCTTTTTGTGACCCTTATCTCTATTATCGTCTTTACTGTCATCATGGGACCATTCCATTCCGCCAGAGCACGATATGCAATTCATATAGTGGGTGCTTTAATGGGTCTATATTAATTTCAGCATTTTATTTTAAAATTTTTTAAATATGTAAATAGAAAAAAAAAAGAAAAAAAGAAAAAATTGTAGATTTGGAGTCTTGATGTGTTGCATGGTGGACACGTGTAATACGATCAACGGTGTTGGGAGTAGCAAGTATTGGGAGTATTAAGGTAAAGAAAGCTAGGAATTAAGTGCCGATAAGCTGAGACTGCGGCGAGTTTGAGTTCCAAAGCCATTGAATTGTGTGCGGAGAGAAGTGATCAATCCATTGTTTTGTCCCAAACTACGCGTGCCGCTCGGTTTCAGGGTCGAATCTCAGCCGTCCGATCACATTCCACATCTAAATAAATGCATGCGCAGGCACTGTAGTAACTAGTTCCCCGTAAACGTCACGTGGCTCCTGCGTGATCCGCCTCTGCCCGCCCCCCACTCGCTTTCGTTATGCGCGTTCACATTCCTGGATCTTTGATTCGAACGAGGAGAATCGATGGCTTCAGGTGGATAATGGAATATTTAAATATTTTAAAAAAAGAAAAAAAAGAAAAAAAGTCAAATATGACAAATATTTTAATTCGGATGCCCATTTAAAATATAAATTAATATCATATACGAAGAAGAGAGGACATGGACCGGCACCGTGCTCGAATCTTCCTCATTTGGTATCAGGATTCAGGACCCCATGTATCTGAATTGGACCGGTACATCCGAATCGTTGAATTGGGTGATGGTAGGATCTTAGGGTTAGGGTGAATTGACTCATGGGAAAAGGGGTTTTTAAATTGATAATGCGTTGGATGGTGGATGGTGGATGGTGGATGCATACAGCATATATTGGAGATGGACCTATGGTTTGACGAAAATGAAGGTGCGTGCCTGCGTGGGGGCTTTCGCTTTTTGTTATTCAACCATGCAACTGTGAAGTGTGGCCGAACACATCATTCCTTATCAAGTTATCATGCTCATGGCATGCCCCTTTTATTATGCGGAGGTGCCGCTTTTGCTTTTTCTAATTGATTTCTCCTTTTACATTCCACGTCTCCACTCAACAAAAATTGATAAGTGGATTTTAACATTAAAATTTTTTTTTTTTAAAAAAATGGGGCACCGGATGGGCTCAGAAAAGAGGGCAAAAGCAAATAATAGCTTGACGTCTTGGAAGAGCGTATGATGAGCTGGCAGGGCCATTTGGAGAATTCCGATATTCATTGTTTTTTTAATTTGGTGAGATTTAATGTTTTAAAGGAAAAATTATTCATATATTTAGTAGTTCGTCAGAAACTTAGAGGACGTGCGGTGATCTGAATTGACGAGAAACGACGCTGCGACAAAGGAAACAGAATACTGACACGTGGCGTTTCAAGTTATTAGTGGGCCTCCGTATTTTTGTTGTGAACCACACGCGTGACGAAGGGTCAAATTTCAGACGCAAAAGTACGGCTCAATTATTGTTAATTTTTTAAAAATAATTTAATGTTTAAGAGTCAAGAAAAGAAACGAAAAGAAAAGAAAAGAAAAGAAAATAGCAGGTGAAGGGGAAGAAATAAATCCAAAAGAAAATGGATGAGGAAAGAGACGGAAGGCGATGGAGCTGCGACGAAAGAAAAATTTGTAAAGCAAAACCTCGGAAACCACGTGCTAAAATGCGCCATATTGACATTCTTTTGTTTTTCATTCACTCTCGCTTTTTTATTTTTTTGTATTTAAAATTTATTTTTTAATGATGAAGGGATTCAGTGGAAAAGCAAATTAATTTCTCTCTCACTCTCTCTGATCATTCAGTAGTACTGTTTCGTGTTCTCATAGTCTTCTCTGCTTTTGCGAATTCTTTTTGGTTTTTTAAAAATTTTCTCACAGTTTAAAGCTGCAACGGAATCGCCATATTCAGAAAGTGTGTGCGCAGGATAAGAGCATGCACACACTTTCCACAATGAAGCAAAGCAAGAGAGAGAAAGTGAAGAAGCTTTTGTTTGTTCAATGAGAAAGAGAGAGAAAACAGGGGTATGGGGAGGAGAGGCAAAGATGGGAATCGGTATTATGACCGCTTCATCGAAAGGTCGGTTTCTTTTGAGATAAAAACAAGCACACTTGATAATCCGACCACTCATGCTTTGGTCCGCGTGCTTTGATACTTTGCCAAAGCCTCCCCTCCTTAGATTTCAGGCACCTTTTTGCAGGTTTTGTTCCTTGATTTTGGATTCTGGGCTACCCAATTGGTTTCTTGGGGATTTCCATATTCTTTGAGATAGGTTTTTCTCCGAAAATATGTGAGTTCGTGACGTGGATTCGGTGAATTCTCTGGGCTGGAAAATTAGACTCTCTTGGGTGGGTGGTTGGCGGGTTGATGGGGTTGTGCAATTGGGGTTTTTGAGTTTTGAGGTTCACATGGATTGCTGGGCGTGAGTACGTGAGAATGAGCTCTCATGTTGTGTTGTTGAGGTTGAAGTAGAGAGAAAAACACATGGCCTTTTCTGGGTGAAGTGGAGGGAGGTGCTCATGATGGCCTCTGTTGAGGAGAACATCAAAGCCGGAGGCCTGGTTAGTGGGACACAAACAACTCTAATTGAAGAGATGAAGTTGTTGAAAGAAATGCAGGATCAATCTGGTATGTTTTCTTCTTAGAAACATCTCTGATTTCTTCAATCCTATGTATGCATATATATTTTCTTCTAAATGTTTAACTTTGTTTTCGAGTTGAATGTTGGTTGTGAGTCTTCAAAAGGAAAGGAAACAAAGTGATAGTTAATGCAGCTTGGAATTGGTAAAGGTTGAGTCTTAAAAATCTTGGCCTAACTTGAAACACTTTTGATCTTCTCTAGAACCCATCTATAATCTACAATTGCATATATTTTTATTTTTATTTTTATTTTTACCCTCTGTTTGGTTGCTGAGAAAACTTAGAGAAGAGAAAAGAAAAGAAAACATGGAGTTTGCATACTATTTTTGCTGTCGTCTAGTTTGGTTTGGATTTGGTAAAGATTCTACTTTGACGTATCGGCTTTGCTTGGAGTACTTTTAACAATGTTGATAACGTACTCATACAGTTTAAGCTTCTACAGATTGTAACTATTTTTGTTGGTTTCAGGACCCCGAAAGGCCATAAATTCTGAGCTATGGCATGCCTGTGCCGGCCCACTTGTCTCCTTGCCTCAGGTGGGAAGCCTTGTCTATTACTTCCCTCAAGGACACAGTGAACAGGTTTGATTTTATTTCTTTTACTGCTCAAATGCTTAGAGAATGAATTAGGTACTGTTTAGCATTTGTTTTTAGCCCCACTAAATGATGTGCTCAGGGTTTTTCTATAAGCTTTCAGTTCATTGTGATTGTGTGCTATATGAATTAAGTAGACATATTAACATGAAGTTGACCACCAGAATATGCAGAGTATTGAATGTTTTGTTGCAATTTGTTACTGTTTAAAGATTCTTATCAATCTGAGGAATAAGTTCAATGATAAATTTTATCATCTGTAGTCTTTCTCTAATTTTCTCAGTGCAGCATGCGAGACTGAAAACCTGAATGGGTATGAAAAAATTCATTTTTTCTGTTGGTGTTTTGTGGGGAGAAAACCCACCACGGAACTACCATTAGGCTTGTTCAGTGTCCCCAAAATGCACCATTCTTTTCCCTTGAAGCAATTAAGAAATGCAAGTTGTTGGTACATGATTATATCAATTGATGTTGTACAATTTTTATTATATAAACAAGTATGTTATCACAATTGAAAATTTGTCAACTGATTTTCTTGTTTCTAGATTGCTCAGGCTGTGATCTTGTGCTTTTGTCTCCATAATCCCTGGTTCTTATACCAAAGTACCATCATTTAAAAACATAAATTGTGGCAGAGTAGGTTCTGTTTGTTTGAGTTGGACTAAGTCAGGAAAACAAATGTACCTCAGTTGTATTGAAATTGCTGCTTATTTCCTGCTCAGAAACAATTTTTTTGCTAAAATATGACACTCTGGAAATAAAACTGGGTAATTCACATATGGTTGAAAATTCTCAGAAATATCTCATCACATCTCCAGTCACAACTTCATTTTATCTGGTCAAGAAAAGTGTATAAAAACATCTTAGTGAACATGCTTCTTCTTACCTTATCATATGTTACAGAACTAATACATTCTTCCATTTGTTTTGACAGGTGGCAGTTTCAACTAAGAGAACTGCAACCTCGCAAATCCCTAACTATCCAAACCTCCCATCTCAATTAATGTGCCAAGTTCACAATGTTACGCTACATGTATGTGTTTTTATTTGATGATGCACTTTCTTGTTTTATACATGAACATATATACATATATAAGGTTCTTTTATATGTTTCTCTGAAAAATCTTGTGTCTGTTACTCTTTATTTACATTGTTTGATAGGCAGACAAAGATACAGATGAAATCTATGCTCAAATGAGTCTTCAACCTGTGAACTCTGTAAGCTCAAATAGTGTGAATCTTTTAAATTATCATATTAATATATTTCTTGAAGTTTAATAATTAACAAATGCAAAGAAATGACTGCATGAGTTATTGATGGCTTGATTCTGTCCACCATTTCTAACTATGGTTAGATCTGTCCTACTGGAACAGGAAAAAGATATCTTTCCTATACCGGATTTTGGACTCAAGCCCAGCAAGCATCCAAGTGAGTTCTTCTGCAAAACTTTGACTGCAAGTGATACAAGCACGCATGGTGGCTTCTCAGTGCCCCGCAGAGCGGCAGAAAAGCTCTTTCCACCACTGGTGAGGCAGTTGTCTTGTGCTTTGGTCAGAGTGAGGGTGTCACCCAAATTCACATTTTGATTTTCCTAACATATCATCCCAGGATTACTCAATGCAACCTCCAACTCAAGAGCTCATTGTTCGAGATTTGCATGATAATACCTACACATTTCGTCACATATACCGTGGTAAGAATGCTTTTAAGTTTGCTTTTTTCTTTTTACTGGGTGATTTATGTACTTCTCATTTAAGTTGAAAATGAATGTTTGATCTGAAATCAAATGGCCAAATACAGGATTCCTATCACCTGACAATACTTTGGTTTTCTGTTTAAATGCAGATTTTTCCTTGTGATGTATTGAAGTTTTTAACTTAAATGTGTCCTCTCTTTCCCCCCTCCCCCTTTTTCCTTGGTCCTTTTTATGCAGGGCAACCAAAGCGGCACCTTTTAACAACTGGTTGGAGTTTGTTTGTTAGTGCCAAAAGACTCAGAGCAGGTGATGCTGTCCTATTTATCAGGTAGTTCTTAGCTACTTGCTTAGGTTTTTTGTTGACAAAATTTTAAATTCTGTTTTCCTAATGGAAGAAGTGTATATATGCAAAGGAGACTGAAATATGCTTCATTCAACTCTCTCTGGATTCATAAATGTATGGTTAGATTGCATGAATGTAGCCGTAATTCTAATATTATCAGATTGTAATTTATGTAGGCATTCCATGCTGAAAAGTAAGAGATATAATGCTTATGGTAGAACATAAAGCTGGGGCTTCTTAATTCAAGTGAATGTGTATACTAGTTAAGACAAAACTTGTGTCAGATAGCTTTGAGTGTTACTATGTATATTGATGGGCACCAATATCACTTAGTATAGCTGATATGACTTGATATTGAAGAATGTAACTCCAAGGGCTAAAAGATAATGGATGGGGAAATCCATAAAAGGCATGAGTCACTAGTGGAAAGTCACTAAAATGAATGGATGGGCTAAATTGAACAATAAAATGAATGAACAATAATAATTTATTCTTTGTGATATGGTATGGAAAGTCACTAGTGGTGCTGCTGTGTTGTCCTATGCAATTCTATTATGCAATTATTTGTTATAAAACACTCAATACTGTCCTATAGTGCCAAGAAATCCAAGTGAAGAAGTGATGAAATGGGATTTCTGAGCCAGATGTAGTTGATCAATCCCGTATGCATCCATAGATGAAACAAAACATACAAATTTCTCCCAGTTTTAAACAGAACAATAAGTTTCAGAATATTTTTTTTGGGTGGAGGTGGTGGGAGGAATGTTTTGGTGTCAACTATTAAACCAGATCCATCACAGTGAATTTGACTTATTGGACAATTTCTAAAATTATGGAAAGAAAATCAATTCTTTTTGGTTTTTATTTTTCTTTTTTCCCCCTTCTGTCTTTAACATCTTGTGTATGAGATTGGTGACAACCAGTGCCAATATTGGGAAAGTTTCTAATGTCGTTTGTCATCCTTGTAACTGTAGAAAGAAACTCTTAGGAGTTTTTGGCTGTTTTGACCCTTGTATGATGTATCCATACTGGACAATCACTCAAGTCTGTTTCATAGCCACATGTTTAATGCTTGTTTAATAATATGTTGCATTCTGAAAAATATATTTTAGCTAATCTCGTTATCTTTTATTCATTGTCATCACAAGAGATGAGAAATCACAGCTATTGCTTGGTGTGAGGCGTGCAAACCGTCAGCAAACATCATTGCCATCATCAGTTCTGTCTGCTGATAGCATGCATATTGGAGTTCTTGCAGCTGCAGCTCATGCTGCGGCCAACCGAAGCCCATTTACCATTTTCTACAATCCGAGGCATGCTTTTTTCTTGTCTACTTTTTCTTTTTAATAAAAAAGTTATATATATATATATTGGCTCCTGACTTTGTCGTGATTTTAACTTCTCTATAGGGCATGCCCATCAGAATTTGTTATTCCTTTGGCCAAGTACCGAAAATCTGTATATGGAACCCAAATTTCTGTTGGTATGAGGTTTGGAATGATGTTTGAGACAGAAGAATCGGGGAAGCGCAGGTAACTTTCTGAATGTTTATATCTTCTTGTATTCTTTTTTCTACTCCAGACGTATCTTTAAGCTTTGTGCTGTATTCATGAAGTGTGACAACTGTTTCTAAAATATTAATCTTTTCAAAACAGTGGTTACTTTTATTAATATTTGAAATAATGGCAACAAAATCTAATATGTTTGTATATCTTGTTGAATGTCTCCATTTATAGTTTTATCATTTTTTCTTATCCTTCTGCAGATACATGGGTACAATAGTTGGTATAAGTGACCTAGATCCACTGAGCTGGCCAGGTTCCAAGTGGCGTAATCTTCAGGTAAGTAGGGCTAGTTCTAAATGTCACTTGTCTGTTGAATTTCTTTCTTTTACTTTGACATTAAGTTTTTGAGATTTGAGGAAATAATAACCCACCCAGGATTTTGATCTACTTGGGTATTATTAAGATTCATATCTTTTACATACACAGGTTGAGTGGGATGAGTCGGGATGTGGTGATAAGCAGAGCAGGGTTAGTTCATGGGAAATTGAGACTCCTGAAAGCCTTTTCATTTTTCCTTCCCTGACATCAAGTCTCAAACGACCTATGCATTCTGGTTTCTTGGGTAAGTTCATTAATTCCCTCTTGGTTTGAGCCACTTTGTTACATGCTCATGGTGTACAAATTGTTTTGGAATCAGGAGGTGAAGCTGAATGGGGAAGTTTGATGAAAAGGCCATTTATCCGTGTTCTTGAAAATGGGAATGGGGTTCTTCCGTACCCCACAATTCCAAATATATGTTCTGAGCAATTGATGAAGATGCTACTGAAACCTCAACTTGTTAACCCTCCTGGTACTCTTACACCTGCATTCCAAGACTCTGGTGTGAAGGCAACTTCATTACAAGAGGCAAGAATTATAGAGGGAATGATTAAGCAGCAACCTCCGCCTATTCCTTCAGAAAATAAATTGCTGGAAAATCAAAATCATCCTCAGCCCTGCCTCGATCAACCTGATGCAACAAACTCTGATTTACCATCACAACCAAATCTAGTAGGACAAGTGCAACCTCTGAACAAATTGGAAAATCAAACACCATCTGGAAATGCTGAAAAATTGAACATAGAACCTGTGCATACAGCAGATCAGTTAAGCCAGTTGACCTCTACTGGACAGGGTGATGAGGAAAAGCTAGCTAAGAGCCCTAAGAATCCACAGAACCTTGTAAACCAACCAACATTGTCTAATCAGAACAAAGATCCATTGCAATTGCAGACTAGTTCTTGGTTCATGCAACCCCATTTGGAATCCTCGATTTTCCATGCCCAGCAAATTTCTGCACCCCCATTTGATTCTAACCCAAATGCTTTACCTCCGTACATGGACACCGAGGAATGGATTTTGTACCCTTCTGCAAACCAATCTTTTGGTGGGGCTCTGAGATCACCTGGGCCTTTATCTGCATTTAGTCTGCAAGATCCTTCAGTGGTGTTTCCAGAAGCAATTAACCCAACTCTTCCTTCAATGGGTCAGGAAATATGGGATCATCAACTGAACAATGCAAAATGTTTATCCCAAGCAGATCAACTCCCTCCATTCCCTCAGCAAGATCCATGTAGCCTTAATTGTATATCTAGTTCAAGTGGCTTAAGAGACTTGTCAGATGATAGCAATAACCAAAGTGGGATCTACAGTTGTCTTAATTTTGATGTTAGTAATGGTGGAAGTACTGTGGTTGACCCTTCTGTTTCAAGCACCATTTTGGATGAGTTCTGTACATTTAAGGACACTGATTTCCCAGATCCTTCAGATTGTTTAGTTGGCAACTTCAGCACAAGCCAGGATGTTCAGTCCCAGATTACCTCAGCGAGCTTAGCAGACTCTCAGGCCTTCTCTCGTCCAGACTTCCCAGACAACTCAGGTGGTACTTCGTCAAGCAATGTGGATTTTGATGAAAGCAGTCTTTTGCAGAATAGCTCTTGGCAACAAGTAGCTCCACCACCAATGCGAACATATACAAAGGTATGAAATTTATAAAAGTCTGAGCCAATTTCAAGGGAAAGGAAAATAAAAATTCTGATAATGTTACCACATTTAGCTTTTTTCCCATATTACTTTACTAATTCCAACTAGTTGAATCATTTAAAAGAATGTAAAAAAGGTAGTAAGGCCAGAAGCCCTGCCTTGGTTGGCAACTCTCTAGGGTGGGGCTCATGACTAACTATTGGGTCTAAGCCCATCTTGCTGAGGCTTGAGAACCTTCACCTCTCTCTCTGCGGAAGAGAGGTGCAGGGCTTGTGACTAACTAGTTGGCCTAAGGCCATCTTGGTGAGGCTTGAGAACCTTCACCTCTCTCTCTGGGGAAGAGAGGGGCAGGGCTTGTGACTAACTAATTGGGCCTAAGGCCATCTTGTTGAGGCTTGAGAATCTTCACCTCTCTCTCTGGGGAAGAGAGGGGAGGATCTGTCTCAAGATTCCTTTCTCCTCTCAGACCATTATATGTGTTTTGTATTTTTACCCTTTTTGTTGTTGTTTTTGTTTTTTTTTTTTTTTTTGTTCATTTATTTATTTATTTTTTTAATTTTACTTTTTTTATTTTTATCTGAGCTTGAAATGGCTTCAGGCCCCATCCCTTGGCCTGGCCGAGCCTGTTTTTACTGCCTTTATATTTTATTCCAGATTGTTGATTTTCCTGGTATGAACCAGAGAACATGATAGAAATGAGAATTCAATCAATTCAAAGAATGTGTCTCAATGTCTGGCCTTCACCTTTCAAATGTTTCCAAATCTGCCCAGATTGACCTACTGGATGGCGAAACCATTTTCCAACCAAAAAAAAAAAAAAAAAAGAGGAAGAAGAAAAGAAAAGGCTTTACCACCTGAATTATATTGAAACAAGTCAACAACACTCCTACATGCCTCCTTGATCCAGTGTGTGCCCAGTTTAGTTTTAACATATTGTTACTGCCATAATGTCACTGCAAACTCCATTTCGCTACACATTGACATTTCTATGTTTGCCAACGAATTGTTTGTGATCATATGTTTCTACCTTGCATCATTCAATAAGGACATTCTACTTTGGTGGATTTCTTAATTAGCAAACAGGGAGTTCTGGTTTTGATGGCATTTTTGGCTGTGGCAGGTTCAAAAAATGGGATCAGTTGGGAGGTCAATTGACGTTGCAAGTTTTAAGAATTATGAAGAATTATGCTCGGCAATTGAATGCATGTTTGGACTTGAGGGTCTGCTCAACGACCAGAAAGGCTCAGGCTGGAAATTGGTGTATGTGGATTATGAGAATGATGTACTTCTTGTTGGGGATGATCCCTGGAAGTAAGTTCTGTTCTGTTGTTTTGTGTATGCATGCACTGATAGGACCCAGATCTACTGAACCCCTATACCATTATCGTAACTAGACCGATACATTCTCACAGTAAAATTAAGAAGAAATAAAGTTAGTATATACCTACACTTTTAGGATCATTTTGCTGGCATTCTAGTGGGGACTGTTTATAGTTCACTTTCTTGCTATATCTTGCTTTCTTTCACAGCTTATGTTTTAATTTCCAATGCTTATCAATGTGCCTCTGCCAGGGAGTTTGTTGGCTGTGTCCGCTGCATTAGAATTTTGTCGCCTTCTGAAGTTCAGCAGATGAGTGAAGAGGGCATGCAGCTTCTCAATAGCACAGCAATAGAAGGGATTAATGATTCTGTCAGAAGGTGACCACCCTCAGGATAGCCCCACCCGATTTGCCATTGAATATCTGATGACAGACTGCTCACTTGCTGCTGCTTGTTCCAATGGTGAAGATGGAAACCTTGGCTTCATCAGGGGCTCATCATCAATCCTGGCAACCTTGGGTGTACACAGCCTCAAGCCAGGCTTAGGCAATCTGGGTGCCGAAATGCAAATGGCTCTAGCTTAGGCCTTTTGTTTTAGCTTTTGTTTGGTTAAAGTTGGAATGTAGTGTATGAATTATAAATGCAGTTCTACATGTGAAACTAGAAGAGGAACCCTTTTAGTAGATGTAATGCTATGGAGGATGATGTACGACTGTCAGAAATTAAATCAGTTGATATTTCTGCTAGAGCAATTACTTCCCTCATTTGACAAAGTTCTTAAATTAAACTGGGTTTCTCTGTTTAGTTCATAAGGGCTAGGGTGGTGGCTCTACAGAAGAGGGCAAGATGTCTGGGTGATACCAGGTCGCGTGCTTACATTCCTTAATTGGAAGAGAGAAGGAAAAGGATTACAATTCAGGAATCCAAAGACCCAAAGGGGAAGCAAAGGAACTTGGCTAAGAATGATCTTGCAAATAAGGGCAGAATTATGACTAATTAGTCAGCGTTTCTAATCTTTGTAACACTTGAAAATTTTTATCATTCAAGTGTTAAAAAAATTAGTAATATTTTTTAAAATCAGTATCAAACGCACTCTTAATTTATGGATTTTCAGCTCATCATCTCCTTTGATCCTGTCTGCCACATCCTTCTAATACCATGGCGACTCTTCCTCTCACCTGAGCTCACAATACTACAATCCCTGGAATGCGCCAATCCACTTAGAGCTGCTCGTTAAGGAGGTGAGAGTCAGAGACAACTGCCCCCAACCTCTCATTTCTCCAGCACCCTGCTCACTACCCTTCATACATGACAGATCAAAGTTCTAAGGTTCCTTCAGCCTATCCAAATATTGAAGAAACCTTTGCGCCTCTTTTTTTCAAGTTAATCATTCAGCTAGAAACATGGTATTTTGGCATTTTAGTTTTTATCTAGTATTTCTCACCAATCAGGTGATTCAGCAGTAACAAATAGGCTGCAACAATCACAATTCTTAAGGCAATGGAATTCTATTATTCTACTGATGAAAGTGAATAGGAAGCTAGAAGGCACAATTAACCAGAGAAGTAATAAATAAAAACAACCAATAAAGGAGAAACCTAACAAACTAACAAAGGAAACTAACTAAAAGAAAGGTACATGTGGATGCTAAAACTTACAAATATCAAATACTTAATCAAATTCAAGAATACACTATGTTCTTATCATTCTGTGAGGTAACATCCCCAAATTCACCAAGAAAAAAAAAAAAACCTAAATTGCAGAGCAGATACCACCCTCCGCTGCCATTTCGCAGTTAGGTAAAGAAACAGCCAATGCATTTCACTTATTCCTGCTCTGAAATTGTGTGTAAACAAAGCTAGAAGTGATAACAGTATTCTCACCAAAGCTGTTTATAATCATACTCTTACAGGCTTCTGTAGAACAGCTGACAAATAAACCTCAGATTTTCCTGGCCCAGCTGCATCTGGCTTCTCCCCCACTACCCATTTCAGTTTTTTGTACCCAAATCTTTCGGTCAACCGCGTTAAAGCCTTTTTCTTCTCCTCGTTGGCACAGTAGAAGTTATCCAACCAAAACAAGCCACCAGCCCTTAAAATCCTATCGATATCGAACATTAAGAACTCCAATTTCTCTGGGCGGCCCCCAACATCTAATCCACTGGCTGCGTGAACTATATCGAACACATTATCATAGAAGGGAAACCTATGATCTAGACTCAAATACACAGGAAAAAGCCCTCTTGCTGCTACGAATTCGCTAATGGGGGCATCAACATTTAAAGTAGCAGTGATCACCGTCACATTTCTTTCTGCCATTCTAGCAGCAAAGGTCCCAGACCCACCTCCAATATCAAAGCCTGTTCTGGTTCCTCCACTACCCAGAGCCAACACATCATCTATGAGAAAATCGTTCTTTCCCCTGGCCTTAACAAATCTCTGATTCTCATACCCATTAGCCAAATCAAAACAACCAACACAGTCTTTCCCTAATTTTTTATTATTCAAGCACTCAAAATTTTTGCAGCCAAGGCCACTCCAACTCACAATCTTATCACTAACCGGTTTCCAAAGCGAAATGGGAAAAGGGTATAGACCCACCTTAGGGACAGACTTAGCAAAGCATCTCCTCCGTGGCAGTGGCTCGCATCCCCGCAAAATCAGCCTCTGGGCAAGGCTCCAATCATCAGGGCAAGCACCAGAAACCTTGTAAGTCATGTACTGAGACAACAAATCTACAGATTTATCACAGGAATGCCCCACAGAAGCCACCATTTCCGTGATTCCTGTCTTGGAATCTTTCCCAAGAGGAAGCTGATGGCGTTGCAGAAACAGCTTAAGCTCGCTCGCAGTATTGGGCCTGGAAAGATCGATGCTCTCGTACCCAAGAAGCTCCTTCTCCATCTGCGCCAGTTTCTTTTGCGAAGACTCGATCTCTCTGATAATCAGCGAGACTTGCTCGGAAATGAAAGAGATGTTCTTGTGGGTATGTTGAGTTGGGTGGGCTTGATCCTTTGGAGACGATGTGAAGGCGTAGAGAGCGAAAAGATTGGTGGTGAGTACAGAGAAAAGCATAAGAACATTCACCGCTGAAGAGCACAGTGAAGCTCTTCTGAATCTGGCTGTGCCATCCCCAATTTTCAGAGAAACGGAGCCCATCTCGGCCCCTCTCTGCTTCTGCTGGTGCTTGGCTCTAGAGAGAGAGAGTGAAGAGAGAGAGAGGGAGAGAGCACTACCTGTGAATTGTGAGAGTGTGAGATTTGTGGAGTAAAGCAAGTGGGAGAGAAAATGATTAAAAAATTCACATTAAATCGTACAACTAAAGTCTGATTATGAAATTTAAAACCCTGTAACTCTGGTTCATGGATCCTTGTCGGTTGTGGTCATGATCTACGGGAAAGTTGCAATTTTCTATCGCGGCCCTACACGTGTCAGCATCGGGGGCATTCCTGGACCCGCTTGTCAATGATCGTTACAACGACAAAGAATGGATGGCTAGGATTTGACGGTCAATTCAAAAGTCAAAACAGCACACTGAAACGCCTACTAAGCGTTGACATGGAGGGCCCCAACCAACCTGCCAGGGGAGCATTGCTTAGATGGGAAGGCAAGGAAACACGGATGAAACAACGTCGTCTCAGATGGCTGGCTGGCCTGGCAGGCTCTCTCCGTTAAAGCGAGGAAGGCAAGTGTGCAGGGATTTTGAACAAAAAAATCATATTTTTGAATCGTGACAATTTCTATTCAACGCTGAAATTTGAAATATTTTTCTTATCGATGTCTTTAGAAAAAAAAAAAAAAAAAAACATAAATTTAAAAAATAATTTTAAGAATTATTATATTATTTAAAAAAATCCTGAGTGGGAATTGTGCAGAGGGAAGAAGTCAAATGAAATTAGAAGTGGATGATAAATGTAATAAGTACAGAACAGTCCTAACTCCAAACACACACTCTCTTCACAGAAAGTGCACTGGAAAATGCCAAGGTAATGTATAACCCGGCAAATGATGTGAAAGAAGCACGTGGCAGTGGCACAGGCAAAGGAAAAACACTTGCCTTTTTCCTTTCCTTCCCTGAATGCTCCGGATGCGTTGCTGTCAAAATTATTCGGCTCTTTCCGCAGAGCTTCCTAAGAGAAAAATGTTTGACGGAAGCAAATGCGCATCCTATGTTTTTTTCCCTTTTCTTAAGAAATCAGGCCGCCATTTTCACAACACCACTCTAGAGGAGTTTGGAAAAGACTAAAATATTCCAAACTTTTATATTATGATTTTTCATAAATATGCACTTTGATTTGTCTTAAATTTTAATTTTAATTATTGCATTATTTAATGCAATTTAATTTGTGGTCATTGAAGTTTGAAAAAGGAAAAATGTGAAGGAACTATTCATTATAAGAGAGCCCAAGTGCATTCGGAATTACAACTTAGTGAATGCCATAAAGTAGTGTCAGTGCTCAGTAGAGCAATGAATTTTGCACAATATTTTGGTTCCATGGATTAGAGCCTTCCAATTTAGTGCCGCATTGATCATTATAAAGGAATGCTTTAGTGTATTTGATTGTTGAGATTGGAACTAGGAAAATAAAATTGGTACCTCATGTGTTACACTTACACCCCCTCGCCATCATCTAGAAACATTCCGTTTTCATGCACTGCTGTCCCCGCTGCCCAACTAGGGTCAATTGGCGTCAACACAAACACACGATGATGGCTCCCTCACACCTGCGCTTTCAAATAATACAGACCCGCTAAGTCAGTGCAGAAGTATACTTTTTTGGTACCCACCTAAAAGACACCTTCAATGTCAAAAGTATATTTCATCATTTTTAATTGGGTCAGTGTAATTATTAAAGTATACTTTTTCAATACCCAACACAAACCACCAATTAGATGGCCATGTACATGATATTTGTAACCTAATCCCATATTTTTGTAACCTTACATCCGATAATTGTACTTTTATTTCATAACCTAGATCTCAGTATCCCCTATTTTTGAACAAAATATACATGGTGTACATAAAATACCCCTGCAACATCATACTTGCATCAGCATCATCACAAAATTCCAGTGATCACAGATCTGCCCTCCTCTACGATACCAAACGACCAGTTCAATTCCATCACCTGACCATCACCATTTTAAGTCATCATGTGACCATACATTACCAGGATCATCACACTGACCATCATACCAATAATATCCAGGCGGGATCAATACAAGCCAGTCACCATCATCCGTATCATTATGAGCATCATGGCATTGACAAAAGGCGATTCAAATAAAGGACTGCAATGGGGTACTTTAATAATCCAAGAAAGCAAGAGTAGGAGATAAATAAGGAAAAAGATGAGTTTTCATGATAAAAGAAACCATCGAAAGATCAAATGGAAGTTACCGACTCAGTTTCTTGCATATGGAAATGCGTTTGCACCAAAAAACAAAAAAACAAAAAAACAAAAGGGTCATTTTCTTGTGCTTCACACCCATGCAAAGAGATTTACCAAAGGAACTAAAAAACAGATATACTTGAAATAGCAATAATTTCCCCTTTTCCTCTATACCGAGAATGTGAAAAGGAGGTTAAAAAGGAGATGCAGGTGGGGTGGGTTCATCATCGTAGGCCCATCACTGCCTACAATAAGATTTCTATATTAGCAATTATGCCATCAATCATTATGAGCTAACAATGCATCATTCAAAAACGAATATCTCAGAAGCCTAACAAGTAAGAATACACTCAACCATGGAAAACATTTATCTCAGATGAAAAATGAAGGCAATAAAAACCACTGCAAAGGTTGGAGACTCAAGAAGCTCCAGAAAGACTTGGAAACAGTGATTCATGCACCATTATTCATACTGCTTTTGATCAAAGAGAATCTCCCTAATCATTTTTTCTTGATCGCCATCAATGATGAGCCTTAGCTTCAGCCTTCTTTTGTGAGTTTGCCTTTGCCTGGTCCAAAAACATAAATGTATAAATAAATGAACAGTTTCACAAAAAGAAAATAAATTTAGGCTAGTAGAATGACAATCACACCACAAACGAGAAACCTTTTTGGACAAACATAAAGTTTAAACAGGACCATAGAGAATGAAATGGATGGACTCAAGTGTATGCGGTTAGAAGAACAGACTGTTTGCCTAAAAGGTTGACGTTTATTCACTTTCTTTATAATAAAAATGCTCTTATTTCCATACATATGGTTCTTGTCGTCAACTTCCAGCACCTAATAAAACTACAATCTGCAAATAGTATATACATGGCTTATGCAAAGATAAGATTTTTTTCTCTCTTTTTATTTGCAAAAATAGAAATGTTTTAAAATTGGAGAAAACTGTGATAGGGCATAGTGGGACAAAAAAAAAGAAGAAAATATAGGTTACTCTTTACTTTTTCATTTCGAAAGGATTTTTTTTTTTTTTGACAGGTAAAAACAAGCTTGTATTAGAAACACCTAGAAGTGGTGAAAATGCACCACCTGACCCAACTAATCCGCCTTTACCCAAATCCCATATTAGATATAACAGAAAGAAGGCATTCCCAGTTGACATGGTCATGAGCCTTCTCAATGTCCAATTTTAGAAGAAGACCGGGGTTATTGTTCTTTAATCTAGAATCCACAGCCTCACTAGAAATGAGCACAGCGTCTAGGATCTGTTTACCCTAAATAAAGGCATGCTGGTTCTCTGAAACCACCTCCCCCACAACTAACTTCAGCCTATTTGCCAAAACTTTGGCAAGCAGTTTATTCAGTCCCCCAACCAAACTGATCGGTCTAAAGTCTTTCAACTCTTCCGCACCACCTTTTTTTGGAATCAAAACCAGAAAAGTGGAGTTTAGGCTCCTCTGGAACATGCCAAGACGATAGAATTCTCCAAAGAAAGCCATAGTCTCAGCTTTGGTGAAATCCCAGCAAGAATGCCAAAACGCCATGGTGAAGGATTAAAATACATTTATTTCATGATGAGATTTTCTTTTTCTTTTTCTTTTTTTTAATCAGAAACAAAATTCATTGATCAGGATTTTGAAGCATATGTGACAGATAAGAAATCATTACAAACTCTAATCAAGAGAACATATAAATATGATATCTCCTTACCCAAAACTATACCAAGGAAATGTGGCTCTGTTACTCTTTTAATCTTTTATTTACACATCAAAATCCAATTGAGCTTAATAATAGTGAGAGAAGATTAGTCAATATAAATTACATTTATGACCTTTTGTTGAATAATAAGAAAAAATTTTAAGTTGTAAGAGTAAAATGCCACATAAGCCAAAAATTACCATGTCAATAGCAATTCATCAACTGAAGGAGTCCCTCATATAAACCTTAAAATCATAACACTCTTTCCATACTCTTCTCTTCACATCTTTAATCAAAATTACATCTTCACCGTTATTTCCAACACCTTAGATCTAACTTCACTCCTATAAAAATCCTTGTCCATTTTGACTATAATTTTTGTTTAATTTATTTAAATAATAAGATTTTACTCGGTTAACAGTAGAGGGCACTTTTAATTAAAACTACATGATTAATAAGGAAAAAGAAAAGAAAAATCACATATAGAATTAATAAATGGTATTAGATGTTACATCAATACAAAAATCCATTTGACATCCACAAATTCAAAGGCCCAGATTCTTCATCAAAATTTTGGCAAATTTTACCCTTTTCCATTATATTTCTCATAGCCTGAAATTTGACCAAATAATCAGCAAACAAACAAACCCCAAACCAAACCACCTCCCACACTCAACAAGCCCCCACCCCAATCCCAACCTCTACACACTTATATTCATATCAGGATGTCCAAAGTCCTAAAATTTCGGCTATTTTCGCTGCTTTTACTGATTTTTTTCAACCTTATTTAAGATGTGAAGCAGAAAAACCAGTGTGACTCCTTCAAACCAGGTGCTTTTTCAGTGGACTTCAGCATCCTCTTGGACTAGTTCCAGCTATCTAAGCTCTTTATGAAAAAATATTACAGCTTGACACTTTAAATGACCTAGAATATCATAGCATACATTTTAACTATACAAGCCACTAATCTAATGTAAATCTTACACGTCTAAAACCATGAGTTTTATGTCCATGTGGTCTGACCAATTAGCTTGGCTGTACCCACCCTCTTAAGTACTCAAGGTGTGGAGGTCAGATAATACTATATTAGGAAGTAATTTTCTTAAGTCACAATAAATAAGGGATACAGACAGCTTTAATCAAAACAGAATTAAAAATCCATGTAACCTACAATCTAGCCAATGTCGTTGTCTAGATTTACTTCAAACTTAAAACAGCAGGTAGCAACATAGTTATGTCCAAGATGCAACAACTCCATAGTCACAGTGCCTCACCTTCCAAGGTGTGTGCCTTGTTGGAGAGACATGTCTCATTTTTTTTTTTAAACCTTTTTACTGCATCTTAAATTTTATATTTCATTAATTTTTGTTGGATGTTTTTTCTAAATATTTGGAATTTGGAATTTGGAAGTTTTTGTATCAAATTTTGGATAATATTTTATAAAATTGACATGCACCCTAGGTTGCACTTCATTTTGGTCAGGCATGTGCCCTGTGGCGTCTAAGTCTCAAGAAAGTTTTGCATCTTAAGTGCAGCTTGTGAGTTAAGCCTTTTACACCATGGGTAGTAAAAGTGGTGCTAAGAGCAACATGGAGTAACCATGGAAAGGTGTTTAGGTAATTTTATCACGATTGTAGTGAAATATGAAAACAGGTGTGTACTTCCATCCCATGTCAGCACCAATCAGCAGTTTTCTAATATTATGATCAGCAATCATGGCATAGTAACTCTTGCCACTAAAGGTATGATTGCATGAAAATCACCATTTCATTCTCTTGATGGCTATATTTCATGCAAATTCATTGGAAATCACAGATTTTGTTAAATTTAGTCTACTCACAACAAAAATATCTTCCAAATGTCATCCGGAGTATCATCAAATCCAAAGGAAAATGCAAGGATAATGTTATTGCCAGAGCTATTTGGTTGCTTCCATGGCAAATACAAATAACTCATTGAATTGTCACATGTGGAGAAACCATGGAAGCAACAAAAACAGATCTGGCAGTAACGCCACCCTTAAAAATTTGAGTTGATCCACACCATCTTTCTTCCTTCAATCCAACAATCCTAGTGCTCTGCTTGGTGTCTAAGTGAAGTAGGAAATAAATATTAAATTGATGAACATTAGATTTCATTGTTTGGGATCCAATGAACAATAATCACGACTCAACCATGCCAAATACAACTACCTGTGTCTAAGTGAAGTAGGAAATAAATATTAAATTGATGAACCTTAGATTTCATTGTTTGGGATCCAATGAACAATAATCACGATTCAACCATGCCAAATACAACTACCTATAAAAAAAAACATGCCAAATACAACTATTTGGTGTGTTTGAGGTTATCTTTTCATGTTTCAGAAACCAAAACAGAATCAACCATGAGATTCAAAATCTATTTCCTTCTCTTATTCTTCTTCCCAGTATCTTGAATCACGAATCAAAGGAAAAACTATCAAGTACCAAGGGAACAAATAAATCTACTAAATCTTGGGTGAGAGTGGTGCCTTTTCAGGTTACAATGACTATCACCTACCAAGGGAGACTCCACATGCAGGTATTCATCTAATTAAAATCCTTCCAAGTCCCAAACAGCCACTGATAGCTTGTTTGGGTTGGTTTTTGAGAAGCCAAATGATCTTTTTAAGCTTAATAGAAGAGCTCGGGAGATTTTGTTCAAAGAGCTTATGAATTTAAGAAAAAAAAAAAAAAAAAAAGGCCTTAACATGGAAATTTAGGAAATACTGTTCTCTTTGTAAGCTATTTTGCCGTAAGTAGGAAGCTATTTCATATTTTTATAATACTAAAAATTGCCCTTAAAAAATGATGGCTTTGGATTTCACTTCAGCTTGTTGCTAAAGCCAGAAACAAAAAGCTATTCCAGTTTGGGCTTAAGAATTCTCTTAAAAAAAAAATGAAATTTTCTATGGTTAGAAGAGTAAAATTATGTGACAGACACAAAACGAGGAGGGAAGAAAAATCGACGCCAGACAAACAACAGTGCCAGTGAAATAGAAATGACCAATGAGGATTAAGGCCATAACCAAACATTAGTAAATCTGATCAGAAGGCGTGATCATATGTGAACATACAACAAACTCCAGATGGTTTTTTCAGTAACCGATGAAAGATTACCTTGAGAACCTTGAGCTTCAAGCTTCCGTAAACGACACCAAAAGTGAAGGCCGATGCACGAGCCACCTGCTCAACAGGCCAAACATAAAGAAACAGAAAGTTAAAGAATCAATCGGAGTGATAATCCGTTTGGTGGCCGAGTAAAACAAAATAAAACGAATACATTTCTTCAAATCATTCATCCTAGCGGGTGACATAACTAATCGGCCTTAGTTTCCGAAACGCCTACATCCTTTAAGAATCAAAACAGACGGATCGTGGAATTCAAGATTTTCTTTTCTTTTCTTTTTCCCTCGGTTTTCTCAGCAAAAACAACCAGCAATGAGACAGAAACGAAGAGGCGTACCAGAGCAAGAGTGCTGGTTCCAGAGTAAGGTCCTGGAGGCGGAGCCATTGAATGATCTGATCAGTAAAATGGCTCAAGTCGTCGAGAGTCTGCAAACAAAAATCCTCAACCACCAACCCTAATTAGCAAATGAAATTTTCCTCTTCCACTTTCCTTATTCTATACATCCGGATCCTTTGACCTCAAACCTATGAAAGTGGGTCGGGTCTCGACCCATTTTATTCCGAGTGCCAAATATAATATAAATTAGTTTATTTGTTACAATTTTGTGTTAATGGACTTAAATTATAAAATTGGCAATGTGCTGTCCTATAGTATAATTTATAAGACACGTGTCTATCCAAAAATTGTAAGACGCGTTAATCACCGTTAAAACGACGGCGTTTCGAGGGACTTCACCGAGATCAACCGACGTGGTGTGTTCATGATTTCCACTCTCATTCTCCACTGGCGAGAGGAAGAGGGAATTTGGCCAACTTTCCCGGGAACCGAACGGCGGTTAGAAAATTCTCCCTGATTTTGTCTTCGAAAAAATTATTAGAATAGAAAGAAAGAAGAAGTGCACTTACATTGGGCGAGAAATGGGAGCATCGTCTTCGACAGAGCAGGTTTCGGCTGAACAACGGGAGGCCGAAACCCTAGCAGCTTCGACTGGAGCTCTTCCAATGCTTCAGAAGTCTTTCTCTAGGCTTTCTAATCCCGAAACTAAAGCGATTCCCCTGACATCTCTGCAGGTCAAATTTTCTCTAAAAAAAACTATGAATTTTGGTTTTGATTTAGTCACTGAAACTCTATCAGCATTTCCTGTTCTGTATCTTTGGCTAAACTGATAACCTGATTGAATTGAGATGAGTCGAGAGCGTGTATCTTGATATTAGCCTCCGTTTGGTAGCCTAGGAATCCTAGGAAAATAGAATAAACAAACCTTTGAATTTTGTGATGTTGTTGTTTTGGGTTAAAAAACAATGAGTAACACTTACCCAAATCGGATCAAATGGTTACATTAGGCTTATTTGAGTAGAAGTTTTTGTTCTCTGCTATCAGATATGAATAATGAAAGATTTGAAATTTCAGTTTCGTTCATTGTCCTAAAATTTTCAGCTCTGGACAGGGCAATTAGGATTTGTTATTGGTAATACTGTTAAAGGATGTGCTGCTATGTGGAAATATTTAGTTTTGAAACTGTAAGGCTATTTCGATCTTGTCAGACTCAGTCATTTGATTTTGGTTGTGTTTGGTCTGACATCATAAGTCTGGTTGGTTTCAGGAATGCTTCTGTATAGCTTTCAACAATGCAAAGTGTGAAACACCTTATGTTCCTGACTACTTCTTGCAGTTGTTGGATCAACTGGGTCCATCCATAGTTGACCTATTTTTTGTGGCAGAAAAAGGAGGAATAAGTTGGGTTGAGTTTGTGAGGGGTTATACTAAATGCTGTGGGAGGATGTCAGCTTCAATGTCCCTTGGTGCTTTGATGAGCGTTTTTTCAGTTACGACTGTGAAAGTGGGCATGCCTTCAAAATTGCAGTTTGAATCTGATGATGCTGATTGTAAGATAAGTGGCTCCCTCCGGCCAAATGAGTTGCTTGTGCTTCTTTGGATGTGTTGGATTATGACGTGGAGTTCTAGAATCTCCAAATTCTCCAATGGAAAACTGAATCTGGATCTTCCAGATATAAATAATTTAGTATTATCAGCTATTGTGTCATGTACAGAAGGTGGCAGTGACTTGAATGTATGGGATTGTGATATCACAAGATTGGAAGTGCAACTTCCTGCAGGAAAAATTCATACCTGGGCCTTGAATACAGTGCCAAATCTTGCAGATTGTTTTGTGCAATTTGTCCATGTTAAACTCCAAAACACTGCAACTTCAGAGGTACCGATGTTTCTTCCTCTTATTTGAATGATGTTCTTAGCCTTTGTGATTCTATATCCCCTGAATTTCACTATTATCCTGCTACTGTTTTTTTCTAATCAATAATGAAGATTGTTCTTAGTTTACCCAGGTTCATTGACTAACAAGGTGTATACAGTCACATCCTTAGCTGTAGAGTTTAGAATGTATAATGATTCATTAGTAAAAAGTGACTTTGCTCTTATGCATGCTTAGAAGATGAGAAGTATTTTTTGTTTTCAAAATGATATTCGTGAACATTAAGTGGCTGCCAGTGCATGCCTTTTTCAAAACTAGCAGGCAGATGGACTTGTTCTTGTAGTAAGGTTACATGCCGCCTCCCTGGTAGATTAGTGCATGAGCTATGTGCCCTTCATCATCATCATCATCACTGGTTAACTTTGTGGATCTTGCTGTTCCTATTTACTTTATTTAGCATTCTTTTAGTAACTCACTCTTCCAGTCATCCCTCCAACCACTCAGACATCAACAGAGGTAGAATCAAACCATCCATGATGAACTTCCTCTTCTAGCATCTGCCTGAAGAAGCCATATGCTCTTTGCTGCATTTAGTTTTCCCATTATTCGCTTCATGATGTTCTGATCCTCCTTCCATAAAATGGGAATCATTTTCTTTGGAATTATGGCAGATTCTCTAACATGAGTATATCATGTTAGTCAGTTCTCCTTCATTTTGTCAGCAATAGGAGCCCCTACTAGATCTCACTTAAACAATTATTCTTCTTCCTTTTTGGTTTTCTCATCTATCCATGTTAAAGTTTGAATTCAAATTCAAATTCTAACTCAAACCTGTTGTTTGATTGCAAAACTATTGCTCCATGAATCATGGTTGGTCTTGTTGCTTTCTTGTAGAATTTATGTACTATTTCTTTAAGTTGATTGCTAAATAATTCTCCATGTGAAATTTATTTTTCCTTTTTTTTTTTCACAAACAGGGTGTTGAATTATCTTTTTTTTTAGCACTGCATGTGGTGTTTGTCGTGTTATTCAGGGAGGTTGATGCCATCTGTTAACATGTTCTTCCACCAGTCGGGGGAAAACACCATTTTGTCTAAATTTCTGCACCTTAATTCCACTTTGTAGTTTATGCTGAAATTATAATGAAAATGCTTAATGTATGCGTAACTATATTAGATCTTCATTATACAGTTTGATTTGTTTTATTAGATTATTTTATTTGTGGAAAGAAGTTTAAATAAGTTTGTAGGCTGATTCTGTCTTATATCCTTTGGTAATGTTTTAATACTTACGAGTACATTGCAGTGATAATGAGTGTATTTCTTGAAGCACCAAAGAGGGGTCCTGTTGTTTCATGGGATTTTTTCTTCCCCAGTCAACACTTTAAATATGTGTTCTAGGAAATTTAGAATTTTTAAAATGCAAGTTGGTGGCTTAACTGTCAGTGCCATTTTCACTTTTTCTAGTTGTTCTATAGGCACCCTTTCTCATCAGCATCCACATCAAAGCATCACATTTTTATTTAGATGTTGGATGTGAATAATCAAGTAGTTTATGGTAATTATTATTCCTTTCTTGCTTTCAAATTAGTTCATTTACTGTGAACTTTCTCAGTATTAATTTTTGGTGAAACCATGGATGATTTTTTTTTTTTCATTCTTTTTTTAATAAAATAGCAGAGTGAGATGGAGGCCTCAAGTTCATCAGTAAGTGATGTTTCCTCAGCAAAATCATGTGATGCTCGTCTTCTAACTTGTGGGAGGGCGTGGGCTATTTCCCTATCACCGAGAAGTACTATAGGTCAAGAGATTTTAAGAGTATGTTTCCCTAGAGATGGGGAAGGATCAGAGGAAAGCCTTCTTTATCGGTTTGTCTTCTCCCCTTTTGTTGAATAGACTGAATAGTTTTCCATCTTTCAACAAACTATGCTGCTTGCAAGAATTCCCTGAATCCAAATAAATGTTCAGTATAAATATTAAAAATGTTTTCATGAATGACTTGTCACTTTCACCACTTTGTTAATCCATATGGCACTTGTGGCATTCTGAGAATATTCATGAAAATTTCTTTCTGTTTTAGGGCTCAGCATGTTGACCAATTTTTAGTTCCCATCTGAAGAACTTTATCAATAATGATCTTGATCTACCATTCAAGGTTTTTTTTTGGAGAGAACATTTCTCCATGAGAGTCAATTCTTTTCATTCTGTTCATATGTATGTTAAGGATAATCACATTTAAATTTGGAAATGATTTTCCACTTAACTGTTTCTTTAATTGTTTTGATCAAATTTCCATGTATCTCATTTGAATTGGTTGAGAAATTCATCAATTTATTTATCTTGGCTGAAAATTCACAATGATTATGCTTTTCTTGTTGAAGTGGTAAAGAATCTGCAGCAGTTTTCTTGTACAGCAGGCTTCATGCTTTTTGATATAAATTTGCCGTCAAACAATTAATGAAATTGAATTATACAAGAATCTGAAGCAGTTTTCTTGTATAGCAGGCTTCATGTTGTTTCGTATAAATTTGTCGTTGAACAACTAATGAAATTGAATTATGTTGTCAGCCTGTTATCATTTTGTCTGAAATATTCTGTTCTATTTATTTGCAGATTCAGTTGTACAATTGCTTACTACTCCCAACACATTTTATTAAGCATCCATTTTCTACTAATTTGTAGGTCATCACTTCATGGGAAAGGTTTGAACAGATTCTGGTCAAATATTGAAGGTTATCATGGCCCAATGCTAATGTTGATTTCTGCCAGTTCAGGAAATTCTGAGGGTAGCACCAATTCCAGGAGATGGATCATTGGTGCACTTACTCAGCAGGGTTTTGAAAATAAGGATATGTTTTATGGAAACTCTGGGAATCTATATGCTCTAAGTCCAGTTTTCCATTCATTTTCACCTTCTGGTAAGTAATCTGGTGAGAGAAAGGAGGGAGAAAAAGAAAAGAGATGATTTGTGTATGTTTTGGTGCATTGTCTCACAGAAAGGGGCAAGCAAAATATCAAATCTTAGTACAATTTTGATTTTTATATCCTCTCTGAAACTGAACATATATATTAACTGGCAGGAAAGGAGAAGAACTTCGTGTATAGTCATTTACATCCTACTGGTAGGGTATATGAGCCACATCCAAAGCCTGTGGGGATTGCATTTGGTGGAACCATTGGGAATGAGAGAATATTTATTGACGAGGATTTTGCTAGAGTTACTGTTCACCATCATGCAGTTGACAAAACTTATCAACCTGGTTCCCTCATCCCTGATCAGGTAGATGCAGAGACATTAAAATGGTCATACTCATAGTTGATACTGATGGGAACTCATGGGTTGAACATGTGATCATTTTCTGGTTTCCATGAAAAGAAATTTGAAGATTTTTCTACAGTATATGATATATTTTAGGGGATGTTATTTTAGGAATGGCAGGGTCTTGAACCATCCAATTTTGGATCTTTTCCTTGTTTCACTCTTTTCCTGCTGGTGCATACATTTTTTACATGATGTTTGGGTCTGGTTTTGTCTTAAGACTCTTAAACTAACTACAGTTTCTTCAGTGCATGCATTGTCGGTTTGATCTTTTATTTATGTCATCCTTAATTTTCTTTTATCCATTTGCCATTTTGCTCATGTGTTTTCACTTTTGTTGATGTATTACCTCAGCTTGACTAGTTAGGCATGGAGCTGTATTGAAGCTTTAGCCCACAAACAATCTAATCTTGCATTTCTTTATTTTTCTTAAATGATATGATAAAGTAAGATTTTTCTACCAGGTGTTTTGGAAATGAGATTTGCATGTGTAATATTAGACTTACTATGTGATTAGTCTGTGGCAGAACTGGAAACGACTACTTTGAAAGGTCCACAACGTATCTTCTAATCCAAATTTGATTATTTCAGGGGTTTTTACCTGTTGAAGCACGGGTTTTAGATGTGGAAGTATGGGGATTGGGTGGAAGAACAGCCAAGGAAGTACAAATCTCATATCAGAAGAGAGAACAACTTTTTACTGAGCAAAGACGCAAGGTAATTTACTGTTATTGGATTAGAAGTTTCTCCACAGAGTATGAATTAACACGTCCTTTTTCCAGGTTGACTTGAAAACATTTGCGAGTTGGGATGATTCACCTGAGAAGATGATGATGGATACTATGTCTGATCCTAACAGAGTTAATCGGGAAGACCGCTAATCAGGAGAGTACAAGTTCAAGCTTCAAGTGACTGGCTTAGGGAAAATGATTATGTAAGTGAGAATTTATTAAGACAATCGAATGCACTACATGTATTTATTTAAAAGAAAAAGGTGAATGAGGAAATGATTCCTTTGTAACTCTAAGTTGTGACTGTACAGAATGAAGGTAGACATCTAGATTATGTTTTTATTGCATGCCAGAAAAGTGTCAACTAGCATCCGAATCCTGGTCCTGGTTGTATTGGAAGATTTTCCTGTTCCATGCACGATCCTTCTGCTTTGCCCCAAACTCTGCTAGCCAAACCTGAATTGTTGACATGCATTGGAGCAGTGGTTTGTGGCGTAGGGAGTTGTTAATGTGCAGCTTAAGGGGCATATTTCTCCAGTAGAGTTATGCAATAGGGAGAATATTTTCAGGGCTGGTGTCGCTGCCATGTTTGCCATAGTCGACTTCTATGTCTTGATGAGAGGATTGGAGGTGCTTCATTAAAGCTCCATAGGGGATTTCAGCATCTAAAATTTGTTGATTATGCCTCCGTGCTACTAGCCATCCTATCGACTTGTCCGAATTTCCTCATTTATGAGATGGAATGTTGTATTTGATATAGTTTTATATATATTGGTATAGATCATGGGAATTCCCATTACTTTTTCAGAGTCAAACCCAGCTTTGTCTTATCAATCGAAAATCGACTACATGTCCCGATTCAGAAATGAGTGCAAGAAACATTCTACTTGGTGATGTTGTCATGAGAAGTGTGGGAAGCCGTGAAAGTCTTATTTAAGGCGAGGAGCCAGAGACAGACTAGTGAGAGAGGAAAAAAGCAGTTGGAACCCGTTATTCATTTGTCATTGTTGCATATCACCATTTAAGACATCAAATGGATGAGAAACCAAATAGAAAACATGTTGATGGCTTAATTATCTTTCTACCAGGAAAAAGGTAAATCCAAGTTGTAAAAATTTGTGATGTCCCCAGCTCCTTGGTGAGGCTTTAATCCCTTGAAGCTAAAACACCCAACAAAAAACATGCTTCCATGGCAAAGCCAAATAAACATGCTAGCTACATAAGACATCTCCCACTTGTAGCCACTCTCAAACCAAGCATTTAGTCACATTGTGTCTGGTCTGACAACCATCAAAATGTTCCCAAGCAATGTTTTGATGAGATGTGGTACAGCTACTGCTTCTTCTCTTCTGCTTTCCTTGGCTGGAAGATAAAAAGGGATATATCCATAAGAACATATAGATCACAAAATTCTAATGGCTGTAGATGCACAGACAGCAGCAATACTGTAAACTTTTGAGACAGCAGAGTTCCCCTTTTCTCTCACTTTATTCAAGGCACAATCAGACCTAATTTGTTGACAGTTTTGGTTTTCTAGACGTTGAAACAAAAAAATAAATGAATGTTTGCAGTCTCACATGATCCTCCTTTTTTTCATATAGCATCCCACGGCATGATGGAGCAAAACAAGTGAGTAAATAGTACAGGTAAAGAAATTGCAAGTCCTATTACCAAAGTACAAGATGCCTTTTCACCATTTTTCCTAACACATGCTTTCTTTTGAATTAAATTATCTGGGAATAAGTTTATCAAGATAACAGAAAGGGAGAAAACATCATTTGCATATCAATTTTATTAAAGACAGCAGAAAGTAAAAACCTGGAGTTTGGAGAACAAAATTTCAGACATACTCTTCAGTTTTCAAGCAATGAAATACCTATAACTCTTGCACAAGTGTGATTCACGGATTCTGCTTGATAAGGACATGATCTTCATCCAAAAGAATACAAGACAAACAAAGTCACATTATTCACAAAGGGACACATTGAATGTCATTTTAAGGAAGAATGTCATAAACAGTCAAGCAGGATTTAATGGGAGAATTTTAATTGATTACAATGTAATGATAAGTCCATTTTGGAAATCCAACAGAACACTAGAAATAGACCACAGCCCACCAGCTCTATGTTTATACAGCAAAGACAACTAATTGAAGATCTTATCCCAAACAATTTTTTTTAAGTACACTAAAGCTATGTATGGTTCCTAGAAAATGTGAAGGAAAGAAAATAGAGAGAAAAAGTAGAAAAGAAAAAGTGAAGGAAAATAAAAAATAGATTTAAAGTCAATAAATTACCTTTATATGCTTTTGCAAACTCATTTCACTTATTTTCTTCTATTATATAAAAATTAAATAATTTCAAAATGTATGAATTTCAAACTAATTTTAATTATTCTTTATTTTCTTTCGCATTTTCTATGGTAAAACCAAACATAAGAAAAACATTTTCCTTAGCATTTTTCTTTCCTGGGTACTTTATGGGAACCAAACATAGCCCAAGGATTCATAATACTATGACTGTCTACAGATAACAGCATTGCAGCAGCAACCACTATTGAAGCTTTAGACCTCAAGACTGCCTCATATGTGTTTGTGTTATAATTTACAGTTAAACAATCACAACTTCAGCAGGATAGCATTAGTTTATCTATACAAGATAAAGTTAGTCATGATTTCACCAATCTTTCCTCAGAAGAAGCTACCAACAGAATCAGACTTCAAGGTAATAGGAAATTGCCCATTTTCTTCAGGGCAGAAAATAATCATATTCACTTTCTTTATCCTATGACCCTTTGTATCTCTCATGCCCATATACAAGTAAATCTAAAATAAGAGACAGCTTAAATGAATCTTCAAGGACTCAGTAAATGGAGAGCTAATATAAGACAAATCTATTTTTAAGACTAGCAAGGATTATACATAATTGGCAAGGAAAAGGGCCACAAAAGCATATTGAAAAGACCACCTACTTTGAATCAAATAAGAGCCATCCAACCCACTCTTACAGACACCTGTAGAGACATTTAAGCTCTTGAGTGCACTAGAGGAAATTGGTCGTAGTGCCCTGCCCTACAGCATTAATCATTTGATCCTTTGTGCAAACTCTTTGCAAACTAACATCAAGCACAAAATGCAGAAATCTACTTCAACACATTTTATTGAGGCACCTAAAGATGCATGTCGTAGAAATGTACTACTATCCTAATTTCCATTTTCCTTTCCAGTTTCTTGACGCCAATAAATATTTGTTGTAAACCATTACAGGCTTCAAATACATTTTTGTTGTGGTATACTTAGCTTATAATTCACCATGTCAGTCACCTTGTATCCATATCAGATATTCACACTTTTAGAGGCCCTTTTCCTCTTTTTTGATGGGGATGAACTTGTGACAATGTACTCATTGCACACTCCAACAGAACACCACTGCTCATCATTTTTCACCAACATACGCAAGCACATTCATCTGGGGTGTCTTAAAAAGGCCAAATATGAACGATCAACTGCAAGAATTAATCCATCTCATTGTTCACAACTCATATCCAAACTCCAAATATTATATATGTGTGTGTGTGTGTGTGTGTCCCTTCTTTTTTTTGTTCCATTTTAAAAGAAAATGGTTCTGCCTTAACTGAGGACACTTCCTAATCTTTGGTTTGTTCAAGACAATCATAAATTTGCTTCTGCATCAGAACAGAAGCCCCAAAATATATATATATATTATGCTTAACAGAAACCCCAAAATATCGATTTCCCCTGAGAGGAAAGAGAGGAAGGGGGGAAGAGAAAACTAACTGTACAAACCACTCTTTCTAACTTTATCAGTGTTCACTGCTTTGTTCCAATCTTACATAATCAATTGCTTGGAAGATATTGCACTTAGCAATATCATAGGAAATGGTTTTGCTCCCCTCATTTGCTTAGAAAAAGGAACTATCACATGTAAATAGCACATAAATACATCTTGGTGTCATGCACTGCAACTTTCAAAAACCCAATGTTCAGTCTCACTCGTCGGTAATATAATTCTGAATTCTATCTTATAATTGTTGTCAAATTCCCAATTGCACAACGCATGCATGAGTAATTTATGATTTCCAACAAATTACACGTAGTGTCCTTATCATTTAGCATATCAAGAAGTTTCAAGATTGTGTAGTTGCCAAAGTCATTCTTTCTGCAACCATGTAAAAACACATCACTATCTCTAGCCCCAACAATTTGGGGTAGTTGTTGACACCTGCACCATCTTGGTGTCCTCATTAAAAACATTCTAACAAATCACATAATAATCTGTTCTAAGAGCCTTACATTCAAACTATTGCCAAGAACCAAGCTTAGCCTGTGGTTGAACAAGACCTATAATCACTTCCAACCTCAATCATATAATTTGAAAACCTAAATTCATGATAGGTAGCAAAACCAGAAAAGGACGATTATAGAAAACCATGTTTGTTTCTCTCCAGGTTATACTTTCAATTAGAGCACCATTGGAAGAACAAACAGGAGGGTTAAATAACGCATTGGTAAAAAACACAATACCAAATACATACAAGAGAAACCCCCAGACAAGAAGAACGATTTCTAACCAGAAAAGCATGTTAGACCCCAAACAACAAAGATATTTCACTACCGAAATGTAATTTAGAAAAAACAAATACCTGTGCTGCAAATAGAGATGCACACCAACTGTTCGATCAAAAGCCTCACCAAAAACAAAACCAGGCCCATATATACTTAGCTTGACCCATCAACAATTAAGGAAGGAAAGACTAAATACCTTGGTACCGGGTGCGAATTGGTGGAGCTCCTCCTCTGGGATGATGACAGGCCAGGCCTCGCCCGCCTCGCGGAACATTTGCTCGGTCTCGAGATGCTGACCCTTCTCGAGAATCATGTTCCTTATGGTCTGAGCAGGGGTGGTGGTTGCGTCGAAGACTTCCTCGACACCGTTGACGAACGTGACGGTGATCTGCGGTGGATGGTCGTCGGTGCGGCGCTTCACCAACAACTGACAGGCGGGATTAGATTCCTTGGCCTTGCGGGCATTGCACTGAGCCAAGAACTCCAAGCACGACGCAGTGCGGGGGTCCAAGGCATTGAACTCGATTCTCACTTTCGACAAGAACTTCAACATCCTCTCTCTCTCAAAATTTAATTCAAATTTGTGCTCCGCCTTTTGAAACAGCCTCAATCCTGCGGTTAAGTTTAAGTGTCGAAAGGCCCACAAAATATTGTCTTCTGCCAAGCAGCCGCCTCAAGGCAATATCGACACCTGACGGTGATCTGCTGAGTTACGCTTTTTTTTTTAACCTTTTGTCATTTTTTCCTTCCAAGAAAAAAATTACCATACAACAAAATTTCTGTTATAATTTGGCTTAAGGTAAACAAAGGATTTACGGTTTCTTGCTATATAAAACCATCCGATCATGAATCATTTTAGTTTTCATATTATACCCCCTCCTTTTCTTTTTTAATACACCCGGAAGATGAACTTAGGGAAGTATAGTCCCAATAATTACCAAGTGTTGATTTTTATGTGACGACCAACACCTCGAAGTTTGAGTCCCTATAAAAAAATCTCAAGGCTTAGTAATGGAAAGTTCCTCAATTATTCAAATATATATATATATATATATATATATATATATATATATATATATATATATATATATATATATAATATTTTTTTTGTAAGTTTTTCTCATTTTTGCATTTAATTTCCATTATTTCAAAAGTTAAACACTTAGAAGAAAACCTCATCATCAGTCCAGTCAATTGGTAAGAATGAAATCAACGAAAACTACTATTAATCAAAATGAACAACACAGTAGCTGGTGAATGGGGATTAGCTGTTGTTGTATTCCCAGACAATGATTTAATTTTGATGGGAAGGTAAAATGAAAGTTCCCCCTCACTCAACCCTCCCAAATCACACATCTTTTTCCATTACAAAATTGTCATCCAAACTTTTTCTTCAAAATTCAATTCTTGGATCACAGTAGAGAAAGCAATAATAAAGTACCTGCATATCTCCCAATCTTCTCCTTTAGGAGTAATCTCAGAGGCATGAAAGATATTATTAAACATTACACTCAACAGAAGCACAGTTCCAAAATGGAGGGGAAAATTTGAGAACAATAGGTACTAAAATAAGAAAACAAAACCAATTGTAATATATCGATGCTCTCATCCAGAACCTAAATATTCAAAGCAATGTTCCATGCAGGAAAACTAAATAAATAAAAATTGATTCTATTGGTGGTGAAACCAAGCCACAGAAGTATATTAGCCAGGCGAAAAGGTAGCAATAATTCCTCCCGAAAAATATACACGGAGAAACTAACTGCATTGACTATGTACCGGTGATCTCTCTATCCATTTTCATTCTCTTGGCATTTTGCACCTCCGGCATGCTGCTCACACGCTGCTGGAGAGACGCATCGTGCTGGTAGGAACAGTTGGCTCCATGCCGGCATCCCCTCGAACTGTGAAAATAGATGCAAGGCTTCATTATCTTGGGTTTTGAATCTCTTGGCTTTGGGTGTGTTACTACTGTCTCCGGATTCATCCCTAAAACATGGTGATTGGGTCGGTTTGGGAATTGAGAATGGGATTGGGACTGATCTTGGGGTTCTTGCCTTTCTTCTCCATGTTGCTGAATCAAGCTCTTATAATAGTTGACGTCCTTTGTTAAAGGTCTTACTGGAGGTGAAGAGGAAGAAGGTCCAACCATAGATGGAGGTGGCCGTGGTGCAGGAACAGGTCCTGGCCCATTTGACTGGGAGTAGAATGGTCCACTTGGAATCCCAGCAGACAAGGGTATATTAGTTTCTGCCCTACTGACATGACCAGGAGGTTGATCAGATAAAGCTATGGGTGGCAACCTTTGGTTGGGTACAGCCTGAGGATTGGAGGATGAGACTCCGTGATCTGTAACAATTCTCTCAATGATTTTTGGGTTGCTGAGAATTTTGATGAGCAAGTCATGGTCAATCAAATTTCCTTGCTCATTGCTTCTCATGACTGCAGTAAAGGCGGCAGAGGCAGCTGCAACAACATCAGGTTCTACACCAGGGACCATCCCAGCAGCCACATTTTCATTGGCTGGAGGATTTGGTATATTGGGTGCATTGCTCGAAGATGCAGATGGAATTCCCGGAGGCAGTAGCAGGGATTGTGAGCTCATAGGAATGTTAATTGGTGCCACTGTATCAGCTGACATTTCCAATGCAGCCTCTTCATCTTCAACGGGGACAATGGGGATGAGAAGAATTTTCTGATCATCATTGTCCATATCTTCTCCATCCATTGAAACAGATGGGCTGTGTCAGGATAAAAAGATAATTCTCAGTTGAGGAATAACAAAGGAAACCCAGAGATAATTTTGCAAATCAAAATAAGAATCAAACTTTGGAGGTATGGCTGATGGGCGTGGATAGACTGCTTCCAGCACTCTCATCTCCCGCTGCTTTTGCACCTCCACCTCATTGCTTTCTTCTCCGGCAACCACTTGCCAAGTGAAGTTCAACACAAACTGCACAAATTAGAGAAAAAGCCTAAATAAATTGCTAAAAACCTTTGAGGTGTGTCTCAAACAGGAGATCAAATGCTGCACTACACGACAGCAGTCAAAATTGAAGTATTAGAAAATAACAAGTTACTTTGGGAGGACATCTCCATGTTATGAGAGGGATCTGGGACAACTTATTCTTCAACTGGTTTGCAGGATGAGCTCCTTCAAAGCCAGGCGGCAAGTTGTCATCGGAGCCCATTCCATTTGAATGCAGCAGCCATGATGTCTTTGCTTGGAGGTGATCTTGAGCACCCAATCCAACTTGTCCAACTTGAGAAGGAGAATCCTCTGATAGGAACAGCCTTACCTGTTTAAGGAGAAAGAATTAAACAGCTACGATGTGATCATCATGTTTGCAACAAGGAAATGATATCAAATGCCCAATCAAGTATTTAGAAAGTCCCTTTGGCAACTGTTGAAATAAGAGCTAGGCAATCCTGAGTTAATGATAATACAGATAAACTTATAAGCAGAATAAGGAGTCATTTTGTTTCAGCATTCTTTCATCCTAAATTGATATCATTTATAGCAAAATAAGAAGTAAGGACTGCCCAAGTCAAGACCTTTTTTCAAAACCAATAATGCATTAACTATATTATAGCATAACCATGGTCCAAATCTTCAAAACTACTACACTGCACCACACTACCTACCAGACATTAGCCCTGAACACAGAAACCTTGGTGGTACATGAGCCTTTTTTTTTTTTTAAGTTTTTCTTTGAATAGGAAAATTAGGTCATATATTAACATGTGACTAACAAAACAGAGACAGCAACCTCGTATCACAGGAAATATAAAAGCAGCAGAAAAAGCCAAAGAAAAGACTGAAAAAGAACAAAAGGTACATCATAGACCTTAACCCCTTCCCATGCTATCAATAAAATTTATACAAGCCAAATTACCCTTAAAGGACCAATCTGTCAAAAAAGTTACCCCTAAAGGGCCCCTTTGCTCAAGCAAACAAAGATTTAAGCATAAAACCTTTCAAGACTAATCTGATAGCTCCAAGGTCTTGAAAATCCTTTACTTAACACTATGTTTGGATGCATCCAAACAAGCATAGAGGGGCCATCTTCTCAACCCTCTTTCTATTCTTGCCAACAAACTTCAGTGCCAACTAGTTATCTCTTACATAACAAGGCAAAGTACAACACTCTCCAAACAGGGTAAATAAAATAGACAACGAACCACTTGCATACCCATTCAATGAAGATATGATTAGCTGAGTCCTTTACTTGCAGAGGGAACACAGTTAAATGGTATTCTACATCTCATCACGAATTGATTTGCTATAACATTTTTCTCCCACGCCACTTTCCAAACAAAGGAACCAACCCTAAAAGGAGCAAAGGTAAGCCAGACCTCCTCATCCAAAGATTTTCAGATCTACTGGTCACAGCCCCCATGGACAACAGCAGGATAAATAAGCTTCAAAAAGGAATTCTAGCTGTATATCCTCTTATTTTTTAGCCCATGTCACAAAAATAGATACAAACATATATATACTAGTTATTACCCATGCACAGAAACTATTACATTATAATTTCTCTAATATAACATTACATACAATAAAAATAAGATGTTGATCAAACCTTAGCAGAGATATGTCTCGAACGGAACAGTATGTAAGAGAAAAATCAACTTGTGGTATAATGGTTACATATCAAACATTAAGTGGCTATTTGCACAACAGTACCATTGTTTCTTGTGTCTGTATGAGTTTTTATATTTTAAATATAACCAAAATTGAACATAGTAAGATCAGAGAATTTTTTTTTTTTTTTTTATAAGTAAGCAAAGGAATTGTATTAATAAGAGGCGCTAAAAAAGCGGCCCAAGATGTACAGATAAAAGAAACTTACCCCCTTATAGCCGTACCCAAAAACAGACCAAAACAAAGATGTACAAAAAAAACTCCCTCAACAGAAACCCACCCAATCAATGAAATCTATTAACGTCGTAGGACCATCTTTTATAAACAGTTTGGTCTCCGACCAAAGTGAAAAAACAAAAAAGGCTTTTAGCCTTTGCAGGGATAGCACCCCATCATCAAAAGCAATGCTGTTTCTAACCTTCCAAAGTGACCAAAACAAGCACAAGGAGGCCACTTTTCACACTGTTCTGCACTTTTTGCCTACCCAAGCAGCATCCCATCCCACAAGGGTCTCACTAACCGAGGAAGGAAACACCCAACACACACCAAACAAGGTAAAAAACAGATTCCACACCTCCCTCGTCTTTTCACAATGGAAAAGAAGATGGTCAATAGACTCCTCATAATCTTGGCATAAAAAACATCTATTTGATAAAGCCCAACCCTTCTTCTGAATTTGGTTTAAAGTTAGAACTTTTCCCCAAGACGCTTCCCAAGCAAAGAAACTTATTTTTGGCTGCACCCAATGGTTCCAAATTATCTTCACTAGAAAGCACACTGGAGAAGCCAGCTCTAATACTTTGTAAAGGGACTTAACCGAGAAATTACCATCATTGGACATTGACCACCTCACCCTATCCTCCTCATCCAACATCACTCTTTCCTCACACAAACGCCCCAACAGGTCCTCCACCTCATCCAGCTCCCAATCATCGAAACGCCTAGTAAACCAAGGATTCCAACTCCCCCCCAAATCCCCACTTGCTGAACCAGCCCATAAATCACTCGCTCAAGCCTCTTTGTCTGCAGTCAATGCATATAAGGAAGGGAAGGAGTCACATAACGGTGAGTTTCCGCACCACTTATCCTTCCAAAAGCTCACCCTTTGGTCATTTCCCACCACAAAAGAAAATCTAGAGCTAACAAGATGGCCAAGATTCCTTATTGCCTTCCAAACCCTACTCCATGCCCCTTCCTAGCCTCACGTGTAAGCCACCCACCTCAATCCTCCCCATACTTCCCTCTTATAACCTAGTTCCAAAAAGGCTCTATTTCATTTGCAAAATGCCATGTCCATTTGCCAAAGAGAGCCTTGTTGATCAAAGCAAAGCTCTTAACTCTCAGCCCCCCTTTACTTTTATCTAAGCAAACAGTCAACCACCTCACTAAATGAGGTTTTCGCTCCAAAGCCCCACCTCCCCACAGAAAGTCCCTTTGAATCCTCTCCAGTCTCATTCCAACCACTCTTGGTAGATGGAGAATGGACATAAAGTAAATAGGGAGGCTAGACAAAGAGCTGCATCTTGGCCAACCACTTGTACAGCCCCCCTACCAAGCTTATTGGTCTAAAATCCCTCAAATCCTCTGCCCCCACTCTTTTCAGAATCAACACTAGAAAAGTGGCGTTCAAACTCCACAAAAAAAAAAAAAAAAAAAACCGATTCGTGGAATTCCCTAAACAAATTCATCACCTCGCTCTTCACTAACTCCCACGAAAATTGCCAGAAAGCCATGGAGAACCCATCCAGGCCTAGAGCCTTATCCCCACTAAAGCTCGAGAAAGCCCCAAACACCTTTTCTTCCGAAAACTAGTAAGATCAGGGAATCTTGATCATTGAAGTTGGGGCATAAGCTAAAACAATATTTTATGTGAAAAAGAAAATTTTTCTCAATAACTTATATTTTTATTTTTATTTTTTGGGTGGGGTGACAAGGTGTTAGAAGGAAGGAATGGGAGTGTGCATCCTATTTGTGATTGGAAACAAGGTTTAAGATACCATTTAAAGACTTTTAAGATAAGGGAAAAGATTGGTTCCAATGCCCAAACTTCAATTTGAGATAGTAGTGATAATTTAAGTTCCCTTTTGAGTCTTTTATTATGTTTTATTTCGTGGTTTACTTTTTGTCAAGTTTTTATTTCTTTCCTTCTTCTTATTATATGAGGCAAGTTTCCATTTTTAAGTTGTAAACTAATATTCTTTCCCTATATATCTTTTCCTATTCTTACAAGGATAAGAAATTAGGAAAATTGTCCTAATCCATAAGAGTTCAATATAACTATATCATCTTACAAAGTCGAGAGCAGAACTTTAATAAAAGTCCTCAGCATCCATTACGCTTCCTTTAGGGGTACAATTGCTTATGAAACCTAAGTGCAATTGCTAGGAACCTTGAGATTACCAACGATTCTTCTCTTCTTCTCTCTTTTCTTTATCCTCTCTCATAGTTCATCTCATATCTTAACTCAAGGAGCTTCTATAGTACTAGAAATCTAAAGATCCAGCATCGGATTTGGTATCAGATCCTAAAATAGCATTATGATGTCTACAAGGGGTGAAATTTTAGGGGAATCACAAGTTGCTAGTCCTTACAACACTTGGGGATTCATCCACTAATGTTTCCAAACCAGCAAATAGTGGCACTAAGAATAAGAGAGCACATATTGGGGAGGATGTGGGGCAAGGGGTAGGCTCAAATCTGCCTCCTAGGACTAATCCGAG
The DNA here is from genome assembly GCA_030254885.1 of Vitis rotundifolia. Lineage (NCBI taxonomy): Eukaryota > Viridiplantae > Streptophyta > Magnoliopsida > Vitales > Vitaceae > Vitis > Vitis rotundifolia. Next base: position 11,321,647 of record CM058168.1, on the reverse strand, counting down.
GGCAATACATCATCTTTAAAGGCCTTAAACTACTCTCTTGGATATGGAAAATGATGTAAAGGTGATATTATGAAGAAAGCACATACAAGTATAAAATTTTGTTGGAAAAATTAATCTGCAAGCCTTACAAAATCAGCTGGCTACTTTTAAGAGGTACTATGATATATCAGATGAAAGGCTAGTTTGATTTGCTATTATGAAACTAATTGAACAAATTTAGATGGCATTTCAGGTGTGGAGCATGATCCTACAATTTCAGGACAACCACCAACTTTTCATTGCAATGAGATGAAACACCAGTTAAAGTGCAAAGATCTACCTTCTGACTACCAAGATATGTTTATGATAATATGACTACTCTTAAGCAAGGAGGCATGACAGTGATTGGGTATATAAGCTAGTTTAAGGAGTTAAAAATTCAGTGCAAGGAAGTTGAAGATCCACAACAAATTCTTTCCCAATTTAAAACTTGATTGAGTGATGAAATTTGAAACTAAATGGTGTAACACATCATCTCTATGACATTGATGAAGCATCCCAATTGGCTTCGAAAATAGGAAAAAATCCAAAACCCTTAACCACAAGGCTTTCTCCCCAGGCTAGGGAGACAACTACAAGAAAATATAAGGAAAATGGGAAAGCATCAAGAACAGCCACAATGTAGGCTGATTTTAAAGCTAATAATGCCGATAAATCAAAAAAGAAAGCAGGGGAGAGCATCAAGAACTCCCATGCGTAATGATCCATATGATAAATAGAAAAGGCTATTAGAAAGTGACATAGAAAATTAAGACAATGCTGCCTTTACCATTACTGCAAATAATTTTAAAAAACAAATAAAATGCAATTATTTTAAACAAATTATGCTTGGTTCCTATATTAGTCTCATCTTCATACTTCTGCTCCAAGGAGATAAATCTCCAAGAAACTATGTTCTACTGATGAGAAAGAGAGAAATCATTCTATATCAGTTATTATAAAACTAGTTACAAAAACAGAAAAAAAAAAAGTATCATTAATACAAATAATAATTAACAAAAACATGTGTGTTTTTCCTGTCTTAAAATAAATAAAAATGAAAAACTTTTTTATTGATGACATGTGGCAGAATTAGGGCTTCAATGTACTTTGCTTCAGTTCTGTGCGCCTGATTGTTTTTGCTTGTGCCCTTCACATCCTACAACAATAATTATTCTCATCGATACCACAAACAACATCAACAATAACACAAACTTTTTTCTCGTCCCTTCACAAAAAACAGCAACAGGTTACAACTCCATGCCACCCCTGAGGCCTGGCTTAAACAGCTAGGGGTAGGGATGGGAATTAGGGGGGTTCTGGTTCAGTTTCATGTTTAAAAGGGAAATGACAAAAGACAAAAGAAGTTCACCTAAACAAATGCTACTGCTTCTTACAAGAACCCCCTGCTAGAAGCACTTCATCCAGAGAGATCCTATCAGATTGGGATTTGGGACAATGAAGTCAACCATCCGTTGTTAAAACTACATAGCTAGCATGAAGTATGAAAAACCTGAGCAATTTAGTAAAGTGAAAATACAAAACATGGAACTCCATTTCTTGGCTACTATTTTGTTCATGAACCTACTTGAAGCACTTTTTAATGAAACACCTCATCAAATAGCAACAACAACAATAGCCAGTATGGACTACCACAATAATTTTTAAGTGCAAAATGTAGGAGGAGGCTGGCTTCTTGAGGCATGTATAAGAAACAAAGAAGTTGTATAACAGTCAAGCAAACTAACACTGCAAAACTAGTGAAGTTCACTATCTCTCACTGACAAGTTAACAACACCATCCCAACATTCAACAAGGCTGGAGAGAGAGAGAGAAGGTGTTTATATGAAAGTTCCTACCAATTCCATATGAGTTGCTTCCATGACATACCCATGCAAACACTTATGATGTCCAGATTGCAATTGAAACTGTCTTCAATGAATTTCAGAAATATATATTCTCCTTTAGACTATATATTCTATTGGAGTTCACAAATGGTTGTACAGAACACAAGCAAGCTTCAATAATTCATAAAAATTAATAGACTATAGTTACAAATGTTACAGGATTTCTGCACTGAGACAGAAGATGAATAATCTAGTACCTTAATTTAAGCATATAGCCATACAAACATTTAGATTTATTAAGTGACTTGGAAAAAGCAAGTCCATTCAAAAGAGATGGCTCCTCATTTGAGAAGAATTCAAAACTCCTAAACTTGAGAATTAGTTTATGAAAATCCTTTGCCACTCAACACCATTCTAAAAGCTTAATCAAAATGAAAATGGCAGGCATATGAGTTCATCAGAATTTGTCTCAATTTTGACACCCCAAGAATTATGGTGGCATCACAAGGATTTACTAACAAGTGATCTAAGGATAATCTAATTTTAATTCCATGTGAGAACTTCAATAATGTGACTAATTTCTTTGTAGCCTAGATCTTCCTTCACATGTACACCTTATAAATGGATCCCTTTTAGTGCAACCCAAACTGCCCACCATCCTAAGTTTGCAAAATTAAAATTTTACAATTTGAACTTACAAGAAACAGATAACATTTTTTAGCTTTTTTTTTTCTAATGACATACATCAAATGAATGACAAAAAGAGGGCATGGCCCATGCTATATTCCCATGACTGCAAAAAGAGAGAACTTGAAACCTTTGATGAATTTTTTCCTGCATATTCATTTGTAAATATGTCACAACTTTGTCCTATGTATTCTCCTATGTAAGCAGCAATCACTTAAGCTTTTATCAGTCATTTGAACCTTAGAGTGAGACCTTCTTATAACCATTTTCAATGATAAAAAATTCATGGCATCATTTTGTACAACATTATAATCACCTGTTTTTTCCATCATCCTTCTAGTACTTAAGTTTTAACAGCTAATCATTTGGACCTACTTCCTATTTTCTATTTTTCAAACTAGAAAGTAATAGTAACTTCTACAAAAAAAATCTAGGAACATTTAGAGATTTACCTTGAAGAATCAAAATTTTCAATTTTTTTTTAAATCGAGGAATTAAAAAAAAAAATTACTACTTCAAATTTTAAAAAATTTTGAAGGTGATTTTTAAGAACATAAGGTAAGTTTATACTTTTCTATAAGAGTTCTTATACTTTATATAGGAGTTACTACTATTTTTTTACTTTTAAAAGCGAAAAATAGGAAGTGAATCCAAACAAAACCTAAATTATACACTTTTCTATGTTTCAAATATTGCATAAAAAAATATAATATATTAGTTGCATCAAAATAGCCCATCTCTATCAATATCACCACCATCTTTAAGAATATTCCTCTGTTAATGTTTTATTACAACAATTGAAGAACCATTAGGCATTTCTTACTCGATAGTTTCTAGTTTCCAATGGTTTTCAAGCCTGCTTGCTGAAAAACAACTCTGGATAGCAAAGAGAAAACTTTCATGAGCTCATGCCATGTTTGGTTCTAAGAAAGTATTAAGGAAAGGAAAAAATTCTAAGGAAAATTATTTTATCACAATTGGTTTTACCATGAAAAAATAAGACAGAAAATCAAATATAATTAACATTAGTTTGAAATATGCATTTTCAAATCATTTAATCTTGATATAGAAGAGTTAAAATAGGTGAAATGAATATGAAGTATCATATAAAAATAATTTATTGACTTTAAATCTATCTATTTATTTTCTTCACTTTTTCTCTCCTTCTGCTTTTCCTCTCTATTTCTTTTCCCTCAAATTTTCCAGGAACCAAACATAACCTTAGCGTGTGGTGAAGAATGTCTTTCCTTTAGCTTCATCCAGCTGATTTAGATGGTCCAGTCTATGCCAGGATCATATCTTTTAACTAATCAATCAACACATTGTTAGGTCTCAATAAGCTTCTCACTTCTAATCGAATCAAAGGAAGAAAGAAGGGGGGCCATCTTCTTCATTATATTTGATAGCCGATGGATGAATCTGTGGACAGGAAATAGAACTTTAAAATCTTATAACAAGTTGGGGTTAAAGTGGTTAACCTAAGGTTGAATTCCACTCTCTTGTTTTCCTCATTATCTTCTCAACAACCAAGTAGAGATGTTGGTAATTAATACAAAGTTACCCAACATAGTCAGATCTAAGAAATCTCATCAGGTAGTTTGCCAACTTAGTTATTGCCCATAAAAAATGGCTATATCAACTTATTAATTTACACTAAAGCTTTGGTGAAGAAAAAAGATTTTAATTTCAAATTTATGGAATTCTTATCTCAATCCAGTGTACAATATTTAAGTTGTTATACTGAGGATGAAATGACAGGTGATTTTAGGAGTTAGAAAGTTATACTACTTTCCTTTTTTATTTTGGATTTCTAAAGACTAACATATGCACTTGAATGTAATTGAATCTTTCAGTTTCCATTTTCCAGCACCAAGCAGAATTGCCGAGTTTATCTTCAGTGAACCTATTCCTATTATAATCAGAAACTCTAATTTGATTAAGAAAACCTTTATGATATATTCAAAATGTTTGAATTTAGTAGAAATAAAGGAACACATCAAATTTCCCAAAAAATTATTAAGGGTATGTAAGATCAAGCATTAAAGGTCTCAAACAATAACCAGATAAACAAAAGTGAACAGAAGGGATGTATGGTTCATGGAATAGACAAACCCCACCCAATAAACAGCACATCTATTAGGGTTAGGGATTTGAATTGTTCCTCTGAGTGATAAGCAAATTTCTATAAAATCCCACAAAGGTAGGAAAATGACACGCAAAAAACCCACCAAAAACCCACCAGTAAACAGCCCATCAATTAGGGTTAGGGTTTTGAATTATTTGTCTGACTTAGAAACTAATCTCTTCAACATTTTTAATCTTTTACTATGAAACCAAACAGGTATTCGTAAATAAAAAATGCAATAAACCAATGACTCTCCATTAACACATTACATTTTACCTGACAAAGATTAACATCTGAAGGCCAAGAAACCCTTTTCGATTTCTGCAATCCCCGCATATTAACAGATCACAATTTTCTCAACTTTTTTTTTATCCGTCTCTGCTTCGATTCTCAAATATGTAAATAAGTTAATAGTGATGGATTTAGAACCGATTGTCTAGAATCGAATTCGAAACCCTACTCTAACAGTGCCGATCTCTTCACCAACTTACCCTTCTCAAAACCCTAATTTTACGAATTGAACACGATCGAACTGCACAGAGGCAGAGATCTCTTGACGAGACGGAATCTAGGAAACCCTAGATCCTCTGGTTTTGCTTCGCCGTTCTCATAAATATTTCGCCCTTTCTTTCATTTTATCCTTACTGCATCGTGTGGACGAGTACATGAGACGCGCGGTTCTGCGGCGCGTGCCACATTAAAGTTTCGAGGGTTGCTGTGGATGCGCGTAGTGGAGTCTTTTACCTGTTTGCGCCTAAGACTGGACCGCAGTCTTCGAAATGAACGATGAAAGGACGCCACGTGATGAAGGGGCCAACCCGGTCAACAACTAATGCGTTCATTTTTCTGTCAGTTACCTTTTCGCCACGTCGTTTTGCTGCGTTTTGAACCTTAAAAACCTTTTCCAAATTCAATTCCCCACTCTAACGTTTTTAGAAGAATTTTAAATCATTTATTTCACTCATGAAATGCTTACGTGTAATTTATAAATTACCTCCTATGTGAATATAATTATTTTTTTTATTATCGTTATTTTTAAATGAATAGTATGATTTCCGTAAATTTATGAAATGATAAAAATAGTTTAATAAAGATTTAAAAATAAATAAAAATAATAATAATAATTCATTACATCGTTTATTTTATTAAATGACATAAATTTTGGTTATTTATGAAAGGTTCAACATGCCATGATGTCATCATGGGGTAATTTTTTTGGAATAAAAAAAGAAACACTAATAGAATGATATGGATGTTTGGTAAGATAGAAAATGAAAAACTTAATATGTTTGATAGTAAATTTTGAAAGTGTTTTTAATTTTTTTAATATTTAAAAAATAAAAATTTTTAAGTATTAAAAATATTTAAAATATTTTTTAAAATCACTATAAAACACATTTTTAAAGTCCATTTCACAATTATTTTAAGAAGTGTTTCTAATTTTTTTAATACTAACAAATTTATATAATTCAAATATTAAAATATTAAAAATATTTTATAAAATCACTATTAATAGCACTTTTAATTTACTTAATAGTTTGGGATAATTTTTTATCTTACCAATATTATAAGTTTTAAAGAACAATATCAACTTTTAAATAAAAAAACCCTTTCACTTCTCATAATTCAATCCAAATGACATCATAATTAAGTTATGTTTGATAGTGATTTTAAAAAATGTTTTTATTTTATTTAACACTATGATAAAAAATTTTAAGTGTTAAAAATTTAAAAGTATTTCCTAAAATTACTGTCAATAGAACTTTTAATGGTCTTATTTGTTAAATGAGAACTTAATAGATTAATTAGTAGATATGACAATTTTGTCTTTGAAGTTTTAAAAACTCATAATTCATATCCTTAACGTTTTACCTAGCATGTTTGTTTTCATCCATCCCACCGACAAGCTTCTCCCTTTCACATACTCTAATGATCATGATTAAAAACTTCGAATAATTTCACAATATTTTATGATTCAGAATTTTATTGGATTTCTTAATCAAGCAACATAAATAGTAGATTGTCCCCCAAATTGCCTAATAAAGTTAACATGTAAGCAGTACATATTCTTTTTGATAGAGATGAAGAAAACAATTGAGCAAACACACACAAGAACACATGAATAATGAATAGTATTATGATAATTAAGACATAAAACCGTCACATTAATGTTCACATCAAATACTTATGACCGTCAAATATGAAGTATAAAGTAATAAACGATATGGGCCCCATGAATTTGAACTAGTCTAGTCAAAATTGGGCCAAACTCAATCCCGTACCGTATTGACTATTCCAAACATGTATGAGACGTAGGTCCACGCGAGTCAAGCTTTTATGGAGACTTAAACCATTAAGCACTTCAATGAGACTGAATTTTTTAAATTCATAGGATATAATGTCATGACTCGTTCAAATGGCCTTCTCTTAAGCTTACAAAAGCTTACATAGAAGAGTATGAAACTTTTCAAAGAAATGTTAAAAATTTTATAAAAGGCTAAAGATACTTACACATCTGTATATCATGAGAGAAATGAGTAAGGTATTTTAAAGAAATTCGAAGTCATTTATACATGTATATATAATTTGTATAAGGTATTTTAGAGAGTTCTAAATTTGTAAGAAACTTTTATGGATTCTAAAAAATTCTTCGGGTGCATATAAATAAAAAATGACCTTATTTGAGCAAGGTATCAAACAATTATTGTGCAACACAAAGCTTTATTTCTTAAATGTTACCTTTATTATTTTTATCTCATTATAGCTACCAAGTTGTGTAACATTACTTAGCATAGTAAGCTAAAATTAGAAAAAACTAACTTAGCAATATCAAGTGGCTTGAAAGACCGACTTAATAGCATCAAATGGTTTGAATTGTCTAACGGGAAAAGGGCAAATTTATTGAGGCAAAAATGTAAATAAAAAAAATCAACAGGGTTATTACGACCATTCAAAAGGATCCAAGACTTGGACAGTGGATGTGTTTCGAACTCCCGCCATAAAGCAGCGGACCCAGTCTCAGGGGAGGAGGTACTGTGCTTTTTGCCTCAAAACGATATGTCAGCAACGGATGTGTTTCGAACTCCCGCAATATAAGTTACCCTTTGCCTCTTGGTCCCTTGGCAGCAGTCTTCTAGATCATGAAAAGAGCAAGAAGTTAAGGTTGAAGAGGCCCTATGGATCCCAAAAAAGGTACTGCACATCACCACTAGGAGAAGGCCCTACAGTGGAGACGTGATTGTATTTCTGCTTCATTTTTGTTGTAGAAGAAAGGCCCTACAGTTGTGCAGTCTCTTTATAATGTGCAGCCTTCCTGGAGTTTTTTACAGTATTGATAGGTCAGATCCCAGGGTGCTTTATCAATGTTGTGCACTGGTTGAATTTATTCATGTTTTCTGTTCAGATAGTCTGTTGTTTTTAGCTTTTTTTATATTTGAAAGATAAATATTTTTAAGTGTTAAAAATATTAGAAATATTTTTTAAAATCACTCTCAAATGCACTGTAAGTGATATCCTGCTTGTTAGTTGTTAAAACTCGAAAGACGAACTGGTTGGTTTCCTGAGAAAGGTGTATCGCTTAATAATTTGAACGGTTCAACTGGGTTGAAATGATGGCAAGAGTTCTAATTTAGATGTAGAAATTGTGACAGCAGAAATAATATAGAGAAGGAGGCTACTTTTAACTGCACTTACTTTCCTTGTTCTTCTCAATTTATTTCTTTCATTTAAACGCTTGGGATCAACATGTTCATGAGAGGCTTATTTGCTTATTTAGTTCCTGATGTTGTCAAACAAATTACAGCAATTACTAACTATTAGTGAGCAAGGAAGGTTATGAAGTTTAGGGTTTTGGAATAGAGATGGCCAATGAGCCTGGCAGCATAGCTCTATGTTACATTCTTGAGCTTGTCCCGTTTAATAATTATATCAAAACGTTTGACACAAACATATTTTATTCATTTAATAGAACGAGTTAAGTTGGTAGATATCGTTTGTAACTCAACTTTCTAGTTTTTCTTGCTTTATTATGATGTAGAGGCCGGTAGGGGTTTGTTTATTTTTTGGATTAGCTTACCTAAAAGCGAATTTAGACATTGACCATAACCAACTTTCCCACTCAAATCAACCCAAGCGCAAGCGCAAGCATATGTCGACGATTGGCTTGGCCATCCTTTAGACTAGTCAAAATTCAAATCAGCAATTACGCTGAAGGGCCAATTCCGGAAAGAATGTCCATCTTTATCTTTAGTTACGGCATCCTTCCAGGATGCGCACCATCCATGTCTGCTTTGCTCTTTCGGTAGTTTGATCTTATCCATGTGCTTTAGGAAAATGGGATTTTTGTTCACTTTATTTATCCCTTCTTTTACCACTTCTTAGTAACACATGGTGATGAAAAAGGGAGAAAACTACTTATTTTTCGATCCCATCCTGTTAAAGATTGCATGAAATAGGGTTCTGTTCTTTATGCTTTCTGTTTTGCTTGCCATTGGACCAGACAACTGGCTTGCTTTCACACGAGAGCAAGACCTGACCCTTAATCTAATCATATATATAAAAAAGATATGATTAGACCTGTTTAGGAACCCTAATAAACTGAATGTCACTGAATAATTAAGTTTTGTGCTCTTTAATTGTGTGTTCAGTTTCATAGGTTCATATGATCTGATCCCTTTTTATCTTGTTACCAAAACATCTCAAGAGTCTAATTCCCATGGGAACCCCATCCGAATTTTGGGAAAATTATGATAAAGAGACCATGGGGAGTGGGGCTTGACGGAGGAGCAAGCAGTAGGATTCTTAGAACAGGTCAGGAAGGTATGTGGGCATCATGCAAAATCCAAGTTAAGCCCTCGCAGATGACTCCAAAGGAACAGAATGGAGTTCAGGCAACAGGGATCATGATTACGGCCATTTTTCCAAATTGTGGTTTGGTATGTGGCTAAAGGACTCGTAAGTCTCTTGGGCCTCGGTATCAGATTGTGGGCTTATTTCGCTACTCCCACTGCGAAACTCTAAAGAATGACTTGCTCAAGCTGCTTTGTGGTGGGCCTTCACTCAAATCTAATCGCGGAAACCAAGCTGGAATACTGCCATCTACCTCTGAGGTGGGTCACACTCCGAACCTCCCAGGATTTTATTTTGAAGTACAGCGCAAATGTGACGAAATAATTAATTTGACATTCCGAAATTCCAAGTTAAGGACACAAAATTCGGAAATTTCAATAAATATAAAATTCAAGCCAAAACGATTTTCGGAGTAATTTGAAAACCGATTTGAAGGTCTCAACCAATTCAAAGAATGCAGACCAACCCAGAACATGATCATAGTAAATAAATTCAAGATTCTCTTTAAACTTAGTTTTTTCAATACATGAACAGATTTTTTGAGATAACAATCAAATCAGCAGCATATTATGTCCCCTTAATTGTTAACAGGATTCCTTATACTGCTAATCTTTATTTTTTCAAATGAAAACTTTCTTTCTTATAAACAGAATCCATCACCCGACTGTTGTCCGACTTGTAACATAAGGGCCATTAGACAATCCAATCAGATCATTATTTTCCATCAACAACCTATAAATGTCAAAACAATGCTAAGAGCAAACAGCAGTGTCAACTTCTGGGATTATTTTGTCACTTCATTGTAGCATTGCTGCTTGTCTAGTAAAACAAGGACACGGATTTGGGGATAGATTCTATCTCAGCCTAATAAAATACTAATGGGAGGTCCTAAAAGCCATTCCTTAGCTCTTCATCCTCCAAAAAATGGACCCAGGGCATAATCAAGTGATTACTACCAAAATGAAGAAAAACAAAATGTAAACGGCACAACCACATGAGAAAAAAAAAACATGGAAAAAAGAAAAAGAAAAATAAGAATCTGTTAAAAAGAAATGGGGGCTGATGCCAGCAGATAGAAAAAATCCATTTTATTACAATAACTGGTGAAAACCTTAAGAAGCTGTCCTTGATGTTCCAAACTTTGGAGAAACAACCAGAAACATCTTGTAATAAATCTGGGTAACACCACACAAATACTGTTAAACAAACATACAAGCATTCCACCGGAACACTTTCAGAAAATAACAATAGCAGTAATAGTACTAATAATGTACATGAAATGCTCCCACAGTTTTTATGTATCTCATCCCTCCCAATCCCCAAATGTCATGCATGGATTATCTACCACATTATCCACAAGAAAAGAGACAAAATTCAGAACTAGATAGCTAACCGCCAAGAAGATGATCTTTAACTCCAAATGCCTGTTTAGGACAGGCTAAATACCACCACTGCCTTTGTTGGTTACATCGCTCCAGATATCTCTTCACCTCTGCCACTTTCTCTCTGAAACAAGCAGGACTCAAGCAGTAAGTAACAAAACCAACAAATGCCAAGATGCATTTTTCTTTTTTCTGTTTTTCTAAAACATTTTTATCAACAGTAAAAATTGAACCTCAGACCCATCTCACTCCATCCAGATATGTACGATACCAATAAGCCAGGATGCAGGGTTGGTTGATGCTAAATTACAAGTACATAGCCGTATTAAGTACATCTATTTGGAATTTTAGAACTATGGCAGACAGGAAAGGTTGGCTAAACAAGACAAGATACTTCAAATACATTAAAAGAAACACTGTAATAACAGGGTATTACCAGGTAGCCCTTGAATAGCAAGTACAGAACTACATTAATGGCATCTGATTGAAACCTCAGGATTCATGGCTTAAAGAAAATGTTTTGCTAAAGAAGACAGATGAGACTATGAATACATGGGCAGAAGACAGTAATAAAATCTTGAAATGCAGATTTTTGTGCATTTTGTACAGTGCAACAAGATATAGAATCCATGGAGTAATTTAAGTGCATTTTGTACAGTGCAACAGAGCTCTTCCTATCTAATCAGAAAGGAACCATAATCCTACTTGTCCTAATCAATAAGAGGAAATGAAGCAAAGAAAAATCAGCTGCTTTTCATGTACTGTGAATAGTCAGGGCATTGAGGAATATCCAGAAAAACATTTCAGGAATCACTCTTCTATATGAGATTCTCAGTCTGGCATGTCCGCCATTTAACCAGCAAGACATCCTCCTTCTGAATTTTATTCTATGATACAATATCCAAAAAGAAAAAGGGAAATGGAAAGCATTCCCGTCCCCACAAAGGAGAAAACACACACACAAAAGGACAGAGTTAGGGCTCCTAAAAATGGTTACAAATGCTTGAGAATGTAAAAAATAGCCCTTTGTTAACAAGAATTATCTTGCCTAAGAACAATATTGATATAGGTTCAAAGGAATCCTGGACTAAATCATACATCTCTACCTTCTCAACCCCAAAAATTTTAAAACACCAAGAACTGGGAAACTACACATGGTAGCTGGTTATGCATTTTTGTCAAGTAAATTATGCCAGAAATTAAAATCTTGAGTATAAGCTTTTTTTTTTTTCTGAGTAAAAAGGGTTATACTTGTGCAAAATATATCTCCAAAAATTAAAATCTTAAAAGAACACAGGTTCAGAAAATACCATGGGGAGGATTAGCACCATTTCCCTTTGCACCCTGCTGAGCTTGAGACATAGATCTCTGGATGCGAGGAGATCCCTGCCTTCCATTTGCACCAGGCAGGGAGTGCCTCTTCTTGATGTAAATGTCCTTGTCTTGCACATCTGGACTTGATCTGGGAGAGTTATTTGCATGGAGCTTGGCTCTTGCAGACTCTGTGGCTTGCATGTAATTGGGAAGAGAATTACTGCTACTACTATCTCTCGGTTCCTGATCAACATTATCAGGTCTTGTTGAACCAAAAGAATTGCGTCTCTTCCCAGTTTTCTGATCTTTAGGCAATTGTTCCATGCTACTCCTTGCACCAGAATCATGGTTTGGATTTGAAGGGGATCTCTTACCTGCTGACAGAGATGTACGCTTTTGGTTGGACCCACTTTTATCAGTTTTGCTCCTTTTAGATTTCACTGATACCTGACTGGAAGGTGTTCCTTGGGACTCGGGAACAGTGATGTGGCTCCTTGGAGAAGCTTCTGGTGATGACCTGTATGCTTGACGGCCTGTCTGAGGGTCCAGTTCTATCTGCAGATCAGATGCAGTTCTCTCTGGCTTCTGCTTTACCTGTGAGGAGTCCACATCCACAACTGAATTAACAGGTTCACCATTAACAGCATCACGTTTTTCTGGTGGAGCCAACATAGTGTCAGATAAATTAGACACTGAGATGGTGGACACATCCTTGGATTCAACATCAAGGCCTCCAGTGCTGTTGAGATTGCAAATCACTTCTTCTGAGACTTTGGCTTCATTGTCAAATTCCATGGCTCCAACTTCGAATATATCAGGTGAATCAAGAGTAGAAGTAATAGAAAGTTCAGTGCCACATTCAGAGCCACCAACTTGAAGCCTTGAATTAGGTGGAATTGAATTATCTTCGGTGTTAAGATCCTTTGTCGTGATTGAGGTATCAGCTGCAGACGAAACTGTCTCAATGTTTGATTCAACTCCAACATCTTGATGGGAAGGACTGATTAATCTACCTGAATTGGCTGTAGAACTCAGCTCTTGAAATTTTGACTGGGCAGCAATAAATGCAGGATTACTCACCTTCCTCGATCCAAATACAAACTTCTTCCCTTCAGTCTCCAGTTGTTCAGAGGCCAATCTTTTCACAGAACGTTTGGGTTGTTCACTTTCCATTTCAGACTTACCAGAAACAGAATTGAACTCTGTTAGAGAATTTTCTTCTGGTTGCATTGTGTGATTTGGGAGCAAATCTATCTCTGATGGGGAGTCTTTTGCATTTGATGTACCACCTGTATTCTCTGATGGAGGTAGCTCAAGATTGTCCTTTACCGAAGAAGAGGTAGGGCAGCATGTCTGAAAGTCAAAGCTCTCTGCATCATAAGTGATTAAATTCTCTTCACTTTCAGATGGCACTGCTGTTTCCCTAACATTAGACTTCAAATCTTCAGACTCACTGGTCGTTTCAGATATAATTCCAGTTTCCACTTGGACAGCAGAATTCTCAACTCTCTCATGTTCCAGTTCCTCTTTCTCCAACACTGGTATCTGTGGTTGCCCAAGATTTGATGATGAGACAGACATCCACCTCTCCAACCATTGCCATCCAGAATTAGGTCTTGAAGGATCACATTTAATGTGGATAGACTTGGTTCTTGGATTTGATTCCAGTAGCTTGATTGAGAAAAAAAATATATATATCGGTTTAAGTATGTAGAAGTGCTATGTGAGATAACTAGGCGGTATTGCAATTGCAAAGAAATGGAAAAAAAGATATCATATCACCTGACGGGCAAAGCCATTGCTAAGAAGCTTGTCAACAGAAGCGTATGTTGCAGGTGGGTCAGCTGATGAATTTTCCTTTTCCTGAAACAAGAGACCATGATTAGACAGGGTATTAAGGAAAATACAGCATGTCTACAAAGTACATTTAATGACTTTCTGATGAGAAGGATAAAAGATATTGTCATTGGATTTATAGAATTAAAATTAACTTAGAACCAAACTCTAAAAGTCCAATTGATGGGTTTTATACTGAAAATAGAAGAGAAAACAAGGTTAACTGTCACAGCAGACATACTTGAAGGTCTTAATGCCTCATTTCTTGCCTTCCAAATTGCAAGACACAGCCCTCACTAATGCTTGTACAGAACATAACAGGAAAGACATTTTTTATAACTTGTCACACAGTGGAGTGGGAGCCAACAGAAAGAAATGAAGGAGAGTTGCGTTAGATTGACAGCCAGCATGCAAGCTATGATCAAACACATGCAAGACCAAAAATCCTAGAGGCAAAACAAGAATCATGCAACTCAGCCCAGTTAGTTGAAAGCAGTTTGGCATGAGTAGAGGACAATTACCATGGGCTTGGAACTAGGTTTATCTTTCCCATCATCTAACTTCCCTGCTTGAACTCGGCGAGCACGAACAAGAGCTTGGATTTTAACAATGGCCTGAACTACACGTAGGGTTCCCACAGCATGCCTCCGAACCAAATGCCCCCGGACGGCAGCTTGCAACTTGATTACATTCTTAAGCTTTAGGAGTGCTCTTTGAGCCTGGCAATATATTAGACAAAAGGATAAGTTAGAGGGCCATTCACCAGAACTTCCACAAAGGTAACATTTAGGTTGAGAATGTACCAAGAATCCTCTGACAGCAGCCTGAATTGCAATAGCAGCAGACTCGTCCACATTGACATCATCCTTACTTTCATTCTCTGAAGCAACAACAGTCTCGGATGCTTTTGAGTTAAATGAAGTCGATAACTGGGGTTTCTCATCTGCCCATTGCGGAACAGAAGTTTTCTCAGGTATGGTAGAGTCAACTGGTGTTTGAAAGTTAATAGCCGCAGATTCTGGGCTCTCCTTATTCCCAGAAGAAGGAATTTCTGAAACCACAGTGTTGCTTAGAACTCGATGCCTGGCAGATCTCTTCCGGAAACTCCACCCACGTTTATCACTATAACCCTTGTGCTGAAATGACATCAAAAACACCATTAAACAAAAAGCAAGTTAAGGAGGGATGCAGGGAGAAGAGAAGGAAAAGAAAGCTGTGACTCCCTTCTTCCTTTAACTCTGAATGAGGATCACATGAGTACTCCATCCTAACCCTTGTTTCTTTTCTATTGATTTATAATCTAATTCATTGCATTGCAATCCTAATGTCATTGCAAGTAATGTCATGATTAAATAGGCATAACTACAGGATTGTCAAATGGAAGAGCATTGGCATCTTCACCAAAGAGAGCATCCAGACCATATGTGATAAAGATGCACTTATTTTAGTTAACAGAAACAAAACTAAGAAAGTGAGAATTTATAAAATATGGAAAATGTATAAATTGCTGATATTAACATATACATCCAGGGGCCAAATTTATGGAAATATAAATGAATGTTCAGTAACTTGGAATAGTTGTGGTAAAACATGAAATTTCATATGAGAACTCAAGAAATATCAATAGAGATGAATACATGATTTAGAGGCAAAACTTTAGAAAGCAAGTGCATACATGAGATGTGGGTGGTGTGCAAATTGCATAAACACCATCCTGCTCAGCATATAAAAATGATTAATTGAAATAGTACCATACAATTTAGTCATTACATACCATATAATGGTTAAATTTATCACATTTAAGGAACCAAAGTAAAATACAATGAATGCAAGTATCCATCATATTATCAATGTGAATCACATGGTTGAATTCATCCAATCAAATTGAAGTCTTGAATGCTTGATTATTGAAGCGATGCTGCCCGACCTAGTTACCTGACAGGCCCAGACCCATTCAGAGCAGACTGACCAAGATGCATGATTAGGCCATTCAGGCACGTTGCATTGAGACCATGCCCCTTAGAAATAAAGCCCATAAAGCAGGTCCATCACTCTCTCATAGTTCCAATGTGAATAACAACCCAAGTTGGACCATGGTTCTAACTGCTAAACCATAGTTTGTAACCATCAACTATGGGTCATCAGACTCTTCACAACATATGAATGGGTTGTTTGAAGCCTCATGGAGAAGAAGCAGAATTCACTGCACTAGCTAGATTCCTCACTGCCTCATCTTCTTTTTCTGACTTCTTCATCAGAAGAGGTATGCTAAAAAAACACCATTCCTACCATCCCCTGTTACAGGTTATCAAAGTAGTTATTAAAGGTACCAAGAGGGAGCGGGAGTATCAATGTTGTTGAAGAAGGTTCTTTGCATCAACAACTCAGCTTGGAGGAGGATATTAACACTACAGTTATCAAAAGGTACCTATGTATAGACACATATATGCAAACACACACATAGACCAATATATCTTCCTTTATTGGTTTTAATCATAAACTCAGGACAAGTATGTCCAAGCCAGCTGAATTCAGGATCATTAGATCATTATTTTTGTGTCAATCACCAATATTCCCCAATAATTATCTTCCTTGTAAGTTTACTAGCAAAGGCATCATATCATAGCCATCCCATATTTGTTTCTTATTCCAACAATTTGGACTCTTCTCCTGTTCTTGCACATCAAAATAAGACCTTTGCAACGGAAGCCATAATCATTGTATTTCCATATTTTTTTCTTAGAATTTTAAAGAATTTTCTCGATATCACCACCATGAATGATATTTCAGTCTATGCATGGGAAATTGATAGCATTCTCGACAACGGTGGAACAGTGAATTTCACTTGCTGCTTCTACAATAAGGATTTACTTCACAAGGAGCTGGTTTACAATGCTTACCCAGTCTTTTTGTGCTTCTCTTCATTAGTTGCGGTAGACAGTAGCATATAAGATGTGATACTACCAGTGCAGCACTCTCATGTCCATCCAGCAAGGAATTGCTTCAGAAACTCTATGCACATGATGGCTTTCCATTTCACGAAAACTTGATTCATCCAACGCATTAAGAACTAGAGCCTAAGGATCAGTGTATATGACTGCTATGGTTTATGGTAGTGGTAAAGGATCAAATGTATTACATGACACTAAGAAAAGGAAGAAAAAAAAGGTGTTCTACCAAAGACAATTTGCAATGTTGCAGGAAAAAACTTGTAGTAATAACCAATTAATAGAAGTTGGGTGGCAACAACTAAATCCTCTCTATTTGTCAAAGCTTATAATATGATAAACCAAAAGTGAAATTGTGCAAATCAGGGTACCCAATGTAAATGCATGCAGCACCCCCAGGAGCCAATGGAAGCACTCACTCAGTAAATCACTACTGTACTTGTAAGAAGCCAACAAAATATTAATCATCCTTTTGTTGCATATAGACATGGCATGTCACCTCCAACTAATTGGGCAAATCAGCAAACTTGAAAAGGAGGAAAAAAGAAACGGCCTTAAGAATATCCTAGCAGCATCTGTGCTAGTTGCAATTCTAAATCTGATAATAAAATGAAGAGTTTCACACATGAAAATCAAACCTTCCTTAACACAAGGAAACCCTCATAGCATCATCCTGGACAATCTGAAGAACAAACTTCTTGTCTCTCAACCACAACTCAAAGTAAAAAATGTGGACCCCAGCCTATGACGATGCATCTTCTTTGTATCCTTTCAACAAAACCTAAGGCTCCACTCTGCGTGTCTAAAGCCCTGTTCCTTTGTCGCAGGGAGCATGGACACTGTAGACAAACATGAATTACACCATAGTGTATGTCTGCATTTGTAACCTATGTACTTATGTACATAAACACTTCCAAAATACGACCCATTTCTCTAATGAATGGAAATCCTATTCCACCTACACTAGACAAACTATAAATGCTATTCTCTGCAAAACATGGATGGATCACATGGCTTAGACCTTCCTAGAAGAATCATGCTATCTTGATGCCTTCCAGTGACCTAGCATGCAGTTATAATGCTAATAGCTCCAGCAGAACTCTAGCTGTAAATTTGATGACTTCACCTTTCCGTCATTATCACAAGTAATAAAAGCAGAATTAACGTGGGGCAGAAAAAGAGCATAGACTATAGTATAAAAGATTCTGTTTGCCTTTCACTTTAGAATTTTTAAGCAGAAAGAAGCCAAGCCACATGGAAGTAAATTTGAAGGTACAGGGACCCACAAAATCAATTCTACAAGTTAACATCTCACCTTTCTTATTAATAACATACAATGACATCACACCTTCTATTTCTCTTTGAGGGATTTTATCAACAAAGAACATATTTGGTCGGCTATTGAGACTCATGCTCCTAATCAACTAACCACTGCTAACCCACCAATGTCTTTATAGATTCGCCAACCAGAGTAACTTAGAGACAGTTTTTCCCATCAATATCAGATACAAATTAAGAAACATCCAGATAGCTGCTGCATCCCCTCAAGATCAAAACAATATAGAGTGTTTTGATAAAAGAAAAAGGGCACCTTATTATGAAAATGCCATTTTGTAAGACACGATATCCACAACCACAAATCTGTCTATTCAAATATAAGAATTATTTAACTAAACTCCAAAAGTGGAAAAAAAAAAATCAATATAGTACTTAATATTGATAGATGCTTAAAATATTTTGCATCCTTCCCTAGTTTAATTCACCTCTGCCAATCATGAACTCAAAAGTTGCCTTTTATCCTTGGCATATTATGCAGTTGATCCACATAATGCCCTCAAATGTTGCATAAAATTTCAACCAATTTGACTGTCTACCCTTCAAAAACACTCAATCTCCCATGGATCCAGTGGACGCCTTACTTCTACATCTAATCTAATCATCCATAAAAGCATAGAATCCCAGCATTGTGAATGGAGCAGTGCGCGAACAACCTCACTGGATCAAATGAAAAATGACCATAGAACTTCAACCATTTCAAATGTCTGTACTTCCAAAACAGGCAATGGTCATGGATCAGTGAAAACTCTAGCTTACATTTATATAATCGAACATAAATGCACCATGATCATCAATCACAATGATGATCTCACCCAGTAACAACATTAAACCCCTAACCTATTCAATTAGACCACCGCATCAACAAAATCGTTAAAATCCTCCGTTTGATCGCCGAGAAAACAGAGAAAGAGGATAAAGAGGAAAAATTCAAACTCATCCAGGCAAAACGATTAAAAATCTACGCATTTTCTCAGCAACCAAACGGAGCATTACCGATTCCCGACCAACGCCACAAATGCAACTGAAACAAAGCATCAAATCTTCATTCTATAAAGCTAAACACAAACTGAACTTCAAAAATCAAACAAAGAGGAGACAGAAAGCGAGAAAAATCAGAAACGAAAACTCAAATCAGGTACCTCAGCGAGGTCGAGCTCATCTTGGCCGACGGAATCGCCACCGCAAGAAATGATTTTGAAGCAAGAAGCTGATCTTCCCATTTTGCTTCCCCTCTCTCAGACTGGGCTCTGAACTGACTCTGCTTACCCTATATGCTGCTTGTTGGAACTTGGACCAGGGACTTAGAGAGAGAGCACGGACCTCAACGCTCTCCTAAAATCTAGCTCATTTCTATGTTGGAGTCCGGCTTTTATCGGGTCCGTTTCCTTATTTGCTCCCTTGCCCGTTTCTTGATAGATAATTAAAAAAATAGTAAAAAAAGCTGTCAGATCTCCCACACCTTTTCGATTTTTACTTTTCTTTATTTTCTCTCTTTCAATTATAGGCAACGAAGGCATCTTATCCGGCCGTTGGTCACGAGAGACTCGTGAGAAATTGAGGCAACTGAACAAATCTCGTGGATAAAGTCACCCTCCTCATTTATCCACGGCATATGTTTCCGTGTCCGATGAACGTTGCGGTCATTTCCACTCACAAATTTAGACCCTATATCGCAAAGATTTTGTCTTTCTAAAGTAATCAAAAGGGCTACAGCATAAAGTTGTGTGGATGTGTTTGGCACAGGACAACCTTTTATTCCCACTGGAATTTTGTGGTTCTACTTCTACTACCTCTCCATTTTTAATTACAGTACAGTTGAAACCCATTATAAATTCTTATACAATAGGACAACTCTGATAGATGACATGCAACGAGGCATGTATTTCTTATATTGTATCTCGTCTCTTTCGGAGAATCTGGACGAAAACATATCTTGTAACTTTAGCTGCCCAATCCATGGGAAGGAGCGGTTTTTTGAAAAAAAAAAAATAGTATTTAAAGCAATAATAATTAAAATATAGCATCATATTAAAATTATTCAACATATTCTATGCTTTTTAACACATGAAGGGAAAATTATTTTCTGGAAAAGACATGAATTAAATTTATGTACATATTAACTTTATAAAAAATAACTTTAAAATTACACTCAAAATATAACTTTCAATCACATTCCTTTTAGACCCGCAGTATTTCAAGGGGGCAATAAATGAAGAACCCGCAATATTTAATGTAATGACAAGAATGCTTTCCCCCTAGACATGATGTCAACGATCAAAGCCACTATCAGGATTTTAATTTTTTAGGAGGCATGTGCAGCTTCTTGGTCCTAACTAGCTCCATTAATGCTTTTAAGGCCTTATATATATATTTTAATTATCATATTTTAAAATATATATTTTTAAAATTGTTTTAATTTTTAAAAAATCCAATGCCCATTAAATGGATTCCCCAATAATAAAAAGATTCCATACGGCCCAACCTCATCCAAGCGATGCTCATTTTATTGGATGGCTGGAATGGGTGAAGCTCTTGGGCGTGCTCCTGTACACATCAATGGGGTGGGTTCCAAAGGAAGTAAAGTCCATATGTTATAATGTCACGCAACCTCTAACCATCATAAGAATTTAAGAACTTCTCATTTTTATTGATATGAAGTTCCAACAAGATGACAATTCAGCATAATGGTGGGGGCATTTTAGGAAGCTTCCTGCAACCCACGGTGACCTAACCGGTTGACATGGGTAAATTTGTGATCAATGCTCAATTGTAATTCTATCTTTCATACCCCATTAATAATTAATATTATGATCTAAACCACCAAAATAATTAGTATTATTTTATAAGGCAACAAATACCGATCACAACACTTAATGTGTAACGACTTATATTAATTTCGTGGATATTGTTCACTTTAAATTCAAAGAGGCTTTTATGGTTTTAAAACATGTATATATGATTAAAAATAACTTATATTATGTTATGAACTTTTTCTTTTATTTATAATATCGTAAAATATAGACGTATTTTAAAATTGTGAGAAGTTCTTTGAATTTAAAATAAACAGTACCTCCATAATTGAAAATGAGTTATTATATAATATTTGTTATAAAATATATTGACAAAAAAAATATAATTTGAAGTATGACAATACATGATTTTATAAATTTTTGATATGAAAAATGTCTCGTGTCTCAATTAATTAAAATATAATTGAAATGACCAAAAGGTTCACTTCTTTCACACTAATCATACCATAAAAACGATTGGAAGCATGCCATCATGTTAAGAAATCAGAGCCATCAAAAGCGAAAATACTCAGAAAACAAATTCATGGGGTGTTATGCTTTTGATTTCACGAATAAATTATATTTAAATTAAAATTCATTTTCTCATTGTCGGCCCGATCTTTTTTCTCTGATTAATATATCATTATTCATTTAAGCCAAGGGAATTATTCTCAAAATGATTTGGAGTGTTCCATCGCAACCAACATGTCTGTTTTTTATCACGAGATAACGCAGGAAAAGTACGAGAAATTGAAACGAGAAAGGTGGCGGTGAGGTGGTGGGGGGCCCAACTGCAGCTTTCATGTGGAAGAGTGAGAGTGTTACGATAAGGAATAAATTAAAAACGGTACAGTTGAGAACGCAACGGAGGTTGGTTCAGCACCCCGTTGAATATATGCATCTGACCAGTAACCAACCCTATTGACACCTCTTTTGTCGGGACCTGCCACGTGGGCGGTCTTGTCTCATACGTGTAAGCACATGACTCCTACCACATACTGTCTTGGCTGCCATCACGCATGCCTTGTTCGCGAGATGCAAGGTGGATACCATGAAGTTGTCACGTGGGTCCCTTCCGCAATGATGGTTTGAGGTGGATCGATTTCGGCTCTTGTGGGATTTTACCCACCCTTCTTCTGAACCGGGATTGATTCGCTAATTGGAATGCTTTATTTTACTACTAAGACAAAATGTTTTCTCAATGTCTTCATAAACTTAATTTTTTTTTTAAATTAACTTTTATTTGAAATAAATTCCAACAATGATGTAAGTAGATGACTGAAAATAAAATTCTAAGTGATTTAAAGTGCGTAAAATAATTAAAAAAACCGATCAAACAATGATTGAGATATTCATTTTTAGATGATATGTTTTTTTTATTTTTAAAATATGAATAAAAGTTTTAGCCCATGATTTAATTTATTGTAATTTGGGTGAATGATACCATGCAAACTGAAGGCAAAAGTATGGAGATTATGATGTGGAGCTGAAAAAAATTGCTTCTATTTAGAAGGTCATTGTTGTGAATGTAGAAGGTGTTTATGCACAATTTCCTCTTATATTCAAATTTCAAAATCAGACTTACGATCATTCATTTTTTAAATTCACGTCAACCACGAGTCAACACAAAAACAAAAGGGAAAAAAGTTGCAATTATAGGGACGAACTGAGTTAGGCGTGTATAACGTGCTTTTGTAAATCATGTCCAAATTAATACCAATCCGGCCCTCTGCTTTTATGTTTGTTGCTGTGTCTTAATGATTTCAGGGTTTCCGCTACTTCACATTTCCTTTAATGGTCTCAAGGTTCATTTAGTTGTGTGGTCTGCCTCCATCCCCCTTCCCCCCTTCCCTACAATGAAGGCACCAATTCCACCTACCTTATTAAGAAACCTTATTTTAAGGCACAACAGTGTGCTTTCATCCCAGACACCAAGCCTTGTTATGGGATACGAAGGGCACTGAGAGCCACAAGTCACACTCAGAAAGGCCATTCGGCATGCACTGTGCTCATAGGTAGATGATTTTTTCAGCAATTAACTGGCATTTAGGTGTAATGAGCCGTCACTGTCTCCCAATGAAGCTTCACTGGGGGAGGATTGTGGAGCCGGTGTCACATGGGGAAAGCGCCCATAATTTTAAGGCGATGAGATGTTCCTTTCATTACTTCTCGGTAGAATTATCGCCACTAGAGGGACGGCATAGGCGAAAATAGAGCGCTCGTATGTGACGAAGCCCACAGGCGCATCTAGGCATATGCCTGGGAAGTGTGGGCGGTCTTTTTATGACCCACCGCCGAGAACAACGGCCTAAAGGCTATAATGTTATGCTTTGTTTTTGGAATCTTATTTCACATCCTTGTGGACTGTGGGACTCTATTTCAGAATGTCTAAAAGAATGATAAAAGAAAAAGGTCCTACTAAAATACACACCATATATCGAGTTCTCAAGGATCTTTAGACTTGATCTCTAATCTCCTCAGTGGATGGTTGGGTTTGAGATTCGTAAGATTTTAAACCGTTGGGATGTAGCACTAACAAAATTTAATTTCTATGGATTGGGTGGCCCATGTTATCAGAAATTCAAGGTTTTGTTAGATCCCGACAACATAAATTAATGTCACCTGTTTAATTATTATAAAAAGGAAAAGATAATGAAAAAAAAAAGAAAGAGACTTATACCTGAGATGGACCAAAATTTTACTGAACCTTTCTGCTCCTCTTATTGTCAATTTCCCCGCAATATTTAACAACCACAAAAAAAAGCAAAAAAAAAAAGAAAAAAAAAGAAAAGAAAAGAAGCCCACCTAGCACATGCATGGATATTTATATTTGGCGATTTTGTTTGTGATTTCTCTTTCTAGTTTGCAGCAAAGTGGGCCAAATCCTGGTTTGGAGGAAAGCAAGTGGCGGAAGGCTGATCGGAAGGCGAGTGAAAGCCCAGAATCTGAGCTTAACGTTCCACTACTCCACTCAAAAACAGTTTAGGAAATATCTATTTTGAATGAGACACAGAAATTGGAGTAATTATTGAGAATGGGCCCAGTTTGAGTACAGGGGAGGGACAGTCCAGCTTTAATCTATTCCAGCAAGCTTGTTGGGAGTGAGGTCATTAGCACGTTGAGACTTGAGAGCAACCGAACCCTGAATACAGCCTTTCCATGCTTGACTTGTGAAGCAAAATTGAGTGAGAGCGGTCCTACCCATCTTTCTCTACACACGCCTCAACGTGAGTTCCAAGATTACTCCAATGCCTCCATGAATTTGGGCCGTACATCGTCACATCGTCACTCTCGACAATCATTTTGGATCATAGGATTTGGACAGTTTTGATATTTAATCTAAAAATTACACCATCATTGGATTTGAATACTTTCTTACCCACCCCGAGCTACTGTATGACCTCAAAATCCAAAGCATAGGGTCTGCTATAAAGATTTTTTCAAATACAACTTTTACTTGCCATTGTTTTAATGGTAGTGTTTTATTTTCAATTATTTTTTTTAATATATTTTTAAAATAGTTCTTAAAATATTAGTTGAAAATAATTAAAATATTTTATTTTTAAAATGCTTTTCATTTTTTTTTTTAAATTATCAAATATGTTTTCGAATATAGAAAATAATTTTCTTATGAATAGAGGATCTTTTTTAAAAAATATTTTCCATACAAACTCTTAACATTTATGTTAACTCTTAAAAAAACTAAGTTCCATTAAAAATTTATTAAGAATTTTAAGATATAAAATAAAAGGAATAATGAATAAAAAATAATTTTCTTTTTAATATTCCTTATTGCTACTTAGTTTAAAAATGTAAAACACAATCATTAATGTTGAATGGTTTAAAAAAATATACCAAGATGTGGAAGTAAATCACTTTTGATTCGTAAAGTTTCAATTTAGTAATTCTACTCTATTAACATTTTAGTAAAGTTATCCCAAATTCCCCTTCTCTTTATATTTTAAATAAAATTTCTTACAAAATATATTACAATTTTTTTGATATTTTTTAAACCTTTATATTTATATTTATATATTTTGTTCTTTATCAAATTCATTTTCTTATAAAAATTACTTTTATAAACTATTTAAAATATATTCTCACTCAAAATTTCATATATTTTTTTTATTTGAAATTTTCATCTAATCTCATGTTTAATTTGGAAAGTTTAGGGCAATTTGGTAATTTTTTTTGAGAGGAGTTTTTTTATTTTTTTATTTTTAAAAAAAGGAAAATGTGTTTGACAATCAAAAATTGTATTTCATTTTTTATTTTTAAAACAAAAAATAGGTTGTTATCAGATAATATTTTTAAATTTTTTTGTAAGGATTGTTTTAAAAATAATTAAATAAATATATAGAATGATTAAAAATAAAAATTATTTTTATAACATATTTAGGAATATTAAAAATATATTAAAAATATTTTAGATTTTCAAATACACTTTTATTTTATAAAAAAATTAGAAAATAATTTATAAAAGTTGTTTTCAAAACTATTTTTGAAAACAATAACCAAATCGAGCTTATTTTCTTCAAAAAATTTGTATAACATTTACTCAAATTACATGGTTTCAGTTAACCCTGTCCATATTAAAAAGCATGCAAGCCTTTTAGAATATGAAAATATATTAATATTTATTTCATTTAAAATTTAATAATTCAAATATTGACCCATAAACCTAAAATTTTATAAAAAAATATCATTTTAATGGGAGAATTGTGTTTTAGGTCTAGTTGCACCAAAAAATTGATCAAAGATCTATATATCATGCATATTTAAGCCCAAGACCTAAATAAAGTGTAAAAATTAAGTTGAAAGATACTATCCTTCATTAATCCCTAAATATACCCTTAACCCCTACATAGGCACATAGTGAGTATAAATTTCAATTTTTTTTTTTGTTTTTTTCTCTTTTTCTATTCCCAATTAAGTATTACTCATTTATAACTTTTTGTTTTTTTTTTCTTTTTTAAAGATATTGAATCTTTTTACTCAAGGATAAAAATTTTTCATATAAAATTTAATGGATAATCAATTAATAAATTATAATTCTTTTTATTATTTTCATATAAAAAATAGTACTGAATAAAGTTTTCAATTTTTTATTTTTAAAAATAGTTTTCATTTTTTAATTAAATTTTTTTTCAAACAGAAAATATAAAAAATATAAATCATATTACCATTTTTTTAGAAAGTATTTTTTAAAATAGTTTTTGAACTTAGTTTTTTTATTTATAATTTAAAATAGAAAATAATGCTGATTTTCAATTATTTATAAAAAAATGTTTTAAAAAATAATGAAAAATCCAAATGGTTAAAATATAATTATTATGGTTGCATGAATAGTAAGTTATTAATGAATATAATTATTATGTGAAAGGTCAATGAGTATTTTGGTGTTTTGATATCTTATATCATTTCCATCAATTATGTAAGTTATGTGGACCAAGCCTTAATTTTTGGGCCCAACTCGGCCCAAAAACAATTGCCCCCTTTTTAATTGGGTTATTCGGGTCAAAGTTATCTAACAGCCTAAAAATTTTTCAGCGGGAGAGCTCTAAGGTAGCCCAAGCCTTCTTAGGCCCTGTACGGTGGGCCGTTTTATCCAGGTTTCTCCGTTTCGGAATTAAGCCCAAAGGAACGACCTTAATGAGGTTTATCCAAAGATGACCCATGTGTACCTACAGGCCCAAATATTTGTCTTGAAAGAAGTTGGGCAGCCCACCAATGGGCCCAAATGATGTTTCTCTAACACGTAGAGGGTTAAGTGGGCTTTCAAAGGACAGAGGTTTCTATCAATATATCCAATCCGCATCAAATCCAACTTGAGATTGGATTTGTAAAACAAAATAATCATTTTAGAAGTCCATAAAAATAAGCTATAAATGAAATAATAAACTCAAATTTCAACCACCAATGATATTTTAACATATAAATAAATATGATGATTCTTAAATTTAAAATAAAATAATAAATAATATAATTATAAATAAATAAATAAAAATGTACGAGTTCAACGGATGTAAATGTTTAATTGTTTTTTTCAACAATTATCTTTTGTTAAGAAAAGAATTAATCAATTAGTTTTATTTATTGGAAAATAAATAATTATTCATTTAAAAAAAAAAGAAAAATGATTTTTTTTTTCTCATTAATTATTTTATATGTTTGTGTAAAGGAAAATAAAATAAGCAATAAAATTCTAAGTGGTTCAAACCCATAACTTTGCCTCAAAAAGGAAAATAAAAAAAAAAAAAAAAAAAGTGAGTTGGGGATCATAATGATTGGAAAAAGTCACTTATCTCAATAATTTATATGAAGGACAAAATTTATTATAAGACAATTTTACCCTTTTAATATGATTTTTTAAATTTTTTATTTTTATTTTTATATATAAATAGTGCATATCTTGTTTTCCCAAAAAGTATTTTCTCTTTTCAACTATGAACCTCCTATTTAACAAAGTTTTAGTAAGAAAAGTCAAAGATAAAGATAATTTTATTATTTACTTACATGAACTTGCAAATGATAAGTCCAATTGAATGTTAGAATTTACATGAAGATAGTTTAATTAATTGTGCATTATTAATGTAATTTATTACTTTGTATTTACATCATAAATTATTTTGTATTATCACATCAATCTAGTATATTTGATAAATTTATCATTTGTTTTGGTTACTTCTTTGATTAAGTGGGGTTAAAAAAAAAATTGGAAAAGTGACAAAAAAATTGAGATTTTTTTTAGAAACTCGATAAAAAGAATTAATTTTCAATATCTCTTAAATAGAAACCAAATCCTATGGTTATCATGTGGTCATATATATATAACATACAGTTAAAAACATTATTACCCTAAAAAGATCGATGAACAATTATTTTTCACGAGTAGTTATCAATTGAATAATATACAAATATTCAATTGAATAACACACAATTATTCATTTGATAATATAGCACATGAAAATTTTTTTAAAAATAAAATAAATTATATTGTAATGTTAGTGTAATATTTGTATAGTAAGTATAATGCATTTATATTGTACTTATATTTTATGGAAAAAATAATAATTCTAGAAATACCTATTTATATCCTATTGACATTGGTATTAATACATCATATCAATATATTAACTTTATTCACTCAATGTATTAAAATTGTTTAATCATATATATATATATATAATCTCATAAATTCAAATTAGTATTTCGTTTGGTTTAAAAAATGATTCGCATCATAAGTATATTATGAAATATAATATAATCATATAAAACTATCATTTTTATAAAAAAATTTAAAATTTTCTCAATTAGATTTTATTATAATGTATTGTATATAAGTATATTTATATTATAATTATAATATATTTTTGTTATACTTTTATTTTATAATAGAAGTAATAGTATTAGAGATCTTTTTTTATACCTCATTGATATCTAACATATCATACATAGTATCGTATTAATATCATCCACTCAATGCATTGAAAAAAAAAAAAAAATTATATATAGAAATTAAGAAAAAAACACTATGCAAAGAAAAAAATATAGAAAAAACATATAATTTTTTAAAATTATTTTATTATAAGAAATACAAAATGATTAAACATTCCTATTATTTTCTTATTCTTTTAGACAAGTGGGGCAAACACCTTTAAGTGTCATTACAAAAAAGTGAAGTGCTTAAAATGTTTTGAATTTCAAAAGCTTTTAGTTGAAAGACATTTTTGGAATTTCAACCTATTATTATATAAAATGGACTTGGATAGAATTTTTTCTATCTTGCCTAGAAATGATTGAAGTAGATGACTCTTTCTGATCATTATCACCCCAAGTCCACCTTATATGGTAATTTTCCCAAAAGGTTAAGGGGTATATAAACATAAAATGGGAAGGTATGAATATCCATTGAGTCAAAAAATACATCAATCTTATTACACTTTGAATTTTGATTAATTTTTTTATTTATTAAAATTGATTATTTGAAATGTTGTATTTTGTTTAAATACATGAACCTTATTAAATAAATAAATAAATCTATAACTATGTCAATAAATTCATCATATAGGAGTCCAATCATAATAATATCAACATGATATCATAATTTAAGGTTGAAAATTTCAATTTGAAAATAATACCATCAATAAACGTCAAGTTAAAAGACAGATAATAATAGTATTAACATGATATAATAATCTAAAGTTGAAGACTTCGATTTGAACACCATCCTTACCCGTTAAGTAAATAGACGCGAACACGATACTCTCATAATTAACCTCAAGTTATATTCATAAAATTTATATTGTTTTCAAGTCTTACTCTCAAATCATACTAGAAATGACTAGTTATAGGTCTCTAGTAAATTTTTTAAACAATATAAACTAATTTTGTAAATTAAAATATCAAATTTATGATCCAATTAAAGTCATTAAATTTTTATTATTATCATTTTTAGTCTAATAAACTATTATTGTCACCATATTTAATGAGACATAAATGTGAATCTATAGACCCTCATTTTTGGTCTAGGTTTTTTTATTATTTTTGGAGCACTTTTTTACCACCTTTTAGGAGGTTTTGGCAACAGGCTATGAGATAGTGGGCTGGGAGCAGTGACCTTTGCCGTAGGGAACCAATAGGGTGACATGTGGCATGAGGATTCGGAGGCCGTTAGGACGAGCGGGGGGGTATAGCTTGAGAAGGAAAAAACCAGCTGAAAAAAAGAAAAAT
The DNA here is from genome assembly GCA_030254885.1 of Vitis rotundifolia. Classification (NCBI taxonomy): domain Eukaryota; kingdom Viridiplantae; phylum Streptophyta; class Magnoliopsida; order Vitales; family Vitaceae; genus Vitis; species Vitis rotundifolia. The sequence continues at coordinate 11,291,782 of CM058168.1, read as the reverse complement.
AAAATAAAAATGGAGGTTGAGCTGAGCTTTTTTTAAGGATCTTTTGAGGCAGAACCAATCGTTCTTCTATGTGAGTGAAAATGGTGAGCTGAGCATTAGATGAAGTAGAGAGGGCTGACTAGGTGAAAACAGGGTTTTTGAGGGAGTAGAGATTGGGAAAGAGAAGAATAGATAGCTGTCTTGGAAAAACCATTTTGAGAGAGCAGGGGAAGGATTGGAGTAGAGAGGTTTTTAGGGAGAGTTGGAGATAGAATGAACTGAGCTGTGAGGAAGGAGAGCGTTCAGCAAAAAGAAAAGCTCACGGAGAGAAGGCTAGGGAAAAGCTTTGTTTGAGAAAAGAATCTCCCAGGTATGAGCACTGTCTATTTCTTGCTTTTCTTCCTCATTACACTTTTTTTGCATTTCTTGTTGTTTCTGGCTCCCATTCGTTGCTTAAACATGGATATTATTGATTATATGTTCACTGCTATTGTCTCTCTGGATTGTTGTGACTATGCCTAAATGAAGCATGTCGCTCTTTTTGTGGCTTTGTTTAAGTATGGTTTAGTCTTATCTTAGTTGTCTTGTGATATACTTAGATCATGTTTTTGGTCCTGTGCCCACCTAAGTTCCCTATTTGTTCATAAACTCATTGATGTCTATATGAGATGAGACTTGGTTTTGTGATTCTTTGGTTTGTGTGATGCCTTGCTTCTGGGGTGTTCCTTGGTTGTGGTTTTCCTTTGCCCTTGGCTCTCATCCAAATCTAGGAGTCATATGGAAAGAAGACCCGAGTCTGGTTATGAACTTCCACAAAGGTATATGCCCTCAGGCTGAAGCATGTTATCAGAGAGCAAAATTCTCATTCCCTTGAGTCGGTATCAGTAGTTGGGAATCTGGTTGTTCTAGTAGAAGAAGGTGTAGTTGATAGAGCCACCTTAACTTCTTAATGGGTGTAGAAAGGTATTGACAGGGCTGGAGAGGACATTGTGATAGCATTTGTGGACTCAAAGGAAAATGTAAAGTTGATCCTGACATTGAAATGAACTTCTATAATGGGAAGATGGCTGGAGCCAAACATTTTGCAGAAGCTGCAATAACAGCTGGTTCATTTGATTCTTCAGTTGATTTTGCTTCTCCTCTGGATAGTGATGGGCATTGAAGTCATATAGTAGCTATTACAATAGGAAATAATGGAATTCCAGTGAGAATGCATAGGTATGAATTTGGGAAAGCAAGTGGGATGGCTCCTGAATTTGTAAGGCTTGATGCTTACTTTTCATTTTTTGGGTATCAAGGACATACCCCGGGGGGTCCCCTAGTATCAGTGCCTTGTCTTGATTCAGAGCACTTCTGGAACTGAATGCATGAGTAGTAGGCATCTAGGGAAATTGAAGTGTTGAATAGACGAAAGAAAAATAAGTGAGACTTTTTGAAGAGGGAAATATTGCTCATGGGAATCAATTGGTACACAAGTCCAGAAGAAATTTCTTATGCTCCTATGATTTTTGCTAAAAAGACATACCATGAGCAACTTTCAGCAACTGAAATTGCCAACGATGCTTTTGAGTCATCTTCTATGATGGCCAAGTGTGACCCCTACCACGACAAGAACATGGCATACTGCCTGAAGTACCGAGGTGATGAGGTGCCCAAGGACGTAAGTGCAGCTGTAGCTACCATCTCTCCCACCTTTGTATTGCAATGCATGGCCACCTTTAGATAACTCATTTCCCAAAACCATTTCTTTTAATTCCTCCCCCATACCTTTCTATTCATCCTCTATGCGCAAGCAACTTTGCCATTGCACAACCATCCTCGATGGTCCCCATGCAACCATCCACCTATATCCAAACCTCTACCAGATTACCTTTGCCTGCCCCACATGCAGCTGGACCAGTTCGTGGTCTGAGTTTGAGAAAATAGAAAGCCTTAGCCAATGATTGAGCTAGCAAAGGTCGTGCCAATCCATGCAAATGTTGCTCAAGCAAAGGTGCAAGTTGAAGAAGCAACAAAAATGCAATTATGTGGAATCGAAATTGAGTTTTTTGCATTGTGCAGTACACCACCCAGCTGGGGACCACCTTCATTAGTGACTGCCTATCTCCACCTAGGGTCTATGTGCATGTGTTTCCAATTTGTATGGCTGCCCTATAGTTGCTACATAACCACCTGCTCTTTTTATTTGGTTTACCCGAAGAACTCTCAGTTGATAATTCCGGTCTGAACCTGTCTCCTAGCCAAGATTTCATGTGACATGCACATTTCTTCTCAGTTCTTTAAGACCTAGATCCTATGAGTCCCTCTCACCTTTGTTATCCATCGGGCTTGTGGTTTTGGGGTGCATTCCTTCTTATTGTCCATGTGTTGGAATTTTTATGTATGGACTTACATAATCAATTTGATAATGCCATAAATCAGTGTTATTTATTTTTGCATTGTGGTCCATAATGGGACTGGACACATATTGTTGCTTGATTTTTTATGGGCTCACCCTAATTCACTTGACTGGCCCATTAAGTCAAGTGATGGTCCAAACTGTGTGATATATACACATATATATATAAGGAAAAAAGACAGGGGTGGCTATCCTATTGTTGTTCTATTTTCTTTGGGGGTTGAGAAGAGAATGTCCTGAACGAACTCTTCAGAGCACACAGATTGTTTTGGGTGTAGAAAGGGAAGAGCCAATTGAACTTGGGGTTTCTCTTCTTCACGAATTAAGCGCATCCTTGAACACTAGACGAGTACAGGAATGGCTTTCCATGGAATCAATCAAGGTCAGTTTTTCTTAATCCCTAATTTCTTTTAGTGTATGCTTTAATGTCTTTCATGAGATCCTATTTGGCATCTAAATTTTTCAACAATTGGTATCAGAGCAACCATGAATGACATTTAAGCTACAAATTTTGGATTATTTAGAGTTTCCGTTTTTTTTTCTTTTGGAAGCCAATTTTGGGGCTTTTTTGTTTGGTGTTAATTCTCTATTGTGAAACCCAATTGATGTTGGAAATTTGTAGAAAACGATGTTTGGAGAAAAACCCATCCTTTTTTTTTAGTTTTTGGAATCCGTTTGATGGGATTTTGAAATTTAGGGTTCGTTGTGGTTCTTCATTCTATGAGTTTTTGTGCAATTTTTGCAATGGATTGATAGATTAACATTTGTGGATGGAAAATTGATTGTTTTTCATAAGAAAATACACTTTTTTGGCCGAAAGAATTTTTTTTTTTTTTTTTTTTTGTGTGTAAGAAGAACCAGACCTGTTCAGCCGAACCAGGCCTGGAGATCTCGTGGAGAAGATGATGACATCATCATTAAAAAAAAAAAATTAAAAAAAATTTTTTTTTTTTTTTTTTTGTTTGTTTGTCTTGGAATTCTTGGAATGATAATGCATATGTTGAAATTATTATGCATTTGTTAAGTTTGGCTCTTTTGGGACTATTATTATAATTATTATTATTGTTCTTTTGGGTATAATTTTTGTTTTATACCAATAATATTGTCCTAAGCCATTTTGTTAAATATTTCAATTTATTGTGATATTAAAGAACACTTGTGTGATTGCCTATCGCAATTCCAAGTGTGTCAAGTTGTACAAATTGAGATATTTTGAATTTTTTATGACAATAGTGAACATATATGTGGTTGCCTATCGTAATCCTATATGTGTCAAATTGTCTTTGTTGAGATATTTTATCTCCCACTGTTGATTCTTTTATTATTGAGATTACTAAGGTCCATACGGATATTGTAATTGTCCTATCGATAATTATAATACTTGGTAAGATGCTTAGATTGGTGAAGGAAATTAATTATATATTATGAACCGTACTAATTTTCTTTGCCATTTCGGTAATAAAATTAGTACATCTTGGTTGTGATATTTAATTAATTGTCCTTACCGCTGTGGAATTTTCAAAATTCCAAGCTATTGGTAAATTGAGTAATTCTGGAAACTAGCAAATAGCATGATTTTGTAATAACATGCATATTGTTTAAGTTTGCTATTTTTCAGCTACTAGCAATCCTGGTATTACTCTGGAACTGTCTGCCATCAAGCCTCTTACAGGAAACAATTTTGAGGAATGGTTTGAGTCTTTCAACGTGCATATGACTCTACACAATCTGGACTTGGCATTGAGAGTTAATGAGCCAAGTAAACCCACTGATATGAGCTCTACAGATGAAAGATCCTTTTATGAGAAATGGGAGCGCTCCAATAGGAGTTGTTTGATGGTGATGAAATACACTATGGATAAGTCCATTAAAGAATGTGTGCCAAAGACCGAAAGTGCGAAAGAATTTTTGGAATATGTGAAGGCCAATTATACCAAGACTGATAAGTCAGAAATGACAACTTATTTGAAGCTTCTCACAACCATTATGTATGATGGAGTAGGTGGGGTCAGAGATCACATTATCAAACTGAAACACTACTTCAACAAGGCAAATGAGATGAAAGTGGAGTTGAGTGAGAAATTCCTGAAATGGTTGGTACTTGAGTCTCTTCCTGCTTCCTTTGATGCAGTGAAATTGACCTTTAATGCCTTGAAGGAAGAATGGACTTTGGAGGAGTTGATGTCCATTGTGGTGCAACATGAAGTCTCAATGAAGAAAAATGAGACTCACTCAATTGCTCTTGTTACTGACCAAGGGAGCAATATAAAGAAAAAACCTCCACACAAGAATTTTGGAGGCTCTAAGCAATTCAAAAGGAGAGGGAATTCGAGTCAAGGAGGCTCTAGTGCATCTGCTTCATCTAATGCTACAAAGAATGAGAAATTCAAGGGGAAGTGCAACTTTTGCCATAAAATTGGTCACAAGCAGGTTGATTGCTTCAAGTTTAAAAGTTGGCTAGAGAAGAAGAAGAAAGGTAAAACTGTGGTTGATTTGAATGCAAACATGATTGAGACTAATATTGTTGATGTTCATGCCAATTCTTGGTGGTTAGATACTGGTGCCACTATTCATGTTACTAATTCTTTGCAAGAGATGACAAAGAAAAGGAGGCCATCAAAGCATGAAGAATTTGTTTATATGGGTGATGGAAGCAAAGTCAAAATAGACTTTTTTGGCATGATAAAGCTAAGATTGGCCACTGAAAGCCTTTTATTGTTACACGATGTTGCTTACATACCCTCACTTAGGAGGAATTTGGTTTCTGTATCTACTTTGGATAGACAAGGTTATTCTTTCCACTTTAGAGGTGGAAAAGTGGATATTTTTAGCAACTCAGTTTTAATTGGCAATGGTGTTTTGTTTGGCAATCTTTATAATCTCAGTTTGCATCACGGTTCTTTGTGTGATTCATCTTATGTTAATTCTGTTGTTGGTTGCAAGCGTGCTAGAATGAATTTGAGTTCTTCCATGTTGTGGCACAAACGCATAGGTCATATTTCTAGGCAAAGATTAGAGAGATTGGTTAGAGATGGTGTGCTTTCTAATCTTGATTTCTCAGATTTCGAGACTTGTGTTGTTTGCTTAAAGGGGAAGATGACAGCTAAGACCAGAAAGGAGAAGATTGATAGATGTGGAAGCACTTTAGACTTGATCCACACAGATATATGTGGTCCTTTGACACCAACTGCTTTAGGGGGTTATAAATATTTCATCACTTTTATTGATGATTTCTCTAGATATGGTTATGTTGAACTGATCCATGAGAAATCTGACTCTCTAAATGTGTTTAAGGCCTTTAAGGCTAAGGTGGAGTTACAGTTGGGAAAGCCCATTAAAGCTGTGAAGTCTGATAGAGGTGGTGAGTATTATGGGAGATATGATGAGACTGGACGGAATCCGGGACCATTTGCTAAGTTTTTGTTGGAATGCGGCATCGATGTTAGATATACAATGCCAGGCACTCCTCAACAGAATGGGGTTGCAGAAAGGAGGAATCGCATATTGTTAGATATGGTGAGGTGCATGTTGTCTAATTCCTCATTGCCAGAATTTTTGTGGGGTGAAGCCTTAAGGACTGCGACATATATTTTGAATCAAGTGCCCAGTAAGTCTGTGCCTAAGACACCTTATGAACTATGGTCAGGAAAGAAACCGAGTCTTCATCATTTCCATGTTTGGGGATGTAAGGCTGACGTTAGGCCATATAACCCACAGTCAAAGAAACTTGATCCTAAAACCATCAGTGGTTTCTTTGTTGGTTATTGAATTGGATCAAGGGGTTCCAGATTTTATTGTCCATCTCATACCACCAGGATCATTGAGTCAGACAGGGCTGTATACTTTGAGGATGAAGTTAATGTTGATTCCAATTTTGTGCCTCGTGAGATACCTTTTGGAGAAGAGCATGTTGTGATTCCTTTTCCTACATCTTATGTTCCAAATGTGGATATTCCTATTGTCCAACAGCCAGACACTAATCAAGGAGAACATGGTGATCAAGTGGAACCTGACTTTCCTGTTGATGATACTGTTGTTGATGAGATTGCTTTGAGAAGATCATAGAGGGTTCGTAAGCTAGCTATTTCTGATGACTACATGATTTATTTGCAGGAGCATGAGTATGACGGTTATGATACTTCTAATCCACTCACTTATCAAGAAGCAATTCATTGTCCTCAATTCACTTCTTGGAAAGAAGCCATGGATGATGAAATGAACTCTATGTATATGAATGGTGTTTGGGATTTGGTTGAATTGCCACAAGGTTGTAAACCAATTGGGTGCAAGTGGGTCTTTAAGACCAAACGTGATTCTAGTGGGCGAATAGAGAGATATAAGGCCAGACTTGTGGTTAAAGGTTATAGTCAAAGATAAGGGATTGATTTTAAAGAAACCTTTTCGCCTGTGTCGACCAAGGACTCTTTTAGAGTGATTATGGCCATAGTAGCTCATTTTGATTTGAAGCTACATCAGATGGATGTCAAGCCTGCTTTCTTGAACGGTGATCTGGATGAGGATGTGTATATGGAACAGCCTACTGGTTTTACAGAAGTTGGAAAGGAAGACTTAGTTTGCAAGCTTAATAAGTCAATTTATGGTCTTAAACAAGCTTCGAGGCAGTGGTATCTGAAGTTTGATAGGATTATCACCCAAAATGGTTTTAAAGAGAATACGGTTGACAGATGCATATATTTGAGGGTTAGTGGGAGTAGTTACATATTTCTTATTTTATATGTTGATGATATACTACTCGCGTCAAATGACTCTGACTTGTTGATTGAGACAAAGCACATATTGTCAACCTATTTTGACATGAAGGATCTTGGTGAGACTTCTTATGTTTTGGGCATAAAGATTCTTCGTGATAGAGCTAATGGGGCGCTTAAATTATCTCAAAGAACCTATATTGAGAAAATATTGAAGAGGTTCAATATGCACAACTGTAGTTCTACTAAAGCGTCAATTGTGAAGGGTGATAAGTTTTCAAAGGCTCAGTGTCCTCAAAATGATGATGAAAGAGAGGAAATGAGAACCATTCCTTATTCATCTGTGGTTGGCAGCCTTATGTATGCTCAAGTATGTACACGCCCTGATATTGCTTTTATTGTGGGCGTGTTGGGAAGGTACTTGAGCAATCCTGGGAGTCAACATTGGAAAGCTGCTAAGAAGGTCCTTAGGTATTTGCAAGGAACTAAGGACTTTATGTTGACATATCGGCGCACCAACATACTTGATGTAGTTGGATTTTGTGATGCTGATTTTGCTGGCTGCATAGATGATAAGAAATCCACTACGGGCTATATTTTTATGATGGCAGGAGGAGCTGTATCTTGGAAAAGTGTCAAGCAGACACTTACAGCATCTTTAACTATGGAGGCAGAGTATGTGACATGTTATGAGGCTTGTTGTCATGCTATATGGATGCGGAATTTTATTTCAGCTTTGGGAGTTGTTGACTCCATTTCTAGACCGCTGAAATTATTTTGTGATAATTTCGCAGTTGTTGATTTCTCTAAGAACGCTAGGAGTACTTCTCGCTCCAAGCATATTGATGTAAAGTTCTATTTTGTTAAGGAGAAAGTGGCAGAGTCTCTTATTGATATTGAATACATGTCAACAAAAGGTATGTTGGCGGATCCACTAACAAAAGGCTTACCCATAGTTGTGTTTCATGAACATGTATCTCAAATGGGGTTGTTGGAAGCCTAGGTTGCATTAAGTTAGTGGGAGCCAATTTTGGTGTTGTAATATTATGGTATTGTTGGAAGGATTGCTATTATTATATATTTCTCTATGAATCAAGCAATGAAGCATATATGATTGCTTTTGGTTATTTGTTTTAATGAGATTTTATGGGACATTGATTTATGATTATGTATATGTTGTAATGTTTGATTATGTAGTCCAAGTGGGAGATTGTTGGAATTTTTATGTATGGACTTACATAATCAATTTGATAATGCCATAAATCAGTGTTATTTATTTTTGCATTGTGGTCCATAATGGGACTGGACACATATTGTTGCTTGATTTTTTATGGGCTCACCCTAATTCACTTGACTGGCCCATTAAGTCAAGTGGTGGTCCAAACTGTGTGATATATACACACATATATATATATAAGGAAAAAAGACAGGGGTGGCTATCCTATTGTTGTTCTATTTTCTTTGGGGGTTGAGAAGAGAACGTCCTGAACGAACTCTTCAGAGCACACAGATTGTTTTGGGTGTAGAAAGGGAAGAGCCAATTGAACTTGGGGTTTCTCTTCTTCACGAATTAAGCGCATCCTTGAACACTAGACGAGCACAGGAATGGCTTTCCATGAAATCAATCAAGGTCAGTTTTTCTTAATCCCTAATTTCTTTTAGTGTATGCTTTAATGTCTTTTATGAGATCCTATTTAGCATCTAAATTTTTCAACACCATGCTCATAACGGTTCAGGTGGATCCATCGATGACAAGGAGGCACATTAGAAGTTCAGGGCTGCACCAATCAGGGTATTTTCAAGCGGTTTGAGAAAGGAGTAGTCCACTTGGGTTGGTGGACCTTAAGAGGAGGTTCTTGATGTTCAACGGAGTGGCTCTAAGCCTTGAACGTATATATATGAGTTGTGTATACAGGTCATTATGATGAAAATTTGGATGCTGTAATTCCCTAAACAGTTCATCACTTGACCTGCCTTCAGTTCCTTTGCATCCCAAGCCTCACATGCATACATTCTCTATGCACGATTGTCTTACAGTACCTAGAGTCCAGAACCTCATCCACTCATTCTACCACCAAACCCACTTCCCTCACTACCTTCCACCACCCATTCCACCATTCATTCCCCACTCATTTATTTTCTATCTTTCCACGTACATGAAGTCCTATGCACATGGCCACCTTTATCTCACCATCCTTCTGACCTTCATACCCATCGAAACCCGTCTCCACACCCACCATATTCAGCTTGACCCTGATACTATACTGACTACCATATTTCAATACCCACTAACCCACTTCTCTCACTATCTTTCACCACCCACTCTCCCATAAATCCCTTCCTATATTGCAGAAACCTGGGTATGGATTCCCTATTTCATACCAGCTCACCGATGATGTATGGTTGCAACAACGGGAAAAGATTGATGGCAGTTCGAATCATCAAGCATGGTATGTAAGTTATTCACTTGTTGACTGTTTTATGAAGAGTGTGAAGGACAATACCTAAGATTTGAAGGCATGATGAAGTTGGGTGAGGCAAATGTACGTTTGAAACAAATGGAGGTGACTCAGGATGCTGCAACAAATGCTGAACGTACGAAATGTTGGAACTGATGTTGCATTGGCTAAAGAGAATTTAGAAATATCCAAATAAGAGATTATGCGGATTGAATTGATGCTTGGCTTGGTTATCAAAGGAAAATATTAATTAAGAAATGTTGTTAATGAATTGAAGAAGCAAAGGAATGTTGAAACAGGAGGTCGCTTGGGCCACTTTAATACACAAAATTCTGGTTCAGATTTGAATCTACCTATGCCCCTCAACACAGGAGACACAAGTAGTTCCAGCACAAGTGATCATCACTCATCTATGGATTTGCATTCTGCTGCAACTTTGGAATGCTTGAACACTCTTGAAGAAAGGCTAGAGAGTATACAAATGGATTCTGCAAACAAGGAGCTTACCATTCATGGACAAATAAGCCAATAACTGGCATGTGCTTCTTTAAGCAGTGTAGGTTGTGTGATGACCAGTCCAAGCAAGAAATCCATGTGATTCAGATGAAGATGAGCCATCAGTAGAGCAGACACAATTGCATCCAGGCTTCACTCCTACATGGTTGTCCCTCACCATCTTTCCCATTTTTGCACCTATGCATGGCCACCTTTGGCATGCAATCCGAGTAGCCACGTGTCATCCCTTTTATTTCTTCATCTTTGATTTTAAAAATAATTTCCTAAACTCCTATTTTCAAATAATTTTTAAAATTCTAGTTTCTAAATAATTTCTACACTTCAAATTTTCATAATTCCTTAGAATGTTAGGTCCCAAAAATCCCATTTTCAATAAAATTTGTTGTCATTTTCTCATCGGCAAACATTTTTCACATTTTCCTTGATTTTTGAGTGTTTTTTAAAATAAGCATGAATTAAATTTTATAATTCCAAATATTAGAATTTATGAAATTAATTCATGCAAAAATAAATTGAGCTTTGGTGGGGGCTTAACATCAGTTATGTTTTCTTAAAAAAATAAATTTGAGTGAAGTGTAACGTTTGCCATTGGTGGTTTCTTATTCTGTTTAGTGATGCATGTGACATATTTTATACTCATTATTGTGCACTAACCCCATTTCATGATAATGCATTATTACGTGCTGTTAAGGTACGCACACACTCTCTTTTTGACTATTCTCTATGCATGTTTGGCTTCCAATGTATGATCATTTTGGTATCCATTGATTTTCTTACCAACTGTCATGCTTGTTTCATCTTATTTAGTAGAGACCCATTTTTAAGGGGCTTAGAGGGGTGCTATGGTCTTTACTGTACTTTTCGAATAAATAACCTGACCCTCGAGCCTAAATTTGATTTTTTACAAACCATCTTTTCCAAATAAGGAGTCACATTTAAGGTTTTCTTTCTTATTTTATTTTCTCTTTAAAAAATTAAAATAAAATAAGTAGCGACTCCAAGTCATTTTCTACAAAATAAATCTTTTTTAGAATCATTAAATCTAAGTAAACAAAATAGCAAAAAGAAAATTAGAAATATTTTAATAATAAAAAAAAGAAGAAAAATTATCATCAATCGGACAGTGTCATGTATTTATTTTAGGTCTTATTTATTATACCCTAATTTTATTTATTTTTATCCTGATATCTTAGTTCCATTTGTTCATATCATTGTTCAAAAATCTATTTATTTTTCAATACCAAGCATTCATTTAGCATTTTTCATGAAAAAAAAAATTATAACGTTAAAGACACTCCAATTTATTCAAACTAAGCATGCATGCGTCTTCTTGCAGGCCTAATAATTGAAGTTAAAGTAATCAGCCGTCTGATGCCCTTTTCATTTATTCTTTCTTCCGTCCAAGCCTTTTGTTTTTTCAAGGGAATTAAATCTCGGAATACATGATTGATGATTCAGAGTTTAAATTATTACTTTCATGAAAAAGGTAAAACTTACGTATAAATTTGATCAGCATGATAAGTACATTTTTAATTTTCTGAGCGCTAAGAGAGTCTTACTGAAGACAAGGCAGACGAAGAGATTTCTTGCCTTATCCTAAGATTCCTAAGATTTTAGAAAAATAATACAATAATTTTAAAAATTATTATATTTTATATTTTAGTTATATTATTTTTTAATATTCAATATCTTTTTTATAATATTAATGACAATTACCCTGATGACACCTATCCCATTTGTAATTTATGTTTGGCATGCACGTTTTGTCTTGTATGGTGAATTTAAGGGTTTACATGTTTTAAAATTAAGGCCCCGTTTGTTGAGATCTGCTCTAGTATATCTCCACGTACTGAATTCTTGGGTCGATGATTGGTATTTCCCCTGCTGTTTATGATCATTGTATATCATGCACTGTCATAACCAACCCATGGAGTTTCCATATGGGTGAGGACTTGGGAAAGAAGAGCCTGCAAAAATACAAAAGCATGCATCCTAGCTAGCTTTCTTTGATGATAGAGAAATATGGAAATATTAATATAGAGGTGACGAAATCTTATAAGCTTTGTCAACACGAATGATACTCAATACCTTTTATACGGGTTCAAATCGAGTATAATAGGATTTGAATCAAATTCATATCAATCAACATATATAACATATTTAATAAATAGTTACATAAAATATTTTTTGTTGACACATTAAGGATGTTTGACAATATTTTTATTCGAAGTAATTTTAGAAAAAGTATTTTTTCTAAAAGTGTTTTAAGGAGAATTATTTCTGAGGTACTTTTCCCAAAAAATACTATAATTAATTTTTTAATACTACAAATGATTTTCCTAAAACTATTTGAAGAAAAAATAATTCCATTAAAAATACTTATAGTAGAAACATTATAAAAAATACTCTAATTATATAAATTCATATAAGATTTTACTTAGGGTCCATTTGATAGTGATTTTAAAAAATATTTTTTTTAAAAAAAATTAGATGTTTGATAAAATTAAAAAAATACTTTTAAAAATCTGAAAAATCACTTGATAGTATTTGAAAATTACTTGTAATGTTTTATAGAGGAATGCTTGATTGATGATTTTTCTAAAAATATTTCAAGAGAAAATAGTTTAATGTGAAAATATCTGCAGAACCTATTTTTAATCTTATTATTAAATAGGAGGCCTTAATTATAGAACGAGTTACTTCTCTATTTATTAATTACCGTAGTAATTGAATTTATGATTATGGGGTAAAGTTTGGATTTAGCAATGTGACAGAGTATCTAGGCTTCACGATGCACTTGCACGAATTATATTATATATAGGATTCATCTTCTGCACATTCCTTACATAGCACAAACTCACAGCAGCGAAGATCTTCACACCATGACACTGTTATTTTTCGTCATTCTAGCTTTTCCTCTCTTTCTCTTGTTTCTTCGTCGAAAACACAGAAAAAATGGAGGACTACTTCCACCAGGCCCTCGCGGCCTTCCCTTCGTTGGAAATCTGCACCAGATGGATAACTCAGCCCCTCACCGCTACTTATGGCAACTCTCTAAACAATACGGGCCCCTCATGTCCTTGCGCCTAGGCTTCGTCCCCACCATCGTGGTTTCTTCCGCCAAAATAGCAAAGGAGGTCATGAAAACACAAGATCTTGAATTTGCTAGTAGGCCTTCCTTGGTTGGCCAGCAAAGGCTATCTTACAACGGCCTAGATTTGGCCTTTTCACCATACAATGATTATTGGAGAGAAATGAGAAAGATTTGTGTTCTTCATCTCTTCACCTTGAAAAGGGTTAAATCCTATACTCCTATTCGGGAATATGAGGTTTCCCAAATGATTGAAAAAATTTCCAAGTTGGCATCTGCTTCCAAACTTATCAACTTGAGCGAGGCACTGATGTTTCTCACAAGCACCATAATCTGTAGGGTTGCTTTCGGGAAGAGGTACGAGGATGAAGGATGTGAAAGAAGTAGATTTCATGGACTTCTAAATGATGCTCAGGCTATGTTGGGCAGCTTCTTTTTCTCGGATCATTTTCCGTTGATGGGTTGGCTTGATAAACTCACCGGCCTGACTGCCCGGCTCGAGAAAACTTTCAGGGAAATGGATTTGTTCTACCAGGAAATTATTGAAGAACATCTGAAACCAGACAGAAAAAAACAAGAACAAGAGGACATCACTGATGTCTTAATTGGACTGCGGAAGGATAACGACTTTTCCATTGATATCACTTGGGATCACATTAAAGGAGTGCTCATGGTAATCAATCTTTCACTAACTTGAATATTATTAATCTTTTTTAACTTGAATATTAATTTTCTTTGCAGAATATATTTCTAGGAGGAACAGATACAGGCGCAGCTACCGTGACTTGGGCGATGACAGCATTAATGAAGAATCCCAGAGTGATGAAGAAAGCCCAAGAAGAAGTGAGAAATACATTTGCGAAGAAGGGATTTATAGGGGAAGATGATGTTGAGAACCTTCCTTATCTCAAGGCAGTTGTGAAGGAGACAATGAGGCTGCTTCCTTCAGTTCCATTGCTAGTTCCAAGAGAAACACTTCAGAAGTGCAGTTTAGATGGGTATGAGATCCCACCCAAAACCCTAGTGTTTGTGAATGCATGGGCCGTTGGAAGAGATCCTGAGGTCTGGGAAAACCCAGAAGAGTTCATACCGGAGAGATTCTTGGGTTCTTCCGTGGACTTCAGAGGACAGCATTATCAGCTGATACCATTCGGAGCAGGCCGAAGAGTTTGCCCAGGATTGCATATCGGAGTTGTGACAGTGGAGCTGACACTAGCTAATCTTCTTCACTCATTTGACTGGGAAATGCCTGCTGGAATGAAGAAGGAAGACATAGACCTTGATACCATACCTGGTATTGCAATGCACAAGAAGAATGCTCTTTGCCTTGTGGCTAAGAAATATAATTAATGGACATCTAGTGTATGTTCCTGTAAAAGTTATCTGAGAATAATGTACTCTTAATCCTGCAATTTTCTTATTTGGATTGAATAATATGACCTAATATTTTATGGTATTGATGACGGTACTCAATTTTATATGATATTAATTGCACCATTTTCGTATTGAAATTCAGACGATGAGGCGATCATAGTGACATCTCCTTGGTTATTAGACCATGGGCTCAATCCACTTTTCCTCTACTCCCAAGAGAAGTTGAAAATGCTTAAGAACAAAGTGGCAGAAAATATCAAACCTTAAAGAAAGATTCAGACTCAGATTATTTACATTTTTCATTCATAGTCTGAGGTCCAGCAGGATCGATCAAGGAAATATATCGTCCACGCCATTCTTGGAAGTATCTCTCTATATTTGTTTTCATTTTACTGTCTTACTCGATGAAAAGTCGTCCATGCCTACAAGTCATTCATTTTAATATTATTATAATTTGATTCAAGGTTGCTGTAAAGAGTTTGTTGGACAAAAAGTTAAAAGGGTACGTTTGTAATTGTATTTTAAAATACTCCTCGAAAGCAATTTGTAAAAACTGTTTTTAAAAATTATTTTCTGATTTTTATAAAATAAAAAATTGTTTGAAAGCCTAAAATATTTTAACGTGTTTCTAATATTTTTAAATATATTTTAAAATAATTTTTATATTTCGCTGTTTTATTTTTAATAATTTTATATTTTTGTATAATTATTTTTTAAAACCATCCTCAAAAAATAAATATAAATAATATAAAATAATTAAAAAATATTTTTTGAAAATATTCTTAAAAAAAAAGTAGAATTTTTTTTTAATTATCAAACCCCCTTTTTTTGTTGTCTTTTTTGTTTCAAAGAGTAGAAAAGTATTTTAAAAAATAATTATCAAATAGTCAAATTTAATTAGTACTAGAAATCAAAGAAGTATATTTAAATTAAAGAAATTCAAAAGAATTCTTTATCAAAATTCATTTATTCAGCTACCCATCTCCAAGCTTCCTTGTTTATTGTTTTTAAATTTTTATGAAGTTCAAAACGATTCGACCTAAAAGTGAAGCAAAATGCCATGGTTTTTTTTTTTTAATTTCATTAATGTTCGCATGCATGGAATGGGTCCCAATAAGATTTGAATGTATGTTTCGATTTAGAAGGCCCATATACTATGGACACCTTCCTCCCTTTTATTTCGACTATATTTAGTTGTTGGAAATTTGAAAGACAATATAAAGGAAATAAAATAGAGAGAAAAGGTTAAAGAAAAGAAAAAATAAAATAAAATAAATAATTTATTTTTATATAATTTTAAACTCATTTAACTTATTTTACCTCTTTAATATAAAGATTAAATGATTTGAAAATATACAAGTTTTTTACTAATTTTAATCATATTGATTTTCTTTCGTATTTTTCATAGTACAATTAAACATGAGAAAATTGTTTTCAGTAGGTTATTTTGGTTCTTGAAAAATATTAATAAAAGAAAAAAATGCATATTTGGTTGGAATATGAAAAATATTTTAAAAAATAAAATATGATTAAAATTAGTTAGAAACTCATGTATTTTCAAATTATTTAATCTTTATATTAAAGAGGTTAAATAAGTAAAATGAGTTTGAAGTAATATATAAAAATAATTTATTGACTTTATACCTATTTTTTTATTTTTTTTGCATTTTTTTTCTTTCTATTTTTTCTCTTTATTTTCTTTTCTTTGCATTTTCTTTTATATTTTCTAAGAACCAAATATAGTCTTAGTATTTTATTTTTTTCTTAGTACTTTCTAGAAATCAAACATAACCTTGAGGTTCCAGGTGCATTTACCTCTAAATGCCAAGAAAAAATCTTAAATTTTTTGATATAATTATAAAGTGAAAACCCTTAAAACATCAAGGTTATGTTTAGTTGATGGAATAAGATAAGATATAATAGGCATATATAAGGATATGATAACTCATCGGATATGAAACATATATCTTAAGATATAATTTTCACTGGGATATGATATTCTTGAATGTTATATTTAAAGGACAAGATATCCTGAGGAATAATGAAATATGTTATGTTATGTTATATATATATATATATAAATAGTGTATATCTTGTTTTCCAAAAAAGTATTTTTCGTTTTTAAATGGTGAACTTGCTATTTAACAAAGTTTTACTAAGAAAAGTCAAAGATAAAAAATAAATTTATTATTTACTTACATGAACTTGTAAATAATAAGTCCAATTGAATGTTAGAATTTACATGAAAATAGTTTAATTAATTGTGCATTATTAATATAATTTATTACTTTGTATTAACATCATAAATTATTTAGTATTATCACATCAATCTAGTATATTTAATAAATTTATCTTTTTTTTGGTTACTTCTTTGATTAAGTGGGGTTGAAAAAAATTGGAAAAGTGACCCAAAAAAATTATTAAAAATATATATATTTTTTTAAAAAATGAGATTCTTTTAGAAAACTTGATAAAAGGAATTAATTTTCAATATCTCTTAAATAGAAACCAAATCCTAAGGTTATCATGTGGTCATATATATATATAACATACAGTTAAAAATATTATTACCCTAATATTATCTATTGAATAATATACAAATATTTAATTGAATAACACACAATTATTTATTTGGTAATATAGCATGTGAATTTTTTTTTTTAAATAAAATAAATTATATTGTAATGTGTTGTAATGTTAGTGTAATATTTGTATTGTAAGTATAATGCATTTATGTTATACCTATATTTTATAACAAAAATAATAATTCAAAAAATGCTTATTTATATCTTATTGGTATTAATACATCATATCAATATATTAACATTATTTACTCAATGTATTAAAATTGTTTAATCATATATATATATAAGTCTCGTAAATTCAAATTAGTACTTCATTTGGTTTAAAAAATGATTCACAGTATAAGTAGTATGAAATATAATATCATCATATAAAACTATCATTTTTATAAAAAAGTTTAAACTTTTCCCAATTAGGTTTTATTCTAATGTATTGTACTATAAGTATATTTATATTATAATTATAATATATTTTTGTTATACTTTTATTTTATAATAGAAGTAAGGGTATTTGAGATCTTTTTTTATACCTTATTGATATCCAACATATATATCATACATAGTATACGCATTAACATCATCCACTTGATGTATTGTAAATAAAAAAAGAAAAATTATATATAAAAATTAAGAAAAAACACTATGCAAAGAAAAAAATTAATATAAAAAAATCATATAATTTTTTAAAATTATTTTATTATAAGAAATACAAAATGATTAAACATTCCCATCATTTTCTTATTCTTTTGGACAAGTGGGGCCAAACACCTTAAATGTCATTACAAAAAAGTGAAGTGCTTAAAATGCTTTTAGTTGAAAGGCATTTTTAGAATTTCAACCTATTATCATATAAAATAGACTTGGATAAAAAATTTTCTATCTTGCCTAGAAATGATCGAAGTAGATGACTCTTTCCGATCATTATCACCCCAAGTCCATCTTATATGGTAATTTTCCCAAAAGGTTAAAGGGGTGTATAAACATAAAGTGAGAAGGTATGAATATCCATTGAGTCAAAAAATACATCAATCGATCTTATTACACTTTGAATTTTGGTTAATTTTTTTTTATTTACTAAAATTGATTATTTGAAGTGTTGTATTTTGTTTAAATACATGAACCTTATTAAATAAATAAATAAATAAATCTATAACTATGTCAATAAATTCATCATATAAGAGTCCAATCATAATAATATCAACATGATATTATAATTTAAGGTTGAAAATTTCAATTTGAAAATAACACCATCAATAAACGTCAAGTTAAAGGACGGGTAATAATAGTATTAACATGATATAATAATCTAAAGTTGAAGACTTCGATTTGAACACCATCCTTACCCGTTGAGTAAATGGACGCGAACACAATACTCTCATAATTAACCTCAAGTCATATTCAAGAAGTTTATATTGTTTTCAAGTCTTACTCTCAAATAATACTAGAAATGACTTGTGTCTCTAGTAAATTTTTTAAACAATATAAACTAATTTTGAAAATTAAAATATCAAATTTATGATCCAATTAAAGTCTTATTCTTATCATTTTTAGTCTTATAAACCATTATTGTCACCATATTTAATGAGACATAAATGTGAATCACTAAATCTAAGTAAACAAAACAGTAAAAAGAAAATTAGAAATATTTTAGTAATAAAAAAAAAAAATTATCATCAATCGGACAGTGTCATATATTTATTTTAGTTCTTATTTATTATACCCTAATTTTATTTATTTTAATCCCGGTATCTTAGTTCCATTAATTTGTTCATATCATTGTTAAAAAATCTATTTATTTTTCAATACCAAGCATTAATTTAGCATTTTTCATGAAAAAAAAAATTATAACGTTATAAAGAAACTCCAATTTATTCAAACTAAGCATGCATGCGTCTTCTTGCAGGCCTAATAATTGACCTTGAAGTAATCAGCCGTCTGATTGATCCAGAAGTCAAGTTCCATAATTCCATTCAAGAAGCGGCTGATGCCCTTTTCATTTATCCTTTCTTCCGTCCAAGCCTTTTTTCTCTTTTCAAGGGAGTTAAATCACGGAATACATGATTGATGATTCAGAGTTTATATTGTTACTTTCATGAAAAAGGAAAAAGTCATGTATAAATTTGATCATTTCCTTGATACTTTCGTACTCAAATAGTGCCCTCAGATTTATTCAAAATTATGGACTCACGGTTATTATCTTCACGATCGTCGCCCTCCAGGTGTTGCGATGTTGACCAGCATGATAAGTACATTTTTAATTTTCTGAGCACTAAGAGAGTCTTATTGTAGACAAGGCAGGTGACGAAGAGATTTCTTGCCTTATCCTAAGATTCCTAAGATTTTAGAAAAATAATACAATAATTTTAAAAATTATTATATTTTATATTTTATTTATATTATTTTTTTAACATTAGATATTTTTTTATAATATTAATGACAATTACCCTGATGCATGCGCGTTTTGTCTTGTATGGTAAATTTAAGGGTTTCCATGTTTTAAAATTAAGGCCCTGTTTGTTGAGATCTGCTCTAGTATATCTGCACGTACTGAATTCTTGGGTCGATGAAAATTGGTATTTCCCCTGCTGTTTATGATCATTGTATATCATGCACTGTCATAACCAACCCATGGAGTTTCCATATGGGTGAGGACTTGGGAAAGAAGAGCCTGCAAAAATACAAAAGCATGCATCCTAGCTAGCTTTCTTTGATGATAGAGAAATATGGAAATATTAATATAGAGGTGACGAAATCTTATAAGCTTGGTCAACACGAATCATACTCAATACCTTTTATATGGGTTCAAGTTGAGTATAATAGGATTTGAATCAAATTCATATCAATCAACATATATAACATGTTTAATAAATAGTTATATAAAATATTTTTTGTTGACACATTAAGAATATTTGATAATATTTTTATTCGAAGTATTTTTAGAAAAAATATTTTTTCTAAATGTGTTTTAAGGAGAATTATCTTTGAATAATTATTTTAGAAAAATATTATAATTAATTTTTTAACACTACAAATGACTTTCCTAAAACCATTTTAAGAAAAAGTAATTCCACTAAAAATACTTGTAGTAGAAACATTATTAAACATACTATAATTATATATATTCATACAAGATTTCACTTAGGGTCCATTTGATAGTGATTTTAAAAAGCATTTTTAATCTAAAAAATATTTAAAAAAAAAAAATAGATGTTTGACAAAATTTAAAAAATATTTTTCAAAATCTAAAGAATCATTTGATATAATAGTTGAAAATTACTTGTATTGTTTTATGGAGAAACGCTTGATAGGTGATTTTTTTAAAAATATTTCAAAAGAAAATAATTTAGTATAAAAATATGTACCAAACCTATTTTTAATCTTATTATTAAATTGGAGGACTTAATTATTAAATGAGTTACTTCTCTATTTATTAATTACGTAGTATTTGAATTTATGATTATGGGCTTCACGATGCACTTGCACGAATTGTATTATATAGGATTCATCTTCTGCACATTCCTTACGTAGCACAAACTCACAGCAGCGAAGATCTTCATACCATGACAGTGTTGCTTTTTGTCATTCTAGCTTTTCCTCTCCTTCTCTTGTTTCTTCATCGAAAACACAGAAAAAATAGAGGACTACTTCCACCAGGCCCTCGCGGCCTTCCCTTCATTTGAAACCTGCACCAGATGGATAACTCAGCCCCTCACCCCTACTTATGGCAACTCTCTAAACAATACGGGCCCCTCATGTCCTTGCGCCTCGGCTTCGTCCCCACCATAGTGGTTTCTTCCTCCAAAATAGCAAAGGAGGTCATGAAAACACAAGATCTTGAATTTGCTAGTAGGCCTTCCTTGGTTGGCCAGCAAAGGCTATCTTACAACGGCCTAGATTTGGCCTTTTCACCATACAATGATTATTGGAGAGAAATGAGAAAGATTTGTGTTCTTCATCTCTTCACCTTGAAAAGGGTTAAATCCTATACTCCTATTCGGGAATATGAGGTTTCCCAAATGATTGAAAAAATTTCCAAGTCGGCATCTGCTTCCAAACTTATCAACTTGAGCGAGGCACTGATGTTTCTCACAAGCACCATAATCTGTAGGGTTGCTTTCGGGAAGAGGTACGAGGATGAAGGATGTGAAAGAAGTAGATTTCATGGACTTCTAAATGATGCTCAGGCTATGTTGGGCAGCTTCTTTTTCTCTGATCATTTTCCGTCGATGGGTTGGCTTGATAAACTCACCGGCCTGACTGCCCGGCTCGAGAAAACTTTCAGGGAAATGAATTTGTTCTACTAGGAAATTATTGAAGAACATCTGAAACCAGACAGAAAAAAACAAGAACAAAAGGACATCACTGATGTCTTAATTGGACTGCGGAAGGATAACTGTTGAGGCCTTGCGTCCCTGCGATCCACGTTGTTGCCAGATGGGCGCACGATCTCAACCACTATTGAGTTCTTGTTCAGTTGTGCCTGCAAAAGATGCCCGGACAGGGCGTCCGGACACACCCTCCGATGGTTTTGTCAGTCATGGTTATGGAGAAGAAGAGAAATTTGGCACAGTCGGCCTTTTACTAGGTCTAGCAAGCTTACCTTCTTTCTTGTGTGAAGGTTATATATATAGTGACAGGGGTTCTCTCTCCTCCTTTAATGATGGAAGACTTTTTGGTTTATCATGATGCCCCTAAGTGGTGGCAGGGACATCCTTGCCTTACAGGCGGCTGTCAGAGATCATGGGATGTGACCAGCCATCATTCCTGTCTTTTCACTCTGCAAGCGTCGGAATGTAGACTGTGAGGGGATGTCAGAATGACGTATCGAGGCATGCTTTCCTTGGTCAACAATCCGAACAAATATATCCGGATAGAATATGGCGGTGGCCCGGATGTGGCGCCTGTAAGTGCCGTGTGCCTTTCTCTGAGAAAGTCCGGATAGGAGAAGCACACCACGTGTACTCTTGGGGGAGATCCGGATGTAGTTCATCCGGATAGAAATGCATGCCACGTGTTATCAGGGCGAGGGGTCCCTACAATGCCCCCCTTTTAACTTGCCTATTTTGTCCGGGCAAAAATGGGTAAGTTAAAAATGACTACTCGTTTTTGTAAACTGAGGTTTCCTCGTTCGCTCATTGGGCCACGTGGTGCGCGAGGGTGAAGAGACAGAAGAGCATTTATGATGAGCCGCCGTCTCGGGGAATTCCAAAGCGGCGTGTCGTTTCGGTGATAGTGTAGCTGAGCGGTTAGAATTCCAAGAGATTGTCTCTCATTTAAATAGTGGATTGAAGCTTTCCTTTTTGTATTTTGTCTTCTGCATTTTCGACTGCTAGTGCTTTCTTCTTAGCTATTTGCGTATCTCCGTCCGTGAGTGAGTTTCTAAAGTCTCCGCTGTCAAGGTTCGTGCCGTGGCGGTGATTGTGCCGCGGAGGTCATCCTCTTTTTGCCATTCTACCTTCGGTACGTTCTCATTTGTTGTTTTCTATCATTTGCATTGGCTTTGCGGTTGCTTGTGGTTTTGCTTGGGGAAGTTGCTCGTGACTGGGGGTTAATACCAGTCTCTAGGGCTTTTTCGGGGAGTACTTCACTGTGGGTTGGATTACGGTTCTCTGACTGTTGGTGCTTTTTCATGCAGGTTCTGCTTCAATGTTTTCCTAAAAATGTCTGCAAATGAGGAAGTTACCTCACCGGGCCCGGCCGGAGATGCTCAGGTGGAGAAATCTATTGAAAAACTGGACACGAAGGAGTTTCGCAAACGCTTCTGCATTCCCAACGGAGTGCTCATTGAGCTTATGGATGGAGAGGCTGTGTCGACCGATAAGGCTGACAACGGGTCTATTTTCTTCACCAAGGAACAATTTAATGCTGGGCTTCGGTTCCCCCTTCTGTCTATGTTCAAGGAGTTTCTCCATTTTACTCAAATCCCACCTGCTTACATTCATCCGAACATGGTCCGGGTGCTGATGGGGTGCAGCATCCTGAGCATGTTGTTCGATCTGGACCTGACGCTGTTGGAGGTCCTCTTTATCTACACCATTAAGAAGGCGAAGAATGACATTTTCAGCTTCGTCGCTAGCCTGCCATCCCTGCAGCTGGTGACTAGCCTTCCGGATTCGAATAAAGGGGCTGCCCAAGGAAGCGTGTTGGTCAAGGGCGTCTGGGCAGGCTTGACGGCGCATCCGGACATGCCATTTTCTCCCAACTACTCGTTGGAGATCCCAAGTATGCATAAGTTACTCCTTGTCTGCTTTTGTTACGAATTAGATCAGCATTATCAAGCGGCTGATATGCTTTGCTTTCTGGGTGCAGGCAAGGATCAAAGGGGGAAGCTTGTAGACTGGGTGGAGAAGGCCTCGTTCGACCGGTTGAAGAGGCTTTTTGAGATTTCAGTGGCTGAGAGGAGTTGTGACAAACTTCTCTCCGCGCAGAATCTCAGCGCGGTCATCCGGGAGCCCCAGCCGTTTGTCCTGAACATACTACCGAGGCGGCTGCCTAAAAAAGCGGTATCCGGAGAACACTTTGTTCTCAAGGATCTTCCACTCTATAAGGAGGCGCAAAAGGCGGACGCTCAGGCACGCAAAGCCCGTTTGAAGGAACGGGAGGAAAAAAGAAAAGAGGGAAAGCTGCGCAAGGCTCCCGGAAAGAAACGCTCCGCATCCACTCCTGCTGCTGGTGCCCCAGCGAAGAAGAAGACGAAGCCCCTTAACAAGGGGAAGGAAATAAAGCTTCCAACTCCTGAAAAGGAAGCGGTAACACCACCTGTGACTTATGAAAAGGAGGTGATAATAAGAACGCCGGATCCCCTCCCCTTGCCATCTGTTTCAAGCGGCTCCGGGCGCTTCGCATGTCTGCAGGGATCCGGACCTTCAGTGCCAGCGGCTAGACGGCTGCTCCTTTTAGCTGAGGAAGCGGACTCCGTGAACCAGCCTGGCACTCCCCAGCCGGAGGTGGATGCAGCCGGGGCCTCCTTTGCTGAGATGCTGCCTCCAATGGAAGAAATGACTGTTGAAGGTCCGGGTGTGCCCCCTTGTGAGCAAAGTTCCTTTGCCATTGTACCAGTGAAGGGGCCTGCTACAAGGAGGTCTCGTCCGGCTCGGGACTTGAAGACTGGCCTCTTGGGGCGGATTCAGGATCGCCTTCTGGAGACCATTGAAGTTAGCTGCTCATCCGTCCGGGAAGATCACCCAGAGGGTAGTGAGACGGAGATGGTAGAAGGGATCCCATCCGCTCTGGTTGTGGTCCTGGATGAGGATTCACCCGAAGAGGTCCAGGCGGCCGTGCACGACGGGGCCCCGGATCCGGGGGAGGAGTCATTCTCGTCCGCCTCATCAGGGGGGAGTCCTGTTGATGATGCAGTTTGCGTCTCTGCTAGCGTTTCTGGCTACGCGGAGTTGGAAGAAATGCTGAAACGGATTCCATCCGGCTCAGATGTAACTGTGCCTTCAGCGAAGATGTTTGAATCGGCGGAGACGGTATAAACTTTCTTCATTTGTCTTTTCTTGCCATGCTAGTGTGTTTTTCACATGATTGGTGTTTGAACTTGCTAATGTTTTGTTGCAGCTGGTGAGCGGGATCCGTGGCATGGTTCAACAACACGATCTCTTTATGGACCTGCTGCGGGTTTCTGATCACATGAAGGCCTTCGTCTCGCAGCGCATCAATAGCGAAGAGCAATTGCGTTTGAGACTGGAGCAGGCCAAAGCTAGCCTATCCGCCGCCCGGAGAGCTTTTGAGGAAAATGCTGAGGCACTGGAGAAGTGTCATGAGGACAACGAGGCTCTCCGGATGGATCTTGCTGAGGCGAGGAGCCGGGAGGAATCCACAGACGTCCGCCTGCATGAGGTGGAGGGTGAGATGGACCAACTGAGGGGGGAGGTGAGGCATCTCCGGACCGAGGTGTCAATTGAAAAGAAACAAAGAGAGGATCTGCAGTTGCGCTTGTCAGCTCAAAAGGAAGAGTTGGAGACTGAGTTTGCTGCGCAAAGGGAGGAACTTGAAGCGGACTACTAAAAGCAGGTAGATGAAATGTTCTTCTTCGGCTATCGCTGCTGCATGAAGAAACATGGTATCAAACGGGACGTCCCTTCGATTCCCCCGGGCGAGGAGGATAAGCTGCGCGGCAAACTTAGCCAATGAGGGCTTTTTCTTTTTGTAAATTTTACTGTAATTCCTCTTTGTACTGTGTGGTCCGGAGAGCTTTTGTATGTAATTTCACAAGTATCAATAAAACATACATGTTTTTGACATTGTGTTTCTATCTTTCTTCATTGATAATACTGCCTTAGATTAGATATATTCCATGGTCGGAGCAACGAGGTTCCGTCTGGCTTTTGTAGATGATAGGCTCCACTTTCGCTTGCCTTAGATACTATATAGGGGCCTTCCCAGTTGGCTTGGAATTTGCCTGCTCCTACTTCAGCAGTATTTTCAAAAACTTTTCTAAGTACCAGCGTGCCATTTTTAAAGCTTCTGGGCCTTACTTTGCGATTATAGTGGGCAGCTGCTCTTTGTTGATAGTCAGCCATCCGAATGGATGCGGTCTCTCTTGTTTCGTCCGCCCAGTCCAAGTTTCGTCCTATCTCCGCGTTTGAGTCATCCTGCTGTTCTGCTTCTGTCCGGATAGTAGGTAGCCCTATTTCAGTGGGAATGACAGCGTCTATTTCGTATGCGAGGGCGAAGGGAGTGTTGCCTTTTGGATGTCCGAGTGTGGTTCGATAAGCCCATAGGGCGCCGGGTAGCTCCTCCACCCACTTTCCTTTGGCTTGCTCAAGCCTCTTTTTTAAGGCGGTCATCAGGGTCTTGTTTGTGGTCTCCGCTTGCCCGTTACTTTGAGGATAACGCGGCGTGGAGTATGAATTCTGGATGTTTAGTTCTGAGCAGAAATTCTGGAAAACTTTGCTATCAAACTGTGGACCATTGTCAGCTATTATGGTTTGGGGAATTCCAAAGTGGCAGATGATGTTCTTCCATACGAATTTGGTGACATCTTTGTCTTTGATACTAGCGTATGCTTCAGCTTCCACCCATTTGGTGAAGTAATCCGTGGAGACGAGAATGAATTTTTTCTGGGCAGCTGCGGCTGGTAGGGGTCCTACTATGTCCATGCCCCACTGCGTGAAAGGCCAGGGGCCTGAAATGGGTTTCAATGTTTCCGACGGTACATGTGGAATGGGAGCATGCCTTTGACACTTGTTGCATCTTTTGACATAAGCTGCCGCATCATTTTTCATCGTGGGCCAATAATACCCTTGCGAATGGGCCCTATGCGCCAGGGATCGACCGCCGGTATGATTTCCACATATCCCCTCATGCAACTCACCCAACACATATAGAACCTCTGAGTTATTTAGGCATCTAAGGTAGGGGCCCGTAAAGGATCGCTTGTACAGGTGCCCCCCAATCAGGGTGAAGCGGGCGGCTTGCACCCGGTCCTTGTGCGCCTGCTTGGGTTCTTTGGGAAGAACGCCTGTTCGGAGATATTCTATGATGACTTCCATCCAGCTTTTATCGTCCGGTTGTTTTGCCTCGATGGTATTACAAGTGGAGGCTTCTGCAACTGAGGGGTTGGGTTGTAGATACACAGACAATAATATGACTTCTTTGATGGGGAGGGAAGCAGCTATGCCTGCCAGAGCGTCTGCGCGACCATTTTCAGTCCGCCTAATTTTTTCGATCGTCCACTCGGTGAAGCGCTGTAAGGTGTCTCTTACTTTGGCTAAGTATCGCGCCATCCGCTCATCCTTAGCTTCGTATTCGTTTTGGACGTGCCTTACCACAAGTTGGGAATCACTATAGACTCGGAGCCTAGAGACGGATAGAGCTAGGGCGAGGTCCAGTCCGGATAGGATGGCCTCATACTCTGCTTCATTGTTGGAGGCTGGGAATCCCAGTCGGATGGCTTGCTCCAGATGTTCTCCTGTTGGTGATTGCAGCAGGAGCCCTACTCCGGATCCGGATGATCGGGAGGCTCCATCAACCTGCAAAGTCCACCATTCCTTTTCACTTGGATCTTCTTGCTGGACAGGCTTTCGGGAATATTCGAGCACGAAGTCAGCCATCACTTGGCCTTTCATGGATAGCCTGGGTTGGAACTCGATTCCAAATTCGCTCAACTCTATGGCCCATTGAAGCATTCTTCCGGTCAGGTCCGGCTTGTGTAGTATGTTGCGAAGGGGTTGGTCGGTTAGCACGACCACCGGGTGGGCCTGGAAGTAAGGGCGGAGCTTCTGGGCGGCGCTTCGAAGTGATAAGGCCGTTAGTTCCACCTTTGAATACCTTGTCTCTACGTCCGCCAACGCTCTACTAACATAGTAAATAGGTTTCTGTTCCTTGGGTGAGGGGCAGCGGAATAGAACAGCACTCACTACCCACTCTGATACAGCCAAGTACATATACAACTTTTCTCCAGAGAGGGCGCTGCTTAGAACGGGTGGTTGCATGAGGCAGTGTTTAATTTTTTCGAAGGCATTTTGGCAGCTGTCCGTCCACCCATCCGCTCCAGCTTTTCGTATTGCCAAAAAGAAGGGTTGTAGTTCGTCAGTGAAGCGGGCTATAAAACGTCCTAGCGCGACGAGTTTGCCTGTGAGGCGCTGTAATTCCTTTTTATTTCTGGGGGGTGGTGTCTCCATGACTGCTTTTACTTGATCCGGGCTAACCTCTATCCCCCTTTGGCTGACCATGAAGCCCAGGAATTTGCCAGCACTTATGCCGAAGACGCATTTGGAAGGGTTCAGCTTCATGCCATACTTCCTTAAGAGGTGGAAGACTTCCTGTAAGTGGAGGGTATGCTCCTCTCGTGTTTTGCTTTTGACAATGATGTCATCAATATATACCTCTACTGTGCGGCCAATTAGAGGTTTGAAGATCTTTGTAATCAGTCTTTGATAAGTGGCGCCTGCGTTCTTAAGGCCAAATGGCATGACTTTGTAACAATAAAGTCCGTGTGGTGTTATGAAGGCTGTCTTTTCTTCGTCAGTTGGAGCTATGGGAATTTGGTGATATCCGGAGAAGGCGTCTAAGAAGGAGAGCATCCCTTGTCCGGCAGTGGAGTCCACAATTTGATCTATGCGTGGTAGGGGGAAACTGTCTTTTGGGCATGCCTTATTGAGGTTGGTGTAGTCGACGCACACTCGCCATTTGCCTTCCTTTTTAGGTACCACTACTACATTCGCCAACCAGTCCGAATATTCCACTTCTCTGATGAATCCGGCTTCCAGCAGCTTGTTAACTTCGTCCCGGATAATCTTTTGTCTGTCATGGTGAAAACGTCTGACCCTCTGCCGGACGGGCCTTGCTGTTGGAAAGACGTTAAGCCTATGAGAGGCGATGGAGGGGTGAATTCCTTTCATATCAGAATGCGCCCATGCGAAAACGTCATGGTTTTGTCGGAGGGCGTCTTGGATGTTCTGGGTTTCTTCAAGTGTAAGGAGGGAACTGATATGAGTAAGGTGAGCATTCTCTTTCGAGATTTGGATTGCTTGCAAGGGATCTGCTATCGGGGGATCTCTGTCCGCCGGACACAGTGATTGCTATTGATCGAGTGTATGAGTGGGCTCAGGGAGGGTTTTATCCTCCTGACTGGTCCCGGCTTCTCTTGCTATCTGGTAGCATTGGCGAGCGGCTAACTGGCTACCGTATAGGTCAATTTGCCCATCTTCGGTAAGAAAGCTTACCATCTGATGGTACGTGGAGGGAATGACTTTCATATAATGCAGCCATGTGCGTCCCAAGATAACGTTAAAGGGTGATAAATCTTGTATCACTGAAAACTGAACGTTGAGAGTGACTGGGCCAGCTTGAACTGGCAGCACAATATCTCCTAAGGAAATAGTTGACGCCCCGTTGAACCCGGACAAGACTCGCCCAGGGTTTTCGAGACCAACTAGATTGTGTCCCATGTGGCTTATTACCGATGCTTGCATCAGGTCGGCTGAGCTGCCTGGGTCAATTAAGATGCGTCTTACGTCGAACTTGTCCATTCCTAAGGATAGAATGAGGGCGTCGCGGTGTGGCCGCAATATCCGTGTGGGGTCTGCTGGTGGGAAAATGATTGTCCCGTCTATGAGGCGAGGGCCCCCCCCATTATCCCGGGCCGGATGGAGTTGACACGCTCGCGCACCGTTGCTTCCTGCAATAATTTCTGTCTTTTTTGTTTGGAGTCGTGCTCCTCGTCCGATAGGCCTTCATTGATGTAGTTTATGACGGCTTTGGGGGCGGCTGGAACCGTAGGGGTTCCAGAGTTACGATTTCGGGAAGCATCTCCTCCTCCGGCGTCCGAGCGGAGGTATTGCTTCAAATGCCCCGCTTTTATGAGCCTTTCCACCAAATACTGGAGGCTCCTACATGTCTCCGTTGTATGGCCATGCTCCTTGTGGTAGGCGCATTTTTTAGTACGATCCCTTCTGGATGGATCCGTTCCAAGGGGTCTAGGCCACCTGAAATCGGTCATACCTTGGATCGTAGGAAGAAGCTTCTCATAGGATATGGAAAGGGGTGTGAGAGGTGGCATTTCCGGGCGACTTGGCCCTTCCTGCCTTCTATCGGATGGCCTTGACCTGTCCGGATGTTTGGTATTTCTCTCCGTACTATTTTTGGATACCCGTCCGGCAACCAAGACTTGCTGCTGGGTGGCTGCTCATACGTCATCTTCGAGCATTGAGTATTTGTTGGCACGCCGGAACAAGTCGTCCATCGTCGTGGGAGGCTTTTTAGCGAGTGACTCGAAAAATGGGGTGCCTGGGCAGATGCTTCGTTTGAAGATTTGTAAGACAGCATCCATGCTGCAGGCCTCCACCTGCAAGACGGCTTGACCAAACCGCTTCACGAATTCCCTCAAGGACTCATTGTCCTTCATTTTTATGTTCTGCAGAGTGCTGATGTTCTGTTTATGCCGAGCGGAGCATAGGTATTGTCCCACGAAGACTTCCGATAGGTCTCTGAAATTATCAACAGAGTTGGGAGGTAGGCGGTGAAACCACGAGAGTGCCTGTCCTTGTAGGCTGGCGGGGAACACTTTGCATAGTAATGCGTCGTTGCCTATATCGAGAGTCATGAGCTGTCGATAATGCATGATATGATCGAAGGGGTCGTTAGACCCATCGTACGTGGAGAATTTGGGCACGAGGAATCCCCTTGGGGGCTCGTAATGAATGATATGAGAGCAAAAGGGCGTGGAGAGCATGTCGTCCAGCCTTTTGTTGATGGAGCCAATGGGTGGCTTGCTTGGGGGATTTCTCCCAGCTTGTCGTACCGCTTGGCGTGGGGGAACGCTCTGCACCATGGGGGCGACCAAGGGGTCACGGTGCGGAGGAACGTTTTGTGGCATAGGGGTGACCGTAGGATCATGGTGCACTCCCCATGTGGTGGCTATTGGCGGGCTTGGCCTGCCAGGCTCCTGGGGACCTAGTCTCGCGCGCATCGTGCCCGACAACTGGGATCTTCTGTCATGCTGTCTCTTAGACGAGAAGCGAGTAGAGTCCGAGCTTTCCTCACGGGGAGCTCGAGGCATGGGTGTGTGTGGTTCATGTGGTCCAGCGTTGCGTGTTTCAGGGATTGGTCCTGCAGTTCCGGGGTATACCGACTCTGGGTGAGGCCTTGAGTTGGCTACTTGGCCTCCTAAATGTTGGCGACGGGGAGGTCCCGTCGATGATGCCTGGATACGCAATATTGCGTTTTCCTCTCTTAACCTCGTTGTCTCTTGGAGGAGAGCTTGCAGTTGTCGCTCGCTTGCTAACTGTCTTCTTTCGATGGCTTCACGCCATTCAGAGTTATCTTCCTCTTCTCTAACAGATGAATGGGTTCTGGAAGGTGTGGCAATCTTTGCCGGTGACTGAATCAGCGAAGAGTTTCCCACAGACGGCGCCAATGTTGAGGCCTTGCGTCCCTGTGATCCACGTTGTTGCCAGATGGGCGCACGATCTCAACCACTATTGAGTTCTTGTTCAGTTGTGCCTGCAAAAGATGCCCGGACAGGGCGTCCGGACACACCCTCCGATGGTTTTGTCAGTCATGGTTATGGAGAAGAAGAGAAGTTTGGCACAGTCGGCCTTTTACTAGGTCTAGCAAGCTTACCTTCTTTCTTGTGTGAAGGTTATATATATAGTGACAGGGGTTCTCTCTCCTCCTTTAATGATGGAAGACTTTTTGGTTTATCATGATGCCCCTAAGTGGTGGCAGGGACATCCTTGCCCTACAGGCGGCTGTCAGAGATCATGGGATGTGACCAGCCATCATTCCTGTTTTTTCACTCTACAAGTGTCGGAATGTGGACTGTGAGGGGATGTCAGAATGACGTATCGAGGCATGCTTTCCTTGGTCAACAATCCGAACAAATATATCCGGATAGAATATGGCGGTGGCCCGGATGTGGCGCCTGTAAGTGCCGTGTGCCTTTCTCTGAGAGAGTCTGGATAGGAGAAGCGCGCCACGTGTACTCTTGGGGGAGATCCGGATGTAGTTCATCCGGATAGAAATGCATGCCACGTGTTATCAAGGGGAGGGGTCCCTACAATAACGACTTTGCCATTGATATCACTTGGGATCACATTAAAGGAGTGCTCATGGTAATCAATCTTTCACTAACTTGAATATTATTAATCTTTTTTAACTTGAATATTAATTTTCTTTGCAGAATATATTTCTAGGAGGAACAGATACAGGCGCAGCTACCGTGACTTGGGCGATGACAGCATTGATGAAGAATCCCAGAGTGATGAAGAAAGCCCAAGAAGAAGTGAGAAATACATTTGCGAAGAAGGGATTTATAGGGGAAGATGATGTTGAGAAGCTTCCTTATCTCAAGGCAGTAGTGAAGGAGACAATGAGGCTGCTTCCTTCAGTTCCATTGCTAGTTCCAAGAGAAACACTTCAGAAGTGCAGTTTAGATGGGTATGAGATCCCACCCAAAACCCTAGTGTTTGTGAATGCATGGGCCGTTGGAAGAGATCCTGAGGTCTGGGAAAACCCAGAAGAGTTCATACCGGAGAGATTCTTGGGTTCTTCCGTGGACTTCAGAGGACAGCATTATAAGCTGATACCATTCGGAGCAGGCCGAAGAGTTTGCCCAGGATTGCATATCGGAGTTGTGACAGTGGAGCTGACACTAGCTAATCTTCTTCACTCATTTGACTGGGAAATGCCTGCTGGAATGAACAAGGAAGACATAGACCTTGATACCATACCTGGTATTGCAATGCACAAGAAGAATGCTCTTTGCCTTGTGGCTAAGAAATATAATTAATGGACATCTAGTGCATGTTCCTGTAAAAGTTATTTGAGAATAATGTACTCTTAATTCTGCAATTTTCTTATTTGGATCAAATAATATGACCTAATATTTTATGGTATTGATGCAGTACGCAATTTTATATGATATTAATTTCACCATTTTTCGTATTGAAATTCAAACGATGAGGCGATCATAGTGACATCTCCTTGGTTATTAGACCATGGGCTCAATCCACTTTTCCTTTACTTCCAAGAGAAGTTGAAAATGATTAAGAACAAAGTGGCAGAAAATATCAAACCTTAAAGAAAGATTCAGACTCAGATTATTTACATTTTTCATTCATAATTTGAGGTCCAGCAGGATCGATCAAGGAAATATATCGTCCACGCCATTCTTGGAAGTGTCTCTCTATATTTGTTTTCATTTATTGTCTTCCTCGATGAAAAGTCGTCCATGCCTACAAGTCATTCATTTTAATATTATTATAATTTGATTCAAGGCTTCCGTAAAGAGTTTGTTGGACAAAAAGTTAAAAGGGTACGTCGTAATTGTTTTTTAAAATACTCCTCAAAAGCAATTTATAAAAACTGTTTTTAAAATTATTTTCTGATTTTTATAAAGTAAAAGATTGTTTGAAAATCTAAAATATTTTAACATGTTTCTAATATTTTAAAATAATTTTTATATCTCATATTTTATTTTTAATAATTTTATATTTTGTATAATTATTTTTTAAAATAATTCTTAAAAAAATAAATTTAAATAATATAAAATAATTAAAAGATATTTTATGAAAATACATTATTTTCTGTTCTTAAAAAAAAAAGAATTTTTTTTATTATTAAACTTGTTTTTTTTTTTTGTCTTTTTTTTCGAAGAGTCAAAAATAGAAAAGTATTTTAAAAAAAATTATCAAACAGTCAAATTTAATTGGTACGAGAAATCAAAGAAGTATGTTTAAATTAAAGAAATTCAAAAGAATTCTTTGTCAAAATTCATTTATTCAGCTACCCATCTCCTAGCTTCCTTGTTTATTGTTTTTAAATTTTTATGAAGTTCAAAACGATCCGACCTAAATTCAGTGAAGCAAAATGCTATTGTTTTTTTTAATTTCATTAATGTTCGCATGCATGGAATGGGTCCCAATAAGATTTGAATGTATGTTTCGATTTAGAAGCCCCAATATAATATAGACACCTTCCTCCCTTTTATTTTGACTATATTTAGTTGTTGGAAATTTGAAAGAAAATATAAAAAAAATAAATAAAGAGAAAAAGGTAAAGAAAAGAAAAAATAAAATAAAATAAAATAAATAAATTATTTTTATATAATTTTAAACTTATTTAACTTATTTTACCTCTTTAATGTAAAGATTAAATGATTTAAAAATACATAAGTTTTTAACAAATTTTAATCATATTGATTTTTTTTTCGTATTTTTCATAGTACGATTAAACATGAGAAAATTGTTTTCAATAGGTTATCTTTGATTCTTGAAAAATATTAATAAAAGAAAAAAAATGCATATTTGGTTGGAATATGAAAAATACTAAAAAAAATTAAAATATGATTACAATTAGTTAGAAACTTATGTATTTTCAAATTATTTAATCTTTATATTAAAGAGGTAAAATAAGTAAAATGGATTTGAAGTAATATATAAAAATAATTTATTAACTTTCTACTTTTTATTTTTTTTTATTTTTTTTGCATTTTCTTTCCTTCTACTTTTCCTCTTTATTTTCTTTCCTTTGCATTTTTTTTTATATTTTCCAAGAACCAAATATAGTCTTAGTATTTTATTCTTTTCTTAATACTTTCTAGAAATCAAACATAACCTTGACGTTTCATGTGCATTTACCTCTAAATGCCAAGAAAAAATCTTAAATTTTTGGATATAATTAAAAAGTGAAAGCCCTTAAAACACCAAGGTTATATTTGGTTGATTGGATAAAATAAGATATAAAATGTATATATAAGGATATGATAACTCATCGGATAGGAAACATATATCTTAAGATATAATTTTCTCTGGGATATGATATTCTTGAATGTTATATTTAAAGGACAAGATATCCTAAGGAAACATATACAATGAAATATGTTATGTTATATTTATATTTATATTTAATTTGTGAAATAAAAAAAAATTTATTTATTTTTATTTTAAAAAATAAAATTTCTATTATGTTTAACAATATTCATGATTAAAATTTTAAACTTTATAAATAAATTTTTTTATATTATGTTATTCAATATATACAAATAATTTTTTATATATATATATATATATTAAAAATACATATGTTAATATTATTTTACAATATATTTTATAAGTATTTTTTAGTTCTTTTTTAATCACAAATTTAATTTTAAAAAATTATTTTGTAAAATAAATAATATAAAATATAAAAAATTGCTAAAAAATAAATTTATAATACATAATGTTAGAAAAATGCGACTAATCCAACCTATGATAATCCCCTTAGAAGGGGGGTGAATAGGGTGATGATCTCTTTTTATAAATTTAAATTATGTGAATGCAAGAGATAATTATATGCAAATATAAAACAATATAAAAACAATTGCATATAAACTAAGAGAATAGAGAATAGAGAATGCAAACACAAGATTTTTATAGTGGTTCGACGCAACCTGGCCTACGTCCACTCTTCTTTAACTTCAATCCCAAACTTGAGGTTCCACTATTTTAAGGCTTCCAAACAAAACCTTCAAACAATATAATTGGATTATAGTTTCAATCCACCATCTTGAACTTTTGGCTCTAAGCACCCTTTACAATACTCAAGAGATATCTCACTCTTGAACAACCCCTTAAGTGATACTCCACACTTGAGAACCCCTAAGTGATACCTCACACTTAGATTCTTCCTCTCAAAGATTTACAAATGATTTCACAAAATCTTAGTACAAAACTTTAGACTCAAATGATATAAGAAAAATAGGATTGAATGGTGCACTAATGATATGCAAGTTTTAGAACAATGGTGCACTAAAAAATACTCTTCCAAGGCTCAAATATATTCAAGAAAAGTTTAGAAATGTTAAATTCCTGAAACAATGAAGATTGAAACATTTTTATAGAAGAAAACAACCAAACTAGTCGTTGAGGGTTCGACCAGTCGAGTTGGGGGTCGACTGGTTGATTAGCTATTAGCATTTAAGACTTGGCAAGTGACTGTTGGACCTCGATAGCCCCTTGATTGGACCTTGATCGGTTGAGGTGATGGTTGACCAATTGAACAACCATTCTGGAAGAAAGAGAAGGTTTTTTTACACTTCTTGACTGATTGAGTTGAAGGGTGACCGATTCCTCATCCGGTTCAACTGGTTGAGTCATTTTTGGCTCAACAACCAACTTTTTCAACTTAAAACCTTTAAAACAAGTTTGAAAAATATTTGACACAAAATTTTAGTTGAAAATATGAAATAATCCAATTTTAAAGGATTTAAAAAGAAAAAATTATTGGATGATTTTGGTGCATAAGTAAAGAATGTAATGCATGAAAATTTTAGTGCACCAACAACCTTACAAAAAGATCTTATGAAGTTTGGATCTTGAAAAACACTTATCTTTAAGGTCTTCTTTTTCTTAATGATTTCTCTTTGACTTGATTTGTCTTTGTGATTGCCACTTTGGAAATCATCTTGCCTAATCACACATGAAATATAATCATTAGTTTTAAACCTTATTTTGTTATCATCAAAATCGAGATTAACTAAACTTTGGTTTCACACCTGAGATATGCATATTCTACATTATATTTTAGGATTAACATATCCTATGAAGAAATAATATAAAAAAGATAGTGGATAACATATCTTACCACTTAAATTATATCATATTTGATTGAATATATGATAGAATATGTGATGAGTTAATTTATTCTATTCCATTTCAATCAAACATGAGATAACTTATCCTAGTCCATTACAATCAAATATGAGATAAGATATTATATTCATTTTCTTATTTTATTTCATGCCATATCCCTTCAACTAAATATAGCCCAAGAGTTAATAATCCATTAATCCTAATAACGGGCTTCCTTAGGAGGCCTATAACATGTTTTTTTTTTCGAATTCTTGCTTCCAATTTTCATAGAGGTCCACATTTGGATCCACACACCTAAGTATTGGTGTTGCACAATGAGGTTCCACTTGTACAATTGCAGTGATTATAAAAGTCCTTGGAACTGTGTGGTACTTCACTTAGGTTTAAATTGTGGCCGAGTCCAAGGGGCAACCCATGGGCCAGCCCAAAAGATGTTGAATTAGGGACAAAACCTGTTGTAGAGATTTCATGGGTTTCCATTAGTGGTTTGATTTCAGCCAAAGAATGTCTCCCACGTGAATTCATGGAGTAGACTGTGTTTGCACTTTTTCATCTTTATTGGGCTGGGCTACAAATTTTTGTGAATGGTCCGAGTGAGATTATAGGTTACATGGCCCATTTAAAGCAGAAGAATGGTTACAACTTATTAGTTTTATTTATTGGAAAATAAATAATTATTCATTTTTTAAAAAAGAAAAATGATTTTTTTTTTCTCTTACTTAGACTAATTATTTTATATGTTTGCGTAAAGGAAAATAAAATGAGCAATAAAATTCTAAGCGGTCCAGACCCATAACTTTGCCTCAAAAAGGAAAATTATAAAAAAAAATTGGGTTGGGGATGATAATGATAGGAAAAAGTCATTTATCTCAATAACTCCTATGAAGAATAAAATTTACCATACCACAATTTTACCCTTTGAATATGATTTATATATATATATATATATATAGTGCATATCTTGTTTTCCAAAAAAGTATTTTTCTTTTTTAAATGATGAATCTGCTATTTAATAAAGTTTTACTAAAAAAAGTCAAAGATAAAAATAAATTTATTATTTATTTACATGAACTTGTAAATGATAAGTCCAATTGAATGTTAGAATTTACATGAAAATAGTTTAATTAATTGTGAATTATTAATGTAATTTATTACTTTGTATTAACATCATAAATTATTTTGTATTATCACATCAATCTAGTATATTTAATAAATTTATCATTTTTTTTGTTACTTCTTTGATTAAGTGGGGTTGAAAAAAATTGGAAAAGTGACCCAAAAAAAATTATTAAGAAAATATATATTTTTTTCAAAAAAAAAAATGAGATTCTTTTAGAAAACTCAATAAAAGGAATTAATTTTCAATATCTCTTAAATAGAAACCAAATCCTAAGGTTATCATGTGGTCATATATATAACATATAGTTAAAAAAACATTATTACCCTAATATTATCCATTGAATAATATACAAATATTCAATTGAATAACACACAATTATTTATTTGGCAATATAGCATGTGAAAAAAATTTTAAAAAATAAAATAAATTATAGTGTAATGTTAGTGTAATATTTGTGTTGTAAGTATAATGCATTTATGTTGTACCTATATTTTATGACAAAAACAATAATTCCAAAAATACCTATTTATATCATATTGGTATTGGTATTAATACATCATATCAATATATTAATATTCTTCACTCAATGTATTAAAATTGTTTAATCATATATATATATATATATATAAGTCTTGTAAATTCAAATTAGTACTTCATTTGATTTCAAAAATGATTCACAGTATAAGTATATTATGAAATATAATATAATCATATAAAACTATCATTTTTATAAAAAAAGTTTAAAATTTTCCCAATTAGGTTTTATTCTAATGTATTGTACTGTAAGTATATTTATATTATAATTATAATATATTTTTGTTATACTTTTATTTTATAATAGAGGTAAGAGTATTAGAGATCCTTTTTTTATACCTTATTGGTATCCAACATATCATACATAGTATATGCATTAACATCATCCATTTGATGCATTGTAAATAAAAAAAGAAAAATTATATATAAAAATTAAGAAAAAAACACTATGCAAAGAAAAAAAATATAAAAAAATCATATAATTTTTTAAAATTATTTTATTATAAGAAATACAAAATGATTAAACATTCCCATCATTTTCTTATTCTTGTAGACAAGTGAGGCAGACACCTTAAATGTCATTACAAAAAAGTGAAGTGCTTAGAATGTTTTGAATTTCAAAAGCTTTTAATTGAAAGACATTTTTGAAATTTCAACCTATTATCATATAAAATGGATTTGGATAAAAAAATTTATGTCTTGCCTAGAAATGATCGAAGTAGATGACTCTTTTCGATCATTATCACCCCAAGTCCACCTTATATGGTAATTTTCCTAAAAGGTTAAAGGGGTGTGTAAACATAAAGTGGGAAGATATGAATATCCATTGAGTCAAAAAATACATTAATCAATCTTATTACACTTTGAATATTTACTAAAATTGATTATTTGAAGTGTTGTATTTTGTTTAAATACATGAACCTTATTAAATAAATAAATAAATAAATCTATAACTATGTCAATAAATTCATCATATAGGAGTCCAATCATAACAACATCAACATGATATCATAATTTAAGGTTGAAAATTTCAATTTGAAAATAATACCATCAATCAACGTCAAGTTAAAGGACGGGTAATAATAGTATTAACATGATATAATAATCTAAAGTTGAAGACTTCGATTTGAACACCATCTTTACCCGTTGAATAAATGGACACAAACACGATACTCTCATAATTAACCTCAAGTTATATTCATAAAATTTATATTATTTTCAAGTCTTACTCTCAAATCATACTAGAAATGACGTGTCATGGGTCTCTAGTAAATTTTTTAAACAATATAAACTAATTTTGAAAATTAAAATATCAAATTTATGATCCAATTAAAGTCATTAAAGTCTTATCCTTATCGTTTGTAGTCTTATAAACCATTATTGTCATCATATTTAATGAGACATAAATGTGAATCATTAAATCTAAGTAAACAAAATAGTAAAAAGAAAATTAGAAATATTTTAGTAATAAAAAAGAAAAAGAAAAATTATCATCAATGGTAAAGTCTCATGTATTTTTTTTAGGTCTTATTTATTATGCCCTAATTTAATTTGTTTCTATCCCGGTATCTTAGTTACATTTGTTCATATCATTGTTCAAAAATCTATTTATTTTTCAATACCAAGCATTAATTTAGCATTTTTCATGAAAAAAAATATTATAACGTTAAACACACTCCAATTTATTCAAACTGAGCATGCATGCCTAATAATTGAACTTGAAGTAATCAGCCTGCCTTGTCTCATTTTTCCTTTCTTCCGTCCAAGTCTTTTCTTTCTTTTCAAGGGAGTTAAATCACCGAATATATGATTGATCATTCAGCGTTTAAATTGTTACTCTCATGAAAAAGGAAAAAGCCAAATATTGATCATTTCCTTGATACTTTCGTACTCAAATATTGCCCTCAGATTTATTCAAAATTATGGACTCACGACTATTATCTTCACGATCGTCGCCCTCCAGGTGTTGCGATGTTGACCAGCATGATAAGTACATTTTTAATTTTCTGAGCACTAAGAGAGTCTTATTGTAGACAAGGCAGTGACGAAGAGATTTCTTGCCTTATCCTAAGATTCCTAAGATTTTAGAAAAATAATACAATAATTTTAAAAATTATTATATTTTATATTTTATTTATATTATTTTTTTAAGATTAGATTTTTATTTTATTTTATAATATTAATGACAATTACCCTGATGCAAGCACGTTTTGTCTTGTATGGTAAATTTAAGGGTTTACATGTTTTAAAATTAAGGCCCTGTTTGTTGAGATCTGCTCTAGCATATCTCCACATACTGAATTATTGGGTCGATGAAAATATTTCCCCTGCTGTATATGATCATTGTATATCATGCACTGTCATAACCAACCCATGGAGTTTCCATATGGGTGAGGACTTGGGAAAGAAGGGCCTGCAAAAATACAAAAGCATGCATCCTAGCTAGCTTTCTTTGAGGATAGAGAAATATGGAAATATTAATATAGAGGCGACGAAATTTTATAAGCTTGGTCAACAATAATCATACTCAAGTTGAGTATAATCGGATTTGAATCAAATTCATATTAGTCAACATATATAACATGCTTAATAAATAGTTATATAAAATATTTTTTTGTTGAAACATTAAGAATGTTTTTGACAATATTTTTATTTGAAGTATTTTTAGAGAAAATATTTTCTCTAAAAAGTGTTTTTAGGACAATTATCTCTGAAGTATTTTTCTAAAAAAATACTATAACTAATTTTTTAACACTACAAATGATTTTCCTAAAACCATTTTAAGAAAAAACAAATTCATTAAAAATACTTGTAGTAGAAATATTGTTAAACGTACTCTAATTATATAAATCCATATAAGATCTCACTTAGGATCCATCCATTTGATAGTGATTTAAAAAAATATTTTTAATCTAAAAAATGTTTTTAAAAAAAATTAAATGTTTACAAAATTTAGAAAACACTTTTAAAAATATGAAAAATTACTTGATAGTATTTGAAAATTACTTGTACTGTTTTATGGAGAAACACTTACATTACAAGAAAATACTTCCCAACATAATTTTAATCTTATTATTAAATTGGAGGACTTAATTATTAGATGAGTTACTTCTCTATTTATTAATTACCGTAGTAATTGAATTTATGATTATGGGGTAAAGTTTGGATTTAGCAATGTGACAGAGTATCTAGGCTTCACGATGCACTTGCACGAATTATATTATATAGGATTCATCTTCTGCACATTCCTTACATAGCACAAACTCACAGCAAGCGAAGATCTTCGCACCATGACAGTGTTGCTTTTTGTCATTCTAGCTTTTCCTCTCCTTCTCTTGTTTCTTCATCGAAAACACAGAAAAAATGGAGGACTACTTCCACCAGGTCCTCCTGGCCTTCCCTTCATTGGAAACTTGCACCAGATGCATAACTCAGCCCCTCACCGCTACTTATGGCAACTCTCTAAACAATACGGGCCCCTCATGTCCTTGCGCCTCGGCTTCGTCCCCACCATAGTGGTTTCTTCCGCCAAAATAGCAAGGGAGGTCATGAAAACACATGATCTTGAATTTGCAAGTAGGCCTTCCTTGATTGGCCAGCAAAGGCTATCTTACAACTGCCGAGATTTGGCCTTTTCACCATACAATGATTATTGGAGAGAAATGAGAAAGATTTGTGTTCTTCATCTCTTCACCATGAAAAGGGTTAAATCCTATACTCCTATTCGGGAATATGAGGTTTCCCAAATGATTGAAAAAATTTCCAAGTTGGCATCTGCTTCCAAACTTATCAACTTGAGCGAGGCACTGATGTTTCTCACAAGCACCATAATCTGTAGGGTTGCTTTCGGGAAGAGGTACGAGGATGGAGGATGTGAAAGAAGTAGATTTCATGGACTTCTAAATGACGCCCAGGCTCTGTTGGGAAGCTTCTTTTTCTCTGATTATTTTCCATTGATGGGTTGGCTTGATAAACTCACCGGCCTGACTGCCCAGCTCGAGAAAACTTTCAGGGAAATGGATTTGTTCTACCAGGAAATTATTGAAGAACATCTGAAACCAGACAGAAAAAAACAAGAACAAGATGACATCACTGATGTCTTAATTGGACTGCAGAAGGATAACGACTTTGGCATTGACATCACTTGGGATCACATTAAAGGAGTGCTCATGGTAATCAATCTTTCACTAACTTGAATATTATTAATCTTTTTTAACTTGAATATTAATTTTCTTTGCAGAATATATTTCTAGGAGGAACAGATACAGGCACAGCTACCGTGATTTGGGCGATGACAGCATTAATGAAGAATCCCAGAGTGATGAAGAAAGCCCAAGAAGAAGTGAGATATACATTTGGAAAGAAGGGATTTATAGGGGAAGATGATGTTGAGAAGCTTCCTTATCTCAAGGCTGTAGTGAAGGAGGCAATGAGGCTGCTTCCTGCGGCTCCATTGCTAGTTCCAAGAGAAACACTTCAGAAGTGCAGTATAGATGGGTATGAGATACCACCCAAAACCCTAGTGTTTGTGAATGCATGGGCCATTGGAAGAGATCCTGAGGCCTGGGAAAACCCAGAAGAGTTCATACCGGAGAGATTCTTGGGTTCTTCCGTGGACTTCAGAGGACAGCATTATCAGCTGATACCATTCGGAGCAGGCCGAAGAGTTTGCCCAGGATTGCAGATCGGAGTTGTGACAGTGGAGCTGACACTAGCTAATCTTCTTCACTCGTTTGACTGGGAAATGCCTGCTGGAATGAACAAGGAAGACATAGACCTTGATACCTTACCTGGTATTACAATGCACAAGCGTAATGCGCTTTGCCTTGTGGCTAAGAATTATAATTAATGGACATCTAGTGTATGTTCCTGTAAAAGTTATCTGAGAATAATGTACTCTTAATCCTGCAATTTTCTTATTTGGATCGAATAATATGACCTAATATTTTATGGTATTGATGACGGTACTCAATTTCATATAATTTTAATTGCACCATTTTCGTATTGAAATTCAGACGATGAGGCGATCATAGTGACTTCTCCTTGGTTATTAGACCATTAGCTCAATCCATTTTTCCTCTATTTCCAAGAGAAGTTGAAAATGCTTAAGAACAAAGCGGCAGAAAATATCAAACCTTAAAGAAAGATTCAGACTCAGATTATTTACATTTTTCATTCATAGTTTGAGGTCCAGCAGGATCGATCAAGGAAATATATCGTTCACTCCATTCTTGGAAGTGTCTCTCTATATTTGTTTTCATCTTACTGTCTTATTCAATGAAAAGTCGTCCATGCCTACAAGTCATTCATTTTAATATTATTATAATTTGATTAAAGGTTTCTACAAGAGTTTGTTGGAGAAAAAGTTAAAAGGGTACGTTGGTAATTGTATTTTAAAATACTCCTCCAAAGAAATTTATAAAAACAATTATTAAAAATTATTGCTCCATTTTTATAAATTAAAAGCTTGTTTGAAAACCTAAAATATTTTAACAATTTTTTAATATTTTAAATAATTTTATATCTCGTGTTTTATTTTTAATCATTTTATTGTCTAATTAATTTTTAAAACAATCCTCAAAAAATAAATAAAAATAACATAGAGTAATTAAAAAATATTTGTTGAAAATACAATATTTTCTATTCTTAAAAATAAAAATAAATTTTTTTATTATTATTAAACCTGTTTTTTTTTCCTTTTTTGTTTGGAAGAGCAGAAAAGTATTTTAAAAAATAATTACCGAATAGTTAAATTTAATTAATACGTGAAATCAGAGAAGTATATTTAAATTAAAGAAATTCAAAAGAATTCTTTGTCAAAATTCATTTATTCAGCTACCCATCTCCAAGCTTCCTTGTTTACTGTTTTTAATTTTTTATGAAGTTCAAAACGATCCGACCTAAAAGTGAAGCAAAATGCTATTGTTTTTTTTTTTTTTTTTTTTTTTTTTTTTTTTTTTTTTTTTTTTTTAATTTCATTAATGTTCGCATGCATGGAATGGGTCCCAATAATATTTGAATGTATGTTTCGATTTAGAAGAACCTTACAATTTAGACACCTTCCTCCCTTTTATTTCGACTATATTTAGTTGTTGGAAATTTGAAAGAAAATATAAAGGAAATAAAATAGAGAGAAAAAGTTAAAGAAAAGAAAAAATAAAATAAAATTAATAGATTATTTTTATATAATTTTAAACTCATTTAACTTATTTTACCTCGATTAAATAATTTGAAATATATAAAATTTTAACTAATTTTAATTATATTGATTTTTTTTCGTATTTTTTATAGTACAATTAAACATGAGAAAATTGTTTTCAATGGGTTATCTTTGGTTCTTGAAAAATATTAATAAAAGAAAAAAATGCATATTTGGTTGGAATATGAAAAATATTAAAAAAATAAAATATGATTAAAATTAGTTAGAAACTTATGTATTTTCAAATTATTTAATCTTTATATTAAAGAGGTAAAATAAGTAAAATGAGTTTGAGGTAATATATAAAAATAATTTATTGACTTTATACTTATTTTTTTTTTCGTATTTTCTTTCCTTCTACTTTTTTTCTTCATTTTCTTTCCTTTGTATTTTCTTTTATATTTTATGAGAACCAAA
The DNA here is from genome assembly GCA_030254885.1 of Vitis rotundifolia. Lineage (NCBI taxonomy): Eukaryota > Viridiplantae > Streptophyta > Magnoliopsida > Vitales > Vitaceae > Vitis > Vitis rotundifolia. The sequence goes on along the minus strand of CM058168.1, from coordinate 11,247,322 downwards.
TATAGTCTTAGTATTTTATTATTTTCTTAATACTTTCTAGAAATCATACATAATCAAACATAACCTTGAGGTTTCAGGTGCATTTACCTTTAAATGCCAAGAAAAAGCCTTAAATTTTTGGATATAATTATAAAGTGAAAGCCCTTAAAATAACCAAGGTAATGTTTAGTTGACGGGATAAGATAAGATATTATATGTGTTGAGAATCTTGAGATATTAGGAATGTTTAGATATTAGGAAAGTTGAGATATTAGGAATGTTGAGATATTAGGAAAGTTGAGATATTAGGATATTAGTTGTTCTTTCCTTATATCATTTTTTCCTTGTATCATTTTTTCCCAATCTTAGAATGGTGATTACCATCTATATATACTCTGTACATGAATGAATGAAAGGATGAATGAAAAAACTACCATTTATCAATTTGAAGATGGTATCAGAGCCATGGAATTGAAATCCTGGATATTTTGTCGCTATGGTAGTCCGATAGCGATCAACCCAGAATTGGCAGGACTAATCCAAGACCAACCATCCTAAGACAAGCCCTAATATTGATAAGTCAACCTTCAAATGCACTCACTGCAATAAGACTGGTCATACCAAGAGTCGTTACTTTGAAATTGTGGGATATCCAGACTGGTGGGATCATAATCATGGAAGAAGGATTCCAAGAAAACCTCGACTGCAGTTGTTGCCGAAATAAAAATAGAGGCTAATGTTGTTGAGAAAGCCTCTGCATTGGTAGCCGCTACAGATTATGGTGGTAAGTTTTTAAATACTTCTACACCTGTTGTTAGTAGTGCATGGATAATTGATTCTGGTGCTACAGATCATATGACTTTTGATTCTAGACAGGTTTCACCCTTTAGACCTTCCTCACAAAAAATTGTTTCTATAGCCAATGACAACACAACCCCAATCATTGGGGAAGGATCTTTAACTCTTACTGATACTTTGAATTTGGATTTTGTTTTAGTTGTTCCATCTTTAGATTACAATTTTTTGTCAGTTTCTCAAATCATTGCAGCCTTATCTTGTATTGTCATTTTTTGGCCTGAATTTTGTGTTATTAAGGACATCCAAACAAAACAGACGATTGGTTGTGGTATTAAGCGGGGAAAACTCTATTACTTGGACCTGTAATCAAAGGATTCAAATAAGTTGCAACAAGCCTTGATGGCAGATGGATCTGAGGGGGAGAAAAAAAAGTCTGAAATTTGGTTGTGGCATCGACGTCTAGGACATACTTCCTTTGGTTATTTTAAAAAATTGTTTCCTAATTTGTTTGCAAAGAGTGATATTTCTGGTTTTCGTTGTGATATTTGTGAATTGGCTAAAAGCCATTGTGCTTCGTTTCCGTTAATTTTGAATAAAAGTCCGCTTCCTTTTATGGTTATACATTCTGATGTTTAAGGCCCATCCAAAGTCCCAACTTTGAGTGGCTCATGTTGGTTTGTTACTTTTATTAATGATTGTACTAGAATGACCTGGTTATGCTTGATGAAGACCAAAGATGAAGTGAACTTGTTGTTTCAAAATTTTCATAAAAAGATTGAAACTCAGTACAATGCAAAGGTTCGGGTTCTGTGTAACGATAATGGTGGAGAATATCAGAGTTTAATCTTCAAAAGTATTTGGAAGGACATGACATCATTCATCAGACTACTTGTTCCAATACACCCCAACAAAATGGAGTCGCTGAACGGAAAAATCGGCACTTGTTAGAGGTTGTTCGTGCTTCCTTGATAGCAGAAAAAATACCAATATCTTTTTGGGGAAAAGCAATCACATCTGCCGCATACTTGATCAATCGGGTACTTTCCAACTCAATTGACTTCCAAACACCTCTCCAAGCTCTTACTAATGCCGTAGTTGCCCCAACCGTCCCAAATCTACCTCCTCGTGTTTTTGGTTGTGTGGCATTTGTGCATCTACACAAATACTAATGCATCAAGTTAACTTCCGGTGCGTTACAATGTGTGTTTATTGGATATGTATTGCACAAAAAGGGATATCGATGTTACCATCCTCCAACTCGACGAATGTTTATTACAATGGATGTGGTGTTTCATGAAGATTCGATGTATTTTTCATTTGAGTCTGAACTTCAGGGGGAGTACCAGAAGAAAATTCAGACTCTCGATTATGATTATCATATCTCTAAGGAGGATGAATATGGACAATCTGAACTAGTGAACTAGGAAGCGGGTGAGTTAGATATGAGTGGTACAACTTTGGAACCAAGTAGTAATGACCAACCAGAAACTGAAGAAGTGATAAAAGAAGGAAGAGACAGTACAATTGAACCATCACCACCATCTAAACAATGTGGGTCTGAAGATGTCTTCATTGAAATACCAAACCAATTGTCGTTTGCTGAGGGTGTTCTTAATTTGGAACCTGATTCATTCATGAAACGGTTACCACATCGTCATAATAGAGGTATTCCTAAACCTACATATGAACTTAAATTGTCTACTAAAGTCAAATATCCCATGAGCAACTATGTGTCTAACCATCGTTTGTCTGAATCAAATAAGTCATTTGTAAATCAATTATCTCCTGTAGCTATTCTTAACAGTGTGCAGGAAGCCTTAGTTGATCCAAGGTAGAAAGCAGCCATGAATGAAGAGATGATGAAATCATTACAGAAGAATGAAACATGGGAACTCGTAGAATGTCCACCAAGAAAGAAGCCAGTTGGGTGTCGTTGGATCTATACTATGAAGTATAAGGCAGATGGTAGTATTGAACGATTTAAAGCAAGACTGGTAGCAAAAGGGTACACTCAAACTTATGGAATTGACTACACAAAGACATTTGCACCTGTAGCTAAGATCAACACAGTTCGAGTATTACTGTCTTTAGCTGCAAACCTGGATTGGCCATTACAATAGTTCGATGTGAAAAATGCCTTTCTGCATGGCGAGTTATCTGAAGAAGTATATATGGATCTTCTACTATGATGCATGGTGTTAGAAAAGCAATGTCAGAAGGTGTGCAAATTGAAAAAGTCATTGTATGGGTTGAAGCAATCCTTGAGAGCATGGTTTGGAAGGTTCACAAAGTCAATGAGAGCTTTTGGCTATCGTCAAAGTAATTCAGATCACACTTTGTTCCTGAAAAAACAACATGGTAAGATTACGACACTCATCGTATATGTGGATGACATGGTAGTTACAAGAAATGATCTTGAAGAAAGAAAAACTTTGCAGAATTATCTATCTAGAGAATTCGAAATGAAAGATGTAGGTCATTTGAAATACTTTCTTGGGATTGAAGTTTTTCGATCAAGTGAAGGAATTTTTCTTTCTCAAAGAAAGTATGCCTTAGATATTTTATAGGAGATTGGAATGTCGGGATGTCAATGATTACTACTCAAAAAGTGCTATTTTATAGCTTGTAATTAACTCTTTTAAACATTTTTGAGTAGTAGTTATTACCTTTTAACTCAATTGCCATGTTAAGGACCCTTGCAATCGTTTTTTAATCAAATTGTGTTAAGTTTTGGTGTTTTTGATAGTTTTTTATCACCAAAGCAATTCAAGAATGAGGGAGATTTTTGTATAGTTCATGACAAAGCAATTGGAAGCTCAAATTCATGAAGGAACCAAGCTTGGAGCCTCGTGATCCTTTGTCATAGTCTTTCAAAGTATGCAAGGAAAGAACAACAGAGAGAAGAAATTCATGAAGAAAAATAGAAGAGAGCAGTTGCAGTCTTCTTTCACACATTTAGAGCACTTCCCGAAGTCCATTTTCTACATACTATATACCATTTCAAAGCTCTGGAAGTCAAGAATCCAACACTTCAAACGGTGTAGGAATTGAAGCTGAAATGAGGAAAACCTTTGGAAGACAATTGCATCAAGCTGAAGGACAATTTCGCACCTTGTGAAATTGGAACTCTAACGTGCGAAATTAAAGCCTACCTTGCGAAATGGAAATGGAATACAACTGCACAGTCACAGAGAAGCTCAACGTGCGAAAGTGATTTTGCAACTTGTGAACTTATAGCTCAACGTGCGAAAATGGATTCCAAGTTGCGAAATCAAGTTGCGAAATCAACTTGCGAAATTTTCGCAAGTCACTATGCAACGTGCGAAATCTACATGCGAACTGAGATATTTGTGCACCGACTTTTTTGATATTTTTCTTCAGATATTTTGTGTTTAAATCTCTATTTTCTCCTTGTAATCCGCCACTCATGTAATTTCTTAGTTAGGAAGTATTCAAGGAAGGGTAAATTACCTTCCTATATAAACTCTCTTGTAATCACATAACGGGATCTCTCGGGAGCTTTTCCAGAGACCACCTTGTATAGTTTTTGAAAGTAATACACAGAGCTTTGCTCTGCCTTACCTTCCCATTTTGTTTTTTTATTTATTTTTATTCTTAGCAAATCAGCCTTTGAGATGTTGTCTCAAGGGATGAGAGGCTAGACTTTTTGTTTCTTGGGTGAAGGAAGCCAAGTAAGGTGTCGGATGTATAAGTGTGAGTTTTTGTTGTTTCCAATTTTAATGAAGAGAAAGTGTGACCTGTTTGTGGTTTTTATATTTTTAGTTAACTAGGATTACAATGAATAGCCAATACTTGGTAAGCTTTCGGATTCCATGGATTCTTGTTACTTGCAATCTTGCTCCATGCAGGTCTAATTGTTATCTCTTGTTTGCTTGTGAAGGATGATCCGATGTTAAGGATCACTTTGAATGGCAAATACTAGGTGAGAGGTACGAGCCATTGCAACGTGTATCAGTGAGAAGGATTTAGCGTTGAAACTATTAATGGTAAGCATCTGTACCACACCGATTCGGGAAATAACTATAGGTTAAATTCCGAATGAGAGGAAAAGATTCAAGTGACCGAAATCTCCTCTTTTGTGTACGATACCTGACTCTAGTGACCTGAAATCCTAAGAAACACTTTTTTTTCTAATTAATTTCAGTTATTTTCAGTTTGGTTAGCTTAAAACCATCTGTTTTCATGCAAACTTATGTTTTCTTTTAAAGCTAACTTAGAAAAGGAAAAAACACCAATTCAGCTTTTGAACTAATATCAATTGTGAAGTGAAAACCCATCTTTGTGGATGATCCTAGAGCCACTATGCTATACTAGCTAATGCTACCCTGGTATATGGTGAAATAGGTTTATAAATTTTGTTGATTACTCCCGTCTGAGGATTGAGATCAAGGCATATCAGTTGATTGAATTGAGAAGAACACCAATCGGACATGAATCAGTCAACTTGTTGATACACCAATAGAAGAAGGTCTGAAATTGTGTGTTGAGCCTAATCAAGTATCAATCGATAAGGGAAGATACCAGAGACTTGTGGGAAGATTAATGTACTTAGCTCATACAAGACCAGATCTTGTTTATGCATTGAGTGTAGTGAGTCAATATATGCATAATCCTAGAGAGCAACATATGAATGCAGTCATATGTATTTTGAGGTATTTGAAGAATGCTCTTGGGAAGAGAATTTTGTTCACTAAAAATGTTGATCATCAGAGTATAGAAGTATATACTGATGCTGATTGGGCTGGTGCAGTGGATGATAGGTGATCTACATCTGGTTACTTTACCTTTGTAGGTGGTAATCTTGTGACATGGAAAAGTAAGAAGTAGAATGTCGTCGCTCGTTCAAGTGCAGAAACGGAATTTAGGGGTATGGCTTTAGGACTTTGTGAGACATTATGGCTAAGACTCCTCTCACAAGATTTAGGTTACCTATCTAGGTAACCAATCTGATTGTTTTGTGACAATAAAGTCGCATGTGATATTGCTCATAATCCAGTACAACATGATTGTACAAAGCATGTCGAGGTGGACAGATTCTTCATTAGTTAATTTATTTTATTCCATTACAATAAAAAAATGAGATAAGATATTATATTCCTTTTCTTATCTTATTTCATATTATATCCCTCCAAATAAATATAGCCCAAGAGTTAATAACCCATTAATCCTATTAACTGGCTTCCTTAGGAGGCCGATAACATGTTTTTTTTGAATTTTTTTTTACTTTTTAATTTTTGCTTCCAATTTTCATAAGGATCCACACATTTAAATATTAGTGTTGCACAACGAGGTTCCACTTGTACAATTACAGTGATTATAAAAGTCCTTAGAAATTTTGTGGTACTTCACTTTGGTTTAAATTGTAGTCGAGTCCAAGGGGCAACCCATGGGCTATCCCAAAAGAAATTGTTGAATTAGGGACAAAACCTAATATAGAGATTTCATGGGTTTCCATTAGTGGTTTGATTTCAGCCAAAGAATGTGTCCCACGTGAATTCATGGAGTAGACTATTTTTGCACTTTTTCATTTTTATTGGGCTGGGCTACAGATTTTTGTTAATGGTCCGAGTGAGATTAGAGGTTGCATGGCCCATTTAAAGTAGAAGAATGGTTACAACTTAATATAGTATTTTGGGTGTCTCTCATGGAATCTGATAGTCTAGGATAATTTATAGGGAAAATCGAATTTAGATACTTTTTGTTAGATTGTGAAGCTTAAACTAGCTTTATTGCACTTCACTTGGGATGTCGAGGGTCAAACTACCCAATTAACTCGCGGGGGTTGAGTTCTTATTATATATTTTATATGATGATTGACAAAGTTTGTCTATATTCTATATCTTAACCCTTTTATGTTTTAGGGTTTTGTTTTTTAGAGAGTGAAATCGCAATTGAGAGGTTTTTTTGAGAGCTTCACCATTATACTCCTTCTCATTCCTTTTGATTAGTGGATTCTTGAGTGTTGGCGTACTTCGTGGGTGTAGGGATCATGTTGATTGTTGAACCACATTAAAAACCTTGTGCTTTATGTGTTCATGATTTAGTTAAATGGTATTAGAGCGTTAGGTTTGCAAATCCTCGACTTAACTTGTTTATCCAAACACTGTAGTAGAAGTAATAAGATCAAAGAAGGATTCATACAAAATCAAGAAATTCAATGGTACGATTTTCAGTTTTTGGAATATATAGATGGACGATTATCTGTACCAAAAAGATTTATATTTGTCATTAAGAGAAAAGTCATATTCAATGGATGAAAATGAATAGCATTTGTTAGATCGCAAAGCCTTTGGTACGATTAGGCTAATCATATCGAAATTGATTGCATTCAACATAAAAAACAAGAACACAATAGTGTCTCTCATGGTTGCCTTAACAAGCATGTACGAACAACCCTCTGCAACAAATAAGGTATACCTGATTAAAAAGTTGTTTAGTTTGAAGATGCCTGAGAATAGGAATTTCAAGTAACAGTTGAATGAATTTAATAAGATCATGGATCCATTAAATTCAGTTAATATTAAATTTGATGATGAGATTTAAGCCTTATAAATCCTTAGTTAACTGCTTCAGAGTTGGAAAGGCATAGTCACTTCAATCAGTGGTTCATCTGGAAAATCGAAATTGGTGTTTTCAGAAGTAATTGACATGATTATGACTGAGGAAATCAGGAAGCATGAAGAAAATTTTTCCAATTTAGGATCAACATTAAACATGAAGAGCAAAAACAAAAACCAAAATAAAGATAATGAGTGTGACAAATCCAAATCGAGAAATGACAGGTCAAAATCTAAAAATTCTAAAAATTCTAAAAATTCTCAACATTAGATGAGTAAGAAAGATATGAAATGTTGGAATTGTGGAAAGAATGGACACTATAAGAATGAGTGCAATGTTACCAAGAAGGATAAGGATGGTGACAACAAGACCAATGCAAATGTTATGTTAGAAGAATCAGATGATGCTTTCATTTACTCTTTGGAGATCAAAACAAAATTGTGGGTGTTGGTTTTAAGGACATCATTCCATGCTACCTCAAGTAGAGAATTATTTGAGAATTATGTCTTAGGTAATTTGGGGAAAATATATCTAGGTGATAACTAAGCATGTGATATCATTGGCAAAAGTGAAGTGCAAATCAAATTGAATGTATCTATATGGAATCTGGACAATGTGAGACATGTTCCAAGCCTAAGGAAGAATCTTATTTCTATTAGGCAATTGGCGAAAGATGGTTATGTGACAACTTTTGCAGGTGATGTATGGAAAATCTCAAGGAGAGCAATTATTGTTGCTTGCGGCAAGAAGAGTGGTACTCTTTATATGACAATAGATGGTTGTGAATCTATTGTAGTTGTTGAGAGCAAAAAAGATTCAAATCTATGACATCAGAGGCTTGGTCACATGAGTAGTAAAATGTTGAAAATTATGCACTCGAATAAGAAGCTATTAGGTTTGAAGTCAGTTGATGTTGACATGTGTGAAAGCTACATACTTGAGAAATAGAGAAGGGTTAACTTCAAGAAAGTTGGAAGAACTCCTAAAGAAGCAAAACTGGAGTTAGTTCACACAGATGTTTGAGGAACCGCATTAGTTTCAACTATTAGTGGAAAATCTTATTTTGTGACCTTCATTGATGATCATTCGAGGAAAGTGTTGATATACTTTATGAGACACAAATTAGAAGTGTTTGATGTATTCAAGAGATGGAAAGCAATGGTGGAGAATGAGACAAGTAGGAGAATCAAGAAGTTGTGGTCTGATAATGGTGGGGAGTATAAAGACTTTGAGTTCAAGAAGTTTTGTTATGAAAATGGAATTAAATTAGAGAAGACTATGCCAGGGACATCCCATTAGAATGGTATACCAAAACAAATGAATTGGACATTAATTGAGGAGCCAGAAGCATGTGTATACACATAGGGTTGCCAAAGTAGGGACCGTCAACACCATTGAAACACAAAATACCAAAAGAAGTATTGTGGACTAAAAAAGAAGTAAAACTTTCTTATTTGAGGGCATTTAGTTGTGTTTTATATGTACATATTAGTGATCATGACATAAACAAACTTAATGCTAAATCACTAAAATATACTTTCATTGGTTATGGTGTTGATTATTTTGGTTATAAGTTTTGGGATGACCATAATAAGAAAGTGATTAGAAGCAGGGATTTCATATTCAATGAGAAAGTTTTGTATAAGGATAGAGATGCAACATAGTCCAACAAACCCACTACAACTTGAACCTATTTACTTTGAGCCAAATGATGTCCCATAGAATAGTATGACAAATAAGATAGGTCAGAATCATCAGACTGAGGAAAACATTGCACAGGATATTCATATACCACAAAATCTAGTTTCATTTTCTACTTTGAAGAGATCAACAAACCACATGTACCAAACATGAAGTATTTGAATCATTTGCTATTGACAGATGGAGATGAACCTGAATGTTATAATGAGACATGTCGGGTGGAAGATAATAGCATGTGGGAGCTTGTGATGAAAGACGAAATTAAGTCTCTTATCCTTAACCAAAGTTGGAAGCTAGTCAAGTTACTAGTGGGGAAGAAAGCTCTTCTTAATGAGTGTATTGAATTAAGTAGGAACGTGATGGTTCTAAGAGATATAAGGTTAGATTGGTAGTCAAAGGGTTTTAGTAGAAATAAGAGATTGACTATATAGACATTTTCTCTCTAGTTGTGAAACTGACTATTATTCTATTTGTTTTGAGTATTATAGTAATAGTTAGATGTGAAGACAACTTTCCTCCATGGTGATTTGGAAGAGGAAATATATATATAACAGCCAAAGGGTTTTGTAGTGAAGGGTAAAAAAAATCTGATGTGCAGATTGATTGAAAGTTTGTATGGTTTAAAACAAGCCCCGAGATAACGGACAAAAGGTTTGACAGTTTCATGCAAAAGAGTGGGTATCTCAAGTGCAATATAGGTCATTGTTACTTTAGGAGGTTGGTTCCAATTATATCATTTTGTTACTTTATGTTAATGTCATGTTAGTAGCTGACACAAATTTATATGAAATCAACAAGTTGAAGAAACAATTGTCCAATGAGTTTAAGATGAAGGACTTGGGTGTAGCAAAACAAATACTTGGGATAAGAATTAACATAGACAAATAAACGGGCACCTTACGGTTATCTCAAGTTGAGTATATTTGTAAAGTACTGCAGAGATTTAGCATGAGTGATACTAAGGTAGTTAAAACACCACTAGGAAATCATTTTTCGATTGTCTAAGGAGCAATGCCCATAAACATATGGGGAAAAAGACTTCATGGCTAAGGTCCCATATGCTTCAACCATTGGAAGTTTGATATATGTTATGGTGTGCACAAGGCCAGATATTGTCTATGCAGTGGGAGTTGTGAGTATATTTATGTCAAATCTAGGTAAGTAACATTAGGAAGCAGTGAAATGGATGCTTAGGTACTATAGAAAAGTGTCTACGCTTCAGAAGGGGTGAGTTGAAATTACAGGGATATGTGGATGTTGATTTTGCTAGTGAGATAGATCATAGGAGGAGTACTATAGGGTATGTGTTCACTTTGGGTACTATTGCTATTAGTTGGATTTCTCAATTATAGAAGATTATTGCTTTATCTACAACTAAAGCAAAGTATGTGGCTATAATAGAAGTTAGTAAATAGATGATTTGGTTGTAGAGTTTGTTGGCAGAGTTGGGATTTAAACGGGTGTTGAATGTTTTGCATAGTGATAGCCAAAGTGCAATACATTTGGCTAAGAATTTAACAAATCATTCAAGAACTAAACATATAGCACTTCATTATCACTTTGCTATACATATTTTTGTTTTTTGTTTGTTTGTTTGTTTGTTTTTTTTTTTTTTTCTTTTTTGTGAAGGCAGGCTAGATGATTCTCTGTATTTTCTCTACTTTCTTTGTATTTTATGTGTTTTTTTTTCTTCTGTGAGAAGGTTGAGAGTTCTTATGTATTTTTTAGATTTGTTTGGGAAGGTATCGGAGAGATATAGGCATTGGGACTGGACTCTAAAGGATACATTCATTTGTCCGTGTCCTCCTTCATTCTTTATTGTATACATATTTGGTTTGTTTATTGTTCCTGGGTATTACTTTTTGGTTTGTTATCTCATGTAAATATATGGCCATCATTCTATTAGTCTTTTATCATTGTGGATATGTTTCTTCTATTATTTATTTTCTTTATTTATTTCTTTATTATTTATTTGTCTTAATTTCAGATCATTGAAATGTATTTTGTTTTTACTTGTTTTTTTTTGTTAGAAATTAGGAATAAATTGAAAATTTGTTTTTCTTTAAATAATTTTAAATATATATATATATTTACTAAATCAAGAGCTTTTTTTTTTTTCATCCCGAAAACATTTTTTTTTTTTAAAGAAAAAATAACATGTTGGTTTTTAAAAAATTGATTTCTTTTAGCATAAGCTCAAATCACTGTTTTGTTACAATAATAAATCCGGAACTACTTTAATAAATTTGAAAATATTCCTTTTAAAATAATAAGCTGGAAACTTTTATTTAATAGATAAATGAAACTTTATTTATAAATTTGAAATATTTTTTTTTTAATAAATTGCAAAACCCTTTTTTTCAATAAATTGAGAAACTATTTTAATAAAAGTGAAAAACCATTTTTAGAATAAACCAATAAAAATAGAATTTTTTTAAATAAAAGAAAATTTCTTTCACTAATATATCAAGATTTCTCTTTTAATAATAATTTTTTAAAAATAAGTCTAGTTTTTTTAAGAACCCCGAATCTTTTTCTTTAAATAAAGATTTAACCTTTTTAATAAACTACTTTTTTTTTTTTCTTTTTTTAAATTTGTTTGTTTGGATTTATATATATTATCTTCAATAAAATCGAAATTATCTTATTAATAATATAAAATCATAATTTTTTGTAAAAGTGAAACTTTTTTTGAAATTGGCTTTGAATGAAGCTAAAATCTTGTTGTTTTGTTTTTTTTTTTTTTTTAATTAAATTGAAATTTTGGTTTTTCTTAAAAAATAAAAATGAAATAAATCTAGAACCACCTTCTTGAAGATCTTTTTTTTTTTTTTTAAATTAAAATTTTAATTTTTTAATAACAATTTTGCAATAATTGTCTAATAAAATTAAATAAGAATCATCTTTTTGGTAAAGAAGAAAGAGAATTGAAATATTTGCTATTAATAAATTTGTAAACTTCATTTTTCTAAATATGTTGTAAATATCTTTTTTTTCTTCTAAAATATAATTTGGATTGGATTTTTTTATATATATAAATAAAATGTAATTTCTTTTTTTAAGTTAAGTAAAATCCCTTGATAAACTTGTAAAAATAAAAATAAAAAATCTTGTTTCTATAGGTAAAATTCTTTTTTCCAAAGTAAAATTGTAAAAACTCTTTTTTTAATAAAAGTTAAACAGAGTTCTTTTTAGATAAAATTGTAAAAGAAAAAAAAAATTCTTTTAAAAAATTAGTATTATTACTTTATAAATAAAATGTAAAATCTTTTTTTTTTTTTTTTATAAAGAAAAAGTCAATTTTATTATAAAAAAAGGTCAAACAAAATTCTTTTCTAAGCTTGTAAATTATTTTATTTTATTTTAATTTTTTAAAAGGGAAAATTTCTTTCTTTTTTATTTTTTATTTTTTATTTTAAAGTAAGATAGTAAAAGAAAAAAAAGTTCTTTTTAATAAAATTTAAGCAAATTTTTTTTTTAGATAAAATTGTGATTTTTTTTTTCTTCAAATAAAAATTGTAAATATTAAATTGAAATACTTTTGTAAATAAAATTCTAAAAATTCACTCTACTTATTTCGTATTAGTGTTATATGCTTTTATGATTGACTTATATATATTAGTGACATTATTTTTTTTAATCTATGATTAATTAATTAACGTTACAATTCCCCTTACTTACTTAGTAGAAATATTTTAGAACTTAGAGTAGTGTTCCCTTATCATACCTTTCTAATAAGTAATTTAACGTTGAATTTGACCTTAATTTTTCGTAAATATGTCTTTTCCTTAAAAAACGAGTTATGATTTTATTTCTTATTTTGTTTTTTCTTTTAAAAATAAGTGACGACTTCATTTTTTTTTTAAATATACGTGAAAAATGCGGGTCCTATTTTTATTTACTACTTTAATTTTTTTTTCCACTTGTTTTACTCTTCTATATAAAGATTAAATAATTTAAAAATATACAATTTTTTTTTAATAATTTTAATTACATGTAACTTTCTTTGGCATTTTCTATAGTAAAATCAAATATGAGAAAATCAATTTTTAACATTTTTTTCTTAGTACTTTCCAAAAATCAAACATAGTTTTAGTGTTTAAAAGATTTATTTAAGTATAATTTGTAAGTTATTTCAAATGGTATTATTATTATTATTATTATTTTGAGATATTGTTTGGCAAAACCTTAATAATCAAGTAAATAAGGGGAACCAAAAAATATTCTTATTGCTAGTTTGAACGTTATGCAGAATTAGATTTAAGTTACTAATTAATTTAAAAGTTTAAGTTATTAAGTAATAAATGGTTGGTATATAATGAGCCAAATATAAGCTAATAGATACTATTATCAAATTGTATTTTTTCCAATGCATAATCAGTTCAATAAAATATATTTTATAAAAAGTGCCATTTTAATTGGGCTATTTAGCTCAAACTTCAAAGCCATCTAACAGCCTGAAAATCATTCAGTGGGAGAGCTCTAAGATAGCCTAATGTCATGGACTTAGTCTTTTTCTAAGTTCGTGCGACACTTAAACAAGTCAAGACCCTTGATCTTGCTAAGTCAGCCTGATTCCTAATGCTTAGCTTGCTAGGTTAAGACGTTCGTGACTCGGAAGGTTTAGAAGGTGTAGTAGGCAACTCTTAAAAAATGGAAGCTTTATTGCTTTCAAAGGAAGCTTTACAATGCTTGGAAGCTCACTTGCTTGGTTAGGAAGTGATTTGGGTGGTGTCTTGGCCAAATGAGGCCCTCACCTATTTATAGGCACCAATGGAACTCTCTGGAACCTTGGAGGGTTCCTTACAAATCAAGAATATTCTAGAACACCCTACATGATTCTATGTACAAACCTATGTACAAGAATATAAAAGGGATTCCTAGAATTTTCTAGAAAGCCTTGAACTCCTCTCATGCCTTCCACCATAGTGTAGAGATGTGTGGACATCTCTAATCATCTTTAGAACCTTTCACACTCTTCCCACCAATGGCTTAGTGTAGATGGCTCCAGGAATCTTCCAAAAAACTCCTTCCTCCTATTAAGCCCATGAAGAGGGTCATTTGAAGCATTATATGACACTCTCCCCTACCTATGCTGTCAACGTCCTTATTGTTGCCTCTTTTTAAAACCTCTCGATGTGTTTCCAAAATCTTCTCAAGGAATCCACATGTTTCTAACTTACCTGCTTCTTAGGTAGTCCTTTTCATTGGACTAGATACTCTATCACAGGAGGGACCCCTTGTCTCCTGGTGACCTGTTCAGCCAGGAAATTCTTCACCTCTTTCTCCTATGAGGCTTCAGATGGACGCAGACCCGTGTGCTTTCGATGCTTAGAGTGCTGCTTCCTCTTACCCATTGAGTTCACATTTCCCTTGATGACCTCTTCCATGTGTGTGCGGGCTACCTCAGCTCGCTTCTCTTTTGCCTCATTTACTTGCACTCCTGATAGTAAGGAGGTTTTAGGCGTACTAGGCTTCGGGTTGAATTGGAGGGCACCTAGTAGCTGCATCGAGCCCATATGTGCTTTGTCTTCATGTTCCATCTCTTCAATCATGGCACTGAGTGCCTTCTTCTTTGGACAATCTTGTGCCCAATGTGGATCATCACATAGGAAGCATTTGATTTTAGGCGTAAAATCCTTCCTTTCCGTCTTACCCTTTTCTTCTCGGACATTAGGCGTCTTGCCTGATCCCATTCTAGGAGCATAATGGTCCCTTGAAGCCTCGTCTCCCCCATCCGTGGTGTGGCTATCCTCCAAAGACTCGACCTTGGAGGAGTTTTCCCTCTTGTAATCCTTTAAAGACTCTACTATTGCCATAGCAGTGGCTAAGTCTTGAACACCTCGGCGTCTTAATTCCTACTCGGCCCATCCTTGCAGGTTATCCATGAAGTTGAATAGCAATTCCTCCTTAGTCATGTTAGGAATCTCAAGCATGAGTGAAGAGAATTCCTTAACATAGTCTCGTATCGAGTTTGTGTGCTTGAGATGCCTCATGTTTTTCCTAGCCAAGTAAGCTATGTCCTCGGGGTAGAACTGCCTCTTGATCTCCCTCTTGAAGTCCTCCCACGTCTCTATGGTGTAAATGCCTTTTTCCATATCGGCGAACCTCCGATGCCACCATAGAGTAGCTGTGTCAGTAAGGTAGAGGGTTGCAGTTCTTACATTAGTTGCCTCATCCTTCAATGCGATAACCTCAAAGTATCACTCCATATGCCATAAGAAGTTATCCAACTCCTTGGCATCCCGCTTGTCACTAAACCCTTGTGGCTTTGGCACCTCCACCCTAGATGCCCCTTGTGTGGCAATGACCTATGTCGACACAACACCCTTGTAGATGGCCAACTCCTGCCTAACCTCCTAGTCTCGGGGCTTCATTCAAGTGGCCAAGGCCTCTATCCTTGACTCTATGCTAGCAAGCATGCTCAAGACCTTGTTTTGAAAGGACACAACTCCTCGTGTGACACCGGTTGAACTTGTGAGCCTAGCACCCCCTCACGAAGGTCCTGGATATGCTCTCTTAGATCCTCTAAGCCCTTCTCCATGCCTTACTGGATCAAGTCCACCTCTTCCTGTGTGTCTGCCATGGCTAGCTCCACTTTGGCTAGCCTTGCCTCCATGTTGGCCATGGTGTCACGAGATTTATTCTTCCTGTCCCTGCCTCGTGCAGTAGGCTCGGTCTCCCTCCCACGGGTTTGCTCACTAGTTTTATCCATGTTAGAGCCCGACATGCTTTCTTTACCATGCCCGCTTCGTAACTGCGCTCTGATACCACTTGTCACGAACTTAGTCTTTTCCTAAGCTCGTACAACACTTAGACAAGTCAAGACCCATGATCTTGCTAAGTCAGCCTGATTCCCAATGCTTAGCTTGCTAGGCTAAGACGTTCGCGACTCGGAAGGTTTAGAAGGCGTAGTAGGCAACTCTTAAAGAATGGAAGTTTTATTGCTTTCAAAGGAAGCTTTACAATGCTTGGTTAGGAAGTGATTTGGGTGGTGCCTTGGCCAAATGAGGCCTTCACCTATTTATAGGCACCAATGAAACTCTCTGGAACCTTGGAGGGTTCCTTACAAATCAAGAATATTCTAGAACACCCTACATGATTCTATGTACAAGAACATGCAAGAGATTCCTAGAATTCTCTAGAAAGCCTTGGTCTCCTCTCATGCCTTCCACCATAGTGTAGAGATGTGTGGACATCTTTAGGCATCTCTAGAACCTTTCACACTCTTCCCACCAATGGCTTAGTGTAGATGGCTCCAGGAGTCTTCCAGAAGACTCCTTCCTCTAATATAAGCCCACAGGGAGGGTCATTTGAAGCATCCTATGACACTAAGCCTACTTAAGCCATGTTTCGCAAAGGTTTAGCGTAACGATGGGCCGTTTTATCCAGGTTTCTCAGTTTTAGATTTGAGTCGAAAGGAACGACCTCAATGAGGTTTATCTAACGCAAACCCATGTGTATCGATGGGCCCAAATATTTGTCTTAAAAGAAGCTTCGGCAACCTGTGAATGAGCCCAAATACTATAACTAAAAAGTAAAAAATGGTAGAGTTATTTTTTATGCATTTATCTTAAATTTAAAATAAAATAATATATAATATAATTATAATTAAATAAATAATAATGTACGTGTTCATGCTTTGACAGATATAAATGTTTTACTTTTTTTTCAATAATTATCTTTTATTAAAAAAAGAATTAGTAGTTATTGTCATATTAAATTTTCACTCGACTTTTTCTAAAACATTTTTTTTGTTTTTATCTTTTATTGTGGGTCCAGATATTGCCTCTTAATTGCTCGAGATGATAACTATATTGTCATATCAACGAGAACACGATGAACACGAAGAACATGAACTCCATAAGGTTAACTCGCGTCAGTGCATTAGTGTCTATTGGAAAAATATGTATCTGTGGACCCTACCACTCGATACACTGGGCACTATGAATTTTGGGCAACTATGAAAAATATATATTTTTTTCAAAGAAAATAAAATAAGCAATAAAATCCAAAGTGGTTGAGGCCCATGGGACAGGATTACATCAATCTTTATTCACTAGCACGCATACTATTTTCAATTTTGGTTAATTTGTGTTATTTATTAAAAAATGATTATCTAAAGTGTTGTATTTTACACTTGATTAAAAAAATAAAAAATAAATCTATGACTATGTAAATAAATTCATAAATAAATGAACAAGTAATAATAATATCGACATGATATAATAATTTAAGGTTGAAAACTTCAATTTGAATACAATCTTGACCCATTGAGTAAATGGACACAAAAACGATACTCACATGATTAACCTCAACTTATGTTCATACATTTTATATTGTTTTCAAATCGTACTCACATATCATATCATAAAATATCACTTATAGGTCTCTCATAAATTTCTTAAATAATATAAACTAATTTAAAAAACTAAAATATCAAATTTGTGATCCAATTAAAGTCATTAAATTCTTCTTATTATCATTTTTAATCTTATAAATTATTATTGTTACCATATTTAATGAGACAAATACAAATCATTAAATCTAAGTCAACAAAATAGTAATGAGAAATTATAAATATTTTCTAAATCACCGATCAAATCATTGAGCAATAAGAAAAGGTTTGACCATAATATCAAAGTGCATGTTTTCAATACTTATTGAAAAGTTATTATCCATCAGATGATGCCGTGTATTTTTTTCTCGGGTCTCATTGCTTACATCTTAATTCTATTCGTTTACATCCTTATATCTTAGTTGTTTTTATTTTTCAATATCAAGTATCAATAAGGTAATTTAACATTTTTCAAGAAAAAAAAATTTATAATATGAAAGACACTCTAGTATATTCAAACGAAGCATGCGTCTTCTTCGAGGAATTCCAGGCCTAATAATTGAAACGTGAAGTCATCAGCCGCATGATTGATTCTTCTATTAAAAAAAGAATTAGTAGTTATTGTCATATTGAATTTTCACTTGAGTTTTTCTAAAACAATCTTTTTTGTTTTTATCTTTCATTGTGGTCCCACATATTGCCTCTTAATTGCTCGAGATGATAACTATATTGTCATATCATCGAGAACACGAGGAACATGAAGAACACGAACTCCGTAAGGTTAACTTGCGTAAGTGCCCACTTTAGTGTCTATTGGAAAAATATGTATCCGTGGACCCCACAACTCGATACACTGGGCACTATGAATTTTGGGAACCTAGTTTTATTTATTGGAAAATAAATAATTATTTAATTTTTGGACACAAACATGATTTGGTCTTTCTCCCACTCACTTGATTATATATATTTTTTTAAAGAGAATAAAATAAGCAATAAAATCTAAGGTCGTTGAGGCCCATGGGACAGGATTACATCAATTTTTATTAACTAGCACGCGTACTGTTTTCAATTTTGGTTAATTTGTTTTATTTATTAAAAAATGATTATCTAAAGTGTTGTATTTTACACTTGATTAAAAAAATAAAAAATAAATCTATGATTACGTAAATAAATTCATAAATAAACGAACAAGTAATAATAATATCGACATGATATAATAATTTAAGGTCGAAAACTTCAATTTGAATACAATCTTGATCCATTGAGTAAATCGACACAAAAACGATACTCACATGATTAACCTCAACTTATATTCATACATTTTATATTGTTTTCAAATCGTACTCACATATCATATCATAAATTATCAGTTATAAGTCTCTCATAAATTTCTTAAATAATATAAACTAATTTTAAAAACTAAAATATCAAATTTGTGATCCAATTAAAGTCATTAAATTCTTCTTATTATCATTTTTAATCTTATAAATTATTATTGTTACCATATTTAATGAGACAAATACAAATCATTAAATCTAAGTCAACAAAATAGTAATGAGAAATTATAAATATTTTCTAAATCACCGATCAAATCATTGAACAATAAGAAAAGGTTTGACCATAATACCAAAGTGCATGTTTTCAACTTACTGAAAAGTTATTATCCATCAGATGATGCCATGTATTTTTTCCCGGGTCTTATTGCTTACATCTTAATTCTATTCGTTTACATCCTTATATCTTAGTTGTTTTTATTTTTCAATATCAAGTATCATTAAGGTAATTTAACATTTTTCAAGAAAAAAAAATTTATAATATGGAAGACACTCTAGTATATTCAAACGAAGCATGCGTCTTATTCGAGGAATTCCAGGCCTAATAATTGAAACGTGAAATCATCAGCCGCCTGATTGATTCTTTTATTAAAAAAAGAATTAGTAGTTGTTGTCATATTGAATTTTCACTTGACTTTTTCTAAAACATTTTTTTTTTATCTTTCATTGTGGGTCCACATATTGGCTCTGAATGCTCGAGATGATAACTATATTGTCATATCATCGAGAACACGAGGAACATGAAGAACACGAACTCCGTAAGGTTAACTAGCGTGAGTGCCCACTTTAGTGTCTATTGGAAAAATATGTATCTTTGGACCCCACCACTCCAT
The DNA here is from genome assembly GCA_030254885.1 of Vitis rotundifolia. Classification (NCBI taxonomy): domain Eukaryota; kingdom Viridiplantae; phylum Streptophyta; class Magnoliopsida; order Vitales; family Vitaceae; genus Vitis; species Vitis rotundifolia. Next base: position 11,227,760 of record CM058168.1, on the reverse strand, counting down.
ACACTGGGCACTATGAATTTTGGGCAACTAGTTTTATTTATTGGAAAATAAATAATTATTTAATTTTTGGACACAAACATGATTTGGTCTTTCTCCTACTTACTTTATTATATATATATATATATTTAAAGAGAATAAAATAAGCCATAAAATCCAATGTGGTGGAGGCCCATGAGACAGGATTACATCAATCTTTGTTAACTAGTACGTGTAGTACTTTGAATTTTTTTTAATTTGTTTTATTTATTAAAAAATGATTATCTAAAGTGTTGTATTTTACACCTGATTTAAAAAATAAAATATAAACCTATGATTATGTAAATAAATTCATAAATAAACGAACAAGTAATAATAATATCGACATGATATAATAATTTAAGGTCGAAAACTTCAATTTGAATACAATCTTGATCCATTGAGTAAATCGACACAAAAACGATACTCACATGATTAACCTCAACTTATATTCATACATTTTATATTGCTTTCAAATCGTACTCACATATCATATCATAAATTATCAGTTATAAGTCTCTCATAAATTTCTTAAATAATATAAACTAATTTTAAAAACTAAAATATCAAATTTGTGATCCAATTAAAGTCATTAAATTCTTCTTATTATCATTTTTAATCTTATAAATTATTATTGTTACCATATTTAATGAGACAAATACAAATCATTATATCTAAGTCAACAAAATAGTAATGAGAAATTATAAATATTTTCTAAATCACCGATCAAATCATTGAACAATAAGAAAAGGTTTGACCATAATATCAAAGTGCATGTTTTCAATACTTATTGAAAAGTTATTATCCATCAAATGATGCCATGTATTTTTTCTTGGGTCTTATTACTTACATCTTAATTCTATTCGTTTACATCCTTATATCTTAGTTGTTTTTATTTTTCAATATCAAGTATCATTAAGGTAATTTAACATTTTTCAAGAAAAAAAAAATTTATAATATGGAAGACACTCTAGTATATTCAAACGAAGCATGCGTCTTATTCGAGGAATTCCAGGCCTAATAATTGAAACGTGAAATCATCAGCCGCCTGATTGATTCTTTTATTAAAAAAAGAATTAGTAGTTGTTGTCATATTGAATTTTCACTTGACTTTTTCTAAAACATTTTTTTTTTTATCTTTCATTGTGGGTTCACATATTGGCTCTGAATGCTCGAGATGATAACTATATTGTCATATCATCGAGAACACGAGGAACATGAAGAACACGAACTCCGTAAGGTTAACTAGCGTGAGTGCCCACTTTAGTGTCTATTGGAAAAATATGTATCTTTGGACCCCACCACTCCATACACTGGGCACTATGAATTTTGGGCAACTAGTTTTATTTATTGGAAAATAAATAATTATTTAATTTTTGGACACAAACATGATTTGGTCTTTCTCCTACTTACTTTATTATATATATATATATATTTAAAGAGAATAAAATAAGCCATAAAATCCAATGTGGTGGAGGCCCATGAGACAGGATTACATCAATCTTTGTTAACTAGTACGTGTGGTACTTTGAATTTTTTTTAATTTGTTTTATTTATTAAAAAATGATTATCTAAAGTGTTGTATTTTACACCTGATTTAAAAAATAAAATATAAACCTATGATTATGTAAATAAATTCATAAATAAACGAACAAGTAATAATAATATCGACATGATATAATAATTTAAGGTCGAAAACTTCAATTTGAATACAATCTTGATCCATTGAGTAAATCGACACAAAAACGATACTCACATGATTAACCTCAACTTATATTCATACATTTTATATTGCTTTCAAATCGTACTCACATATCATATCATAAATTATCAGTTATAAGTCTCTCATAAATTTCTTAAATAATATAAACTAATTTTAAAAACTAAAATATCAAATTTGTGATCCAATTAAAGTCATTAAATTCTTCTTATTATCATTTTTAATCTTATAAATTATTATTGTTACCATATTTAATGAGACAAATACAAATCATTATATCTAAGTCAACAAAATAGTAATGAGAAATTATAAATATTTTCTAAATCACCGATCAAATCATTGAACAATAAGAAAAGGTTTGACCATAATATCAAAGTGCATGTTTTCAATACTTATTGAAAAGTTATTATCCATCAAATGATGCCATGTATTTTTTCTTGGGTCTCATTACTTACATCTTAATTCTATTCGTTTACATCCTTATATCTTAGTTGTTTTTATTTTTCAATATCAAGTATCATTAAGGTAATTTAACATTTTTCAAGAAAAAAAAAATTTATAATATGGAAGACACTCTAGTATATTCAAACGAAGCATGCGTCTTATTCGAGGAATTCCAGGCCTAATAATTGAAACGTGAAATCATCAGCCGCCTGATTGATTCTTTTATTAAAAAAAGAATTAGTAGTTGTTGTCATATTGAATTTTCACTTGACTTTTTCTAAAACATTTTTTTTTTATCTTTCATTGTGGGTCCACATATTGGCTCTGAATGCTCGAGATGATAACTATATTGTCATATCATCGAGAACACGAGGAACATGAAGAACACGAACTCCGTAAGGTTAACTCGCGTGAGAGCCCACTTTAGTGTCTATTGGAAAAATATGTATCTTTGGACCCCACCACTCCATACACTGGGCACTATGAATTTTGGGCAACTAGTTTTATTTATTGGAAAATAAATAATTATTTAATTTTTGGACACAAACATGATTTGGTCTTTCTCCCACTCACTTTATTATATATATATTTAAAGAGAATAAAATAAGCAATAAAATCCAATGTGGTGGAGGCCCATGGGATAGGATTACATCAATCTTTGTTAACTAGTACGTGTACTACTTTGAATTTTTGTTAATTTGTTTTATTTATTAAAAAATGATTATCTAAAGTGTTGTATTTTACACCTGATTAAAAAAATAAAATATAAATCTATGATTATGTAAATAAATTCATAAATAAACGAACAAGTAATAATAATATCGACATGATATAATAATTTAAGGTCGAAAACTTCAATTTGAATACAATCTTGACCCATTGAGTAAATCGACACAAAAGCGATACTCACATGATTAACCTCAACTTATATTCATACGTTTTATATTGTTTTCAAATCGTACTCACATATCATATCATAAATTATATCACTTATGGGTCTCTCATAAATTTCTTAAATAATATAAACTAATTTTGAAAACTAAAATATCAAATTTGTGATCCAATTAAAGTCATTAAATTCTTATTATTATCTTTTTTAATCTTATAAATTATTATTGTTTCCATATTTAATGAGACAAATACAAATCATTAAATCTAAGTAAACAAAATAGTAATGAGAAATTATAAATATTTTCTAAATCACCGATCAAATCATTGAGCTGTAAGAAAAGGTTTGACCATAATGTCAAAGTGCATGGTTTCAATAATTATTGAAAAGTTATTATCCATCAGATGATCCCATGTATTTTTTCTCGGGTCTTATTGCTTACATCTTAATTCTATTCGTTTACATCTTTATATCTTAGCTGTTTTTATTTTTCAATATCAAGTATCATTAAGGTAATTTAACATTTTTCAAGAAAAAAAAAATTTATAATATGGAAGACACTCTAGTATATTCAAACGAAGCATGCGTCTTCTTTGAGGAATTCTAGGCCTAATAATTGAAACGTGAAATCATCAACCGCCTGATTGATTCTTTTATTAAAAAAAGAACTAGTAGTTGTTGTCATATTGAATTTTCACTTAACTTTTTCTAAAACATTTTTTTTTTATCTTTCATTGTGGGTCCACATATTGGCTCTGAATTGCTCGAGATGATAACTATATTGTCATATCTTCAAGAACACGAGGAACATGAAGAACACGAACTCCGTAAAGTTAACTTGCGTGAATGCCCACTTTAGTGTCTATTGGAAAAATATGTATCTTTGGACCCCACCACTTGATACACTGGGCACTATGAATTTTGGGCAACTAGTTTTATTTATTAGAAAATAAATAATTATTTAATTTTTGGACACAAACATGATTTGGTCTTTCTTCCACTCACTTGATTATATATATATATATTTTAAAGAGAATAAAATAAGCAATAAAATCCAAGGTGGTTGAGGCCCTTGGTAAATTTGAAAATACCTTTAAATATGTTTAAAATTCAAAATCCGCTGATTTCTAGAAAAGTCACGGGGTCCAAAAAAAAAGAAAGGATTATATTAGTATGCATAAAATAAATAAAGAAAATAAAATAGTTGAAATCGGGTTGGGGTAATATGGCTAGTGGAGTGATATGAAAGAAATTGTTTGTATATGGGATGTCATTTACCACCTATGTCACTTCTAAGTTAATATGTCTGACACGTCACGTTTTGTCTTGTATGGAAAATTTAAGCGTTTATATGCTTTAAAATTTAGGCCCTGTTTTTTGAGATCTGCTCTAGTATATCTCCACACACTGAATTCTTGGGTTGATGAAAATTGGTATTTCCCATGCTGTTTATGATCATTGTATATCATATGGTACGCACAAGGGTCATAACCATAAACATGGATTTTTGACAAGAGTAGGTAGTTTAATTTTTCAACTACCATTGTAAAAAAAATAATTTTAAATTTATTGTAATTTTTTTCAAGTAAAAAAGAGAATGTTATTTCCTTTTAAAATCGTCTATAATTTATATATCAAATAAATCATTTTTAAAGATATGATTTTTAAAATTCATCTTTTAAAAAATTTTCACACTAAAATTGTTTCTTGAATGGACGATTTTTTCAAAAGAAAAAAAAAAGTTGGGTGAAATTGTCTCTTTAAGAGATGATCAAAAAAAATTTTGTTTGGGAGAAATCGTCTCTTCTATAATTTTTTAAATTAATGATATATTTTTTAATAATATAATTATTATAAATATATATTATAAATTTAATTAAATTTATTTACTAAATCTAATATATAAAAAAAATTATGATTATTGAGATATTTATCAACAATAATATTTATAAAAATATATATTATGTTTAATATTTAGATATTGTTTAAAAAAATATTTTCTTCTTAATCCTCAAATTTTTCTTTAAATTAATTAATTTGGTATTTTTTATTATTTATAAGATAAATAATATTTATCTAATATTTTTTGTTTCTTTTTCTTTGAAATTAAAAAAAAAAAATTGTTATCAATTTTATGTCAAAATGCATTTATAAAAAACAAATTTGTTATTAATTTATTAAATAATTATTTACAAAATAAATTATTTTATTTTATTTTAATTTTTAAATTAATTTTATCATATAAATTTTAAAATAAAAAATATTAATCTTTAATTTAAAATTTAACTGTAACAGAAGTAAAATATAAAAAAATAAATTAATTTATTATTCAATAAATTAATTTTGAATAAATTTTTCAGCATTAAGAGATATAATTTTTTAAGTATTAATCAATTTAAAAAAGAAATAAACTCTGCTTGAGTCGGCCTTTGAGAATATCTTGCTGAATTTTTTGAATTTAATGATCCTCGTCTTGAAGTTACTTGTAAAATCTTTTGTTGACATATGAACTCGAGATTGAATTTGTCTTACCATTTGACGGAGATAGATGAGGTTGCTCTCTATTATTCAATAAATTAATTTTCAATAAAATTTTTCAGCATTAAGAGATATAATTTTTTAAGTATTAATTAATTTAAAAAGAAATAATAATCATCTATACATTAAAATATTTTATTTAGTAATTATAAATGATAAACAACTAAAGTAATTTGAAAAAATAATAAAATATTTCTTTAAAAATAATTTAATACACCTAAAATTAGAAATGATTAACTATTTTTTATTAAGAAAAATTTAAGGAAATATTCTGTTATATAAAATTTTTTTTTTTTATCTATTTTCAATTTTTAATGTTATAGATTTCAAGAAAATCGATCAAATAAAAAAAAAAATAAGAAATTGATGTAAAATTATAAAGTGAAAGGAGAAGAAAACAAGAAAGAGAAATTAGAATATAGGAAGAGAATAGAATTGATTTTCATTAGAAGTATCTCCCTTTTATAGGGAGTCACAAAGAGATATACATCAATATAGATGATTATCCACAAGTTCCCATAATCCGATAAATTCTCATATTTTATAACACTCCCCTTTGGATGATCATAAGAATATGCCTCATTAAAACCTTACTAGGAAAAACTCTATGGGAAAAAACCTAGTGAAAGAAAAATAGTACAATATTCTTTTGGATTATTATAACTGTCTCGTTAAAAACCTTGCTAGTAAAACCCAATAGGACAAAACCTGGACAATGGAAAAAAGAGTACAGTATATCCATATTATCATTCTCCCCCTCATGTAAACGTAATATGATTTCTTCAACATTTCAAATGGTAGATCTTTCAATCTTCGCATTCCAAAGTCATACCTTAACTTTTTTAATGTGGTCGAAGGTAACACCTTTGTAAATAGATCTGCTAGATTATTGCATGACCGAATCTGTTGAACATCGATCTCACATTTCTTTTGGAACTCGTGAGTATAGAAGAATTTAAGGGGATATGCTTAGTTCTATCACCTTTTATGAATCCTCCTTTAATTTGTGCAATACAAGCAACATTATCTTCAAGTAACTTGGGTGCATTGCCTCTGATAGAAGGTAGTCCACATGTTTCTTGAATATGTTGGATCATTGACTTTAGCCATACACATTCACTACTTGCTTCATGAATTGCTAGTATTTCTTTATGTGGATCTGAAAGATATCTTGCATCTACATATCCAAGCAATTGTTGCTTTAATTCCCTTGAGTAAAATAGACCCATATTAGTAGTTCCGCGAAGACAACGCAATATATGTTTGATGTCATTTTAATGTTTTCGAGTTGGAGCGGAACTGTATCTTGCGAATAAATTGACAGAAAAACAATGTCTGGGTGTGTACAATTAGTAAGATACATAAGTGCACCAATAACACTAAGATATGGTACTTCAGGATTAAGTAATTCTTCCTTCTTTTTGTAAGGACGAAATGAGTATTTTTTCACATCAAGTGATTAGACAACCATTAGAGAACTTAAAGGATGCACTTTATCCATATAAAAACGCTTCAAAACTTTCTTAATGTATGTTGATTGATGTACTAAAACTCCATTTGGAAAATGCTCGATCTGTAGGCCGAGACAAAATTTTGTTTTTCCAAGATATTTCATCTCAAATTCCTTTTTCAAGTAATTTGTTGTTCTTGTGAGCTCTTCAAGAGTTCCAACAAGATTTAAGTCATTAACATACATTGCAATAATTGCAAATCCGGTTTCTGATTTCTTAATGAAGATGCATGGGCATATAGGATTATTCACATACTCTTCTTTTAGCAAGTATTCGCTAAGGCGATTGTGCCACATGCGTCCAGATTACTTTAATACATATAAGAATCGTTGTAACTTAATTGAGTACATGCTACGAGGCTTTGTACAATTTGTTTCAGGCAATTTAAATCTTTCAAGAATTTTCATGTATATATCATTATCCATGGATCCATATATTGTAATAACATTCATGAGACGCATATCTAGTCCTTCTGGGACTGCCAAATAATTAAGAAATTATATGTGATTGCATATATGATGAGAGAGAATGTTTTCTTATAGTCAATATCAGGTTTTTGCGAGAAACCTTATGCTACTAATCGCATTTTATATCTTATGATCTCATTATTCTCATTGCATTTTCATACAAATACCCATTTGTACCCAACAGGCTTTACATCTTCAGGTGTTTGGACTATAGGTCTAAAAACTTCTCATTTTGTTAATGAGTTTAACTTTGCCTGTATAACTTCTTTCCATTTTGGCCAATCATTTCTATGTTGGCATTCTTCCACATTTCGTGGTTCAAGATCTTCATCATTTCTTGTGGAGGCCACTTGAAAAGTGAAAATAATATTATTTTGATCTCATTTTTCTCCCGTGTATACATAACTTATTGAGATCTCACAATTTTCAGGTACTTGTGCCTCTTCGAAGGCTTCTCGTTCAATATGTGCCTTTTCAAGGGCTTCTTATTCAATATATGTTCCTCTTTAGGGACTTTTTGTTCAATATGTGTCTCTTCAAGGGCTTTTTACATTATTTGTGCCTCTTCTGGGGCTATAGATTTATCAATTTTAAATTGATCAGTTATTTTTTATAGCCTCTTTTAGAGTGCCAAGTTTTTCTTGCGTTCTCCTCTTCTGGGGAATTACATCCTTTGAGCCAACAAGTCTACCACGCTTTAGGCGTATCTTAGATTAATTTGTTAACTGTCCTACAAGGACACCAATCCGTGCTGGAGTATTTGCAATCGAGATATTTGACTTTGTCACTTTCTTTGTATCAATGAATGCATCTTGTAATTGATTTGCAAGATTTTGCAAATGAATGATCCTTTGAACTTCTAGTTCACATTGATTTGTATGAGGATCAAGATGAGTCAAATTCAATACATTCCAAATGATTTCATACCGTTCTTCTAAAACTAGCTCTTCTCCCCCTAACGGCAGGAAAATTGTCTCATTAAAATGATAATCTGCACAATAAGTCATTTTACTTTTTAAGTGTATAGGTAGACTAGTCACTAAATAAAAACTTTTGGTTTTATAATGTACATTCATATGATCTTTTACCTCGGGGGACCAAGTTGGTCTTAAAATATTCTTCTGGATCTATCATCGTATAAAGTGTCATTCACATGTAATCAAATACTACTAATGACATGGTATAAACTCTTCTGGAGCCTTTAATCAGGTTTTTATCATCTGATATAGTATTAACATTGTTTGTTATCAATGTTGTGCAATTAATGAGACAAGAGTTTCATCAAAGTAACAAGTCATAAAACATTGTCATAAAGACCTTGTCTTTATAGAGTTGAAGAAATATTATCGTAGAGAAAGAGTTAAAATTAGTGGTAAAATATTAGTCATCGATGATGACATAATAAGTTGTGTAAAAGCAATGAGAGCATATATAACACAATAAAACAAATATGAAAAGATAATTTAAAATTATATATTTCTTAAATATCTCACACATTTGATTTTGTAAGTGTGAAGCAATTTATACATGAGATAATTAGGAAGTATTTCAATAATCAAACTAATTGTAGTGATAGATCAATAATTTTATTCAAAATATTATTATGATCTAAATCAATGTGCAAAAATTAATTCATAAATCAAAATTTCAAGAGAACATATCACGATTTAAAGCATTTTGTTGTCTCAAAACTTTAATTGAAATACTACAAATCCATCTGAACATATATGTAAAGATATAACATAATATATTGAGAACAATAGTTGAACCTATTGTAATTTCAAAATTATTTTGGATAATGAAATTATTGCATTAATAAAAATACCATATGTAACAACATGCAATAATATATGTAAATTTTTTTACTAATGACAATATAACTTCTAATAATAAAAATTTATAAAAACTATCAAACACTTACCTATTTGTATAACTTGATATATAAAAATATTAATCTTTTGATAATATGTAAATATTATCTATATGCTTGTTATCATAACTTCAAACTATAATATATTTCATCATAACTTTTGGTTATATAAATTTCATAAAGTTGTACAAAATTGTTAGTTAATAATTTTGTTCTCTATAGCTTCTAGCCATAAGAAAGTACATATTAACAATTTTGGCATAACCTTTGATTAGCACAAAGAATATTAATTTTTTTATTTTCATAACTTCGGGTTATGAATAATAATATTTATATAACTTCTGATTATATAACAAAATTAAAAAAATTATGTATCTTCTATGTACATAGTTGTTCATTGACAATTTTGTTTTGTATAACTTCTGGTTATACAAGAGAATTAGAAATTGTATGCATAGTTTCTGGTTATGAAACAATTGTTAATAAAAATTATTTTCCATAATTCCTGTTGTGAAAAATAAGTGAGTACAAAATAAAAAATTAAAGGCCAATATTTTTCATAACTTTGAATTATGATCATTTTGTCAAAAGTAAGAAAATATGCAAATTTGTACATAGCTTCAAGCTATGAACTATTTATGTATAATTTCTAGTTACACAATATAATAAAAAGTTAATATATTTCATATCTTCAGGCCATGATTATTTTGTAAGAACAAGAAAATATTTAAATTTATACATAGCTTCAAGTTATGAACTATTTTTTATATAAATTTGTATATAGCTTCAGGCTATATAATATTGTTTGGTATAACTTCTAGTTATACCCTATAATTAAAAATAAATAATTAAGGATCATATACATAACTTCTGGTCATGTATCTGTAATTCCGTAATTTTCCCCATAACTTCTAGTTATAGGAATTGCACATTTTTTTCATAACTTCTGGTTATGAATTTACTTCATAATTTATAATTTATCCCATAACTTCTGGTTATAAATTTATCCTATAATTTAAAATTTATCTCATAACTTCCGGTTATAGGGATTGTACATATTTTTCATAACTTCTGGTTATGAATTTACCCTATAATTTATAATTTACCCCATAACTTCTGGTTATAGGGATTATATATATTTATGTATTGAAATAAAATAAATGAAAATAGAGATCAAAGGGTAATAAAATAGAAAATTATGATATAAGTTTATCACATACCTTTTTGTGAGAAAGAAGAGAGAAGATCTTTCTATTTTTCTGAAGGGAATAACATCTTTCTATTTCTCTAAAGAGAAGAATGTCTTTCTATTTCTCTGAATAGAAAAACGTTTTTTTATTTCTATGAATAGAGAAAAATCTTTCTATTTCTTTTGTAAAGACTACTCGTGCTGATAACGTGTTGTAAAATTATAAAGTGAAAGGAGAAGAAAATAAGAAAGAGAAATTAAAATGTAAGAAGAGAATAGAATTGATTTTCATTAGAGGTATCTCCCTTTTATAAAGAGTCACAAAGAGATTTACATCAATATGGATGATTATCTACAAGTTCCCATAATCTTATAAATTCGCATATTTTATAACAGAAATCATTTTTTCAAAAACTATATATCCAAATAAAAGCATTGAAATTCAAATACACAACATCATAAATATAAACACCAAGTCAATCCTTAATTATTAAATGTTTTTAATATTAAAGAATCTAAGTCACCTACTATCATGATTATAAGAAAACCAAGTTCATGTAAATACGAAAAAACCAACAAATATCTCAATAATTAATAAAGTATCAACCATGATAAAAAAATCAATAACTTTGTTCATACGAACCATTAACAAAGAAAAAAAAATCAATATCTAAATATTAAACATAATTTATATTTTTATAAATATTATTGTTGATAAATATCTCAATAATTATAAATTTTTTATATATTAAATTTAGTAAATCAAATTAATTAATTTTATAATATATATATAAAATATATCATTAATTAAAAAATTTATAGGGAATAGAAAATTGGATTTTTTTTTTTGGGAGAAAATCGTATCTTGAAGAGACGACTTCTCCCAATTGTCTTTTAAAGAGACTATTTTAGTGTGTAAATTTTTTTAAAAATGAATTTTAGAAATCGTATCTTTAAAAGACAATTTTTTTATATATATAAATCATTTTTCAAAGAAACGATTTTAAAGGGAAATAATATTTTCTCTCCTATTTGATAAAAATTATAATAAATTTGAAATTATTTTTTTTAGTACAGTAGTTTAGGAATTATTTTTTTAAACTGTTGTACTCTTATAAAAAAATCCGGGTTTCCATAAGGGTGATGACTCGGGAAAGAGCAGCCTGCAAAATACAAATGCTTGCATCCTAGGTAGCTTTCTTTGATGATAGAGAAATATGTAAATATTAAAATTTGATAAGATTGGTACGATACCACAGGAGCCCAATCCAGAATTATATTATATATATAGGATTCATCTTTTGCCCACTCCTTACATAGCAGTATGGCACTAACTCATACCAGTGAAGATCTTCACACCATGACTGTGTTGCTTTTTGTCATTCTAGCTTTTCCTCTCTTGCTCTTGTTTCTTCATCGAAAACGCAGAAAAAATGGAGGACTACTCCACCTTCCACCGGGTCCTCCTGGGCTTCCCGTCATTGGGAACCTGCACCAGATGGATAACTCAGCCCCTCATCGCTACTTATGGCAACTCTCTAAACAATACGGACCCCTCATGTCCTTGCGCCTCGGCTTTGTCCCCACCATAGTGGTTTCTTCCGCCAGAATAGCAAAGGAGGTCATGAAAACACATGATCTTGAATTTGCTAGTAGGCCTTCCTTGATTGGCCCTCAAAGGCTATCTTACAACTGCCTAGATTTGGCCTTTTCACCATACAACGATTATTGGAGAGAAATGAGAAAGATTTGTGTTCTTCATCTCTTCACCTTGAAAAGGGTTAAATCCTATACTCCTATTCGGGAATATGAGGTTTCCCAAATGATTGAAAAACTCTCCAAGTTGGCATCTGCTTCCAAACTTATCAACTTGAGCGAGACAGTGATGTTTCTCACAAGCACCATAATCTGTAGGATTGCTTTCGGCAAGAGGTACGAGGATGAAGGATGTGAAAGAAGTAGATTTCATGGACTTCTATATGATGCTCAGGCTATGTTGGGAAGCTTCTTTTTCTCGGATTATTTTCCTTTGATGGGTTGGTTCGATAAACTCACCGGCCTGACTGCTCGGCTCGAGAAAACTTTCAGGGATATGGATTTGTTCTACCAGGAAATTATTGAAGAGCATCTGAAACCAGACAGAAAAAAACAAGAACAAGAGGACATCACTGACGTCTTAATTGGACTGCAGAAGGACAACTCGTTTGCCATTGATATCACTTGGGATCACATTAAAGGAGTGCTCATGGTAATCAATCAATCTTTCACGAACTTGAATATTATTAATCTTTTTTAACTTGAATATTAATTTACTTTGCAGAATATATTTGTAGGAGGAACAGATGCAGGCACAGCCACCGTGAATTGGGTGATGACAGCATTAATGAAGAATCCCAGAGTGATGAAGAAAGCCCAAGAAGAAGTGAGAAATACATTTGGAAAGAAGGGATTTATAGGGGAAGATGATGTTGAGAAGCTTCCTTATCTCAAGGCAGTAGTGAAGGAGACGATGAGGCTGCTTCCTGCAGCTCCATTGCTAATTCCAAGAGAAACACTTCAGAAGTGCAGTATAGATGGGTATGAGATACCACCCAAAACCCTAGTGTTTGTGAATGCGTGGGCCATTGGAAGAGATCCGGAGGCCTGGGAAAACCCAGAAGAGTTCATACCGGAGAGATTCTTGGGTTCTTCCGTGGACTTCAGAGGACAGCATTATAAGCTGATACCATTCGGAGGAGGCCGAAGAGTTTGCCCAGCAATACATATCGGAGCTGTGACAGTGGAGCTCATACTAGCTAATCTTCTTTACTCATTTGACTGGGAAATGCCTGCTGGAATGAACAAGGAAGACATTGACTTTGATGTCATACCTGGTCTTACAATGCACAAGAAGAATGATCTTTCCCTTATGGCTAAGAATTATAATTAGTGGAAATTAGCAAAGTAGCAAAACGGCTTGTCGTTTTACTATTAACAATTAGTAGTTTAGTTTGTTTAGTTTGTTGTAACAGCATTAGTTATTTTGTTTCTTTGTTAAAGCTTTGTTGTTTTCTATTTTCCTAATCCCTGCTATATATAGCAGAGGTGTTGTATTGTCTAATCAATAAAATCGCTATTCTCTCTAGAATTTGTGTTGCCTGATTCTCTCTCTCTTCTTCTTCCTATCGTGGACATCTAGTGTATGTGCCTGTAGAAGTTATCTGAGAATAATGTACTCTTAATCCTACAATTTTCTTATTTGGATCGAATAATATGACCTAATATTTTATGGTATTGATGACGGTACTCAATTTTATATAATATTAATTGCACCATTTTCATATTGGAATTCAGACGATGAAGGCTATCAGACATCTCATTGATTATTAGACCATGGGCTCAGTCCATTTTTCCTCTACTTCCAAGACAAGTTGAAAATGCTTAAGAACAAAGTGGCAGAAAATATCAAACCTCAAAAGAAACATATCATCCATGCTCTTTTTCCTTATCCTATCCTATAGGTCATTCATTTTAATATTATTATAATTTGATTCAAGGTTTCTATAACAGTTAATTCAAACAAAAATTTAGTGGGCGTTTGTAAAAATTAAGGGAGTGTTTGATAAAATTTAATATTTATTAAGTTTTAAGTTGACATTAAATTAAATTATACTTAAATTGTTGACTTAAAATTTATTATTTAATTATTATTTTAAGTATATTAAGGTTGTTTGATAAAATTAACTTATAAAATATCGGTAATATAAGAAAAAAAACTCTTAAAAATTAAATAAGAACCATTTTTTTGGTAAAGAAGAAAGAAAATTGAAATATTTATTATAAATAAATTTGTAAACTTTATTTTTCTAAATATGTTTGTAGACATCAAAGTTTTTCTCAATTTTATTTTTACATTAATTTTGAACCCAATTTTGTCCTTAAATTTTAAATCTCGATTATATGTGATATTTTTTGCCACTCACCCTTTCACCTTTTAATTCTTAGATTTCATTATTTTGTAAATTATTTATTTTTATTCTTATTTATTTATTAATTTATTATTTTTATTTATTTTATTTTATTTTTTTATTTTCGCTTTCCTCTCTCCTCTCTCTCTTCCTTTTTTTCCTCCACCTACCCTCACCCACCCACTCTTTCTCTCTCATGCCCATACCTCTCATTTCCATCTTCCCATATCCCTCATTCCCACGGCCTACCTCTACCTCCTGGATTTTTATTTTATCATTTTTTTCCCTCCATTCTTCTTCTTCTTCTTCTTCTCCCCCATTTTCTCCAGCCCTTTCTCTGCCCAAAACACTCACACGGCTGCCCCCATTCCCCTCTTCCTTATTTCCTTTTTCTGCTACTCTCCCTGGACTCGCACACAACCGACACTTTTTTCTTCCTCCATTTCTCTTCTTCTTCCCACGGCCGGCCCCCCCATTTCTTTTCCATTTTTTCTTCTCCCTGGAACTCTCCCCCAAGACGGCCCAACTCCCCCACATGGCAGTAGCAGCCCTGAATTTCTCTCTATTTCTCTGGTCCTCCCCATATTTTCTCCATTTTTCTCCACAGCCGGTCGGGACAGCTCCCAGATTTATTTTTTTATTTTTTCCCCATTTTTTGCTTTGATTTTTTTTCCTCATTTTCTCTTTTCCTTCCCACGACACTCCCCCTGTTTTTTTGTTTCCCATTTTTTTTCTCCTGGTCGGCCGCCATTTCTTTCTTTCCATCATTTTCCCTTTCTTTCTCTCGATCCAAACACTATTCTTTTTATTTCTTATTATTATTATTATTATTATTATTATTATTAGTATTATTTTCTACTCTTTTCTCACCATACCCAATCTCTCAGTGCTGTCGGCAAACCATCTGCCAGTCGCCGCCGACAAGCCATTGCCGGCCGGCGATCCTTTCCTCTCTTCTCTCATTTCCTCATTCCCTCACTTTCCCGTCACACTCGTTTTCATTATTATTATTAGTTGTTGTTATTATTACTTTTTCTTTATTTGATTTTAATAGTAATTGTTGTTAAAATTGGGCTTGTGCATTTATATTTATTTTTTAGTCTTATCTTTGTTAATTGATATGAAATTTGAGTTAATTTGTTATTGTTAATTAATATAAAATTTGTGTTAATTTATTATTGGTGAATTAATTTGAAATTAGTTAATTTGGGTTTGTGGGATTAATTTAGGATATTTGGACTATATCAATTACATATTGTTTATTTGGATTGGAGCTTTTGTTGATTGGTTATTTGTTTAGGTTTATTGGATTGAATTTGAGATATTATTTCTTTTGGCCATGTGTATTATTAATGTGGGTTTATTAATTGGTTATTTGTTTGAGCTTATTAGATTGGGCTTGAGATATTATTTCTTTTGGTCATGTGTATTATTAATGTGAGTTTGTTAATTGATGTGAATTTTGGGCATCTAATGTGGGTGAGATTTGTTGGATGATTTGAATATTTGATATGGGCTTGGCCAATTTGAATTATTTAATTTGGACATGGGACAATTGTGGTGTATATTAAATTAGGCTTGGTTATGGAATATTAAATTTAGGTCTAATGAGATTTATCTTAATTTATTATATTTTGGGTTTGATTAATTGAGCTTATATTTTAACTATTGATTTGGAAATTTTAGATTAAGGTCTATTATATGTGGAATACTTTTGTTAGGTTATATTTGTTAATTTGAGCCTATTTTTAATTGGTGAAATTTATTGGACTAATTTGAAGTTTGAATTTAGGCTTGAATAATTATTTTGAACTCTATATATTTTATTTCTCACTTCTATTTGATTTTATTTTTATTAGTTCTTGTAAATATTCGTTTGTATATATCTATTAAGTGTGTATAGAATTGAACATCGAACAAACTAGAAATTTTGTTTAAAGGAGGGGAAGAATTCAGTAAATGTGTTTTAACAAAATAATAATTTTAAAATATTATTTTTAATAAAAGAAAGTTTTTTTATTTAAAAAAAATTCAGAAAAATGCATTTAGAAAAATCCAAAAGAAATGTTTATAATAGGATTTGAAAAATTGTTTTTAATAAAATTGTCCAAAATTTCTTTGTTTAATAAAAATTGTCCAAAATTTGTTTTGTAAATAAAGTTGTCCCAAAAATTATTTTTTAATAAAATTTTCCAAAAATGTTTTTAAATGAATTTTTTTTCCTTAATTAAAATGGGATTAAAAGTATTTTTTAGAAATAGAGGATTTAAATCTTTTTTTTTTTTTAATTAAAATTTCTTTTGCAAATAGAGTTATGTTTTTATAAATAATTTGTATATATCATTTTTTTTTTAAAATGAAAATAAATCAAAATACTTTTGTAAATAAAATCGTAAAAATTCATTATTTTCTAGTAAAAGCAAGTAAAAATAATTTTTGTGCCCAAATTGAAATTTTGTAATAAATTTTTTTGATACAATAAGTGTAAATAATTTTTTTTTAAAAATTGAATACAACTGAAATTGAGAAAATAAATTGATTTTCTTTTTGTAAATAAATAAATAAATTGAAATCATTAATTCAAACATTTTTTTATAAAATCCTTTGAAATTTCTTGAAAACCATTTTTTTAATACTTTTTTTTTAGTTCAATAAATCATTTTTGCACAATTCTCTTATTATTTATTTTGTGTATTTCTGTAATTAGATTTCATCATTATTTTTGTATATATTGATTTTCATCATGACTTGTACATTGATTATTTTTTTTTGTATTCATAATTAATTAATTAATTGTCAGAATTCTCTTTATTCGTCTAGTAGATGTTATATGTATATGGGCTTAGAGGGGTGTTACAGCTCACCACCGTACCTTTCCAATAAATAACCTGACCCTCGAACCCGACTTTGGTTTTCACAAACTTGTTTTTCCTGGAGTCATACTTAGGGTTTTTTTTTTCTTATTTTGTTTTTTCCTTAAAAAAAAAAATTAATAAGTGGCGAATCCAAGTTTTTTTATAAAAAAATCAAATTTTCACCAAATAAATAAAAAAATGAGTTTCGCCATCGAATGAGAACGCATCGAGCAAAATGTGGGGTCCACAATGTTATAAAGATTTTTTCTTTTTCTTTTTTTCTAAAATATAATTTGGATTGGAATTTTTTATATATATAAATAAAATGTAAATTTTTTTATTTTTTATTTTTAAAGTTAAGTAAAATCCCTTGATAAACTTGTTAAAAATAAAATAAAAAATCTTGTTTCTAAAAGGTAAAATTCTTTTTTCCAAAGTAAAATTGTAAAAACTCTTCTTTTAATAAAAGTTAAATAGAGTTTTTTTAAGATAAAATTGTAAAAGAAAAAAATATGTCTTCTTTAAAAAAATTAGTATTATTACTTTATAAATAAAATGTAATTTTTTATTAAAAAAAAGTCAAACAAAATTCTTTTTTAAGCTTGTATTTTATTTTATTTTAATTTTTTAAAAGGGAAATTTTTTTTTTCTTTTTTTTAAAAGTAAGATAGTAAAAGAGAAAAAAGTTCTTTTTAATAAAATTTAAGCAAAAATTCTTTTTTAGATAAAATTGTATTTTTTTAAAAAAAAGGATTTTTTTTCTTTTTTTTTTCTTCAAATAAAAATTTTAAATATTAAATTGAAATACTTTTGTAAATAAAATTCTAAAAATTCACTCTACTTATTTCGTATTCTTGTAATATGCTTTTGTGATTGACTTATGTATATTTGTGACATTATTTTTTTTAATCTATGATTAATTAAATAACAGTTACAATTCCCCTTACTTAGTAGAAATATTTTAGGACTTGGAGTGGTGCTACCTTATCATACCTTTCTAATAAGTAATTTGACATTGAATTCGATCTTAATTTTTCGCAAACATGTCTTTTCCTTAAAAAACGAGTTATGGTTTTATTTCTTATTTTGTTTTCTCTTTTAAAAATAAGTAATGACTTCATTTTTTTAAAAAATGCACGTGAAAAATGTGAGTCCTATTTTTATATACTACTTTAATTTTTTTTTTCCACTTGTTTAACTCTTTTGTATAAAGATTAAAAAATTTAAAAATATACAAAATTTTTAATAATTTTAATTATATGTAACTTTCTTTTGCATTTTATACAATAAAATCAAATATGAGAAAATCAATTTTTAACATTTTTTTTTCCAAGAATCAAACATAGTTTTAGTGTTTGTTTATTTGAAAGATTTACTTAAGTGTAATTTGTAAGTTATTTCAAATGATATTATTATTATTATTATTATTATTATTATTTTGAGATATTGTTTGGCGAAACCTTAATAATTGTTTAAATAAGGGAAACCGAAAAATATTCTTGTAGACCCCTTTTGTTGGACACCCCAAGGAGCTAAACATTTTTATTTTTTGGAGAAGTGGGGGACGGTTTGCAAATGAGCCAAACTGCATGCATAAGATGTGTGGCAGACATCACCATCTTGCCATGGTGGTGGTTGATGATGGAGACATATTTGTTGAATCAGGAACAGTGAAGCGGGTAGAAGACATGAGAGCTTGGAAGATAAGGAAAGAGTATCTCTGCATTTTCAGGTGAAGGAAGGGGTGTTGGAAGATGAACAGAGCTGGCTCAAGAGGAGATCTTGTTGATCCGTGGGGAGGGTGATATCCGAGGACTGAGAGAGAGACGTGGACGGAATAGGGTATCTCTACGTTTCAGGTGAAGGAAGAAGTGCTGGAAGACGTGCAGAGCTTGCTCCAGAGGAGTCTTGCCAGGTATGTTTGATGTTTCAATTGACTTCTAGGTTGCTCATATGCTTGCCATTACTAATTTTTTTCTATTTGATTTTATTATTCATGCTGGTTTCGGATTGAGGTTATTGAGGCTTTGTTATGGCTTGCTCTGTTTCATATTGATTGCTTTTTATTTTGAATCTGCTGGTGTTTGGTTTTTTACCACCATAAGCCCATTAAATGATCATGCAATATGGCTCATTCGGACACACATTTTTTTTGTATGTATGTTTTATGTTCATTTTCTCCTCCAAACTTACTTCTCATCTCCATACCCATCACCTTCTCATCATCTGCAACCCACACCCAAACCCACACTGACGCCGACACAAGTGACACTATGGAGACGAAGTAGAGAGATGAGAGATCAGCACCCATGACTGTCTACACCTTTCCCTCTTAACCTCAGAGGCATGTAAAGGCGATGTCAAATCATTCCTTCGTAGAATAGATGTGAATTGTTTGCCATCGACGATCGCCGGCGAAGAAGAAATAGACGTTTTGTCACCAAACAACACGATTTCCAACGTAAGCAGGAAATGAAGCAAGAGAGAACCAAACGGAGACAGGTCAATGGTGTTAATAAACTATTATGAATCCAAAAACTCTACATAGGAATCTCATGTTAAATCATATAAAGAAATGTGCCTGAACATTTTACGAAATGCGAACATACAAAATCCGAACTAACCTGAGTTCATTGTGGGTGTTGAATAAGTATGGATCTTCTAAGGTGATAGAGGGGAAACCATTTTTTGCTTAATCTCTCTGGTGATGGGAGGCAGGAGAGCGAGCGTTCTTTCTTTTCAAAAATTATATTGAACGGACACCAACTTGATGAATTCCTTATATCTTCTATGCTTTAGGGACCATACCCTTTGGATATTGGGCTACATGTGTCTTAGGCTCATCATCTGAGACACATATGCATTAGGCTCTACACATAAAGTGACCCATACTTTATAACAAATATAAATTAAATATATATATGAGAATAGCTTAATCATATACTATGCTTAATATGTGTGAGTCCATAGTTATTTTAACAATCTCCCACTTGGACCACACATATTATCGAACAATATTCATGATAATACTTTATTAAGCTCATTTTTGCTATCCTATCCAAATATCCTTAAACAATCCGGTCTACTACTTATGCTAACACAAGATTAAAGCGGCCTTCATTAATCATAATTATAACTAGACCCATCAATGATCACAACATTAACAAAATTAGCAACATGGATCTAGTATGGATGTGTAGTATGGAAATTACATAGAATGTGATCTTTAATATGTCTATTTCCAATTGATCCTATTTTATGACTAAAAATAGTCAAATTCCGCTTTCAACACTTGATGTTAAACTGCTTTTGAAAGTCATCATTTCAATTCAGAGTATTCAAACACAATAGTCTTTAAAACCAAGGTCTGTATAGATAACACAAACATAACAATACATCAAGAAAACAAACACAAAACCTAAATACAAACTCCCACTATACTAGCACATCATTAATATGTACAACACTCATATGTGTGACATGCTCATGATATACTTTGGGTGGCAAACCCTTAGTGAGCGGATCCGCAATCGTGGAGTTTGTGCTTATGTGTTCAATTGATATTTGAATACTCTGAACTCTTTCTTTCACAACCAAGAACTTGATGTCAATGTGTTTAGACTTTGACGAACTTTGGTTGTTCTTAGAATACAATTCTGTGGCCTTCTTATCACAATTGATTCTCAATGGTTTCTCAATCCCATCAACAATTAGCAATTCTGTGATAAAATTCTACAGTCATATCCCATGGTTTGATGCCTTGTAGCAAGCTATGAATTCTGTCTCCATAGTAGAAGAAACAATAAGTGTTTGTTTAACACTTTTTGATGAAACTGCTCCTTCAGCCAACATGAAGATGTAGCCTGAAGTAGATTTCCTACTGTCAAGACATCCCACGAAATCGGAGTTCGAATATCCCACTATCTCTGAATGACTGGATCTTCGATATGTGAGCATATAATCTTTAGTTCTTTATAAATACTGCATAACCCGTTTTGTGTTTTTCCTATGATCCATACCTAAGTTACTCAAATATCTGTCCAACATTCCAACAATGTATGCAATATCCGAACGCGTACAAACTTGTGCATACATGAGACTTCCTACTACCGAGGCATAGGGAAACTTTTCCATATCCTTCCTCTCAAGTTCATTTTTCGGACATTGGTGTAAACTAAATTTATCGTCTTTTGCCACAGGCGTGTCTCCTAGTGCACAATTGCTCATGCCAAACCTATTTAACACCTTATCGATGTAGGACTTTTATGATAGCCTAAGTATACCTCTTGAATGATCCCTATAGATTTGTATACCCATCACAAAAGATGCATTACCAAGATCCTTCATGTCAAATTTACTTGATAGAAATCGCTTGATTTCATGAAAAAGTTCCACATCACTACTTGCAAGTAGAATATCATCTACGCATAACACCAAGATAATGAATTTGCTTCCACTAAACTTGAGATATATGCATTGATCAACTGTGTTCTCTTTAAAACCAAATGAAGTAATCACTTGATCAAACTTTCGATACCATTGTCGGGATGCTTGCTTTAAACCATATATGGACTTTTTTAATTTGCATACAAGTTGCTTTGAATCATTAGACTCAAAGTTCTCCAATTGCACCATGTATATTGTCTCATCAATGTTATCATTAAGAAATGCAATTTTAATGTCCATTTGATGTAGCTCTAAATCATAATGAGCCACAAATGCCATGATGATTCTAAAGGAGTCTTTTGACGAAACCGGTAAAAAGGTCTCCTTATAATCAATGTCCTCCTTTTGAGTGAAACCTTTTGAGACTAGGCATGCCTTATACCTAACAATGTTGCCTTTTGAATCCCGTTTGGTCTTAAAAATCCATTTGTAACCAATTGGTTTTACACCTTCAGGCAACTCTACTAGGTCCCAAACACCATTGTCTTTCATTGATTTCATCTTATCCTTCATGGCTTCTATCAACTTTTTAGAGTCAAATGTTTGTTTGACTTAACTAGCTGAAATTTTATCATCCTCCAAACCCATGTCAAACTCATGTTCCTGAAGATATACAACATAATCATCTAAAATTGTACTTCTCATTTCTCTAGTGGATCTCCTCAATGGCACTTGTATTAGAGGTTCTTGAGTTTGTTAAGTTACCTTTTCATGAACTTGAACTGGTTCCATAACTTGAGTAGGAGGAATTTCAGGTGTGTCTACAATCTTTGTTATTGGTTGTACATTCTGGATAGTGTCATCACACTTAATATGACCATGTCCAATTGCAATAATAGGAATACTAACAAATTCCTCTTCAAAGACCACCTTTCTTAATGGCTCTCTCCCACTTGACTCAACATCCTCAATGAACTTAGCATTGCCCGTTTCAAAGAAAGACCTAGTTGAGGGGTCATAAAACTTGAAACCTCTTGACCTTTCAGAATACCCTACAAAGTAGCAGCTCACTATTTTGGAGTTTAATTTCTTTTCATTTGGCTTGTAAGGCCTAGCATCAGCTGGACAACCCCAGACATGCAAATGCCTAATACTACGTTTCTTACTAGTCCATAACTCATATGGGGTTTTAGCTGCTGCTTTGCTTGGGACTCTGTTCAAAATGTAAACTACAATTTTGACAACTTCGCCCCAAGGTAATTCTTGTAAGGTGGAATGACTGATCATACTTCTTACCATATCCTTAAGAGTACGGTTTCGCCTATCTACTACACCATCTTGGCTTGGAGTCCCCGGCATGGTGTACTAAGGAACGATACCACACTCCATCAAATATTTGGCGAATGGCCCTAGACGTTGTTCACCGGATTCGTTAGATCTACCATATTATTCATCTCCACGGTCAAATCTAACGACCTTTATTTTCTTGCTTAGTTGGTTATCAACTTCAGTTTTAAAATTCTTGAACACATCCAATGACTGAGACTTCTCATGAATCAAATAAAGATAGTCATAGCGTGAGTAATCGTCAATGAAAGTGATAAAATATTGTTGTTCATTCCATGAAAGGGTAGGAAATGGACCACAAATGTTTATATGTATCAATTCTAAGACGTCACCGCACCTATTGACATCATTTTTCTTCACATTTGTTTGTTCACCCTTAATACACTCTATACAAACTTGAAAGTCTGACAAATCAAGTGGATCATGAATTCCTTCTAACACAAGCCTTTGAATACGTTGATTTAAAATATGACCTAAATGTCTGTGCCATAACATTGATGAATTCTCATTTGTTAATTTTCGTTTAATGTCATAATTACTTGAATGCAAGGTTTCATTACCATTAGCGACATTTATGTTCAATTTGTATAAATTATCTGTTAGACTACTGGTACCAATAACACTTGAATTTAGATAAAGACTAACCATTCCATTTCTAAATGAACAAAAATATCCACATTTGTCCAAACATGAAATAGAAATTAAATTTCGTCTAAATGATGGTACCACAAAAGTCTCCTCTAAATCCAAAGTACATCCACAATCTAATTGTAATCTAAAAATACCAATAGCCTTCATTGTAGCTTTGTTGTCATTTCCCACATAGATGTATCTTTCATCATCAGTTGGAATTCAGCCTCTTAGGCAACCCTGCATCGTGACACGTATGTGAGTAGTTACACCCATATCTATCCACCAGGTGTTAGTAGGCACTATAGCTAAATTAATTTCAGAACAAACAAAGTTGAGAAGTGTACCTTTCTTTTCATGTCAAACGACGTATTTGGTACATGTCTTCTTCATATGACCAACCTTCTTGCAAAAGAAACAAGTAATCTCCTTATCTTATTTCTTCTACACCTTTTGATTAGATGTCCCCGAAAATGCATTTTGTTTCCTTTATTGTCCATCTTTCTTTTTTTGCTGGTACCATATCCTTGAGATGTGGAAGCCAAGTGAGCACTTTCTATCTTTTCTTATTTCAATATCTCCTCCTCTTGTACACATTGAACAATAAGCTCATTCAAAGTCCATTTTTCTTTTTATGTGTTGTAATTGATCTTGAATTAACTAAATTGTGTAGGCAAAGAGATCAAGACCAAGTGCACGAGTATGTCTTCTGACAACTCTAACTTTAGTGTCTTGAGTCTAGTCACAATATTAGACATTTCCATTATGTACTTTCTTATATTCTCTTTCCTTTTGTACCGCATGGAGACAAGCTTACTGAGAATAGTGTTTGTCTCAACCTTTTCGTTTGCAGCGAATCGGTTTGCTATCTGGTCCAAGAATGTCCTGGCTCGAGTCTCCTCAGGTATTGCACCCCTTATAGCTTCTGGAATTGAGTGCTTCATTATCATTAGACTCATGTGATTGGATCGCTCCCATTTTTCCATAGTAGCCCTTTGCTTAACAATGCTGGCACTAGTAAGGTCTTCAGGGCAGTCCTCTCTTAATGCATAGTCTAAATCCATGCACCCGAGCACAATTATAACGTGTTCCTTCCATTTCTTGAAGTTTGTGCCAATAAGCACAGGAATGTTATTAACATTAGCAGATATAGAAGATGTTGAATCCATAACCTTAAAGCTCACAAAAAATATCATACATATATGAATAAATAAAAAATTTAACATATATATATGTATGTGGGCCTATTACAAGATACCTAGCATAAACATTAATATTCAATCTTTGGACAAAAATATCAACTTATAATTGGTATTCTTTTACAAAATTAGTTCATAAATATAAACAATAAAACCGAAGCAATATGCCTATCTTTGGACTGACATACAACAAGTAAGGTAAACTTTATATGTCACATATTTATGACTACTTTATTTGTTATTATATTAAAATAATCTTCTTTTAGGCCTATTATTTTATACAATAATAATATATTTACATATTTCAAAATAAATAAAAGTACATAATATAAGTTATTTTGGCAACAAATATACATAACTCATTTATTTTAAAAATATTAAACACAAATGTAACAAGAAATGGTAAATTCAATATTTAATGTGGTACAGAAATTTATCAGAATCATAATTTTTATGGTACAAAATCATAAACAATCATAAGGGTCCCGTAGCTCAGTTGGTTGAGCACAAGGCTCTCAACCTTATGGTCATGGGTTCGAGCCCCACAGTAGGCGTTTTTTTTTTTAAATTTTATTATTATTATTAGAAAAATAGGCCAAAATGAAATGGGCCAAATTTCGACTGCTCTGTGAACCAAGCCTCACGCGGTGCCCTCCACTTTAGGAACCATGTCACCCAACCCTTCGATTGGATCACAAGGTTCAAACTCCTCACTTGGAACAGGCAACCTTCAACCACTTTCATGGAGCCCCATGACCCAACAACTTTCTTTGACGCCATCATCAAATCGACGCCAGAATAGTGTTTCTCCAATCCCCAAACAATGCCAAAACTATGTCATCGACTGGCAGAATGGCGTCTAGCGCTACTCCGATAGCCAAAATGGGGTCATTGACTAGCGGAATGGTGTCCAACGCTGCTCCAACCACCAAAACAGCGTCATCGACTGGCAAAATGGCGTCTAACGCACTCCGATTGCCAAAACGGCGCTTGTAGTGCTCCTCCAGGCAGCGTCACAACTGAAACAGCGTCATCGCCGTCACCGGTGTCATAGGGAAGACGCCACGGGTTGACGAAGTTGCAGGTTGAATCCAATCGGTGAAAACGGGCACCATTTCCGCCCTAAGGCTCGTCTTTATCCTTGCCAACCATAGTGTCATTCCCTGCTTTCCCAAAACCCGAATCACCACCCTCCCTAATGGCCTCCGAATCGCCACTGAATCATGCCTTCTAGGTTGTGCCATGGCTATTAGTGTCTGGATCTACTCCAAGAGTCGCTTCGAGAGCAACACCACTAACGGCATGGCTCATTTTTTAGAATGCATGGTGTTCAAGGGCATGAAAAGAGGCTGGCTGAGGGTTTTGGTGAAGGAAATTGAGAGCATGGCGATCACTTGATGCTTTAAAAATGGCAATTTCTTAATGATTTAACATGCAGCTCTAATACCAATTGTTAATAAACCATTATGAATCCAAAAACTCTACATAGGAATCTCATGTTAAATCATATAAAGAAATGTGCTTGAATATTTTACGAAATGCGAACATACCGAATCTGAACTAACCTGAGTCCATTATGGGTGTTGAATAAGTATGGATCTTCTAAGGCGATAGAGGGGAAACCACCTTTTTCTTAATCTCTCTGGTGATGGGAGGCATGAGAGCGAGCGTTCTTTGTTTTCAAAAATTATGTTGAACAGACACCAACCTGATGAATTCCTTATATCCTCTATGCCTTAGGGACCATATCCTTTGGATATTAGGCCACATGTGTCTTAGGCTCTACACATAAGATGGCCCATGCTTTATAACAAATATAAATTAAATAAATAAATAAATAAATATATATATATATATATATGCGAATAACTTAATCATAAACTATGCTTAATATGTGTGAGTCCATAGTTATTCTAACAAATGACGCTTCTGTTTTCATGGAAGAAGTTGTGGCTGCTCTTGTGGGCTACAACAATGGTGCTTTCAGTGCAATTACAGATGACGAAAGCGTGTGCTGCGGCGAGCGCGCGGCCAAGCTAAAGGACCCCTACAATTTCGTCTGGCTCAAGCTCCACCGGTGGTGATTATAATTCGTTTATAATCAACGAGGCTTTCTCTTCGTTGCAGCGTTACCTACCATCAAGCGAGTTTGGGATTGAGTTCGGCGATGAGACGGAGAAAGTGGTGGACGCGTTTTCATGCGGTTAATTTCGTATGTTTGAGTTCAAAGTGCGGAGGTGCACGCGTGGGAGGTCACATGACTAGACAGAGTGTCTGTACACGCATCCCAGGGAAAATGCTCACTGGAGGGACCCCTAAAAGTTTCACTATATTAAGGGAGGGGGAACAGAGAAAGGAAACTGGGAAATTTATTTTGCTGGCAAGGATTTTAGGGTTGCCACCCTTTGAGATGTGGAACGAGGCCCTGCATGGTGACTTATGTGCTGCCAGGTGTAAATAGGCAGCAAGTTGGTGCATTCCATGGAGAAATGGGGCTTCAATACTTCACTTCCAGAAGCTGGTATCTCACTAATGACATGAAGCGGTGTAAGCAAATGGTGAATGACAAGTCAATGGTGGCATGAGAATTTTCACCAGTGGCAAGGGCACTTCAAATTTTCAAAATAAATAACACCCTTCAACATGGGTCCAATTGTGGCAGATGCAAACTATTGACATTGGGAAAATGATTAAAAATCAAGATAACCCTCATAGTGAAAAATTATTCTTTATCCTCACGTGTCGTTTGATTTCCATAAATTCTCTTTTAAATGATTCTTAAAATTCCGGTTTCTCAAATAAACTTATTTCTATTCCAATTTTCAAATTTAATTCTTAAAAATTCCATTTTTAAATAATTTTCCAAATTTTCAATTTTCGAAATTTAATTTCAAAAACTTCTATTTTCAAATAATTGCCCAAAATTCCAATTTTCAAATAATTTTTAAAACTCCAATTCTTAAATTTAATTTTCAAAACTCCAATTCTCAAATAATTTTCAAAATTTCAATATCTTTCAAATTTAATTTCCAAAACTCCAATTCTTAAATTTAACTTTCAAAACTCCAATTCTCAAATAATTTTCAATTTTCAAATTTCTTTCAAATTTAATTTCCAAAATTCAAATTCTTAAATTTAATTTTCAAAACTTCAATTCTTAAATTTAAAATTTAAAATTTCAATCTCAAATAATTCTTCAAATTTTCAATTTTTAAATTTAATTTTCAAGATTTCAATTTTCAATTTAATTTTCAAAACTCCAATTTTTAAGTTTAATTTTCAAAACTTTAATTTTCAAATTTAATCTTCAAAATTTCAATTTTCAAATAATTTTTAAAACTTCAATTTCTAAATTTCATTATCAAAATCCCAATTTTCAAAACTTCAATTTCTCGATTTAATCTTCAAAACTTTAATTTTCAAATAATTTTCCAAAATTCCAATTTCAAATTTTAATTTTTAAAAAATTTCATTCTCAAATAATTTTCCAAAATTCTAATTTTCAAAACTTTAATCTTCAAAGAATTTTCCAAAAATTTCAATTTCCTAATTTAATTTTTAAAACTTCCATTTTCAAATAATTATTCAAAATTCCAATTCTCAAATTTAATTTTCAAAACCCCAATTTCTTTCAAATTGAATTTCCAAAATTCCAATTCTTAAATTTAATTTTCAAAACTCCAATTCTCAAATTTAATTTTCAAAACTCCAATTCTCAAATGATTTTCAAAATTTCAATTTTTAGATAATTTTCACAACTCCAAATTTCAAAGAATTTTCAACTTCAATTTTCAAATTTAATTTTCAAAACTTTAATTTCTAAATTTAATTATCCAAAATTCCAATTTTCAAAATTCTAATTTTCAAATTTAATCTTCAAAACTCCCATTTTCAAATATTTTTTTTAAATTCCTTTTTTTAAATTTAATTTTTAAGATTTCAATTTTCAAATAATTTTTAAAACTATATTTTTCTTTCAAATAATTTTAATTTCACTCCAGTTTTTAGATTTTTTTTTTTAATTTTACAACTTTTCATCCTTTATTAGGGTTTTAGGTCACCAAAAATCCTGATTTTAATAAGTCTGTCATTCTCATTTTGGTATGCACTTATACAAATTTTCTTCGATTTTCAAATAATTTTATGTTTCTCTTGATTTTTAAATAAGCATAAAGACAATTTTCATAATTCCAAAATAATGGAATTTGTGGGATTAATTCATGCGAGATCAATTGGGCTTTGGTGGGGGCCCTACATATGAGTTTTCTCTTCTGACTGTCAACTGTTATACTTAATGAATATTGCTTGATTTTTGTCTTCCCCTTTGATATGCATGTGATATATTTTGTATTCATTATTGTACATTAACCTTGTTTCCATAATAGCGCACTATTACTTGCTGTTAAGGTACAATCTCACTTCCACTTTACTTATTCTCATGTATGATTTATTTTATTATTTGGTATCCATTGATTTCCTTATCAATTGTCACACTTACCTCACCTTATTTAGTAGAGACTCGTTTTTAGGGACTTAGAGGGGTGCTTTGGTCTTTTTACCATACCTTCCCAATAAGTAACATGACCCTTAGACCCGACTCAATTTTTCACAAACCTATTTTTCCAAATGAGTCACATTTAGGGTTTTCTTTCTTATTTTTTTTTAAATTAAATAAAAATAAGTGGTGACTCCAAGTCTTTTTCTTAAAATCATGTTTTTCACGAAATAAATTAAAAGTGAGTTTCACCATTGAGTGAGAACGCATCGAGTGAAAATACGGGGTCCACAATTCTTATTATTAGTTTGAACTTTATGTAGAATTAGATTTAAGTTACTAATTAATTTAAAAACTTAAGTTATTAAGTAATAAATGGTTGGTATATAATGAGCCAAATATAAGCTAACACATACTATTATCAAATTGTATTTTTTCCAATGCATAATCAGTTCAACAAAATATATTTTATAAAAAGTGCCATTTTAATTGGACTATTTAGCTCAAACTTCAAAGCCATCTAACAGCCTGAAAATCATTTAGCGGAAGAGCTCTAAGGTAGCCTAAGCCTACTTAAGCCCTATTTCACAAAGGTTTTGCATAACGATGGGTCGTTTTATCCAGGTTTCTCAATTTCGGATTTGAGCCGAAAGGAATGACCTCAATGAGGTTTATCTAACGCAAACCCATGTATACTGATGGACCCAAATATTTGTCTTAAAAGAAGCTTGGGCAGCCCACGAATGGGCCCAAATACTATAACTAAAAAGTAAAAAAGGAGAGAGTTATTTTTTATGCATTTTTCTTAAATTTAAAATAAAATAATCTATAATATAACTATAATTAAATAAATAATAATGTACATGTTCATGCTTTGACAAATATAAATGTTTAATTTTTTTTTTCAATAATTATATTTTATTAAAAAAAAGAATTAGTAGTTATTGTCTTATTGAATTTCCACTTGACTTTTTCTAAAATATTTTTTTTGTTTTTATCTTTCATTGTGGGTCCACATATGGCTTCTTAATTGCTTGAGATGATAATTACCTATAATACTATATTGTCATATCATCGAAAACACAAGGAACATGAACTCAGTAAGGTTAACTCGTATTAGTGCCCACTTTAGTGTCTATTGGAAAAATATGTATCTGTGGACCCCACCACTCGATACACTAGGCACTATGAATTTTGGGCAATTAGTTTTATTTATTGAAAAATAAATAATTATTTAATTTTTGGACATAAAAATGATTGTTTCTTTCTCTCTCTCACTTGATTATATATTTTTTTTAAAGAAAATAAAATAAGCAATAAAATCCAAGGTGGTTGAGGCCCATGGGGTAAAATTACATCAATCTTTATTAACTAGTACGACACTTTGAATTTTGGTTAATTTGTTTTATTTAGTAAAAAATGATTATCTAAAGTGTTGTATTTTACACCTTATTAAAAAAATAAAAAATAAATCTATGACTATGTAAATAAATTCATAAATAAACGGACAAGTAATAATAATATCGACATGATATAATAATTTAAGGTCGAAAACTTTAATTTGAATACAATCTTGATCCATTGAGTAAATGGACACAAATACGATACTCACATGATTAACCTCAACTTATATTCATACATTTTATATTGTTTTCAAATTGTACTATCATATCATATCAAAAATTATCACTTATAGGTCTCATAAATTTCTTAAATAATGTAAACAAATTTTAAAAATAAAAATATCAAATTTGTGAATTAAAGTCATTAAATTCTACTTATTATCATTTTTAATCTTATAAATTATTATTGTTACGATATTTAATGAGACAAATACGAATCATTAAATCTAAGTAAACAAAATAGTAACAAGAAATTATAAATATTTTCTAAATCACCAATCAAATCGTTGAGCAATAAGAAAAAGTTTGACTACAATATCAAAGTGCATGTTTTCGATACTTACTAAAAAGTTATCATCTATCAGATGATGTCATATATTTTTTCTCGGATCTCATTGTTTACATCTTAATTCTATTTGTTTATATCTTTATATCTTAGTTGTTTTTATTTTTCAATATCAAATATCATTAATGTAATTTAACATAATTTCATTCAACAAACCAAGTGGCTGATTCCATAATTGAAACGGAGATTTCTTCAAATTTATTTTCAAATTATAACTCCTTTGATGTCATCTAGTCGTATAAGTTCTTTTTTGACTTATAGGTTGAAATTATATTTTAAAAATACAATTTTTTTTATTTTTTTTATAGTAAAGTTTTATTTTGAAAATACGGCTTATCAACTTGTATTTGAAATTAATAAAAAATTGATAAATATATTTTTTATTTTCTGAGCACTAAGAGATCAAAATGAAGACAAGGCAGTGCTGAAGGGTCTATTTGAATATTATTTTTGAGAATAGTTTTTTGTTTTTAAAACAAAAAAATTGGAAAATACGTTTGACAATTAGAAAACTATTTTTTTATTTTTTGTTCTCAAAAATAGAAAATAATTGTTTTTAAGATAACATATTTTAATTGTTTTTAGTTGTTTTAATTTTTTTTTAGAGCTATTTAAAAAAATAATTATACAAACATATCTAATGATTAAAAATAAATCTCCTAATATAAAAATTATTTTTAAAATATATTTGCAAATATTAAAAATATTTTAAATTTTTAAATAAACGTTTGTTCTATAAAATATAAAAAAAAAAAAAAACAATTTTTAAAAATTATTCTTAAAAACTATTTTTTAGACATTTTAAAAAAAATAGTAATCAAACAAGATGAAACAGATTTATAGTCTTATCCTAAGATTTCTAAGATTTTAGAACAATATTCAATAATCTTTAGAATAATTATATTTTATATTTTATTTAAATTATTTTTTAACATTCCACATTTTTTAAAATATCAATTAAAACATCATTTTAAATACAGAAATTATTTTTTTAAGATAATTTTGAAATTGAATAGAAATGGTCTCTTTGAAAAACAGATTTTAATTAAATTTTTAAAAGATATAGTAAATTTGAAAATACCTTTAAATATGTCTTAAAATTCAAAATCCGCTGATTTCTAGAAAAGTCACAGGGTCCAAAAAAAAAAACAGGATTATATTAGTATACATAAAATAAAATAGTTGAAATCGAGTTGGGGTAATGTGGCCAGTGGAGTAATAAGAAAGAAATTGTTTGTACATGGGATGTCATTTGCAGCCTATCTCACTTATAATTTAATATGTCAGACACGTCACGTTTTGTGGAGAATTTAAGCGTTTATATGCTTTAAAATTAAGGCCAGTGTATCTCCACATACTGAATTCTTGGAATATGTAATAATTAAAATTTGATAAGATTGGTATGATACCACAATAACCCAGTCCAGAATCATCTTATATAGGATTCATCTCGAGGGGAATTGTGTTTTGGACTCAATCAATTAAAAAAATTAAGCTTTAATTCGTATAAGTTTCATAATTAATGGAAGGATATAAAATATGAAGATACTAATATATCTTTTAAAACTATTTTCTATTATAATATTTGATAAATTTTTTAATCTTAAATTTTTTTTTGATAATTATTCTGAAAATTTATTATTTTTAGAAAATTATTTTTTTTTTTAAATGTATTCTAAAAATACATCATTTTTTTTTATAAAAAAATTTGACATATTTTTAGTTATTTTTTATATACATAATTTTAAAAATATATAATTTTCAAGATGTTTGATTTTTAAATAATAATAATGATAATTTATTTTTATTTTTTTGGAAAAATACGTATTTTTTCCAAATCACTTAATTATATTGTATTTTCTTGAGGTTTATAAAATAAATAAAATTTAAATTAATTTTTTTTTTGTAGTTAATAAAGATCATTTTTGAAAAGATAAAAAATTCATATCCTGCTTCTTAATTTTTATACTTTCTTTAGGTCTTGAACTTCCTTTCTTTGGGTCTTAAACTTTAACGATGAACTTATATAGCAGTATAGCACTAACTCATAGCAGTGAAATTCTTCACACCATGACAAAAAGCAACGTTTAATTTTTGGAGCAAGTGGTCCAAAACACAATGGTCCCATTTCTTTTGGTCCAAAACACAATGGTCCCATTTCTTTTGCCAATTCCTTACATAGCAGTATAGCACTAACTCACAGCAGTGAAATTCTTCACACCATGACAGTGTTGCTTTTTGTCGTTCTAGCTTTTTCTCTCTTGCTCTTGTTTCTTCATCGAAAACACAGAAAAAATGGAGGACTACTCCACCTTCCACCGGGTCCTCCTGGGCTTCCCTTCATTGGGAACCTGCACCAGATGGATAACTCAGCCCCTCATCGCTACTTATGGCAACTCTCTAAACAATACGGATCCCTCATGTCCTTGCGCCTCGGCTTCATCCCCACCATAGTGGTTTCTTCCGCCAGAATAGCAAAGGAGGTCATGAAAACGCATGATCTTGAATTTGCTAGTAGGCCTTCCTTGATTGGTCCTCAAAGGCTATCTTACAACTGCCTAGATTTGGCCTTTTCACCATACAACGATTATTGGAGAGAAATGAGAAAGATTTGTGTTCTTCATCTCTTCACCTTGAAAAGGGTTCAATCCTATACTCCTATTCGGGAATATGAGGTTTCCCAAATGATTGAAAAAATCTCCAAGTTGGCATCTGCTTCCAAACTTATCAACTTGAGCGAGGCACTGATGTTTCTCACAAGCACCATAATCTGTAGGGTTGCTTTCGGCAAGAGGTACGAGGATGAAGGATGTGAAAGAAGTAGATTTCATGGACTTCTAAATGATGCTCAGGCTATGTTGGGAAGCTTCTTTTTCTCGGATCATTTTCCTTTGATGGGTTGGCTCGATAAACTCACCGGCCTGACTGCTCGGCTCGAGAAAACTTTCAGGGATATGGATTTGTTCTACCAGGAAATTATTGAAGAGCATCTGAAACCAGACAGAAAAAAACAAGAAGAGGACATCACTGACGTCTTAATTGGACTGCAGAAGGACAACTCATTTGCCATTGATATCACTTGGGATCACATTAAAGGAGTGCTCATGGTAATCAACCAATCTTTCACTAACTTGAATATTATTAATCTTTTTTAACTTGAATATTAATTTTCTTTGCAGAATATATTTGTGGGAGGAACAGATACAGGCGCAGCCACCGTGATTTGGGTGATGACAGCATTAATGAAGAATCCCAGAGTGATGAAGAAAGCACAAGAAGAAGTGAGAAATACATTTGGGAAGAAGGGATTTATAGGGGAAGATGATGTTGAGAAGCTTCCTTATCTCAAGGCAGTAGTGAAGGAGACGATGAGGCTGCTTCCTGCAAGTCCATTGCTAAATCCAAGAGAAACACTTCAGAAGTGCAGTATAGATGGGTATGAGATACCACCCAAAACCCTAGTATTTGTGAATGCGTGGGCCATTGGAAGAGATCCGGAGGCCTGGGAAAACCCAGAAGAGTTCATACCGGAGAGATTCTTGGGTTCTTCCGTGGACTTCAGAGGACAAAATTATAAGCTGATACCATTCGGAGCAGGTCGAAGAGTTTGCCCAGCAATACATATCGGGGCTGTGACAGTGGAGCTCACACTAGCTAATCTTCTTTACTCGTTTGACTGGGAAATGCCTGCTGGAATGAATAAGGAAGACATTGACTTTGATGTCATACCTGGTCTTACAATGCACAAGAAGAATGCTCTTTGCCTTATGGCTAAGAATTATAATTAGTGGACATCTAGTGTATGTTCCTGCAAAAGTTATCTGAGAATAATGTAATCTTAATCCTGCAATTTTCTTATTTGGATCGAACAATATGACCTAATATTTTATGGTATTGATGACGGTACTCAATTTTATATAATATTAATTGCACCATTTTCATATTGAAATTCAGACGATGAAGGCTATCAGACATCTCCTTGGTCATTAGACCATGGGCTCAGTCCATTTTTCCTCTACTTCCAAGAGAAGTTGAAAATGCTTAAGAACAAAGTGGCAGAAAATATCAAACCTCAAAAGAAAGATTCAGACTCAAATTATTTACATTTTTCATTCATGGTTTGAGGTCCAGCAGGATCGATCATTTAAAACAAAAGGAAATATATCATCCATGCCATTCTTGTAAGTATATCTCTGTATATTTGTTTTCATCTTCTTATCTTATTCAATGAAAAGTCGTCCGTGCCTTTACTCTTTTTGCTTATCCTATAAGCAAGAATAAAAATATCGGTAATCACGGATATATCGGATATATCGAAAATATATCGGCGGATATTTTGAAAAAAATATCAATAACCTTAAAATTGACCAAAATTTATAAAAATATAAAATAAAAAAAACTTCATAAAAATATAATTAGAAGTATAATGATATTTTTAAGATGTTTTATTAAATAATTTGATATATGTATAATATGATTTATCATATTTGATAGTAATATTGTATGCATTAATAAAAATATGAATTTTATAAGTGTACATTTATTATTAAATTACATATAATATTATGATATTTAATTATAATATGTCTAATTTTGAAATATATATTAATATTAAAATTATGATTCATTTAATTAAATTGTATTAAATAATATAAAATAAATTATGATATATGTACAATTTTTTAATATTTAATTAATTATTAATGATATTAAAGACACTATGAAGAAAATTATATAATTTTTATATTTTTGGTAATCAATTAAAAGAAAATTTTGTATTTAATTATAAAATAATTGTAATTAATTTGCTATTTAAAATATTCTTTTAATATTTTCTTTATATAATGAGTTTAACTATACATATATTTAGTGCATATTATTTAACAAGGGCAAGTTTGCCCAAATGGTAAGGGGGTTAAACCTTGGGGTTCGATTCTCCTCATTAGCAAAAAAGGAAGGCCATTTTGGGGACACGCATTGACTTCACTGTAGCGCATTTGACCCATTGACTTGCGTTGACCATATGATATATCGAAAAAAATCGCTGATATATCGCAAGATATCACCGATTTTTGGGGATTTTTCCCGAAATTTCGTTGAACCGATATTTCTCCATGAAATATTGTATTGACACCCGCCGATACATCGATATTTCGACGATATATTGCCTAATTTCAGCGATATTTTTTTCCTACCTATAAGTCATTCATTTTAATATTATTATAATTTGATTCATTTTAATATTATTATAATTTGATTCAAGGTTCTATAATAGTCAATTCAAACAAAAATTAAGCAGGTGTCTGTAAAAATGAATGGGGTATTTGGTAAAACTTAATACTTATTGTGTAAATATTTAAATTGACATTAAGTTAAATTATGCTTAAATTGTTGATTTAAAACTTATAATTTAATTATTATTTTAAGTATATTAAAGTTGTTTGATAAAATTAACTTATATCCAATGATGAAAATATTGATTATTAAGGATATGTCGGTACTTTGATTTTACAAATATATTGAAGAAATATTGATATTTTGACATAAAATATTGATGAACAAAAAATTAATCAAAATTTATAAAAATATAAGGAAAAACTCTTAAAAATTAAATTAAAAGTATAATAAACACTTTA
Source organism: Vitis rotundifolia (assembly GCA_030254885.1). Lineage (NCBI taxonomy): Eukaryota > Viridiplantae > Streptophyta > Magnoliopsida > Vitales > Vitaceae > Vitis > Vitis rotundifolia. Next base: position 11,190,654 of record CM058168.1, on the reverse strand, counting down.
AAATTATTTTGTCCAAAAAATTAATGTATGCATAATATAATTTATAATATTTAACAATAATGTTAATAACTTAAAAATATATTTTATAAATATCTATCTAATTTGGATATATTCAATGATATAAAAAGAATGCATATATAATTATTATTTTTATTAAAATATTGATAATTTTATTTATTAATTTATATTTATTTTGTATTTAGTTATTATACAAAAGATATAATAATTGAAATTAGTTTATTTATAACAATTTGATTTTAATTAATTTATGATATTTATGTACACAAAAAACATGTATTAATTTATAAACCTATAATTTTTAATATGTATTTATATATATATAAAAGTTTTAAGAAATTTATCTTTGGAATACCTTATATAATAATTTTAATGTTATATAATAAATATATATTAATAAAATAATAAATATATAAATTTACTGGAAGGACGGCCTTCCCTTTAAAATGTTAATTTAATTTTCCTCAGAATGCAGCTTGAGACGCATTGAAGTGCTGGTGGGAGACTGTGAGCTGGGGCCCACAAGGTAAGGTGACGCGTGCACGTGAAGTGCTGGCTTGATGGCAGATTGTGACCTGGGGCCCACAAGGCTGACAGCGTGAACGTGCGACCGCAGGAGACTGACCTGGGGCCCACAAACCACTGTTGGGTAATTTTTTCGGAAAAATATATTTCGGCGAAAACAAGCAGCTGGCCGATAAAATGAAAAAATCGACTATTTATCTCCATATACCGAGGAGATTTTATGATATTTACCCATTTTTTTCTTCCCGATATATCACCTTAAAATATTATATCGATACCTTTCGATATATAATATATCATCGACTTATCATAACATTTTCATTCATACCTATAACTTATTTTAAATCATTAAATTAACATATTTATATTTATAAATTAATATAAGGTAAAAAAGGTCACATTTTGTTAAAAATTAAAACGTTTATATGTTTTAAAATTAAGGCCAGTATATCTCCACATACTAAATTTTTGGAATATGTAATAATTAAAATTTGATAAGATTGGTACGATAAGACAAGTATCCAATCTAGAATTGTCTTACATAAGACTCATCTTTAGGAGAATTGTGTTATACAATCAATCAAATAAAAAAAATTAAACTTTAATCCATATAAGTTTTATAATTAATGAGAATGATATAAAATATGAAGAGATTAGTATATCCTTTAAAACTATTTTTTATTATAATATTTAATAAACTTTTTAATTTTAAACCTTTTTTAATAATTATTCTGAAAATTTATTATTTTTAAAAAATTAATTTTTTAAAAAAATATATTCTAAAAATATATTATTTTAAAAAAAATTTGACATATTTTTAGTTATTTTTTATATACATAATTTTCAAAATACATAATTTTCAAAATGTTTAAATTTTAAATAATAATAATGATAATTTATTTTGAATTTTTTTGAAAACATGATGTATTTTTTTCGAAATCACTTAATTATATTAAATTTTATTAAAATTTATAAAATAAATAAAATTTAAATTAATTTTGTTTTATAATTAATAAAAATTATTTTTAAAAGTATAAAAAATTTATATTCTTCTTTTCAATTTTCATACTTTCTTTGATCGTGGACTTATGTAGCAAAATTTAATTTTTGGACGAAGTGGTCCCATTTCTTTTGCCAATTCCTTACATGGCAGTACAGCACTAACTCATAGCAGTGAAATTCTTCACACCATGACAGTGTTGCTTTTTGTCATTCTAGCTTTTCCTCTCTTGCTCTTGTTTCTTCATCGAAAACACAGAAAAAATGGAGGACTACTCCACCTTCCACCGGGTCCTCCTGGGCTTCCCTTCATTGGGAACCTGCACCAGATGGATAACTCAGCCCCTCATCGCTACTTATGGCAACTCTCTAAACAATACGGATCCCTCATGTCCTTGCGCCTCGGCTTCATTCCCACCATAGTGGTTTCTTCCGCCAGAATAGCAAAGGAGGTCATGAAAACGCATGATCTTGAATTTGCTAGTAGGCCTTCCTTGATTGGTCCTCAAAGGCTATCTTACAAGTTACAACTGCCTAGATTTGGCCTTTTCACCATACAACGATTATTGGAGAGAAATGAGAAAGATTTGTGTTCTTCATCTCTTCACCTTGAAAAGGGTTCAATCCTATACTCCTATTCGGGAATATGAGGTTTCCCAAATGATTGAAAAAATCTCCAAGTTGGCATCTGCTTCCAAACTTATCAACTTGAGCGAGGCACTGATGTTTCTCACAAGCACCATAATCTGTAGGGTTGCTTTCGGCAAGAGGTACGAGGATGAAGGATGTGAAAGAAGTAGATTTCATGGACTTCTAAATGATGCTCAGGCTATGTTGGGAAGCTTCTTTTTCTCGGATCATTTTCCTTTGATGGGTTGGCTCGATAAACTCACCGGCCTGACTGCTCGGCTCGAGAAAACTTTCAGGGATATGGATTTGTTCTACCAGGAAATTATTGAAGAGCATCTGAAACCAGACAGAAAAAAACAAGAACACGAGGACATCACTGACGTCTTAATTGGACTGCAGAAGGACAACTCATTTGCCATTGATATCACTTGGGATCACATTAAAGGAGTGCTCATGGTAATCAATCAATCTTTCACTAACTTGAATATTATTAATCTTTTTAACTTGAATATTAATTTTCTTTGCAGAATATATTTGTGGGAGGAACAGATACAGGCGCAGCCACCGTGATTTGGGTGATGACAGCATTAATGAAGAATCCCAGAGTGATGAAGAAAGCCCAAGAAGAAGTGAGAAATACATTTGGGAAGAAGGGATTTATAGGGGAAGATGATGTTGAGAAGCTTCCTTATCTCAAGGCAGTAGTGAAGGAGACGATGAGGCTGCTTCCTCCGGTTCCATTGCTAGTTCCAAGAGAAACACTTCAGAAGTGCAGTATAGATGGGTATGAGATACCACCCAAAACCCTAGTATTTGTGAATGCGTGGGCCATTGGAAGAGATCCGGAGGCCTGGGAAAACCCAGAAGAGTTCATACCGGAGAGATTCTTTGGTTCTTCCGTGGACTTCAGAGGACAAAATTATAAGCTGATACCATTCGGAGCAGGTCGAAGAGTTTGCCCAGCAATACATATCGGAGCTGTGACAGTGGAGCTCACACTAGCTAATCTTCTTTACTCGTTTGACTGGGAAATGCCTGCTGGAATGAATAAGGAAGACATTGACTTTGATGTCATACCTGGTCTTACAATGCACAAGAAGAAGGCTCTTTGCCTTATGGCTAAGAATTATAATTAGTGGACATCTAGTGTATGTTCCTGCAAAAGTTATCTGAGAATAATGTACTCTTAATCCTGCAATTTTCTTGTTTGGATCGAATAATATGACCTAATATTTTATGGTATTGATGACGGTACTCAATTTTATATAATATTAATTGCACCATTTTCATATTGAAATTCAGACGATGAAGGCTATCAGACACCTCCTTGGTAATTAGACCATGGGCTCAGTCCATTTTTCCTCTACTTCCAAGAGAAGTTGAAAATGCTTAAGAACAAAGTGGCAGAAAATATCAAACCTCAAAAGAAAGATTCAGACTCAAATTATTTACATTTTTCATTCATGGTTTGAGGTTCAGCAGGATCGATCATTTAAAACAAAAGGAAATATATCATCCATGCCATTCTTGTAAGTATATCTCTGTACATTTGTTTTCATCTTCTGATCTTATTCAATGAAAAGTCGTCCATGCCTTTGCTCTTTTTGCTTATCCTATAAGTCATTCATTTTAATAATATTATAATTTGATTCAAGGTTTCTACAACGGTCAATTCAAACAAAAATTATGCGAGTGTATGTAAAAATAAATAGGGTATTTATTGTGTAAATATTTAAATTGATATTAAGTTAAATTATGTTTAAATTATTGACTTAAAATTTATTATTTAATTATTATTTTAAGTATATTAAAGTTGTTTGATAAAATTAATTTATAACCAATAATAAAAATATTGATTATTACGGATATGTCGAAACTTTGATTTTATGAATATATCAAAGAAATATCGATTGATGTTTTGACATAAAATAGTGATGAACAAAAAATTAATCAAAACTCATAAAAATATAAGAAAAAACTCTTAAAAATTAAATTAAAAATATAATAAACACTTTAAAATTATTTTATCAAAAAAATTAATATATACATAATATAATTTATAATATTAATAACTTAAAAACATATTTTATATACATCTATCTAATTTGGATATATTCAATGATATAAAAAGAATGATAATACATATATAATTATTTTTTTTATTAAAATATTGATAATCTTATTTATTAATTTATATTTATTTTATATTTAGTTATTATACAAAAGATATAATAATTGAAATTAGTTTATTTATAACCATTTGATTTTAATTAATTTATGATATTTATATACACAAAAAAATATTTATTAATTTATAAATCTATAATTTTTAATATGTATTTATATATATATAAAAGTTTTAAGAAATTTATCTTTGGGATACCTTATATAATAATTTTAATGTTATATACTAAATATATATTAAGAAAATAATAAATATATAAATTTACTGAAGGCATGGCCTTCCCTTTCAAATGAAAATTTAATTTAATTTAAACTTAATTTTCCTTAAAATTGAAATGCAGCTTGTGACGCATTAAAGTGCTGGTGGGAGACTGTGAACTGAGCCCACAAGGTCTGGTGACGGGTGCACGTGAAGTGCTGGCTTGATGGCAGTGTGACCTGGGGCCCACAAGGCTAACAGCGTGAACGTGCGACCGCAGGAGACTGACCAGGGGACCACAAACCACTGTTGGGCGATTTTTTCGGAAAAATCGACTATTTATCTACGTATACCGAGGAGATTATTTTATGATATTTACCCATTTTTTTCCTTCCCGAGATATCACTTTAAAATATCATAACCTTAAAATATCATATCTATACCTTTCAATACATAATATATCACCGACTTATCATAACATTTTCGTTCATACTTATAATTTATTTTAAATTATTAAATTAATATATTTATATTTATAAATTATAATTAAAGTAAAAGAATTCAAATAATAATAAAAATTTATAATATAATAAAAAAAATTTATGAAAATAATTATGATAAATAAAATAAAAAGATAAAATAAAAATATGAACTTAATAATAAATAAATTATTTTTATTTATTATTTAAAATTATTTTTTATTTTAAGTCATATCATTAAATTATTTTATTAAATATATTTAATTTATTTAATAACTTAAATTAAATTATTAAATTACTTTAATTTATTAAATTAGTTTACCCATCGACTAAGTTTTATTCCATGTGACACTAGAGAAGTATATATAAATTAAAGAAATTCAAAAGAGTTATTTGTCAAAAATTCATTTATTCAGCCACCCATCTCCATGGAATGGATCCCAATAAGATTTGAATGTATATTTGGATTTAGAGGGCCCATATAATATAGACACCTTCCTCCTGCTTTTTGTTTGAGGTTTCAGGTGTATTTACCTCTAAAAAACCAGGAGTTAATGGTCCATTAATCCTAATATTGGGCTTAATGTTTTCCATTTTTTTATTTGCTTTCATGGGCCCACATCTGGATCAAAATACTTAAAACAGTGGTGTAGCACAAGTTATCGGTTGCACGGCCCATCGCTACCTTTGGCAGCTTTCTAAGAAATACGGCGCCCTCATGTTCTTGCGCCTCGGTTTCGTGCCGACCCTAGTGGTTTCTTGTGCAAGAGTGGCAGAAGAGGTCATGAAAACCCATGATCTAGAATTTTCTGGTAGGCCTTCCCTGCTTGGCCAACAAAAGTTATCCTCCAATGGCCTAGATTTGGCTTTTGCTCCATATACTAACTACTGGAGGGAGATGAGAAAGATTTGTACTCTTCATCTCTTCAACTCTAAAAGGGTGCAATCCTTTTGTTCTATTCCGGAGGATGAGGTTTCTAGAATGATTGAGAAAATTTCCAAGTTCGCTTCTGCTTCCAAACTCGTCAATTTGAGCGAGACACTGCATTTTCTCACAAGCACCATCATCTGTAGGATTGCTTTCAGTAAAAGGTATGAGGATGAAGGATGGGAAAGATGTAGATTTCATACACTCCTATACGAAGCTCAAGCCATTATGGGGAGCTTCTTTTTTAAGGATTATTTTCCCTTTATGGGCTGGGTAGACAAACTCACTGGCCTAACGGCACGGCTCCAGAAAATTTTGAGGGAATTCGACTTCTACCAAGAAATCATCAACGACCACCTGAATCCAGAGAGAACAAAATATGAGCAAGTAGACATCACTGACATTTTAATTGGCCGGCAGAATTAATGACAGTTCATTTGCAATTGATATCACTCAAGATCACATTAACGCAGTGCTCATGGTAGTCAGTTTGTCAAGTTAATTATTTTTAATCTGAAGAAGATACACATGAATTATATCTCCAAATATATATACTAATTTTCTTAGCAGAATATATTTGTAGGAGGAACTGATACAATTGCAGCCATCTTGGTCTGGGCAATGACAGCGCTAATGTAGGATCCTATAGTGATGAAGAAAGCCCAAGAAGAAATCAGAAATATAGGAGGAAAGAAGGGCTTTATGGATGAAGATGATATTGAGAAGCTTCCTTATCTCAAGACATTAACCAAGCAGACAATGAGATTGCACCCACCCATTCCATTGATACCAAGAGCAACACTTGAAAATTGCAGTGTCAATGGGTATGAGGTACCACCCAAAACCCTAGTGTTTGTGAATGCATGGGCAATTGGAAGGGATCCTGAGAGCGATTTTTGGGTACTTGTATCGACTTCAAAGGACAACATTATGGGCTAATGGCTTTTAGGGCTGGACGACGAGGTTGTCCTGGAATATATCTTAGAACTGTGATTATGGAGCTTGCCCTAGGTAATTTTCTTTGTTCATTTGACTGGGAAATGCCTAATGATATGACCATAGAAGACATAGACACCGACATGAAACCTGGTGGCACAATGCTGTTAAATTTCATCAAACGAAACTTTCTATAAAAAAATTTGTATATGGAATCAATTTAATAATTTATGCTATGTCATTTTTCCATTTTCCATAATAAATTTGCTTTTTCTGGTTGCTTCAATAATTAACTGGGACCCTTCACGTGACAACTTGACCAACTTGCTGGAAACATCCTTGGAGGTTTCCGCCAGTTGCGGTTTAGTGGGGTATCAATTACCATGTGAAAGCTCAAACGATGGAAGTTACCTGTCCACGAGACACAGAAAAATATATGAATTGCTTCAATAATTAAAGGGGACCCTTCACGGGACAACTTGGCCAACTTGTTGGAAACATCCTTGGAGGTTTCTGCCAGTTGCGGTTTAGTGGGGTATCAATTACCATGTGGAAGCTCAAACGATGGAAGTTACCTGTCCACGAGACACACAAAAATATATGAAAAATACATCCTTAAGTGCATGCGATCCTCCTGCAGCCAAACCTTTCTGATCCTAGTTGTTGTTCTCATAGCTATCTACTACGAAACGATGAGCCCGGGATGACCGTCTCATAATAATTGAGAAGAACCACATCGAATCGGATATTTTACTTTCCAGTCTTCGTCAGTTGTAGAAAATTAAGGCCTCGAAATTTTGAAAAGGGAGAAGTATGACTCAATATTTTATCCAGATATTTGCTTGAGTTACTTTGTAATTTTCTTGTCTCACTTGGTCAATCAAGATCGCTGTAGAGTTTGTTTCGTCCTTCTCAGTCTTGGCACATATTTCACGGGTGGTTGGTATTCACAAAAAACCACCTCTTTCTAGCTCCTGTTTCTTTTGTCACGTCCGGAAGATGATCACTTTGATATCTTCAACTCTACTCTGTTTGTTTAGGATTCACCCATAGTGCAAAATCATCATAAGTTGTTCTTCCCATAACCAATGATGAAAATATCGGTAATAATGGATATATCAGTAACTTGATTTTACGGATATATCGGATATATCAGAGAAATATCGACGAATATTTTAGAAAAAAATTTTGATAGACAAAAATTTGATCAAAACTCATGAAATGTGAAAAAAAAAAAAAAAAAAAAAAAACATTGTAGCAATATAATTAGAAGTATAATAGTCAATTTAAAGTTATTTTGTTAAAAAATTTGATATATATAATATGATTTGTGATATTAAATATAATTATATCATGTCAATCATAAAAAAATATAAATTTTGTAATTTTACACTTATTATAAAGTTTCATAAAAAATTTGATCTAATTAAATATCAATAATTTGTACATATTATCACATAGCAGGTGGAGTTCATTTCTGACTGTTGGATCACGTCCAGCTTCAATTTGTACGATCAGATGCACAGGAGTCATGATTTGTTTTTTTCTTTTTAATTTCTACTAAATCTAAAAATCAAAAGGGTCACCCACTTCTCTCACTCGGGCATCAAGAAGCCCTTTTCTGAAGTTGCCCCTCCAGACGAGAGAATCCATAAAAAGGCCCTACTTTCCTCTTCCACTCTCAATCCTCGCAGGTACTAATCGAATCATTTTTATTTTTATTTTTTGCAACCCCCGTTTGATTCCCAAGAAAATCCATCCCCCATTCGATTTCCGGGGAAATTCATCCTCATTTGATTTCCAAGAAAATCCATGCAAAACCCCCAAGGAAAACCAAAAAAATTGCTGTTTTTTTTGCTCCTTGTGTTTTCTGGATCTGTTCTAGGGGTCGCTTTGCTTTTGTGTCATTGGATTTAAATTTCACGAACCCTAAATGCACGATTTTTGAGCCAGGCTAAAAACACAACCTTTGCCTGCAAATCATGATCAGATTTTATTTAAAAAAAAAAAAAAAAATTGGACAGATTTTGTATCCTGTGCGCGGGCTGGACTAGTAGGAAATATCGGGAAATTTACCGAAATATCGACGATTTTTAGCCGATTTTTCTAATAAATCGGAATTTATCACCTGATGCCGATATATCGGCGATTTTTGCCGATTTTCAGCGATTTTTCTCCCGTCAATGTTTCTTCACAAAATGTCGACGAAATCCCCCAACAAATGTCCTCTAGTACCGATTGTCTTGTAGTGTACCCTTCATCGAAAGAGTAGGCGGTTGAAAGACCCACCTCTGAAGCTTAACGCCCTTAGGTTGGGAGATATCAAAGGGGAACCTCGCCTAGCTTATCTGTCCCTGTATTATTCAACTCATCTGTCCACTTATCTTGTCCAAAGTAGAAGGAATATAAAAATCCTTTGTTTCGAAGGTAATCCGCCAGAAAATAGACTGGAAAAGATTCAATCCACTTGTTGGCCTGCTTCTATGTCCTGTAGCTTCTAAGGTATTAGCTTCTCACAGGCATTTGCTTCAAAGGGGCTTGTTGGCCCCCTTCTTAGCTCTTGATGTCTGCTTTAAGCTTCGTCGGAGATTTTATGGCCCGTAGCTTACAACATCTTATGATAAGGGCATGTAGCTCGATACAATCTAAGGCCAATTGCTTACTTGCGTACGAGGCAGACGGATTCAGCCATTCTCATCCCAGCAAACAAAGGCTGAGACGAAAGCCGGAGTGCACTAGCGCGCATTCCCGTTTTCCCTTTACTAGTAGGGGGGTCGATGTACGAAAAGAGTAATCCATATGTTGACCTCCCTCCCGAGGTACTCATAGAATAGGCTCAACCCCCGTGACACTTGGGGAGACCATGACAGGCCTTTGGTTGGTGTTTCCTTTTATAAGCACCTTCCAACATACTATGCTCTACGCCTCTTATTGCTATGCCTCGGGTCCCGGATCAATTGGATCGTTGATCTGTACCTTCATTCGTACATGCGTATGGATCTTCATCTTCAACCTCGGGATCCCCTATGAGATCTTCTTCCATAGAAGCTCCTGCATATGCTGCCCCTATCTATTCATGGTTCCGGATCCAGATATGGTACTGGAATGGGCTATGCTTCCACCTATGCTACTGGTTTTAAAACCCAAGCATCTTCATTTTGGTTTGTAAATTGAAAAGGAATAGGCCGGTCACGGACCTGGATTAGGAATAGGCTTTGGCTCCATAGGCCCTGGATATTCTATCGGTGACTCCGGAATAGGTTCTTCAATGATTTATGGTTCAACCCAGGCAAGCAACGTCGATCTAGATTCAGAGGCTATGGTTTGACAATGAATTCTTCATCCACGTCAAAGTTCTCCGATACACGAGATATATCCCGACATTTTCCTCCTTGCCTATAACATAAGATGCTTCATTAAGCATATGGTTCAAAGTCGTGGTATCGGTCCTTGACACAGACGATCTTGATACACATCGGTCTTGGTGTATTGGCTTGGTTGTGTATTGGCTTGGTATCAAACAATACGCAAAATATTATAATTAGAAAATTTTAAAAATTTATAAAAATATTATATAAATTATTAAAAAATAGGTACAAGTAAATAAGGTTAAAAAAAATAATAAAATAAAATAATCTCATAACTAACATCATTTAAATAGTTATAAAAGCATTTATTGATTTCCTAATATAATTAAAATTTATAATATTATAAGATAAAAAATTTATATGATGTAATAAATTAAAAATAATTCAAGTATAAATGTAATCTTTATAACATACAAATATAATTATTGATTCCCTAATATAAACCTATTATTAAAATGTTGTTTTTATAATTATGATTCTTTTAAAAGTATGTTTTTAAATAATTATTGATTTTCTACTTTAATTTAGAATGTTATAAGACAAAAAATTTAGATTATATAATAAATTAAAAATATTCAAATGTCATCTAGGTTATTCTCGTTAAATCTGGTGGTGCATATAAATCATAACATTCAAGTTTTACTTTACTTTTCCAAATATGGTTTTCACTGTCCCCATGTCCACCCGACTACAAGTTTGCAAACTCACGATAGAAGCTCTCCCTGAATGGTCGTCATCATCGAAAAAGGTATCCAATGCTTAGTCTACTGAAATCGACATTGAGTCACCATTCAACCGGCCCAAAACTCCTATGCTCCAACGATTGTGGTGAGGTAAGTGAGCCTTCATCTATTTGATCTCTTCTCTTCTAGACTTAAAGGAACTCATGGCTCGGTTAAATTTCAATGTTTCTTCTTCCTCAAATTTTTTTGGAAAATTTTATGATCTTTATGTTTTGATTTGAAAGGGAAAAAAAATTATTGATTTGAATCAGAAAAACTTTTGTAATTTAACCGATTCAACCAAGTTAACTTGGAATTTGAGCCAAGCCAACTGAGTCCTACCGATTTAGTGCTAAATTAGTGCATAGGATTGTACCTGGTATCGGACTCGTCGCGGTAAGTGTCGAGGCAGATATGACTCGGCCAAGTCGTACCGGACTCAGCCAATACTTTGAACCCTGATTAAGCAGCCTGCATGCAGCAGATCAAATTAACCTTTGGAATGATAGACCGAGCCAGATTGCATCTATAGTTGTAAGAATGAGCAGGCCAGCCCAAACCCAATGTTCCTTTGCAATTGTAACAGACCCAACAACGTCAATGTGCATGATTCTGGATTCAAATTATTCTAAATAATATTATTCAAATCTCCTGTCGGTGGAGCCAAGTCCCATTTTAGGGTCCAGTCCTCACCGTCCACGTTTGTTCTTGTGGAAATTGTGGACAGATCCTTGAAAGGAATGACCGTTGTCCTATTACTTGATTGAGAATTTTTGAGAAGAAGGTTTCTAGTTTTATTTGTCCTACTTTTTCATTCATTGAACATTCACATTAATTGATGGATAATTTTCACAAGTGGTCCTTTAATTTCTGTACCTCTTCTTTAGGTATTTATTCTGTCAAGACAGAAAGAGAGGGGTGGCTTATAATTACTTCTTATTCATCACGTAATCGATCAGTCTGATTCCATTCATCCGGCCAAGCCAAATTTGTGTTGTTATGATCCTAACCACTAGAGTCCATTTCACAGAAAAACCAGATCTGTGACAAACTGCCAATTAAGCATTAGCAGTAGACTTTCTGAAGCAGGTCCATGATGTCATCAATCAGCCCTTTGGATGATAGGCCACGCTCACTGGCCAGCACAAATCAAATACTGCACCTGATAGTCCATTGCCGTTGAGAGGTGTATTTAAATTTTAAAGAGACTCCTTCAACATTTTTACATATCACAGACTCTCAGCAGCTCCCCAAACACCCCAAACCATGATGATTTTGCTTCTTATCCTTTTAGCTCTCCCTCTCTTTCTCTTGTTTCTTCTTCGGAATCGAAGAAGAACGCCCCTCCCACCAGGTCCTCCAGGGCTTCCCCTCATTGGAAACTTGCTCCAGCTTGATAAATCAGCTCCTCATATCTACCTATGGCGACTTTCTAAGCAATATGGCCCCCTCATGACCTTGCGCCTTGGTTTCGTGCCAACCCTAGTGGTTTCTTCAGCAAGGATGGCAAAAGAGGTCATGAAAACACATGATCTTGAATTTTCTGGTAGGCCTTCCTTGCATGGCCTGCAGAAGTTATCCTACAATGGACTGGATGTGGCCTTTTCACCATATAATGATTATTGGAGAGAAATGAGGAAGATTTGTGTTCTCCATCTTTTCAACTCTAAAATGGCGCAGTCCTTTCGTCCCATTCGGGAAGATGAGGTTTTGGAAATGATTAAAAAAATTTCCCAGTTTGCTTCTGCTTCCAAGCTCACTAACTTAAGTGAGCTCTTAATTTCTCTCACAAGCACCATAATCTGTAGGGTTGCTTTCAGTAAGAGGTACGATGATGAAGGATGTGAAAGAAGCAGATTTCAGAAACTCGTAGGTGAAGGTCAGGCCGTGCTGGGAGGCTTCTATTTCTCGGATCATTTTCCTTTGATGGGCTGGGTTGATAAACTCACAGGGATGATTGCTCTGGCCGAGAAAAATTTCAAGGAATTTGATTTGTTTTATCAAGAAATCATTGATGAGCGCCTGGATCCAAATAGACCAGAGCCTGAGAAAGAAGACATCACTGACGTCTTACTTAAACTGCAGAAGAATCGTCAGTTTACAATTGATCTCACTTTTGATCACATTAAAGCTGTTCTCATGGTAATTTATTTTTAGCCCAAAATTAGTATGACTAGATAACATGAATCTAAAGCATATTAGAAATGACCCGTTTGTATTTTTTTTCTTAATTAATTTCTTTTTTTTTTTTTTTTTCAGAACATATTTCTCGCAGGGACAGATACAAGCGCAGCCACCGTGGTTTGGGCAATGACAATGCTCATGAAGAATCCTAGAACGATGAAGAAAGCACAAGAGGAACTCAGAAATTTAATCGGAAAGAAAGGTTTTGTAGATGAAGATGATCTTCAGAAGCTTCCGTATCTGAAAGCAATTGTGAAGGAGACGACGAGATTGCACCCTGCAAGCCCATTGCTGGTCCCGAGAGAAACACTTGAGAAGTGTGTGATAGATGGGTATGATATACCACCCAAAACCCTAGTGTATGTGAATGCATGGGCAATCGGGAGAGATCCTGATTCCTGGGAAAACCCAGAAGAGTTCATGCCTGAGAGATTCTGGGGAACTTCCATAGACTTCAAAGGACAGGATTACCAACTCATACCTTTCGGAGGAGGAAGAAGAATTTGCCCAGGCTTAAATCTAGGAGCTGCGGTGGTGGAGCTGACACTAGCTAATCTTCTTTACTCGTTTGACTGGGAAATGCCCGCTGGAATGAACAAGGAAGACATAGACATCGATGTCAAACCTGGTCTTACAATGCACAAGAAGAATGCTCTTTGCCTTTTGGCGAGGATCCATAGTCATTAATGGGACAGTAAATATGCCTACTTTTATTTGACATGAATTAGTACAAAGAAACAACAGCCAATTACTCTTGTCATTACTTTTTAGTGTATTCCATATTAAAGTTTTTATTTTATTTTTAATTTATTTTTTATTTTTCCTTAACTTTAGTTTCAAAGCAATTAAAATTCTTTATTTTTTAAATCACGACTTTTTCTAAAAAAAATTCGCTTGATGGAAAAGACAAATTTTCTATTTTACTTTAATTTTAAATCTTAAAGTAACATGATTTAAGACTTAAAACAAACAAACAAACAAACAATTGTTCAATTATTTTGCATGTACCTTTGAAAAAAATGTAAGAAATTATCCTTTACAAGTAACTTATACAACTCAAGTTATTATGTTTTTATAACCCTTTAAAAAATCTAAAAACTAAAAAAATGATCATGATTTTCACTTTTAAATCAATTATACCTTTTTTTTTCTTCCATATTTTGTCTTTTCTTTTTTAAATTATTATTTTATTATAGACAATATAATTATAACTTCCTCTTATTAGAGCAATTTGATTTTTATGTGTATGCTGCTTCCTGATGACTCCTTGAATAGGCTGTTTAAGAAAGACTATATTATATGAGAGACACTTTTTATATATTTATAAGAACCACCACCTTGAATCCGAGAACGTGGTCTTGAAAAAATCTTAATGCTATGCCTACTATTGGAAGTTAAGTTGCAATCAATTAAGCATATAACATTTTCGGCCTAAACCTATAATAGATTGCAAGCAAATTCCCCATCAATTTCAGCCATTGGAAGCTCCCCTAGAGAGATTTCCTTCCATTTAGTGGATGTTTTCCCTTTGTGTTAGTAGTTGGCATTGTGGGAGTAGAGAATATCTAGTCTAAGTACATTTATGTTGTAGGAGGGAAAGTGCTCGATACAAGCAAAGATGTATTGTATTAGGTAATAGTTTGAACAAAAATTATATCTATATAAAACATGCCAAATGGTATATAAGAAAAAATAAGTTTATCATCCTGTATTGATAATTTTAGTATATTTATAAACAACTTTATTACCTTTTGAATTGGTAATTATGATTAAATAGGATTTGTTTGACAATATTTTCTTTTAAAATTCTAGCAAATAAAATAATAAATTAATCCTATTTAAATATGATTTTTTTTTGCATAATATTTCCTAAACTTTTAGGAAACTAATATAAGAATCCTACAAGGTGTTTGTTTCTAGAGAAAAAAAATCTCAAATAATAAAAAAAATTAAATAATAATAATAATAAAATATCTAAAAAGAAGGAAAACATTTATATGAAGGAGTCTAATTGTTAATTGATTTGAATGACATGATAAATAAAATAACATTTCTGGGAATAATTGGATGACTTATTAAAAAATGCACGTATTTTAAATTATTTTTAAATAGACGAAGATAATACTAATTTAAAATTTTTAACCTTTTTTTCATGTATTTTCATATTAGTGAATCAAATCCCATTTTTTTCAAAAATTAAATAAAATGAAGTACATGGACACAAAAAGTAAAAAAAATAAAAAATAAAAATAAAGACTACAAAAACTACAAATCAAACATAATGGGCCTTGGACATGAAGTGACCATTCAAATAAAAATGACATAAATTCCTTATGTTGGAAACTCTCCTATAACTGTATTGTTGAAAATGCGAAGTACAACACAACATAAATTCCTTGTATTGGAGACTCTCCCTCAACTATATTCTTGAGAATGCGATGCATATGTTGTGTTCTCAAGAACACAAATCAGATGTTGTGTGTTCAAGAACAGGAGCTAGAAGCTATGTTATTAAGAACACGGCTACATGAGTTTAAGGGGCATATTTTCTGTTTGACAGGTGGACATTTAAAAAATATAAATATTAAAGAACATTTAAGAAAACAAGGAGCGTACTTACAAGACATATATAGGTAGACTTTTGGCAACTATTTTAGATAAGTTTGCTTGTGTTGTAGTGGATGACTTGGGTGGTCATCCATGTCATACTCATATCCCACTAATTGTGGCCATTATTGACCCCCATATTTCCAGCTTATCTCACTTTTTCGATGTTGATTGAGCACCATTCCTTGCACCTTCTCCAAGTTGTAGTTCCAGTAGAGGGGCTTAATTTCATGTCCACACTCCATAGAAAAGTTGAACCGCGGCAGAAAGAAAATTATATTCATGGAAAAATGCGTTCCTCTTCCCTCATACAACAGGCATCTTATAAACTTTTTTCCGAAATTAATGATTTTTTTTTTTTATTTTCTTCTCACAATTATTAGCAGGCCATCTAGAAATGCATTTCAATTAGCAATTAAGCTGTATGGGAAATCTACTCATTGAAAAATCTGCACTTCAATATATATACACTTTGGACCTGTATCATCGTGTAAGTTCACTGCACAAAGATTTTGAGTAAACACTCTCAGCAGCTCCCAACCCCACCCCCAAACCATGATGATATTGCTTCTTATCCTTTTAGCTCTCCCTCTCTTCCTCTTGTTTCTTCTTCGAAACCAAAGAAGAGCGCCCCTTCCCCCAGGTCCTCCAGGGCTGCCCTTCATTGGAAACTTGCTCCAGCTTGATAAATCAGCTCCTCATCTCTACCTATGGCGACTTTCTAAACAATATGGCCCCCTCATGTTCTTGCGCCTTGGTTTCGTGCCAACCCTAGTTGTTTCTTCAGCAAGAATGGCAAAAGAGGTCATGAAAACACATGATCTTGGATTTTCTGGTAGGCCTTCCTCGCTTGGCCTGAAAAAGTTAACCTACAATGGCCTCAATTTGACCTTTTCCCCATATAATGATTATTGGAGAGAAATGAGGAAGATTTGTGTCCTCCATCTTTTCAACTCTAAAAGGGTGCAATCCTTTCGTTACATACGGGAAGATGAGGTTCTGGAAATGATTAAAAAGATTTCCAAGTTTGCTTCTGCTTCCAAGCTCACCAACTTAAGCGAGATCTTAACTCCTCTCACAAGCACCATAATCTGCAGGGTTGCGTTCGGTAAGAGGTACGATGATGAAGGATGTGAAAGAAGTAGATTTCATGAACTCCTAGGTGGAATTCAGACCATGGCGATAGCCTTCTTTTTCTCGGACTATTTTCCTTTAATGTGCTGGGTAGACAAACTCACAGGCATGATTTCTAGGCTCGAGAAAATTTCCGAGGAATTGGATTTGTTTTGTCAAGAAATTATTGATGAGCACCTGGATCCAAATAGACCAATGCCTCAGCAGGAAGACATCACTGATATCTTGCTTAGACTGCAGAAGGATCGTTCGTTTACAGTTGATCTCACTTGGGATCACATTAAAGCTTTGCTCATGGTAATTTATTAATTTTCAGGCCAAAATTAATTTGATTAGATAGATTAATATTGAACACACAGTCCTGCATATTACAAGTTAATCCCTTCTATTTGTTTTCTTTGATTTTCCTTGCAGGACATATTTATCGCAGGAACAGATACAAGTGCGGCCACTGTGGTTTGGGCGATGACAGAACTAATGAAGAATCCCATAGTGATGAAGAAAGCACAAGAAGAACTCAGGAATTTAATCGGGAAGAAGGGCTTTGTGGATGAAGATAATCTTCAGAAGCTTTCTTATCTCAAAGCACTAGTGAAGGAGACGATGAGATTGCATCCTGCAGCTCCATTGCTGGTCCCGCGAGAAACACGTGAAAAGTGTGTGATAGATGGGTATGAGATAGCACCCAAAACCCTCGTGTTTGTGAATGCATGGGCCATTGGAAGAGATCCTGAGTTCTGGGAAAACCCAGAAGAGTTCATGCCTGAGAGATTCTTGGGTTCTTCCACAGATTTCAAAGGACAGGATTACCAATTCATACCTTTTGGAGGAGGACGAAGAGTTTGCCCAGGGATAGAGCTGGGTGTTGTGACGGTGGAGCTGACACTAGCTAATCTTCTTTACTCGTTTGACTGGGAAATGCCTGCTGGGATGAACAAGGAAGACATAGACACCGACGTCAAACCTGGTATCACAGTGCACAAGAAGAATGCTCTTTGCCTGTTGGCTCGGAGCCATATCTGATGAATGGGCAAGTAAATAAATATGCATATCTTTTTATTTGACGTAAAAATGGAAGACAAAAGCTCATATTACTAAGTTAATTTGAAGTCTATGTTGGAGGCATCCTATAAAATTAGAAGTATTAATACATAATGATTTAGATAGCTTAATCTGGATAAATTTATGAACATAGAAATTATTTTTTCAAGTATCAAGATTTTTTTTGTAAAACTAAATTTTTATTTTCCAACTATTAAATTTAACATATATTTCTTTACTTATATTAAAATAGCATTTTTTTTTTGTATATCAAAATTGAAAAGATTTAAATTTAATATAAATTTGAATAGAGCTTGATCTAACAGTGTCAATGACACTTTTTTTTTTTTTTTTTTTGGCTTTTTTACATGATAAAAATATATTAAAATCATAATTAAATGTCTCATAAAAATTAAAAATTACATCTATTCTTATTTTAAAGGATCAAAATAGAATATTATAAAATTAATAATTTGATAAAGTAGAAATTTAACATATTTTCAAACATTTTAAATCGCCACTTTTTCTTAAAAAAAAAAAAAAAATCTCTTGAAAGAAAAGACAATTTTTCTATTTTACTTTAATTTTAAATCTTAAAGTAACTTGGTTTAGGACTTAACTTAAAAAAAAAAAAAAAAAACAAAAAACAAAAACAAACAACCCCCAATTATTTTGTATGTACCATTCAAAAAAATGTCAGAAATTATCCTTTACAAATAACTTATACATCTCAAGTTATTATGTTTTTGTAATAACCCTTAAAAAGAATCTAAAAAATTAAAAATAAAAAAATATGCTCATGATTTTCACTTTTAAATCAATTATACCTTTTTTTTTTTTTCTATTTTGTCTTTTCTTTTTTAAAATTATAATTTTATTATAAACAATATAATTATAATAATATAATTATTACTCTCTCCTTCTATTAGAGTAATTTGATTTTTATGTGTATACCAAAGTTTGAAATATAAGTTTACCATGTATTGGTAATTTTGGTATATTTATATTATAAAATTAATATATTTTTATCATACATGTACTTTAGAAGGCATTGTAACAATGCATTACATGAGGTGAAATCCTGGTATAAATGATTTTTACAATAACAGCTTCAAATTTTGTAAATTAAAAAAAAAAAAGGCATCTTCTATGATTGGTTTATGGTATATTGGTCTAGTAAATAGGCATCATATCCATACAAATAATATTAAATTCTAATAATAATATAATTATTTAATTAAAATTTGCTAACTTAAATAATTATAGTAATAATAATATTAATATTCAATAATAATAATATAATTAATATCACCGTAATAAATAAAGCATAAAAAGAACAAAAAGTGGAAAAAAAATTGATTTAAGTAGAAAAAATTAAATAAGATAAAGCACATGGACACAAAAAGTAAAAAAAAAAAAAAAACGTAAAAACTACATGACTGAAATCAAACATAATGAGCCTTAAACATGAAGTGGGTATTCAAGAAAAGACGGGAAGAAGATAAAAAAATTTTATATTAAAGACTCTTATAATCGTATTTTTAAAAATGGGAACCATATATTGTATTCTCAAGAACACAAACTAGATGTTATGTTCTTAAAAACACGAATTAGTTGTCATATTTTCAAAAACACGATTACATAAGCTCAAAGGATATTTTTTCTATTATAAGAAATGATCATTCACTCTGATTAGGAGATGATATTTGAATATCTAAAAAAATTATAAATATCAAAGAACATTTAAGAAAATCAAGAGAAAAAATTAGTGTATTTAAAAGACACATTTGTAGACTTTTGGCTATTATTTTAGATAAGTTTCCCTTGGCTATATGATATGACTTGGATCGTTATCCATGTCATACTCATGTCTCACTAATTGTGGCCATGATTGAGCCTCTTGTTTCCAACTGTCTCACTTTTTCAATGTTGATTGAGCACCATACCTTGGACCTTATCCAAAGTTGTAGTTTGAGTAGACGAGCTTAATCTCATGTCCACACTCCATCCAAAAGTTGTGCCGTGACAAAAAGAAAATTATACCAATGAAAAATACGTTCCTCTCCTCGTTATACAACAGGCTTTTTATAGACTTTTTCCTAAAATTAATGATATTTTTTTAGCATCCCACGTATGTAGATTAATTTTATACTAAAAGAAAATTTAGAATGTGTTTATTTTTTTATTAAATAAAAAATATCAAAATATTTTATTTTTTATATTTAATTAAAAATAATTATTGATATTAGATAATATAATTAAATTAAATTTATTAATAACAAACTTATTTTAATTATATTAATTTACTAACAAATTTTTTTTAACTAAATGGAAAAAGATAAATATTATAATTTTTTTTATTTAGTAAAAAAACAAATACCATTTAATCATATTACAAAAAATTGCATTTCAAGAAGCAATTGAGCTATACGGGAAATCTACTCATTGGAAAATCTGCAGTTCAATCTACAAGCACTTTGGACCTGTATCATTGTGTAGGTTCACACTGCAAAAAGCTTTTGATTAAACAAAAAATTGTGACATTTAAATTAAAGAGAAACAAATAAATAAATAATTATTGATTGTAAAATAATTATGTCTTCACCATATGGAGAATCCTGATATACAAGATTTTGTAAAGCTAAAAATATTTATAATTTGTATCAATTGGGAGAATCAAATTGCAAATATGGTGTAAAAAATATACTATGAATTTTTTAAAAACTAAAGTCAAAAAGAAAATCTACATAATGTCGGAGGTGTTTGATAAAACTTAATATTTATTATTTAATAATTTAAATTGACTTTAAATTAAATTATACTTAAGTTGTTAACTTAAAACTTATTATTTAATTTACTTTAAGTATTAAGGTTATTTGATAATTTAAAATTTATTATAAATCATCAAATTGACATGTTTATTCTCATAAATCATAATTAATGTAAAGAAAGTCGAGTAACAATGGAAGTTATAAAATTAAAAAAAAAAAAAAATTGTGTAGGTAATTAGGATAAATATGAATAAAAAGGTAAAAAAAATGATGGAATTAAGAATAAATTAATTATTTTTATTTATTATTTAAAGTTGTTTTTTTACTTTCGTACTATTAAGTTATTATTTCAAATATACTTAATTTACTTAATTTTAATTAAGTTATTAAATTACTTTAAATTATTAAATTGGTTTACCAAATATCTACTTAATTCACAAAAATAACTTATAGAGACTCTCCGGTCCTTTGAGGTGTTGATTCAAGGTCTGCTAAAGCAATTCAAGATAATTATATTTTTTTGGAAAAATTCCTAAAGAAGAAGGGGAAATTATAATGGATATAAGACCAAAATGGAATTGAAATTGGAGCCTCTTATTAGACATTGGTAGTTGCATACATGGTGGTCTAAAAAAGGAACGAGCATACCAATGGCCAGCCCAAACCCAAACTCTCTTTAGATTTAAAACAGGCCCAATATGATCAACAAAGCTTTTTGAATAATTTCATCTGATTCTCGAATCTAATTTTGTATAAATTATATATCGAAATCTGTAGGCTACAGTCGAGTCCATCCAATTTATGGTCCGGTCCTCATCGTTGAAAATTTAAACGCATGGAACTGACTTCTGAAGAACACGGCGGAAACAATCCCCTGCAAGGATTTCGCCCAATTTTCATATAAAACACAAATATGGGCTGTTCATTTTGACTTGACGTCCAAACATATCCTAATGTTACAGTCTATATCTGGAAGATGGAGGTGCTCCTTTGCCCTTAGTTTACCGCTTTATTGAAAAATATCTAGCTTTGTTTTTGTCTTAATGCTTTATCCGTTGAAAAGTCACCCATACTGTACGTAGTTTATTCTTTCTTGTTCACATAATCCATCTTAATGGATGCGCGTAATCGATCAGCCTGATTCCAATCATTTAGCCAAGCCCAAATTTGTGTTGTTATGATCCTAACCACTAGAATCCATTTCATAGAACAACCAGATCTGTGACAAACTGCCAATTAAGCATTAACATTAGGCTTCCGAAGCAGGTCCGCGATATTAGAAATCAGCCCTTTGGATGATAGACCACGCTCATCGGCCAGCGTAAATCAAATACTGCATCTGATAGTCCATTGCCGTTGAGAGGTGTATGTTATTTTTTGAAGAGACTCCTTCAATATTTTTGCATATCAAACACTCTCAGCAGCTCCCAAACCCCCCACCGCCGCCGTCCACACCCCCCACCAAACCATGATGATATTGCTTCTTATCCTTTTAGCTCTCCCTCTCTTCCTCTTGTTTCTTCTTCGAAACCAAAGAAGAGCCCCCCTTCCACCAGGTCCTCCAGGGCTGCCCTTCATTGGAAACTTGCTCCAGCTTGATAAATCAGCTCCTCATCTCTACCTATGGCGACTTTCTAAACAACATGGCCCCCTCATGTTCTTGCGCCTTGGTTTCGTGCCAACCCTAGTGGTTTCTTCAGCAAGAATGGCAAAAGAGGTCATGAAAACACATGATCTTGAATTTTCAGGTAGGCCTTACTTGCTTGGTCAGTATAAGTTATCCTACAATGGCCTAGGTATGGCCTTTTCCCCATGCAATGACCATTGGAGAGAAATGAGGAAGATTTGTGTCCTCCATCTTTTCAACTCTAAAAGGGTGCGATCCTTTCGTCACATACGGGAAGATGAGGTTCTGGAAATGATTAAAATGATTTCCAAGTTTGCTTCTGCTTCCAAGCTCACCAACTTAAGCGAGATCTTAATTCCTCTCACAAGCACCATAATCTGCAGGGTTGCGTTCGGTAAGAGGTACGATGATGATGGCTGTGAAAGAAGTAGATTTCATGGACTCCTAGATGGGGTTCAGACCATGGAGATGAGCTTTTTTTTCTCCGACTATTTTCCTTTAATGGGCTGGGTCGACAAACTCACAGGCATGATTGCTCGGCTCGAGAAAGTTTTCGAGGAATTGGATTTGTTTTGTCAAAAAATCGTTGATGAGCACTTGGATCCAAACAGACCAAAGCCTGAGCAAGAAGACATCACTGATGTCTTGCTTAGACTGCAGAAGGATCGTTCATCTACAGTTGATCTCACTTGGGATCACATTAAAGCTGTGCTCGTGGTAATTTATTTTCGGCCCAAAATTAATATGATTAGCTAGATTAATATTGAAGAGTGCTGCATATTACAAATTAGACCCCCTTATATTTCTTTTCTTGATTTTCCTTGCAGGACATATTTATCGCAGGAACAGAGACAAGTGCGGCCACTGTGGTTTGGGCGATGACAGAACTAATGAAGAATCCCATAGTGATGAAGAAAGCACAAGAAGAACTCAGAAATTTAATCGGAAAGAAGGGCTTTGTGGATGAAGATGATCTTCAGAAGCTTTCTTATCTCAAAGCACTAGTGAAGGAGACGATGAGATTGTATCCTGCAGCTCCATTGCTGGTCCCCCGAGAAACACTTGAAAAGTGTGGGATAGATGGGTATGAGATAGCACCCAAAACGCTTGTGTTTGTGAATGCATGGGCCATTGGAAGAGATCCTGAGTTCTGGGAAAACCCAGAAGAGTTCATGCCTGAGAGATTCTTGGGTTCTTCCATAGATTTCAAAGGACAGGATTACCAATTCATACCTTTTGGAGGAGGACGACGAATTTGCCCAGGGTTACTGCTAGGAGCTGTGATGGTGGAGCTGACACTAGCTAATCTACTTTACTCATTTGACTGGGAAATGCCTGCTGGAATGAACAAGGAAGACATAGATACCCATTCGAAACCTGGCGTCACAATGCACAAGAAGAATGCTCTTTGCCTTTTGGCTAGGAGCCACTGCCTGTAAATTACTCGTCATTACTTGGAAGTTTGTTCCAAAGTAAGGTACCTTTTTTTTTATTAACCTTTAATTTTAAAGCAATTTGTTTAGGATTTATCAGTTTTAAAGGTGTATTAAGGTTTTTATTTATTCATTATTTTTATTTTATTTTTTTATTAATACAGCTATTAAAATTGTTTGCTTTTTCAATTATCACTTCCTCCATCAAAATTTTGTTTTGATCCAAAAGACAATTACTTTTTTCTTAAATCTTAAAGGAGATTGATTTAAAATTAAAAAAACAAATAAGCAAGTGTTTTTAAAAAAATAAATAAATATTTTTTGTTTCAAAAGTTGAAAACGACTTGACGCTGGTGCCATTCTGATCCCCTCAATTATTATTTGCATGTTCCATTGGAAAAAAAAATGTGGGTAAATTAACCTTTACAAATAACTTATAAATCTCAAGTCATTATGTTTTTATAACCCTTGAAAAGAATCTAAAAAATCAAAAATCAAAATATGCCCATGATTTTCACTTTTAAATCAATTATTCCTTTTTTTTTCTTTATTTTGTCTTGTCTTTCAAATTCTTTTAAATTATTATGTTAAATGAAATAAAATAAAATAAAATAAAGCACATGGACACAAAAAAATGGTAAAAAGAAAGCATGATTGAATTAAACCATAATGGGCCTTGGACGCATTTATAGCATAATGATCCATTCTCAATCACGTAATGTTGTTCATTCAAGTTCAAAGGGATTTTCCATTCTTAAAATACGTTTGTATATATAATACTAAAAACTTTTTTCTTCTATTTAATATAGTATATTAGAGTTACTCCTCAAATAAAATATAATGTTTTAATTATGTCCTATAGAATTATGAGGTCAAACAAACTCTCATATTAGGACTTGAAATTGACTTCAATTTTAATAACATCTATGGTTTCTTTTTATTAACACCTACCTCAAGGTCATATTTTTTCAAATGGTAACTCTTAGGATTATAGAGCCAAACAAATTCTCATACTAGGATTATGGCAAGGAATCAATTTCAACCCTAATAACATTAATATGGGTTTTTCCTTTTTTGTTAACAAGTACAATCCTTTTCTTTCAAATGCTAGTTCATAGGAATTGTTAGGTTCGAAAACCTAACAGTCTCACACAATTGAATTGTAGGGTCAACGAGATGAACACCATCAATCATATAAATATTATTATTTATTTTCAATTTAAATTGCAATTTTAAAATTTATTTACAAGATTATAAGGAATACATACATTTGGGGTCAAAAAAATTTTCTTCTATTCCATGTGGATTTTTACTACTGTTTTAGATAAGTTTCCCTTGGTTGTATGACATGGGCTATGTCATACTCTTATCTCTAATCTCAGTTATTGTGGTTGTTATTTCTAGCTCTATCATTTTTTCAATGTTGATTGAGCACCATACCTATAAACATCAGGAAAAAATCTTAAGGCTTATTAGGAACTATAATTTAGAATAATTTTTTTTTCTTCAGAATAAAAAACATAGAAAATATATTTAACAATCAAAAGTTATTTTTTGTTTTTTGTTTTTTTTTAAAAAAAAAAATATATGGTGTTTTCAAATAATATATTTTAGTTATTTTTTATTATTTTCACTTTTTTTTAAGGACTATTTTAAGAAATAATTATATAAATATGTAGAATGATTAAAAATAAAACATTTGATATAAAATTTATTTTTAAAACATAATTAAAAATATTAAAAATATTTTAGGTTTCCAAACAAATTTTTATTTTATAAAAATCAAATAACAGTTTTAAAAAACTATTTTTCATTATTGTTTTATGCCTTAATTTTTTTGAATATAATTATGGTGTGAAAGCCCCAAAAACACCCCGAGTTAATGGCCCATTAATCCTTATAATGGGCTTCCTTAGGAGCCCCTTAACATGGTTTTTTTTTTTTTTTTTTTTTTCCATCCAATTTTCATTCGGGTCCACATCTAGATGACCCCACTTAAATAAGGATGAAAATATCGATAATTACAGATATATTAGTATTTTGATTTTACAAATATATCAAAAATATTTTGACATAAAATATTAGTGGTCGATCAAACTTTATAAAAATGTAAATATATATAATTTATTATATTTGATAATAATATTGTCTCAGTAAAAAAAAATATAAATTTGATAAGTGTATATTGATTATTAAATTATATCAAATATTATTTATTATAATATATCTAATTTTAAAATATATTTAATATTAAAATTATAATATATTTAATTTAATTGTATTATATGATATAAATAAACAATGATAAATATATAATTTTTTAATATTTAATTAATATATTAATGGTATTAAATATCATAGTTTTAAAAATCGGACCAGACCGGATGGTCCAACTGGTCCGTTGGTTGGTCGGCCATGGTTTCAGTCCGATCCAGTCATTTAGGCCGGAAAGTGTTCAGTTAAGTCGGTTAAACCGGTGGTCCGACCGGCAAACCGGATAAACCGGACAGTTCCCCCGTCCGGTTCAACTTTTTTTTTTTTTTTTTTTTTTTTTTTTTTATCCACTATCGTCGTCCCCGCCGGCAGGACCCCCACCCCGCAACCGCGCTGGAACCCCCCACCCCGTGCAGGAAAAGCCCTCCCCCTTGCCGTCCCCCACAAGCAGAACCACAGCGCCCCCCCTCCCCTCCCCCCTTTGCAAATCCCCTCTTCCCCCCCACCCCCCCGCACTAGAAGAAGAAATGAGAATGGTTGGGTGCGGTGACTTACAAAGAAGATCGATGATGAGGTGTTCGTTGGAGAGACAACCAGTTGATCTGCGGAAGAAGGTACGGCCACTGAGGAAGTTGATTGGGAAGCTGAGCCCGGCGACGAGTCCGCCAGTGTCAGAGTTGGAATTGTGGAAAGAGAAGATAACGGGAGTGTAGTGGCACTGAGAGAGAACTGGGTTTGGGAGAAAATTGAGAAGCCATGGAAGAAGAAGGAAGAAGAAATGGGGAGGAGGAAGAAGACAAGAGAGTAGTGGAGAGTGAGAGTGAGATTGAGGACTTGCCCTTTCCTCTTTTTATCCTACTAACAGTTTAAATAAAATATGAAGGCTGGCGATGAGCATTTATTAAAGAATAAAAGAATATTTTATTTTTATTTTTATTTATTAATAGATAAAAATAAATTTGATGATTTAATTTTTAATATTTGAATGAACTTAAAAATGTAAAATTAGAATGATTATTTATTTTCATTCTAATATTTAATAATAATAGGAATGAAAATAAAAAATAAATAAATTTACAATAATATTCTTACATATAATTTAAATTTTAAAAAATAAATAAATAAATAAATTTCGAAAGTTTTTTTGTTATTAAATAATAAGACTAAAATATATATATATATACTCAATAAATAAAAAATTAACCATAAAAAATCATATAATCCTAATGAACAAATATTCAATTATTATTTTAATTAAAAATTTGAATAATTTGTCATGTTTAAGTAGTTATAAAATTATATTTTATCAAAAAAAATATTTATTATAATATTTAAATTCTCAAAGCTAGCAAATATTTTTCCTATGATCAAGTTTTAAAGGATAAATCGAGTTTTCTAAGATTCATGAAATGGTATGAACATCCTAAATGCACTCATGCAATCATCTTACATTTGTTTCCTATGATCACAAGTCTTCCAAAATATCTCGATCTTATATCCGTTTGGTCCTTGATGAATTTTTGAGTTTATGTCAGAGATTCTTAACAATTTAAACCACTCATGCAATCATCTTACATTTGTTTCCTATGATCACAAGTCTTCCAAAATATCTCGATCTTATATCCGTTTGGTCCTTGATGAATTTTTGAGTTTATGTCAGAGATTCTTAACAATTTAAACCAATTAGTCGCTTAATCATGGTTTGTTATCATCAAAACCTGATTAGGAAAACTCTTGGGCTAACATCAATGTTTGATAATAATAGGAATGGAAATGAAAGATAAATAAATTTATAATAATATCCTTATATATAATTTAAAATATTTTTTTATTTTAAAAAAATAAAATTTGAGAGTTTTTTTGTTATTAAATAATAAGACTAATATATATATATATATATATACTCAATAAATAAAAAATTAACCATAAAAAATCATATAATCCTAATGAACAAATATTCAATTATTATTTTTATTAAAAATTTGAATAATTTGTCATGTTTTAAGTAGTTATAAAATTATATTTTACCAAAAAAAATATTTATTATGTTTTTCCTATTTCCAAAAGAGGAAATAAAAGAATTCAAATTTCGTGGAAGGTTTGATTGATTCAATTTGAGAGAATCACTTATTGCAAAGAAGTGGATGATGAATGGGTCTCTAACTTTACAAAGAAGATAAGCATCGGGTTTGAAGAATGAGATAAGAAGGTAAAATAGTTAATTTAGGTTATTTTATATTATCAAATGGGTTTAATGAATCAAAATACAACCTACTTTTGATGAATTCAAATCTGACTTATAAGTTGGATTTGATTTCTGTCTGAATAATTTTTTATTCTATTTCTGTTTTCTTAACATTTATCCAAACATAGGAATAAGGGAGAAAATGAATGAAATGTCTATTTTCACTTCTTATTCCTGTGTACCAAACATCCCCTAACAGTTTAATAAAATTTGAAGGACTCACAATGAGCATTTATTAAAAATGAAATTGTAGTTTATTAGAATAAATTTAAGAATTTCTAAATATTCTTTTTTTTAACAAATAAATAATTTAAAAAAATTAAAAACTCGCGTTGCATGTTTTTGCCAATTTTTTTTTTTTTTTTTTTAAACAGGCATCCATGTCATACTCATATCCCACTAATTGTGGCCATTATTGACCACCATATTTCCAGCTTATCTCACTTTTTCGATGTTGATTGAGCACCATGCCTTGAACCTTCTCCAAGTTGTAGTTCCAGTAGAGGGGCTTAATTTCATGTCCACGGTCCATCGAAAAGTTGGACCGCGGCAGAAAAAAAATTATATTCATGGAAAAATGCGTTCATACAACAGGCTTCTTATAAACTTTTTCCAGAAATTAATGATTTTTTTTTCTCATTTTCTTCTCACAATTATTAGCATGCCATCTACATAGATTAATTTTACGATAAAAAAAAAATGTGTAATATGTATGATTTTTTTATTGAATAGAAAACATTAAAATATTTGACTTTTTATATTCAATTAAAAGTAATATGTTAATGTGGACCCCGCATTTCGTGACTCAATGCGTTTCCCACTCGATGGCGAGCTCGATTTTTATTTTGAAAAATGATTTATTTCTTAAGAAGAAAATGACTTGGAGTCGCCACTTATTTTTGTTTTATTTTTAAAGGGTAAACAAAACAAGAAAAAAAAAACCCTAAGTGTAACTCCTTATTTGAAAAAGGTGGTCTGTGAAAAACCAAAAATGGGCTCGGGGGTCAGGTTACTTATCGGGAAGGTACGGTAAAGACCGTAGCACCCCTCTAAGTCCCTAAAGTCGGGTCTCTACTAGTGAAATGAAGTTGACGTGGCAATTGACGAGAAAATCAGCGAATACCAACATGATCACATACCAAAAGTCGAAATATGCATGAGAAAACAATCAGAGTGAGAGAGGATGCATATCTGGGCGGCGAACAGCAATGCGCTATCAAGAAATGGGGTTAGTGCATAATAAGAAACATAGAATATGCCACACATGTCACTAAACAAGAGCGAGAAATCATCAAATATCACATTGCACTCCACTCAAACTCATTTTTATTTTAAAGAAAATTCATTCGATGTGGGGCCCCCACCAAAGCCCATTTTATTTTTGCATAGATCAATTCCATAAATCTCATCACTTGAAATTACGAAATTGAATTCCTGCTTATTTTAAAACATTTTAAAAACAAGGAAAATGTGGATTGCCGAAGAGAAAATGGCAATCAATTTTATTAAAGATGAGATTTTGGAACCTAAAAACTCTAAGGATGAGAAGTTTTGGAGGTTTGAAAAACCAGAATTTGGAGTTTGAGGAAATCATTTTTCAAAATCAAAGATGATAAGAATGGGACATAGCATATGGCCCAAAGGAGGCCATGCGAACCATGCATGCGGTCCCATGGTCTGATCCCCTCTCTTATCTCAACTGTTCCAACTGCCACCTCACATGTCCAGCAAGCAAAGACATGAAGTCCTCAGGCCCATGCACCTCTCTGCTTCACCAATTTTGCAGTTTCATTCAAACTTTGGAGGCTCACTGAAGCGCATGGAACAATCGGCAAAGATAGCTTTCGGGCCCAGATTGATGCTTGCCGAGGCGATCCCTGTTCAAATCTCCTGGAATCCATCTAGACATGTGGTCTTCGATGGAGATCTTCATCACCATTGTCACAAACAGGCTACTCACATGGTTCTCTAGTGAGATTGATGTCATGCACAGGGTGCTTCCAGATTGAACAACATCTTGACAGCCTAATCACTCACTCCCTTCAAATCTCCCTTTGTGAATATCAGCCAAATGTTTCCCACGAGTGAAGGAATGCGACAGAGAAGGACCTTGTTACCCATCCTCTCAAGGTGGAGCTTCACTGAGCACCCCATCACAGCATCCGTGCCCATCAGAACCATAAAAGAAGTTTTGCTCAAAGTCTTGCTGCAAATCAAACTGACGATAGTCCAACTGAGTAGCTCTTTCCAAATTATGGACTCCACTTTGACGGCCTTGACATTGATCTGGATGAATTATCATACCAGATGCATTTGACTAAAGGAAAGTGTCTTTAGTCCCCTTAAGAACTCAACGTCATCAGACTTGCAGCTTGTCCTGGCAATGAGTTTTATCGCAACAACTGACCCAAAAGATGATTATCTTTGTCTACTAGCATCTCCAGCAGACGAATCTTTGATTTTTCTTTCCTGTCTTCCACAATCACCACCAGCCATAGCCTGCTATTTGCGCACTCACCATTCATCAAATTCTTGGCCCTTGTCATTATACAGAACATGCAGTGGGATCGGCTACAGTGTTCATCCACATTGTTTGATGCTACTGCCCTTCCATTGCTTCCAGTATACATAACATCTCAAACCTCCTGAACGTTCTCAACTTTGGCATCCATATCGATATCACCCCGCATCATAACATTTGCATTAGGATCTTCACTATCAGGCGAACTTGCTCTCTTTCTTAAGTCAAAAACACCGGCCTCCTGAATATCTCCACTCTTGGGCATGGAGACTTAGAGAGAAGTGGGTTCAAGGGTATGGTTGGATGTGAATAGGTATGGGAAATGGTAGGTATGATGGGTGATAAAGTGGATTGAGAACATGGGCAGTGGCTTTGGGGATGATGAGAAAATGAAGGTGTAGTAGCGGGTATGTGAGAGTATGATGACGGGTTTAGGTGATGGGTATGCATGGAGATGGGTGTGAGGATGGGTATGATGGGCATGGTGAGTATGAGTACGGTGAAAGCTGGGTGTATGGAAGATGAGAAACGCATAGGGAGTGCAGAGAGTGACCATGCATGCATGATTCTTGTGCATGTAGGTAGGTGATGATTTAGGATTTTAATGGGGGCTTTAGAGGGATTTTAAGTGGGCCTTGCATGGTGCGGGTAATGGGCAGTGGTGCAGCATCATTGAAGGCAGGAGAGAAATCACCAGTTTTCTCTCAGGCATTTCCCCTTTCAGTTTTAATTCAGGCACCATAGACACAAATCCTGCAACTGTAGTCGTCTTCGTGATGACTTTAATCCCAAATTTATTGATCACATCTCCATTATGTCCAGTGACTACCACCTTGGCAAAATGCAGCAAATGACTCCCTCAGCAGACCATCACATGAGAGCTCACATATACTTCCATCAATGGAGATTCCATGTTTGCGTAGCCCTATCCCTTGAACCAGTTATTGCCTGATTATTGCAGTTACGAGCAATGAAGCAGTACAAACAATCTGAATGTCTTTTAAAAAAATGGTTCTCACTTCATTGATCACAATAGGCACAATATCCGCAAAAATGGCATGAAGAACATGCTCCTCGGCACTGGCTTCACCTCAATTCC
The DNA here is from genome assembly GCA_030254885.1 of Vitis rotundifolia. Taxonomy (NCBI): domain Eukaryota; kingdom Viridiplantae; phylum Streptophyta; class Magnoliopsida; order Vitales; family Vitaceae; genus Vitis; species Vitis rotundifolia. The sequence goes on along the minus strand of CM058168.1, from coordinate 11,158,790 downwards.
TTTGAATGACTGCAACTAGTTGCATAGAAACCACAGTGGCTCATACTGGCTCAAATCCCTTTTACTCACCGCCTGCTCAAAACTGTTGATGCCTTCTTACTGCTCTGAGCTTATCGGCCCGCAGCTCACCCAATAGACAACATGATATTGTCTCCTGAAGGTTCTGATGCTGAGCTCCCTTAGAAACACTCCGATCCAGACAGTCAACCCAAAGTATGGCATCCAATAACTCAAGAAAGACCAGAAACAGAGAACGCAATGGAGGAAAATAGAGCATGAGTAAGAGGAAATAGCACTATTAAATTTGGCTCTCTTTCATGAAAAATAATGAGGGTTAAAAAATGGGTGGGAGATTCTGGAGTGATTTAAATGCTCGGCACCATAACACTGTCATAATGCAACTCACACGAGGGAAAACAGAGACCCAAACAAAAAGAAGCTGAGAAACTGGTTTAACACATCAAATGGCCAAGACAAACATCCAAATATCATAAAGAAGCATGGTATGACTGAAAATAAAATAAAACAAGGCAAAAGTGGAGAACCTGAGGTGCGAAATGATCAAACCTGAGTGATTCCTCCCCAGTTCCTCTCTCACAGTCCTTAGAAAGCTCGCTCTCCTTTTCCTTCAGACTCTTTCTTCTTGGACCTTCTTCTCAGCCCTCTCCTGCTCAGGAAAACCTCCCCTAAAATATCTCTCTACTCCCAGTCAAAAACGAGGATGGCTCTCCTCTCACTCTCTCCTCAGCTTGCTCTGTCAGTGATCTAAAAGAAACACACTAAAGAATATCTCCCAGGAAACTCCTCACAGCAAGCCTCACTCTGTGGTTCTCTTTTCAAGCTAACTCTCAAAATCTCTCCCACTAGCAGCCCAGAAAATCCTGATCCCCTCCTCTGGATGTTCTTCTCACTAGCCAAAAACTCCCTCAGTCTCAAGTAAAAAAAAATACGCTCCTCCTCTCAGAAAACCAGCCTGCAACTCCCTCTTCCCAAATACCAAAAAGCACCTCCTCCTGTCCTGAGGTTCTCCCCTCAGAATATCTCCTCTGAAAAACCAACGGCCAAAATCCTCCTCTCTCTCTCCAGAAAAACAAAGAATGCACTCAAAAATCTCTCCTCCCTTCCCTCCGGCAGCTTGCTATCCAAGCTCTCTTCATCTCAAAAAATATCTCCCCTTAGCTCCTAACGGCATCCGCTCCTCCTGCAGCTTTTCATCCACAGGTGTCGAATTCTGATAGCTCCTCAAACTCCACTACCTGATTCTATAAGGATCAATAGGGATTTGACACGTGGCCCTCCCGGATCACTCCACTTGGCAAAAGCAAACTACAGAAAATGAGCCCCAAATGGGGGTCTACAGTTAATATCACCTAATATAACTAAATTGTATCTATTAATAATAAATTTATTTTAATTATATTAATTTATCCATAGGTTACTTTTAGTTAAATAAAAAAAAAGTCAAATATTATAATTTTTTTCTATTCAATTAAAAAAATAAATGCCACTTAAATCATATTACAAAAAATGCATTTCAATTAGCAATTAAGCTGTATGGGAAATCTACTCATTGAAAAATCTGCACTTCACAATATATACACTTTAGACCTGTATCATCGTGTAAGTTCACTGCACAAAGATTTTGAGTAAACAAAAAATTGTGACATTTAAATTAAAGAGAAACAATAAATAAAAAATTATTGATTGTAAATTAATTATGTCTTCACTAAATGGAGGATCCTGATATATAAGATTTTGTAAAGCTAAAACCATTTATAAATTGTATCGCTTTGAAGAATCAAGTTGCAAATATGGTGTAAAAAATATAAAATGGATTTTTTAAAAACTTAAAGCCAATTGCATTTTAGATTTATTTAAATAAGTAAATCTACATAATTATTTCAAAAAATAAAGCCACAGTTCCATCGTAATTTTTTTTTGTCTTACTTAATGTGTGATTGATAATATTTTTACTTGAAATCTTTTTAGTGAAAATATATTTTTTTTAATATTTTTAGAAAAATTACCTATACAATAATTCTCCAAAAAAAAAAAATATTACAATTGATTTTCCCACATTACAAATGAATTTTTAGATTTTTAAAAGTATTTCTTAAATTTTATAAAACACTTAATATTTTTTCAAAAAACACTATTTAAATTAAAAATGTTTCTTTCTATTACTATCAAATAAACCTTCAATCTAGGAAGACAATTTGTAGAGTTTTTTTGTACCTAAAGTTGTTGATTCAAGGTCTTCTAAGGCAATTTAAGATAATTATATATATATATTGGAAAATTTCATCAGAAAAAAAGAGAAGGAAATTATAATGTATATAAGACCAAAATGGAATTGGAATTGGAGCCAAATATTGGATCATGGTCTAAAACAGGAACGAGCATACCATTGGCCAAACGAAACCCAAACACAACATTTCTTACATTTGAAACAGGCCCAATATGATCCACATAAGCTTTTTTTTAACAATATCATCTGATTCTCGAATCTAATTTTGTATAAATGATATACCAAAATCTGTAGGCTGCATTCGAGTCCATCCGGTTTATGGTCCAGTCCTCACCGTTGAAAATTTAAACGCGTGGAACTGACTTCTGAAGAACACGACAGAAACAATCCCCTTCAAGGATTTCGCCCCATTTTCATATAAAAGACAAATATGGCAGTTCATTTTGACTTCACATCCAAACATATCCTAATGGCATACATATATTTATGAAACACGTTACGGTCTATATCTGGAAGATGGAGATGTTCCTTTGCTCTTAGTTTACTGCTTTATTGAAAAATATCAAGCTTTGTTTTTGTCTTAATGCTTTATCCATTGAAAAGTCACCCACACTGTAGTTTATTCTTTCTTCTTCAAACAATCCATCGTAATGGGATCAGCCTGATTCCAATCATTTAGCCAAGCCTAAATTTGTGTTGTTATGATCCTAACCACCAGAGTCCATTTCATAGAACAACCAGATCTGTGACAAACTGCCAATTAAGCATTAACATTAGGCTTCCGAAGCAGGTCCCTGATATTAGAAATCAGCCCTCTTGATGATAGGCCACGCTCATCGGCCAGCGTAAATCAAATACTGCATCTGATAGTCCATTGCCGTTCAGAGCTGTTTTTTTTTTTTTTCATGTTTTGAACAGTCTCCTTCAACATTTTTGCATATCAAAGACTCAAAGACTCTCAGCAGCCCCCCAAACCATGATGATATTGCTTCTTATCCTTTTAGCTCTCCCTCTCTTCCTCTTGTTTCTTCTTCGAAACCAAAGAAGAGCGCCCCTTCCACCAGGTCCTCCAGGGCTGCCCTTCATTGGAAACTTGCTCCAGCTTAATAAATCAGCTCCTCATCTCTACCTATGGCGACTTTCTAAACAATATGGCCCCCTCATGTTCTTGCGCCTTGGTTTCGTGCCAACCCTAGTTGTTTCTTCGGCAAGAATGGCAAAAGAGGTCATGAAAACACATGATCTTGAATTTTGTGGTAGGCCTTCCTTGCTTGGTCAGCAGAAGTTATCCTACAATGGCCTCGGTTTGACCTTTTCCCCATATAATGATTATTGGAGAGAAATGAGGAAGATTTGTGTCCTCCATCTTTTCAACTCTAAAAGGGTGCAATCCTTTCGTTACATACGGGAAGATGAGGTTCTGGAAATGATTAAAAAGATTTCCAAGTTTGCTTCTGCTTCCAAGCTCACCAACTTAAGCGAGATCTTAATTCCTCTCACAAGCACCATAATCTGCAGGGTTGCGTTCGGTAAGAGGTACGATGATGAAGGATGTGAAAGAAGTAGATTTCATGAACTCCTAGGTGGAATTCAGACCATGGCGATAGCCTTCTTTTTCTCGGACTATTTTCCTTTAATGGGCTGGGTAGACAAACTCACAGGCATGATTTCTAGGCTCGAGAAAGTTTCCGAGGAATTGGATTTGTTTTGTCAAGGAATCATTGATGAGCACCTGGATCCAAATAGACCAATGCCTCAGCAGGAAGACATCACTGATATCTTGCTTAGACTGCAGAAGGATCGTTCGTTTACAGTTGATCTCACTTGGGATCACATTAAAGCTTTGCTCATGGTAATTTATTAATTTTCAGGCCAAAATTAATTTGATTAGATAGATTAATATTGAACACACAGTCCTGCATATTACAAGTTAATCCCTTCTATTTGTTTTCTTTGATTTTCCTTGCAGGACATATTTATCGCAGGAACAGATACAAGTGCGGCCACTGTGGTTTGGGCGATGACAGAACTAATGAAGAATCCCATAGTGATGAAGAAAGCACAAGAAGAACTCAGGAATTTAATCGGGAAGAAGGGCTTTGTGGATGAAGATGATCTTCAGAAGCTTTCTTATCTCGAAGCACTAGTGAAGGAGACGATGAGATTGCATCCTGCAGCTCCATTGCTGGTCCCGCGAGAAACACGTGAAAAGTGTGTGATAGATGGGTATGAGATAGCACCCAAAACTCTCGTGTTTGTGAATGCATGGGCCATTGGAAGAGATCCTGAGTTCTGGGAAAACCCAGAAGAGTTCATGCCTGAGAGATTCTTGGGTTCTTCCATAGACTTCAAAGGACAGGATTACCAACTCATACCTTTTGGAGGAGGACGAAGAGCTTGCCCAGCGTCACTGCTAGGAGTTGTGATGGTGGAGCTGACACTAGCTAATCTTCTTTACTCGTTTGACTGGGAAATGCCTGCTGGGATGAACAAGGAAGACATAGACACCGACGTCAAACCTGGTATCACAGTGCACAAGAAGAATGCTCTTTGCCTGTTGGCTAGGAGCCATATCTGATGAATGGGCAAGTAAATAAATATGCATATCTTTTTATTTGACGTAAAAATGGAAGACAAAAGCTCATATTACTAAGTTAATTTGAAGTCTATGTTGGAGGCATCCTATAAAATTAGAAGTATTAATACATAATGATTTAGATAGCTTAATCTGGATAAATTTATGAACATAGAAATTATTTTTTCAAGTATCAAGAGTTTTTTTTGTAAAACTAAATTTTTATTTTCCAACTATTAAATTTAACATATATTTCTTTACTTATATTAAAATAGCATTTTTTTTGTATATCAAAATTGAAAAGATTTCAATTTAATATAAATTTGAATAGAGCTTGATCTAACAGTGTCAATGACACTTTTTTTTTTTTTTTTTTTTGCTTTTTTACATGATAAAAATATATTAAAATCATAATTAAATGTCTCATAAAAATTAAAAATTATATCTATTCTTATTTTAAAGGATCAAAATAGAATATTATAAAATTAATAATTTGATAAAGTAGAAATTTAACATATTTTCAAACATTTTAAATCTCCACTTTTTCTTTTAAAAAAAAAAAAAATATATCTCTTGATAGAAAAGACAATTTTTCTATTTTACTTTAATTTTAAATCTTAAAGTAACTTGGTCTAGGACTTAACTTTAAAAAAAAAAAAACAAAAAAAAAACAAAAACAAACAACCCCCCAATTATTTTGTATGTACCATTCAAAAAAATGTCAGAAATTATCCTTTACAAATAACTTATATATCTCAAGTTATTATGTTTTTGTAATAACCCTTAAAAAGAATCTAAAAAATAAAAAATAAAAAATATGCTCATGATTTTCACTTTTAAATCAATTATACCTTTTTTCTCTATTTTGTCTTTTCTTTTTTAAAATTATAATTTTATTATAAACAATATTAAATAGGCATCATATCCATACAAATAATATTAAATTCTAATAATAATATAAATATTTAATTAAATTTTGCTAACATAAATAATTATAGTAATAATAATATTAATATTCAATAATAATAATATAATTAATATCAAAGTAATAAATAAAGCATAAAAAGAACAAAAAGTGGAAAAAAAATTCAATTAAGTAGAAAAAATTAAATAAGATAAAGCACATGGACACAAAAAGTAAAAAAAAAAAAAAAAAAAAGAGGGTAAAAACTACATAACTAAAATCAAACATAATGAGCCTTAGACATGAAGTGGGTATTCAAATAAAGATAGGAAAAAGACATAAATTTTTTATATTAGAGACTCTTATAATTGTATTTTTAAGAATGGAAACCGTATATTGTATTTTCAAGAACACAAACTAGATGTTATATTCTTAAAAACACGAATTAGTTGTCATATTTTTAAAAACACAGTTATATAAGCTCAAAGGACATTTTTTTTATTATAAGAAATGATCATTCACTCTGATTAGGAGATGATATTTGAATATCTAAAAAAAATATAAATATCAAAGAATATTTAAGAAAATCAAGAGGAAAAATTAGTGTATTTAAAAGACACATTTGTAGACTTTTGGCTATTATTTTAGATAAGTTTCCCTTGGCTATATGATATGACTTGGATCGTTATCCATGTCATACTCATGTCTCACTAATTGTGGCCATGATTGAGCCTCTTGTTTCCAACTATCTCACTTTTTCAATGTTGATTGAGCACCATACCTTGGACCTTATCCAAAGTTGTAGTTTGAGTAGACGAGCTTAATCTCATGTCCACACTCCATCCAAAAGTTGTGCCGTGACGAAAAGAAAATTATACTAATGAAAAATACATTCCTCTCCTCGTTATACAACAGGCTTTTTATAAACTTTTTCCTAAAATTAATGATATTTTTTTAGCATCCCACGTATGTAGATTAATTTTATACTAAAAGAAAATTTAGAATGTGTTTATTTTTTTATTAAATAAAAAATATCAAAATATTTTATTTTTTTTATTTAATTAAAAATAATTATTGATATTAGATAATATAATTAAACTAAATTTATTAATAACAAGCTCATTTTAATTATATTAATTTACTAATTAATAAATTGTTTTTAACTAAATGGAAAAAGATAAATATTTTAACTTTTTTTATTTAGTAAAAAAACAAATACCATTTAATCATATTACAAAAAATTGCATTTCAAGAAGCAATTGAGCTATGCGGGAAATCTACTCATTGAAAAATCTGCAGTTCAATCTACAAGCACTTTGGAACTGTATCATTGTGTAAGTTCACACTGCAAAAAGCTTTTGATTAAACAAAAAATTGTGACATTTAAATTAAAGAGACACAAATAAAAAAAAAAAATTATTGATTGTAAAATAATTATGTCTTCACCATATGGAGAATCCTGATATACAAGATTTTGTAAAGCTAAAAACATTTATAATTTGTATCCATTCGGAGAATCAAATTGCGAATATGGTGTAAAAAATATACTATGGATTTTTAAAAAACTAAAGCAAAAAAGAAAATCTACATAATTGTTTCAAAAAGAAAAGTCAAGAGTTATTTTCTAATTTTTTTTTGCCAAGGGTGTTTGGTAAAACTTAATATTTATTATTTAATAATTTAAGTTGACTTTAAATTAAATTATACTTAAATTGTTAACTTAAAACTTATTATTTAATTTACTTTAAGTATTAAGTTTATTTGATAATTTAAAATTTATTGTAAATCATCAAATTGACATATTTATTCTCATAAATCATAATTAAGGTAAAGAAAGTTGAGTAACAATGGAGGTTGTGAAATAACAAAAAAAAATTGTGTAGGTAATTAGGGTAAATATGAATAAAAAGGTAAAAAAAATTATGGAATTAAGAATAAATTAATTATTTTTATTTATTACTTAAAATTGTTTTTTACTTTTGTATTATTAAGTTATTATTTCAAATATACTTAATTTACTTAATAACTTAATTAAGTTATTAAGTTACTTTAAATTATTAAATTGGTTTACCAAATATCTACTTAATTCACGAAAATAACTTATAGTGACTTTCCGGTCCTTTGAGTTGTTGATTCAAGGTCTGCTAAAGCAATTCAAGATAATTATATTTTTTTGGAAATATTCTTAAAGAAGAAGGGGAAATTATAATGGATATAGGACCAAAATGGAATTGAAATTGGAGCCTCTTATTAGACATTGGTAGTTGCATACATAGTGATCTAAAAAAGGAACGAGCATACCAATGGCCAGCCCAAACCCAAACTCTCTTTAGATTTGAAACAGGCCCAATATGATCAACAAAGCTTTTTGAATAATTTCATCTGATTCTCGAATCTAATTTTGTATAAATTATATATCGAAATCTGTAGGCTACAGTCGAGTCCATCCAATTTATGGTCCGGTCCTCATCGTTGAAAATTTAAACGCATGGAACTGACTTCTGAAGAACACGGCGGAAACAATCCCCTGCAAGGATTTCGCCCCATTTTCATATAAAACACAAATATGGGCTGCTCATTTTGACTTGACGTCCAAACATATCCTAATGTTACGGTCTATATCTGGAAGATGGAGATGCTCCTTTGCCCTTAGTTTACCGCTTTATTGAAAAATATCTAGCTTTGTTTTTGTCTTAATGCTTTATCCATTGAAAAGTCACCCATACTGTACGTAGTTTATTCTTTCTTGTTCACATAATCCATCTTAATGGATGCACGTAATCGATCAGCCTGATTCCAATCATTTAGCCAAGCCCAAATTTGTGTTGTTATGATCCTAACCACTAGAATCCATTTCATAGAACAACCAGATCTGTGACAAACTGCCAATTAAGCATTAACATTAGGCTTCCGAAGCAGGTCCGCGATATTAGAAATCAGCCCTTTGGATGATAGACCACGCTCATCGGCCAGCGTAAATCAAATACTGCATCTGATAGTCCATTGCCGTTGAGGGGTGTGTGTTATTTTTTGAAGAGACTCCTTCAACATCTTTGCATATCAAACACTCTCAGCAGCTCCCAAACCCCCCACCGCCGCCGTCCACACCCCCCACCAAACCATGATGATATTGCTTCTTATCCTTTTAGCTCTCCCTCTCTTCCTCTTGTTTCTTCTTCGAAACCAAAGAAGAGCCCCCCTTCCACCAGGTCCTCCAGGGCTGCCCTTCATTGGAAACTTGCTCCAGCTTGATAAATCAGCTCCTCATCTCTACCTATGGCGACTTTCTAAACAACATGGCCCCCTCATGTTCTTGCGCCTTGGTTTCGTGCCAACCCTAGTGGTTTCTTCAGCAAGAATGGCAAAAGAGGTCATGAAAACACATGATCTTGAATTTTCAGGTAGGCCTTACTTGCTTGGTCAGTATAAGTTATCCTACAATGGCCTAGGTATGGCCTTTTCCCCATGCAATGACCATTGGAGAGAAATGAGGAAGATTTGTGTCCTCCATCTTTTCAACTCTAAAAGGGTGCGATCCTTTCGTCACATACGGGAAGATGAGGTTCTGGAAATGATTAAAATGATTTCCAAGTTTGCTTCTGCTTCCAAGCTCACCAACTTAAGCGAGATCTTAATTCTTCTCACAAGCACCATAATCTGCAGGGTTGCGTTCGGGAAGAGGTACGATGATGATGGCTGTGAAAGAAGTAGATTTCATGGACTCCTAGATGGAGTTCAGACCATGGAGATGAGCTTTTTTTTCTCCGACTATTTTCCTTTAATGGGCTGGGTCGACAAACTCACGGGCATGATTGCTCGGCTCGAGAAAGTTTTCGAGGAATTGGATTTGTTTTGTCAAAAAATCGTTGATGAGCACTTGGATCCAAACAGACCAAAGCCTGAGCAAGAAGACACTGATGTCTTGCTTAGACTGCAGAAGGATCGTTCATCTACAGTTGATCTCACTTGGGATCACATTAAAGCTGTGCTCGTGGTGATCTACAGTTGATCTCACTTAGGATCGTTCATCGACCAATAATTTTTTAATATTTAATTAATATATTAACGGTATTAAAAACCATGGTTTTAAAAATCGGACCAGACCGGATGGTCCGACCGGTCCGATCGTTGGTCGATCATGGTTTCGGTCCGATCCGGTCATTTAGGCCGGAAAGTGTTCAGATTGGAATTAGGTCGGTTAAACCGGTGGTCCGACCGGCGAATCCAATAAACCGGATAGTTCACCCCAACCGTCCGGTTCAACTTTTTTTTTTTTTAATCCACTATCGTCGTCCCCCGCCGGCAGGACCCCCACCCCGTGCAGGAAAACCCCTCCCCCTTGCCGTCCCCCGCAAGCAGAACCCACAGCGCCTCCCCTCCCCCCCTTGCAAACCCCCTCTTCCCCCCGCACTAGAAGAAGAAATGAGAATGGTTGGGTGCGGTGACTTACAAAGAAGATCGATGATGAGGTGTTCGTTGGAGAGACGACCAGTTGATCTGCGGAAGAAGGTACGGCCATTGGGGAAGTTGATTGGGAAGCTGAGCCCGGCGACGAGTCCGCTAGTGTCAGAGTTGGAATTGTCGAAAGAGAAGATAACGGGAGTGTGGTGGCACTGAGAGAGAACTGGGTTTGGGAGAAAATTGAGAAGCCATGGAAGAAGAAGGAAGAAGAAATGGGGAGGAGGAAGAAGACAAGAGAGTAGTGGAGAGTGAGAGTGAGATTGAGGACTTGCCCTTTTAGAGGACTTCCCCTTTCCTCTTTTTATCCTATTAACAGTTTAAATAAAATATGAAGCGCTGGCGATGAGCATTTATTAAAAGAATAAAAAAATATTTTATTTTTATCCCTATTTCTTAATAGACAAAAATAAATTTGATGATTTAATTTTTATCATTGAGATGAATTTAAAAATATAAAATTAAAATAATTATTTATTTTCATTCTAATATTTGATAATAATAAAAATAAAAATAATAAATAAATAAATTTATAATAATATCCTTATAAATAACTTAAAATATTTTTTTAAAAAATAAATAAATAAATTTTAAGAGTTTTTTTGTTATTAAATAATAAGACTAAAATATATATATATATACTCAATAAATAAAAAAATTAACCATAAAAAATCATATAATTCTAATAAACAAATATTTAATTATTATTTTTATTAAAAATCTGAATAAAAGTAGTTATAAATTATATTTTATCAAAAAAAATATTTATTATAATATTTAAGTTCTCAAAACTAGCAAATGTTTTTCCTATTTCCAAAAGAGGAAATAAAAGAATTCAAATTTCTTGAAAAGTTTGATTGATTCAATTTGAGAGAATCGTTTATTGCAAAGAAGTGGATGATGAATGGATCGCTAACTTTGCAAAGAAGATAAGCATCAGGCTTGAAGAATAAGATAAGAGGGTAAAATAGTTAATTTAGGTTATTTTATACTATCAAATGGTTTTAATAAATCAGAATATCACCTACTTTTGATGAATTCAAATCCGACTTATAAGTTGGATTTGATTTCTCCCTAAATAATTTTTTATTTCATTTCTGTCTTCTTAATATTTATCCAAACATAGAAATAAGAGAGAAAAAGAATTAAATGTCTATTCCCACTTCTTATTTTTATGTACCAAACACCCCCTAACAGTTTAAATAAAATATGAAGGACTAACAATGAGCATTTATTAAAAATGAAATTGTAGTTTATTAGAATAAATTTAAGAATTTCTAAATATTCTTTTTTTTAACAAATAAATAATTTAAAAAAATTTAAAAACTCACGTTGCATGTTTTTGCCATTTTTTTTTTCTTTTTAAATAGGCATCCATGTCATACTCATATCCCACTAATTGTGGCCATTATTGACCCCCATATTTCCAGCTTATCTCACTTTTTCGATGTTGATTGAGCACCATTCCTTGCACCTTCTCCAAGTTGTAGTTCCAGCAGAGGGGCTTAATTTCATGTCCGCGGTCCATCGAAAAGTTGGACCACGGCAGAAAGAAAATTATATTCATGGAAAAATGCGTTCCTCTTCCCTCATACAACAGGCATCTTATAAACTTTTTTCCGAAATTAATGATTTTTTTTTTCATTTTCTTCTCACAATTATTAGCATGCCATCTAGGTAGATTAATTTTACAATAAAAGAAAATTTAGAAAATGTTTGATTTTTTGGTTGAATAAAAAATATCAAAATATTTAATTTTTTATATTCAATTAAAAATAATATATTAATATCACCTAATATAACTAAATTGTATCTATTAATAATAAATTTATTTTAACTATATTAATTTATCAATAAATTTTTTTTAATTAAATAAAAAAAAGTCAAATATTATAATTTTTTTCTATTCAGTTAAAAATATAAATACCACTTAAATCATATTACAAAAAATGCATTTCAATTAGCAATTAAGCTGTATGGGAAATCTACTCATTGAAAAATCTGCACTTCAATATATATACACTTTGGACCTGTATCATCGTGTAAGTTCACTGCACAAAGATTTTGAGTAAACAAAAAATTGTGACATTTAAATTAAAGAGAAACAATAAATAAAAAATTATTGATTGTAAATTAATTATGTCTTCACCATATGGAGGATCCTGATATATAAGATTTTGTAAAGCTAAAACCATTTATAAATTGTATCGTTTTGAAGAATCAAGTTGCAAATATGGTGTAAAAAATATAAGATGGATTTTTAAAAAACTTAAAGCCAATTGCATTTTAGATTTATTCAAATAAGTAAATCTACATAATTATTTCAAAAAACAAAGCCACGGTTCGGTCGTAATTTTCTTTTTTCTTACTTAATGTGAGTTTTAATAATATTTTTATTTAAAGTGTTTTTAGTGAAAATATTTTTTTTAAAATGCTTTTAAAAAAATTACCTATACAATATTTCTCCCAAAAAAAAAATATTACAAATGATTTTCTAACATTACAAATGATTTTTTAAATTTTATAAAATACTTAATAATTTTTTTAAAAATACTATTTAAATTAAAAATATTTTTTATAATCACTTTCAAATAAACTTTTAATTTAAGAAGACAATTTGTAGAGTTGTTTTTGTCCTTAGAGTTGTTGATTCAAGTCTTCAAAGGCAATTCAAGATAATTATTATATATATATTTCAGCAAAAGAAAAAAAGAAGGAAATTATAATGTATATAAGACCAAAATGGAATTGGAATTGGAGCCAAATATTGGATCATGGTCTAAAAAAGGAACGAGCATGCCCATTGGCCAACCGAAACCCAAACACAACATTTCTTACATTTGAAACAGGCCCAATATGATCCACAAAAGCCTTTTTTAACAATATCATCTGATTCTCGAATCTAATTTTGTATAAATGATATACCGAAATCTGCAGGCTGCATTCGAGTCCATCCGATTTATGGTCCAGTCCTCACTGTTGAAAATTTAAACGCGTGTGGAACTGACTTCTGAAGAACACGACAGAAACAATCCCCTTCAAGGATTTCGCCCCATTTTCATATAAAACACAAATATGGGCAGTTCATTTTGACTTCACATCCAAACATATCCTAATGGTATACATATATTTATGAAACACGTTACGGTCTATATCTGGAAGATGGAGATGCTCCTTTGCCCTTAGTTTACTGCTTTATTGAAAAATATCAAGCTTTGTTTTTGTCTTAATGCTTTATCCATTGAAAAGTCACCCACACTGTAGTTTATTCTTTCTTCGTCACACAATCCATCGTAATGGGATCAGCCTGATTCCAATCATTTAGCCAAGCCCAAATTTGTGTTGTTATGATCCTAACCACTAGAGTCCATTTCATAGAACAACCAGATCTGTGACAAACTGCCAATTAAGCATTAACATTAGGCTTCCGAAGCAGGTCCACGATATTAGAAATCAGCCCTTTGGATGATAGACCACGCTCATCGGCCAGCGGAAATCAAATACTGCATCTGATAGTCCATTGCCGTTCAGAGCTGTTTCTTTTTCATTTTTTGAAGAGACTCCTTCAACATTTTTGCATATCAAACACTCTCAGCAGCTCCCAACACCCCCCCCCAACCATGATGATATTGCTTCTTATCCTTTTAGCTCTCCCTCTCTTCCTCTTGTTTCTTCTTCGAAACCAAAGAAGAGCGCCCCTTCCACCAGGTCCTCCATGGCTGCCCTTCATTGGAAACTTGCTCCAGCTTGATAAATCAGCTCCTCATCTCTACCTATGGCGACTTTCTAAACAATATGGCCCCCTCATGTTCTTGCGCCTTGGTTTCGTGCCAACCCTAGTTGTTTCTTCGGCAAGAATGGCAAAAGAGGTCATGAAAACACATGATCTTGAATTTTCTGGTAGGCCTTCCTCGCTTGGCCTGAAAAAGTTTACCTACAATGGCCTATCTTTGTCTGTTGCTCCATGCAATGATTATTGGAGGGAAATGAGAAAGGTTTGTGCTCTTCATCTTTTCAATTCTAAAAGGGTGCAATCCTTTCGTCATATCCGGGAAGATGAGGTTCTGAAAATGGTTAAAAAGATTTCCAAGTTTGCTTCTGGTTCCAAGCTCACCAACTTAAGTGAGATCTTAATTCTTCTCACAAGCACCATAATCTGCAGGGTTGCGTTCGGTAAGAGGTACGATGATGAAGGATGTGAAAGAAGTAGATTTCATGAACTCCTAGGTGGAGTTCAGGCCATGTCGTTGACCTTCTTTTTCTCCGACTATTTTCCTTTAATGAGCTGGGTCGACAAACTCACAGGCATGATTGCTCGGCTCGAGAAAGTTTTCGAGGAATTGGATTTGTTTTGTCAAAAAATCGTTGATGAGCACTTGGATCCAAACAGACCAAAGCCTGAGCAAGAAGACATCACTGATGTCTTGCTTAGACTGCAGAAGGATCGTTCATCTACAGTTGATCTCACTTGGGATCACATTAAAGCTATGTTCGTGGTAATTTATTAATTTGACTAGCTAGATTAATATTGAGTATATAGTATTGCATATTACAATTTAACCCCTTATATTTGTTTTCTTTGATTTTCCTTGCAGGACATATTTATCGCAGGAACAGATACAAGTGCGGCCACAGTGGTTTGGGCGATGACAGAACTAATGAAGAATCCCATAGTGATGAAGAAAGCACAAGAAGAACTCAGAAATTTAATCGGAAAGAAGGGCTTTGTGGATGAAGATGATCTTCAGAAGCTTTCTTATCTCAAAGCACTAGTGAAGGAGACGATGAGATTGTATCCTGCAGCTCCATTGCTGGTCCCGAGAGAAACACTTGAAAAGTGTGTGATAGATGGGTATGAGATAGCACCCAAAACCCTCGTGTTTGTGAATGCATGGGCCATTGGAAGAGATCCTGAGTTCTGGGAAAACCCAGAAGAGTTCATGCCTGAGAGATTCTTGGGTTCTTCCATTGACTTCAAAGGACAGGATTACCAGCTCATACCTTTTGGAGGAGGACGACGAATTTGCCCAGGGTTACTGCTAGGAGCTGTGATGGTGGAGCTGACACTAGCTAATCTACTTTACTCATTTGACTGGGAAATGCCTGCTGGAATGAACAAGGAAGACCTAGACACCGATGTCAAACCTGGTATCACAATGCACAAGAAGAATGCTCTTTGCCTGTTGGCTAGGAGCCATATCTGATGAATAGGCATGTAAATAAATATGCGTATCTTTTTAGTTGATGTAAAATGGAAGACAACAGTTCATCCTATAAAATTAGAAGTATTAATACATGATGATCTAGATAGCTTAATCTGGATATATTTATGAACATAGAAGTTATTGTTTAATTATTTTTTCTTTTATGATGTCTTAATGTTGTTGTGCTAACTCCTTTTTTCTTTTTTCATGCTAAATATATATTAAAATTGTAATAAAATGTCTAATAAAAATTAAAAATTGTATTTATTCTTGTTTTAAATGATCAAAATAGAATATTATAAAATTAATAATTTGATAAAGTAGAAATTTAATATATTTTCAAATAATCAAAAAACCCAAATTCATTGCAATAAAAAAAAAAAATTAAATTAGATTTTAATATTAATATCCGTACAAAAATATCATTATTATGTTTGTTTTTATTTTATAAATTTAAGACAAAAACTAATAATTTGGCAAATTCTAAACCAAAATCAAAGGAAAATATGAAAATTCTATTACATATTTCCAAATATAAGAGAAATATCAAATTTATTATTAGTATAGAAAACTTAAAAAATAAATTAAGTACTTTAAAAAAACTTATTTGTCAAGCCTCTAAAGTCTTAAAAAATGACCTATTTCAATTCCGCAATAAATAAACAAATTCATTTTTTCCTTCAAACAAAATTTCCTTAGACAAAGTAAAAAAAAAAAAAAAAAAAGACAAGTTTAAGTATCAAGCTTTAGATAGAAAAATAAGAGATAACCAATGGCCATACAATGATTGACATTTACAAGTTCATAACTAATCATATATTAATCCAATAAGTGTTTGCATAAGTTTTGATCTTAATTATTAAACAGCTTTCAATAGTAAATTCTTAAAATATCATGTCATATTGCCTGAAGTTACATTTTCGTAATAAGGTGCTTATACCACTGAAATACGGAAGCAGAAAGAGATATTTTACGTATGATACTTACCTGGGTTTTGCTTCCTATTCTCTGCCGTTGCACTGGGTCTGAAAAATCATGTGGAGTTTGTTTAATGACGAGGTATTTTTCCTACTGCATGTCATATGATTCATCCCATCAATTGTGGCTAATATAGAGCCCCACTTGCTTGGTATTTCTAGCTACACCCCATATTTTCGATGTTGATTGAACCCTACGTATACCTTGGTCCTTCTGCAAGTTGCAGTTCAATTCGTGTAGCATAATTGATCTCATGTCTCACTCAATCCATGAGTTGTGCGGTTACACAAACAAATATGTACCCATGAAAAATATATTCTTGTTCTCCTGGTACACACTTCTAAACTTTTCCTAAAAATGATATTACAACAACTCGTATCTAACTTTATATAATTCGCTCTAAGTTCAAATGGGTTATTATGATTTTAAAATGTGTTTACATAATTAAAAAAAGTTTATACTTGTATATCACTAGAAACTCCCTTATTCGATGTATGATATTACAATCGTCTTACACAAATACAACATCTTTGTCATGTGCTAACGAAATTATAAGATCAAATAAACAAATACCTCACACTGGGGACAAGAATCAACTTTGATACCATTTGTAATAATCTACACTCAATTATGTAAATATTATTCATTTTAAATCCAAATGAATCATCATAATTTTAAAATGTATCTACATAATTAAAAGAAATTCATACTGATATAATGTCAAAAACTTTTTCACATATCCGATGTGAAATATCATATATATATATATATATATGTATATTATTTGAGTTTTTTTTTCTTTTACAATAAGTAGCATGTGATAGAGATTTTTTACAATAAAGAATAGATTATATCATACTAGAAAAAATGCATTTCAAGAGGTATTTACCATTTTGAACTTTATGAGGAATGTAGTTATTGGAAAATTAGTTCAATTTACCAACATTCACTTTGGAGTTGTACCATCATATTGTTAAATTTTATATAGTTGCTATATTCATAGTCCTGGAATATGATTGTTTATAAATCTAAAAACATTTATGATTTGTATTTATTTGAAGAATTAAGTTTATACAAATCTGATGTAAAATATAAGATGGATTCTATAAAGCCAAAGACATCTGCATTTTTAAAATTAAGTCTACCTAGTTGTTTCAAAAATATAGAATTCGTAAATACTTACCAAAAGGAAGCTTACTGGCTTCTTTTATGTTTTTCCTTTGGCAAAGCTCACACTTTATTTATTTATTTTAATTAATTGATATCATGTATGGAATGTTGAAATAGAAATAGAAAAAATAATAATTTTATTTTTCTTTCTATTTATTAATTTAATTTCTCTTTCTTATATTTACATGATATTGTAATTTGTGTTCGGGCGGAGCTAGAAATAGGATAAACATTTATTTTTGTGTATATATATATATATATATATATACACAAAAAGAATCCCAACTTTCAACAATAAAAAAAAAATCTAAAAATAATTTTAAGAAAATAAATATTTTGATATAATCAACTTTAAAAATATATTTTTTCCAAATTTAGTATATAAACTATTGGAATATGTGTTAGAAAAATAAGACTTTTGGAATAAATAAATGTTGCTATTAGATGAAGGTTTGATTTATTTTATGCTTAAATCTAATGTTTATATTTGAATGAGGTAAACAAAATGATCTCAAGAAAACACGTTAAGATAAGGAGTAATTAAGAAGGAGAAGAATTAAAAAATACGATAGTCAAAAGATCAATATTTTAGAATATTTTTATAAGGTTGTTAATGTAAAATCAAATTTAATTTTTTTTAATAAAATTGTATTTATGATTAATTAATTAATTATCATAATTTCTTTTTATGTGCTTAATAGAGATTTTTTTAGAGTTTATAATAATATTATTTTTAATGTTTTTACAATCAAGTCAATCACTAAATCAAAAAATTATTATTTCACGGTTTATTAGTCAGTGATTGAACTAGTGATGTCATAAATATATTATTTATATATTATTAAAATTAAAAATATTTATAAAAAAATTTAAATATGTAAAAAAATTAAAAATTAATAATATTGATTTTTTCATATTTAATATTATCA
Organism: Vitis rotundifolia; assembly: GCA_030254885.1. Taxonomy (NCBI): domain Eukaryota; kingdom Viridiplantae; phylum Streptophyta; class Magnoliopsida; order Vitales; family Vitaceae; genus Vitis; species Vitis rotundifolia. The sequence continues at coordinate 11,140,324 of CM058168.1, read as the reverse complement.
TTTTTAATAAATATATTTATTAATATTTAATTAAATAAAATATATATAATATTTAAATATGAAGTTATTTATTTAATTCATATATATATATATTAAAAGTTATATATCTTATTATTTTATAGTTTTAAAAAAATTATATTATTTTAATTTAAATTATTTGCATTTTTATTATTATAAAAATTTTATGAAGAATCTTGTATTTTTTCAATTGGCATAAATAGCATAATGGTGGAGTACTAACTATTTAAGCTGAAGGTTACGGAGTCGAATCCTCGTGTTACATTTTAAGGTTTGTTTGGAAATAAGTTAAAAATATTTTAGGTTCCTAAACAGATTTTTATTTTACAAAATATCATAAAATAGTTTTCAAAAACTATTTTTTTGAACTGTTTTATGAAATAATTACCAAATAAAACCTTATTCTCCCAATTCTCAAAACAATCCCACATCATAATGGCATGGGGAATAAAATGTCATTATATAATGGACGTGATTGAGCAGTGGCCCATAAGGTGGCTTACTCCCTAGATTCTGGCCCAACACTATGACTCATTTTAGACAAATAAATTCAAGCCTAGACAGGTGGCCCGATTCACTGAGTCAACGGTTCAACCGCCAGACCATTCGGTTTGATGGCGGTTTAATGGCCTTCTAACTCAAATGTTGACCCAAACCGAATTTGGCTCCTATCAATGAGTCTAACCAGTCAAATCGGCTGATCTAATCCAATTTTTAAAACATTGACTATTTTATGGTACCTTCTCAATAAATAACTTGGAGTTGAACTCAGTTTTTGTAAATATATTTTTTTCTTTAAAAATGAGTAACATTAATTTTTTTATTTTTTTATTTTATTTTCTCTTTTAAAAATAAATAAAAATAAGTAGTAATTATGTCTTTTTCAAAAAATCAAATTTTTACATAAAAAATGAGACTCACCATCAAGTGTATTTCACCATCGAATGGGAGCACACGTGAAAAATATGAATGGTTATAAACTAATTGAATCATAGGCCATTTGAGATGATTAAATAAACGGGTTAAATAAATTATAATCCCATCATTTTAACACAATTAAGCAAGCATATTAGATGGGTTGAACAATAAAGCCTGAACATGACCAATTTATTAAATAAGTCAGTTCAACATAATTATGACATAAAAATAATTAGCTGTTTTATTGTGCCGTGTCAAAATTGAGATTCGGCCTCGGCCTTTCGGCTGAAACTAGTCTTTCAGCCATGTGCCTTCTATCAAGGGATTTTTGATAAATGTACGGCTATGGGCGGAAGTAATTTTTAAAATGCTGTAGATTGGAAAATAATTCCAATTCTACGGCACTTTTTAACCCGTAGACGAGAGTGGGAAAAAAATAGTATTTTATATTTTGAAAAGGAGTGCAAACCCATTTCCCCCAGCTCGTTTTCATCTCTGCTCCTCTGTTCGAAAACCCATTTTCCCGCACGCTGATCATGGAGTGGAAATCCTTCCCTCAACATCAATAGGAAGGAAGTGAAGTGCAGATCTGAGACACCATTGCCCCCGGGTGTGTTCTGTAAGTTTTGTGGTTATATTTGGTGGTGTGGTTATGTTTGGTCACCGAGAAAGTGTGGGAAAGTTGAAAAAAAATTAAGTTTTCTTTTTTTTTTACAATAAAACCGAGTAGACTAAAAATATTAGAGAAAGTTTTCATTTTTTTTGTGGTTCGGCTTGTTGTGATTCTGTTTGGTTGCCAAGAAAGGGTGGGAAAGTTGAAAATTTTTGTTTTCATTTTTTTATCCGCCGGCTCCGACACAATATTCGTCACCGATTATCGGTCGAAGGAAATTTCGGTAATTTTCGGGAAATTTCCCGATATTTCCTACCGGTCCCGCCCACGCACAGGATACAAAATCTGTCCAATTTTTTTTATAAAAAAACATAAGATGCTATTTGGTAATCTGATCATGATTTGCAGGGAAAGGTTGTGTTTTTCAGCCTGGCTCAAAAATCGTGGATTTAGGGTTCGTGAAATTTAAATCCAATGGCACAGAAGCAAAGAACAGATCCAGAAAGCACAGGTAGCAAAAAAAAAGAGCAATTTTTTTGGTTTTCCTTGGGGTTTTGCATGGATTTTCTCGGAAATCAAATGAGGATGAATTTTCCCGGAAATCGAATGGGGGATGGATTTTCTTGGGAATCAAACGGGGGTTGCAAAAAAAATAAAAAATAATAACATGATTAGATTAGTATCTGCGAGGATTGAGAGTGGCAGAGGAAAATAGGGCCTTTTTCATGAGGGTAAAATGGGATTCTTCACTGGGTGAAGCTTGTTGCCAATGTAGTGAAGGAAATGCTACCAGCGGTGGCAAATTCAATTTCATGGAGCGTGATCATATTGCTAGAGGCATCTGCTATAGGTTCATTGGGGTATCAGTCCTTCCACAAGCTACTGGTAATTTTCATGTTTTATCTTTTTATTAAAGTTTATTTTATTTTTATAAGAATTTAATTTATCTGCTATTTGACTTGGACTGGGTCCTTCCACGAGCTACAGTTAATTTCATGTTTTATCTTTTTATGAAAGTTTATTTTATTTTTATAAGAATTTAATTTATCTGCTATTTGACTTACGGACTATCAGCATACACCATATATATGATATTGCACCTCCAGATGATTTTTGCATTCGCAGTACTACTATATTGGAGGCCATACATGAGATGGATCGCTTAGATGCTCTATTTAGTGTTGATGCTACTACACAGCTCCAACCTCAATTAGGAGATGTAAGACCTACACGACGAGGGCCTCGTACGAGGGAGATTAGACACCAGTTGTTGCCCGAGTGCGACCATCGACTGACATTCGTCCACCACCACATCAGCAGCCGATATCATCTATTACTCGATCAGGAGGTGTACGGACTAGAGGGGGAGGGGCTCATACGAGAGGTAGTCCACCACCTCATCAGCAGCAGCCCAAGAAGAACTGAGAAATGTGTTTGGAAGGAAAAGTTTTATAGATGAAGATGATCTTCATAAACTGCCTTATCTCAAGGCGTTGGTGAAGGAGACACAGACACAGAGAGTGCACCCTCCAGCTCCATTGCTACTCCCAAAGGAGACACTTGAAAAGTACACCATAGACGGTTATGACATACCACCCAAGACCCCAGTATTTGTGAATGCATGGGCCTGGGAAAACCCAGAAGAGATCTTGCTTGAAAGATTCTTGAGTAGCTCTGTTAACTTCAAAGGACAGGATTATGAACTGATATCTTTCGGCATTGGCCAGCGAGGTTGTCCGGGGATTCATCTTGGAGTTGTGACAGTGGAGCTTGCACTAGCTAATCTTCTTTACTCATTTGACTGGGAAATGCCTGCTGGTATGAATAAGGAAAACATAGACATGGACATGAAACCTGGTCTTACATTGGACAAGAGGAATGCTGTCTGCCTTCAGGCTAGGCAGTATAACTTAGCCTCATAAATGCCCTACTGCTGGATGTAAAATAAACCAAGAACCCTAACTTCCTCTTGTTTGGAGTGTGATTTTAGCACGTCATTTCAGTATAATACAATAGCAACCATATATCTTAATCCTTTCCGTTGCTTATAAGCAATTTCCTGTGTTGCTTGCTTCTTGTGGAGAGGATACATTGCTCCATGACCAAACCAAACTGCTAGTTTTAATTTGCTCGGAGTTTCAGCTCCCATACAAGACGGTGATCCTGTAATGGAATTGCATTCCCTTTAAAGGGAAAAAGGGGTATATCCCTTTAATAGAAAGTTCAAAATCTTATAATAAAAAGAAAGGTACCAGCTAAGATGAAACCCAGAGAAGCAAATCGCCTAGGGTAGTTTGCAGTTCAGAAGAGGAACACGTGAACCAAAATGGAAATTTTCTATTTGCATGTGGCTCGACTACCATGATCTCGTCTGTTCCAGCTTCTGGGCTTAGCTGGTTACTGGGATTTGCATTTTCAACCGTGTCCCTGAAAAAATTTATATACCTGCAATAGTTCAATTCTAAAATGTGGGAACTCCAACTTTTGGATTCATGACAATAGCAAGGTTTCCCAACTCGGCCTCTTATAAATGAAACAGAATGAGTAGATTTCCCTTTCAATTTAAACAAAAAGAAATCAGGTATAAAACCACCATTCAGGATGTTTGATGCCTTCTCCCAGCCCTCAAGAATCGAGTGTTGGTTAGGGAGGATTGTTTCCATTGAGAATCACAACAGTTTGAACGAACTGTAAATAAAAATAATTCAATGGGCAAAACTAAGTACACTTAGCTGGATTGATAACAAAATTTCCAATCCGAATTGTGAAATGTTTAACTCATCACTTCCTTGGCCTTCCTCTTTTCCCTTTCCCCTGAGAATGCCACGAGGTTTTCAATCCGAATTGAGAAATGTTAACTCATCACTTCCTCGGCCTTCCTCTTTTCCCTTTCCCCTGAGAATGCTGCGAGGTTTTCTCAACAGCAAGAGGGCGGCCTCGCCCACGCCCAGAGTCTTTTTTCCCTGTTGCAGGTTTCTTAGCACCTTTGCCCCGGCCTCTGCCAGAAGCCTTTCCACCCCGTTGCCTTTTCTTCTCTGCCTCCCCATTGACCTCTACTTCACTATCATCACTGTCATTATCCTCATAATCCTCCTCGCTTTCAGAGTCTGATGATTCTTTTGACTTCTTCCTCTTCTTGGAGTTCTCAGAAGCTTTAGCAGCAGCAGCAGCACCTTTCTTTGTAGTTTTCTTAGGAACTGCATTCAGGCTTTCAGGTTCCTCACTCCCTGCAGTGGGTATTGCAGAATCAGTGATTAAATACCAACATCTACAATTCCCTGACCATTTTCAAACTGTGTAAAAGAAACCTAAAATCTAATCATTCAAATTTCAAAAGGCAGAGTTTGGATCATTTTCAGGAATGAATTTGTCCCACAGGCAGAAACTTGTCAACTAAAGTCCTGACTGAATCTTAACAAACCCCAGTCAACCTGAAATCTGGATTATCATCCAAAAAAAGGATTTTGGTTTTTATCCATCGATTAGACTACCTAAACGAGTACGTGTCAAATAAGCAACCAATACATGAACACTAAAAATATTTCTGATAATGAAACTGAACATTCAATGACCAATGATTCTACAAAAAGCTCAAATAGTTACTATAGACATCAGCATACCTTCACCAGCAGCTTTCCCGTCATAAATATCAAGCTGTCAGAAACAAAGAAGAATTAGAAACTGTTATCTATCTATTATTAACAGAAATGCACATGAAGCAGCCACTTAAACAAACAAAACACAATAAATTAATTTAGTTTAAATCAATACAGAGACTGCTTCTTTTCAATATACACATGAAAATAGAAAACAGATCTGGCAGGTATTGCATTTATGATGGTTATAACTGCAAAAAGATTAAGTTTACCAAAATGGGCATCCTAAATCTCGTATTCTAAAAAACATGATTATTGGTCTACACATAATGAAATCTGGTATATATCTAAAGAGAAAAAAGTCACTCATGAATGTTAACCCAAGGTTTGGCTAAACCTATGCTTTGATGATAACAAAACAAAGCTTGATTTTAATGTTTAATTTCAACTATGATAGGAAACGAAGATCACCTTGGATGAATCAAGAAGTTGTTATGCAACTCAATAATATAAAGATAAGGAAGATCAAAGATTCAACTTTAGGTCAATTTCATGTAAAATTGAGGTGCACTAAGTTAGGAATGCAAGTGTTCATTCCAAGACAGCAAAAATTATCCAGGTTAAAAATTAAATTGCTTTCAATCTTTTCAAATGACAACCTCATTAAAATTAGGTAATTCATACCCAAAAGGTTTTCAAAATTATAAAGAGTTTTTTTTTTTTTTTTTTTGATGAATAAGCATAAGATTGTATTGCAAAGAGGCGCTAAAATAGCGACCCACAAAATTACAATATAAAGGAACTCACCCCCTTACAAAAGGGCCCATACAACAAGGAAAAAACAAAAACCTTCTCCCTTATCACAAACACACCCAATCTATAAAATCTATAAAGGTCGAAGGACCATCTTTTATCCACAATTTGGTTTCCGACCAAAGTAAATACACAAATGAAGTTTTCAGCCTTTGAATGGACAGCACGCAATCCTCAAAAGCAATTGAATTTCTAGCCTTCCAAATGACCCAAAACACACATAACGGTCCCACTTGCCACGCCACCTTCCTCTTCTTACTCACAAAAGAGCCCCTCCATCCTAAAAGGGTTTCCTTCATCAAAAGAGGAAAAACCCAAGAAACTCCAAAAAAAAGAGAGGAGCAACATAAACACTTCCCTTGTTTTTTCACAATGAATGAGGAGGTGGTCAATTGACTCCTCACACATTTGGCATAGAAAGCACCTATTTGCCAAAGCCCAACCCCTCTTTTGCAAACGATCCAAGGTTAGAACTCTTCCCCACAAAGCCTCCCACGCAAAGAAGTTCAAAATTATAAAGAGTTTGTTTGTCCAGTTTTCCCCAAATGTTTTTGAACTAAAAAGTGAAGATTTTCAAAAAAATCAAGAAGTGCACGACAACTGGCACGGAACAACCTCAATCGATCATGGTTGTCAGCTTCCCAATGGTCAACTGTTGTCTTTTGTATCTACAAATGGCTAGTTAAACGGTCGATCCAACAGAGTACAACAGCTCATTTCTTCAAAAACTCCTATTTAAAGCTCTCCAAGTGCATCTATGAACGAGAGGAACCTTGAGCAATTATTGTTACATTAGTTATTGAGCTTTGAAGAGTGTTTTGAGTCCACCATTCATTACACTTGCAAATCTATACTTAGTACACCTTTTAATCCTAGTTTCTTTGTAATCTTTGAGCCAAATTTGCAAATTAAAATTTGTTATATCATTCTTCTCTTGTAAACCTTGTGAGAAATACTTCTAGTGTAAGGTATCACACGGGGGTTTATTTCAAGTGAGATGTCACTCGTGTGCTAGTCAAGTGAAAGGTATTACTTGTGGCAAATTATAAAGGTCAATTGGAGCTTGCACATCCAAGTGTAAAATCTTGAAGACTTTGGTTTAAAGCCTGATTGATAATAGAGTAACCTCAAGCTTAGAATTGAAGTTAAAGGAGAGTGGACATGGGCAGGTTGTGCCAAACACTATGAACCAAGTAAGCATCTCTTTTACTCTATTTCTCCTTAGCCCACCACCCCATGCTGCACCGCCAACCAACCAAATCCTCCCTCCCCAACCCCCAAATCCTCTTTCCCTTTTCTTTCTTGCATCCATATTATAGGCCAGCTATGTAGATTGATTTCACAATGAAATCTTAGTTCATCTACACATCACTAAAGCCTTTTCTTTAAAAAAAAAATATTATGCATCCAAAATCAGATGCATAAAGAAACTTATAGGCCAACCCAGTAACTTCATTCTTGTAAATAATTGGACCCTCAAGCCTTAGTTTCATTTACAAATCCTTTTTAATCATTCTTCTGGTATTCCAACATGTGGTTCTATAAGTATGGCGTTTGCCCAAGGAACTCCCAAATCACCAACTGCATTTTTATTGCAATTTTAAGTCAAACCTCATGCCAACCCAACCCCCTAAAAGCAACACATTTGAAACCAGAACCATACTGTAAACTATGGGAAAAGCACTCAATTCTAATAAATGAAAGTTGCACATGCAGGTTTAAAAGAATTACCTGATCAAGTCGATCACCAACATTAGTCCTATCAACAACCACCATTGAATTCCCGAACCCACACGCAACACTGGGCAGGAAATAGAGGGGCAAAAAAAAAAAAACACATTTAACATAGAAAGTGTCAAAATGCAAAAAACAAACACAAACAAAAGCAACAAAAACAAAAACAAAAAAGCCAAATACTCACGTGATAACATGCATGCCCTCAAGGATATCTACCTTTTTTGGAACTGCAGAAGACCTATTGAACAGAATCAAACATAAAAGTGCGAAAAACATAGAATTAACATGTGAAGAAAAGGTCAGAAACTTCAAAAGAAAGATAAATTAATGTTAAAAGTGTGAAAAAACAGAGTCTGGAAGTGGAAGAGAGGGAAACAAACTTCTGGCCATTAGGGCCATATCCCAATTCTCCATACTGGGCATGGCCCCAACTGATGCAGGAGGAATCTGCACCAACAAAATGGTGCATATTGCCTGAATCCATGCAATTTAGATGCCAACCACTGAAAGAACAAAGATAAAAATGTTGTCAAGTTAACTGAAATATAATGCTGATCAAAATCCAGAATGGTGAAGTTCAATTCTCTCAACTAGCTAAAGAAAATCCTACACTTTCCATGAGCCCAACCCATGCTACAGGCCAACAATATGCATGATTAACATCTTCAAGTTTTTTGAAATTAAGAAATAGTGCAGGAGGATATGAACTTTAATCTTTATAAGAAATTCCAGATACATTGAAGAAATTGAGCACAAGAGCCCCATGGTATGCTGTGATGACAATTCACGATGTTGTGATCATAGAACTACAGAAAAGGAAAAGCAGATGTCAGCCAGCTCAACAGCATCACAATTAACCATGTTAGAAGGAAAATGATTCTTTTGGCTCCACTTTTTACCACCATGCTAGGTGGCAATTGGTAATTGGATGAAAAACATATTTAAATTTCCTCCCTTTTTTTCATTTTCTCCCTCCAACCATCACCAGCCACATCCTCAAGGTGGTAAAAGAGAAAGAGATAGTCAAAGTGGTGGAAAGAGTCGCATTGCTTGATACAAGAGCTGATCAGGGTTCAGGAAGGGGAAGAGAGGAACTTGAGCAAATTCAAAATGACCCCAAGGTTCTAATGCATGATTTGAACCAAAATTAGTATCTTTTCCCCCATTCCAGCGAGAAGTCCAGTCACCTGACCAATTTTAAGCCTTTCAAAACAATGGAAAACCTCAAGTTCCTGTCACTGGATAGCCAAGTTTCCATAACAAAGACCTCATATGAGTTTAACTTATGCATTGGTTTTAGAATTTCATAAAACAATGGCTTAATCAAACTACAAACCGATGTGACTAATGAAATAAAAAATAAAATTTCCAAATGGATGCAGGACCAGCCAAAAAAAACCACAAACACAAAGATAAGAGCAAAAAACCACGCACACGAAGGTAACAGCAAAAAACAATCTAAAGGAGAACTGTGGAAAACAGGACTCGTGAAGCAAACAAGGTAGAATGCATGGATTCTGATGTCTAGTCCAACAAGGCACACAATGCAAGAGGACATAATTCAGTTGCTGAAAACATAGTACATAAATTTGACATTGCATATATAAAGAAACAATAAAGACAGTCAACTCTGAAATATCAGCACCAAGAGCAAACTCTAAAATAGATGCTAAAGGTTCATAAACATCATTGAGATGAAAGAAAAGGACTGACAGAGCACAACCTTAAATCCATAAGAGGCTTAGGATACATCCAGTCATCACCTGTAATCTTTATTTTGCCCCACATGTACAACTGCCCTCCACCTGTAAAGGGAAGAAACTTTAACATTTAACCCCAATACCAAAATGTAAAAGCATGATAGGCTCCTTGAGAAACAGAAGAGCAGCCAATTGCAGACTTCATTGAAATAAGAAGCTGACAGTTCAATACAGATGGAAGCCATGTTTGTGCTATGGAGCCTCTTTAAGGATTGTGCACTGCAGCGCTGATACATGATGTCTCAGTTCAATAACAAAAATATTTTATCTTTAGGTTTCGAAATAAGTAACAACAAACAAGTCCAAGTAATATTTTACTTTTATTGGCCCTCTTTTTATTGAATTATAGAGGAAAAGACATTATATGTTTCTTTATCTTTTGTTTGATAAATAGGCAAACATGAATTCCTCTAGTTTGGTTTTTTTTCACTTTTCTTTTTTACTTTTTTTTTTTGATAGATAAAGAGAATTATATTAGTTAGAAAGAGGAAACACCAAACTAATGCCCTCTAGGTATACAGGGAGTATACAAAAGCAACCCACAGACTCGAAAACAAGGAAGGGGAAAAGGAACAACCCCTACCCTTACTTAGAGCCTAGCCACTCAATAAAGCTAACAAGATAATAAGGGCTCAAAACTATAAACACCCTAACCCAAGACCAAAGATTACATACAAAAGAATATTTCAGCCTTTGGAGAGAAAACACTTCATTCCCAAAATCCAACAAATTTCTTTCCTTCCGGACTGTCCAAAATATACATAAGGGGGCCATTTGCCACGCCTTTTTCCAAGTTTTCCCCACAAACTCTCCATGCCATCCAAGGAGAGTATCCTTATCAGAACCAGAGAGAACCCAAGCCACACCAAAGAGAGAGAAAAGAAGATTCCACAATGCCCGCGTCTTAACACAATGAAGTAAAAGGTGATCCACCATCTCTACTTCAGAAAGGCATAGAAAACACCTATTTGCCAAAGAATACCCCCTCCTCTGGAGTTGCTCCAAAGTTAAGATCTTGCCCCAAGAAGCTTCCCAAGCGAAGAAAGCAACCTTAGGAGGCACATTTGCTCTCCAAATACTACCATAGGAGAACAATGCAGATCCTTCGGGCTCCAGAATAGAATAAAGCGACTTGACTGAGAAAACTCCACTTCTAGAAGCTGTCCACACCACATTATCCTCATCCTCTTTTTGCACCCTAAAGGCTTGGATCTTTAGTATAAACCGCTCCACTATCTCAATTTCCCAATCATTAAGCGCCCTTGAGAAAAGAGGGGTCCAAGCCTCTCCTACACCATCTGGGTTCCACACCTCCGACACCCAGGCATCTTTAGCCAAGGAAATGGCAAATAAAGAAGGGAAAGACTCGCAGAGAGGCTCATCTCCACACCACTTATCCTTCCAGAATCTCTCTCTCCTACCACTACCCACGCGGAAGGCTAAACTGCCATACATACCCAACCATTCCTTTCTAATAGTTTTCCAAAGCCCTACACCATGCCTCCCACTTACGGCCCAAGTACACCATCCCTCATCCTCTACACCATATTTGTGATTGATCACTTGCTTCCACAAAGCCCCATTTTCAATGGCAAAGCGCCAATTCCATTTACCCAAGAGAGCTTTATTCATCCAAGCCAGATTTCTCACACCCAAACCACCCTTCTTTCTTTCCAAACAAACCAAGTTCCACTTTACAAGATGGGGCCTCTGCTCAAGAGCTCCTCCCCCCCACAGGAAGTCCCTCTGAATCTTCTCCAACCTCATCCTTACTTTTCTGAGTAGATAAAAAAGAGACATGAAGTAAACAGACATGCTAGAGAGAGTGCTCCAGATTAGGGTGAGTCTTCCTCTTTTCGATATATACTGTCTCTTCCACATAGCCAGCTTTTTTCGAAACCTCTCTTCAACACCATTCCATACCACCTCTGATTTGAAGGGAGCCCCCAAAGGCAGACCCAAATAACAGGAAGGCAAACTGCCCACTTTACAACCCAACTCCAAAGCCAAATCCTCTATATCAATCACCCTCCCCACTAGGATAAGCTCACTCTTCTCCAAGTTAACTCTCAACCCTGAGCACGCCTCAAACCACATGAGAAGCCAGTTAAGATGCGTCACCTGATCTTGAGACTCCTCACAAAACACCAAGGTGTCATACGCAAAAAGCAAGTGAGAAATCAGAAACCCCTCTCCACCCTGGCCTCTTACCCTCCACCCCGAGAGAAAGCCCCCACTAATAGCCCTTCTCAATAAGCAACTAAACACCTCCATAGCTATCACAAATAGATAAGAAGAGAGGGGGTCTCCTTGTCTCAAACCCCTTGAACTTTGAAAAAACCCGGAGGGAGAACCATTTATAAGAACAGAGAATCTTACAGTAGAGATACACCACTCTATCCATTTAATCCATCTCTCCCCAAAGCCCATTTTTTTCAACACTGCCAACAAGAAATTCCAGCAGACATGATCATAGGCCTTCTCTATATCCAACTTGCACATCACACCCCCTTGATTGCTTTTCAACCTAGAATCCACAGCCTCATTTGCAATCAATACTTCATCAAGTATTTGTCTACCCTCCACAAATGCATTTTGGGGTTCCGAAATCACTTTTCCCATCACCTTCTTGATTCTATTTGCCAACACCTTGGCCAACAACTTGTAAAGGCTTCTCACAAGGCTAATCGGTCTAAAATCTTTCAAATCTTCAGCATCTCCCTTCTTAGGGACTAAAACCAAGAAGGTGGCATTTAGAGATTTTACAAATCTGCCCCTATCATGAAAATCTCTAAAAAAAGCCCATAATCTCAACCTTCACCACATCCCAACAAAAAAGCCAAAACGCCATAGTAAAACCATCCGGCCCCGAGGCTTTGTCTTTGCCAAGATCTGAAAGAGCTGCAAACACCTCCTCTTCCGAAAAAGGAATCTCCAGCCCCTCAGCTTCACTGCTACCTAACTCCAAAAAGGACAACCCATCAATGCTAGGGCGCCACCCCTCTTCTTCAAAGTACAGCTTTTGAAAAGCCCCCACCACACTATTGTTCAAATTATTTTCCTCTGAATGCCAACAGCCATCAACTTTTAGCTTGGACAGCCAGTTTCTTCTACTATGGGCATTTGCCATCCTATGAAAATATCTGGTATTATTGTCCCCCTCCTTTAGCCACAACTCCCTTGACTTCTGTCTCCAAGAAATCTCCTCTCTCATCACCCAAGACTTGTAGGACTCCCTGGCTACATTTCTTGCTTCACACTCTTCCAAATTTAAAGCTGCATATTTCTCCTTTTCATCCTAAAACTCAACCTGCCTAAGGGCTTCGCCCTTTTTAGTCTCAATAAGCCCAAACTCTTCTTTATTCCACATCTTCAAAATATTTTTAAGGGCCCTCAATTTAGCATCTAAGATGTAGCTGGAAGTCCTTGTAAATTTTAAGCTCCCCCACCACATCTTCATCTTGTCTTTGAATCCCTCCTCCTCCAACCACATATTCTCAAATCTAAAAGGGAAAGGTCCCCTCTTCAAACCTCCTCCTTCTAAGAGAACCGGAAAGCGATCCAAGACAGGTTTGGGAAGAATTCCCTGCACAACCCCATTGAAAAGGCTATCCCAGTTATCCGTTACTAAGAATCGATCAAGCCTAGACTGGGCCTGATTATTCAAGCCACCTCTCCATGTGAACGGGCCCCCCGTCAAAGGAAAATCCCTCAATTCCAAATCCTCTATCACTTCTGAAAATCTCCTCATTGAAGCAGTAAGCCCACCTCCCCTGCTGCGCTCCTCTGGAAACCTTACCAGGTTGAAATCCCCTCCTACACACCAAGGATCACCCCATAACCCTTTTACTGACCCAAGTTCCTCCCAAAAATCCTCTTTATCTCTACTGCAGACCGGCCCATACACTCCAATGAACACTCACACTATTCCATCCACACATTTTTTAAACCGGCACGAAATTGAGAATAGCCCTTCTTCCAAGCCAACCAACTCCACCAATCTGTTGTCCCAAAACACCAGAATACCACCAACTGCACCCTAGAATTGACTGCTCTCCATTCTAGATATCTTCCCACCCCTAGACTACGAACAATCCCCGTAGACATTTCTTTAATTTTAGTTTCCTGCAGATACACCACGTCCACTCTCTGGGATTTGATGACTGATTTGATAATCTTCCGTTTATCCCTATCATTCGCCCCTCTAACATTCCACGATAGAATTCTTATCTTCATTAACTCCCTGATCCAGAAGCTCCTCCAAAAATACCCCCGCTAGAACCCATTTTTGCCTTTTTGTAGCTTACAGTCCACTCCAGCTTCTTGAGTTCCCTACTGGATTTTGAAGATTTTAAGCTCGTCTTCCTAGTCACCCCTTCCTTACCCTTTTGCTCAATTCTCCCCTTCATTCTCCTTAAGAGGTACAAAATTTCCTCTTCGAAGCCTTCTGTCGGCATACCCAGGCAGCAACTGAACATCGCAAGGCTACTTGAACTCCAACCTCCATCACACCCCCTTTCTTCCAGGTGACAGTCACTCCTATTCCCAGAAAAACACGTAAACTCCGACCCCACCGGGACAAGTTCTAATCCATTCCCTTTCTCCGCGTCGACCGAGCCCCAAGAAGGCTCGTTCCCTCCTCCGAAAGCTGACGCAGCTCTATTCCGCACCATACGCAGCGGAAAACGACCCAAATCCTCTTCCGCACCATAGGAAAACCCCTCCGACACCCCTACAGCCTCGGCGTGGCCCTAGAGAGAAGAAGAAGAAGAGGATTCCCGAAGCCCCAAAGAAAAAGAAGAATTGGGAACAGCGGAATACCTGGATGCCTCCTCCATCAGAGCCTCGTCGGTAACCATTCGACGACACGGCAGCAGCTCCGCAACGAATGCAACCTCCACAGCCAAGAGCTCCAACTCCATCCCCCCAACACCCCACACGGGAACTGATGGAGCCCTAGCCAGAGAGGAACGCTCCAACAAGCCCGTGGCAGCCTTATTAAAAGTGGGCCTAGGAGGCCCATCCAGGCCCGCCTCTTCGAGATTGTTGAACAATGGGCCTTTGGCCCAATCCACTTCATTACTTAAGCCCGAGCATCCAAACTCTTTGGAGGCCCTCCCACTTTCTTTTCTTGGCCCAGCCCCACTGCCAAAAGAGGCCATAACAGCTGTACTAGGCAGCCTACCGTCTGCAACCTCTGCACTTGCTGCCTCCCTTAACCTTCTGCCACACACAACTTGCTCCCTTGTCCCCCGAGACTGCTTATCAATTTGAAAATTTTGAGCATCTCGCGCGCTGACACTGGCACGTGTTTCACCCCCACCCTCATCCCTGACCTCCCGCCTCTCATCTTTAAACTAGGCAGACCTTGCCGCTACCTTGGAGAACCATGGGGGAGTTTCCCACCATAGACTCACTGCCTAGCAACAATTCTGGGCTACCACCTGCAACGATCCTGGTCTAAAATTCCCAGAGGCTCTCACCAAGATACGAGCCCACTGCAACTCGGAGAAGAAAGCGGTTTCCTCATCAACAGCTATGAAGCCCCCGCATCTCTCTCCAATACTCTTGAACACCTCTCTACTCCAAAGGTGAAGAGGGAGTCCGACGACTTTCACCCAAACTTCCTTGGCATGGCTCCCATTTCTGAAACACCCCACTTCAGGTCCCCATTTCTGCAGGAGAAACTCTCTCTCCTTAAGACATCGGCTACCCCTTAAAAGCACCCAATCCGCTTCTCCTTTGTCTTCAAAATCAAACAACACCAAGGCCCCACCCAACCTAGAGATTTGTAGACCTCCCTTGAGAGACCACCTTTCATACGCCCACTCCTTCAAGAGGGACAAAGAAGGAACGTCCTCAAACCTATCACCAAAGCATCCTACCAGGCAACGACAAGCTGCTCTTCCCTATTGAGCAGGTCACTAATCCCGACATGCACCCATAAAGAATCCCCTAAATCCCCTGTCTTCTCTCTCAAGACTTCTGCATACACTCCTTTCCCTTTCTCTTTTCCTTTGACACTATAACCATCCTTTTCAGGGTTGGAAGTACCCAAAACACCTTTGCGCAAAGCTGGTGTAGCAACTCCAAGGGCCTTTAACTTCTGAGCCAGCAGAACCCACCCTCCTACTAAGCCTTTACCTTCTCGAAACACTAGACAAAACCTCTTTGCTTCCAAATCCCTCACCGGGCAAAGCAGATACCTACTGGCTTTGTTTGAACGACACTCCAGCCTGTATTTCCTTCCACCTTCTTCCCAAACTTTAAGACACCTCGAGCTTGACTCTCCTCTGCACCAAGCTTCCACACCTTCCAACAGAAAACTGAAGCTCTTTTCTCCAAATTTTATCCATGAGGAGAAGCCATTGCTCCTTTCCAAAATAATCCCTCTCCGTTTGCCTCGAATCTCTTCAATGGAGATTTCAAACGTCTTTGATTCCACTGCAAACCAACTCTTACCACCCTTCGAAGCTCCTCTCCCCTCTGAGAAAGCAGCCATTATGTGTTAAGGTGGGCTAGTAGGTTTCTAGCCTCTTTGCCAACTTGATGTAAACAATGCCCTTCACTTTTCTTTTTTACTTCTTCCCATTTTACCTTAATGGAAACCTTTCCTTGACTAGAAATTTTGGGAAAATTATACTTTTTACCTTTAACTATATGGTCCAGTCCATTTCAGTAGAGTGATTTCTATTACAGACATCAATTCCCTATTCTAGTTCTTGTATAGTAATTGGTAAGGCAAATAGCTCTGTCAGATTCTTAGCTGAGTAGTTAAGAATACCAAAGGTCATTCAAACAACAAGTTATTCCCTTTCATTTATGTGGTTCAGCATTTCTTGAAGCATGTAAGAAGAAAGTGCACCAATTGTAGTTTATTAAACAATTAATCAATATCCACAACCAGAACCTCTGAACTGGAAATTTTATGCATTTCACAAAATCGCAGTGAAATACATAGGAGCAACAACAGTCATCCAAGCTCAAGTATTCTTATTTACAGAAAACTATTAATTTGTACATCTCAAAACCTTTTGAGATCTAGGTAAGGGGTGGTCATCGACATCACAATTTTATTTTTTATTTTATTTTTTTTTTTATGGGTATGGTTATCAACATCACAAATGCCATAGCCTTAAAAGCACATCTATTTAGTGAAACACATAAGGGAACATCATTACGCACCAGCAGTACATGAGGAATTAACAGAACCAGCTGAAATCACTGCATCAGGAGGTAGAACATTCTGCCTTTGAAAGATCTCAACACGACGAGGAACCCACTCATCCTTCTGCTCTCTATGCCCAAGCCTATATACAATCACTCAAGAATTCACATGCATGATAAATTGGTCACCAAGGACAAGAATAAAGGCAATTAGGAATCATGTAAGAAAACTCAAGTCTCAAGAATTCATTCAATATCAGGAATTTGTAAGTCAACAGTAGCATGCTACAGAAAACAGGAAGAGAAAAGCCAGTGCAAACCTTCCATAGCCACCAAATCCCCACCTAAACCAGCAAAAAATTTATGAACTGTAAATAGATAAATAAATCCATAATAAAAAACATGAAAGTAAAAAGACAAAAAGCTACATGAAACTCAATTAACTGCAGGATACTTACGTGTAAACATGGCCACTTGAATCCACCGCCACTGGATGCTCAAAACAAATGAAGGCAAAGCAAAATAAACAACCACATACAGCAAGTAGGAGAGAGGGAGAAAGAAAGAGCACAGAGACAGAAAGTGTCATAACTACCTGTATGGTTTGTTCCACATGCAACCT
Organism: Vitis rotundifolia; assembly: GCA_030254885.1. Lineage (NCBI taxonomy): Eukaryota > Viridiplantae > Streptophyta > Magnoliopsida > Vitales > Vitaceae > Vitis > Vitis rotundifolia. The sequence continues at coordinate 11,123,080 of CM058168.1, read as the reverse complement.
TCACAATGGTGTCCCCAGAAAGAGAAGCTATCGCTTTGGGGCGTGGTTGCGGTTCGTAAGCAAGCCTCACTGAGCTATCTTTACTATTGTACTGCAAGAGTGTCAAAATATATGTCAGGATTCAAAATGCTCTCCTTACATGTACTTTGCAATCACTAAAACTCTCCTCACATGTATATTGCATTCTAATATGTGATGCTTCTGTAAACCAATGATCTAAATGAGAGACTTCTTCCTATAAATGAATAGCCTCCTGAACAGTCAGCCTCTTGCTAAAATGGAAAAAATTATCCACCAAGTTGTGGCACCATTTGGATGCATATAAACATGTCACCTGTATTTGCTTCTCAAGTGAGAGAAAACATGTGACTAATTCCTGATATTGAATAAATTTAATTTGGCGGCACAGTTCTTTCTGTCATGATCATTTTGTTTATTGACAAGACTACAATTATCCACCCACCCAATGATAAACCTACTTCATGACTCATTGATCACCAATGAAACAGCTCAAACTTGTGATAATCTGACGAAATCATTGATAAGCTTTAGAAATAACATGCATAAACACACAAAATAAGCGAGTGAAATCATTACTAACCAGTTGAGAAAAAAAAATTAACATAAAATATTAGGCAGGTGTTCCATAGCATCTCTACCATTTATTGAACATTTTCCCTGCTAGTATAAATTTCATGAAACATAAAAAACATAAATATAGAGCCATGTCATCAGGACTAAATTTTGCTAAACTACCATGTCCAGCATCCATAACCATGTCAAGTGAAGCAGTGTCAACCTATCATGGTGAAATTCATTGGAAATAATACAAGACAAAGAAAATAATATATCTTCAATTACCTCATTGTCTGTCCCATGTCCAAGTTGACCATACTGTGGAAGACCTGCAGTTCTAGAAATACAGAAACAGAATACAACTCGGTGGGTAAGCTAACTTAAATTGATATTTTTAAGCCACATAAGGCATAGAATTGAGCAAACAGAAATAAAGCAAATTTCACAAACCATACAGTATAGAAGCTCCTTCAACAGAAGATAACCAGACAGTAAATTCAGCTCCACAGGCAACAGTTTTTACTTCAGAGACAAGACAGCGAACAGGTGATAGCTCAACTTCTGCAAAAGATAGGGCAAAGACATTATTCCTTGAATGCATTCGAGTACCATTAACAATGTATATCAAAATTAAATAATATGCATACGAGTTTAAGAATATAATAGAATTACCCGTTTTATTGAGATCTACAAACACATGCAGGCACCATTAACAACCATATATAGAGTTAGATAACAAATATGAACTTAAAAAATTAAACCTACCATTTTTTACTGAACCTGAACCCAGCTGCCCATGTTTGTTCCAGCCAAAGGCAAGAGATTGTCCATCTTCAGAAACTACCACCGTATGGCTCCTTCCAGATCCAGCCCTAATGATTTTATGCCTACAACAACAATGTCACTAAAGCTTAGCAAAAAAAAGCATTAAAATTCACAAGCTCAGGACACAAAAGGTTGAAGAGAAATTTTAATTCCTATATTAAAAATGGATGAGAAGTAACACCAACTAGTATAATGTTAAAAAAAGAGAAAATTTTCTTCACTAAACTACATAGCCACGCTCAAGTTTCAACTAATTTGAATCCCATCCCTCACTAGAGAGAACTTGGCTCCTTCTAGGAATGTCACGAATCTGCTAACAATTTATTTTTATTTTTATTTTTTTTTTAGGATCAAAAAAAACAAAAGATGTATAATCGTAATAGAAAGTACATGAGAAGGATGACGGGTCCTCCCCACAATATACAAGAAACATATCCAAGTATGACTAAACTCCTCCACCATACAAGGAGAGTCATACAAAAAGGTTTAGTCCACTTAAGGATATACATAGTTGTCATCTCCTCAATTTTGGACTAAGCTCCTCTCAGTGTTGTCCAACCCTTTTAGTTTGCAAACCAAATGCCAATTGAGCTAAATAACATTGAGTGAAACGCCTTTAAAGGCGTTAATACAAGAGGCTCAAAAGGAGGAATAAAGTGAAATTGATCCCACATCCCTATCATTCTCTACTTTTCCTCATATCCTAACATTTCTCTCTCACCACACAATCCAATCTAATAATAATATCCTCCACGGAGTTTAGAGGTAACACCAAGACTAGAATCTTGAGCAGGTTGTAGTTGTCACAATTTCTTGGGTGATTTGGTTATATAAAAATACCAAGATTTGTGAAGATAAATGGAGGTCCATGGAAGCATCTGATTGAGAGTGCTCCTACTAATCAACAGCCACCCTGTGGTCACTGCTAGAACAAAAGTCAAGAAAATTAAGACCATAATACAAGTACCCTTTACCCTTTTAGGGAGTTTTCACCCACAGAAAATGATCAAAAGAGGTCCCCAATTTCCTCAAAACAAAGAGAGAGGCCCAGCTGGTGCTTTTTTGTGCATTAGCCAAGTTAGAGCTTGACTGTAACTAAATTTTAAATAAGGTATTGAGAACCACTAAAACCACTATTACGGAATTCAACATTCTCTGTCACGCTATCTGGGCCTCAGCTACTTCAGCATTTCATGAAATCTTAATGAATAATCTCGTCGGATAGGAAACCATCCTGTCCACATATGAGGAGAATTGTAAATGTTTTCCCTGATAGGGAACCCCCTTCAGAGGAATACCTCAACTCAACTTCAATGATGGTTCAGCATAGGCAACCCAAACAAGAAGGAATTGCTGGTGTTTTCAAAGATCTTACAGGACTTGAGGTTATAGCATTTTCCAAATGTGCTGGAGTGGGATTGGCCATTGAGGATGAAATTCTTGCTTTCTTGAAGGCTTATGTATCATAAACTTGTTGGGTTTCAAAAGTGTTGTTGCAAAGGGAGATCCAGCAGTCATGACAGCATAGATTATCAATAAACTCTAAAAATCTAGAGTTCTCTATCTCCAACAGGACTATAGACCATTCACAATGGGCTTTAATGAATATCTCCTTTAGCTTTTCAATTGAATGCTCTTTGCCATTAAAAATTCAATCATTCTCTCCATATGCACCAAAACAAACAAAGGGGAGCCAAATGAGCCATTTCAAATGCATTTACCTCTTCTTATGTATGTTTTGTTGTTATTCTCCTTTCTAAAACATAACCCAGCCTTCTTGAACTGTTGGAATCTTTTATGAGGTAAATTCTAAGTTTCCAATGAAAGAAAAAAAGAAGTTTAAAGCTGCACAGCATCATCCAATAGAGTGAAACTAACAAAAGAAAATTTTCAAGAATCATATTAAACCCACACCCACTCCCTTCCTCACCAAATGGTAAAGAGCAAAGTGGATCCATGAATTGGAATAGCTCCAATTGTAGTTTGTTCATCTTGACTTCTTTGGGTTGGCTTGATTTTGAAGTTGGACCGAGGAGACAGGAGAAATGCATATGGAGGTAACAGAGATAAGAAACAGAAACAAGTAGCCTTATAATGTGAATCTAAAAGTAATCCTGCTGATCATGTTACAAATGCTACTTTCTATGGCAATAACAATTTAAAACATTGACTCCCTTCATGTTTTGAAGCTTATTTGCTTTAGCTATATAACAAATCAATATTGCACAATTAGGATAATGTATAAGTTAGTTATGAAAATATACAGAAAAATACATTCTAGTAAACTTATTAGAACATAAGAAGCAACCTCCTAATAAATATTGCTACTATTTTTAGTTCAATTTTATAAAAAGAACATTCAGAATAAGATGCTTACTTGTCCCTAATCACTTAATTTATTCCACATACACAAGGAAAAAAAAAAACCCACAAGCACACATTACTGGAGCTTTGATTATAGAACTCCTGCACCTGATAGCTACTATAGCAACAGAGCTTGAAATCTCTTTGAGAGGATTACACAAATAATTCACATTACCCATCATCTCCAGCAAATTGAGGTAGGCTAGTGTCTATTTATTTTTCCTTTTTTTTTTCCTTTTGATAGGTTAGCGTCTATTTGCATTTCCTTTTCCTCACAACTTTTTTCTCATACTCAAAACCCAAACCTGCACTGTAACCCATCTTACATTACTGTTTGCTCTCTATGATCCAATCCTCAATATCTTCACCCACTTGCTTCTGTCTCGTCACAAATCACAACCATTCGAAGAATTTGCCAAGCCCAAGGTTTGCTCTTGGCCATACAATATTTCCTTCACTTAATTATGCAATTCCTTTTTTAGAGAAAATGTTCCATTGTTTTTTGGTTATATATATTAAAAATCCCACAAAGAAGGGGATTTAAATACACATAAAAGTCCCACAGAAAGTGTAATCCATGAGCAGAGCCCTGGCAGGATCAACAAATACCCCTTATCCTCTTCAAATTCCTGACAACTCCATGCTAATAGGGAATTCTTAATGTCGACAAATCAAAGTTTTAACAAGCAAGTACTGCATGTGAAGTTTGTTGACTAAACCTAACTGGTGTCGTTTAATGACTAAAACTAACTGAAGTCGGTTGCTGACTAAAACTAACTGGGGTCATTTGGTGATTAAAATTAACTGGGGTCATTCCATCCTCAACTAAAGTTCTAACAATAAATCATAGGAGCAAGGACACTACCAGGATTTTTTGACAAAAACTCCAATTTCTCCTGTGTCATCTTGTTTGAAATTTCAAACCTTGTTTTGTATTTAGACACATCTATACCCACTTCCTACATAAGAAGATTTAACAACCCTAGCAGATAGTGTTGTTCCATCCTTTGACTATAGTTTTAAGGACAAGGAACAAGGTGCAAGGATTCTACCAGGAGGGATTAAGACAAGTTGAGCCCTTAGCTGGATTAGTCAATCATCAAAAATCTCTTCCCATCTCAACAAACCCTAAAACGAGGAAGATACCTAGTGTGGTTCAGCTTAAAAAAAGATTTATTAGACTCACAGGTTTCAATGAAATTCAAGCTTGTAGAGGCCTGCTTTCCAAGACAATGATGCAACTCAATATCTCGAGAACGGATATAACTTAGTATCAGTATCTCCATATGTTTCGAGATTAATTTGGCATTGAATACATTATAAACAAGAGCATAACCCATTAAATATATATTAAAAAAAAAAAAAAATCACCCATGACCAATTCAATAAATGATCTAGATACCAATTCCTCTAAATATTTTGGAAGGAAACTAGACTTGCAAAGTGATTAAAAAATGGATAACCCACTTTGAGAGTTCAGATACAAAAGTCGGCCTATCGCGCTGAAGCTTGTCACCGTGACCTAGTTGCCCCCTCTGCACACCCATTCTTCATCAGCAAACAATGATAGACAGAAAGGTAAACCATTTATATCAACTTTATTCAATTTCACATACCTCATTGCGGCCCCAGGTATAGCACCGACCTTCAACATCCAATGCCACACAATGACAGGAAGCTACATTGGCATTCAAACAAAAACAGTAACAATCAGAACCCAGTAGGTCTCTACCTAGAAAAACCTAAATATTAACAATCCACCAAAAACATCATACCTGAACTGAGTTCAATTGAACACCACCAAAACAATAATTTTAACTATCAGACACGAAAACATAACTCCACAAATTACATTTTAATGAACTTCTTAGCATGACCATTTTCAATCCGTAAAACACCCAAAATATTTAAATATACGTATATTCAATCGACAGGAAGCGAAACTCACCACAACCAGCGGCGACAAACCTGATGTTGACGCCAACGAGCGGTCGCAGGCGAGTAGGAGACACCAAATTGCCCTCCAAAGTGCCTTTGCGCCGCCCGATTGCATCCCAACACGTTGACCCACATAACAACAGCTCTCCCCCCTTCTCCGACTTCTTTTCTTCAACCTTCTTCTCCGCTTCCACCGCTGCAGCCATTTCCGGCCAACTCCGGCAAAGTAACGGTCGAATAAATTATTTAAAAAAAAATAAAAATCAAAAACTATGTCAAAAAGAATGCGGAACGCTGGTCCAAATGACGGATCCAACGGTTACAAATCGAAGCCGGTAGATCAACGGCGGGAAACGGAAGGCTAACGGTTAGTTAGACGGATCGGGCGATTAGGGTTTCGACCTGGATCAGGATGAGAAAAACAAACGAAACCCTAATTCAAATGGAGCATAGAAAAGGGTAAAAAAGGGATTGTTTGGGTGTTCCGAGAATAGGACTTTTATTAATACGGAAATAAATTGTGGAGAGAGAAAATGTAGATGGATTTTGTTGAACATCCTTTTGTTTTCCGTTTTTATTTTTATTTTCTCCTTTCTTTTCTTTTCCGGTCGTTGTCTTGAGATTTTCCTAGGGTTTATGCTTCCCGCGAGTCTTGTTCCCTTATTGAAATTTTTTCAGGAGGTACTTTCCTTGGACAAGTCAATGCGTTCGACACGTGGACGAGCTTTTTTTCACAAAATACCAAAACTGCCACCGTTTTGTGATCGATGTGATTGACGAGAATAGGCTTTTTGGTCATTACCACTGCAATTTGCGGTGTCTGGTCCCTTATGGTTCAACCCCTTTATTTGTTGATAAAATTCCTTGTCCATAGAACAAGTATGGGGGAGAGTGTCCTTGGCGTATGGCCCACTAAGTCCAGAAGATCATGTCTTCTAACATTCAAACACTAACGAAGTACCAGGGCCCACTCCCATCAGATTCTCCATCCACTTGGATGGTGTCTGGCCAATCTCCACCCTCCATTTTAATCTTATGACAACCCCACATTATTAAAATAAATTTTACTATTTAAAAATTTAATCATATTAATTTGGTTTCCAACTAGTGATTGGTGGAAAGGCGTGTGCAGTTACAGTGTTGGGAAGCCGCGTTGGAATGAAATCGGCGATGAAATGTTTAATGCACGCGGATTTCACATTTGCCCGATGAAACAAAAGGCTGCTGTGCACGCAATGTATGTGATGCAGTGGGGCGTAGGGCTGGAGCCTGCAGGCTACGGTTTTGGCTTTTGTGCACTTCTGGTAAAGGTACCGGAATGAGCCCTTGATGGGACATGGTTCAGTTTACAAAGATGGGTTGGTTCGTTGCCAGTCCGAATCCCAATTATTCTTTCACGTTTGGTACGTATAGTGTTGATTGAATTTTGGGTTTGGAAATATTTTAAATTTATGAAATATAAGTAATTGAATTTCTATGGAACTATTAAAAATATTGGAGGTGAATTCTAAAAGAAATCGATGGGAAGGAAAATAATTTTTGTGATGATTTTATATAAAAATGCTAATAAATTATTTTTATAAAATTAATATAAATATTACGAGAGCATAAAAGTGAATGATCGGAATGGCATGAGGAGTAATTTTATTTTGATTTTTTTTAATGGTCATCGGAGAGCAATAGAATCGTGTTCTTACATTTATCCACTTCTTTATCTCCAATAAAATGGATTTCGTTAAATAGTCAACCAATCAACTTGCTCTATCAGATTAGAAACACCTAAATCTTTTGAAGTAATTTGATTCCTTAGTAGTTTGTATTGTTTGACTCGTTTCATCATTTAATGTCAAATGGTTTAATGGTGCATGTTCAAGACATTTCCAAACTCAAAAACGACATGCTACCTAACAATGATGACCCATTGTTGATCATGTCAAATGTCATAATGGTGATGGAGATTCAAAAGTATGTTTAAGAGAAAAAGAAACTTTTCGTGGATTTGTCTTTCTCATTAATGAAAGTCACATATTTTTCTTGCCTTTATTCTCTTCCCCATAAGTAAATCTAAAACTCTTCACCATATCACTTTGTTCTAAATCCTTTCATTTAAGCATCCATGACAATGTCCAAAAACCTTTAAAATGTTTATATTTATCTCCTAAATTGATAGAAGGGTTAGGGTTTGACTTTTACTATCAAACGAACTTAACTTCATTATAGACAACTACAACAAGATCACCTTTCATTGCTCTCAATTTCAAACCAACTTCCAACTATCCTTCCATCCATAGATTCGTTAATTTTTGCATTTTTTTTCTAATCATATCACTACTAATTGCACCAAAACAACATCAAACTTCTCATCAATTGTTTGGTCATCAATTATCAATATCACTTAGATATCAATATTGTTGACATATTGTTTCTTTTCATCCCAACAAAGATAAAAGAAATACTTAATTTTTATTTTTATTTTTTTGTTATAAAAAAGGTCATACTCCCTCATCCTCAATCTTCTTGATTAAAATAAAGGTTGAAAAAATGTGCATATCAAAGTTATTAGTGATTGAGAGTTTGATGTTAGGGACTAGGAGAAACTATAGGATATTCTCAATCGTTTGGTCAAGTATGTGTGTAGAAGTCATCCAATATTTTTATCTTTCAACCTCTTTTTCCTTAAATTAGCTTTCTATCTTATTTGTTTTGCAGGGTCTAAGGGATAGTCATACTATAGATTACCGATTGATTGGATGAAAGTATTTATATCAACATTACAACTTCTTAACCAAGAAGAGAACCTTATTTTACAAAGGAGAGTAATAAATGACACTCTTAAGAGATTTTTTTTCTTGTCAACTCAATTATATAACAGCATACAAGAATTTATATGCTATTGTAAATAATCTTTATCAAAATTATAATTTCCACCCTTGCAATATCATATTAAACCTCACATTGATACCAATTTAATTAAAATTGAGAAGTTAGTGTCACTCATCCTCCATATAAATGACTTAAAATGTGATAAAAAGTTGAAGAAAAGTTCCACAAATTTGTATCTACTATCTACTAACTAGAAGATAACTAGAGACTAAGCCAACAAATAAAAATAGAGGAGCCTCTCGCTAGTGATTAACCACTCTTTTGAAAAAGACTAGTGACATAAAGATTTGAGCAATCTCCTAATGCTTCAATGAAGATTGAGCAATCTCGTTCACTAGTGTCCTTGACCACTGGTCAATGGAAGTAACATTGTTGATCCCTCATTTGAAAGCCATTGTCCAACAAATGCACGAATGCAAATGTTTGAAATAATACTAGACACGTACTTTAATGATGTTGCAAGTGGATCAATCGCACTAGGGGAAAGAGATAGGGTGCCTAAAAAGTTTGCATTAAATGTGCTAACAAAAGTCTTGGCAAGGGCCACAAACACCATAATAATTAACTTAATAATGACCATAAAAAATTTCCTCTTTTGATGCCGGTGGCTTTAAATGATGGCATCGGATGATTGATTGAAGTAATGGTTCGGCGTCTGATCACACGTTTTGGCGTATGGGTCATTAAACCGGAAATGGTGGTTCTCCCGCCTCGTCTGCAGCCAGAGGTAATGCCTGTTGGGTCAGCCAGAATTAAGCTTGCCAGTACTGGAGGGCACAGACTCCAACAACGATATTCCATCTGGGTTCCATCACCTCAATTGACAGCCACTATGGGCAAGGGAATTTTGGGCAGGGGAAAATTCATGAGGTGGATAAGCCAAGCCAGCTGGTGACATAGGAATGGGATTGGGATGTAGAGAGAGAGAAGGATAAGAGGAAATAGGAGAGGCCGAGGCCATCTATGAATTTGGATAATACCGATACATTGAACTCGTCTCCCACCGAGGACAAGGGACATGGATAGCAGATGTGGCACGAAGACAAATGAAGGTGACTGCATTGATAAAAAAGAACCATGATATTGAGCACTGGAGGAGACGATGCTGAAATTGCCCATGGTTACTTTCATGGGGAGCAAGTGCGGTGGTGAAGAGTTACCAATGCGGCCACCTTCTCCCTCTCAGGGCAATTCAACGGATGGAAACCTGGTAAAGTTGAGGCTGGATTGCAGCAAAGTTGATTTTAGTGGAGCTGAGCTGAAAAAGATAATGGGAAATAAGAAACTTGCTGAGATCGCATTAGTAGACCCCAAGCGTGCCAAAAGGTGTTGCCCTTGTCCCCATTCTTAGATCATATATGCATAGCTTTATGGATGAACGCATCATTGAGTGTATTTCCATGTTCTTAATGAATTCCTAGTAGAATTCTGGCTAATCGTCAGTCAGCTGCTCGTTCCAAGGAGAGGAAGGTGCGATACATGGCAGAATTGGAACACAAGGTGCACACTCTACAAACAGAGACAACTACGTTATCTCACCTGCTTACTCTCCTACAGGTAGGATTAAAGGGGGTTGGAATTTCTTTTGATTTTGATTTTTTTTATTTTTCTCTTGAGGCTATACTCTAATTGTATCCAGAGAGATTCTGCCGAGCTCACTAGTCGGAACAATGAATTGAAACTCCGAATTCAGGCCATGGAACACGAGGCACAGTCCAGGGATGGTACAAATATGAATTTTTATTTTTTCCCTCATTATGCTTCTTTGCTGCTAGTTTAATATCCCAATCCCAACCCCTCCTGATGTTTTGCCAAAGAGGGTTCCATGAAATGTGGTTCAAATCATGTCACTCTTCTTGCTTCGTACAGTCTCCATAGAAATGAAACTTTGGTTTTGGTTTGGCTGTGGGTGTGATTTGGCAGCTTTGAAGGAGGCATTAACCCTGGAAGTCCATCGTCTACAGCTTCTTGGAACTGCAGAGCCTAGTGGTGGAAAGGTGTTCTTCTCTTCCCTTTGTTTTGTCAGAGACTCTGGACCCAATTAAGAGAAAGCCGACTCTTCACATGCTCTCTTCTCGTTAGAAGGAAATTGAAGCATGGAGCATGGAGCAAGGTGTATCCTAATGCTATTGGAAACAAACCAGGGAAAAGATGGTTCTGTTTTGGATAGTTGAGAATAATGATGGAAGAGGAAAAAGATTTATTAGGAATGATTTTGAGTTTGTTTTTTCTTAAAAAATATGTTAACAAAATTTTGATAAAAATCAGGGGAGATTCCAAAAGTGATTTATCACAAACTTAATAAGCGCTTCTAAGCATGCTTAGAAAGCATTTTTAACCCCTTTTAAAATGACTCCAAGTTGGGCTCGAAGTTGAGTTTAATGGGCCGGCATATGAGCGAGCCGCCTTATGATCGGATCCAGTGCAGCTAAGCCCTATCCCATCTCAAAATCCCAGCCGTAGGATCAAAACCACAATCCTGGTTCAAACCACAAAGGCAAAATCCCTCAACTATAAAACGATGCGTTGCGCTCGCTTTCAAAACCCTAGCTCTCGCCGCTTCCTCGCCACCAAGATCAAGTTTGCTGCTCATCTTTGATATGTTTTTGCATCTTCATCCATCTGTTTATGCCAAACTCATTCTTTCATCTTGTTTCGATTTTGTTCTTCTCCAAATCATTACTCGCACACACATGCACGAGGCCAAATGATGAATATCGAGAGTTGTTGAATACTCAGATTTCGATTTGAGTAGCATGATTCTTCTCTTTGAATAGGAAGATCTGATGCCTCTCTGTTTCCTCATTTCATCTCATTCACTTCTCATTGGGATTTTTTTTTTCGGTATTCTTTCTTAATAATCAAAATGTGAATGATGAGAACAAGAAATATACAGTTATCCCTGTCTGATTTTTTGACTGCTGATGTTTCTTACATCTGACGCTTTTTTCTCCTTTTTTTTTTTTTTTTTTTTTTTTGGTAATTTCTGATTTTTTTTTCCTCGATTGATTTGTGTGGCCTATGATGAAAGTTTGAATATTAACTGAAATGCAAAAGCATTTGCATTCATGTTGAAATTCATGAACTAGGACGGTCTGAGGCATTATTCTTTTTATTTATTTATTTATAGATTTTTTTTTGTTTTGACAGTGTTTGTGGATGATGAGAACATAAATTTGTACAGTTATCCCTGTCTGATTCATTGGTGCTGAATATCTGTGATCTGACACAACACTGCAAGGTTTTGTTTTTTCGGATTTTGATTTGTTGGATAGATTGGATAGACTATTTTAATAGTCTAATTTGTTGATTTTCCCCTATTAAGTTTCCAAAGAATAAGAAATTGCCCTTGAAACATTGCTAGCGGAGGTGCCAATGACGACGAAGAGAGGTGGTCTGAATATGATAAGCACCCGTTCTGCTTATTTCCTGATAATTGGCAGGAGCTCGAACTGTCTAAGGGAAAAATAATTAATCAATAAGTGAATTTTATTACTCATAATGCCCTGAAGGAAAAAAAAAAAGAACTAAAATCACTAGTAAGCTTTAGATATTCGCTAATCGTGTTCAGAAAGCCATTAAAGAAACCGTAAAATTATTTTCCGAGAACCCGTTTTGTTCTTCCAACGGAATTTAGACATGGCTATGCCTTTCGTCTGTCATTTCTTGACTTTACTGATGTTAATTTTTGATATAATATAAAAGAGCTAAAAAATTTTAATTTCATACAGATGTTATGGCCATAATTCTAGTTTCACAAAAACCCTACGTGTATCGGAAGACCCAGATTTGCTAAAGAAAATGCAAAATGCAAATTCATATTCATCATCCATTAGACTTGGTCATTATTATCAATTTATGTGATGATCTCTGCATGTTTCCATGAACCAGAAATAGGTCAAGCTTGCTTCTCAGGCTTTTCAATGTTGGGTATGGACTCTAGTGGATCTTATCTATTCTACTAGAGCTTATTTCATAACATAAAACCTTGTACGGGTTACATTTTCTAGAAACTCAAATGCACCTCTGCCTGCAAAGTTTAACAGAAATATAATCATCATATTGGCGAGAATCATAGATAACCAGCTATATGATAAATTCTATCCATTAGTACAAAACGGACAGAGAAAAGGCTATATGAAATGCAATCCTTGCTTTACAATTATCTTCAGTCACAAGATAAAGGACGTTTCAAGTTCACTACATTTAATTCTGTAAACTAAGAGAATGAGAAGCATCTCCCTTCTATCTTTTTTCAATCATCACTTGAATACAGACACAAAAAGATGGAAGAAGAAAAGACGGCCAATAAAAAAGAGTCCATAGGATTGCAAGAAAAGCTAAAATGGCTAGAACTATGAAGTACTTCCAATATGCTGCCTCACCATCTAACCTTTTCAAGGCGCAACTAAAGGAAGAAATGAGGATGAATACCTGACCCAGCATGGGCTGTTTTCCTCCATCTGACTCAAGATCCTTTGCAGTCAGTCTACTTGATGGTGATATAGCGGTTTGTTCCATGCTTGGCCCAATGGTCCTTGAGATCAACTGGAATTGACAGATCATGACCTTCGGCGGCAAGCCTGCTAAGCAGCTTGTTGAAGGCACTTCCACTCATCTTCCGCCCACCAACTCGAGCATGACGCTTGTTGGGAACTGCTGGTAGGGGATACATTGACAAGGTGGTTGTGCAACATGAAGACTGCCAACCCCCATTCCCCCATTTGTAGCACTGCCTTAGGACTCCAGTGCACGAACAAACAGGTGCTGGCATGGTTGACTCATCAAATGTGACCTGGTTTAGCCCTAAGTCCTGACCCTTCCAATCAGATTTTGAGACAACTAGCTGTTTGTTAAGGTCATCACCTCCGCTGCTCATATCCTGCCCACCCTTCCACTCACGTGACTTGCCAAACACAATCTTGTTCAAGTCCTCACCTTCTCTCTTAGGCTTCTTCAAAGGTTTTGAAGCCTTCTTATTAGATGACATTGGCTTGGCCTCCTTCGGTCGTTTAGCCCGTCGAGATTTTGCAGCCTCAGAAGCAACAGGTGAAACAGGGAGGGCATCACCAATATGCATTTCCCTTGTGCTGTACGCAGCTTCACTCAGATGGGTTGGATGATGTAAGTGTGGCTGAGGATGGTGCATGTGCTTCACCCCACGCGAGATTTGGCATCCTGGTGGGCATGGGGACATGTTGCCACCATTCAATGAGTTCTCCCGATATTGAAGAGTTGCAATGGCATTGTCTCGTTCCATAATGGCATTGTTCCGCTCTGCAATTGCTGTATCTCGCTGCAGGAAAGCCATATCACGCTCAGCTACTGCTGCCTTTTTCTCAGAAAGAGCCAAATTTCTTTCTTGAACAGCAGTATCCCTTTCAGCCATGATAGCCATTATCTGTTTCATTGTTGGCTGATGTTGCATCAACCACTGAAACAATGACAACGAGAGAACATCATCATGAGTGGCAATTCATATGGAAAAATGTCTACACTGCACTCTCTTATCAAGTTTATGGTAGTTCAATGGATTTGAATAAAATCGACAAGAAAATAATGGACTATAAAAAAATTCCATTATCTGCAGAAATGTACACTTTTAGATACCTGACTGTGAACTGCTTTATATGGGTCTGCTTTGTGTCTTCCATTTTCACGATGCCCACCCTCATCCATCTGAGACCGCAGATGGGAATAACCGTATTTCTTACTTTCAAACCTCAAGTATAAGTGTGAGGTATAATCAGTTGAACATCATATTGTCACCCAAACTAGAAAATACTGCATCCAAAAGGGAAAAACAAACAGATCAGAATTTGTTTCTCAGAGATATTTTTGGAAGAAAGGAAGTAAAGAAACCCCTATCAGAAAAGAAGCACCAAAATGCTGTAAAGCAAATTTCAGAACTGCTAGAAACATCAGAAGTAGAAACCCATCATTGTGTAATATCTTCTCCACATAGGAAATAACTCACCCACAATTCCAAAATCAAATGAAAAGGCAATCCAGTATTTAGTAACAACATAATCCTTTGGACTATCAATTTGGAAATATATCGAAAAAGATACAACATTAGCAATAATGGAACATCCTGACATTAAATAAAACTTCCCTAAAATCTGTTCAAAGTAACCAAGATAGTCACTTATATATGATCCTTACCAAACCAATATATCTTGTGCATCTACATGAAATATCTAACAAGAAAGGGCCATGGAAAATTCATGTATCTGTCTGAAAGCAGCCATCAGAAATGCAAATGCAGTTGCTGCTCCCCCTGGATGCTACATGTATGCAAGCAGGAAGATGGTGTGGGAGCAGCAACAAGAACTGGACATCAATTTAGAGGAACCCCACGCATAAGGAGTACAAGAATTTGAACCAGATAATCATATTCAGAGCAGGACATGCTAATATATTAGAATGGGAATGAGCAGCAAAAGACAACATGATACAAGAAAGAGTATGCAATATTGGAGCATATACAATGAACCAAAAAACTGAATGCTTCCATGTTTAAAGCCACACACAAAGGAGTGAATATCGGTGTAAATTAGGTCCCAAAACATCTGGCAGAACTAATCCTGATGAAATCCTGTAATCAAGAATGGGACCTGGGTGGATCTGCCTATCAGCCAGGCCGGGCGTAGGATTTCCCAAAAAGGAAATAGTGAAAACCCAGCAAAAGTTCAGATGGTCACAGAACTATATCCTATTCCATATTCATTTTGAGAAAGTGCCAATATCACTGAGTCTTCTGGATGCAGCTCAAGGAAAATCAGTTTATTAGAAAAGCAACAAGAAAAAAGCAGCTGATGGAAATCAAAACTCTGTAGAAAAAAAATGAGAACCCCCATGGCAGCAGAGCTTAATTAAATGAGTTAAAAATAAAGGGCCTCCAGTCAAACAAAAATGGTCACAGTTGAACAAAAAATATTAAAATAACTAGAAAAGGCAGTCTTTCAGGGAGAGCACTGCTTTTTTTTTTTTTTTTGATAAGTAGAGAGCACTGTTCTCAACTGGAAGCATAAAATATCACCATCAACCAAAATCTCTCACCATAAACTACATGTGTACATGAGACGGTAGACCTATAAAAAATAAATTGAAGATTAAAAAACTTGAAAAATAATGAATTTTAAAAAATAAAAATAAAAAGAACAACACCCAGTGATCTTCATTGAAAATGAAGAAGTCATCTTATGTATGAAAGTTGAGAAGAAAACATTGGAATACTAAATACGGAAGGTAACCCTCTGGACAGATAAATGTGTGCATTTTCCTTCCTTTGAAAAAACATAAACCCTTACAAATTACCTATCAAAGCTAATCAAGCAGTAAGCACCAGAGTTAAAAGATCTCTATCAAAGCCAGTAAGAATCAGATGTGTCATACATGGTTACATCTTTCATTCATAATCAATTGAATCAATGCATATCATCAGAGTATAGGAGAACTAGCTAACACCTTATTTCATGTTAAAGACTATCATAATGAATTTTTTTAAGGAACTTAGTAAACATCATGTATGTAGGTTTCTCATGGCATTCTTGAACCTGCTTGCAAATAGCAAAATAGGCATCGTATATTAGTAACTGAAAATTATTTTTTTTTTTTCCCCAAAAGCAATGTGAATTATATCTCTTCAATGCAGAAGAAGTCACCTCTTTGCAAGAGTAGGTTTTGTCTTTCTATATAATGACTTTATTAAAACAAAGTATGACAAGCTTAATGTGTGTCTAATCTAATGCTGAAGGAACACAAATTATCTTTTTTATACAACTCTGTTCTAAAATGGGAACTTATTAAACTTAAGTCCAGGCAATGGGACTTACATCTCATGTTCAAAAATGTCCTTCAGTTGAACAAGCTAAACATGAGGCTAAGCCTCATCTTGTGAGCCATTCATAATAACTCAAGCTGAGCTCGTTAACAATCCTAGATATTGTAGGGCCATAGGGGTCAACCAGAAATGAGGAGGAAAACCCAGAACAACCCAACAAGGAAAAAAACCCAGAACAACAGGGCTTTCCGAAACAAGTAATTATGAAGGGGAAGAGAATTATTTGCTGTCACACAAATCTGAAGTAGCATTCATGCTCTTCCATCCATCCTCAAGTCTAATATGATTTCCTACTTTTAGCCAAAGTACAACTGCTTAAGATCAGCAATTTCAACTTCAAAGACTAAACTGGATAAGAGAGATGACATGAAATAGGAAATATTTGAGTGCAACATTTTTAAATGAACTCAAATTTTAGCTACTTGAACAATGACTTGGACAGCTTCGAGAACCATCCAGGAACAAGAAAAGTGAAATTCAAGAATGAACTGATATGGAACTAGTGAGTAAGAACAACTGACACAAGTATCCATAGTGGTGTATATTAGGCTCCAAGCGGAATGAGATTTAAACAAAATTAGCAGTGTATATACTGTCATTTGTTCTGCGAGACACTTAAGTTTCCATGTTGAACTAAAACTCGATAACGCTTTTCTCCTTTCCTTTCTTATTTTCACTCACCATTCGTAGTTCTAATACAAACCTTTTAGCCAACATCGACCATCTTAGGAAAAAAATTCATTTTATTCATTTGATGGACTACAAACACATTTGTCTGTTTGTAAACTCTTGGGAATTTCCAAATATAAATAAATATGAAAAGAAAAACAGCATGAACTCCACCATTTGACAAATCATAAATAGAAAGCCTATTTTCAAGACCTTCAAACTGGTCTTTCAGATTCCCACACCAAAACTCCCCTTCCGAGCGACAAAAGGGCTGTATCACTTCAAGAGCTAAACTAACAACCGAGCCTCCATGCACAAAAACAACAAATTCCAGAAATTCCCAATTTCCCCAAGAAACCCAAGATCCAGAAAAACCACAAATAGCAAAATCAAAGCTTCCCACTACTCATACACACCAAAAGATAGCAAAAGAACTCACAGAATTCAGCTCTATATGACAAAACCTCCCCTAACAAGTCAGTCAATGCAACCTTCGCACACAACTCAATCTCAACCACGCATCCAAATCAAACAAACAGAAACCACACAAATTCAACAAAATCAATGCAGTGATACGAATTCGGAACTCCGATGGTGCAAAAGAAATGGAGATGGCATTTAGCTAGGTGTCGGAAATCACTATTACCAGTTAGAGAAACATAAGCGACGAGAAGTGAGAAGGGAGCATAGAAAATCACCATTGAAGAGTAGCAGAGAAATCGGAGCTCACCTAGAAGTGGCAGAGCCAGCAAAATTGAGAAACCCTAGCTCTTGAAATGTGAGACTGTGTGTTGAAGAGGGGAAACAGTAGAAGGGGGCACTGGGTTTATAGTCGTTTCCTTCCGCCCCAATTAATTACTCACTCAATTTTACTTTTTATTCTTTTACCAACCCAAGCTTAATAAAAGGAAAATGAAAAAGAAAATTTCATGGTACGTCATATGTGCACCTCTGTCTGTCTCTTGGTGTTTGAAACGGCACCGGTGTGGCTCTCCTGTAGCCGTTAGATTTAAGGGTACTTCCAGATTCGTGTCGCAGACCTCGCCAGCTGGTGTCCGAATTCTATACATATTTTACACAATATTATTACACTCTACGCCACCAATAAAAGATATTTTGTATTAAATATCTTTAACCCACGTTGTAGTATTAAAAAGTAAAAACTTTCGGGGGTTAAGAGCCTGTTTGGCCAAAACAGTATTTTTTTTTTTCTTAAAATAGAAAAATATTTTTAAAAATAAACTAAAATAAAAAACAATTTTTAAATAATAAATAGAAGTTATTTTTATCCATTTTTAAAAATAAAAAGAAAATATGAGTATGTTTAATCATATTTTTTAAAATTTATTTTTAAAAACTATTTTTAAGTTAGAAAATAAAAAACTATTTTTAAAAACATAATTCAAAAAAATAATGAAATGGGTCCTAAAATCTATTTGGCCCGTATGATTTTAAAATAGTTTTTTTAGAAAAAGCAAAAGGTTGTTTTTAAATTTTTCTAATATTGTTTAACCATTGTTCTTTAGAAAATAATTTTTAAAAATAAAAAATAATTTTTAAAGAACAAATAAAAGTTATTTTTACTACTTTTAAAAAATAAAAAAAAAACATAAGTCCGTTGAATTATGTTTTCTAAAACTTATTTTTAAATTAAAAATAAAAAAATAATAATTTTTAAATACAAATTTTAAAAAACATTATCAAACAAGCCCTAAAATTGTTAAAACAAATCATTAAAAAATGGTTAAAAATGTATATTTTAATGAAAGGGAGAGTTTTTACCTTTTTCTAATTTTGATTTTCTAAAAATAAGGAGAATATATAGAGGAAAGGTAAAAATAAAAAAATTTTAAAATATTAATTTATAAACAACTTTTGTTATTTTTAAATTTTCTTTATAAATATGTATTTAATGTAAATTAAAGAGAATTAGGAATTAATTCCTAATTTTATTTATACCTAACTAGTTTTCATGAGATTACTCAACGGTCATCATCACATAAATTTGTCATAAAGGAAGAAAAGTGGAATTATTAAATTTAAAATTGCAGCAAATCGTGTAGAGGTCTGTTTGCGCAATTAAATAAATTAAACTTGGGAGCCACAAACCCAAAAGTCAAAGTTGCCATGTTAGGTTATCACGTTGATAGAATTCACCATAACTATAAGCAATTGTGATGAAAGATAGTAGTTCGTTTTCCTTAATCTTCTCTTGTTCTATCTATGTTTTGGTTATAGATAATAAGAATTTCATTCAACTATTTAAAAATAATTAATATTTCATGTATTTTTTTATTAAATATGTTATTTTTGATTATTCGATTATTATCTTTTAATAATATAGATATCACATTTAATCATCTTAATTACTATATTTGATCGATAAATGCATAAAATTTGAATTATTTTTATGTAGTTTATATTTTATGATTATTTTTACATTAATGTGTGAAATATTCAAATTGTGCTAACTTTGGCAGTATACAATAAGTGAGACATCAAAGTGTTAGATGTGAATAATGTTTTTCTTAGTCAAAGTGTTGTAGAAAAATATTTATATGACCCAACTAGAAGGTTTTATTGATCTTACAAGACCTCAACGTGTGTGCCTTGCTCAATTCGGGTTTCAAAAATTTCAAGTTTAATGTATTTTTGTTTGTCTACAAATTTAAGAAAACTTTGGCCTTGCTATTAGTTTATATAGACGGCATTTTTATCACTAGAAACAATCTGTAGGTGATTGAGAAGCTCGCAACAAATATCAACAAGACCTTTGCTTTAAAGTTGTTGAAGTCATTCCATCACTTTCTTGGTATTAAAGCTTTTAGAGATGACACATTGTTTTATGCTTGACGCAATCCAAATATATTCTTGACTTATTGAAGAAAGCCAAAATGGAAGCTGCCAAGGCATGTGTTACACTTGCTACTTGAAGTCAAAACTCTGTCAAGATATTAAAGGGGAGCTATGACAAATCCTACTGTGTATCGCAGGAAAATTGAAGAACTGCAACATCTTACTATAGCAAGGCTTGATTTTTCATACATTGTGAGCAAGTTAAGTCAATTCTTACAAAGTCCTATAGAGATTCATTAGCAAGCCTACAAAAGAGGTCTTAACATGCTTAAAAAGAACCCCAGGACTTAGCTTTAAACCAAACAAAAATTTCATACTAAATGCCTTTGCCAACAGCAGGAGTCTACTATGTATTTCTCAGTGATTGCCTTATTGCTTGGAGCTCAAAGAAGCAAACAGTAGTTGCAAGGTCGAGCACAAAGTCAGAATACAAAGCTCTAACTCATGTAGCAGCACAAAAAGCATGGTTAAAGTCCTTATTAATGGACATTAATGTCCAATTACCTTTCAAACCCATGATTTGAAGTGATAATTTGGTAGCTCATCACTCGCTGTAAACCATGCTAGGTTAAGGAGTACAGAAATTGATATGCATTTTGCCTGAGACATGATTGTAGGCAAGCAATGGGAAGTTCAGTGTGTTCTTGTGACTAAGTTGTTGATACACTCACTAAAGGTATATTTCTGCAACGTTTCTTGAAGCTTAGGAGACATACTCAAGGTTACCAACTCACTATTTCATTCGAGGGGATGTGTTAAAGAATTAAGCTATATATAGTTAAGTTGTTAAAGTTGCTAGGAGTTCTAACTAATTCACTGTAGCTATAAATAACTATAATAGTTCATTTTCCAAAATCTTCTCTTTATTCTTTGCTCCCGGATTTTCTTTGCTCCCGAATGCTGCGTTTCATCAAGTCTAAAATTAAAGAAATGCTGAGTTAATATAAGTTATATAAAAAAATAAGAATATTGAGTCTAAAGTTAAATGTTAAGATTTTGTTCAATGTAAAGATTCTTTGAACTACAAATATTGTAAATGAGGCTCTATGGTGTCAATTTTCAAGCTGTGACTATGCAGTACCACCAATTATTAGCTGCCTGTCCTACTCTTGCACAGCCATCACTCTTTCGAAAAAGTGTCTGCAAATACTTCAAAATCCATATGCATTCTAAATAAGATAAAATCAAAACAATTAGACAATTCTTTCCTTTTTGTTAGCCAAATTGTTCATTCTGATCCTACCTGCAGAGAAATCAGGTCACTCTCAAGCCCGCATTTCAGCCTTCCATGGTCTCTTTTTGAGGTTGTATTGTTTCCAATGGGAAATGGTGTTAAGGTCAACCTTTAGGCTTCGATCAGCATGAAAAGCCATTGCAAAGAAACAATGACAAACTAGGGAAGGGGAAGGGCGGGTACAAAAGGAAAGGCATGCAGCACAGCTAAAGCTGGAATTGTTAACAAGTGTATGAACAAACTCACGTGACTGGTGATTTATCATTATCCAAGTGTGTAAGTTACCAATAAAACAATATCTTCACATTGAATGCTAACAATGAAAACTTATCATCTCTCCCTCTATTCGTTTCCTCCCTCCTTTCAGCAGCCGAACAATGTTCCGTGCTTCAAGGTTGGGCAGAGACTAGAATCCAACTGCTAACAAACCTCCATCAACTTCAAATTATTAATCAATCATCAGTGAAATCTCCAAAAAAAACAAAAAGAAAGAAAAGAAAAGCTATCACCAAATGATGAGCAACAATTATTTTAGCAAGCATTCATCATCAGACATAATTTGGAAGGACTTAAATTGACTTTAACTTGGGGAATACCTTCACAAGCCCTGACTAGCACAAATTAGGTGTCTGCAAACTATAGGTACCTCCAGCCATCTAATTTTGGAGACTCTCCCAATAAGTTTCCTGTGACCAAGTTGCAATTGGTGCCACTAAAATGCACAGCATACCTAAAGAGGCCTCACTACTAAAATAGAAAACTTTATTTATTTCTTTTTATGTTCACCACTTATATATTAACCTTCTTTGTTTAGGAATTTGGTCATACTAATTACACTGTTCAATGAAGGCATGTTGCTGACTGTCCAAGGAGCCAGGGTTTTTTTTCCCCCTTTTATTTTTTGTTTCTTGTTTTTATCATTCTTTTTGCCATAAATGCAATTTGTTGACATCCTGTGTATTTCAGGTTGTACCCCCTTTTTTTGCTCACTGCCTTTTTGTAAATTTGTTGTTTACAAAACACCAAAAGAAAAAAAGAAAAAGGAGGCATATGTGATGAGCAACCTGAAAAAGATACATCCACATATAACACCCTTTTACTTTCCTAATGTAAGTTGGAAATTAATATTTCTTCCAACAAAAAAAAAAAAAAAATTCTACATGAGTTGAACTTGAAAACTGATTCTTTTTCATTTTTAATGAATTGATATTTGAAGAAAAAAAAATTATTCTCATAATGTAATTTGAAAAAATAAAACCATACCAATTGAATATGCACATAAGTGGGGGCAGTAGATATGCTTAAATCAAGAAAAACTACCAAGCCTGGGGGCAAGTTTACCTTAAATAGAGTCTACAATGAATGTAAAAGTTGTTTATGGGTGTTAAAGTGGTACTTCTATCACTTATTATTTGAATAAAAGCCCATTTGGGAGTGATTCTAGTTAAAAAAAATTTATCTATAGCACTTTTGTTAGTAGCGCATTGATTAGAAGCACTTTTACAGATAATTGTTTAGTGCTTGAATATAAACTTAAAAGGTGCTTTAATAGTGATTTTGACATTGCATTATACAACAAAAAGGTGATTTTTGGAAAAATTATCTATCAAGTGATTGTCTAGGAATCACTTCAAGTGATTTTCCAGATAGTTAAAAGTTGATTTTCAAAAGTTTACCAAACACCTACTTTTCGTAAGTGCCTTCAAGCATTAAGAAGAGCTTTAAAACCCTCTCAAAATTACTCCTAAACGGACTCCAAGTGGAGCAAAATAGATGTTTTGGGGTATCATAGGCATGATGTTACCAAGTTCCACTAACAGAAAAGAGGACCTGTCAATAAATTAAGACTTAGCTGCCAGTCAGTGTCTACTTTTCAAATGTGGGTGGAGGTCCCTCTAATTTCACTAAACCTTGGATAGTGTCATTTTCATAGAATATGAACAAGCAAGTAAAATTTCATAACTAAAACTGTAAAATTTTCCCTGAGCATGAAAATTTTATTTCCATAATGTTTTGTTTAATTTCCGGAAGGTGTTAAGAAAGAAAAAATAAATGCTAAGAAAATTGATTTTCCTATGTTTGGATACCATGAAAAGGACAAAGGAAAAAAAAGGGCCGAGGAAAAAACGGTGGAAAATGCAAAAAAAAAAAAGGATCCCTCCCACTTCAAAAATGTGAGGAAAGTTTGGGAAAAATATGTTCCTCAACAATTTAATTTTCTTTCCCTCAAACTTTTACATGGACAACCAAACAAACTAAAATTTTCATAATTTTCCTTCCTTTTTTCTTTTCTTCTAATTTTCATTTCTATTTTCTTACTCTCAAACTTTCCAAAAACCAATAGAGTAAGTGTTCCAACCCAAGCATTTATCTCACAATCTGTGGTCAATCATTAATACGGAGACAAAGATAAAGAACATTGTCTAGGGTTAAGAACCAAGGGAGCAGATTACATCCAATGAAATCGTAGATTCAGATTTAAGGGACAGATCCAATCACAGACAAGCTGTCTTTGTTTTGGTTATTTTTTCATAATCTTTTTTCATGAACCACCTTGCGTATTTATAGTTTGACGATTCTGACATGTGGAACACTTTGGGAAATGTGCTTAATAACAGAAAATATTCCATTTCGTGATAAGAAAGAACACGAACTTCTCGTTTCCTAGCGAAGATGGTTGCCCGTTTCGTAAAGGAAACAAAGTAACTATTTAATCCTGATTTGGTTAGTAAACAGGAATGTTACCCGTTTAACTAGTGCTCAAATTATATAGTTGGAATTCTTTATCCATTACAATCTTGTGTTAAGAAAAAAACATGCATATTTAGGTAGTGTTTTTTTTTTTGGCTGACTTTTTCTATTAAGCTAAAAGTAACTTATTAATATTAACCAACATAACTAAAGTGAACTTATTATCAATAAGTTTAGTTTAATCTTGTTGGTTGATGTCAATGAGTTAGTTTTAACTGATTAGAAAAAGCCAAATATTTTGGCTTTTTCTATTCAGCCAAAAAACAAACACCACTTTACTCATAAACACCAATTAGATAGTTGAAGCAGCAATGCCAAGATTGTTCGTACCTTCAGCCACTTTGTTGCGTCATGCATTCTCTTTCCTTTTCCCCCTATTTTTCAATTTCTAATGCCAGTTAGATAAAACAGAAGAATCAAACAATTATGGTACTTATATGGCAACCCCATTACAAGAAGTAACACAAAAGTTCTAAGGATCTATTTGGATCATTTAAAGTACTAGGAAAGGGAAAAAAGAAAAAGAAAACAGAAAGGAATTTAAAATCTCTTGTTTCTTCTTTATAGTAGAAAATTAAAGACAAAACAAATATAATAGAAGCTAATAAAAACATGTACATATTTATATTCATCGTTCTTTATATAAAAGAGAAGAGAAAAGAAATAAATTGGAAGCTTAAAATCTATTTTTTTATTTACATTCATTTTTCTTTCTTTTTTTTCCATTTCTCCCTCATACTTTACCTCAAACTTTCCAAAATCCAAACAAAGCATAATTTTCCTAGTTGAGGAACTCTTTTTCTTAAAAGAACTAACAATGGATGTACATCAACTTAAACATCAATACAGGCATTTGAAATTGATGAGACTAGTGAAATGAGAACAGGGAACTAGGAACTCTTACCAGTTGCAGCTGTTCATGGAGTTCCCCCTGTATCGAAGTGTTGCAATGACATTGTCTCGTTCCAGTAGGGCATTATCCCTTTCCACAATTGCTGCATCTCGCTCCAGAATAGCCAAGTCCCGCTGAGCCAAAACAGCCTTTTTTTCTGAAAGGGCTAAATTTCTTTCTTGGATGGCAGCATCCCTTTCAGCTAGAATGGCCATCAGTTGTTCCATTGTCTGAGGCTGCATCAACCACTGAAATAAACCAAAATGACAATGATCATGAGGAATACTATTTGTGAAAGAAAATGTTTATGCTACATGGTCCATCCAAGAATGATCATGTGAATCAAAATAATTATCTTCAGATTTTTTCCTCCATGAAACCTGATTCTGAGTTGTTCCATGAGGATGAACTTTTTCTCTTCTTATTTCACGATCCCCACCCATCTAAGATCCACAAATAGCAAATTCTGCAACAAACAGTTTCAATTCTCCAATTTAATTTTGAATTTTGATCAATTAAGCACCAATGAAATGTTCACAATTTGTTTATCAGCAGAAAACGAATAAAGAATTCCTTTATCAATTGAGTAGACATCAAAACAGAAACACATTTTTGAATCAAACCGGATGAAATAATGAAAAATGCAAAATCAATTTGAAAACAATTTGACAGAAAAGACTCCAGTGGACAGAACAAAACCATAGAAACCAACAAACTGATGACGCAGTTGAAAGCATGGAAACAGAAGCATCAAGCATAGGCAAATTGAACAATGAAGATACCAATTGAAAGACATAACGTTCAACATGAATTCACAACTCGTCTTCAGACTCGGATATAAACTAAACAAACCGAATTGACATATACGCTATAATTCAGTTCTGCAATCAACAAGTAAGAATTCGAGATGAGATTATGGTTACCTATGAAGAAATGAAGATGACGACGATGATGATCAAAGAAAACACAAAAGAGAGAAAGGAATCACCATTAAATGGTTGCATAGAAATCGAATCTTACCAGAAAATAATCGCAGAGAGTAATAATCAAATGCCCTAATTCCGAAGACTCGACATTTGGCCAAGCAGCAACAACTCTTCAGATCCCAACTGGGTTCGAAAGTTGAATAGGTTGGGCTGGGCCTGGGCCTCATGTTAAAGTGGTCGAGATGGGTTGGGCCAAATTAAAATGACTAGTATTACGTCATGAAATATGGTACTAATATGATAGGTTTTGTTTCATCAGTAAGAGATGAATGTTGATTACAATACAAGCCTTAGGTTTGTAGATAATTATGGGTGGGCAATGAACCTCAACCCAACCCAACCCAACCTCATGTCGACCAAGGTACCCAACTTGATATTAAAATTCAACTTGAATTAAAGTACGTTTGATAGTGATTCTAGAAAGCGTTTTTCATATTTTTAATACTTGAAAATTTTTATTATCCGAGTGTTAGAAATATTAAAAACACTTTTTAGAATTACTTCCAAACGCACTCTTAATCAGGCCCATTGTATCAAATTTCGATTGCTACAGTTAAGTTCCAAGTCAACCCATCCACAATTTAAAAGAAAAAAAAAAAATGAGATATTTGTCCAAAAAAATGAAGAAATAATGTAACAACATTTCAACATGATACCAAATAAAAGTACAAAGCAAATATGTAAGGTACCAAGTCCTTGTTTGATAGAACATATCAATACAACTGTACTGCACCTTTACAACAAATTCAATGGTATATTTGGAGTTGGCAAGAACCATTTTCTAAATATACTTTACTTCTACAAATGCAGTCTAAAATAAAATTATGATCACAGATTTCTCAAACAAAATATGACAACGCAATTGATCGCTTCCTTCTTAATTTTTCGACGACATGTGATTCAATCTAACCTACTTGCAGAAGACCTCGCAACTCAAGAAGCCAGCAGTTGGGCTTTTGACACTTCTTAGCCTGAGCAGTTCTCCCCAGACAGTCGACAACCATAAATCTCAGATGATGATGTTCCTGGAGCTCCGCCTGCAGTTGATTCTTCTGAGAGGTTGTATTATTGAGAGTCTGAGGAGAGAAATTTGTTGGACGGGTTTCCAAGGTGGGGTAGGAACAGAACTAGAGTGTCTCATAGCATTTGCGATGATACCATTTCTTTTTAACATAGGGAGGAAGATTTGCGACTCTCAAGAGTTTTTGCTAGTGTTTGGGCTTATTTCTGGGTTAAGGTTAATCTCGACAAGTGTAATATCTATGGCATCAATCTTGAACGAATCATCTTTATAGGTTGGCGAATTTGCTTGATGGCCCCCAAGGCTCTGGTGGCCTATTCATACTTGGAAGTCTCCTTTCGGAGGAATCTAAGACTTGCGGCTTTTGGGATTTCTAGTAGTTGAGAGGATTCGAGTAGATTAGATGGGTGGCAAAAGGCCTTTTTATCTTTTGGGGGTAGGATAATTTATCCCAATCTTGCCTCACCCACATGCCTTGTACTTCTTTCCTTGTTTAAGATTCCCGCTTTAACATGTAGCTGCAAAAATTGAGAGATTTAGCAAAGGATTTTTTTATGCGACAGGGGTTGGGGAAGGTAAAAACAGGAGATCATCTAGTTAGTTGGGATGTAGTGTGCAAGCGAAGGCAAAAGGGCAGGTTTGGGTTTTGGGAAGATAGCTCTAAAGGCAATGTCGACTCCTAGGGAAATGGTTGCTGGAGGTTACCCTAGGGAAGGTTCAGCTCTATGGCATAAGTGATTTTAAGCATTTACGGATCACCACTCTAATGGATGAGCTGCCAACACTATAAGACAGGTGGTCAAATCGAGGTCCCTCGAAGGCTATGCCAACATCGTCTTTCAGGAGTTTTCAAGGTTTACTCGATTTGTAATAGGAGTGGGGGAAAGATTTTCGATTCTGGGAAGACTTGTGGTGGGAGGGAGGATCAACATTTGGGTTCTCAATATCCAAGACTATTTAGAGTAGTCACGGATAAAAAATAGCTCTATTTCTTCAATTCTCGGATCCTACTATTCCCTTTTCATGGAACTTTAACTTTCGCCGCTAACCTTTCTGATCCGGAGATAGAAGTATTTGATGGCTCATGCGGTCACTTGATTTGTCTACATGTTGTCATTTTCGATTCCAGATGCGTGGGACGTCGGGGGGGTGTTGGTGAGATCCTTAGTCTTTATCTTCTTCCGGGCTTTTTATTGTCAAAAATCATTCTTTTCTTGGCCTTATCCCTGGTTTGGGTTCTCATCCAGTTTTCCTACGTAGTGTGTTTGTGAAATCTCAAGTCCCTTCAAAGTCAAGTCCTTTGTCTGGTTGATGGCACCACAGAAGGTAAATACTAATGATGCTACAATGAGAAGACCCTACAAAGCTCTTCGTCCTGATATTTGTATGTTTGTGTAAGAGGAATGAGAATTCAGTTGATCATCCTTTTCCTACATTTTCCTTTGACGATGGGGTTATGGCACAAATTATTTCAGTTAGCCAAGATGGATTGGGGTTCTCCTAAGGAGATTTTCTGACATGTTGTCCATCAATTACAACGGCTTTGGTTTATTAGAGAGAGGGATGATAGTTTTGTGTGGCAAGCTGCTTGTATAGCTTTAATTTGGGTCGATGTGAGGGAAGATAATGCAAGGACTTTTGAGGATAAAGCAAAGAAAACTCAGTGATCTTGGGGAATTCCATTTTTCCTTGCTTTTCTTCTTTGGAGGTTTTTGTTCCAAGGTTTTAAGGGCTCTCTTATGGCAATTACAACTTGATTGGCTAGCGGCGGGTGTAAATTCTTTTGGGTTGTCTAGTCTAGAGAGTTTGTTCGTTCATTACTTTGTATTTTTATGCTTCGTTTTCTTGTTGTTAGTTCTGGGTTAGTTGGAAGGAGTTCTCTTCCTTCTTTTGTTATTTCTTTTTTCTATTATTATATTCCTTTGTTGTTGCCTAAATCAAAAAAAAAAATAAAAACTTCATAACCATGCAGTCTAAATAAGAGAAAATCAAAACAATTAGACAATGCTGTCATTTGTGTTAGCCAATTTGTTCTTTATGATCCCCACCGGCAGAAAAACAGGTCACTCATCAAGCTGCATTTCACCTTTACTGGGGCGCTTTTTGTGGTGGTATGCGTTTCCAATAGGAAATGGGGGTAAGGTCAAACGTAGGCTTTCGGTCTAGCATGAAAAGTCCAGCTAAGATGAAAACATCGGACAAACTGGGAAGAGGGAGAGGGGTCGGAGATGTGCATACGGGGTATGTGTTCGGCGGTGTTCAGGTGGGATGTAGTCGTGTGGTGATATAGATGTTGCGGAGGTTGTCTAGGGTTAGTCTTACGTACTACCTTTTTTTTTATATTTATATTTTTTATTATTTATACTAACTCCCTAACCTTATTATATACTTAATATTTTTATTATTTCATATATTATATTTATCTATTTAACTTATTTATTATTATTTTCTTAAATATTTTATATTAATATACTTACTTTAACAAATTTACTTTTTCATATATAATTTAATATATTTTTACTTTACTTAATTATAATTATTATATATTAATACTATACAAAAGGAAGGCATGCAGCACAGCTAAAGCTGGAATTGTTAACAAGTGTATGTACAAACTCAAGTGACTGGTGAGCTTATCATTATTCCAAGTGTGTAGTTACCAATAAAACAATATCTTCACATTGAATGCTAACCATGAAAACTTATCTTCTCTCCCTCTATTCGTTTCCTCCCTCCTTTCAGGCAGCCGAACAATGTTCCATGCTTCAAGGTTGGGCAGAGGACTAGAATCCAACTTGCTAACAAACCCTCCATCAACTGTCTGCTAGCAGCAACTTCAAATTATTAATTCATTCATCAGTGAAATCTCCAAAAAAAACAAAACGAAAAGAAAAGACAAAAGCTTATCACCAAATGATGAGCAACAAATTATTTTAGCAAGCATTCATCATTCAGGGACATAAATTTGGAAGGACTTTAATTGACTTTAACTTAGGGAATACCTTCCACAAGCCTGGACTAGAACAAATTAGGTGTGCTGCAAACGATAGGTACTCCAGCCATTTAATTTTGGAGGACTCTCCCAATAAGCATTCCTGTGACCGAGTTTGCAAATTGGTGCCAAAATAATGCACAGCATACCTCTAAAGAGGCCTCCATACTAAAAATAGGAAAACTTTATTTATTTCTTTTTATGTTCACCACTTATATATTAACCTTCTTGTTTGGAATTTGGTCATATAATTACACTGTTCAATGAAGGCATGTTGCTGACTGTCTAGGAGCCTGGTTTTTTTTTTTTTCCCCTTTTATTTTTTGGTTTCTTGTTTTTTATCATTCGTTTTTGCCATAAAATGCAATTTGTTGACACATCCTGTGTTTTTTCAATTTCAGGTTGTAGCCCCTTTTTTTGTCCTCACTGCCTTTTTAAATTAGTTTGTTTACAAGTCACCAAACAGAAAAAAACAGAAAAAAGGGAGGCATATGTGATGAGCACCTGAAAAGTAAGATACATCCACATATAACACCCTTTAAATTCCTAATGTAAGTTGGGAATTAATATTTCTTCCAAACAAAAAAAAACATAAAATTCTTACATGCGTTGAACTTGAAAAGACTGAATCTTTTTCATTTTAATGAATTATATTTGAAGAACAAAAAATATTATGCTCATAATAAATTTGAAAAAATAAAACCATACCAATTGACATATGACATTAAGTGGGGGCAGTAGATATGCTTAAAACCAAGAAAAAACTACAAAGCCTGGGGGCAAGTTTACCTTAAATAGAGTCTCAATGAAATGTAAAAGTTGTTTATGGGTAGTTAAAGTTGTACTTCTATCACTTATTTATTGAATAAAAGCCCATTTGGGAGTTGGATTTAGTTTAAAAAAATTATCTATAAGCACTTTTGTTAGTACGCGCATTGATTAGATGCACTTTTTACAGATAATTGTTTTGAATGACTTGAATATTAACTTAAAAGGTGCTTTAATAGTGAATTTTGACATTGCATTATACAACAAAAAAAGTGCAGATTTTTGGCAAAAATTATTCTATCAAGTGACTTGTCTGGAACACTTCAAGTGATTTTCCAGATAGTTAAAAAAGTTGATTTTTCAAAAGTTTTTACTATCACCTACTTTTCGTATAGTGCCTTCAAGCATAAAGTAAGAGTTTAAAACCCTCTCAAAATTACTCCTAAACGGGCTCCAAGTGGAGCAAAATAGATGTTTTGGAGATTTAGGCATGATGTTACCAAGTTCCACTAAACAGAAAGAGGACCTGTCAATATAATTAAGATTTAGCTGCCAGCAGTGTCTACTTTTCCAAATGTGGGTGGAGGTCCCTCTAATTTCACTAAACCTTGGATAGTGTCATGTTTCTTAGGAATATGAACAAGCAAGGAAAATTTTCATAAACCTAAAACTGTTAAAAATTTTCCCTGATATAAGCAATGAAAATTTATTTCCATAAAAGTTTTGTTTAATTTCGGGAAGGTGTTAAGAAAGAAAAATAATAACTGCTCTAGAAAATTGATTTTTTCCTAGGTTTGGGATACCATGAAAAGGACAAAGGAAAAAAAAGGCCCGAGGAAAACGGTGGAAAATGCAAAAAAACAAAATCCCTCCCACTTGAAAACTGTGAGGGAAAGTTTGGGAAAAAAGATGTTCCTCAACATTTATCTTTTCTTTTCCTCTAACTTTTACAGGGACAACCAAACAAACTAAAATTTTCACAAATTTTCCTTCCTTTTCATTTCTATTTTCTTACTCTAAACTTTCCAAAACCAATAGAGTAAGTGTTCAACCCAGCATTTATCTCACAATCTGTGGTCAATCACTAATACAGAGACAAAGATAAAGAACAATGTTCTAGGTAAGAACCATGGGAGCAGATTACATCATTGAAATTGTAGATTCAGATTTACGGGACAGATCCAATCACAGAACAAGCGTCTTGTTTGGTTATATTTCATAATCTTTTTTATGAACCACCTTGATATTTATAGTTTGACGATTCTGACATGTGAACACTTTGGAAATGTGCTTAATAACAGAAAAATATTCCATTTCGTGATAAGAAAGTACACGGAACTTTCGTTTCTAGCGAAGACTGTTGCCCGTTTCATAAAGGAATCAAAGTTACGTAAAACATTTAATCCCGATGTTGGTTAGTAAACAGGGAATGTTACCCATTTCAACTAGTGCTCAAATTTACCAGTTGGAATTATTGATCCATATACATATCTTGTGTTAAGAAAAAAAAATGCATTTTTAGGTAGTGTTTTTTTTTTTTGCTGAATAGAAAAACCAAAATATTTTACTTTTTCTATTAAGCTATCTTACGACCCTTATTGATATTAACCAACATAACTAAAGTGAACTTTTATCAATAAGTTTAGTTTAATTCTTGATGGTTGATGTCAAGAGTTCTTTTAATGAATAGAAAAGCCATATATTTTGGCTTTTTTTCTATTCAACCAAAAACAAAACCCACCTTACTCATAAACACCAATTAGACAGTTGAAGCAGCAGCAATGCCAGATTGTTCGTACCGTCAGCCTTGAGCGTCATTGCATTCTCTTTCCTTTCCCCCTATTTTTTCAATTTCTAATGCCAGTTGATAAACAGAAGAATCAAGGTACATTATGGCAACCCCATTATAAGAAGTACACAAAAAGTTTACGGATCTATTTGCGATCATTTAAGTACGAGGAAAGGGAAAAAAGAAAAAGAAAACAGAAGGAATTTAAAATCTCTTGTTTCTTCTTATAGTAGAAATCAAAGAGAAAACAAATATAATAGAAGCTAATAAAAAATTGTACATATTTTATTATTCATCGTCTTTATAAAAAAGAGAAGTGAAAAGAAATAAATGGGCAAGCTTTTAAAATCTTTTTTATATTTACATTCATTTTTCTTTCTTTTTTTTCCATTTCTCCCTTCCTACTTTACCTCATACTTTCCAAAATCCAAAACAAAGTCATAATTTTCCTAGTAGAGGATACTCTTTTTCTTAAAAGAAATAACAGGCTGATACATCAACTTAAACATCAGTACGGCATGTGGAACTGATAGATAGTGAATGAGAAACAGGGAACTAGGAACTCTTCCAGTTGCAGCTGTTCATGGAGTTCCCCCTGTATCGGAAGTGTTGAAATGACAGTGTCTCGTTCAAGTAGGGATTATCCCTATTCCCTCAATTGCTGCATCTCGCTCCAGAATAGCCAAGCCCGCTGAGCCAAAACAGCCTTTTTTTCTGAAAAGGGCTAAATTTCTTTCTTGGATGGCTGATCATTCAGCTTAGAGTGGCCATCAGTTGTTCCATGTTCTGAGGCTGCATCAACACTGAAATAAACCAACATGACCAATGACTCATGAGGAATACTATTTGTGAAAGAAAATTGTGTATGCTACATGGTTCCATCGAAGAATAGAATGATCATTGTGAAATCAAAATTATTATCTTCAGATTTTTTCTCCACAACATGAGTCTGAGTTGTTCCATGAGGATGAACTTTTCTCTTCGTATTTCACGATCCCCACCCAATCTAAGATCCACAAATAGCAACTTCTGCATAAACAATTTCAATTCTCATTTAATTTTGAATTTTGATCAATTACGCATCAATTAAATGTTCACAATTTGTTTGTAGCAGAAAACGAAATAAAGGAATTCTTTATCAATTGAGTAGACAGCAATACAGAAACAAATTTTTGAATCAAAACCGGATGAAAAGAATGAACATGCAAAATCAATGTTGAAAAAACAATTTGACAGAAAAGACCTCCAGTGGACAGAACAAAACCATAGAATCCAACAAACTGATGACGCATTGAATGCATGGAAATGAAGCATCGCATAGGCAAATGAACAATGAGATGATAACCAATTGAAAGACATAACGTTCAACATGAATTCACAACTCGCTTCATCTCGGATACAAACTAAAGTACCGAATTGTCACATACGCTTATATTTCCTTTCTGCAATCAACACGTAAGAATTCCGAGATGAGATTGTCTGGTTACCTATGAAGAAATGAAGATGACGACGATGATGATCAAAGAAAACACAAGAAGCAGAGAAAGGCAATCACATTAAATGGTTGCAAGAATCGAATCTTCCAGAAAATAATCGCAGAGAGAAATAAATCAAATGCCCTAATTCGAAGACTCGAAATTTGGCCATGCGCAACAACACTACAGATCCCAAACTGGATTCGAAGTTGAATGGGGCTGGCCTGGGCCATGTGGCCTGAGCCTCATGTTAAAGTGTCGAGATGGGTTGGGCCAAATTAAAATGGACTAGTATTACGTCATGAAAATATGGTACTAATATGATAGGTTTCTGTTTCATTAGGAAGTGTAGAGTGAAGTTGATCCGAACTCCATTACAAGCCTTAGGTTTGCAGATAATTATGGGTGGGCAATGAACCTCAACCCAACCCAACCTCATGTCACCAAGAGTACCCAAACTGATATTAAAATTAGACTTGAATTAACGTCACTTTTGATAGTTATTCTAGAAAGCGATTAACATTATTTTTAATACTTGAAAATTTTTATATTCAGACGTGTTAAAAATGTTTAAAAACCTTTTTAGAATACTTCAAAACGCACTCTTAAATCAGGCCCATGTATCAAAAATTTCGGATTGCTACAGTTAAGCTCCAAGTCAACCCATCCACATTTAAAAGAAAAAAAAAATCGAGATTTTGTCAAAAAAATTAAGAAATAATGCAACAAAACATTTCAACATATACCAAATAAAAGTACAAAGCAAATTTGTAGGTACCAATCCTTGTTTATAGAACATATCAATACAACTGTACTTGGCACCTTTACAACAAATTCAATGGTATATTATGGAGTTGGCAAGAACCAATTTCCTAATATACTTTACTTCTACAAATGCAGGTCAAAATAAAAATTATGATCACAGATTCTCAAACAAAAGATGACCACGCAAATTGACCGCTTCCTTCTTAATTTTTTAATTCAATCTAAACCTACTTGCAGAAGCCCTCGCAACTCAAGAAGCCAGCAGTTGGGCTTTTTTTTTTTGGGGGGGGGAACACTTTATTAGCTGAGCAGTTCTCCCAGACAGTCGACAACCATAAATCTCTGATGATAATTGTTCCTGGAGCTCCGCCTGCAGTTGATTCAATTTCTGCAAGATGCAGTATGCATGTCGATTTTCATTGCTTTCAATACAAACGAATTGCCATTGGAAAGGCGTATTATGACCATAGTTAAATGTTATTGAGAATGACAAAGAAAAATGGAGAGCCATAGAACTCGAACCTCTAATCTGTGCTTGCTTTCCTCTCTATACTTGACTTGCTGAGTATGAAAACACCAATTACAATGAGCAGGGCACCTGCAAACCACTATGAGACCAGCCTTATAATTAGAAATGCAAATGCCTTGGATAAATCATCAAAATTACTTTTCAGCAATTGCAAGATTCATTCACTGTTTTCTAGATTTCCCTTCCAAAAATCGATTAGTGTGGAACTTAGAGACAATATTAGAACACTAATAGAAGCAATAAATCGAGATTTATGAGAGAGACTCTTGCTCATTGAAGATTTTTTTAAGATCTGCACATATCATGAGGTAATTTATCTATCGAGTTACCTGAAATGGTAATGCTTCCTCAAATAAAAAGAACCCAGCCAGACCAGAAGACAGGAAATTAGCTGCAAAATTTGTCACTGTAGCTTGTAGTGATGAGAGAGCTTTGAGGCTGTTAACATAACATCCCCACATCGTCACATTGAAAATTATGACCATGCCATATTTGATGACCTGTTGAAAATGACAAATGCATGTGAAATTAAGGAGATGGGTTTATGAGTTTTCTCTTTTGGATGTATGGAGAAGATAATACGAGAAGTGACTCATTTCACAAGAGTAAAAAAATGATACATTTGTGCATGCGGACTCACAAAATTAAAAGTTCACAACAATTGAGAAAAACGTATGTATCAAGTTTCAGACAGATAATAATAATAAGAATAAAAGACAGAAAAAACGAATGTTGCTCAGGAAAAGAGTCAATTCTTCAACTTGTTTGTCACTATTGCCAATGTTTAACTATACTGTGGAAGCCACTCAAATTGAACAAACAAGTTGCCAAGATATGCCAAGAAATTAATGTGAGCAAAAAAATGTGGCATGATTTGCCCAATACGATATTGTGGGTGATGTATGTGAGAAGACTACATGACCATCAAGAAAAGCAGTCAAGGCAAGTAGAATTATGGTATTGGTATATGCCTGCAATAGAGTGGAAACCAACTTTGCTATGCACTGCAACTTGTTACACCCTTTGAAAATTAAAATATCAATTTCAGAACAGTTTGGCATGGCTTCACACCAGAGCATAAAGGAACAATTTCAGCAAATCTGACTCCACCAACTTGTCCTCTATTAATTTGTTCTATACATATACACGATGGCAATAGCACTTCCCAGGGTATGAAACCTAGAAATCTAATCTGATTGCACTGGAATTCCCAAATGGTAGAGTCTGCCATGAATTGGATACTCTCAATTGTAAAATAACTTGGTCTGTGACTAAGCCACAGAAATGGATGCATTTAGGAGTTAATGCCCAAATTAAAGGGTCGCCTCCGTCCAGACCACCATTTGCAGTCAATATCATGCAGCCCCATTTTGTCAATATGAACTATTATTAATTCATAGGCTTATCTTGACAATAGGGATTCCAGTCCAATCTATTATGTGGAAAGAACTAGACCAAGAGTATTGCACAAGGCTCTTGCAGCTCACAAGCATTGCATCAATACATTGAGAGCCACAAAACATCCTAAAGAAAGTGACCTAGTACATGCATCATCAAGCTACGTAAATTCATTAATACAAGCTTCAAGTTTATTCCCCACATTTCTTTCCCAAATCCCCATCCCAGCTTGTTTTGGTATTTGGTTACAGCAAACCCAAGCCAAAGAAAAGGCCATAACTGCTGAAATTGAACAGAACATTGCTCCATCCTTGAGGAGTCAACAAAAATACCAAATCAATGAGGGCTCTAATTCTCTTGGGTCATGACACAGTTACTCAGGTGCTTGCTACTCATACTGGAGGCCCTTATATGAATCAAATCCAATCAATTCCAATAAGTGAATCTACAAATATGTGCAATAGTAAAAGCATACTTTTACATCCTTCATATAATTCTGAATTCATGGTTTTGCTCTTATTTTCATATCTTAATTTGGTTGTAGGAAAGTACCTACAAAAAATGATTTTCACACGTATAGTTTTATTATGGAAAATACGAAAGAAAATCAAATAGAACTAAAATTAGTTAAAACTTATGAATTTTCAAATGAAGTGAATCCACACTTATCCATGCTAATTTCAAGCGATCCAAAGAAAATTTTATGTGCATTCAACGGTTTAAAGCAAACTATCAGGGCAAATATATGAATTGGGGAACGGCTGCATAGGTTTTGCAGATCCAAGGGTGGAGAGATGAGTACGAGAAAATTACCTGAGATGAGAATAGCTTTGCGGAAATGGCAGCCAATGCAGCGTTGACTCCAGCTGAGATTGCCCAGGCGTAGCCTCTGCTCTTTTTGCCTTCCATCACACCAAACCACAGCCGCGATGGCGGAGATGTTAGAGGTGGAGGAGATAAACGCTGCGTTTTGGGAGTGAGGCCTGATGGCCTAAAACGGTGGCGTTTTGTGCCATCCTTGGAAGAGTTTCCCACGAGAAATTGCCGTCTCAAATAAAACTATTTTTTACAACAATTTTCATTCTAAAAAAAAAAAAAACAAAAAATAGGGTTATTTTTCATTTTTAAGTATAGAAAATATAATATTTAAAAAAAAATATTCTAATTATTTTCACTTGTTTTTTAAGAATTATTTTAAAAATTAATTATACAATATATAGAATAATTTAAAATAAAATACTAGATATAAAAATTATTTTAAAAAAATTTATTTTTAAAATATATTTAAAAATAGGTTAAAAATATTTTAAATTTTCAAACTGATTTTTGTTCTACAAAAATCATATAACAATTTTCAAAAACTATTTTTTAAAATAGTTTTTGAAAACAATTATAAAGAGACAGTATAGTTACTTAATTTCATGTGAATTAAAAGATTGTAATTGTATTTTTATTTTTTTTGGTTATATTGCTATGTTTAAAACTATAGGTCTCATCTTAGCAAAGAAAGAAGAAGCGAAAAAAGTGGAATGAAATTTGCGGGTTTGCCAATAAATAAGATATGACCTTATTTTGTTAAAAGGAACCAAATACTTGAGAGTTTTCCAAGCATTGTAGATTGTTCTTGTATAATACAAGTTTCATTCTTCATAACTCTTTGAGCGTTGTTTCCTTTGCTCATTTATGTTATGTCAACGAAAGTTTTAATACAAACAAATTAGTTCAAGAACACAAAGATAATACAATTAATATAAAAGTGCATAAGGTTTTAACGTGGTTCGACCAACCATACCTACATTCATAAATGAGATCATTTTTTCACTATATCATAAAGAATATTACAAAAGACAAAACTAGATATAACTATTAAGTTTTAAAAACATCTCATATTTCCCCAGGATACACCTCCACACCTTGAACCACAAGATATCTACCATTTTTCCTCACATCTTTATCCACCTCATATAATCTTTGTAAGTTCAATTTCATTCCAT
The DNA here is from genome assembly GCA_030254885.1 of Vitis rotundifolia. Taxonomy (NCBI): domain Eukaryota; kingdom Viridiplantae; phylum Streptophyta; class Magnoliopsida; order Vitales; family Vitaceae; genus Vitis; species Vitis rotundifolia. The sequence continues at coordinate 11,084,529 of CM058168.1, read as the reverse complement.
AACCTAAAATATTTATAAAGATATTTATAATAACTTTTCTTATTTTATAAAAAAATTTAATATTACAATAATATATCAACTAAGAAAACATTTTATACAGTATTCTTTACAAAAATAAATTTAAATTAATTAAGAATTTGAGACACTTTCTAACAATTTCTAACTTTTAAGTGGTGTTCATAGCTTAGCATAAAATACTAAGTACGTGAAAAAGGTATACTTAACAAAGTCAAGGGTTTGAATTGTTTAAGTGTCACATGTTACATAAATTCGTGATAACATTCTCCTTTTTTGATACTATACATGGGAGAATGTAGTATCAAAATTGAATTAGTGAAATTTTCACAACAAAAATATTTTCAAATTAAAAAGATTGGAGGAAACAACCATTTCTCAAACGATTGATCCAAATTAGTGCATAACAAATGTGGTGCACTAAGTGAAGACTAGGTATCGCGGACATTGTGATCAAAAGCAGTAGTCCCTAGTATTTGTATCAACAATGGTGGGAAACAATTTATATTAAGAAAAAAAAAATCACAAAATTATACCATGTAAAACAAGTAGGGAAATTTTTCTCAATTAACCTTAGGAATTTTCTCATTTTTTATGTGGCCTTCCCTTGTTCCAAACACCGAACATGAAAACGATATCAAAATTGAATATATATATATATATATATATATATATATATATATATAACTTACTATATATAAAGTATTTGTATTTGTAATAGATTTTTATTTTTATTTTGTTAAGTCTCATTTTTAGAATTTTATCCTAAAAAAATATTTAACACACTCCCTATTTTTAGTTTCTTTTTGCTTTTAAAGACAAAAAAAAAATGATAATAACTTCTATATTAATAATTAGCATAATTATTATACCAATAATAGATTTATTTTGTATCTTAAAAAATTCATAATTTAAGACAACAAAAAATTTTAATGACTAAATATTTAAAAATCATTATATTTTAATTTAATATTACATTTTATATTAAAGTATGGAAATTCATACTAGCTTAATCCTTTATTTGATAAGTGAATCTACTTAAATGGAAGAAATCTTTCTCCACTTTCCTTCTCTATTTCAGGAGGGTTTTAAGATTTCATTTAAATTAATGTTTAAAACTTTATTTCGCTAAAATAAAATTTTTTACATTAGGAAAATGATATTAACTTTATGATTAACTCAAAACCCACATTATAAATACAATATTTTCTTTTAATATAAAAGGTCCCTATTTATTAACGGTTATAGACCATCCTTCATAGAAGCTACTTGATTAATTAATAATTATTTAAGTTTCATTCTTACTATCAAAAACTCTCCTGTTTCAAAAAAGACATGAACTAAGACCATGATTATAAAATGGGGGTGGGGTTATGTCATTGATATTTGGAATAGGGCCTCACCCCTAAATAATTTTTAGAGATGTTTTCTCAAAATTATAATATTATTTAAAATAATTTTATAGATGTCATTATTGAACCAAGTTTTTGTTCCCTTAGCATATTAAAATTTTATTAATATTTAATACATCATATAATCCTATGTTCAAATCCTACCACTGATGATACCCTGAATTTACTCAGTATCGATTGTTTCAAAGTTATCAACACCCTGATAATTAAAATGTTTACCAAAGCTAAAAGGAGTGATAATACCTTATTTCTCTTAAACTTTTTTGAGCTAAAAAATGACAATCTTATAATAGTCGAAGAAGAATTTTAGAGACTTCTACAATCTTATAATACTTGACCTCAATTAGTCAAGGGATTGGTTGAACCAACTTATATTGATTGAGTTGGCTTTGAACAATATCATACATTTAAAATAAATTAAATAAAATATTATATAAAATTTATACATTTCATTCCATTTCCACATAAATTTGAAATATGATGTTATAGTAAATTATTTTTTTTTATAATTTTAATAATAAAAAAAGTAAAATAAATAATAAAAAAATGTTGTTTCTTCTAAGACCCAAGCATTCTACTGGAAGCCCTAAAACAATCTTCTTTTCCTGCTGCGCTTCTTCATTCATCACCATGACCAATGCTTCCCCGCTGCACATGGAAACCAAATCAAAGATGTTAGCATAAGCCATCAGTTAGTAAATAAAACTTCAAAAACATATATTAAAAATAGAAACTTTTATAAAATCTTATAAGAAAATAATAAATTTACTTTATATTTTTAAAAATCATTTTAAAAATTTTAAAATTTGAGATAATAAATTACTTTTTAATTAAAAAAAAGAAAAAAGGAAAAAAAAAAAGAAAAAAAGGAAAGCAAGCAGCATATTGTAAGATAATATGGGAAGAAATTACCATGGTTAACATTCTATTCTTGTTCAGTAACTGAGTTCTTGCCTTGTTATATGCAGAATTAGGGGACATGAATAGTCTCTGGATAAAGAAAGGAACGTGTGATGATGCAGAACCTCCAAGTAAATTTATATGGTATGGAGAAAAGAAAGTGAAATGCTTCAGAGGAAATTTACAAACAGATACCTGTCTGGTTCTCTTGGTTCTTGCTTCGGGTATGAAGTACATGACAGTGGCCTGTATATTTCAAACACTTTGTTACATAATTCGAATCCTCAAACAGAAGTACTGAATCTACACATTTCTAACCATTATTAAAGCCAGCAAAATGAGCATTTTCCGGATCTGTAAACTAACCTCGTCCCAGATTTTTTCATGATGGAAATTTTTTTCCGGTGTGAAGTCGAAGACACTCTGGAGAATTTCGTTTTCCTGTTAACCAATCAAAGATTTGATTCACAAACTAGACATTTAAAAAAATGATCCTCTGGGAAACGCATAGTAACTGGTTAGGATGGAGAAAAAAACTAACCATCATATGCCTTTCAAATCCGCTCCCAAGAAACTGCTTCAGAAAGTTAAGCTGTTTGAAAAAATGGATTAGCAGATGCTGAAAAATCTTGGAGAAGTTAAAAGAACAAGAAAAATAGCTAACAAACCTGTATTAACTGAGAATATGTTGACAATGTCAGTATATGCCCGCCAATGTTCACAGAGACTTGGGTATAATAATCATCCTGCTTCCAAACATTTCAAAATCGGTATATTTGCAAATTACAATTAACTAATGAAATGCACAAAAGGAAAATTAGCAATACCTCAAAAAACTTCAGAAAGTCACAAATGAAATCGAGTTGTCTGCTAGAATCTTGGCTCTCATGATCTTCTGCTCTAAATTTGAGGATAAACTCGTTCACTTTCTTTATGATCTCATGGCTCTTTATGCTAGAGCAGTGATCGGAGAACTTCTCAAGAGATCCTATCTCAAGTATTAGAGCCAGTGCTTCACCCGCTGCAAGACGAACAGCTTCATCCTCCTCCTTTAGTAGATTAGAAAAATAAGAAGTTGCCCTGCATAAGATAAAAAAAAAAATTTATGTTATCACTTCTTAAATGTACTCAAAATTTTAAGACATTGTCCAAGCTCGTTGCACTTACCCTTGCCAATGTTTATAACTAAGTTTCCATCCATCCATGGACGCAAGAAGAAATGTCCATGCCGATATTGCAGTAGCGAGCACCTGAGAGAGTGAGATTTGGACCCGTGGGAGCTAATGATGAGAATAATATGAAAATATGAACAAAAATGTATGCATGGCGGATATAGCAGTAGCGCTTACAGTTGAGGCTGATTTCTTATGAATGAACTCCCATATCAGCTGCATTGCGCTTTGAGTATCTTCGCAATTCTCTGCCCCGAAAAAGGTTACAAGAACCAAACATTCTAATATCTGCATTAAATTTTGAGATCATTAAAAATTATGTTAGGGATAAATTTGGGAGTTTTGGGCCAAAATGACCCATTTATATAAAAAATTATTGCACCTAGCCACTTTATGAAATTTATGTTCAAATTAGTGTCTCTTGTGCCATGTCATAGAAATATATATCTTTTTTCAAAATTTTAGTTAAAACTTCAATTGGCAACTAATAATTCATTTTTTGAACTAAAACTACAGTTGTCAATTGAGGTTTCAATTAAAAAATTGAAACCTCAATTGGCAACTAAAACTTTATTTTTGAACTAAAACCTCAATTATCAATTGAAGCTTCGGTTATTATTATTTTGCTTTAAAATTTAATTAAAAATTATTAAATTATAATTTATTATTAAAATTAAAAATATATACTTTAATAATAAATTATTTATATTTAACTTTAAGAATTTAGTATTACTTCAATAAATATAAATTGATAAATAAAAAATATTATAAATTAATATTTTATTTATTAATAAATTAATAATCTTAAAATAATAAAAGATATAAAATTATATAATTTATTAATTTAAGATATTTAATTTGTTGTTTTTTAAGATATTAATTTATTTATATTATAAAAAATTTAATCGAAATAATAATATACTCCTAAGCCATAGTTACCAACGAAGGCTTCAGTTAATAATTTTTTTTTTTACTTTCAAATTTAATTAAAAACTATTAAATCACAACTTATTATTGAAATTAAAAATATATATTTTAATAATAACTTATTTATATTTAAACTTAAAAATATAATATTACTTCAATAAACATAAATGGATAAATATAATATAATAAATTAATAATATTAAAATAATATAACATATAAATAAATTATAAAATTTTATAATTTATTAATTTAAAATATTTAATTTGATGTTTTTTAAAATATTATTATGGTAAATTTATCTTATTAAAATAGGATACTCTTTTAAGTTTGCATATACGGAGTTTTGGGTCAAGATTCCATTCCATATACGTACCTTTGAAGATACGGAACCAGATTTAAGAGCGGCGGACAGCACAGGGAGCGACTCCACGTATACTTCACGTGCCCTGCGGGCAACCGCCACAGCCATCAGTCCTGCAAATAGACACCAAGAAAAGGATGAATGATTGAATATTCCAAAACAGAAAGTGAGAGCAAAAATTAACTTAATATTTGGAAAGCCCCAACAAACCAATGGTGTGAGCTGCTAAGGAAATCTCGTCGGCCGACCCCTTCGTTATGGAATCCAGGCATCGATACAGTAAAGTAATCAAACTGCAGGAAACCAACATACTTCAAAAAATTTTCCACACAGTTTCTAAAAGTTACGTATCCAAACGGTACCGTGACTTACTTCTGCTCCATAAACCCATGATTTTGCCGGTTCTCAGTAAAGGCCCGGATGTTGAAAGACAGCGCGCTCTCTCTTTCCGATACTCTGCATTGTAAAATTTGACATCAAGATTGAGTCAGTAAAATTTTCCCGACAAGAAAATTTTCAAATTAAAAAGATCGGAGAAAACAACCTTTTCTCGAACAATTGATCCAAATTGATGTAGAAGGTACCTGCATCAACAATGGTGGGAACAAATTAATATACAAAAATTAAACCCTGCACAACAAGTGAGGAAATTTTTTCTCAATTACCCTCAGGAATCTCCGAATTTTTGGTGTAGCCTTTCATTGTGGCAGAGAAAAGATGCTGAGGATGATCAGAGTAGAAAACTGTTCGTATGACCATTGATAAAGTGTCTGCGTACATGTATGTATATATATAAATATGGTATTTGTATTTGTAATGGGCTTCCTTTTAAAGCACTTGTATTTGTAATAGACTTCCTTTTTTGGTTTTGAAAAGCCTCACTTTAGAATTTTATCCTCAAAAAAGTCTTGATTTGTATTTATCCAAAAAAGTTAAGGTATTTATACACTCCCTTTTTTATAAAAAATAAAAATATATAATTTCTATATTATTGGTATAATTATTAGGGATAATTGATTAAAAGAGATAAAGAAACATAAAATTGTAAATATGATCACCTACTTTTTTTTTTTTTACCCGAAAAAATATTCATTTTGGACAAGACTATCCTCACTTTTTTCTTGTAAAAATTTAAATAATAAAAATGTTGAAATATATTTATATCAAAAATGGGTTACTCTTCAAATTAAAAAATGAGAAATGTTAATTTTATAAATTTAAGATATTTTCATCCCTTTTAATCAATTAATCCTAATTATTATATGGTTATTTGATTAAAATGGTTCATGAAAACCCAATTTTTGAAATTTAACCTCTTATCTTTTTTATTTATTTATCATTTTGATAAAAATACTCTTATTATTTTCTTATAAAAAATAACATTTTCTTGAAAAGCCTACATGTAAATACTTGAAATAATAAAAGACATTTATATGAAAAATTGGTTACTTTTCAAGTAAAAACATAAAAAGGGTTAAATCCACAATTTGTGAATTATTTCATTCCTTTTAACTAAATATTTCATTATTTTATATATGTGATATAGATTTACTTTGTATTTAAAACAATATATATAATTTAAGATAATAACAAATTTTAATGATTCAATTTTTAAAAATCATTATATTTTAAATGTAAATTTTCAAGTGTACTTATATTTTATATGAAAATTGGGGATTAGACGCATTTATTATTAACACCTCAAAGATTTTTTTTTTATAAAAAAAAAATTGTTACTGGATGAAGTTTTTAAGATCTTTTCTAAAAATTATAAGATTATTTTAAATGATTTTTGTAGAATTCCTTAATAAACTAAGTTTTTGTTTCCTTAACTTATTAGAATTTTATTAATATTAAAGTTATTTGGGTTTTAGGATTGAAAATCTTTAACTTTATTAAGAAGTTATTTGGTAAAACTTATTACTTAATGAATTAAGTTATTGACTTAAAATTTATTATTTAATTCTTACTTTTAAGTATTAAAATTATATATATATATCTATATATATATATATATATATATATATAATTAACTTAAAATTTATTTTAAATAATCAAATTGACATATTTATCATCATAAATTACTATTAGACTACATTTGGTTGACAGAATATGATAAGATATGATATGTATATCATAATATATCATATTCCATTGAATAGAAATACATATCTTATAAACATGATATTTTAAGGTAGTATATCCTATGGATATATGATGTTATATTATATAAAATATATATTATTTTTAATATTTAAAATAAAAATTATATCACAAATAAAAATAAATTAATAATATTTAATGTTATATTATGTTATTCAATATATAAAAATAATTTATGTATCACATATTAATATTATTTTATTTTTATATATCATATATTAATAATATTTTATAAATATTTTATTGGTTTTTTTTAACCATAAAGTTAATTTATGATAAAAAATTATTTTGCAAAATGAGTATATAAAAAAAAAAAAATTGATAAAAAATAAATAAAATTTATGATACATTGGATATGCATATCTCATATCTTAATATGTAATTAACATATCTCATAAAAAAAATTATAAGATAAGTGATTAGATAACTTATCGTATTCCATCATTAACTAAACATGAGATAAATATATAAAATCATTTCTCTTATTCTGTTCTATATTATATTCGGTCAATCAAACATGACCTTAGAGTAAAGGAGGTGGGATAATAATGAAGAACGTGGAATAGTAAAAGAAATCGTGAAGGTAATTGAGCAAATGAAAATAATAAGGTAAAATGAAGATATAAATTTAAAAATAACTTAATTAATTTTACTTATTACTTAAAGTTGTCTCTGACTTTAAGTTATACTATTAAATTATTTTATTAAATATATTTAATTTACGTAAGTTGGTTTGCCAAACACCCATTAACAATTTGGTTTTATTGAAATTGGGTTTGTATAATTGCTTGAATGCATATTAAAAAAAAAAATTAAAACAAAAGTGATATGGTATTTTTGTTTTGGTGACAATTTATTTATTGTTTGCACTATGAAAATATGAAGATCAAAGATGCAACAACTAACCATAAGTACAATTAGATCTTGCTTCCACAATTTAATCAGGAAAATTTTAAACTCTTGTTAAAATATCAAGATATTAGATGAAAGTGGATACATAATTAATTTGTATGATATAGTAGATCAAACACAATTCATACAAGTACAAAAAGATCATTTGGAGAAAATTTTTACTTGTATCAATTGCAGCATAAGGCGCATGAGAAATCTTAATAAGTAAACAATGTTTAGATACATGCTTTTTATCAATTCATGCTTCTTTCTATGGGTAAAATAGATCTTCTTTTTAATTATTCCACTAATATTAGCTCTTAAGTCTTATCAATTAGGTGAAATTTAATTACAAAAACATTTAAGATCTTTAAGTTATAGAGAAAAATTTTTGAACCTTAATAATGTAATTGGAGTATTAAATTGCATTGATTGAATAATCAAAATATTCGAGTACCATGAGGTTGGATGAAGTAGTAGGTTCTTTGCAAGCCTAAACAAAACTTCGACTAAATAAAAAAAAAAGAAAAATAAGAGCGTGAAGATAGTTTTGAATCAAGAAAGAATGGTGAGAGTTGATAAAATGATTACATAGAAATTCTAGATTACGCCAAAAAGGAGAATAAGTAATGCTTTAACTCCAATTTAATAACTTAATTTTAAGTCATTAAGTAAATTATATATGTTTGGTAACATAATTTAATGATATGACTTAGAGTAAAAAATAACTTTAAGTAATAAGTAAACATAATTAATTTATTTTTAAGTTTACATTTTTATTTTACCTTTACGATATCTTTTTTTACTTCACAACTTTCATTACTACTCGACCTCTTTTGTTCTAATTATAATTTATGAAGATAAATATGTCAATTTGATAGTTTAAAATAAATTTTAAGTTAATTTTATCAAACAAATTTAATACTTAAAGTAAAAATTAAATAATAAGTTTTAAATTTAACAACTCAAGTATAATTTAATTTAAAGTCAATTCAAGTCATTAAGTAATAAATATTAAGTTTTATCAAACATTTCCTTAATAGCATTATAATAGATATGAGTATTATAGGTTTGAATGCAATGCTAGAAGATCGAATCGGAAGAATCTCCATAGAATTAGTTTGGAAGTGATTATACTCAAAGCATTTTTTGGTTGTAAGATTGTTATTAGTAGCATCCCTAAAAACACATTCTTTAAGTATGATAATTTAATGTTTGGACATTGAAAAAAAGGTTATGAAATGCCTATCAAGTGATTGTTCATAAATCACAAATCACTTTAGTGAAGTTTTAGGTTTTTAAAGTTTAATAAGATTTTTATAATTTTTAAAAATGATTTCAAATGTTCAAACCAAGCATTCAAAGTAATAACTATCTGTTATAGTCTTCTCAAAATCACTCCCAATACGCCTTATTAGAAATTATTTTTTAAACAAGGAATATTGGCACCACACTAGAAAAAAGTTAGGAGATCATACAAGTTAAAGTTATATAATTTGCATACAATTGTAAAATTTAGAAAATCGCTTCATAAATTTTGAATTAACATTTTATGGTTACTGTTAGCATATGATTTTTCTATAATAAATTTTAATGATTAAAATACAAATTTTGACAATTTAATTGTAAGTTGAGCATTTTCTTTTAGTTTAGAGTTGTCAAAGAAATTGAAAGGATCAACTTGAGAAGAAAAATCAAGATCATGACCTATGAAGGATCTAGTGTATGTAAAGGCCACATTTAGGATCTCAAAAGTTGTAAGGATGATATACACTAACTAGGGAAGCATAAAAATGTTTTTGAGGCACATAAGGATTCAAAAACTTATTCAATCGATTTCTAAATCGACTTAAATTCTTCAAAAAAAAAAAAATTTAATGATGAGAAAACCTATGCAATATAAAAGGAGTGATAATGCTTTATTTTTCTTAACTTTTTTGAGCTAAAAAATGGCAATCTTACAATAATAGAAGAATTCGGGATTTTTTAGTCAATTACTAGATTGACTTATTTGGGGGATTTTTTGGAGGTTACTGTAAATAGTCTTAAAGAGGGTAACGCAAACTTCAACCAGTCAAGGATTGGTTGAACTAATTGAATTGGTTGAGTTGAATTGAACAAAATTATGATCGTGGTTTATAGACTTAGAATAGCTTAGGTTTTACCTTAATCGGTTTAGAATTGATTAGTCGGACAACCTTAACCAACTGAGTTGTTTGTAGTTCAATGATTTCTTACAAGTGTAAGATTTCCTCAATTGTTAATACTTTAATTGATTCGTTAATTGAAATTGCAACTAATTGTTAGTTTCACCGGTTCATTCCAAAACTTTATTGAAATTCTCCAAGTTTATTTATTAACTCACCAACCTTGAAAAATCATTGTAGCATCATTTCTAACGAGTTTCAACAGAGTTTGATGAGTGTACCAATCTTCAACTTTTGGCAAATCTTAACCCCACTTCACTTATATATTTGAGCCCTATTTTTGCAAGGAATTTTATTCTAGTATGAAACATCATATGAAGGTTTGTAAAGACATATTAGAGCCTTAAATCCACATGGAAAAAAAAATCATAGGCTTTGGTAGAAGAAGACCTTGATCCTAGTGGAAGAACCTTAATCTCATATTAAAGCAAAGTAGACCAAATACGAAACACCCAATTCACGTCTTTTCTTAAGAGTCTATCTAGATTGTTTAATATATTTTCAAAGTTTATAATATCGTTTTTTATTATTTAACATATTATTAAAAATGAATAATTACACTCCAGCCCTAAAAAATTCACTATAAATACATTAAGTCATTATTGGTTTCAAATTCATCCGTTAGTGTTCTTATAGATATATTTCATAAATAAAAATTTAGTTTTTAAAAAATTATTAAATACACTTATCTAAAATTTTTTCATTTAAAATCTTTTTTAAAAATAAATTTTATAAATAAAATAAATTTATAGGTGTGCAGACTAACAAAATTTTAAACTAATAGTGGTTGTATTGCATGGGTATTATTAAGGGCCACTTTCATGCATCAAATGAAAAATAATTATTAAAAATTGGAGCACAATTAAATAAATAAAAGTAAAACATAAAAAGTGTTAATTAAAAATAAAAAAAATAAAAGAAAAGAGGAGAGGAAAGAAGGAAAGAAAAGGCAAGTAGAGAAGACTCGTGGAAGAGGGCAAGGCGTCGCTTTTGACTCAGACGAGTTTGGCCAACCACAACTCGCCCTCAATTGCACTCACAAAAGAAACACAAAAACTGCCACGCTGGCAATCCTGATCTTACGGATGTGGCCAATGAGAGACAATCACACGGATCGAGGACTTTTCAAATTAGTAGCCCCTCTTTCTAAAATGCCGTTGAAGGCCTCGGTTTCCTAATAAGCACCGACTTAATCTCTCTATATAAACCGCCCGTCATCGGCCTCTTGATTATTCTTGCATCAGGTACCTATTCTTCTTAAGGTAACAGCCGGTCTCCTCCTCTCCTCTAGGTTTTCTCTTCTTCCATCTCTCGGTTCTTCTCTGAGATGTTTTAGTTTGAACGAAAGCGGTTCTTTTGCCGATCTGATCTTTTTATTTTTTGTTTCTGCCTTGCAGATTTTGTGATTTCCCCAATTCTTTGTCCTCTGTTGTGAAGCGAAATGGCTCGTACGAAGCAAACTGCTCGCAAATCAACTGGTGGGAAGGCCCCAAGGAAGCAGCTCGCTACAAAGGTGGGTATTTTTTTATTTTTTTTTCTTGCTGTTTTTCCTCATTTGACTTCTTATTATCGTAATTCGTTTAATCACTGTTGCAATCCTCTGTTTGTAAGAGGTTACCTAGGATATTTCAAAGCGATTCTTGTTAGGGTTTTGAGATTTTTTGATATGAAATTTCTTTTACCCTAAAATCTAATCGTTAGTCGTTCGATCTGAAATCCCGGTTCTGAATTTGAATCCTGGGTTTATCGATGTGCAGGCTGCAAGGAAGTCTGCCCCAACGACCGGTGGAGTCAAGAAACCCCACCGTTACCGTCCCGGAACTGTCGCTCTCCGGTAATTTTTAATTTATTTTGCTTTTTTATTTTTGATTTTTAATTCAAAGCATGCTTCAATGTTGTTACCTTCTTTTAACAACAAAACCCTAACTCGTCTAAATTTTCAACAGTGAAATCCGTAAATACCAGAAGAGTACCGAACTTTTGATCCGCAAGCTTCCTTTCCAGCGCCTTGTCCGTGAAATCGCTCAAGATTTTAAGGTATTCCAGAACAAATTGCTTCTGATTTGAACAATTCTGTGAGTTTTTACATTCATCGGATTCCTAACGTGAGTTTATTTGTCTCAGACGGACTTGAGGTTTCAGAGTCACGCAGTGCTTGCGCTTCAGGAGGCCGCAGAAGCATATCTTGTGGGGCTGTTTGAGGACACCAACCTCTGCGCTATCCATGCCAAGAGGGTGACAATCATGCCCAAGGATATCCAACTGGCCAGGCGAATCCGTGGCGAACGTGCTTAATTGTTAAATTTATTTTTCTTCGCAATGTTAAAACAGAATAGCCAGTTAAATCTGTATATAGGGTTTGCTGAACAACATTTTGTTTTTTAGTTTAGTATTATCATGTTCACAATCCTCTGAGACTGCTTGTTTCAGTAATTCATAGTTCGTTTCCTCTTAATAACTTTTAAGTTTAAGATGTTTTTGTTCAGCAGTTCATAATTTTCTTATTAGATCATGAATTTTTCTACGAGTTTATCTATGGTTTCCGAATCTAATTCTACAACAAGGGTGGCTTCTCTCTCACGTTGAGTTAGGATTTGATGGATGATGAAGTGGGAGGCTCGTTACTATTGGTCTTCGTTAAGTACTTTTTCTGGGCTTGTTAGCCATGGCACTCCTCCCAGCATGGGGGAGGCTCCAAGTAACAACTGTTTCATTAGGTCATAGATGTTTTAAGTTGTTGTGTATGATCAAAGGGAATTGTTGCAAATTATTCTGCCAGAGGGAGTTGCCTCCACCAGGCAGGCCCTTGATGGTAGTGCTGAGAGAAACAAAGGGAAGGGAGTCCTACATGAGACTTTCATGTTTTCACATACAGAGCACATAAGAGTAATATCGAATGCAATGCTAATTTCATTCTGGCTGGCGCCGTGTCTAGGCTTTTGGGGCCTGGCCCTTCTTTACTCAATAGGTGGTTAATCTTAGCAGAAAACCATTTGCTCCCCAATGTGTGGGTAATGTTTGCCGAATCTAATGCCTCCACGGTAGGGATGTTCTCATCGTAATGCGAGGGCGTCCAGGCTGAACACGAGTTGTGTCTTTTATAGGCTAGACTGCACGATATCGATCCATGTTATGCGCGTATCATAAGTGAGTTTACGGTTGTGCACAACGCCTGGAAGAACTTGCATTGGTGGTGTGTATCAACTGGGTGAAATGAATGTGTGGTTTTCAAGACCAAGGTTTCTTATGTTTGGGTAGAGATTCTGAAATCTGGTTTCTGCCGGCCATCCACGTTATGTGCGTATGGTTAAGGACTTTTAGGTACGGCAATTGTGTGGGTTCAAATTTTGAATTTCGGTTTATATTCATGGGTTTCAGCTGCAACATCTCACAGAAAACCTAAATGGGCTTTTTATTCCTAGGTTGGATGAAGTTCCACTTGTAGGCCAAACCATTAAATGGTTTGGACTCAAAACCCTAGTCATAATGAGTTCAAGAGAGCTGCGGCCTACAACCTTCGTTTAAGTGATTTGACCTAGCGTGGAAATTTATGGGCCTTAAAGCAGGCCAATTCACCCCAACACTATTTTCCTTGTAACCTAATCTCCCTCCGACCGTTTCATTACCCAAACCCTAATTGATGATTTGCTCCTTCCGGTTTCAACCGCAACGCAAGATCTCCACATCAGACATGATGAGCAGGTGTTTGCCTTCCCTTTTGTAAGTTGTTACTCTATTTCTCTCATTATTCCCCGAACTTTGAATTTATATTGTTTTCGTTATTTTTAATTTTTTTTTTTCTGTTTATAAATTGAAGTATTTGTCTTTTTTTCGTGAATATTTCCTACTTCGATACGAGAAAGCACTCTACTTGCGAAGAAGATATATGTCGCGTTCTCTTCTATACTCATGTCTAAGTTAAAAAGGTGGCTTTAAAATTTGATTCCAGTTTCTAATTAGATATACATTTCTTTTATATAACCACTTCTCCTAATTGTTTGTTTTTATTTGTCATTAAAGATGCTAAAATTCTTCATGAACGATTAAATTTTTATGCAATTGTTTGGTAAATATAGAGAGGGATTTAGTAGAGGACGACTTGCCCCTTTCTTTGGTAGGAAGAAGCTATTTATGGAGTTCTCTTCGTTGGATTCTTGTGAAATTTTTTACTTTTTATAGAACTCTTTCCTTTTGTAGTATTGATAGTTTTATTGGCTTTGGAAACATGATCTTTGTTATCAATTTTTTTTACGCTTTACATAGACTTTTTTGGGTGTGGGGTTCTCTCTAATTGCTTGAAAGTGGTTTAGTTTGGAGTTACTTCTTTTTGGTCGACGTGAACCAAACTTTTAGCCCCTTTAGTGCACCCCAACCTCCACTTCTTCTAGATGGAGGGCTTAAAGAGTGGAGGCTGTTTCTTCAAAAGTAGTGTTGAGCAATGATGGTTGTCTAAGTGATTGCCTCGGTCTTCCCTTCGAAAGAGAAAGCTTGAAACGGTAAGTCGTTTGTCTTTTATGAGCAGTTTCAGGCAATGATGAAAATATCAGTAATTATAGATATATCAATAATTTGATTTTATAGATATATCAAAAATATATTGGTCGATATTTTGATTTTATAGATATATAAAAAATATATCGGCTGATATTTTTATACAATATATCGATTAGTTTAAAATTAATCAAAATTCATAAAAATATTAAGAAAAATTCTTAAAATGATATAATAAATATTTCAAAGTTGTTTTTATAAAAAAATGATATATATATATATATGATATAATTAATTATATTTGATAATAATATTATATGCGTTGATAAAAAAAATTTGAATTTTATAAGTTTATATTTATTATTAAATTACATCAAATATTATTTGATAATAATATTGTGATATTTGATTATGATATATTTAATTTTAAAATATATTTAATATTAAAATTATGATTCATTTTAATTTAATTGTATTAAATGATATAAAATAAATTGATTTTTTATATTTAATTAATATATAAATTATATAAAAAAAATTGTTAAGACAAATTATCACAATAATTTTTTATATTTTTAGTGATTAATTAAATGAAATTTAAAAATAAAAGAATTAAGATTAATTTGTTTAATAAAATATTTTTTTTAATATTTTGTTTTTATGAAGGTTTTATTATATGTTTATTCTGGTGCATATTATATAATGAGGAAGTAATGTAGCCTAGTGGTGAGCCCAAGCTGAGTAAGCTTGTTTTGGCTTGGGTTTGAGTCCCAACGCCTGTAACAAGCCAAAATTTGCTTTGATCGAGCTAGCAATGTTGATTAGACCTTTGACCATGTTGACGACAACGAAAAATCGGTAAAATTGTCGATTTATTGGGTTGAAAAATCAACAAAAAATTGCTGAATTTGTGGAAATATCACCCCACTTAAATATCTTCCCAATATTTCTATCAGTGACTGCTGATACACCGATATTTCAGAGCGATATATCTCGAAATTTTCAACCATGGTCTCAACTTAAGTGGTTTTCTAAAGATGTTGAGCTTTCCCAAGTCGTCTAAGGAGTTGTATTGGAGTGAGGAGTTCGTTTGAACTTGATTGAAAGTTGGTCTGAAGGCCTTTGCTTGCGATCATATGACGAGAAATATTAGATGGTTGATGGTTCTTGGTGGATCTAGCTTAGGTTGAGGATGGTGACTTGTCCAGATCTGATTTCAAAGTAGCAGTTTTTCTTATAATTAGCCTTCTTCAACTTTCTGATTTGTATTTGGTCGTTTTCTGCTTCATTTAGGTGCATAGTATTGATACAATGGAGATGCCAAAGAGTTAAGTCGGCTTTGCGGTGGTTTCAAATGTTGTCAAAAAATTGCTCTGGGAAGTATTTGCCATATACTTGTGATGGAGCTAAGCATTCGACGTGTCAGGAGATCTATTTGGAGATTGATAGGTTCCTTCTAGTGAACGAGCCTATGACTTAGCTAGACCTTAGGAAACAAGATTGAGAGTGAATGTTTGGATGCTATGCCTTTGGTGGTGCCTTGTTTTAAGGATCAGGATGCAATCTGAAATGGTTCCTCTTGGTGGTCTCTCTGGTGGGGAAAAAGAGCTTGATCTACCTTCATTTGAATCTTCCCTCATCCATGAAGTACCTTGAAAAGTTATTTGCCTTTGTTGGACATTTTTGTCTCAATTGATTATTTGCCTTTGTAGGGCTTTTGCTATAGTAACTCATTGTAGCTTTTATTTTTTGTGAAAGTAGGATTCTTAATGCCTTCATTCTGTTAGTTAAATACTTAGTTTAGGAAAAGAATGGTCGGTAGTAACCTTCTTTCCTTCTTGGCCAAGGGAGGAACCTAGGTTGTGAGCAAGTCCTCGTAGGGAGGTAAACTGGTGGAGTTTTGCCAACAGGTCCATAGTTCAAGAAATAGGGATTGATCACAACTTGAGAATGGTAGACTAGGTCGGTCCTTTTCCTTTTTGAATGTGCCAGGACCATCCCTGGTGATGGGGCTTTTTGTCGAGGTCTAGCTGTAAACCTACCTCAAGGAGAGATTTGACCAATGTTTCAAGAATAAGGGATAAAGGCTTGGTTTTTATGAATCTTTATTGTGTTTGTAAAGATAAAGGTTCTGTTTGAATTGCTTACCCCTTAGGTATAGTACCTCTTTACTTGTAAATATCTTGACCTTCTGATCTTAAGTGCATCGCACATGGTTTTTTCTAGTCATTAAGCAAATATCAAGCTCCTCATTTTGTGATCAAAATAAACCATAAAGTGAAAAAGAGTCCATAAAGATCTTTATCTTGAATTTTGTAAAAAAGGGATTTAAACCAATATAGCCTTAACAACAAAGAGCAGAATAAGAACCAAGAAGTGATTCAATGAGAGTGAGAGATGTATTTGAAAGTAAGGGGAATCATAATCTGTTTTCGCTTTCTATATCTATATGGGATGATATCATTCATGCCCTTAGAATAAAATAACATAAAATTAATGGATTAATTATTATAACAATTAATGCTTTATAAATAGGGTTTATTGTCTTCTCAACATTCCATCAAACTTGTATGGTATTCTTGCTACATCACTTATCATAGGGAGAAAAGGTTTGAATAGAGTTAAACTTACCAAGGCAAATTTTCCCCTACGTACTAATGTGAAAAAAGAAGAAGGAAAAAAACCCAAAACACATGGTCAATCAAAGGCTTTGATTAGTCCAATTGGTGTACTTTGGTGCGCCTCTGGTTCAGGCACATATACATTTCAGAAGTTCCATAAAGAGATGTCTTCCAGATTCCTAATTGGTGTTCTAACCATTAGAAGGCAGGTTTCAGATGGCCACAATAACAATTATGCCAAAAAAGGCAAAAATGTTTTCAGAAGTCGCATGTTATAAATCAGCTTCTTAGCACTATTAGAAAAAGGAAAGGCACAAGAATTATTTTCACCATGTTAATTGCCGTTGGCTCAAGTGAAAGAAAACTAGACACCACATTGCAGCACCTGAATGTTAGTGAAAGTAGTAAAAATACACTCAGAAACTTGAAAATTAACGAGCTTTGACCAAAAGTATTTTTATTTTTATTTTTTAAAAAAATCCAGAAACTAAGCCTAATAGCAAAATAATTGTCAATTTAATGTGTTTTCCTCATGTAAGCCTTCACATCATAAAACCGTAGTTGTTGACTAGGTTTTTGAATACTTTTTTTTTTTTAAATGGTTAAAGCTATAGTCATCAACTAAGTTTAAAGCCGTAGTTGGTGATTATGACTTTGATCATTTTAAAAAGAAAAAAAGTCAAAGTCATAGTCACTAACTAAAATTTTGTCATGTAACTCTTTACATCATAAACTGTAGTTGATGACCATAGTTTTGAACTTGTTTCATTTGAAATATTTTAGTTAAATTTTTAAGGTAAATTTAATATCATAAATTTATTGTATTATTTTCATTTTCTATCTATTAATATGTAAGTGGTTAATAAACTTATGTAATTATTTATATATATGAAATTAAATAATTGGTATTTTTAATTTGATATAAAAATATTTTTGTTTAATTTTATTAAAAAAAATTGGCATTATAAATTATTATATTAATGACATCTAATCACTTCCTAAAGATTTCTAAAGGAACAAATGAACCATGAAAAAGGGGATAGGGGTTCTGGTAGTTCAATAATTAGATGTAATAATTTTTCTTAAAAATGTACCTAAGGTTCCAAAGTCTATTCTAAGGTGGGGAACGACTTCCAATAACTTTTTAACGGTCCTTAAAGGATAAAATGGACCATAGGAAGAGATATAGGGGTCCTGGTAGCCGATGATTGGATGTACCAAATTTTTTGAAAGATGTACCTTAGGTTTCAATGTTTGTTTCGAGGTGAGGAATGACATCCAATCACTTCTCAATGGTTCTCAAAGGGACAAATGGACCATGAGAAGAGAGATAGGGGTCCCGGTAGCTCGAGGATTGGATGTCGAAATTTTCTTAAGGATGTACCTAGAATTCCAAAGTTTATTTTGAGATAGGAAACGACATCCAATCACTTTTCAACGGTTCCTAAAGGATCAAATGGATCATGAAAAAGGATATAAGGGTCTCAATGGCCCAATGATTATCAAAATTTCTTAAGGATGTACATTGGGTACCAAAGTCTATTTTGAGGTGAGGAACGACTTCCAATCACTTCTCAAGGGTCCCCAAAGGATCAAATGGACCATATGAAGAGATAAGGTTCTGATAGCCCAATGATTGGATGTACCAAATTTTCTTAGTGATATATCAAATTTTCTTAGGGTTCCAAAGTCTATTTCGGGGTAGAGAATGACCTTTAATCAATTTTCAAGGGTCCCTAAAGGATCAAATGGACCATTGGAAGGGATATAGGGGTCTTGGTAGCTCGATGATTGGATATACCAATTTTTTTTAAGGATGTATCGAGGGTTCTAATGGCTGTTCTGAGGTGGGAAACAACCTCCAATCATTTCCTGAAGGTCCCTAAAGGATCAAATAGACCATGGGAAGGGATATAAGGGTCTCGGTAGCCCGATGATTGAATGTACCAAATTTTCTTAAGGATATACTTAGGATTTCAAAGTTCATCCCAAGGTGGGGAACAACAT
Source organism: Vitis rotundifolia (assembly GCA_030254885.1). Classification (NCBI taxonomy): domain Eukaryota; kingdom Viridiplantae; phylum Streptophyta; class Magnoliopsida; order Vitales; family Vitaceae; genus Vitis; species Vitis rotundifolia. The sequence continues at coordinate 11,065,361 of CM058168.1, read as the reverse complement.
TCAATTTCTTCCCGAGGGCCCCCAAAGGAATATATGGACAATAATAATGGATATAGGGGTCCCAATTTCCTTAGAAATGGATGTACCTAGGGTTCCAAAGTTCACTCTGGGGTGAGGGAGGATTTTCAATCACTTACCGAGAGTCTCCAGAGGAATATATGGAGCATGATAAGAGAGATAAGGGGTCTCAATTTCCATAGGAATGAATGTGCCTATTTTTTATGAAATTAATATAAAAGGTTAAATATAATTTTTTAATGAAAAAATAAATTTTCTTTTATATTTTATTTTAATTAAAAATTAAAGATTTTAACCAAACAAAAAGTTAGATCCACGATCAAGTTAACTCCATAAGAAAAAAAGATAAAAATATCATCACTGGTTGTGATTTTGATATGATAAATTTAAAATGAAAATAATATAAATCATAAAATAGTATTACAAAGGTATTTTTACTTTTACATGTGACAGTATTTACAAAATAAATAAATCTTTTGTTTAGCATTAATATAAAAAAAAATCTCCTATCATAAACCTCTAAATAATAAAATAGAATTCTTAAATTTAAATCTTAATTTATCAAACGTATTATTATAATTAATATTTAAAATCATCTAGTATATTATTTGTGAGATAATATTTTTATTTTTATCCATTATATATATTTATGTTTTTTTATTTAATTTTTTATATTAACTATTTATTATATATTATTATTTTAAGTTTAATATGTCCAAAAAATAATTAAAATCAATAAATATGGAGAGATTAGAGAGTGAAAAAATAAAATAAAATTAAAGTAGTTTTATAAGAGAATACATGAGCATATAATAAAAAAAGTCAAAGGAAAGATAGAAAAATAACAATACAAAATATAAAATGTGAGAATGGATACGGTGGTAAGAGATGAAAAAAGAGAAAAAAGAAAGAGTAGAAACGTGACAAGTAAGTTGTATGAGAGAGTTGATGTGTGAGAGATAAAAAAAAATAAAAAAGTGATATATGTACTTGTCGATAGGATTTTTAAAGTGATAGGTGTACTTGTCTTTTAACTTTTGAGGGTAATTTTGGAACAAATCTGAAAGCACTATTAAAGTGCATGAATAAGTTATATTTTTTCTTTACATTAAAATTGAAAAGGTAGAAGCAAAATTCTAAAAAACTTATTTTTTTTTTTTTTTTGTGATGTATGGTTGCATGATTTCCTTGATGTATAATGCATAACATAAAGAGAAATAAAAATGAAATTAAAATATTATTAAATAATAAATCCATATTTATTACATCGTGTTATGCTCTTAAGAGTTTTATTCTAACAAAAAGATAGTCATGGTTTCTGTTTGTCGTTAATGCATTCATTGTTGTTTATAATGCCTTGATGGAAAATTTTGGTGTTGAACAATGGTACACTTGACATCCAAATCTTCTTAAATGGATTCAAACCTCATTCTTGGTCCTCTGTAATAGCTTTTCGTTCTAGCTAAGCAGGGAAAACTTGGACCTTTTCACAAACTAGGCCAATGACGATGCTAAAATTCTTCCATGAATGATTGAATTTTTATTCAATCATTTGGTAGTGCAAAAAGGGATTTAGAAGAGGAGCAGGACTTGTCTTCTTTGGTTGGAAGACGCTATTTATAGAGTTTTTTCTTCATGGATTTCTTATGAAATTTCTTACTTTTTACTTGTCTTTTTTCTTTTTGCAGGATTTCTTACTGTTGTCAAGAAGACAGTCACATTAGATTTTGTAGTCATGCACATGGTGCCAGATCCCCACGTTCCAAAGACCATAAGGGGCCTGCAGAGAGAAATGAAAAGAGAGGCGCAGATGAAGCTTACTCTTAATAAATATTAATCATTGAAAATGTAATCTTGTTCCAAATCTGAGCAACAAAAGCGGAGACAAGAGGATAAGAAAATATTGAGGTTGGGAGCAACTAGCCATCATGTGATAATGCCCCTACAAATGGCCGGTCATTTGATGATGCATACGATTTGAGGGCTTGTACAAAGGACAAGATGACAAAAAATGTTAAAAGGGCCATTTGCGTGTGTCTCTTCAAGAGGATGTCATGGACTGCAACCCCTCCTCCACAGTCCTCCCTACATGTAAACACACACATGCAAAGACAGGCCCGTGAACTTTGAATCTCATGCTTTCCCTATAACCCGTGACCTCCCTCCTCTCCCACTCACAAACAAATTGCCTTTTCAATGTGCTGCCCCATTTTCAACCCCCTCTGCTTCAAAGTGAACGCCCATCATTTTTCATACCTTGAAAATAAAAAGGTTAATAACTCTTTATTTCATTAGTTTTCTTAAAATTCTATAATCATCCTTTTCCTTCCCATCAAATTCAAATACAGCCACACAGCCATGCAGGGATAATGTTTTTAATTGGTCTTATCATCTTTGTCGTTTGCGTGTGTTCCACTCAGTTGAATGCCTGCTATCTTTCCCATCACTACCCAACGCTGCTCCTCCATTTTCATTTCTCTTTCTAGCAACCATGAAAAGTCTCCTCTTAAGCCATTCTGTGTTCAAATTGAGGAAGGGCGTAGGAGGCGATGATGTTGGGAAACTTGTCCGCAACTGCTGCTTTTTTTGCTTGGGCTTTGACAACTTTGTACCGATGCTTTTCCTATCAAATCCTCTCCCATTCACAGCCATATTCTATTAATGTACAAAATTGTCTTAGACATGTGATCTGAACATTCCCTAGCCCCACACAAAACGTTGCTTTTCTTTCCAGTGTAAGTCTAAAGTTGTCTTTAATTAGCCAAGATTCGATGGGTGACTGAAAAAAGTTGGAAGCAAAACCACTGGGATTCATAGTAAAACTTGGCGAGGGTTTGCAGTAAGAACGAATCACGTCCCATCCTGGCATTACCTGTTGTAGAGCTGTACTATGAAGGTGAAGGGGAAAATGACATTATCTTTGTCTCTCCTTTTACGCGACCTGCCTTTATTGGTATCAGGATTCACATTGCTTTTATATTTTTAGTATATGAATCGGGTGAAAGTAAAACTACAAAATATTTGTAATATTTGTAAAATTCCATGCCATGCTGTAAGACATAGTCGATTGGACCCACTCTATAAATGCATCATTTTTAATGCATAGTGGCTTTATTTAATTTTACAAATTTAAATATTCAACGTATAATAATCCCTTCTTTTTTCTTTTTTTTTTGACTGTTTACAGTTTACCCCCTTGTCAAAAAAAAAAAAAAAAATCACTGTATTTGGACCCAAATGCCCTCACTGGGAATACCTTGATGAACCACAAATAGAATATAATATCCCGATGGAGCAAGAATGGCCGAAGCCGGTGTGGTGACGGCAATGGAGAAGGTCGATTTCTGCTCATTTTTCACATTCCCACTTCCAAGCACCAGCAGTCTCTGGTTCATCGAAAGTGAGTGTGTGGTAAATGAAGGTGCCAGCATTGTTACTGACACCGTATCTGGATCCAATGTTCCCGTCACCGAAAACCCAACCGTTAAGTCTTTCCCGTACCCGATTTTAGCTTGAGAAGTGGGAGATATAATCGTTGGCCGCAGATTCTTGAATCCAGAATCCAAATACTCCGGCGAGAATGCCTCCAAGCGCAGCTCTGTCGGATAAAGCACGCCGGTGAAGTTGTAATAAATGTGAGGATTGCTTCCCCCGACGAGAACGCGACCGTCCCGGAGGAGAATCGCCGTGGAGTGGTACATCCGGGGAATGGTGGTCGGGTTCATTACCTCGAACCGCGACCCGGTTGGTTTATCGGGTTTGTAAAGAACCGGGCTCAGAACCGGGTCTCGACCGTTCTCCCATCCGGCAGTCCCCGCGGACGCGCCGTTGATGATTAAAACGTCGCCGTTTGGGAGCAGTGTCATGTCGCCCATGACCCTAGCCAGAGGCATTGTCTCCATGACCCACTGCGGCGAAGTGTCCGTGATTTTGATTCTCGCACAAGTTTTAAGAGCACCGACGAAATTACGCTTAGAGGCTTGGGTGTAGGATCCAGTGGGTGCACCTCCACACACCAGAACCTCGACTTCGATGGATGATGCTTGTAAGTTCAGTGGCAGCATGACTGCAGACCCAGTGCTCGGATAACACCGAGGATCGCCTCCGGGAATTGTTGGGAACGTCTTCACCACGACATTTTTGGCGTAATCGAACAAGATAGCTCGATTATTAGCAAAAATAAATAAATTTCCATCGGTATGAAGATAAACAAATGGATAGAGATTGTTCTCTATACTGCGGTCGTTGGTTTGTGCTAGGAATGGTAAACTGAACGCATTGCTAGCAGCGTCGGTCTTGGGATAAAACTCGTAGTTGAATTGCCTTCTGCCGCCGATTACAATTTGCCGGCCGTTGGGTAATATATGATTAGTCGCGTACCATCGCCGCGCAGCCAGTCCAAGTGGAACTTCTTCCCAGTCGCAGGAAGAACACGGCTTGAAAATCCGAACCACACGGTCACCGTCGTTGTAGCCACCGGTTTGGACCAAGTTACCATTAGCCATGACAGCCCCTGATGAACACCACACATCGGTTTGAACCATAAGGGCACGTATAGAGTTAGTTGCGACGTCATATTCAACAGAGTGTGCAGTGCAGTCAATGGGCAATACGGTGTCTTTTGGATCATTCCGACATTTCCCATCGGGCAAGGAAAGGTTTGATTCCCCAAAATCAGTGCGATCAAAGATGACGACTCGGTCATTGTGAAGGAGCTGCATGTGCATGGCTGTAATGCCAATGTTCTTGAGCAAGAGCTGCCACTCGCCGCCGGCAGCGTGGGTTAAAACCCGGCAGCATGGTCCGGGCGTAAAGAGTATCTGCCAAAAGAGAAAGGGAAAAATCAAACTACGAATCATATGGGCTGGAGGGGTGGCCATGGTGAACTGGTGATGTCTCAACCCTGTCTGCTTTAAATCCTAGTCGAGGTCGAGGGCCGAAGTGTGTAATCCCACACGCATGCTGGCGCGTGAACAAGCACCCGTGTAACGCGGAATGGGATGTTTTGGAATCCTCAAACCATACCCTCTTCTTAGTCCTTACTAATGATTCCTCTTTATTATTATTTTTAAATAAAATAAAAAAAATATTTACACATTTATTAATGGAAGAAAATTCTCATGTTCGATTAAATTAATATTTTATTTAAAAAAACAATCGATGCATTATAAGTGACGTCATTTATTAAAATGTGTAAGAAAGTATATGAAGCAGACAATTTTAAAATAATATCTATGACAAAATGTAAACGTCATTGAAGAAAGGGAATCGCAATTCTACCCACCGATCCAAATTAGCACCACGCCTCCACGCGGATAAATCGATTATTAGAAAAAAGAGAACTAATTTTGATAATCGATCCAGATAGATACATGGTACTAAACTTTTCTGTCGTGGGGACTCATATATTGACAGGTGTACCGCTGGGAAATATTAATTGGGAAAAAAAAATTAATAAAAATGATTGGCTCTGGATGAGGCTACGGTTTAAATGAATGAAGCATTTTTTTAAAGCATTTATTAATTTTAAATGTATTTTAAAGCATTTATTTAGAATAAGTGGAGTTAAAAGCATTGGCTTTTTAAGTCCATCCTTAAATCTCCGGACTTAATCTTGGATTGGTGGTGGAGACTACCAAGTTGAGTACTGGAATAGGATATTTTAGGGTGGAATGGTGAAATAAATAGAGATAGGAAATGACACTAACGACAAAAAGCATTGTATTGAATTGACATTGAATTGATTTTTTTTAAATAATATAAATCTGATTTTTCTTGGAAAATATATTTGGGGTGAGAAGTGGGCAGTGCAAAACGGAATCTTATTTAAAAATATTAGGGTTTGAAGGTGAGCCGCCCTGGAGAGGACCACATGTAAATGGTAAATGCCACCAACCAAAACAGCCAACCTAGAAGGCTAGAAGCTTGAAGGGAGTTACGATGACGAGCGGGTGTGGAATTTCATGAGTACACGAGGGAGAAAAAAACAGCCAACCTAGAACCTGGTTGAAATCAGCTTCTCATAATCTCTCTCCTTTTGATTGAGTCCTCCATGTAGTGGTTGAAGACTGAAGACTGAAGAGAGAGATGAAAAGAAAAAGAGGTACAACATCAGAGAGAAGGAAGATCACGTTAACGAGTGTGGTGGCCTGGTGGGTATTATGGATTTATATGAGATTGTTTATGTTTGGTTGACACTGCCAATCATATGATTAGATTCTTTTTAAGCCCTTAAACCTCTTCAGCTTTATCATATAATAATCTCAACGGTTGCTTCTCTTCATCACTTAGGGATGTGTTTTTGGCTCATTACTTGGACTCTTTCTATGGTCTTTTCAGGCCAAAGCAAACATGGGGCGCTGTATTTTCTCAGGGACTAGGATCAATTGGGCCCAATGTTTTGTGGTCATGACTGTTATGAATGGAAATTAAAAATTTTGCTGAAGATTTTGTGAAAACCATTTGGGAGCTACCAATTTTCTTTCTAATTTTCTTTGCCTCATATTTATCTTTTATTTCCCATGAAAGTATACAAAGGTGTGAAGATGGTGGAGAATGAGGAGAAAAAAACTAAGGAGTTTCCTATCTTTTACCTATTACCCAACTAATCAATGGGATTAAGCAAATACATGAAATCCATATGATATAATTGTATGTTGGGATTTTCTTAACTTCGTTGTCATGATTGCTTATTTGTCTCTCATAATTAACATTAGTCATGTGGGATAATCTTCTGGGATGTCATGGTGTCAAGACTCAAGCTATACAAGTCCCAATTGTCAAAGCAAACATTTCTTGTAAGCAAATATTTCCTTTCATAAATATGTACGGTACTAGAGGATGTGTTTGGTATGTGATAAAATGAATGAAAATAAGATAAAAATAAAGATAAATCACAAAAAAAAAGGAACAAAGGGAAATTAAAATCCTATTAATAGCGAGATTTAATTTCTATATTATTGAACTTTTTAATTCTTATGCCCATTTCAAAAACAATCCAAACATATTATTAAGGGACGATGAAACTAAATTTTCATTTTCATTTTCTATTTCAATGTTTTAAATTTGACTTGACATTTGTCTTCTAATGTTTCAAACCTGACTTAAGATTTGTTTCGACTTGACATAATTTTCCTTTCTAGAAAAGGCTGAGGCCAATGTTATTGATATCATATGTGGTCCACACTAGAATACCATTGTTTTTCAAGTCGTAGCCACCTTTAAATAACCAAATGACGTGGAATATTGAAATATAGGGAAAGGCTTAATCTAGGTTGCGTCATTAGAAGACAATTGGAGATTGCTAAATGTACTTGAAAATGTTGAAAGTTAATTAGTGTACACACATGGTGGATATAATTTAATTCAATTTCTGGTTGGTTAGCTGTACGATTTTAATTTGAAATTTTATTGCTTGAATAGTCAATGAAAGCAAATTTGCCTTAATTTGCAAAATTAGTCTTGATTAAGAAGGAAGACCAATTGTAATTTATTTATTATTTTTTTAATGTTCCGTGTAGGATGAGAATGAGCTAATAAAACCACTGGATCGGTTTTCCAAGCTTGTTTCTCAAGGGGTTCAATAATTTTGTAATGGCCCACGAACATTCGAGATTTTCATTGGTGTCAAATATGAACACTGCAACTGGTTTATGGCATCATTTTCATTCAAAGTAAGTAGTATCCTACTAAATAACGTAATAATAATAATGCCATATTGCAGGTGTACTTATTTTTATAATTGATTTGAATAGTTGAAGGAAGGGTGACATTTGTGGTATCATTCTTTGTTTGTTTCCCCTTACAAATGTTTTGCTTATGGGACTATGTTGTATGAGTATGAAAAGGGAGGTTATGAGCTTTACAAATGTTTTTCTATAAGAGTCTTTGCTTGTTGAGAAAGTTCATATTTGAGGTTGGATCTTATTGATCACTTGCCCCTTCAGCCCTTTTTAAGGTATTTCTCAAATTGGTAGGAGTATTAAAGAAGTCTATTACCTTTCTTCCCTCTCCCCCCTCATGGATGTAGTGATTAGTGGCCAGCTTCCTTGAATGTGTTAACATGTAATTGGATTCTAATAAATTACTGTTGAAATTCTTATATGTTACCTGGAGGAATTGGGCACCAAATTCATAACATTTGGCAACACTGCTCCCGGGCATGGACGCAAACCATTGGGGAACCTCTTTCCTAGCCTTTCCGGTATCTCATCAAAACACCTTACAAAGTCGGATCCAAGCAGTCTACCCAATATGCCGACCAGGGAAAATGGACTTGCCGACGTAAACACCCCAAAGCTTTGGAAGTCATTCTTGAACCTTGAGATGAATAGTTCATAAAGTATATTTGACACAAATACAAAAGGTTGCATGCGTACAAGGAATGGATCCCAATGCAAAAGTTCATCTTATCCCATCAACATAAAATGTTGAGTGACAAGTACAAGGAACAAACCCTTACGCAAAACCTGTCATGTCCTATCAAATGAAAAAAAGCTCCTATCGAATGGCTATTTGCCACCTAACACTCATGTAATCAACTAATGACAAAGTGTGACATGTTTTGAGATTGGAGCAGATTCAGAGAGACTTTCTTTGGGACGGGGAGACTCTTGAGCAAAAAACACATCTAGTGCGGTGGGATATAATTTGTCTTCATAAAAAGAAAGGGAGCTTGGTAGTGAAGAGTCTTTCCATTTTCAATAAAGCTCTTTGAGAATGTGGAGTTGGCGCCATACTACTGAAAAAAAATGTCCTTTGGAAGTGCATTATCAACGGGAAGTATGGGGAAAAGAAGGGGGATGGTGTTCTAGGAGGTTAGGGAGGGGTTTGGTATAAGTGTTTGGAAAGCTAAAACGAAGGAGTGGGGGCTTGTGAGTAGTAAAATCTCCTTCAAGGTAGGTAATGGATAAAACGTCAAATTTTGGAAGTACAAGTGTGGAATTGATTCGTTGCTGGACTCTTTTCCATCTTTATTTTCCTTAGCATGTTTTAAGGATGTGTGGATGGAGAATGTTTGGGATTTTTCTATCCCTAGGGAGGGGGGTTGGAGCCCCTTTTTTTCCTATACCCTTCAATGATTGGGAAGTAGGAAGTGTGGAGTGAACAGGGATGAGGAAGATAAGGTGGTTGGATAAAGACTAAGGATGGAAAGTTTATTGTGAAGTTGCTCTATATGACTTTGGAATCGGGGACTTTATTTTCTTTTCCTTGGAGCAATATATGGAAGGCGTGAGTGCATCCTAGAGTTAGCTTCTTTGCTTGGGAGGCAATTTGGGGAAAAATCTTAAGTTTGGATTAAATCCAAAAAATGGGGTGGTATTTGGTGAATAGATGTTTTTTCTGTCATGTTAAGGAAGAATCCATAGACCATCTCCTTGTCCATTGTGTAAAGATAAAAGTCTTGTGGGAGCTATTGTTTGCCATTTTTAGGGTGTCTTGGGTGTTACTTGTGTCAGTAAGAGAAACTCTTCTAGGGTGGCATGAGCTGATTGAGGACAAGAAGCATAGGAAGGTGTGGAAAGTCAGACCTTTATGTTTGTTTTGGATAGTGTGGAAGGCGAGAAATAGAATAGCCTTTGAGAGAAAAGAGCTCTCTATTCAAAGGCAAAAAAGTTCATTTATTTCTTTATCTTTGGTCGGAAGCGAAGGGGTACTAAGATAATGTTCCTCTAACTCTTTTTTGCTTTCTAAATTGTTTGGGTCATCGGTGAGGGCGAGTTGGCTGTATTTCTTTTTTTGTATCTTGGTGTTTTTCTGGTGGAGGCTGGTGCTAGCTGTATGCTTTTTGTCTACCTTGGACTGCTTGTTAGGTAGCCCTTTTTAATAAATGTTCCTTTTTATCTATTAAAAAAAATTATCCGAAAATTAAAAAATAACTTAAAACAATTAAAAAATATTTTATAAAAATACCTTATTTTCTATTTTTAATAATAAAAAACAAAAAAAAAAATTGTTTTTAAATTATTATTATTATTATTATTATTATTATTTTGAAGAACAAAAAATCCTGTTAAAAAAATAGTTACAAGAGAACCCAAGTAGCCACACACCTCTCGTATGCGCAAATACATTGGTTTTGGGGAAGGCATGCCTCAGTCGGTGGGGTGAAGCCATAACTCAAGGTTCAAGGGTTTTTTTTTTTTCATTTAATGCTCCGATGGTTGCCAATCAAGGTAAAAGAAAGGAAAATAATAAGGGAGCTCAACCCCCATAATCCTCGTATTGAAGTTGGAGGGTAGGCATTTATTACGTAGCACATGATCAAGGGTTTCAATGGGACCACAGTTTCTTTAATTAGGACACCCTTGCCTTTTGCTAGGAGATAATATGTACCTTTTGGACAAGTTGAAGATGAAGATTGTAAGCAAGCACCCACTTCACCCAACACAACTTTACGCTACTCTCACAGATTTCTGCAATCACCCTGTGGAGGGTTTAAGATTTCTGTTGGGTTTTAATTAAGCTGATTGATTCCAAGGCTTTATCTTATTTTCAGGATTGAAAATGGAAGTGGAAAAGGATGGTTTGGAATCATTTCCCATTCTCTTTTCCTCTGGCTACAAGAAAACAAGAGGTGGCTCTCACAACTCAACTAAAACTTGTAAAAATTAGTGAAGCACATGGGACAGAGAGAGATGACTACCACATTTAGCCACGTTAACATTATAGTAGCTGGGTTCCACATCAAACGAGCAATCCCATTATGTGACTAGGAACGTATACAGGAGTGCTGCGTGGCGGCTGGCTGTTTTGCTTGCCTCCGAGCATTTGTGTGTTATTTGGGTTGGCGGGATTCTTTTCTTGTGCTTCTTTCTCCTCGGCTCAAGAAATTTCCTCAACCACTCATTAACATGGAAAAGAGATGAAAATTAAATTCAGGAGGGCCCTCCTAGGAAATGTCCCACAGCTATGAATGAGCTTGAAGAAGAGTGATTATGGGTCTGATTTTAACTTCTCATATTAATTGTAGAGCAAATGATTATGGCACATGGTATTTTTGAGGCGGGTCTTTGAAAGGGCCTCACAAAGCTGGTGTCTCTCCTTTCTTTGGTGGATCTCGAGTTTCAAAAAATATTCTTAAAAAATCCATTCGCTCTTCATTGTCGTTTTGTCTTCATGTTCAAACTGTTTCTCAGAAGCAAAGAGAATCTAGTCTCTTGAGAACCAAACAGGACTTGGATTGTAACTAGTACCAGTTTCTGAACCCAAACATAACTTAAAAGATAGTAATAGAAACTGAGGATAATCCTCTTCATTAGCTCTATACAGTAAACAGGCACTATACGGAATTTTTACTACAATAAAGAAGATGCCCAGAATCAATGAAGATGCTTTACTTAATTGTACAGAGCAAGTCCAATCTCACAGTGAGATTTGTACCGAGAGAAACAGTCACAGCTCATGCATGTACCTCTTCAGAATTTTAGTATTTATGCATACCATTCTGTCTATTAGGTTTTCAGCTGAGGAGTCTCATTCTTCATTCGGCCCCATATAAAGTCTTGTTCTGATCCAATGATTATCTTTTCATCCCCCAGGACGGGTAATAGAATAATACTTTGTAAGACTATGCGTAATTCTTTTTGCTGCCCAGATCATTTCAGATCATTTAGGGCCCCATGCACCGATCAATTCAGCCCTGACCGTTCTAGAAAGCCCACTTGTGTGTATTCAAGAGCTATTGGTTTATGAATGAATCAAAAGCATGGATCTGCTTCAGCATATTTCAGTGAGAAATTGTTGGTTTACAGCCTCAAAAGCAAGGAAATAGAGCATCGATTTCAAACTTTATGAAAATCAACCTAACTGATTTAGAGCGCCGTGTAAAACACGGCAAAATTTTCCAGTCTCCAACTTTCTTTTTATGCATCAAGTCCTCTTTGTATATTTCCAGCCTAGAAAAAAAACCGAAATAAATATGATCAATGTAAGTAACCCTCTATACTGTATGTACAACACCTCAACATGCGACCCAAAATCTACTATTACACGAGTATAAAACAAAAACAGAAATTAAGTGATGAAAATAAGAGAAACAAAGCATCTGTACAATGCCATTGACCACGAATCTCGCAATCCCAGCTTGGTGCATAGCAGTCCATATAATTTAAGTTCTGCATTAGGGAGGGTAAAGTTCCCACAGCGCAACTGTAGAGTCTTCTGAGGAGGAGGCCATTAGCTTGCAATCAGGTGAGAATGAGACAGCATTGCACTGCAAAAATGCAAATGTATATATTAACGTCAAGCACAAAATTGACTATGTTATGCTGTCAATCATCCAGGGAGAGAGGCATTCAAAGAACAAGATGTAGCCAAGAACTCCCATCTTGAGACAATTTTCATGTTAGTAGGAACCCAATTCTAGATAATAAGATTGCAAATACTAGCCTCTTAGCTTTTCCATTTTTGTTCTCTTTTATTATCCAGAAGAACATTAAATTTGTAGGGCACAATCTAGTTATGGATCAGGAGACTAGTGCTTTAAAAGGTTCTGAAGCACACCACAATGCCAAAAATGGATTAGATTTGATGAGCCGTGCAAGTAACAGGAATGGCCTGTTTTTGACAAACCACCATAAGATGGGCTAAGTTCAAATTCTTGTAAGCAAATAAAATTAATGGGAAAGTTAAACCTCAAAACATGACTAAATACACCTCACTAATTATTGAAATTTATTTTCATTGCATATTACACATAGGTTGCTTGCTTCCTTGAATACCCTTTTTTTAATGTACAAACATAAAATTATTAAAAAACACCTAATAATAGAGCACAGTTGAGGTACACAAAAAGTATGGAAACGGAGTAAAAAGGCGGAAAAGAAAAAAACAAACGAACACCTGCCCACTAATAAAAGCCCAACCAGTCAATAAAATCTAACATGTACACAGCCTAGATTAAGGAGCTTCTAGACCAAAGAAGCAGTCATTGAGCACTTGATTTGTGTTCCCACATCTTCAAAAGATGTACAATGTCTCTTCTGCCAAATGGTCCAAAATAACATAGCTGCATGGTTCATCAAACCTTGCTATGCATTTTGACAAGAAAGCTCCCATGTCAACACAATAAGATCTCTCTCACCAAGGAGGGAAGTACCCATACCAAACTGTGAGAACTGAAGATGCCAAAGACTTCTGGCTTTCTCACAATATAAGAAAATTTGGTCAGTTGATTCTTCTTCACTCTTGTAATTCGATTCATTAATGACCACCTTCTCCTTTTAAACATCATTCAAGGAAGACCAAAAAGATTTGAATGAGAACTTTCTAATCCTCAGTGTACCCCTCCAAGCTAAACTATCCTCACAATTCCTCAACATCACTCCTTATTCCAGCCTCCAAAGAAATAACTCTACACTCCACCCAATCATGGAACTGTCTTGGGAAGCAAAAGGATCCAATGCCCATCCCACTTGTCACCCCCCAAACATCCACAACCCAAGCATCATTACAGGCAACAATTAGCAAATTGAGGAAAGAGACACTCAAAAGCAAATCACCATGCCAAACTGCCTACCAGAACTTCACTCTATTGCCATCTCTCACTTGCAAACTGGTTCTATCTTTCAAGCCTTTCTTCTCTCCTAAGAGCTTTCCATAACCCTATCTTATACCCTTTCCCTCCCAATACAAGAACACCGACTTTCTATTTCTTTGCTATACTTCCTAAAATAGTTGACCTCTGCAAATAGTCCCTCTCTAATGCATCTCCAACATGACATGCCAAGTGAAGCCTTATTAAAAGAACATAAGGATATAATCCAAGCCTCTCTTTTTATCCAAGCAAATGATCAACTGTTTATGTGGCTTTTTCTCAAGAGAACCAACCTCCCAAAGAAAAGCTCTATGAATCTTTTCAAGTCTCAAAAATGCACCAACCAATGAATAACTGGCTGAGACATGACATAAACTGGCATGCTGGACTACGTACCCTTTAGCAATGTAAGGCTACCACCCTTCTACAGGTACCGACACTTCTACAAAGGAAGCATTCTGTGGAACCTCTTTGCAACCACATCCCCAGCCTGTGAATACATAAACGGGGCTCTCAAAGGGAGGCCTAAGTAGAAGGCAGGAAGCTAACCCATCCAATGCCCCAAAAGGATCTGAGATCCTCCACATTTGCCACCCCTCTTACAGGGACTAATTGACTCTTATCCAGATTAATTGTCATACTTGAAGTAGCTTCAAACCAGAAAAGAATCCCACCTCGATACATCAGTTGATCCAAAAAAGCATCACAGCAGAGAAGGGAGTCCTCTTCAGAGATAACATGGGAAGACCTCCCCTCCTTCCCACATTGAGACCAGAAAACAAACCTCCACTGCCATTCCCAAGAAACAACTAAGCATCTCCATCACCAAAACAATATAGATAGGGGGAGAGGGGGTCTCCATGCCTCAATTCCCTCAAGATTTGAAAAGAATCTAGTAGACTCATTCACTAACACAGAGAACCTCACAGTTGAGATGCACTACTTAATTTAATCAGTCCACTTCAACCCAAACCTCATTTTATCTAATACTGATACTAAGAATTTCCAATGGACATGCTCATAGGCTTTCTCCATTTCTTGCAAACCACTCTACCTCTTGAGTCTACAACCTCAACTCGATGGCCACAATGGCAATTAGCACCACATGAAAGATTCATCTGCCCTCCATATAGGCATTCAAGGAATCAGAAATCACCTTCACCACCACTTTGTTTAGTCTGTTAGCCAACACCATTGCTAGAAGTTTATACAAGCTCCATAGGGACTAGTAGTGTTGGAGAGAAATAGATCATTTGTAACAAATATGCAATGACTGTGTAATCACCATGTGGCCTATGTACACATATCTTTTATTTTAAGATGGGTAGGAAGTTTGAGATCGGCCTATTTTGAGCCTTTGGGTTTGTTGGCTTAGACAATGCCCAAATCAGCATGGTATTTTCATGGTCTGCCAATTTAGATTTAGAAAGAACATTCTTCATTGACAGATATAACTTACATGAATGTTGCCATTCGAAATAGTTAACACTTCAACACTTCAGAAGCACAAGAAATTGCCATGTACCCATATGCAGTTATCAAGTGTGAAAATTCTATTGCCCTCAATTGCCAACTCACTTCTTGTCCATATGCCTAACACTTGTAAAGAAAGTTATGATTAGTTCATAACCACCATGCTTAGGAAACTAGTTTCATATCCCTTAATGCACACTAGATTTATGTCTTGGCATATGCACCAAGCTATCTAACCACTTTTCCATCAAGACAACCATAAATAATTTGTCTCAATGGTGTGCAAGAGCTGCAAAATCTACATCTCTTCAATTTTTATGTAACAAAATCACAATAAATTTGTCCTCCCAAGATGTATTTCAATGTATCATTTTGATATTGTATTTTGTTAAGAAAGAATACTTTCAAAATTGTTTTTTTTTATAAGGCAAATAATCGATATATTCCTTATATAGACAGTGCCTAACAAAAGTGTGCATTAAAATATACACAATGTATACAAGGGCACCAAAAGGCCAGAAGAAGGTGAGGGAGACACAAAAAACAACGCTCATCCACTAAATAAAGTTCGACCAATCAATAAAGCTCATCATAGACAAAAAACCTATAATACACGAATACATTAATTTTAGTCAAAATACATGTGTCGACACGATTGATATGGGTGCAAGTGTGAAATCCATATCGGATATGCTTATATTGCATCAGATACGACTAACTAGCTTATGACTACTTTATCTTTTTTTTTTAAAAAAAAAAAATTAATTATACTTATATTATAGATACAACTACTTTGCTTTTATCTCTCTCTTATTTTATTTTTCAAATTATATATATCAGATAATAATATAAAATAAATTGTTATTAAAAAATAAAGAATTTTTAAGTTAGAAATTGAATTAATTTCTGACTCTTGTAATTGAAGAAGTGTTTTATCTTTTTATTACCAATTAATATCATATAAATTTAAAGATAAATATAATAATTAATAGCATAAAAAATCTAAAGATAAATATCAAATTAATATCTTAAAAAATCTAAAGATGAATGATAATAATTAATATATGAAGGAATATGAGATAAAATATGAATTCTCTTCATTTATTCAAAAAAGAAGGAATCTGAAAATATATATAAAGGAAGCGACTACAACAAATCTGCCATTATTCAAGGGATGTGCCCACTCACCTAATGGAGAAATTTCTCTATTAATCTAGGAAAAATAAATTAGAGATGAGATTGGGTGATAGACTGCCAAATCTTATTATTATGGTACACAAAAAAAACTTAATTAAAATAACACATAGCAGCTGTAAAACACCAAGAAATCAAGACTAATTAAGAGTTGAATTTCCACACTCTCCCTCAAGTTGGGTTATAGATGTTAGTCATGCCTAGATTGGAACTTAGGTCTTCAAAATTAGTCCTAGGAAGAGCATTGGTGAGAATATTTGCTATTTGAAGACCTATTGGAGTGTCGACTAGATTTACTGTTCATTCCTCTATTTTTTCTTTGATGAAGTGATGGTTAATCTCCACATGTTTTGTTCTATCGTGATGAATAGGGTTCTTAGCAATGCTTATTGCGGCTTGATTGTCACAAGACATCTTCATGGACTTTTCAATGGGAATTCTTAGTTCTACTGGCAACCTTTTCAACCATATTCCTTCACATATATTGTGAGCCATGGCTCTAAACTCAACTTTTGCGCTAGTCTGTGCTACAACTGATTTTTTCTTGCTCCACCAAGAAACTAGATTTCCCCATACATAGGTACAGTATGCCGAGGTTGATTTTTGATTTGTTATTGAACCAACCCAATCAACACCAGAGAAGATTTCAATGTCATAGCTCGATGTCTTTTTGAAATATAGACCCTTGCCTAGTGTCATCTTGAGGTATTGTAGCATCCAAAACACTGCATTCATGTGCTCCTCAGTTAGGTTGTTCATGCACTAGCTCACCACATTAATGGAAAAACCAATGTCAAGTATTGTGTGTGAGAGGTAAATTAATTTTCCCACTAGTCTTTGATATCTCCCTCTGTCCATAGGAGCACTTCCTTCCATTGTTCCTCACTTATTTGTATGGTCCATAGGAGTATTAGCAGGCTTGCACTTGAGCATCTCTGTTTCCTTTAGCAAGTCTATGACATACTTACGTTGAGACACCAAAATACCCTTCCTTGACCAAGCAACTTCTATGCGAAGAAAGTATTTAAGATTTCCCAGGTCTTTGATTTCAAACTCCTAAGCTAGACAACTTTTAAGTTTATACATTTCCTCCTCATAGTCCCCCATTTAGGATAACATCGTTAACATATACAATGAGAATGGTTGCCTTTCCCTTGGGTGAATGTTTGACAAATAGAGTATGGTCGGCCTAACATTAAGAATAACTATAGGTCTTTATTGCTTTTATAAACTTGTCAAACCAAGCTCGCAGGGATTGCTTGAGACCATATAATGACTTTCTAAGCCTGCAAACTTTATTGAAATTTGTTTATGTCTCAAAACCCGAAGGTATTTCCATGTAGACTTCTTTTTCCAAGTCGCCATTTAGAAAGACATTTTTGATATCTACTAATGAAGAGGTCAATCTAAGTTGGCTACCAATGATAACAAAACTCAGATTGTGTTGAGTTGGGCAACTATGGCAAAAGTTTCCTAGTAGTCAATTCTATAGGACTAAGTGAACCCCTTCGCAACCAACCGAGCTTTGAACCCATCCATACTTTCATCTACCTTATGTTTTATAGTGAAAATCCATTTGCATCTAACTGGATTTCTTCCTTTAGGTATTTTTGAGATTTCCCATATTCCATTCTTCTCTAAAGCCTGAATTCTTCCTGAATAGCAGTCCTCCATTCTAGTAGTTTGAGAGCTTCTTGTATGTTGTTGGGAGTTTGTATGTTGGTAAGATTGGTAACAAAAGCCTGAAAGCTCGGTGATAGTCCTTTATAGGAGACAAAATTGTAGATCGAATACTTTGTACAGGATATAACTCCTTTTCTCAAGGCAATGGGCCTATCAAGATCATTGTTAGAAAGCTCATTATGGACAAATTCAGAACTAATGTTACATGGAGGAACTTCAATTGATTTTGAACTCACTTCAGGCTCCTGGACTTGTTGAGGAGGTGTTCATAGCTTTATTCCTTCTTAAGTATTTTGTTTTTCTTGAATGGACAATGAACTCAAGGTTTTTTGCAAGTCATGTGAGACTTAGATGTTGTGGAGGACTCGGAGGATCTGACAAGGTGTTTAGAGGTTCAACTTGATGACTAGGAAGACTAGTTTGAAGGCTAGGAGAAGCACGTGACTCTAGTGGTTCAAATTGAGGACTTAAAGATGCGTGAATGTTTTGTGGCTTAGTGGTTTCACTCTCCCAAAATTGGTATCCCCAATTTAGAACTCACCCCCTAAATAACGGTTTTGGGGTAGTAAGGTTGATGTTCAAAAAATGTCACATCCATGGAGTTATAGAACTTTTTGGTGATTGGAAAGTAACATTTACACCCCTTTTGATTTGGAGAGTACCCAAGCAATATGCACTTGATTGAACTTGGATCTAGTTTGCTTCGGTGGTGTTGTTGACTATGAACAAACACAAAGCATCCGAACAATCTAGTGGGAATAGTAGAGATGATCTGAGTCTAGGGTATGAATTGAGAAGGACTTGGCAAGGTGTTTGAAATTTTAAGACTTGAGAAGGAATCCTATTAATGAGATAAGTTGTTGTAAGTATAGCCTCACCTCATAATATTTAGGAACGTGAGTGGACAACATAAGTAATCCAACAACTTCTAGGAGATGCCTATTTTTTCTCTCCACAACCCCATTTGGTTGAGAAGTTTCAACACATGAACTTTGATGCACTATGCCCTCAATTAATAGAAGTACCAATGACAAATTCAAAGTACTCTATGGCATTGTCAGTTCTCAAAACTTTTATTTTGGCTTAAAATTGGGTATGAATCATGTTAAATTTTTTGAAAATCTTACCTACTTCGGATTTTTCCTTCATAAGGAATATCCAAGTAATTCTGGTGTGATCATCCGCAAAAGATACAAACCATCTACTACTTGTAACATTATCGACCCTAGAGGGTCTCCAAACATCACTATAAATAATGATGATTTATATGATTGATTTGGATGAGAATTGTGAACATGTTTGGAAAATTGACAAATCTCACACTGAAAACACTTAGAGCATTTATTATTGAATGATGAAGGAAAAAGTTTTCCAAGAGACAGGAAGCTTGGGTGACCCAATCAATAGTGCCACAACATGACTGCACTATCATTATTAGAACCAACAACTGAAAGGGAACATTTATTGAACTTATTTTTTTTAAAGAAACACAACTTGTCTTTTGAGTTTGTCCTTTAGGATAATCATCAACTTTGAGGAAATAGGGCCCCAAACACATCTTAACATTGCCAATCATCTTTCCAAAAATTCATAATAGTTTGGGAAGAATTTAGTAACATAATTTAGTTCTCGAGTGAGTTTGCTAATAGATAGCAGGTTGCAATCCAAATTTGTAACCAAAAGTACAAAGTTAAGAGTTAGATCCTTTGAAATCATAACTGAACTTGTACCAGCCACCTTTAAGAGAGATCCATCAACAATTCAGACGCTAAAATTCTTGTAACATGGGTTGTACTTATGAAAAATAGCAACATCTTCAGTCATGTGATCCAATGCTCCCCAGTCCATAATCCATGGACTCAAACTCTCTTTTTTACTTTTAAGGCACTTAGAAAATTACCTTCTGTGCAGGGGATCCAGCTCCAATAATGGAGATGTCGGGACTTTGTTGTGACTAATTGAACACCTTTTGTAAGATTTCCATTTGTTTTTTACTAAAAGGACTTGGTTCAGCTGGTGTAGAATTCTCATTGACTGAGGCCAGATTGTTGTGGCTTTCTTTGTCATTTGAAGGTCGTGTTGGCTTCCAATATATCAGTTTGTCATGAATTTTCCAGCAAGGCTCCTTGGTGTGACCAAGTTTTCGACAGTGGTCACACCATGGTCCTCCTTTCCTTTGTTATCATTAAAGTGATATTGAACTCCTCGAGCAGCAAAGGTAGGCTTTTCTATCTTTGGAGTGGTGTTTTGGGATCCCATCATTATTTTCTTTCTGTTTTCTTCTCTATGAACTTCTAAGATGGCTTCTCGAATGTTGGGAAGAGGCTTCCTTCCCAATACTCTTCCTCATATTTCATCAAGATTCTTATTGAGTCCCAATAAGAACTTAAATATTCTTTTTCTTTTCAATAATGTTCTTATACTGGATCCCATCTTCTGGACAATCCCAATCGTGTTCTTTGAACATGTCCAACTGTTGCCAATACCGAGTGAGTGTGTTAAAGTATTGGGTGACTGATAAATCTCCTTGGTGCAGGTCATGAAGAATGCTTTCTACCTCGAACAATTTCGACGTTCTTTCATTGTTTGAATAGGTCTCCTTAGTTGCATCCCATATCTACTTCCCTATTACAGAGTAGAAAATTTTCTCCTATATCATTGTTCATAGAGTTGATCAACCATGACATTACAATGTTCTTCTTTGATTTCCACACTTTAAATCACGGATCTCCCTTCTTTGGTGGTGTTGCAACTCCGGTAAGATAATCATCCTTCCCTTTTCCGCAAATAAACATCATTATGGATTGAGACCACTGAAGTAAGTTATGCCCATTCAGTTTGTGACCTGTAAGGAGGAGAACAGAGCCATCTGATCCTCCATTGCTGCTTGGAATGACAACTTCCTGATTAGTGACTTTGAAGGTTGAGCTTTGCCTCTTGATAGTCATCCTGTACTTTGTCATTTGAGGAATTTAGGTTTCAGAGGGTACTCTGATACCATGAAATATGAGAGAAAATATGAATTCACTTCATTTATATTCAAAAAAGAAGGAATTACACCAAAAATATATATAAAGGCAGAGGCTGCAACAGATCTGCCATTATTCAAGGGATGTGCCCACTCACCTAATGGAGAAAATCTCTCCACTAAACTAAGAAAAATAAATCAGAGATGAGATTGGGTAATAGACTGCCAAATCTTCTTATTATGGAACACTTAACTAAAATAACACATAGCAGCTGTAAAACACCAAGAAATTAGGACTAATTAAGAGTTGAATTTCCTTAATATAAAAAATCAAAATTTTTGCAAGATAAGATGGTTGGGTAGAGGATGCGTGGGAATAGAGTAGGGAAGGGGGTGGTTGGAATACCCACTTTTTTACACAATTAGATGATTGGGAACTTGTGAAAGTGAAGACTTTCTCATGGAATCGCATTACTTGTCAATTAGAAGGAAAGAGGAGGAAAAATTGAGTTTGAATGAAACCAATGTGACAATTTCTCAATTAGATCTCTATATGCATCTTTAACCAAGGGAGATAGAGAACCCTTCTTGGCAAGCATAGAGTGGAGTACGTGGACACCTACAAAGGTAGGTTTCTTTGCTTGGGA
This sequence comes from Vitis rotundifolia, assembly GCA_030254885.1. Lineage (NCBI taxonomy): Eukaryota > Viridiplantae > Streptophyta > Magnoliopsida > Vitales > Vitaceae > Vitis > Vitis rotundifolia. The sequence goes on along the minus strand of CM058168.1, from coordinate 11,043,841 downwards.
AGCAACTTAGATAAAATTCTAACACTTGTCAACTCAAAAAGAGGGGATGAATTTTGCCAAATAGGTTTTTTTTTTTTTGTGCAAAGGTGAGGAGGAAACAACAGACCACTTGCTACTTCATTGTTCCAAAGCTAGAATATTGTGGCAACTAATATTCTCTCTCTTCAGAGTGGTTTAAGTGACACACTCTTCTGTGAAAGGGAACCTTTTGGGGTGGCATAAAGCCTGGAGGGTCGCTCCATTGTACTTGTTTTGGACTTTTTGGAGGAAAAGGAGCATGAGGTCATTTAATAACATCAAACAGTCAAACCAAGCAATCAAATTTGAATTTATGTATACTTTTGTATTGGGTTAGGGTGTACATAAAGAACCAATCAATATCTACAATAGATCTTGTAGATTGGTTTAGCTTCAAGCGAGTCGAGGGTATTTTTTTGTTTAACCTCTTCTTACTTAGATTCAGCATATATTGTATACATTGTATGCGCTTTGGTATGGCCCCTCTTAGGTGCTATTAATACTAAATCTCATTTGCCTATAAAAATAAAATTAAAATTAAAATTAAAAAAATTAAATATGAATTACATTTTATCAACATGTAGTGTATTAGAAAACTTTTATTATAAAATCGATATAAATTTTCAAAGTTTTAAACTAATCATAGTTTACTAATAATATGATATAATATTTTTTCAAAATCCTATCAAAATAAAAGGCTTATAATAAATAGGTTATTTATGTACAATTAGTTGCAACATTAAAGTAAAATAACGCTTAGCATCTTATTAAAATAGAAAACATATTTTCTAACTGCAATTAACCATTTAATATTGTAGGTAACTTATCTTATTGTGCTTATGATAGCGTTAGTTCATTTTTATTAATGTCGTGTGGGATGGGGTGGAAGAGAGGATGAGGAGGAGACTTGCCCTTTGGAAACGCCAATATATATCCAAATGGGGGAGAATCACTCTTATAAAGAGTACGATGGCCAGCATGGCCTTGTATCAAATGTCTTTGTTCCGTATGCCAAAATCAGTGGCAAAGAGGTTAAAAAAGTTGCAAAGAGACTTTTTGTGGGGAGGGGGTAATCTGGAAAAAAAAGCTCACTTAGTCAATTGGGAGGTGGTTTGCGTGGATAAAGATAAGGGGGGGCTTGGCTTAAGGAAGCTAGCCCCTTTGAATAAAGTTTTGCTTGACAAGTGAATTTGGAGGTTTGCTTGTGCTAAGGAGGACCTTTGGAAGAAGGTGCTTGAGGCAAAGTACGGGCAAGAGGACCTTGGTTGGAGGACAAAGAAGGCAAATGGGACGTTTGGAGTAGGGGTTTGGAAAGAGATTTTGAAGGAATCTGCTTGGTGCTGGAAAAATATGACATTTAAGGTGGGAAAAGGCACCAAAGTCAGGTTTTGGACTGATCCTTGGTGCGGGAGTCTTGTGCTATCCCAAAGGTTCTCGCATCTCTTTGCCATGGCTGCCCATAAGAATGCCATGGTGGAAGAGATGTGGGACCAGAATTTTGGCCAAGGAGAGTGGAATTTAAGGTTTCTAAGGGACTTCAATGATTGGGAATTGGACTTAGTGGGCAGCTTGCTACATGTGTTGAGGGGCCATAAGGTTGCGTTGGAGGAAGACTTGGTGTTTTGAAAGAAAGGGAAAGACGGCCAGTTTAGAGTCAAAGAAGCGTACAGCTTGTTGGCTAGCCCCTTGGTCGCCATTTTCCCAAAAAACAATATTTGGGTGGATAGAGTTCCAACCAAATTTGTCTTCTTCACATGGGAAGCTGCTTGGAGAAAGGTGCTCACTCTTGATAGGCTTCAGAGAAGAGGGTGGCAGTTTCCTAATTGTTGCTACTTATGTGGAAGTGATGAGGAAACGATAAATCATATTTTAATACACTGTACAGTGGTCAGAGTGTTGTGAGATATCATTCTTGGTTTGTTTGGTACTCAGTGGGTCTTTCCAGAAATTGTAAAGGAGGTTTTATTTAGCTAAAAAGGCTCTTTTGTGGGAAAAAAAAAGGAAAAAAATGTGGAATTCCATTCCGCTATACATTTTTTGGACGGTTTGGAAGGAGAGGAATAGACTAAGGTTGTGTTTGTTTTTTGGCTTAATAGAAAAAGCCAAATATTTTAGCTTTTTCTATTCAGCCAAAAGTGACCTGTTGACATCATCCAATATAACTAAACTAAACTTGTTATCAATAAGTTTAGTTTAGTTATATTGGATGATGTCAACCGGTCATTTTTGGCTAAATAGAAAAAGCTAAAATATTTGGCTTTTTCTATTCAGCCAAAAAACAAACACCACCTAACTTTTAGGGGAGGGAGAGGGAGGGTGTTAGCAATTCAGAAGTTAAAAACTTCTTTTGTGTGTAATTTATGGGGTTGGGCTAAATTGTATATTGGAGAGGAACTGCTCTCCCTTATAGGCTTTTTGGAGTGGTTAGGCTCCAGTTAGGGGCTGGTGTGCTTTTGTTCTTTTTTGGTTGTGAGGCCTTAGCTGTCTTGTATACTTCCTATATGCTTTGTGGCTTTTTTGCCTCCTGTTAATATATTCTGCGTTTACTTATCAAAAAAAAAATTAATGTCATATCCAAGGATTAAAATATCATGTATCGATGGGCCTTGAAATGATATATTCCATGGATATATCGGCAGTCAACACGGGTCAACGTGAGGCGGTCAACGCAATCAAAGCTAAAGATTGAGCTATTTTTTTGCTGCTGTTAAGGGGATTCAAACCCCCAACACAAGGTTCAGCCAACACTTGCACTCTCCACTGGGGCAAGTTTGCCCTTTGATAGATAATGTGCACCAAATGTATATATATTAAACGTTCTCATATAAATAAAATATTAAAATAATATTTTAAAGAACAAATTAATTATAATTATTTTATAATTAAATGAAAACATTTCATTTAATTAATTAGCAAAAATATAAAAATTATAATGATAATTTTATTCATAGTGTTTTTAATATCATTGATATATTAATTAAACATTAAAAAAGTATACATTTATCATCATTTATTTTATATCATTTAATACAATTGAATTAAACATATCATAATTTTAATATTAAATATATTTTTAATTTACACATATTATAACCAAATATCACAATATTATTATTGAAGAATATTTAATGTAATTTAATAATCAATGTACACTTATCAAATTTGTATTTTTTATTGACACATACAATATTATTATCAAATATGATAAATTATATCATATATATTTACATTTTTATAAATTTTGATCAATTTAGGCTACTCGATATTTTGTGTCAAAATATCTGCCAATATATCTTCGATATATCCGTAAAATCGAAGTACCGATGTATCCATGATTACCGATATTTTCATCCTTGATCGTATCCAAGTACCTATACTCATAGTTGATATTCTTTTCAATCAAATCCTAGTGTCCTAGGATTTTGAAATGCAAAGGATTTGACATCTAGACACATATCTGCACTGGACACCTATACCCGAGCCCCTATAACATAGAAAAGAGCAATCTCTTCTGTACATTTTGACCCACTCTAAAAAATTATACATAAATGATTGTTTGATCCATTTTTTTAGCATTTTGAACACTCACATATTTTTTTCCTTCCATCTTGTCCATAATAGGCATAAAGGAGCAACTCTCCAAGCTTTTTTCCTTTTTTTCCTAACTAGCGATCTGTGTCATCTTAGGAGAACACTCTTTACTGAGGAGTGTGTTACTCATTCTATTCCAAATAGAGCATAAATCAATAGCCACTAGATGATTGCTTTTAAGTAGTAAATGAGGGTGTAGTCAATTCTTTCTTATTCTCCTTTGCATATTTAGCATATACTCGGAAAATTTTATCCCCTTCTTTTCAGTCAATCCAGCATAAATATCCTTTCACACATAAATTCTCAAGCAAAAAAGCTGACTCTTGACAAGACCCAAGGGTTCCAAACAACACTAAGAAGCAAGGCCTTTGTTCTTCCATTGGACAAAGAAGAGAAGAGAAACTTAACTAAAAGAATACCATCCTTCGAGTTTGCCAAGCTATTTTATCCTCTACATCTCTATCAATTTTTTGTGCTTGCAGTCTCCTCAAGAAAGCTTCCATCCTATCTGGCTCCCAATCATGGATCCATCTTGAAAAATGAGGATTCCAAACACCACCTTCCCCTTCTTGCTAAGTCACCACACCACTTATCCTTCTAAAATTTTACTATCTCCCATCGCCTACACGTTAAAACTAATTTTACTGTTAAAGTCTCCCATCCACTACTAATTGCCTTTTTATATTCCCACTCTATACCTTCCCTAGCTACTCTAACACACCATCCTCCCTCTTCCTCCCCATATTTCCCTGTAATCACCTTCTTTCAAAGGAGTCCCTCCCAAAAGGAAATCTCTAACACCATTTACTTGGAAAAGCTTTGTTGAGAATGGATAGATTTCTAATGCCCAAAACTCCCTCCCTCTTGCCTATGCAAACTATCAACCAATTTACTACATGAGGCTTTTTCTCCATCGCATATCACCCCTAAAAGAAATCTCTTTGGATTTTTTCCAACCTTAAGCTCGTCTTTCTTGGGATGACGAATAGTGACATGAAGTAAATTGGCAAGGTACAAAAGAGTACTTTTGATTAGAGTTAGCTTTCCTTTTTTTGATAAGTACCTTTTAATCAATACAAAAAAGTAAGCCATAGAAATGCACCATTTAATCCACCTTATTCACTTGAAACCAAAGCCCATTTTCTTTAAGATTGCCAACAAAACACCTCAATTGATATGATCACATGATTTCTTAATATTCCATTCATATATAATCCCACTTTCCACATCTTCAATTTGAAGTCAATACTTCATTTGCTATGAGAATAGCATCCAAGATTTGTCAACTCCCCACAAAAGCATGTGGAGTTGAAACCACTTTACCCACACCTTTAGTTTATTAGCTAGAACCTATGCAAGAAGCTTGTATAGTCCCCCCACCAAACTAATAAGTCTAGAAGCCTTTAAATCTTCCACACCCCTTCTTTTGGAACTAGCACTATAAAAGTGGCATTTAGCTTCTTTTAAAATAGCCTAGCTCAAAGAACTCCAACAAAAAAGTCACTACCTCACTTTTCACAAAATCTCAACTAAACTGCCCAAAAGCCATGAAGAAGACATCGACCAAGGGTTTTATCTCCAAACAAACTTGAGTTATTGATTTTGTACCAAGTGTGTGCTTTTACAGTTAGTTTTGTGGTTGTTATGTAGCTTGCATATTTATAGTATCTTCATATACATTAAGTATGTCACTTTACTAATAAAATAAGATCTTATAATAAAGGAAAAGGTTCCAAGCAAAATGATTGTTACCAAGTAAAAGTTAATATTTTCCTTCAAAAAATGCTTTCATTTCAAGCAGCATATAACACATAATGGCAAGCTTCTGTTGAGGCATGTATCTAGAAACAAGGTTTAAATACACCTAAAATAATAATCTCAACTCCAACAACCAAACAAAAGAAAAGGTGTACCGTGGCACGATGATACTTTAATATTGCCAAAGCGCTTCCTTTACGATAATTAAATATCCTTATTCTGTCATCAGAGAGGAAAAAGGAAAGTATTAGAAGCCAAACTTCCATAGAAATTGATTCATACAAACTTTTTTCTCAAATACTGATATACGAAGACCACATTAAGTCAAAAGAGAGCACATCAAGAGGATCAAATATGAGAATTATCCTGGTTAAACAAAAATGCTAGTAAAAGTACAACATTTAATTACTCAACAAAATCAAGTATTTGATGAATTCTGGTACTGCTGGGATATTTGCAGCATCTGATTTTCTTAGCATGATGTTAAGACATTTTCCTATGTAGTGTAGATAAAACCTGGATTCCTTATACTGATGGATTAATGGGACAACTAATATACTCCCATAAAACTTGAAAATGAAAAAGAAAAACCTTTTTAAGTTCAAAAATGCAAATACTAACCTATGGTCCCAGCCAGCAGTTGCAGCAATTTTGCCATCCGATCGAACTGAGGTGCCTGATATGCCAGGCCGCTCCAAACTAATTTCTTTCTTGACTACACATGAACCCTATGTCAAATATCAAACAAGATAAAAATAAATAAGGATAATAAAACGCTAAAATACCAAACCTCCATAAACATGATGTACACAGGCAACTGCATATGGAAAGAGAAAGGCAGCTTTGCTGTGATTTCATATTTCTAGCCAGTGAATCAATGAACACCAACTGGTGACATCACATTCTCCACAGGGATCACAGCCAAATAATATCTATTGATACTAGATTGACTTAGCTGTCATCTATAGCCTGTTGGCCATTGCTCATGTATTTTTTGACAGGCCAATTGCCCAAGTCATATTCAGAAAATCAATGTTTTCTTTAAATGTGAATTTTGGTTCTGCCCACCCAAAAGATGCATATTGATGCGTTGACACCATAACAAGGTTATGTAATTGCTGTCCTAATCTTTAAACTTCAGGAAGGCAAATCCAAACATGATGAAAGCTAAAATTTCCATTTTTAATCAATATAGATAAATTTGTTATGAGCCACTTATAATGATGTTTATGCCTTCAAATTACCAGGTCACTTTGATTAAACACTTGACAATCAAATGGCCGAACCAAATGGCCCAAAGAAACAATGACAAGAAAAGAGAGATCCAAATTACTCAAAGCCATTAGCATATTCTCTCAACATAACAGGATCTCATAGTCATTTGGCCCTTAATGTCACTATTTGTCCCAGTAAGAATAAAAGTAAAAAACAAATACTAGTCAACACAAATAAGGCCATTGTATCAATGAGGAACTCTACGAACTTAAATAACTTCTCAGGGACACCACAAGTCCTTGTCAGGTTATGTCAACATTTTAACATTAGGAGAAAAGATGTAATGAAGAAGTACATGTCACAATTACAGTTACCATCGGATTATCTAGACCAAATATCACAATTTTGTTATCTGCAGCTCCAGAGATGCCCCCACTGCATGACCCGTCAAGGCATATGCTTAAAACTGTACAGAAAATGCAATGTATCATAACCATGTTTTAAAGGAGGCAAGGAAACAAAAATGAAGTAATATAGGACTATGGGTGGAAGAAACTCCAAAGAGTGGATCTCACTCACTTGGCTCCAAATGAAACTTTACAGAAGTTACAGGAATCCCTGGATTCCTTATATCCCACCAAACCATGGTTCCATCCTCATAACTGCCACAGAAAATAATAGATCAGAATTATTGAGTATACATTTAAATAAATCTTTTGTTGACCTATGAACAATATGACAAATATCAGTTAGTACATCTCATCTTAAGGGATGGAGAAATGCCATCAGTACCAAATTAGCTTACGATTGCAATTCCAAAAACCCAACAAGGGGAAGGTCCGGGTAAGAAGCGGTCAAAATATTACACCAAAATCTTTACTTCAACCCTAAAGAATGATTATACCAATTTTGCATGCACATTTTTTTCAACAGAAACGATAAAATAGCATATATTGATAAAAATAGTAAGAGGATGAGGGATCCTCCCCACAAAATACAAGAATCTGATCAAAATGTAACATAAACTCCTCCTCCATACAAGGAAACCTATACAGAATCTAATTACAAGCCAAACACCAATTAAGTTGAATAACATTGAGGGGGATGCCTTTAAAAGCAGTAGTACAAGAACCCCATAAGGCGAAATAGAAATGAAGTAAATCCCACAATGTCTTTACCATCCTCCACTTTTCCTCAAAGATCTTAGTATTTTTCTTTCACCAGACGATCCAAAGGCAAAGTGAAGCAAGCAATTTGCCATAGGGTCTTGTTTCTCATGAAACACCCAAAACCTCTAAAAGAGATGGTCATCGTGTTGCATATGATCCAGGGTTATGAACATTAAGGTCAATTTCCCCACCACAAAGCTTCCGAAAAACAAATCTTTTCCCCATCGCCCACCACAAAACGGATATGTGGAGAAAAATCTTGGAAAACTTGTGCAATGGTCTTCTAAGGACACTGATATGGCATCCCATCCATTAAGATGTATCCCATAAATACTTGAAATAACCTAATGCCAAAGGATAGAATTTTTCTTAGAGAACCTCCAAAGCCACTTCCCTAATAGAGCATAATTTCGTGGAACAGTCTACCCTAACCCCAAACCTCCCAACTCCTTTAACCCACACACTATGTCCTAACTAATGAGATGATCTTTTTTACTCTCCCCCATCCTTGACTGCAGAAAATCCCTTTGCAATTTCACAATCTTTGAAACCATTGATACTAAAATCTTGAAAAGTGATAAAAGATAACAAGGGATATGAGACAAACAAGACTGAATTAAAGTTATTCTTCCCCCCGAAGGAAAAAAAGCTTTTTTCCACCCATCCATTCTCCTTCAAATGCTATCAACCACTAGATCCCAAAATCTGCTTGCCAACAGATTCCCTCCTAAAGGAAGACCTAGATAAGATAAAGGTCACTCTGAAACTTTATAGCCTAGCATCAAAGACAAACTAAAGACCTAATCCTAACTTGTATTGATACCAGAGATAGTGTTTTTAACTAAATTAATCCTTAACCCTGAAATTTGCCCAAATATCAATAGGATTAACTTCAGGTTTTGCAGGTCATCCACAGACACTAGAGAAGAGAATGGTGTCATTTGCAAATTGTAAAAGGAAAACTCTAATTCTATCCCTGCCCATCATGAAGCCCACTAACAAACCATATCTTCTACTTTGAGCATCATCCTACTTTAAACATCTATTGAAAATTATTATAGTTGGTAGAAGATATACAACTGTAATATAGAGTTATGTAGGTTATATAGTTGTGTGTACAACTATATATATATAGTCCCTAATTTGTAGGGATTCTTCCCTATTCTTTCTTTTCTTCCTTTTTCTTTCTTTTTCTTTCCTTTCTACCATTGTATATATATTTCATTGGTTGTCTACTTCCAAGATGTGAAAAGAAATACAATTTTTCTCCATATGGTATCAAATCCAAATCCTTCAGGTTTCTAATTTTTTCAGCCTTCATTACTGGTTTTTTTTTTAAAAAAAAAAACTTGGAGAAATTTGGTTTTTGGGCAAATCTTTTGCTCTATTTTCTTGTTGTGGTCTGCATTGTTGCAATCTTAACTTTTATTTGATTTCTTCTACTTCTGCCCAAAAACATGTCTAAGGTTTCAGAATCTACCAATCAACAAGTCTCTAATCCAACATCAACAAATGACATCATCAACACCCCAGTAGGAAAGCTGCAAAATATTTAACCAGGTTTACATCTGAATAACAAAAATTATTTGAAGTGGTCTCAGTTTGTCATCAACACCCCAGTAGGAAAGCTGCAAAATATTTCACCAGGTTTACATCTCAATAACAATTATTTAAAGTGGTCTCAGTTTGTTCAAAACTTCTTGAAAGAGAAAGGCAAACTAAATTATCTTCTTAGGATTAGACTGAAACCAAATGATTCAAAGTTTGCTGCGTGGGATGAAAAAGACTCCATGGTAATGTCCTGGTTATGGAACTCAATGATGTCAAAAGTCAGCAATACTTGCATGTTTTTGACAACAGCAAAGGAAATTTGGGAATCCTGTAGGCAAACCTATTCCAAAGTTTGAAATGTTGCACAAATCTATGAGATTAAGATAAAGATCTCATCTACCAAACAAGGTAATTGCTTGGTCACTAAATATGCTCAGATTTGCAAAACTTATGGCAAGAGTTAGACCATTATTAGTGTATTGAGATGAAGTGTAGCGCTAATGCAACCCTTCTTAAACATTTTATGGAAAAAGAGAGGATTTACACATTTCTTACTGGATTGAATGTTGAGTTCGATCTTGTTTAAGTACAAGTGTTAGGAAAGGAAGAAGTTCCTTTAATCAATGAAACAATTGCCATAATTCGTGGAGAAAAAGGACGAAGAGGGGTTATGATGGAGCCTCAGTCGACAAATGGTTCAGCTTTGGTTACAAAAGATACAAATCCCCAAGCCATAAAATCAAACTAGCAGCAATCAAATGCCTATTCCAGTGGAGTGGAAGGAAATAATGGGCCATCAGAAAGATCAAGAGCAAGTAATAAAGACTCTTTATGGTGCACCTATTGTAAGAAGCTGCGACACACCAACGAGAGGTGCTGGAAACTCCATAGTAAGCCCTCAAATACTCAAAATACTTCTTGGACAGCAAAGAGTAATCAAGGAGCAAGGCAACAACAAGAACATTTGACCTCGACACAATTAGAAGTCGAAGGAGAATTCTCTCAAGAGTGACCCGAGTTCAATAAAGAAGAGATTGAGAAGCTGAGATATTTTCTGGGCTAGAAAAATAGAGAAATCTACAAGTGGTACTTGTTCCTTGGCTTTTTCAGGTAATTCTCCGCCCTAGGCCCTTAATGTGTCGATCTCAAAAGGAACATGGGTAGTGGATTCCGAGGCTACAGATCATATGACCCAATCTTCTCATGGGCTTGTCTTTTATAGTCCTTGTCCTAGTAATAAGAAAATAACAAAACATTGGTTACAGTTGATGGTCAATGAGACGTAGTTTTAAAAAATGTTTTACATGTACCGAAATTATCTACCAATCTAGTTTCAATTCACAAGCTTACAAAGGATTTGAACTGTCTGCATTGTGTAAATTTCAGGATTGGAACACTAGGACGATGATTGGACTTGCTAGGGAGAACAATGAGCTCTATTTTCTTGAGGAACCTAATGGGCGAAATAACACTAAGGCTCCTATTCCATCGTCTCTACTTTTCAAGTCTTCTCTTTCAAATAAAAATAGAATATGGTTACATCACTTTCATCTTGGTCATCTTTCTTTTAGTATTCTTAAAGTAATGTTTCCTAGTTTGTTTAAAGGACTTGATTTGTGTCAATTTCATTGTGATGTTCGTGAACTTACAAGACATAAGTGTGTTTCTTTTCCAATAAGTAACACAAGAGCTTCAATGTCTTTTACTCTTATTCACAATGATTTTTAGGGACCTTCTACAACTCATAATATCCCTAAGGCTCATTGATTTGTCTCATTTATCGACGATTGTACTCAAGTGTCATGGGTTTTTCTCTTAAAACAAAAATCAAATATCAGTTTCACCTTTCAAAAATGTTTCCATATGGTGAAAAATCAATTTCGGGTTGAGATAAAAAGAGTTCAGCCTAATAATGTTAGGGATTATTTTAGTCAAGTGTTGTCACCATTCTTCAAAGAAAAAGGAATCATTCATGAGTCTTCATGCATTAATACACGACAACAAAATAGAGTGGCAAAACAGAAAAATGGTCATCTTCTAGCTATTACCCAAGCTTTTCTTTTCCAAAAAATGCTCCAAAATATTAATGGGGAGAAATTGTCTTAATCGCTACACATTAGATTAATAGACCACCTACTCAAGTGCTTGATTATAACAGCCCTATGCAACTATTTTTGAATTTTTTTCCTGACTTCAAAACAACAAATCACTTGGTTCCTAAGGTCTTTAGGTGTATATCATTTGTTCATGTTCATTCAAATAACCATAGGAAACTTGATCTAAGGGCTCTTAAGTGCATTTTTGTGGGATATTCTTCTACACAAAAAGGATATAAGTGCTATCATCCTCCAACAAAACGGTTTTGTCTTTGTAAATGTAACATTCGTTGAAACTAAAAATTACTTTCCTAATCCTTATCTTCAAGGGGAGATATCATTCATAGAAGATAAGGATAGAGATTTGTTTTTGTTTGATCTTTCATCCTTCCCATCCTCACAAAATCAAAATCCTTCGTTTTGTCCATTGCCATCTATTTTTGTTCCTTCACCAAACAAGTTAGATCCAAGTACTCCTAATCTGATGGCAAAGGATAAACAGATTCAGAGTGCTACTCACCCATTGCAGGTATATTCAAAGAAAAAGGAACCCCTTGTTCAACCAATGCATGTTTATAATTCAGAACCAACTTCTAGTGCTAATAATATAGAGATGTTGAGAAATTGAAGATTTGATTAAATTGACCGAGATTTAAGGGATATGACAGTTGTAGTGTACATTTTTGTATTTATGTTGTTTAGTCAATCCTATAAGTTAGGGATATTAGTTGGATAGTAGTTATTCTTTCCTAATTTTGTGCATTAGACTTTCCTCTAAGAAGGAAATGTGTATAGCTATGTAAATAATTTTCATTTTTGTTAAGAAAAGAAATATTCTTTTTCTTCATGGTATTAGAGCTAAGTTAGATCTTTGTTTTCTCCTTTCAAAAACCCTAGAATTCTCTGCCTTTTCTTCATTTTTTTTAATTCCTTCATCCACTTCACTATAGCCATGTTTGAAATTTCATCTGCATCTCAACTAGCTCTTATTAAAATTTCTGAGACACAATCAACCCACACCTCACATTTGGTCCAAATTACCACCATCCACTTGAATGGAGATAATTTCCTATGTTGGTCTCAATCAGCTCGTATGTATATACGAGGGTAAGGGAGGATAGGCTACCTAACCAGAGACAAAAAGGCACCAAGAAAAGAGGATCTAACTTATGCTACCTAAGACACCGAGAACTCCATGGTTATGATGTGGCTTGTTAATTCCATGGATGAAGACATTAGCTCTAATTATATGTGTTATCCCACAGCTAAAGAATTATGGGATAACATTAACCAGATGTACTCTGATTTGGGAAATCAGTCTCAAATTTTTTAGTTGACACTGAAACTTGGAGAAATTCAACAGGGAAAGGACTTTGTCACCAAGTACTTTAAGTCACTAAAAAGGTTGTAGCAAGACCAAGATTTATACAATGATTATGAATGAAAATCCCCAGAAGATTACAATCACCACAAGAAAACAATAGAGAATGATCGGATTTACAAGTTTCTTGTTGGACTCAATGTCAAGTTTGATGAAGTGAGAGGCAAAATTATTGGTAAATCTCCTCTTCCCTCTATCAATGAAGTTTTTTCTGAAGTTTAGAGAGAGGAAAGCCATAAACTTATCATGTTAGGAAAAAAGACTATTGATGAGCCATTTGAAAATTCTGCTTTGGCTATTGTAGATGCTACTGCCAACAAGGCTAACAATTATAAGCACAGGATGGATGAGAAGCCTCAGGTTTGGTGTGATCACTATAATCAGCCATACCATACTCGAGAAACGTCCTAGAAAATTCATGGCAAACCTGCAAATTGGAAAAGCAACAAACCGAAATAGAGGATTTCTCATGTAACTCCATTAGCCAATGAAGCAAACTTTGGACCCTTCAGTAAAGAGCTAATGGGTCACCTTCTAAAACTACTAAAATCTAATTCCTTATCTAGTATTCTTATGTGTTTCTTTGGCACAAACATGTATTAATTCTAATGCCCTATCCTATTCAAATTTTGCTCCATGGATCATAGATTTTAGAGCATCTAACCATATGACAAGCTTTTCTAATCTTTTTAGTTCTTACTCAACTTGTTCTAGTAGTGAAAAATTTTGTATCGTCGATGGTAGTTTCTCACCTATTGTAGGAAAAGGGCTGATAAAAATTTCTAAGAATACAATTCTTAAATTTGTTCTTCACGTCCCAAAACTTACTTGTAATCTTTTGTCTATGCGTAAACTGTCCAAAGATGTTAATTGTCATGTCACCTTCTTTGAATCTCATTGTGAATTTCAGGACCAGAGCTCGAGGAGGATGATTGCCAGTGCTAGAATGATCGAAGGGGTTTACTATTTTGATGAACTTTCCTCTAGTAATAAAAAAGCTCAGGGCTTTTAATAGTACAAGTTCAAATTCTGTTTGTGAACAAATAATGTTGTGGCATTGTAGACTAGGACATCCTAGTTTTCCTTATTTTAAATACTTATTTCCTTCTTTATTTAAAAATATTGATTGTTCATTTTTTTCATTGTGAAAGTTGTTATTTATCAAAGAGCCAACGTGCTACATATTTATCCAAACCTTATTTTGCCACCAAACCATTTTATCTAATGCATAGTAATGTTGAGGGACCATCATAGGTTACTACTAGTACTAGAAAAAAATGGATTGTGACATTTACTGATGATCACACTCGTTTGTGCTAGATATATTTGATGAGTGAAAATCTGAAGTTGAGAAATTATTTAAAGATTTTTACACTATGGTTGAAAACCAATTTCAAAGAAAAATTTGTATACTTCATTCTAATAATGGAGCAAAGTATTTTAATGAGCTCTTCGGAAATTTTTTGAAAGAAAAAGGAATCCAGTATCAATCTACATGTCAAGATACCCCTCAACGAAATGGCATAGTTGAGCATAAAAACAAAAATTTACTCGAAGTAACATGTGCCATAATGTTTTATATGAATGTTCCAAAATATTAATGGGGTGATGTTGTTTTAACCACTTGCTGTTTGATTAATAGGATGTCGACTCGTGTTTTAAAGTACATGACACCTCTCGGGTGTCTTAAAAAAAAAATTTCTTGAGACATGAATATACTCTAATTTGCCTCTAAAGGCCTTCGATTGTATTGTTTTTGTTCACATACCTAGTAAATTTCGATCTAAAATCTAAACCTAACCCTTGGGTTGAAAAATGCGTTTTTGTGGGCTATGCTCCAAACCAAGAATGTTGCAAATGTTATAATCCACAAACCAGAAAATTTCATGTCAATATTGATGTTTCTTTTTTAGAAAATCAACCTTACTTTCACAAAATTTTCTTCAAGGGGAGAATCAAAGAGTAGAAGATAATTTTTAGGATATTTTTGTCACTTTACCAAATACCATTTTACCAGAGTATTCTTCTCCTAATAATTTAGAAACTTAAACTAAGGAATTAAATATTCCAGATACTGAAAATATAGAAAATCCTAGTTTGTCCTTGCCTAGTATAGATGTTTCACAAACATGGGGAGAAGTACTATAAAAGAATGTAAATCATTTGAATTTTGAGTTTCAGGTTTACACTAGAAGGAAACTTCATCATCAAACAAAAGACCCAACTATCATACCAGCACAAGATCATTCAAACACTTCAGGAGATGGTTATCTAAATATTTCAGGTACTTCAATCGTCCTATTTCTTCATCTATTTCTTCTAATACCATACCTTTGGATCTATATGTGCCCATAGCAATTACAAAAGGAACCCGCTCCTGTAGTATGCATCCTATCACCAAATATATCTCTTATACGAAACTGTCAAAAAATCATAGAGCCTTTATCTCTAGGATCTCTCACTTGTTTAGTCTGAGAAATATAGAAGAAGCCCTTAGTGATCTGAATTGGAAATTAGCAGTTATGGAAGAGATGAATGCTCTTAAAAGAAGTGGTACATAGGAAATTGTCAATTTGCCAAGAGACAAAAAAAATGGTGGACTGCAAATGGGTGTTTACAATGAAGTGCAAATCTGATGGAAGCATAGAAAGGTAGAAGGCAAGGCTTGTGACAAAAGGCTTTACACAGACTTATGGAATTGACTAACAAGAAACATTTTCTCCTGTTGTAAAAATAAACTCTATTCGAGTTCGATTGTCCTTAGCAGTTTACTCCAGTTGGATGTAAAAAATGTCTTTCTCAATGGCGATTTAGAAAATAAGTGTTCATGACTTTACCACCAAGCTTTGAGAAGAAACTTAGGAGTGACAAAGTCTGCAGATTAAGAAAGTCCTTGTATGGGCTTAAGCAGTTCTTGAGAGCTTGGTTTGAACACTTTGGAAAAACTGTGACCAGCTATAGTTTTCAGTTGAAGAAGATCATACTTTGTTCTATAAACACTCAAAGGGATCAAAGTAGAGCAATGGGAGAGAGCGAAAGAGAGAGCGAGAGAGAGAGCGATGGCGAGGATGGCGAAGGTAGTGCGACAGCCCGAAGAAGGAAAGGGAGCAGGTTTGCAGTAGAATCCAAGACTTTCGAGATCGTATTTGAGGAAAAAAAAGGTAAACCCCAAATACTCATTGTGGAGATGAAGAATGGGGTTTCGTCATGGGTCCGGTTGGGACTGGCGAGTTTAAGGTTTTTTCTGGAGGGCTTAACCCACTGCATTAAGTACGAAAACGAAGAAAGATGGGGAAGAGAGTGGAAGGAAAAAGGGAGATTGTACTCCCTGCTGCGTGGCTCAAACAAAGGGGGGTGTTTTCTCAGGCTGCGGGCTTTCGATTTGGAAAGGAAAAGCTTCTGTATCTTCATCCCGAAAGGTAGGGGGAAAAAGGGGGGATGGGTGCTCATGGCGGAGAGATTACAACAATTGGAAGGAGATATCGGCAGCAAAACAAATCCACTTGAAGAAAATGCCGCAAGGAAAACTGTTCTAGAGAGATCGTTCGCGGAAGTCGCAAAAAATTCAAGTTGGAGGAGCACAAATTCAATCGGAGTAAAAGTCAGAAGAGAGGAAATTATAGGAAATTTGCAGAAACTGGAGCACTGTCTCGTTGTGAGTTGGACTCCTAGAGAAGCAGGGGAAGAGGACCTTGAGAGACTGGGGAGATCATGGGCTAAATCTTGGGGTCTGAAGGGAAGATTAGGGCTGGCTAGACTGGAAAAGAACAAGGCCTTGCTGGAATTTGAAGACTCGGAGGAAGCAAGCCGCGTTGTGTCCTCTGGGGAGCATATGTGGGGAGGATGTATTTGGGGAATAGAGCGGTGGAACCCTAGAAGTGGTTGTTTGGCAGAGGAGGAGGTAAGAAATGGGATCTGGGTTAAAATCGTCGGCCTTCCTATTTTGCTATGGAATCCGGCGATTTTGAGAAAAGTAAGGGATGCGTGCGGGGGTTTCGTGGCAGCCGACCCCTTGACGATGTCGCTGGGCAAGATTCAGTGGGCGCAATTATTGGTTAAGAAGAGTGGAGATTTTACGCCGTGCGTTCTGGAGATTGAAGTTGAAGAACATGTGTATGTTCTCTCCCTCTGATGGGAGGTCAGGCCGGTGTGGAGAAAAAAACAGACTGCCGGGATTGAAGCGGGCAGAAGAGAGGGAGCCGAGAACAGGGGTGATGGGGCACCACGCGCGGGATTGCGCGTGGAAAAAGCGAAGGATGTTGCAAGGCCCGAGGCGCTGCTGCTGTCTGCAGAGGTGCAGGTGGGCAGTTTGGGCCAAGAGCCTAGTGCGATGCAGACCCAAGACAGAATGACTAGGACTTGGGCCCCAAACGCGGTGTGGGAGTCTGGGCCATCGGCTTTGGGCCCACCCGAGGGGCCTCTTTCTACAAGAGGGGCCAAACATCATAGGCCGCTCTCTCTGGGCCCCAGGTTAAAAGAAGCTGGCTCGGTATACTTAGATGCAGGCCCATCATCAAGTCGTAAATGGGCTGGCCCAACGCTCCCTCCCCAGGCCTTAAGTGAAGGCCTTCTTGAGGAGGCCTGTTTTTTGAAGTGCAACTCACCCAGATTCCTAGAGTCGGAGCCTCCTGCTGTGTGGGACTTGGAGAACTTCAAGAATCAGCAGGCGAAAGATAGCTTTTCAGCTACGGATCAGGCTCTTGAAGAGGAAATGTTGAGGTATGGGCCGCTTCTACTTTCTAAGGAAAATAGTGCTGTGAAGGTGCCTCTTTTTATCTCTTCTTCTTTTGATCGGGCTCCAGAGGGGGAGTTTTACAATCATTCTGGGGATATTGAGGGGGATTGCCGAGCGGAGAACCTAATGGGCCTAACAGTGGAAGAGGACTCCCTTAAGAGTGGTAATGACTACAGGGAATTGGGAGAAACCATCAGGGGCAGTGCTAATTCTAGGGAGGCGGAAGGGGATTCAAGCACGCCTGAGACACAAATTGTAAGAAATACATTTGAGGAAAAATGGGAGGAGAGTAGTCTGGCGAAGTTTAGCCAATTTCTGGGGTTTTCAACGAAGGGATTGGAAAAGGAGATACTGAATTTTTTTACCAAGATCAGAAAAAGACGGGAGAAGATTCATAGCAAAGAGATTCTGGAGATGTCAAAATTCGAGAAGGAGCTCAAGAGGCTGGAGTGCTCTGTAAACTATGTGGGGGGAAATAAGCGGAAAGGCACATCACAGGGCAAGGGGAGCCAATGTGTAGTTGTCAAATGAAGATTAAAATCCTGACCTGGAATGTGAGGGGAGCAAATGATCGCTCAAAAAGGAAAGTTATCAAGACTTTCATAAGAAATCAGAGGGTAGATTTAATATGTATTCAGGAAACAAAAATCCAAGCGATGTCGGAAGGGATTGTGAGAAGTCTAGGCTCTAGGAGGTTTCTGGATTGACGAGCCATGAATGAGATAGGGGCTACGGGAGGCATTCTTATCTGCTGGGATAAAAGAACTCTGGACATTCTGGATTGGGAGGAGGGCCATTTTACCCTGTCTTGCAGATTTAGGAATGTAGAGAATGGGTCTGTTTGGATTTTTACAGGTGTTTATGGGCCATTTACCAAAAGGGAAAGGGAATGTTTGTGGGAGGAATTTGGGGCCATTAGAGGCCGGTGGGAAGATCCATGGTGCCTAGGGGGGGATTTTAATATCACCCTATTCCAAAGAGAAAGAAATAATCAGAGAAGGATCACTTCAAGAATGAGGAAATTTGCTGAGATCATTGATGATTTAGGCTTGGTGGATCTGCCTATGCAGGGGGGAGATTTCACCTGGAGTGGGGGCCTCAATAACCAGGTTTGGGCTAGATTGGACAGATTTTTGGCCTCCCCTAATTGGCTAGACCAATTCAGTGGTGTTTTTCAAAGTAGACTGTCCCGGCCAGTTTCTGATCATTTTCCTGTCATGCTGGTGAGGGGTGGAATAAGAAAAGGTCCTTCCCCTTTTAGGTTTGAGAACATGTGGCTCAAGGTCGAAGGTTTTAAAGATTTGATTCGAAGTTGGTGGCAGGAGATTGAGGTCAGAGGCACGGCGAGCTTTAGATTGGTTGTCAGAATGAGGGAAATTAAAAAGAAGCTAAAAGTTTGGAATAAAGAGGTGTTTGGGAGGCTGGAATGTAACAAAGTTGAAGCCTTGCAGCAAGTGGACCACTGGGACCGGGTGGAAAACGAAAGAAACCTGACTGTGAAGGAAATTGAGCTAAAAAAGGAAGCAAAAGAAAGTTATCAAAGGTGGGTGCTTCTGGAAGAGGTTCACTGGAGACAAAAGTCAAGAGAAATCTGGCTAAGAGAGGGGGACAAAAACACAGCCTTTTTTCATCGTATGGCAAATGCTCATCGTAGGAATAATTCTCTGGATAGGGTTCTGATTAATGGGGAGAGGCTTTCAGAGGAGCAGGAGGTGAGGGAAGGCATAGTGAACAATTTCCAGCAGCTGCTCTCAGAAGATGCGAGGTGGAAGGCGGAAATTGGAGGGATTCAGCTTGACCAGATCAGTCAGCTAGAAGCAGAGAATCTGGAGGTCCCTTTTGATGAGGCTGAAATCTTTTCAGCCTTGTTGGAGGTGGATGGGGACAAAGCCCCTGGGCCGGATGGCGTTACTGCAGCTTTTTGGCACACCTGTTGGGACTTTGCCAAAGAGGAAATCTTGGAGATGTTTAAGGAGTTCCATGAGAATGGATCCTTTCTCAAGAGCCTCAATAATACCTTTTTGGTTTTGATTCCTAAGAAATATGGGGCTGAGGATCTTGGAGACTTTAGACCCATCAGCCTTTTGGGGGGGCTTTATAAATTGTTGGCCAAGGTCTTAGCTAATAGACTCAAGAGAGTGGTAGGAAAGGTAGTCTCCAATGCGCAGAATGCCTTTGTGATGGGAAGACAAATCCTTGATGCCTCTTTGATTGCAAATGACGTGATAGACACGTGGCAAAAGAGAAAAGAGAAGGGCCTTATTTGCAAATTGGACATTGAGAAAGCCTATGACAGTATCAACTGGAAGTTCTTGATGAAGGTCTTGCAAAAAATGGGCTTTGGGCCTAAGTGGCAGGGGTGGATGTGGAGTTGTTTATCTTCAGCTAAATTCTCCGTTCTGGTCAATGGGGTTCCAGCTGGCTTTTTCCCAAGCTCAAAGGGGCTTAGACAAGGAGATCCACTATCTCCTTATCTTTTCGTCTTAGGGATGGAGGTGTTGGATGTTCTTATTAAGAGAGCTGTGGAGGGGGGATTCCTTTCAGGGTGCACCATTCGGAGTGGAGGAGGATCCAACTTGCACATCTCCCATCTCTTTTTTGCTGATGACACAATAATATTTTGTGAAGCGAAAAAAGAGCATTTAACTCATTTAAGTTGGATTCTCTTTTGGTTTGAAGCTGCTTCTGGGCTTAGGATCAACTTGGCCAAAAGTGAGATTATTCCTATTGGTGAGGTGGACGATATGGCAAAGATGGCAGCAGAGATAGGCTGTAGGGTGGGATCTCTATCCTCTCATTATTTGGGATTGCCTCTTGGGGCCCCCAACAAAGCCCCCTATGTGTGGGATGGGGTGGAAGAGAGAGTAAGGAGGAGACTAGCGCGATGAAAACAACAATACATCTCTAAAGGGGGGAGACTGACACTCATCAAAAGCACCTTAGCTAGTATGCCAATCTACCAAATGTCTATCTTCCGAATGCCCAAGATTGTTGCTAGAAGACTAGAGAAAGTGCAAAGGGATTTCCTGTGGGGAGGGGGAAGTGTGGAGGGAAAACCTCACCTGGTTAAATGGGAAGTGGTCTGTTCAGAGAAGGACAAGGGTGGTCTTGGCCTAAGGAAGCTAGCTGTGTTGAACAAAACTCTTCTTGGTAAATGGATATGGAGGTACGCTCATGACAAGAACAATCTTTGGAAGCAAGTAATCACGGCGAAATATGGGCAAGAGGGTCTTGGATGGAGGTCAAAGAAGGCGAATGGGGCAGTTGGTGTAGGGATATGGAAGGAAATATTAAAAGAATCTGATTGGTGTTGGGAAAATATGACTTTTTTAGCTGGGAAGGGTACCAGAATTAAATTCTGGACAGATATTTGGTGTACTAGTACAGCACTGTCCCAAGATTTCCCCCACCTTTTTGTTATGGCTGTCCAACGAAATGCAACTATAGAGGAAATGTGGGACCACAATTCTGGTCAAGGGGGGTGAAATCTGATTTTCTCTAAAGGTTTTAATGACTGGGAGATGGATATGGTAGGGGATTTGCTACAATCATTGAGGGGCCACAGGCCTTCTTTGGAGGAAGACATGGTTATTTGGAAGGGAGGAAGTAATGGTCAGTTTAAGGTCAAGGAGGCTTATAGGTTGCTAGCATGCCCTAGCAATATTGTCTTTCCTGCTAGGTGTATCTGGGTGCATAGGGTGCCAACCAAAGTCGCCTTTTTCGCGTGGGAGGCGGCGTGGGGAAAGGTGCTCACGTTAGATAGACTCCAAATCAGAGGATTGCATCTTCCTAATCGGTGTTTTTTGTGCAGTTGTGAAGAAGAAAATGTAAATCATTTACCTATACATTGTATAGTGGCTAGAGTATTGTGGGATATAATTCTTGGGGTAATAGGAGTCTGCTGGGTCTTTCCAGAAACTGTAAAGGAGGTCTTAATCAGCTGGAGGGGCACCTTTGTGGGCAAGAAAAGAAAAAAGACATGGAGTTCCATTCCGTTACATATTTTTTGGACGGTGTGGAAAGAGAGGAATAGGTTAGCCTTTAGAGGGGGGGAGTTGAATATTCAGAAATTAAAGAATTCTTTTGTTTGTAATTTGTGGAGCTGGGCTAGATTGTATATGGGTGAGGAGTCTCTCTCCCTTATAGATTTCTTGGAATGGTTAGCAACTAAGTAAGGGGAGGTGAGCTCTTTCGGGTTTTTTGTTCTTAAGGCCTAAGTCGCCTTGTATACTTCCTGTATGCTTTGTGGCTTTTTGGCCTGCTTATTAATGAATCTCTTTGTTTACTTATCAAAAAAACACTCAAAGGAAAAGTGCAATTTTAATTGTTTATGTTAATGACATGATTCTGACAGGTGATGATATCGACGAACTGGAAAGGCTCGAGAAAAGAGTTGCAAAAGACTTTTGAGATCAAGGACTTAGGTACGTTGAAATATTTCCTTGGAATGGAGTTTGCAAGATCTAAGGAAGGCATCTTTGTTAATCAGAGGAAATATGTACTTGATACGCTTGGTAAGACAGGCTTGCTTGGTTGTAAAGCAGCTAAAACTCCCATTAAGCCTAACTTGAAGTTACAAGGTGTTAGACCTAATTCCACCTATAAATACAAGTGTTCTCTTTTAGTACACAGGTTTTCAAAAAATAAGAAGAGGAGAGTCTAAATGTCTTAATCTAGAAAAGAAATTTACAATTCAGGACCATACTTCAAACGCTCTTCAATAAATCTATGGAAGAATATCAAGCACAACATCAATACTCTTCATCCACCTCGAAAGCCGAAGAACACCACAAACATTTTTTAATCTCTTTAGGCATTCTAGGGAGCAAAAGGAAAGACTATACATGTTTACTTGAGAACAAGTGTATTTGGTGTCTGTAGAGTGAACTTTAATTCAACAACACATATCTACAATCAAATACATGATCAAATTAGAGTATATCCACTATATAAAATTTGACCTACATTATTTTGATTGAAATTGATACAATCGATTTTGTTTGTTATTTTTCCTATAGACTTGATCTACATGACCCAAAATTGATTTGTGCAAATTTCTAGAATTATACTCCAAACAACTTTTCATCTTTTTCCTTTTTTTCATTTGATTTCAAAAGAAAATCTTATGTCAATAAAAAAATTTTCTATTTCCAATTTTCTCTTCTTTTCTTCTATTTTTATTTGGTGCCAAAGGAAGTTCTCATGTCAATAAGAAATTTTCCTATTTCCTTTCCTTTATTTGGAGTTCCTCTATCTATATGTCATTAATTAATATATAGAGTGAGAAAAATGAGAACTTAAAATGAAAGTTATGATGCATTACAATTCCTTTATGAGAAACCTTGGATCCTGAATGACATTGTATTATTTCAATATTGTTTAATCATATGTCTTTGACAAGTCAGTTTTGCTCCGTGAGCTCATGATCTTGCAATAAGACTCGATCAAGGATACCAACAGTTTGATCACTTCCATAGAAAAAATTGTGAGCCCTTAAGAAAAACTCACTAGCCAATGGTATGTGATTCAGAGCATATGATCAACTAACACCAAAACAATACA
Source organism: Vitis rotundifolia (assembly GCA_030254885.1). Taxonomy (NCBI): domain Eukaryota; kingdom Viridiplantae; phylum Streptophyta; class Magnoliopsida; order Vitales; family Vitaceae; genus Vitis; species Vitis rotundifolia. The sequence continues at coordinate 11,020,765 of CM058168.1, read as the reverse complement.
ATCGAGGATCTAAGGCTTCTCCAAAAGGACTTATGGTGTATCATAAGTCATCCTAAGCTGTCATCCTCCCTATATATAATAATAATAATAATTTACAAAAAGAGGAAACTCAAAATATAAGAAAAAAATACTAGAAATAAGAAAATTTTCTATTGATATGAAAACGTTCTTTGATGCCAAAAAAGAAAAGAAGGAAAATATCCCTTGAAAGAAAGGAAAAGAAAAAAATAAGAAAATTTTCTATTGGCATAAAATCTACCTCCAAAATCAAATGAGGAATATATATCTATATAAGTTGTCTTAGATACAATTTTTGAAATTTGTATGTACAAACCATGTAACCTATCAAGTGGACAAGAAAAATAGGTAACAAAATTGATTGTATTAATTTTAATAAAAAAAAGTATTGGTACAATTCTTTGTGGTGCATGCAAAAGAATATAGATCTCCTTTGATCCAACTGCTTACTTGATTTTGATCCAAAGATGGCTCACGCATGTTCCTAAATAGTAGTTCATTTGAAAGTCAACAAGGACTTGTTCTCAAGTAAACTTGCAATAATTCCCTTATGTACTTTTTTTTTATAACCAAAGCGAGATTTGTTGTAAGCACGATAATTCCCTTCTATACTCTAGAACACCTAAGAAAATTAAAAAAAAAATGTCTGTCTTGAGTATAGTGCTTGATATTCTTCCCGGCTTATTGAAGAACATTTAAATTTTGGTTGTAACTTGTGAAACTCTTTGTGGATTGAAATTTCTAGTCTCTTTTTCTTTTCTTTTTTTTCAAAGGCCATGTACTAAAGAAAAGCATATGCATTTATAGATGGAGTTAGGTCATCTCAACATTTGATCTACCTGATTCAAGGAATTAGTTTTCTCAATTTCAAAAAATTTCTCTTGAATTTGCCATCAAGAGAACATAATTTTCTAATCATCTTTTTTCCTTTTATTTTATTTTATTTTATGTTGTAAGACTCAACTTTGTGGTGTTCCAAGAGTCGACATATATCACTTATTATGTCCACATAAATTCCAATGTGATGATTTAAGTCCACCAAACTCTTCATGTTACAATTGTGATTCAAAAATTTTGCTATTTTTCTTTCTCTTCCTGTTCTCTTATATTTTGCATCTAATTTCTCTTCTTCTTTTTTTCCCATCTATCTTCTTTTCTTTTCTCCTTTTAGGTACCCATATTCCTCTCTACCTCAAAAGAATTGTTTGTACTATTCCACATCAGTTTTCTCTACCATAATGGGTGATGGCAAAGTCATATATCAAAGGACAACCTAAAAGAATTTTAAATATGAAAAATGTACTTATGCTCCCACTTATTGCATCTATCATAATGGATAAAATCCAGTGCATAATATTATTATACACGTCATCAATTGCCAATTCTTCTTCAACATCATCTCCTAGATGAAACAAGGAGTTTAGAGGTGCATTCACCATCATCACCTTCTTGTAAATACATAGGCTCTTATTCTAAGGTTAGGGAGCAAGGTGTACAACATGAAGTTTATGCATAATAGCATGACACTGAATGCTAGAGCTGCTAGACTCGATTACTTAAAACATTCTCTACACCTATAACTGCTTACTCTGACTAATTTTGTCACTTCTACGACCAGACTAGTTTAGACACCACTACCAATTCTCATATTGTTTCATGCCCTATCATGACATAAACCTCAAGACTAATCAGATTCCTTGGCTTGAGATATCACATATCTTTCATTTACAAGTCAATAGACATATACAAACCGAAAGGCATCCATTAGAATAACTCATCTCCTCCATCTTAAAATCAATGAGGATCAAGACTGCCTATTTCAAGTTTATTATAGGTGTAGTCGAAGGGGATTAATTTTTGTTTACGTCATAATTAGAATTCCAATCATAAACTTCGGATTAATTTATATTTCTTATCACTATACTTTTCCTATTTCAATCAACTATTATCATATTTCCTTTAGGCTTCGTGAATTGCTTATATAAATAGAGTTCATTACAGTAATAGAAAAAGACGGTTATTACTATTATTCAAAATTATTTAGAGAATTTGCAGCTCTTTTCTCTCTTCACACTCTCTAGTATTTTCTCATCTAATTTCTATTTTTCTTCCTGTTCTCATCTGATTCCCTTGTTACCCATACTTTTGTCTTCCCTAAAAGGAGAAAAGAACAAAAAAATTGCTCATGTTGTTCTAGAGACTTTATGACAGCCCAAATGATGGAAAAATCCTCCCCTACTCCCCTAAATTCCCCCAAATCTAACAGGTTTCCACTACAGCTCATTATATCCTAAAGACTTTACTAGCAGACTAGTTTTTGTTTGAGCAAATTAAGAATTTAAGTCCTTGACATTTATTAGAACTAAGAAACTATAAATAAGAAGGGAAAAAGAACCCATGACAAAAGTAAATGTCACAATTTAACATTGAAAACAGAGTAAGTTGACATAACAAGCTTTCATGGTAGAACTAGAATAGGTTGGATGACATGAGGAAGTGTATCAGAAGATTGTTGATCCCTGGATATCTATAAAAATAAAATGAAAATTTTGTAAGATATAGCTACAAGGAGACTCCCTACGCTTAACTGTGCCAAATAGTGGGCAATCAAGAAACAATATGCCCATAAAATGGGCTATTGAGCAGAAAAAACATGGATTGAGGGATGTGACTGCATGAAGGACAAGATCCAACTGAAGCTCAATTAATCTGAATATTTAAGTAGCAGGCCTAAACTTCTTGTTAGTAACATGTAAATTCACAAGATTGCCAAAGTATCAGCTAATTTATGAAAGTGCAAAACACTTCGTACCTCCTTGTTGAGAAACATTTACAAAGTTTTTTGGTACAATCAACAAAAGTACAACTGACAAAGCTACCAAAAGTGCAAAAGAAAGGGACAAACCCACACAAGATGTTTAGGAAACCCTGTGATTCAGATGGTAAAAATGCCTGAACAGCCATGCACATTCCTGGCAAGAAACAATTAGTTATGCATCAAACTAAAGCATAAAAGAAATGATAAGTCAAATAATTCAGATCATAACTTATCCCATGACAGTTTAACTGAAACAGCTAATAGAATAACCCAAGAGCAAAGGTTGTGAAATCTTCAGGAGATTTCTGATTTTCTAAAATAGGTATTAGGTTTCTAGTGTTAAATTATTCAAAGCTTAAGGAATCATCATACCATGCATTTTCAAAGACAAAAACTATATCATGAAATCCTCAGGCATTACACTGCAAGCAAATATGCATATAGGCAGATGTGGCTTATTGATTCCTAGACTTCATAAGTATACATTACAGACTGATTGCAACTGATAGACCATTTAACTGAAACAACTACTAGAATCATCCAAGAGCAAAGGTTGTGAAACCTTCAAGGAGCTTTCTCATTTTCTGAAATAGGCATTAAATTTCTAGTGTTAGATTCTTCAAAGCCTAAGAAATCTTCATATCATGAACTTCCAAGACAAAACTATATCCTGCAATCCTCAAGCATTACACCGCAATATCCAAATATGGAAAAAAAACACCTACATCATAAGTCAAACAGTGATAAATATCAGAATCTGACCTCTTGATTTTGTACAATAATTTGAGGATCCAACAAGGCACTTTTGAGGTAATTGTGCAATCCTTTCTGCAGTATTGAGATCCCAAATCTCAACCTTCGCAAATCAATTTATCATATTGCAAATAAATACTATGAACAATATGAAAAATAAAAAAAACAAAATCACAATAAAAAAAAAATGATAAAGATATTAAGTGCAATGTACTAACCTCAGAAGACTGTTCCCCCGCTATTGCAACATATTTTGGCCCTTCAGCATGTGCAGCATCTGATTTTCAAAACATAGAAATAAAAAACAAAACATCGCCCCACGTTCTTCTAAATTATCTATAAGCTAAATGATAAAGACTTAAAACAAGTGTGGAGCCAGAGCGACCAGCATGATAAATGAATAGCACAAGGTACTACCGCAATCCAGTAAGGTATTGTTACTAGTTCCAATGTAAAATTGCAATTTTCAAATATATAAATGTTTAATTCCAAATTATCATCCCATAGCATACCCCAGTACATTTACTTGTGATAAAAAGATCACTGGGACCAACCGTCATAACTCCAAAAACAAGCTTCTTTTCTCAAAGCAAAATCCTAGCCACTATTGGAAGACCTTCTAATAACAATACCTATCAGGACATTCTGATTCTGCTACATTACTCCAACCAAACACCATCCCACCACAAATTCAAACATAAGAAACATCACATATGTAACTCACAGCCCATAACTACAGGTAGAAACTCACAAAACCCAGACTTTAAACTCTCAGGATAAAGATCTTTATTTAACCCAAAGATACATAAGAATTTCTATGCTTAAAACTTACTCTAAATAAACCTTTGAGCTTACCAGAATACTCTGTCAGACTTTCTTGAGCCTTTCCACTGCTATCATTCAGCATTTCAGCATCAACTGTGTCCTTGACATCCATATCATGATAATGCTTAGGCCCTTCAGCTTGCCTTGCACAGGCACAAGGCTTCTTCATTAAGGAAAGCTTGCAAAAGTGGTAAGAATTTGTTTTGATTGTAAGAGAAGGAGACCTGTTGTCAAAATTGAAAATCAAGCTAAACAGCACCAGATGCATTAAAATTTGTAAGGAATAATACTTAAACATAAGTTAACCAATACCAACAATTAATCTTTACCATGAACTAAATTGCACTCAGAAGAAAGCTTACAAGGTAAAGTGCCTCAATGAAGCTAATCGTGTCAACTGTTTTATTCAACTCATGTAATATATCCACTCTAGATCTCTAGCCATCTATTTTTTGGAATTATCAGTTTTTTTTTAAAGAGTATGGAAGACAATACATTGAGTGAGGAGGATCAACAGCTTGATTATGCTATTAACTTCTAGCAAACAAAAAATTCAGCAGGTAGGATTCCAAGCCACATCCATGATGCAGCTAGCAAGTAACAAGTGAACTCAATATTGCACATCATAGCAGTTTCATAACATGCCTTTGAAAGGTCGTTCAAAAAGAATTGGAAACTAAGAAATTTCTAATAAAATAAAAGCATGACATAATAAAAAAAATGTTTCTTAAAAACATCAGACAGGGCCATGCAGTCTCCAACATTATCAAAGGCATCATATGACACCTAAAAGGCTTTCAATAGTCATTCAAAATAGCAAGATGCTATCTTAAAAAAATTCCGAGAATTGCCATCAAATGATATTTGGATATACAAAAAGTATTTTAATATTTTATAGAATTCACTAAGTATGTGAAAAGAGTTCTCCCTCAGTTTCATCAGAAGTTAAGACGTTGTATGAGAACCTTCTTGGTGGTGATGGCTCCCAGTCTCCCACCACTACCATACTATCTCTATATTACAGGAAATTCCTTAACAATAAAAGCTCTCCATATAATCAAAAAATAGAACTGTTAATCCTCTTCATTGCAATTTTTTTCCTACAGCAAGATCTAGCATTGACATATTGTATAAATTGTGTGTCCTGGTGCACCTTTCGCTTAGGCGCTGTTAATATATATTTCTTTTTTGCCTAGCAAAACAAGGAAAAAAAAAAAAGGATCTAGCTTCGACATATATTTCTTAAAAAACTCCCCACTAATAATAGCGACCAGCAATTAACCTTCCAACCCAGAATTTTAATATTCAGACATATGCTGAATTGACAGGAGTCCCACTGCCCTAATGAAGCACAGCATTAATAGCTTGACATGTCCTTGAATGTATTCATTTTCCCAATGCTCCAGCATGCTGATGAAGTATGTTTTGCAAGCAAGCAGACTTGCTAAGCTTTTATGACAACCACTAAGCCTAGTACTAGCAAATTTGGTGATCAAACCTACCTAGGTTATATTGGTAGGAATCATCATGATTACTCTATCAACATATGAGAGCATGCAAAAATCCTACTGAACTGTTAATGACCAAGCCTAATTAATGAATAATGGTGAGTACCTTGACAGACCTCCCTCCTCGATATCCCAGTACTTAACGGTTCCATCCCTACCCTGGCTACATGCATCAGAACATAAAAAAGCATTAGCTGACCTGAATCACTTCAATTCAAATTTGTGGCAAAGCATGCATCAAATCTCAGCTTGTATATGGTAACAAATTCAAAATTTCAAGAATGCTTCACAACAGGAATACTTTGGAACATGGCAGTCATTTTGCCTATAAGAAAAGGGCATTCAAGGTCATTCCATAAGAACATATCATTCAAGACTTATTCATAAAATTCACAATTTTTAGTTCTCAGGAATCACTAAGATATGCTACTTGGTGTTTCCTCCTTCGTTGCAAGGGGAAAAAAGACGCAGATAAATTCAGGAAATTTAAGAATAATCTAAAAATTTGTATTACCACGGGATTTTGAAATAAAAACTCTATTCACACCAAACAATCGAGAAATCACCTGACAAGTTTGTTGTCTCCAATTAAAGGACTAGCGGCAACACAGACAACGCCGTGTGCCGCGCTGTGCACCCTGTAATTGAAGCATTCACGTCACTCCTCTATCACACTGTAATCAGCATAAAAACTCAAGGAAAAAGAAAAGAGAGGGAGAGGTTGAAATGAATACCAGGCGGATGATATTGTCCGGTTCTGTACTGCATCCCATATCCGCAACTCCCCATCTGAAGAACTGCGAGCATAGAATAAAAAGTGAACATATAAGAATATTTTGAAAAATTGAATGAAAAGTGGATATATACCCTGTGAAAAGTATAGAATTGGAGGGATGAAAGCAGACGTCGGTGACAGAAGCGCGGTGACCCCTCAGCACCGCCACGGGATCAGGCGAAGGTCTCTTGCTCATTGTTTCCTCTAGTTCACCAAAGTTGTACCCATACTCCCATTTTATGCTTTCCTAGGAGCCCCACCCCCTCTCTTTCCTTTTTCCCTTTTTAATTAATTAATTAATTAAAACACGCATGTAAAATCCCCATTCTGCCCTCTTGTTCCTCATCCATCTCAACCCTCCTTAAAACCCTAACCAACCCTGCCTTCACTTACCAACGACTTACGGGCCCTTACTCTCCTCCCCGCCCTCATTTTCCCTTTTCCTTCTCTTTTTGTTGGTTTATTTCCCCGCTAGATGGTTTTTTTTTGGCAAGGAGCTGAGAATTGACCGTTGCATTCGCCATGTCTTCTTTCCAAATGTTTTCAAAAAGATATCTCTTCCAGATGACAGACCTACTTTTAAGATTTTGTTGAAATTAAAGGGATATCCTTCTCAAAATTCGAATTTCAAAATAACACAACCATCCTAATTCATTAACGGCCGAAAAAATGATAATTAAATATAAAGAAAAATAAAATAATGCGAAATGTTATCATTTTCTTCCTTTAAAAACCTATTTGAGAAATATTTCATTGCATATTGTAAAAAAGTATAAATTATTTTTAAAAATATTTAAATTTTAATTAGCAAAAAAAAATTCCTACCTTAACCTTTTAAATAATATTTTAAAATTATTGAGTATTAAACTCTTATATCTTATATAAAACTTACTACTATTTTTTAATTTAAAAAACATAAAACAAAAAGCATAACCAAAATAATGCTTAATATTTAAATATAAACTAAAAAATATTTTAATAATATTTTTATAATTTATTAATAACAAAGAAAATGCTTTTTGAAAAGATCAATTATAAATAATTGTTCAATAATCATTTTAAATGATTCTTTATATTTTTACAAGTAATTTTTATCAAATTATTAAATATCTAATTCTTTAAAAAAAATCAATCATTAAAAAACACTTTGAATTATTTTCTTAATTTTAGCAATATAAATAAAAGTATAAAAGTTAAGAGTGTATTTGAAAACTATTTTTTATAATAGTTTTTTATTATTTGAAACAAAAAATATAAAAAATAGATTTGGTAATAAAATTTTATATATATATATATATATATATATATATAATAATAATAAAAAAAATACAGTGTTTTGAAATAATATTTTTTTTATTATTTAATTATTTTTTATTCTTTATTTATTTTTTAATAACTGATTTAAAAAATAATTATATAAATATGTAAAATAATTAAAAATAAAATATTAAGAGTAAAAATTAATTTTAAAAATATTTTAGGTTTTTAAATAGATTTTTATTTTATAAAATATTAAATAATAATTTTTTTAAATTTGTTTATTTAGAAGTACTTTCTAAATAGTGCCTGAAAATGCCGTACACTAGGCTTTACAGAGGCATTGATAAACCCTATATGGTCATATCTATGATATTGGATCGAATAGGCGTGGTCCGGGCAACAGTGTTAGAGGCTCACAGGGTGGTCCCAGTTTGGGACCAAGCACAATTCAATTAGACTTGGGTTTATGGTTTATCAATGGCCTCGAATTCTCCCATGCTCTCAAAAATAAAAAGAAATGACATTGTATACCACGTGTGCGTATGTTTTAGGAAAAAAACCATTTTAAATCAACTCTAGATTTTCAATAATTATAAATAAAAAATAAAAAATAAAAAATAAAAAAGTAGCTTACCATTTGATAATTTTAAAAATAGACTTTATTGTTTGAGTTTTTATCTTCTTATCTCTTAACTAATAAAGTCAAAATTAAATCATTGTTCTAAAACTGTCATACTTTATAACTCCTAATTATTCAATATTTAATGAATTTTATATTTATTATTATATATATATATATATATATATATATATATATATATATTATATAGACTTTGTTAAAATAAAATTTATTATTAAAAAATACATTTATTATATTTTGTACTATAAAATTTAAATATATTTTTAAACTTTAAGCTCAAATTAGTTTTAATTATTTTTAAAAACAAATTAGATTTAAGTTCTAAATTAACTTATATCTAGTTGATCTCCTAAATTGAAAAGCCTTGTTTGATTCAAAAATTTTGTCATTGAAAATTTAGTTTGAATTTAATTCAAATATAAAATCATTTATGTTGATTCAATCAAATTTTTCTTTTAAAAAATAACTAAATCACACTTTTTTCATACAAAAAGACAATTTGGCGGCTAGCTCCAATTTGTCTATTTTGGTGTATTTAGGGAAAGCGCATTCAAAGGATTTTCAAAGATGAAGAATTGACGAATCAAAAACTAGGAGTTCCATTTTTCAAATCCATTGTGGAGTGGTCCAAACATTTACTAGGCTTGGAGATCCCCTCTCATTTTAATTTTTTAGAGTCTCTTTATAGTGGCTAGTGTTTATTTTTTCTAGGTATTTCTTTTTTCTTTTATGGTGCTTGGATTTTTTTTTGTGTATACTATTTATATACGTTGGGTGCGCCCTTCTTAATACAAACTTTTGTCTATAATTTAAAAAAAAAAAATCACACATTTTTTAACTCATTGCAAAATGAGATCAACCACACCTTGCTAAGATGGGGCATGGATGTATGTTGGAGCCTAGCACCACCATATCATGATTCAATTAATGCAATTTATAACTATAAAATCATAGGTTCTTCTTATTGAGTTTTAATGATTACAAAACAAATGTTAAGTTGACGGTGTACTAACAATTTAAATCAAGTAAAGTTTTAGGCATTGACAATCTCAAAACAAATTTTGTAAAATGAATCCTTAAAGACTCGAAAGGTTTATGATAATTTTGTAAAATGAATCTCTTAGATGCATTTTGGATTAAACGGTTTTCTTCATACACTTTCATTGCATCCATTCGTACTTGGTCTTTCTTAAAAATGACCTTAAATGTTTAAAATTGAATGTATACACTTTTCAAATCGAAAACCTTAGGTTAAATTATTTCAAAAGTATTCTATGAAGGTTTGTAAATGAATTGTCCAAATTATTTGAAGGTTAGAATTGAAAAGATAAAATTTTTAGATTGTTTTAGGTTCAATCAGTTAAGAGAACACTAAACTAGTCAAATCGATTGGAAAACTAGTTCAATCTACTAGGCTTTTTTGGTTGATGACTAGTTAAGCATGCTTAAGATTTTTTCTCTCTTTTAGAATCTTAGTACTACCAACAAAGGTCTTGGTTTTTCCAATTGAGCCTTAAAAAGACAAAGGGTCACATGTTGAGCATTAATTGTCCCAACGGCTAATTAACTAACTGAAACGGAGCTCAATTGATTAAGGTCTACTTTTGTTATTTTAGGTGTCCGATATTGTTTTTTATAAATTGGAGAGTCATGTACATTTGTTGATAAGATAACACTTGTATTAACCAAGTTACCTATCATTTTCTCTCATTAAAAGCTCTAAATTCAAGTGCATTTATTCTTCCTCTACAAATTCATTTAGTGTACCATTTTAATTTCATCATTTTATTTATTTATTTGTATTGAGGCAAAATTGTGCCAGGATTGAAAGTTGTAAAATCTCAATTATTGATTAAAGGTTGATTGGTTGAGTTTTCAAGTTGCCATTAAACTTAAAGAAAGTATAGTGCCAAATAGAGCTGTGAATTCAAGTGTACAAGATTGAAGGCTTAGTTTGAAACCTTACCTGATAAAAGCCTCACTTGATAAGGAGATCGAGGAGAGTAGACAAAGGTGGGATTGCCGAACCACTAAAGGTATTATCACTTTCCTCTTCTATTTACTTATTTGTTTCAATTATTATTTATTTATGATATATTTTGATTAGTTTTTGAAAAGTTTTTAATTCCCAAATTCAACCCCCCTTCTCCTCTCTTTTGGGTGTTTTCCTTAATTACCAAGCCTTGTTTCACAACAACTATTTTAAAAAACGAAAGTGGTAGTACCCAAATAACACCTATTAAGTATCTAGTCAAATTTATTGACCAACTTATGTGAAATTATTCAAAATATTAGATATATTTTTCATTATCGGTTTTTAAAAACAAAAGATGGTAGTAAATCGTATTTTAAAGTATATGAATTACATTAATTAGGAGAAGTTTTTATAATATAAATAAAGTAAGTTAATTTTATACGTATATATGCATTTTAAAGTCATAAGAGTTCATTCGACTTAGAGTAAATAATATTTAAATAGGAAAGAATCAATCATTATAATGGTATCCGAATTGATCATATTGGTCTTTATCTTTTTTACCACTTCCTTTGTGTTTATAGTGGGAAATACCATACATGTAATGTAGTAAGATTCTCTTAACTAGTTGTGTGGAAAGAAACTAATTATCACATCTTATATATTTATTTTTTAAAAATCATGATTCTTGAGGATTGTTACAAAAAATTAATATTTTGTTGTGTTTGGTTCATGAGAGCATTAAGAAAAATGCAAGGCATATAAAGCAAATAGCAAAATTTGAAGAAAGTAAAAAAATATATATATATCTAAAATTGCTAAATTATTTTTATATATTTCTTCAAATTTAATTTACTTGTTTTTCTTATTTTATATAAAAAATAATTAAATGCATTAATTTTTAACTAATTTTATTTGTATTTCCTTTTATTTTGTATTTTTGATAAACCAAACATGAAAAAAAAAAAAATTCTTAATATACTTTTTTCTTTCCTTATTAATTTCTAAAAATCAAACGTAGCATATATGCCAAAGTTTTTAAATTTCATACAATAATTACTATTATATTCTATTTCTAAAAGTGAAAAATAGAAAACGTATCACAATGACAAGTAAGAGACAAATATGAACTTGTATCAAGAAATAATTGCTTAATGAGATTGAACATGAGCAACAAAAACCTATGACTTCAATAATTTAACCTATTAAAATTCAAAACACATTTACCAAAAATTGTGAGTTTTAGTATAGATTTTAATATTATTTATAAAAAAAAATAGAAAGTTTGGATTAAAATGTAACGGAATTTGGGACTTTAGAGGTTGAACTCTGAGGGTGTTTGTTTTTTTTTAAAAAAAAAAAAATTATTAAAAGTATTTTGCTTTCAATTTTTAAATTATTTGTTGTTCTATTTTTTTTATGAATTATTATAAATTTTTTATTGAATAGAAAAAAAAAAGTAAAATATATAACTTTTTTTAAATGAAAAAAGTAACATGTTGATTTTTCTTTACTTTTTAATACTTAATAAAAATAAAATATTATAAAACAAATAATATAAAACTTAACATTATTAAACACTATTTACTTTTAAATTTTATTTAGAATTAAATAAAAAAAGACAAATACACGCCGTATAAATGCAATATTGGAAATGAGTTTTGAAGTTGCAATTGCCCCGCTAAATTAAAAATAAAATAAAACTTTGTATTTATAATTTTCAATGGAAATCTAAAACATTTTATTCGTATTTAAAAATTTTGATATTTAAAATCACGCAATTAGAAAATATCTTGTTAATAGAATGTCTTTAATATCAATTATTATTTTCATAATACAATAAAGTATAGACTGGTAAACCACACCAAGGCCAAGTAGAATAGGTCTAGATACATATATTATATTAAACATATTTTAAAATTTATTATCATTTTTTTAGTATAGTATGTTAAAAATGGTTAATTGAAAAAAAAAATTAATTGCAACAATTTAAAAATAGTAAACAATGTCCCCTTTCTCTTTTATTTTTTGAAAAATCTTTATTTGCAAATATATTAATTTCATAAAAATAAATGACAAATTAATATCTTTTACATTTTTTGTATTATAATTTTAAAAATATATAAGAAAACAACATTAAGATATTTCAGAGTACGTTTTGAAACATAGTTTTTCAATTTCATAAACAAATAAACCCTAATTTTTTTCATGGGAAAATAATAACTATTCAATCTATACACCAATTACAAAGTGCAAAAATAAGCATGAAGTGAGAGATCACTTACTACACATTATCTTCTGTTTTTTCCAATCACGACCAACCAAGCCTTATTTCATAGTCTTATTACATTAGGTTGTCTAATTCACTTATAATAGTCTATTTCTTCAACACTCTAGTTAAAGAGACTGATTTTCTCTATCTGTATATCCAATTAGTGGGTCTTAGTAGGGAGAGAGTGTGCTCGATTTGTTTCGATGAGCGCTTCGAAATTTAGCCCTAAGGTTGGGCAAGTATAAGTATAGTGGGGGCGGGGGTGGGGGGTGGGTGGGGTGTGTCACAAGATTGAAATTTATCCATTGAATAAATAAATATTTACTTTTTCATCACCAAATTCTAGGTGGTGTTTGTCTTTTTAATTATAAATAGAATTTAATACAAAATAGTACTTAATATTGTCAAATATTAAATTATTTTTTTTATTAAGTATTAACAATTTTTTTCAATTATAAATATGATTTAATACCAAGAGTGCGTTTGTAAATGATTCTATAAAGTGCTTATAGCATTTTTAACACTTTAATGATAAATTTTTTTAAATATTTAAAATATTAAAGCCCTTCCTATAATCATTACCAAACGGGCTCTAAATAGTACTTAATATTGTCAAATATCAAGTTATTTGTTTATTTTTTATTTTTATTAACTATTAATAATAATAATAAAAGTTTGTATTAGTTATGAGTGTTTATTTTTGACATTCGAAAAAGCTAAATGCTTTAATTTTTTTTTTTTTATGTTTAATAAAAAAGTTTAAGAAATAAGTAATAAGTTAAAAAAAAAAAAACTATTTGAAATCTAAAAATAAATAGCTTTGAACAAAAAGTAAAAAAAAAAACAACATTTTAATGAATTATGAATTTACCAAATTAGTGGGGATTTTGAAAAATAAAATACAATATTTTTAACAAATGTTTTTAAAAATATAACAATTAAAAAATGTTACAAATATTACAACAATTATAATTAATTAAATAAGAAGTTTTTTTAAAAAAAAATATATATATATCACTTCAATTTAAATATAAAATTTTAAAGTTATCTTTGAAAAAAACGACTTCGATACTTTTACTAAAGTTGTTTCTTAGATGGACAACTTCGTATTAATATCTTAAAAAGTGTCCTAAATTTGAAAATAGTTCACATAAATTAGTTTTTGAATTGTCCTATTTTAAATTTTTTTTGTTTGAGCACCTCATTTTTGTTTTCAAAATCCCTAAATTGTAGATTCCCCATGCTTGCATGTATCCATGTAGGGTAAAGCAAAACCTTATAAACACTTTTAATATTTTAATAAAATTTTAAAATTCATTCATTGTTTTTACCATTATTTCAATGTTTGAAAATCAAGGTTCTCTTCAAGAAGTGTTTTTGAAAAATAAAATTTGAGAATTGTTTCTAAAAATTGTTATTTGATGTTTTGTAAAATAAAAGTTAATTTAAGAATTTGAAATATTCATAACATATTTTTTATAAATAATTTTTATTGTAGCCTTTTATTTTCAATCACTATTCATGTTTATATAATTTTTTTTTTCTTAAGAAAAAAGTAAAAACAATTTAAAACAACCGGAATATGTTATTAGAAAACCCTTAGCTTGCTTTTAATAATAAAAATTTATTTTATATTTTATGTTGTCAAATATTTTTATTTTATATTTATATTCTTAAAAATAATTTATTTATTTTTTTAAATAGCTTCCAAACATACTCCAATAATTTATTATATAATTCAACATAAAAACACATAGTCTACCAAGTAATATCATTTGTTGTCCATTATTATCCTATAATATGAGTAAAACACAAATAAATCTTATAACGAAAACTTATAAATTTGTATGATATTTTTTTGGAAGTGTTTTTGATATTTACTACATTTTATTTTAATCTAACATTTAAAAATGTTACTTGAAATGTAATTTAAAAGTCATAATGTTTTTCTAAATAGTAAATGCGAATCTTTGATGAGAATAGAGATCAATGATTGTATTCATAATACGATAAACTGCGTAAATAACGATAAATTGATCTTCTCATGCGAACTATGAAAAGTCATTATAAACACACGTATCATGTTAACATACTTTTAAAATTCATTTATTATGCTTTTTTTTCAGATTCAATATTCATAAAACCGTTAAACGGTTATTTGAAAATATGATTTAAAATCGCAACGTTCTTCAAACAGTGGATCGTCACCTCCATATTCTTAATGACAAATTTAGAATATATGAAGGATGTTGATAAAACCATACAAAATGGTAATAAACTTTACAAAATTAACCTCCATACAAACCCTAAAATTTTCATAGAAAAAGCCCTTTTCTAAATTGGCAATCTCCATCCATACAAAAATATGAATGTGAAACTTGTAGCATAAGAAACAAAAATTGATTGACCATGAGGTTATCCCTCCTCCTCCCACTTGATTTAGTGTTTATAGAGAGAGAGAGAGAAAGAGGGGGGGAAAAGATGGGGAAAAAATGGAGTCATGTATGTGGAAATGTCCACACAAGTGAAGTGCACTCTTAAAAAAGGGGCTCCCCTCTTTGATTTTTTGTTTCCAAACGCACCCCATCATCACTCAATTACACAGCGTCGTCTATCTCTCTCCGTGCCGGGCAAAAAGGCCCTTGTAAATACGTTGGTTATAAAATATATTTATTTTGTCTTTCTGGGGGCAGTATTTAGGGCGGACCCTCTGAATTGCAGAAAAATAGCCAAGGCGCGCACATCACTGACCTCGATAAAATCCACTAACGCCTACTTGTCACTGCTTCAACACACAGGTACGATTCGCATAACCCTTCTCATTCTCAGCTTTGTTTGTTTTTTTTTTTTTTAATTCCTTTTTTTCTTCGTTGGGCTTTGGTAAATCTTTTGGAAACCCTAGTTATTTTATTCAATTGATTTTAGAAGCCATTGGCAATACATGCAGAAGAGCTTACTGTTTGATAGAAATTTTATTGGGCTGGTTTTCGATGTATTTTATGCATATGTGGGGTTTGATGAGTATTGGGTTAGATTCAATTTTGTTGTTTGTGGCTTTCAATGGCTGAAAACCAATTCTGAGTGTTGATTTTTTGATAATAGAGAACGGGAGGTTATGGTTCGGATTGCAAATCGGTTCAAGGGTTGCATGGTGGGTCGGGCATTGAAGCTGAGACAGGGCTAAACATACTTTCATTGTGTAGGGCTGAGAAGATGGATGATGAGGAGAAGAAGTCCGGTTCTAAACGGAGATTGAAGCAGATAGAGATTGGATTTGATTCAGATGATGATGAGCCTATTGGGTCTATATTTAAGTTGAGGAGGCAGACTAACCCTAAGAAGGTAAAGTTGGGATTGGATAGTGGTGGTAAGACTGGGGAGAAGTTGAAGAGTGTTGAAGCTAGGGCAGAGAAATTGGTGGGGGCAGATGAGGAGTTGGGGGGAATGGATGATACATTGGCGAGCTTTAGGAAGAAACTAAGGGGTCCAAAGAAAGATACTGGATCTGGAACAGCAGTGGTTAGGGGATCAAATTTGAATGTGGTGGAACTGAAGGATGTGGAGGAAGGTGGAGGAATTCGCGATTATGGATCTGATGTGACCATGGACAAAGGGTTAGAAAAGAAGTTGAAAAGAAAATCTAAGAGATCCAAGATTTCCACAAAGAAGAAAACTGGAGATTCAGCGTGTAAAAGGTCAGAGGGTTCATCATTACAGGATCAGAAAGAGATGGGCTTATGGCTTGAGGAAGGTTCAAATCATTCTTCAGATGAGAACTTGGAAGATTCGCTGTCTGCATTTGTTCGAAAGGCACAATCTGGTTTGATTAGGAGATCTCGCACTTCTTGTTCGAAAAAGAAAAGGGGGCCTCAGGGTTTGGAGGATGGATTGAGCCATAGATGTGAAGGTGTATCAGAGGATTCTCAAGCTGTGGTTGTAAAGATACCTTGCTCCTCATCTGGTTCAAGGCTGATGCACGAAAATCTGACATCCAAAGATAGTTTGCACCCAGTTTCTAATAGAGGTCTAGTAGATTTGGGTCCTGAAAAAACTAAAACAGCAGAAAATCTGAGGCCCAGTGATGGCTCTGATGAAGTTTCCAACCACATAAAGAAAAATCTACAATCTGTTGATCCAATTAAAGGGGTTTCTTCTGTTCCAGGGGCTACTGATGACATTTCAAGATCTAGTGATGACAGAGTTGATCGATCTTCTGAATCAATTCTGGAGGATACAAATCATATTACTGCACTGCAACAACCTCATTCTCACTTGGTGGCATATTCCAACAGGAGTATAGAACACCAATACAGTGAATCCAGTAGATTAACAGAAAGGGTTCAAGAGGAAAACACAGTGGTTCCTTGTGACTCAAACCAATTCTGTGATGGAGATTCCGAAGAGTTCCTTCATAAGCAAATGAAAGAAAATTCTTCTGCTTCTATACATAAGACCAAGTTGGACACTCAGAATTTGAAAGATGTGTTGAGGCATTGTTCAATGGGGAAAACTACTGATTTGGTGCATGGTGCTGTTCAAAAGCATGTTGCTGTCGCAAAACAGGGGGGAGAAATCTATGGATCTGACGAAGGTCAGTCGAGTGTAGGGTTCAATGATGCATTGACACAACAGCATGAAGGTGTTGCAACAATTTACCATTCAAGTGCAGACCAGAAGGCTTGTTCTTCTTTGTCTGAAAAGGGAACTGTGGCCCATTGCTTTGATGATAATCTCTTAAAAAGACCATATGAGACTGTATCTAAGGGGACTCATAAACAGATCCCTGGAAATAGCTTGGAGGTCTCCTTAAAATCCTCATCCTGGAACTCCTTGCCTGGACATGTGAAGATTGAGGAGCCTTCAAAATCTGAAACTGGGCTTGATTTTGATAAATCTTCCCAGAATGCTGAACTTCATTCAGCTTACTCTGTCTTGAATTCAATGAAGATAGGAGGAACTTCCAGTGATAGTGATGGTCCAAATCAGATTCCTTTTACCTCCATTGAGGAGCCTGATTGTGCTTCGGTGCATTTGGAAAAGGAGGAAGATGCCTTAATACCTGATGCAAGGCTATCTTCCATCGCTCTAACCTCAGCTGGAGTTCATGAATCTGGGTTTGCTTCCCAGATGGATTGTCGGGAGAAATCTGTAGAAACTGATCATCTGGATGAGTCTTTCCCCTTAATCCAGAAGTGTGACTCTGAGTTTCATCAAAATCAACCTTCTCATGATGCATCAAGGGGGGATTATGTTCCAATTCATGATTATCTTTCTGCCAGTGAAGAGGCCAATGGAGCCTCTTCTCCATCCATAACTCCAGACAAAAATGACGCCTATCCAGAAGATGCTGGATCCATGCCTGATCCTGAAACCCAGGATAATAAGTCATCATCAGCTCAGCGCATGTTGCGCAAGCCTAAGAAGCATAGGCAGAGGGACATGGCTTATGAGGGGGATGCTGATTGGGAGATTCTGATACATGAGCAAAGTTTTCCTCAAAGTCACCTGGTTGAAGATACTGACCAGCCCTTAAGAACAAGAGGGAAGTTTGATTCCTCTCTAAATATGGTTTCAGGGACTGATAATGGTGGGGCAGCAGCAGTATCAGTTGGGCTGAAAGCTCGTGCAGTTGGTCCAGTTGAAAAGATAAAGTTTAAGGAGGTCTTGAAGCGGAAAGGTGGGCTTCAAGAATACTTGGAATGCAGGTGGGTTACCATTTCTAAAAACTTGATGTACATTTGTTTGCAGTGTTGTGTTTCAAGTGTTTGGCATTATTGTGCATTGGGTATTGTGCTTGAGAATAGCCCTTTTTCTCAATAATCCTTAATGATTTTTCCCTTATAAGTTGTTAAGATATATTTCATTGATTATGGCACATGATATCTAGGTTTGTTGTGGTTCTTTATCCACAACCCCTATCATGTTATGTTAGTCTATGTTTTAAGTTATTAAAATTGTTTATCAATATATCTAAGATTTACAATTGGTATTGAGGAGGTTGTTATGGTATAACTTCATGATCATTTTGGGCAATGGTTTTTCTCCCTTGTGGATGCATTTAAAGCAATCTAAAACTTTGTTTTTTAGGATAACTTGATTAATTGGGAGATACTGACAAAGAGCCCAAGGAGCCAAACTTACAAATTACACCCTTTATGCATCTCCTGAAAAGAAAGAAAAACTTTGTACTTTGTTCAACAATCTCCAAGATGGGACATAAGCATATCTCTATTTTTTATGATTTGGCTTCTGGTCACAAGTCAAAGAATTCTTTTAGCCTCCACCTTATGCAAATAAAACGTTTAAGATGATCATGAGATAGCTTTTAAGCTGGCTGTTGTGGCGGGCTTTCCAGCTCCCCATAGTAGAAAGCAAATGGTTTTTTGACATCATACTCCAGTTACATGTTAGCATAAAAGAGATTTAAACTTTCCTTGAGTATCTTTTCAACACATACATGCACAATTTGTGCAAGTTGGTATAAAGGGTTGATATAAAGACTTTCTTCCATAGCAGTTATTGAGATTGTTTAGAATTATTAGCTCCTTTGTATTTGCACTTTCTGACTAAACTTCACTGTTGAGTCTTTAAACAGTATTCCGTTGGATGGAATGAGGTGGTGTCAGTTCTATGTTCAAGGTGACTATATCATTGAAAGGGAGAATTTTTACGAATGCAAGGATTATATTTCATTTGGCTGTGTAGAAAAATGTCAATAAATTTTGGTTTACTTTTTCTTCCTATCAAAGGATTTAGATTTTTTCCAATCAAAGTATTTGCTATTAAGAGGATTGTATTCAATATAAACTTCTTTAATCCCTGACATTTCCTCAAGTTGGTCCTTTTTAATGCTCCCTGTATCATTAATGCCCATTGTTTGGCTGAGGATCTGCACATTCATTTTACTTTATGTTTTTTATTATTATGCGTTTGATGGTGACTAATTCACTTGTTTCCTACATTGTTTTGAAATTGGGTTAGAATTATTTTATTTTTTGTTGGTAGGATCTAATATCATCACACTTCAACTTCTGTGTTATTTGAAGGAAAATTATTTGCCATCAAGATTCCAAATTGTATCCTATTAGCTTCTTGCAAAGTCATGATATGATGAATAGTGTTTGGAACTAGAATTTTTTTTAAAAATTTTTGACCTTGGAAAGCAAGCTAGATGTTATTTTGGCCATTACACAGAACTGTTTTATTTTGTTTTATTGGTTAGAAAAAATTGAGTGTTTTTGTCATTTTTAAAACTATTAAGTTTTGATTTTTTACTTCAATGAGTTCTACCTTGTTCAATGGAAGTTAATTTTTTGGTCTAATGCAGGAATCTTATCTTGGGTCTTTGGAGTAAAGATATGAGCCGCATTTTGCCCCTTGCAGACTGTGGAGTGGCTGATACGCCTTCCAAGGATGAACCACCACGTGCTTCCCTAATAAGGGAGATCTATGTGTTTCTTGATCACAGAGTGAGTTTGTTTTGCTTTTGTGTTTACCCTTGAGAATTCTGAGGGGGTTCTACTTTGTGGAAATGCTATTTAATGGAAATTTGCCTTTACCTGGTCACAACCTAAAAGCCATTGGTTTCATGAGTTCCAATTTTGGATTTCATTATCTTTGTCAAAATCGCTTCTTTACAATTTCATTCATTCTCATTTGGATTTTCATCTTCCTTTCCTTTCTGTAGGTTTAACATTTGTGTTATTAAAACCTATAAAAAGAAAAAACATTTATTTTATTAAAATTTTCAAGTTCAATAGTTTTTCACTAAGAGTTGCATTGACCTTTCCATTTGGTCTGTCTTTTTTTTTGGTTCAAATGTCAACTTCTTGACAGGGTTATATAAATGTTGGAATTGCTTCTGAAAAGGAGAAAGCAGATCCTGATTCTAAGCATAATTACAAACTTCTAAAAGAGAAAAACTTTGGGGAAAAGTCTGGAATTGCTATTGCTGATTCAGAGGATGGAGTTTCGTTTATCCTAGGTCAGGGCAGGAGTTCTGAAACTTCCACAGAGGCAAAGAGTTGCCTTGTATTTGATGATGAAAACAAGGCATCAGATGGAGCTGTTGTTGATCTAAGGACATTGGAGCCATCCACTCTGGTTGAACCCAAAGAATGCCTGGCAGATGATTACCAGGAACATGGTCACATTGATGCAAATGAATTCAACAGAAAAGTCAATTTGGATGTTTCAGAGCCATCATGCAGAATAGATGACAGTGGAACAATTCCTACTATAGCCCCAGAGTTGATGAATGAGTCATGTGGTGTTGAATCTGCCTCAATGGATAGTGCCAAGAGGGATCACAATGTGCAGTTTGATTCAGATGTCAGAAAAAAAATCATTGTTGTTGGAGCTGGTCCGGCTGGCTTAACTGCAGCACGCCACTTGCAACGCCATGGTTTTTCTGTCATTGTGCTTGAGGCTAGGAGTAGAATAGGGGGTCGTGTTTATACAGACCACTCATCTCTTTCAGTTCCTGTGGATCTTGGAGCTAGCATCATTACAGGTGTTGAGGCTGATGTAGATACTGAAAGAAGGCCAGATCCTTCCTCATTAGTTTGTGCTCAGTTGGGACTCGAGTTAACTGTCTTGAACAGTGACTGCCCACTGTATGATATTGTAACAGGTCAGAAAGTCCCTGCAGATTTGGATGAAGCGTTGGAAGCTGAATACAACAGTCTCCTTGATGACATGGTACTCATTGTTGCGCAAAAGGGGGAACATGCAATGAAAATGTCTCTCGAGAGGGTTTAGAATATGCCCTTAAAAGGCGTCGTATGCCTCGATTGGGATCAGATTATACAGAAAATGAACTGCAGAATTTGGATAAGCCTTCCCTTGATTCTGAAAAAATTAGTGTTGATAGAAAAATGCTTGAGAGGAATAGTTCTAAAGAGGAGGTTTTGAGTCCTATTGAGAGGAGGGTTATGGATTGGCATTTTGCTCACTTAGAGTATGGTTGTGCTGCGTTGCTCAAAGAAGTATCTCTTCCTTACTGGAATCAGGATGATGTCTATGGGGGGTTTGGAGGTGCTCATTGTATGATTAAAGGTGGTTACAGCTCCGTCATTGAATCTCTAGGAGAAGGGCTTCACATCATTTTGAATCAGGTGGTTACGGATGTATCATATGGCTCAAAGGACGCTGGAGGGACAGGTAGCCAGTGTAAAAAGGTGAAGGTTTCCACATCAAATGGCAGTGAGTTTTCAGGAGATGCAGTCCTGATTACAGTGCCACTTGGATGCTTAAAAGCAGAAGCTATCAAGTTTTCGCCGCCATTACCCCAATGGAAACATTCTTCCATACAGCGCCTTGGTTTCGGAGTGCTCAATAAAGTAGTTCTGGAGTTTCCAGAAGTATTTTGGGATGACTCGGTGGATTACTTTGGAGCTACTTCTGAGCAACGGAACTGGAGGGGGCAGTGTTTTATGTTCTGGAATGTCAAGAAAACAGTTGGGGCTCCTGTTCTTATAGCCTTAGTGGTTGGTAAGGCAGCTATAGATCATCAGGATTTGAGCTCTTCTGATCATGTAAACCATGCCTTGTCGGTCCTGCGTAAACTTTTTGGGGAGACTTCAGTACCTGATCCGGTTGCTTCAGTAGTGACAAACTGGGGGAAGGATCCTTTTAGTTATGGTGCCTACTCTTATGTTGCTGTAGGAGCATCTGGGGAAGACTATGATATATTGGGAAGGCCTGTGGAGAACTGCTTATTTTTTGCTGGTGAAGCTACTTGCAAGGAGCACCCAGACACAGTTGGTGGTGCAATGATGAGTGGGCTACGCGAGGCTGTGCGCATAATTGACATACTGACTACAGGAAATGATTATACAGCAGAAGTAGAAGCAATGGAGGCTGCACAGAGGCATTCAGAAGGAGAAAGGAATGAAGTTAGGGACATACTGAAGAGACTTGAAGCAGTTGAACTCTCAAATGTCCTGTACAAGAGCTCTTTGGATGGGGACCTGATTTTGACCAGAGAAGCTTTACTCCAGGACATGTTTTCAAATGCAAAAACCACAGCTGGACGATTGCATCTGGCCAAAGAGTTGTTGACTTTTCCTGTTGAAGCTCTGAAGTCCTTTGCTGGGACCAAAGAAGGGCTTTGCACACTCAACTCATGGATACTGGTACTATTGCATCCCATTGTTTATTATTCTGACATCAAATTAAATTTTAGTATGGAACTTGTAGAAGTAATGTTATGTTCTATGGCTTTTACTGAATCTTTATATTAAACTGAATTGCTGAGGAAGCATTTCTTATCATTTACGACAGGATTCAATGGGGAAGGATGGGACTCAACTCTTGCGTCATTGTGTTCGTCTTCTTGTGCTTGTTTCAACAGATCTAATTGCAGTCCGCTTGTCAGGTGTCTATTCTTTTTCCTGGTTACAGTAACTAGAATTTTAAAGAAGGGATTATATTAGGAAATAGCTTGCTTGAATTTATCCAAAAAACTTGCTTGAATTTATGCTTCTATCACTGGATTCTTTTTCATTACCTTAATGGAAAAAAAAATCGAAGGTGAACTTTTGTAATGTTAAAAATTTCTGCTGATTTTATCTCTTTCAAACAACAAATCATACTTGTCTAGAAAGCATGTAGCTGTTTTTTTCTTGGAAATTTTTTTATCATGGCTTGGTTTTCTTTGAATTATTTGAATGGCAAAATTACTAGAATTATGTAACTCAGACATGCTGAAGTTAATTTGCATTGGAGCTCAGTGCAAACATGTAACCTGCAAGTTTGATTGGAAAACATCTTTTCACCCAGATGCATCTGTATGCATGCAGGCATTTAAACACATGCCCCATTTTTAATTGTCACTGCTAGGGGGACTTATTCTTTTAATTATAAAGTAACATGATCTCAATTCTGGTGACTGAATGAATTATGTGCCTGGCCATTGTATTTTACCATATCTAATTCTGTTGAAGGTGGACTTATTCATTTTAGAAGTAGCGTGATATCAATTGTGGTGACTGAATGAGATATGTGGCCTGCACATTGTATTTTATACATTCACTGTTGGTGTAGGTATTGGTAAAACTGTGAAAGAAAAAGTTTGTGTACATACTAGCCGTGACATACGTGCCATAGCAAGCCAGCTGGTAAATGTGTGGATTGAAGTTTTCCGCAAGGAAAAAGCTTCTAATGGTGGACTCAAGTTACTGAAACAAACAACTGCCTCAAACTCTGCAAAGGGCAAATCTTTCAAGGATCTGGCTTCAGGAAAGCCACCTATACGTATGCATCATGGTGCACTAGATTTTAAAGGAAGTTCACAGGTTTCTGCATCTGCTCGAAGCCTTTCTCCTTCCAGTGCAAGTATTAAGAAAGATAATGGGAAGCCAGTCAGGTTGGAAAGCATGACTAACTCCAAACCGGATGGCAATCAATCAAGGTCACCAGGATCGGTAGGCAGAATGGATGTTGAGGGGGAGGAGGGCAATAATTTAATGTCTGAAGAAGAAAAGGTTGCCTTTGCTGCGGCTGAAGCAGCCCGTGCTGCTGCTCTTGCAGCTGCTGAGGTTAGTTCCCAACAACCATTTTATGGATCTCACCATGCAACTGCCTAAATCATGGTTTAAAACTGTTTTCGCAAAAATCTTTTAGGTTTTGAAACTCTGAATGTTATAGAGCGTTTTCTGGAACAAAATTTGCTGTCCCTGATGATATTCTGAGATTCCCTTTTATTTCAACCTGGGGTCTAATTTCTGTCAAAAACAAGATATAAGACATGCCCTTGATTAACCGGTAAAAATGTTATGACACAGAAATCTTATACTTCTGTCTGGAGTTGACCTTTTCTTTTATACTCTGTAAAAGGTACAACAAGATCTGAATGTTTGATATGTGTATTTTGATATTATTGTCTTGGAAATTGCTCAATTGGTAATAGCCATTAATTGTGTTGATATTTAACTTGGCCTTGGTGTCCATAGTACTTGAAATCTAATAATCCGAGTTGTGCTATCAGATTTTATTTTCTGTTCCTCCTACCCATCCACCCATTCCCCTCCACAGAAATGCACAAACTTGGTGGGGTTCATGTTCTGTTTCCTTCTGCATGTTTCTTTTCTCCTTTTCCTCCCTGTTCTGATTATAAGGCTTTTAAAGAAGTCGGTGGTTATGTTGCAGGCTTATGCATCTGAAGCCAAGAGCAACACATCACTGCAGCTTCCTAAGATACCCTCATTTCACAAATTTGCTAGAAGGGAGCAATATGCACAAATGGATGAGTCTGATCTTAGAAGGAAGTGGTCTGGTGGTGTTTCAGGAAGACAAGATTGTATATCAGAAATAGACTCTAGGAACTGTAGGGTTAGGAATTGGTCTGTTGATTTTCCTGCCGCTTGTGTCAATCTTGAAAGTTCGAGAATGTCAGCTGATAACCACTCGCAACGGAGCCATTCAAATGATATTGCATGCCCGTTGAACTTTAGAGAGCACTCTGGAGAAAGTGCAGCCGTGGACAGCAGTTTATTTACAAAAGCATGGGTTGATTCTGCTGGTAGTGTGGGGATAAAGGACTATCATGCCATAGAAAGATGGCAATCTCAAGCAGCAGCAGCTGATTCTGATTTCTACCAGTCAACTATGCACATACGGGATGAGGAAGATTCTAACACAATTTCACAACCACCAACCTGGAAGCATGATAGACAGGCAAATGAAAGCTCTGTTTCTCATGTTACAGTAAACAAGGAGTTGGTGAAAAATCAACCTGGAGGAGCAGAGAACATAAAACAGGCTGTGGTGGATTATGTTGCATCATTGCTCATGCCTCTTTATAAAGCAAGAAAAATTGATAAGGAAGGATATAAGTCAATAATGAAGAAAAGTGCAACTAAGGTTAAATTTTCTTCTTTTTTCTTTTTACTTTTCTTCTGTTTTTCACTCATTTATTATTCAATTCTCTGCTTTGGGTATGCACAAGAGCCCTATCAGCTATCTTACTTTCATGACCCTACATTTCATTGGTTTGAATTTCAGGTTATGGAGCTGGCCACAGATGTGGAGAAAGCTATGGCTGTTTCTGAGTTTCTTGATTTCAAACGCAGGAATAAGGTGTGCATTCTATTTGTTTATGTTGTATTGAATTTAGGTCTGTTCCTTCAATGTTCCAACTTCTGATGGAAATTCTTTTTTTTAGACTCCACTTTCTTTCTTTCTTGCTTTTTTTTTTTTCCAAAGTAACTTTTGTTTATGATAATCTCTTCTAAGCTGAAAGTTCACTTTAAGTGGGGTTAGCTTCAAGATTGAGATCTTCATTTTGGTAAAATTTCAAATAACATATCATAGTCTCTTTTTTTTCAATAGGTAAAGAAGTTAGATTAAGAGAGTGTCAAAAAGGCTGCAACCCAACATATCATATTGTCCGTTCTCTTATTACTCATTTTCTTTTTTATAAAATATTGACAGAAGTTGTCTAACTTCTTGTCCAACAAGAAGGTTCCAGTGATAAAACATTGCCGGAGTTGTTTTTATATGCAATCAAACTTATTGCTGTAAGATGCAAATCATAACTTATATTCATGTTAAACAAATGGAACCTGATTTCTATTGTGTGATGTTTAATTTCTCTTTGAACTGGGTTTTCCATGGATGCCTGTTAATATTTTCTTCTTCTTCTCCTTTTTAAATAAATGAGCAGATACGTTCATTTGTGGACAAGTTGATTGAGAGGCACATGGCGACGAACCCAGTTGGAAATCCTTGATGATCTTGAAGATTTGGCTGGGCATTTTATTATTCTTGGATGCCCTCCTGTATAGCCATTTGTTGTAAGTGGTAGGACGCCAAAGGGTAGCTTCAGATTGTGTTTCTCTTTTCACAGTGCTTCGTACAAACTGCTAATTTGCTGCTAGTGATCGAGAAGGTGCAGTTCAATGAGGGAGATGGTTCCTTGTAAGCATCTACCTAAATAGTAATTGGCAGGGTTCCATTTTGCATTGCTCAAAACCTTTGGTGGCTTCTTGCGATTTTGACAGAATTCAAAATGCAGTATAAGATTGAAGATCATTTTGGGGCTGTCAAAGAACTTACTGTTCTTGTAAATGAGCTCAATGGAAGCATTGTGAATCTGGACATCTTGATCATGGCATCAGCTCTATTCTAAGTTAACATCGGTTAGTTGCGGCAATTGGTTCGCATCAAGGTTGTACTTTTAAGGGTAGAAAATTAGACCCCTATTTTTATTCAGGGATCCGCACAGAGGAGACAGTTAATGTTTTTGACCTTTTCTTTCTTTTTCTCAATATTTGTACAGCTTAGGATTGGTTTTTTCAACAAGAATACAGAACATTTTTCTCTAATCCCCTATGAAGTACTTGAATGTTATCCTCATTTTCTGAAGTTGAACATCAACCCTTAACTTATTTTCTTGAAAAATTGAATTAAGGAATGGGATTTTCATTCATAGCTGAGTTTTTGGGGTCTCTAGGTTCCATTTTCGTCCTTTTGCTCTTCTTTTGTGCTGTCCTGCATAGTGTGGAGCTTGTTCCAGTGCTTAACAGCTATGAACATCACATGCTAGTTAACAAATAGTCGAGGCATCTATATGAATAAATGCTAGGCTTGGTTTTTCCATGTACTCTTAAGTTATGCAAGATCTCTTGCTGTAGTTTTGTGCTAATTTGCATTGATATGAATTTGTGGTATTGTGGAGCTTACCCTCCATTGCAGAACAGCCCTGGGCATATTGTACTGATTAATGAGATGAGTGATGGGAGCATCTCTATGACTCCGATGCATGGCATTCAAACCTATTTAAGATGGTGAGGCACCTTTTGAGTTAATTGTTTAGAAAACTTCTCCATTTCTAGAAGATGCAACTTAACAATTTCATCTTTGTAACACTGCAGAGTACAAACTGCATGTGCCATCTGTCATGTTATCTATGCATTTGAAATAGTAGTTTGAAGCTCCCTCCCCCCAGCCCTTGTTTCATCCCTTTTTCTTTTTTGATGGGTCAACCCTTGTTTCATCCGTTGTTTATGTTTTACCTTACGTCTGTTTTGGATTCTTGCCAGGTTGGGATGATGATGACCTGTTTTGCCGACCAGAGGTATGCTCTTCAATTCCATGCCCTTGTAGCAGTTCTGCTTATGACTTGAGTATGTTATGTTCCACAGCTGTACTGCTATTGTCTTATTCTTTCACTACACATTAGTGCTTCACATTTAAAACTTGAGAAGCTTGATGCCGCCAAGTGGTTGATCAATGAGCGTCAGTTACAAGAATCACAGACAGATCATATTCTTCAAGAATTATAAATACCAAAGGTGATCAATATCTTCCCATTCTTTGCCTGGATACCCAGTTTATTTCATTTTATTTGGTATTGGGTTTGTTGGTGGGGAGGCAATGGGGAAGAGAGAGAGGGCTAAGTTATTCAATTGTCATGTTGTTGGGTGGGTCTGGTGATGAGCCAAGAGATTCTAATTGACAGGGTTGTTACTGGGAAGGATCGGAGCTTTATTCTGTTACTCAGAAAATAATGTTCTTGCCTGCCTGATCTGTGCGGGTTGCGTTTTTGTTCAACAAGGTTCTTTACATGTTAAACTCCTAACTTGGATTATCAGACTGCAGCATGACAAAAGAGAAAAAAAAGGAAAAAGGGAAATCCATGAAAGTAGTTGGTTTGCGGTGAACTGAGGAAGGAATGGCTGGACATCGAAGTGATACAAATGTGTTCTTGGCATAGCGGTTGGAAGTTGACATTTTACTTGTCCTTTTTCCCAGTACTATGTTGTGGACTTTGTTTTGAATATCTAGAAACACATTACTGGGTTTCATATCTTCTCTACAGGTATAAGCTAATTTCAATTACTCTTCAGCATCTGCTTTATTTGATTTGTGCTTCTAAATTCAACAGAAAAGGTAATCGTTTTATACTGGGTTTAGCATCGAAATAAAGTAGCTGTATTTCTTCAGGCAATCACTAGTAGCACACTTGTAATGCGATTGGGCAAATGATAAACCTTGTTTTGGTTTCTTTATGTTAAGACAGCCATGTGAACCTTGGCGTATGCACAATACAGCCACGTAGCAGACCACCCGGGATGGCATCGGGTTCCTTCTCTTCACTGCCACCGAAGCCTTTATCATGGCACTTATTATCACCATTCACTCACCTTATCTGTTGTCTTGTAACCAATAGCTTCATGCCCTTTTCTGTTAGTGGGACTGCTCTATGTCACAAATCAACTGCTTGGATGGAAATTATGCTAGTTCAAGGCTCCGCCTCTGTTTCTGTAGTGGGAAGTTTGAGCGAAATTAGGGGTGGGGGGATGTAAATAGAGAAAAAACAAGTCAACGACAGATAAAAATTAGTTTAAATTCAATAATTATTTTTTACTAAAATACTTAAAAAAATATATAAATAGTTTCTAAATAAGGTTTGTTATATTTTATGTTGTTCTTATTATTGTTTAGGGCAAATTAAATTCTTCTCTACTTTTTCCCCCCTGATTCAAATCTACAAGCAATGGTCTGTTGCTAATATTTGGCAGGTGATGAAATGTCAGTTTCCTTTTATGCTTCAACCAGGTTAAAATCGATTACATGCTTGCTGGCTTAATCTTTTTGGGTCTGTTTGGATGTCAATGACGCAATTCTATTTATTTATTTATTTTTAATTTTTTTGTTCTTTTTGTTTGTTTAAAGAATAAAAATTTCTCTGAACGCATCGATTTACCACCTTTTTCTTTATTGGTGCTGGGGTGTGTTAAGTTCAGTCTCGTGGAGTTTGGTTTTGTTTGCCATTTTTTGTTGCTACGCGCTCGTTGAATCTTTAGCTTTTCTACGAGCTTTCTACCTAACAAATTAAGAAGGAAAAGGGAAACAAAAAACCTTCAAGTTGGGACATCTGTGTCGTCGTCTATCGAGAACCAAGAAAGTGGGCCACTGGTCTGAATCAGCTGAATTATTTCAGCATGTCTAGGAAAATTCCAGGAAGTTTCTTGTAGTTGCACGCCGTGCGGGGCCTTGATAAGAGAAATAATCAAGGAGCAACATTATTTCAGCGAGGTCTAAGATCAGCTGGTTAAGGTGTTCAATTACTTCATTATTCAATACATTTTAATGGAGATGTACAAAAAAATTCATGAGTATAAAACAAAGGTACAGCAGAGAGGGGTGATTATAGGATTCACGTTTTTGTCTTATTTTAGTTCAGAAAAATATAAAACGTGGGTCACGTGATGTTTCCGTCTAACCCACTGGGCTACGGCAAAAGCCCAATTAGCTTTCCACCTCTAGTCGAAGGGTAAAGCTGTAAATTCTTTAGAGTCCCTTTTTTATTTTTATTTTTATCATTTTCGAGACCCAGACAAATAAGAGAGGGATCGAGAAGGGAAAAGGAAACTACGCTGCAGAGAAAAGGGGAGAGATAATTTTCTCAGATCCGGTCCGTTTCTCTGCAAAATCGAACACGAGAAGATGACTACCTTCAGCGGCGATGAGACTGCTCCATTCTTCGGCTTCCTCGGCGCTGCTGCTGCCCTTGTTTTCTCCTGTAATACCTGAACTCTAACCCTAATTTTCGATTCGTTTTGGTTTTGGTTTTGGTTTTATAATTTTCTGTTTTTTTCTTTTTGATTTATTTTTTGTTTGGTTGCTGAGGAAAATTGAGAACCGTAAGATTCCCTATGTTATTTCGTTTTCTTTCTTTCTTTTTTTTTTTCCTTGAATTTTCTCAGCAACCAAACCGAGTTTAATGTCCGTCCGTCTTGGGTTTGGATTTGGATCTAGGGCTTTTCAAACGTGGATCTGATTTTTGATTCGGGATCTCAGGTATGGGAGCTGCATATGGAACCGCAAAGAGCGGGGTTGGTGTCGCCTCCATGGGTGTGATGAGACCGGAGCTTGTTATGAAGTCGATCGTTCCAGTTGTTATGGCTGGAGTGTTGGGTATTTATGGTTTGATTATTGCTGTTATCATTAGTACTGGTATTAACCCTAAGGCCAAATCCTATTATCTTTTTGATGGTTACGCGCACCTTTCTTCTGGTCTGGCTTGCGGCCTCGCTGGCCTTTCTGCTGGAATGGCCATTGGGATCGTCGGTGATGCTGGTGTGAGGTATATTGCTTTCTGCCTTGATTCTGATTTATAAGGTTGCTTAACGACGCTCATTTGTTGTGCCATTGTGAATTTGGCTTATACTATATTTGCATTTTGCAATTTCCATGTCGTGATTTGCTTGGGAACTTAAGTTGCTGATTTCTCTGGATTCTTGTTTATGCTGGTTCTTGCGATAGATAACGTGTTTGGAATCTTTGGATTGTTATGACGCGTTTGGGTGCTGGGAAAGAGGAAATATATTATTAGTATGAAGAAGTAATGTTACTGTTTATAGAATCTTATTCTAAGATTGAAAATAAGCCTCTTCAAGTTTATTTTCTGTTATCCTTGCACCATCTAAGATATTGTGCTCCTTTTGTTGCTGTTATTATTTGAAACAGGATTTTAAGTTATGTAATTCATGTATGGCTTTTGTGTTCCCATCAAAAGTGGAAATGTGGTGTTTTGGCTCTTAGGGCCTTTTCTCTTAACAAATATTGGTTTCTAGGAAGCTTGGAGCTTCTGTAAGGTTTCAGGATCTTTGGCGTATATGTGGGGTTATGACTGAGAGTTTTCCAGTGTTTTAGGTTAACTTGAAAGAAGCTAAGGTGTGCATTTTTGAATTGCTAGAGATAATACACTAGGGAGGGATGGGAGGGAAAAGCTGAGCATTGGGTGGCCAAATGAACAAGTTTCCATTCCTTGATTGGGTGGACTTAATATCTTGTTGTCCATTCAAAATGGGAATAACAGTCGATAAACACCCCAATATTAAGGTTTTCTGGTTCCTTGTGAAACGGATATTTGAAGGAACCGTTAGTTTTTATATTACAGTGGATTATTGCCTGGTTGTCATGAGATGCTAGGCTTCTCTCTAACCACCATGTGTTCAAAGTAGTGGCACCAACTTTGGTTCTGGTACTTTTTCATATTAGGACTTCTGCCTTTGCCTTTTTACATCTATTCAATTCTATTTATTTCCTTTAAGAGTATGTTTTTGTCTAAATTGTTGTTATATTTTCAGAGCCAATGCACAGCAGCCAAAGCTTTTTGTTGGAATGATCCTCATTCTCATCTTTGCTGAAGCTCTTGCCCTGTACGGACTTATTGTTGGCATCATCCTATCTTCTCGAGCTGGTCAATCAAGAGCTGAATAGAGGAAGGCGCCCTGGTCGGTGGTTGTGTGGGTTGTTGCTGCCCTTTAAGAATTATTTTTGTGTTCTCTCTGGTTACAAATGGTGGTTCTGCTCAGGATGAAGTGCTGTTTTCTTCAAAATTCTTATATGCGGGTGTGATTGTGGATTGAGCAGTAGAATGTGGAATTAGGAATTAGTTTCTCGCTGGGCTCTGAATAAGTTTTAAGTTGTTTCTTTTTCATTTATCCAATGATGTATTTTGCAGATACCAGTTCGGATTTGTTTAGAAACACTCGCATGTACTATTTTATGAGATTCCTTCTGCCTACATTTTTCATTGTTTTTTCTTCTGCTAAGTCTTTGGCATTGGTAAGGTAACCTAGCTGGTGCTGCCTCCTATGACTGTTGGACAATTCAACTCTCCACTCCTTAAGATTCTATTAAAATGGAATGACCACGGAGGTGTTATAAAAAGAATTAAATTTTGATAAAGAATAAATTTTCTATTTTTATAATTTTCATATCTATGTCTAATAAGTAAATTAAAAGTAGCAATGGATGGAAAAGGGATTCATATGCTTCTCATGAGATTAGGAAGGAAGCAGATCGGAACACCAAATTTCAACTCTCAACTCTCGTATTACTCAATGCCTTCCATAGCCGTAGTAGGGTTCAGGGTAAGATTCAAATCACTGAATTGCTGGATTGCGCTTTACGATGCCATGACTATGTGTGTGTGTTTTTAATTGTTTGCTTTATTTATTTGTTAGTTTTTTGGGGGGATTAATTGGCTGGTATATTTAAATGGAAGGGTAAAACAAAGGGAAAGGAAAAGTTGTCTTGGAGGGGAAAATGAGGGGGAAAGGGAAATGATAAGTTGTATGTGTTGCAGAGAAAAAAGAAGAAGGGCATTTTTGTCTTATTGACTGGTGGGTTATATTTGTAAATATGAGGGTTATTTTGACACCTTTAACCAATTAACCCTAAGTGGAAAGCGTCCCTTCTTACTTCTGTATGCAGAAACTTTTCTATCACCATGGAAACCGTTGAACAGGTGTATGCTTAATGTATAAATGTTCTAAATGATTTCAATTTTTTTTTAAATTTTGTTAAAAACTAAGAGTATGATTTTTAAGGTTGATGTATTAGCCTTCTTAAATTTGTTTTTGTTTACTGATTATTGTTTTTCTAAGAGCAAAATTCTTCTTATAAAATTATTGACTTTAAATTGATTTTAACAAGTCAAACCAACCTAGCTAGTTAGTTGAGTTAGTTCATAGTTGAACAAAATGTTGGTCAATATTTTCATTACCAATAAAAAATTTTAACCCTCAAAAATCTCAAGAATGAGTATTTTTTAATAAGAAAATATAAAATGTGTAAAATAGAAATAAAACTATAGTTTAGATAAATAATTTATAACTTGAATTATAATTTATAATGGTTGGTAACTTTTTTCTTCAAAGAAACTACTAGAATTATTATTACTTTACCCTCCAGATTTTAGGTGTATATGAACACTAGGAAAAACTTAACCAGTAGAAAATAGTAGGGATATGGAGAAGCTCAAACCTTTTGGAAAAGAAAATTTATTGTGCTCCATATACAACCTTATTAATGAAAGATAACTATTTCAAACTAAATGAAGAATTATGTTTTTAACCAATTTAATTCAAAAATAAAATTTGAATTTCGTGTAATCTTACATACTTATCCACCCCTTTTTATTTAACCCACATGTGGATAGTGAATTCTAAAAACATTTAAACTCTAACATCTCCCACACTTGTCCACATTAGATAAAATCTCTATTTTTTTTTCTCTTAATCTTGCAACAAGTCATTTTTTTTTTTTTCATACAAAAAATGGAGCCTACAACATAACAAGTTGTAAAGTAGGACTATTTATGCTAAGTGTTCATTTCACTAGCTCAACACATTACTTAAAAAAATATATCGTTTATACCTTAGACTTGTCAATCACACCAATTCAAGCACCTTTAAAAACCCCTCAATGAATAATATCTTAATTTAAAAAATGCTTAACCTCAACTTATATATATATATATATTCATAATTATACTAAATACAAAGTTGATATAATTGTCTAGATTATGAGTTACAGATAGTGGTGTGTTATCAACAATTTTCCCTAACTACTCTTGCCAATCCATTTAGGCTTGATCGCTTTCTTAAATGGATCATCCCAATCATGATATTTGGGTTACATGTTAAAGTAGCAACATCTTACCTTTACTTCATGACATAGTCCTAGGTTCAAAGGTATATAGTATATTAGAAAAATTAGGCTAATCCAACCTAAGGTAATCACCCTAGAGGGGGGTGAATAGGGTGATGGTCTCTTTTTGCAAATTTAAATTATGTGAATGCAATAGACAATTATATGCAAATATATAATAAAACAATATAAAAACAATTGCATATAAAGTAATACAGTAGAGAAGAAAGAATGTAAACACAGAATTTTATAGTGGTTTGGCGTAACCTGACCTACATCCACTCTCTTTTAGCTTCAATCCCAAGCTTGAGGTTTCACTAATTCAAGGCTTCCAATACAAACCTTTAAGCAATACAATTGGATTATGGTTCCAATCAACCCTCTTGGACTTTTGGCTCCAAATACCCTTTACAATCCTCAAGAGATACCTCACTCTTGAACAATCCCTCTAGTGATACACCATACTTGAGAATCCCTAAGTGATACCTCACACTTGGATTTTTCCTCTAAAAGATTTACAAATAATTTCACAAAATCCTAGTACAAAACTTTAGGCTCAAATGATATAAGAAAACTAAGATTGAATGATGCACTAAATATATGCAAGTTTTAGAACAATGGTGCACTAAAAAACACTTTCCCAAGGCTCAAATATATTCAAAAAATGTTTAGGAAGATTAATTTCTTGAAACAATGAAAATTGAAGCCTTTTATAGAGGAAAAATATCAAACTAGTCATTAGGGATTCGACCGGTCGAGTTGAGGGTCGACCAATTGACTAGCCATTAGTATTTAAAGCTTGACAGGTGACCATTGGACCTCAACTTCCCTTTGACCGGACCTTGACCAGGAAGACATATCCCTCGACCGAGAAAGAAAGGTTACTGAAGAGAGAGAAGGTTTTTGCACCATTCGATTGGTTGAGCTGACTAGGTTGACCGATTCCTCATTCGATTCAACTGGTTGAGCCATTTTTGACTTAACTACTATCATTTTCAACTTAAAACCTTTTAAATAAGTTTGGAAAAAATTTGATACAAAGTTTTAGTTGAAAACATGAGATTATCAAATTTTAAAGGATTTAAAACAAAATTACTTTTGGATGATTTTGGTGCATAAATTAATAATGTAGCGCATGAAAGACCTAGTGCACCAACAACCTTACAAAGAAATCCTATAAAGCATAGGTCTTGAAAAATACTTCTCTTTGAAATCTTCTTCTTCTTATTGATTTCCCTTTGACTTGGTTTTAGCTTTGTGATTGCCACTTTGAAAATCTTCTTATCTAATCACACTTGAAATATAATCATTAGTTCCAAACCTTATTTTGTTATCATCAAAATCGAGATTAACCAAACCTTGGTTGCACATAATAGACTTTATAATAGCCTATAAGGACCCATATAGTCTTGGAGTAGGGATCCATATAACCACTCTTTCTAATAATCGCAGTTAACACATATAGTATAATGTATATGTTAAGATAGAGCTCCCATAAGAGTGGGTGTGTCACTTTTTAACGCCATACAAATCTTAGTCTAGTCAAACCCTTAAGCACCTAACTTGAGTTTCTTTGCATGTTTGCTTATCAAGCAATTACCTAAGATTTCACATTTAGCTTCGTTTAGACTATATGAATTTGTGGAATAATTTCATGTTTGACTTTTATGTGTCTCATCTTAACCCAGCTAAGGAAACACTCCAAATATATAATTTGTCTTGCTTGTTTTCTTGGCGCCAAAATAGATATTGTCTCATCCTTCTCGCCATCTAAGTGTTGGGGCGATTGCCCATATGAATTGATCAATCTAAGTTTGGAGATAATTACGTAATGTATGTTGGTAGTATTAATCAAACTAAAATGAAGTCCACATCTATGAGAAATAAATGCATAAAATAATCATAAATAAAATGTCAATACAATAGGTGTCTAAAAATAAATTACATATTAAAGTCCACAAAGTTCCAAACTCTTTTCATGAGTTTGAAAGACATCTTTAGCAGTGGTTTTAATAAGTGGATGAACTATCATTTTATTAGTTAAGATATGTTTTAAGACTATTTCTCTCTATGCAACAATGTCTTGAATGTAGTGAAAATGAATATTTGTGTTTGGTTCTACTATGGCATTTAAGATTCTTACTATATGTTAGAGCAATCATGCTATCACTAAAAATAGTGATGGGCTCTTCTACTAGAACCATGACTTTTAGGTGTTGGAAAAATCTTCTAAACTAGACAGCCTTTTGTACGGTCATTGAACAAGCAACATACTCTAACTCTTTAGTGGATAGAACAATCCAAGATTGTTTTTTACTACATTAAGTATAACGACACCAATGAGGAAGAAAACATATCTTATAGTAGATTTGCACTCATATTTATCACTAGCCCAATTTGCATCACAATATCCTCTTAATCTCAAGTCCCCACCTTGATAGTGGAGGACAAAATCTCTAGTCCTTTAGAGGTAATGAAAAACCCTTTTAACTACTCACCAATGAACAAGGCTTGAGTTACTTTGGTAACAACTAACCAATCTAACTGCTAAACATATGTCAGGTCGAGTACACAACATAGCATACATTAGATTTCCAATTACACTCACAGAATGAACTTTTCCCATTTGTTTCATTTCCTCATCATTCTTAAGGCATTCATTAAGGCTTAGGGTGTACCATTTCTCAATAATAGTGTTAATAGGTTTGTAATTTTGTAGTCGAAACCGCTCTAAAATCTTCTTAATATAAGACTTTTGAGACAAACTAAGAAGTCTTTTTGAGTAATCTCTTAGGATCTCAAATCTAAGAACAAAATATGCTTTTCCCATATCCTTCATATCAAATTTGGAGAACAGTCACCATTTGGTGGCGATAAGCATGCTCATGTCATTTTTAACTAATAGAATGTCATCAACATACAAAGATAAAATGAGAAAACTTACCCCATATTGTTTGACACACACAATGGTTCTCGTCCAACATTTCAAAACTAATAGAAATAATTACCTCATGAAATCAAAAGTAGGCTTAGATGACTATTTTAGGCTATAAATGGAATGTTTGAGACGACATACTTTACCTTCTTGTCTCTTAACCTAAAAAATGAATAGGTTGATCCATATAGATCTCCTAATCTAGTTTTCATTGAGTAATATGGTCTTCACATCTATTTGGAAAAACTCTAAGTCTTTGGAAGAGCTTTAAGTCTAAATGTGCAATTATAGTTAGAATAAAACGAATAAAGATGAATCTTACCATTAAGGATAATGTCTCCTCATAATCTATACCCTATATTTGGGTATATCATTTAACCATTAAACGAGCCTTATATTTGTCAATTGAACTATCTGCCTTATGTTTAATTTTTAAAACCCATTTATTTCCAATGACCTTACACTTAGGCGAAAGATCAGCCAATTGATGGGAAACCCAAATTTCTTCGTTCTCAAGCCCTAGATCGTATAGGTACATACAATCTACCCTAGGTTTCTAGATTCCATGCAACATAAGATATTTTTTTTTCTATATTAATCAAGGAAATAGATTAAAAGCTTTATAAAACTTTACCTTCGACTTGGACATTCCCGAATCAAATCCATATGGTGAAGATGATGTTTGAAGTCTTCGAAGGTCTCATACACTCAATATCTTTCCCTCAATGACTCTAACTTGATCTTGGCACTTCAAAGATAGGTATTTGGAAAGAAATGAGCTCTAACTATCTTTTTTTTAGAAGTGGAAGACGACTCTCTCAAAAAGTGATGGAAACCCTAACCTTTAAGGTGGTATTTATAGGGTTCCCTAATTGAATTTAAGTAGTTTGAACCCATCACCGACTTATATCACTTAATCTAACCAAAAATGAGTCCTAATTGATTAATTAACTCAATAGGGTTGTTTAATTTATCAATTAGCTTAATCTAGAGACTTTGTTCACTAATCCTTATGTAACCTTACTTAATTACTAAAATGTCCTTATGCACAAAAGTTAACCTAGAGTCAATCCAACCCTCATAAACTGTGCCATCAAGGTATATAAGTTCAAATGGGGGCCATTGAAAGCCATAAGAGTACTAGCTCCCTTAAAATCCAATTTTGAAATTGATTCAACTTCTCATTACAAAGAATCAATTATACTCCAATACATTGCATAAATAATAGTGAGATGAAGCTTAGGTCCGTGACTTATTATCTATTGCATGTAGACTCCTCATAAACTGATGTTTGTAATCTAATAAGGTAATGTTATTGCCTATCAAGATTATATTTCCAATCCTTAAGTTACAAATTTCACTTATTATGTGATCAATTGACATACTTTAACTCTAAGGAGCATATGTCAAATTTACAATCAAGAAAATAATATGACCATAGTCTTATAGATCACATGTCCTTTAGATCACCTAAAATGACACACTTTATCAAATCGATGATATGTCATAGTGTCTCTATTGAGAATAATTGTTGCTATCAGTCTCCATCAACAGTGACCTAATTCATAAGGATATGTGACTAAGAAAATAAGGGTTAATCTAAATAGAGAAAACACCTAAGAGGGGGGGGGGGGGTGAATTGGAGTTTAAAAAATTCTTTTTCAAACACAATAAGTTTGAGCACAAGAAGTACAAATATAAAGAGATAAGGTTATAGAAAGCAAACTCAGATTTTATAATAGTTCGACACTTCCTTGCCTACATCCACTTTTTTCAAGCTACTAACGGAGTGAGGGTTCCACTTACACTTAAAGTTTCAACCAAGCTTCTAATAACTTTTACACTTGATTTCGGCTCTAATACTCACTTGAAGGTTTTAACACTCAAAAAATAAGTTTGAATCTCTCAACCTAACTCAACAATGACTCAAATACAACTCAAGGCTAAGATAAATGACAAAAGTGCACTAAAGAATATGCAAATAGAGATTTAATGCACCAAGAAAAGAATGAGAGCTTTTAAGGCAAGAACAAGTATGCAAACAAATAAATGTACGTGTTCTCTTGTTCATAAATGAAGTAGAACTTTCAATTTATAGGTTTATAACCTTGGGAGCTAAAATGCCAAAAAACAGCCTCGACTGGTTGAACTGAGGGTCGATCGGTTCACTAGTTGTTGGAACATTTAATGCTTGATAAGTGACCGTTACCCTCGACCAGACTTTGACTGGGAAGACATATCCTTTGATCGGGAATGAAAGACTACTGGAAGAGAGATAAGGTGTTTTGCATATCTTGACTGGACCTCGACCGGGAAGGAGTAACCAGTTGACCAGTAACCTAGCCGGTTGGCTAGTTTCTCGATTGGTTCACCATTTTTGGCCCGAAAACCTATATTTTTTTGGTCTTTTTGCTTATAACACTTAGGTAAAGTCTTTAGATAAATTAATATGCCAATTTTGAAACGTTTTGCCTAAGGTTCATTTGATAAAACTTGAATTTAGATGAAAATGTCACTTTAATACATAAATTGTGTTTTTAAAGATGCATTAAAAAATATGAAAATCCTAATTGCACTCATGCATTCATCTTACATATATTTCCTATGATTAACGACCTTTCAATTGTCTTGATCGTGCATCCAGTGGGTCATTTGATGAATTTCCAAATTAACACTTGAAATTCTTTATAATTCAAACCAATTGGTAACTTAACCATGGTTTGTTATCATAAAAACAAGATTAAGAGAACCCTTGGTCTAATAGTGACTATCTTAGGGTCTCACGCATAAGTCAAAGCCTCTTGTTGACTTTGACATTGACTCAATATCTATTCATGGTTGAAAGTACATGCAATATGGTAGTCTGGTGAATCATGACAATCGATAGCCTTACGCCATGATTCGTTGTATTTCTTGTCTAATGTGTAACTATACACACTAATGCACTTACCATGGGAAACCTATCCCGATGGCCAGGATAAGTCATTTCTTCAATTAGGAGGTTGTGCACTACAATTTCTATAGAATCGCTCAAAACCATGAACTGACTATAGACAACTTAATAATTTACAAAAAATCCATGACTTGTATCCTTTATGTGAATCCTAATGCACCTAAGTCATGTACAATCTAAGAAATATGAACGTGCATGCTTAGATAACCAATTAACAGATATGAGATAATAAATTAGAAACCAAGAAATATAGATAAATAAATTTATAATTGAATCTCAATCTATTACATCATATTATGCTTTCTAGGGTTCAATCACAACACCAACCCCCAAAGATAATTCCATGCCATAGAACTCATCTTTTTCTTCATAACAACCAACTATTTTGCTAATTTAGGTAAAGTCAAAGTTTCTTCATAAGAAGCAAGTTCATCAAGGTCTAATAGAGTACACATGTAGGATTCTCCTTCAATCTCAAAATCACAATAGAGAATTCGACCACTTTTGCTTTGATGTAACTTGAGACCTTGTGACAAGCCATATAGTGGCATATTCCTACAAGGAGGTAAGTCACTTCGACTATCTTTAGCAATTTTAGGATGGACTTGTAATTCTCTATAATAATTTAAAGTTTGTGTTGTTTCCTTTTGCAACTCATAGAGTTAGAGAGCCTTTTTCACTTCACCAATACTAGGAAAATCATTTTCTATAAAATCAACATTGTGTGACTCTATTTCAGTCAATCATTCATTAAGATGTTTACCATACATCGCATAACCCTTGGAGTAGTCAGAATATCTTTTAAAGACATTCTTATTTGCTCTAGGGCCTAACTTCCCAAATTTGTGAGAAGTATTATGAACATAACTTGTACAATCCTAAGGTCGCAAATTCTCCAAATTTGGTTTTGTATCATTCCATAGCTCATACGAAATTATAGGGAGTCATATAGAAGGCACTTGGTTAAGACCTGTAGGGAACAATTGAAAAAGCATTCCCCAAAAAGATGTTAGGATATTAGCCTACACCATCATTGACCTAACCATATTTAGTAAAGTACGATTTCTTCTTTTTGTCATACTATTTTGTTGTGGAGTGCTAGAAATTGTTAACTGCTTACATTTTTTTTTTCTCACATAGTTTTAGAAATTGATGTGACAAGTATTTGCAACCTCTATTAGTTTAAAGAATCTTTAAAGTCGTATTTTTCTGATAATCAACCTTTGCCAAAAAGTGCTTAAAACAATCTAATGTTTCAAGGTGATTAGAGATCAAATATACATAACTGAAATATGAGTAATCATCAATAAATGTAAGAAAATAAGAGGCGTTATGGTGTGCCTTTACATTCATAGGTTCATAGATGTCTGAATGGATCAACTCTAAGAATAAAAGGCCTTATGTGCTTTTCTAAAAGGCTTCTTATAGGCTTTGCCTGCTAGACAAGACTCACACATAGGTAGACTGACATTGGTGAGAGACCTTAAAAGTCATTTTCTAGTTAGTCTAGCCATTATTTTTTTTACTTATGTATCATAATCTAGCATGCCAATTCAAAGAATTGGTAGTATTATCACAAGCCACATAAGAAGATAAAAAATATAAATCCAACATAAATAAACCACTAGATAAAAAAACCTTGTTTATATAGGGCATTATTTAAATAGAATTCAACCTTTAACCCAATAAAATGAAATTTGAAACCTAATTCAAGCAGTGCCTATTACTAAAAGTAGATTTCAATGGACACTAGGTGCATATGACATATCATGAAAGAGTAATGTATGCTTTAAGCGTAATTTGAGTTGATATGTTTTGATTCCTAAAACATCCTCTTTTGTTTTATTACCCAGAGAAACATAGTGTTTTTTAGTTGGGATTTTTTTGGAATCTATGAATCCTACTTGATCCTTATTACATGCTTTGTTGCTTTTGAGTCTACTATGAAGAGAGTGAACAACTAATATATGTATACAAATAGATAAAAAAAAAAAAAAAAAAAAAAGAGCTAGGATTTGAGTATAC
The DNA here is from genome assembly GCA_030254885.1 of Vitis rotundifolia. Taxonomy (NCBI): domain Eukaryota; kingdom Viridiplantae; phylum Streptophyta; class Magnoliopsida; order Vitales; family Vitaceae; genus Vitis; species Vitis rotundifolia. The sequence goes on along the minus strand of CM058168.1, from coordinate 10,978,558 downwards.
ATTATTTGGCTTAATGCACTCATGAGCAAAGTGACCTACCTTTCCATAATTGTAACATTTTATTTTGGCCTTATCCTTATTTTTGCCTTGCTTGCCTCTTTGGCATTTTTTATGATTTCCTTTTTTGACCCCAAATTTCCAACTTTACCATTATCTTTTCCTTGTCCTTTATGCTTAGGCTTATTAGCTTGTTGTTGCCCTATATGGGCAACAAGTATGGTGTGTTGCACCCTTAAATGTTCTGTTTCCAACTTAATGTGGCGAGAAATATCTATAAAAGTTTTGATATTCTTGTTGTGCATGAGTACAAGTTTCACTTGCTCCTATGATTCAACTAAAGAGGGGATAACAACTATAACTTGTTGCTCATTAGTTAGGTTATTATTGTTTGCCTTTAAATCATGAATTGAGTCTAACATTATCCTCAAATGTTCAACCATGGTGGTTTGGTGTCCATGACATATTGTTTGAACGTCAAAGTGAGTGTTTGCAACCTAGTTCCAAATGCCAAACCACGGACAATCTTAAGTTTATTCCACATGTTGTGAGTAGTGAGGGCAATTCTCAAATTCCCCAAAGTCATTGTACATGCTACTTAACATAATAAAACATGCATAACGGTTTCTTCTAACCAAAGAAAAATAAGCTTCCATATTGAGATGATGTTGGGCTAAATTCTTTTTTTTGGGTTGGATCAGGACATTAGTTAAGGTCTCTAAGGCCTCTTGTCTATTTAACAAGTATTGCATTTTTCTATGTCACATATCATAATTATTGTCATATAATTTTTCTCTTTTTTCAAATTAGTAACAACGTTTCTTGATGGTCATTTCACTACATCTATTACACAGAGTATGATATTGGCATACATTTCTCAATTTTGAATAAGCCTATGATATTCTTATTAACATAATGAGATAAAAAATTTTGCAATGCTCATAACCATCTCTCATTGAATGTGAACTAGAACATAATAACTAATTTAAAATTTTAATTTTTTTTAAAGATATCAATATCCCTTAAAAAAAATAAAAATCCATCATAATGGTAAGGAAAAAAAAAATTCATCCATAAGTCAAGTCCAATTTAAATAATATTGGACATAAACAATTGATATGTAAATAAAATCTATATACATAAAAAAAGAAAAGTGATTCATCAATTCAATCCTATTATTAATTTTCTTTTAATAAATAAGGCAGCATCGTGGATTGAATTGCATAGGCCTACATATTTGGATTATACTTGTGCTTCTAGGTAGTCCATTTTTGTTTTTGCATGCTCGAGCCTACACTTTTGGATTGGACCTACGATTTTGGGCAACCTATTTTTGTACTTGCATGTTTGAGCCTACACTTTAAGATTGGATTTACACTTTTGGAAAAGAAAACAAGTCTGATCAGACTTTGATACCAATATAACATAAAAATAAAACTATAGTATAAATAAATACCTGTGAAGATCTTTGTAACTTGAATTACAATATCTAATGGTTGATAACTTCCTTATTCAAAGAAACTGTTATAGTTTCTTATTATTCTACCATCCATGTTGGTTCTAAAGTGTAAATAGACACTAAGAAGAACTTGATACGGAGATAATAACAAAGATATAGAGAAATTCAAACATTCTGGAAAACGAGATTATTGTGTTTATCAATAATTGTACTATTTATAAGCAACCCTAATGATAAAAGATGAGAATTCCAAATTAAATAGAGATAGATAAGAATTCAATGGAGAATTAATTGCATTCTATTTTCATCAATCTAATTCAAAAACAAATTTTGAATTTCATGAAGTTTTATTTACTTCTCCATCTCCTTTTATTATACCATGTGTATAGTGAATTTAAGAAACATTTAAATTCTAACAATAAGAATAATCATAAAGTATGTCATTAAATTTTATTAAACATTTGATAAAATTAAGAAAATACTATAATATCCATGCGAGATTATGAGGTTGTTTGGTTATTTTTTAAAAATAGAAAATAATTTTAATTTTTTTTACATGTTTGGGAATTGATTTTAAGTTACCATTTAAAAAAAAAAACAAGATTACTATTTTTAATATAAATTAAATTTATAAAATTTTTAGAGAATAAATATAAAACATTATTTTGAAAAAGAATACAATTTTTTTTTATCAATATATATATATATATTTTTTTTAAACATCTAGCCAAACATTTTTATTTTTAAAAAATAACCAAAAAAAAAAAAAGTTTTCCCTTCCATTTTAAAAGTAATTTTTAAAAACAAGATTTAAAAAACATAAACAACATATAGCCTCATTGCTTTGAAAACTATTTTAAAACGTTGACTAGTTGAAAGATATTGTATTCTCATGCCTAAAAAAATAGGGAAACTTGTGTTTTGGCCCTATGATGTCGAAAACATATGCTTTTGGAAACTCAAATATATGAAATATGAGATCCAACTATTAATGGGAAAAATAATATTGGAAAGGTGCACTATGTCCTGTCTACTTTTCCTATTCCCAAATTGCCCCCAAATTTCTCCATGTCATCAAGAGGTCATCTCCATGTCAGCAAAACAATCTGAAACTTGAACTAATTCTCAAAGTTGAAATACAAAGAAATCCAACCTGAGAATCAAAAGTAGGGAAACTCGTTTGCGCTACTCAACAATGTGATGTCAAAATGCGTCTTTTGCTATGCCTTTGTTTGAAACGGCTCTGTTGGGCGCTTGCCCTATGCCTTGGAAGTTGTGGGCTATCGTCTGAGAGCCATAGAAGATAGAGATAGAGCAATGAGGATAGGAGAAAGTGGTAGAAGCTCACACTTGAAGCCTTGACGAATAAAATGGAGAAGAATCAATGGTGGAGCTGCTTGTGACGCACGAATGAGGAGAAAACGACCCAAATCTGAAACTCTAGTCTTGAAAGGCCTCAAATCTCTCCCAAAATCAGTTCAATCGGTCCGAAACGTACTAAAATCTGTCTCAAAACCCAAAATTGGTAAAACCCATTAAAGAACAAATGAGACGCTGCAGAAACAGAAGCTGTGGGAATGACCTTATAAATTCCCAACCTGACGAACCGGTCGATCGGTAGCCAATCAGTCAACTGCTTGGTCAATTAGTTTCATGTGGTCAATTGGTTCACTTTTCTTATTTTGGGGAGTGTTCCTTAGGTACTACCTTAATAGCCCTTAGGTATCACTTAATAGCCCTTAGGTACCACCTTAATCTACCTTAGGCACTACCTTAACGGAGCTTAGGTATTACCTTAGTTAAACTTGGGTATTAAATGTTCGAAACCTCGGAACTTCAATTATGGACATTACTTACTTCATTTGTGACCTTTAGAGCATGCCATTATATAATTATTTAGTGTGGTCAATTGGTTTACCTTTCTTATTTTGGGGATTATATCTTAGGTACTACTTTAATAACTCTTAAGTACCATCTTGATCTACCCTAGGTATTACTTTAACGGAGCTTAGGTACTACCTTAGTTAAACTTGGGAACTACCTATCCGAAGTTTGGGAACTTCAATTGTGAACATTACTTATTTCATTTGTGACCCTTAGAGCATGTCATTATGTGATTTTTTAGTGTGGTCAATTGGTTCACCTTTCTTATTTTGGGGACTGTTCCTTAGGTACTATCTTAATAACTCTTAAGTACCACCTTAATCTACCTTAGGTACTACCTTAATGGAGCTTAGGTACTACCTTAGTTAAACTTGGGTACTACCTGTCTGAAGTTTGGGAACTTCATTTGTGGACATTACTTCATTTATGATCCTTAGAGCATGGTTAATTGGTCCACCTTTCTTATTTTGGGGATTATACCTTAGGTAATACCTTAATAGCCCTTAGGTACCACCTTAATCTACCTTAGGTACTTCCTTAGTTAAACTTGGGTACTATATGTTTGAAACATCGAAACTTCAATTGTGGACATTACTTCATTTGTGACCCTTAAAACATGCCATTATGTGATTATTTAGTGTGGTCAATTGGTTCGCCTTTCTTACTTTGGGGATTATACCTTAGGTGCTACCTTAATAGCCCTTAGGTACCATCTTAATCTACCTTAGGTACTACCTTAACGGAGTTTAGGTACTACCTTAGTTAAACTTGGGAATTACCTGTCTGAAGCCTGGGAACTTCAATTATAGACATTACTTACTTCATTTGTGATCCTTAGAGCATGTCATTAGGTGATTATTTAGTGTAGTCAATTGGTTCACCTTTCTTATTTTGGGGACTGTTCCTTATATACTACCTTAATAGCCCTTAGGTACCATCTTAATCTATCTTAGGTACTATCTTAACGGAGCTTAGGTACTACCTTAGTTAAACTTGGGTACTACTTGTTCGAAACTTGAGAACTTCAATTGTGGACATTACTTACTTCATTTGTGATCCTTAGAGCATGTTATTATGTGATTATTTAGTGTGGTCAATTGGTTCACCTTTCTTATTTTGGGGACTATTCCTTAGGTACTATCTTAATAACCCTTAGGTATCACCTTAACTATCTTAGGTATTACCTTAACGGGAGCTTAGGTATTACCTTAGTTAAACTTGGGAACCACTTGTTCGGAGTCTCGGTACTTCAATTGTGGACATTGCTTATTTCATTAATCACATAATGACATGCAATAAAGGTCACAAATGAAGTAAGTAATGTCCACAATTGAAGTTCCAAGGCTTTAGACATGTAGTACCCAAGTTTAACCAAGGTAGTACCTAAGGTAGATTAAGGTGGTACCTAAGAGCTATTAAGGTAGCACCTAAGAAATAGTCCCCAAAATAAGAAAGGTAAACCAATTGACCACATTAAACCAATTGACTAGGCGGTCAACCGGTTGGCTATCGATCGACCGATTTGTCGGGTTAGAATTTATAAGATCATTCTTACTCTTTTGTTTCTATAGCGTCTCCTCTGTTCTTTAATGGGTTTGACTGATTTTGGGTTTTGAGACAAATTTTGGTATGTTTTGAGACTGATTGAACTGATTTTGGGAGAGATTTCAAGGCTTTCAAGGCTAGGGTTTTAGATTTGGGCTGTTTTCTCCTCGTTTCGTGTGTCACAAGTAGTTTTGCCATTGATCCCTCTCCATTTCTATTCGTCAAGGCTTTAAGTGTGAGCTTCTAGCATTTTCTCATCTCCTCGTTGCTCTATCTCTGTCTTCTATGGCTCTCAAACGAGAGCCCACAACTTTTAAGGCATAGGAAAAGCGCTCAGCAGAGCCGTCTCAAGCAGAGGCCCGACGAAAGGCGCATTTTGACAGCGCCCTATTCAGTAGCACAAACGAGTTTCCCTACTTTTGGTTCTCGGGTAGGGTTTCTTTATGTTCCAACTTTGAGAATTAGTTCAAGTTTTAGATTGTTTTGCTAACCTGGAGAGGACTTGCTGATGACATAGAGAAATTTGGGGGCAATATGGGAAGAGGAAAAGTACACAGGACATAGTGCACCTTATTTTGCCCACTAATAGTTGGATCTCATATTTCATATATTTGAGTTTCCAAAAGCATATATTTTATATATCAGAGGGCCACACCACAAGTTTCCAAAAAAAAAAATGGAAATGACTTGGTGCACAAGTAATTGGCTCAATGGGTATCTTCCTACAATTTGGACCTGGAATCCGGATGTATCTTCCTGTCCCCCGCGTGCGTCACAGCGAACGTAACAAAACCCGTGCGTATAAAGAAAACAATACATAATGGTGAGGCCGCCGTTGACCGCTTGACGGGTTAATATGTGTATAAAGGCAGGCGCAGGCTGCGCAGCAACTATAGGCCGTTGGAAAGGCTTTTGACACTACAATCTATATCCATCACCCCAAAAACTTGGCAATTAAGGTGTATGACCTATCGTTTCGTTCGGTGGTCGAGGATGGCGGAAGAGATGAGTAAGGCGGAGCTTGGATCCTCCTCCTCAACTACTAAATCCAGATCTTTGTGGCCTTCTCTTTTCCGTTGGATCCCTACCTCTGCTGATCATATCATCGAAGCCGAAAAGCGTCTTCTCTCCTTAGTCAAGTACATCTCTCTCCTAATCTCTATTTTCTTACGCTGAGGAAACTAGTTTCCTCTCTCTTTCTCATTCTTTTCCAGAACCCTACGGAGCGCTAGATTGCATAATAATTCTGAATTTCTATAATATTCGATAATCTTGCATCATAATTCGGCTCGACAATAAAAATTGCCCCTATTTTTTGTTTGTCTTTCTTTCGATAAAACCCTAGAATACCGTTATTTGAAGATTCCTGTTTTGTGTATAATGAGCCAATGGATAAATGCTCCCGGCTCTTATTTTCTTAATTCTTTTTAAATTTCAATTTGTAATTTGATTGTAAATTTGGAATTGAAATTCCCGCAAAATAACTGGGTTCTGATGAAATTTAGTTTTGATTTCTATTACTTATCCATTGCCTGTTTCTCTTCTGTTGTCATGGGCGTATGGATGAATTTCAGGACTCCTTATGTTCAAGAACAGGTTAATATAGGGTCTGGGCCACCTGGGTCCAAAGTCAGGTGGTTTCGGTCTGCCAGCAATGAACCAAGGTTTATCAACACAGTTACTTTTGACAGCAAAGATGATTCTCCCACTCTTGTAATGGTTCATGGATATGGTGCTTCTCAAGGTTTCTTTTTCCGGAATTTTGATGCTCTTGCTAGTCGATTCAGGGTCATCGCCATTGATCAACTAGGGTGAGAATATTTGCACTTACTATAACTGATGTTAAAAGTCTTTCTGATCCTTATATATAAAGCCTATTATGTTCCTTTAAGCTGGAGTTTTGGTGTTGATCAGTGATCATTTTCTTGTACAGAAAACATATTTTTATTTCATATTTTGAACTCTTGATATTGCTGCTCTCTTAGATCTGTTTTCAGTAAGAACTTACATTGTTGATAGTGCACTTCCTTACTTGAATTTTCTCTGCAGTTGGGGTGGATCAAGCAGGCCTGACTTCACTTGCAAAAGTACCGAAGGTTAGTCATGGTTTATTTAATTTGTCACCATAATATAGGTCATTATTTATGTATATAAGTATGGGTAATTCTACTACATTTTAATATATACATAATTGTTTGGCAGCTGTTGGTACCTTGAACCATCCAAAGCATAATTTGAATTTCTTTCTCTATATGAATATATTATGATTGCATGGTACTGTTATTTCCTGAAGTTCTTATTTTTGAGCAGACATCAGAACTCAGAAGATTCCTTCACTTTCTGATATTATTGGCATCCTTTCTGCTGAGAAGGGATATCAATTTAGTTGACCTTGTTTATTGGTTAATGTATAGGCAACTTTCGTAGGTTCACATTTGATATAAAGGCAAATCCTCTCTATCTCTATACATGCATACACGCACACAGTCTATAATATATATTTGTTGTATGATCCACTCATGGGTGTTGTTCCATTCTGTTCTAATTCATATTTTAGTTATGTTGAATTCCATGTTTCAATTATCTTGTAATTTGTAACACAGAGACTGAGGCTTGGTTCATTGATTCCTTTGAGGAGTGGCGTAAAGCCAAAAACCTTAGCAACTTTATATTACTTGGGCACTCTGTCGGGGGCTATGTTGCAGCTAAATATGCTCTCAAGGTGATTGCTTTGTCATCTTGGCATCTAACTTCTGGGAGAAAAATGGTGGTGTTTTTCTTTTTATTTATATTAATTTATTATTTATGATATAGCATCCTGAGCACATTCAGCACTTGATTTTGGTGGGACCTGCTGGATTTTCATTGGAATCAGATGGTAAGTCAGAGTGGCTTACACGGTTCAGATCAACATGGAAAGGAGCTCTTCTGAACCATTTGTGGGAATCTAATTTTACTCCTCAGAAGCTTGTCAGGTAAAATATTTTCATCCTTATGCTTCAAAATCTGATCTTTAAAACTCTACTTCATGTAATATATCTATGTCAGTAGTCACATATTGTCATTGCATAATCTAGGTAGTTCAGGCCCTTGAATGCATATGGGCATTTGTGGCCTTTATGCTTAATTAAGCATCTAGAATGTTCAATATTTTTACCACAAAATTTTAGAACTTGAAGACCACATGATATAAATTAAAATATGAGACCCTAAGGATCTGCCTTGAGGGTTATGCCTCAGAGTGGGCTCTTATTGTTTTATTTCTTACTTGTGTCTAGGGTTCTACTTCAATAAATGGGCTCCATAGTGATTGTTAGGAAGTAAAAAAATTATTCGTTACTTTCTTTTTCAACAAACATGTTGTTTGTGTTTCAACACCAGGTGAAATTTGTGTCTTTATTGGACAATCCATAGCGGTGGCCATATAATCAATAGGTTTCTCTTGTTCATAGAAGGGCACGATGATAGACTGCATAATCGATATTGATTAAAGCAATCATCAAACTGTAGGAGCTTCCAAAAACCTTCTTTTCCCACAGTTGTGTTAGGGGGAAGTAAACTACCCTAGAGTACTGCTACCCAGTGACTTCTCTTGCCTGCTTTTGCTCCAATGAAAGCGTTGGAAGTGCTGTATGTGTCTGTATATTTTGTATATGCGCATGTATGTATATAGAATTTGATGATTAAAAAAAAGAAAAATACAAAAACCAAAGAGACTGCTGAGCTTCCTGATTGGGAACATGATGCCAATTCCTTGTGCCCTTTATGCTTAATTAAACATCTAGAATGTTCAATATTTCTACTATAAAATGTCAGAACTTGAAGACCGCATGATGCAAATTAAAATATGATGCCCTAAGGATCTGCCTCGAGGCTTTTGCTTTAGAGTGGGCTTGTATTGTTTTATTTCTGACTTATGTCTAGGGCATGTAACTTCTACAAATGGGCTCAATAGTCATTGTTAGGAAGTAAAAAATTTATTTGTTACTTTCTTTTTCAACAAACACGTTTGTTCTCTTAGGTTTAAGTTGTTTGGTTTTCCTGATTCTATATCTGACATCAAAGGTCAAATCATAGTGATGGTTTCAGGAATCTCATGTCATTGCCTATAAAGTATTTTCCACGAGGACTTTTCATTGTTTGTTGGAATAGGGGTTGACTAGCGTATCTTGTTGGAAGAGAGTGAAAACTTTAGGTAGATTGGCTATTTTGTTTCAGAATTCCTATGTATACTCCTAGCTTGTCTCTTTCAAATTCATCCCTTTGACTACTTGCCTATTCAAATTGAAGATGGTCTGAGGTTGTGAATAAACATAATTAAATCAACTGAGTTTTTAAAATTCTGATTATTTTGGTTAAATTTTGTAATAGAAAATCATAAGGTGTATTGCAGTCTCAGTCATAGACTTTGGAGGTCTTGAGGCATATTGGTTTCCATATCTCAGATTGGTATTAAGCAATATGTACAATAAGTCAATTATGAAGTTCAAAAAATTATAAGAAAATATTTATAATTAAATGAGCCTCAAAACTAATCAAACAAACTTCTATCACATTGAGCATTGTTTAAATTGTCATAAAAGTCTGCGCTTAAACTTCTTCATAGTGGTAATTTTCTATTGCTTGTATGCCCATAGTTTTATCTCTTTGGTGATTTTTCATGTTAAATCCTTGTATGATTGCTTTCTTCTTTCTATTTCTTCATTTGATTATCTCTATCAGTTTATTTATGCTTATGAAGTTCAAATTACTATAATGGATTGGGTGGTTGATAATGTTGACTGAATGTTATGAGTTGTGCTTAGGAAAGAGTTGAAATAATTTCAGATTTATCTAAGGAACTTGAATATTTGATGCTTGTTGAAAGGTTCAATTGCTTTTGATTGGGGAGTATTGGTGCATTCATTCTTGCATGTGTTTTGATTGTTTACTAAAAATATTAGAAAGTAAAAAATGGAAAAAAAAGAAAAAAAGAAAAAAAAAAACAGGGGAACAATGGTCTTTCAGTGGGAACCATCTCTAAGTTGAAAAGACACCCATTCAAACCCCCCACCCCAAAGGTATAATCCATAGCCGAGATTCATCTGTAGAGTGTTGATTGATGAACATTGATCATCCTTTTTTTTTTCTTTTTTTTTTTTTTTGAATGGTTGGTAAATTATGATGCATCTATTTACATATATTTAGATCCCTTACTGATTTGAATATTTCTACCAATTTCCCATGCTAATAAAATATTTTTAATTTAAAAATGGGAAGATTTTTGAGATTTCAAACTCTACCCTTGAGGTCTATGCATTGCATATTAAGAGCTTTTTAGCACCTTGTAACCTTGTTATCCTTGTAACCTTGCTATCTACCCAATCCACCAAACTGATTAAAACAAACTTCTTGTTTAAAATCGAAATAATATTTTAAGATGAAGTAGTATTGTAATAAATTTGAATAATTAAAAAATACTAGCAGTTAATTTACTACTAATCATGTTAAATTCAGATTGCTGGTTGGAAAGCTGAGTCTGAGATCATTTCTCTTACTTGATTCAGATTTCAATGACCTATTAACCTTGTGTTGGTGGTAAAGTCCCACCAAACCATGTAATATCAGGTGGTTTGGTCCTAGGTTAGGAAATTGCTAGCACAAGTCAATAATGTCATTGATTCCCCCCCCCCCCCCCCTCTCTCTTTTTGTTATTTACCCTTGCAATTCCATTACGCATCTTACCATCTCAGATTCATTAACCAGATTTGCAGTTGCTTACAAATTGAGTGGTACAAGGAAGTGGAGTCTTGGCAGATTATCTGTCCTTATGCATTACTTTATACTGGTTGATTGTATTTTTGGTGGAAGTCTTTGTCTATGTATGGAAGGATCTGAGACTTGTATAATTGATTATGTCTTGCTCATATGAATCAGATTCTCTTTATAAATTTCTGATTTGGTCATTAGAACCTGTTGTTTATTTGCTAAATGCTTTTAGTTGCCATTTAAAGATATTGATTCTATTAAATTGTCCTAATTTATCGACTGACCTCCTGGAATTATTCAGAGGTATTGGCCCTTGGGGTCCAGATCTTGTACGCAAGTATACAAGTGCTAGATTTCGTTCAGATTCAACTGATGATTTGTTAACTGCAGAGGAGTCCAAGTTACTCACAGGTAGCCTTAAGATAAATTTGTTGTTATACTGCATATATGAACTAGCAGATTTCTGATTATTACAATTTCAATGTTAGATTATGTGTACCATACTGTAGCAGCCAAAGCAAGTGGAGAGCTGTGCTTGAAATACATATTTTCATTTGGAGCATTTGCTCGGTTGCCCCTTCTGCACAGGTTTGTTGGTCCTATCTTTAATGTTGTTTCTTGAGTCAGAAAAAGAATTTCTGATCTGTGACGTGAATTAATATTGTGGAATCTCCATTCCTTCAACTGTAACAAATGCTAGGTATCTCACTTGGATCTCTGATGCTAATTAATGTGACGCCATCATCCATTGCACCTCATACTTGAGTTGCATGTCACTAAGTTTTCTTCACAATGATGATCTAGCCCTACAGGTCCTTCATGGATTGCTTGCCTTTTTGGTATATGCATTAAAAGGACTTCTATTTAACCTCATTTTCTTGAATGAGGGTGAGCCTCCTTCTGGGTAATAACTGTTGAAACTACAAATTCTTAAGCATAGGATTTAGTTAAAAAATGGACCACTGTTTGGAATTGAAGTTGAGTGTTCTAGGCGGTGAACCCAAACATCCAACAACACACTAAAATTCTTCCTGTAGCTGGTGATATAATGCATTTACAGCCGCTCCATCTCTTTTCTGTACAGCGCATCAGAATGGAAAGTGCCAACCACTTTTATATATGGCTTTCAAGATTGGATGAACTACCAAGGAGCCCAGGAAGCTCGCAAGCAAATGAAGGTCCCATGTGAAATTATTAGGGTCCCCCAGGTCTCTCTCTCTCTCTCTCTCTCTCTCTCTCTCTCTCTCTGTGGAGAAAAATAAATAGAAAAACCTATAATTCATCATGTTTAACAGAATTCTGCTGAAATATGATTGCAGGCTGGGCATTTTGTATTCATAGACAATCCCTCTGGGTTCCACTCGGCTGTATTGTACGCTTGCCGCAGATTTCTCTTGCCTGACCCTGATAGTCAATCCCTTCCTGAAGGCTTGACATCTGCCTAAAAATAGAGTAGGCTATAAATTGTAAATTGATAGCCTATGTATAAAAAAAAATAAAACATTCTTTCTGCGGAGTTTGTTGATTCATACATTCTTCTGTAGTTGATGGCTTCCATTGTTCCACAGAGAAGCTATATTCTGAACGCATGCATAATTTATTTCAGTTGTTATGTGCGGTTGAATTTGCCACCAGATCTTCAACAAATTTCTTAAATGCTATTTATGGGAGTAAATCTGAATTTGAGGGTGCCTTGTACATGCATTGTGACTGAAGTAAAATTTGGGCTGCCCTTCCTGGTACCTCTGCATGAGAGCCATGAAGAGATTTTATAATTTTGGTTTATGCCCTTCATTGTAGAAAAGTTCACTGTTGGTATAATTAATGCAGCCCTCACTTGCAGCTCTGCATAGTCATGAGGGAGGTATTTACATTTTTGGTTCTTCCGCATGTACATCATAGAAAGCTTCACTGTACTCAGTTTCCGATGTATTTCCAAATAAGGTGCCAGTTCCTTGGCTTATTGTTGCCAGGGTGCCTCACTTTTGATATATTCTGACTGATGATTAAGGTGTGTGCGAGCCCAGGGAAAACAAGAACAGGCTAGAGCCTTTACTTGTTGGGAACCCATTTCTCACCTTAGTTGAACAGGATTGGGGCCCCACATAAGAACGCTTTGTTGCTGCTTAATGCGCTGAGATGGAGAACCACTGGGTTCGTCTTGTTTCAACTTTTCAAGGACGGATGAAGCAAAAGTTTATCAGAAATGAAGGCATTCTACAAAAGAGTCCCATGCTTTGCGGGCGTCGAGCCCTGAGCGGCACCATCACCACTTTTAATGTTCACTGCTTTGTGCCTTTTTTGGCATTGCTTTCAATGTAATTATAAAGAATCTGGCATAGAACTAAATGTGGTATGATTAAATCTGACTCTTTACAACCATTTTCCCTTGAGACTTTAACCATGATATGTGGTTTTACAACTTTTCCTCCTCTTCCCCAAGAATTTTAAAAAGCTACTGTCCTTTGTAAGGACCCACTATCTATCCACTCTGCTCAATGAGTGAAGGGGATGCTTTAACCAACGTCACACTTACCATCATGCACTGCAGTCAGATGAGTTATTGGACACTGGCAACGATACATCACAATCAGACATCACATTGCCACTGAAAAATTGATTTCATTACCTGCCTATTTTCATGACTTCCCTAGTAAATGCAGTGAGAGTCCAGCCAGTCGAGGTCTCACGACTCACTCACAAGTCACAACACCCATTAACACAGTCACACACCCAGTCGCTTTTACTGCTGCCCATCATCTCTCCCAATTAGAATCTGGAGAGACTGTGGCCTGGTTCCATGGTTTGGGAGAGTTGGGACCCAGGAGAGCCATAGATACAACTTCCGTGCCACTCTTGTAATTATTGCTTCACAACAATTGTACTAGGGCTGGACCCCACTCCCAGTCAAAACTGGAATTCCGTAAAACCCGACGTGGTGGACGTGAGAATCTATAACCCCTTAAAAAGACCCCACACTCCGACAAGGCTCACGGATCCTGACGCCACTCTCTCTTTCCTCTTTTCCAACAAAAAAAAACCCAAGAAAAAGACAAATTGCACTAAGCCTCCATATCCACATTAACGGCTACTTTCCCCCCTCTTCCTACACCGCCACGTGGCTAAATTCCCTGGCTTTGGCGGGAATCCATTGTATGTACGTTGCAGAGTTTCACCAGCAAAAGAATCCAACAAATGTAAATTGAAGCTAGAATTAAAAATGGAAATTTGTTTAAACAACTAATTGGCTTCCTTCAGACGGGGGAAGGGAGGGAGGTTGGATCAGCTGAGGATGGAATATCTGGTCCGACCCGGCAACCTTCAAGCATGAATACGATGTCTGACATGGAGGGTCTATCAAGCGGGTCGGGTGCTGTGCATAGCAACCCAACTTTCACCCCCAACAAGAATTCTTCCCATTCAGATGACTCCGGGTCGATTTCCAGCAACCCCGGTTCCAGTAATTCTGAAATTTGACCTCTTTGTAACTGCTTTTTCACCCATTTTACAATGTCTTCATCTTGTGTGAACATCACTGGTTTCCTACCTGTCAATATCTCTAGCAATACGATTCCGAAACTGTACACGTCAGCTTCTTTCGTTGCTTCTCCGGTCAATGCCGCCTCCGGTGAAACATAGCCTAGTGACCCAATTGGGGTTGTGGAGGAGGAAGGTTCAGCCGGGGTTGGTATGGTTAATCGGTCCAACCCGAAATCAGAGAGATGGGCTTCGAAATCCGCATCAAAGAGGACGCTTTGTGGCTTCACATCTCCATGAACCATTGAAACTGAGTGGAGGAAGGATAGGCCACGGGCAATGCCAAGTGCAATCAGATGGCGCATTGGCCAATTGAGGACGTGCCCATCTTGGTGAGAGGCTTCCTGGAGCAGGGTGGCCAGATTTCCATTAGGCATGTAGTCGTAAACAAGGAGCCTGACGTCCGGTGGTCCTGCATAGTAGCCGCGTAGGACTGTTAGGTTTCTGTGCTTCACTTTGCCCAGTGATTCTGCTTCTTTACGGAAGGTGTTCTCTTCGATGGACCCATCTGGAAGGCGGCGGATTGATAGGACCATGCCATCTTGGAAAGAGGCCTTGAATACAAGTCCATATCTTCCCCTGCTCAAGACATTTTCCTCGTCAAATTGTCTGGTTGCCTCTAATGTTTCCGCGTAGGTTATTTTGTTGTTGAACATGACGAGTTTTGGCCCTCCATTTTCACCGCTCCCACGGCCTCTTTCTCCTCCAGAGCTTGGGGCTGGGCTCCGCTTCTTCTCCCCGGCTGCCCCTTCTCTAAGTTTCTTACGCCAACGCAATAGACTGAAAATATAGCCACAACAACACAATGCCAGAAGGGTAGCTCCACCAACAGCCACACAAACTAATAGAATCAGTTTCCTCCTTTTTCTCTTGATCACGCCCTCGCATTCCTCTTTCAATGGCTTTCCGCATAACTTCGGATTCATTGCAAAAACTGAAGGATCTGTAAATTGAGAACCCAGCATTTTAGGAATTTCTCCTTCCAGGTTGTTCTGTGAAAGGTTCAAGCATTTCAAGGTAGAGATGCCTGAAAGGTTCACTGGAATGACTCCACTGAATCTGTTTGAAGACAGATTCAGCATTGTTAGATTTGATAATTTAGACAACGAATCCGGTATGGGGCCTGAAAGATGATTGGCATCCAGCAGCAGAGAAGTCATAGAGGAGCACTTAGAAATATCTTCTGGGATTTCACCTGTCAAATTATTCTGACCCAGATCGAGTTCCTTCAAATGGGATAGACGAGAGAGTTCACTGGGGATTTCACCGCTCAATCGATTGGACCGGAGCTCAAGTGCTTCCAGATCAGAACAATTACCAAGCTCTGATGGAATTACACTGGAAACATGATTTTGAGACAATGAGAGAACAACTAAGGACTGAAGAAATCCAAAGGTAGCCGGAACCTCGCCAGAAAAGGCATTAGAGGATAGATTCAGATAGCGCATACTAAGTAAACTGCTGAAGCCTTCGGGAACATCCCCAGAAAACAGATTCTCTTGAAGAGCAACAACTTGCAAATTTGGCAACCCAAAAATCTCTAATGGCAATTCACCAGACATGTTTTGCTTACTCAAATCCAAAGTAGCAAGTTTCATCAAACTTCCAATGCTCTTAGGAAGTCTTCCAGAAAAGCCACAACCGCTCATGTTCAACTCCTGCAAGCTACTCAAGTCCCCGATATTTGACCAAACTTCCCCATAAAATTTGTTGAAGCTTAGGTTTAAGGTACTCAAATTGCTAAGAAGCAATAGCTCTTCGAGTACGTCCCCAGTCAAGTTATTTTCGCTCAGATTCAATACTTCCAACTGGGAGAGGTTCCGAAAACTTGCTGAAATGGAACCTGAGAAATGGTTTCTCCCTAGAGATAACGTCTTCAAGCTCGTTAATGCGCCCAAAAATGGAGGAAGTTGACCTGAAAATCGATTTCCTTCCAGATCAAGAACCTGTAACAAACTGCATTTCTGAATCTCACGAGGAACCTCACCCTGTAGCGAATTATTAGCAACTCTCAACTCCTCCAGTCTCAGGAGATTTCCGATTTCAATGGGTAGAACACCAGAGAAGAAGTTTCCAGAAAGATCTAGAATTCTTAGCGTGGATACTTCTGTCAACCAAGATGGGAACACACCATGAATGTGATTCTCTTGAAGGTCCAAAACCTCCAAAACGCTGAAAAAAGTTGTGTTTTGCGGCTTAAAAATGCCCGTGAAGGCATTAAACCCCAACTGTACGATCACTAGCGTGGGAGGATTGGCCGAGACGTTGCAGAACATAGATGCAGGGACCGAACCAGAGAGTTCATTGCGGGAAAGCGAAAGCACTCGAAGTTTCGGAATCGCTCCAAGCGTTGCCGGAATCAGACCCTTAAGCGCATTGTCTTCGGCACTCAAATGTAGGAGTGATGAACAGTTGGATATCGCAGAAGGGATGGTTCCGTACAACTGGTTCGAGTCCAACCACAGATACTGAAGCTGTTGAAGCTCTCCGATGCTAGACGGAACCTCACCGGAGAACTGGTTGAAGGAAAGGTTGATGAGCTGAAGCGAAGAAGCCACAGAAAAGTTAGCTGGAATATTGCCGAAGAAGGAGTTTGAAGAAAGGTCGAAATAGCGGAGATTCCTCGGGAGGTTCCCGGAGATTCCACCAGAGAGAAAGTTGTGGGCAACGTTGAGCACTTGAAGGTTGGTGAGGTTGGTGAGAGCCGGCGGGAGACCACCGGAAAATGAGTTGTAATGTAAATAAACGGCGCGTAGAAGAGAGCACTGGGAGAGAGAAGGAGGAATAGAGCCGTTAAAGGCGTTAGAATGAAGACTTAACTTGCGAAGCTGGCGAAGGTTAGAGAGTTGGTCAGTGAGTCGGCCACCGAGTTGGAGACGAGGTAAGCGAAGTTCCCAAACTCGGCCATTGTAACAGAGAATGCCCCGCCAGTCACAGGGAGCGGAAGGGGTCGACGAGTTCCAGCCGTCCAATGCGCCAAGCGGATCGTGTAGATTGAGTTTGAAGGCCGTCAAGGCTTTGATTTCAGACAAGGTATCGGCGCTCCGCTGGGCGCAGGTTAGCGTTGGGGCGAAGAGAAGCAAGGAGAGGTAGAGAAAAATAGCCGTTGGCATTGCAGAAGGTGGTGGAGATGGTGGTGGTGGGTGTAGTGTTAAGGTTAAGGTGGTCGCCTTGGATTATGAAAATTATGGTGGGGTGGAGTTTTGGAAGTGTACTTAGGGAGCGTATGATGGTAGCAGGGTTGGCCTGGAAAGGGGAGTTGACAGAAGCGTCGCCATATGCTTTGCCCCAACTGTTGTTCGTGTTTTCTTCTCTCTTCCTCTGTCTTCCCTGTTCCCCAAAAAGGCCCAGATCTTTTTTTAACTTTAATAACCTCTCCCACTCTCTCTTTTGGTCCTTTCCTCTTCTCTACGCCCTTTTTAAAACCCCCCTCATGTGGCCCTGTGGCTTCGCTTCCTCTCTACATCATTGACCCCCGCACAGGGGTCTTCATACTCTCACCTCACTGTCACGATCACTGCGCACCTCCTCAGTAACCGGCTGGAAAGTAACCCATGCAACTTGACAGCTATATCTATATACTTTATATATTTTAATATAGTTAAGTAATTAACTATACAAATAAAATATAATTTTCATGTGTTAAAGAACAAGCATTTAATACAATCTTTATCTCCTTGCTTCATCCAATCGTAATAGCTAGCTTAGGGATGCGATCCGCTCTCTATAGTCCATCCACACCCTATCATAATTTACAAGAAATCATATGCAGATGTCAATTAATAGTCCAACGTCTTTAGGCCAAAAAGCTAAGAGAAGAATATCAAGGTTTCTGCTCTTATATCAAGATTCAAAGCCAGTACCCTTTCCCTTATTTTATTTCAGGATAGCGTGTTATAGCGCAAGTAATGCCTGGATGGATAATACATGGCAGGTAAGCAACAAGGGCCAAATTTAATTCGTGACCAGCATGAGATTACATGCATTTCAGTTTGAAATCAAGAATTAGAAATCAAAAGTGGCAGTCAGTCTGGCAAAAGAATGTAAATTTTGCGTGGGTTAAAACTCTTGGCTGTCTTAACTCCTTCAAACTCCTGACAAAGAAGACACGTTGCTTCTCCAGCTGTAGGACCTCCGGGTCATGGGTTTAGGTGAGAAGCTGAGTCCAAAAATCTCCTGGGGCGCCTGACTTGGCACTATAAACCCAACTAACTTAGCAACAAGGGCAGCACTCTCCCTAATGTGGTTCATGTCTCTGAAGTCACTCCAAATACGTCGTACCAATTGTAACTTCCTCTGCTTTGAGTCCAAATCGATACCCCACTTCTGGTAAATCGTCTCCATCTCCTTTCTGGAGAACCGCTTCTGCACTTGCTTGATCAACATCTCCCTCTCGCGATTCAGAGCTCTCTTGCTGTCATCCAAGAAATGTATGACTAATAATATTGTGCAATGAAAACTCTGGGGGTATAGAAGATGATAATACCTTGAAGCCAGAGTGAGAGGTTGGTCATCTTTCACAGCTCCACTTCCATGAGAAAATGACTCCTTAAGAAAATACAACCTTCTTAGCTCTACCTCCATGTAAACAGAGTCCGATTTGTTACCCTTGAAGAGCAGGAAGAAATAGGTTCTATGAACCAAAGGTACATTGCATGCATCCCAAAGTGCAATTATCTCTCTCTGTTGCCTTTTAAATTCTAAGGCCCAACTTAAAGATTTAGAAGCATTCCGCTCAGTATCCCGGTCACCTGCAGTGTCATCAGCATCTGGTGTCGTCTCCATGACCTACCAAACACAACCATTCCATTGTAAAACAAACAATATTGACCAAAAATATTCCTAAAAGAAGCTATGCTAGCCAGGTTGCCAATGTTTTCAATCTAGATATCACAGGTGTTCGACCCCAACTGCCCCTTCCTGGTGGAGTAGTTCCTGGGTTAGAGTCTTCGCACTGTTTGGTAATTGTTTCTTAAAACAGTTTTCTATGAAAAAAAGACAGAACACGATTGCCAATCATAAAAAATAAAATCTCTTCTTTTTCTAAAAAATGAAAATAGGATGTTCTCATTAATTGTTTTTAATTAAAAAATAATTATATAGAAATAAAAAATCATTAAAAATAAAATATTACATATAAAAATTATTTTTAAAACATAGAAAATAGATTAAGAAAATTTTAGATTTTCAAAAAAACTTTTATTTTATAAAACATCGAAACCATTCTTAAAAGCTATTTATTAGAACTATTATCGGAAACACTTTCCAAACCAAGCTCTCATTACCCACCAGACACAACTCTTATGGTTGGGGAGGGAGCCATGCCTAGGCAAGGCTGAGCATTCCAATTACCAAGTTTTCTTTCTCTGAAAAAAAAAACACTTACTTTTCCTACCATTTCATGAAGATGTCCATCACAAGATTTTTCTTGGAATTGAGTATGTGTATAGATCAAGCTAGTTGTGATTAAACAAAGAAGTAAGCCCTAGACATGGTGGAGTGGCAAATCAAGATTCATGTGGCTGACCTATATGGCTGGAATTGTTGACTACGATGGGTAAACATGATTGATTATATGATGAAGATCAGCCATCTTGATGTGCACCAGTTACATACCAAAACCATTATTGCAATAATCTTGAGCATGATAGATTAGATGCTAAAAGTGAAAATTAAAATGCATTGTTTCTATATCATGTGTGCCATAATTTGTAGTCGATATGGTTCAAGTGATGTATCAAAGTGAAAAATGATAGTACTTATGAAGAAATAAGAAACAGAAATTCTGACCAAAATGAAATGGATTGCACCAGAACCAAGACTATCAAATGTAAATGAAAAGTGGGGAGAGAGAGTGAGTTGCATTCTAACCGTATCATCACCAAGTTCCATAGCAGACTGAACTTCGGCCATTTCATTCAATTTTGCAACAAAATTGTGGGCACTATTGGTATCCCATTCACTCGATGTCTTGACACTCTCTGCTTTTTCATCCATGGAAACACTTCTAACAGAAGTTCGAGAATCTTGTCTGGAAAATTTTTTCATGCCATCACCAAACTCCATTTCAGCAAGCTTTGGCAGGAAGCCTTCTGGTCTTCCAGGGAAATCTTTGTCTAAACCATTTGGCAGTATGCTCTCACCCTGTTCTGCCTCATCAAACCATGGAGATTGGATAGTCATGATAACTGATCTACAACTTCTGCTTCTATTCAACCTCAAGCTTCTGGAGCTAGACGTGTCTGCCTCAGTGAAACAAAGAGATGGTTCTCGAGGATACATACTGAAAAGGCTCTCAATGGTCTTTTTCATGTCCTGAATTTTTTGCTCCAAAGAACCATGAGTATGACCTTTATCAATATGACACAAATCCTTATATCCCTTCCTTGGGGATGATATCGCATCTGTATCCCCAGTCACCGTCAAAGCTAACTTTCCATCTTTCTCTTCTGGACAAGGTAAAGAAGTATCATCTTCTGTGTTCCTATCCAGTCCCTGAATGGTCTTCTCCCACCCCTGACATGGATTGGGCCCAACAAATATTGGAGCGTTCATTGACAGTATTGGAGAAGCATCATCAGAAGGAAAGTGGTTTTCAGAATTCTCAGGAAGCTGTAGGCTGTCCCCTCTGGAATTAAGGCCATTGTCGTGGTCAGAATACCGAGATGAGCTGCATGTTGTGAGATCCAAATCCAGGCAATGGGAATTAGGCATATCTGATGATTCTGATGCTGAGTGTTCATCTGACCATGTATTTTGCACTTGGTATTCTGAAATCTGATCAGATTCAATCTAAAAATAGCAAGGAACCAAAAATCAGAATGAAATATCAAGATGCATTTTAATTCAATGACAAGACTGTTAGTTGATAACAACTCTAAATACCGATTGTTTTGATTGATCTTCTCCAATTGATTTTACCAAATCCTCAATTTGAGAGTGAGCAAGATCGCGTTGTTGAGTTAAATCTTTTATCTCTTTATCCATCTGCTTTATGAGAGAGAAACAAGGTGAACACTAAATTAAAATTTTTTCTGCTGGGGACTCATGAAATGAAATAGGCACCATGTCTTGAGTATACATGCATGGACTTAAGCTTCAAGTATGGTTGCAACTTGTTGGAGCAAGTGCATGTAAAATGCCACCAGTTCTCAATTCTCAGGCACATAGAAAATAAAAGCCAATCAGGTAGGCACAAAACAACTATTATTCAACAAAATTCATTGAATTAGTGACCTATGAATCAGTAAGGGCTGGACTGACGCATGAATCTTGCTGTAAGGACCTTTTCATTTCACCTGGTGCAGGAAATATCTCAACGATCACAAATTCCAATGATTTTAAATTCCAAAGGCACTTTGAACACTTCCAGAAGTGCTGTTTTCTCTCTATGCACAAGGCGCAATAAAGGAAAATAATAAGAGTTGCTTTTATATATTTGTAGAATTCCTTTTTTGCATCCACAAGTTATTCTGAAAAAAAAAACAAAAAAAAAAAAAATTCTAGTGGATGCCATGAAGTTAACTCAGAGGTAAAGCCCTTGAACTTAGCTCTGAATGCCAAAAAGATTTCATGCTACAGGAAAATATGATTGGTCCAGATGACCTAGTTTTGTTTACAAGTGATGACCATATTTTGTAGTGTTGGAAGTTGAGTAAAAGAAAATTATTTTTGTCACCTTTTCAATCAGAAGCTCTTTCTCCTTCAGTAGTGCGGTAGAATCATTGGCAGCATGATTTAATTCTAAACTTCTCAACTCACTCTCCAGTCTAGCCAATTCTCTCTGCAAATGCTTTACCAATATCTTATCTGACATCACTAAATTGACATGCGCATTTGTTGACACCTCTTTAGCACAACTTGCAAACAAGAGAGTGTTTCTTGATTGCTCAATATGACTGCGTGCAGGGCTCATAGTGCAAATGATGGCAGTTCTAGCATTGCCTCCTAAGGAGTTCTGTAGAATGCGTGTCAGCTTAGAGTCTCTATATGGTATGTGCACATTTCTTCCTTTGCTGCAACCAATTGTAACAAGAAATTTACAATTAGAAGATAATGATATTATATTGATATTGTTGGTATTATCATGTCTAAAATAGACAAAGAAAATAAGAGACATTTTAGAAAGGAAACAAGAAACAGGTTTTATATATTTTAGAAAGGAATAAGAAAAGGTTCTACTCTGGAAACCAAGCCCAAACTAAAGAAGACAGTCAAGTCAGGTTAGATACAGACACTGTAAAATCCTAATAAATAAATCCTGATCTGAATAAGACACCATTGAGGATTTGAAAGGAAAAATGAAGTACAAGTTACTGAACCAAATAATGTTTGATCTTCAAGATGCTACAGGCCTAGAGCATGACATGACCAGGCTCAAGGTTCAAGCAGGATCAAATGGAGGAGTTTTTGAGGCAATCAGCATCTTACGATACCTAAGTCATGAAACCAAAAGGCATTTTCCACATTGTGGAAACAGAATGAAACTGAACCACCCAATCTGACCATTTAGGAGGACAAAGCTTCAAGTAGCATATAGAAAATTGAGATGCTCTACCCTGGTTCAGTCATTTGAACCACCATATATCATTTTTCATCAACAGAAAGATCGATTAAATGAAAATCATCAAAAGAACGTAGGAAGGTCAAAATGAGTAGTAAAGAATAAAAAGTCTGCCAT
Organism: Vitis rotundifolia; assembly: GCA_030254885.1. Taxonomy (NCBI): domain Eukaryota; kingdom Viridiplantae; phylum Streptophyta; class Magnoliopsida; order Vitales; family Vitaceae; genus Vitis; species Vitis rotundifolia. Next base: position 10,955,708 of record CM058168.1, on the reverse strand, counting down.
GGAAAATCTCAAAGCTAGCAACATCTAGTCATTTAAACCAATCTTTTAGCTATCAAACAAGTCCTTCAACTTAGTTTTTCTTAGTTCAGTTAGAAAATTCTAAGTCTTCTACATGATAGAGTTTGATAGAACTTATATAGATAGAATATTGGGTGGTACTTAGTCCAACCCAACATTACTAAATTTTCAGATATCGCTTACAATGCAGATTGAAAGAGGTAACATGATAAAAGAAAAAAATATAATGAACCTTAATTTGCGAATAACAGTTCCCAGGGTTAGTAAACTGCGATTTATGTGGCAACCTTCTTTCAATCTTGTACCCTCTGATAATGTCTGAGAAGCACGTTCACTCCCCGCAAGATCAACAAAACTCTGCAGAAACAACCCAATGTCAACTTTTTCCTCTTTCATTTTCACATATGTTTAGAATAAGAACAATTTCACCAGATCTATAAAGACACTTATTGACTGGTCACTAATAAAGGAAAACAACTAATTCATACCACAGTAGCTGCAAGACTGCTTGAGTTCTCAGCTCCTACAAATTTACGAGCAGAACTTTCAATTGTCTGCAGGGAACATATTTTGGTAAGAAAGAAAATTGGGGAATTAAGAGCCGGTCCCAAATATAATATAGGAAATAGGTGCTCCATTAAATGGCAGGCATACCAATCGGAGAATTTGATGAGATCTGGAGCTTGTTTCATTCAGGGCAGTCTCCCCTATCTGTCTTTGGGCTGCAAGAATGCAAAATCACATACGAGGATCTAGTGTCATTTTTTCCATTGAAATACAGACTAGTTCAAGTACCCTTACCTTCACATATGGAAAGGAGCTCCTGTAGATGGTTCCTATCCCTCAGAGTCTCCTCCATAAGTTTGTCAACAACAGTCCCTCTCTGTCAAAGTATAAACAAAAGTGAATCTTGGAGTATTTATCCTCCTCCAGTTGAACTTTAGATGCACTTCCATCAAAATACAATATTCACCTCTGGATCATCTAGAAGTCTGAGTGGAGCACTATCTGAGCTGAGTAGGTCTCTGAGAGCTTCATTGTAGATCTCCATGGCAGAGAACTTCAATTTAAATTCTCTATCTCTATGCTAAACATAAGAAAAATAGTTTATGTTATACTAAAAGAGGCAGAAATCCAAGACACATATAGAACCAAAGATGAAACTTTGAAAAAGTGATGTCAAGTAAGTAAATTACCCTCTCCACGTAGTCATATATATCTGATACTGCATATTCAGTAATTCCACTCATGGTGTATGTTTTTCCGCTACTTGTTTGCCCATATGCAAAAATGCTTGCTGGAGAAATAATTCACCAATTAAAAATTCCACAAGCTGAAGTAGTAATAGAATATCAAAAAATAGAAAACAAGGACAAGAAGATTACTCACAGTTAATACCATTGACAACTGAAAGAGCAACTTCTTTGGCTCCTTCATCATACACTTGCCTTGTCGAGCAGTTTTGTCCAAATACTCTGTCTATCATCAATCCATTGACCAAAAGAATAAAGAGGGAAGAAAAGGTTAATAAACTATTCAGTAAACCTAAACAATCATCTCACTAATCTTGGAGTTATAACAAAAAAATGGTTATTTGGGAAAATTGCTTTGAATTGTAAGATGCCAGCTACCATCGCTGGCATGATCTGTCCAGGTTTGTACTGTAGACCAGGTTTCAGTCTCAGCACATGAACAACTTCTCACCTAACACATTCATTCACAAGTTTCTTCAAAACCTGAATTCCAATACAGAAACACCCTCTTCTGGTTTAGGAGCTCTAAATAAATGGATCTATTTCAAAATGTTCTCAAAAAGGAAACAAAATTGAAATCAAATTCAAGAAAAATACTCAGAGAACCATCAAAGGAGGAACTGGGTTTAAAAAAAATACAAACTACAACCAAAGCATGACAGGCCCCGCGGAACCTCTATTTCTCCAAGCTAACTTATAAACTAACACAATCAACTGGGAAGTTAAAATCATATATAAACTGGGAAAGCATTATACCAAATGAAAGGAAAGCAATTTCTTACCAAACGTATAGGCAGTTGGAAGCTGGGACCGTTCAGGTAAGCTGAGGCTGTTCTTGTATATAATGGTGTTCACATTGATGCATTCCCAATCTGAGACATGGTACCTTGAATTTTCTTTGACATCCAAAGGCCTCAACCTCACTGAGACTAAAATCTTCTCCTCTTGTCCCTTTGCGTTCCAATGCCCTGGTTCCTCACCACCAATATCCCCCATCTCTCACTCTCCTCTGTTTTCTTCTCAAATCCAACCCCCAATTCACTCAAAGACAATAAACAGAGGCCCTCACGATTCTGTGATAAACAAATGCAAAACTCCTCCGCCACATTCAAACCCTTGAAATCCCATTAACAAATCAATCACGGTTTAAAATTCAATAATAACATCACCAAATGCAGTAAAGAACTGGATTGTCTGAAGAAATTGCCGGACTTCTCAAACGAAATGCCTTCTGTTTCTATCCACCTCCAAATTCAAAGGAGTCGAATTATTAAAAGAAAAAAAAAAAAAAACAAAATCAGATTAAAAAAAACCTGAAATATTTAAAATTCCAAATCCTTTACCTCTATGGGATCCCATTCGTACTTCTAACCATCAACAATCAAAGATAATGAGAAGTAATGAAAAGAAGAAGAGAGAGATGGTCGACCTGAATGGTGATATTGTTAGAGAGAACGGGAATTGGAAGGCTCTGCAACAGCGGAACCGTTCCTCTCTTTTTCTCCCTGGGACTCGGGTGAGTACCGACCTTTGAAATGCAACCGCCATTTCCCATTAAAACTTAAAACTAAAACTGGGGCATTGAACTTACGGCTTTGACCTCACCTCTCTCTCGACTCGATTCCAACGCGCCCAACCGCTAACCGTTGGCTGACGTTTGTGGTAGGGCCCGCTCTTTACATCTTATTAAGTTATTAGCCATTAAACCATGTGGTGGGACTGGCAAGACTAGATCATTTGCTGCCGGACGATGATTCCCCTTTCTTATTCCTCTTTCAATTATTCAATCCATGTGTCCACCTTTGTGTTATGCTGCCCCAGCCCCCACATCACAAGAATAAAGAAAAAAAAAAAAACCTAATTTAATATTATCATTTTTATAACCATATAATTGAGACATTATTTTTACATTTTTTCAAGAATTCCTAACCACCCAAATAAAAATTTTAGAATTTTTGAAACAATGGTATTTGAATATAAATTATAGTTTATATTAGGTTCACACAGCAACTTGATATAATTCGTCAACACGATACAAATTTAACATATTTTTTTGCAAGTATTGATTAAATATGAAAGAGTTTTGGGCAAATTCATATTAGCTTGTATAATCTGTTTAAAAACTAAGTTATGGGTCAATCTAAATGGACCCAAACGGACTCATTTAAAAATCACGTTATTAGTCTAATTATATTTTAAAACCATTTAACTCATATTTAACTCATTTCAAATTTATTTTTAAATAAATATGTCAATTGAGTTATAAACATATTTGGTTTAGATATTAATCTTATAAATATATATATAAGATTTAAAAAAATTCAATTATTAAATAAGAGAATCTGATTATTAAATGGGTTAAATAGGTTACACGATGTGTTACCTATTTAATAATTAAATAATATTTGAGTTTATATTTTTGACACTATTATTATTTATGTTGGGTTTGAACTTAATTATATAATAGAATATCCAAACTTTGACTCGACGGGAAGACAACCCCGTACTTTTTTTTGAGACATAAATTTTGTATATATTTGTATTCTATATATGTGAAATCATTTTTTTTTTTAATTTAAATTTTTTTAAATATGCTTACATTTATATAATTCTCTTACAATTTTATACGAAAAACTTTTTGTTTTTAAAAACACAAAATAGAAAATATACCCGATCCCAAATATTTAGGAATAAAATTGTAATGTAGGCCAGTAAAAGCAACAGTAATTCTGATATAATCACAAAATCTAAATCACGTCCATTCATTTTTTTATCTTTTTTTTTTTTTTTTTTATAAATTTGATAGATCACCTCGCCATTGCAGAGGATATGAACCCACTACCCTGCTCAGCCTCCACCCATTTTGCAGGAACAAGGGGCTTTCTCACTATATATATAATGTATGTAGATGCAATTGGCAATCCAAGATACTGAATCCACATATGGCATTCCGGCCCTATCCGGATAGCATCACTCTAGGGACACATTGCCCCCAATGACATGTGAATCTCATAGAAGGAGCGTGGCGGCCCTAGCCATCTTTAGCTTACCAATCCAATAGAATGACAAAGAGTTGAATGCCCCCCACGGTGAAAATGTCCGTTGCACCCCAAGCATGCCATCTTGACCCCTTGAACAAGCCATAACCATAGCTCCATGTGGATGACCCCAACTACACTGGAGAAGTATCATCTATGAAACGAATCCCCAATAGTTCAAAGGGGGTAAGACATTCAAAATTTCTCTTGTTATTTTGAGTTTATGGGTGTTATTTCCTTTCTCACTTCAATATTACGAACTCAGTGGCCTATAAGGGTCAGGTGGCCCCCCTTTTTTTTTTTTTCCTTCTTTGTGCAAGGAGATTTGAAGCAAGTCTAGGAACCTAGATGGAAATGGGATTGGGAACAAACTAAAGGTCAAAGTGTTATAACGGAATTACGGGTGCATGCATGTAATATCTTATGACTACTATATCTAAGTACAAGCAGAAACATATGCGATTTTTCAAAAAACCTTATATCTATGTGTTAAAAGACACGCCTTTAGATTTGAATGTTCTCACATCTTGTTCCAATCAATGTAGGGAGCTCAAAAACTTGGTATATATTCCACCCGATTACTTTGTCATCACTCCTTGGCACCAATGTAGCATAGCTACACAATCTTAAGAGAGATGGTGGTTAGGGTTTTATCTAGGAGAATAGAAACTAAAAAGATGAATGGATAAATAGATGACTAATTCTAAACCCAAAGAGAATCTATATAGTCTCTTTTATGGGATAAAGTGACTTAAGCCCACAATGTGCTCGAGTCACTCAATCTAGCCCACAAGATCCTTATTAATGACCCTAACAAGCTCCAATAAATTAATTAGTTCAATTCAAATAACTTAAAATTAATTGTCATAAGTTCCTATACAACTTTGCATTTTTTTTTTATCAAAACAACACCCTTATGCACACACATAATTAATTAAACTCGATTTCTCTCAAATATTTGTGCCAATAAAGATTGTGAACTTGAGCAACGACCATTGAGATCCATATGAAAAAACCAACTTCCTTAGAATCCAATTCTAAGTTCACTCAGCATACTATTAATGGCACTTCACTACCCAATAATATTATATTGAAATAAAATTGATTAAATCAAATTCAATTAATTTCTCTAGTTTATGACTTACTATCAATGCATGTAAGCTCCCGATGAATTGGCATATGTAATCTAATGAGGTAATAGTTATCAAACTTCGAAGGTTACATCTACAACTATCAAGTCTCATATCCTCTTATTTTGTAATCAATTGATATACAGTAGTCTACAAAGTACATATATCAAATCTCATTTAAGAAATTATTATAGTCACAGATTCAACGATCACAAGTCCTCAAGATCACCCAAGGGACACACTATCTTAATCTTACGAGATATCATGGTGTGTTTTTTAAGAATACTTATTATCACTTGCCTTAAGTAACAATAGTTCAATCAATAGAAACTATATAACCACCTTAGAGTCTCACTCATAGGCCAAAGCCATTGAAGATTTCAACCCTAGTTTAATATTTTCTCAAAGTTAAAAGTCTATGTAGTATAGTAGTTTGATGATTTCATAATTACTTGATAACGTCATAATTACTTGATAACCAATGTCATGACTCATCATAGGTTCTATTCAAAGTGCAACCAAATATACACACTAATGCATTTACCATAGGAAACTCATTTTGATAACCACGACAAATTATCCTTTTAATCAAGTGGTAGTACACTATAGCTTTAGATAGACTACTTAAGTCCATAAACCAGTTGTGAACAACTTATTACTTAAATCATTCATACAATTCTAATACACTCTAGTTATGTACAATGTAAGTGATATAAGTTTGAATTCGTAGCTAAGTAATAATGCGATCATAACAAAAAAGTAGAAACTGAAATCATAGTATAAATATATTGATGAAATCCATTTTGTTACATCATGCATGCTAAGCACGATCCCAATATAAAGATGACCTAAACTCACAACAATGGATATGTTGACAAAGAGTGACTAATTGCGTAGTCCTAATAGGAGCAACTAACTACAATGAAGTGTCATTGGAGTGAAGAACGAGAGTGCACCCACCAACAAATGCAGGAGTTCATAAAGCGAAGTGTGCACCTTACCTAGGAAAATGTGATGTTAAAAGCCAAGATAAAGGAGCATTAAAAAAACTTAACCATGTGGCTCTCAATGGTAAGCAACAATTAAGTCTAAGGCAATGAACTACAAAAACGGGTATTTTTGTAGATCACATCATGCAATTCAAATAAATGATGGCATTGGAACAAGGGAATGACCAACTCATATGTAAGGTATTTTTGTCCAACCTATAACAACATTGTTTTGGTTCCACTAATTGCCTCTTGAATGAAAATGAGACTTTGAGAGCCTAGGGATGTTGGTCAATGCATGCACACTTGGTCAAATAGAAGAAAAGCTTAGAAACCCTTTTTAAAAATACGAAAAACTCTGAATGAGTCACTAAAGAAGCTATATTTGGAGATTTGACCTCAAAGTCACATATGTTGATGGATATAGTAAGGCTAATGTGCTTCTCTTCTTGTTTGATACATCACACACCCTAGGAAAGAAGCCACTAGTAATGTTGGAGTAATTATTTACTAAAGCCAAGAATTATATTGCACTTGAAGAGGACATGAGGATAGCCATTCCTAAGCCCATCATCTTCGCTAACACCATAATCGTTAGAACAACTAAGGGAGGAGTGACAACTTATGAAAAAAAAAGAAGACAAGAAAGGGTGTTGGGAAAAAACTTAAGATAGAAACAGTAAATGATTAAGGAGATGACCTTGGCTAGGTAGAACTCTAAAAGGATTGAAGGGCATAGTACACCCTATTAAATGTGTCATACAACACGATCTTGCAAAAGATCCGAAGGATGAAAGGGTACATGAAACCAATACTACTTCCTAAGGACACTAGGTACCACGACTCAAACTGATATAGTGAATACCATAAGGAAATAGTGTATTAGACAGATGACTATTAAAGCCTAAAGAAACTAGTGATAGATCTCTTGAAACAGGAACAAATCTAAAACCCTCTTTCCAATTCCATTATCATCGAGTCTACATGTGCAATACCCCCGCATAGGAATCTATCACCTCTTGAATCTTACTAAGGGCAACATCCTTTACCTTTAAGGCCAACTCCATGTTAACAGTTTCCTCCTACACCAAATGGTGTCAATGGGCATAAAGAACTGCAAATTCACATTGAAAGAAAAGGAAAAGTCAAAATGCTTAAAAACTTGAAAACAATTGCAAATGAAAACAATAAGAAAATTAGCGGATGAAGTGAACTATGACAACAAAAACAAAAAATGGTTGCTGAGAGAGTAACTCTAATACAAAGTGGCATACGAGATAAATGGGAGGTTTTAGCTCATTAAGGTTGAAGGTCTTATAAGGGAGTGGCAACCTCACTAGGAGCTTTCCCTTTCTCAAATATAGAAAAGGCAAAGCCAAGACAACTAACAAACTAAAACGAGTTAGGATGGTTATAGGAAAAGAATATAATGGGTTGGGTTGGCAACATGATTACCCATAGATTGGCAGGGGCTAACTTATCTACAACGGCAATTTCTTAAGATACAATGAAGTCGAATTGGCTAGAGTGACTAACCAACACACAATAGAATGAGCTATTGGTATTGCACGTTTTACTAAACTTGGTTTACCCTCCTCTAGAGTGTGCTCCATAGTACAAAGTGACACAAAAGGAGTAGATACATAAGGAGGAGGGGGACATCAAAGAGGAATCTACAATGCAAGAATGGCCTACAAATTCGGAATTTAGGAGTTTGCCCTTTATGCTAAAGAATCCCCTCTCTCCTAATGCTCTTGAAATTCTATAATTGAGTAGATGATAGATGAGAGTTGCCTCAACTTGAATAATCTCTTCGAAAACACTTGTAGAGGGGAATCATCCACTAGGATGGGATCCCAACGATAGAGGTTGTCTAAAGCTTACTGAAGCAAGTGTCTTGCAGGTGGAATGAAAATGGGTGTGCTCTAGGGTGTATAACTCTTATCAAATGATTGAAGCAATACAATGAGAGACAATTAGCCAAGCAACCACAAAAGGCTGCATACAAAGAAGAAAATATCATAAGAAAATAACAATGACGAGTGAAAAAAGGTAGAAAAATACGGGGAAAAGAGCAAACAATAAGAGTAATTGAACACCTTGATCATTTAGCCCAAGAGGAACCCTAAAAATTGGTCCTTGCCATGATCTAAACCTTCATATTGACTAAAAATCAACATACAACCTTTCTTTTCCTATCCTTTGTCAAGTTAGGAAGATCAAGCACCAATCCTTTGGTACCTACATTAGATGAAAATGCTAATTACAATTTTATGCAACTTAATTTGGTAGAGGAACAAGGTCTCCCCAAGAAAATACGTTGATCCTCTATTGAGTTTAGCATGGCCATAGTCATCAACAAATGAATGACGTTAGGGTGGACCTTAGATGAGAGGACTCTAACAAAACCATAAAAGTGACAAATTGGAGGTGACAAAAGCAAACAAAAACTTGCCTTAAAATGAGCTACAAAAAATAGACATTGTCTCCCCTAGAACCTCAAGAATACGTTCCTAGGAGAACATACCTCTCAAGACGACACAATTCATTATCTAAAACTCCCTGGAACATTTAACCGAAAATTCCCTTCCCTTAGGCATAGTAGAGATAAGGAAAGGCAACCCTAGGAGAGCATAAAAAGGAAGAAAGAAGAAAGGTGACAAAAAAGATAAGAAGGGAAAGTAATACTTGCCCATATGAGAAGTGAAGATCCCACAAGTACAACAATGTCAAAAGAAATTCGATGAGGCCTGAGAAGAGGGAACGTACTTCCCTTAATTCCAGAGCCTATTGCCCTTTCAAATTCAAAAGCAATCTACCCCAAGCAGCTCCATGTGGAAGGACAAGAGACTTTTCCCGCAAATGAAGGCCTCTAAGCAATGAAAAATGAGGGAATATGTGGGGAGACATTGGGCCCTAGTGACACATGGATCCCAGAGAAGCAACCCAGCCACCCTAGCCATCCACAGGATTTAGAATGACAAGCATTGAACGTGCATTTAGTGGCCCCCATGCAACGAATGAAAGTAACAACCCAAGCATACTATCTTGCCCCATCGAACAAGCCATTGCCATACCTTCGTCTAGATGACCCAACTAATTCCCAAAAGCATCATCTATAAAAGGAATCCTTGACAGTCCGAAAGAGGTGGAACATTCAAAATTCCTCTTGCCATTCTGAGTTTGTCAGTGTTGTTCTCTCTCACTTAAGCATTGAAAACCCTATGGTTTGCGAGGGCCAGAGGACTTGACTCCTTGTTCCTTTTTGTAAAGAAGGTTTGAAGTGATGGGACTGATGATCACAGTCCACGCCAAAATATTTCATCTCTGGAATCATCTTGAAAAATTATTTAACTTCACAAACAAGCCCCTCATTAACATACTCCTGAGACCATTACATTCCACAAAAACAAAATTTTGAAAGGGAATCTTGATTAAAACCCTGTTGTGCGCCTTATCAATTGGAGTACATCCTTCTTTACATTTCACCAAGAGTTATTCACTGACAATGAAAAATCCCGGCCATGGCTTGCTTCTGTGAATAGAAATTGATGTCAGCAAATTCCTCAAAAAAACCTAGCATTAACTCAAGAATTAAGAACAATCGTGTACGTAAATTCATCCACCTAAATTTCCCAAAAATGAATCTTTAACCTTCCACTGTTTCGATTAGGGGAAAAAAAAACATGGCGCGCATACCTCTGACAAATTTCTTGTCATCTCATCAACAAACTAACGCAGCATCAGCCTCATCATTCCACAAACATGAAATAAGTGGGACTTCAATAACCCAGCATCATCCCACGAAACAGACAAGGTTCCTGCGACAACATCTTGTTCAGTAATTTCATCGAATACTTGGCAGAAACGGACCGGGGGATTCACAGCAGAAACGGACATAACGGTCGAGAATGCGGCCAAGGCACTTGAACCCACAAGCCATAAGGTGGGTGTAAAAGGTACCGGCAATGGAATAAGAGAATGGAGTCAGGGAACAGCGTCGTTGCGGTTGGGCTGTCCACTGCATTACTTACCTTATAATAACCAACAAAAAATCATGATTTTCTCTGCAGAATAGAGCCGTTAAGACTGGAGAGAGAAAAATAGAATCCACAGCCGAAAGGAGGTTTCTAATAATTAACGGTAGGAAGTATAAAAAAGGACTATGGCTTTATTTGCAAACCACGTGAATCCAGGTCATGGTCTCATAGACCATGGCTCACGTGTCATCCCACCCTTTTTGCGATAATGCCATAATCATCCTTCTAATATCGGTTTAAATAATAATAATAATAATAATTTTTAAATTTGAATTAAAAGTATTTTCAAAATCTTTTGGGGTTTACATTTGATGTCACATGGATAATGACATTTGATAGATTGTATCATGAAAAGTTGCCTATTTTAATATAAATATAGTTAATTAATTATATGATGTACAATGATTTTTTAGAAAAGAAAAGGTAGGATTGGAAGACATGTGTTTGGAGAAAGAAAAAGAAATTAAAATAACGAAAGAAATGAGACTTCAAATTTATATAAAAAAAGGATATTAATAATTTTTATATAAAGTATAAAAAACTTTTAAAGGTATATATTAAAATGATCATTGATTTTGAAAATTATTTAAAAATTTAGGTAATAATGATTTTAGAAAAGAAAAGGTAGGATTTTAAGACAAGTGTTGGGAAAGATTAAAAAAATTAAAACAAAAAGGAAAATGAGATTTTAAATTTATATAAAAATATTAGTAATCTCTGTATAAAATATAAAAAAAACTTTTTAAGACATACAATAAAATGATAATTGATTTTAAATATTTAAAAAAAATTAAGGTATATTAAATGGTGGTGTAAAAATAATGTACATTAAAAGGAGATATTTGTTTGGAAAATGTTAATCTCACAAGAGTATCGTCTTAACTCACTACCGTTAGGTCAAGTCAAGCTCATGACCTGGTTGCCAAATTACGACTTTAACATTTAGCAAAAAGTCTGCAAATAACTTATAAAAATTTACAAAAAAAAAAAAGTCAATCTCTTCACAAGAATGGCTTTTTCCATTGCGTGTAGAATGGTTATAAAAAACATGAAAAAGGTATTCCTCTCTTTCAATGAAAACCACACTCCGTATCCCAAAATTTTGCAAAAAGAAACAAAAGAAAATTTTATCTCTGTATCGAACTCTTTCATTTGTTTTCCTAAAGATTTTGCTTGAGGATTTTGAGCATCTTCAATAATGATTTTAGAAAAGAAAAAGTGGATTTTAAGACGAGTGTTTGAAAATAAATAAATAAATAAAAATGAGATTTCAAATTTATATAAAAATATTAATAATTTTTATATAGAATATAAAAAACTTTTAAAGGTATAAATTAAAATGATCATTGATTTTGAAAATTATTTAAAAATTGAGGTATAATAATGATTTTAGAAAAGAAAATGTAGAATTTTAAGACGATTGTTAGGAATGATAAAAAAAATTAAAATAAAAAAAGAAATGAGATTTTAAATTTATATAAAAATATTACTAATCTCTATATAAAATATATAAAAAACTTTTAAAGGCATATATTAAAATGATAATTGATTTTAAATATTTTTTTTTAAAAATTTTGAGGTATATTAAATGGTGATGTAAAAATAATGTACATTAAAAGGAGATATTTTTTTGGAAAATGTTAGTTTGACAAGAGTATCATCTTAACTTACTACTGACAGATCAAGTCAAGCTCATGACCTAGCTGTCAAATTATGACTTTAACATTTAGCAAAAAGTCTGCAAATAAATTTACAAAAAAAAGAAGTCAATCTCTTCACAAGAATGGCTTTCTCCATCAGTGAAGAGTGGTTATAAAAAACATGAAAAAGGTATTCCTCCCTTTCAATGAAAACCACGCTCCTTATCTCAAAATTTTGCAAAAAGAAACTAAAGAAAATTCTATCTCTGTATCGAACTCTTTCATTTGTTTTCCTAAAGATTTTGCCTGAGGATTTTGAGCATCTTCAATAATGATTTTAGAAAAGAAAAAGTAGGATTTTAAGACGAGTGTTTGAAAAAATAAAAAATAAAATAAAAATGAGATTTCAAATTTATATAAAAATATTAATAATTTTTATATAAAATATAAACAACTTTTAAAGGTATATATTAAAATGATCATTGATTTTGAAAATTATTTAAAAATTGAGGTATAATAATGATTTTAGAAAATAAAAGGTAGAATTTTAAGATGATTGTTGGGAATGATAAAAAAATTAAAATAAAAAAGGAAATGAGATTTTAAATTTATGTAAAAATATTATTAATCTCTATATAAAATATATAAAAAACTTTTAAAGGCATATATTAAAATGATAATTGATTTTAAATATTTTAAAAAAAAATTGAGGTATATTAAATGGTGATGTAAAAATAATGTACATTAAAATGAGATATTTGTTTGGAAAATGTTAGTTTGACAAGAGTATCATCTTAACTCACTACCGACAGATAAAGTCAAGCTCATGACCTGGCTGTCAAATTACGACTTTAACATTTAGCAAAAAGTCTGCAAATAAATTTACAAAAAAAAAAAAAAAGTCAATCTCTTCACAAGAATGGCTTTCTCCATCGCGTGAAGAGTGGTTATAAAAAACATGAAAAAAGTATTCCTCCCTTTCAATGAAAACCACACTCCGTATCTCAAAATTTTGCAAAAAGAAACTAAAGAAAATTTTATCTTTGTATCGAACTCTTTCGTTTGTTTTCCTAAAGATTTTGCCGGAGGATTTTGAGCATTTTCAATAATGATTTTAGAAAAGAAAAAGTAGGATTTTAAGACGAGTGTTTGAAAAAAGAAAAAATAAAATAAAAATGAGATTTCAAATTTATATAAAAATATTAATAATTTTTATATAAAATATAAACAACTTTTAAAGGTATATATTAAAATGATCATTGATTTTGAAAATTATTTAAAAATTGAGGTATAATAATGATTTTAGAAAATAAAAGGTAGAATTTTAAGATGATTGTTGGGAATGATAAAAAAATTAAAATAAAAAAGGAAATGAGATTTTAAATTTATGTAAAAATATTATTAATCTCTATATAAAATATATAAAAAACTTTTAAAAGCATATATTAAAATGATAATTGATTTTAAATATTTAAAAAAAAATTGAGGCATATTAAATGGTGATGTAAAAATAATGTACATTAAAAGGAGATATTTGTTTGGAAAATGTTAGTCTGACAAGAGTATCATCTTAACTCACTACCGTCAAGTTAAGTCAAGCTCATGACCTGGCTGTCAAATTACCACTTTAATATTTAACAAAAAGTCCACAAATAACCTATAAAAATTTACAAAAAAGTCAATCTCTACACAAGGATGATTTGCTCCTTCGCGTGAAGAGTGGTTATAAAAAACATGAAAAGGGTATTCCTCCTTTTCAATGAAAATCACACTCCCTATTTCAAAATTTTATCTCAATATTGAACTCTTTCATTTTTTTTCTAAAGATTTTGCATGAGGATTTTGAGCATCATTAATTAAGATTTTAGAAAAGAAAAAGTAGGATTTTAAGACAAGTGTTTGGAAAAGAAAAAAGAAAAAAAAAAGATTTCAAATTAATTTAAAAATATTAATAATTTTTATATAAAATATATAAAAATAACTTTTAAAGGCATATATTAAAATGATAATTGATTTTAGATATTTTTTAAAAATAAAAAATCGAGGTATAGAAATATTTTTATTACACATATTTAAAAAAATTTAAAGATGTATAGTAACTTTATCTTTTTGTACAAGAGTTATTATCATTTATATAATTATAAAAATTCCATTCAATTTAATTGCCTTAAAATCTCATATTGCATTGGCCCATCCGTTATCTGCCATCACATCCAAGAAGCATCAAATGAACTGAAAAATTAATTATCCCAAGACAATAAATGATAAAAAACAAGAAAGAAGGAATAAAGCTCATTAATCAATAAACATGAAGCATTTTTCTTCAATTGAGATGATAACCATTTAAAACTCAATTGAAAAACCACGAGAATCCGTGAAGAGAAAATTTGGAATCAGTCTTCCATTATGTTAACAAAAGGTGAAACTAAAGGGAGAAGAATAAAGCAAGAAACTTGGGGGGGGAAAAGGACAGGTGAGAAGGGGACTTGATAAGCGCCCATCAAGGCTTTAAAGACGTCCAACAATGGCAATCAATTTACATATGGCTTACAAAACCCTCTTTCCTGTTTTTTTTCTTTTCTAGTTGTCATGGGAGATAGTAACTAAATGGAAAAAGGAAAGATATGAGAGGATGGTTTTAGGTATAATTTCTAATATGAAAGGGAGTAGGCCGTACAGGAAGGAGAAACAGGGGACACCCACTTCCAACCGAAGGCATTATTAGCCTGGCAACGACTACAAACGAATTTTGGGATTTTTTTAAAAATTGAGAAAATTGAACATGAAATCGGATTAAAGGGGGGAGGTTTCTTTATGGGGTGTCTTCAGAGCCCCACCACTGGCTTCAATCATCACAGCCATAAAAAAATATAAAGGAAAAAAAAAAAGAAAAGAAAAAAGAAAAGGGGAGCCGGCTGCTTTGATGTGTTGTTCATTTTGTTTGAATTCCTAGATCCAATGAGAAAAAGGGAAAATAAATCCATTGAGAGAAGCCTTGAAATGAAAACCCATTTATAGTTCAAAGAGGGTTCCAGGTTTTTTTGTTGCTTGGGTCTCTTATCTGCTCAGAGGCCTCTGCTGAAGCAGAAAAGGAAGAGGAAAAAGAAAGAAGGAAAACAATGGCAACGAGGGGAAGCAGATCAGAGAAGGTGAAGAGGATATTTCAGCAATTCGATGCCAACTGTGATGGGGGTCTCAATAGAGATGAAATGGCGGATTTGGTGGTGGCAGTGAACCCTAGGGTTAAGTTCAGCGATGCCCAAATCAGTGCGATTCTGGATGAGGTTTTCCGTACATACGGTGAGTTCATCGACGGCGAGAAGGGGCTCACCTACGACGGCTTATTGAGGACTTACGATGACGGGGCTGGGGACGTCGACCGCGATTTCGACGCGCTTGGGCTGGAGCTGAATTCGGATGACAACAAGGGGAAGTCGGCGGCATCTTCGTCGTCGATTGCGGACGAGAGGGTGTTGGAGCCGCACAAGAAGCAGAGGACGGCAGCGTGGGCGGCGTCGCCGAACCACGGCATTGTGTTCGACGAGACGTGGAAAGTGGTGGACGATTTGGAGATATTGATCAAGAGGTTGAAGGCAAAGCAGGTGAAGGATGGGAAAATGAAAGGTGATAATTTTGATGCATATTCAGATCCGGGATGGTCGAGAGAGTTGGGACCGTCCGCAGAGATGTCAGAGAAAAGGGTAGTTTGGGAAGAGTCTGGGCATGATTATGCTCTGTTTGTGAAGGAATTGGGGGTTTTGAGGACTAAGGCTGATGGGGCAAGGTCAAGAGAGGAGGCATTTGATGGGCATATGGCAATAGGAAGGGTTTTGTATGAGCATCAGTTGTTTAAGGAAGCATTGGTGAGTTTCAAGAGGGCTTGTGAGTTGCAACCTGTAGATGTAAGGTCACATTTTAGAGCTGGGAATTGTTTGTATGTTCTTGGGAGACATGGGGAGGCAAAGGAGGAGTTCACGTTGGCGCTTGATGCTGCTGAGAATGGGGGGAATCAGTCGGCTTATTTGCTTCCACAGATTCATGTGAATCTCGGGATTGCGCTTGAAGGTGAAGGGATGGTTATGAGTGCTTGTGAGCATTATAGAGAAGCTGCAATTCTTTGTCCAACTCATTTTAGGGCTTTGAAACTCTTGGGTAGTGCTTTGTTTGGTGTAGGTGAATATAGGGCAGCGGTTAAGGCATTAGAAGAGGCTATTTTTATGAAAGCAGATTATGCAGATGCGCATTGTGACTTGGCTTCGGCTTTGCATGCTATGGGTGAGGGTGAGAAGGCAATTCCAGTGTTTCAGAAGGCTATTGATTTGAAACCTGGTCATGTGGATGCTTTGTACAATTTGGGCGGGCTTTATATGGACATGGGTAGATTTCAGAGAGCTTCAGAGATGTATACCAGGGTTTTAGCTGTTTGTCCAAACCATTGGAGGGCCCAGCTAAACAAGGCTGTTTCCCTGTTGGGGGCCGGTGAAGCAGAGGAAGCCAAGAAAGCTTTGAAAGAAGCATTAAAAATGACAAACAGGGTAGAATTGCATGATGCGATATCTCACTTGAAGCAGCTGCAGAAGAAGAAGGTGAAGCCTAATGGGAGTGCCAATGGGGAGGGGGCTTTTTCTATTGTGGAACCCTCAAAATTTAAGACAGTGGGTGAGAAGACTGCATTGAGGCAAGAATTGGCCCATACTCTTGAAATTAGGGCTTTTCAAAGATCACCAGGTTGAGAGGTTGTGATGTGGATCTTCTGAAGAAGGAAATGACTGAAAATGATGTGCCAGTGTCCTATTCTGGTGGTGGTGTGCCTGAGAAATCCATACGCAAGCCCAATTTGGAGGTGATTCTCCGCAGGTTACTCCAGTTTTTGAAACCTGAAACATTTCAAGGAGCTGTTAGAGCTATAAACGAGAGGATCCTTTCTGTTTTGGATGATACTGGCTCTGGGAGGGTGGATTTGGGCATGTTTTTTTCTGTTCTTGCACCCATTTGTGGTGGTTCACCAGACAAGCGAAAGCGGGTGGCCTATGATGCACTTTTGTGGCGACCTGTGAATGAAGGTAGTGCTCAAATAAGAAAGGCTGATGCTCTTAAATATATCAAACTGTTGAGGGCCATATACATTCCTTCGCATGGGGTTAGTGAAATGCTGGAAGTACATGGAGAAGTAGATGTTTCAATGGTGTCCTTGTCCGAGTTTCTTGTGATGTTTGATGATCCTGATTGGGGTTTCGGTATCATGTCCAGTCTGGTGAAGCTTGAAGCTGGGGATAGGACTCGCCATGGTCGCTATGCTTGCTCAGTTTGCCGCTACCCCATTATCGGGTCCCGCTTCAAGGAGATGAAATCACATTTTAGTCTGTGCAATCAATGCTACAGTGAAGGAAAGGTGCCTTCTACTTTCAAGCAAGAAGAGTATAGATTCAAAGAGTATGGTAGCGAGTCTGAAGCTATGAAAGATAAGTGCCTGTGCTTTAATTTGCAATCTAAGAGCTCCTCTTATAATGATCCATAGCTAGTCAGACTTTTTGTTTTTTGATGATCCTGTAATATCCCATCATGTTATTCTAGTTGTTCAGTGTGAAATATATAGCTCAGGGATGTGTTTGTTGGGCATCTTAAGCCCTTGTATAATAAATCCTTTCTACTGGTGTTTCTGAATTCTTTGTTTTGTAGCAGCTTTTTGTAGAGATTCATTCCTTTATCTTAAAACACTTGAAGCGGTGTATACTACCTTTTCTACACAGAGATCCTTTATGTAGAGTTCATTTTGAATCACTGTTCCAAGTTGTATTAAGGGTTTCTTTTGATTTAGAATATATTGTATTACTTTTTTATGAGATATGAGAAGGTTACCCTGCTCCATCTCTGCATTTGGGGCTAACTTATTCCATGTGATTTGCAGCCTAGATTAGAATATTGAATTGAGGATGTGGTTATGGTATTCTCAGTCTCCAAATTTGAAAATCAGTAAATAGGGGATTTTTTGAATTTCTAAGAATAGAACACATGTCAGTCTGTAAAAGGGGTTTTTCTTTGATAATATTAAAATCCACTAAATGGTTGAATCCACCAGCATGCTTCACAGGATACAGAAGATTGTGGAATTATGAACCCTCTCCAAGAGCCTCATTTCGGTCATTGGAAAAGGTATATTTTCCTTAAGACAGTCATGCAGACTAGTTTTTGTTGTGGTTGAACTAGAAGGAGAGGGAATTGAGTTTAGATGTTTAGAATTGCTCTATAGTAAAACCCTTATAAAATAATACTCTCCGGATCAAGAGATATTAATATGTTAGCGGAGTTATCTAATTTATGGATAAATGAATAATTTATTAATTTATCGATAAATGAATATTTATTAATTTATAAAGAGGATTATGTTTATATTGTCCAGTACTTGTACTTATATGACTTCAAATCTAAAAACAATAGATGTGGTAAAAAATTTACATAGAAGCCTAAAAGACTCAAAAAAATAAAAGATGATTATAAATTGTAAAAAATAGAAGAGATGTGGTGTCAAAGATTAATGCCCTAAAAGATAAAAAAAGGTTTCAAGTATATGATGATTCCTAGATTGAGTGACTTGAAAAAATAGAAGTTATAAAAAGTTACTCAATACTATTATATTATGTCATTCATCAATTGTTAATTTATATTTCCTTTAGTCCCTAGATTTCTAAAAATATAATTATCTTATGTATTTAGTGATGTTATTAATTTACTACACTGACCCAAGTTGGGACGGGAAGATTTGATTATTTAAGCGAGGTTATTAATTTATCAAACATCCATTTATCAAGGTTTTATTGTATTTGAGATATGTGCAAATACAACCTTAAACCCTAAACTAGTAACCCAGAATATTGCTGATAATAGGTTAGATGTCAAACTGCTGGCTGGAGGTGGTGGAAGGAACTGAAGCTAGATGTCAAACTGCTTTATTCAAGATCCTTAAAGCCTGGGTTACTGAGATACAGAAAAGGGGAGGGAGGTGGAGGGGTGGGCTGGTAAAACTACTCCATTTGAGATGTTTCCAGATATATTCTTGGACCTTTATTCTAATTAGAGAGAGGGAGAGGGTCCAAAAGGCTATATTCTTTTCATGTTCCCACAGTCTGTTCCTTCTTCTTTTTTGGGTCTCCATGTGATCTGATGATGTGTGAGCTCTTCCTATTTTGCTGGGGCTTGTTCTAAGTTGCAAGCGCAATTTGCTTGTCCATGAGGGCACACCTCGAGAATCTTTAATTTCTACCAAAAACTTGATATTGTTTGTTCAATATCAATCATCAATATTGTTTCTTGAAGCATAATTAATTACAAAGACCTCTTCCCTAAGTAACTGATTATGTATTCTTGCTGAATTCTGATTTGAACTGTGAAATATACCAACAAACAGAAGGTGTGTATTGAGTTGAGGCACTGGAGGTTTAAGGTTCTTTTGGTAAAAAATTTACCAGAACACCAATAGTTTTGCCAATTGCTGTTGGGCTTTTGAAGCTATATTCTTATTTAAAAAATTAAAATAAATCAACAGATTGGGTATCATGGGCTTTTGATTGAATGGAGTTCTATATGTTTGGAGTCATTGGGCCTCAGGTAGAACCTAAATTACATAAGATAAAAGTTAATTTTAATGTCAAATCCGTTGTAGTCTAGTTGGTTAGGATACTCGGCTCTCACCCGAGAGACCCGGGTTCAAGTCCCGGCAACGGAAAATAAGTTTTTCCATTTTTTTAAAATCAACCCAATAATATGAGAATGTCTCAATCCAGGAATGTCACTTGCTATTTTAAGTGTAACGATATCAGAAATAGGAATAGGAATGTCATCGTAATCTGAAATAGGTTGCGTCCATTGTTTACATCATAATGATAGTCTGGAATGGAAATGCTTCCATGTTGTACCTAAATAGCTATTTAAATGTGATTCCGTGAAAACAGATTCCCAATTTTGCAACGGCATCTATAACTTGTTACAGTTGAAACCACATGCAAGACCCATGGGAAAGTCATCCACGAAGCGTGACGGGATGTCAATTAAATCCACCCATTCCTCACTGCTTACTGCCCCCTTCTCTCTTGTTAATGTTTAAAAACATGGGATTAGCTAAAGCCAGCTAGCTATACATGAGAGAGACATCAACCACAGCTCAAGCCTTAGAGATAACAAGGTGAAAAACAATCATGCATACCATGACAGTGAGGTTAGTTATGCATGTCCAGTGTCTGATAACCCTCGTTATAGTCATGATAATGACTCTGACCGCAACCCTGTTAACATCATCATCTCTTCTTCCCTCCCCATCTTCCCAACAACAATATCATCAGATTCAGCACACAGATTTCCAAGGAGAGGACTATGGGTTTTGGAATCCTACACCCCGTCACAGCGGTGGGGGAGATGGGGCTCCTATTCCTCATGCCCAAGCGGCATGCTGAGTTTCTAACTCCTCCAGATTCCTTCTATACCACAATGGAGACTCCGAGCAAGGTAAACTGCTCACTTGAATGTAAAGATGCACTCAGTTGCATGAATACATTAATTGTATGATGTTTTTTCCACTACCTTAAAGATGGTGATCTGCAATTTGTATGATATTTGCACTGGCCTCATTGACTCGAGATTGGGCACCAATTTTGTATTTACTTGCTAACATAGAAAAGGTATTAGGAGATAGAAACCCAGGCAGGCACCAACACATCGTTCCCTCGACTAGCGCAAAGTCTTTCATCAATTACACAAGGATTTTTTTATTTTTTTTATTTTTTTTTTATTTTTTTTTTATTTTTTTTATTTCATTCCCTATAACAATCTCAAAGAATTAAGGACAACAGTATACACTTAAACATATTAGAGAGGTAAAATCAACCACAAATCATGAAAGTAGTCAAATTGATCTTTTGCATGTCTCAACAAAAAAGGAAAGGACCTGTGTGGTATTAAAAGCCCAAGCAGTGCTGCATTACATAGGGACTCTTCTGTTTCATCTCCCATTCCACATAGCAGCAGAGATATCAACCACTAACCAGCAACCACATTAGAAACTAAAACAAAAGTAAAACACCAAGGTGCTCAACTCAAGAAGGGAGGGGAACACATCAAGAGCCAAACATTCGGGTTGCTTTAATGTGGACTATTGGAGTGAGATTACTGCAGTTACATTGCTTGAAGTCATGCTTTGTTGGGGTACCAAAATTGTCTGAATACTCAGATGACAAATTACCTGCTTGAAAAAAGGGGGAAACAGAAAACAAAACAAGCTTAATCATCAGATAACACTACTAGATTTTTTATTTTTTTTCCTAATTTTTTTATTCAGATTCGTCAATGGGATTTTTTTTAAGTCCCAAAGGAAATTGAAAGAGCTATTTGACATTCAAAACAGATGTGATCTTAGCTCATTGTGTTTTTCATACCACTGAACCATAAGTAATATCATTTATCTCACTCAGGTTATTATGGTCCATTTCAGTGTCAAACTGTGCATTCCATTACTAAAAAGAGATAAACTGGGATAATCTTTATTAGACTATCACAAATCAAACACACTGCCTTCAATAGTGAACTCAAACCATCCACACATAAGCTATTCACATAATTTTTCAATATATGAGAAATGACAAGATTGGTTCATCTTTAGCATATTATTTGCCAGACTTCTGCCCATGCCAGCAAAAGTTTCCAAATACCAATTCAGATATATAAATAAGTTTGCAGTATGAGCCTACCAAAAAGATAGAAAACCTTTGAGCATAAATATAAACTAGATAAATTGGAAGAGACCCGATCCCTATGAATATTATATATACACATTCACACACACATGCATATCATGGGAACCCAGATTGGTGGTATTTGGATCATTTATGATGCATTGATACAAAGCAAGTAATTGAATGATCAACACACTTACGAAAGATGAATTGAAGATGGGCCAGAAATAGCAGCAACTTTTTGAGCACGCTGGGTTTCAGACTTGTACATCTCTTTGTTTCCTTTTTCACACGCCGTGCCTCTCGCCGTTCCTCTTTGACAGCAGCCTGCATTAACTGCAATGTCATTGTTGAACCATAGAAAGGGACAAGCTATAGAATAATATAAATCAATGAATGATATTTTCTTTTGGGATAGGTATAAATCAATGAATGATATCACAAAGCATCATATGCACAAATCACTTAAATGTCAGTGTTTCTTTTCTGTCCTTGGTGATTGTGAGTAACAGACTGAAGGATGTATTTTATGTCTTATCAGCCAAAAAAAGGATGTATTTTATGTTTTATCAGCCAAAAAAAGGTAAGCTGAAACAAACAGCAAGTGAGATACCTTTCGTTCTTTCTTTTCTTTCTTTTCCTCCTGACCATGTTTCTTCCTCTTCTGCTGCTCAGTTCTCAGGCTACTCACATCCTTAGCCTTCTCTGTAGAAGGTTTTTTGCCACGAGGCAAAAAGTCAACAGGGAGCTTCTCTTTCCCTCGAAGGGGTATTACATGATTGGTGGCACTCAAGGGTCCAGAGACAGTTTCAACCAACTTTTTCTTTCTAGTTATTTCTGGGGCTTCAATTTTTGCTGGGTGATTATCAAGATTTGAATATGTAGAAACAATAGTTTCACAATCCCACCCTCCGGATTCATCACTACTTTCCTCTAGAACAACAACATCTTCATTTGGGTCTTCATTTTCATACTTTTCAGCGTATTCCACACAACGACAAATCACATCAGCAGTTGAGTCCAATGATCCTGAATCTTTTAGTCCCTCTTTGTCATGCAATAAATCTGCAGGAACCCTATATTTTTCATCAAGTTCCAAGTCATCTGTCGCATGGTCCTTAAGAGCATGATTTAGCTTGTCTGCAAGAGATTCATAATCCTCAGCTACAGAACCACTGTAATCATCATCACTTTCTGTGCCATATTCCATTCGCTCAAGCTGTAACAAACAATGGTTTAAGAAAATTTAATACATTTAGCATATAACACAGAAAGCAGAATATACAACAAGAGAGTAGCTCCAGTTAGCAGACGAGAATGCAGACTGTCGGGATTTCAATGAGGCCCAACCAGGCCTACTAACTACTGTCGGTAGACTAAAATGGAGTCAGGCCTACTGTAGACAAATCTCGTTATCAGCCTTGAGTCCCTCCACAATAGCCTGAAACCTGCTGTACAAGATGAAGGTAATCTATAGATAGTAGCCATCCCAGCATTACAATTAATCAAATCCATTCATGGTGTTGTCCAACAGCAACAGGGAAGATTAAGATAATAATAGTTACTAAGAGAAGCATCTGGCTTCAAAAACCCAAATAATACCAGATGTTCATATATATTCTTTCACAAAAACCCAGGTAGGAACCCAATTTGATAATGAACTTCCCAAAACAAAGAATGAACAAGCACATCATGCATATAGAGGGAATCACGATGATAAGTAAATCATTCTTCCACACAGCAAAGGTATAAGACCAATAAACAATATAACACGCACTCACCCTACGAAAACTAACTTGATTAATACTGTGAATAGGTATAAAGTGTCGGTTGCTTTACTAAGTGTCCAGTAATGTAAAAAGATATTAGAACATTAAAATTGTCTCCTTTTCTTGGATCGATTCTCCCCTTTTCTTGGAAAAAATTATATGATGTAATCTGTAAGCATTCAATGGAACAGCTGTGGCACAAAATATCATTTACAAGGCAGCAATAAAAATTAAAAATATTTGGAACCTGTTGTGCTGACAGTCAGGCATTCATACCATGATATTGATTAAAATGGTAACTTCCATAGTCTGTCAAGTGATTAAGTTTAGTCATGTCCTAACTCTAAAACAGAGGCATCCTCAAAGGCTTTACTTGATGCATTTATATGAATTTTACAGACAGGGATAGCATTGTATAAGGCTTATTTCCTAAACTCCATGCCTAATAATCCAGAAGGGTCATGATTCATATCCAATCTCAAAAACCACCATTGTTTGAAATAGATGAAAGATACTTTCTTTTCATGGCCAATCATGAGTTCTTTGTGTATATAATATACCTTTTTGATAGGCTATGCCAGATAATATATTAAAAGTGCCTGAAAAAGGATGCACCAAAGTACACATGATGTATATTTTATATATATATATATATATATATATATATATATATATATATAGAAGAAAGTAACCTGATCAAATTGCTCATCCAAAAGACGGTGAACTCTTGGCTCCTCGCTAATAATATTGTCATCTCCAGCTCCTACAAATTGGTTTCTTATTTCATCATGACCAACAAATTCAACCGGGTCTTCTTGTGGGTCTCGGGTGTAAGGTTCATCAACATCTTCTTTTGTTAATTTCTTACCAATGAAATCGTCCTTCCCTTCTTCATGAATATTAGCCTGAATAACAAAATCCTCTTCCAAATCCTCTACATCAGAACCAAACACAGAATCACTGGAATCTAACAATGCAGCCACTTCAGGATCAACTGCTTTCTGAAGCCTCACACCGACAGTCTTCTCTGCAACACTGTAAACGGCCTTCTCATCCGGGTCTCTTTTCACATCTCCAATATGAACTCTTGAAGCATCATATGCCTTAAATAACAACAAGAAAACAAAACACAAATTGTGAATATCCCTTAAGTGAAAAACACTAAAGAATAGTTGCCAGAAAATCTGGGAAAATTAAAAACTAAAATTCTTTAATTCTTAACGTTTTCGCTGTTTAAACCAAACAAGAATAGATCAAACAAGCTTCCTCTTTAATCTTTACCGAGTAGGAGCCTCAGTAGAGTTCTTCGTATTTGAGAAAGAAAAACAACAAAGATCCTATATCTTGAATTTTTGTGCCCTTCGTCGAGTTTTTACGGATAAAAAAAAAGGTAAAGAAAAACAAAAATAACTAACCTTGACATCAAGGGGAAGCTGATCAAGCCTAGCCTTACTGTTATGATAAAACGCCGAACCGCCTCCAGTATTCTTGATCTCCCTTAAATGAGTCAAATAGTTATAGCCATCATCAGGAAACCCAAGCTCCAAAATCTCTCTCCTCACATGATCCGGCAACGGCGCCGCCGCGGCCGCCGTCGCACCAATTGAAAGCTGCGATGAACTCTGCTTCCCAAAAACCCGATCATCTTCTTCGCCGTCGTTGTCGTCATCGGGTGCGTCGGCGAAGATAGAATCAGGGTCGTCGGCGTAATGGCTAGGCCCGGAAAGGTCGTCGCTTTCGTGGAAGACACCGTCGACTGAATATGGATTGTTGTCAACCCTAATGAAGACTCGATCATGACCTGGTGAATCTTGGTAATTGGGATCGGATGAATCGCGAGCGAGTAACTGGAATGTTGCGGATTTTTTCTTGTCGATGAACTTCTTCTTCCCCATTTGATTGAAATTAGAGACCAGATATACCGGAGAATGGAGGAACTTCAAAGCAGAAACCCAAGACAGTCACCGGACTTTAAAGTCGAAACACTGGATAAACCCTAAACCCTAAAATGAGAATCCAAATAAACCCCAAAACGAACGAAGGGAAAATTAAGAATTTATAAGTATTGTTATTATTATTATTATTTTTTTTTTTTTTTTTTTTTTAATAATATGATCTACGCTATTTTTTATTATTTTATAAATTTATAATATTTTAAATATAGATATTTAATTTTTTATAATTATATGTAATACTTTAAATATAAATATTACTTAAAATTAATAAAAATAAATATTAACTAAAATTAATGTGATAAAATTTTAAATTATTAAATAAAAATATTTTTTACCACTACGATTCCACATGGATACTATTTTTTATTATAAATAGTTTATAATATTTTAAATATAAATATTTAATAAATAAATTTATTACTTAAAATTAATAAAAATAAAATATTAATTAAAATAAACTATCTTACCATTTATATGATAATCTAGTGATTTAAAATTAATTTTAAATTAATTTTATCAAGTTTAAAAAAACATCAAATAATAAGTTTGAGTCAATTACTAAGAATAAATTAATTTAAATTATTTATATAATAATTTAGATTAAAAATGCTTTACATAAACAATATGAAAAATACATACAATAAATCAAAATAATAATTCCCCTTTTCCATCTATCCTTCAAATTTAGAAAATCTCTTAAAAATAATCATAACATTAACTACAAAAACAAATAATACAAAATTCTCTTAATAACCCAAATAATAAACTCTTTAATCAAAATTCAAATTTTAATAAAAAAGAATTAAATTCTAACAAAATTTAATAAAATCTTGGTTTCCTTTTTACCGAGGAAAGGTAAGAGAGGCATCGTCATTAGAAACAAGAATTGAAAAAGTTGAATTAATATCATTAGAAACAAGAAATGAAAAGATTGAAATAAATAAATTAAAAAAGACAAATCAATTGAAACAATAAATAAAATTCAAAACAAATGACAACAGTAAACGTAATCTCTTCAAAGGTAAAAAAGCAAATATTATTTTTATGTCTGATACCATACATAAAATAAATGATAATGCATAGACACAAAGACAATATTTAATTACAAAATTTAATAGGTTTAATTCTTACTTAAAATGCAAATGAAATTCAAGAATATAGAGATACTCAATACACTACGCAGGAAATATTTAATAGATTCAAAAAACCTATAACCATTGAAGATTTGCAAACTGAGATACAACAAATAAAAAGAAAAATAACACAATTAATAAATAAATAAATAAGTTTTGAGTCTATTACTAAAAATAATTTAATTTAAAATTAACTTGAATTATTATGTAATAAATATTATGCTTTATAAAAAAATGTTAAAATTAATAAATAAAAAATATTAGTTAAAATTAAGTGATGAGAAATATTATTTACAATTTATATAATAATTTGATTATTTAAAATTAATTTTATCAAACGACCTTAAGAAAGAAAAAATCAAATAGCAAAATTTGAGTCTATTACTAAAAATAATTTAATTTAAATGGGTGATTTGATTCAATTTTTAAATTCAAGAAAGTTATTTATTAAAAGCAACTTTATTAAAAAAATAATTTGATTTTATTTACAAGAAAATAATTTCTATTTATATTTTTTTAGGAGAAGAATAAATTTTTACAATGTTACTTATAAAAGTATTTCAATTTAATTTTTATTTAAGAAAATAGATTTTTACAAATTATTAAAAAAATAGTTTTATAAATTTATCTATAAAAGAAATTTGAATTCAATTTTATTTGCAAACAAAATGATTTTTATTATTTTTATAGAAAACAATACTTTTACAAATTTATTTACAACAATATTAAAATTCAATTCAATTTTATTAGTAAAAATGATTTTTAATAGGGAAACATCTTTTTATAAATTTATTTACAAAATACATGGATCCAACAAGTATTTTTTAATGTTATAGACAAAATAAAATATGAGGAAAACTCAAATAAATTATTTACAAAACTTAAAAAAACTTAATTCTCACAGAAAATTCAAATAAAACTCAATAAATTAAACCTACATAATACTCGATAGACGAAATTTTTAATAGATTTAAAAGGATTCAATAACCTATAACTATTGAAGATTTGAAAGAAAAAACTATAAGAAATAAAAAAACAAATAGATCAATTAAAACAAGAAAATAAACAGATAAAACAAGAAAATGAATAAATAAGAAATATAATACAATACAAACAATAAAATTTTGTTGAAACATATGATAATCAAGATCCATGAATAATAATACCTACTAAACAAACTCCTATAGAATCTTTTGTAAATACAATATCAAAAATAGATTTTCAAATATGGTATACAAATGCAAAAGTCATAATTGAAGATTTTGAAATAGAAATTGTAGCATTAATAGACTTAGGAGTCGATGTAAATTGTATTCAAAAATGATTAATCCCTACTCAATATTATGAAAAAACGGGACAACAACTTTTTGCTGCAAATAAAGGAAAATTAGATATAGAATACAAACTTCAAAACTTTCATATTTATCAAAATTATTATTATTTTAGAACTCAATTTTTGTTAATATAAAATATGACTGAACCTAAAAAACTACAATATTAGGAAACACCATATTTTTCCCTTTTATATATCAATTAACCAAAAAGGAAATACATCAAGTTCAAAGTGATTCAATAAATAAAAAGATAAATTTAATTCAAATAAAATAAACTCATATAAATTTTCTATCAAAAGAAATTGAATATAAAAAAGTAGAAGAACAACTTCTAGAAGATAAAGTTCAAAAGAGAATAAAAAAAATTTTAAGATATTTTTCAAAAGGAAAATAATCACAATCTTGTCCTTAATCAATTTAAATAATTTTCTGAACGGGGACCACCACAAGCGGATCAACACGAAACTTATGCTTCTTCTACCCTCAAATACCACTATCTAGGCTAAAAAAGCTGTTCACAGGAAATTTAATTCGAACTAAGTCATGACTAAATTAGTGATTAAATATTGTTCCAACTCGTAATACCACTCAGTTCTCAAGCAAAACGTGGCTCTCATACCATTCACACCTAAGACATATAACAGTTCATGCACACAAGAAATTAATTATGTCTAATGAAATTCAAACATAAAAACAGAAATAATTACTGTCTAATTCTGTCTAATTTATTTCAGAAAATTGAACATATAAAATACAGAAATTTAAATATGAAATAACTTTTATTGAAAATATACCTTGATTACAAGAGAGTTGTTGAGTATAGGCTTGTTGACAACAGAGGATGACTAAATAGGATGAATATAAAAGACTATAATTTTTTAAAGAGAATATTACAAAAGTGAGAGAGATATATTTAGAAAATTCTATGTTGGCACTCTTGAGCTCTTCCCACTATTTTCAACTCTACCTTCTAACGATGGTAGCTTCTCTATTTATAAATGAAGAAATCGGACTTTAGTCGAACTTGAAACTTGCATGCTTGAAAGATTTTTGAAATTCGCTACAAAGTGTTGAGACAGTTGGAACTTTGATTTTTGAAGTCTGCTTAATGAGTTAAGATTTCTTTTATTTAAATTATTAAATAAATTAAATAGTTTTACAATTATGATTCCATATCTACACTCATTTTTTTATAATTAATATTTTATGATTATTTTCTACATCTATAATATTTTGAATATAGATGGTCAATATCATTTTTTACAATAAATATTTTGTAATAATCTTATGCATGTGTAATATTTTAAATATAAATATTTAACAAATAAATCTATTACTTAAAATTAATAAAAATAAATATTAGTTAAAATCAATAATGATAATTAATATTGTTTACAATTTATATGATAATTTAAAATATATTTTAAATTACTTTTATCAAACAAACTTAAGCAAATAAGTTTTAAGTCTATTACTTAAAAATAATTTAATTTAAAGTCCACTTAAATCATTAATAAATATTCATTTTTACAAAAAAAAAAAAAATATAGTGTTTAACTCTTTAACAACCAAGTGGAACAACAAAATTAAAATACAATACTCACACAAATAACTTTGAACTTCCGTTTCCTATCAACAAAATAATAGAAATAACTCATTCCAAATTTCATAAATGTTTAACAATATAAAAAGTGTTGTTTTTTTATATATAAAAAAAAAGTCAAGTTTTATAGTTGATTTTGAAAACAATTTTCTATTATTAAAAATAGTAAAAAAAACACTTTGATAACCATAAAATAAAAATAAATAAATAAATAAAAAGACAGAAAATAGGGCTTTGTTTGGCAACACCAATGCTTTTCAAAATAATTTTGAAATGACTTTTTAGAACGATTTTTAAAAATTGTTTTATGATGTTTTGTAAAACTGAAATCTATTTGGGAATGAAATGTTTTTAATATGTTTTCTGTATTTGTAAATATATTTTAAAAATAACTTATTTATAGAGTAGTTTATTTTTAATCATTCTTTCTATCTATATCATTATTTTTTAAAAACAAATCCCAAAAAATATATAAAAATAATTGAAAATAACTAAAAAGTGTTTTCTAAAAACATTATACTTTTTTTGTTTTTAAAAATAAAAAATTATTTTCTATTTTTTTGTTGTTGAACGTGTTTTCATGTTTTTTTTTTTTCAAAGAACAAAAACTATTTTTGAAAATAATTACTTAACAAGACTTAGTTTTCTGTTCTTAAAAATGACTTTTTAATTTTTTTTTGCTTGTTTTCACCTATTTTCTAAAAAATGTTTCAAGAAATAATTATATAAACATAAAGAATAATTAAAAATAAAATATTACACATAAAAAATATTTTAAAAATATATTTAAACATATAGAAAAGAGGTTAAAAACATTTAAGGTTTTTAAACATATTGTTATACAAAACATCAAAAAAACAATTTGCAAACTTGTTTTAAAAAATACTTTCTAAATAAAGCTTAAATGTTTAACAAAATTTAGAAAATACTTTTAAAAAATTAAAAATTTTCACTTATATTCTTATGTTATAGAAACAGTTGATTGGTGAGATTCCTTTAAAAAGACATTTTAGAAAAAACACTTCCAAATAAAAAGTGTGGAACGCACTTAATTTTTGAGTTCATAAATATGAAAATGACCCACCTACAAAAAGCAAAATAGCAAAATAGGGATTTTAAGATGAATAATTGAAGAATTTAGGAATGGCCAAAAGCAAGCACTCTGAGAGTGTTTGGTAAAACTTAATATTTATTACTTAATAACTTATGTTGATTTTAAGTTCACTTATATTTAAGTTGTTGCTTTAAAACTTATTACTTGATTCTTATTTTCAGTATTAGGTTTGTTTGATAAAATTAACTTGGAATTTATTCTAAATTATCAAATCGATAGATTTATTCTCGTAAATTATAATTAGGGTAAAGGAAGTCAAGAAATAATAAAGGTTGTAGAGTAACGAAAGGAGATCGTGGAGGAAATTAGGACAAATAAAAATAAAAAAGTAAAATAAAAATGCAAATTTAAAAATAAATTAGTTATTTTTACTTATTACTAAAGGTTATTTTTTACTTTAAATCATACCATTAAGTTATTTTACTAAATATACTTAATTTACACTTAAATTAAGTTATTAAGTTGGTTTACCAAACACCCACTTACTTGATTTCACAAGTGCATACAACGAGATATTGAGAATGGTATTATTTTTATGTTTGCTACAATGAATTCATCACTAATAAATTGTAAATGGACATTTTAAATAAAATGCACATATTTTTAATTATAAGTAAAAAGATATGTGATGTGATTAATTAAAAATAATAAATATTTATACTTACTAAATATAAATTTTATGTTTTATATAATATTAAAAAGATATGTGTGTGTGACGTCTCACGTCGGATATGGGAGAAAGTTTATAGCAGTATATATATAGAGACTCCTCTTAACCTTGTAAACGCTTTTTAAAGTCGTGAGTTGTTACAAATGGTATCAAAGTCAATTTCCAAACCTGACGTCGGGGTTTGTTTGGTCCCATAGGGAGTGTTTGTTTGTTTGGTCCTACAATTCTATAGGACACAACGAGGACGTTGTGTCAACATGGGAGAGTGTTTGTGATGACCCACATCAGATAGATGAGAAAGTTCTTAGCACTATATATGTAGAGACTCATATTAACTTTGTAAATGTGTTTTAAAGCCATGAGGGTCTCTTTAGGTCAAGAGTAGATAATATCTATACAGTGGGAGTGCATCATTAATACAAATATATAAAAAAATTGCCTACAAAATTTTTATGCCAATAATAGACAAAAATGAAAAAAAAAAAAAAAGTGTGAGTTTGAATTAGAAGTGGAATGTGGACCAATTGGTCTTATTTAACCTGAATATTTGCTTGAGTTTGAATAATAATTTCTAATATTTGTATTAGGCTTGGATTAGGTTATTTTTAACCCAAACTTAAGTTGGGTTGGACTTGAGTGAAGGTTCAAACAACCCAAGCCTTATCTAAGCTCGATTTAATGTTTTTACAATAATTATAATATATATTATCCTTTATAATAATATTTATTTTTAATTATTATTATATATAAGAATATTCATTTTATTTTTATATTTTTAAGAGAAAATATCAAATTATACTATATCATATTTTTTTTTTCATTTTTTAGAACTACATAAATTTAATTTTACTTTTTTATTGCTATCTTGAAATTTTGCCCTACTTATTATTTAACTTTTCATATAAATATATAAAAAAAATGCTTTTTTAAAAATACACATAAGTTTCAAATTATACAACTTGATCAAGCCTAACTCAGTTTAACCCAACCAACCTCAATTCAACCCAAGTTTAAAAAAATAAGGTTAAGTTGGGTTTGGATTGAGTACTTCAAGTCAGAGTTCGAGTTGAGTTAGATAATTGTTTCATAATTCATAATAGTTTTAGGTTAGCCATCAACTCAACAAAATATCAAAATTTATTTAAATTATATTTTAAAATATATAAGTTAGGGGAAAATAATTAGAAGCATAACTGTCACATGTGAATAAAGGAGAAATAATAAAAATAAATTTAATATTATCCACTATAATTAATAATTAAAGATGTATTCATTATAAATAGTAAAAAATTTTATTAGGATAGTTATAAATTTATAGTCAAATAATAAAACCATGAAATATAAGGATAAAAAGCCAAAGATATGGTAGGAATATTTTGGGATATGAATAGGTGGTATTGAGTAACAAAGGATAAAACAAGAGCTAATAAGATGGTATTTATAATAAATGATAAAAAAGATTTATTTATTAGGTGTAGGCATCAAAATTTTAGTGGATTAAATTATCAATAAATTGATCATCAAAATTGTGATTCTTTAGTTCAACAAAATTTAGATTTGACAAGTTATGTGTTATACACATTGGACATGTGACATGTGTTCAAAATATGACATATGGCGAAATTTGAAAAATTACAAAATGAAGTCTTGCAAATAAAATCAAATCAACCCATTGAAGTCAAAGATAATTAAAAATAAATATTATTTTGTAGACAAATTTCTTTAAGGAATAAGACAAGATGTTAAAATCAACGAGTCAAATTCTTTGAATTAAGCAAATCAAATATTGAGAATTTCAATGGAGAGGATTAACAAAACAACCTCATATGGAAAAAGAGGTCTTATAACGAGAAAAATGACATACATCTTTTTCACCACTCAATAAATTCACTCAAAAACATGTTGTTTTAGGCCTTAGATTGATCTTAAAAAATCAAGAAAACACTTTTATAGTTGTCATTCAAATTCTGATCAAAGTAAATGAATTATAGTGAAAATAAACATTGTCTCATACTCTAAATTACCATATGGGATGCCAAATGAGGAAAACTCCTTCAACCATTTTTATTCTTTTACTTTTTCATTCTCGGTGGCTATGCCACTAATGACAACAAACACTACATCTGAAGAAAAATAATTAATTGAGATGACTCATGTCATTATCAAACTTACCAAAACTATCAAGTAGAAAGATTTGCAAATAATCTCCCTCGTGGAAAACGTTGAGATACAAATACAAAATATGATTGAGTCAAGCTAAGGACTCACTCACCCTCTGAAAATTGCTTTTCTAGTTGATGGACCACATGCGTCCAAGTCAGTGGGATGGAAAGGCAAATTGTTGAATTTGCCTTGATAATGTCACTATCTGTCCAACAACTTTAAGACATGATAACTAATACTATTAGAGTGTAGTATAATGGGTTATCACAAAGTTAACTTATGTAGTCTAAGTCTTATACTAAGAGGATTGATATAACTTGTATATGCTTGTGAGTTATCAACTTCCAAAATTTCAATCATTCCATGACAAGGAAAATCTGAAACAACATGTTGCCCCCTTCTTCGAAACTTGTAAAAATAAAGAATGATGATATTTCATTGATGGAAAAAAAGGAAAAATAAATAAATAAATAAATAAATAAATAAATATATATATATCCCATAAGCTGGCCCGACTGAGCCGTGGACCCACGCAACCGCGGGGCTACACCTTTAGTCGAGAGCCACGTGTCCGATTGGAGTGATAGTCTAGGGCACATTGTCCAGCCTCTACTATAAATTGCTCCCAAAAATGCACAAATAGACGAACAAATCCACTACCATCGGCGTGAAGGTGTAGAAGCTCAGAGGTTCGTGAATCTTTGTCATCCTCCATGTCATACCTGTGTAAACATTCATTCATGGTCGTCTAGGGTTGGTTTATTTAATCTTGGATCCAGGTTCTGCTGAATACTTTACCCTAGGGTTTTCTTTTTTATTTATTATTTTTCTCTCTCTCACTCTCTTTTGAAATTAAGAATTCGAACGATTAGGGCTTTTCTAGGGTTCGTGCAAAATGAAAAACACCTTATGTGCAATCAATACGTTTCTGGAAATGATGGAAAATTATTGGATTGCCATGTTATATTTATGATCTGACACAAATTTTTTGAATCTATGAATGTTGCTTCGTATTTGCACTTGTAAGCATACTGCATATCTGAAAGTGTGGTTCAGGCACTTCACATCACAGATATTCAGATGACAATATACGAAAAATTTAGATGGCAAGGATGTTGCATTCCCAGGAATTTTTGGTATTTTTTCCATTCAGGTTGGTCCCATGGAAAACAGAGAGTGAGAAATGGAAAAGGCAATTCTTAGGTGAAATGGAGAAAAGAGAAGGCTCTCATTCTCATAATTTGCCCTTACTGTAGTGTTTGTGGCTGGAAGATACGAATTTGTTATGAAAGTTATTTGAGTATAATTGTTGTTACTTATACTGTATTTGCATACACCTTAGTTGTCATTTGAGTATGAAACCCACCCTTTGGGTAGCCTAGTTCTATTAACTGGGTATATGTATATATATATTCTAGTAGCCTTTTCTTGCTTCAGCAGGGGTTATTGTAGGAGCCAGGAAAAAAAAAATGAAAAAAAAAATCTCTCTATTTTTTTTTGTTGTTATCGCTCTTATATACATTGTTATATGTTCCTTCCCCTTTTAAAGTAGCATGGCTATGCTTTTTAGTTGGTGGGATCCATTGTTCTATTACATGACATAACTGTGGAGTTGCTATAAGGGTTCAACCTTAGTCAATCCAGACTTCTGACAAGTAAATTCAATCTTCTCAGTTTCAAGCTACATTGTCCCTCTATTGCTTTTGGTCGACTTCCATTAAGGTTTCTTAGTTCTAGTTATTTTGCTTTTCTCTTCCAGTTTTTGTGTTTCAAGTTTATAAGTGTGTTTTAATTGTGATGAAAAATTAGGATAAGGTGTCCCATGGTGTTTGTTAGGGTTAGGAGTGTAATAAGGCTTAGTTTGGCCTGTTCTTGGAGGAAAAATTGGCCAAATCAACATGATTGGTTTATACTTCAATTGAATTGAACCTAACTTCTAATCATGAAAAAACTGAATTAAACCAAACTTGTTGAGATTAATTGTATCATGGATCAATTGGACCTAAACCAATTTGGGCCTTAAGCCTGATAAGTTTTTAAAGATTGCTTAAAACGTATTTGGTTTTGAAGTTCAAAACATTATGGTTGTATTTAAAAATCATTTTGAGCCATAACCCAAGAACAATGAACTATTTTAATAGAATTCGTATAATATACACAGTAATGAATATAAACAAACACATCAAACTTTAAGCAAACATAAATCACTAAAAAATACGTCTTGAAGTATCAGTTTTATTTGTTAGAAGATAAGGAAATTGCAAGCTGTGGCAACCAGGACAATTTCCACAATTCCCAAGTCAAAGTGAGCTTCATGTTGTTGAAAGTTGAACCAATTTGATTTATACTAATTGGGTTGGGTCAGTTTTTAGCACTTTTTTTTTTTTTTTTTAGTTTCTACTCACATGAAATTATTTCTGCCATTCGGTTCTGTCTAGAGTTGCTTTTATGATTCATGTTCATTCGGTGTACCATATGTTTTATGTTTGTCCTCTACCAACCACAATACTCATGCTTTATCTGTGCCTGGATCTACTATGTAAAGATAACATGTTAGATGTGACACAGGCCAAGTTATAGCATTCCTTAACTTGTGATGAGAAATCCTAGTCAAAGACTATTAGAAGTCAAGAGGAGTCAGGGGAGAGGCTGGTGGAGGAAAGGAAAGGAGGAGACTCTGCCCTTAGGTCTTGGGAAGTTTAAGGTTCAGTTCACATAAGAAATGTTATATATGTACATATATAGAGGGTAGGAATTTATCAAATGAAACACTCCTTCATATAAGTTTGGATCGATGAAATACACACTCATGTGCGCATGTGTGTGTGTGTATGTATGTACGTGTGCGTGTGTGTGTATGCCCCCTCAGAAAAGACAAAGTACAGTTTTCAATTTCTCTTGACAGAAAAAATTTCTCAATATTAAATTGCAATCGGTCCTTGGTTGCTAATCAGCTATCTTACAAATTGAATTAAGCTAATTGGTTCTTTGATATATAAGGGTTTGTTGTGGAAC
This sequence comes from Vitis rotundifolia, assembly GCA_030254885.1. Lineage (NCBI taxonomy): Eukaryota > Viridiplantae > Streptophyta > Magnoliopsida > Vitales > Vitaceae > Vitis > Vitis rotundifolia. The sequence goes on along the minus strand of CM058168.1, from coordinate 10,919,122 downwards.
AGCCTTAGTAGAAAAATCTGTTTGAGCATGTAGCATCGAAATCAGATGAAGACTGGGGTCATATGGAAAAGTAAACCCATAAGAAATCAGTTTTATGTTGATGAGGAATGCAATTATCAACTACTACTTTTACTATTAATGCCTGTCACTCACAGTTATGTGCACATATATTAATGATCTTATTATTGATTTTTTTTTCCTTCTAATATAAACATCCTTCTCTGCCTCCTTGTCTTGACGTTATTAACTAAATTTTGGGTCTTCCATGAATCTCTTCATGTGAAAATGCAAAGGGATATGTGAAAATATGGAGGAGGGGCCTGCTTCTTCTGTGGGTGGATTTGTTGTTTGGTTGGAGTTAAGGCTATTGTGTATTATAATGTCTAGGCACTGACAGCATTTACCTGGTATTTTGTTATTTGCAAGAGGTATAAAGTACTCCTTGGAGGCTGTGTTTTAGTTGAAGAAAAGTGTTCCTTTAAAGCAAATATGGTATGGTGTGGGATATAGTGATTTGTAACTAGACTGGTGGTTGTTTGTTGGACAAGGATTTTGTTATAGTGTTGGAATTTGGTGTTTCTGTTTGAAGGTTAAGATAGGAGTATGAGGTGGATTAAGGAAGATAATTCGATGTATGATTAATGTTGACAGGGAAGCTGCAGAAGCTGTGGTGGTGGTGGAGGTGGTGTATCTGTGGATCGGTGTTGGTTGACGTGGGTTGGAGGAGGTTTGAACATGAGTTCACGTAGCACCAGCAGGAGCAGGAGTCAGAGTCGGAGCCGGAGCAGGAGTCCACGAGATCGCAGGATCCGATCTCAACGCTTGTCCTATCGTGATGCTCCTTATAGGAGAGAGTCACGTAGGGGTTTCAGGTTATTTGGTTTTTGATTGATATTTTCTTTCATCTTGTTTGTCGCTTTAGGAAGGAAGAGAGAATGAAAACATAAAACAAGAACTGATAGCACTGTTTCATATCACATGGACAGACTTTGATGACATGTGTGTTTGCTCAAAGAGATCTCACTGAGATGCATCCCTTAGAATGGGTATTCATGTTTGTGGTTTTGGTTGTGATAATATATATATTTTTCCTGATACTTGCACCTAGGAGCTTTATGCATAATCAACAATTCTTACCAAATGGTATATTTGAGATTGAACTAGCAATTTATTACTTATTTTTTTGGTTTTCAATTTGATAGCAATTGTGTACTTCATGTTATAAACTGCTCTTCTTCTTTCTTTTTTGGATATGGGACGTGAGTGAATTATTATGCATCTAGCATATTTCTTGCTTAATAAATTTGAACACCTATTCAAAATACCCAATTCTTGTTGAAACTATGGCAATTTATGCCTTATGCTATATTGTCCATTCCAGTCCCAGGTGGAAAAAATGATTTGGTTTCACACAATGCTACTGCCAGAATTTTTGTTTTCAAGTTCTTAAAGGTTTTTATCTTTAAATAGGTTTGAGGGCATAGTGAATGCAAATTTCATTGTTTGTATGCCATCAAAGCATATGTTGCACCCCACTCAAAATTCTTCGTTACTGTATGTAGAATCTAACTTGTAGATGAGCAAACATGTACTCCATATGTTGGTCATCATGTGTTTACCTGTTTAAAATTTTGTGGAAATTGTTGCCTAGAATTGAATTCATAACAAGGGTTGACTTGTTTGATGTATTGTTCTCTCTCTCTCTCTTTTAGAATTGAGTTCATAACAAGAGTTGACTTGTTTGATGTATGGCTTTCTCTTCCTCTCCCTCTCCCTCTCCCCTTTATAACATATATGGTTGTGGAGTTTGGGAAGCTTTGTAGTACGTTGTTTTTGGATGACTATGGCAGACATCACCATGTACATGCTTTTGATTTGGCTTGTTAGGTTTGAGACAGTTTTTAGATGTCAAACTAGTGTATTTGATTTCAAATTACCTTATTACCTACAGAGGTTAGGAAAGAGAGAATTTCACTAACACACTTATTGTTTGGGAATTATCTTGGCATGTGTGAAAACTGTTGATCAAAATTTCTCTGGCTACTTCTTTCTCAATTCTCTTTTACATTTGAAGCATGCTGCTTTTATTTTATTGATAATCATTATGCACATCATATATTTTCCTGTTGCCTTCTTGCTTTGCTACTCTGTGCTTTTTCTCTAGCCTCTTGTGGATTCACTAAGTTGGAGGTTATGCTGTTAAGCTATTGAGTTGAGTGGGTTTCTAAGGGTTATACATATATATATAAGGAAAGCAGTATTACTACTGTGATTTTATCAGAATATGTTGGATTCACCATAAATTATATGGAAAATTGAGTGGGTATTCCATGGACGATAGGGTTACATTGCATGAATACCAATAGACGGCCAGGATTTAATTGCCTTTTTCATCAGCTTTTGAAAAATGACATTTCTCTTGGACTTCCAGTGGATTCAGGCCTTCATAGAATATAACTTCTTGGCTGGATTTTGATGTGCTTATCTTTTAGTTTCACTATATAGTGTATTTCCTGTCAAAAATTGAGATCATTAAATGGGCATTTTTTTTCTTAGGTTATGGTATAGACTTCTCCTGGAATATTTTGAAGGGCATGAATTGTTCTTTTTTATTCTAGAGGATTTATGAATAGAAAGCATGGAGTCAAATGATTATTATTGTATGATCTGGATGATTATTATTTAGATTATTTGTGAACTTGTCACATTAATTTATGTGGGATATGTACCAGCCAAGGCAATCTGTGCAACAACTGCAAGCGGCCAGGTCACTTTGCAAGAGAATGCCCTAATGTGGCTATTTGTAACAACTGTAACCTTCCTGGGTAATGAATCCTGCATGCATTACAACCATATTTATGACACAGAAGTCTTCTCTACTGTAATGGATTATTTTACCCATACCATCAACATTTTGTTCACAGGCACATTGCATCAGAGTGCACCACACAATCATTATGTTGGAATTGTCGAGAACCAGGTCACATGGCCAGCAACTGTCCCAATGAGGGAATCTGCCATTCGTGCAATAAGACTGGTCATCGTGCCAGAGACTGCCCAACTCCTGGGTTGCCATCTGGGGACTTGAGGTTGTGCAATAACTGCTACAAGCAAGGCCATATTGCAGCTGACTGTACAAATGACAAGGCGTGCAAGAACTGCAGGAAGACTGGCCACATAGCACGTGACTGTCAGAATGAACCAGTTTGCAACTTGTGCAACATAGCTGGGCATGTGGCTAGGCAATGCCCAAAGGCCGAGATTTTTGGAGAGAGGGGTGGTGGGGGTCGCAACACTGGTTTTCGAGATATTATCTGCAGGAGCTGCAACCAGGTGGGTCATATGAGCAGGGATTGCATGGTTTCCTTGGTCATATGTAATAACTGCGGTGGTAGGGGCCATATGGCATTTGAATGCCCATCGGGAAGATTTATGGACCGTATGCCTCGCCGGTACTGAATCAACAGAACTACAGGTCTGTCTGTCTACTGCGCTATACAGATGGGAGCTTATAGTACTTTAAACATATGTTTTATCTTGAGTTCTCTTATTTGGTTTTATTATAATAATTTTCGAACAGCCTGGAGCCATTTTTATGGTGGTTCTTAGTTCTGAATGTTTGTATGGGTACTCGAGAATTGTGGAAATTGGCCATGCCATGGAGACTAATTGCTACAGTTATGTGGATATGGTCCGGTTTTCTTGAAGTGATATCAAGGAAGATTGACTTCTTATTGCAGAGTCCATACTGTACGAATGGTTTGGATTACTTTACCTTTTCTTAGATCGGGTATCACCTTCATGAATAAGTTGCTTGCACTAGTCGAAGAGCTGTACTATTCATGAAATCTCACCAAGTACCACCTCAGTGTTGCCGACAGCAGATTTTCCCTTTATTTTTATCTTTTATTTTTTATTAGTTTTTGGGTTATTTACAAAAGCCCAGCATTTCATCAGGCTTATTGATATCCTGAATAAGGGATTGGAGGAGATTACAATTAGAATTTAGTCACTTAGAATCATGTGTGGGTGAATTATAAAAGTTGTAATTTGCATGAGTTCATTGAATTAATTCCTACTGGACCCTTCTTTGTGGGAGTCCCTTTGATCAGGTAGACTAGCTTGTAAATGAATGAGGTCTGAAACCTATTTGTAGGCAACTGATTGGTGTCTATCAGAAGAAGATTGAATAAATGGGAGTGGAGGACTTAATAAGGCTCACAGATGGGGTTGGGATGGTTATTTTATGTCTGGAACTTGGGCCCTTAAGAGGGAGATCTCTGTCTGATGGTGAGGATTAAGTCACAGATGGAGAGCCTGTGCAAAATTCTTGCTCGAGTAGCCATTTGTTCATTTGTGTGACAAGCTTGACTGTGAAGGTAGAAACCTTGACAGCATGAGGAACATACATTACAATGCATTCGCTGATTGCTCATCTCAAATGCTTTTATGATCAACACAACTCCACCCTCTGTAACATAGCTACTTGCTGTACCATAACTTCCTATAGCTTGATCCTCAACTGGGTCAAGCAAAAGCAGCACCTTTATTTGGAAGGCTGGTTGCCTAATACTCATGTTAAGGTACAAGCTCTTTGTCTCTAAGTGTATGGTTGTTTTCCTCTCAGGTATTGGACAGGGAACCTGTTGCCAAGTGTTGGGCGAACACTCTTTTTAACATATTCAAATCCTTTCCTCTCCCTTTGGTAGCATGTGAAGACCCTCAACAATGCATTTACTTTATATGACAGTGCGCACATATTGTATGATTTATAATATGGTTTGGCACTTTGGCTGTTGGGGTTGAACCGATTGTCTTTGTTTTTTGGAGGTTTACGTGGGATTCTAGTCCTTGTTCTTTTCTTTTCGTTGGCTTTTGAAATGTTATAAGGATATATTAGTTACTAGGGGACAAACCACAAAGGAAGGAGACAATGCTCCTGGCAAGATGCTTAATCAGCTCGTGAACAAAGGGGGATGTTTGGTTGGGAATTTCACATGGTACTTTTTACTTTTGTTAAAGCCTTAGAAAAGGCAAAATGATGGGTCCGTGGTTAAGCCTAGAAGAAGTAGAGTAGGCAATACGAGATGGGGAGGAGGTGGCGCATGTCATGCAAGTGGGCGGGGATTCTGATAGTTGATGATTGCACAGTGAAACACTTGCTGCATGCCTCAATTATCTCTGCAATTGCAGATGGGGACAAAGTGCATCACAAGGCATCTTGCTCTCTCATTGTTTTGGTTAGCTTTGAGATCTGGAACAAGTGGGAGTGGGGATAGCAGTCTAGCTGCCAAGATTTCAGTACAATATTTTAATTACGAGAGTGGATAGTATAAAGGAAGTCATATATGTTATACCTGAAACCACCAATAGATGGCAACAACAAGAAGAGGCGTTTGGGCCATCTTGTTTCTGGTGATTGCAGCTGCTAGGGTCAGAGGCGATGTGTTGGGAAATAGCAGCCTTGAAGCTCAAACCAATGCCACTTCTTTAAGGGTTCCACAACGAAAGGGAGCTTACAATGAAGTTGTGATCAACAGCAAGAACAAACACTTAGGTGGAGGAGGGGGTGGTGGTGGTGGTGGTGGTGGTGGAGGAGGAGGAGGAGGAGGGGGAGGAGGAGGAGGAGGAGGAGGTGGTGGTGGTGGTGGTGGGTATGGATGGGGATGGGGTGGCGGAGGTGGAGGAGGAGGGGGTGGTAGCAGATGGGGATGGGGAGGTGGTGGGGGTGGTGGTTGGTGGGGATGGGGATGTGGTGGTCAAACCAAGTCCAATGGAGGAAGAGGAAGAGGTACAAAACACAAGCACTGGCACCGGAATAGAGTTTTCAAGAATCAAGAGTATGTAATGGGAGAGTTTGCGCAATGCATGGTTAGAGGACGGTGCAAAGGCATGAGATTGGATTGTCCACTTCACTGCGGTGGACCTTGCCTTTATGACTGCCAGCACATGTGCAAAGCTCACTGTCGACGCCCCTGATCACTCATCAACCCCCGCCCCACCCTCATCTTCTACTAAATTACTAATCCTCACGTCCTTCTCCCTTTCCTCAAATCTTATCTTCCTCAGCCATTCCCACCTCCTTGTAAGATTGCTTCAATTAACTTGGAACCCTTATTTCTACGGCTTTGGGAAAAGAAAAAGTTTCCATTATTCCTTCTTTATTAATGTTGCTGAGCTGTTGATCATGCATAATCATATTACCGTTTCGCATGAGGTCTTGTTTATCCTTATCCTTATATCTTCCAATCAGCTCTAATTTTCAAAACGCAATCCAAATGGCCAATGGGTTATAAGGCATGCTTCCCTCAACACTCAACAGGTTGGTTGGAGTGAGTGACCTTTTATTAGACAAGTGGTTACTTTGAGACATTTTATAAAAAGCAGTTAGAAGGTTTGTTTTCGGTAGTTGAATGCAGATAGCTTCTTGGGCAAACCAATTGAGTTCATTCTGCAAATAGCCTTTGAGTCATGTCCCCGCGTTATCATTGTCCAAATATAATACATGGCAATCATACTCATGGAACATCAATGGCTACACTCAATAACAGCTAAATTAATTATCACTTTATTTGCTTTGATTTTTAAAATAAAAATAAAAAATAAAAAAGATAAAATAGTTATTTGATCAAATTTCAAAATTTTAAATTTACGGGAATTAGACATATTTATTCCGAAGCATAAGGAGGTGAATGAAATTAACCATTTTTCAATATTATCGAATCGGAATTTGAAAGTAATCATTTCTTTTAAGGCCATTTAAGAAGCGAAGGAAGGAATCGCATGTTTGTTTTCAAAACATGCTTTGAAAACTTCTTCTCCACAAAGTAGAAAATAAAACCAAATCCCATGAAATCATCACACCCGGTGCTTTTTCCACAACTTTTTCTCCCAACATGGCAAGACGTGACTAACACCCTGCAACAAACCTCGCCAATAGACAGCTTCCACGTGTCGCTCTCGCTCCTTTCGACTTCGCGACTCTAAAAGCCCCTGCATCTTGCGTTGAGTGGTATAAATTTAAAACAACATTTTTATTTTGAGAAACAGTTTTTCAAAAACATTTCGATTTTGAATTTTGAAAATTCGTTTCTGTTGCCAAATATTTGGGAGTTGAGGTCCTCGACCTTTTTCATTCTCTTGAATGGAAGCAATCAGGAAGCAAGCCACAAAGATTATAGACCAGGTCGCAAAGCAGCAGCAGGTATTAAAGAAACCCTAACGCCCCGTTTGGTTGCCGAGAAAATGTGGGAAAAAGGATGTGAAATATTTGAATGTTTTTTAAACTTGTTAAGGCTAAAGTGGCTGTTGTAAGATTCTGAATTTTCTTTGTGCTGTATTTTCATATATTTTTCCTGATTCTTTTGCGCCTCTTGTTTATGTTCTGTTCGATAGACTTTCTTAGCAGGCTGAAGCTTTCTATTTATATGATGAGATTATCTTTGTCTTCGTTTCAGTAGTGGTAACCTCTGTCATGATTTAATATATTCTTTGTAGTCTAGCTGTTGAAGCATTTAAAGGTGGTATACAGTTTTGAATGTTATAACTGTGCTGTCTAGGGTTTGGAGATTGGTATTGGGATGTGATTTGTTTTTTCTTTATTACTTTATGGAACATGGGTGTTGTGTTCTTTGTCTTGTAAATTTGAAATGAAAATTTTGATATTTGTGGATTTTAAATTCATTCAAGACTGGTGATGTGGGAGAGTTGGAATAAAAGAATAATGTTTAGATTTGTAATTTACACTTCCAGTAACACATGGGTTTTACTATTTTCAAAAGCAAATGAACTGAATCGAACCAGTGGTTCAGTAGGCAGGATATATCATGATTTGACCTAAATAGTAAACAAACATTTGATATAATATCAAATTTTTGTACTAAACCTTTACATAGATTGTTGGTTATGATGTATAATGCACATGCACACATGCACTAGCTCAATTTTTATACACTTACTATTTTCTTTTTCTGCATCAAAGAAATTTATTTGGTGCATAGCGTCTTGATGTGTTAACAAACACTTTGTTCTGTTGTTCCTCTGGTTTCCTCTTGCAGTCAAATTCAGTAGGTTAGTGTCGATTGGAAGTGTATTATTTCTTGAAAGGTCTTCTAAATACATGCCTAGGATCAATATGTTTCAATGCAACATTTCCTGAAAGATTTTCATTAGTTTTTCCATAAGTCTGTAGCTATGTCAATGGTTATCTGACCTTGAAGTTTCCCTAAGCTTTGTTATGTATTTTAAGGTTACTTTGGGAAAATATTTGTTTACATCCAAACTTTGTGTAATCTGAGGAAAAGTTTCATCCATAGAAACAAATGAATTCTTGGTTCCTGTCCTCCCCTACACATGGTACCCCTTATGCACTCTGCTTACTTGGTTTTACAATTGAAATTTGGATAAGTTATCTATATTATTTTCTCGTACTGTTGCCTATTGAAAAAAATTATTTTCTTATAATGTCAAACTTAAATATGCAATTATGAAATAATGCCTTTGCCTTCGTCTTAGGACTGGAATGCCACACAAGCAACATTCAAGTTAGAAATGCAGTTCTTCTTGATCTGCCTGGTCTTATACTCAAATTGTGCAAATTTTGATGAGCATGAACATGCAGTTCCATTTATTACCCGTTCAAATAATGCAGTCTGAGATCCATGGCTTCTTATGTATTGGTTTCATGGCCATGTGTTCCTGTCCTATTGATTGTTGTGTCTGTATCGACGGGTCTTGTATTTTCTGTCCACCCCCTCCTGTTGCTATCTAGTGATGTGATGCTTCTCCTGGAAATCTGTTTGGATGTGATGGCTTTTTATCTGTTTTATGTACATTTTTTTTATTAGATTTTGACTTGTCTTTATATTTTATTTGTTGCCACTTCACCAGTTTCATTAGTTCCTCGTCTCTATGGTTATACTTTTTCAAATGTATATGAGTTTCTGAGGTTTACTTGGTGGCTTTGCTGAAAATTATGATTGATGTTGAATTTTGATGCCAGGCTGTTCTCAAGCAGTTTTCTGGTGGTGGTTATGGTGGCCCAGATAATGTCCTCACTGATGAGTCAGAACTACAGCAACATCAAAAACTTGAGAAACTTTACATATCAACCCGTGCTGGGAAGGTTGCACAATGCCTCTTACTTCTATGTAACTGTCCTGTATATTTCTTTTTAACCTTTGTATATCCTTTTCTCTCACTAGCATTTCCAAAGGGATATTGTCCGTGGTGTGGAAGGTTTCATAGTTACTGGGTCCAAGCAAGTTGAAATAGGTGAGTTGCTGAGACTGTGTTTTTCCTTTATTGGTATTTCATTTGATGCTGCTTTTTCATTTACATACTTGCAATCTTTATAACAGGTACCAAGTTGTCAGAAGACAGCAGAAAATATGGTGTTGACAACACTTGTACCAGTGGCAGTACCTTATCTAAGGCTGCATTAAGCTTTGCTAGAGCTCGTGCTCATATGGAAAAGGAGCGTGGAAATCTACTGAAAGCTCTTGGCACCAAGGTTTGATCTGATGTTATTGCGACACTCATAAGTAAAAATATGCATGTGCAAAATATGTATTTAACAAGAAACAAAATGCCTGCTGGATTTAGTCCAAATTGTTGGAAATTATGTCATTGAACATGTAGCACTACTTCCCTTGTAATTACAAAATCAAAACTATTAAATGATATTGGAAACATCTCATTCCACTAGATCTCTTACTGGGGGTTGCCCTACTCAAATCCACTTCATTATGGCCATGGTTGCTATTACATTGCTTCCATTATGTTGCATCATTTTTCTACCTCAACTTAAGTTATTATGAGTTATTTTCTCATTTCAATACGTTTGTCTTGGATTTTGTCACTTTCTCTATATATAAGCCTTGTCAAAAAAGCCACTTGATTCATTAATCATTTTGGAGTTTAGAGCATGTACTGGGTGTATTGCATCTGAAGCTTGATTTGGAAGCATATTGCAGTTTGATGGAGGTTTGCATTATTATTCTTTATAGTAATTATGGATTATTTTTTACATGAACTACAGAATCAAATTGATTAAGACATATTTACATTATCATTCTAAATTCTCCATTTAATAGTCAGTTTTTCACCTTTATAATGTGTAGTTATCCAGTGTTTGATTCTTTATTTCCAGGTTGGAGAACCCTTAAGAGCAATGGTAATGGGAGCTCCCTTGGAGGATGCTCGACATCTTGCTCAACGATATGAGAGAATGCGAATGGAAGCTGAAGCTCAGGTAACGTTAGATATGAGATATTTCTTTATATCTGCAGTCTGCTGGATGCATCTTCCATTTCTTACCAAAATTTGACTGATTCATTTCATTGTCATATTCCTGTTATTCCCATTTCAGTTTTGTTATAGATGATTCTCAATAATGATTTTCAGTTTGGACCTATGAATCCCAAGTTCATGATGGCATTTTGGTACACTGTAAACCCTCTAAATAAATCTTAGTAGAAAAATGTAGATTACATGGAATTTTAAACTTACCTGAGATTACTCCTCCAAGATTGTCTTTACATTCTACTTTTCACCCAGACAGGCTATAGAAGTTTCCAAACGTCAAATTAAGGTGAGGGAATCCATGGGCAATCCTGATAATGTTTTGAAGCTGGAGGCTGCTGGAGCCAAGCTTCATGAGCTGAAGTCAAACACAGCAATATTAGGTAAAGAAGCGACCTCTGCAATGTTAGCTGTAGAAGGCCAACAACAAAGGTTGACTCTTCAGCGAATTATTGCCATGGTAATGCAGATTGTTCTTTTTTTTTTTTTTCAGTCTTAGGACTTGTCCAGGTCTAGCTCAAATATGGATAATTGGAAATTGGAGTTGGAAAATTGTTTTTTCTATTATTTTAATTTTTTTTACTTATTATTTTGTTCTACTTAGTATCCATTAGGATATACTTTCTATTCTTTGTTTTTAAAATCATAAACTTCTATGTAAAAGTAGAACATTTTGTACAAAAAGTTTAGATTTATCTTATATCTTTAAAAATCACTCTCAAACATTTTAAAATTTGAGGTAGTACAATTTTTTTGAGACCTTGATTTTTTTTAAATGGTTTTTAAAACCATCACTTTTTTAATATATGCATGTTAGAGTTCTTGTATCTTATATAAAAGTTACTACTATTTTCTAATTTTAAAAACAAAAACAGGAAGTGTATTCAAACATATTCTTAGTTATTTATTTATTTTTTTTGCATTGAAGGTTGAATCAGAGCGCAGTTATCATCAAAGTGTCCTGCAGATACTTGATCAGCTAGAAAGTGAGGTATGTATTAATTTTGCAAGTTCCTTTATGGTACTATAGCATCTCTTTTCAGTTCAGTTGCATTCATGTGTTGCTTTTGTACAAGGGTTTTCGAGTACATATTTTGCATGAAAAAACATATTAGTTTGATTCTTAATCTGAATTTTTGTATAACTTGGAAGAAGAAGCTTGACCATGATAGTGCATGTAACACAATGTATGCTATTGGAAGAGGTTTCTTTTTCTATTTATCTTTCTTATTTCGTTTTGGAATCATATCATTTTTTTATTAATGTGAAATAGTTGTATGTTATTGTGCCCATGCTTCTTGCAAATGTGTAGGTCATGTATATAACAAAATAAATTGTTTTAGAAAATTAGAATTTTGAACACATCCATGAAGTGTCCAATACATGCCATGGAGTGTCAGAATGTGAGGTTCAGCCTAGACATGGCTCCTCTCTGCTGATCTGGATGGCAGTGAAGCCCAACCCCCTCCCCACAATCTACCGCCTGAGCTAAGGGTTGGGGCCTGGATTTCTGTATGAACAATATTTTGCTGTTCCGAATGGTGATGACATGCATTTTTTGTTGTTGACAACAGATGCTGGCAGAGCGTCAACGAATTGAAGCTTTTCCTAGTCCAGCTGCAAATAATGCCATGCCTCCTCCCCCATCGTATGATGAAGTGAACAATGTCTTTGCTTCTCAAACATACGGTGAATCAACAGGCAGCATGGACTATTTCTTAGGAGAAGTAACTATCATTCTTGTCATCCATTTGTAATTATGATACAGAGTCCATACTTCTTGACTATTCTGCTATACATTATTTCATTTCTTTTTACTGTAGGTCATGTATTCATTTCAAGCTGAATCTGACGTGGAGTTGAATTTGTCAGTTGGTGATCATGTTGTGATACGAAAGGTTTTTCACCTTAGACTCTTCTTCTCATGGATACATTGATGCTTGCATATATTTGGAATTAAAGGGTAATTGTAACTTTTATCAGGACTTGATATAAAATATTCACTTCACAAGTTGTTCACTGAGACTCCATGGGTGTATGGATGAACACACAAACACAAAAGGTTCTTCTAATTGATACTTCCAAAACAATCTTCTGCAATTCCTCTGTCATTCCTCCCATACCATCTGGGGCACCCAACTGTCAGTCCTGTTGTCACATCTTAAGGGATTTTTTGTTGTTTGGTTTGTGAATTGCTAAATGCACTCTATTTTTATGTTGATGTTAGCATCCTTTGTCCCACTGTGATCTTCATTTAGTGGTGACAATTTGATTAGAGGATTCTTGGAAAAAAGGATTGAAGAATAACTGTGTACAGGATTAGATTCTGATCCTGGGTGATGGAATCAGATTGTATGTGTATGAACCAAAGTATACTCCTCAAATTTCTTTTCATGTCATTTATGTTAGAATTATTTGGTAAAGGCTTGCGATGTTCTGATTTGGATTGGTATTTTTGAACTCAAAACCATGGCACCTAAGTTAAGTTTAATGGCCCTCCCCGCTCCCTTTTATTATTATTATTATTATTATTATTTTATTTTAAATTTGGCAGATGGGAACTTAAAACTTTGTGGATACATTGCTTTATTGGGTACCTCAATCCGCCCAATACTAAAGTTTGCATTATATTTATTGTAGTTCCATTTTCTTTGTTCTATTGTCCTTTTCTTTAACTTTTTGCAGTATATCTTGCTTATTCTTAGCATGTTTGGATTTGGTTATCTTTTATCCCAGTTCTTTTATGAGATCTGTTCACTTTCTGTGCTTGGCAGGTGTCAAACAGTGGCTGGGCAGAGGGTGAATGCAGAGGAAAAGCAGGTTGGTTCCCATTTGGATACATAGAAAGACGAGAACGCGTTCTTGCAAGCAAGTTGGTGTAAGTCTTTCAAATCTTTTTCGAGTCTATGTTTCTCTTGTGCTCGACATACGTGGGATTAGAGCATTCATATCTTCTTAAGTGGGATATGGTTTTTGGGTTATTTGTGCATTGTCCATGGGCTGTAGTTGTTTGTGCTGCTTTTAATCTTATGCCCCATCAATGTAGATGTTTATATATTACAATGAAAGGAATGATTAAATCTTGTTTTTCTTTGGTTCCTATACTTTGTTATTGTTTTTTGTTTAGTCATTTGGATTCCTTGTGCATTTATTTTGTGAAAGATTCCTTTCTTGTACATCCTTTTACTCCTGATACTATCTGAAGTGTGTATCTGTCAAGGGCATAGTTTCCAGTATTGGTTCTATGTATAGCCTGAATGATTATATGATGAATTAACAACCCATTGAGATTTTAAAGAAAAGGAAAAAGGAAAATTCTTAAATTCATCAAGCCGTGAATTAAAATCATGGAATTTGAAAAATGGAAAATTATCGAAAAGGGCTGTAAATGTACAAGAAGCACTTATATTTTAATATTGTCTTCAAAAATTCACCTAACAGTCAATTCATTGAACAAAACTGTAAAAATAGAAAAATATGAAGACCTTTTTTTTTTTTTTTGGAAAAATTGATTTAAAAGGCTGGCAGGTTTTACATCATACATCCTTACTCATGAGCAATTTTCCCTTAAAAAGTTGAAAACCTGCAGTGTTGGTTGAACTGCTTTAATATGAAGGATTTGTCACTGTTCAAGGCCGACTCAATTAATGAATGTAGTCTGTTTTATGATGTCAGTCCTCCATTTGAATGATTGATCCTGATCCTATTCGATAGAATATTTTATTCGGCGTTATGTTATCTATCGTATCTAGACATTGTATTGGGTTTTGGGTGGGTTAGACCCCTTCAAATTGCATCCGTAATATGAAGTAATAAAACCTATCTCTATTTGTTTTGTTTTGTTTTGCTCTCTATTCAAAGATGGAAGAATTGTTGGATGAAAGGATCTAGTTTTAGTTGATATTATTCATAGATTTATTTCTCATGCAAGGCGTGAAAATTGTATGAATAAATTAGTTATGATATAAATTCAATGAAGTCATCATGTTTTCATGACTAGAAGAAAAGTGAAGTTAGGGGGAGGATCATTGAAAAGCAGCCACGCCTCAATGGTCTTTTATCACCTTCAACACACTTATGTAGGTCAATAATAATAATAATAATAATAATTATAAGAGAATGATGAGATGCACGACTAAATTATAGTTGAACAGCTTACTTCATTTTTTTTTTCTCTGTGAAGACAAATGTTAGTATAAAAAATGTTGTGGGTGATGATATCATATATGGGTGGCCTCCAGCTAGTAAGGTCTGTAGAGAAGTTTTAGAGAGAACATTGGAAGATATTTTGACAGGGGGTCTGAGGATTGGCTAGCGTTTTGAATGTTAGCTTGATCATTGATATACGCAAAAAATGTTGGCCACTACGCTTGACTTCGACAAGGGGCGCCAGGAGACAATCCGGATGAACTGGAAACTGGGTCCATGGATGGGATGATCTATCTCTGTTCGTTAATTGTCCTTTCTTTCCTTTCTAACCTTAATTTGGTTTTCTGATGATCTCTCCCAGAATGGATACCAGACTCTCCACTGGAGAGTGGAGTCACTACTCCCAATCTGATTGGGGTGGGCTCCACGCTGTTAGCCCCTAAAACTTGGTCAATCTAAGACCCATTGAATGAGTCTGTGGTAAGTGGGAATAATCAAGATTAGTTAAAGAAATCTGACGTTGATGGGTATGGGAGATCATTTGGCTTTCCTGTCTATCTTTGCCACTTATGTAATTATTACGTTTATGTGGTGGTCAAATATTTTATTGTCATGCGTTCAAGAGGCATACAAGATGGATAAGCTTTAAAATTCTATCCATCTCTTTTTTCTTTTTTTTTTTTCCTTTTTTATCCTTATTTGCTGTTAAGCTTTAAAATTCTATGTATCTTTATATTATAAAAGTCAAAATACAGTTTTATTGTAACTTTTTTTTTTGTCCTTTTTTGCTTTTAATATTTATCAAACTGTCACAACATATTCTCAATGAATACATACACCTGTTCTCTGTCCGTACCAATTACACTCCCTTTGACTAACCCTAACCCAACTCTACCGTTTGACCCATTATCAAATTTGTACATGTAAATTTTTATTTATGAAATTAAATGATAAGAAAGTACCAATAAATTTATATTTAAAAGAGAAAAAATATAAATAAACTCTTTTAAAACAAAGGATATATATAATTTTCTTATTTTGTTCCTACATAAGTAGAATAAGAATACCAAAATTCTAACTCTTTTCTCCTTTTCTTTTTTTTTTTTGTAAATAATTTCTTTATTTATATAAAATTATAAATAAAGATAAATTAATTTCAAAATTCAAATAATTATTTGGATTTAAATTTTAAGTTTTTTTTATTTATTTTAAAACTTAGTTATTTTCTAATTAGAATACGTGTCTACCTTTTTTTTTTAGTTTTTATAAATGCTCTTACTTTTATACTTAATTTTAATATTTTTTAAATATATATATAATTGAAGTATAATTTCTTTTCATTTTAATTTTATAAGAGTTAGAAATGTTTGAATAGAATTATTATTTTATTTTTAAATAAAAAGTTTAGAAAATTTTATTTCTAAGAAATTTTATTTAAACAAGATTAGTTATTTCTTTTATTTCTTAAATTTTTTAAAAATATTATCAAATAAATAATAATGTATGCTTGTTTATTAAATATTGAATTATAATTTGATGTCTAGATTTTTTTTTTTTTATTATAGAATAAATATATGCATGGAGTTGTATGAGGTTATAATATCTTCTTATCATAAATTTACCTAAAAATAGTTAAAAGTTTAAAAATATATATATTTTTTTTATAATGTTCATTAAATAATTAAAATATATATCTATATATATATATATATATATATATATATATATAAATAGTTAAAAGTTTAAAAATATATATATATTTTTATAATTTTCATTAAATAATTAAAATATATATCTATATATATATATATATATATATATATATATAATATCAATTTTATTATAAAGGGTAGATTATTTCATATTGTTGCTGCCTCAAGGAAATCACTCTCACGTCATTTTTGACACGGTTCTTTCCATTGCTAAGGCTTTTTGTCATTTTGTAAACAAGCACTTCTAATTTTATATAAACTTACATTATGTGTTGTTTGAATAATGGAAAGTTTTAGAAAAAGGAAAAAGCAAAACACGAAAGGTCCATCAAATGACCGAGTTGACTCGGGTGTATGTTAAGATGTGTAGTAAAGATCCCAGATGTATACTAAAGGTGCACGGTGGTTAAGATGTATGATTGAGGTGCGCAACCTCGGTGAATGCCTGGATTTTTTATAAGATTACGGTAATTTTAAAAAATAATTCTTAAATTACTGTAATGAAAAAATAATTTCAAATCTGTGGTAGTTTTTACTAGATAAGAGAAGGGATATATATATATATATATATATATATATATATATATATATATATATATATATATATATATATATTAAATCGTCTCTTCAATAGACAATTTATGACATTTAAAAAAAAAATTCTATTTTTCTAAATTACTAAAAATGAGTAATCGTCTTTAAAAGAGACGATTTCAAAAAAAATAAAATTAAGCAATTGGAAATCGTCTCTTCATTTCATAAATAAATAAATAAATAAATAAAATAAAGCAATTGAAGAGACGATTTCTACAAAAAATAATAATAATAATAATTAATATATATTATAATACAATTAATTATTTATATATTATAAAAAATAATACAATTTAATATAAAAATATATTATAAATCCAATTTAGAATTTAAAAATTAATTATACTCATACAATTATTATAAATATATATTATAAGATTAATTAATTTTATTTACTAAATTTAATATAAGATAAATAATATTTATCTATTATTATTTTCTTTCACCTTGTAATTAAAAAAAAAACTATTATCAATTTATGTGAAAAAATGAGTTTAAAAAAACAAATTTGTTTTTTAAACTCATTTTTTTGTTTTTTTAAACTCATTTTTCATAATAGTTTTTTTATTTTTTATTTATTTCAAAGTGAAAGAAAAAAAAAATAGATAAATATTATTTATCTTATATTAAATTTAGTATACTATTTATAAATTAAATTTAGTAAATAAAATTAATTAATTTTATAATATATATTTTTAATAATTGTATTATTGTATAAGTATAATAGGGAATGGAAAAATAGATTTTTAAAGTTTTTTTTTTGAAAATTGAATACACAATTTCTGATGTTTTTGTTTGTTTTTTTTTTTTTTTAATAAATTAATGACAATTTTTTTTTTAAATTCAATTTTCACATAAAAATTGATAATAGTTTTTTTTTTTTTAATTTCAAAGTGAAAGAAAAAATAATATATATATATATATATATATATATATATATATATATATATTATTTATATATTAAATTTAGTAAATAAAATTAATTAATTTTATAATATATATTTATAATAATTATATTATTGTATAAATAGAATAAAGAATGAAAAAAGTGAATTTTTTTAAGGTTTTTTTTTTTTTTAAGCGAGAATTTCTCACTTTTGTGCTGCCCACTTTTTTTTTTTTTTGTTAAGTGAGAATTTCCCTCTCACACACACATATATATTTTTAAGGAAATCATCTTTTTAAGAGATGATTTCTCACTCGATTTTATTTTTATTTTTATTTTTTTGAAACCGTATCTTGAAGAGACGATTTCTCATATAAAAAATGGAATTTTAGAAATCATGTCTTGGAAAGATCATTTTTTTTTAAAGTTCATAAAATCATCTTTTGAAAAGAAGATTTTTCACTTCCAATTTATTTTCTCTTTCCTATCTAGACAAAACTATAATAAATGTGAAATTATTTTTCCTACTACGGTAATTTAGGAATTATTTTTTAAAACTGTCATATTCTTATAAAAAATCCGTGAATGCCTTGAATTTTCTTATGACGAAGCCAACTTGCTCGTCTTAATACATGAAGTTAAAATCAATTAAGGGTTATTTAATTAAAAAGTTTATTGGAAACTCCATTTTAAAAATTTATTCAACTTTATTTTGACAAAAAGACATTTTCTTTTAAAATATATTACAAATATTTAAAATAATAAAAGATATTTGTATAAAAAATGAGTTACTCTTAGAACAGAAACATGAAAAGGATAAAATTACGTATATGAAAAGTATTTCATCTCTTTTTTATTTCAAATAAAAGTTTTATATTTTTTTTAAGCAACTTCAAAATATGGAAAAATATTAAAATTATTAATATTTTAT
Source organism: Vitis rotundifolia (assembly GCA_030254885.1). Classification (NCBI taxonomy): domain Eukaryota; kingdom Viridiplantae; phylum Streptophyta; class Magnoliopsida; order Vitales; family Vitaceae; genus Vitis; species Vitis rotundifolia. Next base: position 10,900,548 of record CM058168.1, on the reverse strand, counting down.
TAATTTATTTTTAAATTTTTTTATCTATTATATCATCATTTATTTTTAATATTTTTAAAAATTAAAAACAACATTTAAATTTATTTTTATATTTTTTTACCTTTAAAACTAATAACTCCATCCATAATCTCCAAACCTTTAAAAGACTATTAAAACAAAAAAGGCGAGTTATTTTGGACGATTTGATAATATTTTCCAAAAAAAGAAAAAAAATCCTCCGTCAATTAATAAAGTTTTCATTTCAGATAGCTTTTTGTTTGTGTTTCTATTAGAAGCCACAAGTATAAGCCATGATTTAACATTTTCTTAACCGGTTTGAATATATATATATATATAAAAGATTTAAAATTTATTTTATACCTAATAAAAATATTTATCTAATAATAAATTCACCTCAAAAAAAAAAAAAAAAAAAAAAATATATATATATATATATATATATATATATATATATATATATATATATATATATATATATATTTTGTGATTTAATTGTAATAAATAATAATAGAAAATAAATAGCAATTAAATATTATCTATAAATAAAAATTAAATGTAAATAAATAAATAAATTTAAAATTGATTTGTTTAGAATTAAAAGATGTCATATTTGAAAATTTAATTTTTTTTAATAAAGTAGCATAAAGTTTTCCATACTTCCATGAAATTAAAATTAAAGTCATAATTTAAAAGATAAAATTAATTTCATGAAAATTTTATTAAACACGAGAAAACCTTTTTATTTTATTTTATAAAAAGTAATATTTTTTTAATTTTTATATTAAATTATTAACGAAAAGACATAAGCTATTTGTGCTTTGAAAAGCACGACAAAGTCCTTTTTATTAAAAAGGAAAACTTTTAGTAATTCAAAAGTCAAATAAAAAAGGGTTTAAGCTGTTTTAAGAAAGCATAAGCATATATAATCAAAATTTATTTGCCTTAAAATGGAGGTAATTGGTTCCCAAAAGCGGATCCAATTATGCCTGAAAGAGTGACCGCCCGAATTTTAATGGTGACGTGGAGGAGGAGGGAGGTGAGAAGCTGAGTTGGAAGGTGGCAAACCCAAACCTGGCGCACCAGCTTGGAAAGATGCCTAATGAAAACAGAAAAATAAAAACCAAAAACAAAAACAAAAAAAAAAATTTGTTTTGAAACGAAAATGATGGAATGGTATGGTAGCAGACGTCCCCACGCAACAGCAGGTCCTCAGCAAATTCCGAATTCGACAAAACCAGACCATCCCCATCCCATCTTCCTCTTATCCGATCAAGCATCTTCATCATCTTTCTTTCTCTCTCTGCTTTCTGCTATATCTCATGATTCATCCCCTTCACCCAAACTAGAAAACGACTTTGTTGTGCTTTTGACCCCCACTTTGTTCATTTCCTCTCCCTCAGTTTTCTACAGTGTACTTTCATTTGATATTCCACCAAAAATTTATTATTTTCCTTTTAGAATAAAAATTTTCTGACTTCATTCATCGGATGGAAGGAAAAAGCTATCTGGGTTTCATACATATTTACAAAGGAAGATAACTTGCAGCTTGCAAGTACATATCCATGGAAAAAGGTGAAAAGGCAAAAAGATGGACTGAACCTCAGTTGAACAACATTGGAAGCAAAATTAAAGCAAGAGGGGAAAAAAACGAAAACCAGATCGGTTTAAAAAGAAACAAAAAAAAAAATGGGCATCAGACTTAGTGGTGATACTACCAGAAAGATCTAGATCTCTTGGAGCCTACAGATGGAGGGCTGATCTGTGGAACTGTAAAAACATCGTCTCCCCACTTTTTGCTGTTGGCTTTCATGGTTGTAGCTTCCTTGGACTCTTTCAACCCAATCTGCCCACCCATGAATGACGAATATTGAGAAGGATGGAGAGGAGTGGGAGCTTGAGGAACCCAAATCCCCAAATTTTCTGACGAGAAGCTACTCAGGTTGTTGTCAAGATCCGCATCAAGAAGATAAGGTAGTACATCATCACCGGCACTCTACAAAAGCGAAAGCAAAGCTCAGATCACTTGATAATCGGCTTGGATATAAAGAGATGGGCTATCCTCCTTTTTATTATTAAAAAATAAATAAAAGAAAATTATATACAGCAAGAAAGATGAACGCAAACCTTACAGAAACCAGAAGGAGCAGAAGTGGAATCTAAAAAATCCTCAACATGCCAGCCTGGTAACATCTCTATTAAGTACTCTGATATACTACTGGTTGAAGCACCTTCACTTGTTAGAGAAGCATCCCCACCCTTGTTTATGCTGTTTATGGCGGTTGTTGGAGATGAAGTCTTGGTGATGGACGGTGGATGGGAGATCTCAGGAGGCACCGACTCGGGCTTCTTGAGAGAGGACTGAGACTTGTGATCGGAAACAGAATCTGCGACGCTGGTGGTAGAGGAGTAGAGCGCAGAAGTGGCAGAAAGCTTGATGCCAGTGAGAAGGAACCTGTTGTGCTTCTGGGTGTGCTCGTTGGCGGTGTGAATTGGAAGATCGCAGTCTCTACATAGAATTGCTCGGTCCTGCTGACAGAATAGGAAAGCTCTCTTCTCCTACCAATGACAACAACAACTCATAATCAAAAAACCGAATCATCAAAAACGAAAAAGGAGAAAAAGGAAAAAAAAAAAAAAGGAGTGTGAAATTCACCTGGCATACGTCGCAGAGAGGGACCTGCTTAGGGGAGGGGTGGAGAAGAGAGAAGCGCTGGTGCTTGGAGGCGAGCTTGTTGGCGTGGTGGACCCGGTGGTCGCAGGCGTTGCAGAGAGCTGCCTCGTCGGCGGTGCAAAACACCGTCGCTTCTTCTCTACTACAGACGTCGCACTGGATCTTCATTTGTTGGCAATTAGATCAAGGGATGGTGGGGCTCTGGCACTTGGAATAGAAGGCAAAGAGAGCAAGAGGAGAGAGAGAGAGAGAGAGAGAGAGAGAGAGAGAGAGAGAGGAGAGGACTACGAGGAAGTAGGTAAGAGATACAAGTGGCAGCAGTGTGTAGCATAAAGAAATGAGGGAGAGGAGTGGGGGTGAGATTTGATGCTCACCATATCAGGATTCACAAACAAAAAGCTGGGTTAGTAGAAAAGAGATGATGGGAGTGGGGCGTGTACATGGAGACAATATGCTCTAGTCCCGGCGGAGGATCCCTTCATCCTTACTTTTTGTTGCTTTACTTATGGAAACAGTTGGAACTTGGATGTAGTCCTTACTCCTTACTGATCTATGAATTTATTGGCCCTTCACAGACGCCCTTCCACTCTCCCACCCTTTGACACTAAACCCCTCATTGCTTTGCTTTTTCATACTCACCTTCCTTTTCCAATATTTCTCTATTCAATCTAAATGGGATTGAATTTTAAAATCAGAATACTATTTATTCAACTAACTATCGTACAAGTGAACAAGCTTTGATGCTAAACACAAGTGTCAAAATGAACGAAAAATGTTCTACTCTAAGAACCCACTTAACCAAATATACACATATATTCCTCCTATTCAATCACAAAATTAGAGCTGAGGGCGCCTCTCTCTTTCAATCGCTCTCGTTATAAATTTTTCTCTTCCAATCTCTCTCGTTATAAATTCTTCAATTTTTGCTGACTAGGAAAGGAAGAAGAGGCCAAACGAAGAGAGAGGGTCTGAGAATTTTTGCTGAAAAGGAAAGGAAGAAGAGGCCAAACGAAGAGGAAGTCTCTCGACCCTCGTCCCTTAATGAAGGTCATGGGCATTCACTCCTTGTTGCTTTCTTCTACGTTTCCTCTATCCTCTCCTCTCTCCTCTCTCCCATCCACCTCGGTTTATTATCATTTTTACAATGACCTTTCCACGTTCGTACTTGGCTGTTATAATTTAACGAATTAATCTACTTCAGCAGTTCAGCTACAGAAACGATGAAACGGGGAGCTCTAGGAGTGGACAAAATCAGAGCCATCCATTCTGCAAATCTTGTTACATAAAGTCATAATTAATTAATTGAAATATTTTTGAAGCATGACAAAGCTTGATTGGATGCCGACATTATATAATAGTTTATCACTGATTAATGCTATAGGCATCTGAACAACAGGAAGACGCCCCTAACAAAACCGAAATAAAGGCCCCGACTTTGAAATCCTAAACAAACACCACAAGGGGCCCAAGCTTTTATTGGGTACTATACATTAATGGTTTGTTTAACTTCCCAACAATATGGGTTTCTTCGCTGGCACTGCTTTTGAGCGATCATGGAAATCCACGTCCTTTGTCTCCCCCTCCCACTCACCAGCCATATTAAAAAATCAGTACTTTAGTTGGAAGACTTAAGAGCATGTAGTGGGGGAGAATGTAGCAAATGCCTCATTGAATTCTTACTTTCCTCCTGCATGTAGTGGGGGAGAATGTAGAAAATGCCTCATTGAATTCCTACTTTCCTCCTGGATATGTATGTACACACACAACATGGGTATATGTATGTCTAGGATTTCTACTGATGTGTGATTTGATTATTTAAAAATTGTCAATTATGTTACAGTGATCCAAGCCATGAATGATGGGGATTATTAAAAATGAAGCTGAGATTCAAATGAAATATTATTTTATGGGGTGAACCCATGAGGGGATTAAATTAAGAAGACATAGCTGTGAAGAAATCTGAAGAAAATGGATTAAAAAAAGAAAAGGGGTGGGGTTAACAGTTACACTAGAAGACAAGAGGGCACTTTTTTCTGGGGGGAAGAATGATGCTGCATAATGCTTAAAGAATCTTAAGAAAAGCATGAGAGGGGAAGTCTTGTCGGCATCGCACTGTGAGGTGATAAGGCACACGAATATTTTCTCATCTTTGATTCCAATACCATTAATGTGGACTGGATCTTTGGGCTTCACATGGCTGCTCCGACTATCCCCTCCCCACCCAAAATATCATCCAACCCAAAAATTGGAACATAAGAGGGTTACTGCCGTTAGTCCAATAATTGATACATATGATTGCTCTAAGCCATTTTTGAAAATAGAAGCGTGGAGAGTGACAAAGAAGGTATGGTGGGGGAAGTGGGGAGATAGTGGGTGAGAAGTGACGAAGGTACGGGGAACAAGGCGTTGCTAAGATAAAGGGTGGTCAACATCTTCAACAATAGTGAAAGAGAGTACATGGGAGATGAGGTTCACCCATTTGGATGTGATAAGCCCCTTTTTTGTCCGGACGATTTCCACTTGTAAGGATGTCTTTTTGCCTATTCCAGGGATCGTTTGGACTTTGGATTATGGTTCTTTTAAGGTTTGGATTTTGGGCATGCTCTTTATTTGGGGCCTCCATCTGGACACTCCATTCAGTCTCCAGTTGAAAACGTGCTTCGTATTGTCAACACTCACCTCTCGTATGAAACATTCTAAGCTGCCGCTTAGAAACAAAGCGACGCTTTTGTTTCTCTTGTCATCCTTCGAGATGGAAGGTGGAAGGAAGTCCAGCGCAGGGAGGATTAAGCTGGTGATGAATTTGGACTTGTGCAAGTAAAATAAAATGTTTTACTTTTTACGGTGCAACTACTTTGTGAGGAGAGGAGGAGGAGGAGGAGGACCACTGGTCTCGCATTTAAAGAGGGAAGAAAAGTGTATAGAGAGAGAAGAAGTGCATTTTTATGAAAGTGAAAGCTTAACAATATTATGTAGGAGCCCTAGTGCTCCTCACGTGTGAAGGACCACAAATAAAATTGGGCAGCGCTATTTACACAATTTGCATTAAAAAAAAAAAAAAAAAACAGTTATTATTATTAATTTAAATAAATAAAAAAATTGCTTGCATCCAAAACCCGGGGCAATCATCTTGTAACCATCGGAGTAAATTCAAGACATTGAAATCTAAGTTCATATATCACTTATTGATACCACACTTTTCAGTGTTCACGTGATCGATACAATTACTCTAATGGATAATAATAATCCATTTTTTGTTAATAAATAAAATATCTGAATTTTTCCATAGCATAATATGTCTAAATTGGAGGGAGAATTAGAAAATATTCTAAGGTTCCATTTAATAGGGTTATAAACATTTTTGGAATATTCGGTTGGGTTTGAGTTCAAACAGTGGTCCCTCCTCTGGGTGAGTTGGGCCTTTGGGATTTGTTGATACAAACGGACTCTCATAATCATAACAGCGACTCAGCAAAACGGCCCTTTGAGTTTCATCAGTCCATTAGTGTCTTTGATTTGGGCCATTGGGCCCATGCCCATCTTGAGATTGCTACATTTTTTGGGCCAATATTAAGAAAAGGAACCTTAACCTGAAACTTTAAAAATAAAAATAAAAAAATAAAAAAAAATAAACTTGGAGGGTGTTGATTTATACATTTGCCAAAGTGATTACACAAATTTATTTTTATAAAAATTATTATAAATACTCCTATTTTTACAAAACATTTATCAAAAATAAAATAATTTTTTACATTTTATATGAAGGACAAATATGGACACCTAAGTATTGGGCTAACCAGAAAGTCTCACTTGAATAAACTATCTAGACAATATAGCACCTGGTCCATGTAGATTACTCTAATCATTAAAGGGATTTGCCCAAACAAAGACCGGTCACACCCTTTTATGGTTCGGGTGTGAGGGAAGTTGCCGAGGGGAGCGTTGTTGACCACGATCCAATAATAAATGCATATGACATATGGTTACGAAATTTAATTTTGGAAGACTAGTCGTAATAGTACAAGTCATTCGTAGAAGCGGAGAGCGGTTGAATGAACGGAAAGAGTAGGTCAAAGAGGCAGAGCATGTTGAAGATTTTGAACGCACATGGAGGAGGAGGCGGTGCATTGGAAATCTCCAGCTTTTGAAGAAACTTTTTGCCACAATCCTTGGGAGTAGGATCTTATCCACCGCTCCACACCCCCAGCCCCAGCCCCTCTCCCCCTCTTCCTTCAACTCCACTTTTCCGCACTTAATAAAATATTTATGAGTAATGCTAACGTCTCTTTCGATGTAATATTTTATGCCATAGATTTGCTATTTATTTGCGAGATACTCTCCTTTTTGTTGAATATTAATTTCTGGTCAATGGAAAAATTGTTACGAGTGATTAAATTGACTTCCATAACACTGCAGTGTATGCTTATTATCCAAAGTGGGGTGAAATTTAAAACGGATATTTACATAGTTTAATACGATTATTATAAATTATATCAAAATTGATAAAAAATCTCAATATAAAATTTATTTAACTCGTAGGTGGTGTTCACCTATTTTACCTCATAATCTCATGGGATATAATAAAAATGTTATACCTATATAGGAAGTGTTTGACCTGTTTGTAATATCCTATATTAAATATGAGAGAAAATTTTTGACATTATATAAGTTCTTTTTAATCTATAGATGCGTTTTAAAATTATGAACCCCTTTGTTATACTAATGGAAGAAAAAAAAATTAAAAATTAAAAATTTATTTTATAAAAAATATTAAAGAAACTCAAATATAATTCAAATTAGTTAAAAACTTATATATTTTAAAATTATTTGGTTATTATATTAAAAAGTTAAAAAAAAAAAAATGAATTTAAAGTATAAAAATAATATATTATCTTTAAATCTATTTTGATTTTTCTTCAGTTTTTATTTTCTTTTTATGTTTTCAAACATAACCGAAAGATATTGTATTTCTTTCTGTTCACTCTGAATCTCAAAATATGGAAAATGAAAAAAAATGAATGACAATTGATTCAAGATATACTTTTGTTCTCATTTATATTTTTCTGGAAAAAAAAAAAAAATCTGTTTTCTCTCTAAAAAAAAGTTATCAATTTTTATCATTTTTAAAAACAAAAAAAAAAAAAAAAAATTGAAAAACAGATCTAAATATGCTCTAAAATTCTTGCTACTTCTGTCATATCTCTTGGCCTCTCCAAGCTCAAGAGGAATGTGCCCTCCAATAACATAAAACAGAAGAGTAGGAGAAATTGAAATGTGAGTTACATATATGATATATATACTTTTTTCTAAGGCCTATGGGATTGAGTTCCTAAAATTCTTACAATCAACCAGAGACTTCTGAGTCCCACCTTGACAAAAGAAGAAACTATTAGGGCACCGATACAAACAATTGTCCACCAGGCTCACGCTAGCATACCCGGGTTTCAGAAACATTAGTGGACCGGGTATCGGCCCGAATAAGTAGTTACCACCCAGCAACAGCCTCTCAAACGACGCCGTTCCACCCCCACCACCGACCACTGTCTTCAATGCATACTGAGACGGTATCATCCCTGTGAACTTGTTGTGCTCCAATGACACCGCCGACAGATTCGGCATCGACGCTATGAACGCCGGCAACAGTCCTCCAAGTTGGTTGTAGCTCAGATCAAGAGCTATCAATTTACTACCCTCACCCATGTTGCTCGGCACTTGCAACAAGGAGAAGTTGTTGTGAGAGAGTGTGAGCTGTTGCAGTGATGGGTGGTCGAACACGATCCATGATATCACCCCGGAGAGTTTGTTGTCACTCAGATCCATTACCTGCAGATACTTCAAGCTCCCTAATCTATGTGGTAGGTTTCCTTCCAAGTTGTTGTTTCGGATAGAGAGCTCCACCAGGGACGCCGGTAAAGCAGTTGTGACTTGGCCGGAGATTTGGTTATCGCTGGCGTCCAAAAAATAGAGGTTTTTGAGAGAACCCAGATCCGGAAACGCGCCCGACAGGGCGTTTTCTTGAAGTTCTAACTTTTTCAAGCTTATCAGACCGTTAATGCTGGCTGGAATGGGACCTTGGAGATTGTTGTTATCGAGATAGAGTTCCTCGAGGTTAGGGAGAGAGCCGAGGGAGTTGGGTATCTCCCCGGAGAAGGAGTTTCGAGAGAGAGTGAGGCGGCGGAGACGAGTGAGGTTGGAGAAGGAGTCGGGTATGGAGCCGGAGAAGGAGTTATCAGAGAGGTCGAGAAATTGCAAAAAAGGGAGGTTCCAGGTGGAGGAAGAGAGTGTGCCGGTGTAACCAGCCTGGTCGAGGGCGATCTCGGTAACCCGGCTGACGCCGGCGACAAGGCGGTCGCACCTGAAGCCACAAGTGAAGCGGTAGCTGAATAAGTAATCGCATGGATCCACAGAGAAGTCCCAGGAGCTCAAGCAAGAGCCGGGGATGATCGAACCAGGGTTGAGCCCATTTTTAAAATCTTTGAGAACTTGAATATCTCCTGAATGGGTTCTTGAATCTCCTGTAGTCACCACTTCCGAAACCGTAATCACCACAAGTAGACAAGATAAACAGAACCCCAGGCTACCTACTTCTCGCTTCATTCTCAATTCTCTGAATTTTTTGATCCACCCAGTTTTCGACGATATGATCTGATAATGAGATGGTTGAACCGTACGGTCGACCTGCAACAAGACTAATTTATTTGCCTTGCTGAGAGGAGGATCACAGACCTTATCTTTTCAGTGATACTTCTACTAAACAAATCAATATTTAAATGGTTCAAATTTTTTCGAAGAATGGGAAATCTGATACAAGCTCCTTTCGACTTACAGTGAGAACATGGGCGAAAAAACCAAATTATTTTCTATTGTAACTTTCGGCCTACCATATACTTTTGGAGTCTATATATTGCATTTTTGGCACAAAAAGGGCTAGCTTGTTCATAAAAATTCGATCCACACAACCACCTCCTCGATAACGGTTCAGTTCCATGGAGTATTGTCTCTTTCTTCCGTCTCTCTAGCAATTTTGACTGGTGCAAAAGAAATTAACTCCACAGGACATTTTCCGGGCGCAATGAACTCCATTGCATCTGAATAGTAACTGAATTGAATTCCATCCCAATCTCGACATTACATAGACAAATTTCAAAACAAATCCATATCACGAAAACGCCAAGCTTTCAGAGTGGGAAGTGTATTTACTGATCAAATTACACAACTGCGTCAGTGGTAAAACAAGAACTCCAAATAGAAGAAAATGACCTATCATATAAAAACAAGTCATTTACAAAGCATTCTGTAGCAGGGAAAACGAAATCATTCACATCTGACATCTTGTATCAGCATTGTCCAGCAAAATTCCGCAGTTGGGGTGGCTACCGAGCTCCTTCATGGGCGATGCAATCGCTTAGACGCAACCCCATATACCCTATATATGTCCGGCTGAATGTTGCGAGCTTTCTAGAAGATGTTCTATCATATGGTAGCTCTATTCTAACACTGGGAAACAGGAAACAGATGCTAGTCTTGCCTTCTAAAAGAAATAAATACATACAACAGATGGGCTGTAGCACACCCATGAAACCCAGAAAGTGCAGTAAAAAGGAGCACCTTCTGATAGCACTCCAACGGATTGAGCCTCATCAACCCTTCAAGCTTTATGCTCTGGGGTTTGGCTTTCCCTGCTAATGTTATCCACATACAGCTTGACACGAGTTTGATTAGTTTCAAATATGAAAGGCATTCCCCTTATCTGCAAATTTACCATTTTCAGTAAATAAGTCAAGATCACAGATAGTGCAAAAGCCATACTATAATGTGCTGGGAAAAACATCAAAATCAAGGAAATTTTACAAGCAAAAATACATATGCTGGGCATCAACGTACTAGTATTTTAATCTGTTGCAACATACAGTTATAGTTGGGTATTGTAATTAAAAAGGAATCTCACAGAACTCATGTTCAAATATCTTCAAAATTGTATAGCCATTAGTCTTTGAAATTGTTGCCATGGGCTCCTTCTATCCAAACACTCCTACATAAATACTGATGTTCAACATTCTAGATGTAAAACAAGATGATTCTGAAGTTTGTAACTTAAATCATATTAAAATACGGAAAATGCATGCTTTTTTAATTCAATTAACACTGGTAGAAAGCTTTCTTTGCAATACCACAACAAACCGCTATCCTACATCTAGTATTGACAGCATAAGCAGAAAGTAGGTGTAGGAATAAATGTATGCTTTTAAAATATGTTACAGCACCATACAAATGTACCTCCTATCAATGAGGCTCTAGTCCTTTGAAATGAAAAATGAGAATGAATCATATAAAGGTGGGAAAGCAACTACTTTAGAGAGGAACTACCTTAGAGAGAAAAAAAAGATCCATCATGTAATGATAGATAATGTAAGTGTACATTCGTTCATAGGGATATTGGAACAATTCTCCTCTGCAGAAGTACAAATAAAATTACCCACGCATACATACAACAGACATGAAAGTAACAGAAGCAAAGTTTATTTAAATCCCGCATAAGAAATTTCACTAATTGATAACAGAAAAAAGTCATAGTTACTAGATGAAACACAAGCCTAACACCTTCGTCCAGCCTGAATTATGCTCATCCTTTCTATTGCGTTTTTCTCTTTATTTCTACTTCCTATATGATTAAAAGTATAGTGATAACTGACAAGAATACAACCTAACCATCACTAGGAGTATTGCTCTTGATAATGTTGACATCCTATGCATAGACTAGAATAAATAGAATATCACTGCAGGGACAGAAGAATTAGGTCCAACACCAACACAGATGAGAAGATGCATCATAATTTGCACCTAGCAATATTTAAGAACTCTGAAGAAATTCCACAACAAAGCAAATGAAACCCAATTACTGTGCCCATAGTTGAGAAGGAAAAGCAGGAATATACCTCAATCAAACAGCCACAAGTAAGGCTTACACTCTCGCCAGGGGCGACGTCCTTGCCATTCATTAAGATGGCCCGCTTGCCAAGATTTTTTAGAGAGAACGATCCACCTCTTTCCATTTTTATGATTGCCTAGATAAAATGGAAGAAAAAAAATTATACTTCAGGGTAAGGAAGAATGTGTGATCCACAGTGGGCTGCTACCAAACAAAGAAGACAGCAGAATGTAAAACATGTCTAACAAGCTGGAAAGCCCTCCTGCTGAAGCTAAAAGAAGCAATAGACAGTATCATTCTCAAACCAGACTGCAAGCACATTAAAAAATTATAAAATCATAACTATAAAAAAATTAAATATGGCAACAAATGTCATTCTGGAAGTAACTAAAATTTCTTAAGAATATCTGGAATAGATCTGACTTTCATCAATCAGAGAAAATAACATAATTAACTAGAAAACTCTACCAATGATGAAGCTGAAATTAACTAGCATTCCAGAAAACATTATCCTTCTTCTCTCCCACTAAGAGCACTTATGCTCATATCAATCTACATTATCTCCACTTAATTGTGGGAGAAAACCTCCCCCTTCAACTACACTAAACAAATCCACCCTCATGCACATATCCTGCAGAAATCATATTAATTCAGGATTTTTAATATCATTCATATGTTTGAAAATGGGTCTAATCCAAAAAATAGTAAAAAAACTATCATCAATGTTAAATAAAAAGGTCAATTTAGCAATGCAAGTATCTAAAGATGAAACAAACAACAGATTTTTGTCGTATTACACAGCAGATATTTTAGAGCAGCCTTCTCTCAGCCTTTTAGAACTCTGACACCATTGTGGATCTGGTAGCCAAAATGGCTGTCTTTCATCAATATCAACCGTAAATCCTCATAAATGAAGATTATACAGTCAATTAAAGTTTTCTTTGTTTTGATGCTTCTGATTTCTAAGGTACCATATAAATGGTAATGCCACCTGTCTAGTTCATCTAATACTTGAAAAGCCACTAGCAAATACATGAAGTTACAGCGAGTTTTGAGGGGAAATTTTGTTCATAGAGTTACAGGCATTATAATAATACTTGTCTTGAGGCCCTTGCTCCTCTCGGTATCAAAGGGATGAACCTCTTTTTCATGGGACAAATATCACTGGAGATGTAACGCATTGTGGAATGGGGCTTTTCTTGTTGGATCCTCAGATATTTGTTCACTCATGGTTCTTTTACCACTTCTATGAATAAAGGCATGCTATTACAGACATGGCAAATGAAAAAAAATGTCAAAAAGGAAAGAAAAAGATGTGGAAGAAATCTTTTCATTGATGTATTAGATGAAACATGTTAACACCATTCATACCATGTTTACATAGATTAAGGTGGCCAAGGTAACCTTACCTGCCGACGAGATATTTTATTTGCGCACCCTTCTCTTCCCAAGTCAATGTCAACAGTAACATCTTCTGTGGCTCTACCGAGTAGAACCTATAAGGTCAAATGCAATTCATTCAGAAAGAGGCAGCTTCAAAACTCCATGCAAATCATCCAACTATTTCATATCATTGATTTTCAAAACAGCATCACCCAATAATTAGCTGACTTAACACAGAATTTGCACCATACTTTTCCATCAACTTACATCCTGATATAGAGCAGATAAAAATCTTTGCCAACTTGGGAATTAAGGTCCACAGAGGATAAGCACAAGGTAAGTGACTATGAATTTGCACCACATTCAGGTTTTTTTTTTCTTTTAATCTAAATTAGTTCTATATGATGTTCCAAAAGTTCCCAAGTAACTAGAGATGTAATCAAAACCCAGTCCTGGCCCAACAGCCTGAATGGGGTCTGAGGTCCCTCCCCTCCTCTTATTAACAGCCAAGCCTACCAGCTCCATTTTTAGAAACTAAAAGGGTTACACTGGAATGAGACTTATAAAAATAAGCCACCCAACCCAAGGCCCTTAATAAACAGCCTGAGGAGCCAGACTAGGCTGGGAAACAACCCGATCCTCCCTGAGCATGAGCCTAGAGAAACTGGATCCAGACCAGCCCTTTTACACTTCTGCATATAACCGAGCTTCTTTCAGAGTTTTATTCCAATTTTTTTTTACTGCATTTATAAAATGTTTCTATCAGGGTTCAAAATCTCAGCTGTGATCAGTATGACTCAGCTGAGGCAAAAACAGTGGAGAAAATCAAAAGCCACAAAAATGAAGAACTTAGGAAGGAAAGTTCGGAGCCTTGGTCTCAATTTGCATCTTCATCCTAAAGACCTAAGCTTTTGCATCCTCCTATGGCTGATTTCTCTCTAGTTTAATGTCTTCAAACCTCTGAGATGATGTGAAAAGTAGTTGGTTGAGAGGTGAAATGGATATTGTGCAGAGAAGATGAAACGGGTATTTTCCAAAGAAATGGCTATCATGGAGAGATGGTGCGAGAAGTTGTTGACTGAGAGGTGAAATGGGTATTTTTTTAAAAATGGATGTGTTGTAGAGAAATGGTAGAGCGAGGCTTTTGATTGAGTATTTGGGATTATATGAAATGATTATGAATATTAAGGTTTATATGAAATAAATAGGATATAAATATCAATATAATAATTAAAAATTAATGGATAGAAGTACTATAAAATATATTTATCTTTTAAATTTTAGTTATTTAAATGAAAATAAAATTAATAAAAAATCTTGTTTTTTTATAATGGTTTTATTTAGAATATATTTGATCAAAAAAATGATATTCATATTTTTAAAGGTGATTCATGGTCATTTTTTAATGATTGAAAATATTTTTTTGAATTTTTCTTTTTTTTATTGGTTTTATCTAATATTTAGTATGAGGTGATAAATAAAAAACTTTTAAATTTATTTCAACCAAGGTTCAAAATATCGATTGAGTTCGGTACGACTTGGCCAAGTCGTATCCACCTCGACACTTGTTGCGACAAGTCCAATACCATATATGATCCTATGCACGAACTTGGCACTAAATCAACAAGACTCGGTTGAATTGGTTGAGATTCCAAGTTAACTCGATCAAATTGATTAAATTACAGAATTTTTTCCTCAAAACGAAGATCAAACCAAAGTGTTAGAAAATTTTCATAAAAATCAAAGATTCCCCTTCAAACTTTCAGCCCATCAATCCCATCCACCATGATGAAGATCAAAGAAAAAGAAGAAAAAAACACATTAAGCCCTACCTGTGACAATTTTGGAAGTCTATAAGAGGAGAAACCACCAAAGGAATGAGGGCATTCACTTAACACACCACAATGGTGTACGATGGAGTGCAGGACTAATTCTTTCACCAGTGAGGTTGGTGACCATGGCTCAAAGTCGTCGGTCTTGCGGTGGTGGTAAAAGTGAGTAAGGTGGGTCTTGTGGTGGTGGTGAAAGTGAGTAAGGTGGGTCTTACAATCACTACTTGCTCCCCCCTCCCAATAGGGGTCTTGACTCTTGTCGTGGAAGTGTGGGTGGCTACTTGCTCACCTCTCCTGTTGTGCATCTTGACTCTTTCAGAGGTAGGGTCGGAGTTCAAAGCCTCAAAGATTGAGAAAGTGGGAGTTGACTTACCAATTGTTCAAGTAAAATGGTTTTTTTTTATATGCGGCAAGGAACTTAATGGAAATAATATAGATTACATAAAATGCAATTATATAGTGTGTTTTTATATAGAGATTATATTTTAAATTTATGCATCATATAAATTTTTTATCATATATTATTCTAGAATTAAATTACATTATGAAATCAATAATTATTTAGAACAAAATTTTTTTAAAAGAATTATAATTATTTAATAACATGTTTACATTAGGAAATTAATAATTATTTTTGTATGGTATAAAGATTATATTTATATTGAACATGAAATTGATTATTAAATTGTATGTCTTTAGTAAAAGTATCATTATATTTGAAATAAAATAATTTTCAATTCTTAGCATTAACATAAAAAACTTTCGGCAAATACTTTAATAACTATATTAACAATGTTAAATGTGAAATAATTTTTATCTACTAATTTTTTGAGCTTATTTAATTATACCTTTTTTTTTATATATAATTTACATAATATTTTTATAATTTTTTAACTTTCTAACTATTTTATTTTGCGTATTGCTTTACACCAACCTAAGAAGCCGAGACCAATACGCCTCCAGACCCTCCAAGTCAATGACCGAAACCGTGACTTCGAACCATGATTTTAATATGCCTCTCTCTCTCTCTCTCTCTCTCTCTCTCTCTCTCTCTCTCTCTATATATATATATATATATATATTTATTCTATGTGATTGTATTTGTTTTTGTGATCATTTTAACAATTCTTTTAAAAATTTTGGAATTCTTAAATTAACATATTTTAAGTATCATTTGATACCGACCTAAGATACCAAAACCAACGTCTCTCAAGACCTCCCGAGTCAATGACCGATACAATGACTTTGAACCATGGTTTCTATAGCAACCAGATCCACCCCTAAAAAAAAACTTTAAAGAATGAGAAGTCTACAGCTTACTAGTAAATATGCCACTAACTATAGAGGAATCCAACAAAACATGACTATTGTATTTATTCCCAAATAATCTGAGTTAAGGCTTTGTTGAGTTAAATACCTCTGGTTTCTTAATATAATGCTTTGAATGGCGTCCATATAAAACAGCAAATGCCCCATGGGTTGCAATGGTTCTTTGCATATAAGAATGGACACCCTGCTCCAGCCTCATGATAGCCCTCTTAGTGTTCTCATACTGGTATCTTGAGACTGCAAACAGAGATCAACAGAACCAACTGAAAATTGCATAATGTATACAAAAAATAATTTACATGCTACTTGTTCAAGGATTGCACTGGTAAGCTGTACACACAACTCAACAAAGCTTTTATTTACACCATTTGGAATGTTACAAATGAGATAACAGAAAATTAACAAGAAAAATAGGATGTATGGATGCTCACAAAAGTAGTGACTGGATGCACCATAAATGCCTGGATTCAGGATATGAATCATGTAAATTTGATCAATATATTGAGACAAATTTCATGCCCACACACAAAATACCATGAACACTACACGTGTCCCATTTCTCTGCTATTTGCAATTTTACTTTCATTTTGTGTTCTTGCCCTTTGAACTTGTTCTATAATAGAACAAGTTTTCATATTAAACATTGTCTGTGGTCGATCTTCATAAGTCAGTCATCCATAGATCAGTACCTGTAAAAGATTGTGGATTTTCATTCAAATTGATTTAGGGTTGTGTTTGAATCTGAAAAAAATACCTCATTCAATGAAATTTAGTATAAGGGTATATTCATTGATGCTTTACCTAGTTTATATATTACAATTATTCCCCCCACTTCCCCACCTGACAAAAAAAAGAGAGAAAAAAAAGGAGGGTTTGATCTACACCCCATAGCTTAATATTTTCATTGTTGGAAAGTTAAACTTGATTTAGAAACTTTATGAATATCATAATTAGATTTAGTTTCTAAACGTCAAGGGAGAATATTTTATGGTGAGTGATTATTTTAGTTTCTATTTTTGAGTCGTCAAGTCCTAGAAGGTTCCTATATTTTATTATTAGGATTTTCTATTTGTTAAGTGTGAATATCTGTAAATAAGAGATTATGTAATATTTGAATAAGAGAGAGTGGTCGAATACAATAGAAAGCAATTCACAAATAACTACTATATCATCTACAAGATTCATGAAACATTAAAAACCATTAACATGTCAAATACAATCATGCAGTGTATTCTTTCATTTTATTCTGTGTATCTTTGTCATTGCTATTTCCTATCCCAAAAAAAAAGGGTCAGCATACAAACATATACATTATGAACAATTAGTCATTACAAGAATTCTAGCTAGATCAAGATTTACCTTCCCCACGGCAATACTCTTGGTCATCTGGATCCAAGTCCATATCAAGTATCTGGAAAAAAAAAAAAAAAAAAAGCCAAGGAAGCAAGAGAAGCAGTGACAAAAAAATCCAAAAGGAGGAACAGAACAATTGCCATTCAAACTAACAGGTTGATATTTAACATGTACCATTGCTTCAATATCAGAAACATACGGTATGTCATCATCACTCTCAATAGGTTGTTCTTCCTGATCAGGTGATGAGGGGTTCACTACTGGGTCCAGTGCAGCAAAATCTAATGCTTGATGGTTCTGAGCTGTAGACATAGCATCTACTTCCTGTTTAATGCCACAAGCATTCGTCTGGGGATAGCTTCTAAAGCCATCAGAACCATGAACTGGCTTCTCCATGAAAGAATCAGTTGAGTTGTAGCTCATTTGCCTAGCTGGTTTAATTTCTTTAGTCTCTTCCTTCAGCATTTTAGGAAGAGGAGTGCGTGCTTTAACATTAACTGGGTTGAGACTTGAATTGCCACAAACAAGACCTGCACTTCTAGATGCCATGTGTGTGGAGTCGCTTTCAGTCAACTCAAATTTAATGTCACAATCATCAACTGGATGGTTTAGACCTATTTTGGTGAATGCCTGTGATCCTTTCATCTGGGAAGATACATGGGATTGTCCAGGGCTTTTCAGTTCTCTCTTAAGCAGGCTTGGGCATCTTTCACGACTCTTTTGATCATCTGTGAAATCCTTAACAGCTGAAGAAGTTGGGTTATTAGCTTCATGAAAACTTAGTTGGGCTGCAGATGAAAGAGGTGATAAGGGAATCTGATTAGGCAGAAAAACATCATCATTGCATGGAATATCCAGGGTCCTCAGTGTTTAATGCGCAGCAAATAACTCCATTACACATCTCAGGAAATTGAGGGTTTAAATCCACTGCAGTTGATAGCATTGGTGCCTCTGGATTGCAATCAGCATGTTCATCACCACAATGGATGCTCCCATTGTTATCTAGTTCCCCAACGCAGGCACCCTGAGGAATCACTAGATATGCATCTGGACCTACTGATGCTTCAGGTTCGGTTATATCAGGCACATGATCTTGATTACTGTCAGTAGGAGAACTCAACAAAAGTGAGTTCAAACCATCATAGTAAGATTTATCAATTATATCTTTTCCATCAACATCCATGAAAAGGAGTTCATCATTGGGAAAGTCCAAAAGAGAATTGGATAGTTCCGCTAAATAACCGTCTGGGCTAGAATTGTTCAATTGGTCACATGGCATGGAGTTTTTTAACTTGGTTTCTGAGGGCACAACATCATATCCGGATACACTATTGATCTTAGCATGACCATCATTAGGAAGTGCAAATGTATCTTCTGTATGGTGATCTTTTTTTCCAAGGCTTGCATCAACTGGAATATCCGGGGCTGAAATACCCTCAACCGTGTCCCAGATTGGCATCCCAGGAAGTGGAGATGAATACCCTAAATTGTCAAATGAAGCACCACAATCTGAACCTGGCAAGTTGAAGGCCTGGTTTCCTCCAAATTCAGAGCACACATTGCCAAGATCACTATTAATTAGATCAAAAGTAGAGGGCGGTTTTGCCTCTAAATCATCAGCTTCAAACAGGTTGCACGCAAGCAATTCTTTTGGTTGACCTAATTCATCAATCCCAGAGCAATTCCCAGTATGAGGCAAGTTTTCTCCAAGAATTTGAGGAATCTCTTTATGTATAGAGTTCTGCTCAATAGGAAGATCTTCTTTTACTGGATTCTGGACTGCTGCATGAAATCCATGGGCACTGGTTCCAGCACCACTGGCAGCAGCATTATCTGTCACCATTTGAGGAAAAGCACAATGCATGATGTCCAAGCTTGGTTCCTGAGTTCTGAAATGATTTGAGATTGGATCTTCAAGCATGTAATTTGCAGATACAGGCTCATCTCCATTTCCAACACAATTACTATTACTGGGTGCAACCAGAAAACTTAGATCCATAGAGTTAAAAGGCTCATTGCAGATCCTTTTACGCAAGGCATAGTAGCAACTACGGATAGTTTCAGCTTTTCTCTTCCCAGGAACACATTTGTTTTCTTTTGAATTTCCAAATCTATTAAATTTTGATGGAAGAGTTGAAGCAGAACGCTCAAATTCAATCATGCGAGCAGAAGCTTCTCCAGAAAGAACAGGGTCATAGAGGAGAGAATGCCACCGATCTTGCAGTTCCCGAACTGTAAATCGTCGAGAAAATTGCACTGCACCTTTAGCAAGTGATTCCAAGGATGCACCAGCCTGCAAACCCAGTGGGGAATTGCCCCCCAAAAAAACCATGGATTACAGTGCAGAACAGAAAATCCAATTGGCTTTCATCAATTGACATTTGTATGAAAGGATCCGAAGTCACATTAACGTCCATTGGTGATTCAGGAATATATGGCATTTGTGATTTCTGAATTATTTTGTCATAGCTTCTATGAATAATGGTGCACAAAACAATGGAAAAAGATTAAAATCACTGTAGCTAGCCTTGAACAGTTAATTGGAAACAGAACAGTAAAAATCAGCAAGGATACTGCCACATCAAAGATACCATTTGGACTCTTATCTGATGCTTATCCTGTCAAAATAAAGTGCTTATAAAGTATATAAGAGAAGTCAGCAATGAATCCAGAGCTACTTTATTCATCAAAAAGTCCAGTGTTCCCTATTCATAAATCAGCATTATCCTTGCAGTATATCATCCCCACAACAGTCAACAAACAACAGGTAGTAAATGATATCCCAACAATTAAGTATTATATTCCAAAACATGAGTTTTCTAAATAGCAACACATGAGAGAACTTAACCTTTTTGGTATGTCTCAAATTACTTTCATTATTACAAAATCGCCCTGTTTCTTGTAAAATTTTGAAACACGAGCCAAACTCTCATAAAATATTGAAGTGACAAAAAAAGCTCTCCATCAAGCATTAGTTTGTTGAACTCAAAAGACAATTTTTTTATATGAAAATAAATATATTTAAGGCCACCTAACAAACAGGGTTGCAACCAAAGTTCAGACAAGGTACACTGAGCTTGTGAACAGCAAAAAAGGATACTTAAAGGCAAGAAAAGAAGCTACAAGGGTTTCAAGCCCTACCCCTACCCAAGCCATCGACAGAATCAAACCAAAATACATATCAGGCCCCAAGGGGAACCTTGACCAATCAAAAAGGGTTTTGAGGAAAGCTTCCTTCAGCAACTGATTCAAGTGGACATTCTCCTTAAAAGACTTTCATTACAGTCCCTCCAAATGCACCAAAACAAGCAAAGAGGGGACATCCTCCACACTGTTCTCAGCCTCTTTTCCAAACCTCTACCATGCCAATCCAGCGGTAACTCAAAAGAGAATTAGAAATGCCTCACCCTAAAGTGTCTAACATCATTTCATTTTCTTCAATAGTGGTAAAATGGAAAAGTAATGAGAAAAACACAAAATATTGGTATGACCTAACCAATGCAAAGAAAATCAAAATATTATAGAATGAAATGATGATGCAAAAAGAAAGTCGAACTAAGTAATTGAAACAAAATATCAATAACTAAGAAAGCATTACAAACATTGAACAGAAAAAAGCATGTTGAAATGCCCGTGTTTTCCATGAAACCTATGCAACCTTGAAAAGCACCAGCACAATCCATCTTCCCTCATAAAAGTTTTCTCTTAACAAATAACCATTACTATTTGAACCAGGTTTCTCATGGAAGATTTTGACTAATGTGGCTGCAACAATCTCCTCAATTTCAAACTATTGGCTTTGTTGACCAGGACAACAGATTTTAACTTCTATATTCAATTTGCTCAAGGCCTCCATTTGTTTTTTATGCATCTGTTCGGCTAGGAAAGAAAGTGACAGAGAGAGAGAGAGAGAGAGAGAGAGAGAGAGAGAGAGAATGAACCTTAAGCAATTTTCTTTTTTTTCATGTTCTCCTCCATTTATGCCACACTACCATAATTTAATGGAATATGTCCAAAATTATTTAAAACTTAAATGACAAATCACTATTGCAGTCTTGCCCATTGACGTAAGTACATGAGTACTGTCAATATCTAATCGAGGAGGCAGCAATGAAAGTGATCATAAATACATAAGTTGCGATCGATAAGGTTCAAATCATCAAAACACCAAACCATCCAATGTAAATGCAGTTTTTAGTGCTAGTTATCAAGTTATAGAAGCGACCACAAAGGCTTTCACTTTCAAGTCTCTTTAAAATTATAGTCATGGAAAAATCTTGGTTTATATTTAATCATCAAGACTCCCAAGTACACAAATTATCTAAAGATAGCAATTGATCATTCAAGGCTTGTTATTCAATAGTACAACATGACTTATAACTGCCAAGGTAGCCTAATTGGTCAAGGCAAACACTAGAAAGTGTGATCCCAATAAGTGGCACATGGTCTTTAGTTCAAAACCTATCACTGATGATACCTTGAATTTACCCAGTACTGGTTGTTATGAGACGGTCAGCACCTAAGATTTGGGTTCTCATGGAGAATCTTAAGGGCTTGGCCATGAAAGGTTCCTCAATTATAAAAAATTAAAAATAGTACAACATGACTTATATGCCAATGTCAACATCCACGAATATATCTATAATTTATTTATATCTACCATAAATTTTTTATGAATGAATAAAGTGAGTTACAAAAAGATAATATGAATTTATATATGCATGATTTCAATATAATAATGGGATGTCTGGTCCTCTAAATCCGAACTAGTTTTTTTATAGGTAAAAACACAATATCACATATAAAGAGAAAAAGGCATCCAAAGCATCAAAGAAAATACAACAGGGACCTAAAGGCAAAAACAAAAAAGAAGGGGGGCTACAAAAAACTTCACCCACCCTCACCCGGAACTAGTAGGATAGAGTAAATAATTTCTTTGTTAAAAAAAATAGTTAAAGAATGCCTTCCTAAGTTGTGCTTACCTTTTTTATTGCACATAGTTTTCCCTATGCATACATCTAAAACCTAGCTCCTTCCCTAGACATGAATCTAAGAAAGTCAATTGCTAAGTTGATTCAACCATTACAAATTAACACTTCCTACATGAGCATTTCAAAGTAGAGATGAACAAACTTTTTTCTCTTTTTTGGCATTTTACATTTACATGGTTTCATAACCAATTATTCATCATTAGCTAGATCTATGATACAAATAATATCAAAATACTAAAACGCTTCCTTTCTAACCTTTGTGAAGTAGAAGAAACTCTAGGTGAATCAAAGAAAGAGTTTAAAAAAGCACATATAGTACTTTATGTCGAGCTATAATTAGGTTGTAATTGAGCTGTAAATAGAATAGGAGAATTATTTTAAAATCCCTTAAATTGAGGGATTCATTTAGATACTTTTCTAATTTAGGAATAAGTTAGTTTCCTATTATGTCTCTTATTTCCTATTTCTTCTCTTGTAATCTCCTATATAAACTGTGTGTATAGTCAATCTAATATACTGAACTTATTATTTTTTATTCCATATTTCGTATCACTTTCGTATTTATTGCCGAAGTTCTAGCACAAGAAAGTCCGAGTATATATTTTATTCGATACAAACACTTCTTCTTTTCAGGGTTCACTGTGATAATGAGAAATATTCCTACACATGCAGAAATTAGTTACTATCATAATTTGATGTCATAATTTGATGAATTGCCAAGTTACAAATGGGATGCCCTAAGACATTACAAAATCTCACTTTAACAAAAGATCCAATCACATGAATAATTGAAACTATAGTATTGAACTTTTAAATAGCATTATCCATTATAAATGCATTTTCTAGCATTTGACTCTGTACCACTAAAGGATTTAATTACAGTCTTGAAAGATAGCCCTATCACATCACAAATGCCTATAAATACAAAACATCATATTTATACAGTAGAAAGTACCATCAATCAAATTTATATAATAGAAAATACTATTTTATATTCATTCCCAAAAATTTAGAAAACATATGAGCCTTAGAATTTGAGTAACACTTGACATGATAAGGTTTTTTTTCTTTTAATGAAGGATGCTACATAAGTACATATTGTTTGGATAGATTGGACCAATGCACTAATCATTTAAAAGTAAAAGGCCACAATGCTTCTATTATATGGACATACAATTCATAAAATTACAAGGACTACATTTTGACTTACCTTCCATGCTCGTTGGAGAAATAAAAAATGAAGGTCTAGAAAGCTCTATTTCTTTAATAGGCTAAAAGCCTATAATTTATGATACTAGAGAAATACAAAATAACCAAGAGATGGTGTACCAAAAGGGGAAAGATGAAATAATAATGAGAAAATTTGACAAGAACAAAGCTATATAAAATCAATATTATTGTCTCACCATATGAAAAAACTTGCAATAGCCTCATTAGAAATTGAAAAGAGTGATATGTCTTTTACTTGTCAAAAAAAGAGAAATTGAAAAGAGCTATATAAAATCAATATTATTGTCTCATCATGTGAGAAAACTTGCAATAGCCTCATTAGAAATTGAAAAGTAATGAACTCTTTAAGGAATTTGTTTGTGACCTTGAACCAGAGTGGGGTGAAGAAGTAGCAAATTCATATCATTAATAGAAAAAACTTTCATAGTCTCATAATAAGTTGAAAAGCTAGGTTGATAATGAAATCTTCAAGAATTGATTTGTATCCTTGTTTCAAAGCTGGGGCCATGGCATTATGCATTGCTAGAAGTTGAGGTGGCCACTCTCTAGGGAGTTTCATTTGAGTTACGCATTGTCAACGTTGGGTGGCAATTTTATGATTCAGAGTCTCTTTTCAATCATACATAGCTAAAGTCGGGGTGGCAATTTCCCACCAAGCCTTTCACCACATCCCAAACCTAATTCATAACTCAACCCAACCCATTCTAGTTTGATAGGTTTGAGCATCAGATCTGACTGATTATGAAGTACCACTAGTATATAAGGAAAAACAAATTCAACATGCCTCCATTTAATAATGGCCAAATGAGGATGGAAAATAGAAACTTAATTCTATTCTAATGAGAACTACAAATCATAAGTAATACTCGATGTTTAGTTTAATTTTGTATTTGCAATCCAGATTTGATTTGTTTATATAGTTTCTTTATAATAATAATTCATGACCTCTTAGACGCTTCTAATATATTTTCTTATTTGTCGATCCAAAAAAAATCATGATGTAATACTAAATACATATTTAATTACCCATAAAAATAGTATAAAATGAAAAACATAGAATCACTTCCTCCCCCAAACTTAAATGTAATTTTCTAGTTTTATAGCTAACAGTTAAACAATGTCAATTCACAAGCTTTCACAAACCCACAATTTTTTTATTTTCTTATTTTGAGTGCCACATGATAGAAGAACCCAACCCTAAACTCCACCTAAACCTTACAATAGGCAGGCATTACCACAACCTATGTCACTAATGTTTATAAGGCGTTAGTCCATCCAAAAAAAGTGTTTATAAGTAGTTATAAACTCTCAAACTCTTCAAATTGAGGTCTCGCAATGCCCATACGATTAAACCGATAGGCCATTTGTAATCACAAGCTCTTTTGGTCCCCAATCATTTTTATTTTTATTTTCTTTTGGTCCCCATTCATTTTTTTTCTTTTGGTCCTCATTCATTTCCAACAAATCAGAGAAGAATCAAACAATTGGCAACCAAGGGAGGATTGTCAATTTTTTATTGGTTTGCACATCATTAGGCATATAAGGCTTTCTTTCTTTCATGCTCACCCAGAGGAGAGATCGTTAAGGTTCATTCCTTCACATTAAGATTTCCATCCCATGCTTAGAAACCATCTAATATCTCATTCTTGAACATCACACATAAATCAAAAACAGGATTTTCATCTATAAGTTTGAAATTTGACATTTTCTATTTTGTTTTTAGGTTTTTCTTTTCAATCTTCTACTAGTTAACTAGGAATATTTACAAGATCACTACTAGCATTTTACTTTTTATTTTCTTACAGCTAGCACTACAGTATCTCAACCATACTATTTGTAGTTCATAAAACACTTTTGAGGCAACATTTCTTTGTACGAATTTTAAGGCCACAGTTGATCATTAAAAATTGTTTCACAATGTCCTCATTCTCCGAACAGGCTCTGTTGGGCCTTCTCAGGAAAGGTATATCCCACAAATCATAATTGGCTGGATACACCAGGTTCATTTCATTGGTGTTATATTAATTTTTCGATCGTTATAGTTTAGTGATTAACAATCTCAACGAGGAGCAGCCTTGATCATCAGCACTAATGCATTACTTAACAAACAAAGCCATAAAGGATTTAACAAACTGGAGTTCAAGAATGGACAATGATGTACCACCATATAACCTGCAGTATTTCTTCCATAA
This sequence comes from Vitis rotundifolia, assembly GCA_030254885.1. Lineage (NCBI taxonomy): Eukaryota > Viridiplantae > Streptophyta > Magnoliopsida > Vitales > Vitaceae > Vitis > Vitis rotundifolia. The sequence goes on along the minus strand of CM058168.1, from coordinate 10,874,638 downwards.
CTTTTTTTTCTCCATTTTTTGTGATCTACAACTCAGTTAATGAAAAAACTGCCTGCTTCCAAGCATAAAGCTTAAACCATGAATTATTCAAGGACCCAATTGTTCTCATAAGACTTTTGCCACTGAACACACCATTCTTTATGAATCATTTCATATTGTTACAAGTTATAACTTTTAAAAGAAAATGAAGGAACAACCTGTGATGTGTAAGAGGACACTTCTGCCCATCGACAAGTGGCATGTCAAACACTTGTCAGCATGACACTTGTGCTTACACATGCCAAACACTGGTTCGGAGACTTATAAATTGTCCACATTTAATTACCTCCAAAGCATTATTACGCCTTTATGCTACTGAACCTGTTAGGAAGTCATTCCCTTCTCTTCTATTTTATACTTTCTCAATACTTCACTCTTGGAATTCTTAATTAACAAGTGAATGCACATATAAATAAACATTTGCAATATAGTTAATTCACCAGAAAGCATAAACAACCATGTCTAGTATAAAAATTTTGGGATGTTATGGGTCCAGCATCCCATGCCCCATACCATATGCCCATGTCAAAATGTGAATCATGTGTTCATGTAGAATCATAATGGAACTTACAATTTATGGTTAGGTTTTAACCCAAAGCATTGCATGTTATTTCAAATTTTAAAAAACAAAAAACCTGTCTGCATGCATGCCAGAAACATGAATTTATTAAAACATCTTCAGTTCATATTCCAAAACATAATTTTACTTTACATTAGACATTCTAACCAATTAGAAACCTGATTTTTTTTTTTTTTTTTTTGGGTTAAAAATGGTACTGAGTCGATTCTGCTCCTGCCCTACTCCATGCCCCACCCCCTTGACACATGGAGAGGACATGTCAACATAACTTTACATCTATGGTTTCTGGAGGCAGGACATCATGCAATTAGTTTCAGGATTCTCTATGTATGCCCTAAGTATGACACTCCCTTTATACTCCAACAGCTCATGTTTAGCTAAAAAATGGCTTTAGGAGAACTGACCTACTGACCCAAGCTCTCAAACATAACTAACCTCGTTGTGGCTGGAGATGGGAAGCCCACACCCCAAAACCCATAAACTAATCATACTAATAGCCTTATACCCAATTCTGAAAAGCCCTATCTTTCTCATAGCTTATTCTTTAACCAAAAAAAACCAAGGATTCCAACCCCTAAACAGAGTCCCACAACATGAAGTATGGAAAGTGATAAACAATCAGCACATTTAAACCAACCCGGAAGAACACACTCTGCAAACCCAAACAAAGGAATCAATTTCTCTGATTCTTCAAAACATAGAAACAACCCATTTTCATTTGCAAGCCCAAGGTTTTATTTCAAACTTCAAAATACAAAAATTAGAAAAAAAAAAAAAAAAAAATTGGAAAAGAAGCACGATAGGGTGAAAAAGGGGAACCCGGATTGTGAAATCGGGTCAAGAAAGAGACGGAATCTTCGAAAACTATTGAAGAAAAGGACATGGGTGATGTGTAAAAAAAAAAAAAAAAAAAAACCCCGCTTACCTCAACCGCGTTCTTTAACAAAAGATCATCTTCAGGTTTCCATGGCGTGATAGGAGCAAGAGCACCCATATTTTCTGAACCACTGTTTCTCTCTCTCCCTCTAGAACGGTGTCTCTCTCAGAGAATGAGACATGGAAGTAACCTGAAAAAAGCGTGGGCTTCTACACTTTACAGAAAACCTAATGAATTGGGAGCACAAGCTGTGAACTTTTGAAACGTGGGCAACAAGTCGGCCCTCTTTCTTTAGCGTGACGGCCGATTTCATGGAAGTTTCATGAAATCAAGGTCTGCCTATGGCGCGTGCTTCCCAATCCGCTGTTGGGTCTTTCGCCTGATTGAAACGGGACTTGCAGGTTTGTCAGCCTAGGCTCTTCCTTCTTTACTTCAGTTGACCATTTGACCCGTGAGTCTACTGCCTTCCATATAAATAAATCATGTTTTTAAAATAATTAATTATAAAGCTCCATAGATTAATCTCGCCACCTCCTTTTTAACGGACAGAAAAAATTCGGAAAGAAAATAAGTTTGACAAAATATAGAAAAGTTAGGAAAGAGAGTGATCAAACCGAGTAGATACCGATTCTTCCCGTGAAATAAAGAATGTAATTTCTAAATTTATGCAAAAAGAGTCCTCAATAAATAAAATGAAGAAAGCGTTTTGTTAAAGGACATAAAATAATATAAAATTTTAATGAGAGATATTTTCGTTGAGATTAAAAAATGTTTTCAAAAATTATTATCAAATTGGTTTTTTAGCATAAAAATATTTTTAACTTGTATTTTATATTTTTAAAGTAACCTTAATTTGAGTGTTGTGTTTTTTAAAAATAATCAAAAATGCTTTTTTTTTAAATACGTTTTTTATTAAAAATTGTTTTCATGTTCCTAATTGCTAAATATATCTTTTGGTTTCTTATTTTAAAATATACAAAATTATTTTTGAAAACGGTCATTAAGTGTCTTTTTTTTTTTTTTTTTAAATAATTTTTAAAAATGTATGTTTTAAAGAACAAAGTAACCTTAATTTGAGTGTTGTGTTTTTTAAAAATAATCAAAAATGCTTTTTTTTTAAATACGTTTTTTATTAAAAATTGTTTTCATGTTCCTAATTGCTAAATATATCTTTTGGTTTCTTATTTTAAAATATACAAAATTATTTTTGAAAACGGTCATTAAGTGTCTTTTTTTTTTTTTTTTAAATAATTTTTAAAAATGTATGTTTTAAAGAACAAATGTATGTTTGAAAACTTAAAATATTTTTACTATATTTTTAATATTTTTAAATATGTTCTAAATTTTAAATTAAAAGAGTAACTCATTTTTAATATAAATATATTTCAATGTTTTCATTACTCACATGTGTATTTTAAAAGAAAATGTTATTTTTTTTCTAAAAAAAATGAATGTATTCCAATCAAAATTTGTTTTTTTTTATAAATAAAATTGGAGGTTAAATTTTTAATTTCATATTTATTTTATCCCTTTTGATTATCCCTTGTTTTTAATTATTTTAATATAATTATATTTTAAAACAATTCTAAAAAAATAATATAAATAATTAAAAAATTATTATCTGAAAATAACATATTTTTTGTTGTTAAAAACATAAAATATAAAACAAAAAATAATTTGTGACTATCAAACAATTTTTTTTAAAAAAATAAATATTATTTTAAATGACACAATTATTATTAAAAACAATGTTCAAGTAAACTATAAATAAAGCCCTTGACTCTCATAGAGCGCCAAATTTAGAAAGGAAAACAAAAAAAACAAATTCAAAATATGAATTTTGTGTCAAAATTGACATTTTATGGAAATATATATATCAAATCATATTTTGAAAATATAACAAAACTTATTTTCAAAATACGGTTTCAAATAATTCAGAAGAAAAATAATGAAAATGAAATAGATCATTTTGAATACAAATTTTAAATAAAAGAAAATATACTTGATGCTTGCAATTGTAAAACAGAATTTGTAAAATTGATACCATTTTTTGAAAAAAAAAAAAAAACAACAACAACAACAACAAAAAGAGTGAAAGTAAAGAGGCATGCGTGGATCTTGACTTCTTCTTCTTTTTTTTTTCTCCTTTTAAAGAGAGACACAAAGCAATTAATTTCATTACAACTAGCAGAGAAAACTCCAGATGAGACCAAGTCGTTTTCTTAAATGGGCATACGATAATAACATTATGGAAGAGACTTAAAGTTTGAGTAGGTAAAATCCACTTGATCAGAATCTTGACTTTAAAAATTTTGTTGCTTTGCATGTTGGGAATGAAGTGGTTGCCTGGTGAGCTATGCATTATTCAATGCCTCTCAGAGGAAAAGTTATGGAATCAGGCCGACATCACTACGTGCTGATCATGTGCTAGACCATCTTCAAATTTAGGATTTTTATTTTTATTAATTTTCATAAAAACACTCAATCATTTTTTTTTTTCCATCTTAAAAAAAATAAATATCAAAGAAGTTGTGTAACGACCCGCTCCCAATCGTGTAGATATTGTCCGCATGATTTTTAAAACGCGCCTCTACATATATAGCGTCAAAAACATTCTCCTCCATCCGATGTGGGACATCACAAACACCTCCCCATGCAGACACAACGTCCTCTCGCAAGGCCAAACAAACAACGTTGTGTCCCATGGGATTGCAGGGTCAAACAAATAAACACCCCTTACGGGGCCAAACAAACTCCCACACTAGGGTCGAGGATCGGCTCTGATACCATTTGTAGCGACCCGCTCTTAACAGTGTAGATATTGTCCGTTTTGGATCCAATAGGCCTTCACGATTTTTAAAACGCTTCTACTTGATTAAGAGGAGTCTCTACATATATAGCGCTATGAATATTTTCCCCTATCCGATATGAGACATCACAAGTTGATTAGAGTTTTAATAATTTAATTTATTTATTTAATTTTTTCACACAAAGTCAACATAGAATTTATGGACACTATATAGTAAGAAGTTGCAGTAATAAACAAAAATCAAGAAAAATAATTATTCTCCTTTTAGTTATTTTTTAAAATAATTAATCATAATAATGTTGAATAATTCATTTTTTAAAAGCTTAAACTAATAGAATATGGGCTCATCGTGTCTGTCTCTTATACGAATAGATATAGTACGTAGACAAATAATCACAAGCGGTAAAAAAAAATTATTATTTGACAATCAAGAAAAGAAAAATATCATGCAACTTATCAAAATAAGGTAAAAGTGTATTATAAATAAAAATAATAAATAATAATAATAATAAAAGGTTTTTCAAATAAAAATAATAAATAATAATAATAATAAAAGGTTTTCCATTATATAGTAAGAATTTACTATAATAAACAACAATCAAGGGATCTTTAATGATTTTTAACTATCACTTAAGTGAAAGAGAACTCATTGAAGTCAAAATAAAGCAATAATGAAATGCATATATATAAGTGATTTTTTTCTTACTTTACTCTCAAATTGAAAAGGTAAAGTAAAGTTTTTAAAAACTTGTCTTTTCATATTAGTGTATGATTGCATAATTACCCCAAAATTTCGAGGAATGTGACGGGATACATGAGGTTAGAAACTATAATTTAATGAGATAATAGTAGTAAAGTTTAAATTTAGTTATAGTAGTAAAATTTCGGGTTATTTTAGATGGGATAATATAATAATATTGTAAATGTCATAAAATTTAAAATTGCACCAGATAATAAAAATGATAACAAATTGAAGAAGCATTCAAGAATATTTTTTAAATTAAAAGATAAATTTTTACTTACTTGAGATTTGAGTTAAATATACGTGATCATCATAAATTTGAAATTTTATTAAATATTTTTTTATTGAATATATTCATAAAATATTAATATTAGGGTTACAACTTGGACGAGTCATTTGAGTTAATGGCTAACTTAAGCCCAACCTAACCCAACTTCTAATAAGAGATATTCAACCTAAATTCAATCAAATTTTATTTCTTTAATTTTAGATCGAATTTAAATTGATTGAGTTAAATTCTAGTTAATCAATCAGATTAATTGTATAATTCAAAGAATAAAAATGTGTCCATAATATTTTTTCTATATGTTTATTTGAAAATTTAAATAATAAATAAGAAAAATATTAAAAAAAATGATAAATAATTAAAAACAAATTTATATGTTTTAAAAAAGTATACTATATAATGTAAGTTAGATTTATTATACAAGATAATATAAATTATAAATATTATAAAAACATTAAACCGCATTCGGGTTAAATAAAATCGAGTTTAGATTAAAAAAAAAAAACCATAATCAAAACCTAATACGAATATTAGAAATAATTGTCCTAACTCACCCAAACATGAAATTGGATCATGCCCAAACTACATCCTTAATTAACACCAATGCATCAAATGAAAGGCAAAATCAAAACACATGATAAGCTTGAGAAGGCGTTTTTGTTATTCAATATGTAATAAAATAGTTAAAAAAACATTTAATGAAATGAAATGAAATTCATTTGTTTATGCAACCAAACATTTGACTGAATCGAATTTAGTCCACTTCAACACGAGGAAGCAGTGGAGCAATTTAAGCTCCCAGAAATTAAATGCAGAATCTAACAGGTTCCAGAAAGAACGAAGCATTCACGAAATTCTCACATCATTACACCGACGATAAAAAGCACATAAGTTCAATGAAACCTCCCGCTGTCAAGTTACAGCTAGAAGAGCGACGATAATAATGGTGACGAAGAGGTAAAAACTCAACATGTCCATTAGACGACACCAGTTTGATTAATTAGTTGCTACTCGAGCAAAGTAAAGGTCAAATCAGAGCCCACGCCCGAGTGAAGATCATTAGGCGGGTTAGGCTGCAAGCTTAGGGCAAATACCGGAGAGCTTCCATTTGAGAATCCAAGAACAGATTCGTAATCCCCTCCATCGTCCACTAGCCCGTAGTGTTGATCTCTGTCCCTTGCATCCTTATTCAAGTGAATGGTTCAATCATATAAGCTATATTCATTCCCCCATTCTTTAAAATGCCTGACAAATGAAAAAACAAACCAAAAGAGAAGATGGCGCATATGCTTACAAATTCATGTAGGAGATTTCTGTGTATTTGTTCCACATTCCTTACCTGCAATCATGTCAGAAGAGAGCAGCTTCCCTGGTTTATCAAAATCTTAAAAATAAAACTTGCAGAAACAGACAGATGTCTGTGCATCGTCAAAAATTGATGTACCTTTTTCTTGTAAGTTTCAATCTGATTATTGATCACCTGGTACTGTTTTTAATTATAAAATTTGACGGTGTCAGACAAATAATATTATAAATGGTTAACAAAATGCTCACTGCAAAATTTTATACTACTATTATTAATGGATTTCCAACTACTACAATTAATGGAAAAGACAAAATGTGAAAGAAACTAATATGACTCAACATATGAATTGAACTGGATGACCCTACTGTTAAGATAGTCACACACACAGGTGAAATAAGAAAAAATAGATGATTTTAATATGATTGGAACCAATGGTGTGATCTCTATGTTTATAGAGCATATCAATACTCAATGATACACTAATAAGATAAATATTGAAAAAGTTATAATTATGATCTCCATACCCAAAAAACACACCAACACTCAATGATCCATTAATCAAATAAAATAGAAAAATATTATTATAATAAAAACTCTTATTTTCTTCTCAATTGTAGTCACACGGCTATTTCTTTTTACTCACTCACAAAACCCACAATCATATACAAATTATAGGGAGCAAAATCATCATTCAATAAATAAAAAGAATTTCTTGATTCAAACTTCACAATTCAATACACAGTATTGCAAGCTAATTACATGATCCCATTTACCCCGTCTTCCAAAAATGATAAAAGGTTCCATGAAAAGATATCTCATTATCTATTTTATCAACGGTCCCCATGTTTTATATAGGAATAAGATGACATATCTTGTATTTGTAAAAATATATTTATTCCAATTTTTCTTATCAATTGAAAAATCATGCCATGAGGGCTCATACTTAACCCAACAAAATAAATTTTTTCCAAAGGTAAGTAGATCATCCAAAATTATTAATCGCTTACAACTAACACTAAGGTTTTTTGGAGGTTAGATTTTACTATAGATATTACAAAGTTTGGTTTTAAGATTTATTATGTACATATTTCAATTGAATTTATAGATATTTTGTTTTATAATTTCTTTCCATAAAAAAAAAAAACAAAAAACAAAAAAAAAGCACTCAATTGCGTTGTGGAATTCTAAGGATCAAATCTACCAAGGCCCTTTGGCAAAAAGGTAACATCCTTCCCATTATATCATTTGGGATTTGGTGGGATGAGACATTAGCAAAAAATAAAATAAATCCTAGAATTACAATGGAGTTTTGTTGAAATATTACCTTCATATATATATATATATATTGACTATGCACTCTACGTGATAAAATCTTAGTTCTTGTTGGAAATAACTTCCTATTTTTTATTTTATTATAAAATTGAATTTGAAGTCAATGTCATAATTTTTAGAAAATAATATCAATATTATAAAATTTTTATTACATGTGAAAAATTGTACAAAAAAGTATCATTCTTAATTTTTATATTAAGTTTTTTTTTTTAAATATAATTTTTTTGAAGAACATTACTCAAACAGGAATAAAAGCTCTTACCATGCTTTTCCAAAGTTGATTAAAATAGTACCTTAATATCTACTTATGAATTAACTTCATGTTTGCATATCAAGCATTCCCAAATGATAATATTGTTGGTTGCCGGTAAAATAATCAACACTAATGGTCTTCAATTCCAAATCCTAGGAGATAAATTTTATCCCATAACTAGTAGGTTGCAATCTGATTGACACTAGGAAAGACTTAAAATCTTAATAAATATATCCTGTTCTGCCAATCTCTTTACCTCCTTCATTTCTCACCAGGTGCAGCCTCTTGAAAAACAAAAACCTAACAAAGTAATACACATTATTTTCTAAATTAAGAGTCCCACTTACTCCATGCTTTAGAGTTTTTATGTAGGTGCTTTTCTTAGGTTTTTTATATGGAATATTCTATATTGAAATGAATTTATTTTTAAGAAGATTTCTTTTTGCCTTGTTTTTTGGGCAATATTTGTATACTTCATGTGAGTGATGTTTGTACACTTCAAGTGTACTGTTCTCGTTGCTTCTAGGCGTTTCTAATACAAGCTCTTACTTACCCATAAAAAAAGACATATATATATATATGTATGTATATATTTCTAAGAAAATGAATAGTGTTATAGAAATGTTTGTATAAAGTTATATTATCCAAACAATTTTCTACCATTAAGATTATCAAGACTTTTGATTGTGTAATTAAATAAATAAAAAGTAGACAAATAATTGTTTGACTTGATGTATTAAAAAAAAAAACACAAGTTTAATAGAATTAATAATAAAACTATCATATAACTCTTTTCAAAATGAACTTTTTGAAGAGAACAATTATAGATGTATTGAATCTAATATTAAAATTAATACTTAATTTTTTATATTTATTATTAATTTTTTTATAGATGGTTTAATTTTAATAAATAATAATTTAATTTGTCTATTTTTATACAAGGTAACCTATTTGAGTATGGCCCTCCTAAAATTGGGTTAGCTTGAACCAAGCCTAAATTGGACCTCAAAGTGGCAGGTTAAATTAGCACAAAAGCTGAAAATGAGAATTAGAAAAAATATTTCAATCTTAAAGATTATAAAAGTATAATTTAAACATAAAGATGATATAAAAGATTTAGGAGTTACAACAAATAAAAGGATTATAAAAGAAATTTTCATTGAAAATGGACTTATTCGAGTCGTTTAGATTTGCAAAAATTCACTAAAAGACAACTAGTAAGTGTTCATGTTTTGTACATGCATGATTTTGGAAGATTGAATAGCACAACCCTAGAATTGGAGAGAGATATTGGAGTTTTGACCAAAAATATCCCCTTTAAAAATAAAAATCCAAAATCTAGATTAGGTTCCAAAATAATTTTTAATCTAGTGTATTTCTATCATATAAACATCCTTGTTATAGAACCGGTGAATTGATTATGACTTTAAATTTATGTTTAAAATTGTAGTTAGTAACTCTAGTTTTGAACTTAACTTTAAAATGTTGTTTCATTTAAAATATTTTAATTTATTTATTTTTAAATAAATTTAATATCTTGAATTTATTATTTTATTTTTATTTACTATTTATTAAGCTTATATGACTATTTAAAAATAATAATATGTGAAATTAAATAATTGGAATTTTTAATTTGATATAAAAATATTTTTATTAGTTTTATTAAAAAATTGACATTATAAATTATTAACCACTTATACATTAATAAATAGAAAATAAAAATAATATAATAAATCAATGATATTATATTTATTTTACAAAATAAAAAATAAATAAATAAAACAATATAATTTCATATATATAAAATTTAAGCTCAAAATCGCAATGAGTTACTAGGTTTTAAGTTTAAATTTAAAACTGTAGATGTATAAGTTTAAAATCTATTAAATGATCGAATGTTTTGATCATTTAAAAAAAAAATTCAAAACTCATAAAAATGTGGATGCTTACTTGGTAAAAACACATTAAATTGAGAATGATTTTGCAACCAAATCTAGTTTATAGATTATTTTTTTTTAAAGGGATTGTTTTTAGTCAAAACTCCAGAAATTGGACGTTGATTTAATATTCCTTACTTAAAATTAAAATTTATAATACATTTAATTTATATAAGTTTCCAAATAAATTATAAAGAGCAATTGGCTCAACAGTAAATTGTGACTTTGAAACATATTTCTTTTAGTAGAGAATCTTACATAGAATATTTTGTACGTCAGTGTTTCCTATGAAAATCTATTTGCTTCTCAAAAAACCAAAGAAAAATGTTAAAAATATTCAGGGTAATGTGAGAAAAGACTGGGAGTATTTCAAAGCCCAAGGTTTGTATTTTAGTTCATTTTTTAAGTATTTCCTTGGGCTGAATCGGTGTTCTCCAGTCCAAGGACATATAGATTGTTGGTTCAACCATGTTAAAAGTCAAAACTACCTATAGTTTTGCCCCAGGTTCCTATTAAGTCTAATATTTTATTATACATCTTCTCTTCAATAATCCATTTTTGATAAATATATAGTTTGGTAGAAGACTCTGCCTTTGGGAATAGTAATGACTTTTAAAAATTTTAAGTATTTCGTATCTTTCTCTCACCCGCGTGCGAAGTTTATCAAAAGAACCCCATAGAATTTGCATGTTTGATACCTCCACCGTCCCCAATTGACCTTCACTCCATGCTTTAAAAATAAATAAATAAACAAAAGGAAAAAGGATATATATCAGAAGCCTAAAATCTGAAGTTAAATCAAACCTTCCTATCACGAACCATCTTCAAAGAACTCTCCATCTCTTGTTGAAGATCTCGCAGTTCCTCAACGCTCAAATCGCTCAAATGTTCACCCATCCTCTGCCTACCAATAATTCCCAACCAAATGTCATCAAACAAAAAGTAATAGTCCGCGTGTATGGGATGGAAGAGCTCATATATCGCAATTACCTAATCTCCTTCCTGAGATTCTTGTTCACATCTTTCAATTTCTTCAGGTTTTCTTGCATTCTCTGCATAGAGACCATGCATCAAACACACATAAATTATTATTGAAAAGAAGAAAACTTAAATATTACTTCTCCTGAAAGAACAAGCGCAGAAAGAAAGTAACCTCATAGTGATAGCTCCATAGATCGACTCCTAGAGTGTTCTGGTACTGATCAAATACTTGTTTCGTTCTAAATGTAAAACACAATAATAGTCAGGCCAAAGCTTCATCTCAAGCAAGCAAACCATGTTTCGTGGAGTCAAAGGGGAAAACCCTAACACTCTGTTTGGTTGCTGGAAAAATGGAAGAAAAGCAAAAAAAAAAAAAAAAAAAAAAAAGCAAAAAATCTGAATAATGTTTTTTTCGCCTATTTCTTATAGAAGATGAAAAAACTGGAAAAGCTCAACTCATCTGAACAAAGTAATTGAAAAGCCTCGCTATATATATATATATATACCGGAAAGTTTAAGCTTATATGAAACGGTTTCACTTTTCTGATTTTCCTGCATTTTCTCAGCAACCGTAGTAACCTTCACTGATTTCAAGCGATCTGAGGCAAGGTTTGAGAGAGACATACGTAGTGGAAGGACTGATGTATTCATGGAGCTTTCCAGTACTGGAGAGCATGATGATAGAAACCTTAGCATCACAAAGAACAGTGAGCTCACTGGCCTTCTTGAAGATACCATTTCGTCTCTTGGAGTAGGTGACCTGCCTGTTCGTCGAGTTCTCTATCCTCTTGATCTCAATCTTTCCTCTAGCCATCACTCCCTCTCTTCTCCCTCCGATTTCCAGATCGCTTCTGTTTCATAGGATTCCACTACACGAACAAAGAAGAAAGATCAAAGCAGAACCACTCCAACGTCATACCATTAACGGAAATATTTGCTCATTTCGTCAAGGTTTGCAGGGGATCGATAACGTCGCTACCCGCATTTCAGTCATGGGGGACAACAGCTTTCCGTCCTTCTCCGTTACGCCCGTTAAGTTATTATCTCAACGGTTCAGATCGAGATGGGAATATTTACAAGCATCAGACGGTGTAGATGTGCAGAAAGCATGGGAATAGGCTCGGGCTTGCGCTTGGGAAAATACGAAGTTTTGCAGGTACTAAAGTGATAACGTTGCCGAGCCTCAAAATGTAACGTCTTTTCCTTTCTCTCACATGTCCAATCATGATTTAAATTGATCCTCGAAGGAGTGAAGTTATAGAAACAGACAAGTATGATTTCAGAAGTGATTTTCTTACTTCTAATAGTTAATAAAATGAAAACAGTTTTTTGCTTTAAAAAGCAATAATACCTTCGAAATGCTAATAAAACGATACCGTGTGGCTTTTACCCTACCCATTTTCCACCAAATTGTTATCATGTTCCTGAAAAACGAGGCGGACTCGGCAGTTGCACCATGGACAAAGATGGGCTTCTCTTCTGCCATCATTGGGCTCTCCATATACCCAATTTTGGGGCTTGGCCCATGGTCAACCTTATTTTGCATGTCCTGAATCCTGATTTATCTATTTACTTTAAATAATGTATAGCGGCTAAGGTAGGACGTAGATTTCTGGTTATATGCAAGCAAGATTTAATTTATTTAATTTAGACGTATCTTTGTCCAATTTGAGGTAGGCAAGAACGTAGGTGAGCCGAGAAAAAGCTGGGGTTCTTTTGAAAATACCTAATCTTGATGATTTTGACAGGCTTAGTTAATTACACTTTTGTTTTTTCCTTTTTGCGATAGAGAACTCCAGCTGGGGTCCAACTTACTGACTTGACGATAGCTTGCATTTTGGCAGTCATATTTGTCCTCTTGTATATTCTTATTTTTATCTAGACCATATGGCTCTTACTGGTTTCTCTATCACCATTTTTAAACTTTTAACTCGTTTTCAGTTAATATCATTGTGTGCCATTGGTCAAAGGATGTTAAATCGGCGACTAGAAGACAAAACAAAACAACTAATTTCATGGGTGTAAACCACCGGATTCAAGTCATTTTCTGTAATCGTGGTCCATTACATAAGAATAATCACATATTAAGAAGCACGTGACACCACTTCCATTCGATTAATCTCTTACTACCACATTCGAGGAGCTTAATGTGCGGATCATCTAGTTATTGGCAAATGAACAGGAAGACAAACGATGGGATCGTCATCCGGTAAAAGCATTCTGGAGTTGAATGCAGTGAGGAGGGTCAAGCTCATGAAGATTAGAACTGAGAGTGCTGTTAGAAGGAGCATGAGACCACGTGCGATGCCAGTCTTCACCTCTTCTGCATAGTCCGTGGCAACTAGGGCCAGGATGGTTACCGGAAAAGAGAAGGCCCACCATGCAATACTAAATCTCCTCATTGATTTCTTGAACAGGGTTGGCCTGCAAAGCTGTGTCAATCCAGGAAAATAAGTAAGGCCCAGAACTAATAGTAGGACTCAAATTAATTGGCGCTGCATTTTAATGTCACCTCATACAGTCATACCTAATTGATCAGTACAAAATAAATAAATAAATAAATAAATAAAACAGCCTTCTTTTGCAATTTAATGCTCAACTTCTCTATTCGATAACATGTAGTTTCTTTTTGGTAACAGTATAATATTGCTGACTGAACCATCCAATTTGTTTCCTAGAACACGAGTAGAGTAACTGATTAGGAAAAAGTTTACATTAGTCACTTTACCGTAAAACTTTTATTTTTATGAATATATATATATATATATATATAGATGATGATTTAACAAAATCTGCCATGTTGGTAAATGACTGATTCATATTGGTGGACATTTAAGTATCAACCGTACAAATTTCTCATCCGCCACTGCACGGAATGTACGGAAACACCCGAACTGAATGGTGTCTGCGCCACCATATTAATTCTGGTATGATCATGAAGATAAACAAAACAAATTAATAACGTCAATGAATCGATGAGTCCCTACTTAAAAAAAACTTTCAAACAACGTCGCTTTCTTAATCCTAATTGTCAAGCCAGTTAACATTACCAGAGATGCGAAGAGGAACAGCGACAGAAACAACAGCATCTTCGATGCCGTATCGAAGCGTCCAGCTATAGATTCCCAAGCCAAGCTCGCCATGCTCGGCGCTGCAACGAACAGAGAGAAAACCGGCCGCAGAGTCGCCGGGAGACGGTCGCCTCCGGGCAATCTCTGGTAAAGAGTTACAAAAAGCACCAAGTAGTGAACCATTCCAAGCGAGAACAAGAAAACAGCGATCTCTTTCCACCCCATCTGAGCTGCCGCTCGTGCCCCTATCAGGTTTCCGATGACCGACAACTGACTCGTCGGATTCGCCACCATGGTCAGAAACTGCTTTCCTTTGGTAAACCACTGTCCGTAGATTTTCACGTCCAGCGTCAAGACCGGAACTGCGAAAACCCACCACAGAACCAGATAGGAAACTGTATTTGGAGCAACGAAAGGGGCAGATTGGAGCAGGAGGAACCACGAAATCGAGGGGGCAAAAAAGTAGTTAACCCCAACATGGTGCAAGAACTCTGCCTTCACCATGCGAAATCGAAAGAAGCATCTGGAAATGTATAGAAGAGAGAGCAAAACATTAGTGAAGAGTGCCAGAGACCACAAGAGAATGAAACCCAGGGGAGGGAGTGTTTGGAGCAGACGCCAAGGAGGGCTTGAGCCATGAGATGGATCGATAAGCGTCTTCCATAGCAAGGTTTGACCTCCCAGAGAGAGACTTATTCTGAAGTAACCTGCATGGAACCTGGTTAAGACGGACGATATGGATCGTTTTGCGACGATGATGAAGAGGCTACGGTGTTCTTGCGCGGCAACAGTGGATGCGTCGACCACAATCTCGATCTCGGATTGAGTGCTGGCCATTGATAATAAAAAAACTGGGGCACATGGATGGGAATCACCGAGTTGATACACAGATCTACGCCATCGAGCCCGACAAAGAAAAAATTAATAATTAAAGAATAAATAATGTATTCAAAGATTAATTAGTAATTTTTACAATTTCTAATTCGTTTTAAGAAATAAAATAAAAAATATTAGAAACTTTGACAGAAAAAAAAATACTGATTTATAATAAAAAAAAATACATAAGACTAATGTCATTATGATCATCATTTATTAAATAAACACTCAATTATAATACCTCCTAAATTGGAGCATCTTTAAAAAAAAATGAAAGGATTACCAATCTGGAGATAGCATTTTATAGTTTCAATTTGAAAAGAAGCTTGGGCCAACTAAAAGATCCAAAACACTTAATTAAGTGTATGGGCCCTGGTTTGACAGCCCAATTGAAGAAAAGGGCCGTGCAAAAGACCTCCAATTGGAATTCTACATCAACAAAATTTAAGGAGCGCCAATAATTAGTCAAATTGGGTAACAAAAAACTGATCACACTTCTCTTTCTTAAAGAGCAGGACTTATTTTCTTTATAAAAATGACTGGACAGCTAAAATACCAATAAGGAATTTGGTCTCGTACTAGGACGAAAGTGTTCTCAGACCAAATATATGACGCCAGCGATATCAAAGTTTCCATGCATCAACGTCATAAAAATACTTGGAACAGAATTTCCGGGAAAATAATTTTCAATATCATTTGTTGAAAAAATTCGTGGAAAAAAACAAAAAGGAAAAAGAAAAAGGGGAGAATAACAAATTTCCCTCACTTAGGTTGAAACTTGCATCGCAATTCCGCACCCAAACGTAAAAAGAAATTAAGAATTGAGAAGCATAACAGGAGGCTGAGTCGCTTTTAGCATATTCACATTTTACAGGAACCGGCGAGAGGGGGCAGATCCGCAAGACGATCCTCATTCTCTATTTTTCCTTTCTTTGTAGAATCTCCCTGATCTGTGGTCTAGCCTTAAGCTGCACCCCTCTCTGCTTATCCTACGCTCCCCTGACCGACGATTTCCTATTTGTCTCTCGTTGTCGGCGGTTGACGCGGCGATGTTCGGTTCCTCTTGATCCACCGTCATCCTTTTCAGATCCGAGGTATAATTTTCATAGTCTTAATGAATTGTGCGCATTTAAGAGATTTTGATCTCTCTGTAGGAGTCCATTGCTTAGGGCTTTGGATCGGTAATTCTATGATTCCTTTGGTTGGAGAGAAAATGGGAAAAAAAGAGAGGAAATTTTCTACATAGATAAGTCGAGGTCTTAGTTGTCTGAGATCGCAAATGAAGAAAATTCGGAATTTCAATTGTTGTCTTCTCCTTCGTTTTCTTTAGCTGTCAAACGGGGCATTAGATACGTTTTCAATCAAGTGTGGATCCACGATTTAAACTCGGTTCATTGAGAGGTTTTGATTGATTTATGATGGTTTTCTTTTTTGTACAGAATTTGAGATTTGATTTGAAACGATGTTGACGAAATTCGAGACGAAGAGTAATAGAGTTAAGGGACTGAGTTTTCACAGTAAGAGGCCATGGATCCTTGCGAGTCTTCACAGCGGTGTGATCCAGCTATGGGATTACAGAATGGGGACTCTTATTGACAGATTTGATGAGCACGATGGACCAGTGCGTGGTGTGCATTTCCACAAATCTCAGCCGCTGTTTGTTTCTGGAGGTATAAATTTCTGTCAAACCAATCTGTTTGTTTGTGAATACCTCTATAGTTTCACCATTTTGATCCTGCGTACACTCCTGTGGCCGTATTAAGTATTATTGATTTCTATCTTTTTCCGATCTTGAACTCATTGGAGTTTCGGTTTGATTTCACAAGGTGGTGGAATTATTAAGTAGCATCGGTGAGTGTTGTATTTCAATAGACATGATGGGCATAGTGCATTTCTTTTTTGAATACCATCCTATGCCTAATATTTTGCAAATAACAATTAAAATATTCTATACTACAAATGCATACAACTTAAAGTGGAGTTGTGAGTTTGAAATGGAGTTCAGAAAGGTGGTAGTCATCATTTCGCTTTCAAATGGAATTCAGAATTGGAACTGTGTTTCTAGCGTAGGTTTCTCTCTCTTCCTTTTTTTCTTGGGTACTATTTCATGCTTTTTTTCCTGATTGCTGTAACGTAAAGATTGGTTATATTTGTAACTTTTATGAATGCACCGATATATCCGTGCAGGATTCTAATGGACGTAATTTTTGTTGGGCCAAAAAAAGCCTACCATGTGTCCATAATGCAATCTTCAAAGCCAAAGCATTCAAATGTATATCAAGAAGTGTAAGAGATACTATATGAAATATTTTTAAAAGAACAACCAAGAACTAGAACATCATGATTTACATAATAACCTGTCAATGAAGAAAGAAAAACCATGGGGCGAATGTGATTGTAATCCACTATATCAGAAATAATGAATTACAACTTTGGAAAAGATACAAGCAGTACCTCATCAGATGTTCACAAATAAATAATTCTTCACCAAATGAAACTTCCAACCACCAAGTTGAACGAATCAAATTCTCAAAAGGTAAACCCTGTAGCCATATCTGTATTGGTGGTGGGAGAACCAAATCAAGCCTTAGAGAAGACCAGTCTCTGTTCTTGTATTTTCTTTTTTCCCTTTCTATTGATCACAAACAACTGCCACCTAGAATGAGAAAAAGTCAAAGCTAGCTTATTTCTCTTCTGTTCTCTTTAAGTAAGAGGAATCTTATGGGGCTGGACCCATAAGAAAATATATTTGTGTGTGACTGTGTGTATCAATTTTTGGTTTATGCAAATGATGGTTTTTTGGTTATTGTTTCAGGAGATGATTACAAGATCAAGGTGTGGAATTATAAGTTACATAGGTGTTTATTTACCCTTTTTGGACACCTTGATTACATCCGCACAGTTCAGTTTCACCATGAGTATCCTTGGATTGTTAGTGCAAGTGATGACCAGACTATTAGAATATGGAACTGGCAGTCCCGCACTTTAATGTCTGTATTAACTGGACATAATCATTATGTCATGTGTGCCTCATTCCATCCCAAAGAGGACCTGGTTGTATCAGCCTCCTTAGATCAGACCGTTCGTGTTTGGGATATTGGTGCCTTGAGGAAGAAAACAAGTTCCCCTGCAGATGATATCCTGCGCTTGAGTCAAATGAACACAGATTTCTTTGGTGGAGTTGATGCTGTTGTTAAGTATGTTTTGGAGGGTCATGACCGAGGAGTGAATTGGGCTTCATTCCATCCCACTCTTCCTCTGATAGTCTCAGGAGCAGATGATCGCCAAGTGAAACTTTGGAGAATGAACGGTATGTGTGCAAAGATCTCATATCTTTTCTCTGTGATCTTTAATTTGTTCCTTGTGGATTTTTTTTTTCTGTAGAAAATTGTATAGAAATATTGGTTTTTAGCAAACAACACTGCTATGTCTTTGCATGCACTTTTCTCTGCATAAATACAAAAGCAGGAAAACAATTTCTTGCCTATCTTCTCAACTTTTTCTGAAATGAAATTCAAATCGAATAATTGTAAACATGGACCATGCTGAAAAAGAATACAAATAAATAAATTTCTAGCTTCATATCAAAGAAACCCAAGGCCTGGCTCAAGTGCCTGGGATTGGGGTGGGGATATTGGAGGTTCTAAGTTCAAGGAACAAAAAAAGGAGAAGAATAATGTTACCTATCAAAAGAAAAGGGTAGCAACCTGAAACATGAATTTTTTGCCCTGGCTTCTCACTTCCATAGAAACAAATGGACTGTTAATTTCATCCATTTGTTAATCATATTTTCTTTTTGTTAAGGTGATAGAACTTTGTAGAATTGAACTAGCTAATGGTTTGCAACTTACCTTTTCTACTTTCAGACACAAAGGCTTGGGAAGTAGATACTTTGAGGGGGCACATGAATAATGTTTCATGTGTCTTCTTTCATGCAAGGCAGGATGTGATTGTGTCAAATTCAGAGGATAAAAGTATTCGTGTTTGGGATGCAACAAAGCGAACTGGTATTCAGACATTTCGAAGGGAACATGACAGGTTCTGGATTCTTACGGCACATCCTGAAATGAACCTTCTTGCAGCTGGTCATGATAGTGGCATGATTGTCTTTAAGTTGGAGAGAGAACGTCCTGCCTTTTCTGTGAGTGGTGATTCTCTGTACTATGTCAAAGACCGCTTTCTCCGCTTGTATGAATTCTCAACTCAGAAGGACACTCAGGTGATTCCAATTCGCAGGCCTGGTTCTGCTGCCTTGAATCAGGGCCCAAGAACTCTTTCTTACAGCCCTACAGAAAACGCTGTTTTGATTTGTTCAGATGTGGATGGGGGGTCATATGAACTCTATATTGTGCCCAAAGATAGTATGGGCAGGGGGGATACAGTTCAGGATGCAAAAAGAGGGGTTGGAGGGTCAGCAGTTTTTGTGGCTCGAAACAGGTTTGCTGTGCTAGAAAAGAGCAGCAACCAAGTGTTAGTCAAGAACCTTAAAAATGAGATCGTGAAGAAGAGTGTTCTTCCTGTTGCTGCTGATGCAATATTTTATGCTGGAACTGGGAACCTGCTGTGCAGGGCAGAGGATAGAGTCGTTGTCTTTGATCTCCAGCAGAGGCTTGTTCTTGGGGAACTTCAAACATCTTTCATCAGGTATGTTGTTTGGTCAAACGACATGGAGAATATTGCTTTGCTGAGCAAACATACTATCATAATAGCCAGTAAGAAACTCGAGCACCGGTGCACACTTCATGAGACAATCCGTGTAAAGAGTGGAGCCTGGGATGATAACGGGGTTTTCATATATACAACCCTGAATCACATTAAATATTGTCTTCCTAATGGTGATAATGGTATCATCAGGACCCTCGAGGTCCCAGTATACATAACAAAAGTATCTCAAAACACTGTCTATTGCTTGGATCGAGATGGAAAAAACCTTGCTGTTGCAATCGATGCAACTGAATATGTCTTCAAGCTGTCCCTCCTGAAGAAGAGATTTGACCAGGTAATGAGCATGATCAGGAGCTCGGAGCTTTGTGGGCAGGCCATGATTGCTTACCTCCAGCAAAAGGGTTTCCCAGAGGTTGCTCTTCATTTTGTGAAGGATGAAAGGACTCGTTTCAACTTGGCACTAGAAAGTGGCAATATCCAGATCGCAGTTGCTTCTGCAAAGGAAATTGATAAGAAAGATCATTGGTATAGGTTGGGAGTGGAGGCCCTCCGTCAGGGTAATGCAGGCATTGTAGAATATGCATACCAAAGGACTAAGAACTTTGAGAGGTTATCCTTCCTCTATCTTGTAACAGGTAATATAGATAAATTGTCTAAAATGCTGAAAATTGCTGAAGTAAAGAATGATGTTATGGGCCAATTTCACAATGCCCTATACTTGGGTGATATTAGGGAGCGTGTCAAGATCTTGGAAAATGCTGGCCATTTGCCCCTTGCTTACATCACTGCTGCTGTCCATGGGCTCCATGACATTGCAGAACGTCTGGCTGCTGATCTTGGAGATAATGTCCCTTCTTTGCCTGAGGGAAAATCACATTCTCTTTTGATTCCTCCAAGTCCTATCATGTGTGGTGGAGATTGGCCCTTGTTGAGGGTCATGAAAGGAATATTTGAGGGTGGTCTTGATAATGTGGGCAGGAATGCTCAGGAAGAGGATGAAGAGGCTGCAGATGCTGATTGGGGTGAGGATTTGGATATTGTTGATGTGGAAAACATGCAGAATGGAGACATTGGTATGGTGCTGGAGGATGGAGAAGTGCATGAAGAAAATGAAGAGGGAGGATGGGATCTTGAGGATCTTGAACTTCCTCCTGAGCTTGATACTCCAAAGACTAGCAGCCATGCTCGCTCATCAGTTTTTATTGCCCCAACTCCTGGTATGCCTGTAAATCAAATTTGGACCCAAAGATCATCTCTTGCTGCAGAGCATGCTGCAGCTGGCAATTTTGATACTGCAATGCGTTTGCTGAGCCGGCAGCTTGGTATAAGCAATTTTGCTCCCTTGAAACCACTATTTTTTGATCTACACATGGGTAGCCACACATACTTGCGTGCCCTTTCTTCATCTCCGGTGATCTCAGTAGCAGTTGAGAGGGGATGGAGCGAATCCTCCAGCCCTAATGTGAGGGGTCCACCTGCACTTGTGTTCAAATTCTCACAGTTGGAAGAAAAGCTAAAGGCTGGTTACAGGGCAACAACTGCTGGGAAATTTACAGAGGCTCTACGGATTTTTCTCAGTATTCTCCATACCATTCCTCTGATTGTGGTCGAGTCAAGGAGGGAAGTAGATGAGGTCAAGGAATTGATCATCATTGTGAAAGAGTATGTTCTGGGTTTGCAAATGGAAGTTAAAAGGAGGGAAGTCAAGGATGATCCAGTTCGTCAGCAGGAACTGGCTGCTTACTTTACTCACTGTAACCTTCAATTGCCTCACCTGAGACTGGCATTGTTAAATGCCATGACTGTTTGCTATAAGGCACGCAATCTTAACACAGCAGCAAACTTTGCCAGGCGACTGTTGGAGACTAATCCCACCAATGAAAACCATGCCAAAACAGCCCGGCAAGTCCTGCAGGCTGCCGAGAGGAACATGACAGATGCATCCCCGCTGAATTACGACTTCAGAAACCCATTTGTTGTTTGTGGGGCAACCTACGTCCCCATATACCGCGGACAGAAGGATGTGTCGTGCCCTTTCTGCAGTTCGCGATTTGTTCCTTCACAGGAAGGGCAGCTTTGTACTGTTTGTGATCTTGCAGTTATTGGATCTGATGCATCTGGATTGCTCTGTTCTCCTTCCCAGATAAGGTGATTTGAGCTGCTGCTCTATCAGGAGCAATTTTCAAATTTCAGCAGTAGCACTGATTATGCTAGCTGTTTCTTCTCGACAGGTAAAGGTAGGAACTTTAAACAAAGAGTTGAGTTCCATTAGATTGTATTTTTTTTTTCAAAAATTTTTATTGCCAGGCTTTATCTCTTCCTCTTCCCCAACCTTTTAATTTTCATGTTCATGATTTTCACTGTAATAAGCTACTTAAGAATTTTGGATTAGGCTCTTCATGCAACTTGTGGGAATTAGTGTATCTTTTTGAGGTGACAGATTCGATGCTTTCACAGTCCGCTAGTTGCGAGTTTTTGTTAAGGTATGACCACCATTGTTCGGTATAAGTTAATGAAGTAGGAAACTGTTTGGGAACCATTTTGAGCCATTGGACAAGAGGGATCTATTAGGAGCTCCATTTGTTTCTCTTTTATATATATTTTTATTAGACGAGAAAAAGCGTTGCATTAGGAGTACGAAAGCGCAGTCCCCTATGAGTTACGCTCTCGAATTTAAGACCAAAAAAAAAAAAATAAATGATATGTTCAGTAAGTGCCAGCTGTGATTAACTCAGCAATTTAAATATTTCTAGTACCACAAATTTCCGTATATGAGAAAACAATACAGTATTGAACTACTGACAAGCATGTAGCTTTTCTGCAGTAACCATAACTTTCTAAGATGTCAAAAGAAATTTCTTGTCCTGACTGACATCCTTACTATGAGAGAATATGGCGAAGCCACATAGGAAGTAAGAGGCGATCGTACTATAGAAATGGTGAAAAAAGAGTTAAGAGTTGATGGACGATAAAAATTATATGGTGTTCAATTTACCCTTTATTCCTATGATATAGCAATATTCCTTGTTCTTTTGAGTTACTTCCAAAAAAATTAAAAAATAAGCCGTCGGAAAGTGTAATCGATTTCAAGTTTATTTCACGTGGTGCTAGTGGTAAACCGTCGGGCCACAAAATACAACTGCCTTTCATACGTTGCATCTTGTGTAGGAACAAACAAATAGGAGAATCTAGAGATAAATCCGCCTAATTAATGAATTGGCTGAAAAAAATAAAAACAAAAATAGTGGTACACTGCACATCTGTCAATGCCGTATTGGTGTTGGGGTCTGGCAGTGGCAGGTGAGATTATATGATGGGGCCTGAGCCATTGGGTGTTGTTATGGACCTTGAATTTGATTGGGTCACATTTTACTGTGCTGGGCCAAGTTCGTTGCTCCCATGTAGACTTTTGTCCAGGCATGCAGTGGGGAGGCTAGTTGGGCTTCTACGTAGAAGCCTAGTGTGGAATCGAAGTGGGAAGTTGCTGATGAATGGATAAAGGCTAGTGGCCCGCGTGCACATGGGGACTGGAGTGGATCCCTTGTTTGAACAGTTAATTGGGCCCAACTAATTCCGAAGTAAGGTAGAGGAACCCACATGCATAAGTTACTACTTTAGTTTCAACTGTTCATTCCACTGACTGACACGTTACTATTTATCAGAGAGTACTCATCCATTCATTTGTCGCCTTGTCATTTCTGAATTTTTTCGAAACCAACTCTTGGAATTTGAAACAAACTTCTCTATCGAGAAATTTCAAAGTTGCAGAATCGGTGCTAGCAGCTTTAGGCACAATGTACTGTCAAAATCAAGGGGCTTCTATGGTCTAGGTTATATGGACTTCTTTTCCTTCCATTCTTGCTACTATTATTAAATAAGCCTAGTAAAATTTACTATCCCCGCTCGTCCCAAAACATCTGATGATCGTATTCATGTTGATGATCCTGGCAAGCAAGCTTAAGAGTGCTCCCTCCTATGTAGTTGGACCTCTCAGGGCAGAAAGGAGGAGAGTTTAGGAAGGATGAAATAAAGCAGGTGGGGGCTTGAGGGTGGGATTAAGAGGAAATTTGGTTGTCAAAAGTGGTAGCAGGCACATGGTTGTAAAGTCCTGTGACCTTTCTTGAGACATAATGACAATGTAACGGCCAACACCCCAATAGTATACTCAAAGGGAAACCCTATCCTCTATAAATTCAGTCTATCTACAGAAATATAATAATAAATATAATAAAAATTCTAATCATGTCACGCACATGCAGGTCCAGTGGGACCAGCACCGCCGATAGGGCTTCAATTGGACCCACCCCTATGATTGGGACCATCTCAATCCCTAGGACCCCTATCCCCTTTCATTATTAATTACCTTATTTTTTTATTTTTAAAATGAGGAAAAAAAAAAGAAAAAAAAGTTTCGTGTGTATTGTGACATGTGAACATATCCCATGGATTGATTGTAATTATGATGAAAATGGTGTCCACAGTGAAGCAAGGCCACATCGTATCGTAATGAAAAATATATGGTTGTTCTCAACAAACGTACTTTGTTGAGTGATGCGGTATACGGTGTTGCCACGGTTGCTGATTGAGGGCAGCGTCACGTGAGTGCCTCAAAAGTGCAGTGATAGCCTACATGGATTGGGGAGAGGGAACATCACCCACCCAACCCAAGTAGCTGATACGCTGCATGGTTCCCCTTTATCACAGTGCCTCCCCATCCTCCCACTGTACATTTTTATTAATATAATCTCATACCCACTTCTTTTTCATTTTTATCACCCAAATATCAAAGAAAATAACAATCATGGATGATCAGCTTTTACAATCGATGAAATGAAATATTTGTGATTTAAAAGTGGAAATGAGGAATCAACTATTTCTTGTGACATATGTGATGGTAAGTGTACCATCAAAAAAGAGATTCTCCATTATGTTAAAAAAAAAAAAAAAAAAAAAAAAAAATTGTACTGTCCACTGTGAAGATTCACTCCTTTCTTTTTTGACTCCTTTTCCATGTTCAATTACCACCGGTGCACATGTATTAGGCGGATGGAAGGGTGAAAAAGTAGATTCTTCTTTTTCAAAATGGTGAAACATTAATTTTAATAGACGTAGGGATCGAAAATGTAAAATCGCCATTCCCAGAATGCTTGACCTTATAGATTTGAACTCCTTAGAATGGAGCCCACTCCCTCTTGGGACTCCATAACACTGCTGCCACCTTTCTCTAACAGATGGGAGGTGCAGGATCACCAGCTGAGGGTGCATCCACCAGAACCATACTCCATAAAAATAAATAAAATAGCAGTAGTATAATAATAACAATAATAATAATAATAATAATGAGAAGGAGGAGAAGGAGGATATATTAGAGGACGCCGAGAGAAACAGAGGGAGAGAGAGAGAGAGTCAACTGAGGAAAGCGAGCGCAGGGCTCGAGAGTGAAAGAAAGGGACACAATTATTGGGACTCGCACACACAACATCATCCACCCACCCAATCACTCCTCTTTTTACCCCCCTCCCCATCTTCACCCTCTCATTTTGTTCCCAAAAAGGTTTGCCTCCCCTCCCCATTTCAATTTCCCCCTTTTTCTCAACCCTTTAAACTCAATGTCACATCACCACTTGTGTCTTAATTCCATGCCCTAATTTGAATTCAAAAACACCAACAAATATGTATGTAACACGCTCCCTTCAAACATTGTTTTTTTCAAAATCACATTAGTCAACCTTTCCTATGTATGTCATATACGACCAAAACAAAAATCACATACCCAAATGCCTTAAAAGCTTCATTGAAATCTTTGAAGAGGCGTAGGAAAGCGGATACGACAATCTTTCTTATTTATTGTAAGGAATTTTCGTGTGGAACGGGTAACTTCCCATGCCATCACATTCTTAAAGATTAAAAAAAATAATAATAAATAAAAATTAAAAAATTAAAAAATTTAAATAAGAGACAGAGAAGTTCGTCAAAAGTAAGGGCACCTTATTTGACACCCAATCAGAGAAATGAATAAAATAAAAAGGAAAAAGAAAATGAGGCGAATCCAGCAAAAGGGAGGCTTTGCCTCGGGCCCCTAATGATATTTCTTTAATATTATAAATAATTATTAGTATTTTCATTGAATTTCTGTGCCTGCCTATCATTGCTGTGGAAATTATTATTTTTAGCGTGAATTTAGAGCTATAATTTTATAATAATACCAAGACTTTTTCTATGGCACGCAAAACCAATTTTGTCAAGGGGTCCTTGTACGGCGTGGCTTAGGCTGCCGGGGCCGTACCAGTTTATTATTGAAATACATTTAATAAGCCTCAGTTCTTTGAACTCTTCACTTCACGTGATTTCTCAATCTTGCCACGTCTCCCGCCTTAAAGTTTCCTAATGATCATCCATCCACGATTTTTTTTACACTAGTGGACCTGCCACGTCAGATTATAATTTTATTTCTACAAAAATATCAAATCCTCAAATTGCATCCTAAAAAAAAGACTAAATTACAGAGTAACGCCACCAGTTTTTTTTTTTTTTAATAAATAAATAAATTGTAAAAGAGTGTTTGGTTAATACTTAATGATTTAAATTAATTTTAAATTAAATTATATTTAAATTATTAATTTAAAACCTATTATTTAATTCTTACCTTAACCATTAAAAATTATTTAATAAAATTAACTTATAATTTATTCTTAATTATCAAATTGATATCTTTATCCTTGTAAATTATAATTAGAGTAAATAAAAAAAAAAAAAAAAATGAAAAGGTAAACTTAAAAATAATGAGTTAGTTCTTCTTACTTATTACTTAAAAGTTGTTTTTTACTTTAAATTGTAATATTAAATTATTTTATCAAACATATTTGATTTACTTATCGACTTAAATTAAATTATTAAATCATTTTAAGTTATTAAGATGGTGTTTGTTTCTTAATTGAATAGAAAAATTCAAAATATTTAGTTTTTTTTAATAAGTTAAAAATAACCTATTGATATTAAACAATATAATTAAAGTGAACTTGTTATCAATATGTCTAATTTAATTACGATAATTGATATAAAAATATTACTTATAGTTAAAAAATATATATATATTTTTATAATTGTGAAAGAGTGCTTGGTTAATACTTAATGATTTAAATTAAATTATATTTAAATTATTAATTTAAAACTTAATATTTAATTATTACCTTAAATATTAAATTTATTTAATAAAATTAACTTAAAATTTATTCTTAATAATCAAATTGATATATTTATTCTCGTAAATTATAATTAAAGCAAATAATGGTAAAAATAAAAATAAAATAAGTTAGTTCTTTTTACTTATTATTTAAAATTATTATTTACTTTAAATCATAATATTAAATTATTTTATCCAACATACTTAATTTACTTATCGACTTAAATTAAGTTATTAAGGTGGTGTTTGTTTATTGACTTAATAGAAAAACAAAAAATATTTAGTGTTTTTATTAAATTAAGAGTAGCTTATTAATATCAACTAATATAATTAAAGTGAATTTATTATTAATAAGTTTAATTTGGTTATAATAATTGGTATTAAAATATTACTTTTAACTGAATAAAAAAAAATACCTAATTTTTTTTTTCTATTCAGTAAAAAAACAAACAGCACTTAAGTTAATTTATCAAACACTCACTAAGTTTAAACCTTTATAATATGTTTTGATTGATCCTAGTTTATCATTGATAATATAAGTTAATTTTATTCTTAATTAATTAACATGTTTGAATATTTTTTAATGAAAATAAGAAAAAAAATTCATAAACATGAAAATCAAATTCAATTCTCATTAAAGTTTCTATTCCTTTATTTTTGTAGCATTGTGATTCACTTTCATCCGTATCCTATTTTCATTTTTGTTTCTACATACCAGTCTTATTCTAGTATTTTAAGTTGAGCGACATATGATTATATTATGTTAATGTTTGATTTGTATATATATATATATAAAAACGAATAGAAAATATATTATGCTTTTGTGTTTCATATATATTTAAAATAGAAATTATATTGCATTTTAACTTTTGATATTAAAAAGAAAAGTAAGAAATATTATTCATATTTAATATTATTTGAAATTTGTTTAACAATTTATCATATATTGAGTCATTTTTATTTCTTAATTAGTAATACTCATGATTAGAAACTGTAAAATATATTTATTATATTATTTGATGAATATCTAAAAACACTTTCATCATATATTAAATATTATATTGAATATTATGTTGCATTTTATAATAATTTTTTAGATATTTTATTTTTCAAACTATAATTTTAACTCATTAATCAAAATTATAGTGATTAAGATATGTAAATCTGGTATCTCGACTTAAAATTATCTTTACTAACACTTCTTTCATCATATATTTATTTTATTCTACCATATAGAATAGGTTATCTAATTTTTAAACAAATACAAAATCCTATGATATTATATATAAAACACAAACATTGAATTTGACAGGAAACGACATATATAAAGGATATCATATCTAATAAAATATATTATATTATGCCAATGTTTGATTTTTATAAGGAATGCAAAATGTAATAGAAAATATATTACATTTTAGTATTCAACGTTTGTATAAAATAAAATCATATTATATTTTAGTATTTGCTACTAAAGAAATATGAAATCTCTCCTATATTTAGTATTGGTTGGAAATTATTCTATAATTTATCATTTAATATATATTTTTTATTTGTTAATAATATTCATGATTAAAACATTTAATTTATAAATAAAAAAATATTATGTTACCAAATATATAAAAACACAAAACATGGCATATATATGCACATATTAGTATTTTTGTATTTTATATATTTTCTTGAATTATAATTATAATATTTTGTGTTTCAAAATGAGTAATATAAAAATTTTAAATATAAAAAAGATTTATATAAGAAGAATAAATTTATGATCTATAGATTGTGCATATCTTACTTTATGCATTGTAAGTTATAATTAAAGGTAACAAGGGGAATGTAAAGATGCACACGAGGATTAGTTTGTAGCCTTTATTCAAGCATTTTATACTCGACATCTTGGATCACATGAATTCCCACTAACATTGTGTTTACTTCCTTACACAACGTCTACAAAAAACCCATGACACACAAATATACGTGTACACATTTCGAACGAGGTTATCATGTAAATCAACATCCTTTTGTAAAAATGATGTAAAGTCTAAAATCAATTTTAATATTTAATAAAATTACGTAATGTTTGAATTAAATTTGAAATAAATTAGACACATTAATTTTAAAATTTCAAATTATAATTTCACTATTTTTTTTTTTTTTGACTTTTTACCATAATTACATAACATGCTAGGTTATTCGAGGTTGTTACATATCTTTTATCTCAAAATAGGATTATTATATTACATTCATTTTTCATATCCTATATTTGATTATTTCACTAAGATAATTTATCCTATTTTATTATTAATTAAAAATATAAAATACGATATATCATCTCATTTCTTACCTTATCATACATTTAATCTTGCCGATAAATCAATCCTTATATATAAAAAGTAAAGATATAAAACAATAGGGTTTACAAATAATTTGGACAAAGAAAAAAATAGTGATTTGGACGTGGTAAAGAGTTATACCCATTGCCAAATTAAAAGGAAATTGAGAAATCAAAATGATCATGTCATACTTCTCTATGAGACGCCAAATAAATAGAGTTTTAACAGCAAAGAAAAGACATAATAAACAAATCATCCGATTGAAATCGAAAGGGGAGTGCTCAATATTTAATTTCTCAAAATGTTGGGAGTCATGTCCTCTGAAGAGAACAAGTGAAACAGGTGTTAATGTCTCGTATGTCCTTTCTGAAATATTGGAGGTACAATATGAGTGTTAATTTTGTTCATACCTTTTCCCATTATTATTATTTACTCTGTACTTTATATTTGTCACTACATGTATGGCTGTGTATTGCCAGTCGACAAAGACACATGCAGTGCCCTAGTTGAGACGCAGGCGTGCAGAGATTGGAGTGTCCAGCATTCACTTGGTGTTCAGAATTCAGAGTCATACGCATTGAGATATAAGACGACGGTGTTGACCTACTTATTTGGAAACCCAATATGGTGAATTAGTAAATAATCGAATCGATTTATTGAGAACCTAAGCAGCTAAATAAGTCAAAAATTTAATAATTAGGGGAAGAATTTGAGGGGAATACGAGGCATTGAACGTGAAAACAATACGAGGTGAGTCGGAGCGCAACACACTGCAGAATATTGCACGAAATCGATAACAGTGTTGGGGGGGTGTTGGTGACGATTGGCGTCACAGGCGCTGCGCCGACCGTCGGATGGTGATGGGACGAGTTGATGGGTGATGGAGGCGTCGGTCAGAAATAATTGTGACGGGCACATGTGATGCAGTGATGGGGTAGTTTATGGTTTCATGGGTAGATTGCCTCATTGATTAAAAATTAATAAAATCAACTTAATTATAGGAGGAGGGGAGAGTCAGAAAAAGTAGAAGCGTGTTTTCCGGTGCAAAGAAGAATATGCAAAAGAAGGGGCGTGATGAGACACGTGGGGGGCGGGGGACCGTAGGATGGGCATGCAAGGGCTGTGATTGAGTCAGCATTGATGAGATTAATTGTAAGTAACTGGGAGAGAACTGGAGAAGTGGCTTTGAGAGATAGATTTTTCAGTTGCTCTCTACCTCATCAAGGTACAACCAAACCAGCAGTGGGAAAGTGAGAGGGAAGAGGGTGTGGGGGGGTTTTTGGGATAAATGAGAGTGCAGAGGTGTTGCAGTATCCATGGCGGCGTTGCAGAGCTCTAATTCCGTGCTATTATTGCTTGAAAGTTGAAACAATAGAAAGAGAATTGAAGTGAGTCAAGAAAGGATTCACCGTTTCTCTATAAGGAATCAGATTATTGTTTGGAAAAGCTGCAAAACCCCATCACAACAACAAAAGACTCTCAGAATGCACAACCCCCACAGAAAGAGTCAGAATCAGAAGGACCCAGAAATAGCAACCACTGATCCTTGAATTTTCCATAGCCGCTTCTCTCAAGTAAGCTTCTGCTATGGATTTTCTCTCCGAATTGAGGCTAACATCAGTTTTCGGGTTGACGCAATGGCTGGGTACTTCTCACTAGGTGGGCGAGAGAGGGTGAATCTACGGGAAGAAGGAGAAGAAGAGAAAGTTGTGCACAACCCTGGAAACGAAATCCCCTCGAATAGCTTGTTTTTGTATAGAAACGAGGAGATCTACAACAAGGGTTTCGAGCTATGGCAACAGTACTGTCATCAACGGCTGCATCAACCGCAAAATATAGTATTCTCCTCCTCTGCAACATTCGGAGTCAGCACTCCTAGTGGAAGAACATACAACCTGTCTGATGAGTCGTGTAGATCGGGATTCACGGTGATGAGGCAAGGTGGAGGAGGAGGTGGCATGAATTGCCAGGACTGCGGCAACCAAGCCAAGAAGGACTGCATCCATATGAGATGCAGGACTTGCTGCAAGAGCCGAGGGTTTCCGTGCCCGACCCACGTCAAGAGTACTTGGGTTCCTGCTGCCAAAAGGCGTGAGAGGCAACTACAACTCGCTGCTTTCCAACAACAGCAGCAGCAGCAGCAGCAGCAACAGGAACAACAACACCAACAACAGCAGATCCGAGGAGAGAATCCGAAAAGGCAGAGAGAGAATCCAGTTGCTCCCGCTCTAGCTACCACCACGTCAGGTAAACTTGTTGTTTACAATACAAACAAAGAAATATGGAATACAGAGAATTGATAGGTTTTGGACTGAAATTTAGGATGGTATATGAAGAAATCCCCAGGACTGTGTGTATCTGTGATGCTGGAGTTTTTTGTGAGGAAAGATAAACAGGAATTTTCAACACTTGCTGTACTACTACCCAACAAAACCCTATCGTTTGCGTGATCAAGTCTTCCTCCACAGTCACCAACCCACCTCCTTTTCTTTCCCTTTTCTTTTCTTCCTTCTTTTTTCTACACTACTGTTGGTAAGTAAGACTGACGAAAAAGGGTTCATGGAATTAGTAAAAATGCTTGGTCTTTCTCTCTTTCTTTCTGTTTGTTCAGTAAAATGTTTTGCTTTGATTTATTCTCAACTTTCTGCAAATGATTAGGGTTGGAAGTGGGCCACTTTCCCTCTGAAGTTAATTCTCCGGCCTACTTCCGCTGCGTAAGAGTAAGCGCCATGGATGAGGCAGACGATCAGATGGCGTATCAGACTGCTGTTAACATCGGAGGGCATCTTTTCAAGGGAATTCTCTATGATCACGGCCCTGAAAGTCGTTATGGGGGCGAGAGCTCCTCCGGTGGCGGCAGCGGCAGTCAACAACACAATCTTATCACTGCACCCCCCGGCGTAACTACTACAAGCAACCAAGCTACCACATTGCTTGATCCTTCTCTATACCCAGCTCCACTCAACGTTTTCATGGCGGGTACGCAATTCTTCCCACCCCCAAGACCTTAAACAACCCTCTCTAAGCTTCTTTCCTTCTAACCAGTCTTGAATTCTATATTGTTCCTAATGTTATTGTGGTGGTAGCCAGTGCTATTTTAACACTCTCTGAAGTAGAGAGTAAATGAAAAGAAAAGAGAAATGACAAATGAGGATGATATGACTTGGGGATGTTGGTTTTGTTCAAATTTCAATGCAAAATTTTCATAGTTATTTGATCTTTATTGGTAACCCATGAAGCTTCCTGTTATCATTTTGAGTGTATCCCTTTGAGTCTTTGACCATGTGGATGTGTGCAGTTTTTGATATGATGTATCTTCTTTCCCCCCTAAAAATCAGGGTTCTTCTTTGTTTATCGTTTTTCTCATTTGGGCTGATATTCAATTCGCTTTCTGGCTTGTCTCGAAGTCGAAGCTGCTTTTTTTCCCCGTTTCCCCGTTTACTTGCCGGATGAAAATGTGGGATGAAATAATAGCTTTCGTGTTTGGTTAAGCAAAGAATTTTTAAGTCCTTCTGTATTTTGTTTTTTTACTAATCTTTTTTTTTTTTCCTTCCTTTTTAAAAAGAGAAAATTTGGGGCATGGGTCCAGCTTTTGGAGTGTTCCCATGCATTGCCAAATGTTGTCATTCAAATCCAGAAGATAAAACCCATGAAGAATCCCCTCATTTTCTCTTCGTGGAAATGGGGATAACGCTGGCATTCATATCACTTGTTTACAAAAGAAAACAAAGCAAAACAAGAGAACAGAAAATCGATCAAGTACATGATATGGCCATGCATGGATGTGACCTCCTGGTAGAATGGAAACTGAGGCCCTTTAGTTGATGATGATGCTCAAGTTGGGTGCTTCTGAAACCATATGCATACTTGCTACATGTTTGAGTGTGTAAGATTTAAATATCGATATCATTGTTATGGTACATAGGATATGATGAGATGAACATAGCCGAAAGGAAAAAGAATGACATTTCATAGGGTTAGAAATACCTTTTTAGACTGCCGGATTTAGTAAAGGGATTAGGAAAATTTCCTGAGTTTGAAATTTCTTATCCCCAGCCAAATTCTTATTTCTTATCTAAGTAAAACATTAACTTATAATGAATACTCCATTTTGTGACATCCATCTTTCTCATCTTCTTGCAATGAAGCCTAGCCAGTTGAGGAGTTTCAAAACTTGAAGCTAGCTTCCATATATTTTCTTGCCTCCTCAAATACATAACCTACCTATTAGGTAAACCTGCCTGTTAGACATTTAAGTCCTGAGAGGAATTTTGAACCCAGATGATTCAATGGTCAGTGCCCAGCTATTTGGTTGTAGAGTGGAACAAGTGGCCTATAAACCACTGAGGGATCAAATTAATGGGCTTGGAAGTTAGTACTGTTGCCTCCGTGTAACAAATGCTACATGAGTTTACACATGTAGGGAGGGAATAGTGATCAAAAGTACTATTTGTTTATTTGACCGAGTCAGTAAAAATGAGAATTAAATATCCCAGACTCCCAGTTTTCGTTGGTTTTTATTACTGAGTGTTTTGCCATGCGTAATTAATTGTGTTTCATGTGGCATTTGATTGGCATGGATTGCTCCTCATACCATTTTAAGGAGACATGTGATTTTACCTGAATTGGTTAAAGATGAGGTAATCATATTGCAATAGCTACTAGCATCATTCCATCTTTCTTGGTAATTATCGTCTTTGTGATCCTACTGGTGATTTCATTTCATAGAAGGAACTTGTGCGTACAAATTAGGCAAAGCACAACGGAATCATTTCATCTCCATTTGATATTTAAAGTGCCCCTTAGGAGCTAGGGTGCAAATTCTATGTAAAATAGACATTTGAATGAACATTTATTGGCATATATATGCATATATATATATACACGAAAATAAAGTAAGAAATGTCTCAGCTTCAAAAAAAGCAGCAGGAACAGTCCGTGAAGCCTGTGCACACAGCTTTAAACGAAGTATGGATTTTAATGTGTTCCTGGATGCATTTTCATGGTGGAGAAAGCTATTCATTGGATATTAAAGTATATATGATAGCAACTTTGTACTGGATTCCTTGTATTTTCTTTAACAATCATAGGCCAGTTGTCATAATTCCATGTTCTTTTGTCCAATATAACACACTGAATTGTTACACCGTAAATATTTAAATTCCATGTAAATGCTTATTGATTACTTCTAGGACATAACCCATCTCTTTTCTTTTGGTTTGGGTTCCGCATTGAGACAAGGAACTGTTATTTCAAATAATTCCAGGAATCTTCCTTTTTCTGTTCGTTTGCAGCTTATATAGAACTAAGAAATTGTTTCCAACCTCTCTGCTGTGAAACACAGTGGTTTGCTATTGTTTCTTTCCCTTACTGCAATTCATATTTCCATTTTGCTCAAGCTAAGAAATTTGTACTCCGAAACTGAACCGAGAAGGGAAAGAAAAATTCCTGAAACTTGTGTCATATCCTTTCTTTGTCGATGCCAAATTGCTTTCATTAGTGATAATTTATTTAACCCACTGTTGCTTCTGCTGAGAAAGCCAAATACGAGGGACATTATTCACTGTTCCTTGTTGGTTTCCTTTCCTTTTCTGCACTTATCAATTTATTGCAAACAGTATGCTGAACATCATATGGTTAGGTTAATCTGACCATTTATTATTTCCAGATCTGCCAGTTGTAGGAGATCTCTTCCTAGACTTACCTGAATTGGGCTCCGCTGTCGTACTCATTGAAACATCAAGCGTCTTACTTTTCCATTCTCTTATTCGAATAGTAAAACTCAAAGCAGTTACGGAAAACGTTCTTACCAAAGTGCAATAAAATAAATAGAACAAGAAATAAAGGTGATCAAGCATGGAATGAAGTGAAGGCCTTTGAACCGTTTGAAGGCACTGCATATGGTAGTGCACAGTTAAGCTAGTAGGGGACGACATCATGGAGTAGGGCGAGGTCGGGTGGGGGAATAGCTCGTAGGTAAGGTAAGACTGAGGCTATCAAAGCTAAAGAAGCATTAACTTTTAGGTGGTGTAGACAGATTTCAATTCCAACGAGGATTATGCTTTTTGCCTTGGAGGAAACTTAAGCCTATTTGATGATGCTTTTAAAATAGATATCGATAATTAATTTTTAAAATGATTCCCAATTGTTTTTAAAAATAAAATTCTATTTGCAAAATCAGATAAGAAAAGCAATTTAATTCTAAAAAAGTTTTAAATATTTTTATGCTTTCTTTTACTTATCATAATACTTTAAATTTATTCTAAAAAATAATTTATTTTCTATAAAAATTTGTTGTCAACTTTTCTCGTAAACTATTTTTAATAAACAAACATATTTTTAATCTAAACTTTTGATTTTTGTTCGAACAAGCAAAAAATTATTTTCAAAAAAAAAAAATTCCAAACATGCTCTCTTTAACCTACTCGGATAACTAAATCCATGCGTGGAGAAAATGTAAAACCTCCCTTCTAATTTAAACTTTAATGGGCATTGTCTTTGAAGATGGGCATGCAGCATAGAGGACTCCCACTAATTGACATCTAGGTTCACGGGAGACCTTTCTTGGTAGCCTTTCGCTATTTAATCAATATATATTGACAAACATAACATACATGCATGGACATGATAAGTGGTAGCCAGAAAAGGAAAAATACAATAGAAAACATTTGTCTCAGGTACATCAGTATACCGTAGAAGACACCCAAACAAAACCATGGGTGGAATGAAGAGACCAAAGGGATTACGGAATACGAAAATTCAAGAGAATTGAAGTATAAAAATATCATATATGCTGGGGCAGAAAATCCAGTTGGGGCAAGCAAACGAAGACAACATGCATGCCTCTTGTGAGCGCACAGCGTGACTTCTTCTGTCATTTACCGGAAAAGGCGGACACATCACGTTTTTTCGGCATCTCTCAATACCATGACATGACGGGTTATGATTGGGAACTAGAAGAATATGAGGGGAGGACTGGAGTAGTTAGCTCCTGATGCTTCTTCACCCTTGTTAGTGGTGAAAAAAGCCAAACCCACGAAGAACAAGTGAACAAACTACTGGGGTTTTATCACCATAGGCACTCTAGGGTGTGGAATGTTTAGCATGGTAGGTTGAGCCCCGGCGCATGGGAATCTTCTTTCTTTATATATCTCCTTCTTTGCCTTTGCTTCTCATCTGCGATACTCCACTGTGGTCCATACTTCAAAAACCAGTTTTATTTGCACTTACGACTGTTTTTTTCTTTGTCGCTGCAGCCTTCTTGGTATGGCTTATTCCTTTGGATCATCTCTTATCTCTGAGAAAAAAAAAAATGGCAAATTAGTTGTTCCATGGGAAACTCTCGTTTTTCCAGGCTTAAGATTGTTGATAGTCCTTTTGGATGACAAGGGTATTGGGTTTATCACTTGGCTCATGCTTGCCCTTTGGTCAGTTTTTGCCTCTTCTCCCTCCACACAAAAAAAGAGAGAATAGATAGAGGGGGGGTTGTGGTGGGGGAGGGTTGGGCGAATGGTCAAGTAAGGGTGCAATCATGTCACATCAATCCCTAAGCATGGCATGCTGTTTTCAAAAATTAAGACAACTTTATGATACAAAGTCTTTAGGTAACTTATTCTAGATATTTTTCACCGTGGAAATAATATAAGATGTTTTGGATTTGTCTATAATCCCCCAATCCCATAAAAATTTTCTATTCATATGTCTGTTAAAAAATCCTTTTAAATCACATCAAACCTTGTGGACAAAAAACAAAACGGAAAAAATTAGCTTTTATTTATTTATTTATTTTCTTTGGATCATGATTCTCAAAAAATACTAAATAAAAAAAATTACAAAAAATAATTTTCTCATATTTATTCTATGAAAAATATAAATATAAATTAAATATAATTAAGATAAATTAGAAACTTATATATATTTCAATTATTTAATTTTTATATTGAAAAATTAAAATAAGTTAAATAAGTTTAAAAAAATATATAAAAATAATTTATTAACTTTCAATCTATTTTTTAATATTTTTTACTTTTTATTATTTTATTTTATTTTCTTACTATCTTTCCTCAATTCTTTTATAAATTAAATATAATCTTATGGCAATAAAACCTTCTAAAAAAATAACACACAAGGATATAATATTATTTTTATATTGATTTAAAAATATCAATAAAAAATGAGAAAATTATTATAAAGCAATAAAAAGAAAATGTTTGAAAAATGATTGGAGTACTTTTTTTCTTATTATTTTTATAAATAAAAAATAATTCATGTACATTCATCATCTTGGAAAATGCCTTTTCGTATATGTATATAATAAAAAATAAGGTTTGTTCACCTGCCTTACGTTGGAATGTTAGTTAATAGAGTCAATATTATGAAAAATTTTATTAAATATTTAATAAAAATTACAAAGAATTAATATTATAAAATATTTTAAGTATATATTTTAATTTTAATATTATGCAATAAAAACGTAGATATAAATTTTAAAAAAGGATTTAAATTTTTCATAAGTGGTTGAAAATGTCGGGAATAATAAATGATATAAAATAATATAAAGGAATAAAGATAAATGGAAATGATAAAATAGTTATAAATAAGACAGTCTTATCGAGAGAGTATTTAAATAATTATAAACGACACCACTAACAGAGATCAATTATATATGATTATTGTAATTTGTTTTTCATGTGGTTCTTTCCTATTAAAGCCATCTCAAAATTTAAAAATAATTTATCTTTATTTAATTAGCTTATATATTTTTCTCTTTTATTTATTCATCAATAAAAATGATAATTTAAAAAAAAATAAAAGTTTAATATTATTTTCTTGGAAAATCCAAACATGTTTGATTAGAAAGGATAAGACAAAAAGAAGCTGAGGGGGTAATTTTGTTGATACGTCTGAAGATGAAATGGAAAAGTAAGAGGGAGAATAGCATGAGAGATCCTAGAGGTCAACATCAAATAAATTTGAAAAAAATATAAATACATTTTCTTGGAAGGGCAAGTAAGGAAAGTGAGAAAAAAATGGAGGGTAACTAAAAATAATAATAATTGGTTTTTAAACCTAACCTTCTTCATACTTGTGTTGAAACTTAGTCCTTGTTTATTTTTCTCTGGCTTTGCTTTTAGAATAGAGCCTCCGTCTTTGACAAAGAGTATTTGGAGAGAGAAAATTAAAGTTTTTAGTTATCTGAATAAGGATAAAGATAACCTCACAATAAAAATTATTTCTTTAATTATAGAATATAAATATTATACCAAATATTTTTTAAATCCATATCTCATTACAATATTATGTTTTTTTTTTTTTATAGAACAAGCAAAGTCATTAAAAATGTTTTCATAAACATTTTGAATCAATTATGAATGGAAGATGAAAATGTAAAACTTTTATTGAGTAAATAGAAATGTGAGAAAGAGTGGGACACGTCCAAAAGAGCAACAAACTTATAATTCAATGCATAGACTTAAGAAGCGGAGAAATATGAGGTGTTTTAGGATTTAATAATTGTACTTAATATAAAATATTTCTTGTATCAATTATTTTATATTATATATATTTTTTTTAGAATAAAAAAAGTTATTTGGAATATCTTTATAAATATTATAGATCATTAAGGAAAAATGTTATGAAATGAAAATATACTTGTGAAAACTATACATGGTTGGTAAATATGTAAGGAAATATAAAGACATCCGATAGAACATGTGCACTCAATTCAGGATGTAGATACAAGTAATGAAAAAATATGAAATGTTTTAGAATTTAATAGTTATATATGATATTTATTTTCTATAATATTCTTTATGGTATAGTGAAATGATTATGTCTCATTCACATAGATATAATTGACTTAAATATATTAAAATCTTGTGAACATTTACGTGTGAGTTAATTTATTTTTATATTTTTGTACTAATATGTTAGTATTAAAAATTCTATTCATACAACAAGATGGTATTAAAGTCTTACTTGAAGATTTCGGGAAAAATTGAAGAGAACATAACACATGAGAGAATAATAATAATAATAAAATAAAAAAAAATAGTTAAAGTTACAATAATTGTTTTCTTATCAAAATGTAATACAAGAAGCATGCTTTCGTTATTTATAATAACTTTGGTTTTATTTATACCTTTATCATGTTTTGAAAGGTAGAAATTGTAAAGAGGTCAAATGGTTTAACTTCATAACGCACAAGAGGATTATGGAACATGACAAGATCTTGGTGCACAAAGGGAACCGTGACAAGAAGGAAAGCATAGGGTATAAGAAGTTGTGGCATGGTGTGAGATTTGGTTGGCATAAGATGCTATGGCATGGTATGAGATTTGGTTTAGACAAGTTTTCTAGATGATAAGGGTATGAAATATTAACTTAATAAAATTTGATTCAATGTGAATATCATTTGGAAGTGTCTTAAACACCAATTTGATATATATTTGTTTCTATAAAAATTATAATATGGTATCAATATGTTATTGTAATATTAATTTTTTTTTAGAATAAGAAAAATTATTTAAAATATTATTATAAATATTCTACCTCATGAAAAAATATTATAAGATAGAGATGAACTTGTGAAGACTATATTTGATAGATGGAATATAAGAAAAAAACTGAGACACTTGGTGGAGTCTAAGCTCATGGTTTAAGGTATAAATATAAAAAGTAAGGAAATATTATAGATTTTAAGGTTTAATAATTACTTCGGTATAATAAAATGATTTTCTTTTATCCCTGAATATAGATATAGTTGATCGAATCATGTTAAAACCTCGCGTAATCTTATATATAAATTAATTTATTTTTATATTAATATGTTATCATTGTTAAATATACAAAAATAGAATACATGAATAGCTAAAATTAAATTGTTTTGATATAAAAAAATAATTCCTAATGGATAAGAATTTTTCAAATACGAGATATTAAAAATTAAAGTGAAAGTATTTGAATGGAATAATGATGTTTGATAAAATTATTGATATGCCTATTTATTTACTTGTCCTGCATTTCACTTTACAATTTTTTTTAGTCTCATGTTGAAGAGGCTATAGATATAGTTTTTACAAGCAACTTAATATATAATAAAATATATTTGAATTTTTAATGATTTTTTTTTCAAATATTTTTATCATTTTATAAGGTATTCCATTTTTCTATTAAATTTATCATCAACACATTAAGAGTATGTGTGACCGTTTTCAAAAAACATTCATAACATAAAAAGCCCTGAAAAAGAAAAAAAGTGTTTAATAAAATTTAGAGAATGCTTTTAAAAAATTGAAAAATCATTTATAATGTTTTATAGAGAAGTACTTGATGGATGGTTTTCTAAAAAATGCATCTTAATAAAATATTTTCATTAAAAATATTTCAAATAAAAATATTGTTAAATACATTCTAACTTGTCATCTTTTGTTGTGAGTTCATTGCCACCTCTTAAAAAAACAAATTACTTGTAGAGGTGATAAAGTGACACTTTAAAAGATATGAAAGTCCTATTTGGTAATTATATTTTGAAAATAATTTTTTATTTTATAGAAAAAAAATAGAAAAACATGTTTTACAATAAAAAGACAAAAAAAAAAAGTTTTCTATTCTTAAAAATAGAAATTATGGTGTAACATATTGTTTTCAATTATTTTTATTTGGTTTTTAGGATTATTTTAAAAAATAAATTTATTGAATGATTAAAAATAAAAAACTACATATAAAAAAGTTAATTTTAAAGCATATTTAAGAATATAAAAAATAGATCAATAACATATTAGGTTTCAAACATATTTTTATTTTATAAAATATAATTTTCTTTTTTAAGAATTGTTCTCAAAAATTATTTTTTAGAACTA
Source organism: Vitis rotundifolia (assembly GCA_030254885.1). Classification (NCBI taxonomy): domain Eukaryota; kingdom Viridiplantae; phylum Streptophyta; class Magnoliopsida; order Vitales; family Vitaceae; genus Vitis; species Vitis rotundifolia. The sequence goes on along the minus strand of CM058168.1, from coordinate 10,833,504 downwards.
TTTTCAACAACATTTTCTAAATAAAAATCAAAGACATGTTTGACAATTGTTTTTGAGAACATTTTTTTATTCTCGAAAACAAAAAAAATCAGAAAACACGTTTAGTAACCAAAAACTATTTTTTAAATAGTATTTTCAGATAATATCTTTTAGTTATTTGTTATTATTTTTACTTATTTTTTTTAGGATTATTTAAAAAAATATTTATATAAACATATAGAATAATTAAAAATAAAATATTGCATATAAAAATTATTTTAAAATATATTACAAATATATTAAAAATATTTCAAACTACCAAATAACCTTTTATTCCATAAGACATCTGATAATGGTTTTTTAAAATTATTTTCAAAACCAATTACCAAATCGAGACTAGTTTTTCAAATGACTTGACAACATTCCACTTCACAATGATTTTGAAAAAGTTGCGGATTTAAAAACTTATGAAATATAACCTATATAAATAAAAAGAGTAGTCAGAAAAAAATCTTAATACTTTCATACCTGCTGCTCTTGAAAAAGGTGTAGGAAACTTTGCTTCTTCTCAAGGGTAGCAAGATTTGATATAATTCGTTAATATAATTTGAGCATATCATAATAAAAAGTAGTGTGAACTTACATTAGTTATTTAATAACTAAGTAATATTTTAGTCGATCTATATAATATGAATTTAATCCTAATTAATCTTTTTAATAATCATATTATTAATAATTAAAACTTTAAATTATTTAATTTAGTTTTAAACTCATTTTTCATTTATTTTTAAATGAATAAATTAAATGAGTTACATGCATATTTGATTGATACCCTAATGACTTATACAAAATATAACTTAATTTGATTATTAAATGAGTTATATAAATTCTATGACGTGTTAGCTTTTTATTTCATGAAATTATACTTTTGACATTATTATTATTCGGATTTGGATTGATCTATGTAATAAAATATATATGTTTTGATATGATACGAATACGACTCTCCAACATGGTCTATTACTTATACTTGATAAAAACTTTATTTCTTGACCGCAAAAAATGATCTTTTTTATATAATAATTACTTTTAATTTAGAAGACCCTTATCTTGGTTGCACTTAGATGAAAATGATCTTTTTTATTAAAGAAAAAAATGGAAGAGATATACTTTCCATCGAACTATCAAGTCGTATGACAATATACTTGATAGTGAGAGTGAAGGAGTGTTTCACATGATTGACCGAAGCCGGTATTATAATTAATAAATTGAAAAGTTAAAAAGGATAAATCATGTGAAAGAAGAGGAGATGATGCTTATACCCATGTGAAGGAGATTCTATCATGAAGATAAGCTTCAGAGTTGATGTATGGAATATTTTGTTTTATAGAAGATAACTTCATATGTCTCCGCACGCTGCCAAATAAGAGTGATTCACTAAAAATTGTTGGATGATGCCCCAAAAATATTTAAATGTCATAAATCAATAAGAGAGACTGTGAGAGGATTTTTCCGACGGTCGTCCTCCATAAGGTTATTTATCTAGTTCTTTATTATTTTTGGCGGTCTAAAAGAACATTTTGAGCAGTTTAAGTCTTCAAGAAACCTGAAAGAGGAAACTCGTGACGCGTCCTGGTCTTTGGGACGAGGGCCACGATGGGCCGATGGCACACCATCTCGTTGAAAATAGAAAATCAAACGGCGTCGTTTGAAACGATTTCAAGTAAAAATGACATACAGATCACGGGGGTCCGGAGACGTACAACACAATCACGGAAAAAACGTCCGAAAGTGTGAGAGGATCTCCAAGATTTTGAGAAGAAAGCGCCTGAGAACCGGGCGTCGACGGTATTGCTCCCGTCATTCTCTCCGATCGGATTCCCACATTTGGAAGCGTGGACAAGAATCAGCTGCGGCGTACATACATGTGTGGAAGGGTGTTGTCCTATCATGGATCTGCTGCGATCGGAGCCAATGCAATTGGTGCAACTCATCATCCCTATCGAAGCTGCTTATCGTACGATCTCCTACCTCGGAGACCTTGGCCTCTTCCAATTCAAAGACGTGAGCATTACGCCTCAAATATATTCTTGTTTGGATTGCAGTTGATTTCGTGTGCGAAAATTCCCATATTGTAACCTGGGGCTCCTTTTTGGTTGATGAAGAATGAAAACTTGTGATCGGAGAAGATTCTGCGTTTTTTCCTTGATTGCTGAAAAAGCTGGTGAAATTTTAGAGAACAAGATTGCTGTCGCGAATACATTCAATTCAAATTAGACAAAGAAACGACGCTTTCAAAACTTTGATTTTTTGGAAACCAGTCGGATTGATAATATTATGTCATTTTTGTTGGACGATCCTGATTAACTCCAAATTGACACACAAGATATGTAATGTCGGACCATGGTTTGGCAACTATATATATTGCAATTTGCAATAATTTCTTCTGATCTGAGAAGATTCTGCTTCTTTTGTTTGATTGCTGAGAAGTCCCGTGAAAATTTAGAGAACGAGATTGCTGTCTCGAATAAATTCAATTCAAATAAGCCAAAGAAATTACGCTTCAAAATTTTGATTTCTCTTATTTTCTTGGAAACGTGTCGGCTTGATAATGTCATGTCATTTTTCTTGGACATTAACGACGATCCTGATTAACTTCAAATAGACACACAAGATATGTCGTGTCAGATCATGGTTTGGCAACCATACATATTGCAATTTGCAATATTTTCTTCTGAGCGGAGAAGTTACCGGCGTTTTTTGTTTGATTGCTGAGATATCCTGTGAAAATTTCGAGAACAAGATTGCAGTCTTGAATAAATTCAATTAAATAAGCCAAAGAAATTCCGCTTCAAAACTTTGATTTCAATTATTTTCTTGTGTTTTCTTGGAAACCTGTCGGATTGATAATGTAATGTCATTTTTCTTGGACATCAATGATAATCCTGTGTGATGGCGGACTATGGTTGGAACTCTGCAATATTTTCTTGAAACTTCTCTTCTAAATTTTTTTTGATATTAACACCTTTGACGTGCCTTTTTTTTCCCAGCTGAATGCTGAAAAGAGCCCATTTCAGAGGACGTATGCTACTCAGGTGCATTTATGATCTCCATCCTTATTACGGTTGAGTTTATATTACATCTTCGTATTATTGTGTTTTCTTGGTTTTATTGTGTCATCTTTGAACAAATTGGAAATGAAATTTTCTATAAAGATATAGCATCCATGGGAATCAAAATGCTTATGGCACTAGAAAATCTTAGCAGCATTACCAGACTGGTCCACCATGAGGCTTTGTGTTTTCACAAAATCTTTTAATGTACATTAAATTTCCAATTTATCAGTTTTCATGTGAGAATGCTCATGATTAATGAGAAGTGAGAATGAAGAAGAGAAGTTTCAGCATAACAAGGAAATTCTATATATCAAACCACATTTTGGTACACCAAGATGTTCCATGATCCCTAATATGAGCATGAGATAATGCTTTATACCGAAGCATCTTACTGTTATAGTGTTATCTAACTATGCTTTATGGAAGTGTTGGAAAAAAAATTAAAATTTGACATAAGATGCAACTTTGAAAGATTTAGTTATAGACAGGAATTTCGTGTTGAGGCTTCTTATAATTCCAATGGTTTGATGACATGCATGCTTTGATACCTCTTTTTTGAATATTGCTTAGTTCTTTTTGTTGGTTGCCTTGGTGGGCGATGAGTTTGAATGATAATGGTGAAAATCAAGTGAATATACTGGTTCACAAAAAAGCTACAACACTAGAAAATCATTCCCCTTTCCTCTTATCAATACAACAAACCATGCTGATACCTTCTTTTATATTTTTTTGAATGTTTTCTTTGTTTTCTACAATAGCTGCAAGTTGCTTTCACAAATCTTCATCAAATTCTGCAATCCTTTTAGAAACATTTATATGTTTATGGCATATATAAAATATTCTGTAGATCAAAAGATGTGGAGAGATGGCACGTAAACTACGTTTTTTCAAGGAGCAAATGACAGAGGCTGGTTTGTCACCCTCAACAAGGTCTATGGCAAGAGCTGATTTTAATTTGGATGACTTGGAGGTATGTTAGTATTTGATGACTTGGTTTTAAAGATTATCACATTTTATGTTATATTAACTTTGTTGCTTCTGTGGCTAGGTAAAACTTGCAGAGTTTGAAGCAGAGCTGACAGAAATAAAAGCAAACAATGAAAAGTTACAGCGTGCTTATAGTGAGCTTGTAGAATATAAGCTTGTTCTGCAGAAGGTATGACATGTTTTGTTGCTATAGAATTTAGGTTATATGGACGTTCTACTATTATAGCTGAAGTTCTTACGCCATCTATGACATTGCTGGGCTGTAGGTCAGGGTAATGTATATCTGCATCCTGTAACAATCTATACTTCTCAACTTAAATGTTGTTTTCTACCACTATATTTGAAGTTCCTACTCAATTTTATTTTTTTTGTATTTTGTCTCCTTATATGCATGAGCATGTCAATTACATATCATAATCTTTATATATCTAAGGCTAGGATATTTTATTCTTGGTTTGGAAAGAAGGGAGCTGCTTTATTGCTTGTGTTATATCAATTAGTACTGCAGTTTCTTTTTTGTTTACACGATTATACCAGTTATGAAGTGATGAAATGAGGTGCTGTCTTCTCATTTCAGGTGGGTGAGTTTTTCTATGCAGCCCAAAACACGGCTGTAGCTTGGCAAAGAGAAGTTGAAGCACATCACATTGGTGAAGGATCCATTGACAGTCCTTTACTACTGGAGCAAGTACTATCTTGTAGTTTGACATTTCATTTTCTTAGTCTCGGTTGAAAACCTTTTAGCTTAACTTAGGATGATACTTTGGGATAAATGCGGTGTAGGAAATATCAACAGATCCATCAAAGCAGGTTAAGCTAGGGTTTGTCAGTGGTCTAGTTCCAAGAGAGAAGTCAATGGCTTTTGAAAGGATCCTGTTCCGTGCAACAAGGGGTAACGTGTTTCTGAAACAAGCTCTGGTAGAAGATTGTGTCATTGATCCTGTTTTGGGGGAAAAGGTCAATACTGGAGCTTACTATTGTGGTTCTTTAATTTAATGGGATTTAAGCATATTTCTGTCTATTCATGCTTTCTTTTTATATGGTCTTAGGTGGTTTTTGTATGATTATTTCTTTTTATACTTCCTGTATGCTAGGGTTGTGTCTCTTTTTTATTAAATGCATTTAAATGTATATTCTCTATTTGCATATTGAAAAATATATATATATATTACTGAAGATGTGGGATGGGATTTTCTTTTTGACGTTTTTCAACTTTTTATGGGTTATAACACAGTTCTCTTTTAGTTTCATCTTCCTCTTGATTGATGCTTCATCTCACTCATGTGTACTAGTTTTAAGAGTCTTTTACAGATTGAGAAAAATGTGTTTGTTATTTTCTTCTCTGGAGAAAGAGTGAAGAACAAAATTCTGAAAATATGTGATGCTTTTGGAGCAAATCGTTACCCGTTTATGGATGACCTTGTTAAACAATATCAGATGATCACAGAGGTATGCATTTTTTTTCTTTTGTCAGATTATCATCCTATTTTAATTTAAATAATCATATTGCTGCAACTTGTCTAATACTTTTTTTTTGATAGAGCAACTTGTCAATTCCTTAATATTGCTTTAGAGCTTGTCTTTGGATAAATGTCTATTCACTCCAGTTAAAAGGAAAATCGATGCTGAATATTTTTTTGCCCTAAATCCTGTCCTGAGTGCACCATCTCTCTTCCTGTTCCACTTTCTTATTATTGACTACCACACCTAAATCATAACAAACTCAAATCCAAATTTGAAAGGAAACAGCCACTTTTCACCTCTCACTGGAGGGTAGGATTTTCTCAATTGGCGCATGGAAAATTTTACTGTCATAGATTTCCATAATCCCCTCACCAAATAGACTCTAAGAAATCTGTATAAGTGGGATTACTTAGGTTTGTCTGTCTTTATTGGTGTGCCTCATATAAATACCATTAGAATTTTTTGCTAATGTTACTAGTAGCTATGAAATGAGGAAATCTCTCTAATAGCTCCAAAGCATGCCAATTAGTGGGTTAGATTTGTTTAACTCAGATCTTGGGTAGCATATGGTGATAAAATAAATTTAGTTTTTTCTGTTTCACATGGCAGTGAGATGATTTTAGATGGTTGTCCTATTATCCTCTGTTTTTGTTATAATTTTTTTGTTGCTGATATATGTCAGGATTTTCCGAAACTTCACCTTTCTTATGCATCAATGATTAGAATTAGCACTTTTTTCAAGACAAACAGAACCAATGAAAAATATTTATTCAAGTTTGGTAATAAATGACCTTTGTGCATTGTAGTGTGCATGAACATGTGCTAATGACTCCATTCAGTTAATTGTATTTGTGCATATTTTGAACTTATTATTATTGTCGTCGTCGTCGTTGTTGTTCTTCTTATATTAATATTATTATTATTGTTATCATCATCATCGTTACTATTGTTATGATTAGTTGTTGTTGTTATCATTGTCATTTTTATTTTTATCTTCTCATCTTTTTCCCTTTCCTTATCCATTGTTGACCTAAATAGTAATGACAGTCAAAACAACAACGGTTGAGATGAATCTGATCATAGGATTCCTCTGATATACTGTTTTGCTAAATTGGCATAATGGCTTACTGTAGAGGAAATGGATCAATACTCTTGTTCTAGGGAATCCATCCATTGTTTCCTATCAGCTTAGTTGAATGATCAACTAGATAGTAAAACTTCACAACTAGATTATTTAAGGAAGAAAGTATAGGTTAGCTTTGTTTGGTATAGTTTTTTGGTAATCTAGAAGCCCTTCCTGGCTGTTAAGGTGCTTTGGAGCATATTGGTTAAAAAATAAAAACACAATCAGAAGAATTTGGGGTTAGACAACGAAGCTGGGTTGAGATGATTTTACCAGATGAGATTCCAATTTCTTATAGTTTATTTTGGATATTTAACTCCTTTCTACATAGCTGTATTACATATCTGGAATCATGCTAATTTTCAGTTAAGAGTGTGATGTGTCCTTAGTGGCTTGAATCTTACTAAGAAAACTATTTTATATGTATTAACCTAAGCTATTGCTAATTTGTGGTTCTGGGATCATGTTATTTTTCTTATATGGGATTCAGAGGCAGGACAGTTTGAGGAGGGTGCTCTTGTGGCCTGGCTCACTGGCAAGTGTGTGAGTTGGGGAGAGGAGGTTCTAGGTTTTTTCCCATGTAGTCCAAAAAGAAAACACCCATAAAAATAAAAAATAAATTCTTGTGGTGAAAGGGAATATGTGGTCTCTAATGCTATATGTGATACTTGTCCCCTTACATTTTTTTTGGCAGAGAAATATTTTTACCAAAATAAAATTGTGAAAGGAGGAACCATCGAAAGAAGAAAGGTTCAAAGATAAGGGTACTTTTGACAGAAGTTAGTAACATTTGTAAGACTGGAAGCAAGTATTACTAGTTGGATTGCTTTTTATGTTCATTAATGATGCCATGGTGATGCAAATAAACTGTCTTCCTTGTCTGCATCAAGTAGGTAGACCGGAGGGAGTAATCTTTTTTGTTTGATTGTATACAAAGCCTTGATTACAGGTCTCAATGCAGTCTCAATTTTGTAGCCATTTTCATAGGTATCTGGAAGACTTTTAGAGCTGAAGACTACTGTAGATGCTGGACTTCTGCACTGGAGCAATTTGTTGCAGACAATTGGCTATCAATTTGAGCAGTGGAGCCATTTGGTTAGTCTCACTTGTTTTGCTATGTAGTCTCCTCCATTTTTTGAATCCCTGGTGTGGGACTGGATGTGAGAAATTTCTTCTGTTGAGGATATGCAAATTGATACTTGTTCAGTTGCTAAACTTTGATTCTTTCAACCTATGAAGGTGAAGAAGGAGAAATCCATTTACCACACCTTAAATATGCTCAGCATTGAAGTGACAAAAAAGTGTCTGGTGGCAGAAGGGTGGTGTCCTGTTTTTGCAACAAGTCAGGTATTCTTTTCATGTGAATTACTTCTCGGTTTTCACACAGAATAATTATATTATTAAATCTTTCATGAATTGATTATATGCATCTTGATTTTTCAGATCCAAAATGCATTGGAGCAGGCAACCTTTGACTGCAACTCCCAAATTAGGGCCATATTTCAGGTTTTGCATACAAAGGAATCACCACCTACCTATTTTCGCACTAATAAATTCACTTTGCCTTTTCAAGAAATCGTGGATGCATATGGGTGAGTTAATTTGAGATTATTAACGGTAAGATGCGTACAGTCTGTCTAAGTCTAAACGTTTGCTTTCATGATTTCTAAATTGCATCTTTGTTTGAGTTGGGAATCTATATTTGAAGCTTTTAAGAATATGGTAAAGTATTCCAAAATTCCTAGATATATGATGATTTTGGAAAATCTTATATCATTGGAGTTCTAGGGCCCGTTTTAAAGAGTATCTCTCATAGACTTATATGGTTGAAAGAAAGCCTTTTTGTCCTTAACAACCCTTGAATAGTTGTCTACCATCAAATAGGTGATCTGGGGTTTCAATCTTTTAATGATTAAGGAGAGGAACAAGGAATAAAATTTATAATATCACCCAGCCATTCTCAATGGTGGATCTCTATTGATTTTCTTCAAGGTATGTAAAGAAAAAATTTAATATTATCAAATCAATACTTAATCTCGTTTTACATTAATTAGCCTTATTTATAGGCTTAGAAAACCTTAGAATTTGAATAAAACCATGAAAAAAATGAACTTAACCTAATGTAGCAAATTAATTAAGACTCTTATTCCTTTCCCACAACTGTTAAATCTTCTAAAGAATTAAAATAAATTAAAACTTTATTTTTAGAATAAAAAGCTTTTTGAAATAAAAGTCTCTATTAAAGAAGACTTTTGGATCCTATTTTATCTTAGAAAAAAAAAAGTTTGAAACTTGCAAAATTACCTAAATACCTTTAATTAAGTAATTTAGGATGTTTTTATTCTTTTATTCATTTTTTAAGTAGATTTTGGAGATTCATCCTCATTTGTATTTCAGTTTTTAAAATTTGGAAGTCTTCTTTATCAAAAACTTTTATTACAAGAAGTTTCTAATTTTAAAACTGAAGTTTTTGTTTTCTTTCAATTTTTTAGAAGATTTAATAATTTTAGGAAATGAATAAGAGTGCTAATAAGAAACAACATAGGTTAGGTTTACCTTTTTTATAATTTTATTTAGTTTTTAAGGTATTCTAAAGTATAGAAATAAGAATAATTGATGTAAAACCGATTAAAAATGATTAATGATGAATAATAATAACTTCTTTTTGACACCTTTTAATTTTTAATGGTAAAACTCCATAGCCTTTTTTTTAGGTGAGATTTCTAGAAGGCGTTTTGCTATTTTGATTTTATTATGTTGTTATTATTTTATTCTTGTTCTCCTCCATAAATCATAAAGATTGAAGCTCTAGCACATACACACCTACTTGACTATAGACAACCACTCTAAGGTAGTCTTAAAGCTTAAAGTAGGTTTGAGCTTTGAAATTTTTTTTGTGCGGCATGTGGCCTTTCTAAGCAAATGTTTGTGGAGCTAAGGTTCACACTCAAATGATTGAGTATTGGGATGCTATATTGTGTTCTTTGGTGGCTCATGGAGGAACTGGGCACCAGTTTAGCAAGATCTCGCTAAACCATACGATCGAGCACAAACCCGGATGAGCATTTCCCTAGGAAATGCATTATCATCTAGTCTTGGTCATCCACACTGAAGCGGGCATGTTAAATGTGTACTATGTGTGACACGAGTTTAATGACTCCTAAAAATGAGCATACAAATTCACATATAAAAGAAAACGAATCTTCGCCTTCTCATAAAGACGAAGTTCGAGTACTAAGGGACGCAAAATGGCAATTGGTAGAGTATTTTTTCTATTATAGGTTTACCCATGATGAGTGGACATGCGGAGGGGAAGATCCCAATATAAGAAACAGAATAGAGAACATAGGATTTTTCTAGAGAAACAACACTTGGCACCATCTGTGGGTATTAAAAAGAAGAAGTCTAGTTCACACAATGATTTCTGGAGAGAGATCAGATGATATCCCAATGGCCACAAAAGAAAGGTTACTGCAGCTTGAAAGAAATTGAGCGAACTATTGGAGGAGCATTGGAAACAAGTGGAGGCATTCTTATTCACTATGGAATGCTTTCAATGGGAAAATGAAATCCTCAAAATCGTTGCCATGGCTTGAATCCCATAGTACATACCAATTCCCATTAGATCTGTAGATCCCTAACCTTCCTTCCGACTAGCTGCACTCGTTGAAGAACATACAAAGACCCCTAAGCTAGTTGGTACGTATAAATGAGGATCCAAGCATGAACAATCCGTTCCACTAGAAAGCGATAGTAATTCATATTCTAGTATCAAGTAGGCTAGCAAAAGTCTAGCACGAAGTAGTACACACGTTCTCGAATGTAATCCCATTCCTGGAGTAGGATAAGCAATTCGTTGGGATTGAACCTCTAAAAGCGAGACATAATATAACAAAGTTAAATTTAATTTTCCCTTTGTTGTCTCTTTGGTGTATTGACTTTAATCTGAACATTCAATCCATGTCTTTTACATTGTACGTGACTTGAGTAAATTAGGAGTTGCACAGAAGATACGAGTCATTAGTCCTTTGTAAGTATATAAGTAGTCCATAGTTGGTTCATGGATTTGGACAATCTAGTAGAGATTGTAGTGTAATATCTCCTAATTGAAAAGATGACTTGTTTTGGCCTATGGGATGAGTTTCTCATGATGAATGTACTAGTGTGATGTAAACTAGAAAAGACCTACAGTGAATTATGACACAAGACTATCAATTATTATGATTTATCAGGCTATTATACTGCATGAACTCTCAACCTTGAGAGGATATTGAGCTTATGTCAAAATCAATAAGAGGCTTTGACTTATGGGTGAGATTCTAAAGTGGTCATATATATTTATAGATTGAGTTACTATTAATGAAAGTTGGTGGCAATAGACATTCTTAATATCACCATGATATCTCATGGGATTAAGACAATATATTCCCTTGGGTAATCCAAATGACATATGATCATGAAATCTGTGACGTCACAGTAATTCCTTAAGTGGAATTTAACATATGCTAAAAATCAGATTATATCATTTGATCACATGATAAGTGAGATCTGTAGCTAAAGGATTGAAAAAGTAATCTTGATAGGTGATAACACTATCTTACTAGATTACGAACACCAGTTCATGGGGAGTTTGCATGCAATGGACAGTAAGTCACGGATTCAAACTTCATCTCGTTGTTATTTACATAAGGTATTAGAGTATGGTTGATTCTCTTTAGTGAAATGTTGAATCAACTTTAAAATTGGATTATTAGGGAATCAGTACTCTATGGGTCCTAGTGGTCCCCACTCTAAAACTTATGTACCATAATGACACAGTTTATGAGAGTTAAATTGACTCTAGATTTACTCTTGTGCATAAGGGTGCTTTCGCAATTATGCAAGGTTGCACAGAGGATAGTGAGCAAGGTCTTTAGATTGGGTTACTTGATTAATTAGATTGTTCTGTGTGGTTAATTAATCAATTAGGACCCATTTTGGGTTAAATTAAGTCACCTAAGTCTTATTAGGTTAAAGTCACTTAAGTCCATTAGGAGAACCTATAAATAGCCCTTGAGGGGTTAGGGTTTCCATCACTTTTTTGTGGGAGCCATCTTCCACCTCTAAAAAAAGAGAGAGACATAGCTTCCTCCTTTCCAAAGCCCATACTTTACAGTGCTAAGGTTGTGGTTCAAGTCATTGGGTGGAAGATCTTGGGTGTATAAGACCTTGAGATATGTTCTTCACTGCCAGAAAGTGATATGGGAGCATCTAGATCCAAGTATGAGTATTATAATATAGTTTTTATAGTCATATTTTCTCTTGCAATAGATTTAGAGAAACCTAGGATAGTTTGCATACACCCTACAAGATCCAGGGACAAGGAGTGGAGAAATCCGGATTTACCAATAGGTGATTGCACTTGTATTTTTTTATTTATTTTCTTCTAGGTGATTTGGGTAAAAAGAAATCTTAGATACTGTAAAGATTTGGATCTATGGATTCACTATGAAACTTAGAGGGGCGTTTGTTTTTTTAGCTTTTTGCTGAAAGCAATTTGCTTTCAGACTTTTAAGTCATTTGTTTTTTTACTTTTTTATGACTTATTATAAACTTTTTACTGAATAGAAAAAGACAAAATATTTGTCTTTTTCTAAATGGAAAAAATAACATGTTGGTTTTTCTTTACTTTTTAATGTTTAATAGAAATAAAATATTAAAAAAACAAACAACCTAATACTTAACACTATTAAGCATTAAAGTTCTATTTAGAATTAAGTAAAAAAAACAAACACCACCTTTGTCTTCTTTCTTTGCTAATCTTGGGCCTTGGTTGTCTTAGAGATGGCAAAACTTAGGTATTTTTTAGGTAACTTGGTTTGGCTCACCTTAAATGGGTCAAGTTTGAGAAAATTGCACTTAAGTTTGGGTAGACCATTGGTATAGGGATTGTTTTGAAACCTAGTGCACGGTTGTGCTTTTGTCAACCCACCATACCTTAGTTATATAGATGGAATGATATTTTGCCCTTATTCATTTTGAAGTATACTTGTATTTAAAGATATGGGGTAGTTGAGCAAAAGTGCAATAATATTGAGGGGAATCCTTGTACGAGGCAAAGAATCCAAAATAATGGAACCTTTCAAGAATTGAGGTTGCATTTATGTTGCAAATCTACAGAACTTTCTCATTGCTATCTTTAACAAGACGAAAACTTCTTTGTAATGTCAGCCCTATTTAGAATATACCATTGCACATTTTAGCACAAGACAACTACTCCTTTAAACTTAGTATTGTCCCCTAACTAATTGACATGGAGAACTCAAGTTGATAAACAATACCTAAAACATGACTAAAAATTAGAAAGGGAAAGGACAAAACCATCTAACTTGACCCAAGTTGGTACCAAATTAGGGCAAGGTAGGGAAATGATCCAATGTCCTTAGTAGGCCCACCTTAATCCACCCACACCTTTGCAGGTTTGGTTTGAGCTATGAAATTGTTTTTTTTCTATGAGGTAACGTTGATATAAGGGTAAACCATTCAAAGTCTACCTTAATGACATCCTTAGTTTCTCTAGCTTTTGTTTTGGTATAAATGAGCATAATCTATTTGGATTGAAGATTTGCCTGTTTGCTTGTATTGGAGGTTATTGTAAAATAGAAACCTTTTTCACATATGGTTCAAAGCTGCAGTATCGATAACTAACTCAGAGGGTCCCGAAGCATATCAATCTCAGTGTATCAACTCAATAACAGACGATACGCAAAATAAGATAATTAGAATATTCAAAAAATTATAAAATATTATATAAATTATAAAAAAAATTGGTACAATTAAATAAGTTAAAAAAAATTAATAAGACAAAATTGTCTCATATTTAACATTATTCAATAGTTATAAAAACATCTATTGAAAGTTATTTATGATAAAACTAAGAATAAAAAATTATTTTATTTCAAATATAATAAATTTTTTACTAAAAGACATAATACAATAATCAATTCCATGATGAATGACGAAGAGGCTCAAAATCATCATCATCAAATATAAATATAAATTAAAAAATTAAAAATATAATCTCTATATAATACAACATAAATATATTTAATATCATCCACAATATTATCATTAAATCCCATTCCATACCATCCATATAAATGCATTTTTCTTTATCAAATTCAGACTCAATTTCTACCTTACCAATAAATATAATTTATGCCATAAATAATTTTACCAATAAATAATATCTTATACAGCCATACCATGCTTATAAAATTATAAATTCATATAAATTTTAGTTTACCAATTTTAGCTCCACCATACACATACAATTCATATAAAATTATAAAGTTACCTTCCATCATACACATACTATCCATATAAAATTATAAATCCATATAAATTAAGAGTTTACCAATTTTAGCTTCCATCATACACATAATATCCATATAAATTATAAATTCACCTAAATTATTTGTTTACCAATTTCAGCTTCTACCATACTAGCATCCATATAAATACATGTAATTAAATCTTCAACTTTACCAATTTGAGCTTCAAGCCTTCCACCCACACATAGTCACACACCATGACTGTCAGCACCCACAGCTGAAGGGAGATGATTGTGAGGGTTGCCTTACTAGCGTTGAGTTGCCACCATCGACACACAAAAGCTCCTACACTCTAGCAATGCTCAATTTATGGTCAAATAAGTAAATATGAAATTTGTGTGCTCTTATCCTTTGTTGATTTCTCTTTTTAAAGGCTTTCAAAAGGGTCATGGGTTGGTTTCAATTTGTTTTTTTTTTCTTCTTTGATGTTCTCATTGATGGGTTAAAAAATTCAGTTTCAGAATCACGAGTATTTTCTTTTGAAGAAGAATCTTTGATTTCTTTGAAAATATTTTTATTTTTGTTGTGATGAGAATCTCCGTATTGTTTGAGAATTTTTCTGTAACCTAATTGAGTCGGCCGAGTTAACTTGGAATCTCAACCAAGTTATCCTAGTTTTATCGATTCAATGCTGAGTTTGTGTATTATATCCAAGGATAAAAATATCGGTTTTAATGAATATATTGGTAGTTAGATTTTATGGATATATTGGAAAATATTGATGAATATTCTAACATAAAATATTAGTGAAGCAAAAACTAATTAAACTCATGAAAATGTTGAAAAACTTAAAAAATGATAGAAAAACAATAATACATGTATTGAAGTTGTTTTAATGAACAAATTGATATATGTATAATAAATTTGTAATATTAGACAGATATATTCAATAAATAATAATATATTGAATTTGAAAACACATTAATATTAAATGACAATATATTTCATTTGGATACATTGAATGGTAAAAAAAAAATGATGATATATATATGAAATATTTGGTTAAAAATGATGAAATAATCCCCAAAATCATAAATCTAACCCTTTCCATGTTTTTTCTGAAAAAGTAACCCATTTTTGACATTAAATACCCTTTTCTATTTTAAGTATTTACATGTAAGTTTTAAAAGAAAGACTTATTTTTACAAGAAAATGATGAGAGCATTTTTGTCCAAATGATGCCAAAAAAGGGTGTGAGAGGTTAAATTTCAAAAATTGGGTTTTGAGAGGCCTTTTAATCAAATAACCCTATATATATATATATATATATATATATATATACTCATGTAATTGAAAACTGTAAAAGGATGTTCATTCCACTGGTGCGTTGTGAAATGTCAAACATATATATACATATACACTCATGTAATTGAAAATTGTTAAGGGATGTTCACTCCATTGGTGCATTGTGAAATCTCAAACATGAGGACTTGGTTTCAAATCCTTGTCCTTGCATTTAAGGTGTTTTTTGCTTTAACACCTTAAAAAGAATCCCACAAGAAAACAACCACCTGTTTAATAAGGTGACCCTTGTGAGTAGTCAATTAATTGTGCTAAATGGGTCGTGGGAAAATATGGGCCCCAATTTAAGCCTTAGAAGGATAAAAATAAATTTTAATATAAAATGATAACTGTGATGATGTGTTAGTAAACTGAAAAATCGGCTATATTATCGAAAAATCGGTAGAACATTGGTGTTTCACCGATAACGCAGAAGATGTATCAGCGAAAATGAAGAAAAAATTTGAAAAATCGAAGAAAGATATATTGGTACCACTTATCGTGTCTGTCATCTCTGATACTCGATATATTGACGAAAAATCGACAATATTTATCGATTTTTTCGTCCATGATTGTATCGTAATTGGTATTGGCCTCGTTGCGGCCAACATCAAGGTGGATATGACTTGATCGAGTCGTACAGGACTCGGCCGGTACTTTAAACCTCGCTTCCACAATTTTAATTTCAATGGTTACTCTATAGGTAGTCCTAAACATCTTAGGATTGTAGGTGTCTTTAGAAATCTTAGATTTGTCATGATTAAGGCCTTCTATAAAAGTGCCAAAGAAGGACAAGTCATTGAGTTTGAAATCTATGCTTTAGTGGAAGGTTTGTATGGTAATTATTGGATTCAGTGTTTGAAGTATCGAGTTGCATCCACCTTGACGTTGGCCGTGATAAGTCCTGTACCAGATATGATACAATGCACAAACTTGGCATTGAATTGGTAAGACTTAATGACTCAGTTGAGATTTTGAGTTAACTCGATAGACTCAGTTATGCTGTAGAAAAAAATCCCAAAGAATATGAAGATTCTCTTTTCTTTCCCTTCACAACAAAAATCAAAATATTTTTAGAGAAATCAAAGATTCTTCTTCAAAAGGAAATACTTGTGATTTTGAAATTACATCTTTCAACCCATTAATGAGAACATCAAAGAAAAAAAAACAAATTGAAACCAACTCATGACCTTTTTGTTAGTCTTTAAAAGGAGAAATCAGAAACCGATGAGGGCACACAAATTTCATATTTACTTGCCTATTCACA
Organism: Vitis rotundifolia; assembly: GCA_030254885.1. NCBI lineage: Eukaryota > Viridiplantae > Streptophyta > Magnoliopsida > Vitales > Vitaceae > Vitis > Vitis rotundifolia. Next base: position 10,816,914 of record CM058168.1, on the reverse strand, counting down.
AATCAAGCATTGCCAAAATATAGGAACTTTAGTGCGCCAGTGGTGGCAACTTGATGCCGGCAAGGCAACACTCACGGTCATCTCCCTCTAGCCATGGGTGCTGATAGTCATGGTGTGTGACTATGTGTGGGTGGAAGGCTTGAAGATTTATTTACGTGTATTTATATGGATGCTGGTATGGTGGAAGGTGAAATTGGTAAATAATTAATTTATATGGATTTATAATTTTATATGGATGACATGTGTATGGTGGAAGTCGAAATTCGGTAAACTATTAATTTATATGGATTTATAATTTTATATGAATGTTATGTGTATGATGAAAGGTAAACTATTAATTTATATAAATTTATAATTTTATGTGGATTGTATGTGTATGGTGGAAGCTAAAATTTGTAAACTATTAATTTATATGAATTTATAATTTTATATGCATGGTATGACTGTATAAAATATTATTTATTGGTAAAATTATTTATGATATAAAATGTATTTATTTGTATGATAGGAATTGAGCCCCAATTTGGTAAAGAAAAATGCATTTATATGAATGGTATAAGATGAGATTTAATGATAACATTATGAATGATATTAAATATATTTATATTATATTATATAAAGATTCTATTTTTAATATTTTTTTAATTTATATTTATATTTGATGATGATGATTTTGAGTTCCTTTGTCATTCAACAAGGAATTGATTATTGCATTGTATGTCTTTTTAGTAAAAATGTTATTATATTTGAAATAAAATAAATTTCTATTTTTAGCATTATCATAAATAACTTTTAACAGATGTTTTTATAAATATTTAAATAATGTTAAATACAAGACAATTTTGTTTTTTTAATTTTGTTGAACTTATTTAATTGTACCTATTTTTTTGATAATTTATATAACGTTTATAATTTTTTGAACATGCTAATTATCTTATTTTGCGTGTCGTTCGATACTGAGTCGATACACCAAGACTGATACGTTTTGGGACCCTTCAAGTCAATTACTGATACCGCGACTTTGAACCGTGTGTAGAAGAGGTTTCCATTCTACAAGAATCTCCAATACAAGCAAACAAACAAATGTTTAATCCAAATAGATCATGTTCATTTAAACCCAAACAAAAGCTAGAAAGTAAGGATGCTAATGAGGTAGACTTTGAATTGTTCACCCTTATATCAACCTTACCTCATAGAAAAAAAATAATTTCATAGCTCGGACCAAACCCCAAACCCTTAAAGGTGTGGGTGGATTAAGGTGGGCCAACTAAGGACATTGGATCCTTGCCCTAATTTGGTACCAACTTGGGTCAAGTTAGATGGTTTTGTCATTTACCTTTCTAGTTTTTAGTCATGTTTTAAGCATTGTTTATCAACTTGAGTTCTCCTAGTTGGTTGGGGGACAATACTAAGTTTAAAGAAGTAGTTCTCTTATGCTAAAATGTGCAATGGTATATCCTAAATAGGACTTGATATTACAAAGAAGTTTCCGCCTAGTTATAAGATAGGAACAAGAAAGTTCTGCAGGTTTGTAACATAAATGCAACCTCAATTCTCGAAAAGTTCCATTATTTTGGATTCATTGCCTCATGTAAAGATTCCCCTTAATATTATTACATTTTTGCTCAACTGCCTTGTGTCTATAAATACAAGTATACTTGAGAATGAATAAGGGCAAAATATCATTCCATCTATTTAACTAAGGTAGGGTGGGTTGACAAAAGCACAACCATGCACTAGGTTCAAAACAATCCCTATACCAATGGTCTACCAAAACTTAAGTGCAAATTTCTCAAACTTATCCCATTTAAGGTGAGCCAAGCCAAGTTACCCAAAAAAACTAGGTTTTGCCATCTCTAAGACTAACCAAGGCCCAAAATTAGAAAAGTAAGAAGACTAAGTTTCATAGTGGGTCCATAGATCTAGATCTTTATAGTATCTAAAATTTCTTTTTACCCAAATCACCTAGAAGAAAATAAAAAAATACAAGTGCAATCACCCATTGGTAATTGTGACAAGTTGGATTTTTGAGAGGATGCAAGTTCTATGGAAGTTAGATGCTTAAGGGCACAAAGCTATCAACTTGGCTAGAACTAAGGTGTTCTTTCTCTTGGCTAAAGGTATCAACCAGAGAGGTGCCATGATTAAAATCTTCTCAAAAATGTTAGAGAGGGATTCACCATTGAGGCTGAAATAGTTACTTGATTGGAATATTATGCCCTTGCAAGCATGTTGGCTATGGAAATTATTTAGTTACGAAGCGCTTGATAGTGGTCATAGCTAAACACGACGCCTTCTTTTTGTACTCTTTTGGTATAGGACAATCATAAGGTGGTTCTCTACAATTTAACAAGGTGGTTTAGGGCCATGTTTTTGAGATTTTAGGAGGGGAACTAGGAATTAAGGCAATAGTGGAGAAATAGGAAAGTGAAAAAAGAAAGAAAAGATAGAGAAGAGATAGGATAAACCTAAGATTCTCGTTAGTGCCTTCTAAGAGTCTCACCTAGCGGAGAATAATAGAACCTCACTATTAGAAGATGCTTATTATTTCTTGTTCTCCACATTAAACAACTATTTTTATAGGTATTAGGTGACCAATATATATATATATATATGTGTGTGTGTGTGTGTGTGTGTGTGTGTGTCTACTAAAAAGGAAACCTAATTGATAATGCTACTCACGAGAACTCTTAATTGTTCCCTTAAGTTCTTAAATATTCCAAATCATTGAATTAAAGGAAACTTGGAATGAGGTTATGGCCATGGTGTTGGCAGAACTGTTTATATATATATATATATATACATTGTGGGTTGAACATTAGAGTACCTGAAACTCAAAAATATAACGCTAGGATGGGGTTCTTTGTCGCATATTGAAGAACTGAAAATAAGTTTCACAATAGCAGGGAATGATTTGGCCCTGGCAGGATAATCCCCCTTATTACCTGTTTACTGGATCATATAATTTTCTTCATCTTAGTTGGTTTTTATTTTGTTATGATTCTTTCAACTTTATAGGTTTAGACATGGATGCAGGGAGCTGTCACATTGATTGATGATAATAGTAACAGCAAGACTAAAAACAGCATAACTTGTTTAGATGTGCATAATAAAGTATATATTTATGATTCTTGTTTGTAGCTGCAACAGCTCATTTGTCCTAGTTCAAATGTTGAAGTTTAGATATTTTACACATGTTAAGTCACTTAATTTTTGGTCTCTGAAATACAGCCATGTAATCATAGTAGATTTTTCCCTATTCCACTAATTCATATTTTTTTCAACCTTAGATGATTGGTTTACTTGTCATTTTTCAAATGGTATTGCCCTATAGAAGTACTTGGCTAAATGTTTAAGTGGCATCATCCAATAGTAGTGATCAACTAATTCAATAATATTTCAGGGTGGCCAAGTATCAGGAAGTGAATCCTGGTGTATACATGATTATTACATTCCCTTTCCTTTTTGCTGTAATGTTTGGTGATTGGGGCCATGGAATATGCTTATTACTTGCAACCTTATATTTCATTGTCAAGGAAAAGAAATTTTCTAGTCAGGTAATGTCCACTGGATTGTTGCTGGTTAACTATAAGCTTGATATGTTTCGTGGAAATTATAGAATCTATATCTCTCATATTAGTACCTGCAGTCATAATATAAACTTTGTTATCTTGACTTTCTTATTGCTGTATTGTATTTTGGCTTAATTATTTTAGGCAGTTCTCTTTTTCTATCAGATGAAGACATTCAAGTAGTATGAATTGTTTTCCTCCTTGAGTATGTTCCAGGAATACTTGCAAGGAAGAGAATTTGGAATATATTTAGTATGATTTCTGAACTTTCAGCATATCTGATATGGGTTACAATGTGATAAGATCTAGGTTAGAGAACTCAGGAGGAGTGTACTTGTGGCATTGCCTTGCTATAGCTGGATGGGCAGACTAACAACCAATTAGGCTCTAGGCAAGCTGTGGTACCCAATTAAAAGTGGTAACTCCTCAGAAATGCAAAGGAGGTGTTTAAAACCTAGGGGGTCACCAATTAAAAGTGGTGTGAATTTATTTGCAAATTGGGGTTCCTTATGCATATTAATTGGACATTTGGGACATCAAAGTGGTGTGAATTTACAACTCAAGTGCCTCTGTAAGAGGAATGTCTACCCTAAGAATTACATGATTGGGCATATTAATTGGACATTTGGTACAACAAAGTCATGTGAATTTACAACTTGAGGTTCCTTAGCAAGGAGAATGCATGCCCTAAGAATTATAGGATTAGACATTTAGATCATCTAATTCCTAGAAGTAATCGTAGACATTAAAAATTTGGTAGGCCCAAATCACCTTCAAATCAAGAAATTGGAGTTTGACAAATGGCTGAATTTTTGGAGGGTACACGTGGGACCCAACTGATCAAGCATCATATGTTTTCCCAATGACACATGGCAACATTTTGTTAGGCTATGAAATTAAGTCTAGCAAAATTAAAAAATTAAATCAAATCAATGCCAAATCAAATTAAAGCTGAAAGAGAATAAAATTGTATATTATCTTATTGGAAGCCTTCATCGAGTAAGGAGGAAATTACCAAAATTAGGGAATCATCATGCAAACTAAATCTTTGGAAATACCAATTGAATCCTAACTGCACCTATAAATAGAGGTGGGCTCCTTCAATATAAGGATCTTTAGAGAAGTGAGCCAAGGAATCCTTAAAAGTCTACCTAAAGTTGCATGAGTATGTGGATTCCACATTATAAGTTTGTGAGAAAATAAGATGCACATATGTACCATTCTCCCACCCTTAATAGGAGAATGTGGATTGCACACTCAAGTTTGGGTGGAAGAATGACACGTGTGTGGAATCCATATGAGTCTGTGGAGTCCATATTTGTAAGTGATTCAAGTTGTTTAAGCCTTTAAGAAAGAGAAAAATAAAGGAACCTCCCTTTCACACGCTATTATTTGTTATCAACAAATTCCATTTGAGAATAAAATACTCCAAGCCCATGATTACACCTAAGAGGAGATACTTTTCTCTTTTGTGATAAAAATCAAAGGATTCACCATAAAGGGTTTTTACATGCTTTTTATTTTTTTTAATATATCTGAAATGTAGTGCTCTATTCCTTTTTTTGTTTAAATTTTTAAGAACACCGAAATTTGTGCATAGAAATTTATGGACACCTGGTATCCCTGTCATCTATTTCGCCAACCAAGGCCTCCATCAAACGAATTGCTTCAAAGAAGACTCTAGTTGCATGCGTCAACAAAGGTGATGACAAGGCTGTCATTACACCATCGCACAACACCTCTATGGACCATATATCTTGTAGCAAATTGAAGATGCCCATTACGCTTGTAATCGAAGCAAAGACATGTTTTTTTCCCAAGTGGAAATGGTGGAAGCACACAACAAACACCAACCAGTCATCACCCTAGCTCAATGGGGGAAAGGATTCAAATTCTCCATCTAAGAAGAAGTGTGTGGCGACCTTGAAGGACTTTGAGGAAAAGTCCTTTTCCTCTGCCTTTGATGCTAACTCTAGCACGAGTTTATTGTCACACACTTAAGTGTTTTCTAAGCTTATGTGAGACACTTGGATAACTCAAGTCACTTGACGTTGCTAAGTCAGCTTTCCCCGATCTTAGCTTGCTATGTTAAGCCATGCACATGACTCAGCAACTTGGAATGACGAAGGAAGCAACACTAAGAGAGTTTAAAAGAATGGGACTTGTATTACGCAAGAATGCCTTACAAGGTTAAGAATTCTCTCAAGTGCTTGGTGTTTGGGTCAAATGAGGTTGTCCTCTATTTATAGGCACTTGTGGAACTCTCTGGAACCCTTAAAGGTTTCTACTACTCTAGAAATATCTAAAACATCCTGTATAAATCCTATGTACAAGACATGTATAAGAGATATTTGGAACTCTTTAGAAATTTCCACACTTTTCCCTTATCTTTCATTCCTTGTGTAGAGTTGTGTGAATGTCCTTAGATTTCTCTAGAATCTTCTATACTCCTCCACTCGTAGATGACTTCAGGTAGTTCAAGAAGTTTCTTGCTCCCTTATATAAGTCAATTGAGGATCCCTTATAGAAGTTTCCTGCTCTCTTTAGAAATGTGTGTTGATACTCATTATGCATTGATGTTGGTGCAACTTTATTTTTCCAACAATTACAAGATATGATAACCAATACAATTAAGGCTCAATACTATGGACCATCACATAGGTCTCTTTTCTACTTGAAGCTCTACACAAATAAGATCAATAACTTGCGCGTGCTTGCAAGTTTTCAACCTCCTAAATTTCAACAATTTGACGGAAAAGGGAACCTTAAATAGTATGTTACCCATTTTGTCGAAACCTATAATAGTGTTGTTATAGAAGACAACCTTCTCATCAAGCAATGTGTTTTCTTACTTTGAGGAAATGCCTTCGATTGGTGTATGGATCTTGAGCTCGAATGCATTGATAGTTAAGATCAAATAGAATGGGAATTCTTGAATTGCTTTTATAATACTAGGCAAACTATGAGCATGATAGAGCTTGCTAACACCAAACAGTGAAAGGATTGGCTAGTGGTGGATTACATTAATCATTTATGCTCCTTAAATCTTGACTATAGGGATTGACTATCTGCGGCCTTGACGATAGAGATGTGCCTACAAGGATATATTGTGGTTTTCTATTCATCCTTCAACGGATTTGACCCTTCACTTTTGAAGGGTTAGCCACCCGAGCACATGACATGAGGCTTAGCATAGCCAACTATGGTATAAAGAAAGACTCTATCTTTGATCAAAGGGAGAGAAATGATGTGAAGAAGGCCAATAAGATCTTAAAAAGACTGCTAAGGAGTCGATGACAATTAATAAGGCTCCTGTTAAAATCTCCATATGAGACAAAAGAAAAGAGAGCAATAAGGTAAAACTGACCTAAAAAAGAGAAAGGCATCGCCTTACCTTGAAAAAGAAAGGGGAGAAGAAATATCCTTTTCTAAACTCGGATATGTCCAACATATTGGAAGACCTATTTCAAAAAAAGGTCATCGAGTTGCTTGAGTGCAAACTCCTTGAAGAGATAGGGCGAGTTAATAACCGAAGTACTCTACGTACCACTGGATCATCAGTCACCCAATGGTAAAGTGTTTCACCTTAAAGGAGGTGATGATGAACTCTGTAAGATAAGGAAAGATCCAGTTAGACTTAGGGAGGAAAGTGGTGGAGTCCAACCATGCTACCCTTATCTTTGGGTATTTCAAACTCATACCTCTATAAGCCTTAATAAGACCACTCATGCTATCACACCTCAAACACTTGGGACATCTTTTAGTACTAGCCAACCTAGAGCATCTGTCAATGGGATGCTAGAAAATTATCTTAGAGAGGGGGCATTGTTGTGTAGCAATAAAATGAAATAAAATATTAAAATCAATATTAAATAATAAAAAATAAATATCAATGAACAATGCACTAACATAAAATAATTAATCATCATTCTCTTAAAAAAAAATTATATATATATATCTATATATATATATATTTTATAAGTAAACGCATAATATATTAACAAGAGGCAAAAAAGCCGCGAGGCATACAGGAAGTAAACGAGGCGACTAAGACCTCTTAACCAAAAAGAACAAAACCATTAGCCCCTAATTGGAGGCTAGCCATTCCAAGAAGCCTATAAGGGAGATCGACTCCTCTTCCATGTACAATTTAGTCCAACCCCATAAATTACATACAAAAGAAGTTTTTAACTTCTGAATTGCTAACACACCCCCCCCCCCCCCCCCCCTCCCCCCTTAAAAGTTAACCTGTTCCTCTCCTTCCAAATTGTCCAAAAAATGTACAGCGGGATGGACTTTCACAGCTTTTTCTTTTTTTTTTTCCCAAAAAAGAGCCCTTCCAACTAAACAACACCTCCTTTACAGATTCTGGAAAGACCCACTGAGCACCAAACAACCCAAGAATGATATCCCACAATATTCTGACAATTGTACAATGAATTAATATATGATTTATCGTTTCCTCTTCGCAACCGTACAAGAAACAACAATTAGGAAATTGTCACCCTCTTCTCTGAAGCCTATCGAGAGTGAGCACTTTCCCCCAAGCAGCTTCCCAGGCGAAGAAGGCCATTTTGGTTGGAACTTTATCCACCCATATATTGCTGTTCGGGAAAACAGCTACTATAGGGCCTATCAACAAGCTGTAAGCTTTCTTAACTTTAAACAACCCACGTCTTCGTTCTTTCCAAAACACCGCGTCTTCCTCCAACGTTACCCTTTGCTCCCTCAGCACATCCAGCAAGCTACCCACCATATCCATTCTCCAATCATTAAAATCCCTTTGAAACCTTAGATTCCACCCACCTTGGCCAAAATTCTGGTCCCACATTTCATCCACCGTGGCGTTCCTTTGGACAGCCATGACATAGAGATACGGGAATCTACGGGACAACACATGACTCGCGCACTATTGATCTGTCCAAAATCTTATTTTGTTACCTTTTCCCACCTTGAACGCCATATTTTCCCAACACCAATCAGATTCCTTCAAGATCTCCTTCCACAACCCTACTCCAAACACCCCATTTGCCTTCCTTGTCCTCCAACCAAAGTCCTCTTGCCCATACTTTGCCTTAAGCACCTTCTTCCAAAGTTTCTTCTTAGCACAAGCAAGCCTCCAAATCCATTTGCCTAGCAAAGCTTTATTCAAGCGAGCAAGCTTCTTTAAGCCCAACCCTCCATTTTCTTTATCCCCACACACCACCTCCCATTTGACAAGGTGTGCTTTTCTTTCCAAGTTACCTCATCCCCACAAAAAGTCTCTTTGCAACTTTTCTAACCTCCTTACCACTGAATTTGGCATTCGGAACAAAGACATTTGATACAAGGGCATGCTGGCCATCGTACTCTTAATTAGGGTGATTCTCCCCCCTTTGGAAATGCATTGGCGTTTCCAAAGGGCAAGCCTCCTCCTCACCTTCTCTTCCACCCCATCCCACACTGAAATGGCCTTATTAGGCGCCTCTAAAGGCAGCCCTAAGTAGACGGCGGGCAGCTGTCCCACCCTACACCCTAGCTCAGCAGCCATCTCGTTTACCTCTTCCATCTCCCCCCACCGAATAACCTCACTTTTGTTCAAATTAATCTTTAACCCCGAAGCCGCTTCAAACCAAAAAAGGATCCAACTCAGATGCGTTAAGTACTCTTTCTTCGCCTCGCAAAACACTATTGTGTCATCCGCGAACAGTAAATGAGAAATATTGACAGCCTGCCCCTTATCTCTCCAAATGCTACACCCAGATATAAAACCCCCTTCAACAGCCCTCGTGATAAGTACACTTAGCACTTCCATTCCCATGACAAACAAATAAGGGGAGAAAGGATCCCCTTGGCGCAACCCCTTAGAACTTGATAAAAATCCAGCTGGCGCACTGTTCACCAAAACTGAGAACTTAGCAGTGGATATACAGCTCCGCATCCAATCCAGCTACTTTTGCCCAAACCCCATTTTTTTGCAGAACCTTCAGCAAAAATTGCCAATTAATGCTGTCATAAGCCTTCTCAATATTCAATTTACAGATAAGGCATTTTTCTCCCCTTTTTTGCCAAGAATCTATCACTTCATTTGGATTAGGGAGGCGTTGAGAATCTATCTCCCCATAATAAATGCATTCTGATAAGGGGACACCACCTTTCCTATCACTTTTTTAATCCTATTGGTCAGCACCTTTGCCACCAATTTATACAACCTCCCCAGCAAACTAATGGGTCTATAGTCCCCCAGGTCCTCAGCCCCCCTTTCTTCGGTAACAGTACTAGAAAAGTATTGTTAAGGCTCTTGACGAAGGAGTTCTTCTCATAGAACTCCTTGAAAAGGTCCAAAACTTCCTCCCTAATGAACTCCCAGCAGCTTTGCCAAAAAGCCACCGTGAACCCCTCCGGTCCTGGGGCTTTGTCCCCGTTCATCTCCATTAAAGCTGCATGGATCTCAGCCTCAGAGAACTGACGTTCTAGAACTTCCGCTTCTGACTGATTGATTTGCTTCAGTTGAAGACCCCCTATATCTGCCTTCTAGCCCGAATTATCAGAGAACAACTGCTGATAGGCACTCGCTATCCCTTCCCTCACTTCTTGCTCCTCTGATAACCTGCATCTCGTTTATTTTTATTCTGTCCAGGGAGTTTACTCTTCGATGGGCGTTTGTCATGCGATGGAAGTACCCCGTGTTTCTATCCCCTTCCCTTAACCAGATTTCCCTTGATAATTGCCTCCAATGAGTTTCTTCCAACAACACCCACTTAGCATAACCCTCATTTGCTTCTTTTTGCGGATTAATTCCTCCTCTGTTAGACCTCTCTCCCCTTCCACTGAGTCCCAAAACTCTACTTGTTGGAGAGCTTCAGCTTTATTTCTTGCCAAATTCCTGAACACCTCCCTGTTCCACACTTTTAGATTTTGTTTCAACTCTTTCAGCTTAACTGCTAGTCTGTAGCTAGGACTGCCTCTAACCACCAACCCTTGCCACCAACCCCGAATTAGGTCTATAAACCCCTCAACTTTAAGCCACATATTTTCAAACCTAAAAGGAGAAGGCCCTCTTCTTAAACCACCCCCCTCCAGAAGAATAGGGAAGTGGTCCGAGGTAGCCTTCTTTGAGAGACCCTACTGTATTGATCACACCAACTGGGAGTCGCCAGAAATCTATCCAACCTGGCCCATGACTGATTATTGAGCCCCCCACTCCAGGTATAAGAACCTCTTTGCAACGGGAAATCCACGAGCCCTAAGTCGTCTATGATCTGGGCGAATCTCCTCATTGCTGAGGTAATTCTCTCATTTCTACTCCTTTCAGAGAGGTAAAGGATCGTATTAAAATCGCCCCCTAAGCACCAGGGTTCCTCCCACAGACCTCTAATTGCCCCAATCTCCTCCCACAAGCACTCCATTTCTTTTCTAGAGAAAGGGCCATAAACCCCCGTGAACACCCAAACCACTCCATCAGCCACATTCCTGAATTTGCAGGAAATAGAGAATCGGCCCTCCTCCCATTCCAGAATCTCCATCGACCTTTTATCCCAACAAATTAAAATACCCCCTGCCGATCCAATGGCATTCAAGACCCTTCAATCTAGAAATCTCCTCGAGCCTAAGCTTCTCACCACCCCTTCAGACATTACTTGCATCTTTGTCTCTTGAATACACCACAAGTCCACCTTTTGTTTTCTTACAACTGACTTGATTAATTTCCTTTTGAATCTGTCATTCACACCCCTCACATTCCAACTCAAAATTTTAATATTCATTGGACAACTGCTAGCTGGCTCCCTCTACCCTGGATATGGCCTTTTTTCTTAACATCCTCTTCATAATTAATCGAACACTCCAGCCTCTTAAGTTCCTTTTCGAACTTTGTATTCTCCAGAAGACCTTTACTGTGTATCTTCTCCCTACTTTTCCTAATTTTGACCAAGAAACTCAATATTTCCTTCTCCAAGCCTTTAGTTGAGAATCCCAAAAACTGACTGAATTTAACTAGACTACTTTCCTCCCAATTAAGCTGCTTTTCCTTCCTTCCTTCTTGTAATTCAGACTGACCAATAGCCCACTTTGAGCTTCCTTTCAACAGGCCTACACTGTTGACCTCTATCAGGTCCCAACATCCGTTCCTCTCCTCCGCATTCTCCATTGCAGCTGGACTACACAGCCTAAGTCCTTCCTGATTCCCCTCCCTTAACGCCCCAGAATAGTCGTAATACTCCCTTTCTAGAGTCCGACTAAAAAAAAAAATTAATTAGAAGAAGAAGACCCCGGTACCCTTGGACCTCCCGAATTAACAACTAACTCGTACCTCTCGACTTCTTCTTCTAGTGCGCTATCTGTCCTTGAGCGAAGAGAATCCTGATGTTGCTTCCACCGAGCTTCTTTTTCTCGGATTTTGACGAACTCCAGCTCCAGACTGTGAGCTAGGAGACAGGTCTTTAATAAGATCCCACCCTCACTAGGCTGAGGCAGGCCAGGCCAGGCCTTTCTTTATAAGGTGTGGACAGCCCAGATCCGGTAGCCCTCCCCTTACCCAAAAGACCCAGCAGGCCATCAGGCCCAACTTCCAAGGCCTCAACCACCTTAGATACTTTGCCCATTGAAGAATCTGGCTGAAGAGGCCCAACAGCCCACTTCGAGCCCACAAGGCCCGAACAAAGGCTTGACGACGACGACCCAGCCTCTGAGGTGCCAGCCAAAGCCAGGGTCGTCGTTCCCACTTGAGCCATGGGTCTGGTCCTATCAGAGCCCACTCCCTGCACCTGCCGACCAGTCCCATCCACTGGCTGGACCTGCACCACGTCTCCCACGCTCCCCAACTCTTCCACACGCACTCGGCGCGTGTAGCTACATCTCCCCTAACCTCCCCTCTTGGTCTGCTTCCCGAACCCTTCATCCCTGAATCGTGCCTCAGCACTGGTAAGACCTCTCACCAAAGTGAGAGCTTATATGTCGCCTCCTCGACCCTTATTTCCAGCGAACATGGGAGATTCTCGCCGTTCGATTTTACTAACATCCTAGCCCACTGCAACTCCTCCAAGCTCTCCGTCTGTGGGTCGATGGCTAGGAAACCACCGCACACATCCCTCACTCTTCTCAAAATTGATGGGACCCATAGTGAGATTGGGAGACCCAAGATCCTCACCCAGGCTTCATTTCTAATCTCACCTTCTTCCAAACATCCCGACCTTGGGCTCCAACGCTCCAAATCCAACTGAACCCCTCCCATCAACCTTTTTCCAGAGATAAGAACTTGATCGGCTTCTTCCACAAACTCAAACTCCAGCAAGGCCCGTTATTTTCCCAAACTTGCCAAGCCTAGCTTGTCTTTCAACCCCCAAGAACTTGCCATTATCCACCCCATCCTCTCTAGATCCTCTCCTCCTTCAGCCCTAGGATTCTAACTTCCGATTAAGCAATGGCCCAACCTATTTAAATTTCTGCTTATTTCCTCCCCTTTGACCTCCACTCTTAGCGATTTAAAACTCTTATTCCCCGATGTCTTCACCATTTCAGCAAACGATCTGCTCGAGACCCTCTCTTCTTGTTTTTGCTCCTCTCTGGTGAGACGAACATCCACCTTTCGGAGCTCCGCCATAGCCACCCAACCTCTCCTTTCCCCTCTGCCTTTCGGGATACAAATGTTGTATCTCTTCTTCTCTGAGTCGACGACCCCTAGCCGGAGAAAGCTGCCCGCCCTGTTAGCGTCACGCACCATGGAAAAGCTTCTCCCCTTCTCTTTCCAGTCCCTTTCCCATTTTCCTTCCTTCACGTTCTCCAGGCACTGATACAGCCCTTCTAGAAAAAGCCCTACACTGTCTGACCCCAGGCGGACCCATGACGACACCCCCCTCTTACTTTCCACTATGAAAACTTGGATTTTTCCTCTTCTCTCCACTACTTCAATCTCAAAGACCTTCGATTCACCTCAAATCTGCTCGTCTTTCGTTTTCTCCGATTCTCGCTCGACTGTCTTCCTCGCCACTGTCACTCTCTCGCCCTCTCTCGCTCTCTCTCTCACGCTCTCTGTCATTTTTTGTCATTGATATTTTATATTTTTATAATAAGCTCATTAATAATTTTAATAAAATATGAAAAAATAATTTAAAAAATGTAAATTGTTAAATTACACACATAATCACATGTAGCTTAACAACTATGAATCTATGAAAATATCCAAAAATATTAGTTAAATATACTTATAATTAATTTAAAAAACTAATTTTGAAACTAGACAAATTTTAATAAAAATTCAAGAATTACAATTTTTTTTTTTTTTTTTTTAAACCACTTAAGTTAGTCATTATTTATTTATATATTTATTTTGGTTCCTTAACTCCTCAAGGATAACATTTTAGAAAATTTTAATTCTACTTCCAAATTTAAAGGCTCTTCATGGGTTAAGTCAATTCTTTGTTTTTTTTTATTTTTTCTTCTAATTTAGGGGAGCAATGTAAGACTTTCTCTTTTTTCTCAAGGAAGGACCTGTTTATTTTTCAAGGTTTTAGGGGGTTACCAGCCCTCTCTAAGCCTACAGTGGCTCCACCATTAACATCCATAATGCACAAGTAGACTTTTCTCAAGAAAGGACATGTTTATTTTTCAAGTTCTCAAGGGGTTACCTGGCCCCTCTAAGCCTACAGTGGCTCCACCATTAATATCCATAATGCATAAGCAGACTTTGTGCAATGATGCTTCCACCCAACTCATGCATAATAGTGAGTAACTATGGATGGTGAGGAAGGACGGACCTTGGTGACTCAGCGAAAACCCTGTAGGAACTAGTTGTCTCATCCACAACCCAATCCTTTTAGAAAGGAATGATGCAGGTGAAACACTCGTTGACACTCGAAAAAAAGAGAAAAAAGAAGCCAAAAAAGAAACAATGGGTGGTGCAAGTTGATAACCTCTCAAAGGAGAAACCTTTGACTCCCATCTCCCTAGGGGAGTACTTCCCCCCAGGATTCTTCAACAATGGAACTATTACAATCTGTGGTATAGTTTCCTGCTATGAAAACCATGATGAAGATGAAGCTACTAGTAAAAAGAGGACGCCCTTACTATTGGGTTGGACCAACTCAAAGAAGAGGAGGAAGAGGTAGTGGCAAGCCTAAATTGTTTGCCACTAGATTTCAACATTCAAGAGTCATTACAAATTCCTAAAGAAATGAGAAGTACACTGATTCGTACATTAAGAAAACCAAAACATTATGTTGCAAAAATAAATGAGGTAGACAAATGAAAAGGAAAATACCCTCATTGTGCTACATGTTGTGAGACCATCATCTTCACTGACAAGGACCTTCAACTAGGTTTAAAGCACATAATGCAGGTGTTGTGCTTGTCACACCACAAAGTCAAATGCTCCCATACTCATTGGTCTTTAGTGAGCCTTGTGCAAACCATGTTGTCAAGTATCAAGCCCTAATCATTGAGCATAAGGTTGGTGTTTTGCTAAACATAGTGGCGTGTGGTTAGAAGTGTAGACTCCTTAACATTAGGCAGTTCTTAAATACCAGGAGCTAACTCATAATAGAACAGTCCCATAATAGGTCGTCCATTGATGTAGTAACAATCCAATAGGGAGATAGAGACTTCTATGGAAGTGTGGAGAGTGTTGGTAGCAGAACGCTAATGGTCTCAAAAAGCTTTAACAGCAAGAGCATGGCTAATATAGCTGAATAAGGAGGCAAAGATGGCATAAAAAACTTTAGACTCCTTTAGTACCTTCCCATGACGGCTCAAGATGTACTCCTCCTACTCCCAATACCCTATAGTGAAGAAAGATTCCTAAATGAAACGCCCCATGCAATCTCTCTTGAATCAATGCAATGACTTAAGTTGTGTTGAATCTTGTCCTTAGTGTGATTACAAGAGTTTTACAAGTACAACATTGGGAGCTACCTTCATTTGGAAAGACTTTGGATGTCCAAGATGGGTGAGCTTGCAAGATACCACCCATAACCAAGAGAAGCCACGTGTTGAGTCCTCTCTTATTGAACCTCATACAACTTGAGAACTAAGAAGTGTCATATGTACTAGAAGATTTGTATCTTCTTCAAGTTCGTAGCTCTCATCCTCAAGGATGGTGACAATGTCCCTCTTAAAACACTTGAAAAAGGTCATCTTTCCTATAAAAAAAAAGGGTTAATTGTCAAAGTAAATAGTTAACTATTTGCTTGCATAGACCAACAGTCACTGGTCCGCCGTTGATTCTAGTAACGATGATGTAACAAAAAAAAAACCAAGAGGAATTTTTTTTTCTTTTGGTTAAAAGTCGTGTTCAAATATAGATGATAATTTTGGGAATACATAATAATAGCAAAGAATAAGATAACTTCTAATACTAAAAGAACATAGTAGTACCAGAGAGTAAGATACTATTTGCAACATCGGAATAAGACAGTAGTATTGGAGAAATATGATACTACTCATCGCATTAGAATGCAATAGTATAGGAGAACATGAGACTACTCACAACATTGAAAGAATGCGATAGCATTAAAGAGTAGAAACTTCTCTTAACCTAGGAAGAATGCTATAATAGGAGACTTCTCACAAATTGTGTAGATGGTGCTTCTTGAAGATACATCCCTTATTTTTTAATAAATTAAGGGGAAAGTAAAAAAAAAGATATTTACTAAAAGAAGGAAGAAAAAATATCAAGAATAGGAAAATAATCCTATTAACATGAAAGTTTTCTTTGACATCACATAAGAGAGGAAAAAAATCTAGAAGTTCTATTTGACATAAAGGAAGGAATATTGGAAATTAGAAAACTTCATATTGACATGAGAAAATTTTACTTGATAGAGAAAAAAAATAACTTTGAGCCCCACATTGTGCGCATGAAAAGTACATGCATGTGCAATGCTTTGAAATGGGGATAATTTGTAGACAAAAAAAATTTAGTGTGCCAAATCTCCTTTAAATATGCTAGGAACCTTGGATTGCTTCATTCCCTAACCTTGTATCTCGTAGAGTGCATGCATTCTATCCTAGCCTTCTTTAGATTTAAGCACAACGAAAATATGGCATTAAAAAACCCTAAATTGATATTAGATCTAGAGATTAGAAGAACTGTACTTACGATCTGGATGTTCCCATATCAAATCTAATCTAAAGAAGACGTCGAATCTGCGATAGTCCATTGTAGAGCTCACCTATGCAACGATCTTTCACCTAATCTCCCTTTTCTTAGATTCTAGCACATGAGAAAGGTGGGATTCTCCTCATCTCTTGAAGGTGGCTTGGTCTTTTCTCAATTTCTTTTTGGAAGAAGGTAGACAAAATGCTAAAATCCTAAACCCAAAACCCTTAAGGGGGTTTATATAGGGTTCTTTTTTAACTTAAGTGACTTGAGCCCAAACTGGGCTTAGGTTACCTAATCCAACCCACTTAGTCCTAATTAATTAATTAGCCTCAATAGGCTCAAATTAATTAATTTGTCCAAACCACCAATCCAAAAAGACTATTCATAAGATCTAGTACAACCTTGCATTTTTACCAAAATGCCCTCATGCATACTTCTGAATTAGAAACCCATATCCCTCAAATAAGATGTGTCACCATGAACTAGAAGTTTGAACAAGGACCACTATGACCCATAGAAAAATACTAGCTCCATCATAATTCAATTATGAAGTTGACTCAACATTCCATTAAGAAGAATCAATTGCACTTCAGTATTCTATGAAATTACGTGACAAAGTTTGAGTCTCTAATATACTATTCATTGTAAGTAAACTTCCCATAAACTGGTGTTCATAATCTAATAGGATAGTTTAATCAACCCATTAAGATTACCTATTTAATCCTTGAGTTACAGATCCTTCTATCATTTGATCAATTGATGCACTCTAGCTTATAAATATTATATGTCAAATTCTACTTAAAGAATTACTACAGCCTTAGATTTCATAATTACATGTTCTTTGAATCATCTAATGAGATATATTATCTCAATCCTATAAGATATCAAATGGCCTTTATCGATAATACATGTTATCATTAGCCTCAATCAACAGTGATCTAATCTGTAGGTAATATATGGCTATTTTAAGGTTTCACCCATAGGTCAAAGTCTCCTGTTGATTTCAATATAAACTCAATATCTTCTCAAGGTTGAGAGTCCATGCAATGTACTTTGGTTAATTATGACAACCCGATAGTCTTACATCATGATTCACTGTAGGTCCTATTAATTATGTAACCATACATATTAGTGCACTCACTATGGGAAATCCATTTCGATGGCTAAGACAAGTTATCCCTCAAATTAGGAGGTGGTGTACTACAGTTTTTTGCTATAGTGCACAAATCGATGAAACATCTATGAACTACTTATCATCTTATAAGGAATTCATAACTTGTATCTTTTGTACAATTCCTAATGCACCTATGTCATGTACAATGCAAGTAATATGGGCATGAATGCTCAAATCAATATCAATGTATATAATGTATAGATAAGTGGAAACTCAACTTTAACTTGGTTACATCATGCCTTGATTTTAAGGGCTCTATCCCAACAAAATTAGCAAATTAGAGTTTATAAATGGTAGAATTTTGCAGTGTACACATGGCAATAAGGTCATCAAACATCATGTGTCAAGCTAGTGACATGTGACAAAGTTTTGCAACAATATAAAATTAAGTCTTGCAAAAATAAATAAGTAAATAAATAAATAAATAAAATCAAATAAAAATGAAATCAAATTAAATTCACGAAAGAATAAAAATGTATATTCTTTTATTAGAAAACTTCATAAATTAAGGAGGAAATCGCTAAAATTAGGGAATCAAATTCCTTAAATCATGTACATTAAACATTTAGGATGCCAAATTGAATCTTGCTTACACCTCTAAATGAATGTGGCTCTCTTCAGTGCGAGGACCTTCAAAGAAGCAAGCTAAGTGTCACAAGATGCTTCAAATGACCTTCCCCTTGGGCTTATATAGGAGGAGGGAAGCTTCTTGAGACTCTTGGAGCCATCTACACCAAACCATTGGTGGGAAGAGTGTGGAAGGTTCTAGATATGCCTAGAGATGTCCACACATCTCTATACTATGGTAGAAGGCATGAGAGGAGTCAAGGCTTTCTAGAGAATTCTAGAGATCTCTTGTATATTCTTGTACATAGGGTTGTATATAGATTAGTGTAGGGAGTTCTAGAATATTCTTGATTTGTAAGGAACCCTCCAAGGTTTCAGAGAGTTTCATTGGTGCCTATAAATAGGTGAGACTCTCATTTGGCCAAGGCACCACCCAAAATCACTTCCTAACCAAGCAAGTGAGCTTTCAAGTATTGTAAAGCTTCATTTGAAAGTAATAAAGCTTCTATTCTTTAAGAGTTGCCTACAATGCCTTCTCAAGCTCCGAGTCGTGAGCACCTTAGCCTAGCGAGCTAAGCATTGGGAGTCAGGCTGACTTAGCAAGATCAAGTGTCTTGACTTGTCTAAGTGCCGCACGAGCTTAGAAAACGACTAAGTCTGTGACATAAGGGTGCCTTAAAAATTTTCCCAACGCTCCAAAAGTATGCAAGTTCCATGCTCCAAGTTCATGAGAGAATAACGAGCACAACACTTGTGTCACTCTCCCACCATTAAAGATTCAAGTCATTCAAGTTGTTTACGCCCCTATGAGAGAGAATCAAAGGAACCTCCATCTTACACACTCATGGAAAAATATTAAAGCACAACATACATGCTCTTCTTTTGCCATCAACAAAATTGAGAACAAAATTGCTCTAGTACGTTGATCACACCCAAAAAGAGATACTTTTCTCTTTTAGGATAGAAATTAAAGGCAAGCAAATCTAGGATTCATCACAGCGGATTTGTTCGCACTTCTTATTTTTTTTTTTTTAATAAATTAATAACTTTAAATTTTGTGGCTCTATTTTTTTTTCTTGTTTAAATTTGTGGGAACAATGGAAATTTGTGCGTATGATAGTCACACAGTTTTTGAACAATTTGAGCCATATAATGTAACTTAAAGTTTAGTGATGTGCAATGATCTTCAATCCTAGTGTATTTGTTAAAATTCTACCAAAGGAAATCCCCCTAATCTTAGAGATATCTCATTCTCTATGATTTTATATCTTTTCTTGTTTGTATTTGATTACTAGTTAAAAATAACATATTCTAGATAATAATTCTCATAAGTTTAATATATTTTGAGTAGTAATTATGTCTTAAACACTCAATTAACATACTTGCACTCTTGCAGTGCTACTAACAATTCTTTTGAGTTTTGCAAGTGATTTTAAGGTGCATTTGATGCCAAAATGTGTATAAAGGATAATGAGCTCATGAGAAGATAATGAAGATGATGTTGGTGATGGACAAAATGCTTAGATTTGTGCAAGTAATGAAACTGGGCCAATAAGATTCTAGAAGGCCAATAAGATGATGCCAAGTGTCCACTTGACCTTGGCCTATAAATGGGAGTTTAAAACTTTATTAAGGATTTCTTTTGAAGACTTTTGACACTTTTGATTTTAGAATTTTCTAGAGATTTTTTTCTCTCAATAGAATTCTTTATTTTCTTTCATTTTCCATTATTTTCTCACTAGCCAAACATGCCTTGTGAGATCAAATATCTAAGTATGCGTGGTTGAATCTCATTTTTATCGAAGGAAGAATGATCTAAAAGCAATATCTATGGTGAATTAGAGAAAGAAGCTTGGTTTGCCAAGGTAATTTGATTCAATTGATTGATTAATTGAATTTTAGACATTTTTCTCTTCAAATTGTCTTAAATGACCACACTACAATGCAAGCTAAGTAGATTCATTAAATTTTCAAAACTAGATTTAGTGAGATTGAATAGTTGCATTGTATGAATCAATGAAAGATGATTTAAGATGAATTGAATATATGGTTCAAATTGGTCTTTTGGATTCAATCACTTAATTTGAAGAAAATTTGGATCTTAACTTAAAGCTAAATTAAAAATCAGTTCAGATGAGAATTTAGATTTTCAATCTAATTTGATAAAAAATAGATTTTAACAGTTATTCACCATAGTGATTGTTTTCTAGAAAATTCTAACTTCGACAGTTTTATTTTTTTCTATTAATTTTCTTTCAAAGTGTGTGGGTTAAGGAAATAACTATATGGACTTAAACAATCCCTAAGGGCTTGGTTTGGAAAGTTTACAAAGTCCATTGTAAAAAACGGCTACAAACAAAGCCAAAGTGACCACACATTATTTATCAAACATTCTACTCATGGAAAAGTATTTGCCTTAATTGCGTATGTAGATCATATTGTGGTTACTGGATTTTTATATCCTAACAAAAATGTGTGTTGGATTTACTCAAAGAAACAAGATTATTGGGGTTCAAGCCAATAGAAACATCGATTAACTCTGGGATGTAAAAGAGGAACCTCTGTTGAGAGAGGAAGCTATCAAAGGATGTTGGGAAAGCTCATTTATCTCTTACACACTAGACTTGATATTGCATATGTGGTTAATGTTGTGAGTTAATTCATGCATTCTCCACTAAAATCTTACTTGAAAGTTGCGTATAGAATTCTCAAGTATCTAAAGTCTTCTATGGGTAAGGGAATTTTGTACTAGAATAATGGAAATCTCTGGTTAGAGGCCTACACCGAGGACTGGGCAAGATCACTAATCGATAAGAAATCTATTATAGGGTATTGCACTCAACTTGGAGGTAATCTTATCACGATGGGGAGTAAGAAGCAATGCATAGTGGCCAGGTCTAGTGCAGAGGCTAAATTTAGGGTCATGGCCCTAGAGATTGTGAGTTACTTTGGATTAAGATAGTGTTTATAGATTTTAAAGTCAAGACTCAAGTACCTATGATGGTCCATTGTGACAACAAAGTCACCATAAATATAGCTCATAATCTAGTACATCAAGATAAAACTAAACCCCTAGAAATTGACCGACGCTTCATCAAAGAAAAAATGGATAGTGAGCAAATTTGCACTCCTTATGTTCCTTCAACTAAGTAGTTGGCCGACTTTCTCACTAAAGGTCTATCAAGCTCAATATTTCATCAATTTTTTGACAAGCTTGACATGCAAAATATTTTTGCATCCGCCTAAGGGAGAGTGTTGAAATTCTACCATAGGAAATCTCCTTAATATTAGGGAGATCTCATCCTCTATGATTTTCTATCTTTCCTTGTATGTATTCTATCTTAAATGGTAGTAATTCTTATAAATATATAGGTTGTCATTGACCTTAGAATTATGCCTAAACAGATTATAGTTTCCTAGAATATATACTCCCAACTTTGTATATACCTTAATGTAATCTCAATTATTAATCATCAATGAAAACCAATTTTCTCCACTGTATCTTTGGATTTCTAGTTTAGCCCCTTCCCAAATATTTTATTTTCAATATTCCTTTTTGCATGAGATACAGGCTACCACGAGCACTTCATAGTGCATGAAATGATTGTTGAACATCGACACAACACGAGCATCTTGTAGGCATGACCCACATAAAGAGATGAATGCAATATAGATTCTTTATAATTTTTCTTGCTTGTTTGTTGCTATTTATTTGATTATATGGATATTTCAGTCATTGAAACTGCATCCTTTAATTTTCAGAGATTTCTGTCATTGAGCCTACATTCCTAATTTAGTTTTAAGGTGATTTTAATCATTGGGACTGCACTCTAGATTTTCTCTCAGTTTTAGGATTTTAGTCATTAGGACCATATCCTTGGTAGGTTTTGGTTATCTCAACCTTGATTTCATTATCTTTCCCATGGATTCCAATCATCTTAACTGCATTCTAGTTAGCTTTGATGGTCCTGTACTCAACTTCATTATCATTCCCATGGTTTCTGACCATCTTGACCATACTATTGGTTTCTAGTTTGTCGAGTCTTCGATTTCATTTCGTTTCCATGGCTTATGGTCATTTTGATCCTACCCTTGGCATTATCTTTGTTTCTCACCTTTTGATCCTTATTTCTCATCACCTTGGATTTCTATCTCCACCTTTTGTTTTATTTTGGATTTTTTTATTTACAGTCTGTACTATCATCAGAATTTCCCTCGTGGGCATCTTTTTCATATGGTCTAGACTCTTTCTTAGTTAATTTTAGGGTCACTTTACATCTTAAGTGATTATGTATTGTACTAGGATAATTTGATGGTTTTTCTTGTTCTTCGACAAAGCTTACTTCATTTCATTTCTATACATGTGTATTTTCACTTGTGGACTCCGCCAAAGAGGGGCATATTTATAAACCCTCAAAGTTGTCATTTGATTTAAACTTGTTAGAAAGTCACACGACTATAGGATTTTATTTTTTATTTTTTATTTTTGGTTAAGGAAACTATGTAAATATAGAATCCCATGTATAGTCAACTGTATTGATATCAATCCCTGATTTGTAGGGATTTATAGGGTAGTTTCTCTTTTCGTTTTGTAGTAATAGTTGTATATATATGAGCTTAGACTTGTAACTTGAATTAATTATGAATAAATCAACAATTTTTTTTCACATGGTATCAAAGCCCTAGGCTTACCGAGGTTTTTTTGTTGCCTTCTGGTTTGAACTTTCTTTTTGTTCAACAGTTCTTTTGTGTCTTTTCTGCTATTTCTGTGTTGCGTTCTTCTGTGATTTGATATTCTCGGCTTTTGTGGTTTTCCTGTTTTTTGCTGATTCATTTTGTTTTCTTT
This sequence comes from Vitis rotundifolia, assembly GCA_030254885.1. Classification (NCBI taxonomy): domain Eukaryota; kingdom Viridiplantae; phylum Streptophyta; class Magnoliopsida; order Vitales; family Vitaceae; genus Vitis; species Vitis rotundifolia. The sequence goes on along the minus strand of CM058168.1, from coordinate 10,793,680 downwards.
TCCTTATTGTTGATTGGGTCTCTTGAAATTTTTTCTTAGAAATCTCTTTCTTCTTCTATCATATTCTCTATGTTCAGAATTTCTTGGTCCACGTTTTTTTTCGGTGATATTTTTTTCTCCTATTTTTCCCTTCTCGTCTTCTGTCATTTCTCGAAGAACTATTCGCCATGTTTGAGGTGTCCGAAGCAACCAACACATCGAATATCCTTGCATCTAAAACACTTGTGACTCTCGTACCGGGTGAGCTTTCGAACATTCAAGCAGGATACAGGTTGAGTGGGAAAAACTATTTGCAGTGGTCACAAGTGGTGCGAACCTTCTTGAGAGGAAAAGGAAAATTGAGCCATTTGGTTGGAAAAGGACCTAATTTGGGCGACCTGAAGTTTCACATCTGGGATGAGGAGGATTTAATGATAATGTCATGGTTGTGGAATTCCATGGTTCTAAAAATCAACAGTACATGTATGTTTTTTACCATGGCGAAAGAGATTTGGGATGCTATAGATGAGACTTATTCCAAGGTACGTGACGTGGCTCAGATTTTTGAAATTAAGACAAGAATTTATGATACAAGACAAGGTGATCATGCTATCATTGAATATGCCAATATTTTGAAAAGTCTATGGCAAAAATCGAATCATTATCAATGCCTCAAGATGATGTGTAGTGAGGATGCATCCCTACTCAAGAGATTTGTGGAGAAAAAAAGAATCTTTGAGTTTCTTATTGGCCTTAATGTGGAATATGATTAGAAACGAAGCCAAGTCTTGGGCAGGGATGAATTACCATCATTGAATGAGACCATCTTTATGATTCAAGCAGAAGAAGGAAGGCAAAGGGTGATGATTGAATCCTAAGCAACAGATGGCTCGACTATGGTCTCAAACGGGAATCCGACAATGCTTTCCAATGGTGGACCAAATCAGGTTTCCAATTATGGGAATGGCGGGGCATATTTGTCCAAAGCAGACATCAAAGATAATGACTGGTGCAATTGCTATAAGAAACTAGGCCATGGAAAGGATTGTTGTCTGAAATTACATGGAAAGCTGCCTAATTTTAGGAAGAACCGAAAGAGTAAAGGCGGACAACAAGGTAATCAGGAGCAGATTTATCTTTTTGCTACTGAACCAGGTGATGAAAGTTCCCAAGACATTGGAGAGTTCAATAAAGAAGAGATTGAGAAATTGAGAAGCTTGCTGGGAACTCTGGCAAAACCCTCGAGTGCTTGCTCATCAGCACTCATAAGTAAGTCTTTTATCTCTCATGTCTTAAGTGCTTCAAATATTAATTTTCAAAACTCTTGAGTCATTGACTCAGGAGCAACAAACCACATGACAAATTCTCCCATCAAATTTAGTACATACAGTCCATGCCCTAGTAATATAAAGATTGCAACAGCTGATGGGTCATTGACCACTGTTGCCGGTCACAATGAAATTAAAATAAATCTTTTCCTAGTCTTGAAAAAAGTTTTACATGTTCCTAAATTATTTACCAATCTTGTTTCAATCCGTAAACTTACACAGGACATGAATTGTAGTGTCATTTTTCACCTTACTCTGTGTTTTTCAGGACTTAGACTTGGAGAGGATGATGAGACGTGTTAGAGAAAAGGATGGGTTGTACTACCTTGAAGCATCGAGCAATCCAAGTAGGATTGAGAATAATTTACCCGGGTCGTTTATTTTTTAAACTGTTTCCAATAAAGCCAAAATTTGGCTACATCATCGTCGTTTAGATCATCCGTCTTTTAGTGTTCTGAAAATTTTGTTCCCATTATTGTTCAAAGGAATTGATGTGGAAAGTCTTCATTGTGATATTTGTGAATTTGCTAAACACCGTTGTGTACTTTTCCTCATTAGTAATAATAGAATATTTGTTCCTTTCTTGTTGATTCATAGTGATATCTGGGATTTCTCTACTATTTCCAATGTTTCTGGTGCTCTTTGGTTTGTTTCCTTGATTGATGATTGCATTCGTGTTACTTGGCTCTATCTTATGAAACAAAAATCTGATGTCAGCACTGTGTGCCCAATTTTTCATAGCATGGCCAAAAATTAGTTTGGTGTGGCAATAAAAAGATTCAGGTTTGATAATGCTCGTAATTACTTTAACCAGGTCTTATCCCCTTACTTTCAAAAAAAGGGAATCATTCATGAATCTTCCTGTGTAAGCATTCCACAACAAAATGGGGTCGCTAAACATAAGAATGGTCATTTGCTAGCCTCAAACTAAGTTTTTTTGTTTCAAAACAATGTGCCAAAGATGTACTGGGGAGAGGCTATCCTCACGGCTACCCACCTTATAAACTGATTACCTTTGAGTGTGTTGGGGTTCAAAAATCCCATGGAAGTCTTTTCTAAATTCTACACAAACTTTAATACCTCTAATAACTTATTTCCTTGAATCTTTGGTTGTGTCTCATTTGTCTATGTTCATGCTCAAAACCGGGGAAAACTTGATCCAAGAGCTATTTGGTGTGTCTTTGTGGGATATTTCTTTACTTAGAAAGGTTACAAATGTTATCGTCCTCTTATGAGGAAATTTTATGTGTCTGCCGATGTCACATTTTCTGAGAATGAATCGTATTTTCACACTCCTTATCTTCAGAGGGAGATGTCATTGATGGAAGATAAGATCGAGATTTGTTTCTGTTGGAGCTTTCTTCTTTCCCATTTGTTCAGCTTGAGTCTCAATCCGGTCCAAGTCAAGAGTTTGTGTCTCCAAATCCACATTTTGTCCTAATCCAAGAACTTGAGTCTCAACCTCCGAGTCGAAATTCAGAGTCTTCGACTAAGGTAAATGATATCCTTGGTCCCACACAGCCTTTGCAGGTGTATTCAAGGAGGAAGGCACACATTCCTAACCTCTTGCAAGCCCAAGAGTTCGAATCAACACCAGAAAAAGAGGTAACACCCATTTCTGACCCTATTTTTGAAAATTCACTTGTACCTTTTGATAGTCTTGACCATGATCTGCCCATTGCCATTAGGAAAGGTACTAGAGAATGCACCAAGCATCCATTCTATCCATTGTCACATTTCGTGTCATACAAGAACCTGTCACCTTCTCATAAAAGCTTCCTCATGAGCCTAAACACTATATACATGTCTAACACTTTATCTAAAGCTCTAAACAGTGAGGAATGGAGACAAGCTATGGAAGTGGAAATAGAGGCACTTGAGAAAAACAAAACTTGGGAACTGGTTGACCTGCCTTAAGGAAAGAGCCCTGTGGGATGTAAGTGGATCTTTACAGTGAAGTATAAGACGGATGGATCACTTGAGAAGTATAAGATTCGGTTAGGTGAAAAACTTACACTCAAACATATGGGGTGGATTATCAAGAGACCTTTGCACCGGTAGAAAAAATGAATATAGTGAGGATTCACTTGTCTCTAGTTGTTAATTATGACTGGGAGTTGCAACAATATGATGTGAAAAATGCATTCTTACATGGTGATATTGAAGGGGAGATTTACATGGAAATTCCGCTTGGTTTTGGAGGTGAGTTAAGAGGAAAAAGGGTGTGTAAATTGAAGAAGGCCCTTTATGGATTTAAACAATCCCTAAGGGCTTGGTTCAATAGATTCATTAAATCTATGATGACAATAGGGTACAAGCAAAGTCAGGGTGATCACACTCTCTTTATTAAACACTTGAAGTCAGGGGGAGTCACAACTTCGTTAGTCTATGTGGATGACATAATTGTGACCAAGAATGATTTAAAGGAAAGAAAAGCTCTAAGATGTCAGTTAGCAAAAGAATTTGAGATCAAAGACCTTAGCAAGCTTAAGTACTTTCACGGAATTGAAATGGCTTACTCCAAGCGAGGAATATTTATCTCCCAACACACATATGTGTTGGATTTGTTGAAAGAGATAAGGAAACTCGCTTGTAAACTTGCTAAAATGCCTATTAAATCGAATCACCGAATTGCAAAAGCAAGTGAAGACGTGGCCGTGGACAAGGGGATGTACTAAAGGCTTGTTGGAAGACTCATTTATCTCTCCTATATAAGGCCAGATATTGCTTACGTAGTGGGAGTCGTAAGCCAATTCATGCATAGCCCGAAGGAGACTCATCTACAAACTGTTCATAGGATCGTTCATCATCTAATTTGTTCTCCAAGAAAGGATATTCTCTTGGAAATGATATTCTCTTCAAAAAAGGAATTGGACTAACCTTTAAAGCCTACATGGATGCAGACTATGCAGATTCGGTGGTAAACAGGAGGTTAACATCGGGATATTGCACTTTCGTTAGTGGAAACCTGGTCACTTGGAGGAGCAAGAATCAAACTGTGGTTGCAAGGTCTAGTGCTGAGTTTGAATTCAAAGCAATGACACATGGTGTATGTGAGTTGTTATGATTGAAGATTATTCTTGATCATTTGAAGGTTAGATTGGACGAATCAATGAGGCTTTATTGTGACCACAAATCAGCTATTAACATCGCTCATAATCCAGTGCAACATGATTAGACGAAGCATATTGAGATTGATAGACACTTTATCAAGGAAAAATTGGATAGTGGCTTGATCTGCACACCTTACGTGCCTATAGGGGGTCACTAGTAGATATTTTAACGAAGGGGCTAGCAAGTACTGAATTCCAAGCAATCACAAGCAAGTTGGGAATGAAAAATATCTATTCACTAGTTTGAGGGAGAGTGTTAGAAAGTCACACAATTATAGGATTTTTTTTTTTTTTGTTAAGGAAACTATGTAAATATAGAATCCCATGTATAGTCAACTATATTGATATCAATCCCTGATTTGTAGGGATTTATAAGGTAGTTTCTCTTTTCGTTTTGAAGTGGCAACTATATTTGAGCCTAGACCTGTACCTTAATTAATTCTGAATAAATCAATCATTTTTTTTAACAAAACTCATTTTCTTAGGGCTTTGAAGCCTTGGTACGAAGTTTGGTTGAGTCCTATTGATGGGGGAAAGCTTTTTCAAGTTTATTCAAGGAGGAAATGGAAGACCTAAGTAAATTTTAATTAGGATTAATATTAATTAGAATTGAATTAGGATTGATATTTGTTGGAGTCTAATTAAGATTAGCTAGTTGAATTATAATATAATTAAAATTTGAGTCATGATAGGTTATTAGAGTCCTAATAGATTTTGAATGTTATAATTAGAATTAGAATCACAATAGGTTATTAGAATCGTGGTAGACTTTGAATTTCTTAGAGAAGTCTATAAATAGGTTAATCAATGTAAATCAAAGGGATGAATTGATATTAATAATATTATATTTTCTTTCATTGTAAGGTTATAACCTTTAATGGTGAGACTCCATTGATTTTCTTCTAGGTGAGATTCCTAGAAGGCCATAGTGAGACTCTAAGGTTTTCCATATTTTCTTTATTGTTTCTTCTTTCTCTCTATTTCTTATCTTATAATTTTCTCTACCATAAAATTTATTCCTTGTTCCTCTCTTTACACCCTAAAAATAAAACCCTAGTCCACCTACCCTTGAGTGTAGGCAACCATCCTAGGGTTGTCCTACATCACCTATATTCACCCAATTTAAGGAGTACAAGGCCACCAACCTTTTTTTTTTAAAAAAGGGCATACAGTGGCTTGAGTGCCCTAAGCGCTCAAGCTCTTGGGCCTAGAAAATATCAAAATGTTTTACTAGGGGCTTGATCTATGTAGGCAATGAATGAGAATTTTTGGACCCCCTTTGGAAGTTTAGCAAATCCCAAGTTCAACGATGTGTCTTGATTGATGTTTGACTCTCAAATACCAAATGGAAAAGGAAAGCATGCAAGAAAAGGAATTTTACCAAAGAGGAAACTCATCATTTTTACACTTTGAGGCTATCGTGGAACACTGGGATATGTCACATTTTTTGTTTCTGAAAAATGGGCCAAGTTGCACAAAAAGGTGTATTTTAAAGATGACTATTGTTGCAAAGATGCAAGGAATTAGTTTTAATCCAAGGAAAATGATAGAAGTGATTGGGTCATGTGGAGTTGGAGACATATAAAAGCAATAGAATTTTAAGGGGAGAAGATGGTAGTTTCATCATTTTTGGGATTTTCATCTGATATGAAATCTCATAATAGGAGTGAAGTTTTGTGGTTGATAGTAGAGTGAGAGAGCCACCTCCAACATACAAATTATCTTTAGCTTCTTATCTACTCTTATCTTTTGATTACCGATCATGACAACTGTTATTCATTATTAGGAGTAGAAGTAGTTTAGCTTAAGCAGTCACAAGTTCATCAATGAAGGGATTATTTACCATTTGCTCTTATTTTTTACATTTTCATTAGTGAGGTAGTGATTGTATAGAATCTAGTTTCTTTGTGAGGGGATGCAGTATTCATGCAATTGGGATTTTTTTCACTCCTATCTATTCGGGGTAAGTCTGATCAATGTACAACTGTCTTAGCATCACCGTTCAAAGGAGGATGTTGAATTCATTTCTCTACTATCATCGTGTGTCGCACTTGTTTCTTAGTCCAGCAGCATTATTGCATCATGTTCATCAATGGAGAGATAATCCATTGTTTCATTGCCATCAAAGAATCCCTCTAGCATAGGTAAAGGTTTTGTTCCTAGTGTACTCTTTTTTAAGGGGCTAATTTGTATTAACTCAAGCTGGTTGTGGCCCACCTGATTGACAAGGGCAAAGGTTTGGATTGAGGCTTGGAGAAAAGAACTGATACCCTATTGTTCTATATGCTGCCCTGGGTAAAGTGGGAACAATAAAAAAATTCATAAAACTGGCCTCAATGGTTGGATTGCAACATTTGATCTAAGAACTACGTTTTTGATACATGTTGAAAGCGCACATATTGATAAGCCACCGAATTTCTCCTCTATTGATCAGTCTACACTATATTTTGGACATGATTCTGTGTAAGGTGTTGCTGTTGGATGAAATTTCATATTTTCGAATTGCCAAATATGTTTGATTTATCATTTCCTTGTACATTTTGAGTCGTAGCTTTACTTCTTAACCAATTTTCAGTTTGATGGTTGATCTATTAGTTCAGCTTACTTGATTTTTGTTGACTGCAGAACTAGGAGACATCATGGAGATGACTTTTGGTGGGCGTTATGTGATTATGATGATGGCACTGTTCTCAATATACACAGGATTGATATATAATGAATTCTTTTCTGTCCCTCTTGAACTATTTGGGCTCTCTGCATATGAATGTCCCAACCCTTCCTGCAGGTCAAACAAGCACTTCAGAAAATTGTTACACCATCTTTTTTCCTCCCAACTATTTGTATTACTTACACTCACTTTTTTCTGTTCCAGGGGTGCTTCTATAGTGGGCTTGATTAGGGTGCGCCCCACTTATCCATTTGGTGTGGATCCTAAGTGGCATGGTTCTCGCAGTGAGTTGCCATTTCTTAACTCATTAAAGATGAAGATGTCAATCCTACTTGGAGTAGCCCAGATGAATCTTGGAATCATATTAAGCTATTTCAATGCGACATTCTTTGGAAATAACCTAAATATTTGGTGAGCTATATGGGTCAACTGAATCCTTGCAAGCATTCACCATAGAGCACCTTTTATAATGGTAGAATAGTTGACAAACATTTAACTGATTCTTACGATATATCTTCCACACTTATTGTCTCAGTTGCTTGAACAGATTTTTAATTTTTTTTCGTTCTAAATGTGTGTTTGTGCTTGAGTTCTTTAGATTATATTATTGTGTTGACTATTAAGCATGCACAATCAGCATTAATTTGGATTTCTTCAGGTACCAATTTGTTCCTCAGATGATATTTTTAAACAGCCTTTTTGGCTACCTTTCTCTCCTCATAATTGTGAAATGGTGCATGGGTTCACAAGCTGATCTATACCATGTAATGATATATATGTTCCTGAGTCCTACTGACGACCTAGGCGAGAATCAGCTTTTTGTTGGCCAGAAAATTCTACAGGTTTGATTTTTCTTGTAGCATAAAAATGAACTTTCATTCATTACTAAATCTTAACCTTAATTCCAAGCATTTTCCATGTTCTTTGACCAGCTTGTATTGCTCCTACTGGCCCTTGTCTCCATACCTTGGATGCTGTTCCCCAAGCCTTTTCTTTTGAAGAAGCAACACCAGGAAGTATGCTCTTTTTTTTTTTCTCTCTCTTCCTGGTTAAAATTGTTTGTTTTCAAGGTGCTCATTTTCTTTAATCCTTTTTAATTTTTAATTTACCATTTCTTTCTCTTATTTGTTCTAAGAGGCTTTATTTTATTTTTTTGGTTGAAATTGTTCTTTGATCTCTCTTAATTTTTCATTTTCCATTTCTTTATCTTATTTGTTCTTAAGAGGCACCAAGGTCGATCCTATGCACTGCTTCACAGTATTGATGACTCTCCTGAATTGGAGCGACATCATGATTCCCTTGGGCATGTGGAGTTTGAGTTTAGTGAAGTTTTTGTACACCAACTTATTCATACCATAGAGTTTGTACTTGGAGCAGTCTCTAATACAGCTTCATACTTACGTTTATGGGCCCTCAGGTAGGCAGGAACAATCTGAAGTTATTTCATATGGCATGCTGAGCTGAAATGTGCACTGCTAAAATGCATGGTAGAAAAACCAAAGTTATGTCTATAGAATAGTTTGGATTGAATTGCATCACATTTTTTTTTTTTTGATTCATATGTACCCCTGAAGATTTAAAATCTTTGACAATTATATTTTAGTCATCTATAATATGATGGTTACACACTCATTTAATATTTCAGTGGGCTGGATTTTAAGGAATTATGTGAAGTAAAGAAGTAGAAATATAGAAACGTCTTGTTCGAAAGTACCAAGTGACATCAAAGTTCAAAAACAATTTTTTTTCTCTTTTGATAGGAAAATAAAATAGATTTAAATTAAGAAAACTCAACAAAAAGGGGGGCACATCTACTACACAGAAGAATGTAAAAGGCGAGAAAGAAAATAGAAGATGAGAGTAAAAACAGAAGGGCTGCACACCCTAGCATTGACCCAAACCATCAAGAAAACTAAAAACCACTATGTCAACCCCTAATGAATCCTAGACCAATGTTAAAAGGGTTTTAGGAAGAAATCTTCCAATAATTGGTTGGAGCACTCATAACCTCGACACCACCCTTTTGTGTCCACTTACTCACAGCTTCTCATGCCAAACCAAAAAGCAACTCTACTATCTTTAGGAACAACTGCTGCAATCTAAGAGAGCAAGCAGGGCCAAAGCATTCACACCCTTGTCAGTAGAAGTTCAACAATTGTGAGTAAAGCACTCCACTTGTTGAGTGATCATGCTAATGGTTAGCGAAGGGTTGGGTTTAGTTTGGGTCAAATATGCATAGCTTTAAAGCTGCTAAAATTAGAAGAAAACTGCTAAGGAACCAATCCATTTTTATAAAATTATTAAGGTGGTTTGGATACACTTTTTATATCTTGTTTCTAAAAATAGAAAATAGTAATAACTTCTATACAAAATGTAAGAACTCTTACACATACAGTAGGTACTTACTTTATGTTATTAAAAAAATGCTATCAAAATTTATGAAATTTCAGATAGTAAAAATTCTTTGATACTAAAATATATTTTTAGTTATTAAAAACTATTATTTTTAATATTTGAATAAAATTTCACACTATATTTTTTTGTATTTAAAAATAGAAAATAGGAAGTGTATCCAAAGACCACATAAATTAGTTGCGTTTATATTATTTGCATGTTGGAGGCAATGACAAACCTGTCTGGCCTTGAGTATACTCAGAATTTAACAGCTATAAAACATGGAAATGCAAGTAGTAAAAATATGGATAATGGAAAAGCCTTTCCCAACCTACAACCCCGTCTCTCACTCCACCTCAACCACCTCCCTACCCAACAGAAAGTCAGAAACACAAAAGAAACAAAAACTTTGGAAGTTTCCTCTACTCTGACACTAAGGATTTGGAAAGTTCACCTGCTTGGGGACCTTACGAATCTTCAAGCCAGCAGAATGAAATTTTTTGAAGGATGATATTATTGGCATCTGGTTTACTAAATCGAAAGGATGTGTAGAAGATGCATGACAAAAGTGGAAAGTAGTTTTGATGGTTGTTATCTGAACCAATGCTTTTAGCAATGCAATTTCTTTTCTTGCAATAAGCCCATTTAGCACATGATACTCTATTACCTTTCCATTAGTTGATGTCAGTGATCTGGTTTTTTGTTCAGCCTCGCCCATTCAGAGTTGTCTAGTGTATTCTATGAGAAGGTTCTGCTTCTTGCCTGGGGGTAAGAAAAACTTTTTTTTTTCCCACATTTTAGATGTATTAGAAATTACCAATCTCAAAAAAAGTGAAATAATAAATATTTTGTGCATGATTGCAGGTTCAACAATGTCGTTATCCTTACCATTGGCATAGTTGTGTTCATTTTTGCAACTGTGGGGGTGCTGCTAGTAATGGAAACCTTAAGTGCATTCCTGCATGCCCTAAGGCTTCATTGGGTGGAGTTCCAGAACAAGTTCTATGAGGGAGACGGCTACAAGTTCTATCCATTTTCATTTGCATTACTCACTGACGAGGATGCATGATACTGGACTAGAAGCCTAGCTTCTAGGTAAAGATACAAAAATTGATTAAATTGAAAGTGTTGAAGTACAAATATATCAATTCTTTTATAAATACATCGATTCTTTTGGAAGGAGTTAAAAGGAGGTTTCAGACAGGGCAATGGAGCAAGTAACTGGGAATTGTGGGAAAAGGAACTTCTCTCTCTTGGCAGCAATACCTGCTCTCCAGTTCAATGTTGTGTGATTTCTAGTAGTTGGAAGAAGGAGCTATGATTAAAGCAGTCATGCTGATTAAAGCGAATTTGTTAGTTATTTAATTAGATGTAGAGGGTGACTTTTGGTCATCAAGTGCTATTGGATTTGTGATTATTGTGCAGTATATTAAGTGTAAATTATCAGAGAGATGGGAGGTGTAATTTTAAGGACTGTAAATTAATGATTTGAAGTCACTCTCTGTAATTTGGTAAAGCATGGAAAACTCATCTGGAAAATCAGCTTCATCAAACATAAGAAATTCTAACTACATACTACAACAGTAAACAAATGGCTGTAGATGTGTGTATACAGGGAGTTGTATACAATGAGCAACAGCTTAATGGCGCAAAGAAAATGTGAATAAATTTTAGTTTTCGCCTCTAATCTTTATTAAGAAAGTGGGTCTCAACCCAGGCTGGAAGAAATTGGCAACATAGCCTGAAAGCAAGGAATGCAGATCTCATTAACTTCTTTATGTTTGGGCTTGGGATTCTGTTCTGAATAGAAAATCAAGCTGGGCTTGGGAGAGGCAGAACTGGGGATGGAGAAGAAAAAAAAATTAAAGGCTATGGTAGGAAAGTATTAAGCAAAATATATGTATATATATATATGTTAAGGCTATGTTTGGTTCCGGAAAATTTGAGGGAAAATGTGAGGGAAATAAAATAGAGAAGAAAAGTGGAAGAAAAAAAATAAAAATAAAAATAAAAAATAGATTCAAAATCAATAAATTATTTTTATATGTTTCTTCAAATTCATTTTACAAGATTAAATAATTTTAAAATATATAAATTTCTAACTAATTTTAATTATATTTAAATTTTTTTATGATGAAATCAAATATGAGAAAAACATTGTCCTTAGCATTTTTTTTTCCTTAGTACTTTTCGGGAAACAAATATGGCATAAAGAAAATGATTTTCTCATATTCGGTTTTCTAATAGAAAATATAAAAAATATAAAATATAACTAAAATAAGTTTCAAACTTATTTGTTTTTATATTGTTTAATCTTTATATATAAGAGTTAAAGTAATTTAAAGTAAAATATAAAAATAATTTATTTACTGTAAATTTATTTTTTATTTTATTTTATTTTTTGCCATCTGTTTCTTTCACTCAAATTTTCTGGACACCAACCAAACTCGGAGCTAGATACAAATTTTCCGGTCACAAACATAGCCGGAGCTAGATAGGGGTAACGGGTTGGACAGTGCTGGCCCAGAACGGGGGTTGTGGGAGGTAGAAAAAGTTACTTGGGTTGGGCTTGGAGTGGGTCTAAGAAAGAAAAGGATAAACTATGGATGGTTCCTGAGATAGATTGGGTCAGCCCACAAGTCAGGTCTGACTCCGAAGCAAGGATCCAGATCCAACTAAAAGAGAGCTTAGGTGGACCTCCACCAATTCCTTTTCATCCTTCCCTTTGACGGGTGCAGGCAGGCCCATAGCCACTGGGAGGGGAAAAGGTAGAGTATTGGGCTGAGCTTACTTGAATTTTGTCCCTGAGGCCCGCCGATGGAGGTCCAGTACCACTGTACCAGAGGAAAGAGAGAAGGGAAAAGGAGCATGGGGCTTGGACTAGGCCATGAAAAACGAAGGGGAAGCAGCAAAGTAGAGGCAATGGCACTGGACGTTTTTGAAGAAGAGGCCAGCCCATAAGCCAGGCATGGCCTGCGTTCACTTAAAAACTGAATTACGCTTGAAATTCTCTTCCGTCTCTGCACCATAGCCACAGGCCGCCCACAGTGAACGGGGAATATGAATTGAGGTTCTGTGTTCGGTACAATGATAAATGTCAAGCCAATTTAGACTATACCCTAACACTTGTCAAGTTCTTACCTTCTTATGACTATACTCTAATGTAAAAAAACATTATATGAAAGTAAATAATTACGACATGAATATACAAATAAAACATCAAAACTATGACAATTTCTTATGTAAAGCATTTTTATAGGATGAAGAGTAGCTTGTTGTATAAGCAGTCCACTAGACCATGTTTACAATTGGCCCTTATAAGTTGAACTACAAGTGATGAAGCAACATAATGTTTAATACTTCAGAATCTACAAAGCGGTGGTGTGATAGCTGCAACAGTTGAGACCATGGAATCTACTCCACATATATTATGGCCCCTGCAAATTTTGTAATACCCTTGTTCTCCCCAGCTTTCTCCCCAGGAGTTCTTTATGATCCAGTAAGGCTTTTCCTTGAACCGAATAGGAGAATAACCAGCAGAGCCATATCCAACCAAAAGAACCCCATGATCCAAAGTGCTTGAGCAAATGTATGGGCATGAAACTCCGCTCTTGTATGTTTGCATGAAGACTGCATTGATACCCACTGTACATACAAAGCAATAATAGAACGATTGAATTTTCTAACTCATCAACAAATCATCCTCATCAAACCCACATAACTTAACCTAAGAAACAAAGGGGGAAAAAGGCATGCATAAAGGGTAGCATACCTGCAAGAGGGCCATTCTTCACCAAATTTGCAGCAATTTGATCTTCGTCGAGGGAAACAACACTGAAGTTAGCAACAGATGCAGCGATTTTAGTTTTGTTAAATCTGCAAAGACCACGATCGGTTCCAGTATAAGGGTAGTCCTCCTCTTGCGCAACACCCCCAGCCTTTAGTATGTACTCAAATGCATTGTTCATTAGCCCACCGTTGCATCCATCATCACAAGCATCATATTCTTCTGGATCACACTGCAAAAGTTGCAAACTCGAGTCAATTAAAAACTGTAATAATATTTGATCAACTATTTTTATGCTCCATGGAACAAGACAAGAGAGAAGCAACCACCACCTCTACCAAGAGTTATGGTGGTGAGACATAAAGCAAAATGTGATGAATTCAAAGATTTAGACACCTTGACACAACTACAAGTACAAGAAGCTTAATTTCCTCGCCCCAATCTTCACATTGTTTACTCACTAACAAACAGATGAATTAACGCTTGTAGCTAGGAGCTCATGCATGCTTGAAACTTTTCCAAATGTCGTAGGTTAATTTTAGGCAAAATGTTAATCTCACGACTCAAAAATTTAAGGTATGCAAAGAAGAAATTAATTAAGAGCCAAACCTCAGCGTCACAATCCAGAAGTTGTTGCGTACTCAAACTAACAAGATTTCCAGTTGCAAGAAAATTTGCTCCTTCCAAGGCTCCAATTGTGCTGAACGACCAGCATGATCCACAATAACCCTAATTTTTCAATTCAAACAAAACATACAAAACCCATTAGCATTAAAGCATGACGGTTTTGAATCGAATTCACTTAACAAAATATCAAATTCTTTTAAGTAATAGGAAGGAATTTCACACTTGATCTTTCACTGCCGTTACGGCACCATGATCCCTCCAATCGAAATCAGTAGGGAGATCCTTCGTTGGGAGGATTGGAGCCTTTTGTGCGTCGGCTGGGAGCTGGAGACGCTTTAATCCAAGATAGTTTTGGCGAAACTCCCTTGGAGTTAAATCAGAGAACTGAGTGACGCCATGTTCAGCTGAAGGATCAAGCAACTGGTGTCGTTTAGCATGGCGTAAATTAGCCTTGAAAACATTAAAGCGATGGTCGTGCTCTTCTGCAGTGGCGTAGGTTTTGCCGAACTTGGCCTTGAATTCAGCAAACTGGTATTCTGCGTTCAAGAGATCATCGCCATCCGACACAACTTGATGGATCAACAAATCCTCGGATTCATCGAAAGATACATCAGACACAGACACGGACACAGCCGCAGAGAACAGCAAAGAAGAAAGGAAAAGGAAGAGACAAAAGCAAGAGAGACGATCCATTAACACTTGGTACTAGGAAGGAACTGAGCTGTGCCGATTCTGCCGAAAGCTAGCTGTGCCCCTCGACCTTATATTCACTTCCATCCCCCCATAGATTTTCCTTCGTCGACACGCGACATTTTCTGTTTTGTCGGTTTTCGAGCAAATTGGAGTCCCTGCAAGGAAGCAAGAAAAATGCGGCGGCCACACTTGATTGCAAAAATTCGAACTATCTCATGTGGTCCAATGTTCTCCATTTTCAGCAGCTCCTTCCAAAGTTAATTACATTATGATGTGGGGAAGATCCAGATTTCTTTTGTGAATTTTTGTGACAATTAGATGCAATTATGTCATACATTTGTGAGCCAGATATGATTTCGTCCAATATTTCACTTCATTAACACATGTTCATTGTTTGCTTGCTTATACTTATTTGTTCCACACGTAACCTGCTCAACTAGAAAACAATCTGTTCATGGGCTCAAATCTAAATCCTAATTATTACAAACTCGCAGTGAAAAATGACAAGGGAGAAATAATGATGACTTTTTTATGTATCAAGTAGCTGTTAGCCCCTTATGTTTCATGTCAATTGTCTATTTGTTGATTAGCTAAATTTCTACTCCGATGCACAAATTTAGCTTTTATTAATTTATAAAATTTTAAAACTAAGATATATAATAAAATTTAGGATTTATTTGGTCATGTTTTTTAGAACTTGTTTCTAAAAATTGTTTTTTATCCTTAAACTTAAAAAACAAGTTTCCGAAAACATGGTTAAATAGGTTTCATATTTTCCCTTTTGTTTTTAAAAATCGGTAAAAATAACTCTTATTTATTCTTTAAAATTTATTCATTGTTAAACTTTGTTTTTATAAAACAATGACAAAATAATGTTAAAATTTTTTAATTTTTTGTTTTTAAAACTAGAAAATTATTTTTAAATCACATGACCAAATATGTTTTTAATATTTATTAATTAATGACTTAAATTAATTTTTGAGAAAATGTTTGATAAATCAATTTATTGATTTAATATGATTTAATTAAGTTATTAAACACTTTTGATAAAATAATTTAAGGTTAAAAATAATTTTAATAAATCAGTATAATGATTTAATAATTTAAATATAATTTAATTTAAAATCACTTTAAATCATCGATTGTTAAGTATTTTAAGTTTGATCAAATGTACTCTAACCATAATAATATAAAATAAATAGAAAATCATGCATCCAAGCGCCCCGAATATAAAATTTAATCATTGCCAACTTCTATTAGAAAAAAAACAAGGGATGCCATAATATGGGAAGATTTTTATTTTTGATAAATAATTACAATTCATTTTATTAGGTGTTTATTAGTTCACATGCTCTTATATATCTTATCGAGTTATTTCATCTACATTTTATTGATCATTTTCCATTTCTTCATTAGTTGAAACTTACTTCTTTCATTTGTACAAACAAACATGCTTTTCATTAATTTTACATGTCTTAGAAATCAATTCTAATAATCACAAATGTACAATTATAGAAATAATGACATGGAAAGTAATGATTTTTAATAATAATTACAACTTATTTTATCATCTATTAGTTAATTGCATACGATTTCATCGAACAAGTTGTTTCATATAGACTAAAATGCAATATGTTTTTTTAAAGTTGAATTTCTATTTTCTTCTTTTTGCACAAAATATGTGTTTTTTTTTTAAAACAAAATATTTTTAGAATTTTAAAACCATTTAAATGAAATGCAATACTTGAAAAATAATTTGATTTTGGATAAATAATTAAAATTTATTAATTTTATTATGTTTTTTTTTCAAAATTAATTGCTTAAACTTTCGTCCAATACTTTATTTTATCCATCACATGTACAATATATTTTCTCTACATTTATTAAATGAATATACATTTCATTATTCTACACGTAAACAAGTTTTTTCTATAACATGTGATATAAGATTGAAGCTCAATTATGCTGGCATACCATGATCAAAAAGCTAATTGCCAAGCATGCAATATAGAAAATATAATCATCTTCTCCAATGTCCCTTTGGATGTGGTTCAGCTTCCTTTTTGAGGTGCGACTAACAAAAGGAAAAGAGCCCACCACCACTTGTTCCATGGAGTAGTCTCTGACATAGCTTCATGCTTGCGTTTATGAGCCCTCAGGTAGGCTGTTCAATGCATGGGCATGGCCGCATCATAGAACGAGAATTATATCTATAGAATATATGGTTTGGATTAAATTGTATACACGCTTAGTTCATAATTTATAGTGGGCTGGATTCTAAGAAATTATATCATAGTAAAGAAGTAGCTAGGGATATAGTTAATGCTAGGAAAAATGGGGCATGCCCGCCATGGTACATAGGAAATATAGGAATGAGCACCAAAAGATGAGAAGGAAAAGACTAGAGGAGGGTAAAACGTACAGAAGGGCTGCACACCTTGGTCCCTGACCTAAACGATGAAGGAAAATTGAAAGCAACATGTAGGCAAACTCCCAATTGAAAGCACAGCTTGCTTTGTTCAATCTTGTTCATACTGCATCTTGACCGGAAGTACCTTTTATTTTTATTTATTTATTATTTTTTATAATTGTCCACATTTTGTTAAGAATAATGAATTGGAAATTAATTTCTTATCATAACAAATCAAAATAATGAATATTTTGTGCATGATTGCAGGTTTAGGAATGTCATCTTCATCCTCATTAGTGGTGGAGTCAGGACTTTAGGGGGACAACTTTTAAGGCATATATAAATTCTGTCACTTATGAATAATATGGGTCTTAACCCAATGACCTAACCTTAACATTTTTTAGAGGGCCATAAGCTGAGTCTTGGGTTTGATTCTTGTTGCAAGAAATGAAGATTTATTTTTTTAACATTTTCAGGGGGGCACCTGCCCCCTCGAGCCCTACTGCCCTAGCTGGCTCCACCACTGATCTTCTTTATTGGTTAGGATAGTTTTATTTTGATTGTAGACCTTAGTTACAATATATAGATTTTTCACTTATGGGGTACGAGACCTAGCTAGCACCAGGACTCTAGGAGGACAACTTTTAAGACATGTAAATTTTGTCACTTGTGAATAATGTGTATGTTAACCCAATGGTCTAACCTTAACATTTTTTAGGGGGCCATAAACTAGGTCTTGGATTTGATTCTTGTTGCAAGAAATGAAGATTTATTTTTTTAACATTTTCAAGGGGCATCTGCCCCTCGAGCCGTAGCTGGCTCCAACACTTATCCTCATTATTGGTTAGGGTGGTTTTATTCTGATTGTAGACCTTAGTTGCCAATTAGGGTGATTTTAGGTGGTGTGTGCTATTGAATCTGTGAGTACTAATGTGTAGTATGTTAGTGTAAAGAATATAAAAGATGAGAGTTGTAGGTTATTAGCCGTAAATTGATGATTTGAAGTCATTCTTTCCTATCCGGAAAGCAACTTCATCAAAAGTAGCCATTGGTAGTGGTGGATTTCACATTTAATTCAAATTATTTATTTTGTATTTTTAGAAAAAATATTATGTATAGAGTTTTTGTTTTTGTAAATTATTTTCTTAAGTTTGACTAAAATTGGTAAACTATTGACTTAGGGTTAATTTATAGAATTTTGGTTTTATATAGGATTTATATAATAAGACAGAAAAAGTTATAAATGAGCAAAAAGAGATGGACAAAAAAATGCCTTGGGTTTTATGTAGAAAAAAGTTGTGAGAATTTGAAATATGCATTTATGACGATCTCCCATTGTATGAACATAAGTGATTATATTAAATCACATAAATATTTTATTTTATTTTATTTTATTTTTCTTGTTGTGTTTAGATGTTATGATTTTATTTTATTTTATTGCATTTAGGTAATTGTGGTTTTTCCCGACAAATGGTAGCTGTACCCAAACAAGTCTTTCCAGGAGACCGAGGAATATGCTGTAGGGGCTGAATTGCAGCCTGATGTGTGGAAAGCTTTAGGGCAAAAAGGTGGGGAGTTATTGGGCATAGGATTGGGCTGAACTTGGAAAGGTCTGTCAGCTTTCACGATAGGGCCTTTTGAGCTTGGGATACAGAAATTGTGGTTGGGCAGAGTTGAGAAAGTGGTAATTAGGACAAGTTGTACTGGCTCATCACCGGAGGCTATGGGGGGCGGGGGCGGGGGGGGAGGAATTTGCTAGGGTTGGCCCTGAGGAAGAAAGGGGAAAACTAGGGAATAGGATATATCATATTAGATATGAATTGGGCCAGCTCACAAGCCAGGTCTGGCTCTGAAGCAAAGATTGGGGTCCCCAGAATTAAAAGCGTGACTTGCTCCTGTAGTGGCTTATTGAAATCACAACCACATGCAACTAGAAGCATCCCATTATTCAAATTGCTTGGGCTAATGTATGGGAATGAAACTCTGTTCGCGAGTCCAAGGGAAGTCCTCCTCTCTCTCAACTCCCCCATCATTTAGTATGGTACTCAAAGGCTTTGATTTAAGAAGGTCATGGGTTTGCCGATGTATATGTCCTTCATTTATTAAGCGCAAGACATAGGTATAACAGAGGTTATTTTTCTTGAAATCGATTTTTTGTGTAGGTGAGGTGTAAATTAATGGGTTGCGCAGATGTATATTTCCTTCTTTTCTCACGCGTAATTGGGATTTGTTTAGGCTTGAGGAAGAAAGGGGAAACTGATAGTAGGGTGAACTAGGCCTAAAATGCTCTCATTTTAGATGTGGATTGGGCCAACCCAGAAGCCAGGTTTGGCTTTGAAGCAAAGATCCAGGTGTAAACTAGTGTGCAAATCTTTTCATTTTTCTCCCCCCAATTAAGCCTAAAATTGGGAATTGGGAAGGGAAAAAGGACAGCTTTAAGCTAATCCTTTTTCAGTCCAAACAACATGAACAAAAAGAGCGATAAACATTGTGATATGGACATATAAATAAAACAAGAAAACCATGACAAGCTCCTGTCTAAAGCATGTTTATTGAATGAGCAATTGCTCGTTACAATCTATTAAACCAAGTTGACAAGAAAACCTTCTTTTTATTTGCATCACAAGTGATACCTCCATGATGTGTAACATTTAATTATTGGCTAGTGGTTTGGATAGCTGCTACTACAGTTGAGACCATGGAATCCACTCCACACATATTTTGACCCCTACAGATCCTGTAATAGCCGTGCTCTCCCCAGTATTTACTCCAGGAGTTCTTTAGGATCCAATAAGGTTTTTCTTTGAACCGGATAGGGGAATAACCAGCAGAACCATATCCAACCAGAAGCACCCCATGATCCAACTCCCCTGAGCAAAGGTAAGGGCATGAAACTCCAGCCGTGTATGTTTGCATGAAAACTGCATTGATACCCACTGTTCATGCATGCAAAGCAACAAAATTAGTGAAACATTTCTAGTTCATCACTAATTTAATTAATTTATCATCAAATCAACTCCAAAGCCTAGGAAATTAACAAGGGGAAGACACCTACGGAGGCAGCTAACTACCTGCAAGAGGGCCATTTTTCACCAGATTGGCAGCGATTTGATCTTCGTCGATAGAAACGATACTGAAGTTAGATACAGATGCAACGATTTTGCTCTCGTTAAATTTGCAAGGACTGCGATCCCTACCAGTGTAAGGGTAGTCCTTCTCTCTCTCAACTCCCCCAGTCTTCAGTATGTACTCAAAGGCATTGTTCATTAGTCCACCGTTGCACCCATCATCACATGCATCATATTCTTCTGGATCACACTGCAGATCATAGCACAAGCTTATCAATTAATTAATGGCAATACTAATTGATATATTGTTTAATGCACTATCATACGAGACAAGAGAATAATGCAAGCAATCACTACTTTGAGTGACTCATATAACGACTCAAAATTTGAAGTGATCATACCTCACGGTCACAATCCACAAGCTGTTGCTCACTCAGACTCTCAAGATTTCCCGTCGCAAGAAAATGAGCTCCCTCCAAGGCTCCAATTGTACTAAACGACCAGCATGATCCACAATTACCCTAATATCTCAAATTAAATGAAACAAAAATTTAAAATAAGCATGAAGTTAATAATCAAATCATTAAGAACAAAAGTATGTAATAATAGAGGGCAATTCCATACTTGATTCTTAACCGGTGTCACGGCCCCATTCTCTCTCCAATCGAAATCAGTAGGGAGGTTGTCCGTTGGGAGGATTGGAGCCTGTTGTGCATCGGCCGGGAACCGAAGAGGCTTCAATCCAAGATAATCACGACGAAACTCCGCAGGAGTTAAATCAGAGAATTGAGTGACGCCATGTACAGCGGAAGGATCAAGTAACTGGTGTCGTTTAGCAAGGCGTAAGTTAGCTTTGAAAACGTTAAAGCGGTAGTCGTGCTCCTCTGGGGTGGCGTAGGTTTTTTGGAACCTGGCCTTAAATCTCTCAAAATGGCGTTCAGCATTCAAGAAATCATCATCATGTGACACAACTTGGCGGACCATGAGGTCGTCGGATTCATCGAAAGATGCCTCAGAAACAGCCTTAAAAACCAGCAAAGAAGGTACAAGAAGGAGGAGGACGAACTTGGAGAGCAAATCCATTAACACTCGGCAATACAAGACTAGAACAGCCAAGAGATATGTGGGTTGTTGGACTTCATATCCACTCCCCTCCTATTTATAGAACCCAACTCTGGAATATGGTTGAGGCTCAATGGTCTCGACCATGCATGGCCTCTTATTGTCATTCTGTCCATACATAAATGTGATTTTTACTAATTTGTAACACAATGAAATTAATGAACCATAATCACATGCAATAATGATCAAAAGGTTGCATCATGTTAATTGTGTGCTTCAATATCATTTAAATTTTCATTTCATTTGTTCCACATGCAAATATGCTTTTATTAATTTGAAAAATATTTTTAAATAAATCATAATTACATGCAATAACTAAAAATTAAAATTTCAATGATCACAAACTTACACTAGAAAAATAATTAGAGACATCATGACAGGAAGATTTTAAAATTTGATAAGTAATTACAGCTCATTTTATAATACATTTTTTAGTTTGCATATGCTTTCATCCAATTTTTGCTTCTTATGATTAATTCATTGACAAAATTTCAAAATCAATTGTAATGATGTGCAATTATCCTTTATGCTAAAGCTTATAATTATAACTTCACATGCAAATATCTTTCAACATATAAGACAGTATTGTTGTTAGTACCACTTCAATGTAACAAATAGACAATTCTTTATCATCTGTTCTATGATGGAAAAAAAAATTAAATTAGGTGAATCCAAATTAAAGGGGAAGAGATGTCGATCAATGAAAGTTGGGTTATTTTATTTTATGACTTCAAGAATGTTAAGAGTGAGTTTCTCATCCTTTTTCTATGATACGAAATTATAATTTGTATTAATTTTATTTATTTATTTATTTTACATTTTGTCACTATTAAGAAAAATGAAAACTAAATATATATATATATTTTATAAATTTGACAATATATATGTCAAAGAGGAAAAATATAATAATAATAATAAAAATAAAAATAAAAGGAAAAAATTAAGGGTGTTTTTTCTAAGGTAAATAAATTAAGTATCATTTAGACATATTGTTATGTTATTTTGAAAAATAAAATAGTATTAATTCCTATATGAAAAATAATTTTTATATAAAAAACTTTTATATTTTAAAAAACTATTATTCTTTGAATGAATTTAAAAAATAATAATAATAATAAATGTTTTGATACCAAAGGAAAGGTTTATTTTAAATTTTTATTTATTTATTTATTTTGTCATGATTATATATAAATGGGGTATTAGAGAAAGTTAATGTTATCCTTAATTTTATCTATTATATATTAGTTTGAATTATAACCGGAGATATAGTTTGAATTATAGTAGAACTCAAATGTATTTGTATATAAATATCCATCATCATTAATGATAATAGTATATCATATTTTCTTTCTCTATATGGTATCAGAGTCTTCGAATTCTAAACCCTAGTCTCAACTTAAAGCAAATTTAAGGTATAGGGTTGAGGCCCTGCATGTCTCCCCTACGCCTATCGCAAATGGTAGTGACCTTGCTATGCCTATGTATTGTCAATGCCTCCTTCCCTATGGTCTTCAATGTAATATCCTAATTTCAATGTCTCTTTTCTTACTGTCTCCAATACAATATTTTAATTTCAATACCTCTTTATAGCCAAAAGCTCCAAATTTTTTTGGTTCACACCTAATAGGATTTTCTTCTCCTTTGCTTCTTACCAATATTAGTTCCCTTAATTTAATATATATATATATATTATTACTTTCAACTTTATCTATCTCTCTTTCTCTAAAAGCTTTTTCAAAGATTTGGTTACATTTTTTACATGTTTTGGGAAACCAAACATGCTCATGTTCTATTACCTCTACTTGAGATCTACCTTATACTCTATCTTCTCATTTACCTTATATATCATCTGCTGCATTAGCTTCTAAAACATTATTTAGTTTAATGTCAAATAAGGTTCCTAATTCTACTCTTCCTTCAACAAACTTTTTTTTGACAAGTTCCTCAAAGTTTTTTTGAAAATTCGGCTTAGAGATCCCAGTATTCTTGTCTTTCAACCATCAAGTCGAATTCACTTGTCACATAGATCCATGGAGACTGCCCTCCATAGAAATAGGGAAAGAGACTGCCCTCCACAAAAACAAGGAAATTGACCTCAATAGAAATAAGGAGACCACCCCCCCCACAAAAGCCAAATACATCACAGTCTACTTTCTTTCTCTTAAGACCAAGATATATATATATTTCTCAAGACCAAGATTGGAATCTCCTATTGGAGTTTCATTTTGCGGGGCATATTAGAGAAAGTTAATGTTATCCTTAATTTTATTTATTATATATTAGTTTGAATTAGAATAGATTATAGAATTTGAATTAGAGGAGAAGTTTACAATTAATTTGAATTACTATAGGAGATAAAGTTTGAATTATAATACGTAGATCTTGAATGTATTTGTATATAAATATCCATTATCATTAATGAGAATAGTATGTCATATTTTCTTTCTCTAAATAGGGATCATATTATTTATGTAATGAATTCTTTCTCTTCCTTTTAAAGTGGTTGAGCTTTTTACACCACCACATGTCTTGTCCTTATTGTGAGTCTTGTGACCCACCAAGTACTCTACAATTGAATAGGCGTGTATGTTTCCCGGTACTGGAATGGTAATGTTCTAATTGTAATCTTGGTTGCACTTTAATAGGTTATACTGGAATAAACATTTCATTCCAATTTTTTTGTTAATTTCATTTATTTTTATTTCTCACCATCTCTAAGTTTTTCTCATTCCACCTCTAAATAATGTTTTCAATCTCATTAATTTCATATTTTATGTTTCTTACTTTATAAGATTATTTTTTTCTTTGATCTTTATTATCACAATATTAAATCATGACAACAATAAAATATAAATGCATTAATATTTTCCATTTTATCAAATAACAAAATTACAACATTTAATGATTAGTGAAATAAAAAATTATAATTTGTTTTATACACGACTCATTAATTTTATTATCATAAATAAAAAATATAATAAAAGAAAAGTTTGGTTAAGTGATAACCTAGCATAATGATAGTAGTCTACTTAGGTCCGTATTTCCACCAATGAATTAAGAATAAAAAAAAAAATAATAATATTTTATTACTTTAATTTTAGGAAATGATATTTATTTTTTGTTTATTTTAAAATGTTTATTATTATTGTTTTTCATATATCTTATTTATTATGCATTTTTTTGTAAATTTATGAAAGAGTTGTAGAATTGAGGTCTTCCATTATCAAATTATCAATCAAAACATTCAATTCCCAAACTTCTTGAGGGTTCATGTTATCATGGTTGATCGGTTTACTACTCTTTCCTTGTAAGTATTTCACTTTAGAAGAGTTGGTTCATTAGTATAATCTTTGTAACTTCTGCTTAGTTCCGATTTGGAAGGTTGCAATCTTGGTTATAATAGTTTGGCACATTCTTTATTTTTACCATGGGTTCCAAAGAACAAGGAGATTTTATTGGGTATTTTCGTAATTGTGGGTCTACATATTAACATATTGCACATTAACCTATATTATTTTTTACCCAATTAAATGTGATCAATTAAGTTAATGATAGACCTTTAAAGCAACTCTCTCTCTCTCTCTCTCTCTCTCTCTCTTTCTCTCTCTCTCTCTCTCTCTCTCTCTCTCTCTCTCTCTCTCTCTCTCTCTATATATATATATATATAGGTTGTATGAGCTTTGTAATGTGTAGAGACCAATTTTATTTTATTTATTAATGATAGACTAATAAATAAAATAAAATAATAAGAGTTATAAATAGAGTTATGGTCTCTAGTCTAAACAAAGAGATAGAAACATTGTTTATTATTTACATCCCATCGGTGAGTGATTTGAAGTTGCAATACTCATTTCAGATGTGGAAAACAAGACTCAAGTACATAATCTCAATGAATTTAGGTATGTCTTTCGATATTATTATCCTATTGATTTAGCATGAGATTATGAAGTATTTATTATCTAGATGATGATTAGTTTCTATGGTCATTCTGTATGATTTATAATTCTCTGATAGATTCTATTATACTAACCAATGATGATATATATGCTCCAAACTCCTATTCATGACCTTAGTCAGAATCAACATTTTGTTGACCAGAAAATGTTACAGGTTTGATTTTTTGTATAACCAACCAACAATAAAATTAATTGGTTGGTCGATTTATTACTCTTCCCTTGTAAGTATTTCCCTCTAAGAGGGTTGGTTCATTGGTATAATCTTTGTAACTTCTGCTTAGTTTCGATTTGGAAGGTTGCAATCTCGGATATCATAGTTTAACACATTCTTTATTTTTACCATGGGTTCCAAAGAACAAGGAGATTTTATTTTACTGATTTATGATGATATATATGTTGGATATTTTGGTAATTATGGACTTACATATTAACACATTATACATTAAGCTATCTTGTTTTTGGGCCTAATTAAATGTGATCAATTAAGTTAATAACGAGTCTTTAAAGCATCTCTATATATATGGATTGTATAGGCTTTGCAATGTATAGAAACCAATTTTATTTTATTTATTAATGACGGGCCAATAAATAAAATAAAATAATAAGGGGTATAAATAGGGTTATGGTCTCCAGTCTAAATGAGAATAGATAGAAAAATTCTTTATTGTTCACATCCCATCATTGAGTAATTTTGAGGCTGCAATACTCATTTCAGACATGAAAGACAAGACCCAAGTACATAATCTCAATGGATTCAGGTATGTCTTTTAATATTATTATCCTACAGATTTAACATGAGATTATGACATATTTATTATCTAAATGATTTGTCGTTATAATCATTCTGTATGATTTGTAATTCTCCAGCCAGTGGTATCAGAGTCACTCTTGTTAAATCTATTAAGGTTTAATTAAAGATGTTTCATGGTGGATGGATTTTTTTTAATCTTATTTCCATTTATTCATCCACCATTTTTTTATTTTATTTATTTTTTTTTTTTTTGTGTTTGGTTGTAAGAAAAATCTTCTTTAATCCAAATACCCCAGATTTCTGTTGTAAATAATTTTTATAAATAATTTTTCTAATAAATATCAATATTTTTTATCAGAAGATATTTTCTCTCGGATTGTTTGCATATTTTTTGAAATAAAATATAAGTTTTTTTTAGAATTTTGGGGATAAAGATGAAGTGGTTGGGTAAGAATGACCTTATTTTTTGTCATTATCTTGTTACATTTTGATAAGTCTTTTAATAAGGTCACTTGAACATTGGACTTAAGTCTTTTAATCCATAAGGTCATTTGGACATTGAGCCTTTGTCATTATCTTGTTACATTTTGATAAGTCTTTTAATAAGGTCACTTGAACATTGGACTTAAGTCTTTTAATCTATAAGGTCATTTGGACATTGAGCCTAAGTCATGCTCACATATCGAAGATCTGATCATTTAGATATCATAGGGTATTTTGACTCCGACTTTGCTAGCTGTATTGATAGCAAAAGATCCACTTATGGCTATGTTTTTATGTTGGCTGAGGGAGCTATCTCATAGAAGAGTGTTAAGCAATCACTCATAACTACTTCCACTATGGAAGCAGAATTTATAGCTTGCTATGGGCATTGAGCCAAGTAATATGGTTGGGGAATTTTATCTCTGGATTGCATATTGTTGATGGCATTGAGAGACCATTAAGAATAAACTATGACAACAAAGCTACAAAATTATATTCTAAAAACAATAGAAGCTCACCAAAATCAAAGCATATTGACTTAAAGTTTTTGGTTGTTAAGGAGAGAGTTTAGAGTTTTCAGGTGTTTATTGAACATACTAGTACAAACTTCGTGATTGTGGATCCGCTTACCAAAGGTGTACTGCCTAAAGTGTTTCATAAGCATGTAGCTTGTATAGGTGTGGTTCATCTTGGTGATATGCTTGTGTTATGGGAGTTTATTAATTGATGTTCGCTAGTTAATAACATGTTTTTTTTAATCAAACTTAAGTATTATTCTTGTTTTGCTTATTGAAAACTTTGAAATAAAATTACATTCTTTCAATTGTAGATTTGTATAAAGTTTGAAAGTGTGTTGAACTCTTTTGAGTTATAAAGTTGGACCAGTTGTTGAAATAGACATGATATTGGATCATATTACATGAAATTTCCATGCTACGCATCCATACTTGGTCTATGTCATTGATTGTATTAATGTGGTGATCATTGATGGGTCTAATTACGAAACATGTAACGAAGATCGCTTTGATTCTATATTGGTATAATTGATGGACTAGATTGTTTTGAGATGCTTATAGTTAAGATAACAAATACTGAGCTCATTTTTATAATGTTCAATTGTTTAATGACATATGTGGCCTAGGTGGGAGATTATTGGATATTTTGGTAATTATGAGCCTACATATTAACACATTGTACATTAAACTATCTTGTTTTTGGGATTAATTAAATGTGATCAATTAGGTTAATGGTGGACATTTAAAGCATCTCTACATATATGGACTGTATGGGCTTTGTAATGTATAAAGACCAATTTTATTTTATTTATTAGTGATGAGTTAATAAATAAAATAAAATAATAAAGAGTATAAATAGAGTTATGGTTCCTAGTCTAAACAAAGAGATAGAAAAATTGTTTATTATTCACATCCCATTGTTGAGTGATTTGAGGTTACAATACTTGTTTTAGATGTGGAAGACAAGATTCAAGTATATAATCTCAATGAATTCAGGTGTGTCTTTCAATATTATATCCTATTGATTTAGCATGAGATTCTGATGTATTTATTATCTAGATGATGATTAGTTTCTATAATCATTCTGTATGATTTATGATAATCCGACAAATTCTATTTTACTGATTGATGATGATATATATGCTCCAGACTCCTATTAATGACCTTGGTCAAAATCAGCATTTTGTTGACCAAAAAATGCTACCAACAATAAAATTAATTGGTTGATCGGTTTATTAGTCTTTCCTTGTAAGTATTTTGCCTTAGGAGAGTTGGTTCATTGGTATAATCTTTGTAACTTCTGCTTAGTTCCGATTTGGAAGGTCGCAATCTCTGATATAATAGTTTAGCACATTCTTTATTTTTACCATGGGTTCCAAAGAACAAGGAGATTCTATTTTATTGATTTGTGATGATATATATGCTCCTGACTCCTATTGATGAGCTTGGTCAGAATCAACATTTTGTTGACCAGAAAATGCTACAGGTTTGATTTTCGTATAACCAACCAACAATAAAACTTTCATTCAATGGCAGGCCTCAACCTTAATTCCAAGCATTTTCCATGTCCTTTTACCAGCTTCTACTGCTGCTACTAGCCCTTGTTGCCATATCTTGGTTCCCCAAGCCTGTACGTTTGAAGAAGGAACACCAGGAGGTATGCTTAATCCTTTTTTTTTTTTTTTTCTTCCTTTTTAAGGTTGAAGTGCTTGTGTGTATACAAGGAATTTCGTTGGTTTCTTTTAAGACATTGGCGGATTTTGTGATAAGTTTTTCACCGTATTTTAACCAAGCAAATCTACACAGCAGGCTAAGAAATATACCTACATGATGAATGCTGCCATGGCCCAGGCATGTGGTAAGTTTTAGGGCTCAAACGTTGGATGTTTTTGGGCCTAGGATTCGGCTGACCGTAGAAGGACCTGGCAGCTTTTGCAGTAGGGCCTTCACATTGGGTCTGGAGATTCTTTACACTTACACTGGGGATTCACTTCTAGATAGAAATTCAAGCTAGGTTGGGTTGAGACAATACTGGGCAAGGAGAAGGCAAAAGACCTGAGGAGTATGTTTTACATCCAAGTTGGGCTGGATGGGCTCGTGCTAGGTTTCAGTAATGGGATGTCCTAAGTCAAATTATTTTTATTGCTGCAATGGATTCGGCCAGCCCACAAGCCAGGTGTGGCCTCGAAGCAGAGACCAAAGTCCAACTAAAAAGAGGCTTTACATGGGCTTGAATGATTATCAGTTATCACCCATAGATCAAGATTTTAATATCACGTTAAGCTAATAATTTCACATATAAATTGAAACCAATTTAAGTTAAAAATTCTAATATAATATTAAGGCATTAAGCTAACATTTGACCCAATGATTTTAACTGTCAGGTAACGGACCAAGGATGAATAACAAGTCAATTTAAACCAAAACTCTAATGGTTATTAAGCACCTATCTTCACATAGTAATATTCTATGATCAAAAGAGCTCACATAAAAGAGAAATAGAGAGCTGAGATACAAATATACCCAAAAAATTGAGAGAGAGAAGAAGAAGAAACCAAAAGATAGCAAGCTCTTATTTTAAGAGGCGTGTTTATTAGATGACCAGTGGCTTCTTGTAGTCCATCAGACCATGTTTATTATACAGAAACTGTTTATCCATAGAATTACAAATAACAGCAAATGTGTAGAACCTATAATCTACAAAGCAGCGGATTGGATAGCTGCAACCGTTGAGACCATGGAATCCACTCCACATATATTATGACCCCTGCAAATCTTGTAATACCCATGCTCTCCCCAATTTTGACCCCAGGAGTTCTTCAAGATCCAGTAAGGCTTTTCCTTGAATCGGATGGGGGAATAACCAGCAGATCCATATCCAACTAGAAGTACCCCATGATTCAAACTGGTTGAGCAAATGAATGGGCATGAAACTCCACCCGCGTATGATTGCATGAAAATCGCATTGATGCCCACTGCATACACAAAGCAATAAAATAAATGAAATTTACGGTTGATCACCAATTTAACTTATCATTAAGTCACCTCAATGCCTCATCCTACCCGCAAGACAAAACCCAAGAAATAAGAGGGGGAAATGCTCGCGTACCTGCAAGAGGGCCATTCTTCACCAAATTCGCAGCAATTTGATCTTCATCAATAGAAACAATACTGAAGTTAGATACAGATGCAGCAATTTTGCTTTTGTCAAACTTGCAATGACCATCAGTCCCAGTGTAAGGATAATCCTCCCCTCGCACAACTCCCCCAGCCTTCAGTATGTATTCAAAGGCAGTGTTCATCAACCCACCATTGCAGCCCCTGTCACAAGCACCATATTCTTCTGGATCACACTGCAAACAAAAAAAATATATATATATGCTTTAGACAATTGAAGTGGTAATAAATGGTCAACCTTTTTTAGGCACCATGATAGAAACAAGAGAATGATGCAAGCAACCAGTATTTGTATTAGGAGTTATAGTGAACCATACAAGCAACTGTAATAGATAAATTTCTAAACAACCCTTGGCACCAATCCTATATATCCACATGAAGTGAAAGAAACCTAATTTCCTTATCCCAAATTTCCACACCTTTCCCACTTAATTCATACTGCATCTTCAATCATGTTGCATTGTTCCAAACCACAAGTTGGCGACCGATGCTATTTTGCTGTCTACTCACAGACAAATAGGTGGATAGAAGTGCCAGCTAGTAGCTCATACGTGATTCAAGTTTTCCAAATGTAATATGGTTGGGACAAAAATTTCATCTCTGGTCCTAAAATTTAAAGCAGGGGAAGAGGAAAGAATCAAACCTCATGGTCACAATCCACAAGTTGTTGTTCGCTCAGGCTAACAAGATTTCCAGTGGCGAGAAAATGAGCTCCTTCCAAGGCTCCAGTTGTGCTGAATGACCAGCATGATCCGCATTCACCCTAAATTTTCAAATTAAGCGGAACGATGCTTTAAAGTAAGCACTATTAAGCACAGAGGTTTTGAATCGAATAACAAATTAAGAAATAGAGAGTAATTTCATACTTGATCTTTAATAGCTGTTACAGCGCCATGATCTCTCCAATCGAAATCTGTAGGGAGATCATTCGTCGGAAGTAATGGAGCCTTTTGTGTATCGATTGGGAACCGAAGAGGCTTTAATCCGAGATAGTTTTGCCGAAACTCCGCCGGAGTTAAATCAGAAAATCGAGTGACACCGTGCACGGCGGAAGGATCAAGCAACTGGTTTCGTTTAGCACGCCGTAAATTAGCCTTGAAGATGCTAAACCGGTAGTCGTGCTCCTCCGCCGTGGCGTAGGTTTTCCGGAACTTGGCCTTGAATGCGGCGAAATGGTGTTCGGCGCTCAAGAGATCATCACTGTTCGACACGACTTGGCGAATCAGAAGATCATCCAATTCATTAGAAGATACATCAGACATGGCCCCAAAGAACAAAAGAAAAGGCACAAGAAGCAGGAGAACGAAGTGAAGGAGACAATCCATGAGTGCTCACTAGTAGAGAGAGAGAGGATTGAGAACTGCCAAGAGGTATTCAGAACGTTGGAATTTATACAATTCGCTTCCTTCTCATAGGTTTTAACTTCAAAACAAGGATGACCTCTCAACTTCATTCATCCTACTCTACCTGCAAATGTGTTTTTTATGGATCTATAATTCCAATGATCACAAGTTTGCTTTACAAAAGTAAGACAACATAGTATGAGAATATTTTGACGTTAATTCATTAGTTGTTCATGCTTTCATCTAGTATTTTGTTTCATCCACGTCAGATCAATTGTTTGCTTTACAATTAGTTAAATTGCACTTCATTCACTCCACACGCAGATGTGATCTTTATTAATTTGCAATATTTGGAAACCAATTATAATGATATGGAGTAACCGGAAAATAACGTGCTTGAGACCTGGGCCTAAAATTCTAATCATCACAAACTTGCATTAGGAAAATAATGAGGGACACCATAAGGTGGGGAATATCTTCATCTTCAATAAACAATAATTTACTTTATCATGTTTTTGTTAATTGAGTGTCGTCTTATTAAACATTTCGTCTTATTTTATTTCATATCCATCTTTTGTTTGGTTATTTGTTGAATTTTTTACTTCGTTTACTTTTAAGATGATTTTTATTCATTTGTGAAACAATAATATGAAGACTAGGGATAACAATAAGATGAGTTTTTTTCCAGAGACTTGCTTCACTTTGTCTTTAACGGGACGAGTTTAAAATTTAAATAAACGGATTACAAATGAGTTTCAGATTTACGGGTTCAAGTATTGACTTGTCCAGTCCTATCTCAATTATATATAAAATTAATTTAATTTAATTTTAATTTTTATTTTTAATATAATAATAATAAAAAAATATTTTTAAATAAAAAAAGTTATAAAAAATTAAAATGTTTTAATTATTTTTAAAATATATTTATTTTAATATAATTAAATAAATTAAAAAAAAAGAAGTTAAATGAGGCAGGACCAATATGAAAAATTCGCATACTCGTCTTGTTTAATTTTTTAATGGGATATGAATAAAAATTATTTTGAATAAAAAATTAACAGGTTAAAAATGGATAAAATAATTCCTATATTCGTGAATTTAACCCTCTCATATTTTTATTTGAAGAATAACCTATTTCTAACATAAATATTCTTAATTATATCAAATATTACTTGTTTGTTTTAAAAGAAATAGTTATTTTAAAATAAAAATAAAAATAAAATTGCGGTGCTTTTATCAAAATAAGGCCAAAAAAATGTTTCAAAATTGGGTTTTTAATAATCCTTAAATAAAAGAGTGAGATTAGAACGAGGACAACTCATTTTAATATAAGGTGCTCAAATCTAAAAATCTAATAATTATAAGTTTACATTCAAAAGATAACTTGAAACACCATAACTTGGGAATAGTTTAATTCAAGATAAATAATTATTATTCACATCATCGTGTATTTGTTGTATATATTATTTTTTCATTTCAACATCTTGTTTTACATGTAGATTGTCTATTTTATTTTTAAAAAATTTTATTTCATTCCATTCATTGCACATGCCATTTTGCTTTCTATTAATTCACAAGATTTCTAAATCCTAAATTTTCAATTATTATAAGCTTGCACTAAAAATATAAGGTTGGAATGCACTATATCTTATAACATATAATCCAATATTTTGTTTCATTGCATGCTATCATGTGGTTGGTTTCTCAGCCCTCTTATCGGTTGGATTTCTATTTTATTTACTCCATGTGAAAAATGTGCTTTTTTCACTTTAGATTTGGACTACATATCACACTCCAATTTTTTGATTTTTTTGTGAGTAAGGATGACAAAGTTTGATATAATTTATCAATACAACATGAAGTTAACACGCTTTTCATGGGTTTGAATTGAGTATAAATGAGTTTATGTTAAATTCGTGTCGACTTTCATAACTTGTTTAATAAATAAGTAATTTTTGAGTTAATTTATATAATATGAATTTGACTCGAATTAACCCATTTAATAATTTATTATTAACTTAATTATATATTTAAATTGCTTAACCCGTATTTAAATTATTTTAAATTTATTTATAAATAAATAAGTCAGTGGAGTCCTAAACATATTTGGTGAAAATATTAATCATATATACACGTACAAAAACTAACTTAATATGATTATGAAGTAGGAGGATCTGATTTTTAAATGAGTTAAATAAATTACATAATGTGTTGTTTATTTAATAATTAAATAAAATTTAAATTTATATTTTTGATTCAATTTATTATTCATATTGGGTTAAACTATATAATAAAATACCTACACTTTGACACCATATGCGTGTAACCTACCAACACGAACTGCGGCCCCACCCTTGTTCGTGAGGTCCAAAGCTTGTTTGAGCCCATCCAGATACTGGGCTTATCCCAAAAGGAAAAGAACCTGCCGGGCTACTACCCAGTTGTCCATATTTTAGTGGGCCCTCAAAAACATTATGGGATGTAATGAAAGGCCCCTGACGAAAATTAGTGGGAAATAAGAAAATACAAGGCGTTATCCCTATTGCAAAACTTATGATTATAACTTGTAACTTCTCGTGTCGATATCTTTCGTGAGATACCAATTTCACTCGTCGCGCACACATTGTTCGTCTAAGACAAAAGTTAAAATGAGTTTAAATAAAACGTGACAAAACTTCAACCAATAAAAAGCTGGGGTATTTTATTACTTATTTCATAAGAAAAATGTCCAAATCTCACATTTTTTCCTTTGTATTTTTCCCACAATATAAGAGACACATTTTTTTTTTTTTTTTTTTTTGCATTTTACCTAAATAAACTAAAAGAATAAAATCTAAGTTGTGATGATGTGGAAAAGAAAAAAACAAAGGAAAATGGTAGAATAATAATAGTAATGGGAGAGGCCTAAAGATCTTCATCCCCATATAAATAACCAAGCATCCAGGAATGAATCTGTAAACGGAAAATGCAATTTTTTTATTGAAAAAAATGAAACTTTTTTTTCTTTTTTTCTTTTCTGAGCCACGCGTTGCACCCTCGATGCTTAGAGTTGTGTAGCTCTTTGCGAAAACTTAGGGTGGCATTGCCAGCTGCCAGCATAGTAGCCACGCGGCCACACTTGTTTAAAGATTTTCATGACGTGGCACGTACCGGTATATAAAGAGCGGAGATGTAAAAAAAACGCGACTTCACCTAGGGCGGGGAGGCTGATGGTGAGAACAAGTCCAACTACAAGTGGTTTTCTTTGTTTCCATAGTGATAAAACTGGTGTGTGGATCATTATAATGGCTCAGGGCACATGTCTTATGATGGTTGGTTGGGACTAACAAAGAGTAAGAGTTTAGGAGCACGAACCTATGGCTCCCAGCCAATCAACAATGGCCATGTAACTAATGGCCCCCCCAAAACGGTCACTTCGAAATTTAACCCGGGTGGTTTGGGTATGGTCGGGTCCTCTTTTGTCTCTCACACGGTCACACCAGCGCACCGCAATCGGGGAGAGGCTCATAAACGCAGACAGAGGGCTAAGGGTAGAGAGAGAGTGGAAGAAGAGAAGAGAGAGAGAAAGAGAGAGGGGTGGGGGAATAGGAGTAGAGGAGATGGAGGAAGAGCAGGGTAACAGCAGCAGTAGCAACTTGGAGACGGGAAAGGCGGACAGATCGGTGTGGCTGATGAAGTGCCCCTTGGCGGTGTCCAAATCATGGCAATCCCATTCTTCCTCTGAATCACAACCTGTCGCCAAGGTCGTCCTCTCCCTCGATCCTCTCCGCTCCGAAGATCCCTCTGCGCTGGAGGTACCTTTCCCTCTTTCTATTCTTCCATATTTTTTCTTTTTCCATTTTCTATGTCCATTGAATTTCATCTGCAATTTCTGATTCTGTTGGGACTCTCCATCTACTGTTAGCGACTTTTGAGACTTTAGTGTTCTATTTATCTTACTGTTTTAGGCATAGTCCCTTCAAGTATTTCGTTACTAGATGTATTCTGTAATACAAGGATTTTCCTGTTTCATACGTGATGTTATGATGGAAAAACCCTGCTTTGTCAATAGGAGTGGATCAGTGCTATTGTTTGCAAGATGATACATTCTTGTTTTCTCCCCAACAGATGCATGCCTTTCGCTGAGTATCTCAATTTGCTGTATACATTTACTATTTTTCACAATTGAGTGGTGATGATTATGCTTAGGTAATAGGTTGATTAATGCCTGCATCGTTCAATCATGTGTTCCCACATTTTTCAGACTATTTTTTCCTTGTATAAGTAAATTCTTCTTAGTGTAGACCGATTTTATTTGCACAAGTTTGTCCGAAGGTGTAATGGTAGACAAAATTTTGTTTTCTAATGACTAGAATTTCCTTAAGGGTGATGTTTGTTAACATTCAGAATTGGGGTTTGGAGGTCGAAGATTTGGCTTTTATTGCTTCAATTGAGATTGAGCTTTTGTTGTGACTTTTTGCCGCACAGCTCGAATTTAGGATAAATCTGTTACAGATGTTAAGTCCCTGTTGGAACCAGATCTGAAGCCAAGCGCTACTTGGATGAAAGCAGAATTTTGGACCAGGATGGTTTTCCCAAGCTCTCGAGGCATCTGCCTAAAGCATGCTGATGGGGGCAGTGATATGGAACTTCAATGATCAAGGTGGTAGCCATAATTAGAAAGGAAGATTAGAAAGAAATGAAAAGCTTAGGATGAAGGTGAAATTCACAAAATGGATATTCTCTAATGGAGGTTACTTCTCTATTGGGTGATATTATGGAAACATTTGGACAGAGAGGATGATCATGGATGCTAGGGTTTTAGACCTCCTCTCTTTGGATGCATTGTTTAATATTGTATGCCCTCTTGCTGACAATAATTAACTTAACTAACAAAAAAATTCAAGTTTAGATCTTGACCATATATGCAGATGGTTTCTAATTAAAGGCTTGTTTCTTAAACTATATTTGGCTACTTGATGATCATGTTTCATCTGAAAATTTGCTAACATAACATTTGTATTCAGGATTTGGAGGGGCTAGATTTGGCATTTAGTGCTTGAATCTAAATTAAGTGTTTGGTGACACTTTTTGCCCCTCAGATCAAGATTTGGGAGAAATCTGTTACAAATGTTAAGTCCCTAAAGCTATGGATTTGGAAAAATTGGTGGAAGGTATTTTTTGGAGGTCTAAATCATTGGGATTTAAAAATCTAAATCTAAGTGTTCGTGTGGATTCTTAAATTTTTTTGTCTTATTTTTGTTTATTTTTATCTGTTAGAAACAAACCAGGCATATGATAGTGACACTTTTTCCTATCACATCCTTCAATAATTGCTATATCATTACGTTGGGTGGGATAGGGTATAAAAATTCTATTCCCATGTTCTCTTATAATGAACAAGATAAGTGGGTGGAATAACTTAACCAAGTTATTTCTTATATCCCCGTTACATGGAGGGAATTTACATGTTGTATGGATTATGAATTGCTTTCTCCCATCATTGCCTTCCATTTCTTTTAGCCCTTTCTAAAGAAAAAAGAAAAAACTAAGATCTTGGTCTAGAAAAGAAACTTAACAAAAAAGAACTTCCATATTTATAACATAACTATGGTAGCTGCTTTTGCTTTATTTGGAGTCTATTGGTTTCTTCCTTTATTAGTCAAGGAAGCCTTGTTAAGTTGGCGTGGCTCCTTTGTGGGAAGAAAGCGTAAAAAGGTTTGGAGAGCTGCCCCATTATATATCTTTTGGACTTTGTGGAAAGAGAGAAACCGAAGAGAGTTTGAAAATACAGAGCAATTGGTTCATTCTTTGAAGAGTTTGTTTATGATAAAGTTGTTACATGGGTTAGGATGTACGTTGCTAAAAGGAACTTTGTCTTTATTCGATTTTGTAGATTGGGAGGAGTCTAATTGAAGGAGGGAGCAGTTTTTTGTATTTTCCCTATTTATAGCTTTGCCTTTTGTTTTCCCTTGTATACAATTTGTGTACCTTGGTGTATAGCCTTTTTCGTTAATATATTTTTTCTCTTGCTTGTTTATCAAAATATATATATATATATGTAAACATACGTACACACACATACACATCTATTTGTGAGTGTAGTGTATATATATATATTTTTTATAGGTAAACAAGAAATGCATTAAAAACGCCAAAAAGAAAGTGCACCAAAGCACACGGGACGTATACAATGGCCGTCAAGAGATGGCCAAAAAAAGGAAGGGGAAACAAATATATATAATTTCTTATATATATAATATGCAATGTAATTTTCAATTTGCATAACATTTTCTTATTGAATGTAACAAAATAATGTTTATAAAATTTTAAATATCTTAATTACTAATATTATTAAAACATAAATGACAAATCATCCATTAGAATCATCCATTATAAACTAAATCATGAACTGACCTCCAAATGATGCTCAATGGAAGAGAAATTTCATGCTACCTTTTTCCAAGAAAAAAATTAAAAGATCATAATGAATATGTTTTTCACTCCGGTATTTAGATACTGGTAAAGAACCAAACATTAGCATAGGATATTATGTCTCATGGGATATATATGTATGTATATATCTTCTTATTTACCATACATGATCAATCAGTGATGGTGTTATTCATGGATGCTGAATATTTTTTATATGAAGCTTGTCAAGTCTTAAGACATGGTTTTCCGGTTTCAATCCTTAATATAGTGAAAAAAAAATGTGAACTTTTTTATTACTATTTCTTTTTGCTGACATGCAGTTCTTGGACTATTGTGTTATCAATAAATTCCTTGATTTCATAATTTGTTGTAATCTTTTTTTCTTTTTCTTTTCTTTTTTAAATTGCTGTATTCCTTGTCTCACCACCCCTTTTTATTTCTTTGTTTCCTTTTCTTTTGTCTTTGCTTATGTTTTTCTGAGCTTTAATTATTGTGCAATTTTTTCTACGTCTGAAAGAAGAAGGTTGTTGCAGAATTTCATGGGGTATAAGATAGTTATCTACTAAATGAAATTCTATAGCATTCTGCTGTCCAAGGTTTTCTACTCTTTTGTTTTTTTGATGGGTTGTCCAAGTTTTTCTACTCTCTTGTTTTTTTGATGGGTTGTCCAAGGTTTCATATTCTGTGACGCTTAATGTTCATTCTATGATTTCTTCAATCAATAGATAGTTACTTTGTTGCCATTGGCATACAAGAGACTCATGATCTCAGGCTTAAATATTTATCTATCACAATTGGGCAATTTGGTGCACCTGCTTTATGGCATTATTTCTTGAATTACTTGAGCTAGATATAATATCAATAAGATCAGTTTTCTAATTAAAAAAAAAAAAAAAAAACCAATGTTAAATTGAAGGGTTATAAGAACCCGTTTAGGAGTGATTTGATAGGGCTAAAAGCACTTCCTAACATAAATTAGTTGTTGAACAAACTTTTGAAAATCACTTTTAAAAATTTAGAGAATCACTTGAAATGATTCTTGGACAATCACTTGGTAGGTGATTTTTTTATTATGTAAAATATTACCAAAAATACCATTAAAACACTTATTTTAAAAAATATTCAAATGCTAAGTAATTCCCCTTAAACGATTTTCTAATGGAAACACTACTAATAAAAATGATGCAAACTAAGAGCATTTTGATTAGAATCACTCTCAAACGGACTCTAAGTATAGGTCATTGAGGTAAACTGTTACCATGTTCTAATCGAACAGGTGGTCTATTGATATTTATATTTTCTTTGAAGGAAATGAATCTATAGTGGTCTCTTGTACCAGTATTATCTGCTGAATTCAGTTCCTGTCATTTTCTCTTAATAATTCGATATATTTAGAATTTTTGCATCCATTGTTGGTTGTTCTAATATGTTAGAGATTATTTGTTGTGAATTGTCTTGCCACCTTGCCTTACATTTTTCTTTAATGATAGCAGTTCACAATGGAAATGACTGGCACTGGGGCTCCTAATATGCCAAAAAGTTACTCCTTGAATATGTTCAAAGATTTTGTTCCTATGTGTGTTTTTTCTGAGACAAATCAAGGTAAGAGTCATGATTTTTGTTTAAACTATGTAATCTTATATATTTGTTTTAGTGAACTTTTCTATAGTTTATTTTGTAAATTCATGTTACAAGTCCATTCTTCCTTGGAGAGAGTGGGCATTTCATGGACATGATCCAAGAGCTAATGGCTATATGGAAATAATTCAGAAAACTGAGAAGATAAATAATCATTGATGAGACTGTTATTAAGTGGAAAATGGATTCAAGTACCTTACATTTGGTAAATCTTGAGATGTATCCTCTATTGTTTCCATTGAATTTGAATAATGTGGTCATTGAGTTCTTTTTGGTTTAAGCAATTACACTTAAGTTAATATGGATTAGAACCACAATTAATCTATCATATGAACAACATAAAATCTTGTATCTAAGAATGAGCGAAGAACTTTTCTGCATAGCTAACTTTTGTTTTCCATTATCAAAATGTTCTGCTGTTGGGATGGTGTGTAAACATCACAAATTGCGTATAAGGATCCTTCAGGTAGAAAGTGGCTCTTAAAGTTAATGTAGGGAACAAAGATTCTTAGTTAAAGAGGAGCACCAAGTACCAGGGATTAAAAAATCGTTGAAATCATGCTGGTATTTTGGCCAACTGGTATTTCAGCCATTTTTTGTGACGTTTTCCTAATTTATCGTGATATCTCAGATTTTCCCTGATAAAAGTGTCAATTTAAAATTTAAAGGGGAGGCGGCTCGGGCTCAAACTTGAGCCCTCCTGCGGGGAATGGGTGGCTCCTTGTTAATATATATGTATATACTTGGTCCTAAACCTTTTAATATGTTCATGCAGAAAATGTTAATACAATTTTGGCTGCCTTGTATACCCCTGTATGCTGTGTGGCTTTTTTGTCTTTTGTTAATACAATTCTTGTTTACTTATCAAAAAAAAAAAAAAAAAATGTTCATGCAGAAAATGCAGTTCTAGAATAAAACTTTAGTAAATCAATTAATTTTAATTATCTTATTTTCAAATTTTATTTAACGAATCATTGAAAATGTGAAATCAATCACAATAATGTTTTTAATGATTTTTGTTTTTTATTTTCATATCTTTTGTACAATATTTAAGTACAAGTGAGACATAAATTCATAAATAAAATTATAAATATTTTTAAATAAAAACCAATGATACATATATCATCATTTCTTTTATATTCTTGAATACATCCAAACTAGATAAATTATCATTTTATTATTAAATGTATTTTTAATTTCTACATATTATTGCTAAACATTCTTCAATAGAACAACTTCAATATCCACACACACAGTTTCCAATATTTAACTATCTGTAATAAGACCACAAAATGAATGTTGTAGTTTGGGACTAACTTGGATATATCCATAGTTTATGTGGAAAGTGCAGTAAGTTACTATGACTGGTAATTCCCAAAAAAATA
The DNA here is from genome assembly GCA_030254885.1 of Vitis rotundifolia. Classification (NCBI taxonomy): domain Eukaryota; kingdom Viridiplantae; phylum Streptophyta; class Magnoliopsida; order Vitales; family Vitaceae; genus Vitis; species Vitis rotundifolia. The sequence goes on along the minus strand of CM058168.1, from coordinate 10,752,829 downwards.
ATGTTATAGTTTGGTAATAAAATAAATGGAGGCTTTATTTATGTATAGAAGACATAGAAATTGTTCCTTTACCGTATCATACATAGCCAATCAAATATTATTAGAAATAAGAAATTTGTAAATAGTAAATTTAATTTTGCAATTGAGAGTTTTGTCATTCACAAATGGATTTCAAAGGGCATAATTCTGCTGAGTGGCTAATATTTCTTGCCTCTAAATGGTTGTAATTGCTGGATGATGAATTTAAAATTGCCTATTCAGATAAGTCAAAAAGTTCTTACTTCATGGTTTCTGTAACTTTTTTGGTCAATTGACTGAGAAAATAAGAATATAGTAGTAAATATTTCATCACAATGAAATCATTGTTTCTTATAAAAGGAAAAAAACAAAAAAGGATATAGCAAAGAGTCATGTGGTTCCTCTGTGCAGTTGATGTTCACAAAGAAAGGGTATCACATCCAACAAAAAGATGCCATGGAATATGAGTCCAACTGTCAAATGGAGGCGTTAGTCTAAAATTAAAGAACACGTCATGGTTTTTTAATTTTCAATAACTTTGGAAGGAAATTGCATTCTTTTTCAGGTAGAGTTGCAATGGACGGGAAAGTGGAGCATAAATTTGACATGAAGCCCCACAATGAAAATATTGAGGAGTATGGCAAATTGTGCCGTGAAAGGACAAATAAATCTATGATTAAGAATAGACAAATTCAGGTAGCTCATCTCACTTGCATTTTTTTCCTTTTGTTATTACTTTGGCATTTTTTTTGTTGCATATGATTATAATGGTCATTTTTTTCTCTCTCTCTTTAATTTATTCAAAAAGGTGATTGACAATGACCGTGGAGTGCATATGAGGCCTATGCCCGGAATGGTTGGTCTGATTGCATCCAATTCTAAGGTATTCACCTTCTGTCTTGGCACTATTCATGCCACTTTAGTTAAAACATAAAACATGCTGCTAATTTGTATTAGAACCTGGTTTGGAAATTCCTGAACTAGATCTGACGGTCCACATGCTTCATGCTACCTAATTCAAGTGAACCCAGCTTAATAATTTGTATGTGTAACATAAGATTTTAAGTAATCTTAAACTTATTTATCTTTCTAATATGCAGTGTGTTCTCGATTAGTTATTTTTTATTTTTTGTTTTTATTTTTTATTTTTTTCCATTTGCTACCAAAATTTCCAAGACTATATCCTACGAAGAGCGAAAAATATGTATTATTTACAGTCAACCATCTCTGGCAGGATAAGAAGAAAACTGCGCCAGTTAAGGGCTCTGACATGAAAAGGACTAGAAGGGATCGTGGGGAACTGGAAGATATTATGTTCAAGCTTTTTGAAAGGCAACCTAATTGGGCATTAAAGCAGCTAGTCCAAGAGACGGATCAACCTGCGGTATGTCTTTTGATTGCTTCAGTACTGCATAATTGTTCTAAGTTAATGGCTCTCCTTTGGAATATATCACTTGCCTGTGATGAAATGCTTCATGTTGATGTAAGTGGAAAGTGCAATATAAACATTGGCTGATGATTTGATAATTGTCTTCTTAAGTGGTAAAATTGATTTGCGTGGGTGTTTTATAAACATTAGAATTGGCATATTATTCTGGACTTAATTACTTTTTTCTAGGTTACCTTACACAAATATTCTTATCTTTTTTTTTTTTTTTTTTTTTTGATAAGTACACAAATATTCTTATCACCTGATGTTTGTATTAAAAATGACAATTACATGGTGTACTAGTATGCCCTTCTATACAAGCCATGTACTCTGGTGTGCCTTTTTTGATAGGTGTTGTTAATATGTCTTTTTGCTTGCTTATCGCAAAATAATTACATGGTGTACTAGTATTCTTTGATTGGATCTTCACCCGGTCAGGAATTTTGGGTGTTTCTTTCTTTGCAGCAATTTTTGAAAGAGATACTGAACGAGCTCTGCGTGTACAATAAAAGAGGAACCAATCAAGGAACTTATGAGCTTAAGCCAGAATATAAGAAATCTGCTGAGGATACAGGTGCTGAATAAATTCTCTCTTTCTATGATTGTATATTTGATTGTGCAAGTCTAATAAAACTTGATCAAGAAAGCTGGAGTTTTCTCCAAAAGGGGCACCTTGTTCTGCGAAATCCACAAGGTGTATTTACAGTCTGTCTTTGTTAAAGTTGAGTAAGAGGTATAGACATATGAGGCGTACAATTTCCTGAGGTTGGTTATGAAATACCTGTGCCTGGGAATATGGCCCTATAAAGTTACTTAAAGAATATTTACCTTTTTGGTTTAGCTTGCATTAGAATTGATTATGCTTGTATGTGGTATCACTAGTTTATGAATAGAGTTTATATTGATATATTTTTTAACCACTTAGTTCAATGGAGAATTTCCAGTCTGCGAGCTTAGATAAACTCTTGGTTTAGATGAAAGGAAAAAAAATTTGAAATATTATTTGCCATTTTATCTATTAAAAGAAATTGAAATATCATTGACCATTTTATATATATCTTTATTTCTTGTTTCCTCAAATATTATTGACCATTTTATCTATTAGAAGAAATTGAAATATCCTTGATCATTTTATATGTTGCTTTATTTCTTGTTTCCTCATACCCCACTCTCTCAGAGTGTGCAATATGTTTATGGCTGTAAATGGGAGAACTAAGCTAAGCATCAACTATTCAAACTTGCATTGTTTGAACTTAGATTGAAACTGAGCCTACACAAGGCTTGACCCATGCTTATGTGGTTCAAACCAAGCTCAATTCTTCTTGGTTTGACCAAGCCTGTGCTTGTTCATGAGCCAACCATTTCTTGTGCATTAACTTCATTTTGACATTGGTTACTATGTCAAAATCTGAGATAGCTATACCAATGCTAATTTGTGATTGCAGTATACTCCAAGAGCTTAAAAATACTGCTTTTTACTTATGTGTCAACCGTTAGTGTGTATCATCTATCTGGTCTGTTGATGTGCCTAAATCAGCTGAGCATGGTGTTGTCCTAGCTTAGGTTGTGAACAAGATATAGAGTGAAACCCCAACTCTTAATGAGTAGCTTGTTGGTTTTCCAAGTCTGTATATGGCCAGATTGTGGGTAGTCCATGTGGCACTAGCATTATGATGATAGGTGGATGGCCCATGTCACCATTCTGGAATCTTTGGGTATTCGTTTCCTTTTTTTAGTTTAATGTATTTTTTGGGATGGTGGTGGGGTTTCAGTTTGGATTGGGTGTTCTGTTGTTTGCAGTTTTGTTTAATATGGGCATAAAAGCATTGCATAAATGTGTGGACAATCCTTAAAACTTGGCTGCCTCATAGTTTCCTCATGAAGTTTTTGTTTAATTTGATAATTGTCCATAGATCATACAATTTTATAATCTCCCATTCCACTTGTGAAGGTATCTCCTATTCCCCAATCTTCACTACTCCTATATACCATGATAGATATGCTTTATCTGGAAACTACTTTTGATTTTATGACATAATTTTATAGTTCTAAAAATACTCTCACTCTCATAAGATAGATTTATGTTATCTGCAAACAATGTAGAATCCCTTTGAACTATAAGTTAAGTTAATTCATTCATTAGCAGGAAAATAAAGAGGTTTTTCTGAAAGAAAGAAACAAACCACCTGATCCTTGGAGGGGATGGGTCAGTTAGAGCCTTGTTATGAAGACAGGTACCCAAGTTAGCCCAAAGTGAGGTTGGGTCAGTTCAGGTCTTATAAGGACCCAGGTTAGAGCATATTGAAAGCTTTGATAGCCACATGGATGGAATTATCATCCCAATCCCCATGCACCCTGCTTTGAATAGAGAAAGATGATGATCCTACTGGTCTGACTGTGCCAGCTTAGTTGTTGGGATATCTGCTCCATCCTTGTGAACTTTGATCTGCCATTTTGCATTTTGTTTGGACGATTTGAAATACGGTTTCAAAATTCAGCCACACATCCCGTCCACTATAGGATTTGTTCTCATTCTCTTTTTCTTGGAGTTGGGTAAGTTGGGTTTAAACTCGAAGACAGGCAATCGCCTTGCAGCAAGGCTAACATTTGGATTAAAAAATTGCAAAACAAGATACCTAGTCTCTCTGAATGACAAGGTTACTTTAGATCCAAGTTAATCAATACTTGAATCATGTCTGGGTTTTTCAGTTTGCCAAGTTGCTCAGTCCTAACTGCTGAATTTACTGTAAGTTTTGAGCAGCCTGAATTTGGGGCAGCTTCATTGTCTTTGCCACTATCACCACTAGGGCCCTACCCTCAAGTCACCACTGTTGTAGCCCCAGTAACCACCACAACCACTGCTTTCAAGACAGAGAACATCCTTACTCCGCTAATTCTTTGAAACTTATCGAAACAGTAGAATTTTCATATAAAGTGATTTTCATTTTGTTCCAAACCTGTCATTCCTAGTTCTTCATCCAGCTCTACCTTTCTTTATGGATATTATTAATGGCCTGTTTTTTATGGGAAAGTTTTTTTACCTCATGAGCTTTTGTTCTATTTTTGTTTGCTTGTGTCTCATCATCTTTTCTTCTATTTATCAATTTGCCTTGGGACCTCCCTGTTATATTTTCCATATATTCGGGATGCGTTATAGTAGATTTTTATAACTCGTCAAAAAAGAAAAATGACCTCAAACTTTCCTTATGAAAAAAGTTTCCCTTGCCCTCATTCTGCAGTAACTGTGCATATATCTTCACATAGATGCTCTCCTCCAACGGCCCAAAACAGGAGCCAAAAAAAAAAGGGGGGGAAGAAAAAGAAAACCCCACAGATGGAAAAAAGGGAAAGAAATTGAAATATATTGAAGTTGTTTGTGGAGAGGTTAAGTTCTAAGTAAGGCATGGTGGTGGTTTTTTGTGTACCCACTTGCCTTGTTTTGGCCTTTTGGCACCCTTATATGCATCGTGTATGCTTTTGTGTGTCCCTTTGTTAGGCATTGTTTATATCATTGATCGTTACCTATCACAAAAAAAAAAAGGAAAAAGTTGTTTGTTTTTTGTTTATTCTAGTTTTTTTAGTACTAATACTAGAATTAGAAGTTAGGAAGTGATTATAAAGAATATGGTGCATAGAATTGAGTGAGATAAATGGAGTGGATATGTGATTTCAGGTTCTTGTGCTGTTATATATACCCAAGGTTAAGAAAATCGGGATATATCGCCGATATATCCTTGATATTTCGAATCTCGGTGAATCCCGACACGAAATCTGGGAAAATATATCCAAGATCCGATATTTCTGGATTTTTTTTGGATTTATCACGATTTTTCGTGTTTCCACTGATTTTTCACCAATTTATTGGGATTTTCCCCATTTTTGATGGGTCAAAGCACGGTCAAAGTCAGCAAAATAAAATTTTTGCAGTGTAGGGACTTCAACTTGGCCTCCCGAGTTTAAAACGCAACCCATACACCATTGGGGCAAACCTGTCTTTACTTAACACAATGGCCTACATTTTATGTTTATACCTAAATTTTATATATATTTTAAAAAATAAATATTAAAATGAAGTTTTAATAAATATAGTGATTTTAATTAGTTTTAAAAAATATTTATTTTCAAATTCCATTTAATTTTTTATTGAAAACACAAAAATCATCAATTAAATACCAAGATAATAATTATACATATATTATAAAGTAGATAAATTATCATTTTAGAATTAAACACTTTTTCAAATACTCGCGATTATTATAAAATGTTATAAATTATACTATTCATATGTCAATTTCTTCATAGAACATGGGTTGAGACAATGAGAAAAGGCATGTAATGTATGATTTGATAGAATGCAAATGAAAATGGGGAAACTAGATTTGTGTAGAAAATCAATAATAGAGAGAGGATTTATTCAGTTGTATTGCCAAATAATAAAGGTGGTTGATTCTCTTTTTTTTTCCCCCACCTATGGTAATAAGTTACATGGATGATGGATCCCTTATGACAGTTCATTTACGTAGGTCTTAGAAAGCCAATTGCAGGTTTTGATACCTCATTAGGACTTTCAAATAGTGCTCTTGTGACTCTTGAATTAATTAAAGGCCTTTTTGGTAATGCCTCATGGAAACTAACCTACTATGTTCTCTTCCTGTTCCTTTTTTGGACAAAGGCCATCATCTTGAATGGGAATGTTAGTGAAAATGACAGTCATCAGAGCAAGTGATGGTAAAAATTGATATATTTCCATTTCTTGAAATTTTAGAAGTGAATGCTCAACTTCCATGTAAAACATAATGGTCATTCAATTTTCCTAGAACAGCCTGAGTGCAGAAGAAACTAGTATGCCATTAGGTAATTGAGTTTAGTATAAAACGTGACTTCTATATTTTATCAAATGAGCATTGTGAACTGAAACTTCAGTTATTGAGATTATTTCCTTCTAGTGTTGGCTGTCTACCTACCACAACTAATAAAAGAACTAGTGGCCTATTGCTACAAGGAGAATAGAAGGCTAATAATAATGTAGATTGATGCAATGAGAAAAGAGGTGATGTGGAACATGAGATAGGCATAGATAGCTGAACGGTGAGGAATGATTGGGATTTTTAAGGCATCTTTTTGAGTTAAGATTCTTGGTTCAAAGTGCTGATTTTATGTTATGAAATGGGAGTACTCCTTGTTAGTTAGTATGTATTGAATAAAATATTAGATTATCTGATAATGGCACTAAAATCTAGTGTTGGGAAAATATAGTGTTCACAGGTTGGTAATGACACTAAAATCAGATTCTGGACTGATCATTAGTGCGCCTTGCAACGCTATCCCAAAGTTTTCCCCAATTATTTGCTATGGCTGTCCACAGGAATGCTATGGTGGAGGAAGTTTGGGACCAGAATTTTGGTTAGGGAGGATAGAATCTAAGATTCTATAGAGCTTTTAATGATTGGGAGTTGATTTGGTAGGAAATTTGCTGAATGTCTTGAGGGGATACAAGCTAACTTTGGAGGATGATTCAGTTTCTTGGAAGGGTGGTAGAAATAGGTAGTTCGGTGTTAAGGAAGCGTACAGCTTGCTGATTACACCCAATGACACCTCCTTCCCGAAGAATTGCGTATGGGTGGATAGGGTCCCAACCAAAGTTGCTTTTTTTGCTTGGGAGGCTACGTGGGGGAAGGTTCTTACCCTAGATAGACTCCAAAAAAGAGGGTGGCAGCTTCTTAATCGTTGTTTTTTGTGTGGGTGTGAAGAAGAAACCGTAAATCATATTCTTATACACTATATAGTGGTCAGAGTTCTTTGGGAAATCGTCTTTGTTGTGTTCGGCATTCAGTGGGTCTTCCCAGAAACTATAAAGGAAGTGTTAATTAGCTGGAGGGGCCTTTTTGTGGGAAAAAAAAAGAAAAAATTTGGAAATCCATTCTGTTGTGAATTTTTTGGACGGTTTGGAAGGAGGGGAATAGGTTAGCCTTTAGGGGGGGTTCTTTAGCTATTTAGAAACTCAAAAATTCTTTTGTATGTAATCTGTGGAATTGGGCTAGATTGTATACTGGAGAGGAGTTGTTGTCTCTTATAGGCTTTTTGGAGTGGTTAGCATCCACTTTAGGGCTGGTGAGGTTTTTTGGTTTCTTAGCTTGCTTTTTGAGGTTTTAGCTACCTTGTATACCCCCTGTATGCTTTGTGTCTGTTGCCTTTTGCTAATATATTTCTTGCTTATTTATCAAAAAAAAAAAAAAAAAATCAGATTATGTGATAATGGGATTATATGATGATATGGAATCTCATTGCTTCAAACTCCTTACAAAAGATACATAATCTGTCACAATGACTCAGGATATAACCTAGTTGGCTGGTGTTCTATAGATACCCACTATACCGACATTTATATTTACTATTCTAGAACATATGATGCTGTCACCGCCATCTTCTCGAATATCATCATTAGGCGCATTGCCGACCTTAATGCGGTGTTCACATCAATCAAATTGTTAGGTTCTTTCAAATCATACCATCATGGTAATGTTTAATCGTGACAAATTCTTGTAATAGGGAACTTTCAATACAATATGCTTGACTTAGAATGCAGGGAATTTCAATTATCTAGGCAATACCATCAGCTTGTAGCTGTGGTCTTCCTCACTGCATTACTTGGGAAAAGACAAAAACATTAAAAGCCACGTATTCAACAAAGTACATTGATGTATTTGGGGGAAAATTGAGTGGAAATTGACCTCTTGTGGCTCTTAAATTTTCTCAAATTTGAAAAGATGATGGTACCTCACTTGTAGAAGTTACCCCTCTTCAAATCTGACAATGACTGTCTTTGATCTCCCAGAATGCAAATGTTCTTTTAGGTATTGCTAAATTGTTATCTTCTACAAAATTGTCTGCATTTTGATTGGATGTTTGATCCTTTGCCTTGACATGATAGACTTCTAAGAAGAAAAGAAGAGCCTTCATGGATCTTGTTCTTTCTTGAAGTCTCTGCTGCCAAACACTGCTTAAGTGTTTTTTCTTTAGAGAAGTTCAAGTGAGAACTTTAGTAGTTGCTTATGTGATAATAAAGTAGATTCCTAACTCTAGTTGGCTTTGCCCATCATAAGACTAATCTAGTCAGGCAACTTGAATTTCTAATTTACATTAAAGACATCTTAAGAAACACATCTAGAATGTGTAATTGAGTGGAATTTGAATGAAACATTATGCCTTGAATGAGCTCTTGTTGAGCATGAATGGCCAACGATGTGTCATCCACTGATCGGTGTGTCAGATGCACGCGAATGGCGATGAGGATCTTGAAAATGAATGACTAGGAATCTCCTTTGTCATCTTTGAAAGATCTTCACAGCATCTTTTGCCCTAAGATTCGAATACCATCCTCTCAAAATGAGCAATTGGGCGAGGATGAACTTAACTTTGAAACTTTATTTGGTAATGGTGGGCTGCAGTACCCCAGCTATGGGACCCTGCTTTTTCGATGGTGCATTTTAAAAGGATTGGTAATGGGGACTTTGTCACTCCCATGAATGTGGATGTTAAAAGTGGCTAACTAATAAATGAAGAGAGAGAGCAGAGGAGAGTCAAGATGTTATCGATAGGGTATTGTAGCAGTGGTCCTACCCTGTAGCTTCTGAAATATTCTTAGATCAAGCATCTACCCTATTAGTTGATCACGATCATCCAATTTCTTATTCACATGTTCTTTTTACAGCTTCTATTCTAGTGATCGTGTGCTCTATCCCAATTTATCTTAATAATCAATATCTGCTGATTCAGGAATTTTCTTTTGCATTTTTTAGGCAAGATTCTTCTAATCTTGGTGGGGTTATTATTTAGATATTTGTCTACAGTTCTTCTGGGAAGGGTGGCACCACCGCTACTATGGTCTAAAGATAACGTTGATTCAATCCTTATCTGAAGTTCTTTTATTAAAATATTAGTCTTATGCATATCTGATTTTTGTAAAGGCATGGTGCATACATAGCATGCCATGGTTCGATTTAGTTTGCTACAACAATCTGATGGCCTTCACAATTCAACGTCTGTTGGTTTAAGTGTTGCGTTCAAGAGCTTTGAGAACCGTTCTTGTCAGTCTCTTAGTGTCGCCTGTGCAGGTCCAAATCCCCTTTTTATCACTTCTGCTTTCTCTGCTAGAAGCCCAGTATTAAGAAAAGAAACATGAATCAGTAATAATTAGTGTCATATAGTAATGATGTTGATATGAAATGGATATAAAATTAATACTACTCTTTTGGTTGTATTGGGTTGTCATTTATGCTCTATTTGTATGTGGGGGCTTATCTTCATTTAAACTCTTGGGAGAAATGCATAATTACTTGCTTTACTTGAACAATTCTTTCCCTGGCCTTGCATTGCATCCTTCTTAAAACTGAATGTTAAAACGAGTCCACTGATTTTATCATGGATCAACCACTGTTTAAGGGAAAAAGAAGAATGTCAAGTGGGTGGAAGTGGAACAATGTCTTAACGTACACGACACAATGTGTTATTAATTTTAAAATCATACAAATGTTGCAGGATTTATCAGTTTTTGCTGTAAGTAAAGCATCATAATTTGATGTCTGATTTAGGGAGATTTCTCCAAATTGTAATCAAGTTCTGATAGAAAAAAGTTAAAAAAGAAGTATGAAAGAGGCATTCACATCACAACATAGTCAAATGAGAATGGCGATGCCATCAAGAAAGATTTCCAGTCAAAAAAGAAAGGAACTGATAAGCATGAATAGACATTGATGATGTTAATCTAAATGCTTTTACCTTAAACTAAAACACACCCAAATTGTGGAATTACATGAACCTATCTAATCAGATCAGGCCTCTTAACAAAACATGTGAAACTATTTTCATCAAACATCTATGTCATCGCTCTCAAGTCTCTTGTGTAGTGTCTGTGGTGGGTGGAATCACTTTATGTGCCAAAGGAGCCAAACAAAAGGAATAAAGAGTCAGTAGTGCGGTTATCCACTAGCAAGTAAAACCCGGAAAAGGCCAGCCCACATAAAGCTAGGGGGATCTTCCCAAAGAAGGGATCTGGTTTTGGTACTAAATCTCTTCCATGTACTATAGCTGTTGATTTGGTTTTCATGACTCTTTAGGAACAGGGCTCCTTGAGGAAGCAAAAACTCAATGAAAATGGCCAAACCTAACCTTACCCTACTCACACTTCCTACTTATCTAGTGTTAGTGTGTTACACCATATTTTGGATTTTTGTAAATAGAGTCTTCCCCGTGTAATTCTACTTTGTGAAATTGATTTCTACTGTACGAATATGCTGTAAAATAACTTGAGATGCTAGATTGGTGGACCAATGTCCCAGCATCATGCAGATTCATCCATTTTGACCACTAGATATGTTCTATAAAATTGCTTGGACGTAACTACCTTGAAATTAAAGAAGAAAGCACACCATGATGAAGGGTGTACACGCTGTTGGTCCATAACAGGGGGCAGCGATGATTGTAACGATTCAAAATATTTTCTATGCAGGAGATTCTTCTCTTCGATGTGATTCATCCAAAAATAAGATGGCTCGCTCCAGTTGATTTTCTCTCTTTCTTTAGGTTTTTCTGGGGTGGGTGGAGAAAAGGCAGAATGGAGGACAATAATGTTGGCCACCTAATGCAGGTGCAAATTATGGTCCATTTAGTGTTTGAAAAATGCAACCTCCGGATATCATATAAGAAAAAAAAAAAAAGTTTAGGTATTTGTCAAAGCAGAACAGTGCTTGTCCTCCTGCGATAATAATGCAGTAGTGAGTCATTCTCGTGACCGGATTCTCTGGTGAATAAGCTGACATTTTAGCTGCTCTATTCAGTTTTTGCAGCCTCAATTCTTTTAGGTCATGCATCTCCATCATGCTACAATCACAATGATCTGGGCACATTCCTTTCCTAGTAATATTTGCTGGGGATTGAGGGTATATCTTTCAGCATATTTTGTAACCGGTAAATATCCTTTGTGATGTGGTCCATTCAAGCAATGACCCACAGGAATCAATTGAGTGGCACTAGTCAATCTAGTGATACATTTTTACATTTCCGATAGGAGGCAGATCACAACTGAGCCTTGAGTCTCAACCAGAGCGGAAGCGTATCGGGGGACCAGAGCTTTATACTTAGACCTTTCACTCTTAATGGTTAGTTTCAAAACCAGCAATGAGGGCGACGTCTCACGGGCAACCAACGTGATTGAAGCTGCTTTGCTCCGCCCGGATTAAAGAGTGGGCATGCTAAGGAAACACATCGTTATTGTTGTCTGGAGTGTTTTGAACATTGTGTTCAATCGTGGCTAACAAAATTTTCCTAGTGCATTCAACTGTTCTCATTCCCCGTGGCCATGTCAACCTCCATACAATCATAATCATTGATGTTTAGCTGCTTAACCCCCTTATTAATGATCACAAGTAAAAATGCATTAAGAGTACTATTTCGCATTGATTTTACCGTTTTTAATGTAAAAAGTGTTTTTGAAAGAAATAACACATGTTTGTTAAAATTGAGAAAAGGCTTTCAAATTTTTTTTAAAAAAATTATTTATACTGTTTTTCAAAAAATAAAATAAAATAAAATTTAATGAAAATCCTTAAAATAGAAGCACGGTCAAATACACTCTGAAAAGTTCGCCACCACCCGTCACAGGGAATTCTCACAACCACCTATTAACTTTTGGGTTGCATACCTCGCCTTTAATATCCTAAGTTGAACGAGACCCATGTGAGAGGAAGTGCCATTGATTTATTTGAGGTGAAGTAATAGGCATGGTAGTAGGGGCAGTGGTAGTGGTATACATGCGAGGGCTCACCCCAGCTGTCAACATGGTGCGTGCCGTTGATGCACATGAGTTGTTGGTGGTGATAGGCTGATGGGCATATGAAGAAGTTGATGGAGGGGAGGCTTTAATTCCATGGCTCCCTGAACCTATAGAAGATATTTTGATACATTCCCATCCCTGATTTTGTTAGCAGAAGGAATGGAAGTTCACTGTATCTCTTTTGCCCTACTACTTTGAATTGAGGGCACCTCTTCTTTCCGCTCTAAAATCCAAAAGATACAAAGTTGTCCCAAAAAAAATTCCATGAATCCTCTTTAATTCATATCTCTCTTTTCAAAAAAGATGACTGCAATTATCAACAAACCCATATGCATGCTTTTTCAAATAAAAAGGAGAAAGTGTGAACACGAGTCAAACGGGTCGACTCGGGGGCCTGGGTGTTAAGATTCTCTCGTGCACACCATATCTGTTCTAGCTGTCAGGCATGTACTTGTGTGACCCAAAAGAGGATGAAGTTATACAGACGATACTCAAGATTACAACCTGGACTGGTCAGGATGGATTCCGACCGGTTCATGCAGGCCGGGTCAGACGAGTTTCTTCTCGACCCAGCTTCATTTTTTTTTTTTACATAAAATTTTCAAAATTGTTTTTCTTATAAAGCATGGCTGTCAGATGGAAGCACTTTTATAGATCGAAAGGCTAATATATTCTTCCTTGGGCAGGCCTTTCTCTTTTGAAAATTTTAGAATGATGGTGGTCTCAATTGAGGGGGGGCAGGATGTCTCTTAAAGCAAAGGACTTGGTACCAGAACGCAACCCACAATAGAGCATACTTTGGGAGTGGGAGCCTTAGTGGAAACACTTCATTAGGTTCCTTAAGAAGATGATCAAGCTAGAGAAAGAGACCCTTTAATTCAATTGATTAAGATGAGCTAACAATAATAAAGACTACTTCATTTTAACTACCCACAAAGAAACATTAAAGAAAGTAATGAAAAGATGGATTCCTCTTGTTGGCTGCTACTTTTATGTTATGGTCCTCCCTACCATTAAAAGCGGTACATTTTTTTTCTTTCCTACAATCAAGGATGGCCTGGATTTCATCCATCCTATGATCTTAATAATGGGATTAGTGGGTTCCTTTGGTTTTCCCAATATGATTTATAAAACTGAATATGATCTTTAATAATATGATGATCAATTGAACAGGATATATATTGTCCAGTTGTTGCTCTTAGTGAGAATAGTTGGCATAATCAATGCATTTCAACCGCCGAATCGATATGTGTTTAAATGAATGGTTGAGATTGATTGGAATGGGGCATTGGTAATCGATTATCTTTATACAAGTATTGTATTATAAAGTTGAGGGAGAAAAAGATACTATACAAATATATAAATAGGTATATAATAGTGAGATTACAGTATACAATAATAAAGGTGTCTAGAAAGATGCACAAAATATATAGTTTAGTAGTGTGGGTGAGTGACTGAGGTGGGGGGGTGGTGGGGTTGTTGGCTTTCATGGGCGATGAGGACGCATGGAGTACCCACCACCCCTCGTGCGCGCTATCTATCAATGGCGGCTCAGCCCCTGCCCCTTCTCAATTATAATCATTAATGGCATGGTGCCAAAACAGAAGCTGTTAATAAATAAAAATCTACTCTCCTCTCTCCTCTCTCCTCTCTCCTCACTCCCCTCTCTCCTTCTCTTTCAAGATAGTCGTATAGTGCGATGCGGGTTGTCTTGTCAGCGAGGGAGGGGGGCTGTAAGAGAAGAAGAATGTGGGAGACAACCAAAAACATTTTGAAGGCTACTAACAGTTGACAAAACGTCTTTTTAGGGCCCTTGTGGGGTACACTCTCAATGCATACTCCGTTTCCTCTCATTCTCTTCACCTGTATTTATATCCCCCAGTCTTCACCCTTGCCCCTCCACAGCATCAGCGTTCATCGCTTTTCTTCTCTCCCCTCTCGATTTCTTTCTGTCTTGTTGTCTGCTTCTATGGCGGATACTGGCTCAACTTCTTCGAGGAGAATGTGGTGTTCAGTGCCTGAACGAGCCCAGCTGCACTTGGCCATGTTGGCCTTGCAGTTTGGCTATGCTGGATTCCATGTAGTCTCCAGAGCTGCCCTCAACATGGGCATAAGCAAACTCGTGTTTCCAGTTTATAGGAACATTATTGCTTTGCTTCTGCTAGCCCCCTTTGCTTATTTTTTAGAGAAGTACGCACTTAACTACTAGCTTAGCACATTTTCTTCTCTTCTTTTATATTCTCTAATATTAGTCCTTTACCATAACTTGTCCTTTCCATTCTTCTTTGACCAGGAAGGAGCGACCAGCACTCACTCTTTCTTTTGTCGTCCAGTTCTTCCTCCTCGCACTTGTTGGGTATGATTTAACAACTAAATATAAAAGATTCATCAATACAACAAATATTGAAAAGATTCACCATATAGTACTCATTCTTTTGTATATTCTTTAACGTGCGTGACAGTATAACAGCAAACCAAGGATTCTACTTGTTGGGTTTGGACAATACTTCACCCACCTTTGCATCAGCGATACAAAACTCCGTCCCTGCCATTACCTTTCTCATGGCAGCCATACTTCGGCAAGTTCTTACTCTCATGAAAACTAGTTAAACGCGCATAATACTTGTTAATTAAAGGTCTCCACTCATGCATGCCTCCTTTTTTTATTCTTCTTATTTTGATTTTCAGCATAGAGCAAGTGCGATTGAATAGAAAGGACGGTCTTGCCAAGGTGCTCGGAACCGTCCTCTGTGTTGCTGGAGCTTCGGTTATTACTTTATATAAGGGTCCGACCATATACAGCCCATCTACACGGCCACCCAACACACCCCCACTGTTTCTTTCACTAGGAGATGCAAAGGGCAAAAACTGGACTCTTGGCTGCATCTATCTCATTGGCCATTGCTTGTCTTGGTCCGGTTGGCTCGTCTTGCAGGCCCCAGTTTTGAAGAAGTACCCGGCTCGCCTCTCTGTTACCTCTTATACCTGCTTCTTTGGCCTTATTCAGTTTTTGATTATAGCTCTTGTTATTGAGAGAAACTCTCAAGCATGGCTTATTCACTCTGGTGCAGAACTCTTCAGCGTCTTCTATGCGGTGAGTGACTCAATAAACTTCGTTCTTATTCACCGAGTCCCGAGGTAGACTCGCAGGTCACAGTGTCACACAACATGATAAAAAGGCACCCAACTCATAGTTTCTCCAGAAAAGAGAACCAGTTGAGTTAATAACATAACCTTTTGGAAAAAGGCGACTGCACCCCTCTTTGAGTTTAGTTGTGGCTTGCTGGGGTTTTGGAATTTGGACTGAATTTAACTGCAGAGTCAGGAACTGGAGGGATATCAATCCCATAAATCCAGCCACTTTCTAAAGCCTGGATACCAGTCAAAGCAGTGACATGAGTTATGATACATTCACGCACAATCAGAGATCGTGGTGACACGTCGCAATCTTTGGTTTAAAACCAACTGAAAATCCTTAGAACATAGCAATGAAGCTTCTTCATCTTCATTTGCGCATGTTATCCGCATCCTCCTCCTGACCTATAAAGAAAATGGCTTGTCAGAGCCATATACTTTTGGGAGCTGTTAAAAGGTAAGTTTGTCGTCCTACGGCAAAGGAGCCAGTGGCCTTTGGGTCTAGAACCCGGCCACCACCACCATCTTCTTAAGATGCAGATCATAAGTCATTTCTCCTTTTTTTTTTTTCCGCTTTTCTCTTTATGAATAGTATAATGTTATTACGCAAAAGCAGTCATACAAACGATTTAATCTTTGTGGGCTTAATTGGGGTTTTGAAAGTGAAATGTTGATGGGAAAATCGCAGGGAGTGGTGGCATCAGGGATCGCATTCGCTGTGCAGATATGGTGCATTGACAGGGGTGGCCCGGTGTTCGTGGCGGTGTACCAACCTGTTCAGACTCTGGTTGTCGCCATTATGGCTTCCGTGGCTTTAGGCGAAGAGTTCTATTTGGGAGGGTGGGTCCCTATAATTCCAATCTCTTTCATCAATCACTTCTCACTCTCAGTGCTTCCTCCACCTCCCTCGCCATATCTCTCCATGATCATCTTTGTTTCCTTCTCATTCCAAAACCCCTTCACTCATGCATTCATGGAACCCCACATGTTTCTCCCCAACCGCAAGATTAAATTTAATCACAATCGTATGTGCAGGGTTTAGTAGAAATAACTAAACTGTGGGGGTATTAGTACAATATATTGTTTTTGATTTGAAGTTCATGGAAGGCTTTTTTCTGGGTGGCATGTACAGGATCATTGGAGCAGTGTTGATCATATCAGGACTCTACTTCGTGCTCTGGGGCAAAAGCGAAGAGAAGAAGTTTGCCGCCAAGGAGAAGGTCGCGATCCCCTCCACAGCGGAGCACGCAAACGTCAGGACATCAAGCCACATCAAGTCCTCCCTTACTCAGCCACTTCTCCCTCCGTCAACCGAGAGTGTTTGACCAGCAAACCCTAACCCTTTTGACTACAGTGCTTTGGTTGGACAACACCCTACTACTTTATTTATATCGGAAAAGCTTGTGTGTACGAAATCCTTTTGCTTTTCTTCTTCTTCCTTTTTTCTGCTTTGCTTTTTCTTTTCTTTCTTTTTCCAAGAGAGTTTAAGGGGATTGAATATGATGGTGATAGTTGCCTCTTGATATGCGCGCCTTGGGCTCTAGAGATCCCATATGCTTTATGTGTTAATCAATGGTTTGATTTTCTAAGGAAAAAGAATTGCACCTTGTGAAGCTAATGCTGAAGATCATTATCATGTGGCATGGGAATGAAGACCCGCACAACAGTTTCTCTTTCTATTTATTATTAAAGATGGTGCAAATTTTGATTTTCATATGACATCATAGCGACACTCATTTACAATGATTCCAGAGGCAAACACCAAATCCTCCAAATTTCTCACTCTTTCGATTTTGTTTAATCATGATGTATGTCAAAAATAAAATAAAATAAAATTCCAAGCATATTATTAACTGGGACATCAACTGGAAGGCCTAAGGGGTCCAACTTCAGGACGCATTGGGTTCTAGCATGATCAGCTGTGTGGGAACCAGGTGAAATTTAAAGACATAAAAGACCAAAGCCTCAATGAGAAGCTAAATTTCAAAATGGAAAAGTAGTGCAATGTAGCTGTAACTCCTGGATATTCATGTCTTCCATCGAGTATTTGAGGCTTGCTGGGTTTCTCACACTCAAGTGGAAGGGCAGTTCTCACTGTTCCTTAAGAAAAGAACCAAATTCTGAGATAACATTTTTCACTTTTGTCCCCAAAAGCACAGAGTGTTCAAACAAGCCTGAGCTTAACTAAGGAGTGGTTGGGAAAAATTTAACAAGAAATGCCCGTGAAAATGGTAGATTAAATCACATCACCTTTCACCCATCAACGCATGCTTCTCCAATATTCCGTTAAAATTCTTGACCCAATTTAGAACCTAACATTAAAGGACCACAGAAGAAGTACAGTGTACCTAAAGTTTTCCCCTTTTATTAATATAATATGGCAAATGTTGCCTTTGAGAATAAATCAAAGTTCGTGTCTAGAAGAGTATGGCTTTGGTTCTTCAACGATCTGGTAATAAAGTATGAAACTACCAGAATGATTGCCATCAACCATGGGAGATGGTCAAACGAAAGTCGCAGAGGAAGATGAGGTTGGAGAGTATGGCTCATGACTACTCAACCTAAGAAAGGCTTCTACTGAGTAATTAAACTATAGTTTCGCTAACCAAATAACACTCCATATATGGTAAGTCACCGAGTCATGCAAATAACCATAACTATTTTAACTTGTCATGATCTCCATGGATTATTCTGTGTAAATTTTAGGTTACTTCCAGAACAAGTAACTTGTGGGTACCAAGGAAAAAGGAATAATAGACAGCTAGTTGGACTGTACCGTTCCAGGGTTGACCAGGTGACTGCTTGGTCCGCTGCCTGAAATCATGGAATCATACTGTAAGATCAGGATTCAAGAGATGACGGAAAGCTTTAAGATATCGCCAGTTAGTGTTTACGACATGACCTTTAGAAATCTCAATAAAATCTTTTGGCAGGGACCATTTGATGATCCGCAAAGCAGCAACCTGTAAAACTATCTTTCTTCGAGTTCAATTCCTAAAGGTAAAACTTGAAAAAGCCATGATTTCAGCTGGCTGTAGGCAAAAGATAACGTAGACGAAAGTGCCCATATTTTTGTTTGGTTCCTCTACGTCTCTAGAAAGTGTCTTAATCAAGTTCTTAAGTTTATGCCTAAAAGCACTGTCTAACTTTTATGTAAGATTAAGACAGCACTTAACAGATCCCGAGAGATGGCATTATTAAAGAGTCATAATTATTTGGATCCATAATCACTATATTACTGCCTTTTGCTAAAGCATTTTCTTTACAGCATGTTTTTCCCTTTAATGATGTCAACTGTTACATTTTTTTTTTCCTTATAGTAGCATTTGGTCAATTGATCGCCGATTTGCTGGACGTTGGAACAAGGGTTTTGTCCCAAAGGACAGCCTCAACAACTGGCTGTCCAAAGTTATCACTTGCTGGCGATCTCACCTAACCTGAAAGTCAAAAGGATCACCTATTGTCTCCCATTTTGAAATTTCAATTATATTTTTCCTCACTTTTTTGTTTTGTTTTTGTTTTTTTCTTGAAGACTGTAATTCATTTAATAGTAATTATTTTATCTTTTACATGCTTTATGATGGCAGTCCGTGAGGTCGCTGCAGAATTGAGTTTACTTTTTCACTGTTAATTACATATTCATGGTTAGAGCCACACATTCAGGGCTCTTTGAACCTACTGGGGCATGATCGATACTGTGGGTAAAGGTCCATGGCCAGGCCCATTCTAAATTCCACTCAAGCCCATATGTGCCTGAATTTGAGCCTAGATTGCTTTTGAATCGAGTCTAAGTTATTCTGATTACTGGGGGCTTAATTAACCCAACCCACAAAACAATGTAACTAAAAGTGGTCACGTATGGACGGAATTAATTACTATCATAAACTGACTTTAGTGATCCACTCTTTCTATAGATATCATTCATTCATTTTAAATTTACTAGGTCTTGATGGTTTTAAAAGCGTCTATATAATTAAAAAGAGTCATTGTGTATATAGTTGTTAACAACCTTTTTCTTTAATTTATGTGTGATATCAATAGCATAATTGTGTTCCACGTGATTATTGAGTCATTTAGAGTGCTCACTCAAAGTCCTTTACGAGGGTTAAGGATCAATTCTGATAACTTTTACATCCTGTATCGAGACTTTTTCAATTATATAGACGTATTTAAAACTGTGAATGTCCATTAGTCCAAAGCGGAAATGAGTTGTATAGGAATAAATTAAGTTATAAATTTCCACTAAAAAGATAAATGGTATATATAAATGTTTAGTGGCTATTATTAAAAATTTTTTTTGCAACAATTGATGATGTCAAACATATTTGACGATTGTAATATGTCAGTAATGGGCATTGGACAATTTGCTAAATAAACAACCGTGAGGAGATAAGATAAATTGTGATTTCAGAAGACCTTACCTTACGGTTTCAGAATCCTCCCTTTCTGAACCATGAACGACTACATCTCTCACACTCCACTTTACACTACCTTTGCCCTTACCCTTATAACGCCCAGCAATCCATAAATATATCAAGAAATTAACACCATTGATCCCCGCCAGTGTCCAGTAGAAATAGTCCAGCCGGCTTTTGTTAATATCATTCCTCAGCCACCCTTTTTCTTCCCCGCCAGTTGTGCCTTCGATGATCTCAACGATGGCACTGCTCAACCAGCTTCCTATCCCAATCTCACTCAGAAAAATTGCGCTGCTAATGCTTCGAGTCCCGTCGGTGGCTTCATCGTAGAAGAACTCAAGTTGTCCGACGTACGTAAAAACTTCAGCGCTCCCCATGAGGAAGTACTGCGGAAGCAGCCAGAACACGCTCACCGTTAATGGTTTAGAATGGTGACGCCGTTTCTTTTCTACCAAGGCAGCAGAGGCCAGAGCAATTATGGACACGAATAGGCCGACGCCCATTCGTTGTAGTGATGTGATGCCTCTACGGTGCCCAGTATAGCGGCGGAGAATGGGAACGATCCATTTTTCGTAGATGGGGACAAGGATGATGCCGGTAATGGCGCTAAACACGGGAATGGAACCAGCTGGAATGACGAAACTGGGGCCAAGTTTTCTGTCCATGATGAGGGCCTGGCTGATGAAGAAGGTGGAGAGTTGGGCCAATGAAATGGAGAGAGCTATGGTGGAGGCCCAGACTGGTAGGACTCTGACGAAGGATTTGAATTCTTCAACTTGGGTGACTGTGCATAGCCTCCAACGGTTCTTTGTGATGGCTTCAGCGTCTGTTATAACTGCTGCTTTGTCCAAAAAGCTGAAAAATCAACATAATAACAAATGACATATTTATGAACAACCATTTTACAGATACCCTTCTTTTACCCAACTGCGGCCAATCCAGGAGGATGAATGCCGGTGGCTGTGCTATATTTTTGGTTGAGCTAATGGGGTCCAACATAACACCAACCTGTATTGTGCGGTATGAGGGAGCTTTACGGCGCCGAAGATATCTGACTCTTTAGTGCTGACTTCATATAGATCATCTTCACGTCCCACTTCAACCCCTCTAGAGTGGTTCCTGACGGAAGCCACAATGACCTGAAGGAACCTTGTAAAGGCACTTCCCATCGGCCTTTGGTAACGATAATACCTCATACCAGCGACCAAGATTATGATGGAACAAAACATGGTAGCCGTTGGAACTCCGAAACCCCAACTCCAGCTTTTCTCCACTTGAATGTAGACTAGGAGAGTGATACCGAAGAGTGCACCAATGTTGATGGCGAAGAAGAACCAATTGAAGAATGCATATTTCTTGTGGACTTCATTTTCATCTGCCTCGTCAAATTGATCAGCCCCGAAAGAGGAGACGCATGGCTTGATACCACCGGTCCCAAGGGCTATGAGGGCTAAGGCACAACCGAGAAAGACTGTTTGGCCGTAGGATGCCGGTTTGCATGGTTGCGTGGTGCATGGAGATGGATGTAGGCTGTCTATGGAGGCTGAGAGTGTTAATAACACCATTCCCTGTCACAGTAAAAAGTGATGAGTTCCAGACCTATGACATGAAAATTAATTGGCTCTGCCCCATTTTGTCCAACACTATCATGGGCTAAGAAGATTTTGAGAAAAATTGGGGGTTATGGTCATTGCTAGGGTGTCATGTCATGTGAAAGTTTATGCATTTTGCTAAATAGCTCCATCCAAACAGAATACAAATTTGATGTAAATTTGAGCCATACACTATTATACTCAACCTAAACAAGATATAAATTTGAGCCATGCACAATTACACTCGATCTAAACAAAGAAGTATTGAGTTCGGGTTGGTTTGTCGCATTATATCTAACTTTTACCGTGCCTAATTATTGATTGTAGATTAATACTTACAACAGCATAAATGGAAGAGAAGATGACGATGGTTCCGAATCGGCCCAAATAAGCATCGGCCAAGAAAGCGCCAAGGATTGTGAGAACATAGGCAGCTCCAATCCAGTCGGTCACGTGAGTAGCAGCTTTCGGAGTCGACTGGTGCATCTCAAATACCAAGTAAGACACCATGTTCACCGCAATTGAGAAAAATGCTAACCTCTCCGCCACCTCATTCGCTACAACCCACACCCAAACATCATTTCAATTTTTTAACGCCATATATGCAAGATTTACGAAAAATAAGAAAAGGGTCTTCAACATCCGGAGGAGACCACGACAGAGAAGAGTTTGCAAACCTATGATGAACGGGGACGCCTTCCATCCGCCGGTTGTTCGCTTATCTGCAATTCTCCCCCTAAAGTCGACCCGACCATTGCTCACCAAGGTTGTCCGAAGGCGTTCTTCCTACAAAATCAATCCCCTCAATGGACGCTAGAAGAAATAAAGTAGTGGAATATTTGGACGTAAAATCACATTACCTTCCCTATATGCCGATCGACTTCCCCAATTTCATCCATGGAGACCTATGCCGGAGACTTGTGAAGTAAGTTAAGTAACTCCAGGCGAAGGTTCGATTTCGTCTTTCTAAAGTTTGCGTCCGGAAGATTTGTGCTCAAGTATAGTCTTTTTGTCTCTGAAGGAGTTGTGCTCAAGGCATGAATCTCTAAGATGGCATCTACTTATAGTATCTTGAATATCAATTTCTGTAATTTGCGATAAAAAATTGTACGACGAGATAGAATTTGGATGGTATTTTCGGGAGCAAGTACAAGACAGTGGATCCATTCGCACCCCACGGAGATATTTTTGTGAACCCTCAAAATTTTCTTTTGTCCTTTTTGTTTCACCTTCTTAAATTCTTGTATTATTTTAGAATATTTGGCAAAAAACATAAATTTAATTTTTACTTTACAAAATATCCAGATACCTTTTCTCTATGCTTTTACCATTTTCCCATTTTAGATTGCTTTCCCATTTATGATTGCTTGCCCATTTTTGATTGTTTTCCTATTTTTATATATTGTTTTTAACCATCAACTTTTAGGGAACCTGTTATATAGGAAAACAATCAAAAATGGGAAAATGGTAAAAGCATAGAGAAATGGTATATGGGTACTTTTTGCTTTCCCATTTTTTTTAAAAATAAATCGCAAAATTTTTAATTATAAATAAAAATAAATAAATACTAAAATACTCAAAATTTTAATTATAAATAAAAATAAATAAATACTAATTAACTTTTTATTTTTCTTTTGAAAAGTTGTTCTAACACGTATAAAAATTTAATAGACCATATTTTTATAAGATTTATCATATTTATTTATTTTTTAAATGTGGGCGACAATTAGCATGTTTATCATTCTTTTTAGGTGATTGGTAGTAATTCGATGTCAACCAATATTTGATACAAATTAAATGATGTTGAAACAAGATTAAAAATATATATATTTACTTCATTTAATTAAATATTCATCGTACTTATGAAAACAATATTTTAGCCCTAAAGAACATACTCAACAGCTCCTTGTTAAGAGTCAGGAATGGTTGAAGTCTACAGTGTTTTAATTTATTTCCATTTTCAAGTTTCAATTATTCTCAAATATTAAAATAAAATTGTGTTTGACAGTGTTTTACTTAAAATAGTTTTAATAAAAGTATATTTTTAAAAGTATTTTAAAGAAATACTATTAGTGATTTTTTATATTTCTAAAATTATTTTTAAAAATTTATCAAATATTTAATTTTTTTTCTAAAAATACATTTAAAAAAAATATTTCTTAAAATTACTACATATAAAACTCTTAGTTTATTTTTTTTTTTAATGTCATTAATATTTGTTCATCCGTGAAATTATTAATTGATTTTAAGCATCGAGGAAACCTACCATATATTTTTGCTGCAACAAAAAATAAAAAGAAAAAATAAAATCAATCGCGTAAAAGCCGAAAAGCCTCTTGTTGATGGGATGTTCATCATATTTGGTGCCTCGTTAAATAGGAAAGACCACAAAAATATATGAAGATTAAATTTAAATCGTTGTCTAGTTAAATAGGAAGCCCCACGCTAGAAATTAGAATAAAATAAGAGAGTATACTACCATGTAAGGCAACAGCCTCTAACCTCGTCCGTAGATTTTATGCGAGGTATGGATGTGGGCATGCAATAGATTGGAGATTAAATTAGGGATGTACATTAATTTTAGAATGAAATTTCAGAGTAGGATATAGTTTTACTATGAGTCATCTGACTGATCATGTCACAAATATTTATGGGAGGTAGGAGAAAAGTGGTAAAAGTAAAATTAGGATAATGCCAAATGGAAGAATAACTTCTCTTCTATAACTACTACATGTCGGTGAAGACGAGAGGCAAGGTTGCAAACATGGGCCATAGAAGATCAAAGGGACAAAAATAGCTAGCGAAGGGGGCAACAATGAGAGTGCCATTTTGTAATTGCGAATAGGTCAGTATTAATCCTTCAAGATTATTATTATTATTATTGTTATTTTAACCCCCCATTTCCATGCAAAAATGCAAAATAATTGAATACATAAAGTAAAAGAAAAGGGAAGTTGGTTTTTGTGTCTTTTATCAACCCACTATATAAGGTTTATATTAGGTTGAAATGTCAACGTATGTCGGATGCATTCAGAGGTGAAAATTCAAGAAATGCTCCGACCTAGATTATCTTTTAAAAAAATTATACGATATTGACTTCAATTTAAGCTTTTATATAATTAAAACTAAAAATAAGAAAGTATTTTAAATAAGACACCTCGATATCGGTTCTTCACCACTTGAAACTGTAGAATGTTCAAAGGATTGGGCTGTCCACCCATTAAAGCAGTATGTGAACTGGGTTCAGAAATTTTTAAATCAGCTTGTTGGTTTCAACATTATAATAAAAATTATTTCTGGCCTGATAGTTATTACCAGGAACAATGTTATGTATATGTAGCAATGTGCATAAGACAATTTGCTCATATATCACACAGTAAAAGAGAAATTAATAAACAGATGAATTAATTTTTGTAATCATAGAAGAGCTTACTTTCAAGTTCCCCTTTATCATCCTCTCTTCCAGCTTCACCGCCCAGCTCTGCCATGGGTTCATCTCTTACACTCCCACTTGCACCGCCTTTCCCCTTATAAAGCCGAGCAATCCACAAATATGTGAAGAAATTAGCAACATTGATTCCAGTCAATATCCAGTAGAAGTAATCCAGTCGGCTTGTGTTAAGAGTATTCCTCAACCACCCTTTTTCTTCCCCACCAGTTGTGGCTTCGATGATGTTAACGATGGCGGTGCTCAACCAGCTTCCTATCCCAATCTCACTCAGAAACATTGCGCTGCTAAGGCTTCGAGTCCCGTCGGTCGCTTCGTCATAGAAGAATTCAAGTTGCCCCACATACGTGAAGACCTCGGCGCTGCCTATGAGGAAGAACTGGGGAAGCAGCCAGAAGACGCTCATGGTTGATGCCCTAGAATGGTCGCGCCGTCTCTTTTCTACCAAGGCTGCAGATGCCAGGGCAAAGATGGAAACGAATAGACCGATGCCCATTCGCTGCAGAGATGTGATGCCTCTGCGGTGCCCAGTGTGGCGGCGGAGAATGGGAACAATCCACTTTTCGTAGATGGGAACAAGGATGAGTGCGTTCATGGCGCTAAAGACGGGAATGGAGCCGGCTGGGATGACGAAGTCAGGGCCAAGTTTTCTGTCCATGATGTAGGCCTGGCTGATGAAGAAGGTTGAGAGTTGGGCGAACGAAATGGAGAGAGCTATGGTGGAGGCCCACACTGGTAGGATTCTAACGAAGGATTTGAATTCTTCAACTTGGGTGACTGTGCAGAGCCTCCAGCGGCTCTTTGTGTTGGCTTCAGCATCTGTTATAACTGCTGCTTTGTCCAAAAACCTGAAAAATGAAAGCAATACAGTGACAAATGGATTCAATCATAAGCATACATGCATCCCTGAATGAGATCGATCGAGTTTCGTCGAAACTACGACCAATATTCTCTCATGGGTCGACTATTGAGATCCTAGACAATACAAACCTGTACTGGGCGGTGTGAGCGATCTTTCGATAGCCCAAGATGTCTGACCCTGTAGTTTTGACTTCATAGAGTTCAGCACCATGTCCCGCTTCTACCCCTTTAAAATGGTTCCTCACTGAAGCCACAATAACCTGAAGAAACCTGGTAAAAGCACTACCCATTGGCTTCTGGAAACGATAGTATGGGATGCCAGCAGCTAAGATGATGATGGAACAGAACATCGCTGCCGTGGGGACTCCAAAACCCCAATTCCAGCCTTTCTCTACTTGTATATACACCAATATTGTGATACCAAGGAGCGCCCCCATGTTGATGGCAAAGAAGAACCAATTGAAGAATGAGTATTTCTTTTGCACTTCCTCTCCATCTGCTTCGTCGAACTGATCAGCACCAAAGGACGAGACGCATGGCTTGATACCTCCTGTTCCGAGGGCTATAAGAGCTAGTGCGCCATAAAGGAATGTTGTCTGGCCGCGGGATGCTGGTTCGCAAGGTCGTGTGGGGCATTGAGGTGGACGAAGGCTGTCTATGGAAGCAGAGAGTGTCAACAACACCATTCCCTGAAGCAGTGAAACAAAGCAGACAGAGCATATGAGGGAGAACCATGGTCCAACATGATACTGAGTCCTACGTGGGCTCTCATTCAATGAGATTTTGATTGCAGAAGTATGTACAGGGAATAGTTTAAGAGACTCAATTTGAGGTTACTGGCTGCTGCTACTTAGCACTTACAACTGTGTAAACAGAGGAGAAGATGATGATGGTTCTGAATCGGCCCAAATAAGCATCAGCTAGGAATGCACCAAGGATTGTGAGAACATAGGCAGCTCCAATCCAATCAGTCACGTGCGTGGCAGCTTTTGGAAGCGACTGGTTCATCTGAAGTACCAAGTACTGCACCATATTCACAGCAATTGCGAAAAACGCTAGCCTCTCTGCCACCTCATTCACTACAACCAACATCCAACATAATTATAAAGAAGGAATAATGGAGCCAAGCTATATTCCGATATCCAAACAAAGCACAAACAGAGAAGAATTTTGGAAACCTATGATAAAAGGTGACGCCTTCCATCCCCCAGTTCTTTGCTTGTCCGCAATTCTCCCTCGTATATCGACGCAGCCATTGCTTACCAATGTTGTTGACACCCCTACTTCCTACAAAAATAGCCAACATGCGACCCTCAGCAGAATGTTTGGTTGTAAGGTACTTCAATGCTAACAGTAATATTACCTCCTTATTTTGATTGTGGCCTTCCTCAGCCCCATTGAATGAGGCCTTCTGAGGTAAATCTAAGGCAGGTTCTATTCTATCCATGGAAAATGAGTCTCGGTGAGAGTTGTCCTCAATGCAGGAAGCTCTGAGATGGCTTCTTTCAGAGTGTGTTAAATTGGATTCCTACTAAATGAGATTGGCTATATAAAGGGATATTGTTTTAACGTTTGACCAGTATGCTCATGGAAGTTTCTTTTGTCTATTATGATGCGCTGTAAAGTGTTTGTTGCAGGCGCCAGAGAATAATGTGGTTTTATTATCCAAAAGCAGAGGAATCCGTGATAAAATATTGCCCGATAAGGCAATGTGTAGATAGTACAGATGACGAAATTGCTTTAGAAACGAGAAATGGGTGTAGGAAGTAGGAAGTATTCAAACTGCCGCCCTGACAATTTTTGTGAATGGGATACAGGTTACATGATGAAGGATTCCTCTAGGTTGATTGGGTCAATCTCTACCCGGTCCCTAACACACTACAGGACAGGGAAGAGGGAAGGATTTTTTTAAAAAATAATCATTCTTCAGGGCAAAGCTAGCCTCGTAAATGGGGCGATGGTTCTGCACTAACGACGAAAGGATGGAGCATGGGAAAATGTTGAGCTTGGGACAATTTTGAAAACTAATTCCAAACTAATCCAAATTAGTATTTTTCTATCAAACATGAGAGTTGCGGAGGGTGGTTGATGTTGTATTTGCTATAACCCCTTTTTAAAAAATGGTTGTCAATGGCACCTTAATATATATTTTTTTTAAAAAAACATTAATCCGTTATTGTCAAAAGCATTTTTTAGTTTTTTCAAACATTAATAAGAATAAATTTATCATATCCATGAAAAGAAATTAAGAAAGACTATCATTGGTCTCAAATTCATTCATGAGATAGTTTTGGACTTGATCAAAGTTATTCTAAAACAACTCAAAATTACTCATGAAAAGAGCATTTTTAGTCTATGCTGTGGGAGCCACAAATTCTCAAGGCAAACCTAACAGCCACCCCCCATCCAAACCTAGGGTTCTAAGTCATGGGGGAAAAGTTATGAGATAAAAATAGATTTGTAAAGACTATAAGGTGGATAGAGATGTGAGAAAAATGGAAGATACTTAACAGATTGAGGGAATACTTGTGGTTCAAGGTGTTGATATAAAGAGTAAGGAAATATGGAATATTTTGGGAACCTAATAGTTCTATATAATTCTGTCATTTATAATATTCTCTATAGTATAGTGAAACAATTTTCTTTCATCTGTGGATGTAGACATAATTGATCAAACTACGTTAAAACCTTATGTATCTTTGTATGAATTGTTTTATCTTTGTGTTCTTAAGCTAACATTGTTTTCATTAAAGTTTTCGTTGACACAACAAATTGGTATCGTAGCTTGAGTTGAAGATCTCTGAAAAAACCAAAAAGAATAAAATACACAAGATGATAAGAAAATGAATTTTAGTTGAAGAGGGAGTTGATTATTCTCTCATTGGGATGTTATACAAAAAATACATATAGACATAGAAGATTAACTTAAAGGAATTTGATCAAAGATAGAAATTGTTGGAAAGTGTCTCAAATTCCTAATCAATATAGATTCATTTTTGTGAAAAACATTGTGTAGAAAATTTCTTATACTAATATATTATTATAATATTAGATTTCTTCGTAAAATAAGAAAAGTTATTAAAAATAGCTATATAAATATTCAGAGGTGGAGCCAAATATTTTGGTTATTAGGGGCAAAGTTGAAATATGAATTATATATTAACACTTAAATTTTATGATATCAATAATAATAATAATAACAATAATAATAATTCAAAGGAATTTAAAAAAAAAAACTAGAAAATTAATGAGAAATATGATTATAAAATTTTCAATAATTTTATTAATTCTTGTAGCAAAAGAAAAATTTTCAAGGAATTTAATAATTTTCCTAATAAATTTAATTATTCTATAAATAAGTAAGGCCTTTAAAAAAAAAAAAAATCAAAAATGGTTTTTGAAAATTGTTCTCCTATATTTTGTTGAACAAATTAAAGTCTTGTTTTAGATTCTAAAATGTTGTTAACTTGGTTTTTTTTTTTATTTATGTTTTTAAATATGTTTTAAAAATAGCTTTTATATATATATATATATATAATTTATTTTTAATCATTATGGATATTTGTATAGTTATTTACTTATTTTTGTAAACAGTTCTAAAAAACAAGTGAAAACAACCCAAAACCAGTAAAAGATATTCTTTGAAACACCTTTTTTTTTTTGTTACCAAATATATTTTCCTATTTTTTTTTTTATTTTAAAGAACAAAAAAGTATTTTAAAAATTTGTTACCAAACAGGATTAAGCATTTAATAAAATGTCAAATTCAAAATTACACAAAATTTTATAATAAAATTTAAATTTTACATATAATGAAAGAATGAAAAATAAATAATATTTATGCAAGACAAAAATTAAATTAAATTTTAAATTTTCAAAATTAAATATATCTTTTTTGGATTACAAAGTCTCCATTTTTTATTATTATTTGAAAACCTTTAATTATATATATGACTTTTTTTGGGGGGAAAATATACATAATTTTTTTAAGGGGAAAATTTTGAGCTCTACCAGTGTAAATATTCTAGGTTATGAGTAGAAAAAGTTATGAGATAAAGATGAGTTTGTAAAGATTATGTGAGGTGAATAAAGATGTAAGGAAGAATGAAAGATACCTATTAGAGTGAGGGACTCGTGATTCAAGGTCTGGATACAAGAAGTGGAGAAATATAGGATGTTTTGGGAAGCCAGTAGTTATACATGATTCTATTCTCTGTAATATTCTCTATACTATAGTGGAATAAGTCTCTCTCATCCATAGATGTAGACATGAACGACCAAATCATGTTAAAATCTCGTATATTTTTGTGTAGATTTTTTGTCTTTGTGTGAATTGTTTTATCTTTATGTTTTTGAACTAACATTGTTTACATTAAAACTTTCACTAGCACAATAAGGACCATCTTGCCTTTCGCATCACATTAACCTGACAATAGGACAATGATCCATACAATCTTTGTTAGCCACCTTGTAAGCTTGGTTTGTTGAACCATATTAAAACTATGTATATCTTTATGTGAATTGTTTTATCGTTGTGTTCTTGAACTAACATTGTTTGCATTAAAGCTTCTATTAACATAAGGACCATCCTAACTCTTACGTCATGTTAACCCTAATAATAGGACATAACCCATATAGTCTTTGTTGGCCACCATACTCCTTGTGCCTTATACCAAGGAGACCTGATAGACATGTACATCTAAATGTGAGCAACCATTGTGCTAGTCTAGATAGTGACATTAAGATTGTTAGACATGTTACACTATTGCAAAAATAACTATTCTTTACATAATAAGTATCAATTCTAACAATTTCTAGTTTGATTGTATTTTAAATTTGTCTAACCTCATTAATAATGTATTTTTTTTTTTTTTAGTTGCGGTCATGGGAGAGGTTGCATGTTGGTCGTCCAAATTTAGTTGGTTTCCTAGATCATATTTGGATTATGATGTGACGGATGATTTATTAGTTGAGGGTCTTGTAAGCATAGATCATGGATTGTTTGATGAGGCATTATTGATAAATGTATTAGAATATAGGTGGAGACCACCTTCTACATGAGTGAATAACCTTTCACATGTCTTGACATTCTACTGAGACTAATTGGATGCATAGATGATTGACCAAGTAAATTATGGTTAAAATGTTTTACCATTAATCATAATGTAGTAGTGTTACATATGTAAAGTTTTTGCATGTACAACTCTTGTGGGAGTCTTACACTAAGGACTTGATTGCACATTTTCCAAAGATATATTTGGAAAACCATGAGATTTAGCATACATTGTTCTCTTATATGCTTTGATATTGTTGAGTGGCATCATTTGAGAATTAATTTGGTCTCTATTAAGGGATACCTCTACCTTATTTGACAGATGTAGAACTACATTCAAGAGACCAACAAGGTTAACATTCATATGATTGGTGGGCATTCCATCCATAGAATGTTGCCCTTTAGGCTAGTCATGTGGAGTGGATTGCTATGACACCACCTACATTTAGTGCTATAAGGCTTTTATGATTCATATATGGAGTGATATCATCATTTTACATGATGCTTGATCATACACCCTTCATATATAGATCCAATTAGGTACCATAGTATGGTAGCTGCCATTGAGTTGCTAGAAATATAATTCAATTAAAAAATCTCTTATTTTAAGCTATGATTAATAAAACAAAATATCCCATTCATGTTTCATTTTATGTTATAAATCATTATTGTGTTGTAGATTGCTAATCAATATGCTTGAGCTACTTTAGGTATTTTAAGGAACACTTATCATATCATTATCAATGTTTTGCATATTATTCATAAAGATTGTCATATACCTTCAATAGATAAGTTATCTACATCATCAAGGTCATCTTAGAAATCATCAACAACTATTACTATTAGGCTACATCCGATTTGAGGTTAAAGGAAAAGGTGGTGAACAACTTGGCCAATGAGCTTGGCTACCTATGCATCCACTTGAGACCATTTTTGCTTTAGCTATACTCTCCGCTCACACTTGATAAATCCACATTCATCCCTTCATCTCTCATAGAGTTGTTCATTTTAGTTCCTTAATTACCATCGAGACATCTACATCATCATTCCTACTTTTACGTGAGTCATTTGCACTAGCCCCACCATCCCTTCTATCCCTACTAGGTACATCCATACTTACCCTTTCACCTCCACAAAGTTGTCCACACCAAATCCCCCCTACCACCACCTCGAGGATCTATGTCATTGTCCTCACCATTGCACCCCCATTTGAGTTATTCATATCATTGACTATACCCCCACCTAAGATACCTCTTCAATATCATAGTTGTCGCATATTACTTAATTAGATGTAGCCCTACACATGCGAAGGTTTAGGCTTGTGACATGCCAACCTAAATCAATACCTCATAGCCTATGGTTGTAACTCTATCTCAAGTTGGGTGGCAATATAGGTTTTTGATATTCATCATAATGCACAAATAGAACCTTCATTGGCAACAATCAAAGAGCGACTCAAGCAAAAAAGGGTACCAATTAAATACGGATTTTCTTCTTACAAAGGCATGAGAGACAATGTTGTCTTTTACTTTTACTTTATGTATTTAATGGATTTTATTATTATTATTATTATTATTATTATTGTTGTTGTTGTTGTTGTTGTTAGAAAAATTAGGCTGATCCAAACATATGGTAATCACCCTAGAGGGGGGGTAAATAAGGTGATGGTCTTTTTTTACAAATTTAAACTATGCGAATGTAAGAAACAAATATATGCAAATATATAATAAAACAATATAAAGACAATTGCATATAAAGTAAAGAAGTAGAAAAAAAAAGAATGCAAATACAAGATTTTTATAGTGGTTCAGTGCAACCCAGCGTGCATCCACTCTTCTCTAGCTTTAATCCCAAGCTTAAGGTTCCATTAATTCAAGACTTCCAAATCAAGCCTTCAAGCAATACAATTGGATTATGGTTCCAATCCACCTTCTTGGACTTTTGGCTCCAAGCACCCTTTACACTTCTTAAGAGATACCCCACTCTTGAACAACCCATCAAGTGATACTCCACACTTGAGAATCCCTAGGTGATACCTCACACTTAGATTCTTCATCTCAAAGATATACAAATAATTTCACAAACTCCTATTACAAAACTTTAAGCTCAAATGATACAAGTAAACTAGGATTGAATGATGCACTAATAATACGCAAGTTTTAGAATAATGGTACACTCAAAACACTCTCTCAAGGCTCAAATATATTCAAAAAATGTTTAAGAAGATTAAGTTCATAAAACAATGAAGACTGAAGTTTTTTTATAGAGGAAAAAACCCAAATTAGTCGTTGAGGGTTCAACCGGTCGAGCTGGGGATCGACCAGTTGACTAGCCGTTAGCTAAAATGCTGGGCAGGTGACCGTTGGATCTCGACCGCCCATTGACTGAACCTTGACCGGTTGAGGTGGGAGTCGACTAGTTGAGGTTTAACCTTGATCGGTTGAACAACCGTTTTGGAAGAGAAAGAAGGTTTTTTTGCACCCCTTGACTGGTTGAGCTAAGGGTTGATCGATTCCTCATCCGGTTCAACCGGTTGAACCGTTTTTGGCTCAACAACCAACTTTTTCAACTCAAAACTTTTTAAACAAGTTTGTAAAACATTTGACACAAGGTTTTAGTTGAAAACATGAAATCATCAAATTTTAAAATATTTAAAACAAAATAACTCTTGAATGATTTTGGTGCATAAGTAAAGAATGTAATGTATGAAAATCCTAATACACCAACAACCTTACAAATAGATCTTATGAAGTTTGAGTCTTGAAAAACACTTCTCTTTGAGGTCTTTTTTTTTTTAATGATTTCTTTTTGACTTAATTTGTCTTTGTAATTGTCACTTTGGAAATCATCTTGCCTAATCACACTTGAAATATAATCATTAGTTCTAAACCTTGTTTTGTTATTATCAAAATCAAGATTAACCAAACCTTAGTTTCACAATTATTATTATTATTTACTTTGACAAATTTTAGTAAAATTATACATGTGTTACATAACAATATTTTGAAAAATATTTTTCAATTAATCTTTCCTTCATCAACTATTTCAATAAATGCATTTGTTAACATAAATTAGTTAAAACAATTGACATCATAGAATTAGTTTCTACATAACTATCTGCACAAATCATTTGTATTAAAAATATGTGAACATGTACATAAGTAAATCAATTTTAAAGTAGAACCCAAAAGAGAGAGAAAAAAAATAGACAAAACCATTTCTCTGGGGCAAATTAAAAGTGATAAAATGAGAAGTAAAAAAGCCAACATAAGATTTTGGGACCGGCATTCAAATAAAAAGGTTGTAGTTCAATGTAGGGACGATAATAAAACACGTAAAGATGACAATAAGATAAGTTTTTATTTTCAATTTTTTTTATATAAAAAAATTTATTTTTCATAAAAATAAATTAAAAATATTTATAATGTTTATTTATTTATTAATGTTTATTTATTTTAATAGTTATTAAAATTCTAAAAGTAAAAAAAAAAAAAATTAAGGGTCGGAATAGGATGGATATAAGAATTTCCAAATTGCAACTTTTGATTTGGATGTTCTGTTTTAATTTTCTTCCTGGACATATCCATATAGCCAAACACATCAAATTTGGAGTTATTTTAGAATCCATATATCTAGATTTTTTTTTTAAAAAAAATAATAGTTATTTAGTGCAAAAGTCTATTTTTCCCTTCGCAGATAGGGACATCTACCGTTGGTACCATCTATTTTCATGGAGTCATAGAATGGTCCCGGACTCGAAAGTGCTACTCGTTTCATCTCATTCACAGAAACGCCGAGGCGACACGAGTCACAAGTTGATAAGTAGAAGTCGATGAAAATGAGATCAACAACATTACAATGGCCTTTGAGTGTGGAGCATCGGCCCACTCCCCCTGATTTTTTTTAATTAAGCTCTGATAAATGGTAGATAAAGACGCGACCCCCTTGCGTACAAGATTAAAATTGGCAGGCTATCTGCTAGGCGGTGGGACGTTCTCGCACGTTCGGCTCAGCACAAGGAAAGCTGATCATGCTGGATTTTCATCCAAACCCATACAATCTTTTTCTCAAATAGGTAAGCTGCAGAACTTTTTTTTTAGTTCGATGATTTCTTGGACTTGATATAACGCAAAAAATGTTAGATAAAGTAGTTGATTAACTGTCATTTTCGTATCAGAGACTTGAAGAACCGAGCTTGATCAGGAATTCTTACAATGGGTCGCATCTTCTGGTCTTTTTGATGCAGATCAAACCGCATAACGTGTGGCCCTGTGGGCACTCAGTTTTGTATTTAAGAGGGATGGTTCATAGACCACCATGTGAAGGACCAGGAGCATAGTGTCATGGGTGATAATATAATTCTGACTTTCATAACATCTTGCTTCAATGATTTGTTCAGGGAAGAAGATTTTCCTTATGAAAATGATTTAAGTGGTGCATATTCGTATCAAAAACTGAATATTCCATTAGGCTTTATTATACGAACTAATAGTCTGATAGAGTTTGACAGTTTGACTAGCTGTTGGATCTTACTTCCTAGTTATCAACACTGGAAATGTAAAATTTGTGAATCCTCGTCTGGACCAGTTTGATATGTACAGATGAGTTGTTGGATGATATAAATGCTCTGCGAAATCATCTTGTGCCTTCGCTGAGATAGTTATATGGTGTCTCTTCATTTGCTTGGAGTGGTGTAGCCAAAGGGGTCTCCCGAAAACCCAGTACGTATATTCGTATCAAAAACGAATATTCATCCTGCGTTTGGCATATAAAGCTTTTGGAGCTGGGATTTTACAATTCTGTGGAGGATTGATGTTTGGAGGCTGGATTAAATATTGAATTGAGAGAAGGTAATGGGAATTGGATGGAACTATGCTGGTTTTGTTCTTCTTGTGGTTTTTCTCTTGGATGCTGGAGACTTTTGTGATGGTGGAGTGACAAGTAGTTTTGCTAGAACAAATAACATATCTGCTGATATGCCATTAGACAGCGATGTGTTCCAAGTGCCTCCTGGTTATAATGCCCCTCAACAGGTGTGTTTTCGGTGCCATGAATTTGTTTCAAAATTATGTTTTCTTATCATTTGCTTTTGGACATGGTTAATCTTAAACTGCAGAAACACTTTAGGCACGACCCCTAATTCAAAAAATAAATAAAGAAACAAAGAAAATGAAAGCTAGACTGTTCTGAGTTGAAAAGAAACAAGAAACTGAAATTGAAGGCAAGTTGTTGTCTGTTTGTTTACCTCACTGGGATGCTGCAGTTTGTAATTTTTATTGTTTTTCTCTTTGATGCGGTAGATGTATGCATGTTTTCTGACTTCTTAATGTTGCTTTTGAAGGTTCACATAACACAAGGGGATTATGAGGGGAATGCCGTGCTTGTGTCTTGGACCACTCCAGATGAGCCAGGTTCAAATACCGTTCTTTACTGGGCTGAAAATAGCAAGACCAAGAGTCATGCCGAGGGCATTGTTCTTACCTACAAGTACTTCGATTACACTTCTGGATACATACATCACTGCACCATCAAGAACTTGACGGTGTGTGCAGATTGTCATCTTACAGCCTTAATATATTTTCACATGATCAATTTAATTTCATAGTTTGCAGTTTTTAGTCTTAAAAAAAAAAAATTAATTTGCAGTTTGACACAAAATATTACTATGAGGTTGGAATTGGGAATTTCACACGACAATTCTGGTTCATAACTCCTCCCAGAGCTGGCCCTGATGTTCCCTACACTTTTGGTCTCATAGGTATTTTTTTTCCCATAAATTTGTTGTATATACATATTTGATATGATCATTGTAGTTTGTGATTGTATTTTGCTTTCAAATAAAGGTAGTTCATGGTTATACAAACTCTTGCCATTTTGGATTTACTAAAATCATTATTTGGATACAACTTTGGTCCTAAAATGCCATCAGATATGCTAGATTGCAGAATTTAACCAGGCAAATGCATGTTTTCCAAGAGAATTTTACAATTACACACTCTTTTGTTTGAACACATGTGCACTATATTTGTGTTTTATGACCTTACCATGATCTCATTCTATGTAGCATTGTGAGCAGGGGATCTTGGTCAAACTTACGATTCAAATAGAACACTTACTCACTATGAGTTAAGCCCAATTAGAGGACAGACAGTATTGTATGTTGGGGACCTGTCGTATGCTGATGACTATCCATTCCATGACAACGTCAGATGGGATACATGGGGAAGATTTACAGAGAGAAGTGCTGCTTATCAACCTTGGATTTGGACTGCAGGAAATCACGAAATCGATTTTGCTCCTGATCTTGTAAGCATTGTGTCTCCCATTCCCTATTGTTAAGCAATATTTTTTTTTCTGTCATTTCTTTTCTGTGCTTTTGACTTAAAGCTTTACTAATTGTGAGCGTGGTGCTTGTGGGTTGTCTTCAATCAACAAGCTTTACTATGGTTCTGATTTGAACTCCCATATCAATTATAAAATATATGCTTGCAAGAGTCCAGCCATGATTATACCTTTCAAATTTACCAAATCTTGGTGATTTTTGCAGGGTGAACGCAAGCCATTTAAGCCTTATACAAACCGTTACCATGTGCCATTTATAGCATCAGCTAGTACATCTCCATTATGGTACTCAATCAAGAGAGCTTCTGCATATATCATTGTCATGTCATCTTACTCTGCATATGGTAAGAATTTGTAGATTTCAATTGTCTGCCTTACATGGTATAAATGTGCATGAAATGAGATACAATTCTGAAGTGGTTTGTGTGTAATATATGTCAAAGCAGCAAGACAGTCATGATAATTGAGATTTGTGATCACAATCATATTTGCTACTGCTACATGTCAAGGGAAGTGCTCCATGTGAAGCACTTAACTAGAAGATTTTTTTTGTGGTGCTTAATGACTCGTTTTGATTGGAAAGATGCTGTTGGGAATCAAATAATATTTTAGTAACTTGAGTATGTTATGGATCGCACTCTTTAGCAAATTAGCTTTGGGAAAAATGTTTCTTGCCAAACATCAACACATCAGAGTCCATAAGTCAAAAGCACATGTAGGAAGCTGTAGAAACATTACTTGCTTGTTTATTGTGGTTAACATGAAAGTATGAAAATATGCTGAAAATCTACTTGATTCTTTTATTTGCAGACAAATACACTCCTCAATACAAATGGCTTGCAAATGCGCTACCCAAAGTGAACAGGACTGAAACACCATGGCTTATTGTTCTTATTCATTGTCCAATATATAATAGCTACATACATCATTATATGGAAGGGGAAACCATGAGAGTGATGTATGAGGCATGGTTTGTGGAATACAAAGTTGATGTTGTCTTTGCTGGTCATGTTCATGCCTACGAACGATCAGTAAGTGTGTATTCTCTTGGAAACTAATTTTGTTGGATTCAAAGCAAGAGTTTCTTTGGTTGATATAAAATTTTTAACCTTAATCTCTAGTTTCTCTAATGGATCTAAATGTTAGTGTCTTATTAGCTTTTGAAGTTCGTATTCACTTCTCTAATGATCCAGCCATCCAGGTTCATAGTTCTTGTTGTCTACTCTGTCTTCCTCTCTCTCCTCTATGTTGCCCTTCTCTATAGGGACTGGGGACTGGTCAGGAATGCTTATTTTCTGTATTTCTTGCCATGCTAAAAACATGATCCACAGAAGATATTAGCATTTGGGAACCCCATGTGCTTCCTAGTTGAAAATTATATGTTGAGTTTCTGGGCTCCAAATAATAGATTTGACTTGCAGCTCTATTTAGTGGCTTGAGTTTGGGTTTATAGGTAGTCCTGTCTTGCTTGAGCATTTTACTGCTTTTACATAGTTAGTTCTCTGCACATCTTTGGGGATAGAAGTGAGAATTCTCCTAACATTCTTCAACTGACCAAAATACCTTTCCATAATCTTAAATTCATAATTTCATAGCTATACATTTGTCATTGTCCTTGAAGCAGCTTCCTAGACTGTCTTAGCAATTCTTCAACAAGTACATTATCCTATATGTTCATCATTTTGCCTTGAAGCAGCTTCATAACACTACCCTGTGCTGGGTGAACATTGCATTTTTTTTTTTTTTGGCAGAAGGGTTTTCAACTATGAGGTTTGAACCACAAATTGTATGGACAAACTGTGATTTTTTTTAATGAGGCAATCTAGTTCAAGCATTAACCTTCCATGAGAAAATGACTTCTGTTGAAACACAAGGAGCCCGAGTGTTTTGAGTTGCTCGAAACAATATATAATCATATACTCATAGTACTATTATTTATTTATATCCAAATGATTTTGCATCTCAGGAACGCATATCCAACATTGCTTACGATATCGTAAATGGGAACTGCACTCCCATACCTAACGAATCTGCTCCTGTTTACATAACCATTGGAGATGGAGGAAATCAGGAAGGATTGGCGACTGGGTACCACCTATTAGTCCTTGTTGCTTTTATCTGCTCCACTAGTTGAAACCATGATATAAATTGTCTCTAATTTTGAGGTATTGAAATTTCCAACTGCTAACTGGCTCTTATTTTGCAGCATGACAGAGCCGCAGCCAAGCTACTCAGCTTATCGGGAAGCCAGTTTTGGTCATGGCATTCTGGATATTAAAAACAGAACCCATGCTTATTTTGGTTGGAATCGTAATCAGGACGCATATGCTGTAGAAGCTGATTCAGTATGGCTTCGAAACAGATACTGGACCTCTTCAGAAGAATCCTCTATAGCCTCATCATGATCAAGAACAAGTCAGTTAACTCATATGGCAAGTTCTTGCTTCCATCTCAAATCAAATGTTCACTGTCCCATTTGGTATCCTCCCATTGTATCTGCAATTCCTCAAATGTCTCTTGCATTCATTCTAAAGAAAGGAAGAATTTTGTATGGGTTCAATCTAGTGAATATATCGGCCAATTCTGAACTCCAAAAAAAAAAAAATCAATGTGGGCCGGAGTCCAGATCATCATTTCTACATCACAATCTAAGTAGAGATCAGTGGATTCATGATAAGTTCTTTGCACCAAAATAAACAAATCCACAAACAGCCAATAAATTATGGTTTAATTATTCCCCTGCTAATCAAAGGAGCTACAAACTTTGAGTTGAAGTAATGATATAATTGAATTATCAGAACTACTTCCCTTTAAGAATTCCTTAAACAACTCAGCCCCCCATTTTTTAGAACAGCTTCCATCTTTCCCCATCCTTTTTTAAATCATCTTAGGACCTCTCCTTACTATTTTTTAGACATGAAAAACGAATAGAAAAGAAAATGTTATATATCCAAAACCTCAGTTATGATATCCCTTCGCTCCCCGTTCACACCCACGTCATTGATCACTAACTGGCCATTTGGGGGGCTTTAGGCAGTATCTCGAAACAAAGCTGTACTGTAGCTGTCCCTCAAGAGAGTTTTTTTATTATTATCACAAAACCCTGGAGAGGTTTATTTGGTTTACCCTTCAAAAATTTATGGCTGCAGCCGAATTTAATCATAAGAGAGAGAGAGAGGAATATGAAGCAAGAAGGAATTAAGTAAACGATCCTGCATACTTGGAGGCAGCGATCCCACGTTGTGCTGGAGTGGAGTAAATGATGACGTTTTATTGCAGAACAATACTGCAAAGTGGAAAGCGTAATTGATGACTCGGGGGTAATTGACACACCACCCACCAGAGAAAGCACCGGAAGTTTGGCTCCCAACTTTCATACTTGTACGGTTCTGTCAGTCATGGTAACATATATGATGTAATACTGTTGCTCATGCCCTTCAATGATTGGAACAAGATAAACCTCCCAAGAAGCATCCTGCATCAACGATCAGTGAATAAAAACATTCTCATGAAAATGATTTAAGCCGGTGCGGATCCGGACTAGAAAATGAGAATATTCCGTGAGTCTGCATTAACACGAAGGCATGGTATCAAGCAGTTGACATTTTGACTAGTTGTTGGATCTTCGTTGTCAATACTGAAAAGATATAGTTTCGGAATTCTTATCTATCTACTATCGTTCCCTTCTGTCCTCATAAATAGTTGAACCAGTCTGACATGTATATTCTATAGATGTGATGTTTGGATGATGCTTTATACAGTCATCTTTTACCTTGAGACCAACTAATGATATTTCTTCCATTTCTTGGAGCAGGGTGGAGGTTGAAGGACAAGTCGGTGGATTTATTGATATCAAAGACGAATACTCATCTTGCCTTTGGTATATAAAGTTTTCGGAGCTGGGATTCTTTATGTTGTTTTGGATGATTGGTGTTTGGAGGCTGAATTGAACATTGGATTTACAGATAGAGATGGGAATAAGAGGATATTGTGCTGGTTTTTTTCTTCTTGTGGTTGTCGCCTTGGATGCGGGATACTTTTGTGATGGTGGGATAACAAGTAGTTTTGCTAGAACCAATAACATATCCGCTGATATGCCATTAGACAGTGATGTGTTCCGAGTGCCTCCTGGTTATAATGCCCCACAACAGGTTTGTTTTCAGTGCCATGAATTTGTTTCAAAAATGATCTTTTCCTTATCGTTTTGATTTTGAGTATGTTCAAGTTCACAAACTGCCAAAAAAAGACCTTGGGTAGACCCCTTTGATTGATACAACTCAAAAAAGAAAGCTTAACTTTTTCTGATTTTCAAAAAGGCAACCCATCTTAAGCCAAAAAAAATGGTTTTCTTTTCACTATCAGAGAGAAAAAAAAAAAAAAAGGATTTTCTTTTTCTTTCTGTTTTTCTATGTAATTAAAGCATCTTCATTGGGACCCAAGCTTACCATAATTCCATATACGATAATCCAGATGAAGATAAACTTAGTTGTAAGCCAAATAGCCAACTTGGAGTTGGGTAGAGGTCAGAGAAAAATTTGAGATTCAAAGTTTCAATATGTTTGTTCTTTACATACTATCACTAACCAAAAGGGCTTCAGAGATTTTTTTTTATTTTTTGTCTCATTTAGTAACTGATGCTGTGCTGCATTTGTCATTTTCATAATAGTACTTGATGCCATGGTCTGTAATTTTTCTTATTTTCCTCTCAAATTTGGTAGATCTATGTTGTCCTCTGAGTCCTGAATGTTGCCTTCTGAAGGTTCACATAGCACAAGGAGATTATGAGGGGAATGCCATGATCATATCTTGGATCACTCCAGATGAACCGGGTTCAAATACTGTTCTTTACTGGGCTGAAAATGGAAAACACAAGAGTCATGCCAATGGCATTGTTCTTACCTACAAGTACTTCAAGTACACTTCTGGATATATACATCACTGTACCATCAGGAATTTGGCAGTACGTGTATCTTTTAATCTCACGGCCTTTAACAAATTTTCATGGTTTGTAGGCTCTCACATAAAATTTAACCGTATGGAACTTAACAACTGAATTACTATCAATGCAGTTCGATACAAAATATTACTATGAGGTTGGGATTGGGAATACTACACGACAGTTTTGGTTTGTAACTCCTCCCAGAGCTGGCCCTGATGTTCCTTATACTTTTGGTCTCATAGGTACTTTTCTTTTTCATCAATTTGTTCTACCTGTATATTTGATCATTGTAGTTTAGAGTTAAATTTCAGTTACTAATAAAAATAATTTATCCTGGAAAGGACAGGTTTCTAAGAAAGTTTTATAATTTCACTCTTTGGCTGAACACATGCGGACTATATTTGTATTTTCCTTTTGTTGGTTTTATCATGATCTCACTCTATTTAGTATTGTGAGCAGGGGATCTTGGACAAACCTATGATTCAAATAGAACACTTACTCACTATGAGTTAAGCACAATTAAAGGACAGGCGCTATTGTATGTTGGGGACCTCTCTTATGCTGATGACTATCCATTCCATGACAATATCAGGTGGGATACATGGGGAAGATTTATAGAGAGAAGTTGTGCTTATCAACCTTGGATTTGGACTGTGGGAAATCACGAAATTGATTTTGCTCCTGATATTGTAAGAATTATATCTTCTATTCTCCTTTGTAAGGCAATATTCATATATCCTGCCCTATGAATATCTCCTGTTGGGTTAATCTATTTTGCATCCAATTGATAATTTCCTCCTCGAAGATCTAGTGTTGAAAGGTGCTTTACATATGGAATGATACTGTTTCATGACCCAGCATCGAGAAATTAATTTTCATTTGAAACTTGAAGCAAGTTTTCATCTATACCTGATAGCGTATAAAGACAATTGAATTCAATTTCTGTGCTTTTGGCTTGAAAGCTTGGCTAATTGTGAGCTTGGTGCTTGTTGATCGTCTTCAATCTACTTGTTCTTTTGTTTATGGTTCTGATTTGTACTCTCTGCATCAGTTATAACATGTATGCTTGGAAGACTCCACATTCATGGCTATACCTTTTGAATTTACCTTATATTGGTGATTTTTTGCAGGGTGAAACCAAACCCTTTAAGCCTTATGAATATCGATACCAGGTTCCGTTTGAAGCATCAAAAAGTACATCCCCATTATGGTACTCAATCAAGAGAGCTTCAGCATATATCATTGCCATGTCATCTTACTCTGCATATGGTAAGGGTCTGCAGTTTTCAATCATCCACTTTCACTAGTATAAATCACATGCCAATGCATGTACTTATATGCATCAGAATGTATATGAAAATGAGGGAGAATTTTGAAGTGGTTTATGTGTTCTAAATGTAAACCAGCAAGACAATATATCAAGATGATTGAGATGTCAATTTATGGTCATGTTTGCTACACTAACTAGAAGCATTTCCGAATGAAGCTTAGTAACCTTTTTTTATTGTAAAGGTCCCCTAGCTCTAGCACATTAAATGTGTTAGTAACTTGAACGTTTCATGGAACCATCTTAAGCATATTAGCTTTGGTTAAAATGTCTCTCTAAGAACCAATGTCGCCTGTGGTCATGATCCATATTTGCTCTATAGAGGCATCATAGCTTGTAAGTCAAAAGCACATGTGGGAAGTTGCAGTAAATACTGCTCTCTTCTAAATAGGCTAAAATTCTACTTAAATCTTTTATTTGTAGGTAAATCCACTCCTCAATACAAATGGCTTTCATATGAGCTACCCAAAGTGAACAGGACTGAAACGCCATGGCTGATCCTTCTTATGCATTGTCCAATTTATAATAGCTACATACATCATTATATGGAAGGAGAAAGCATGAGAGTTATATATGAGCCATGGTTTGTGGAGTACAAAGTTGATGTTGTTTTTGCTGGTCATGTTCATGCCTATGAACGATCTGTAAGTATGCAATTCTCCTCTAAATTACATCGTTGAGTTTGAAGCAAGAGTTCTTTAGTTTATGTAGAATTCTGTACTTTCTAAATCATGATTTAATAGTTTTTCTAAGGAAGCCAAATTTTAATCTCTTCATTATTTTCTCTTTTAGGTCCATATTCATTTTTCTTCAATGATCCAAGTTCCTTACTTTGTCTTCCTATGTGTCCCCTGTTTTACCATTACCATCTAGTGGTCAAGCTGGGGGTTTAGGAGGAATGGGCATTCTCTATTTCTAGACTTACCAAAAAACATGGTACACAAATATGTTAGTAGTTGAAAATCACTTAGGCTTCTTGGTCAAAATTCTGTACTGAATCTCAGGTTTTGGAATATGAATTAGACTTGTAACTCTATTTAGTTGTTACCACTTGAGTTTGGGATTATAGGTTCTCTTTGTTTCTTTGGCGGATGTATCACACACTAATGTCACAGGTATTTCG
Organism: Vitis rotundifolia; assembly: GCA_030254885.1. Lineage (NCBI taxonomy): Eukaryota > Viridiplantae > Streptophyta > Magnoliopsida > Vitales > Vitaceae > Vitis > Vitis rotundifolia. Next base: position 10,708,313 of record CM058168.1, on the reverse strand, counting down.
TAAGCAATTATGAGACACTAATAATCTAAGACATTTGAAGTTCCTAAGTCACTTTTTCCTGTACTTAGCTTACACAAACCCGAAGCTAAAGTCGGAGTGTGACCGGATACAAGTGAGAATTCTCCTAACAATTAAGCAAGAAATTGTCTCATAAGCTTAAATTCATTGTTCCAAGGAGTATGGGTCCTAAACTCATGAGTCACTTTCCTTTGAAGCTTCTCCTTGACACTGCCTTAGCGGTTCTATGCTGTCTCTCAAGGCACTGTTTCATTACAGTGGTGTAATCAATTCCCTGGGAAAAATAGTGGTCCAAACTTACTACTCATGTGATTCACTGCCCTCCTTACATGCTTCACACAATGGGAAAAACAATTTCTCCAGATTTTTGAACATGTTTGGTTCTAAGAAAAATTTAGAACCGTTGATTCTAAATGCATGAACATAGAGTAGGGTCCTTAACGAGACCATCAAGTTAAAATACGAATTTTGTGAGAAAATGGCTTGTGTTGAAACACAAGCGACCCCACGTGTTTAAGAAAATTAAAATGCGATCATATACATTATACTGTTACTTTAAAGTCCAATATTTCCATGCATCTCAGGAACGAGTATCAAACATTGCCTACAACATTGTAAATGGGAAGTGCAGTCCTATACATGATGAATCTGCCCCTGTTTACATAACCATTGGAGATGGAGGAAATCAAAAAGGATTGGCAACCGGGTATTCTGAATATTGCTCGTTGATATATGCTTTTACATGCTCCATTAATTAAGTTGAAACCCAGCAAAAATTTTCAACTCTTTAACTGATTCTCTCTAATAATTTGCAGCATGACAGAGCCACAGCCAAGCTACTCAGCCTATCGTGAAGCCAGTTTTGGTCATGGCATTCTGGATATTAGGAACCGGACTCACGCTTATTTCGGTTGGAATCGTAATCAAGACGCGTATGCTGTAGAAGCTGATTCTGTATGGCTTCACAACAGATACTGGACCTCTACACAAGAGTACTCCTCCATAGCTGCATCATGATGACACGGCCATTTCTTTGATCTGCAGAGTTCCGTCTTTCCTATCAAATACGGTTTACGGTTTACAGTTAACAGTTTACAGCTACCTTCCCATCAGGCATCTCCCCAGCGCCTCTACACTTGGTGATCAGGCGATACGTTTATTCCATGGATTAGTACAAAGTTCCCAGGTTCTAAATAAATAATCGCGTGTGGGTTCCACCTGCGGTGTCGGCTTCGATGCGGAGCGTACGACACGATCTCCGCAAGACTCGGATCCATGCCCATAATTCTTCGTCGAAAACCCAAAAATTGAAGACGTTGTTCGTTGGAGACGACGTCGTCAACCGAAACTATACGCACGAAGTCTTATCAGATAGCGTATCTCCTTTATCTTATACACCCTAAGAGAGGAGCTTCAGCACATGCCACTGTTTTCTCTTTGTCTCTCACTATCTCCTTTATGTATTTAAGATTGATATAGCAATCTAATCAGCACATATCATCATCTTCTCTTCCACCCCCTTGTGGTAAAAATTTGTGGTTCCTACTCGCATGATTTCATTGATATGAATTGAGATACTAGCTAATATGACACAGGAATATATGTATATATGTGAATATCAAACAGGCAACGTTCAATGATCATGATAATCGGGGACAGTTTAATTTAATTAAGTCATGTTTGATGGAGCTTCAGATAGCTTCAAAAATCTGAACGGAAGCTTGGTGGTTCATGTTAATTGAGAAGTGGCATATGTCCATGAGGGAGAAAAGGATGAATAAGGGTAAAGTGGATGGGTCCAAAGACCTTCAACCAAAGGCCAACGTCATCTTCGTCAGCATCTACAGCTGACACAGACAGGACATAACCACAGAAATGGGATTTTGTTGAACGTACCATGTATGTGACATATATATATACGTTGAATATGAAATTTATTTCAGAAATAATTAAATAAATAAAGGGACATGTGAAAAGGAGCACACAGTTTATACACATCCATTTATTCATACATACATATAGACACCCCACATGTTTTATGCATGCAATAGCCATGACAAACGAGGTCAAAAAAACCCAAGCGATGTCACGGCTGTTAGTGTACACACAGTCTACAGAGAGCATATGTATAGTTCCATCCATCCATATTCATACCATACACATAGACATCATGACATAGACATACACACAAACACATATAGCATAGAGGCATAAGCGTAGAGGCATAGCCGGGAGTTTTTATGTATTAATAATTCCTGGAAGATTAAATCACGTGCGCCAGGGAGACTGCAACATTTCCCAGCTGTTTCCATCGACGAGGTTGCTCCCGAAAATTTCAGTATCATCGAAGGCAGGGAAATCCATTGACATCAGAGTCTCGGTCCATAAAGAGTCGTCAACCTTAGGCAAGGTCATGTTCATGTTTGCCCAAACACCCTCCATTCCATCATCATTTTCCCCGTTTTTCTCGTTGATAGCGGTTGGTTTGGCATGGGGCGGAACCTCTTGGGTAGCAGGAGGGGGGACCACGGAGTACTTACTGTGATATGGAGGTGTTTGGATGTTAGGCCGGGGTAGAGGGGTAACAGATGGAGATGTGATATTTGGATTGGGAGGGATTTGGTTATGGGTGAATTGAGTGTTGGCAGGAGGCTGAGCGCATAGTTCAGGCAAATTGAGCTTTGCCTCGGGGCCGTAGAGTTTGCCGGCGGCAGCATCATAAGCGATGGCAGCTTCATAGGAGGTGTCGAAGGTCCCTAACCAGAGACGAGCACCGCGATTGGGTTCGCGAATTTCGGCCACCCATTTGCCCCATGTTCTCTGGCGAACTCCTTTGTAAGTGCACATAGCATTCTCTGGACCACCTTTGCCTCTCATGCACCCTTTTCTGGAACTGGCTTGTGCGGTTTTCTTCACTTGTTTTCTCTCTCCGACGCCCATGCTTGGTGATTTCAACATTGTTGAGAGGGAGGGGAGGGGGAGAGCTGATTGATTTTAGTGATAGGCACAGCCCCCCCTCAAGGTCTCTAGTATTTATATTGCATGAGCTTGAGAGAAAGAGAGCTGTACTGAAACGTGTCTGAACTGGTAGGCTCGTACTGATACTTGGCATGATGAACGTGTCTGATCGTGTCATTGCTAAACCACACTGGGCTTCTCTCTTGGACAACACTTGGCTTAGGCGTTTTTTTTGTTTTTGTTTCTTGTACACAAGCTCAGGTGGCTGACTAGAAGAAAGAGGTTTTGAAGGGTTTTGTGTAAATAGCAATTTAGCATTTACTTTTGGGCTAGGGGCAATCGGTTGTGGATAAGCCCATGTTGGGAATCCCAAATAAAGCACATGACTAATTGGCATGGCTGCTTGATACGTGTGACTGCTCCCATGCGGTGGTGAGGCCTGCATGCCATTCAGCTGCACGCTCGGCAGCCACTTGGGATTTCATGCAAACCCTTGGGCCTCACTTTTCCCAGTTTTCCTTTTTTCTCCGCTATTTAATTCACACTCTCATACTGAATCTTCACGGTTCAGCTTTGCAGCCTCAGGCCTAGAGTCTTCACTGCAGGCTTGCCCTTTCCCACGCAAGGCTGAGCCCAGGCCCAGCCTTACAGGTAAGACAGGACAATTTGGGGGACAATTCATCGAGGCTTCCAAGCTATGTTAAGCCCAGGCCAACCCTGTATTACCACGCCTCAAGGGTGCAAATGGGCCCGCCCAGACTCGGCCCTGAAACTTATAGGCCCAATCAAGGGTTCAGGGTAAACTTGTGTGGCTGGAGCCTCGAGCCAGCGGAGGTGGGTGAGGAGAGCCGGAGAGGTACAGGGCAAGCGACAGACATCGTGCTAAAACTTAGATACTTGACTACATTGGTTAATCCAAATACAACTGAGAATAATAATTAAGATAAAGATAAAATCCAAACATGACCTAATCATTAAACAGATAACGCACCTTATAACCATTCAATAATCACAACATGTTTAATAATCAAGTCAAGATTGCTCTTATTCGAATCCATATAATTAACCTTTAAATATGATCTATTCACGACTCAATTAATCTAAAGTCAAACTCATGAAAATGGTGTAAGATTAGAACCATATTAATGAATCATATCAAACTTCACCACCCCAAAGTAAAATGCTTAAAATCAAGAATCTCTATGATTTTGGCCTCCAGTAATTCACCCACAACCACCTATAAATGCCCATATGCAGTCGCAGTTATACATGCTACTTATTAAACACAAATTGCTTGCATAGCCATTTTACATAAGAAATATAACTGGAACAAAACTAAGAAAGTGTAAGATGCAAGACCATGTGAGAAGCCTAAGGACCCTTTTCTGAGGATTCCAAGGTGTGAGAAACATTAAAAATGTGGGGAGCCATGGGGAGGACAGGTTAAGCAACTGAGTATTGTATACAATTTTCGGCATTGGATTAAAATCGTGCCCAAGATGTTGCACTTCGGATGCATACTGTAGCTTTAAATGGCAAGGCGCGGACAAAGTTTGAGGGATTCATGCATTTGAGCCCAAATTTTTGTTAGCACCACATTCAAAAGCTGGTGACTTGATCAGGTCAGTTCAGTGTCAAGATAATTCACAGCTTCCAGACCATCATGGTCTCTTGCTTGGTTTCAATTATCCATTGGCATCTTGGCACTTCCTTAAAGCTGCCCTTATCTCCTTCAACATCTCATTTATCCTTATGCCTTTCCTGAAAAAAAAAAAAAAAAGCAATACAAAATGAACACTTAGAATGGTGAAACAAGCACAATGATGTCAAAAAACTTGTTGAAGCCAAATCTTACTATTCTTGGAAATGAATTGAAATTTGAAAACAAATCTTATTTATCAAAAGCAAGGTCAGAGATAGGGCCAGATGCCTTGGGAGAGGTTTTTTGTTATTATAAAAGAACGCCAGAGAGGCTAATTGAGTTTACCCTTCAAAATTTAAAGACACACTCCAATGTCTCTGCTGCTCATAGTGGGAATGAAATTTGATTGGAAGAGAGAGAGAGAGAGAGAGAGAGAGAGAGAGAGAGAGAGAGGAAGGCATATCAAGCAAGGAGAAGATATTTTCCTCAATGAACAAAGACTTCCTACCAAACCGCTGTAGAATACACACAGGAAGCACAATGCCAAAAAAGGGTTTTAACACCAAGGCACCCCACTCTAGCTAAATAATGGCCATTTAAGTGCCCCCATAGGAATCTAAGAAAACCAGTCAGTTCTTTCAAGAATATCCTTTTGCTAATTCATTTTTAATGATATTTTTGAGCAATCTCCATTTTTGGCCTTGTCAACTGCAAATGATCAAAAGGTCAGATAGAAACAATCAGATAAGCATATAAGACAATGCTTAGTAAGTAGCTGATGAACTTACAAAACACTGACACCAACAACAGCAAGGGGCCGTGGGTAGTCCTCAATTTCTTTATCCTTCCTATCTTTATCAGGAAAATCCAAAGAAAGAACATTTGCACCTTCACTGTCAGAAGGCAATGATTGAATTGCATCTTCAGTGCCGTTTTGAGACGAGGAAGGTATCTGCTCACCTCCAATTTTCATTATTTCTTGAGTCAAAGATGGAAGTCTATCCATTGCCTGGAACAGCAAGCAATATATATATATATATATAAATATATATCTCAATCAGGACAGTAATACCACAAAACATGATTCACTGGCAGAAAAATAAAACCAATTTATTAACAAGATTCCACCAAAATTAAAAAATTTCAGCTCCATGCCTTAGGAATGTCAATTTTATTTAACACCACAACGTATGGCCGTTCAAGGTAATTAGGATTGTACATCCGCAGTTCCTGCAAAATCAGAAAACCTGTTGTTTTAATAAATAGAAGCAGGGAGAATAAAAAATAAAAGATTCAGCATGTGATTCATTATAAGTACTGGAGTTTGTAGCTCAGATTAACCATGCCAATCATACTTCAAATATCTCATAGTTCAAAATAGTCCAGAGCCAGAAATAAAAAATTAAAATAAGAAAAGCTAATCACAGGGAAAAGAACCAATCATCATTATCTTCAAAATACTTTCCTTACAGGCTCCTTTATGAAGGAGCAATCTCTAGCCCTGCAATCTGACCACCACCAAAACTTGCATACTCAACTCAGTTTTGTCCCTCCAATTTGGGGTTAGTATCGTAAGTCCTTTTTCACCATTATACTCTCTCAGGAACCACATTATTAACTAATACATCACTAGAAAATCCTTCTTTACAACCCAACTCAGATCCCTTTTTCCATCCTCTTGTCTTGGCAATATCTTCCACTCAACCATACTGCTCCTCAATGATGAAATAGATACATAATGGAAAAAAAAAAACACAATTTATTTGCCACTATTGCTCTAAACATGCAATAGGGTCAATGTGCGAGTGGTCAAATTGTTTGAGACAGCCATAGGCCTTGTAGCCCAAAGTAGTATCTGGGTGCTCATCTCATCTCTTAATGACAAGTTCAAACTTGCTGAGTTAGCTCTTATAGTTGGCACAGAAGCTTTGCACATGATTTTCATTTCAATTCAAATGATTAGGATCAAAGAGAGAGCACCTGGAATTTTCAGCACTGAGTCGGTCCTCAGGTTTTGAGTATAAGATGGTGCTAAATGCTTTGAATAGCTGAATAATGGAATGAATAGAAACCTTTGGCTCTATATATTTGATACATGCAAAATCTAAGATAACAATTTTATTAGGGGAAAAAAAGAACATCTTATGCAACATATATAATGTAAATAGGTCTTTGTAACTATTATTACTCAAATAGGGTCTTCATATCCAATTACAAGGGAACCCAACGATATAGACCTGAATTCTTTAACTTATATCCAGCCTGGGTCCACCTCACTCATAAATATTTCAGATTGATTCATTAGTGGCAATAATATTAATCAGGCCCAAAATCTAAACATGAAAGTCAAGTGAACAAGGAACTCTAAAGAAGAAATGATGAAGCAAGACAAAATATGAGATTCAAGATATACTTCTTTGACAGTTCTGTAGTCCTTCACAGGGTCCTCAGCAGCAGCATCAACAACATGGACCAAAAGCCGTGTCCTCCTCAGGTGTCTCAAGAAATTGCGACCTAAACCCTACAAGATGACAAGGCTTCAAGTTTAGCAACTTTGACCTTTAGAATAAGCTGTTGAACAAGATGCAACAAGTGAAATACCTTCCCTAGATGAGCACCTTCAATAAGACCAGGTAGATCTGCTAATGTTGCTTCTGATGAATACTTCCCTGCCCCTAAACTGGGGTCACCATCAAGGCGTCCAAGGTTTGGCATTAATGTGGTGAAAGGATAATCAGCAATATCAGGTTTTGCAAGTGTAATAGCAGCCAATAGGGTAGATTTTCCAGCATTTGGAAGTCCCTAGAACAAGAGCATGTAAATTGCTAGCAATTTGAAAACTACATGCTTAGACAAATGAGCCAATTTAATCAAAATGGACCAATACCCAGGTTGAGAATAAAGCTTATTAGAAATTGAGACCATGAAAATAATGAACGACTTTGCTGATATTTTTCATTTCATTTTCATTCTTCATTGTTATTCTCTCCAATAAAACTCTTGCTATTCAATTTAAGCTAACAATTATTATTATTGTCATCCAAATCAGATTCTTCATTTAGAAAGGATCCTAACCATTCAAATAGTCCTATAGTTAAGTAGGTAAGATACAATGAATGTGGTGCATATTCTTTTCCCTAAATTTAAGGACAGGTTATTCACATGTTTATGGATTATGACCAATTGGTTGGGTTCATACAGGTTCAAGTTAGGCTAATTCAGACAGACCAAACTTCGAAATAAGTCAACTTGTTTGTATCAAAAAATAGTCTTAAAATGTCATAATATGGATAACACTTCAAAATATTTTTCTTTTAGAGAAATAATAGTGTAGATGGCTGCTGGTTAATTCAGTGTGGGAGCTAACCAAAAAATGATTGGATGAAGAAAGTCCACTAAATCAAGTTTGATTTATCAGTGCTAGATAAGTCAAGTACCCAAGGTTAGGAATTTCTATAAGCCACTCGTTTTTTATATATAGTCATCGTTGAGTCATGGATGTTTTACTACAGAAAGGGCTTTATCAGTTATGACACCATGAGAACCCAGTTACTCAAGAAACCACAGATGTGTGAATGTCCAAGAGTGATAAAAGCAAAAGGGGAACCAAAAGCAATACTTACAACAAGACCAACATCAGCCACTACCCGTAGTATCAACTCCAAACTAACCTCCTCCCCAGGCTGACCAAGGACTAAAACCTGCAATTAATTGAAACCAACAAATACATTTGTAAGATAGGAAGGCAAATCACCTACGAACATTAGCTAGCCATAAATAGTAGTATTATTGACATGCATTACCTCATTTCAAAACATATCAATGTCTAAGATTTCTTCTTGATCAAGTGAAAACATAGCATGCATGCTTAAAAGTTGCCTAGTGAAGCGTTTAACCTAGTTCATGTGTGCATTCCTGTTGAACACAAGGGAGGGTGCCCCACTGACATGGTACAGATTTTATTTTATTTGGAATTTGATTATTATCCAGAAACACAAGGGCAAGGCTTTACCATCCTTACAATCAGGATGGTTAAGGTTTGATGATCTATTAGTGAAAATATTTGGAATCTACTGGACCATGACATGCATTCATGATAAACTATATAAATGTCAAGTCAAGATGGCTGATATTTGGAATATATTGGATCATGGAAATGCATTCATGATCAAATATATAAATGTTAATGTTGCCTATAAAAAAATTAAAACAAAAAAAGATCAAACATATAAATGCAAACATATGATAATTAGGTTTCCAAGATGATTAAATAATATTCCATCAACCTGATGCTTGCGCAAAATAGTACCGGCATATTAAATTTGTCAAACTATGATGCTTTTATAACTAGCTCACTGCATGCAAATTACAGCGCTAACTTTCAGTAAACTTCTTTCATTTCCCTAGCTTTGGTTGATAAACTACCAAGGTTACCATTTCACAGGCCTACCATTTTTTCTTCAGTAACTAGCTCATTGCATGTAATTCACGGGCCAAACTTTCAATAAACTTATTTTACCCTCCGAGCTTTGATTGTTAAAATATCAAGGTTACCATATATAGCTTTGTATCCACTCCATATTCCTGCTATGTTTGGAAGCTCTAATTTAGTTGCATTTCAACACATCAAGAACAATACTGAAATTAGAATAGACAAATTTAGAAATGCCTGCCCAAAAGGATGAATAAATAAATTGAGACATACCTATTCAGAGAAAACAAGATTAGTGCATGCTCCAACACAATTTGGAACAACATTAGAGAGACCGTGCCTGATTTATATGGTTATGAGGAATTCCATTTACAAAAAAAGAAACAAAAAAAAAAATAGAACACAAGACAGGAGCTAGTCAAGCCAAAATGGTTGCATGAGAATACATTATATGATTAGATCCACTTGCGAGGCTGCATGAAGCTTAAATGAGATGTTTTTGAAGAAATAAGAATTAATTACTAAAAAGAAAACATAATGTGCAATCTTCCTCTTTACCTTATCATTGTCATCTCTCATCACATTTGTGGTTAAAGCCATCAATTTTTTCCTTTTATGCTCTGGCATTTCTATCAAGCTAATCTGCCACAAACAAAAGATAAAGCATATTACTGATCAAGATGGAGTATGCAGGTTCAAGTGCGTTAACAATAACATCAGATGAATAGATACCGGTGAGGTGTATGTGCAGAAGAAACCTAAAAAATAAGCCAAAATAATCTTCTCAGTTCACCTAAATCTTATTTTTCAAAATCCAGTAAACTAAAACTTTCAAGAATACCATTCAATCAATTACAAGAACTGATATTTCATGGAAAATCAAGAAAGAAAGATCAGTGTAGCCAAATGCATCAACCTCAATATTGAGTACCACAGATACAAGATGCTGGAAAAAAAAAAAAAAACAGATGGCTCACCCCTCCTTGCCCACCCCTTGCCACGAGAATTTCATCGCCTGGTTGTGATAGATCCGCCAGAAGCTTCCCTCGCTTACGCTTTACAACTGTGCCTGTTGCATAAGCAAAATTAATAAAAGAATTTACATGAAAATGTACAACCTTGTTTAAGATATTAACCATATCATATGCTTTTCATTTGTCGGATCCTCTCTCTGATGATTCCCATTCCATTACTAGCATAAAGGCATGAAAATCTACCACAAGTCTTAATAAAATCAACAATGCAGGTAACATACAAACCTACAGGCACAGGAATACGCAATGTCGGTGCAGCAAGTCCATCATGCAATTGGGATGTTAAAACACCCATGGCATCAACATTTCCCCCACGCTTTGCATTGTGCCGGCTCTTCTTGTGAAACTCCAGTAATGAATCTTCTCCCTCATCTGCATAAATTATCACATCCCCTCCATGTCCACCCATAGGAAGGATAAGTGAACCATCAAAATCCCTCTTATATGAACTTTTCTTCCACATCTTATCCTTATCATGTTTTCCTTGTGACTTTGAAGGAGCTCTCTGGTTAGGCATGCTAAGAGTTGCACCATGGCCTCCATCTCCAGAACGAACAGTAATAAGTACCTGATCGAAGTATTTGTGAGGTTCCCTTATCAATGAAGAAGGGCCTGGGGAAGGAGATTCTTTTTCCCTGGTAAGTTTGCACTTAAGTGTGTACTGGCCACTACTTCTAAAACTGCATCTTTGTTGATTAAACCTATAAATGAAAAAGGCTAAAGGAATAATTATCGAAATAAAACGAGCAGGAAAAAGGGGTAAAGTTAGAGCCGCCTAGCCATTCTGTGACAGATTATTCTAACCAAAAAATAAAGAAATAAAACATAAATTCCAGAACATGCTAAGAGTATAAAATGCGTCTGTAGAATATTTTCAAGAGATATGAAAACATAATATTGTATTCATGAATTCGTAAGAAATGCAATTTCTAATTGGAGGGAATTCTATAACAAGCAATGCGTAGTTACAGTACATCATAGACATAAATGGACAATTGTGCATATAAGGTGTAAAATATGAGTTCTAGATGTTCGATGAAATGCCAATTAGCCACTTTTTTCTTTCCCCTCATTTTGCTAGAGCTTTCGTGCAAGATAATTCAATGCACTGATAAAATTTGCACAGCCACTACAGAGAGTCTAGAGATATGAGACCACCACAAAAGAAAGTAAATAAATAGGAAAAAAAAAAAAAACACCATAAAATATATTCTGTTTGGTCGCAGAGAAAATGCAGGGAAAGTGCATCACATACTTACCTAGTAAAGTTTTCATTATCTGACACCGTAGACTGACCCTAGAAAAACTATTCGGCCAAATTGAGGTGAGGGAAACCAGTGAACATAAAACAAACTTCAAATTTTTTTTATTTTTTTTCAGTGGTAGGCGTCCCGATGGTCAGTTCTAATTAGAGTTTGTCGATTCTTTTGTTTAAATAAAGAGAAAAATTGAAGAAAAACGAGTTGAAAATAAAATTTGGGAGAAGAATGAGCAGAAGACCTTTTTGGGAGAATACGATCCGGAAAGAAGAAGGAGATGAGCGTATCGTTGCCGAAATGCAAGTTGGAAGACTGTAGAGAAACAAGAGGTAGCATTTCTGAAGTAAGCGAACGTACACCCTACACAGGGAACAGGACGATGGCTTACACGGGACTGAAGAGATATTTCCAGGGAAAATGACGTTTTATCAAACGGATAAAACTAGAGGGAGGGGCGAAAACGGTTAATCTAATCTGGAAAACTCGCCGTTTCGATACTCGGAGAAAGTCCATACAAAGGGCAGGAGAGGGGCTGCCGGCGAAGCTCCTTCAGGATAAAAGAGAGAAACACCGCAAAAATAAAAATATCGAATATTTGAAAAATATTTAGTTCAAATACTTAGATTTTATGAATATATTAAAAATATTTAAAAAAATATCAAGAGATATGTTAAAAAAATTTCAAAAAAATAATAAAATAAATAAAAATATATATATTAAAGTTATGTGTAATTGATAATAATATTTATCTTAAATTTTTTAATATATTTGTATTTATTTATTTTAAAAATTAAAAAATATTTTGATTAGAACATACTTTATAATATTTTAAATAAAAAATTAAATTAATTAATATAAAATATTTTATTTGAGATTTAATTTCTAAAATTTTATTATAATGGTGACAAATTTTCTATTTACATTAATTTATTTAAATAATTAAAATTATTAATAATTTATCTTATCAAATTAATTTTAATTTATAAAATATTATGACTTCATTAATTTTTTTATATTGTAGCAATTTTTTAGCAAAATTAAATTTTTAATATTTTGAAATAAAAACATTTAAAATAAAAAGGATAAATAAAAAATTTAAGAGTGAAGTGTTGGTAATTTTTTAAAATAGGATTAGTGAGATAAATATATGAAAGTAGTTAATAATAAAATATAATATAAATTTTAAAAAATTAATTAAAAATAAATAATTATATATATATATATATATATATATAAATAAAAAAAATGGTCGATTATTTTGAAAAAAAATCACCTTTTTATCCTCAATTTATTTTAAAAAATCATCGATTTATTGTCGATTATTTAAAAAAAAATAATAGATAAATCAACAATTTTTTTAGACCACCCTACATCGCTCCTACACCCAATATTTCTCTAACCATATAGAGACAATTTTTTCAACATTCAAGCGAAAAAACGATTTTTCCCACATTGGGGCGATTTTTCGCTTACAAATTTCGTTTCGGATCACAAAAAGATATTTCAGTGAAAAAATCTGATTTTTAAAACCATGAAACATCCCAATTTTTTCTTAAAAAAATATTAATAGAAAGAAAATTAATATAAACTCATAACACGCCCCAACAATATCTTTTCTGAGTAACTTCCTCTCAGTGAACAATGAACATATATGCAATAAAGAGTGTTTAGATCGTTTTTGAGCACCAATAAGTGTCCAGATGGTTTTTTCAGTTACGCCCTTTTGAAACTCAAGTTAATTTTTGAAAGAGCCGCAGAATAGCTATTTTTAACATGAGTTTCAAAAATTAACTTGAGTTTCAAAAACTTTTCTTCCCTCTCTGGTTAGGCATGCTAAGAATTGCACCATGGCCTCCATCTCCAGAACAAACAGTAATGATTGCCTGATCGAAGTATTTGTGAGGTTCCCTTATCAATGTAGAAGGCCCTGGGGAGGGAGATCCTTTTGCTCTGGTAAGTCTGCACTCAAGTGTGTACTGCCCACTATGTCTAAAACTGCTTCTTTGTTGATTAAACCTATAAATGCAAAGGCTAAAAGAATAATCATCGAAATCAACTGAGTAAGAAAAATGGGTAAAGTTAGAACCACCTAGTCATTCAGTGACAGATTATTCTAAACAATAAATAGATAAAACATAAATTCCAGTACATGCCTAAGGATATAAAATGCGTCTGCAGAATATTTCCAAGTGATATCAAAGCATAATATTGTAATCATGAATTCTAAGAAAGAGGGAATTATATAACAAGCAATGCGTGGTTACAGTTACATCATATGTTGATATTTAATACGAAAATTAACACATAATAATCCAGATCATTGAATTCAAACTCATATCTGATAATAAAATAATAAAAAATATTAATTAATAAATAGATTACATACCGTTTGAAGAACACGCAGCCATGAGAGATTTCCCTTCAGTTTATAGATCTTAAATCCTTGATCTCTTTTTCTTCTTATCAAACCTTAATACACAGAATTATTTTCTGTAATTGATGGAAGAGAGCACTCACCGCACATGAAGGGTTTCTGTATATATATCTTATTGATAGGAGAAGAGGGCTAAGAATACACGTTCAAAAATCGTTCTGAACGTGTTATTCGAATAACTGTTTTTATTTCAAATAATAATATTATAATTATTATAATTTACCCACTCCATCAAGGGTAAATATCTTTATAACAGTTTAAAGATATTGGGTATTCTTTTAATTGGCTAAATACTAGGTTAGTGGGCCACCCACTTAATTTTAACGTGGGAATAACATCATAGACATAAATGGACAATTGTGCGTGTATGGTGTAAAATATGTGTTCTAGATGTTCGATGAAATGCCAATTAGCCTCTCTTATTCTTTTCCCTCATTTTGTAGAACCCTCGTGCAAGATACTTCAATGCACTGATATAATTTGCACAGCTACTACACAGAGAGATATGGGAACACCGCATAAGAGTATAAATAAACACGAAAAAGAAAAGACACAACATAAAAAATACTCTGTTTGGTCGCGGAGAAAATGCACGGAAAGTGCATCGCGTACTTAACTAGTAAAGTTTTCATTATCTGACACCGTCGACTGACCCTAGTTAAACTATTTGACCTAGTTGAGGTGAGGGAAACCAAGACAACATAAAACAAAATTCAAATTTTCATTTTCTTTTCTTTTATTTTTCAGTGCTACTCATTTCAAATTAGAGTCTGTTGATTGTTTTGTTTGGACAAAGAGAAAAATTAAAGAAAAACAAGTTGAAAATAAAATTTGGGAGAAGAATTAGCAGAAGACCTCTTTGGGAGAAGACTATCCGGAAATCAGGAGACGAGTGTATCAGTGCCGAAATGCAAATTGGAAGACTGTACAGAAACAAGAGAGCATTTTTGCAGTAAGCGAACATCCACCACACAAAAAAGACGATGGGTGGAGTGTTTGGTGACTCAACTTAGTTATTAATGACTTTAATTTATATTCATCTTTATTTTATTTTATTTTATTTTATTTTTGTTAAAATAACTACGTCTTAAATTTAAAAATAATTTTAAATATTAAGTCCAAATATTAATTTTTCCTTACTTAAATCTAAAATTATATTTAAAAAGATTAAAATTGATATAAATTAAGTTATTAAATAACTAAATCACTTTAACGATGTTTTATATAAAATATTTAAAATTTTATTGATAAGTTTACATTAATCTTATATTTAATTATTATATGAAAGATATAAAAGAGATTTATTATCATGAAAGTTTTTACGGTTTGAATAATTAATTAATTAATTAATTAGTATATGAGAATGATTAAAATTAAAAAGCAAGGTATAATATATGGTAACATATCTTTAGACTCTGGCTTGTGGGCAACAAGCCAAATATTCCATGTTGGGACTTCTTTAATTTTTATGAAACTTTAAAATGGATAGGGTAGCTGATGAACAAGCACAAAAAAATGGTCAAGAAAACAGGAGAAAAATGAGATTATCCAGATCAAATCCCATAAAAAATATTTTTTGATTTTTTTTTTTATTAAAAATATTTTCTAAAAACACTATCAGTAAAAACGTTTTTTAAAAGTATTATCAAACCAATTCTAAATTTCCAAAAGATCTTAAATTTGATTTATATGCTGCACCACCTTTTCCTCTGCTTTTTGCTTCACAGCCGTCCGATCGAAAGACATTTTAATCGCTGGTTATGAGCTGTGATATTTCTTGGGGGAATTGCCTTATTTTGAACAAGAATACCCTCTATCAAATCCAACTCCATTCTCTTTCTCAACAGTTGTTAAAACTCTTAAAATTTCAGAAAATATACTTTTGATTTCTATAAATTTATTGAATAATTAAGGATGCAGACACTTACTTTTATAAGCAAACTTATTAACTAAAGCATCACATTCAACCCCAACATCTTAACCTTCAATTTTTTGGCCATCTTGTTATGTTGGCCCATGGCAGGTCAGCGAAAACCATCTTAAAGTTAAAAAACTGGGAAGGGGTTCCCAAACTGCAAACTAAGCTGCAAGTGAGATTTCTTTAGACCAATAAACCTCCAGAAATCACAGGGGAACCCCTTCCCAGCATAGGCGCAGTCTAGGCGGGAAACACATGGTGGCCCTTATCTAGACCCAAATTAATTTGCAGACCACTCCATACAAGGAGAACCAAGCACAAAAAGTGTTCTTGTTAGCCTCCTGTCAATCCTCCATACAGAATTTTACTTAGATTATTCAACAGTTTTCTATCTTTCGCGAGGCAGCTTTCTATTTTTATCAATCAGGGAGTGTTATTAAGAGATAAAAGACTGGAAGAGATAATTCTGACTAGCATTTGCAAGAAGCACACAAACCTTTGGTAGAAAGGATCAACCTCTCGCATGAGGTTTATGGACTAAAGGTGCTCTTCTATGATAATGGTGTTCTGCCATTTCCATGGTGGGCATGCTTCATTATTGAAAAATCGTAAATTTACCAGTCATGGCAAATAGCAATCTATCATTTAAATAAAATAAATGGACTTCCTAGGTTATGACAAATCAAAACCTGACATATGATAACAAAATAACTGAATTTCTAACATCATAAATTGAGCAAGCAAGCAAACATATACAAGCCACACAATGGATCAACTAAACCACCTATGGAGACAACCAATTTGCTCAGGGTTGAACCAAATCACTTTTTTTTCCTTTTTCAAGAAAAGGGGCATATCTCACCAAATGCAGAAATCAGATGCATCAGACAGCCTGCTCGGGAACTTCTACCGACACACAAGCAATGATAGTTTCTTGATAGCCATGATCAAACCTCACACCAAATCATTTTGCAGTAGGATGTGAAGTAAAACTGAATATGCCTCAAATGGCCCCCCTGCCAAACTTAGCTCTTGAGAAAATCCTTCAAAGAAAAAGGTGGAGGAGGATCCTGCAAAGCCACAAGTAAAAAGAGTCTAAGGCATTCATCCTGCAGCCATCATTTGAGGCCATTCACATTTCACATATCCTTAACCAAGCAGATCAGACCAACTACTGTGTTCTAATTGGCTTCCTCGTTCATCCAGCAATATTTCTAGCCACAACTTAAGTCAGATGAGAAACATATCATAAAGGGCAAGTAGAAAAGTGACTTCTAACAATAGCTTCTGATTAAATTTGTAATGAATGTGAACATCTAAAATTTTGCATTTCTAGATCATATTCCAGCTTAACAACATGAAGCAAGTTTGGTATTGAGCCAGTACAAATGATCCTGGGAGAAATAAAATGTGACCTGTTACACTTAAAAATGTAAGCATTCAATTGAAATTACATTATAAACAATATATTTTGTTTTCTGTCTCTCTTTCTAGGTAAAGCATAGGTTTTTTTTTTTTTTTTTTTCTCTCTCTTTCTGGGAAAAACATGGGTTATTAAGATTTCTTCCTTGATTGACAGTAATTATTTTTAGAAAGCATAGTAATTACTCCCATTCCTAATCACCCCCTAATGGAATATACACAAGAAATGAAAGGATGACACAAACAATGGACAGTTGAAGTCATGGACTAAAAAAACAGTTCAATCCTAGGATTATAAAAGGAGAGAACAACTTGAGATGTCAATAAAAAATAATCCAACATGAGCAGGCCTCCAAGAATCCCAATAAAACACACCAACACAAAGGAAAAATAACAAATAGAAGATTACCTTGCTAAGCTCTTGATTTAAGCATTGTCTAACTACTGTTGTCTGTTGTATCAGCCTTTCCATTGCTGAACAGCTAGGGAGGTTGGCATGTGCTGATATACACCATGAACCACAAGCCAACAGTGAATCAAACAGTTTAGAGCATTATTAAAAAGAATAATGGAATCAGAAAATGAATTTTGCATAAAAAGCATATATGTGTACAACATCCTACAACCAGATATAGCATACAGAAGCAAGTAGGAACCAGTGGAAACACACCAAGAAGTGCTCTGTTCAAACTATCTGCAACTTGCTGCCGATATTCCAGGCTTAGCAGACGAAACATTGGGGATTTTTCTGGCTCCTCATAAGCTAGCAGAGTCATGAAGTCCTGCAGCAGGAGCAATTTGTCTTTAGTTCTGATGAAGAACAAAATAATTGAGTAGAAATGTTTAAGATGGTTTGCCTCAGAAAAAGACATACTTCAAGCTTCTCAACATAATTTTGCACTTTTCCAAAAGGGGTCAACTTTGTCTGAGCAAATTCCAGAGCTTCTGTGCTGTCACCAAAATGAAAACTAAGATACCATGGTAGCGGAACTTATGAATTTGGAGAAAGAATTGTTATTTTACTCACCATTTCCTGGAGCATACAAGCTTAACAAAGTGAAGGCTAAGAAGATCAAAATGCAAATCCTTGTTTTTCTCTAGTAAGTCATTTGCCAGCTGTTCTGTCAGTTCAATGGCCTTTAGAGCATTGCCCTCCAAAGCAAAATGAAAAATTCCTGAGAAAAAAAATAAAGAAAAGAAAAAAAGAAAATTCCAGCACCACAATCGATCGAATAGTCCAAGTCAAGAAGTAAACATAAAAATAAATAAATAAATAAATAAAAATTCTCTGTTCAGGTATTGACCAGCCATTTGCAGCCAGTTGTTTACATAAAATAATGAAATCAAGTTTCAATTTTGGTATCCAATATGAAAATCAGCTAGTCAGCCACGAATCCAGCTAAATTATCTTTTTCTTTATTCTCCATCATTAGTTATATTAAATAATGACATAACCTTCATCTTGCATATGAATTTCTATAAAATAAGATGATGCAATAAAAGATCTGCATGGCAACCACATTGTTATAGATGGAATTTCATCCATAACAAATGGGTTTAATGCTTAATGCATGTCCTTAATACAGAAATCTGCCATTGCAAAGTCCATCAGATCCAAACTGTTAAATTTTCATATAACTGGAAGATGCTATCTGTAAGCAACCTTGAAGTTGTGAATCCTACTTTCCTGAAGAAGAGGAAAAAAAAATAATTCACCTACGTTTTCTTTTCTCCATGTCCTCCTGATAATCAGCAGGCTGCTTCATCCCAGTACAAGAAATAAATGATTCCACAGTCTCTTTAAAACAATTATGCACAAGATATGATAGGACAATGTTGTGGATGTCACTGTCATTGATAGCCTGTTAAAGATGTATGAAGAATTATAAAAAATAAAAATAAAATCAAGCATGGTAGAGAAACTTCATAAAGAATTATACATCAATTAAAATCTTAACTGTGGTGCTTTATTGTAGAAAAAAGGAAAAGAAATATACTAGGATTGTAGAATCATAAATCCTGCTGGGGAGAAAACCAAAAGAAACACTTCAAGTACAAGAATGAGAAGCCAAAAGTGCCCGTACATCTCTTAAGGTCAGTATGTTTCAACTTAAACGAAATCAAGGAAACAAGAAATGCATCTTTATAATTGTAATATTGGTATGTTATCTGAGAGAAATATTTGCATAATATTGGACTTTCATCTCTGATGACACTTTTTTAGTTAGGAATATCAATGGGTGGAGTTATTCCAAATGAGACATGTATATCCTGCCTATTCCCAAAAGGGCCAAAAGGATCATTCCAAACCACTATCAGTCTTCTAGTGGTGCAAAACTTGATAGCAGAGCGAGTTTTGCAGCCATGACTTAAAACTTCCAAATGAAGGCCATTGAATTTTCTTAGTTTTGAATCAAATTCGTGATTAGAGAATTATGCTGATACCAACTGAGAGGATTGCAACAATGAATCCTGATTGTAGGCAACTGTAATAGGAGAAATTGTGCCATTTAACTGAAATTCAAGGTGTAATGAAAACATTCACAACACAAGAGGAATTTCTCTTATCATTATCTTTTGAATAATTTCTAGTTCCTCTTTCAAGTTGAGCAAAGCACCCATATCCCAACACACGCTAGGATAACCGTAACTTCAAATTTTTTCCCCTTTTTTTCCATTTTTTGCTAGGCCAAAACATTGGGACATGATAGCTTATCATTTAATAAAAGCAGAGTCTGGGATGGAGGTAAGTAGTGATGATAGATTTGTGCATCCAAACCTAGCTTTTAGGAGCTACACTTTGGGAATCATGTTAGCATATTACTTGTTCATTGGGAGGAACATGATATGGGCATTTAAAAGCTATGAACTGTGGAAAACTGAGTAAATTGGGACTTTAGCTTTAACTTCCTTCTAAAGCCAAAAACAGGAAGCTATCCAGATGAAGCATGAGTTTGTTTACTAACTTTCCCCCTCTTAGTGTCATTTTAGTATGCCATAAACAATTCCAAGATGACCATAAAGCAACTCAATCAGGTAATGCCGGTGCGGTCATAATCCATTCCCTATCATCAGAATTCCATCTCCTCTATCTGTAATTACCCCCATTGAGCACATGCAACTGGTCCTAGTTTTGATCACCTTCAATCCTCCAGAAAACCATCCATCTATTCTTAAGGTTTACATCCAAATTTTGTATATTTAACACAATCATGTACAGAGTCATCCCTCCAAAAATTTAAATAAAAAGGGGAAAACAATAAACTTTCAGCCCTGATTAATATCCAAAACCGCAACTACTTCATCAAATTAGTGAGAAGAGCACAAACCAAGTAAATAAAATAATTAAAAATTCAAACTGAGACAAGAAGACGAAGCCTAGGGTTTCAATCATTAATTCTGGAAAAGGTCAACATTTGAAATCAATGCAATTAAACAGATACCAAAACCGATCGAAAAGACCAAATCCAATTCACCTGAAATCATCCAATTCGATCACATACAAAACAAAAATTAAAAAACAATAATTGACCCCAAAATAAAAGAACTTACAACATTTTCGTATTGACGCGGATCTACGTCCATCATTCGCCGCTTATGTATAATTTTATTAAGAATTTTTCTAACTTCTGAGGGTTTCAGAAGGCGTCTGATATATCTTCGTGGTTCGTTTGAGTCTCTGCAAGTCCACAGGAACGCATGTTCTGCCTTTGAGATTACTCACTCAGTCTCTCTCTCTCTCTCTCTCTCTTTCATCAGGACACTGGGATCCCCCCTACGAGATATCTAACGCCTACACGTGCCTTCCATTATCCCTATCGCTAAAGATTACAAAGACGGAAATATCTTTAGACCCACCACTAAGATCCCGCCGTGTCAGTATCATTGGAAATGAGCGGATGTAAACCGTTCGTACATTGTGATTTTAGATGGATCCTTGGCATGGACGGTCCAGGTTTGCCCATTTCCTAGATTTGAATTGCTGGCGGCACATGAGAAACGAGCTGGGCTCAATGGGCTTGTCACATTCTTCACGTCAACCAGGATTCCTAATTAGTGTTTTTACTATAAATGTTTTCCTAAAAGTGCTTTTTTGTTTTTTTAAAAAACTTTAAAATTTTTATTTTTCAAATATTAAAAATATTATAATTACTCCCTAAAATCGCTATTAAATTGAGTGTATTTGATAATAATTCTTAAAAATGTTCAATTTAATAATAATTTTTGAAAATATTTTTAATCTTTTTAATATTTAAAAAATAAATATTTTCGTGTTAGAAATACTAAAAGAAATGTTCAATGTACTCTAAGAGCCTGTTTGAGAATAATTCTAAAAAACGCTTATAATATTTTTAATACTTGAAATTTTTTATCATTCAAGTATTATAACTGTTAAAAATGTTTTTAAGAATCACTATTGAACACACTCTAAAAGTGTTTATTTAGAAAAATATTATAAATAATTTAAAAAAAAATTTAAGTGTTTTAAAACACGTTAAAAAAAAGTATTTTTTAAGTCAGATATATTTTTTAAAATTACCATTAAACGAACTCTTAAAATGCGTTTGTCAATAATTCTAAAAAATATTTCTAATTTTTTTAACATTTGAATGACAAAAATTTTTAAGTGTTAAAAATATTAAAAAAATTTCCTAAAATCATTTCTAAACAAGCTTTTTAATCGTATTATATATACAAAAATATAACACTTAGTAGATATATCTACTTTTTTTTACATTAAAATCATCTTTAAAAAAAATTAAATTTATTTATTTTTTAGCAAAATAATAAATTCACTTTTTTATAAATAGATAAAAAAATCTTATTTTTCATTTAAATCCAGCTTGACACATGCTTATGAAATTAATTTTTATGTACAAAAAGTCTCCGCCCTTTCAAATCCCTAAATCCCCAAATGTCATCTTATTCTACGATCTTGATTTACTGCATTGGTTTTTTGTTTTTTGTTTTTTTTTTTTTTTTTTTTTTTTTTTTTTTTTTTTTTTTTTTTTTTTTAACTTACATTAAGGAGTGTATTTACTTGAAATTTTTTTAGCCATTTTTTTTTTTTTAAGAAAAATCACCCATAAAATATTTTTTTCAAAAAATATTATAAATAATTTTTTAATATTATTAGTGATTTAAATTTTTTTAAATACTTAAGTCACTTGTTTTATAGTAATTTTATTAAAACATTTTTGATACTTCTAATACTTGAATATTAAAAAAATTTTATGTTAAAAATATTAAAAAAGTTTCCTAAAATTATTATTTTAATATTTTTTTTTTCAAAAACAGCTTTTAAATTGAAATTGTTTCTTAAAATTATCATTAAGTACATGTGCAACCAATTAGCCACTATAACAAGTGGTCACTTAATTATGCTGTTTGAATTTTGTTTTAAATTTAAAATTTTTAAATTAAAAAATTATATTAATTAACCTACAAATATCAATGGTATCGAAAAATTCCAAAATTACTTTTTATAAAAAACAAAATACAATTAACCTCCCCCGAATTAAACTTCCCTTTCACACGGTCACACTTTCCTCCCCCGAATGAATAATAAATTCTAATTCTTTATTTTTTGCCCCCTTCAATTAATAGTAAATTTTATTTAAAAAAATAAAAAAAATAAAAAATTCTTAATTTTCTCACTTTATTCTTTCTATTATTTTCATTTTCTCCCAACCTCGTTTTTAAAATCTGCCATTAGATTTTCAAATATGGTATTAAATTTAAAATCTTTTCAGAAAATGATTGTAAAAAATATCCTTCTAAGAGTTACGACCGCTAGAAATAATTTGTTAAATAATCATCAACACGTTGTAAGCGGATTAGACCGTATACAAGTAATCCTTCCCCCACAATCATTACCGCTTGCCAACCCATATCCGCTAGGAAGCTGCCTTTTTCTCGACCTTTCCGAATTTTTTATTTCCATGTCGTGGCGGTGTATGTCTTGCATACCAAATCTGATCATTAGGATTGGATTTAGGATTAAAGTTAGGAAGTAAATTAGGATTAAAATTTTGTTTTTTAATCCGAGGAGTAAATAGTAAATACAACAATAAAAATGACGAGAAAGTAACCACTTTAATTGATGGTATTGCAGGGCACGTGAAGGGTTCATGGGGTTCGCTTGGTAGCCAAAAGCACGCTTTATGAACAAAATTATTGCTTTCCGGAACCGGAATGGGAAAGCGAGAGCTAGGATCCACTGTAGAGCGAGGGAACCCATCTACCAGGTTGACCATACGAAATGACGCCGTGTGTCCTGTTGTCTGACGTGGCAGATTGGCGTTGTTTGGTGGAAGGTTTTGAGTTTGGAAACTACCACACGCTGCTTTTTAGCAGGTCAAGCATTTCTCCTTTGGGGCAGTACTCCAATCGAGACAGCCCAAGTTTGAGAAGCTCGTTGGGTCGCAGAATTGTTGCAACATGGGGAGTTGGTTATGGGCAGTTTCGATTCTCGTTCTCGCGGTTCATTCTTCCGTTTCTGAAGCTTCATCCACAGCAGATCTCTTCGAAGCTTGGTGCGAGCAGTATGGCAAGACGTACTCTTCAGAAGAAGAGAAGGCGTTGAGGCTCAAGGTGTTTGAAGAAAATCATGCGTTTGTTACTCAGCACAATAGTATGGCTAATGCTTCCTACACACTAGCTCTCAACGCCTTCGCTGATCTCACGCATCACGAGTTCAAGGCCTCTCGCTTGGGCTTCTCTCCCGGGAGGGCCCAATCGATTCGGTCCGTTGGTACACCGGTTCAAGAGCTCCATGTTCCGCCCGCGGTGGATTGGAGGAAGAGTGGAGCGGTCACAGGTGTGAAAGATCAGGGGAATTGTGGTATGTTAGTGTAAGTTTTGTTTTTTTTTCCTCCAAAAAAGAAAAATTAATTTGTTGTTATTGAATTTGCAACATGTTTTTTTTTTTCCGCTTATCAGACTCATTATCGTGGATGAATTTTCTCTTTAATGCATCGATTGTTTAATGCTTCATTTGATAGGGAAAGCGATAATGTGTTGTTGTGTTTGTTGGAGAATTGAGTGTTTTAAATTTAATAAGCGTCATACAGTTTGCTAGACTTTTTAGACTCGGTTTAGTTTTCTGGTATTTTCAACTCCAAAAGCAACCAAAAGGGTGATTTGGGATCTGATTCTATTAGCGAAGATAGGGGGACTTATGCATTTCAGCTTTGCTGGTTCTGGTAGTAGGAACATGAATAAGATAGAAACGTACAGGGCCTACACAATTTCAATTCCAAATGAGAAAGAAAATGAAGATTTAGGGTTAAGCGCTTAGTGCTTCCTTGGGGACTTTTGATAATGGATTCAATGAATGAGCCAGATTGAAGATATGAAAAGGTTTTGATAGTTTGTGAGGGAAAGGCTGAGGATAAGCTTGAACAAGTTGGAATAACCTCTGTCTTTATTTCGGAGCTATGCAATAGTTGTAATTGCAGAAAGGTTGGATATATTCTTTCGACTGACTTAATTTTTTTTTTTTTTTTTTTTTTTTTCTTATGGTATTAAGATGAATTCTGAATACCAAATTGCAGTGATATGAGAAACCACTTGATGAATTGTATGCTTGAATTAAATTTGTGCTGATTAATATATGATACGAGGTTTGTGAACGGACAAATGTATCCATTTAATTTCCTTTGCTCATTAATATATGAGGGGAGGCTTGTGAATGGACAATCACATCCAGTTAATTTCCTGCAAAGGATTTTTTTTTCCTCTCCTCTTGCATGTCCCCCAAGTTCTTGTCATTTTAACTTTTATTCAAATTGAAAGCTCTGAATTTGGCTTTTGAGCCTTTCGGTTTTTTTTTCCCCTCTTTGTTGCTATGGGAATATTGACATCTAGTGTTTGCCCATATCTCTTCTATAGTTGGATCTTGCTTTGCTTTACCATCAATCCCACTTGGGTAGGGTATAAGCTTTTTGCCTGTCCTGTAAGACAGTGGAAACCCAACCCCAAGCCCACGAAACTTTTCAAGCTGGTTTTCCTTGGTCTAGGCCACTCGTCATAGTGCTTCAGTTCTCAGATGTATGTGCACTTGCACCTTTCTACATCCTAACCCCTTTAGCTTAACCTCCACCTGACCTAGTCAGTTCTAAGCAGTGTTCTTTAATTTAGTCCAGACGACAATAACATTTTTGCCATATTACCAGATAATGTTTAAAACATTAATTTGATTCTTTTTTTGGGAAAAAAAAATGTTACTTGTTAGTAGGGCAGTGTTAGTTGTTAGTAGGGCAAGTACAACATTGTAATGGACAATAATTTAATGTTGTAATGCCGTCTGCAATCGTTCACAAAATTGTTTTCTGTTGAGAGAGATTTTTCCTTCCTTATATGGAAGATAAAAAGCATGCTTTCATTTGCATTGCTTTTCAAATTCTTTTTCTCTATTGTCTTCCTTATTGGTTGCCTGTCAGACATCTTTATTGCGTATCTTTTGTTTACATATGCATGCTTGATGGAGGTTTTGTTCAGCTGATGAACTTTGGAGGCCAAAATTTGCATAAAATCTATTACACAGACATTTTCTTTGAGGGCATAGAATCAACTATAAGAACAATGTTCATGGAACTCGCATGCTTCAGCTGTGGAAAATTCTTTTCACTGCTTTTACCTCTGATCTAATATCGGAATTGTCATCATTGTTTGATGCTGTATAGATTTCTTGTTCAAGTATCTGTTTCACTCGAGGTTTTGAATTATCAATTTTGTTTGCTTGGCTGGTGTACAACATATGGAAGATGGTAATATGAAAAGGTTGAGTCGCTGCTTTTAAATCATGGGAAGGCCATAGCATGTCTTCCCTTAGCTTTAATATTTTTAACCCAAAAATAGAAAAGAGAATTGAAATCCATATTCACAAAGACTCATTTGCCAACACCACGGGCATTCCTAACTGTATTATTGAGCTTCACTTGAAACTTGTATTATTGCAACAATATGGGAATGTCATATTTGTTACAACAACTATTTCTTCAGCAGCTACTATTTTGATATGACTCAGAAATAAATATTGTCATGCAGGTGGTTGTTGGTCATTCTCAACCACGGGAGCTATTGAAGGCATTAATAAGATTGTAACTGGATCTCTTGTTAGCCTATCTGAACAAGAGTTAGTGGATTGTGACAGATCTTACAATAGTGGGTGTGCGGGTGGACTCATGGACTATGCATTTCAGTTCGTTATAAAAAACCAGGGGATTGACAGTGAGGCAGATTACCCATATGTAGGTATGGACAAGCCCTGCAATAAAGAAAAGGTAATAGTTTCTCCCCTCTCTGCATGCATGTCCTCGCACATGTATATATGTTTGCACATTATATTTTCTGCTCTTCTCTATCTGTCTATTCCTCCTATATTTACATTTTATATTTTCATCTACCCTTTTTACTTGTTTCTATATTTTTTACTAGTGATTTCTTTCTTATTAGTGTTGGTTTTTGGTTAAATTTGCATTTTGTATTTTCCTCAAGTTTGTGATAGATTTACAATGCAGTTGAAGAAGCATATTGTAACCATTGATGGTTACACAGACATACCCCCAAATGATGAGAAACAGCTACTACAAGTAGTGGCTAAACAACCTGTAAGTGTAGGCATATGTGGCAGTGAGAAAACATTTCAACTCTATTCAAAGGTTTGTTCCAATAGTCTATCTTCAATGACATTATAGTTCCTTGAAGGACTAAAGAATTATGATCTTGATAGTTTTGGTGTGCTCGAGTAACAGGGGGTCTACACTGGGCCATGTTCAAGTACTCTGGATCATGCTGTATTGATTGTGGGTTATGGTACGGAAGATGGTGTTGATTTTTGGATTGTAAAGAATTCATGGGGAGAACATTGGGGAATGCATGGTTATATTCAGATGCTACGTAACAATGGTACAGCAGAAGGCATCTGTGGCATCAACATGTTAGCTTCATATCCAACCAAGACTAGTCCAAATCCACCTCCACCTCCCACCCCAGGTCCCACTAAATGTGATTTTTTTAGCTCTTGTTCAGAAGGTGAAACCTGCTGTTGTAGCTGGCGTTTTATTGGGGTGTGCTTATCATGGAACTGTTGTACGGCGAAATCTGCTGTGTGTTGTGATAACAATAATTACTGCTGCCCTGCTAGTCATCCAATTTGCGATACAAAAAGGAATCGTTGCCTCAAGGTTTGTATCAAGTTCTCTTCTGTCCCTTCAGTTTTAAGTCCATAGCTGTTGGTAAATAGAATCTTGCTGATTTTATTCCTTGGTGGGCGGTAGGATGTCCATTTATTCCATTATATGCTGCATAGTACTTGAACTAAGTTGTTTCTACTCTCTTCTTTCTTCGGATTTTTTATTTTTTATTTTTTTTTTTTTTGGTTTTTGTAGGGTAATGCTTCCATTTTAAACCAACAACTTATGTTTAAATCATAGTCAACCAAAGACCTGGAAACTAGTTTCTTATTCTAAGCCCCAGAAGCTTTGTTTATTCACAAAAATGGGGAATACATAGAAAATAAATTCAGAATGTTGTGAAGTTCTGGGGTGAAACTTGAAAACAAATAAGAAATAGTGCCACCAAAGTTAAAAAATCACGAGAGTATCAACTGCAAAAATCCCCATGTAATACATATTTGATAGGCCACTCCATATCAGAGCATTCTTAACTGTTTCGATGGCCCGAATTTGATTTATGTTTTTTGTAATATTTCCAGTGATTCATGGTTCAGATACGATATGAAACACACTTCATTTTTCCCTTGTCACTGGATTTACAGACTCAGAATATTTTGTTTGTATTATGTGTTTCGGAGTTTTAAAAAACCAATTGGTTATAATGTGATTGCAGCCAGCTGGGAATGACACCGGAGTGGAAGTGCTGAAGAGAAGAGGTTCTTCTGTGAAGTTTGGTGGCTGGAGTTCCATTAATGATGCGTGGAATCTATAAAAGAAGATACTGTCATTTGTGCTAGTGAGGTGATTTGTCTTACCACATTAACCCTATATTAGTTCTATGTTCTATCACAAAAGGAATATACTTATGTACGTGAAGGATTTTTTTTTTTTTTTTTTTTGGTTACACATGAAATAATGACATTGATTGATGTATTGGTTTTCAACAATTGAAGCTTTGTAATGTTGTGCACCCTTTGAATAATTTAATAAAACAACTAACCGTCTTGATCATGGGTCTGAGTTGGAGTCGTATGAACCATAAATCACTTGATATCGAGAAAAGGCTGTTTTGAGTGACCTACAGGCTAAAAACAGGAGTCCGAGTAAACTGGACAGATTGGACGGGCAGATATCATCTTTCACCTAACACGTTGCTATGTTGCGCATTCTCGGCCACAAAAATATTGGGATATCTGGGAACATTTCCAAAAGCAAGTTCTGAAAAATAGGTTTTAATTATTTTAAGAATAAATTTTTATTTAAAAACTCAAATATAAAAAATAATTTTTAAAATCTATTTTTCATCAAAACTTTATAAACTTATATATGATACAAATATTTTAAAAATATTTTTCATATTCTTAATTGTTATTATTCAAAACACTAAACAAAACATATTCCAAATCACCTAAAATTTATTCTTAAAAATAACCGATTTTCAAAAAAAAAAAAAAAAATCTTGAAAACTTATTTTCGTTTTTCTGAGTTAAAAATTATTTTTCTATTTTAAAAAATAAACAATTATTTCTAAACTTTTTTCTAACGGGATCATAGTTATTTCAAAACAATTATTTTATTTTTTATTTTTCTATCTTATAAGGTAGAAAGGCGCATAATGACATTGCGACTTCAGGTTAACTTCTTTTTTAAAAGAAAATAAAAAAAAAAAAAAAAAAAAAAACCTGTCGCCTATCATACTTAATTTTATTATTATTATTATATCTGGACCCCGAAAGTTCAAAATGAAGAAGTCGAATTGTGTATACAAGGGATATACCAGGCCTATTGAAATTGGATGGGATCGCCTAAGACAATTGTCATAAAATAGGAGGGCAAGCTAAATACAGGCTCAGTTTTCTTTAACCGATAGCAAGCTATCCAAGTATTGGTTAAAACTTAAAAGGTTCCCATGGCCCAATTCAGACCTTATTGCTTCAATAGGCTTAGTAAAGAACCTTTCTAATAACCCTTCAATCCTAACTCAGCAGAAAAGCACACCATTCTGTTCTTCCCAACTTGGACATGAAGATACTCCTAGGGCTTTAACTTATGTTCCAACAAAACAGCAAACCAGTTATTCAATATTATCCTAAATTTTCCATGAATGTAGTAAACATAGTGCAAAAAGAAAGGCAGGCAAAGGAGGGCATGATTCTAGGATTCTATATCACCGGGTAGGCATCTGTGCTGCAACATGCTTAAATTAAGGTGCAAAAAATGGATATAATCTGCAAAGGAGGGCATGATTCTAGGATTCTATATCACCGGGTAGGCATCTGTGCTGCAACATGCTTAAATTAAGGTGTAAAAAATGGATATAATATGCAAGCAATGACAATCTACATAGACAATTGGCAGAAATTCCTCTTAACACAACCATCTGATTGACATCCACTGGATCACAAAGGGCAGTTGCCTCTTTGTGAGTTTCATTTCCACATCTTAAAAAAGGGGAAACTGAAATTTAAACATCAATAAAGGCATCTTTCAAAACACACCCCACTGTTTGAACACCAATAAATTAAAAAGGGGCATGAGTGCTGTGGTGACCCAACAAGTTATGTATTTTATATACACCATACTATTGTCCCATCTATGGGAAAGGGGAAAAAAAGGGAGAGGTTGCTGCACAAAATAGTGTGGAGCTAAGTGTCATGCTATGATCACAGAATTGCTGATCAGTGATCTCATTATGGGTTTTTCTTTTTCTTTGCTCACACTATGCGTCCCTATAAGACACTCCTTGATTGATTTTTCAAATTTGATAAGCTGGAGAAAGTTTTAGCTAATAGATTTCTTGTCATGTAAAGTCCTCTATATATGCCTCTATTTTATTGTAATTTAGCAATACAAAATTGGATTGAAATTTCCTAATGAAAAGAACCCAATTCCAAGAAAAGCTAATTGATATACCCCTTAGATTTGCTATCCCAGGGCTGAGGAGATAGAAAGAATAAAAACTGTTGTTTCTCAAAGAAACCAAAGAAAGAACCGTTAACTAAGCAAGAAATATAAACAGATATGAACAGTAATATCTCAGGGTATATGACTAAGAAACTAGAGTATGCATATAGGATTAGACATCAAAATTTACAGGTTCATAATCCTTGGGTTGCAATAAGTAAAGAGTATGCAACGGTACCTATATTTCAACATTGCCTTTCCTCTGTGTCCTCAATCAACAAAGAACCCTCTTCCACCTTTGCCCAATTCACGAAGATGCAAACACGTCTTTCACCGCCGATGCTGCCGTCAAGTAATTCAGGGTATTCCTCAAGGTTTCCTTCTCCCTTTTCAACCTCGCAGATGTATCCTCCAATTCCAGCAATGCCTGCTGCTCCCTCGGCGCGCCTTCGAACGTGCTACCAACAAAGAACGAGAACGGCGTCGGGAACAAGTTCCGGCGCAAATCTTGGGTCTCCTTTTCCGGCTTCCCATTCAATCGATTCGACAATCGAATTACGTCTTTCATATAGGTTTCGACCTCATTTGCCAACGCTTCCAAGTCCTCATCGCCGTCGCCGGAGGGCCGATCCTCCAACCACGTCACCTCTGCCACCAAATAGGGTTTGGTCCGAACCAAGTTCGTGACGCGGAACCGCTCCTGCCCTTTGCAAATGAGGAAGAACCGGTCGTCGACGAGGCGCTCGTGCTTCACAACCTCGCCGACGCACCCCACATCGGCGGTGCCGGTAGTGGCGTCGGAGTATATGACACCGAATCGGAGATCCGTCTGTAAGAGAGTGTGCATCATCATCCGATATCGGAACTCAAAGATCTGCAATGGGAGGATGGCCCCGGGAAATAGAACCAACGGAAGAGGAAAGAGAGGGAGTTCGACGACGTCATCGGACTTGGGGGAGCCGGTGTGGTGCTTCTCGGAGAATGAGGAGGCGGAGCAGCGGAGGGAATTGGATTTCCGGCGACGGTGGTGACGGTGACGTGCAAGAGAAGGGACTGGAATGACAGAAGATGATGGGGAAAAAAATATACAGTTAGGGTTTAAGGGGTTGGGGTTTAAGAAGAGTTTGCGAGAGAGAGAAGAAGAAGGAGGAGAAGGAATGAGCTGAGGAAGAGCCATTGGAATGTTTGGGAGGTTAGGAGCGGGACGAGCCTAGAGAGGGAAAAGGGAATTAGATAGAGAAAGTGACATTGTGGAGAGCAGAAGCGCAGGGCATTGATGGATTTGATACAGTGCCAGATGTGTTAATATTGAGAGTTGGAGAATATCTGGTGGCTTAGAGGGTTCGAATAAGAGACCCAAAAATCAGAATGGCCTCTCTCTGTCTGTGTGGATAATACAGCAGGAATTTTATTTCTGTGATGGACCGATGCTGCTGGATGTGGCTTCCAACTTCCCACGTGTTACCCTCTTATCTCCTACTCAACTCTCACGTGCTTCATTTCTCTATTGCTCTCCTTTGACTGTTAAAACAGAATATTAATAAATATATCTCCTAAAACAATCAATAATTTGTTTTTGTTTAATAATTAATTGCCCAATATAAATAGTCAATTTTTTATTGGACAGACTAAAATTAATTTTAAAAAAACTATGAATATGAATGAATAAATATTATAAAAAGGAACTTGACTTTTATAAATTAAATTTATTTTTATCAATTTAAAAATATTTTAAAATTCATACATTTTTCACAAATATAATAATTATTTTCTAAAATGACATTTAATTTTTGAGGTTAATAACACCAATTAAAAAAATTTTTCACTATGAGAATTGATGTGAGATCAATAAAATAAAATAAAATTAAAAATAAAAATATAATTAAAATTGAAAACTTTAAAGCTAAAAAGAAAAAAATAAAATATTAATTTTCACTTTGTTGAATCACACTAATAATAGAAAATATAAATTCGAGAAAGAGTTGAAAATATAATGAGAGTCGATATTTTATTTTGTATTTAATTGTTAATTTTTTTTTTTGTTTTAATTATATTTAAATTTTAAATATTTTAGTTTTAATTGTATTTTTAAATTTTAAATTTTCTTATTTTATTATTGATGTCAACTAACAAAATTTTTGTTCCATTTATTTATTTTTTCTTTTTAATGAAGATGAATGGATTTATGTAATATAGGACACAAAATCATTATTAATTAGGAAATTAGAAATATTTTATTTATCATTTGAGGATCTTGGAGATTTTTTTCACATATCTTATATTATAGAATAAAAAATTAATAATATATTCATTTATAAGGTACTTTTATCAATGATAAATTAATTAATTTTTTATAATTTTATTTAATATTATCAAATAAAATGATATTTTAGTAAATAATTATTTGAGTTTTGAAAAAGTACATATATTTTTAAATTAATAAAGATAAAATTGATTTATAAAAGTTAAGGTTGCTTTTTTAAATAAAAATGGATATATCATAATTTGATATCTAACTAAGGAAAATTTAAGTCATAAAATATTTAATTCTAATTTTTCATTTAATTTTATGATTATTTACCCTCTAACGTTCAACCGCATATAATTCACGCGGCATAATTTAAATGGAAAGTTTTTTCTTATGTTTTCCATATTAATAAATTTCTAATTTAATACCTTTGTAACAAATATTTTCATTTTGTAAATATCATTTAATACATATAAGTTTTCAATAGATAAATAAAAATTATTCAAAGATATATGAAATAAATTTGAAAATAACCTCTGACAACAATAATAAATCATGAAAAATTTATTAAGTCTGGATATTTATGGTTGGCCAGAATATGATAGGATATGTATATATTAAGATAATCCTAAGATATGATATCCTTACATATACATATACTATAAACCGTAATATTATATTATATCATCTATGGGATATACTATATTATATTATATTTATATTTCATTTGTAAATGAATAAAAAGTAATATAAAATATATATATATTATTTTTAATATTTAAAATGAAAATTATAACACATTCAAATATTTTCTATTTTAAAAAATAAAATTTCATTTATATTCATATGTAAAATATTTCAACGTTACAAATATTTTTTTTATATTATGTTATTTAATATATAAAAATAATTTATATATCATATATTAATATTATTTTATAAATATTTTTTTAGTTTTTCTTTTTCATATCATAAATTTAATTTATAATAAAAAAAATTATTTTGTAAAATAAGCATATTAAAAAGTAAAAAAATTGATAAAAATTAAATTTTTGATTCATGAAATATCTCATATCTCATCATTGAATTAACATATTCCATATGAAATGGATAAAAAAAAAAAAAGTGAATAATAGATCCTATCAATTATCATATCTCATGTTTGATTGAACATATGATAAAATAAGTGATGAATAATTTATTTTATTTCATCACCAATTAAACATGAGATAAAATATAATATCCCCTTTTTTATCTTATCCTATACTATATTGGACCGACCAAATATCGTTTGAAAGGATTTTTTATTTCAAAAAATGATTTTTTTCATAAAATAACCCATTGTGGATATTATTACCCTTTTTTTTTCCCCCTAAAAAATGACATTTCTCTCCCTTACTTGTTTCATTTCCCTCTTATTTTTCAATTTTTAATTTTTATAACAAGTTCTTTCCATACTTTCCCCTTTCTTTGATAAATTTTTCAATTAAGATAAAATCCATAACAAAGATCAACAAATAAAAATCAACATCGACTCTTTTCTTCAAGATCCTTCATCTTTTTCTTTATTTTTTGTTAGCGTTTCTCTATTTTTTATGCAGGTTTTTCTTTTTCTTTTTTTTTATTATTTAATTTACAACAGCCAACAAGAATGCCCTTCTTTGTATTACATTAGTATAATATTGAAGTAAATAAAAATAAATAAAAGAAAATAAATAAAAATCTTGAAGTAAGTATTTCATACCTCCTTTGTATTACATTAGTATAATTGTTTTTGTTCAACAACTCATTTATATATATATAGATAGAAGAAAAGGCTTAAAATTGAATATTAATAAACATACCTCATTTTTCTTAAATTTTTTCCCATTAATTCAAAAGAAAAAAAAAAAAAAAAACTATGAATGTGGATGAAGAAAAATTAAGTTATTTTTCAAATGATTCTTTCATGAAAAATTGGTTCGATAAATAAAAAGGACATAACATAATTTTAGATCTAAATATAGTTAAAATAACATATATATATATATATAACTTGATTTTAGTGAGTAAATAAATAATTTTTAATTATTAAATATTTATTGTTGTAAAACAAGGATAAATGCAACACAAATAAAGTAGTAGAGATAAAATATATCTTACTTTAACAATATATATAATGGGAATAAGGAATTAAAGAAGAGAGTTGAGGGAATGAAAGACAGAGAAAATAAAAGAAAGTAAGAAATTTTTTTCTTACTTAGGGATACATATTACAAGGGATAAGAAGCCCTTTCATAGGCTTTTCAAATGACTTCCATTTATATTCCCATTAATGAATATTAATGGAACTCATAAACAACATTAATGAGTATTAATGGAAGTCATAAATAATGCTTAATTAACATTTATTATAACTAATGTGGTGACATTCATTACTTCAATTATAACACTCTCCCTTGGATATCCACCACATTGAAGAATATGTCTCATTAAAACCTTGCTAGTAAAAAACCCTATGAGAAAAACATACTGAAAGAAAAAGAGTATAATATTCTTATAATTATTTAAGTTGCTTTTAGTATGTTAGGACTGTCTCGTTAAAAACCTTGCCAATAAAACCCAATAGGACAAAACCTGGTCGAAGGGAAAAAGAATACAATACACTAACACCCTTTTACAAACATACTCCCCTTCATGTCGATATCCTTGAGTTGACGCATTCCAATCATGTGTATTAATTTCTTGAATGTTGAGGTTGGCTATGAATTTGTGAATAAATCTGCTAGATTATCACTTGAGTGTATTTGTTACACATCAATTTCACCATTCTTCTGGAGTTCATGTGTATAAAAGAATTTTGATGAAATGTGTTTAGTTATATCTCCTTTAATATAACCCCCTGTTATTTGTGCAATGCATGCAACATTATCTTCAAATAATATTGATGGGTCACCTTTAATAGAGAATAGTCCACATGATTCCCAAATATGCTGGATTATAGATCTTAGCCATATATATTCATGACTTGCTTCATGAATTGCCAGTATTTTTGAATGATTTGATGATGTGACCACCATTATTTGTTTGACAGATCTCCATGAAATAGTAATACCATTGCAATTAAACACATACCCTGTTTGTGACCGACCTTTATGTGGATCTAAAAGATATCCTACATCTGCATATCTAAGCAATTGTTGCTTTGATTCCCTTGAGTAAAATAAACTCATATCAGTAGTTCTGCGAAGATAACGCAATATATGTTTGATACTATTCCAATGTCTTCGAGTTGGAGCGGAACTGTATCTTGCTAATAAATTGATAGAAAAAGCAATGTCTGGATGTGTATAATTGATAAGATACATAAGTGCACCAATAGCACTAAGATATGGTACTTCAGGACCAAGTAATTCATCATTTTTTTTGCAAGGACGAAATGAGTCCCTTTTCACATCAAGTGATCGGACAATCATTGCAGAACTTAAAGGATGCACTTTATCCATATAAAAACGCTTCAAAATTTTCTTAATTTATGTTGATTGATGTACTAAAACTTCATTTGGAAAATGTTCGATTTGCAGGCCGAAACAAATTTTTTTTTTTTCCAAGATCTTTCATCTCAAATTCATTTTTCAAGTAATTTGTTGTTATTGTGAGCTCTTCAGGAGTTCCAATAAGATTTAAGTCATCAACATACACTGCAATAATTGCAAATCCGGTTTCCAATTTCTTAATGAAGATGCATGGGCATATAGGGTTATTCACATATCTTTCTTTTAGCAAGTATTCGTTAAGGTGATTGTATCACATGCGTCCAGATTGCCTTTAATCCATACAAGGATCGTTGTAACTTGATTGAGTACATGCTATGAAACTTTGTATTATTTGCTCAAAGCAATTTAAATCCTTCAGGGATTTTCATTTATATATCATTATCCATGGATCCGTATAAATATGTTATGATAACATCCATGAGACGCATATCTAATCCTTGTAAGACTGCTAAACTAATTAAGAAACGAAATGTGATTGCGTCCATGACGGGAGAGTATGTTTCCTCGTAGTTAATACCAGGTCTTTACGAGAAACCTTGTGCTACTAATCACGCTTTATATTTTATGATCTCATTATTCTCATTGCGCTTTCGTACAAATACTCATTTGTACCCAATAGGCTTTACATCTTTAGGTGCTTGGACTACAGGTTCAAAAACTTCTTGTTTTGTTAATGAGTTTAACTCTGCTTGTATAGCTTCTTTCCATTTTGGCCAATTATTTTTATGTTGGCATTCTTCCACATTTCGTGGTTCGGGATCTTCATCATTTCTTATGATATCGTAGGCCACTTGGAAAGTGAAAATATTGTTAATAATAATATTATTTCGATCTCATTTTCTCTTGTGTGTATATAACTTACTGAGATTTCACAATTTTCAGGTACCTATGCCTCTTCAAGGCTTCTCATTAAATATGTGTCTCTTCAGGGGCTTCTTGTTCAATATGTGTCTCTTCAAGGGCTTTTTGTTCAATATGTGTCTTTTAAGGGGCTTTCTGAATTATTTGTGCCTCTTTTGGGGCTATAAATTTATCAATTTTAAACTGATCAGTCATTTTGATGGCCTCTTTTAGAGTGCCAAGTTTTTCTTGGGTTCTCATCTTCTAGGGAGTTACATTATTTGAGTCGATAGGTTTACCACGCTTCAGGCATATCGTAGACTCATTTGTTAACTGTCCTACAAGGACATTATTCCATGCTGGAGTATTTGTAGCCGGGATATGTGACTTTGTCATTTTCTTTGTATCAATGAATGCATGTGGTAATTGATTTAAAAGATTTTGCAAATGAATGATCCTTTAAACTTCTAGTTCACATTGATTTGTACGAGGATCAAGATGGGTCATAGTAGATTTATTCCAACTAATTTCTCGTCATTCTTTATGAATAAACTTTTCTCTCCTTAATGATGGGAAAACACTGTCATTAAAATGACAATCCGCAAAGCGGACTATAAAAACATCGCCTGTCAAAGGTTCAAAATATCTTATGATAGATGGAGAATCAAAACCTACAAAAATCCCAAGTCTTCATTGGGGACCCATTTTAGTGCGTTGTGTAGGTGCAATTGGTACATATACTGCACAACCAAAGATTCGTAAGTGAGAGATATTTGGTTGTTTTCTAAACACAAGTTGTGAAGGGGAGTATTCATGGTAAGTTGTAGGTTGAATACGGACTAAAGCTGCAGCATGCATAATAGCATGTCCCCAAGTGGAAGTAAGTAGTTTGGTTTTCATTAGTAATGGTCGAGCTATTAATTGGAGATGTTTGATGAAAGATTCTGCTAAACCATTTTGGGTATAAATATGAGCAACAAGATGCTCAATATTTATCCCTATTGACATGCAATAGTTAATGAATGTTTGAGAAGTAAATTCGCAAACATTATCAAGACGTATTGTCTTAATTGGATAATCTGGAAATTGTGCTCGTTATATGATTATTTGTGTAAGGAGTCTAGTAAAGGCAACGTTACATGTAGAAAGGAGACAAACATGTGACCACCTAGTAGAAGCATCTATTAAGATCATAAAATAACAGAATGGTCTACATGGTGGATGGATAAGCCCACATATGTCCCCATGTATTTTTTCTAAAAAGATTGGTGCCTCAGATATGACTTTAATAAAAGATGGTTTGACTATCAATTTATCTTGTGAGCAGGTAGTACATAAGTATTCATTGGGCGAAAAAATCTTCTGGTTCTTTAGTGGATGCCCATGTGAGTGTTCAATTATTAGATGCATCATTGAAGACCCTAGGTGACCTAGTCTGTCATGCCAAAGGATAAAAACTTTTAGGTCGTTGAACTTCTGGTTCACGACAACATATGATTCAATAGGCTTTATAGTTGTATGATACAACCCAGAGGAGAAAGCCGAGAGTTTTTCCATTATAAGCTTCTGGCCAGATATAATGGAAGTAATGTAAAGATATTCTACATTATCTTCATTCATAGTTTCAATATGATATCCATTTCTGCGAATATCTTTAAAAATGAGCAAATTTCTTCTAGATTTGCTAGAATATAAAGCATTATTTATATGGAACCTAGTTCCATTTGGTAACGTTATGTTTGTTCTTCCAGAGCCTTCAACTAAGTTTGTAGTGCCAGATATGGTACTTACATTAGCTTTTATTAATGTCAATTCGAGGAAATATCTTTTATCTCGAAGAACTGTGTGTGTGGTTGCACAGTCTGCAAGACATACATCATCCTTATTTATCTTGAGACCAAATAACACATGGATTTCAAATATAAATAATATTAAAAAAAAAGACATTATGTAAATAACAAAAGAAAATCAGATGTAAATATAGAGACATAATATTATATTATTTGATATATAAAGTAACATCAATCAATGTTAATTTTCTCATCATTTATTAAATGGTCTGTTTTTTCACTAGGACCTCCAAAGAAATCAATGTCATAGTAGGTTAGGTTCAATCCATCACCATTAGTAAAGTTCATCTCTATTTCTTTTCCTTTTGTTTTTATTGAAGTTTGGTAAAGGTCGACCAAATATTTGGGCGTACGATAGGTACGCCACCAATGCCCGTTCATACCACATCTATAACAATTATTCTTATGGTTTTTAGGAGATTTATCTTGTAAACACTTCCCATTTTCTTGTTTTGCCTCAGTATTATTCCACTTCTAATGGTGCAATGAGGCTTTCATTTTCTGAGAATTTGATGAATTGTCATCATAAGAATGATGGTATAAGGGATTTCTTCCACGACCATGACCACGTCCTCGTCCTTGTCTATGTCCATGAGTTTGAGATGATATTACATTCACTTCAGAGAATGGTTCAGATCTAGTTGGACGAGATTAGTGATTTCTCATCAAAAACTCTTTTTTTTTTTTTTTTTTTTTTAAAAAAAAACCTTTATGGAGATGATGACGAAAGAAAATCAGTGTTTTTGCGTGATCCTACAAGGATGCTTGATTTCCTTCTTTGATCATAACTCCAAAATTCATTGCATCAAGATGTATTTCAGCATCAAGGATCCAAAATAGATAGTTCTTTTCCGAAATGTCAAGTGACACAAATTCGAGTTTTGTGAGATTCGACATTGTCAAATGACTTCATATATATGACAAAACAATATTATTAGAATCAGTTATAATAACTTGATAGCATTGATTATAAACAAAATCAAATAATTTGTTTATAACTTTTAACAATATGTAACAAAACAAATCAACAATAATATAAATATGTAAAATTTTATTCTATATAAATAACTTCAAGTTTAAGATACGAGAATTACCTTTAGAGTAATTCGTGTTGATAACATGTTATAAAACAAGGATAAATGCAACACAAATAAAGTAGTAGAGAAAAAATATATCTTACTTTAACACTACATATAATGGGAAGAAGGAATCAGAAAAGAAAGTTGAGGGAATAAAAGACAGAGAAAATAAGAGAAAGTAAGAAATTTTTTTCTTGCTTAGGGATACGTATTACAGGGGATGGAAAGCCCTTTTATAGGCTTTCCAAATGACTTCCATTAATATTCTCATTAATGAATATTAATGGAACTCATAAATAACATTAATGGTCCATTAATGAGAATTAATGGAAGTCATAAATAATACTTAATTAACATTTATTATAATTAATATGGTGACATTTATTACTTCAATTATAACATTTATTTATTTTTTCTTTTTATCCTTTAAATATTCAAATAGCTAGGACTCATGTGAGGTAATTCATGTTAATATTTGCTAAAAGATAAAAAATAGAAAAAAATTATTTTAAATTGATATTATTTATTTCAAAGTTTCCTTAAATTACTAGTTACAATGAGATAACAAATTGCCTTTTCATCTTCTTGTTAACATTATTTCCAAAGCAACAATTTTTTAGTAATTCCCAAATATAAGCTTTTTAATTATCATGTTTCAAAGGATTCATCCACTTTCACTAATACAAACATCTTTTGTTATAAAATTATAGTATCATTCATGCCTTGGAAACTTCAAATCAATTTATGAATGTTAAAATTATTTCATGTTGAGGTTGAAGATTGTTGTTAGGATTAAAACACCCTAATCCTACTTTTCGAAAGTGATAATAAATCAATACAAAAAATAAAGTATAAAAAAACATACAAGATTTGTAATGGTTCACTCTCAATAATAATGTTACATCCACTTGGAGTAGAATTTTCACTATGATGAAAAGAGAGTACAAGGAATCCCAAAATGTTTCGCAGTTTAGTTTTTTCTCTCTCTCTCAATGCCCAAAAAAATAAAATTCTCTCTTATAAAGTTGGATACCATAAACACAATATAAATAAAGTAACTAAATCATGTGTAAAATCCCAAAATACCCTAACTTAAAATACCATAACTATTATGATAATAATTAGGCTCCACACATCTTAACAATTGTTTGATGAAAAAAAGAGTAAAAATAAAATAAAAATTATTCGCAAGACATTAATTCCATTTTTGTTTTTATAATAAGAATGGTAAAATTTTTATAATAAGAATGGTAAAATTAATTTTTAAAATTCCTTTTAGTGACTTATTTTTATTTTCTACTTTCAAAATTTGATCATAATTTTTATTTATTTAAAATAAAGGGATTAAATATTTTTCTTATCCCCAAGACTTTTTTTTCAATTTAAATATATACCTAAGAGGGATGAATTGAGTGATAAACATTTTTCACAAATAATCAATTTTTAAGAAGTTAAGAAAAGAACAATGAATAGTTAAAGAACAATAATAAGAGATTGAAAGAAGAAGATTGTAAACTCTTTTATATTGTTTTGACAAATTGCCCACATTCACTCTTTTCAAACTCTTAATTGAGTAAGGTTTCTACTATCTTCAAGACTTGAACCTCGACCTTCAATGTATGTACTTGGATTCTAAAGTTTCAATGGACTTTTACAAACTCTTTAGGTAATCTATCTTATTTGAACAACTTCTCTCACAAGAGTAAATGAAGGTGAATTTATGAACTCCAATCCTAGTGGCAAGTTAGATTGCCAATACAAGAAAAATTAAGGACTTGAAGGTGCATGAGAGAAAATTGATAGGTCTTGGATTGAATGCACTTGGAAGAGTTTTAAATGAAAAGACAAATGGTTTTTCAATTAAATGCAATTCTTATCTTTATAAATATTCTAAAACACTTTAATTTTTAGTTTATTATCGAGGATGCCAAAACCTTCAAAAAGGGCTTAATTGGTTGAGTAACATGTTTGACTGATCGAACAATCAATTTTATCAATTCATGAGCTGTTGTGCATTTAATGCACTAATAGATGATTGTTGGGGGTTAGACCTTAATTGTTTGAGCAATTGATCCTTGATTTGTTGAGGCAAACTATTAGATGAGAGAGTGTGTGCAAAGTGCACCTCGATCGGTTGAATCTAACCAACTTAATTGATTCTTTCATACTTCAAGTATTTTTATTATAAAAAAGCTCGATTTGAGGCTTGAAGCCTCTAACAACTTATGTTTAACTTCTTAAAACTTTTAAAACAAGTTTACAAAGAATTAGACTTAGATTTTTAATTGAAAACAATAAAGAATTTATTTTTTAATGAAATTTGATATTTTTAAGTTCAAAGATAGATATTTTAAAAATGTTAAGTGCATGAAAAATTTTAGACTCAAGTGCACCAACAAGTAATAATCTTACAAGTCTTGGGTCACTTTAAGTCATAAAAGCAACCAAATTCCTTCAAGTATTGATCTTTTTCATGATTGCTTAAGTTTTCTTTAAATTTTTGAAAGTGAACTTAATTAAAAAGATTAATTTGATTTGAACCTTTAGTAATCTTAACTTTGTTTTATGATCATCAAAACTCGATGAGGAGAATTATTAGGTTAATAGAAATCCACACATAGCTTGTTACATTTATTCTTCTTTACCAAACTAGTAATATAGGTATCTTACATATGACAAATCAATAAAAGAATTTAAAAATCATATAAAATATATAAAAAATTATTATTGTCATTACATAATATTAAACAAGTTTTTTCTTTTTATTTCTAAAATGAATACTATATCTTTTTTAGTTTTAAGTATGACTGAAAATAAAGCTCTCGGGTTACCTTCTGAAATGTCTAAGAATCTCCATTGGTTATTTTGTTAACCAATTTTCTCGCCTCAAGTCGTGAATAGAATTATGAATACGAGAATCACTCTTCAATAAAATCATTTTTTTGTTTCTTGTTTGGAGATAAAATGTAAGACAACTTCACCAAAAAAAAAGAATGAGAAATTTTTTAGGGTTTGAGAATGAAAGAAGGGATGAAAGAAATTATGTAGGGTTT
This sequence comes from Vitis rotundifolia, assembly GCA_030254885.1. NCBI lineage: Eukaryota > Viridiplantae > Streptophyta > Magnoliopsida > Vitales > Vitaceae > Vitis > Vitis rotundifolia. The sequence goes on along the minus strand of CM058168.1, from coordinate 10,665,505 downwards.
GTGAAGGGGAGACAAGATCACCTAAAAGAATGATGCAAAATAAGTGTTGGATGGAAATAAAATAAAAGGGGCATTTTTGTCCTACTTTAGTCATTTTTTATGCTTTTTGAGGGATGTGTTACTTTTGCAAATGCACGTGTTATTTTAACCGATTTAACCAAATAACCCTTTGAAATTGTATTTTCTCTTTGCCCACTTCAAGTGGGATCTTGTCCGTTTGCTTTTTTTTGTTTTTTTTGTTTTTTTTTGTTTTTTTTTATAAAAAAAATTATCCACTTCAAGTTCATTGGTGGATGGACTTTCCACCTGTCTTTTTTGAATTTTTATTTTTAAGGAAATGTGTTTTTTTAAGCATAACCAAAAACATTTTTTTTTTGTTTTATTTTATTTTTCATAAATTGGGTTTTTGTGGAACCACATCTAGAAAACATATTTATTTTGTTTGTTTATCTTTTCATAAACTTATTTTTTTGGCATCAAAGCCAAAAAATGATTTATTTATTTGTTTTCTTGAAACTACATCCATAAAAAGTTTATTATTATTATTATTATTTTCAGAAATTCCATTCTCATATATAGAGAAAAGAAACTAAAATAAAAAAAATAAAAATTAAAAAAACAACCTAATAGGATTTTGATATAAATGGCGAAAAATAAGGTTTGTGAGTTATTTTCTAACATGTTTGAGAGTTTTCATTGATTGTCTTATTGACTAATTTTCTCACCTTAAGTCATAAATAGAACTACGAATGCGAAAATTGCTCTATTTTCACAATATAAGTATTTTGATCTTCGTTTTCATAGAGAAAAAAAAAAAAAGACTTTTGTTTTATAAAAATAATAATTATATTTCTTTTGGAGAAAGATAAAGTCTTACCAAAAAAAAGAATTATTTATTATTTATTTATTTTAATAATGATAGTTTTTGGACAATTTTAAAACTACCAAAAACCATTCCCCTCATTTTCTATTTTGTTGGGACGGGTTGGGGTCAAGTTGAATCAACCCACTTGGGCATACAAATCCAACTCTAACAATAATTCAACAAGAGGGACATCCATCCATCACAACAATAAAGATCATTTATTATAATCAAATAATGATATTTTTTTATATTTAAATTTATATATTCTCTTTAATATTTGATTTTAATTTTATTATTTTAATTAAGATGATTAAAATTAATATTTAATCATTCTATGTAGTATCTAAATGATCAAAAATAGTATTTTGATAAAAAAAAATATATATATGAAATATTAATTATTTAAAATTTATATTTTATAAACTTAAATTCCCATTTTATAATTTTTTTTTTCATAGGAATATATCCAAACACACTTTTTCTCCTTAATTTTCAAATCCCATATTCTAAATACTAAATTTAAAAATATTAAAATCTGAAATATACTTCCTGTTTCTATTCTTAAAATATACATTACTTGTAGAAATTAAAGAAATAATTAAAAAGAATCCACAAGCGTTTCGAGATCTTAATTTAGAGATAAAAGTTTGCGGTCTTTTTCAAGGGAAAAAAGCAACATCCATGTGAGAGAGTTGTCTATTTCACCTGACAAAAATGGACCCTGCGGAATAAATTCATGTGGAAAGACGCAGGTGAGTGAAACAGACACCTCATATTTTTTTGTGGATCCTTTTGAGGACACGTGTATAAATTTGAAAACAAATAAATTTATTTATTTATTAGTGGATGTGGAAGATGTGTTGATTTTGATTTGAAGATTGGAAATGTTTATTTTTATTTATATATATATTATTTAATAAAAAAAGAAAAAGAAAATTTAAAATTAATAAATTATTTGTATATTATTATGAATTCATTTAGTTTATTTTAAAGTATTTTATATAAATATTAAATAATTTTAAAATATATAAATTTTTTAATAATTTTAATTATATTTAATTTCGTTTATAAATTTTAAATGGTTGAAATGTGTTTGGAATTTAGAAACAAAAAAAAGAAAATGGTAGAAAAATGGGGATGTCAATTTGGGCGGACGGATTCAAGACGTGGTAGGACGCGGTGGAAAGACTGATAGGTGAGGTGACATCTGCCCATACGTCAGAAACAACCGTTTTCCAATTTGCAAGAAAACGGAATCGTCTTTTCATATGATGCATTCCCGTACCCGTAATAAACTCCTATGTCAAGGGTAAATGCAAGACTCTGGCTGGCTCCTGTTTGTCTATATATACAGGGCGAGCAGAAATCAAAACTTCAGAGGAGAGGTATCCGAAATTTAGAGGAAAAATCTTGCTGTAACTTTGGGGGAACGAGCCTTGTGAGAGAGAATTGAGAAATGGCGGAAGAGGGACAAGTTGTCGGTTGCCACAGTGTGGACTCGTGGAAGGAGCAATTCCAGCATGGAATAGAGTCCAAGAAACTGGTATTTTATTTTTTTTGGTATTTTGCATTTTGATTCTTGACGTCTACTGATTTTTGGTGTAATCCTGTTGTGATTTTTTGTCAATGTGATTTCTCCTGATTTCGTGAAGGGGTTTCTTGCTTTGAGACGATAGGAGTGAAATTATTTTGGGTCTGTTTGTTCTTTTTATTGGTCTCTTTTTTAGGTTTTCAGTATAGATCTATGTGATACTCTCTGTTTTTTGTTCTTCTACCTGTTTTCGTAAATTTATGCTTTCAAATGGTGGGAACTAAATGGTTTAGGATTATATTTGTGGGAGTATGTGTGGATTGGGTGGCACACGAGGAGACTGCTATTGGGAAATAAAGTTGGAGATGTAGGAAGAATCTGCAAATTTTGGGATGTATCTGGGGTGGGAAAAGCATTTAACTTGTCCGGAAATTTTGCAAACAATGTGGTTATTATTCATAAATCTATAATATTGGGTTGTATGCTGCTAGAAGTACTCCCAAAGTGGCAACTCACTTACCGGGGATGTTGGGATCAGAGGGTGGAGAGAGTTCTTGTCAGATTCCTATCCTCTTGGCCCTATTTGTTTTTCTGTTATTGTATGAACCTCTTGAGTTATTCTTATAAAACCCTCCCAATAATTGTTTGTAAATGTAAACTTCTTACCAACTCACTCATATTTTCTATTCAGACAGCTAGTTTGAAGATTTCCAGCATTGATGATTTGAAGTTACATGGGTAAAATATATTTGATGTTCATCTCATGTTTGTTGGGGATCTGAAGTTTCCTGAAGGATGAAATATATTTGAAATAAGTTGCAATGTAAAGACCCTAAAGCATCCACTGTTCATTATTTTGGAAAAAATTGAAAGCATATTAGTTTTGTTCAACCTAAGAAAAACATCAATCTGGTAAAAGATAACAAGATCTTCTCACCCTTGGTCTTGATACCTCAATGGTCACGAGATGGGTCATATGCTTGAGTACTAGTTGAGTTGCTATAATTCATATGCTTAAGTCTTTTATAGCCTAGATGCTTAAACCTCAGCTGGATCCTACCTAAAAGAAACTCTCTCCTCCCAAGCTGGGAAAAATTATAATTCCTTTCTTGACTTCTGTTTGGTATCTCCTGTTTATGTAACTTTGCATAATTTACCTGTTTGATGTATTTGCCTTTTATAGTTGGCTTAAGAATTTACCCTGAGATTTGTTAATTCCATTCCTTTTGGGCCTTACTGCTTGAAATAGTAAATTCCCACAATGAGGATATGCTTCCTTTGTTCTTTACTGAACCTACTCAGTTTCCTTTTTTTATTGCAAATTGAAAACCACCCAAAACTCTCCATCACTACATGGAATTAAGAACTTGAGTGGACTTGTGACTTGCAAGTTCTTGATGCCATACAGGCATGGGATTCCAACAACGCCTTGAATTTATCACAACTTCAACCACATTTGCGATAATTACCACTATAGTTTTGGTTTCTTGTGCTAGAAGATTAGGAGGAGCTTAGTGAGAATAGTTCATTTCAGATGTGTCAAATTTGTGGGCTGTGTTGAGAGTGGTAAAATGTGTAACTAAACAGTATTTTCATGATTATGGATGCATATGTGCAGTAATCTTTGTTTACTGTGGAAGGCTGGAAGCTTTAGGATCATATTCACACCTATATGGGTAAAGGCGAATATGAGCAAACAAGTATTACTTTTTTGTTCTTCTGTTTTCTATTTGTTTTGAAGTGCATTTTGCAGTATTAATATACTTTGCTTTAAAGAAATTTTGTACCGTTTCAAGCAGGTTTTTAAATTTCTTTTCCTGGAATGGTAGAATGACCTTGGTGCTCCGATGATCTTGAATCTATTGAAACAATAATTATCACATCTGACTGTGTACTTGCATATTTGGTCTTTCAGCTGAGGATTCTCTTTCATCCATTTTGGCATGGGTTATTAACCTTATACCACTTTTCTTTGTTTTTGTTTAATAATAGGTGGTGGTGGATTTCACTGCTTCATGGTGTGGGCCATGTCGTGTCATTAGCCCATTTCTGGCAGAGCTTGCCAAGAAGATGCCTAATGTCATATTTCTCAAGGTGGATGTGGATGAATTGGAGGTAAATAAATCTGGATGCTCGTCTATATAAAAAAAAAAATGTTAATCTTAGGGATTACGTGATTGAATAGCATGGAATTTCTATCCTGTAATTCCTTTCTTAAATACATTAGCATGTTTGTCCACAGACTGTTGCTAAGGAGTGGGAAGTGGAGGCCATGCCAACCTTTCTGTTCCTGAAAGAAGGAAACGTAGTGGACAAGATTGTGGGTGCAAAAAGAGAAGAACTGGTGCAGAAGACAGAGAAGCATGCGACTGCCTGACTTGCAATTTGGAGATATGAACCTTCACTGCAAAATGCCACATTTATTATGGTCATTGTAACTATACAAGTACTCTTAAGATAAGTGGCGTTTGTCATAAATTGATAATACAATGCATGTTTGTTATTTATGGTTGCTTTCTTATGTTGCGTGGTTGATGCCTGTGAGTTTCCAACTTTCCATTACCACAAAACATTATTAGCAAACAGAAGAAGGTACAGAGGGAAATGTGAATGAACCTAGCCTTGGGCCCTTGGCTGAGGAGAAGCACGTTGCTAATGTGCACAAAACTTTTATGCCACTGTCTGGAAGTTTTGGTCCAGTTTGCCCCTAAAAGGATCAGCAACAGGACTTGGCATGATGTACTTAACTACAAATATTGATCTCGCTTCAGATGTCATCTTAGCAATTTAATAATGCAAAAGAACCTCAGTAGGGCAGGGCCTACCCTATATTTTGGAGCCAAAGATGACAGCAAAATTGAATGGGTTCGTACGAACATAGATTGGATTACATACCACCAAATTTTGCAATTCAATATAGGCAACAATTAAGAACGTAGCCGATAAAATCTAACATTTCTTTATCCTAGAGAAATACGTACTGCAGAAAACATTGGTAACAATGAAAACAAGGTAAATATTCATCTGGAATTCAATAGAGAGCCCTTGCTCTGGTGTCTTTCGTCAATCACACCTCCAGAAGCAATAATTTAGACCCCACCTTCATTGCGCCCAAAGGATATTTCACTCAAATTATTTGCATTATCTTCAACACACATTATTCTCGGGGCTCCATTTCTAGTCGAAACTAATAATTTACTGACCTATCTTGTAAATATGAATCACACCAATGTAGTTGAAGGACCTTTGCCTGTAATTTCACCCCCTTTATTCCATGTGCTTCTTGCTCCACGGCTTGCTGTAGTGTATAAATAACCATAATTACACCAGGAAGTTGCTTGAATCCTTCTTTTGCAGACATCTCATCTTGAATCAGGTTGAGCGGTTGTTGTTACCGTAGGGGAACAAACAGCTTCGACAGATAACCGTTTTAGTACATTAGGACATGGGTCAGCCCCAAAGTAACTGTTGGATATGAGGACCGAGCATTTCTCTTGCCCTATGCAATTCTGCAACATAATGATTTCAAAGATATACATTAGTACAAATTTTTTCATGCATGAATTCACAATTTAAGTTTTCGATGATGCAAGTATGCATATGTATGGAACTGGTTGAAGTTGGGAATAAGTACCTTCTCTAAGATGGCTTGAGAGTTTGGTGCATGGCAGGTTCCTTTCTGGAAACTTCCACAGGTTCCAGAAGGAGTTCCAAAACTTGCAAACTTAATGGTTGATATGGACTGCCCTGGGGCACATTGCAGGTGAACACTGGCCTGATGAAGTTCTTCTGATTCGCTAGGGCTTTCAGTATGCCAATTCTCTAAAGTTGGGTGGTGTTCATTAGCATCGGCACAAACACTCTTCACTGCTCTCTTCATAAGAGCTATCTTTGATGCATCACCACCAAGTTCCTCAAAAATTATCACAAATTTGTGTTGCTTTCAACCAAGAACCTTGGAACATGATACCTACCCTGAAAATTCCAAAAGTTTAAATTAAACAAGCTATACAAGTACAAAATGTTTGATAGATCAAGCCTGTTCTATATTCTTATCCCAGCTTCATTGGTGGGTTTGATCTGAAACGAACAGTCTGATGTTGAGAAGTTAGTTGATTACCATCTTTGGGTTGGATGGCCGCAACCATGCTGAACTTTGGGGTCGGTATTTCCAGGGTACTACAAACATTACAGTCACCTTTTGCGAAAGCCATCGCAATAATCTTCCAATGCTCTGCCCATTGATCCAAACTTGACCTTCCCATGCTCCGCATGTCCAAAGCCAATGGCTCATCTCCTTCAGGTGCATTGAAATGAAGCCTACAAGTTTCCCAGAGACAAATAAACCAAATAAATTCCTGAACCAATTTTTAAAAAAATTTTGATTCTAACAACTTAATCCATTGCCCACTTCCATTCTTACCTTTATACCCATATTAAAAAGGCTGCGGAACTTGGGCAGCAAGTGACCCTCGAACCCACTCAACTGAAAGACTCCATCCTGGGAGACTCAGATTCATTGCTCTCCTTTCACCAACCTGTTTTAAGAAAAGATGCAGTCAGACATATAACAGAACAAAATCAACAACTTGTACAAATATAACAATCTACTACAACTTTTTTCTTTCCAGACCTGGTAAGACCACTTCTGCCATGGTTATAAATCCCTCTTTCCTTGGTCAAGACGCCATGAAGCAAAAACTGACCTAGATTCCTGTCTTCCATGTCTCAAAATGCATCCAACATTCTTCAAACAATAAAACAAGAATTTACAGTCAGTAACCTGAAACAACATTTTTGTTAACGTCATTTAAAGCATAATTTTTAAATGATTCAATTGACTTGCTTAGGATTGGCTTCTGGTGGCCCAGTCTAATGAAACCAAAGAGGTCAGGCAGTGGCCCCTGCAAGATGTGATTTCCCATGAAAGTTATGGCAACTACACTTGCATTCAGGTGTGCATGGAGGGACAGAACTAACCGGTACCAACAGCTATGCTAAGCAGGCGATTCTATTTGTTCCCGCAGCAGATTGGCTGCCCGGTAATATGTGAATTTCCTGTTCCCTCCCCTGGTTCCGTAAGCCGATCCTCAATTAAAGATGAATCTCAATAAAAAGTTCTAGAAATCATGAAAATCTTTTTGTGACATAAAAAGACAACAAGCTTTATTCAGCCGATGAACTCGCGAAATCATGCCTCCCCACTCCAAGTCATTTTCTATAGGAAAACATAATTCAGAACACACCTTAATACGTCCATGATAAAGACATGAACAGCGTGGCCTTTAGATTGCACAGTGAGGGTTGAGTTTGACCTCTTCGTAGAAATGATTCTGTGATCAATGTTACACTGAATAAAATACAATTCAGAAATTATCATGACTAACAAACACCAAAAAGGAAGATACCAATACCGTGAATAAATCTGATTTTGGTTTGAAAAACAGATGTTTTAAGGATTTGATTGTGCCCACAGCTCTTAGGCAGTAAACTATGATAATTTTGTTCTTGAAAGACAACAGTAAACTATGCTTACAAACCTGTGCAGTGGGCAAAAGGAGCCAGAGAGGGACCACCCTTGAAAATTTATTCACAAGTCCCAGGCAGGTTTTACCATTTTGAATGTCACCTGTCTCTTGCCCCTCTAAATCCTAATGGAGCCCATCTAATCTCACCTCTATGGTAGTAGAGAGTTTTAGAGAAATGCATTTCCCTTCACTTGTCGAACTAGGGATGTTAACCTAAATATTGATAATCAATCAACCTAGTGACTCAGCCTCATCTTGGACAAAAGACAACACAATCTGGAAGCAAGAAGCTGGAGGCATCTTTGAACAAAAAAGGCAATATTTCCAATAAAATTTATGTGGCAAACAAATAAGTTTTCCAACCTGAGACAATTTCGTGACACCTCTGGTTTTTATTTGTTCAATGAAAATGTATTTGCTAAACAAATACTGATAAAATATGGCATTTTCAGAGCTGCACGTGAACTGCAATAAAAAAATGAGGAGATAAGCATTCCAGAATAACAAAATCCAAGCTCACCTGTTCATGTACCACAGATATCACTGGAATCTCTGGTGATATTTATTCTGCTCCAAAGTCCGCCAGCAGTCATTGTTCCACTGCTCCCAGAGAAGAAATGTCTTCACCATAAGTTTTCGCCAAGAGAGCAACTTAGAGTGGTTGGCAACATTTCGCATATGTGAAGTTTTGAACCCAACCTAGATGAGCACAGAACAATAAGATACGAACTTAGCTAAATTTACAGTGCAAAAGAACGTAACAAAAGATGTATACTGTCCAATCAGCATACTGTATGGGTCGTTCTGGTGATTTGTTATTCTATGATTGAAAAAAAAAAATAATGAAAAAAAAAAAGAAATTGTGGGGGATACACCCCAGCCTCCAGGGACAAAGAGTGTAGCAGCAAAGGGGACCTACTAAGAACTTTACTTACTCTTGCAGTATTAAAGACTACGGTTCGGCAATCAGAAGGATGCTATGGACCAAGCCGCAAATCATAGTGCACATTATTGAAAATCACCCTTGGATGACTTGGGATTGTAGTTGGAGAGAAAAGCTGCACAGTTGCCACGCCCTGAAGAGAATACATGGGCCTGGAAAATGACAAGAATCAAGTTAACCATCTGTATAGGAAGATTGATTTGTTATCAAATTAACCCAATTGACAGAAGAAAATAAGGCTCTGCTCAGAAAAGGTAGACCTGTTGATAGCTTCCCAATGAGATAACAGTAGGGTCTGCAGAAACTACAGCATGTTCACATAACTTAATTGCTTTATGGAGCTCCTTCAAATGACCATATTTTGGTTGTCTGATCAAACCTAAATACAGAGATGTGGTAAGTTACATATGTAAGAGTCTAAAGTTTTAACTAACATAACCATAATGCCAGGTAACTTGATAACATACAAAAAAATTCATTCTTAAAGAGCAAATTTACTACTATTTTTGGAATAATACATGAAAAAAATTGAGTTTAGGGAAACATATCAATGTCAGAAGAAAATTATTGGCATTCAAGAATTATCAGGTCTAATTCAGAAATCTTGCAAAACATACGCGAAATTCATGACTGATAACCTATAGTTAGGCATGCTTGCAACTGTGTACACTCCATAACTTTCTAAATATCAGAAGAATTTCATTGTTGTACAGGCTTAGATGTCTCACCATATTCATCAATTGGAGCATCATAATCATAACTGCTTGTAATGAAAGGGCCTCCAGCAGAGCGTCCAAAATTGGTTCCTCCATGGTACTGCCACAAGCAACAAGCATAAGAACTCAACTGTACTTGCATAAACTCTTGCAGGTTATATCTTTCAATACCATACAAGGTAACTGACCATATAGTAATTAACAAATGAGCCACCATTTTGTATGAAACGAGCAACCCCAAATGCCAAATCTTGAACTGGTCGCTGGTGAATTGGGCCACCAAACTCTGTAAACCTTCTCACAACAGGAAAAAATTGAATAGGCATGAATGAATGAATGAAAGAAATAAATTTGCATCTTGCACAATCATTTGTAAGACAATGTTACCAGCCACTCCAAGCCTCTGTCCATATTCTGGGCTTGTAAGGTTTGTTTGGAGAGAAAGCATCACAGTAAAAGCCATTGCATGCATTTATCTGTTAAATAGATTTGGAGCAAGAGTTAAGAATTTCCAATAATTGGAGGTAAATCTGTCAACTGAAAATTGTTGGAATTTGGTTAGAAATTCAGGAAATATTTTTTGATAGGTTGAAAATTTTTACAAATAGTCAACTTTAAGATAAACACTGGACAACTACAGGATCCCAACAAGGAAGTACCATAAAAGCAGTGAAAAGAATATAGAAGGCCCATTATCTTCTACGATATAAAAAAATAAATGAAAAGCAAATGTGATAGGTACTGTGAGCAAAGAGAATGAGATCATTTACCACAGGATCTGGGGCATCATCTTCTTTGCACATCACCCATGGGACTCCTGTGTCCAATCCAACAGCCATTTTTGCAGCCCAGTTGATGTATGCATGACCAGCAGCTCCTAATTCCCTACTTTCTGGTCCGTACTCATTCTCAATCTACACAAACAAATTAAATGGAAAATAAAAAATAAAAAAGTCTTGCTGGTTATTTGAAAAGTAGAGGGCAGCTAACACATTGAATGCCCAAAGCATCCTTGAAGAATTTGCTTTAGGAAGATGATATTTGAGTTCAAAGGTATAATAATTCAAATGAGAGAAAACAAAGCCAAATACCAACAATTCATACCTGAGAAAGGATGATGGGCCCACCCTGTGATGCAAACAGGTTTTCACTCTTCATCATGTGGACAATCTTCTGAGTGAACCCTTGCATTGCCATCTTCAAAAAGGGAGAAATGAGAATGAAAAAAGGAAGGCAAGTCAAAGAGTAATATTTATTCTAGAAAAGGAAAATGCTTTGAAGGTAAAATTCTCCATTAGTCGTGTTATTCCCCGTTGTTTGCCTCTTCCATTTTCTTTTTTCTTTTTTTCCTCCTGTTTAAGTACAGAGTCTGCATAATTTCAGGAAATGAGAAAAAGGTAGATACCTTGAAAGGTTCATTATTTGTTCTGAAGCTGATACCAGGAACAAACTTCAACCAAACAGGAAATCCCCTGCACCAAAGAGAGGTTCAAACTAAGCATTGATTATATGAAAAACAGAACAAAAACATCCCAAATAAACAAAAACCGATGTCGTATCAAGCAATTTACTCTGCACCAAAAAAAAAGGTTGAAGCTAGTACCCGAAGTTCCATTCTGCACAAACATAGGGTCCAATCCGGAGATTAACAAAGAGCCCTACTTTCTGCACAGTCTTAATGAACCGCACCAGATCGTATCTCCCCTCAAAATTATACTGAAATTAAGCCACAAGAAAGAACAAGCTTAAAATCTGATAATCTAGAGTTAAACAACAAAAGTGAGCAGCGTGCATTATAGTATCAAGAAGAGGAAATGGAGATCTGAAACACTACATTCCCAGGAGAAGGCTCATGAACATTCCAGAAAATATAGGTGTCGATGACATCTAAGCCTCCATCTTTAGCCTTCCATATAAGATCTTCCCACATCTACAACAAACCCATTTCAGAACAACATGAAACTATCACAAAAATCCACAAAAATATCCGCAAATTTACAGGGAAAAAAACTAAAGAAGGGGAAGTACATCAGGGGTGCTTCTGGGGTAGTGTATGGAGCCGGAGATGAGGATTCTCCTTTGCCCATTGATGACAATGGCCTTCTTATCGTAGGTAACGCTACATTGGATCAGCTGAGAATGCAGAAACATCAATGGCATGAAGAAGAAGATGAACAGCTTGGAGACTGAGCTAGTCTCCATTTCTCCTCTACTTTCTCTCTAGGTGTTTTTAACTTGGAACAAGATCACTGAACTGAAATGTATGGAGAGAGCGAGAGAAGGAGCTGTGAGTATGTGATTTACAGCTCTGAAGAAAAAGCAAGCATTGCTCTTGGATTCTTATAATAGGAAGTCGCTAACTGTATATGAACTGCTTCACACTGCTAGAGAAGAGACCGACTCCTGAATGAAAATAGAGAAAATAAATTAAAATAATTTACCACAGCCTCTTGTAATTTGGCAGATAGCTAACAAAAGACTGTAATTACTCCTTCACCCCCCAAAAGCTTTCATTTCTGCTACCACCAATAAATAAAATTTTCAAATTCTCTTTTTAGCTTTTTGACTAAAGAAAAAGCTATTGGAATTTTGAAACTATACCTCTCACTCCACTTCTTCCACAATTTTTTTCTCTTCTTCCCATTTGGATTTTAATTTTTTTTTTTTTTTTTGCTTTTATAAATATGATATGCCAGGAGAAATTTTTCGGAATTATATAAGTATAAGTCATTTTTAATCCTATAAATGTGTTTTTAAAACCATGAGAGTCTTATTAACACCAAAACGAATAATATTTACATGATTAGTGATATTATATTTACATGTTTAATCTCATAATCTTATAAGAAATAAATAATGAGAATCTTTTAAGTTTATAACGAATAATATCTACACGATTTTAAAAAAACTAAAATTTGACAACTTATTAATAAAAAATAATTTTTTACTCTTAAAAGCATAAAATAAGATATTTAAAAGAAATATGTTTTTATTTGTTCTTATGTTTTGAAACTATTTTAAAAAATAATTATACAAAAATAAAAAATAATTAAAAAAAATTATTTTTTAAAAATATTTTAAGTTCTTAAATCAACTTTTATCAACAAATATAATAATTTTTTAAAATTTTTTTTCAAATAAAATCATTATTTTTCTTTCCCACTATCAAAAGCTTAGCATTTTAGATTTAAGAATGACAGTTTCTTTAAACTTAGGATCATCTTTAGAAGTGGTAGAAGAATAAATTTGGGGTACACTCCAAATTCTTTGAGGACAAGGTGACAATGAAAGCGTCATGATTATAGAATGAGTTGGAAAGCCACACAACCAATGCAACCTTAGTAAATACTTCTAGGGTGGCACAATCCTTAGCAAAGCTGGCCCGCCACTGACCATTCTCAGTCTTAAGTCTTAAACCATAAATCTTATTTTCTAGATTTCTAATTTCACTGAGATTTCCCCAGAGTAAAAATAAAATAAAAAAGAGGAAAAAGGCCACGCCTTATCATCGACAACATCCACTTTCTCTATGATTGGCGTGGTGACAAATGGTATCCCTGGTGTCCCTCTTTGCCACACAAAGTGTACTCCGTATGGGCGATGGGCCTGCTCCCATGTGATGCCTCTTCCTGTTAAAATTTAGATTTATGTTCACTTTGTCAAATTCTCTGGCCTCCACTCTCCACCATATTTTCTAAATCATTTTCCCTTTTCTCAGGAATCATTATCATTTTGTCTCTTAGCGTCCGGTTCACTCATCATTTAACATTTTACCTCGACCCCCCCTGCGTTTCATAGGCCATGGAAAAGAACTTCTGCAACTAATGGAATGAACTCGAACAGGGGGGGACCTTCCATCGATAAGCGAGTCACAGAAATTATGAATTCTCTTTGTAAGAATCAAAATGGTCATGTACGTCACGTGACCAGCGGATCCACTTAGGATTGAGGATTCAGCCATTTCCAGAACGACATGAAAAATATTGAAGAATGGGTCTAGAGCTATCAACCCAAAAACACCGGGCCCTACTCGTATCATGTGAAGTCGTCGACAGTAGTCCACTCCTTACCATCCTACCTTCAAAGTTAAGGCACCCTCAATACTAATTAGGAGCATAATACACACACAACCACAACTGACCACACTCCTTTTTGTTAGCTAATACGATTGGAGGTGGTGGGAAAGAAGCACCGCCAAGGTAGGTGTACATTATTCATACTCCACTTTCACTTAAATTTAAAAAGAAAAAAAAAGAGTGGTGTGATTGGGCCCCAGACTTGCCACATGTCGGAGTCCTCCCTCAACTAATGCTTGTTTTTATCATATATTTTCTTTCCCTTTTCACCCATCCCCATCACAATCACAAAATTATTGAAGTCTATCAACTTTAGAAGATAAGAAGGTGGACTGACTTGGATTAAGAAATGAGCGGAGTATGAGATCTGAGTTGAGATGGGGTGTCGGTGCTGTTATTAATGGTTTTTAATTGGTTGGTAATGAACGTTAATTTTGTCGTCGTTTAACAGCAGGGTGGACTAGAGATAAAAAATAAAGGGAGTAGGAAGTAGATAGCACATGATGCATCATTCATTTATTCATGTCAAATCCGAGATGTCTCATTCAATGTGAAGGAAGTAGACACCGTTCATCCGCCGATTGTTAAGTTTCGTGCTGTGTGCTGTATCATTTAAATCCGTCCCTCCGCAGCTAGATCTCCGTTCCGTTTACGTCGGTTGAGCTCTTCTGTTTCCTCGATGTGGGCCTTTTCACTTATGCCAATCTTCAACCAATTTCCCAATAAATAATAGCAAGGACATTAGCCTCATGAGTGAAGTTTTGACACTGTTTGAAAATAATAAAATCTGAAATAAGCTTATTTGAAATTGGAAATAAAATACCTGTTAAAATGGTACTAAGAAAATAATTTATGACAGTTAGTACAAGTAAAATTTAATTTTAAAAAAAAAAAAGAAAAAAAAAAAAAAGAAAAAGAAAAAGTGGGGTGGGACCGTGGGACCAAAGTGTGGGGTACTTAATCCGGGATTGTGCGGGGGGCCATGGCCTGTAGGTGACGAGGGGTGAGTGTACTGGGTAGTGACCGCAGTCTGAAACTGGAATAGCGGATATTAATGGGGTTGAGTGGTAGAATTTCGGATTCACATGTGTCTTGGACTTAAAGATTCGTGAATGGTGACTTGTGAGCTCAACCTCAATACCACATATAGTAGATTCCGTTTTGGGGTACCTTATCCGAAACAACTATTAATGGGTCTCCAGACCTACCCAGCCTTCCACAGTACCAAAAGCATTCAATTCGATTGCCTTTGGGGCTATGTGTTTGTGCTAGAGCTACAATTTCAAATGTAGAAACAATAATCCAATAATAATATATGTGCTTCTCATGGTAGATGAGGGATATGGATTTTTCGTTCAATGTGAAGAAGTTGAATGGGGGGAATTGGGTTAGCCTTGGAAAGTAGAATTTTTTAAATAAATATTGTAAATAATTATATCACTTCGATTTATTTTGCACACATTTTATGAATAAACAATTTAATTGAACATTGATTTTATAAGTTTTTTATTATTTTTTTATTTTTTAAATCAAGTACATTGAACATGGTTTAGGCATATGGAGGATACATACAATATACAAATTTTAACATCTTTGATAAATTATTTACAAATTGTTCATAAATTTTGACAATTCAGTAAAAGTTGTAGTATATCTAATTCTTTTTTTAATAGAATGACTTGTCGAGATGATTAGAATTAGATTATGAGATGATCGAATGTATTAGTCTACTTGTGTTTATGCATTGAATATGACCTACTGAAATACATATCATTTAATGTTATCAAATGAATAGGTAAGTTCTGGAAGCTACAATATTGCATATGTTCTTAATCTTAAAAAAATATTAAAATAATGTTTGAATTAATAGTCGTTTTAATTTTATAAATAAGTGAGATCTTAAAGTGATTATATGTTTTTGTTAGATCGAGTGACTATTAATTCAATGTTAAGCAAAATATGACTTCAATATGGATATTGTGTATTTTCGTATAAAAGAAGGTAATATCCCTTTGAGTAATTTTAAGATTAATAATCAAAATTAATCCATGACTATGGTAATGCCACTAAACTAGAATTTGATATTTATCATGGTGGATATAAATATATTAATCGATCATAGAATTAAAGTAAATTTGTAACTTAAGAAATAAAGATATTATTCAAATGGTTTATAGCAATTTCCAATTGGATTATGGATATTAGTTTTTGAGGACCCTTTTGCAATGGTATAGTAGGTCAAGGAATCAAGTATTTTATTTTATAATAATCATAGGGTACCATAATGTAATATATCTTCTTTAATAGAGTGAAGATTAATTATATAATATTTTGAAAAAAAAAAATTATAGAAGCTAGTTTATTCTTAGTCATAGTGATCCTGACTCAAGGTATTCAATTTACATGTACAATTATTTATTAAGTGATTGGAATATTGGAGTGTGCCATGTGGTTTTGGGTGCATTATGAGGGTCATGGCTAAAACTAGTATATTAAGGTAGTGTGATCTTTTTACCCTATCCTAAACTCCATATAAGCACCCTTGTGCTTGCATTGAAGATACAGTCCAAAGAGAAACCAAACAGAGTTGTCATCCTTATTCTCTTATTCTATTACGTTAGATTACTCTCAATCTAATGGTTACATATCTTTAGTGTTGCATTGGTGTAAGCGGAGGCTTATTTATGATGATGCATCAACTATAAATGCCTTTCAAAAGGAGGTTGTCAGCTAGTATTGATATATATATATAGGTCTTTACATAGAAAAAAAAAAAGATTAACTAGTATGTAAGAATCATTTTCTAGAGCCTATAAATATGTGAATCTTGAAGAAGACTTAGTTGCATAATACCCAAGGTTATTGTGACCACAAGTGATGAGTGTAAAAAGTAGTCCCATGAGTATGATTTGAGTCAGCAAAGTAAATGGCCTCGCTTTAAGAAATCACCAAATAAGCAACAACAAACTCAAGCCATCCAATGGAAGCATAGAAATAACGTTTTTCAAATTGAACACCCCTTGATCCAAGGTTTTCTAAGAATTATGTCAGTTTTAAGATTTTCATTCACGATTGTCATAGCTTGAGAAGGACTCTACTAAATAAAATAGAAACAAATATTATGCTTATCATAGAGTGGATGGTTATACAATTGAAGGGTATGGGAATTTAATGGGCATTGTTAAGATACATTTAAAGAAATAAGAACTATGCTAATTTCTACCTAAGAAAGGAGCAGTGATTTAAGAAACTCACAAGCTAGAAAAATTATAAGAGAAAACATTAAACTAGAACTTAAGACGAGTCATTTATGATATGCATGGAGGCAACCAAAGGATTCAGATAGCTAACATAGAACAAGTTAATCAAGTTGGGATTAAAATTTGCATTGTCATTATTTGCTAACTTTGTCATAGGGACTTTGTCTTTAAAAAAACTCAAAAGGAGGAAGCTACTCACATTGACAATGATGCTTTGATGGTCAATTTGTTGATAGCAAATTGTAAAGTTCAAAGGATGTTGATCAATTTAAAGGAGGAAGCTACTCACATTGACAATGATGCTTTGATGGTCAATTTGTTGACAACAAGTTGTAAAGTTCAAAGGATTTTGATCAATTTAAGGAGCTCAACCGATATTTTATTCTTTACTTCTTAACAAAGACTAGGAATTCCTATAAGCTAGATAGTCACAAGCAATAGTTTACTAGTAGGACTTAATGGAGAACCTATTCTAATAAAGGGTAATGACTTTGTCTTTTAATGTGGGGCTTGTGATAGTTATATTAAAGTTTTTTGTGGTGGATGTGCCTTCACCTTACAACATAATTTTGGGTAAGACTTGGATGCCTAAAATGGAGTTTGTACCCTTTACTTACCATGAGAAGATGATGTTCCCTATAGTGTAATGGAGATTTCAACGATCAACTAAGCATAAGAAGTTGTGTTGTATTGAATGGTGTTTTTAAAAGGATAAGTATTAGGACATAAGAGTTATAATAATTGCTATTAAGTGGCAAAAAGGATAGAGATTCTTTCTTAGTCCTAGAGAATATTGAACAAATAAGCTCAGTAGATTGTCCCTTAAGAAAAGAGGTTCATCATGAAAAAAATTTTGATGTCAAAAGAAAAGGATTTGGTCACTTTATTAAAGCCTTTTAGTTTGTATTCACTTAGAATGTTAAAGATATAAATAGAACAGACCTAGAGTTAGTAGTTCATCGTCTCAATGTAGATTTGTAATTTACTCTAGTAGAACAAAGAATAAAGAAGTCTACCTTTAAGAAAAGGCAAAGAGTGAACCGAGAAGTGTCAAAAATCTTGGAGACAGGATTTGTAAGGGAAGTGCAATACTTAATATACTCGGCCAACATTGTTATAGCCTTAAAAAAGAATGGGAAGTGGTGAGTTAGCTTACATTATATGAATATGACTGAAGTGTACCCTAAGGATTGTTCTTCTTTACCTTGTATTGACAAGTTATTGCATACAATAGTTGGTTGCTATCAATTATTTTTTATGTATGCATACTTTGGGTACAACTAGATTAAGATGGAACCAAGAGATGTGGATAATTCTTTTATTACTAGAAAGGGGATGTTATGTTATTTGGTTATGGCTTTTGGGTTGAGAAATGTGGGTTCAACTTATAAGTGGATGGTTCCTCAAATGTTTTCTAAGTTATTTGGGAAATGGAAGTACACATTAATAACATGTTTGTGAAAACCAAGGAAAGGTCACAATGCATTGATTTGAAAGTAAGTTTTAATGTGATTATCAAATATGGGATGAAGTTAAGCCTAAGAAATGTGTATTTTGTATAGAAAACTAGTGAGAAATGGAGGTAAATTTGCCTTGGATAAAAGCATTGGTGGATCTGCCATCCTCGACAAACACTACGGTGATGCGTGTCAAAGCCATGACCCATTCCTACGTCAACTTGTGAAAAACTTAAAAGACTCTTATTAGTTTGGTCATTTGCTTAATAGGACATTGATATTGTGGGACTTATATAATACCGATATTGTTTTTGAAGAATTGTAGCTTTGATTTCAACTTCAACTTCAACTTCAACTAAAACTAAAAATAAAAAGTTATCCCGAATCAACCATATATATTGTATAATCTCCAAAGAAAAAATAAGCCACAATTTACACAATTGGTTTACTCAATGTTATTTGCTTTTCAACATGTTTTTGAGTAAATCTAAATTTTCTTTAGAAATAAGAGGAAAAAAAAATGAATAAAAACAAACCTTATTTTAGTCATATATGATTTTTTTCTTTTTATGACAATTTTATTAATTTATAATATATCCATTGTTCATCCAACTTACACAAAATTAAGGTAATTTGAAAAGAGAAAGAAAAACATAAAATAAAAACAACAAACTTATCTTTAAAAAGAAAAATATCGAAGTCCTAAACTTCCATTTATATATAATTTATTCAAAGTTTCTTTCATTAAACTTTTGTGATTTGAAAATTTGGGGTTATTATCATTTATTAAAGAATGTGAAAATGGAACAAAAATGGACCTTCTTGTTGGGAAATTGATCATTTCACTTTAAATATGTTTTGAAGCATGTAAAATGAAATTTAAAGATGGTATTTTCTAACATGGTTTTTTTTAGCATTATATACCATTGCATGAGCCACCGTAAATTATTCTTAGTTAAGGTTTTATAATAAATTCATAATTTAAAAAATGAAATCAAATTATAATATCTCTATCATTGTATACACATTTCTTATTCATTAGCCAAATTTTTGATTGAGAGTTACAATAACTGTTGTTTAGAACAATTTTTTATTTTTTATTAAAAATGTTTTCAAGTCATCTTTAAATTATTTTTTATTTTTATTTACTTTTTTACAATTATTTTAAAAAATAATTATATACACATATATAATAAAACATAACAATTATTTTCAAAATATATTTATGAACATTTCACATTTTCACCAAACTCCCTTTGAACTAATTATTATAGGCTCTTCAGTTCTCCTGATTCCATAGTGGCTAAGGATGCAAAAATTTTAACTAGATTGTAGGGGCCGCGCGAACGCAGGCCCCCGCTGTCACAAATTATGACGTACACTCTCCCACTTGGGGAGATGTTAGGCTGGCGCATCTCCTGAGTGCAATGGAGACCGCCTACCTAGGCCATGATCCTTCGTGATCGACCATAGACCCCGTCCAGGTAAGTATGTTTTTCACATCTTCGTGTCCCTTTTTTATATGACCAGCTCCCCTCCTCTTTTTTCACCCGCCCGATGTGGGATTCAGAACATACCTACCCTCTTACCAGCCACTCATTTTGGACGACTCTATCCATCCTCGGCTGACGTGGGAAGCTTCAGAGTGGTGGAAGATAAACACACCAGGAACAGGCATGAGCGTTTTCCTGCCTTCGTTGATGAACTTGGTTTCCAACTGAGAACAAAAACACAAGAGAAAGGGGAAAAACTTGTTCAACAATGGAAAATTTAATCCTCCCCTGCAAATCAAGACCCCCTTTAGCAACTCCCTTCAAGCAAGAAACCTCATTCGAGTGTTCATCAGGAATCATTCAACCCAGAGTTTCTTTTACCAAAATCCACCAACCATTGACACCAAAACTAAAACCAAAAGTTACAGACGCCCATTTGAATTACCTCTGCAAAAATGGACGGCTCACCGATGCCATAGCCTGTCTTGACGCCATTGCACAGGGTGGGTCAAACGTAAAATCCAATACTTACATGCAGTTACTACAGTCTTGCATTGATCGGGGTTCAGCCGAGCTAGGTCGTAAGCTACATGCTCGAATTGGTTTGCTTGAGGAGATGAATCCATTTGTTGAGACTAAATTGGTGAGCATGTATGCGAAATGTGGGAGTTTGGGAGAAGCGAGAAAGGTGTTCGGGGAAATGCGTGAGAGAAATTTGTATGCGTGGTCAGCAATGATTGGTGCGTATTCTAGAGAGCAAATGTGGAGAGAAGTTGTGCAGCATTTCTTTTTTATGATGGAAGATGGTGTCGTTCCTGACGAGTTTCTGCTCCCGAAGATACTTCAAGCTTGTGGGAATTGTGGGCATGCTGAGACTGGGAAATTGATACATTCGCTGGTAATTCGGTGTGGCATGAATTTTAATATCCGTGTTAGTAATTCAATTTTGGCTGTTTATGCGAAATGTGGTAGGCTGAGTTGTGCAAGAAGGTTTTTTGAGAACATGGATTACAGGGATAGAGTGTCCTGGAATTCGATCATAACTGGATATTGTCAAAAGGTGAGCTTGAAAAATCCCACCAACTGTTTGAGAAGATGCAAGAAGAAGGGATTGAACCAGGATTGGTGACTTGGAACATATTAATAAATAGTTATAGCCAGTCTGGGAAATGTGATGATGCAATGGAACTGATGAAGAAGATGGAGAGTTTCAGAATAGTTCCTGATGTCTTTACATGGACGTCTATGATTTCAGGGTTTGCTCAAAACAATAGGAGAAGTCAGGCATTGGAACTGTTCCGGGAGATGCTTTTGGCAGGGATTGAACCAAATGGGGTTACAGTTACGAGTGGAATCTCAGCATGTGCATCTCTCAAAGCTCTAAAGAAAGGGATGGAATTCCATTCTGTTGCAGTTAAGATAGGTTGTGTTGAAGATCTATTGGTGGGAAATTCACTAATAGACATGTATTCCAAGTCTGGGGAGCTTGAGGATGCTAGGCGGGTCTTTGATATGATCTTAAAAAAAGATGTTTACACTTGGAATTCAATGATTGGAGGGTACTGCCAAGCTGGCTATTGTGGGAAAGCCTATGATCTCTTTATTAAGATGCATGAATCTGATGTACCACCTAATGTTGTAACGTGGAATGCAATGATCTCAGGCTATATACAGAATGGAGATGAGGATCAAGCTATGGATCTTTTCCATAGGATGGAAAAAGATGGGCTAATTAAGCGGGACACAGCATCATGGAATTCTCTTATTGCAGGTTACCTGCAGAATGGACACAAAGACAAGGCATTGGGGATATTTCGACAAATGCAGTCTTTCTGTATTAGACCCAATTCAGTCACCATGCTGAGTATCTTACCTGCATGTGCTAATTTAGTAGCAGCCAAAAAGGTAAAGGAGATCCATGGTTGTATATTGCGAAGAAATTTAGGGTCTGAACTATCTGTTGCCAATTGTCTCATAGACACTTATGCCAAATCAGGGAATATTGTTTGTGCACAAACTATATTTCAAGGCATTTCATCCAAAGATATCATCAGCTGGAACTCGCTAATTGCTGGTTATGTTTTGCATGGTTGGTCAGATTCTGCACTTGATCTCTTTGATAAGATGACAAAGATGGGAGTTAAACCAAGCAGAGGTACTTTTTTGAGTATCATCTATGCATTCAGTCTCTCTGGAATGGTGGATGAGGGGAAGCGAGTTTTCTCTAGCATGATGGAAGACTATCAAATTGTACCAGGTTTGGAACATCATTCAGCTATGATAGATTTATTGGGCCGCTCAGGTAGGCTTGGAGAAGCAATTGAATTCATTGAAGATATGGCCATAGAACCAGACTCCTCCATCTGGGCTGCCTTACTAACTGCCAGTAAAATTCATGGGAATATTGGGCTGGCAATCCGTGCAGGGGAATGTTTGCTAGAATTGGAACCATCGAATTTTTCAATTCACCAGCAAATTTTACAGATGTATGCTTTATCTGGAAAGTTTGAGGATGTTTCAAAATTAAGAAAGACTGAAAAAAGGGGTGAGACCAATCAAACTCTTGGGTGTAGCTGGATCGAAGCTAAAAACATAGTGCACACTTTTGTTGCTGATGACCGGTCTAGACCATATTTTGACTTTCTACATTCTTGGATAGAAAATGTGGCAAGAAAAGTGAAGGCACCTGATCGGCACAATCGACTATTCATTGAGGAAGAAGAAAAGGAAGAGATTGGTGGGGTCCACAGTGAAAAACTTGCATTAGCTTTTGCCCTAATTGACCCTTCTTGTGCACCCCGAAGTGTTCGGATTGTGAAGAACCTGAGAATGTGTGGAGATTGCCATGGGACAGCCAAATTTCTCTCCATGTTGTATAGCTGTGAAATATACCTGAGTGATTCAAAGTGCTTGCACTGGTTTAAAAATGGGCATTGTTCTTGTGGCGATTATTGGTAATGGAAAAAAAAAATAATGATAGCAATTTCATGAGTGGTTTGGAGAAAAGCTGTGAGAGACTCAAAATTTTGCATTTTGCTTTCTTTCATTTTGCACCAAGTCAACTCATCCAAAAACTTAGACTCTCCACCATCGTTGCCAGAGCAGAGATTCCAGTATGGTTGCACCTGGCAGTTGCTGATGACATGATTTGTGTCTATCCTATGCGAGTTCATTATGTTGCCAGGTATAGTATTTGTCTTTTTTTTTTTTTTTTTTAAATTGTAATTGAGGGAGCAGACCTAAAAGACTTTTATATTGTTGATACTACTATGAGCATTATCTCTTTAAAAAGTTATTGATTTAGATGAACATTTGATTGCCTCTTTTTCTTTTGATTGTTTGATTGACAAAACAACCAACCAACAAGGCACAAATGATATTATTTGGCATGTGGCAGTCCATAAGACAAAAACTAATGTTGCCATAGGAAAGAAGCATGTCAGAAAAAACAAATATTCTTTTTTCTGTTAAGACATACATGATATACCAAACCTTCAATATAGAAGAAGTTGCGTCTGTTTTTAGTTCTAATATACTTTCACACACTTACACTTTTGGTCTTGATTTCTCTCAGAGTCCATTTTCCTACTTTTCTTTTTGCTAGTGTTTTATTATATCACTATTTTCATTTTTTATTCATACAGAAGAAACATCAAGAAAACAAAACCAGGACGTCCAATACCAACCCCACTTCTTTACCATCTGAGAGAAGTCCTAGGGCCTTTTTTTCTTACTAAATGCTATTTCTATAGCTTGGACATCCTTGAAGGTAAATTTAACTAGCTAATTTCTTTCACTTTCACTCTGTATCCTGAGAATGATTAATGACTTTGCAATTGGGCATACTTCTCTTCTAATATATGAGAAAGCCAATTAGCTCTGCTTTGCAGGATGGGGAAAAACCTCAAATACATGGCCCCTCAGTGTACCAATAAATCTTAGGGACCTGATCCAAGATGTGGAAGCACCTTCCTTTTGACCTTACAATGATACACCAAGCCCAAGACTTATTTTTGAAGCAAATTTCATTTTATGCTGTGAAATTCTAGATATTCTTAAAGTAAGTCCTCAAAGGCATTTTGGTATGTTTCTTCCAGATAAGATGACCTGCTTGGTGAATGAACCAGGTCATTATCTGCGTTATGTCTTACATTACATAAGAGTATAACAGATGTTCTGAAATGACAAGACTTTCCGTACCCTAAAGCTTCAACCATACGACAATTGCATTTCCAGTTGAGATACATTTCTCATGACTTCTTAGTGCTTCTGCTTGCTCTTTTCTGTATTAGATCAAGTGTTCTGTCATTTGTTCCCCTAATATGTAATTGTTCTAACCCCAAGTTGACAGGAGATGGACATGTCTATTTCCATCCTATGAGATTTCTCTTTATTAATTAGGAATGTAGGTCAAAGTTAATCTTTCACTTCTTGGGTCAAAACTATATTACTGACACCATTAGGTCCATTGCACTTAGCTGTTTGCTATAGTTTGATACCTTCACTGAGATGTTTCTTTCAAATAATTTTATTTTAAATCGAAATACTTCTCTCTCTCTCTCTCTCTTTTTAACAATTTAATCTTTTTTTTTTTCTCTCTTTCCTTTTTGTAGATTGCCGAAGGGTATGTTTTGGTGCATACTCAGATCACCTGTAAAGATAGAGTCATATACTGAGACAAACTAGAAACTAGTTTGGTAAGATGCCCCATCCTACCTTGGCCTCAGCCTTGACATTATCTTCAAAATTTATTTTGTTGCTTGTGTCAATTTGTCCAGATCATATTCCCAGCCCCTTTCAAGTAGCTTTCAAATTAGTCAGTAGAAGTTGTCTCCATACTTCAATGCCCCTCACTTGCAGGATGGATGTTCAATTTATGCTTAATTTGTCGTGTGCCTTCACACACACATAATGTGACAGCACAATAGAAATGCCCTTCTAAAAATCCAAGCAGACAAAGTGGAAGGATAGGCTAAAAATTAATAGATATTTCACCCACCATTTAGGATGTGTTTGGTATGTGGGAATAGGAAAAGAAATAGGATGGGAATGGAGGTAAATCATGAGTAAGAATGGGATTTGGTTTTCCTAAAAAATGAATTTTTGATTTCTATTCTCATTCTCTATTCTAGCATTTGACACATGCTTAGGGAACTATTAATATTTTACTTCTTGTAAATTAATATTCATCTGAGACCCCTTTTTTTTTCTTTTGGTTATACACATCCACACTTGTAAATTTTAACACATGGGGGCAGTTGACATGGAAGTGGGAACCCACTTCTCACACCCAACCTCCAATGGCAAGACTCTGATATTCCATGAAAGTCACCAATCTCCTATTCAAAACCTCCAAAAGTTCTTGTATTAGGAAACCCATCTAAGAAAATTTCCAACTGGCAAGAGCTGAACCTGAAATCATCAGAAACCCATGTTTATGGACCTTAGGTTCGTAATGGTGGAACTCTATTTGATGATGAGGTCTTTACAAGTGTTAGGGCCATTCATGTTTCATGCCATGTAGGAGTTACTTCCATCAAAGTTTGCTATCATTGGACAGTGTATTTAGGTTCCAATGGTCATTCTTTCTTGGGATTTAGCAAGATAATTCTTTCCTTGAAAATATTAACTCATTTTTGGATATTACTTGAACAGGTAGATTTTTGTTATGCCTAAAGGCCTCAACTCCGTACAACCGCAGGTATTTTTTGTTATACCTCAAAGGTCTCAACCCATAGAATCGGCTTTATGAATCAACAACTTTCATGGGACCTACATCATAAAATCCATCATTGCACACCATAAGAAGTGTGGACACATTCAGACATGAAGAAGGGATATCCTTCTGACTGGTGTCAAAAGAAGAGGTGGTGGCTGCATTTAAATTCAAGGGTGGTTTGTAGAAAGCATTAGAGTTCATGCTACGTTGGGAAAGTTTGCAAATCTCAGGCTGAATGATCTTCATAAACTTCAAGATCGAATGAGCATGGAACTATCAACATCTGACAACCAACTTCCAGTGAGCTGAAAAATGGATTAGAGTTTCCATAACCCTATCCATTACACTTTGTTGAATTTGAAGATGTATTAGTTTCTGAGAGTGGTTTGAGTAGCAGATATTTCCATCCAAATTCACACCAGATGGCATTTGTATTACTAGTAGTTTCCCTTCTTTTTTTTTTTCCCTGAATGGTTCACACAAATCAATACTCAAATCGTCGTCCTAGAAAATAGGGTTCAGGTTGAATTTGGATGGTTTTCCATGCATTGAAAATGGATTCCAGAGCATTCATATGATTTAAGTGCAGAAAAGCAAAAGAAATGCGAGATAACGTAAGGCGAGAATGAAACAAGATGCATGTCACCTGTCGCAGGCTTGCTTGAGGACAAAGAAGACGAATCATGCACAAATTCCACGGAATAAGATCTCATGGACTTCCCAAGAATTCTGCAACAACTTTTCATGCGCAGAAACTCTTTGAAGTGCTCATACACTGCATTGAACACAACCAAAACAGACCTCCCAACAACCCCCCTCCCCCCAACACAAAATAAAACGTGCGGTTAATAAAAAAAAAAAAAAAAAAAAAAAAGGGTACAATTGTGTTTGGGACCATCATTTAAATCCAAGAATTAGAAAAAGTGTGAAAATTAAAAAGAATGATATAAATTTTTTATCTTTACAGAAATAACCTTTACTTACTACAGAAAAAAAGAAGTATTAATTTAAATTTTATTTATTTTGTAAACCTTAATAAAATGTAATATAATTTAGTGATTTGGAAAAAAAATACACCATTTTTCAAATGAATAAAAATAAATTATTATTATTATTATTATATAAAAATCAAACATCTTAGAAAATACATATTTTTAAAATTGTGTATAAAAAAAATAAATAAAAATATGTCAAATTTATTTTTTTAAAATATATATTTTTAGAATATATTTTTAAAAAAATTAGTTTTCTAAAAATAATAATTTTTTAGAATAATTATTATAAAAAAATTTAAAATAAAAAAATTTGTCAAATATTGTGATAGAAAATGGTTTTGAAAAGATATAGTGGTCTTTTCATATTTTATATCTTCCTTGTCAATTATGCAACTTATATTCGCCAAATTTGAACGGTTCAAAACACAATTGTCCAAAAAAAAAAAATTATAAAGATAGAAAATACATTTGACCGTTGTGAATGCATGGAATTTTTCAGGAAACGCCAAAGGTCCTTTTGGGAAGCACTTATTGGGAGGTCAGGGGATCGAATTCCTTTCTTTGGAAAGTTTCCCTGATAGTGGAAACCCGAATAGCTTCTTCTTCCACATACTTGTGAATCTCTTATAATGTTTTCCAGGCAATCCTATGAAGAGCCACTTTTTTGCTGCATAAATTCTTCTCATATCTTTCCTCTAACTCAGCGTAAAACCGATCCACCCCGTCACGCATTTGTTCTCTCGAGTTCTCATCTCGGTTTGATCCCTGCAAAAAATGGTAACCAGTAGTTACAGTTAATTGGTTTTAATACACTCCATACTAGTTTTTGTTAATTGACTAACAGGCTTGGGTTAAATGATGGTGTGACAGAGTTTCGACAACCCCATATCAGTTGGGCCATGGGGAGGTCAAGATGGATTGCGCTGGGACGATGGGGTGTACTCTACAGTTAGGCAGTTGGTGATAGCTCATGGAATTGGTATCGACTCCATCTTGATTGAATACGATAAGAACGGAAGCTCGGTGTGGTCGGATAAGCATGGTGGAAGTGGAGGCACTAGAACCGACAGGGTTGGCCTGCGAATTTGGTTGAGTTTTGCCATATATTTTCATCACAAGTCATGAATCTTCACTGAAGTTGCTATGCTGTAATTGCATTTTGCAGGTCAAGCTTGATAGCCCGGATGAGTTTCTAACTTCAATTCATGGACACTATGGTTGCTTAATTGAATGGGGGCCAGTCTTTGTTCGATCACTTACTTTGGAGAGCAACAAGAGAACATATGGTCCATTTGGCATTGAACAAGGAATATATTTCTCTTTACCAACGACTGGGGGCAAGATCATTGGGTTCCATGGCAAGTCGGGCTGGTATCTTGATGCAATCGGAGTTCATTTGAAGCCTCATAAGCCAAGTCCCTTTAAATCAAGTGTTCAGACGCAAAATTATTTTTCTACTGGTACTGATAGAGTTGCGTACTCAGTAGTGCAAGGAGGTGTAAACAGAGGCTATGATGTTATTGTTGCTTTTAAACAGAAGGATGACTACTACAGCAATGGTTCACCATACAATTTCCCAAACCAAACTTGTTATTCTGGAGAATCCAGTGATTCAGAAAAGGGCAAGGTGAGAAATCACTGAATATATAGTACCCTTTTACAGGTTGTTTTTGTATATGATACCCCTTACTTTTACATTATTAATCTTCAGAAAGCTTCATTTCAGGTGGGTGGTGTGAAAAAATTGTCATACAGCAATGTTTCACCACAGAATCTCTCAAGGCAAACTTCTAGGTCTGGAGAGTCCAGTGATGCTGAAACCAAAGGCAAGGTAAGAATTAATCCCCAAAGCAAGCAGTTTCTTTTGAGTGTGTTACATATTCTATGTTTGTCCACCTCACTTGTTGCTCACTCTGAAAAGCTTCCCTTTCAGATTGTTGGTGCTGTAGAGAGAGTGCCCTCAAAAGTTAGAGGCGCAGTGACATATGGACCTTGGGGTGGTAAGGGTGGTTTTGTGTTTGATGATGGAGTCTCCACAGGTGTTCGGCAAATCAATCTATCGCGCAACATTGGAATTGTGTCAATAAAAGTTTTGTATGACCAGAATGGGCAAGCTGTATGGGGAAGCAAAAATGGCGGAACAGGAGGATTTAGAAATGACAAGGTGAATCAAAATTCCAGAGTTACACTTGTTATTACTCTGGAGCCACAAAAGTTTCATATTTGTGCTGTGTGATTTGCAGATAGTAATCAATTATCCATATGAAGTCCTAACGCATATAACAGGCTACTATGCGCCTACAATGGTCATGGGACCTAACATCATCAAGTCACTCACCTTCCACACAACAAAAACCAAATATGGGCCATTTGGAGAAGAACAAGGAACTCCTTTTTCCTCCAACATAAAGGAAGGGGTGATCGTCGGATTCCATGGGAGAACAGGGTTGTTCATAGATGCTATAGGTGTTCATATGATCGAAGGGAAAGCGAGACCACCAACACGTCCTCCCTCCAACAAACAACTCAACCAAAGCCAAAGCCAAATCCAAGTACTGGACAACGCTGCTGAAGTGGATAGGCCACTATGGTACTCAAAAAAGCCAGTACCAGCCAAGGGAGGACCATTTGAAGAGGTACTGCATAAGAATTTTACTACATACGAATACAAAAATATTAGAGACTTATGGGAAAATTGAA
Source organism: Vitis rotundifolia (assembly GCA_030254885.1). Classification (NCBI taxonomy): domain Eukaryota; kingdom Viridiplantae; phylum Streptophyta; class Magnoliopsida; order Vitales; family Vitaceae; genus Vitis; species Vitis rotundifolia. The sequence continues at coordinate 10,636,222 of CM058168.1, read as the reverse complement.
GTGTGAAGTGATTGCCTTTCTCAGGTTGGCAGTGGAGTGGTCAAAGAACCAGCCCCATGTGGACCAGGTCCATGGGGTGGGGATGGAGGGCGGCCATGGGACGATGGAGTATTTTCCGGGATTAAGCAGATCTATCTGACAAGAGCAGAAGCCATTTGCTCGATACAGATTGAGTATGATAGGAATGGACAGTCTATTTGGTCCACAAAACATGGAGGAGACTACGGAACCACCACACATAGGGTAATTAAGAAAGGTCTTACTTCCATCTTCCATTACATTATACTCAGCAATCTTCATCATTTTTCTTACTTGTTTCTCTTCATTGAAGATGAAATTGGAGTACCCACATGAAGTAGTGAGTTGTATATGTGGGTATTATGGTCCCATCAGCATAAACGAGCCGCGGAACGCTATCAAGTCACTGACTTTTTATACCAGCCGAGGAAAGTATGGGCCGTTTGGTGAGGAAATAGGAACCTATTTTACTTCAACGAGGACAGAAGGAAAGGTGGTTGGCTTCCATGGAAGGAGCAGCCTGTACTTGGATGCCATTGGAGTGCACATGCAACACTGGTTAGGAGATCAAAGGACCCTGAAGCCCAATCTCTTCAAAATTTTCTATTGATCGTCATTTCAACCTTGGATATGATCTGATTTTTATACATCTGATGAACCAATAAAGCCATAGCTAGATGTCTGTATTAAACGCATATGCTTGTTCTAAATAATCAGCTGTTGAAATAAAAGTTTTCAGAATCGATTCTCAGTCTCTACTTTTGCAAGTCTTGAGTAAATAGATGAACCCAAATATGATACAAATAACAACTGGGTTCAAAACTTTGAATTCAAATACGACCTAATTAGTACATAAGTAATATGTCATGTCACTATTTAATAATTAGATTGAGTTATTATATTTTGATCAATTTGATTGATCTTACAACCAGATAAGTTTATGATTTAATTAACTTATTTATTTAAAATAAAATTTTAAATGAATCAAATATCAATAAAATAAATTAAGTTTAATAAAATTAATTAGTATAATTATTAAAAATGTCAATTTGAGTCAAATTTATATTAATTTCAGTCTATTTTTTAATTGAGTTATACATTTTGACACAAATTCGACTCAAATACTATTATATTCAATCCAAATCCTATGAAAAATATATTGAATTTGAGTTACATTATTGAATGTATCAAACTTTGTCATCCATGATGTTGAGATGTATGGATAAACATGAACATGCTTTATGACCCAGGCCAAAACCCAACCATGGGACTTGGATCGGATAAAAGGCCCAAAACCAACAAATGGGTGGGTTTGGATTTTCTGCCATCCCAGCTGTTCTCCGAAAATGTTGAGAAGGCTGGCCCAAGACACGGACACATAAGATTAGACACGGACACATAAGATTTTTGAATTGATTTTGTTTTGTAAGTTTCGATTAAAAGCTTGGGATATCTTAAGCAACTTACACGAGCAGGACTGCAGGCATATATATATATATATATATATAAAAGGACAGATAGCATCTATTATAGGCACCACACAGGCATAGGCTATAAGTGTTGCTGACGTCCAAGGACAATCCAAATTCGAGGCTAATCTTTCCAGGATCTTTCATCCTTTCCTTTTATTGCTTCTTTCTTTCCTTTTTGGGTACATCAGACATCTTATCAAACAAAATCCTTATTAAACCAATATAAAGTCATGAGCAAGTTGCCGAGGTGATGTGATTTTAGCAAGTTTCCTGCAGTGTGTAGAACTTAAAATTGGCAATACCTCCGGAGGGGGTGGGTATTAGCCAGTGGAAGATGAAGTAGTGTTTGAAAACTTACGTAGCGTACAACTTTTCCTTTCTTTTCTTCACTTTATTTTCTCGGGAAACAAAAAAATTGGGAGCTTATCTAAGTGGGTGAGGCTCAATAATAGACAAATTACAGCAGAATAATAAGTCAAAATTGAGCTGTGATTTGAAGGATTCTGCTAAATTGTGTTGACAATGAGGGAGCAATTGATTGAAGTAACAGCTCATATAGTGTGGACATTGTGTCTACACCTTCCATGTGAATCAGAAAACATGAAGCCTCCCCTTGATGGATCACTCTACCAAGAACCACGTTGATTTTTCGTCATGATTTTGGGAAGGACACCACTTCTTGACTCGATTATTAGAACCATCCAGGCTTATATTCAAATATTCCATTATTGCTAATTTATGTGTTTTAGAAGACAAGATGTCAAAACGATGAGCTACACCATAAATAATTATGATTAAGTGCATGTTTACGACAGAAACGGTACATGATGGGGGGATTGGGGTCACGGGCCCCATCACGGCCCGTAATGATGTGGGAGTCGATGGATTTGGTACTATTTATACCCCAATAATGAATCGAGATTTTATGCTAGATTTTATTCCATGTGGCCTACCATTTTGCATGGAGAGAGACACAGCACATTCAAATGCCTTTTATTTATTTATTTATTTTTCTCCCTTTTTCTTTTATTATTATTATTATTATTATTTAATTTTTTGGGGTGTTAGATGGTCATTTGGACCGGAAATAGACATGTCATAAACATGTCCACATAAAACAAATTCGTACGTGATTGCAACAATAATCAACATTTTGAAACATTATGCATAGACTAGTCTCTGCATTTACACACTATGTAGTCATGTTGGGTTTTGCTTTGAGGGCCATGTCATCTGTCTTTCACCATCATTTTTCTTTTTGGTTTTTTTTATTTTTTTCCACACATTGTTATCTATTACAGTCATAGACATTGTATAATGCCAATAAGCTGTTACCCAACAATTAATCTGAAAAATAAAAGTAAAAATGGTGGGCGGTCCAAACAAGCCTAGGTCAATAAGTCATGGTAAGTGAACTCAAATTGCCAGAGACTCACATGTGCAGGCACCAGGCTGGGGCTGACCCTCCTCCTAGTCCTTGGCCTTATTTTTGAATTATGGGTATGGCCACATTTTCTAATACCTCACGCATATGTTTAGCTTCACAATATTGATTCAATTTGTGGCTTTAAAACAAGAGGCAGCCAGCATGTTTGTTGGATGAATTTTCTTTTTAACAAACTAATTAATAAGAAAATTGATGTCAAAATGGTTTAATTGTACAGGATGTTCCACTAGGTAACACACAAGCACATGAATCCATGATGCTTACATATATATATATATGAATGTTTACACGGTAAAGCAAAAAAGAGAGGAGTAGGAGAGGGGGAAAGGTGAAAAAGAAGCCCATAATGATAATGTAAACAATTGGGATTGAGCTGTAATCTCAGGGAAAGCAACCTTTTTTCTTCTCCTTCTCACATTCCATGCACTGCCCCCTTTTTCCAAAGGCTATTGGAAACTTTATGCGACTAGGGGGATTTTAATCCATCGTCACCCCACCATATAAACTGGAAACCAAAAAAGAAGAAATCAAATCCAAGGAATAATGGGTGTCAGGGAGAAAAAGAGCTAATTCTCCCTTGTACACTAACACAAAAGTAGCTGTTTTTGCTTCCTAGGCAGCTTTGTCCACAAAGTGACAGATGTGTAGGTCCATCCGCCAATTGTTTTGCACCTTGTGAGGGAGAGAGAAGGAGATGACTAGGGTTGGAAAGACGAGTTTTAACTCAAAAGAAAGACAAAATGATTCAATGATCAAAAGTAAAGAGAAAAGAGGAGGAATCAATGAAATTTTTTGAAGGAGAGGGAGGCACCCGGTATGTGAAGTGGGGAACCCTCAACCTTATTGTTTAAAGCGAAGACCGACCAAACCCAAGATCCATGGTGAATGTTTTGTTTTATCGGAATCGTAGAACTACAAGGGGGGAGCCAAAGTCAAGCCCCCCTAACTGGCCTAAGTTCCCGACGACACATCCTCTCCCCCTAAACAGCTGGCTACGTACATACCCCTCTCCCTCCCTGTGTCTCCATAATATCCATTCAATGAATGTTTGACGAATGACACTCAACCCCCCTCCCCCATTGTTTACTTAATTCTCTTGTGTACGGCCTGACCTTGGGGATTAGATTTCAGTGTGCACTGTAGCTCTCTCTCAGGCAGATCTGATAAACATGGGAGTCATGGGACACATATCTGTACCTTTCTTTCTCACAATTTGCCCCCACCATCTTAATGTATGATAAGGAGCTCTCAATTCCTTTCTTTTCCAAACGTGGGCCACCAGTGGGTGTGACCTAGAGGTCCCTTTAGTGTTAAAAACAATGTGGGTGAATATGGGCGAGGCCCGTGAGGGCTGGCAGGATATCAAGAAAGGAGGACCATAATGAAATTCAAATTTATTAATCATTATAACTGAATACGCCATTGAAATTTCTAGGAAGATTCTATTGGTTTTGGCTACTAATACATCGTTTAATTGGGCAAATGCATGCATTACATGTGATACACTTTTTTTCTCTTTTTTTTCTTTTTTTCTTTGGGTGGGTTCGCCAAGCTGAATTAGACCCTTGTAGTACCAATTTGTTTATACACTACAAAAGCGAAAAAAATACATTTTAAGTAATGGGCCATGGCTTGTTCATTGAATATATCTTCCATGTATGTATATCTAAAGCACCACCATTTGGACGACTCGAGCTTATGAAAAATTAACTGATTGTATGGTTGTTGTCCTCACTAATTAATCCAAAATCACACTGCCCACTTGATAGATAACCAATAAAATTATTGGCACATAACAATCGCCCTCTGATGGCAGCCTGTGCAAGTAACTAAACAAATGATATGCATCTGGATTTTCAAAATCCAGCTATATTAATTTCTTAATGAATTGGATATACATTTTGTATTTTATATCATCAGAAAACAAAGTATGCAGCAGAAAGATAGACTCAAACTGCACTGCTTTGGGACCGCAGGCAATTATTTATTGTAATCATAGATGTTGGTTGTGACCATGTTAGACATTGGTTAAGAAGCCAAGCTCAGAAACTGTTCACGGAGGTATAAGAAAGAAAAGTGTCGTAATCAGCTAAGACAATACGTGTTTGTGACAGTTTTTTATTAGATTAATTTAAATATAAGACCGGCTATCACATATTAAGATAGAGAGAAAATCAATGTTGGATGCTTCATTAGAATATGAAATTGGGTCACTGTCCATCAAACTTCATTCGGTGTCGCCAGTTTGAATTATAAGAAAGGAGGCGTGATGGGGGTTACTGGGCCTCCATCATATGCAATGACCAAACTTGGTATATGCTTTCATACAAAAGACGAAGCCATGGAACATCCCGTACATCGCTGGACGGCATGCCTTCTTCTGCGCATGGGCTGCCGAGCACCGCCCGGCCCAGCAGCCCCATGCCTTTGTTTTGTATGCCGTAGCAACAACAGAAATTGATGTGAAAGGTAAAATCTTTAGGCTGCAGAGCTATGTCTAAACATCAGGGCAGCATGTGATAAATAGATTTTCTATGAGGCCCAGCGGCAGCGGTTGAAAATTCCCAATTTCCCAGCAAATAATATTCTAATTTGGTCGTTGAAGTGTTGAAGAGATACAGCAATCAACATAGGTGTGCGTGGACCGATGACTTGTCCTTTATTTAATTTATATATTTATATATTTATTTGTAACGAAAGGAGACTTAAACAAGTCCAAGTCCAAGTGGGTTCCCTTCCCCCCTCATTTCCCTTCGGAAAAATGGACACTGGGCTATTAATTTACAAAGAAGGGAACGTAATAATGTAGGTTCACGTGACTTTGTTGGGAATTTCCGAGGAGGGTAAAGGGAAATTGCAGTGTAGAATCTCTCTTGTCATTGTGAAGAAACAATTATAAAATTAAAATAAAAAGTGCTTTTCCCTCATTTAAAACATTGATTTGACTAATGAACATCCGGCAAATGAGTTAGACATTCTAACCCAGTCCTGACAAAGCATGAAAGGAAATTGATTTGTGTTGGTTGAGGATTCATGGCTTTCACACCCAGTCCGATAACGCCAATATGCGGAACGTGGGTCTGTTTCTTGGAATTAAATGCCATGACTTGGGGGTCAGGTCAATCTCGACTGTACCAACCCCTCCACCCCCACAAGTCTTTCTTTCGCTACTCAAAATTTATGCTTATATTTACAATCACCCCACCTGATGGGGCCAACCAAACTCCTGAGTCCTGAACCCTCTAAATTGACAACTGTACATGTTGCGTTTAGCTTTCAATATTATCAAACATGTACCCCAAAAATAATGGAAAGGGTGGTTTGTGTGAGACTCACAATTATTGATACATAGTAATTTCAACCATCTAAAATTAAGTTTGAGAGTAAAACCTTCTCTAAGCTTTTACTACCAAATCTCTTGACATCTTTGAAGGAGTTATGGGACAGCGATTGGTCTCGTTGCAGCCAAACAGACCCTCAAAAGCTAGACAAGCATTTGTTTGTATACCCACAAAGTGTACAAGGGTGAGTTTGAAGATACGGTCAATTGCCTGTTAAATTATTATTATTTTTTATTTAAGAAAAAGGAAAAAAATCCATGCAAGTCAAGTCGTAATTTTCTTGGAACTATTTGAGTCAAGTAAACCAAAAACTTGTCACCAAACGCACCCACTTGGAAGGTAGAGTTAAGCAAGGTGTGGTGCCACTCGGCGCTATTAGTCTATTACATATTAAAAAATGTAATCTAAGGTTAGATTTATTGACATGGTTGTGGGAGTTCCGAAAATCATAATAATAGGGATGAGGCATGATGGAGGGATGATGAGGGATGGATTAGGAAATGGGTGGCGTTTAAAAAAGGAAAAGGCGTGGGAACGTTGGCTCGGATGAATGGAAAAGAGAGAGAAAGAGAGAGAGAGAGAGAGAGGGAGAGAATCTTTATTGGTTGCGAAGCATAATAACATCGGCCCCTCTCTGCACCCACGTGAACGTTTCCTAGGGGTCGTCCCCACACAGATCCTCCGTATCCACACTGGACCCCATCCACTGCCCACAACCCCCTCACCAAAGGTCCCACTGCTGTTCACTCCTCATCCTCACACGTGTCTCCGTGCTCCTCGCACGTGAACAGCCACGTGTCCTTCCACTCCCTTCCCTCCCCATGTCCTATAAATTGAGAACCTGTATCTTATATCCTAGACACAAAGAAAAAGAAAAGGAGAGAGTCAGTGTTATGGTGTATTCTCTGTATTCCCCGTGTGTTTTGTGTATGTGTGTGCGCATATAGATAAAAAGAAAAGATAGAAAGCCATCTCCTGTTCTCCTTCTCTCCTTTGCTCCCTCTCCTCCATTCCTCTTGCTCTCCATTTTTATCTGATAATGTGAAAAAAGCAGAGGGAGAGAAGAAGCGAATCTGTGCATGTTGCGTGGAAAATCTTTAAAGCGCAATCCGGCTTACGTTTGCTCCACGACTCCCCACGACGCTGCCACAAGATTTTGTTCCCTTCCCACCACCACCCACACCCAAATTCCGTCCGCCCGGTGTGCGCAGTTTTCTTATCCTTCACCTTCCATTTCCCTATAAATTTCTCTCCAACAGCTACACTTCACACAGCCTAATCCTTAATAAAAAAGAAAAAAAATACACAAACCAAAGAAGCAGGGAAGAAAGGAAGCACATGGCGCCGAAGCTTCTGCTGACGTTTGTTATATACCGTTTAATCTCCACCGTCGGGTTGACCTTAGATACCACCGACCTCCTTCGACTAGAGGTCGACGGTCACTTGAGCGTCGACCCCTCCGACGTGGAAACGGCTTCCGTGGACTTCGGAATGATGAACCGAGTGGAGCCATTGGCAATTCTTCACCCGAGTTCCGCGGAGGATGTAGCTCGACTCGTCGGAGCGGCTTACGTGTCGGCTCATGGGTTGAGTGTGTCGGCGAGAGGGCATGGGCATTCCATTAATGGGCAGGCGCAGACGAGTAGCGGAGTGGTGATTGAGATGAGTGCGTCAAAGGGTGTGAGGCAGTGGGGTTTGCCTCGTGTTTCAGAGCAGTCGAGGTATGTGGACGCGTGGGGTGGAGAGCTGTGGATAGATGTGCTGAAGACCACACTAGAGCACGGGCTTGCACCAAAATCATGGACTGATTACTTGTATCTCTCCGTGGGTGGAACCCTTTCGAATGCTGGGATTAGCGGACAAGCTTTCAATCATGGACCGCAGATTAGCAATGTCTATGAACTCGATGTTGTCACAGGTGCATATGTCTTTTCTTTTCTTCTTTTTTTCCCTTTTAATTTTTGCAGGTTCTTAGCACATCCATCCCTGGTTTTCATGGTCACGAATATTTTAGATACTTCTGAACATGGGTGATTTGGATAATTTTGTTTTGCTGAGTAGTTTAGTTTTTAAAATTCTCTTCTCTCTACATGATTTCAAATGGGTCATAACTGGCGGTGTTCCTGCCTAACTTTGATGTTTTGGGTATTCTTGTTGCTTATGGTCACCTTTTGCTGCATGCGCGCAGTATAGTTTCACATGGGTTCCTTTGGTCTATGTCTGGTCCGCTAATAATATATAGAGTGCCAGAGCATAGTTTATTATTATTTTAAGCTTTTGATTTACCTGGTGTATATATATATATTTTTTCCTCATTAAATGATCTTGATTCCTTACCAAATTTGTCTCAGCTGTTTCATTCATGGATATACTTTAGCCTCTCTGACATGGGAATGTAATCACCTTTTTCTGGGTAGCAGGCAAAGGCGAGCTCTTGACATGCTCAGAAGAACAAAACTCAGAACTGTTCCATGCTGTTCTAGGTGGTCTGGGGCAATTTGGGATTATCACCAGAGCAAGAATTGGTCTGGAACCAGCTCCTCAGAGGGTAGCTTTCTCTCCTTTGTTTTTTTTGTTTGAACTATTATTATTTACTAGTTGGAAGTGGGGTTTTGGTTCGGTTTCAAGGTGGGACACATATCCTTGCAAAAATTTCCTAGTATTAGTTAATTGACAAGGCCTATAAAGCGAAATATAATGACCTAAAAGAAAGGGTCGGGCCCGGTTGAGCTTTTTAACCCATTCAAACGGCTGTTCTAAAGCTGGCAATGTTGTTGACATGTCCTTGGCCTTCTAACGTGTTCTCCTTCTATCGGTTTTTTCTGGACTTTGTTTTTATTGCAGGTGAGGTGGATCCGAGTACTGTACTCCAATTTTTCGACATTTACCAAGGACCAAGAGTATCTCATATCCCTGCATGGACAGCCACCTAACCAGAAATTCGACTATGTTGAGGGCTTTGTTATAGTTGATGAAGGCCTTATCAACAACTGGAGGTCCTCCTTTTTCTCCCCTCGCAACCCTGTTAAAATCTCCTCTTTTGGAACTAATGGGGGTGTGCTCTACTGCTTAGAGATCACCAAGAACTACCATGAATCCACTGCCGATACCATTGACCAGGTATATACACCCTTATACCTTGACTTATTCTTTCATTTAGAATTACCAATTATATTTAATTATTTATTTTTGTACTTATCATTAGAATTTCTAGGGACTACACCACGTGCCATGAACGTGAATAAAAGCTGCTACAGACGTAATTGAAGTGATATCAATTATGCAATCATCCTTCGTCGATAAAAACAAAATAAAAGTTATTATTATTATTGAAAAGTTAGTGGGTAGGCATGCAGGACAATCTTGGTAGGCGACTTGTAGCAGTCCAGTCTTTCAAAAGCTGTTACTGTTTTGGATATTTGATATTTGCAACTTGTGTTTGATTCACTAGCATTTTCTGGCCTTTTAACTAAATGACTTTTCAATGCTTTCTATACCACCAACCCCCCACCCAAAAAAAAGATTGATATCTTGAACAGGCATCTTCTTGGGGTTTCAAAAAATAAATTTACAGAGGACATATGGTTAGTAGCACTGTAGCAGTACCCTTGAATAGCTACAAAAATACAAACACGCATTCTTGAATCTTGCTACTTGCCTGTGGAAACAATTAACCTCTAGCAGTTGGCACCATTTACAACAGCTTCATGCAAAATCATCGATCACCCTTCAAGCAACAAAACTACATGACCTTTACCTTTTCCTCTGTTAAGAATCATTTTGAGTGGTTGTTACACTGACAAATCATTTTCATCCTTTAACATTTTCTTCTTAGAAGTTAGAACCTTCTACTTGCATCGCTGTCCTTATTTGTACTTTTGTACATCTCCAAGTGGTTTTTGGTGTTTTTTTAATGTCTTTTTAAATTCATGGCCTTCATGGGCGCTCCATTATTCCTAAGATCATATGATTGAGATAACTATCAGTGTAATTATTTAATACATACCAGAATAATATTGTACTATAAGATGTAACATACAACATATACAAGAAAACATGAAAGATCTTCTGTAATCTGCCATCCCATCTGATCTTAAGATTGAGCACCATTTTTTTTTTTTAATATTCTGGTTAAAATATTAATAGATCTAAGCCGTCCAAGCACCAAATTATTCCATGGTAATTAATGAGTGATTAAAAAGGGATTAGAATCCATGTTATCCTGACAAAAGGGTCTGCTTGGGACCACCTTTTTCTTTTGATGTACTTTGGATTATTATTTTAATGATTAATGAATGAAAAAGAAAAAAAACACAAAGGGTGGGGGGAGTTGTTAATTGTGGGTTGGGGTTTTGTGCAGGATGTAGAGGCTCTGCTGAAGAGACTAGATTTTATTCCGTCATCGGTCTTCACAACGGATCTTCCGTATGTGGATTTCCTGGACCGGGTTCACAAGGCGGAGCTGAAGCTACGGTCGAAGGGTTTGTGGGACGTGCCGCACCCTTGGCTCAACCTTTTTGTCCCCAGATCAAGGATTGCTGACTTCGATGAAGGCGTATTCAAGGGCATTTTGGGGAATAAGACGAGTGGCCCCATCCTCATCTACCCTATGAACAAAAACAAGTAAGCCCCCTGAGACCCACATCATCATTCCCCACCCTCCTCTCCTTTTATAACATGGACGCATCTGCATGCATGCAAAGTATTGTATATATGTGTATTATTTGGGCTCACATAAGCCTCTTAAAATCACAGCTGCACATGCCCTGGCCCCACCACCGTCCCAGTGTTAAAAAAAACACTAGAAACATTAATGCGGTAAAATTGAATTATAAGTTTGTGCAAACGAAGTTAGTGTAGATGTCCTATCAAACACTTTCAATGATGACTACGAAAACAACTGCCGATAACCATAAATCCATGAATTAAAACTAAAAGTAAAATCCATCCGCTAATGGACATAGAAGGGTGGGCTGTCTTTGATGTTATGGTGTGCGGCTGGAGTGGAAATGGAGGGCCACATTCACAAGGAGGCGCAGCCAGTGAGGCCACAGCCAAATTTGGAGGGTCTTACCTAGTTAAGTTTTGGTGGGATAGTGAGGGCGGCTGGAATGTAGAATAGGAAGGAACACGTGGCTAGAAAATAGGAGAGGAATAATGTTGTACATAATTAAACAGAGCCAGCTAGGAAATAAGGTACGCTTTTTGTTGACCGGAATGCAACAATCGGACGGCAATGATGAAGGAAGGGGAAAGATTCTGGTGTCAGGAGATCTTGTAGATGGGACCCACTTTCCATGTCCTGTGCAAATGTGGTTCCAGAAACATTGCCGTTAGTACAGGTAACGACCCATCACCAATTATGGGGCCCAACCGATTCGTTCAAACCATCAAATCCCAACTACCATTTCATAATAAACATCCAAATCCAAGAATCAAACATTTAATGCTGCCGCTGCTGCTGCTTCTGCTGCTGTTGTTGTAGGTGGGACGACCGCACATCGGTGGTTACGCCAGAGGAGGACGTGTTTTACCTTGTGGCGCTGCTGCGGTCAGCTTTGGATTCCGGAGACGAGGCCCAGAGTTTGGAGTATCTCAGCAATCAGAACCGTCAGATCCTCAGATTCTGTGACGATGCTGGGATCAAGGTGAAGCAGTATCTGCCTCACTACACCACGCAAGAGGACTGGGTGGACCACTTTGGTGATGACAAGTGGACTTTGTTTTCCAAGAGAAAGATGGACTTCGACCCCCGGCGTATTCTAGCCACCGGCCAGCGCATTTTTAAACCCACGGCGGCTTCTTCTTGGTGAATCAATTACATTCGTCCCATCCTTATACTACTCCTGACTTTTGAAATATTTTTAATTTTGTACATAAACCTAAAAAGAAATGCAATTAGTGTGGATTAAAATAGAAATATTTTTGGGGTTTTCTTTCTTTGTGGAAATTTATATGAAATATTTTAAGTATTATAATTATATTTGAATAATTTCCAATTTACATTCTCTGAAGATTTTTATTTTTATTTAAAGAAAAAAAGGAAAAGGAAAAAGAAGAAGAAAAGACAAATAACAAAATAAGTGAGTAAAAATTGATGGATGAAGCAGCAATTTTCAGTTTTGTTTTCATCGAGTATGGTGGGGTGAGGGCGGTTGAGATGTAATTGTCAAGGGTCTTAAATATCTGACGGTGAAGTGAGTAGGAAAGAGGGTGGGCCCCAGTAGTCAAAGCTATGCACATGCAATGCTGTTGCAGCGCCCGTGATCCCCACCGTCCGACCGCTTCCCTTTTGTATTTTGTCGAATGCTTCATCACTCCCATTCTTACCGAATTCCCTTTCTATTTTTACTGTTTTATCCCTTTTCCTTTTCCCCTGTATTAATGAGCATAATTTGATGAGGATAGTGGAGGAAATACAATCATTTTCCTCAAATCAATTGGGTCTCATACTTTTTATTTGATTCCTTAGGAATCAAGTAAAATGTCATTATTTTTCTATATATCTGAAATCCAAACCCCTTGAGGGTATGTTCAAGTTACCAGTCCTAGATTTTTCCTAAAGACTTCAAATAAATTTTCTCAAAATTCAATTCATCACCTACTTTTTTTTATTTCTCTGAAAGCGTTACCGTGGTTCTAGTAAGAATAAGTTAAGTTGCATGAAAGCCGTTGCTGGCACCTTTTCCGCCCAACACTGTCTTTGACAAGCCATGTGATACAATAAATCTTAATACAATGCTAGCAACTTAATTCGGTGGACGACTAGTACTACTAGTAGTGCAGAATCCCCACCAAGAATTCATGTGCCTTGCCCCGAGGCCTTTAATGAGTTGAGATCCAAACGATGCACCAAAAGAGATCGGTATTCTTCCATATCCTCCTATCACTGATATAGGGCTTCATACCATTAAGACCAGAGGGGGGTTATTGGTTCCCATTCCTCTTGGAGGGATCGTATACTCGCATGGTTCAGATATGTCTCGATACATGAATCCATATCCAACCCAGAAAAACAAATCCATGGAACCTACTTTTCCGGTTAATTTGGAACATCCAAGAAGATTATATGAGAAATTATCACGCACTACCAACTGTGGAGATATGATTTGATTGCAGAACCGAGATTGTAATATAATGAAGGCAATGGGAAACGCTCAACGAGAATATACTCGAAATTATCTTATCTTATCCTTGCAGATTAGAGATTACAAAGTGAGTCGTGGCATATTATTGGGATTTTATGTAGATCTTGAATCCATCAGTTGCAACTGGGCTGCGGTCCGTTTGGGCCCCAAGATGACATTCTTCAAGTTGGAATGAGGGTCCATCTATTGATATGGTCATCACTCATAAATGTGGGACCGGTGACCACGCAAAGGGGTTTGATTCAGATGACCGTCTTTAAAAGCAAAAAGGGTGTGTCAGTGGGCACCAGGCCCCATATACGCCACGTTTCTGTGTCTTTTGGGCATACTGCTTCGATATGGTGGAGATTACAGTTGCAACCCATGTTGTAATCCATTGATTGTTGGTCTTTTCATCTTTCAAGTGGTGACTTACTCATGGAGACTTACTCTAGGACGGACTTTCAACTTTGAATTGGGCTTTTAAGGCCTTTAAAATCTTGATGGCCTGAACAAGGATTCATTTGAAGTGACTTGGGCTGAATGCCAGCAGTCCGAACTCTTTCACAGGCTCGATTCGCCCAATGAGCCTTATATCAAGCCACGGTGAGCTTGGCCGACACACAGTATTTTGAGCGAAATTGACGAATATGAACTTAAGGTATGGAAAACATGGATATGTACTCGGGTGTGGGAAAAGTACCAATATCAGCTGTATCATCTATACTTTTTTTTTTGAAATGTAAATCAGACAAATAATAAGGCTATATATACCTAGTTCCTGAAAAATTGGAAAATATAAGAAAAAGAATATAGGGAAAAAAATAAATAAATATTCAAAATTAACAAATTATTTTGATTTCTTCCTTCAAACTCATTTTATCTCATTTTTCTTCTTCTCTATAAATATTAAATAAATTAAAACACATAATTTTTTAATTAATTTTTAATAATTTTTTTTTATAATAAACCAAATGAGAAAATCATTTTCCTTTAGTTTTTTATTTTTATATATATATTAGTATTTTCTAAAAACCAAACATGGACTAAAAGTTTTGATTTTAAAAAGAAACAATACTTAGCTAGCCAAAATGTCAAGGAACTTCCCAACTTTTTTTTTTTTGTCATCTTGAGAGTTAAAACTTCCATTATTCAATAACTTTCATATACCCATTCTCTTATGTGATATTTCACATAGGAGAACGAGTTTTTGATCTAATACATGAATGAGCTTTTGTTAACCATGTAAACGTGTTTTAAAGTATAAATAACCTATTAACCTAATGCAAAAAAGTGAGTTGTTACATCTAACTGTAATTATCATATAAGAGATAAAGTAAAAGGGAACAAAACTTGTTTACAGAGATAAAAAGTAATCTCTCTTCTTATCAATTTTCTTGAGGATGTGAATGAAAAGAAAATATCCTAACACCATAAATCTAGATTACAAACCATCAACAACTTAATCATGTTAGGTGAACCTAGCTCAAGTGCAACACTAAAATTGGAAGACATGCAAGAAACAATGGATTAGTGGGTGAAAGGGAATCCGCAAGACAATTTGGAACTGATAGTAATGGAATGTTATTTTGTTGCAGTTGTTGGTTTCAAAATTGGGATCCTCATTATAGAGAGGAAGACATGTTTCTACTCGTCTATCTACCTCATGCAAAAAGTGAAATATTTGAAATCTTAAAGTTTTTTAGAACTTTCATGGATACCAATAGGAAGTGAGAAGCTAGAGGAAAAAAAATGATGAGATTGGAAATAAATATCAATCTTAATCATGCTACGCGGTTAAGGTTGTGGAAATTACTTAAAAAAGATCTTCACTTTGCATAAAGAATATTATAAAGAAATTTAAACCAATTCATTGTATATATATTATAAGTTGAAACAATGTGTAAAAGGCATGTGAAGTATCCATTGACAAGTGTATTATAGCATCACAGTTATGACAATTTCAAAATTGAGTTTGGGTGCACTTCCTAATTGGCGACTAAAGCAACCAAGGATTATCATCATTTCAAGAAACAACTTGATACTCACTGAAAAGTAGGAAAAACCTACAATTGAATAAAGGAAGAACATTTAGGATAATCATCAATTATGGGAAGAGCATTGTAGTAGGCTTACTATATGGTAATAAGGCTTTAAGAGTAGGGGGTCTACAATAATTAAAGCTGGAAGATTATCACTTCATCAATCGGGTGAAGATTCAAATTTGAATTGAATATTGGTTACTACAACCAAATGCTATCATAATTTTAGGAAATGACTTGACACTTCGAAGTAGAAAAAGCCTACAACTAGGTAAAGGAATGGCATGTAATGTGATCCTCGGCTAAGGGGGAATAATGTGACAAGTATATTCTCATAACACATCTCAATGATAAGGTATAATCTAGTATGATGTCCACAATGATCAAAGTTAAAGATTATATTTCCATCAATTAAGTGAAAATTTTAGCCTTTGAGAACTTGAAAGGGAGAACCATGAGTTTGTATAAAGTGAGAGAGAGTTTCACATTGGTAAAGTCATATTCACATTGTTCTATTATAAATAAGAGAAAGATTAAAACAAAAATGACACATCATGGACTCCAGTATCTTAATTAAATAATTTTATTAAAAGTAAAAAAATAAATTAGTTTATAAAAAAAATGACTAATTTATAAAATTTGTTGGCTCCCTAATTATTCTATTTCATAAATAATAAATTTTTAGCATTATGAATTTATGATAGTAAAAGTGATTAAATTTTAATTATTAGTGCTTTAAAATAAGGGAAAAAAGGGAGGTTAATGAATATTATTTTTAATATACGAATAATGAAATATATAAATAATTTTAAAATGGAAAATAAAATCACAGAATTCCCAAATAATTTCACCTTGACACGTGTAATATACACATCTATATGTAAGAAATTTATGATTTATAGCGTTGAGCCTATGAGAGAGACATTACGGGGTAATCTGTAATAATTTCACCTTGACACGTGTAATAAAAAAACCTCTAAAATGTAAGAAAATTATGATTTATGGCATTGAGTAGTCTATGAGAGTACGGGGAAATTTGTTTTAATAACGACTTTGACTGTACATGGATTTATTTTATTTTGCTTCTGCTCAAAGCTTTGGCACTTTTGAGATTTGAGACAGGAGAAATAAAATAATTAAATATAAATAAAAAAATAAAAAAATAAAAATGAACATAAATATTTAAGCGGAGGGTGGAGACAGGGGCAGAGGGGGCACATAAGGCGTCAAGACACCAAAACAACTCCCAATTGACTGTCTCTTCCCATCCTCTTCTGCTCTCTCTCCTCGAAGAAACAATGACCAGTTCCTCTGCCCCTTCTCGCAAGGTGCTCTCTTTCTCTCACTAAAGCCCTAAATTCCCCCCCCCCCCCCTTTTTTTTTTTCTCATTTGCGTTCCTCATATTAAATTTCTCCTCTGATGTTGCGTAGGTGTTAAGCAAGATCGCCTGCAATCGCCTCCAGAAAGAGCTGGTGGAATGGCAGGTCAACCCTCCTGCGGGATTCAAGCATAAAGTCACAGATAATCTACAGAGGTTTCGTTTTCGATTGATTTTGTTTTTGATTTTGATTTGTTTTTTTTTTTTTTAAAAAAAAAAATTGGATTGTTTTGATTTAAAGATGGGTGATCGAAGTCAACGGAGCTCCGGGAACTCTGTACGCCAACGAATCGTACCAGCTTCAAGTGGATTTTCCCGAGAATTACCCCATGGAAGCACCGCAGGTGTGTATAATAGATCCGATTTTGTCTGATGCTCTATGTTTGTTTGTTTGCCGAGAAAATTGTGGAAAATGGAAAAGAAAAGAAATTTGGAGTGTTATCACATGCGCCATTTGTATTCCAAGTCAAATAGTTGCATCGGGTTCAGTTAACTGGAGGTTTTTAATTTTTTAGGGTTTGTGATGTTAAAGAAACAAATGTGTAAAAAGTGTTATTGAAACTTTTCTTGCACGTATTGTGATTTTAATTTCGTCATTCTGGTATTGGTTGAATAGGTTGTTTTTGTCCCGCCAGCTCCTCTGCATCCTCACATATACAGCAATGGGCATATCTGTTTAGGTAATTCCATAATTCCAGCACATGTTTATAGATTTTGTTTCTGATTGGACATGAATTCATGTCTGTTTTAATTATTTCATGATGATTTTATGTGATTCTGTATGCGGGTCTTCCTTCATAAAATGTTGTAGCATGAGTAACTAGTTTTATAACATAGACTTTGTTTTCCAAAAATGATGAAATGATGTCGGACTTCATTGAGGGGACTTTTTTTCTTGCGGCAACTGGATGATATTATCTGTTCTTAAACTATTAGTTCAACCCCGAGGGCTCCAGTTGCAGGGTGTGGTCATTTGTGAATTTGCTTGATACATCCATTTTATGGAGAACTCAAACTATGTAATAGATGAAATTGGACAAACATTCTTATGAAATATGTGTCTCATATAGATGATCAAGTAGGTGGTTAATTTAATACAGTATGCAATTATTTAGAAGAGCTTGAAAGTGTGAAAAATAGCTTATTTACTGTATAGTATTGAATATGGATCAAGTAACAATACTTCAGTTCATTCTTGGCAACAAATAAATTGGAGATGTTTAGGAATAGGACTAATTATCTGGTTTGGTGTTTTCGATAATGTGTTGTTCATTCTTCCTCTTATCCACTATGATGACTGTAGTCTTTGAGTTTGGTCGCTAAAAAAGGTGCTCAGTTTGACAAAGCCTTTACCAAACAACTCTGTCTCTATTGCATCAATCCCTTTTCTCCATTAGCCTCTATTAAATCATAAGCTGTGATGCATTCCTTCACATCCTTGAATAGTGTTCTTACTTCTCAACCTTGATCAAGTAGTTTGCATAAAAAATCTAAGTGTAAACCTAAAAATATTCAGGTGTTGTTCCAGCTCTTGCTCAGATATATAATTTTCCTTGTGGTTTGATGGTCATGGACGCTATACCATTTGCCAGTGATGAAGTTTGTGAGAAATCCCTTGGAAACTTTGATTTTGAAAGTGAAATAAATCCTACAAAGCTAGATGTCATGCCAGAAGAAATTGAGTTAGTCTCTGTTTAAAATAGCCTGTCGCCTACATGTTCTATTGCCATTAAGTGTTAAGCCATTTCTATGAAATTTTCTTTAATGTGACTATATTTTTCTGTTAATAAGGTTGGAAGTTGATCCTTCATGTTTTCATCTTGAAAAATATCTTATTGTTATAGAGTTTAATGCATTAGATTGAGACAATGGGAAAAACCATATTACCTTTATTTTAGATAATTTAAATTGGATTGCATTATATAAAAGACAAAATTTACTGATGCAGGCAAGAGTTATACATCAGTGGACTCTCCAGGATGCATTACAATTGCAAATTCCAATACTGGTCACCTTTTAAAATCCTATGAACTTGATATCAGCAAAAGCAAAAATTCAGGGCCTTTTTGGCAACGTTTTGGAAAACAGTTCTTAAAAAACAGTTTTTGATAATAATTTTTAAAAACAGTTCTAAATTGTTTTTAGGAACAAAACACTATTTCAAAACTCAAACATGAATACAGCTTTTTTGGCTTACTCTCCTTAAAGGTACTGTATACTTAAGTATAATATAAATTTTTTAAAAGTGTTTATAATCTTTGATTTGAACATTTACAAAAAGCAGTTGAAAACACCTCAGATTTGTTCTAAAAAAACAGTATGTTTTTATAGCAAATTCCAAAAAAGGACTGTTTTTTGTCAAACAATTTTTTTTTCCTAAGTTAGAAAACCTTTTTATGTTGTAAAGAACAGAAAAGCGTTTTTAAAAACGGATACCAAACAGGGTATTAGTCTTTCTTTTTTTTTTTTTTTCTTTTATATTGGATTTTGGAAGTTCTGACTCTTCTTTCATGTGCCTTATGGAAGGCACTAAGGTACAATTCTTCAGGCTGATATACTATTTGCCATCATTTATGTCAATCCACTGCATATAGTAGGAATAAAACTTGAAGATAAAAAAAATTACATTGAAGCTTGTAAAGCCTGAACTCGGAGATATGAAATAAAATACTTCAAGAGGAGATGATTTGTTGGTGTATAAATATTCATTTTCTTTGCACATATGCCTAATGAAAGTTGCATTTTTCTTTTTGATGCTACCCGTTATAATGTATTTATCTATTTTTTATAGGAAAAAAAGAAAGGAAAATATATCAAAAGAGCCTAAAAGGAGGGACTCCAACATACACAATGGATACACCCTATTCTAATTTATTATAAACAGCTGTACTAAATGATAAGACGCAACCTTTCAAGGTCCAGGATTGCCCCAATCCCAGACTTTGCAATTCTCTTTATGCATAGTGAAGAAAATTGAAATTGCCTTTAATTGCTAATCAAGCAACAAACTCACTAGTGGATTTGAATGGTTTCTGACCCCAGCAACTCCGTACTCCACCCACAAGGACCTACTTCTCAAAAGTAATATTATGTAGATCTAGGAATTCTGGATACTGAGGTACATTCTTAGCAAAAATACTTGATAGGCAACAATACATGAAAAAGAAAGGGAGCAAAACTGGATGGTTCTTATTTCAACCCCATTATTTTATCAACTGATTCTGTGTGGTTGATTGTCCATCAACACACTGACATCTAATATCATAGCTTATTTGTTTTCACAGATATTCTATATGATTCATGGTCCCCAGCCATGACAGTTAGTTCAATCTGTATCAGCATACTCTCCATGTTATCAAGCTCAACTGTGAAGGTTTGGTTCAAATTGTCATAGTTTTAAGTTTTTTAAACCCCTCCTTTCTTCTTAATTTTGCTTTAATCTTTTTCCAGCCTATTTTAGTGTGAGAGCATTACTCATGAGTTTTTTCATTGTGCAGCAACGCCCTGCAGATAATGACCGCTATGTGAAAAATTGTCGGAATGGCAGATCTCCCAAGGAGACTAGATGGTGGTTCCATGATGATAAAGTGTAATAGAAGAAGAGCAATTTATCCAAAGATTGGAAACGCGATGTCATGGGTTGAGAATGGACAAAAACCGCTTCCCTTTTTTCTTTTTTTCTTTTTTTCTTTTTTTCCCCCAAGAAGAAATGTAGGACCCAAGAAGAAGAAGAAGAAGAAGAAGAAGAAGAAGAAGAAGAGAGAATTCCCAATTTGAATGCCTGCCACAAAGTTTGGGTAGGGATTGTTGCTATAAGGCATAAGCATTCATGTAAAGCAGTAATAGTTGTGCTATAGGGAATGTGTAAACCAGATCCGACTGGCCTTTCATGTTACTCTTGAGTAAGCTATAACATGTGCACTCTTTTAAGTTTTCATGCTTATGAATCATGTTAGGTGGTGAAAATTTTCATTTCTCTAATTCACTCTGTATGAGCTGATAATTTGTCTTCTCAGGTGGCTAGTTGAAGATAGCTCCTGTCTGGTTGCGAGTAGTACTGGAACGGATGACTGTTGAACCCCCTTTGATTCTTGGAAATAAAAAATGTGTGCCATATCTGGTTTTCAACTCTGGTTTATTATTATCATTATTATTGAGGTTTTTTTTTTTCGTTTTGAAAAAAGGAAAAATCTTTAGCCGTTTTAAATCTTTGAATCTGTTTATCAATCGAGTGTTGTTTGTGTCTTTTTCCCTTCATCTTCAGTTCAAAAGAAATGTGAACATTGCCCTTGCAGGTTGACTCGAGTGCTAAAGGGAATGAAAGGGGTTAGAGAGGGGTTGTGGGTAGTTTTTGGTCAAACAAAATTTGACCCATCAATAGAAAAAAAAAAGAAAAAGAAAGAAAATTAAAGTTCATTGATTTGATGATAACTTCCTGCAACTCTCAAGAATGCTATCGCTCACAAATTCCTCCATATTATACCTCATCCTATATCTGTTTGAATGCATCCCATAGCTCATGCTCTTCTTTCTCACATGCAAAATACTTACCAGTGGGTTTGCTGGATTCATCATAAGAAATTTGTACCAATCTTTGTAATTAATCTCACTCAAAATCTTGATGACAGAAAATTGCATAGCCACAACTAAGGAAATATCGACAATATGGTTATGTAATATGCTAGAGTCTTAAACTGACAGTGGATTCAAATGCAAATAGAGCAAAATAATTGAACTCCACGGCCTAATACATCAATTTATGTATTATAAATTTGACAAATATAAATTATTCTCCGAAAACAAATGACATATAAACACGTAATATCACATAAGAAAGATGCCCAAAAATCTTGTCCAAAAATTGTGAGAATAAACAATCCAGAGGCATTCAAAGTTTAATTAAATTTTATAAGAATAAATAAAATAAGCATCTTTTAATAGTAAGAGAACTTCAAAAAATAAAAATAAAAAATTCTAGTGGACAGGGAATTAAAGAAGAATAAAAAGCACTAGCTTCCTAGTCTAAAATGGTCCCGCAACTACTTTATTAATGTGGATTTCGACATATGAAATATCATTTAAATGTAGAAAAATATAGAAAAACCATATTTTAAATTTATTTGAGTAAAAAGCAATAGGGAAAATCTTGAAGTTTGAAATCATTATTTATTTGATAGATCTTCATGAAATAGTAATATCATTACAATTAAAAATATATCCTATTTGTGATCTAACTTTATGTGGATTTGAAAAGTATCTTGCGTTTACATATTCAAGCAATTTGTAATTTTGATTTCTTTTAATAAAATATATACATGTTAGTAGTTTTGTAAAGATAACGTAATATATATTTGATATCATTTCAATATCTTCGAATTGAAGCAAAACTATATTTTGCTAATAAATTGGTAGAAAAAGCAATACTTAAGTATATATAATTGGCAAGATAAATAAGTACTAAGATATGATACTTTAGGATTAGATAATTCTTCACATTTTTTGCAATGACAAAATAGGATTTTTTTTTTTTTTTTTTTTTTTCTCGTTAAGTGATAGGATAACATTAGATAACTTAAAGAATGCACCTTGTCTATATAAAAACGTTTTAAATTTTTCTTAATATATATTGATTGATGTACTAAAACTCCATTTAAAAAATGCTTGATTTGCAAGTCAATAAAAAATTTTATTTTTCCAAGATTTTGCAACCCCCTTTTTTCAAATAATTTGTTATTCTTATGAGTTTTTCCACTCAAATTCCTTTGTTGTTCCTTTTTAAATTATGCGTAGTATGAGAGGGTTTTTTTTTTTAATGACTTTTCATGATTAATTTTTATTTATTAAATAAATATTATTTTTCAACCTTATTATTTAACCAAAAATATAACTTTCTTACAAACAAAAAATAAGATGTTTTATGTGTACATCTTTAAAAAATAATTATACTAAAAATGATTAAATAAAATAGTACATATAAAAGTATATTTATACTAAACTTTAAAGTGTGAAAGAAAGTAAATGAAATCTATTAGGTAATATTTTGAACTAAAACCAACTTTTAAAACTTATTTTTGAAATTTATTTATTTTATAAAATTTATATATTTTGTTGATTAAAAATGAACAAAATGAGTTTCTTCCGTCATACTTCAAATTTCTAAATTTTTAGCCGTTGGAAGTTGCAAATAGTAGCGAGGATTTGGTACGATGTCGTTTTAATGGGCTCCTATTTAAAACGCCGTCGTTTACATATCTGTCTATGCATTAGGCTACGCAAATGATCTTGCGTGCGTGAGAGAGAAAGAACGCTACGTTGATTAGTCTACTTCCATCAATGGCGATGTCTCCGGCCACAGCTACTCAGCGGCGGTGGAGACTTCCCAACTTCAGTCCAACTGTAACGGCCTTTACATTTCTGAAATCGATCTCTTTGTCTCCTCCTCTTAACCCTAAACATGGCGTCCTCTCCTGTTCCCCGGATTCTATCAACCAGAGTCCTCAAGAATCGTCAAAAGGAGTAAGACGAACTTTCCATTTCCGTTGTCTTTTATTCTATTTATTAATCTGTTTGGCTACTGAGAAATTGCAAGAAAAGAAAAAGAACAAAGAAAAAAGGATAACGCAAACCTTTTACGTATTCTCCTTTCGTTCTGTTCCCAAGAAAAGGTAAAAGCTACCTGGACTAAATCTTGTGCCAACTTATTTTTGTTTTTGTTTCTTTTGGCTTCCTAATTCGTTGGCTGATGAAAGAAAAGAAAGAAAAGGAAAGAAGGGGAAATGGAAAGCACCCTTGTTTGCTTTCGAGAAATTGGAAAAATCATCTGATTAAATCTTGTGCATTTTTTTTTCTTTCTTTTTTTTTTTTTTTCTTCAGAGTCCGTTTGGTTGCTGAGAAAATTGAAACGGAAAAAAAAGGGACAATCGGAAACTTCTATGGATTTCCTCATGGTTTGGTTCCCAAGAAAATGAAAAATCTCCTTGATTAAATCTCGAGCAAAATTTTCTTTAGTCTTTCTTTCTCTTAGGGTTTGGTTATTGGAAAGAAATACTCAAAGATGAACATACCTTTTTCTTTTTGTTGTTTGGATGGATTTAAAAGTATATTAGAGTGCTTCAGCAATGTTGTTCCTGTTAAATTCTTATTCCTTGCATTAACATTCAGGCAAGGTGGCATCCTAATTTTCTTTCACTCGGGACTGACAATTAACACGGAGAAAATATTTCTTGTGGCCTTTTATTTTCTGGCAGTGGTAGGAAGCCAATTTTTAAAATGCATCTTCTGAAATCATTCTTGTTTTCCCTGCAAAATTGTTGGAGGGCCATCTGAAACCTGGGTTTTATTTGGTCGGAACACCAATTGGGAATCTGGAAGACATCAGTTTACGGTATTTGTGAAATTTGACAATTGTTTCCATCTTTTTTGGATTCTGTTTGCAATGTTTAAAATTCCACTTGCTAATAGTTTTTTTTATTTAATTATTTCATGTTTAGATAGAAAACAAAAGAAACAGATTATTTGGTATATAAAATTCTGGATTAACTAAGCCTTTTGATGATTGATCATGTTCTTTTGGGTTCCTTTTTTTGATCATGTTCATTTTCCTTTTTCTATCATACATTTTTTCATCGCACACAAACTATTTTTGAGTGTGTAGTGGAAAATTTGCTTCAAATAACTTTGACTCTATTTCAAACCCTTTTTTTTCCCCTAGTTTTCATGGCGTTGTTAAGAGGACTTTGCTTCTTACCAATTCAATAATGTGAAAAGGTGTGTTTTGGCAAAAGTAGGATTGAAAGGCATTTGACCATTTTATAATGAATGGTTGGGGGGTTAGCAACCTAGGATATTATATATATTGGTGCTCTACCAAATTTAACATAGTTGTTTGATGGGTGAGATTGTAACTAGTCCATGAAATTAATTATGAAGCTCTGAAATTAGAATAATATGTCACTTGTATTTCATAAAAGAAACAATTTGTAAATTTTATTTTATGAAAAATGTAGAGGCATGTCTATGAAAAAACTTTTGAAGATGTTTGGTTTTGCAAACTTAAGCTTGAGTTATTATTCTTTTGTAACAAGTGGTGTAGATTGTTATTCTTTTCAATTTAATATAATAAATTTTTGTTGACTAATTTGATTGAAGATACCAAGAAATGAACTTCCTATTTTTCAAAATTTTATTAAAATGTTAAGAAATTAATTCTTTTATTTCTAGGATTCATGATGGTATAATTCTCTTATTTCCAAAATTGTATAGTTATATATATTTCCTTTTTTTTTTTCTTGATTTGTAAGGTAAAGGATTTCTAGGAATTAGTTAACTTTCTTGGTGTTATTTAGCTTTCCTACTTTGTAGGATTATACGCTATATATAGGCTTTAAGGGCATCGTGGCATAATTGTCGAGGCAAAGTCACAACCTAAAAAGATCAAATGAAACAATAGATAGACAAATATTCCTTTAATTTTTAATTTAAGTTTAAGGGGATTCATCATTCAAAGGGAAGTAGACTACTCAATAATATTTCATTTATGTCATAATTGAGTAAAGAATTTAGAAAATCTAAATAATAAGGAAGAATGGATCAATGAAATGTAGCTTGGTCTTCATTTAGAATTTGAAAGAATACTATTATAATCCTTCAATTTTGTCCTTGTAGCACATGCTTTGATCACACTTGGTACCTCTTGCTTTGTACCAATGCATAGTACGTGTGTAGGCACCCTATTTTGTATGGTTGTTTTTGTACTCCTTCATGATCCATCTACTACTTGGTTTTGACATTGGTTTTTGAGCCACTTTTGGACACCTTTTAGGGGAGGTTTTGGATCCACACTATGACTTTAGTGGCACCATAGGAGCCCTCAAAGTTTTGGCATGTTTAGGGCTCAAATCAGGATTCATTGGCGCAAACTGTGCCCTTTTAGCCTCAATCGATCTAGGTAATCGTTTCCACTGCTCTTAGGAAACTAGTTGAGCTGGTCAAGCTGTTTCTGTTTTGACCATTTTTTATGCCCTTTAGATGGTTTTTTTTTTTTTTTTTTTTTAAAAACCTTTTTGGTAGTTTCTTTGGTTGGTCTTAGAGAGTTTTTGTGGGCCTTAACTTGGGGTTTTGGGTCTTTATAGTTGGATTTTAATTTAAGAGAGTTTTGAAGAGAATTTGAACTTGGGTGGAAATGATGACATGTGTCAAAATCTTTACCCTCTCTTAGCTTATAAATATGAGACTTTGAGCTCATTTTCAAGGGGCTCTTTGATTTCTAAAGGGAATCT
Source organism: Vitis rotundifolia (assembly GCA_030254885.1). Classification (NCBI taxonomy): domain Eukaryota; kingdom Viridiplantae; phylum Streptophyta; class Magnoliopsida; order Vitales; family Vitaceae; genus Vitis; species Vitis rotundifolia. The sequence continues at coordinate 10,610,118 of CM058168.1, read as the reverse complement.
CTGCACATTTTGAGAAAGAGAAGAAAGAGAAGAGAAGACATGAAGTTTGACGGTTAGCTTAGCTTGGGAAAAAAGCTTTTTGCATCCAAGTATCATACTTAGGGAGGAGTTTCTTTAGAAAGTCTTTCTTAATTTCGAGTAATGTTTTAAAAGGCTATTAGGGTAATTGAGGCTTAAGCCTCAAATATCTAAAGAGCTTTTGGCCTTTATGGGCTTTTGGTACATATTTTACAAGTGACTTAAGTCTTAATATTCAATGAGTTTTAATGAGTTCTGTTATCTATGCTTTTGTGGACTTTTGATATAGATTTCATGGTTAAGCTTTTTACAAAATAAGGCTTAGTTGACTTCTAATTAACATTTTAAATGGAAGGGAAAAAGAGAGATTGAGAAGAATAAGAGAATTGGTGACTTGTCTTAGTGGACGAAGAAGGATGAATGGATGCATATTAACAATAATGGGTAGTTTGGGGGGTTCCCCTCCATGTGTCCCTTCCCCACTCAAACACTTTGGCCGTCTAAGACAAGTATGAAACCCATCCGAATCATTCCGCCCAAGCCAAGATAAGATCCGTCTGGCACTAGAAGTGAGGGGTTCCTTTCCCCAATGGGGCTAGATGGCATCAAGAGTTCGAACTCCCCAAACGGGAAGGACTGTTTAGTTACGTCTTAAAGACCTTTAGCATGCGCGATCATTCATGCTTGACATTTAAGCAGTCGACGGGACTCCATTTCGCCCACAAGTCTACGTCAATTAATTGCTATCCATAATCCCAAATGTAGATAAAATGAGAGGACAAACAACTATATGGTCCAAAATCGTGGCACGTCAACATATGACACCTGCCAACCACCCTTAACTGTGATGATTGCCTTATAGCCCTCAGGACAATCATCATTACAGAAGAAGGTCAAAGTGACTAGTCAATACTACAGTGGCAGTGTCATAAGCCTTATATAAACCCTCCAAAAAGCACGAATTAGGTATGCGCATACGTATGCTCATTCTCTCCCACAAAGTAGCTATCTAACTTAAGCTTCGGAGGGACGTGGGACGTGCCCTATCCACCCGTCCTGACATTCTTTTGTGTAGGAAAGAAGATCGTTTGACTCTGGTGTAGCTAGACGAATCCTTTAGGAAGCACGAACTAGGGGATAAGTCCACCTGACTTCGGTGAAACTAGATGGACCTGACTCCAATTGGCTTAGCATCAACATTGGCGCCGTTTGTGGGAACGACTAAGGATGTCAACACCCTCCAAAAGCCGATCATCAGCCATGGGTAGTGAAGGCTACCTTGACTGGCGTGAAATGATGGAAAAATCCAATGGCAGAGTGATTGGAAGATGCTGTCTTTGTTTCACGAAACGAGGCAACTCAAAGAAGAGAATAAGGAGTTACGTGTCCAAATGTCCTCATCGGGCCTCTTTCAAAGTTGGAGTCGGCATCTTCAAAGCCAACGAACAACTTTAAGATGGACTGATGAGGCATCTTTTCCTAAGAATGCAGAGTTTCCCTCTGACAGTCACATGACACGGTGAGAAGAAGTTTCCACCATACCTGTTAAAAAAAATATAATAATAAGAACTACATTAATTTTTAAAAGAATTTTTTTTAAAGAAATAATAAAAAATAATATAAATTGTGTGAACACAAGAATAAAAATATTAAAAAATTTAAAAATATCGGATAAAAATATTTTTTCTAAACTAGATTTGTAATGTTGCATTATTAATAAGTCACATGTTATGCATGTGTAGTAGTATTGCTAATTGGAAGAAATTATTGGAATGCTTTATAACAAAATTTGTTTTTTATATGTTTTGTTTTATAATCTACAAAAATTCATATTAATATCAATCACTAATTCATTTTAAAAAAATCAACACACTAAAAAAGAAATCGGTAATAAACTTATTTTTTAAAAACTCAAATTTAAATAAAATGATAATAAATTTAATTTTTTTAAAAAACTAGAATAAATAAAATTCAAAATTTATTTTGAGCGTTTTAATTTTTCAAGTTTATAAACATTTTTTTAACAAGTTAAATATAATATAATTTAATTTAAGAAAAATTAATATGATAATACTTATGTCTTGATGTTTATTTATATTAATAAGATATGTTAAAGATTTTATAAATTAAGCGTAACATTCTTTTCCAACCTGAAGAACAATATTCAAATATAAAAAATTTATTACATAAAATTCAAATTGGGTACAATAAAATCTAGTCATCAAAACTATAACCACTATAATCATGACGACAAAGTGGATAGTGAGAATGAGATGTAAACCAAGAAGTGATATAATGAATATGATAAATGTGTCTGCAGATTGGGAGGATGATAATCTCATCCCCATTTGCAAAGGCATCTAAACATATACTACACTCTCTAAGTACATCTCATGCTCAGAAAACCTAGAAATATGAAATAAATTTATTTGAACTCCGTTGAGTTCTATATTCCCTATTTGATTATCTAGTTCATTATCTAAATCTATATTATGTGATTTAATTCGTAGCCTTAAAATAAAATAATATATCAGTAATGCTACACTAATTGTCACAACTAATAATACTATATAAATAGACTTTCACCGAAAATGGATGGGATATGTGGCATGTACGGTCCCAATGTCACTCAAAATAAGAGAATAAATAGGAGTATGAATAAATATGTGTACCTGTAAAAAAAATACAATAATAAGAACAACATTAATTTTTAAAAGAATTTTTTTTAAAAAATAATATAAATTGCATGAACACAAGAATAAAAATATTAAAAATTTTCAAAATATCGGATAAAACTATTGCTTTTGAACTAGTTTTGCAATGTTGCATTATTAATAATGCACATGTTATGCACGTGTAGTAGTGTTGCTAAATGAAAGAAATTATTGGAATGTTTTTTAACAAAATGTGTTTTTTTATATGTTTTGTTTTATAATTTGCAAAAATTCATATTAATATCAATCACTAATTCATTTTAAAAAATAAAAAAATTAACACAATAAAAATGAGATCGGTAATAAACTTATTTTTTAAAAACTCAAATTAAAAAAAAATAATAATAACAGATTCAATTTTTTTTTTAAATACTAGAATAAATAAAATTCAAAATTTTATTTTGAGCGTTTTAATTTTTCAAGTTTATAAACATTTTTTTTAACAAGTTAAATATAATATAATTTAATTGAAGAAAAATTAATATGATAATGCTTATGTCTTGATGTTTATTTATATCAATAAGATATGTTATAGATTTTATAAATTAAGCATAACATTCCTTCCCAACTTGAAGAACAATATTCAAATATAAAAAAATTATTACATAAAATTCAAATTGTGTACAATAAAATCTAGTCATCAAAACTATAACCACTACAGTTATGAGACAAAGTGGACAGTAAGAATGACATCTAAACCAAGAAGTGATACAATGAGTATGATCTGCAGACTAGGAGGATGATAAGCTCATCCCCATTTGCAAACGCATCTAAACATATACTACACTTGATAATCTCATCCCCATCTAAACATATACTACACTTTCTGAGTACATCTCATACTTAGAAAACCTAAAAATAGGAAATAAATTTATTTGAACTTGAGTTCTATATTCCGTATTTGATTATCTAGTTCATTGTCTAAATCTATATTATGTGATTTAATACGTAGCCTTAAAATAAAATAACATATCAATAATGCTACTCTAATTGTCACAACTATTAATAATATATAAATAGACTTCCATCGAAAAAGGATGAGATATGTGGCATGTACGGTCCCAATATTGCTCAAAATAAGAATAAATAGGAATATGAATGAACATGTATACCTGTAAAAAAAATACAATAATAAGAACTACATTAATTTTTAAAAGAAAAAATTTTAAAAAAATAATAAAAAATAATAGAAATTGTGTGAACACAAGAATAAAAATATTAAAAAATTTGAAAGTATCGGATAAAAATATTTTTTCTAAACCAGATTTGCAATGTTGCATTATTAATAAGTCACATGTTATGCACGTGTAGTAGTGTTGCTAAATGGAAGAAATTATTAGAATGCTTTATAACAAAATTTGTTTTTTTATATGTTTTGTTTTATAATCTGCAAAAATTCATATTAATATCAATCACTAATTCATTTTAAAAAAATTAACACACTAAAAAAGAAATTGGTAATAAACTTATTTTTTTAAAACTTAAATTTAAATAAAATGATAATAGATTTAATTTTTTTTAAAACTAGAATAAATAAAATTCAAAATCTATTTTAAGCATTTTAATTTTTCAAGTTTATAAACATTTTTTTTAACAAGTTAAACATAATATAATTTAATTTAAGAAAATTTAATATGATAATACTTATGTATTCGATGTTTATTTATATCAATAAGATATGTTAAAGATTTTATAAATTAAGCATAACATTCTTTTCCAAACTGAAGAACAATATTCAAATATAAAAAATTTATTACATAAAATTCAAATTGTGTACAATAAAATCTAGTCATCAAAACTATAACCACTATAATCATGACGACAAAGTGGACAGTGAGAATGAGATGTAAACCCAGAAGTGATATAATGAGTATGATAAATGTGTCTGCAAACTACGAGGATGATAATCTCATCCCCATTTGCAAACGCATTTAAACATACACTACACTTGTACATCTCATGCTCAGAAAACCAAGAAATATGAAATAAATTTATTTGAACTCCGTTGAATTCTATATTCCCTATTTGATTATCTAGTTCATTGTCTGAATCTATATTATGTGATTTAATACGTAGCCTTAAAATAAAATAACATATCAGTAATGCTACACTAATTGTTACAACTAATAATACTATATAAATAGACTTTCATCGAAAATGGATGGGATATGTGGCATGTATGGGTTCTAATGTCACTCAAAAAAAGAATAAATAGGAGTATGAATGAACACGTGTACCTGTAAAAAAAAATACAATAATAAGAACAACATTAATTTTTAAAAGATTTTTTTTTTAAAAAATAATATAAATTGGGTGAACAAAAGAATAAAAATATTAAAAATTTTCAAAATATCGGACAAAAATATTGCTTTTGAACCAGTTTGCAATGTTGCGTTATTAAAAATGCACATGTTATGCACGTGTAGTAGTGTTGATAAATGGAAGAAATTATTGGAATGCTTTATAACAAAATGTGTTTTTTTATATGTTTTGTTTTATAATCTGCAAAAATTCATATTAATATCAATCACTAATTCATTTTAAAAAATAAAAAAATTAACACAATAAAAATGAAATCAGTAATAAACTTATTTTTTAAAAACTCAAATTTAAAAAAAAATAATAACAGATCCAATTTTTTTTTAATACTAGAATAAATAAAATTCAAAATTTATTTTAAGCGTTTTAATTTTTCGTTTATAAACATTTTTTTTAACAAGTTAAATATAATATAATTTAATTGAAAAAAAATTAATATGATAATACTTATGTTTCAATGGTTATTTGTATCAATAAGATATGTTAAAGATTTTATAAATTAAACATAATATTCTTTCCCAACCTGAAGAATAATATTCAAATATAAAAAATTTATTACATAAAATTCAAATTGTATACAATAAAATCTAGTCATTAAAACTATAAACACTACAGTCATGACGATAAAGTGAATAATGAGAATGGGATGTAAACCAAGGAGTGATACAATGAGTATGATAAATGTGTCTGCAGACTGGGAGGATGATATCTCATCCCCATCTGCAAACGCATCTAAACATATATTACACTTTGAGTACATCTCATGCTCATAAAACCTAGAAATAGGAAATAATTTATTTGAACTCCGTTGAGTACTATATTCCCTATTTGATTATCTAGTTCATTGTTGTAATCTATATTATGTGATTTAATACGTAGCCTTAAAATAAAATAACATATTAGTTATGCTACACTAATTGTCACAACTATTAATACTACATAAATAGACTTCCATCGAAAAGGGATGAGATATGTGGCATGTATGGTCCTAATGTGTCTAAAAATAAGAATAAATAGGGGTATGAATGAACACGTGTACCTGTAAAAAAAAATACAATAATAAGAACTACTTTAATTTTTAAAAGAAAAAAAATTTAAAAAAATAATAAAAAATAATATGAATTGTGTGAACACAAGAATAAAAATATTAAAAAATTTCAAAATATCGGATAAAAATATATTTTTTAAACCAGTTTTGCAATGTTGCATTATTAATAATGCAGATGTTATGAACGTGTAGTAGTGTTGCTAAATGGAAGAATTTATTGGAATGCTTTATAACAAAATGTGTTTTTTATATGTTTTGTTTTATAATATGCAAAAATTCATATTAATATCAATCACTAATTCATTTAAAAAAAATTAACACACTAAAAAAGAAATCGGTAATAAACTTATTTTTTAAAAACTCAAATTTTTTAAAAAATAATAACAGATTCAATTTTTTTTTAATAATAGAATAAATAAAATTCAAAATTTCTTTCAAGTGTTTCAATTTTTCAAGTTTATAAGCATTTTTTTAACAAGTTAAATATAATGTAATTTAATTTAAGAAAAATTAATATGATAATAGTTATGTCTTGATGTTTATTTATATTAAGATATGTTAAAAGATTTTATAAATTAAGCATAACATTCCTTCCGAACCTAAAGAACAATATTCAAATATAAAAAATTTATTACATAAAATTCAAATTTTGTACAATAAAATCTACTCATCAAAACTGTAAGTGACTATAACCACTACAGTCAAGACAACAAAGTGGACAGTGAGAATGAGATGTAAACAAGGATGTAAACAAGGAAGTGATATAATGAGTATGACAAATTTGTCTGCAGACTGGGAGGATTATAATCTCATCCCCATTGGCAAACACATCTAAACATATACTACACTCTCTGAGTACATCTCATACTCAGAAAACCTAAAAATAGGAAATAAATTTATTTGAACTTGAGTTCTATATTTTCTTTATTTGATTATCTAGTTCACTGTCTAACTCTATATTATGTGATTTAATACGTAGCCTTAAAATAAAATAACATATCAATAATGCTACTCTAATTGTCACAACTATTAATAATATATAAATAGACTTTCATCAAAAATGGATGGGATATGTGGCATGTGTGGCCTCAATGTTGCTCAAAATAAGAATAAATAGGAATATGAACGAACATGTGTACCTATAAAAAAAAAATACAATAATAAGAACAACATTAATTTAGAGAAGAAAAAAAGTTTTAAAAAATAATAAAAAATAATATAAATTGTGTGAACACAAGAATAAAAATATTGCTTCTGAACCAGTTTTGCAATGTTGCATTATTAACAATGCACACGTTATGCACGTGTAGTAGTGTTGTTAAATGGAAGAAATTATTAGAATGCTTTATAACAAAATTTGTTTTTTAATATGTTTTATTTTATAATCTGCAAAAATTCATATTAATATCAATCGGCAATTCATTTAAATAAAATTAACACACTAAAAAAGAAATCAGTAATAAACTTATTTTTTAAAAACTCAAATTTAAAAAAAAATAACAACAAATTCAATTTTTTTTAATACTAGAATAAATAAAATTCAAAATTTCCTTTAAGCGTTTTAATTTTTCAAGTTTATAAGCATTTTTTTAACAAGTTAAATATAATATAATTTAATTTAAGAAAAATTAATATGAAAATACTTATGTCTCGATGTTTATTTATATCAATAAGATATGTTAAAGATTTTATAAATCAAGCATAACATTCCTTCCGAACCTGAAGAACAATATTCAAATATAAAAAATTTATTACATAAAATTCAAATTTTGTACAATAAAATCTAGTCATCAAAACTATAAATGACTATAACCACTGTAGTCAAGACGACAAAGTGGATAGTATGAGAATGAGATGTAAACAAGGAAGTGATATAATGAGTATGACAAATGTGTCTGAAGAATGGGAGGATGATAATCTCATCCCCATTTGCAAACGCATCTAAACATATACTACACTCTCTGAGTACATCTCATACTCAGAAAACCTAAAAATAGGAAATAAATTTATTTGAACTTGAGTTCTATATTCCCTATTTGATTATTTATTTCATTGTCAAAATCTATATTATGTGATTTAAAACGTAGCCTTAAAAAAAATAACATATCAATAATGCTACTCTAATTGTCACAACTATTAATAATATATAAATAGACTTCCATCGAAAATGGATGGGATATGTGGCATGTATCGTCTCAATGTCGCTCAAAATAAGAATAAATAGGAATATGAACAAACATGTGCACGTGTAAAAAAAGACAATAATAAGAACAACACTTATTTTTAAAAGAAAAAAAGTTTTAAAAAATAATAAAAAATAATATAAATTGTGTGAACACAAGAATACAAATATTAAAATTTTTCAAAATATAGGATAAAAATATTTCTTCGGAACCAATTTTGCAATGTTGCATTATTAATAATGCACATGTTATGCACGTGTAGTAGTGTTGCTAAATGGAAGAAATTACTGGAATGGCTTATAAAAAAATTTGTTTTTATATTTTTTGTTTTATAATCTACAAAAGTTCATATTAATATCAATCACTATTTCATTTAAAAAAAATTAACACACGAAAAAAGAAATTGGTAATAAACTTATTTTTTAACAACACAAATTTTTTTTAAAATAATATACGATTCAATTTTTTTTAATACTAGAATAAATAAAATTCAAAATTTATTTTAAGCGTTTTAATTTTTAGAGTTTATAAACATTTTTTTTAACAAGTTAAATATAATATAATTTAATTTAAAAAAAATTAATATGATAATGCTTATGTCTCAATACTTATTTATATCAATAAGATATGTTAAGGATTTTATAAATTAAGCATGACATTCCTTCCCAACTCTAAGAACATCATTCAAATATAAAAAAATTATTACATAAAATTCAAATTCTGTACAATAAAATCTAGTCATCAAAACTATAACCACTATAGTCATGAGACAAAGTTGACAGTGAGAATGAGATGTAAACCAAGAAGTGATACAATGAGTATAATAATATTTTTCCAGAGTAGGAGGATGATAATCTCATCCCCATTTGCAAACGCATCTAAACATATACTACACTCTCTGAATACATCTCATACCCAGAAAACCTAAAAATAGGAAATAAATTTATTTGAACTTGAGTTCTATATTCCCAATTTGATTATCTAGTTCATTGTCTAAATCTATATTATGTGATTTAATACGTAGCCTTAAAATAAAATAACATATCGATAATGCTACTCTAATTGTCACAACTATTAATAATATACAAATAGACTTCCACCGAAAATTGATGGGATATGTGGCATGTACCGTCTCAATGTCGCTCAAAATAAGAATAATAGGTATATGAACGAACATGTGCACCTGTAAAAAAATACAATAATAAGAACAATATTAATTTTTAAAAGAAAAAAGTTTTAAAAAATAATAAAAATAATATAAATTGTGTGAACACAAGAATAAAAATATTAAAATTTTTCAAAATATCGGATAAAAATGTTGCTTCTGAACCAGTTTTGCAATGTTGGATTTTTAATAATGCACATGTTATGCACATGTATTAGTGTTGTTAAATGGAAGAAATTATTAGAATTGTTTATAACGAATTTTTTTTTTTAATATGTTTTGTCTTATAATCTGCAAAAATTCATATTAATATCAATCAGTAATTCATGTAAAAAATATTAACACACTAAAAAAGAAATCGGTAATAAACTTATTTTTTAAAAACTCAAATTTTTTTTAAAAAAATGATAGATTCAATTTTTTTTAATACTAGAATAAATAAAATTCAAAATTTATTTTAAGCGTTTTAATTTTTCAAGTTTATAAGCATTTTTTTAACAAGTTAAATATAATATAATTTAATTTAAGAAAAATTAATATGATAATGCTTATGTCTCAATGCTTATTTATATCAATAAGATATATTAAAGATTCTATAAATTAAGCATAACATTCCTTCCCAACTCTAAGAACAATATTCAAATATAAAAAAATTATTACATAAAATTCAAATTTTGTACAATAAAATCTAGTCATCAAAACTATAACCACTATAGTCATGAGACAAAGTTTACAGTGAAAATGAGATGTAAACCAAGAAGTGATACAATGAGTATAATAATGTTTCTACAAACTGGGAGAATGATAATCGCATCCCAATCTGCAAACACATTTAAACATATACTACACTCTCTGAGTACATCTCATACCCAGAAAATCTAAAAATAGGAAATAAATTTATTTGAACTTGAGTTCTATATTTTCTTTATTTGATTATCTAGTTCACTGTCTAAATCTATATTATGTGATTTAATACGTAGCCTTAAAATAAAATAACATATCAATAATGCTACTCTAATTGTCACAACTATTAATAATATACAAATAGACTTCCACTGAAAATTGATGGGATATGTGGCATGTACCGTCTCAATGTTGCTCAAAATAAGAATAATAGGTATATGAACGAACATGTGCACCTGTAAAAAAATACAATAATAAGAACAAGATTGATTTTTAAAAGAAAAAAAGTTTTAAAAAATAATAAAAAATAATATAAATTGTGCATGTGAACACAAGAATAAAAATATTAAAAAATTTCAACATATCAGAGAAAAATATTGCTTCTGAACCAGTTTTGCAATGTTGTATTATTAATAATGCACATGTTATGCACATGTAATAGTGTTGTTAAATGGAAGAAATTATTAGAATTGTCTATAACAATTTTTTTTTTTTAAATGTTTTGTCTTATAATCTGCAAAAATTCAAATTAATATCAATCAGCAATTCATTTAAAAAAAATTAACACACTAAAAAAGAAATCGGTAATAAACTTATTTTTTAAAAACTCAAATTTTTTAAAAAATAATGATAGATTCAATTTTTTTTAATACTAGAATAAATAAAATTCAAAATTTATTCTAAGCGTTTTAATTTTTCAAGCTTGTAAACATTTTTTTTAACAAGTTAAATATAATATAATTTAATTTAAGAAAAATTAATATGATAATGCTTATGTCTCAATGCTTATTTATATCAATAAGATATGTTAAAGATTCTATAAATTAAGCATAACATTCCTTCCCAACTCTAAGAACAATATTCAAATATAAAAAAATTATTACATAAAATTCAAATTTTGTACAATAAAATCTAGTCATAAAAACTATAACCACTATAGTCATGAGACAAAGTTTACAGTGAAAATGAGATGTAAACCAAGAAGTGATACAATGAGTATAATAATGTTTCTACAAACTGGGAGAATGATAATCGCATCCCAATCTGCAAACACATCTAAACATATACTACACTCTCTGAGTACATCTCATACCCAGAAAACCTAAAAATAGGAAATAAATTTATTTGAACTTGAGTTCTATATTTTCTTTATTTGATTATCTAGTTCACTGTCTAAATCTATATTATGTGATTTAATACGTAGCCTTAAAATAAAATAACATATTAATAATGCTGCTCTAATTGTCACAACTATTAATAATATATAAATAGACTTCCACTGAAAATGGATGGGATATGTGGCATGTATCGTCTCAATGTCGCTCAAAATAAGAATAATAGGAATATGAACGAACATGTGCACCTGTAAAAAAATACAATAATAAGAACAAAATTAATTTTTAAAAGAAAAAAGTTTTAAAAAATAATAAAAATAATATAAATTGTGTGAACACAAGAATAAAAATATGAAAAATTTTCAAAATATCGGATAAAAATATTGCTTTTGAACCAGTTTTGCAATGTTGGATTTTTAATAATGCATTAGTGTTGTTAAATGGAAGAAATTATTAGAATTGTTTATAACAAAATTTGTTTTTTAATATGTTTTGTCTTATAATCTGCAAAAATTCATATTAATATCAATCAGTAATTCATGTAAAAAAAATTAACACACTAAAAAAGAAATCGGTAATAAACTTATTTTTTAAAAACTCAAATTTTTTAAAAAATAATGATAGATTCAATTTTTTTTAATACTAGAATAAATAAAATTCAAAATTTATTTTAAGCGTTTTAATTTTTCAAGCTTGTAAACATTTTTTTTAACAAGTTAAATATAATATAATTTAATTTAAGAAAAATTAATATGATAATGCTTATGTCTCAATGCTTATTTATATCAATAAGATATGTTAAAGATTCTATAAATTAAGCATAACATTCCTTCCCAACTCTAAGAACAATATTCAAATATAAAAAAATTATTACATAAAATTCAAATTTTGTACAATAAAATCTAGTCATCAAAACTATAACCACTATAGTCATGAGACAAAGTTTACAGTGAAAATGAGATGTAAACCAAGAAGTGAAACAATGAGTATAATAATGTTTCTGCAAACTAGGAGAATGATAATCTCATCCCAATCTGCAAACGCATCAAAACATATACTACACTCTCTGAGTACATCTCATACCCAGAAAACCTAAAAATAGGAAATAAATTTATTTGAACTTGAGTTCTATATTTTCTTTATTTGATTATCTAGTTCACTGTCTAAATCTATATTATGTGATTTAATACGTAGCCTTAAAATAAAATAACATATCAATAATGCTACTCTAATTGTCACAACTATTAATAATATATAAATAGACTTGCACTGAAAATGGATGGGATATGTGGCATGTATCGTCTCATTGTCGCTCAAAATAAGAATAAATAAGAATATGAACGAACATGTATCTGTAAAAAAATACAATAATAAGAACAAGATTAATTTTTAAAAGAAAAAAAGTTTTAAAAAATAAGAAAAAATAATATAAATTGTGCATGTGAACACAAGAATAAAAATATTAAAAAATTTCAACATATCAGAGAAAAATATTGCTTCTGAACTAGTTTTGCAATGTTGCATTATTAATAACGCACATGCTATGCACATGTAGTAGTGTTGTTAAATGGAAGAAATTATTAGAATTGTTTATAACAATTTTTTTTTTTTAAAAAATGTTTTGTCTTATAATTTGCAAAAATTCAAATTAATATCAATCAGCAATTCATTTAAAAAAAATTAACACACTAAAAAAGAAATCGGTAATAAACTTATTTTTTAAAAACTCAAATTTTTTAAAAAATAATGATAGATTCAATTTTTTTTAATACTAGAATAAATAAAATTCAAAATTTATTTTAAGCGTTTTAATTTTTCAAGTTTATAAGCATTTTTTTAACAAGTTAAATATAATATAATTTAATTTAAGAAAAATTAATATGATAATGCTTATGCCTCAATGCTTATTTATATCAATAAGATATGTTAAAGATTCTATAAATTAAGCATAACATTCCTTCCCAACTCTAAGAACAATATTCAAATATAAAAAAATTATTACATAAAATTCAAATTTTGTACAATAAAATCTAGTCATCAAAACTATAACCACTATAGTCATGAGACAAAGTTTACAGTGAAAATGAGATGTAAACCAAGAAGTGATACAATGAGTATAATAATGTTTTGCACTATAGTCATGAGACAAAGTTTACAGTGAAAATGAGATGTAAACCAAGAAGTGATACAATGAGTATAATAATGTTTCTGCAAACTAGGAGAATGATAATCTCATCCCAATCTGCAAACACATCTAAACATATACTACACTCTCTGAGTACATCACATACCCAGAAAACCTAAAAATAGGAAATAAATTTATTTGAACTTGAGTTCTATATTTTCTTTATTTGATTATCTAGTTCACTGTCTAAATCTATATTATGTGATTTAATACGTAGCCTTAAAATAAAATAACATATCGATAATGCTACTCTAATTGTCACAACTATTAATAATATACAAATAGACTTCCACTGAAAATTGATGGGATATGTGGCATGTACCGTCTCAATGTTGCTCAAAATAAGAATAATAGGTATATGAACGAACATGTGCACCTGTAAAAAAATACAATAATAAGAACAAGATTAATTTTTAAAAGAAAAAAAGTTTTAAAAAATAATAAAAAATAATATAAATTGTGCATGTGAACACAAGAATAAAAATATTAAAAAATTTCAACATATCAGAGAAAAATATTGCTTCTGAACCAGTTTTGCAATGTTGTATTATTAATAATGCACATGTTATGCACATGTAATAGTGTTGTTAAATGGAAGAAATCATTAGAATTGTTTATAACAATTTTTTTTTTAAATGTTTTGTCTTATAATCTGCAAAAATTTAAATTAATATCAATCAGCAATTCATTTAAAAAAAATTAACACACTAAAAAAGAAATCGGTAATAAACTTATTTTTTAAAAACTCAAATTTTTTAAAAAATAATGATAGATTCAATTTTTTTTAATACTAGAATAAATAAAATTCAAAATTTATTCTAAGCGTTTTAATTTTTCAAGCTTGTAAACATTTTTTTTAACAAGCTAAATATAATATAATTTAATTTAAGAAAAATTAATATGATAATGCTTATGTCTCAATGCTTATTTATATCAATAAGATATGTTAAAGATTCTATAAATTAAGCATAACATTCCTTCCCAACTCTAAGAACAATATTCAAATATAAAAAAATTATTACATAAAATTCAAATTTTGTACAATAAAATCTAGTCATCAAAACTATAACCACTATAGTCATGAGACAAAGTTTACAGTGAAAATGAGATGTAAACCAAGAAGTGATACAATGAGTATAATAATGTTTCTACAAACTGGGAGAATGATAATCGCATCCCAATCTGCAAACACATCTAAACATATACTACACTCTCTGAGTACATCTCATACCCAGAAAACCTAAAAATAGGAAATAAATTTATTTGAACTTGAGTTCTATATTTTCTTTATTTGATTATCTAGTTCACTGTCTAAATCTATATTATGCGATTTAATACGTAGCCTTAAAATACAATAACATATCAATAATGCTACTCTAATTGTCACAACTATTAATAATATATAAATAGACTTCCACTGAAAATGAATGGGATATGTGGCATGTATCGTCTCAATGTCGCTCAAAATAAGAATAATAGGAATATGAACGAACATGTGCACCTGTAAAAAAATACAATAATAAGAACAAGATTAATTTTTAAAAGAAATTTTTTTTAAAGAATAATAAAAATAATATAAATTGTGTGAACACAAGAATAAAAATATCAAAAAATTTCAAAATATCGGATAAAAATGTTGCTTCTGAACCAGTTTTAAAATGTTTATAACAATATTTTTTTTAAAAAAATGTTTTGTTTTATAATATGCAAAAATTCAAATTAATATCAATCAGCAATTCATTTTAAAAAAATTAACACACTAAAAAAGAAATCGGTAATAAACTTATTTTTTAAAAACTCAAATTTTTTAAAAAATAATGATAGATTCAATTTTTTTTAATACTAGAATAAATAAAATTCAAAATTTATTTTAAGCGTTTTAATTTTTCAAGCTTGTAAACATTTTTTTTAACAAGTTAAATATAATATAATTTAATTTAAGAAAAATTAATATGATAATGCTTATGTCTCAATGCTTATTTATATCAATAAGATATGTTAAAGATTCTATAAATTAAGCATAACATTCCTTCCCAACTCTAAGAACAATATTCAAATATAAAAAAATTATTACATAAAATTCAAATTTTGTACAATAAAATCTAGTCATAAAAACTATAACCACTATAGTCATGAGACAAAGTTTACAGTGAAAATGAGATGTAAACCAAGAAGTGATACAATGAGTATAATAATGTTTCTGCAAACTGGGAGAATGATAATCTCATCCCAATCTGCAAACACATCTAAACATATACTACACTCTCTGAGTACATCTCATACCCAGAAAACCTAAAAATAGGAAATAAATTTATTTGAACTTGAGTTCTATATTTTCTTTATTTGATTATCTAGTTCACTGTCTAAATCTATATTATGTGATTTAATACGTAGCCTTAAAATACAATAACATATCAATAATGCTACTCTAATTGTCACAACTATTAATAATATATAAATAGACTTCCACTGAAAATGAATGGGATATGTGGCATGTATCGTCTCAATGTCGCTCAAAATAAGAATAATAGGAATATGAACGAACATGTGCACCTGTAAAAAAATACAATAATAAGAACAAGATTAATTTTTAAAAGAAATTTTTTTTAAAAAATAATAAAAATAATATAAATTGTGTGAACACAAGAATAAAAATATCAAAAAATTTCAAAATATCGGATAAAAATGTTGCTTCTGAACCAGTTTTAAAATGTTTATAACAATATTTTTTTTTTTAAAAATGTTTTGTTTTATAATATGCAAAAATTCAAATTAATATCAATCAGCAATTCATTTTAAAAAAATTAACACACTAAAAAAGAAATCGGTAATAAACTTATTTTTTAAAAACTCAAATTTTTTAAAAAATAATGATAGATTCAATTTTTTTTAATACTAGAATAAATAAAATTCAAAATTTATTTTAAGCGTTTTAATTTTTCAAGCTTGTAAACATTTTTTTTTAACAAGTTAAGTATAATATAAGTTAATTTAAGAAAAATTAATATGATAATGCTTATGTCTCAATGCTTATTTATATCAATAGGATATGTTAAAGATTCTATAAATTAAGCATAACATTCCTTCCCAACTTGAAGAACAATATTCAAATATAAAAAAATTATTACATAAAATTCAAATTTTGTACAATAAAATCTAGTCATAAAAACTATAACCACTATAGTCTTAAGACAAAGTGGAGAGTGAGAATGAGATGTAAACCAAGAAGTGATACAATGAATATAATAATGTTTCTACAAACTAGGAGGATGATAATCTCATCCCCATCTGCAAACACATCTAAACATATACTACACTCTCTGAGAACATCTCATACTCAGAAAACCTAAAAATAAGATATAAATTTATTTGAACTTGAGTTCTATATTCTATATTTGATTAACTAGTTCATTGTCTAAATCTATATTATGTGATTTAATACGTAGCCTTAAAATAAAATAACATATCAATAACGCTACTCTAATTGTCACAACTATTAATAATATATAAATAGACTTCCACTGAAAATGGATGGAATATGTGGCATGTATCATCTCAATGTCGCTCAAAATAAGAATAAATAGGAATATGAACGAACATGTGTACTTGTAAAAAAAGACAATAATAAGAACAACACTAATTCTTAAAAGAAAATAATTTTTAAAAAGTAATAAAAAATAATATAAATTGTGTGAACCCAAGAATAAAAATATTAAAATTTTTCAAAATATCGGACAAAAATATTGCTTCTGAACCAATTTTGCAATGTTGCATTATTAATAATGCACATGTTATGCACATTTATTAGTGTTGTTAAATGGAAGAAATTATTAGAATTGTTTATAACAATTTTTTTTTTTAATATGTTTTGTTTTATAATCTGCAAAAATTCATATTAATTTCAATCAGTAATTCATGTAAAAAAAAATTAACACACTAAAAAAGAAATCGGTAATAAACCTATTTTCTAAAAACTCAAATTTAAAAAAAAATAATAACAGATTCAATTTTTTTTTCAATACTAGAATAAGTAAAATTCAAAATTTATTTTAAGGGTTTTAATTTTTCAAGTTTATAAACATTTTTTTTAACAAGTTAAATATAAGATAATTTAATTTAAGAAAAATTAATTTGATAATGCTTATGTCTCGATACTTAATTATATGAATAAGATATGTTAAGATTTTATAAATTAAGCATAATATTCCTTTCCAACTCTAAGAACAATATTCAAATATAAAAAATTTATTACATAAAATTCAAATTCTGTACAGTAAAATTTAGTGATCAAAACTATAACCACTATAGTCATGAGACAAAGTGGATAGTGAGAATGAGATGTAAACCAAGAAGTGATACAATGAGTATAATAATGTTTCTACAAATTAGGAGGATGACAATCTCATCCCCATCTGCAAACGCATGTAAACATATACTACACTCTTTGAGTACATCTCAAAACCTAAAAATAGGAAATAAATTTATTTGAACTTGAGTTCTATATTCCCTATTTGATTATCTAGTTCGTTGTTTAAATCTATATTATGTGATTTAATACGTAGCCTTAAAATAAAATAACATATCAATAATGCTACTCTAATTGTCAGAACTATTAATAATATATAAATAGACTTCCATTGAAAATCGATGGGATATGTGTGGCATGTACCGTCTCAATGTCCTTCAAAATAAGAATAAATATGAATATGAACTAACATGTATATATGTAAAAAAAAATACAGTAATAAGAACAACATTAATTTTTAAAAGAAAAAAAGTTTTAAAAAATAATAAAAAATAATATAATTTGTGTGAACACAAGAATAAAAATATTACAAATTTTCAAAATATCGGATAAAAATATTGTTTCTGAACCAATTTTGCAACGTTGCATTATTAATAATGCACATGTTATGCACGTGTAGTAGTGTTGTGAAATGGAAGAAATTATTAGAATACTTTATAACAAAATTTGTTTTTTAATATGTTTTGTTTTATAATTTTCAAAAATTCATATCAATATCAATTAGTAATTCATTTTAAAAAAATTAACACACTAAAAAAGAAATTGGTAATAAACTTATTTTTTAAAAACTCAAATTAAAAAAATAATAATAATAGATTCAATTTTTTTAATAATAGAATAAATAAAATTCAAAATTTATTTTAAGCGTTTTAATTTTTCAAATTTATAAACATTTTTTTTAACAAGTTAAATATAATAAAATTTAATTTAAGAAAAATTAATATGATAATGCTTATGTCTCGATGCTTATTTATATCAATAAGATATGTTAAAGATTTTATAAATTAAGCATAACATTCCTTCCCAACTTGAAGAACAATATTCAAATATAAAAAATTTATTAAATAAAATTCAAATTTTGTACAATAAAATCTAGTCATAAAAACTATAAGCACTATAGTCATGAGACAAAGTGGACAGTGAGAATGAGATGTAAATCAAGAAGTGATACAATTAGTATAATAAATGTTTCTGCAGACTGGGAGGATGATAATCTCATCCCCATCTGCAAACACATGTAAACATATACTACACTCTTTGAGTACATCTCATACTCAGAAAACCTAAAAATAGGAAATAAATTTATTTGAACTTGAGTTCTATATTCTCTATTTGATTATCTAGTTCATTGTCTAAATCTATATTATGTGATTTAATACGTAGCCTTAAAATAAAATAACATATCAATAATGCTACTCTAATTGTCACAACTATTAATAATATATAAATAGACTTCCACTGAAAATGGATGGGATATGTGTGGCATGTACCGTCTCAATGTCCCTCAAAATAAGAATAAATATGAATATGAACTAACATGTATATATGTAAAAAAAATACAGTAATAAGAACAACATTAATTTTTAAAAGAAAAAAAGTTTTAAAAAATAATAAAAAATAATATAATTTGTGTGAACACAAGAATAAAAATATTACAAATTTTCAAAATATCGGATAAAAATATTGCTTCTGAACCAATTTTGCAACGTTGCATTATTAATAATGCACATGTTATGCACGTGTAGTAGTGTTGTGAAATGGAAGAAATTATTAGAATACTTTATAACAAAATTTGTTTTTTAATATGTTTTGTTTTATAATTTTCAAAAATTCATAGCAATATCAATTAGTAATTCATTTTAAAAAAATTAACACACTAAAAAAGAAATCGGTAATAAACTTATTTTTTTAAAACTCAAATTAAAAAAATAATAATAATAGATTCAATTTTTTTAATAATAGAATAAATAAAATTCAAAATTTATTTTAAGCGTTTTAATTTTTCAAATTTATAAACATTTTTTTTAACAAGTTAAATATAATAAAATTTAATTTAAGAAAAATTAATATGATAATGCTTATGTCTCGATGCTTATTTATATCAATAAGATATGTTAAAGATTTTATAAATTAAGCATAACATTCCTTCCCAACTTGAAGAACAATATTCAAATATAAAAAATTTATTAAATAAAATTCAAATTTTGTACAATAAAATCTAGTCATAAAAACTATAAGCACTATAGTCATGAGACAAAGTGGACAGTGAGAATGAGATGTAAATCAAGAAGTGATACAATTAGTATAATAAATGTTTCTGCAGACTGGGAGGATGATAATCTCATCCCCATCTGCAAACACATGTAAACATATACTACACTCTTTGAGTACATCTCATACTCAGAAAACCTAAAAATAGGAAATAAATTTATTTGAACTTGAGTTCTATATTCTCTATTTGATCATCTAGTTCATTGTCTAAATCTATATTATGTGATTTAATACGTAGCCTTAAAATAAAATAACATATCAATAATGCTACTCTAATTGTCACAACTATTAATAATATATAAATAGACTTCCACTGAAAATGGATGGGATATGTGGCATGTACCGTCTCAATGTCGCTCAAAATAAGAATAAATATGAATATGAACTAACATGTATATATGTAAAAAAAATACAGTAATAAGAACAACATTAATTTTTAAAAGAAAAAAAGTTTTAAAAAATAATAAAAAATAATATAATTTGTATGAACAGAAGAATAAAAATAATAAAAAATTTCAAAATATCGGATAAAAATATTGCTTCTGAACTAGTTTTGCAATGTTGCATTATTAATAATGCACATGTTATGCACATGTAGTAGTGTTGCTAAATCGAAGAAATTATAGGAATGCTTTATAACAAAATTTGTTTTGTTTTATAATCTGCAAAAATTCATATTTATATCAATCAGTAATTCATTTAAAAATAATTAACACACTAAAAAAGAAATCGGTAATAAACTTATTTTTTAAAAACTCAAATTAAAAAAAATAATAGATTCAATTTTTTTAATAATAGAATAAATAAAATTCAAAATTTATTTTAAGCGTTTTAATTTTTCAAGTTTATAAACATTTTTTTTAACAAGTTAAATATAATATAATTTAATTTGAGAAAAATTAATATGATAATGCTTATGTCTCGATGCTTCTTTATATCAATAAGATATGTTAAAGATTTTATAAATTAAGCATAACATTCCTTCCCAACTTGAAGAACAATATTCAAATATAAAAACTTTTATTACATAAAATTCAAATTCTTTACAATAAAATCTAGTCATCAAAACTATAAGTGACTATAACCACTATAGTCAAGACGACAAAGTGTACAGTGAGAATGAGATGTAAACCAAGAAGTGATACAATGAGTATAGTAATGTTTCTTCAGACTAGGAGGATGATAATCTCATCCTCATCTGCAAACACATCTAAACATCTAAACATATACTACACTCCCTAAGTACATCTTATACTCAAAAAACCTAAAAATAGGAAGTACATTTATTTGAACTTGAGTTCTATATTCCCTATTTGATTATCTAGTTCTTTATTTAAATCTATATTATGTGATTTAATACGTAGCCTTAAAATAAAATAACATATCAATAATGCTACTCTAATTGTCAGAACTATTAATAATATATAAATAGACTTCCACTGAAAATGGATGGGATATGTAGCATGTACTGTCTCAATATTGCTCAAAATAAGAATAAATAGGAATATGAACGAACATGTGTACCTGTAAAAAAAATACAATAATAAGAACAACACTAATTTTTAAAAGGAAAAAAGTTTTAAAAAATAATATAAATTGTGTGAACACAAGAATAAAAATATTAAAAATTTTCAAAATATCGGATAAATATATTGCTTCTGAACCAGTTTTGCAATGTTGATAATACAACATGTTATGCACGTGTAGTAGTGTTGTGAAATGGAAGAAATTATTAGAATTGTTTATAACAAAATTTGTTTTTTAATATGTTTTGTTATATAATCTGCAAAAATTCATATTAATATCAATCAGTAATTCATTTAAAAAAAATTAACACACTAAAAAAGAAATCGGTAATAAACTTATTTTTTGAAAACTCAAATTTTTTTTTAAAAATAATAGATTCAATTTTTTTTAATACTAGAATAAATAAAATTCAAAATTTATTTTAAGTGTTTTAATTTTTCAAGTTTATAAACATTTTTCTAACAAGTTAAATATAATATAATTTAATTTAAGAAAAATGAATATGATAATGCTTATGTCTCAATGCTTATTTATATCAATAAGATATGTTAAAGATTTTATAAATTAAGCATAACATTCATTGCCAACTTGAAGAACAATATTCAAATATAAAAAATTTATTAAATAAAATTCAAATTCTGTACAATAAAATCTAGTTATCAAATTCAAATTTTGTACAATAAAATATAGTCATCAAAACTATAACCACTATAGTCATGAGACAAAGTGGACAGTGAGAATGAGATGTAAACCAAAAAGTGATACAATGAGTATAATAAATGTTTCTGCAGATTGGGAGGATGATAATCTTATCCCCATCTGCAAACGCATCTAAACATATACTACACTAAGTACATCTCATACCTAGAAAACCTAAAAATAGGAAATAAATTTATTTGAACTTGAGTTCTATATTCCCTATTGGATTATTTAGTTCATTGTCTAAATCTATATTATGTTATTTAATACGTAGCCTTTAAATAAAATAACATATCAATAATGCTACTCTAATTATCACAACTATTAATAATATATAAATAGACTTCCATCGAAAATGGATGGGATATGTGGCATGTACCGTCTCAATGTCGCTCAAAATAAGTATAAATAGGAATATGAACGAACATGTATACCTGTAAAAAAAAATACAATCATTAGAACAACATTAATTTTTAAAAGAAAAAAAGTTTTAAAAAATAATATAAATTGTGTGAACGGAAGAATAAAAATATTAAAATTTTTCAAAATATTGGATAAAAATATTGCTTCTGAACTAGTTTTGCAATGTTACGTTATTAATAATGCACATGTTATGCACGTGTCGTGGTGTTGCGAAATGGAAGAAATTATTAGAATGCTTTATAAGAAAATTTGTTTTTTATATGTTGTGTTTTATAATCTACAAAAATTCATATTAATATCAATCACTAATTCATTTAAAAAAATTAACACACTAAAAAAGAAATCGGTAATAAACTTATTTTTTAAAAATTCAAATTAAAAAAAAAAAATAACAGATTCAATTTTTTTTAATACTAGAATAAATAAAATTCAAAATTTATTTTAAGCGTTTTAAATTTTCAAGTTTATAAACATTTTTTTAACAAGTTAAATATAATATAATTTAATTTAAGAAAAATTAATATGATAATGCTTATTTCTCGATGCTTATTTATATCAATAAGATATGTTAAAGATTTTATAAATTAAGCATGATATTCCTTCCCAACTTGAAGAACAATATTCAAATATAAAAAATTTATTACATAAAATTCAAATTCTGTACAATAAAATCTAGTCATCAAAACTATAACCACTATAGTTATTAGACAAAGTGTACAGTGAGAATCAGATGTAAACCAAGAAGTGATACAATGAGTATAATAAATGTTTCTGTAGACTCGGAGGATTATAATCTCATCCCCATCTGCAAACGCATCTAAGCATATACTACACTCTCTGAATACATCTCATACTCAAAAAACCTAAAAATAGGAAATAAATTTATTTGAACTTGAGTTCTATATTCCCTATTTGATTATCTAGTTGATTGTCTAAATATATATTAAGTGATTTAATACGTAGACTGAAAATAAAATAACATATCAATAATGCTACTCTAATAGTCACAACTATCAATAATATAAAAATAGACTTCCACTGAAAATGGATGTCACAACTATTAATAATATAGAAATAGACTTGCACTATAAATAGGAGTATGAAATAAACATGTGTACCTTATAAAAAAAAAAATACAATAATAAGAACACCATTAATTTTTAAATAAATTTTTAAAAAAAATAATATAAATTGCGGTGAACACAAGATTAAAAATATTTAAAAATTTCAAATATCGGATAAATCTATTGCTTTTGAACAGTATTGTAATGTTGGTTATTAATATTGCACATGTTATGTACATGGCAGTAGTGTTGCTAAATGGAAGAATTTAATTGGAATGATTACAACAAAATGTGTTTTTTTTATACAAAATGTGTTTTTATAGGTTTTGTTTTATAATTCTGGGTAAAAAAATTCATTATTAATTCAATCATAATTCATGTAAGAAAATTAAACACATTTAAAAAAGAAAATCGGTCAGTAATAAATTATTTTTAAAAAATCACATTAAATAAAATGATAAGAATTTTTTTTTTTTTAAATACAATTATAAATTCAAAATTTTTTTAAGACGTTTTATTTTTTCAAAGTTTATAAACCTTTTTTTTAACAAGTTAAACATATATATTAATTAAGAAAATTTAATATGATAAATACCTTATGTACTTCGATGTTATTTATATCTATATGATATAATGTTAAAAGATTATATAAATTAAGCATAACATTCTTTTCAAACCGAAGATCATATTCCAAATATAAAAAATTTATTACTTAAAATTCAAATTGTGTACAATAAAATTAGTTCATTTAAAGACTATAACACTATATCTTGACGACAAAGTGGACAGTGAGAATGAGAATGAGATGTAAACCAGAAGTGATATAATGAGTATGATAAAAATAAAAAAATAAAATGTGTTCTGCATACTAGGAGGATGATAATCTCATCCCCATTTTCCAAACGCATTAAACATATACTTGTACATCTCCTGCTCAAAAAAACTATAATTATGAAAAAAATTTATTGAACTCGGTTGGAATTCTATATTCCTACTCTGGATTAATTAGTTCATTGTATGAATTTATATTATGTGATTTAATACGTCGCTTCAAATAAAATAGAATATCGCGTAATGCTACTATAATAGTTACAACTAATAATACTTATATAAAATAGTCTTTCATCGAAAAGGGAGGGGATATGTGGGCATGTATGTCATAATGTCGCTCAAATTAAGAATAATAGGAGTATGAATGAAACATGTGTACTGTAAAAAAAAATACAATAATAGAACAACATTTAATTTTTAAAAGAACTTTTTTTAAAAATCTATTTATTTATATATATAAATTGTGTGAAACAAAGAATAAAAAATATTAAAGTTTTTTCAAAATATGGATAAAAATATTGCTTTTGAAAACCGTTTTGCATTGTTGCGTTATTTAATAATGCCACATGTTATTGCACGTGTAGTTGTGTGCTAAATAGAAGAAATTTTTGGATGCTTATAACAACAATGAGTTTTTTCTTATGTTTTGTTTTATAATCTGCAAAAATTTTTATTTATATCAATCATAAGTTTTTTAAAAAAATAAAAATAATTTAAACACAATAAAAATGAAATATTTGTGATGATATTAAAATTGAACTTTTGCAGATTTATAAAACAAACATATAAAAAAACATAAATTGTTTATAAAGCATTCCAATAATTTCTTCTTGTGTTCAATAATTTATATTATTTTTTATTATGTTTAAAACATTTTTTTTATTTTAAAAATTAGTGTTCGTTCTTTTTATTGTAAAGTTTTTTTTTATAATAACATGTTCGTATGTTTATATCTATTTATTCTTATTTTGAGCCGATATTGAGACGGTACATGCATATATCCCATCATTTTGATGAAAGTCTATTTATATATTATTAATAGTTGTGACAATTAGAATAGCATTTGATATGTTATTTTATTTGAGGTAGTAATGCAATCACATAATATAGATTCTGAGAATGAACTAGTAATCAAATAGGTATATTAAAATCAATGGAGTTCAATAAATTTATTTTTTAATTCTTGGTTTCTGTGAATTAGATGTTCTAAGTTATAACATTTTTTTTTAAATAGTATACTATAATTTCATTTAAGAAAAATTAATATGATAATACTCATGTCCCGATGTTTATGTATTCAATAAGATAGGCAAAATACTTTATAATTAAGCATAAATTCCTTCCCAATTAAAGAAATAATTAAATAAACAAAAATTTATTTACATATAATTCAAAAGAGTAGGAACTATGTAATTCAAATCGGGTACAATAAATATAATTCTAAACTATAATATATAGTCATTCTCATTCCTATCTGCAAAACATCAAAAACATATACTCGCTATGAGTATCATTCATTCTCAGAGAAACTTGTCAAACCCTTAGTGTCATTTATGGTGAATGCTCCCAAGCTAGTAGCTTAATTCGCCTCAAAAGACTAAGGCTAGATTCAATTCAAACCACTCGACAAACCATTATCAAATTCATACAACCCTATTAAGAATCTCTTAATAGAAATCTAAGCTCATTGTTGAATATTTCACATGCAAAGCCTAATTTCAATATTATAGAATAGATAAGCGAGTATCTATCCCTATCATATTCTGTTAGAGTAATAATTCCACGTACAATCCTTCCAAACCGATCCCGCCTAATTTCAATATATAGAATGATAAAAAGTCTCGCTCTCCCTTTCTATTTGTTAGAGTAACCAGAGTCCACGTTAAAACTCCATCATACCAAGTTTATAAAAATTTTTTTAACTCGTTTAATATAATTTAATTTAGACACAAACTTAATTTGATAATATCATGGTCCCGATGTTTATTTTATCATAAGATATGCTATAAGACTTATAAATTTATTACATATAATTCAAAAGAAGTAAGGACAATGTAAATTCAAAATTGGGTCAATAAAATATATCATCTAAACTATTACCTTATAGCATTTTATCTCCGTTTGCAAACACATCAAAACATTATACTACACTTTGAGTACATCGTATTCTCACAATAACAGAAAATATGAAATAAATTTATTTCAACTCCATTGGTTATTTGAGTATCTAGCTTCTTTCTCTGATCTATATTATGTGATTTATAATAGCCTTAAATAAAATAACATATTAGTACTGCTACACTAATTGTCACAAACTTTTAATACTATAAAAATAGATTTCATCATTTGCTCATACCTCGAAAGGATTGGATATGTAGCATGTACGGTCCCAATGTCACTCAAAATAAGAATAACAAGCAATAGAACGAACATGGGTAACTGTAAAAAAATTTCAATAATAAGAACAAACATTAGTTTTAATAAGAAAAAAGTTTTTCAAAATTAATAATAATAATATAAATTGTTGAACACAAGAATAAAATATTAAAATTTTCAAAATATCAGAATTAAAATATTGCTTCTAAATAGTTATACCTGTTTGCATTACTGATAATGCACATATTATGCAAATGTAGTAGTGTTGCTAAAGGAAGAAATTATTCGAATGCTTTATAACATATTGTGTTTTTTATATGTTTTTGTTTTATTTTTATAATCTCAGACAACAATTCTGGTTAATATAAATCGTAATACAATTTTTAAAAAATTTAAAAAATTAACACATAAAAAAGAAATTGGTAATAAACTTATTTTTTAAAAATCACATTTTTTTAAAAAATAATAGATTTAATTTTTTTTAAATTTATAATAAATAAATTCAAAATTTATTTTAAGTGTTTTATTGTTAAAGTTTATAAGCATGTTTTAACAAGTTAAATCTAATATAATTTAATTTAGAAAAATGAAATATGATTAATATTATTGTCTGAAGTTTATTTATGTCATTAAGGGATTTATTAAAGATTTTATAAACTAAGCATACATCCTTCCAACTTGAAGAACAATATTCGACAAAAGTGGACACGTGAGATGAGATCTAAACCAAGAAGTGATACAATGAGTAGAATAATGTTTTTGTAGCCTTGGGAGGACGGATAATTCATCCCATTTGCAACGCATTAAAATATACTACATATCTGAGAAAACATATCATAAGACAAACCTAAAAAATAGTAAATAAATTTATTAGAACTTGAGTTCTATTATTCATTTGATTATCTGTTATTGTTTAATATATATTATGTGATTTTAATAATAGCCTTAAATAAAATTACATATTCATTAGTGATTTATCTAATTGGTCACAACTATTAATCATATATAATAGACTTCCACTCGAACCTGGATGGGATATGTGGCATGTACGCCTCTCAATGCCGCTCAAATAAGAATAAAAAGGAATATGAACGAACTGTGTTACTTGTAAAAAAAAAATACAATAATAAGAAACATCACTAAGTATTTTAAATAAAAAAAAAGTTTTAAAACATTATAAATAATAATATAAAATTGAGTGTGAACACAAGAAGAAATTTATTGGAATGCTTTATAACAAAATATGTTTTTTATATGTTTAGTTTTTATAATTTGCAAAGTTCATATTAATATCAATCACTATTTATTAAAAATAATAACACCACTAAAAATAAATCGGTAATACAACATTATTTTTTAAAAATTCAATTTTAAAAAATAATATAACAAATTCAATTTTTTTTATATAGAATAAATAAAATTCAACATTTATTTTAGTGTTTTAATTTTTCAGTTTATAAACATTTTTTTTTACAAGGTATTATATAGAATTTATTTAAGACAAAATTAATATGATAATACTTTATGTCTCATTGGTCTTTGTATCAATAGATATGTTTAAAGATTTTATAAATTAAGCATATTTTACTTCCCAACTGGAAAAATAAGTAAAATAAAAAATTTCTTACATAAAATTCCAAATTTTATACAATAAATCTAGTCATCAAAAACTATAACCCATTACAGTTACGACGACAAAGTGAAACAGTGAGAAATGGATGTAAACCAGAAGTGATACAATGAGTAGATAAATGTGTGCTACCGATGGGAGGTGATATTCATCCCTCTACAAGGCATCTAAACAATATACTACATATCTATTCATACTCAGAACACCTAAAAAAAAGAAATTAAATTTATTTGAACATGAGTTTATATTTCCTATTGATTATCTAGTTCATTATCTAAATCAATACTATGTGATTTAATATGTAGTCTTAAAATAAATAAACATATCATTAGTGTACTCTAATTGTTCACAACTTTTCAAAATATATAAAAGATTCCACGAAAATAGATGGCATATTGTGGCATGTACCGCTCTCAATGTCGCTCAAAATAAGAATAAATAGGCATATGAACGAACATGTGTACTGTAAATAAAATACAATAATTAAGAACAACCATTAATTTTTCAAAGAAAAAAGTTTTAAAAATAATATAAATGGTAGTGACACAAGAATAAAAAATATTAAATTTTCAAATATTGCTTTGAACCTAGTTTTGCAATGTGCATTATTCGTAATGCACATGTTATGCACGTGTTAAGTAGTGTTGCAAAATGGAAAAAATTATAGGAAAGTTTTATAACAAATTTGTTTTCTATATGTTTTGTTTTATAACTGTAAAAAATCATATTAAATACAATCCTAATTCTTTTAAAAAAATTATTAACACACTAACAAAGAAATCGGTAATAAACTTTTTTTAAAACACTCGGAATTTAAAAATATATGACAGACTCAATTTTTTTTTAATACTAGGACTAAATAAAATACAAATGTTTTTAAGCGTTTTACTTTTTCAAGTTTATTACATTTTTTTAACAAATTTTAACTATAATATATTTAATTTAAGAAAAATTAAACATGATAATACTATTTGTCTCAATGATTATATATTTCAATAAGATATTTTAAAGATTTTATAAATTAAGCATAACATTCCTTCCCACTTTGAGAACAATATTCAAAATATAAAAAAATTTATTACATAAAATTTCAAATTTGTACAATAAAAACTAGTCATCAAATCTATAACCACTTAGTCATGGGAACAATAAGTGGACAGTGAGAATGAGATGTAAGTGATACAATGAGTATAATAAATGTTTCTCCTAGACTATGAGGATGATAATCTCATCCCCATCTGCAAAAACACATCTAAACATATACACGAACTAAAAATCCGCCCCCAAACTTTGTCTAAGTACATTCATACTCAGAACACGAAAATAAGAATTAAATTTATTTGAACTTGGTTTCTATATTCCTATTTGAATATCTAGTTCATTTCTAAATCTATATTATGTGATATATACGTCTAGTCATAAAAATAAAATAAACTTATCATTGTGTACTCTAATTGTCACAACTATTAATAATATATAAAAAGACTTCCATCGAAATGGTGGCATATGTGGCATGTACCGTCTCTAATGTCGCTCAATATAAGAATAAATAGGATTATGATCGACATGTGTACCTGTGAAAAAAAAAAAACATAATAAGAACAACATTTAATTTTTCAAGAAAAAAAGTTTTAAAAACATAATTAAAAAAAAATAATATAAATGGTGTGACACAAGAATAAAATATAAAAATTTCAAAATATAGGATATAATATTGCTTCGAACCATGTTGTGCATTGTTGCATTATTAATAATCACATGTTATGGACGTGTAGTGTAGTGTTGCAATATGGAAAAAATTATTGGACATGCTTTATAACAAAATTTGTTTTTATTGTTTTCTTTTATTATCTGCAAAAATTCATATTATATCAATCACTAATTCATTTAAAAATAAATAAACACACTAAAAAAGGACAATCCGGTAATAAATTATTTTTTTAAAAACTCAATTTTAAAAAAAATAACAGTAATAAAGATTCAATTATTTTTTTACTAGAATAAATAAAATTCAAATATTTATTGTAAGCGTTTTTAATTTTTTCGTTTATAATCACTTTTTTTAAACAAGTTAAATATTATTTAATTTAATTTAAGAAAAATTTATATGATAATGTTATGTGTCAATGGTTTATTTACATAAATAAGATATGTTTAAAGATTTTAATAAACTAAGCATAACATTCATTACCAACTCTAGAACAATATTCAAATATAAATTTTAGTACATAAAATTCATCTTGTATTACAATAAAATTAGTCATCAAAACTATAACACTTTAGTCATGAGACCAAACGTGGACAATGGTATGAAATGTAACGAGAAGTGATACAATGAGTATAATAATGTTTCTGGAGACTAGGAGAATGGATAATCTCATCCTCTCTGCAAATGCATCTAACTATACTACTCTCTCTGAGTAATCTCATACTTGGAAAACTATAAATAGGAAATTAAATTTGTTTCAACTTGAGTTTTATATTTCCTTTGATTATCTAGTTCATTATCTAAATCTATATTATGTGATTTAATACGTTAGCATAAAATAAAATAAATATCAAGAATGTACTCTAATTGTCACAATATTTATTAATAAATAAAATGACGTCCCAATGAAAATGGATGGGATTATGTGGCATGTACCGTCTCACTGCGCTCAAAATAAGAATAATTAGGAATATGAAGGAACATGTGTAATAGTAAAAATATACAATAATATGAAACAACATTTAATTTGAAAAGACCAAAATGTTTTAATAAAAATAATTAAAAATAATATAAAATTGTGTGAACACAAGAAGGAAATTCTTGGAATGCTTTATAACAAAATTTGTTTTTTATATGTTTTGTTTTATTAATCTGCAGAAGTTCATATTACTAACCCCTCCCCCTCCTTCAATAAAAAAAATTAAACACTAAAAAGAAATCGGTTAATAAATAATTTATTAAAAACTTATATTAAAAAAATTAATAACAGATTCAATTTTTTTTAATACTAGAAGAAATCAAATTCAAAATTTATTTTAAGCGTTTTAATTTTTCAGTTTTAAACATTTTTTCAACAAGTTAAAAATAATATTATTTAATTTAAGAAGAAAATTAATTTGACAATGGTTATGTCTCGATGTTTTTTTATATCCAATACTGATATGTTAAGATTTTATAAAGTAAGCATAACATTTCAATTATTTTCACCAATCTTGGAAGGTAAATATTCAAATGTAAAAATTTTATTACATTAAAATTTAAATTCTGTACAATTAAAATCTAGTCATCAATATATTCTATGTCATGAGAACAAAGAGGGACATGACAAAGTTGACAGTGAGAATGAGATGTAAATCAAGAATTGATACACAATGAGTATATTAAATGTTTCTCCAGACTGGGAGGATGATAATCTCAATCCCCATCTGCTACGCATCTAACATTTACTTGACTCGCTATGTACATCATCATTACTCAGAAAACCTAAAATTAGGAAATAAATTTATTTGAACTTGAGTTCTATATTCCAGATTGATTATCTAGTTCATTGTCTAAATCTATATAATGTGATTTAATACGTAGCCTTAATAAAATAACATAACAACAATGTTACTCTATTTGTCAAGCTATTAATAATATTAAATAGACGTCCACGAAAATGGATGGTCTATGAGTCCATGTACGGTCCAAATGTCGCTCAAAATAAGAATAGATAAGAATTGAACGAAATGTGTACTTGTAAAAAAAAATAAAATAATAAGAAAACAACACTAATTTTTAAAAGAAAAAAATTTAAAAACTTAATAAAAAAAATAATATGAATTGTAGGTGAACACAAGAAGGAAATATTGGAATGCTTATAACGAAAATATGTTTTATATGTTTTGTTTATAATCTGCTAACGTTTTATTAATATCAATCATAATTTCATTTAAAAAAATATAACACACTAAAAGAAATCGGTACTAAAACTCATTTTTTAAAAACTCAAATTTTAAAAAAAAATAGTGACAGATTCAATTTTTTTTAATTATAGAATAATAAAAATTTAGAAATTTATTTTAAGCGTCTTTTAATTTTCATGGTTTTTATAAACATTTTTTTTAACAAGATAAATATATTTAATTTAATTTATTAAAAAATAATATGTAAACTTATGTCTCGATGCTTATTTATATCATTAAGATATGTTAAAGATTTTATTTAAACTAAGCTTAACATTCCTCCTACTTGAAACAATATTCAATTATAAAACAATTTATTACATAAATTTCAAATTCTGTACAATTAAATCTATGTCATCAAAAACTATAACCCACTATTGTCATAAGACAAGGTGGACAGTGAGAATGAGATGTAAACCAATAGTGATACAATGAGTATAATAAAAAGGTTTCTCCGAATAGGTAGATGATAATCTCATTCCCCATCTGCAAAACGCATCGAAACATATACTACACTCTCTGAAAACATTATACTTATATACCTAAAATAAGAAATAAATTTATTTGAATTTGAGTTATATATTCCTCATATATGATTATCTAGTTCATTGTCTAAAATCTATTTTATGTGGATTTAATACGTTAGCCTTTAAAATGAAAATAACATATCAATAGTGCAACGCTAACTGCACCAATATTAATAATATATAAATTGACTTCCATGAAAATGGTAAAGATATGTGGCATGTACGTCTCAATAGTCGCTCCAAATAAGAATAATAGGAATATGGGGAAATGTGCACTATAAAAAAATACAATAATAAGAAACAACATTAATTTTTAAATGAAAAAAAGTGTTAAAAAATAAAAAATAATTAATAATATAAAATGTGTGAACACATAATAAAAATATTA
This sequence comes from Vitis rotundifolia, assembly GCA_030254885.1. NCBI lineage: Eukaryota > Viridiplantae > Streptophyta > Magnoliopsida > Vitales > Vitaceae > Vitis > Vitis rotundifolia. The sequence continues at coordinate 10,576,493 of CM058168.1, read as the reverse complement.
CAAATTTTCACAATTTAGGGTAAAAATATTGCTTGTGAACCAGTTTTGCCAATGTGGCATTATTACAATGCACATGATATGCACGTGTAGTTGTGTTGCTTAATGGAAGAAAATTATTGGAATGCTTGATTAACAAAATTTGTGTTTTATATGTTTTCTTTTATAATCTGCAAAAATTCATTTTAATATCCAATCACTAATCATTTAAAAAAAATTAAAACCACTAGAGAAAGAAATCGTAATAAATTATTTTAAAAACTCAAATTGATTAAAAAAATAATTATAGATTCAATTTTTTTTTATTCTAGAATAATAAAATTCAAAATTAATTTAAGTGTTTTAATTTTCAAGTTTATAAACATTTGTTTTAACAAGTTAAATATAATATAATTTAATTTAAGAAAATATTAAAATGCTAATGTTTATATCTCGAAGCTTATTTATATCCAAATAAGATATGTTAAAGTTTTTATAAATTAAGCAAACATACATCCCAACTTGAGAAACATTATTCAATATAAAAAATTTATTACATAAAATTTCAAAATTCTGTACAATTAAAACTAGTCATTCAAAAAACTATAACCACTATAGTCTTGAGCAAAGTGGAAATTGAAATGAGATCTAAATCAAGAAGTGATACAATGAGTATGAATAATGTTTTGTAGCCTAGAGAGGCGATAATCTCTCCCTAGCTTTGGCAAAACGCATCTAAACTATACTACACTCTCTGAGAACATCTCATACTAAAAAAACCTAAAATAAGAAATAAATTTATTTGAACTTCAGTGCTATATTCAATAGTTGATTATCTAGTTCATAGTCTAAATCTATATTAATGTGATTTAATAGGTAGCCTTAAAATAAAAAAATAAAAACACATTAATAATGTTACTCTAATTGTCACAACTATTAATAATATATAAACAGACTTTCCTCAAAATGGATGGGGATATGTGCTTATACGGTTCAATGTTATCAATTAAGATAAATAGGTATTGACGAACATGTGTACCGTTAAAAAAATACAATAATATAGTAAAGACAACACTAATTGTAAAGAAAAAAGGTTTTAAAAAATTATAAAAATTTTTTAAAAAATAATATAATTGTGTGAAACACAAGAATAAAAATATTAAAAATTGTCAAAATATAGGATTAAAAATATTGCTTCTGAACCAGTTTTTCAATGTTGCATTATAATAATGCACATGTTAGGCACGTCTAGTAGTGTTGCTAAATGGGATGAAATTAGTGGAATGCTTGATAAAAAATTTCTTTTTTTATTGTTTTGTTTTATAATCTGCATAAAAATTTCCTATTAATTTCATCACTAATGCATTTTAAAAAAAATTACACACTAAAAAAGAAATCAGTTATTAATTATTTTTTTAAAAACTCAATTTTAAAAAAAAATAATAACATGATTCAATGTTTTTTACGACTAGAAGAAATCAAATTCAAAATTTATTTTAAGAGTTTTAAGTTTCAGTTTATAATTATTTTTTTTAAAAGTTAAAATTTCATTAATTTAATTTAAGAAATTTAATATGATATACTTATGTCTCGATGTTTATGAGATTAATAAGTTATGTTAATGAGATTTTATAAGTAGCATAATCATTCCTTCCAACTTGAAGAACATTATTCATATTGACAAATTTATTAATAATATTCAAATTCTGTTAATTAAATTAGTCATCAAAACTATAAGTGACAATAACCACTGTAGGTCAAGATGACAAAGTGGACAGTGGAGGAGATGTAACCAAGAAGTGTTATAATGTGTACGTCAAATGTGTCTGTAGACTGGGAGGATGATATATATCTCCATTTGCGCAAACGCATCTAACATATACTACACAATTCTCGATTACATCTCATACTCAGAAAACTAAAAAACATAGGAAATAAATTTATTTGAACTTGAGTTGTCTTTATTCCTATTTGTTTATCTAGTTCACTTGTCTAAATCTATGTATGTGCTTATACGTAGACTTAAAAGAAAATAATATATCAATAATGCTACTCTAAATTGTTACAACGATTAATAATATATAAATAAACTTCATCGAAAATGGTTGGGATATGTGCCTTGGACCTTCTCAATGTCGCACAAAAATAGAATATAAATTAGATATAAACGTACCATGTGTACCTGTAAAAAAAAAAAGACAATAATAAGATACAACATTTAATTTTTAAAGGGTAAAGGAAAATTTTTTTAAAAAATAATATAAATTGTGTGAACACAAGAATAAAAATATTAAAAAATTTCAAAATATCGGATAAAAATAACGCTTCTGAACCAGTTTTGCAATGTTGCATTATTAATAATGCATATGTTATGCACGTGTTGTAGTATTGCTAAATAGAAGAAATTATTGGAATCCGTTATAACAAAATTTATATTTTATATGTTTTGTTTTATAATCTTTCATATTAATATCAATCACGAATTCATTAAAAAAAAATTAACAGACTAAAAAAGGAATCGGTAATAAACTTATTTTCTAAAAACTCAAATTTAAAAAAAAAAATGACAGATTCAATTTTTTTTAATAATAGAATAAATAAAATTCAAAATATATTTTAAGCGTTTTAAGTTTTCAAGTTTATAAACATTTTTTTTAACAAGTTAAATATAATATAATTTAATTTAAGAAAAATTAATATGATAATGCTTATGCCTCGATGCTTATTTATATCAATACAATATGTTAAAGATTTTATAAATTAAGCATAACATTTCTTCCCAACTTGAAGAAAAATTTTCAAATATAAAAAATTTCTTACATAAAATTCAAATTTTGTACAACCAAATCTAGTCATCAAAATTATAACCACTATACTCATGAGACAAAGTGGACAGTGAGAATGAGATGTAAACCAAGAAGTAATACAATGAGTATAATAAATGTATCAACTAACTGGGAGGATGATAATCTCATCCCCATCTGCAAACGCATCTAAACATATACTACACTCTCTGTGTACATCTCATACCCAAAAAATCTAAAAATATGTAATAAATTTATTTGAACTTGAGTTCTATATTCCCTATTTGATTATCTAGTTCATTGTCTAAATCTGTATTATGTGATATAATACGTAGCCATAAAATAAAATAACATATCATTAGTGCTACTCTAATTGTCACAACTATTAATAATATATAAAAAGACTTCCATCGAAAATGGATGGCATATGTGGCATGTACCGTCTCAATGTCGCTCAAAATAAGAATAAATAGGAATATGAACGAACATGTGTACCTGTAAAAAAAAAAAACAATAATAAGAACAACATTAATTTTTCAAAGAAAAAAAGTTTTAAAACATAATAAAAAAAATAATATAAATGGTGTGAACACAAGAATAAAAATATTAAAAATTTTCAAAATATAGGATAAAAATATTGCTTCGAACCAGTTTTGCAATGTTGCATTATTAATAATGTACATGTTATGCACGTGTAGTAGTGTTGCTAAATGGAAAAAAATTATAGGAATGTTGTATAACAAAATTTGTTTTCTATATGTTTTCTTTTATAATCTGCAAAAATTCATATTTATATCAATCACTAATTCATTTAAAAAAAATTAACACACTAAAAAAGAAATCAGTAATAAACTTATTTTTTTAAAACTCAAATTTTTTTAAAAAAAATTATAACAGATTCAATTATTTTTAATACTAGAATAAATTAAATTCAAAATTTATTTTAAGCGTTTTAATTTTTCAAGTTTATAAACACTTTTTTTAACAAGTTAAATATAATTTAATTTAATTTAAGAAAAATTAATATGATAATGCTTGTGTGTCAATGTTTATTTACATAAATAAGATATGTTAAAGATTTTATAAATTAAGCATAACATTCATTCCCAACTCTAAGAACAATATTCAAATATAAAATATTTATTACATAAAATTCAAATTGTATACAATAAAATCTAGTCATCAAAACTATAACCACTATAGTCATGACGACAAAGTGGACAATGAGAATGAAATGTAAACCAAGAAGTGATACAATGAGTATAATAATGTTTCTGTAGACTAGGAGAATGATAATCTCATCCCTATCTGTAAATGCATCTAAACATATACTACACTCTCTGAGTACATCTCATACTCAGAAAACCTAAAAATAGGAAATAAATTTATTTGAACTTGAGTTCTATATTCCCTATTTGATTATCTTGTTCATTGTCTAAATCTATATTATGTGATTTAATACGTAGCCTTAAAATAAAATAACATATCAATAATGCTACTCTAATTGTCACAACTATTAATAATATATAAATAGACTTCTATCAAAAATGGATGAGATATATGGCATGCACGGTCTCAATGTCGCTCAAAATAAGAATAAAAAGGAATATGAACGAACATGTTTACCTGTAAAAAAAATACAATAATAAGAACAGCATTAATTTTTAAAAGAAAAAAAAGTTTTAAAAAATAATATAAATTGTGTGAACACAAGAATAAAAATATTAAAAATTTTCAAAATATAGGATAAAAATATTGCTTCTGAACCAGTTTTGTAATGTTGCATTGTTAATAATGCACAAGTTATGCGCGTGTAGTAGTGTTGCTAAATGGAAGAAATTATTGGAATGCTTGATAACAAAATTTGTTTTTTATATGTTTTGTTTTATAATCTGCAAAAATTCATATTAATATCAATCACTAATTCATTTTTAAAAAATTAACACACTAAAAATGAAATTGGTAATAAACTTATTTTTTTAAAACTTAAATTTAAATAAAATGATAATAGATTTAATTTTTTTTAAAACTAGAATAAATAAAATTCAAAATTTATTTTAAGCGTTTTAATTTTTCAAGTTTATAAACATTTCTTTTAACAAGTTAAAAATAATATAATTTAATTTAAGAAAATTAATATGACAATGGTTATGTCTCGATGCTTATTTATATCAATAAGATATGTTAAAGATTTTATAAATTAAGCATAACATTCCTTCCCAACTTGAAGAACAATATTCAAATATAAAAAATTTATTACGTAAAATTCAAATTGTGTACAATAAAATCTAGTCATCAAAACTATAACCACTATAGTTTTGAGACAAAGTGAAAAGTGAGAATGAGATGTAAATCAAGAATTGATACAATGAGTATCATAATGTTTTTGCAACCTAGGAGGACGATAATCTCATCCCCATCTGCAAACGCATCTAAACATATACTATACTCTCCGAGAACATCTCATACTCAAAAAACCTAAAAATAAGAAATAAATTTATTTGAACTTGAGTTCTATATTCCATATTTGATTATCTAGTTCATTGTCTAAATCTATATTATGTGATTTAATATGTAGCCTTAAAATAAAATAACATATCAATAATGCTACTCTAATTGTCACAACTATTAATAATATCTAAATAGACTTCCATAAAAAATGGATGGAATATGTGGCATGTACCGTATCAATGTCGCTCAAAAAAAGAATAAATAGGAATATGAACTAACTAACATGTATACTTGCAAAAAAAAAAATACAATAATAAGAACAACACTAATTTTTTAAAGAAAAAAAGTTTTAAAAAATAATATAATTTGTGTGAATACAAGAATAAAAATATTAAAAATTTTCAAAATATAGGATAAAAATATTGCTTCTGAACCAATTTTGCAATGTTGCATTATTAATAATGCACATGTTATGCACGTGTAGTAGTGTTGCTAAATGGAAGAAATTATTGGAATGCTTTATAACAAAATTTGTTTTTTATATGTTGTGTTTTATAATCTACAAAAATTCATATTAATATCAATCACTAATTCATTTAAAAAAAATTAACATACTAAAAAAGAAATCGGTATGAAACTTATTTTTAAAAAACTCAAATTTAAAAAAATAATAATAATAACAGATTCAATTTTTTTTAATACTAGAATAAATAAAATTCAAAATTTATTTTAAGCGTTTTAATTTTCAAGTTTATAAACATTGCTTTTAACAAGTTAAAAATAATTTAATTTAATTTAAGAAAAATTAATATGATAATGCTTATGTCTCAATGCTTATTTATATCATATGTTAAAGATTTTATAAATTAAGCACAACATTCCTTCCCAACTTGAAGAACAATATTGAAATATAAAAAATTTATTATAGAAAATTCAAATTGTGTACAATAAAATCTAGTCATCAAAACTATAACCACTATAGTCATGAGACAAAGTAGACAGTGAGAATGAGATGTAAAGCTGACTATAGACAAAGTAGACAGTGAGAATGAGATGTAAAGCGAGAAGTGACACAATGAGTATAATAAATGTTTCTGCTGACTGGAAGGACAATAATCTCATCCCCATCTGCAAACGCATCTAAACAACACTCTCTGAATACATCTCATACTCAAAAAACCTAAAAAAGGTAATAAATTTATTTGAACTTAAGTTCTATATTCCCTATTTGATTATCTAGTTCATTGTCTAAATCTATATTATGTGATTTAATACGTAGCCTTAAAATAAAATAACATATCAATAATGCTACCCTAATTGTCACAACTATTAATAATATATAAATAGACTTCCATCGAAAATGGATGGGATATGTAGCATGTACCGTCTCAATGTCGCTCAAAATAAGAATAAATAGGAATATGAACAAACATGTGTACCTGTATAAAAAAATATACTATAATAAGAACAACATTAATTTTTAAAAGAAAAAAAGTTTTAAAAAAAAATAAAAGAATAATATAAATTGTGTGAACACAAGAATAAAAATATTAAATTTTCTCAAAATATCGGATAAAAATATTGCTTCTGAACCAGTTTTGCAATGTTGCATTATCAATAATGCACATGTTATGCACGTGTAGTATTGTTGCTAAATGGAAGAAATTATTGGAATGCTTTATAACAAAATTTGTTTTTTATATGTTGTGTTTTATAATCTACAAAAATTCATATTAATATCAATCACTAATTCATTTAAAAAAAAATTAACACACTAAAAAAAAAATCGATAATATACTTATTTTTTAAAACTCAAATTTTTTAAAAAATAATAACAGATTAAATTTTTTTTAATACTAGAATAAATAAAATTCAAAATTTATTTTAAGCGTTTTAATTTTTCAAGTTTATAAACATTTTTTTTAACAAGTTAAAAATAATATAATTTAATTTAAGAAAAATTAATATGATATTGCTTATGTCTCGATGCTTATTTATATCAATAAGATATGTTAAAGATTTTATAAATTAAGCAAAGCATTCCTTCCCAACTTGAAGAACAATATTCAAATATAAAAAATTTATTACATAAAGTTCAAATTGTGTACAATAAAATCTAGTCATCAAAAATATAACTACTACAGTAATGAGACAAAGTGGACAGTGAGAATGAGATCTAAACCAAGAAGTGATACAATGAGTAGAATAATGTTTTTGTAGCCTAGGAGGACGATAATCTCATCCCCATCTGCAAACGCATCTAAACATATACTACAGTCTCTGAGAACATCTCATACTCAGAAAACCTAAAAATAATAAATAAATTTATTAGAACTTGAGTTCTATATTTCCTATTTGATTATCTAGTTCATTGTCTAAATCTATATTATGTGATTTAATACCTAGCCTTAAAATAAAATAACATATCATTAGTGTTACTCTAATTGTCACAACTATTAATAATATATAAATAGACTTCCATTGAAAATTGATGGGATATGTGGCATGTACCGTCTCAATGTCGCTCAAAATAAGAATAAAAAGGAATATGAACGAACATGTGTACCTGTAAAAAAAAATACAATAATAAGAACAACATTAATTTTTAAAAGAAAAAAAGTTTTAAAAAATAATATAAATTGTGTGAACACAAGAATAAAAATATTAAAAATTTTCAAAATATAGGATAAAAATATTGCTTCTGAACCAGTTTTGTAATGTTGCATTGTTAATAATGCACAAGTTATGCACGTGTAGTACTATTGCTAAATGGAAGAAATTATTGGAATGCTTGATAACAAATTTTTTTTTTTATATGTTTGGTTTTATAATCTGCAAAAATTCATATTAATATTAATCACTAATTCATTTAAAAAAAATTAACACACTAAAAAAGAAATCGATAATAAACTTATTTTTTAGAAACTCAAATTTTTTAAAAAATAATAACAGATTGAATTTTTTTTAACACTAGAATAAATAAAATTCAAAATTTATTTTAAGCGTTTTAATTTTTCAAGTTTATAAACATTTTTTTTAACAAGTTAAAAATAATATAATTTAATTTAAGAAAAATTAATATGATAATAGTTATGTCTCGATGCTTATTTATATCAATAAGATATGTTAAAGATTTTATAAATTAAGCATAACATTCCTTCCCAACTTGAAGAACAATATTCAAATACAAAAAATTTATTACATAAAATTCAAATTCTGTACGATAAAATCTAGTCATCAAAACTATAACCACTATAGTTTTGAGACAAAGTGAAAAGTGAGAATGAGATGTAAATCAAGAAGTGATACAATGAGTATAATAATGTTTCTGCAACCTAGGAGGACGATAATCTCATCCCCATCTGCAAACCCATCTAAACATATACTACACTCTCCGAGAACATCTCATACTCAGAAAACCTAAAAATAAGAAATAAATTTATTTGAACTTGAGTTCTATATTCCATATTTGATTATCTAGTTCATTGTCTAAATCTATATTATGTGATTTAATACGTAGCCTTAAAATAAAATAACATATCAATAATGCTACTCTAATTGTCACAACTATTAATAATATCTAAATAGACTTCCATAAAAAATGGATGGGATATGTGGCATGTACCATCTCAATGTCGCTCAAAAAAAGAATAAATAGGAATATGAACTAACATGTATACTTGTAAAAAAAAAATACAATAATAAGAACAACATTAATTTTTTAAAGATAAAAAGTTTCAAAAAATAATATAATTTGTGTGAATTCAAGAATAAAAATATTAAAAATTTTCAAAATATAGGATAAAAATATTGCTTCTGAACCAATTTTGCAATGTTGCATTATTAATAATGCACATGTTATGCACGTGTAGTAGTGTTGCTAAATGGAAGAAATTATTGGAATGCTTTATAACAAAATTTGTTTTTTATATGTTGTGTTTTATAATCTACAAAAATTCATATTAATATCAATCACTAATTCATTTAAAAAAAATTAACACACTAAAAAAGAAATCGGCATGAAACTTATTTTTTAAAAACTCAAATTTAAAAAAAAAAGTAATAACAGATTCAATTTTTTTTAATACTAGAATAAATAAAATTCAAAATTTATTTTAAGCGTTTTAATTTTTCAAGTTTATAAACATTGCTTTTAACAAGTTAAAAATAATTTAATTTAATTTAAGAAAAATTAATATGATAATGTTTATGTCTCAATGCTTATTTATATCATATGTTAAAGATTTTATAAATTAAGCACAACATTCATTCCCAACTTGAAGAACAATATTGAAATATAAAAAATTTATTACATAAAATTCAAATTGTGTACAATAAAATCTAGTCATCAAAACTATAACCACTATAGTCATGAGACAAAGTAGACAGTGAGAATGAGATGTAAAGCAAGAAGTGACACAATGAGTATAATAAATGTTTCTTCTGACTGGAAGGACAATAATCTCATCCCCATCTGCAAATGCATCTAAACATATACTACATTGCTGATTGGGAGGATGATAATCTCATCCCCATCTGCAAATGCATCTAAACATATACTACACTCTCTGAGTACATCTCATACTCAAAAAACCTAAAAATAGGTAATAAATTTATTTGAACTTGAGTTCTATATTCCCTATTTGATTATCTAGTTCATTGTCTAAATCTATATTATGTGATTTAATGCGTAGCCTTAAAATAAAATAACATATCAATAATGTTACTCTAATTGTCACAACTATTAATAATATATAAATAGACTTCCATTGAAAATGGATGGGATATGTGGCATGTACCGTCTCAATGTCGCTTAAAATAAGAATAAATAGGAATATGAGGGAACATGTGTACCTGTATAAAAAATATACTATAATAAGAACAACATTAATTTTGAAAAGATAAAAAGTTTTTTTAAAAAAATAAAAGAATAATATAAATTGTGTGAACACAAGAATAAAAATATTAAATTTTTTCAAAATATCGGATAAAAATATTGCTTCTGAACCAGTTTTGCAATGTTGCATTATCAATAATGCACATGTTATGCACGTGTAGTACTGTTGCTAAATGGAAGAAATTATTGGAATGCTTTATAACAAAATTTGTTTTTTATATGTTGTGTTTTATAATCTACAAAAATTCATATTAATATCAATCACTAATTCATTTAAAAAAAATTAACACACTAAAAAAAAAAATCGGTAATAAACTTATTTTTTAAAAACTCAAATTTTTTTAAAAATAATAACAGATTTAATTTTTTTTAATACTAGAATAAATAAAATTCAAAATTTATTTTAAGCGTTTTAATTTTTCAAGTTTATAAACATTTTTTTTAACAAGTTAAAAATAATATAATTTAATTTAAGAAAAATTAATATGATATTGCTTATGTCTCGATGCTTATTTATATCAATAAGATATGTTAAAGATTTTATAAATTAAGCAAAGCATTCCTTCCCAACTTGAAGAACAATATTCAAATATAAAAAATTTATTACATAAAGTTCAAATTGTGTACAATAAAATCTAGTCATCAAAATTATAACTACTACAGTAATGAGACAAAGTGGACAGTGAGAATGAGATCTAAACCAAGAAGTGATACAATGAGTAGAATAATGTTTTTGTAGCCTAGGAGGACGATAATCTCATCCCCATCTGCAAACGCATATAAACATATACTACACTCTCTGAGAACATCTCATACTCAGAAAACCTAAAAATAAGAAATAAATTTATTAGAACTTGAGTTCTATATTTCCTATTTGACTATCTAGTTCATTGTCTAAATCTATATTATGTGATTTAATACATAGCCTTAAAATAAAATAACATATCATTAGTGTTACTCTAATTGTCACAACTATTAATAATATATAAATAGACTTCCATCGAAAATGGATGGGATATGTGGCATATACCATCTCAATGTCGCTCAAAATAAGAATAAATAAGAATACAAACTAACATGTATATATGTAAAAAAAAAAAAAAAAAAAAATACAATAATAAGAACAACATTAATTTTTAAAAGAAAAAAAGTTTTAAAAAATAATAAAAAAATAATATCAATGGTGTGAACACAAGAATAAAAATATTAAAAATTTTCAAAATATAAGATAAAAATATTGCTCCTAAACTAGTTTTGCAATGTTGCATTACTAATAATTCACATGTTATGCATGTGTAGTAGTGTTGCTAAATGGAAGAAATTATTGGAATGCTTTGTAAGAAAATTTGTTTTTTATACGTTTTGTTTTATAATTTGCAAAAATTCATATTAATATCAATCACTAATTCATTTAAAAAAAAATTAACACACTAAAAAAGAAATCGGATATAAACTTATTTTTTAAAAACTCAAATTTAAATAAAATGATAATAAATTTAATTTTTTTTTTTAAACTACAATAAATAAAATTGAAAATTTATTTTAAGCGTTTTAATTTTTCAAGTTTATAAACATTTTTTTTAACAAGTTAAATATAATATAATTTAATTTAAGAAAAATTAATATGATAATACTTATGTCTCGATGTTTATTTATATCAATAAGATATGTTAAAAATTATATAAATTAAGCATAACATTCCTTCCCAACCTGAAGAACAATATTCAAATATAAAAAATTTATTACATAAAATTCAAATTGTGTACAATAAAATCTAATCATCAAAACTATAAGTGACTATAACCACTATAGTCATGACGACAAAGTGGACAATGAGAATGAGATGTAAACCAAGAAGTGATATAATGAGTATGATAAATGTGTTTGCAGACCAAGTGCAATTTGACAAAAGCTCCAACTCAACCTAGGTATCTGCAAAGAGGAGGCATGACAAATGGACACGTTTATCAGATACCATGTGAGCCCATTTGGGACCTCAGACGCCTAGTATAGAGGGAAAACCTGGTGTGGCAAAACCCTGGAAGCCCGTTTAGGTCCCCCAATCACGACAATTATGTCAGAGTGGCCATCTCATTCGCCAAGGGAGCGACAAGTGGGCCCCCTAACGGATCGAGCTCCACTCGGCTTCATCAGCCGACGGTTGGATGACATGCTCTCCACGTTGTTTGGCCCCCACATTATTAACTATGAACCCTCTTAAGGGTTCATAGTGCCAAAATTTATGACATACGACGGAACAAGCGATCCATTCAATTACATCATGCACTTCAAGCAGCTCATGACTCTTGATATAGGGAATGATGCACTGTTGTGTAAAGTCTTTCTAGCCAGCCTACATAGCCAAGCTCTCTCCTGGTTCCATTATCTCCCAAGAACTCCATGAACAATTTCTAGGATCTGTCAGAAGCCTTTGTGGGCCATTATTTATGTTCAACTCGCCATAAGTAGAACGTAAGTACCCTACAGAACATCAAGATGCAGGAGAATGAGTCACTCAGAGACTTCATGAAACGGTTTGAACAGTATATGCTCCAAGTGGAGTCCTACAGCATAGATGCCATCTTGCAAATCTTCAAGCGGAGCATCTACCCGAGCACATCATTCTTTGAGTCTCTCGCTAAAAAGCCACCTATAATGATGGACGATCTATTCAAACGGGCAAACAAGTACTCTATGCTCGAAGATGACGTTCGAGAGGCTACTCAGCAGGTTCTGGTCACCAATCATCCAACCAGACATGACCAGGCAGGAAGCTCTAAGCCGTCAAACCAATCAAGGCAAGCTAACAAAGGGTGGGATGGCCAGTAGTAGTAGCAGAATCAAGCTAGTCTAACTCCCCTCAATATCTCATACGAGAAACTCCTATCGATGATCCACGATCTGTCTAGCTTCAAATGGCCAGAGCCCATCAAGACAAATCCGGCTAAACGGGATTGGAGCAGAAGGTGCACCTATCATAAAGATCACGACCACACCACTGAACAATGCAGAAGTATCCACTACTTAGTGGAAAGATTAATCAAGGTCGAACATTTCAAATAATATGTCTGCATAATTAACAGGCAAAAAGAGACAGCCTGAGACCTAGTCGTCTAAGCCCCCACATCTTCAGTAGTTCCTAGAGCTATCATCAACTACATTCATGGAAGCCCGTCGATGAAAGGTACAACTCTAAATGGAAAAGGCAAAGGTTGCTCCGTGTGACCTTTGTAAGAGAGCGAGTTAACTCCGTTCAACACAACTTTCCAAAAAGAAGTATGCGCCCCGTTGATGGCACAGTCACCTTTCCCCTTGTAAATGTTTGTCGATTATTGCAACCACACGAAGACGCCTTAGTCCAGACACTATGGATAAGTGGATTCAACGTAGTAAAGGCTTTAGTTGATTCGGGTAGGTCAGCTAACCTCTTCCAAATGTCAGTCTACAAAAAGTTGGGCTACCCATAATCTACCCTAAAGAACCCTGGGCGATTACTATCCAGTTTCAATGGAGCCACGATGACTTTTTAGGGTGATGTTGTGCTGCCCGTCCAAGCTAGCCTAGTCATCTTGAACGTATAGTTCTCAATGGTCAAGGATTTGTCCCAATTCAATGCCATTATGGGACATGCATGACTTCACAAAATGAAAGTCATTCCCTCCACATGTCATCAGATGGTGAGCTATCTCACTGAAGAAGGACAAATCGATCTCATTGACAGCCAGCTGGCCGCATGCCAATGCTACCAAGTGGCATTGGATTTTAGACATCCAGAATCATCAAATACAAAGGAGCAATATCAATTACTAAACTTGACAGAGAAGGATCCACTATTGTTGATCCACTCCAGCCACTATGCCTATCAGATGACACAGATCAAATCACCTTTACTAGCTTCCCCCTCACGCAAGATGAGTTGGAGCTACTTGAACGCATGCTTCGACGGAATAAAGACATCTTTGCTTGGACTCATTTTGATATGTTGGGAATCCATCCATCTATGGCCTCCCACAAGCTCAATGTCATACCCTTCTCATGTCCCATCTAGCAAAAGGTTCAACTTTTCCATCTGGATAGACAGAAAATCATCCAAACAGATATTGATAAGCTGCTAGTAGCCGGATTTATTAGATAAGTTAAATATTCGAATTGGTTGGCAAAAGTGGTGGTTGTTCCAAAGAAAAATGGGAAATGACGAGTTTGCATTGATTATACTAACTTGAATAACACGTGTCTAAAGAATAGTTTTCTTTTACCCAGAATCGATTAGATAGTCGACACCACTACTGGACATGGGATGCTTTCGTTCATAAACGCTTTCTCTAGATACCACCAAATCCCTATGTTCCAGCCAAATGAAGAGAAAACAGTCTTTGTGACACCACATGGGTTGTACTACTACAAAGTCATGCCGTTTGGGCTCAAGAATGCTGGTGCTACCTATCAGAGATTAGTGACGAAGACCTTCAAGTCCTTGATTGGTTGAACCGTGGAAGTATACATTGATGACATTGTTGTGAAAAGCAAAACCCAAGTTGAACATGTCTAAAACTTGGAAGAAACATTTCGCCTAATGCAGACATACGACATGAAGCTCAATCCAACTAAGTGCGTCTTTGGCGTCAATGCTAGAAAGTTTCTAAGGTTCACAGTGACCCAAAGAGGATTTGAGGTTAATCCAGATCAGATAAAAGTTGTCCTTAAAATACCTGCTCTGAGCAACAAAAAAGAGTTGCAATGCCTCACAAGTCATCTAGCAGCTTTGAGGCGTTTCACATAAGAGGTCTCTTGTAAACACTTATAGAAAAATCCTTTGTTATGCTTGTGGAATAATTCAAACTTTGCATGTTTGTCGTTCTGCCTTGTTTTCGAGTTGTGAGATGTTTTACGAAATCTATACTGTACGGTATATGTCTGAACTCGTTTGACTTTTGAAATATATTCTAGACATCTTGTATATGCTATGGAATTTTTTGTCTTAATTTTCATCTTACCTCTATACTTGTTAAATGAATTAATCTTTTGAGTGTTTGCATGTTGTCTTATTTTTAGTAGTTAGATATTTATTGAAATTAGTCCTATTTGGGGCACTTTTAGCCTTACTTGATTCTTGATTTGTGTAGTATATATCTTGTACATGTTAAATAAGCTTTCCCTATAGCATGATCGCCCTTTAACTATTTGAATGGATTGTAATTACATGTATGCTATCTTATTTTGCACTCTTCGAATGTTTAGGTAAATCAATCACATTTGATGTTGGTTTAGCCATTTTTTATCTTTGATTTGAGTTTTATATATCTCGTACATGTTGGTTGGTCCTTGTTTTGATGTTAACTCATTCTTTCTTATATAAGTTCATTGCCCTTGTTTTGGGCATTGTCGAGGTATGCTCCATTTTCACTTTAATTATTTGATTTCTTAAGCATGCTATGTGTTGATGCTAAGCCAATAGGAGTAAGGTCCATCTAGCTTTGTTGAAGTTAGACAGACTTCTTCCCTACTTCATGTCTCTTGAAGAGTTCGTCTAGTTGCGCTGGAGCCAGACAGACTTCTTTCCTACACAAAAGGATGTTCGGATGGGTGGTCCGGGCACGCTCATCTGAAGCTTAAGTCAAACTAGAGTAGCTCTAACTACTTTGTGGGAGAGAATGAGCATATGTGCGTGTGTACCTTGTTCGTGCTTTGTGAAGGGTTTATATAGAGTTGATGACACCGCCACTATAGTGCTGACTAGGCACTCTGACCTTCTTCTATAATGATGATTATCTTGAGAGCTGCTGGGCAATCATCACAATTAAGGGTGGCTAGTAGGTGCCATCTGTTGACATACCATGATCTTGGACCATGGAGCTGTCTGTCCTCTCAATCTATCGACGTCTAGGATTATGTGTAGCAATTAATTGACATGGACTTGTGGGTGAAATGAAGTCCCACCAGCCACTCAAATGTCAGGCGTGAATGATCATACATGCCAAAGGTTTTCAAGACGTGACTGGACAGTTTTTTTAGTTTGGGAATCTAGACTCTCGATGCCATCTGACCTTGTGGGAGAAATGAACCCTCTCACTCCTAGACAACCAAAGTGTCTGAGCTGGGAAGGGACACGTGGAGGGGAACCCCCCACAATGCCCCCTTAATCCGTCTACCTATATCCAGCCGAGTAGTTGATGGATAGAGGTGGAACAGGTTATCTATCTCTTCAATTGGGTGCTTTGGAACACGTGTCACATGAAGTGGCAATGATGGGTTGCATTCATCGAGGTTGACTGTCAAACGACGCACCACTTTGGGATGTGTTTCCAGACAGCTTGTATTTTGGGATCCTTAGGGTTTATAGGGACCCCTACAACCTTTGAACCACTTTTTGGTTTTTCCTGCTCTAGAGCTTTTTCTTCCCTATTTCTGCTACTTCACCATCACTATGCCTATCGTCGGTCATTCTATGTTGTTCTCCTTGCCATTCTCAATCCTGCTTCTAACAGATTTTCTCTCACTAGAGAACATTCACATTTAACTTCGATAAGTTTCTTATTGTCCACCATTTTTTATGTTCACTGTTCATTTTTGGGACCGCGCCAACAATTGTTGATTTTAGCCAGAAAACGAAAGCCATGACGTCCAGATTATATGACTTTCTGGCTTTTTTTCTTTAGAGAAAAAAATTGTATTGATCGTCGCATCTAGGGTTTTTTAGATTTTTCCTTCTGCTTCTTCACTGTTGGTTCCTTCAAGGGTTGGCTCAGGCATTTTGTCTTGCCACCGACGGGGGCGATCTCCCTTTTGAGTATTGGTCAATAGGCTTATTCTACAAGTTTTGTTAGACGATTCGCTTAAACTTAGATGTTTAGTCCATTTAGGTTTCTTATTATACAGCTGAGGCATTGTTAAACGATGGATGGGCCGAGTGACTGATTCTAACAACTGTGTTGTCTTGTGTAGGATTCCACGCAGCCTAGATCTATTCAACATGTCAGCGAAAGGAGGCGTTGCTCCCACCAGCGAAAGTCAAAGGCCCTGGAAAGGTGGCCGGAGGGGTACTAGAGCCGGGTGTGTTAGGTTAGAGCATTTAGTCGATCTCTTGTTCGAACAGGAGTTTTAGGCTTGCTTCCGTATCCCGAACAACATTTCTATTCTCCTGGTAGAAGGCAAGTCTTTGTCATTTGAAAATCAGTTCCATAACACGACGTACTTTAGCAAGGAGTAATTCGTCGCGGGGCTTTGTCTACAATTGCCCTCTCTCCTCAAGCGATTTTTACACTTCACTTAGATCCCTCCAGCCTTCCTTCATCTCAATGTTGTCCGCGTGTTGAAGGGATGTAGCATCTTGGGCATGCTCTACCAGTTGGATCTTTCCTTACTGGAAGTTCTATTCGTTTACATGGTGAATATGAGCTAGAAGAAAAGGTTTAACCTGGTTGCCCACATTCCTTCCCTCCAGCTAGTGAATGGGCTCCCAGACTCGAACAAGGGCAAAGAGGCATGTCCTTGTCTCTGGCCCCTGGAGTGGTCTATATGAGTGACCAGACTGAGTCTTTTATCCACGACGCTCGTTAGAGATTTTGAGTAGGATATGTCCATATAACCTTTGTCTTTCATTTGCAATTGTTTTTTCTTTGCTATGAACTCACTACAGATCCTTCTATTTGTGTGGTGCAAGCAAGGAGAAGTGGGGCCGACTTGTGGAGTAGGTAGAAAAAGCTTTTTTTGCCCGACTCAACAAGCTTTTTGAGATAGTTGCATCTGAGCGGGACCATAAGATTTTTCTATCAGACAAGAATCAACAGGAGCTGATCAACAAGCCCAAATCGTTCATTCTCCCTATACTCTCTCCTGTGGCTTTCTCGTCCTTGGTGCTTGGCAAGCACTATGTGTTAAAAGATCTACCATTTTACGAGGTTGCTCACTTGGCAGACTCAGAAGCACACCAGGCTTGCGTAGAGGAAAGGGAGAAGAAGCGTCAGGATGGGACACTATGGCAAGGTCCGATTGCGAGTCGTCCGATCTCTAGTTCAGCTACTTGTTCTCCTGCAAAGAAGAAGAAAACGCCTGTTGTTCGACCCTTTTAGAGGACAAGAATTCCACCACCTGCTCCTTTGTCTTCCCCATCGACTTCATTTTCCTTGCTATTTTCTTCTTCTTTCACTGCCAGTAGCGAGCCAGAGACAAGGATTGAAGTGGTAGTGCTCCCCATTGTCTGTAAAGAGGAAGAAGGAGACATGGTGTCAAACCTAAGGGTTAGATTCCTAGAGAGGCAGTGCAACGCCTGTCCGAATCCATCATCGTCAGTTCTTCCCCTTCAAAGAGACCATGTCCGAACCCTGATTGTTCAGAACCTACTCTAGCTCCTATACTAGTGCCAACACCCTCAACTACTGCTACAAAGATCATTTTTGAACTGGATGAGAAGCTTCCTTTTACTGAAGACATTGCTCATCATAAGCCAAAGAGGCCCTCTGCTGCTCCGGACCATTTCAGCGAGGAGTCGCTTGGCAACATGAATTCTTTCTCCTCCCATCCAAAGCCAGATTACATCCCTAGTCGGGAGGAGATGGTTGAGCTGATAAGGCAAATTCATTCATTCACCGAGAGGGAAACTTTAGTACAAGACATGAGAGTTCTTTTTTCAACCACCCAACGGATCCCGGTTGAAATAGAGACTGATCTGGACCGATCCTTCACGACACGCCTCTGGTATGGTACTCCAAACGCGACCATCTCCTGCATCATGCCTATGGAGGACTATACGACCTTCGAGATGGCCGAAATGGTAAGCCGTAGTCTTTTGATTTCTTAACAACTTTCTTGTTACACCCTTAGGTGATAGCCGGGGTCTGGAACCTGATGTGGCAGCGTGCTCTACTCTTCTACCGATTGGAGGCGGTTGAGACCATATATTGCCCATAACATGGATGATAGTGAGGACCTCTATGCCAGGCTGGAGTCGACAAAAGGCGAGACCGCTGCTACTCGGAGGCTCACCGAGAAAGGAGCCGAGTTGTTGAGAATGGCAGAAAAAAAAAAAAAAAAATTATAACTCGATGGTTGGTCGAAGAGAGGGACGTGATGGAGGCCGTCAAGAAGAAGGCTAAGGAGGAGACTAGACGACTAAAGTAAGAGCTGTAGGAGCTCCGAGTAGGGTTCGTTGTTTAGAAGAAAGAGTTGAAGGATGAATATAAGAAACAAGTGGACATGTTCTTCTATGGCTATTGATGGTGTATGAAAAAACATGGTATCGCCCAAGACACGTCTAACTTTCCTTTAGACGATGAGGATGAGGCTTTGGGCGGCCCTGCTTGGGACGGAGAAGATGCTTCGAGAGCCGGTCTCTCTAGTGGGCATACTTGATTTTGTAAATTTTTAATCTGGTCGGATGTGGTTGAGTACTGAAAAATCTGTAAAGACATTGAATATTTTACACATTTGAATATATATTTCTTTATCTATTTGTCTCTTTGCATTTCATATATTTATTTTCACAAGCACATTTCATTGATAGTGTTGCTTTAGATTGGATATGTTTCAAGGGTAGAGCAAAGGTTTGTCGTTTAGTGTTTGGAGATGGTATGCCCCTGAGTCTCAAGCCTTAGTTATAATATAATATAGGGTCCTTCCCAATTAGCCTGAATCTTTTCGGCTCCTAATTTGGTCGTGTTCTCGAAGACTTTTCTGAGGATTAGGGTTCCTATCATGAAAAATCGTGGTGGCGCTCTTTTATTGTAATGAGCGATTGCTCTATGACGATAGGAATTCATTCGGATAGTCGTGTTCCCTCGTATTTCATCTGCCCAGTCCAAATGTTTTTCCAATTCCTTATCGTTGTCTCTTTAACCTTGCACGACTGTTTTGGCGATAGACGCATATTTCAGTTGGAATAACAACCTCCATTCCATAGGTAAGGGCGAAAAGAGTAGCTCATGTTAGTCGTCTAGTTGTTGCTCAATAAGCTCATAAGGCTCCGGGTAGTTTGTCTACTCATTTCTCTTTAGTTCATTCCAGTCTTTTCTTTAGTGCAGCAATAGGGTTATGTTTGTTGCCTCTGCTTGCCTATTGCTCTGAGGATAGTGAGGCGTTGAATATAGGTTCTTGATGTTTAACTCCAAGAAAAATGTTCGGAAGACAATACTGTCAAATTGCTGCCCATTGTCTGCCACAATCGCTCGCGGGACTCCGAACCGACACATGATGTTTTTCTAGACAAACTTGGAGATGTCCTTGTCCTTGATGCTGGAGTAGGCTTCTGTTTCTACCCATTTGCAGAAATAGTCAGTCGATATAAGCATGAATTTCTTTTATACTGTTGTGATGGGTAACGGGCCGACTATGTCCATTCCTTATTGTGCAAATGGCTAAGGACTTGTGATCGAGTTGAGAGTTTCAAAAGGCATACAAGGAATGAAAGCGTATCTTTGACACCGGCCACACCTCTTAACATAATTTTTAGCATCTTGTTTCATAGTGGGCCAATAGTATCTTTGCGTGTGAGTGTGATGCGCCAGGGTACATCCGCTTAGGTAATTGCCACACACGACTTCATAGAGTTTGGCCAAGACATACTTAGCTTCTGGATTGCTCAAACATCTTAGGTATGGACCTCTAAATGATCGTTTATAAAGCTGATTATTGATCAAAGTGAAGCGGGCGGCCTGTACGTGGAGTTTGTGTGCTTGTTTCCCGTCTAGAGGTATTTCATAATGTCGTGCTTCTAACCGGGGTTCGCCTCATTGACACTACATACTGGCTTTAGTGTGATTAAGGGTGTGGCTTGGAGGTAGACGAGCAACATCACTGCCTCTCTTATAGGGAGAGTGGTATCTATTTCGGCTAGAGCGTTTGCCTTCAAGTTCTCCTTTCGGGGTACTCGTTTAACAACCTAATTGTTTAGTTTTTTCAAGCGATCTTCTACCATAGTGAGGTAACAAACCATGCATTCATCATTTTCTTCATACTCTTTCTGAATTTGCCTGACGATTAGTTGAGAATCGCTTTAGATTTGTCCCTTCAACGCTAATCTTGGCTGGTACTTGATTCCGTACTCACTTAGCTTAATAACCCATTTCAACATTCATTTGGACAGATCTGGCTTGTGTAAGGTAACTCAGAGTGGTTGATTTGTGAGCACGGTCACTTGGTGAGCCTGGAAGTACGGGTGAAGCTTCTAGATGGCATTTTTTCAGGGCTAAGGTTGTCTACTCCATTTTTGAGTATCGAGTCTCTGTGTCTACTATTGCTTTGCTCACATAGTAAACGAGTTTTTGCTCTTTGTCTTAAATGTGTCGAAACATGATGACACTAACTGCACAATTAGATACGGCTAGATACATGTAAAGTTGCTCAGAATGGGCGATTCAGTGAGGTAGTGCTTGACTACTTCAAACACCTGCCTGCATTCGTCCGTCTAACCAAATGTGCTTGTTTCTCTGAGCACGAGGAAGAAGGGTCTCAGTTTGTCCGTAAAACGGGATATGAAATGCCCCAAAGCTACTAGACGGCTTGTGAGACGTTGCAACTCCTTTTTGCTACTTGGGGCAAGTGTTTCAAGGACAGTTTTTATCTGATTTGGGTTAATCTCAATTCCTTTTTGGGTCACCATAAACCCTAAAAACTTTCTAGCACTAATGCCAAAAGCGCTCTTTGCTCGCATCATAGCCCTAAAGTTGTTAGACGACTTGTGAGGCGTTGCAACTCCTTTTTGCTACTTGGGGCAGGTGTTTCAAGGACAACTTTTATCTAATCTGGGTTAACCTCAATTCCTCTTTGGGTCACCATAAACCCTAGAAACTTTCTAGCACTGAAGCCAAAAATGCACTTTGTTGGATTGAGCTTCATGTTGTATGCCCGCATCAGGTGGAATGTTTCTTCCAGGTGCTAGACATGCTAAGTTGAGGTTCCGCTTTTCACAACAATGTCGTCAATGTATACTTCCACAGTTCGGTCGATTAAGGGCTTGAAGATCTTCATCATTAATCTCTGATAGGTGGCGCCAACGTTCTTGAATCCGAACGAAGCAGTACAACCCATGTTGTAGCAGTACAACATGGGGATTTAGTGGTATCCAGAGAAAGCATTTATAAAAGAAAACATCCCATGCTCGGCGATGGCGTCGACTATTCGATCTATACGGGGTAAACGAAAACTATCATTTGGAAAAACGTTATTCATGTTGGTGTAATATACAAACTCGCCATTTTCTATTCTTCTTTGGAACAACCACCACGTTGGCCAACCGGTCCGGATACTTGACTTCTCTGATAAATCATGCTAACTTGTCAATCTCCACTTGGATGATTTTCTGTCTATCCAGATGGAAACATCGAACCTTTTGACGGACGGGACGTGAGGAGGGTATGACATTGAGCTTGTGAGAGGCCACAGTCGAATGGATTCCTGGCATATCAGAGTGAGTCCAAGCGAAGATGTCTTTGTTTCATTGGAGCATGCTTCCGAGCAGTTCCAGTTCATTCTACATGAGTAGGGAGCTAGTATAATTGATTTGATTTGTATCATGCACAGTGGTTGGAGTGGATCAACTGTAGGTAGATTATTCTCCACCAGATTCTTTAATTGTTATTGCTTCCTTATATTTGATGATTCTGGACGCGCCACTCTACTAGCTGGATGTCCAGAGTCTAACACCACTTGGTAGCATTAGCACACGACTAGCTAGCTGCCAAGGAGATCAACTTATCTCTTCTCAGTGAGATAGCTCACCATTTGACGGTACGTAGAAAGGATGACTTTCATTCTATGAAGCTATTGATTCGTGCCTAATTGGTGTCTCAGCTGATGTACGTCCAGCTGGTGCTCCTTGATGGCAGGTGCAATCAACAAAATTTTTAACCTATAACACCATGAACTAGGGTAGCAAATACAAAGCTACTATAGCATAGTGGCTCTAGGATCGTTCCACTGGGAAGGGTACTCAAGATTGAAAATGATACCAATTCAAAGTGAATTGGTGCTGTTTCATTTTAAGATTAGCTTAAGAAATAAAACACAAACTTTGGTTTGAAAAAGGATTTTGACTTAGATTAACAACACGACAAGTGATGAAAATAACTTAAGAAGAAAAGCATTCCTTGGAGATTTAGGTATACAGGGGAGGTTTCTCATGCAAAAGCATAGCTCCGGTCACTTGGTTCCTTTCCTCACATTAGAGACTTAACATTAAGTCAATTCTCTAACAGGTGCTGCATAAATACATCCCTCAATTGGATTTCAACTTTAATTCTCTCACTGATGCAACTTGCAATGGTTCAAGCCTCTCACTTAGCTGTTACCATTCAAGGTGATCTTTAACCTTGGATTACCCGTCAAAAGCTCGCAAGAGGTAACTAATGGATGTCTCCTAAGAGTCCAAAAGCTTACCAAGTGTTGGCTATTCTAGAAAATCCTACCTTCAAGTCACCTACCAGAGGCTCGCAAGGGGTAAACTAGTGAATCTCCACGGTTAGAGATCACTTGCCTTACCAAGTGTTGGCCCAGGTGACTCCAAGGTGTTTTAAGTTAACTAAAAACATTAGAAACCATTCACGGGACACACTTACTCTTCATTCATAGCTGAAACCACAAAGCTTCTGATTGATGCACTTGGAACCTTTCCCGGCAACCTTAACTCCAAGGAACTAAGAGGTTTAGCTACTCATTCTCTGGGGAAAATTCCTCAGAGAGTGCATAACTTAGTGAAAATATTAAAAATACAAAGTGAGAAGGTAAGGCAGTCAAGAGCTAAAGCTCTTTGTATTTCTTTCTTTTGAATTTACAAAAAGTTCAACAACCAGAACACACACCCACAACAGGCTCCTCGGGCTCCCTTTTATACCAAAAATCCCAATTACAGCTATCCCATGGTATTTTGCTAAATTCCTAACTTAAAAGCTAAGGAAATCTATCATTGGTGACTTACAAGGAGAATTTAGGCATTTAAGCAACAAAAAATCTAATGAAAAATATCTCCAAGAGTCGGTTACAAATATCAGGAAGCACTAAGGACCACTTCGCAGGTGAAGGTGAGGTCTGCGGAATTCCGCAGGTACACAAGAGGAGCTGCGAAATTCCTTCATAGCAGCCAGCTGCTTCAACACCTTTGCAAAGTGAACTTCCAACTTGAGGTGTTTGGCTTCCATCGCGGCGCGAAGCTTCAGGGGAACTCCATAGCACTGTGCAAAAAGGCTGCGAAACCATTCCGCAACAAGAATGGTGATTTCGCAGCACTTTACTGAAGTCTTCCTTCCTTCAGCTTGGAGCAGTTATCTTCCAACGGCTGTAGCTTCCTCATTTCAGATCCAAATTGCACACGGTTTGGGGCATTGGATTGTTGACTTCCTAAGCTTTCAAATGACATATTGTATGCATAAATTGGACATCAGGAAGTGCTCCAAAACTAGCTGCAGTGACTGTCATCAAGAGTGCTCCACGGCTGAATCCTCTTTGCTTCCCCTTTTGCATTTCCACTTTGGTTATGGCATAAGAGCTTCAAGGCTGTGATTCTTCATGCCTCTGAGCTTCCCAAAGCTTTCTAAGGATTCCATATCACTCTCCTCAATCTCATAATGCTTTGGTGGTCAAAATGCTATCAAAACACCAAAACTTAAGGCAATTTGATTATAATTGATTACAAGGAGTCTTAACATGCTAATTGGGTTAAAAGGCACTAACTACTACTCAAAAGTGTTTAAAAGGATCAATAAAAAGCTATGAAATAGCACTTTTTGAGTAGTAATCACTCCCCCCAACCGACATATTGCTAGTCCCTTAGCAATGAAGGAGAGAAAAACAAAACAAAATTACCATAATTTACAAATCATGCTAATCACTTCCAAAAAAAAAAAATGTTTAAGTGGCATGACTGAAAAACTCTCTCATGGATCATTAAAGAACTATAACTTCAATATTTCAATAAGAGAAATCAGCAACTTTGCTAAATACCACTGATCAAGGGAATGCATTATGCAAATTGAAGTTTTAGAATCATTTTCACTTCCAAAGAACCAAACTTTAATCTTCCACAAAAAATCTAAGTGTAATATGATAGGTTCCAAATATAGCATGCTAAACTAATCTCTCCCCCCAACCTATCTTTTTTCAACACTTTAGTAAACTGACCAAATTCAATAAGCAGAGAACACACTTTTTTTTTTTTTTTTTTTTTTTTTTTTTTTTTTTTTTTTTGGCAGGCTTAAGGGGCATTCTTTTCTGTTTTGTCCATGTAACGGGGGTCCATCGATGACTCCCAACCAATGAAGGTTTAGGGCATCAAGCTTTAAGGATCTTTCAACCACTAACTCCTCGGATTTCACCCCGGACTTTTTCATATACCCTTTTTGCCTATCATATGCTAACTCCACCTTTCCACCCTTGTAACGAGCATTGAGGCCGGTGACTCCCAACCAATGAAGGCTTAGGGCACCAGGTTTAAAAGGTTTTCACCATATATCCTTTCAGACCTTGCTCGGGTTTCAAGGCAAGCAAACATTTTGCTTTCTTTCTTTTTCTTCTCTTCTTTTTTCTCAAAGGCTCATTGGCCTTTCATAAGGTGTCTCAATATCATTAAAATGAGGTCAAAGATACCAAGTCCCAAAATTTTCTAAGTCAAGGGGGAAATAGTTTCTCATTTTATGAAAGGAATCTATTGTGCACAGTGTGTGGATAGGTTAAAGTGGAAGGACTAAATTTGATTTCAATAGAAGTTTCAACAATTGAACCACTTTAGCAAGCATAATCCAAACTCTAAGTTAGATGCAAAGCAAAAGTTCAGTTTCTCCTGTTTTAATTCGAAAATTTTTCTTCAAAATCCATGGAGATTATAGTAATAAGCAAAACAACTACAACTACTTTACTAAACGAGGCTAAAATATCAAAACTACCATAGCATACTTCCTTCAACTTAGCAGACTTCCTTCCTCATATCTCCCCCCCCAACCAAGCTGAGCATTGTCCTCAATGTGATATAGGTGATCGAAAATAAAGGGAGGAAGTGGTACCTCCTGATCGATTTCACTTTCGAATATTGAATGGAGAAACCACATGTTTCAAAAAGAATAAACAATGTGAGCAAAGGGAGAAAGAGTAAATTGATGCTAAGAATTAACAACAAAAATTAGATTTTGTATTACTTTACTCATTTGTGAACAGCTATCAAAAGGGAGTAATACAACAATCCAAAGAATCTCCACAAATATATTATCAAAAAGTAGGAGATTTCACAAAAGACTAACCAAAACAAAATACACAAAAAGGTAATATATTAAAGATATAGAAATGTTCAGAGGAAAGAGATGCTAGAGCTGATAGCCTATGAAGATGGCTCTGCTGAAGCTGGAGCTGCTGAGGGATGAGGGGCATGAGGTTCTGTGGTGGTAGGAGTGGCCTCCTCCTCAGCTGATGGGAGGCCAAGATGCTGCTGAAGCTGCCTCAGAATGAAAGTATGCTGAGCCTGAGTAGCCATCATCTGCTGCTGCTGAGATCTCAAAGTTGCCATCTCTTGAGCAAGTCTGCTCTGAGAGGCTGTCGATGTCTTCAATGCCTGGCATAGATCCCTATACTCAGAGATAGGGATGGCCATCCTAGGCTCAGCTGATGTGGAAGGCTGTGCTGAAGCAGGGGCTGCTGGAGGAACTGGAGATGCACTGGCCATGGAGGGAGAGGCTGCTGGCACACCCTCAGGTATGAGGCGTGGGGATACTCTCCTAGCAGGTAGAGCCTGAACTGGCTGTGGAAGTTCTTGTTGCTCCACCTTGTAAGCCGTCATGTTGCTCCATTTTTCAAAAGTAAAAACATCTCTACAGATCCTCTTTTGCTCCTGCTGAGGCTCTGCTGGGTATCCCAAGTGCTCAAGGATTTGGCACAACAGTCGTGGGAAGAGTAGGGGGATAGAATCAGCCCTTTGCAATTTTTTTCTATGCACCTTCTCTTCAAAATAGAGAAGGGCTGCCAGGATCAGGTGGTGAGGGCCAAAATAATAGCCCTCAGATATTTTAAACAGGGTCTCCAACATAATTCCCCTTCTCTGAGTCCAATGTTGAAGGGGATAGATACTATGCCTCAACAGGGCATCAATAAGGAACATCTTTGGGGGTAGTTCCCCCCTCAGCAGATACGGGTTTCTGGATGCTCCTCCAGACAAAACATGCACCATCTCCAGCTGAGATGGGTTGGCCCAAGCTCTGAAGTCATCGAAATGACTGGGCTCATATGGAATGCCCAAAGCTTCAGCTATTTGCCGAGCCCCCAAGATACCATGTCTACCATCAATAATGAAATGAATTGAGGTAGGATCCCTGACCTGTCGAGTAGTCATGGATTGATAGAAATCCATTGCTATTCTGGGATAGAAGAAGTCTCGCGGGGTCAGAAATTGCTCCATTCGGTATCTTCGCAGCAATTGGAATGTTTCTTCAAGCTCCGGGCGCAGCTGGAAAGCAGCTATGTCAAAGCATAGCTCCGAATGGAATGGCCGGTCTCGGCAATCCAAATTGCCTTCAATTGGAGGCTGAGCTAGAATTGGCCGCCTAATCACCGCTTCCGAAGCTGGTTCGGATGGATTTTGAGGCACAGCAGGCGGTGGCTGGATTGCTAGAAGCTTCGCAGGCGGTGCCGGAGATGGCACCGGAGATGGAATTGGAGACGGGGCAGGAGACGCAGCAGGGGACAAAACAGGGGACGGAACAGGGGATGGAACAGGGGATTGCCCTGTTAAATCGATAGGCTCCGAGCTTTGTACCCTAGCTCGCTTTTGGAGGGGCCGGCCCCCTGACCTGGTAAGGTAGCGCCTAGCCGGAGGGGTTTGCAATGGTGGTTTGGCCTGCTTCTTCTTTGGCGAGGGCTTTGCCGGCGGCGGCATGGTTTCTGGCCGCGGCGGCTCAGAACTTGAAGCTTGCACTGGCATTTCGCGCGGCGTTCGCTTTCGGGAGGAAGGGGATGAAGACTTCG
Source organism: Vitis rotundifolia (assembly GCA_030254885.1). Taxonomy (NCBI): domain Eukaryota; kingdom Viridiplantae; phylum Streptophyta; class Magnoliopsida; order Vitales; family Vitaceae; genus Vitis; species Vitis rotundifolia. The sequence goes on along the minus strand of CM058168.1, from coordinate 10,548,434 downwards.
CGCCCCTGGTTCGTGCCATTGCGAACTGACGAGGGTTGGGACGGCGGCGATAAACGGAGGGGGCGATTGCAGTTGCTAACGGCGTCGGACTATGGAGAGGAAACGAACGGTCTGCCGCTGCGATTTTTGCCCTTTTCTGAAATGGATTCGCAGCCCAAATGACCGGTATTTATAACGGTTATAAGAATATGAAAGGTCATTTGGGGTTTCGCAGAAGAAAAACGGCTCCGCAGCAAATTTGGGCGCTTCGGATTCAAAAATCGCTTTCGCAGCTCACTTCGCAGCTGCGAAATTGGAGTCACTGTGCTGCGGAATGGCGCTCGTGTGCCAAACACCTGTTTCGCAATTGCGGAACATCCTTCGCAAGAGAGAAATCGCTGAGAAAGTGCTGCGGAATGGCGTTTTTTTAAGCCTTAGCGGTTCGCAGAGCATCTCGCAGCTGCGAAATGGGAGTTCCTGTGCTGCGAAGTGGCACTCGTGTGCCAAAGACCCGTTTCGCAGCTGCGAAATCGTTCGCAGAGGGCTTAAAAACGTTGCGAAGTGGTTTCGCAATAAAAAACCATTTTCGCAGAGAAATCCTCTTTGGCTGCGAAATCTCGCAGAGCTCTTATTCTCCCCTGTTTTTGCTCTGTTTCAGCTCTGTTTTCGCTCCGATTTCTTCCCTTACAATTTCTCCCATCTGAAATTATTCAAACAGATGAAATTACACAAAAACATACAATTTAATATCAAAAACTAAGATCAAAAGTAAACATATTACTTTAAAATTTACAAAATTTACAAAAATTTTGGACTTTGGTAAAACCAAGTCCAGCAAACCCTTCTTTGCTTAAGCTTTTTGAGGCTCAAGGAGGTTAATCTCCTCCTTGTCTGATCTGAACGGCTCCATATATGGCTTGAGACGATATCCATTAACTTTAAAGGTTTCCTTGCCATCGGAATTCAATAATTCCACTACTCCATGATTAAGTACTTGATGGATAATGAATGGACCAATCCACCTGGACTTAAGCTTTCCAGGAAAAATATGGAGTCTTGTGTCATAGAGTAAAACTCTTTGGCCTTTTTGAAATTCCTTGGTAGAAATCAGTTGGTCATGCCACTTTTTCATCCTTTGTTTTGCAACTTTGGAGTTGATATAAGCATCATTTCTCAATTCCTCCATCTCATTAAGGTCTAAGCACCTTTTTGCCCCAGCCCTTATCAAATCCATATTCAGCTTTTTGATTGCCCACCAAGCTTTGTATTCAACTTCTACAGGGAGATGACAAGCTTTACCATAGACAAGACGATAGGGGGACATGCCAAGAATAGTCTTATAAGCTGTTCTATAGGCCCATAATGAGTCATGAAGCTTAACGGACCAATCCTTCCTGCTTGTACTCACCACTTTCATCAGTATGTTCTTTATCTCCCTGTTTGCTAGCTCAACTTGGCCAGAAGTCTGGGGATGATAAGGTGTAGCTACCTTATGCTTCACTCCATACTTGGCTAACAAACTTTCAAAAGGCTTATTGCAAAAATGAGAACCTCCATCACTGATTATAGCTTTGGGCACCCCAAATCTTGCAAAAATGTTCTCTTTCAAAAACTTGAGAACCACTTTATGATCATTTTGCTTACAGGGGACTGCCTCAACCCACTTAGAAACATAATCTACCCCCACCAAGATGTAAGAATTACCAAAAGACATTGGAAAAGGTCCCATAAAGTCAATGCCCCACACATCAAATAATTCAACTATCAGTATAGGGTTCATGGGCATTTGATTTCTTTTTGTCAGTTTGCCAAGCCTTTGGCATCTATCACAATTTCTACACATGATGTGGGCATCTTTGAACAAAGATGGCCAAGTAAAGCCTGATTGTAACACCTTCATAGCTGTTTTCTGAGAGGCAAAGTGACCTCCACATGCATTCTCATGACAATGGATTAGAATTCCTTGTTGCTCTTCCTCAGGAACACACTTCCTTATAATCTGATCTGCACAATATTTAAAAAGGAAAGGCTCTTCCCAATAATAAGTATGGATTTTTGCAAAGAAGTGTTTCCTGTCCTGTGCATTCCACTCACTTGGAACTTCACCAGTGACTAAATAATTAGCCATATGAGCATACCAAGGAGTTTTGACTAGGAACATAAGTGATTCCTCAGGAAAATCATCATTAATAGGCAAGGAATGAGAATTATGTGCTATAGCTAACCTTGAGAGGTGGTCAGCTACCACATTCTCAACTCCTTTCTTATCTTTGATTTGAAGATCGAATTCTTGTAACAAAAGAATCCATCTTATCAACCTTGCTTTTGCATCTTGCTTTGTCAATAGATACTTCAAGGCTGAATGGTCAGTAAAAACAATGATGAAAGACCCTACCAAATAAGCACGAAATTTGTCCAAGGCAAATACCACAGCTAACAATTCTTTTTCTGTAGTTGTGTAATTCCTTTGGGCTTCATTCAATGTTTTGCTTGCATAGTAGATCACATATGGCTTCCCATCTTCTCTTTGACCAAGCACAGCTCCTATAGCAAAGTCACTGGCATCACACATTAGTTCAAAAGGTAATTGCCAGTTAGGGGCCCTCACTATTGGAGTTGTTGTCAAAAATTTCTTCAGTTGATCAAAGCTATCTTGACATCTTTCATTCCATATAAACTTAGCATCCTTAGCTAAAAGCTCACAAAGAGGTTTGGAAAGCTTTGAAAAGTCTTTTATAAACCTCCTATAAAAACCTGCATGGCCAAGGAACTGCCTTACTCCTTTTACAGTTGTTGGGGATGGCAATTTGGAAATAAGCTCCACCTTTGCTTTATCAACTTCAATGCCCTTCTCAGATATGATATGACCAAGGACAATTCCTTGCTGTACCATGAAATGGCATTTTTCCCAATTAAGCACCAAGTCTTTTTCAATGCATCTGTGAAGAACTGCTTCCAAATTGACTAAACACTCCTCAAATGTACCTCCATATACGGTGATGTCATCCATGAAAACCTCCATAATTCGCTCCACCATATCACTGAAGATACTCAACATACACCTTTGGAAAGTGGCAGGTGCATTACATAAACCAAAAGGCATTCTCCTATAAGCATAGGTTCCAAATGGACATGTAAAAGTAGTCTTTTCCTGATCTTCCACAGCAATTTCAATCTGAAAATACCCTGAATACCCATCCAAAAAACAATAGAAAGGGTGGCCAGAGACTCTCTCCAAAACTTGATCAATAAATGGCAATGGAAAATGATCTTTTCTGGTTACTGCATTCAACTTTCTATAATCAATACACACTCTCCACCCTGAAGTGAGACGTGTAGTGATTTCTTCCCCCTCTTCATTCTGAACTACAGTGATCCCTGACTTCTTTGGTACCACTTGAGTAGGACTCACCCAAGAGCTGTCAGATATAGGGTAGATAATACCTGCTTGAAGTAGCTTCAGCACCTCAGCTCGCACAACCTCTTGTAAATGAGGATTCAATCTTCTTTGAAATTGACGAATTGGCTTAGCTTCCTCCTCCATATATATATGATGTGTGCAAACTAAAGGACTAATGCCTTTCAAATCAGATATTTGCCATCCTATTGCTTTCTTACACTTCTTGAGAACTTTCAATAAACACTTCTCTTGATGATTGGTCAGAGATGAAGATATTACAACAGGGCATTGGTTATCTTCTTCAAGATATGTGTATTTCAGCTCCACAGGTAGAGGCTTCAAATTGAGTTTTGGGATTTCTTTTTCAGCATCTGCTCCCTCTTCTTTATTGAACAAGGGTAGAATTTCTTCTATCCTCCTCCAACTTTGTAAAGTAGCAAGCTCCTTAGGAAGTTCAGACAAACCTTCCTCACAATCCTCAAAACTTTCATTCAGCTTGTCTTGTACATTCTGATTACAGTGCTCCTCAACCAGAGTATCAATAATACACACTTCTTCTGGGCCTTCTTCTTCTTCCGGAATGATTTGCTTTTTAGACATATAAAAGATATTGAGATCAAGTGTCATATTACCAAAAGTGAGTTGCATGAGCCCATTCCTACAGTTGATGATTGCATTTGAGGTAGCTAGGAATGGCCTTCCCAGGATAATAGGAACTAAATTAGCTTCCTTAACAGTAGGATCCGTATCAAGAACAATAAAATCCACTGGATAGTAGAAATTATCAACTTGAACCAAGACATCCTCAATTACTCCCCTGGGGATTTTTACTGACCTATCTGCTAGAGATAGAGTAATTGCTGTTGGCTTCAACTCACCAAGCCCCAATTGCTTGTAGACAGTATATGGAAGCAAATTAACACTAGCTCCCAAGTCTAATAAAGCTTTCTCCACTACCTTCCCTCCAATCATGACTGAAATGGTAGGACTTCCCGGATCCTTGTACTTCAAAGGGGATTTACACTGTAGGATTGCACTTACTTGCTCAGTCAAGAAGGCTTTCTTAGTTACAGTCAACCCTCTTTTGATAGTACACAAATCCTTTAGGAATTTTGCATATGTTGGAACTTGCTTAATCATATCCAACAATGGGATATTGACTTTAACTTGTCTCAATACTTCAAGAATTTCAGCTGCATTTTTAATCCCCTTCTTCCCATGCAATGCTTGAGGAAAAGGTGGAGAAGTTGATTTCTTCAGCTTTTCTTCCTTTAGAAGTTCCTTCTCTGGATTTGCATTCATTGTTGACTCAGAGTCCTCTCTCTTATCACTGATCTCTTCTTCTTTGTCTTTCATTTCCTCTGGCTTCTTTGTTTCTTCTTCTTCAACAGGTGGCTTAGGTGGTGGCTGCTCAATTTTCTTACCACTCCTCAGAGTGATCAAGGCTTTGACATCTTTCATTTGTGATGATTCCCCCTCATGGCTTTCCACTTCTTGGACACCCTTGGGATTTTGGTGGGGTTGGGAAGGAAACCTTCCCTTTTCTTGTACTATATTCAAATTTGTAAGCCTTGATATTGAGTACTGGAGATTATCAAATCTTTGAGTCATATCATTTTGCATTCCATCCATCCTTTTGTTCAGAATATTCTCTACTCTGTCAATTCTTTGATTAAGCTGATTATTAATGGCTTTTTGTTCTCCAACAAAGTCTCCCACTACCTTGCTGAGATTCACAATGGCTTGTTCAAGACTTGAAGATTGCTGAGATGGTTGATCCGGCTGTTGGTACTGAGGTGCTCTAGGCTTCCATGAAAAATTTGGATGGTTCCTCCAACTTGAGTTGTAAGTATTTCCATAGGATGCATTGTTATTGGGCTTGAATTGTCCAACAACATTTGCTTGATCTCCAAACATTTCCCTTTCAGCTGAAACTATAGGGCATTCCTCCACCAAGTGTTCATAGGATTGACACTTAGGACAAAGCTTCACTTGCACTGGTGATTCAGCAACAGCTTGCACTTCATGCATTTTTTTCAATTCCAGCTCCTCTAATCTTCTTGTCACAGCTGCAAACTTTGCTTTTGTATCATCCTCTTCTTTCAAAGTATACATCCCAGCCTTAGCATTGAAAACATTCAGTTGAGACTTCATCTTTCCCACTTCTCCTTTGGTTGGCTCATCCCATCCCCTTGAAACTTCAGCTACATAATTCAAGAAATCCATAGCTTCCTCCGGATTTTTGCTCATGAAATCTCCTCCACACATTGTCTCCAGAAGTTGCTTCATTGAGGATGACATCCCATCATAAAAATAGCTCACCAACAGCCAAGTATCAAAACCATGGTGAGGGCATGCATTAATAGCTTCCATATATCTTTCCCAACACTCATAGAATTTCTCATTCTCTTTAGCTGAGAAATTTGAAATTTGCCTTTTCAAGCCATTTGTTCTATGAGTGGGGAAAAATTTCTTAAGGAATTCAGCTTGTAAGTCAGTCCAAGTACGGATACTCCTTGGCCTTAAAGAATTAAGCCAAATTTTGGCTTTATCCTTTAAAGTAAAAGGAAATAACTTAAGCCTCATCAAATCAATTGAAGCTCCTCCCTCTTGGAATGTATTACAAACTTCCTCAAATTCCTTAATATGTGCATAGGGATTCTCACTTTCCATTCCATGAAAAGTTGGTAGAAGTGGAACAATATATGGTCTGATCACTAGCTGCTCTGTAGGAGGTATTATACATGATGGTGCACTCATGCGAGGTGGATGCATACGGTCCCTCATTGATCTAAATTCATTGAGATTGTCTTGACGAACTTGGTGACTATGCTGATCTTCAGGAGTAGTTTCCATGATATTCAAGCTCAATTCCAATTCCTTAGTATGAGGTAAATCAATTCTAACAAGCCTTCCTTTACTACCTCGTATCCACTTTGGCATACACAACTAGCAACTATTTGACTAAAATGAAAACAGAGGACAACAAAAAGAAAACAAAGCTACAAAAACAAAATAAAACTAAGCTGAATTTAAAAGCTAAATTTAAATTATGAGATAGTAAAACAAAGATAATGAGAATTAATAAAGCTAAAGAAACTTTACCACACTTGTGATGAAAATCACAAGTACACTGAAATAGTATCACTGATTCTTGACACCCTTCCCCGGCAACGGCGCCATTTGATTCGTGCCTAATTGGTGTCTCAGCTGATGTACGTCCAGCTGGTGCTCCTTGATGGCAGGTGCAATCAACAAAATTTTTAACCTATAACACCATGAACTAGGGTAGCAAATACAAAGCTACTATAGCATAGTGGCTCTAGGATCGTTCCACTGGGAAGGGTACTCAAGATTGAAAATGATACCAATTCAAAGTGAATTGGTGCTGTTTCATTTTAAGATTAGCTTAAGAAATAAAACACAAACTTTGGTTTGAAAAAGGATTTTGACTTAGATTAACAACACGACAAGTGATGAAAATAACTTAAGAAGAAAAGCATTCCTTGGAGATTTAGGTATACAGGGGAGGTTTCTCATGCAAAAGCATAGCTCCGGTCACTTGGTTCCTTTCCTCACATTAGAGACTTAACATTAAGTCAATTCTCTAACAGGTGCTGCATAAATACATCCCTCAATTGGATTTCAACTTTAATTCTCTCACTGATGCAACTTGCAATGGTTCAAGCCTCTCACTTAGCTGTTACCATTCAAGGTGATCTTTAACCTTGGATTACCCGTCAAAAGCTCGCAAGAGGTAACTAATGGATGTCTCCTAAGAGTCCAAAAGCTTACCAAGTGTTGGCTATTCTAGAAAATCCTACCTTCAAGTCACCTACCAGAGGCTCGCAAGGGGTAAACTAGTGAATCTCCACGGTTAGAGATCACTTGCCTTACCAAGTGTTGGCCCAGGTGACTCCAAGGTGTTTTAAGTTAACTAAAAACATTAGAAACCATTCACGGGACACACTTACTCTTCATTCATAGCTGAAACCACAAAGCTTCTGATTGATGCACTTGGAACCTTTCCCGGCAACCTTAACTCCAAGGAACTAAGAGGTTTAGCTACTCATTCTCTGGGGAAAATTCCTCAGAGAGTGCATAACTTAGTGAAAATATTAAAAATACAAAGTGAGAAGGTAAGGCAGTCAAGAGCTAAAGCTCTTTGTATTTCTTTCTTTTGAATTTACAAAAAGTTCAACAACCAGAACACACACCCACAACAGGCTCCTCGGGCTCCCTTTTATACCAAAAATCCCAATTACAGCTATCCCATGGTATTTTGCTAAATTCCTAACTTAAAAGCTAAGGAAATCTATCATTGGTGACTTACAAGGAGAATTTAGGCATTTAAGCAACAAAAAATCTAATGAAAAATATCTCCAAGAGTCGGTTACAAATATCAGGAAGCACTAAGGACCACTTCGCAGGTGAAGGTGAGGTCTGCGGAATTCCGCAGGTACACAAGAGGAGCTGCGAAATTCCTTCATAGCAGCCAGCTGCTTCAACACCTTTGCAAAGTGAACTTCCAACTTGAGGTGTTTGGCTTCCATCGCGGCGCGAAGCTTCAGGGGAACTCCATAGCACTGTGCAAAAAGGCTGCGAAACCATTCCGCAACAAGAATGGTGATTTCGCAGCACTTTACTGAAGTCTTCCTTCCTTCAGCTTGGAGCAGTTATCTTCCAACGGCTGTAGCTTCCTCATTTCAGATCCAAATTGCACACGGTTTGGGGCATTGGATTGTTGACTTCCTAAGCTTTCAAATGACATATTGTATGCATAAATTGGACATCAGGAAGTGCTCCAAAACTAGCTGCAGTGACTGTCATCAAGAGTGCTCCACGGCTGAATCCTCTTTGCTTCCCCTTTTGCATTTCCACTTTGGTTATGGCATAAGAGCTTCAAGGCTGTGATTCTTCATGCCTCTGAGCTTCCCAAAGCTTTCTAAGGATTCCATATCACTCTCCTCAATCTCATAATGCTTTGGTGGTCAAAATGCTATCAAAACACCAAAACTTAAGGCAATTTGATTATAATTGATTACAAGGAGTCTTAACATGCTAATTGGGTTAAAAGGCACTAACTACTACTCAAAAGTGTTTAAAAGGATCAATAAAAAGCTATGAAATAGCACTTTTTGAGTAGTAATCAGCTATGAACGTCCTATAATGGCATTGAAAATGGACAAATCCTCGACTACTGAGAATTGTATGTTTAAGGTGACTGGCTTGCTTAAACGGGTAACACAACATTACCCTGAGAAGTCGTCGTGGCTTCATTGAATCTAGATAGTAATCGTTCTGGGTTTTCTAGGGCGGATGGTAGGTAGCTCATCTGCTTATAAACTGACATTTGTAAGAGGTCGGCTGAGTTACCTAGATAAACTAGAATCCTTCCTACGTTGAACCCACTTATCCTTAGTGTCAAGACTATAGCGTCTTTGTGTGGTTACAACACTCGGCAAACATTTATAAGGAGAAAGATGATTGTGCCATTGACGAGGTGCACTTTTTTTCGAAAAGTTGTATTGAATGGAGCTGACCCGCTCTCTTACAAAGGCTACATGGAACAACCTTTGCCTTTTTATTTTAGAGTTGTATCTTTCGTCAACGAGGCCTCTATGAATATAGTTGATGACAACTCTAGGAACTGCTGAAGATGTGGGGGCTTGGGAGACTAGGTCTCGGGTCGTCTCTCTTTGCCTACCAGTTGCATGGACATATTGTTTCAGGTGTCCGAGATTGATTAGTCTTTACACCAAGTAGTAGAGACTTCTACATTGTTCGGAGGTGTGGTTGTGATCATTATGATAGGTGCACCTTCTACTTCGATCCCTTTTAGTTGGATCTATCTTGATGGGCTCTGGCCACCTGAAGTCAAATAGATCGCGGATCATTAGAAAGAGTTTCTCATATGAGATATTGATGGGGTCAGATTCTACTGCTGCTGATGGCCATCTCGCCCCTTGTTAGCTTGTCTTGATTAGTTTGAGGGCTTAGAGCTTTTTACCTGGTCAGATGATTGGTGACCAAAATCTGTTGAGTAGCCGCCCGGACGTCTTCTTCGAGCATAGAGTACTTGTTTGCCCGTCCAAATAGATCATCCATCATCGCAGGTGGTTTTTTAGCGAGAGACTCAAAGAATGGTGTACCCAGGCATATGCTCCACTTGAAGATTTGTAGGATGACATCCATGCTACAAGACTCTACTTGGAGCACAGCTTGTTCGAACCATTTCATGAAGTCTCTGAGTGACTCATTCTCATGCATCTTGATGTTCTACAGGGTGCTTATGTTCTGCTTATGGCAAGTTGAACATAAGTAGTGGTCCATAAAAGCCTCCGATAGATCCCAAAAATTATTCATAGAATTCTTTGAGAGATAGTGGAACCATGAGAGGGCTTGACCATGTAGGCTGGCTGGAAAGACTTTACACAACAATGGATCATTCCCTATATCAAGGGTTATGAGCTGCCTGAAGTGTATGATGTGGTCGAACGGATCACTTGTTCCATCATATGTCGTGAATTTTGGCACTATGAACCCCCTTGAGGGCTCATAGTTAATAATATGAGGGTCGAACGGCGTGGAGGACATGTCATCCAACTACCGGTTAATGGAGTCGGATGAATCTTGATCCATTGGGCCCTTATTTGTTGCTGCCTTGGTGGATAAGAGGGCCACTCTGACATGATTGCTATGACTAAGGAACCTAGACGGGCCTCTAGGGTTTCTACCATGCCTGGTTTTTCTTCTACACTTGGTGTCTGAGGTCCCAATCATTGCATCTGATAGACGTGACTTTCGGTCACACCTCATTTTTGTTGATACCTAGGTAGAGTCAGAGTTTTTGTCTAGCTGCACCTGATGAGCTGGTGAAAACTTTTCCTTAGATCGTGTCATGTGACTGCCAGAGAGAAACTCTGTGTTCCTAGAAAAAGATGTCTTATCAGTCCATCTTGAGGCTATTCGTTGGTTTTGAGGTTGGCTACTTTGAGAGGGGTCTACTGACGACATTTGGGCACACAACTCTTCATTCTCTTCTTTAAGTCGCCTTGTTTGGCAAAGTCTGGCACCTTTCTATACTTTCACGCCAGTCAAAGTAGCCCTCATTACCCATAGTTGATGATCGGCTTCTAGAGGGTGTTAATATTCTTAGTCATTCTCACAGATGACGCCAATGTTGATGCTAAGCCAACAAGAGTCAGGCCCATCTAGCTTCGTTGAAGTTAGACATGCTTCTTCCCTACTTCATGCCTCTTGAAGAGTCTGTCAAACTGCGCTGGAACCAGACAGACTTCTTTCCTACACAAAAAGATGTTCGGACGGGTGGTCTAAGCACACCTCTCCGAAGCTTAAGTCAAAATAAAGTAGCTCTAACTACTTTATAAGAGAGAATGAGCATATGTGCATGATTACTACTCAAAAAGTGCTATTTCATAGCTTGTAATTAACTCTTTTAAACACTTTTGAGTAGTAGTTATTACCTTTTAACTCAATTGGCACATTAAGGACCCTTGCAAGTGTTTCTAATCAATTTTTGGCAAGTTTTGGTGTTTTTGATAGCTTTTTGCTCACCAAAGCAATGTAAGAATGAGGGAGAGTTGTATACAGTTCATGGCAAAGCTTTTGGAAGCTCAAATTCATGAAGAACCAAGATTTGGAGCCTCATAGTCCTTTGCCTTAGTCGGGTAAAGTATGCAAGGAAAGAACAACGGAGAGAGGAAAAACAGAGTGAAGAAAACAGAGCATAGCAGCTGCAGTCTTCCTTTCAACTTTTGGAGCACTTCCTGAAGTCCATTTTCTGCATGCTATATACCGTTGGAAATCTCTAGAAGTCAAGAATCCAACGCTTTAAACCGTGTACGATTTGGAGCTGAAATGAGGAAGATATGGCCTTTGGAAGACAACTGCATCCAGTTGAGGGACAATTTCGCACCTTGCGAAATTGGAACTCCAACGTTCGAAATTTTAATCAGCCTTGCGAAATGGAAATAGATGGCAGCTGTGCATTCTCGGTGAAGTCCAACATGCGAAAGTGACTTTTCAACTTGCGAACTTGAAGCTCAACGTGCGAAAATGGATTTCAACATGCGAAATCAACTTGCGAAATTTCGCAAGTCACCATGCAATGTGCGAAACTGGGATATTTGTTCACCGACTCTTTTTCTTATGATATTTTGTATTTAAATCTCCATTTTCTCCTTGTATTCAGCCACTCATGTAATTCCTTAGCTAGGAAGTATGGAAGGAAGGGTAAATTGTCTTCCTATAAAAACTCTTTTGTAAACACTTATCAAAGGATGCTCGGGAACTTGTTCCAGGAGACCAATTTTTATATAGAAAAGTTCAGAGTCTTTCTTTATCTTACCTTCCCATTTTGTTTCTATTTTCTTACTAGCCAAACAAGCTCTGAGGAGGTTTCCTCAGAGAATGAGTGGCTAAGCTTTTAGTTCCTTGGAATTAAGGTGGCCGGGAAAGGTTCCAACTGCAAGAATGGGTAGTTTTGTGGTTTCAGCCATTAAAGAAGAGAAAGTGTGACCCGTTAATGATTTCTATGCTTTTAGTTAACTTAAAACACCTTGCAAGTCATCTGAGCCAACACTTGGTAAGGCAAGTGATCTTCGTCCATAGAGATGCACTAGTTTACCTCTTGCGAGCTTCTGGGAGGTGACTTGAAGGTGGGATTTTCTTGAATTGCCAACACTTGGTAAGCTTTTGGACTCCAAGGAGACATCCATTAGTTATCTCTTGTGAGCTTGGGACGGGAAGTCCAAGGTTAATGATCACCTTGAATGGCAAATGCTTGGTGAGAGGCACGAGCCATTCCAAGTTGCATCAGTGAGAAGGATTTATTACTAAAATCCATTAAAGGGAAGCATCTGTATAACACCGGTTAGAGAATTGACTACATGTTAATTCTCTAATGCGAGGAATTGAACCAAGTGACCGGAACTCTGTTTTTGCATGAGGAACCTCCCCTGTGAACCTAAAACTCCAAGGAATGTTTTTCTTCGTAAGTAATTTCCATCACCTTCTTTTTAGTTAGCTTGAAACTAAACCTTTTACAACTAAAGTTTGCGTTTTCTTTTTAAGCTAACCTTGAAATGAAAAAGCACCAAATTAGCTATGCATTGGTATCAGTTGTGAGTTGAAAACCCTTCCCAGTGAACGATCCTAGAGCCACTATGCTATACTAGTTGAGACTATCCTAATGCATGGTGATATAGGTTATAAATTTTGTTGATTACTCCCTCACTCAAGGAACATTAGCTGAATGTGAATCAGCTGAGTCACCAATTGGGCACGAATTAATGCATGTGTACTTTGTTCGTGCTTTGTGGAGGATTTATATAAGCTATAGACACCGCCATTGTAGTGCTAACTAGACACTCTAACCTTCTTTTGTAATGATGATTATCTTGAGGGCTACTGGGCAATCATCACAGTTAAGGGCACTAGGTGTCATCTGCTGATGTATCACGATCTTGGACAGTGGAATTGTCTGTCCCTGCAGTTTATCGACGTTTAGGATTATGTGTAGCAATTAATTGACATGGTATGCTAAATGGAGTTTCATCAGCCGCTCAAATGTCAGGCGTGAATGATCATGCATGCCAGAGGTCTTCAAAACGTGATTGGATAGTCCTTCTTATTTGGGAATCCGGACTCCTGATGTCATTTGGCCTTGTAAGGCTACCCTCTCACTCCTGGTGTCAGACAGATCTCATCTTGGTCTAGGCGGAATGATCCAGATGAGTTTCATACTTGTCCTAGACGGCCAAAGTGTTTGAGCTGGGAAGGGACACATGGAGAGGAACCCCCTCACACTATGTTTTTGGATGATTTTTATCTTTTGACCCTGATCCTAGGGTTTTTTTTTTATGTATGTTGTCCATATATTCCTCATAAATTTCTTCTTTCCCATTACCATGCCTTGTATATATTTATTGTTGTCTCTTGTTATCCATGATCTATTAGTCAATTGTTTTGGTTCTCTCCACTTATTTGGTAAAAAGATTTCCTTAGGACTTAAATTGGTGCTATCATGTGATAAGTAACTCGACTGTCAAATCTAGACTCGATTTTTTACAAACATGCTTTTCTTTTAAAAAGGAATCACTTTAGGATTTTATTTCTTATTTTCTTTTTCCTTTAAAAATAAAGAAAAATAAGTGGCAATTCCAACTTTAAAAAAATAAATAAATAAAATAAGTAAATAAATAAATCAATTTTTCATAATAAAATAAAGTCTTACTGTCGAGTAGAAATGTACATGAAAAATGTGAGTCCATAAAAATGTGAAGTTGCAAATGAGGCTCACTTGCTTGGTGCCTTGGCCAAATGAGGCTCTCACCTATTTATAGGCACCTTAGGAACTCTTTGGAGCTTTGGAGGGTTACTTACAAATCAAGAATTCTCAAGAAGACTCTAAACAAGTCTATGTACAAGTCTTTACAAGAGACCTCTAGAACTCTATAAATATCTATAGGCTCTTTCCTTGTTTTCCTCCTTTGTAGACATATGTGGACATCTTTAGGCTTTTCTTGAACCTTACACACTTCTCCACTATTTGATGTCTCCAAGAGTTCCAAAAGCTACTTGCACCCTATATAAGTTTAAGGAAAGGTCATTTGGAGTAGGGTATGACATTAGTGACTTTTGATCTTTAATGTGAATTGTAGATATCTTGTTCATGTTAAATGATCACTGCCGAAATTCTTTTGTAAGTGTATGTATGTTGTCATTTTTTATGTACCATGATATGTTTGTATAAATCAGTCTCATTTGATGCTAATTTAGCCACTTTTGATTTTTAATTTGAGTTATAGATATCTTGTTCATATTGAATGATTATTACTTTGATGATAAAACCTCTTTTTATATTTTTAAATTAATTCATTCTTTCCCATGCATGCTTGTTGTCTCTATCTTAACATTTTTTAGGTTTCCATTTTTCCTTTGTAGTTTAATTCCTTTGCTAAGCATGCTATAAATCAATCTCCTTTGTTGCTAGCTTAGTCAATTTTTATCTTTAATTTGAGTCATAAATATCCTGTGAATGATCATTTCTTTGATGATAAAACCTCTTTATATATTTTTAAATTAATTTATTCTTTCTTATGTATGCTTGTTGTCCTTGTCTTGGCATTTTTTAAGTTTTTATTTTTCCTTTGTAGTTTAATTCCTTTGCTAAGTTGAGACATTGAATGATTATTAATTTGTTTTTTATAAATCAATCTCATTTGATGCTAGCTTAGCCAATTTTTATCTTTAATTTGAGTTATAAATATCTTGTTCATATGGTGATCATTACTTTGATGATAAAACCTTTTTTTATATTTTTAAATTAATTCATTCTTTCCTATGCATGCTTGTTGTCTCTATCTTAACATTTTTTAGGTTTCCACTTTTCCTTTGTAGTTTAATTCCTTTGCTAAGTTGAGACATTGAATGATTATTAATTTGTTTTTTATAAATCAATCTCATTTGATGCTAGCTTAGCCAATTTTTATCTTTAATTTGAGTTATAAATATCTTGTTCATATGGTGATCATTACTTTGATGATAAAACCTCTTTTTATATTTTTAAATTAATTCATTCTTTCTTATGTATGCTTGTTGTCCTTGTCTTGGCATTTTTTAAGTTTTTATTTTTCCTTTGTAGTTTAATTCCTTTGCTAAGTTGAGACATTGAATGATTATTAATTTATTTTTTATAAATCAATCTCATTTGATGCTAGCTTAGCCAATTTTTATCTTTAATTTGAGTTATAAATATCTTGTTCATATGGTGATCATTACTTTGATGATAAAACCTCTTTTTATATTTTTAAATTAATTCATTCTTTCCTATGCATGCTTGTTGTCTCTATCTTAACATTTTTTAGGTTTCCATTTTTCCTTTGTAGTTTAATTCCTTTGCTAAGTTCATTGATTTGATGAAACTTCTTACAACTCTCAAGACTGCTATCACTCACAAATTCCTCCATATTGTACCTAATCACCATCATACTCTATCTGTTTGAATGCTTCACGTTGCTCATGATCTTCTTTCTCACATGCAAAATACTTATTAGTGGGTTTGTTAGATTCATCATAAGAAATTTGTACCCATCTTTGTAATTAATCTCATTCAAAATCTTGATGACAAAAAATTGTATAGCCAATGCTAAGGAAATATCAACAACATCATTATGTATGTTGAATAAAAAATCATGTTGTTTGCTCATTTCCTAACTTCCAAATGATCATATGCTAGTCTTAAACTCGTAGTGCATTCATATGTAAATGGAGCAAAATAATTGAACTCCATGACCTAATACATTACTTTACCACTAATAAGATTAATTAAGACTCATGAAATGATTGGCAGAATAATTTCATTGCTTGTATGGATCCCAAAAATGTTTGATTGATCAAAGAAATAATGATAAGAACAATCTTGACCAACTTGACATGCTTAAGACTCATGCTCAACAAGCACATAAGAATTTATAATTTTAAAAAATAAAAATAAAAATAAAATCTCACAATTAGTCAATACAACAAAGTAATGTCATGATAAAAATAAAATTAGGCATCGAAAAATATTAGAAATCTTTTGTTGAAAAATTGTGAGAATAAACTATCTAGAAGGTATTCAAAGTTTAATTAAAATTTATAAGAATAGAATAAAATAAGCATCTTTTACTAGTCAAAGAACTTCAAAAATAAAAATAAATAAATATTCTAGTGGATAGGGAATTAAAGAAGAATCAAAAGCATAAGTTTCCTAGTCTAGAAAGGTCCCGCAACTACTTTATTGAGGTGGATTTCAACATATAAAATGTTGTTTGAATATAGAAAAACACCGAAAAACCATATTTTTCATTGATTTGAGTAAAAAACAATAGGGAAAATCTTGAAGTTTAAAACCATAAAAATTATGGCTTTTAGATTTACTAAAAATTAGATTAATTGATGTGCTCTACTTTGACCCTAACATTGAGTTGATGAGCCAAGCAATCACCATCGTGTTTATTGCCATGTCTTCACCTCATTAGTTAGATGGCCAAGTTTTCCTTTATTGTCAAGCACCAACTTCATGCATTGGCCCGTTTTAAGTAATTTTTATCATTTAGTTTATGAATAGCTAATTGAAGAGAAGAGTTTAGATTGTTGGAATCGAAATTTTGGATTGATGATGAGGACATTTTGAATATTGTCCTCATCTCCCCTAGATAGAGCCAACCTCCTGATAGCTCCAATCATGGCAACCTTTGCTATAAAAAATAAAAAAAAATTCTAATCAGGTCTCAAAGCTTAAATGCTCTAATACCATGTCAGCTTTGAGAATCAAGATTACTCTTCACTAATTTGAATGAACGTTGATTAGATTAAATGGGGAAACAATCTCATAACACTGACTATCTAACAAATAAATATGAAACTAACTAGATTTATAGAACAATGAAAAAACAAAACTAATAAAAATAGGATCTAAAACAAATCTTATTCTAAAAATTAGGAAATCTCCTAAATTAACTACCTCCTAAATCTTCAACAAGATGTTTTGCAACCTCCTTTGAACAGAGCAAGCAAAAAACATAAAAAAGATTTTGGATAATCATTTTTCCTTTTTGTTTTTACAGTTTTTAGATTGTCAAACAGATTATATAAATTAAAAAAAACAAACAAATAAACAAACAAACAAACAACGGAGATAAAAAAGTTTATCTCGCTCATTTAGAGGATTTATGTGGTGGATGGAATCTGTGGAACAGAAAAAGACAATGCCATGCTTAGAGTAAAGAGGAGAATACAAAGAGATTGATTTCAGAAATTTATTCACTGTTAAGAGTTAGAAGTTAGGGAGTCTCCATTGCCATTGAAGAGGAGTGGCCAGAGACATAAACATTGAAGGACCTTTTGCCCAAACAAATTAATGTAGCTTGAACACAGCAACAATTATGCCAAAAAAAACAAAAATGCCTTCCAGATTCTTAATTGGTGTTCTAACCCAATACAAGCATGGTTTCAAATGATCACAGCAACAATTATGCCGAAAAAACAAAAATGTTTTTAGAAGTTGCATTTTATATTCGGGTTTATTGCCATTATCAGAAAAAGAAAAGATCATGAGAAATTTTTTTCCCAAAAAACTGCCACTAGATCAAGTGAAAGAAAATTAGAACGGCATAATGTTAGTACTAGGAATAAAAATACACTTAGAAAACAATAAAAATATCAGGAAATCAACAAGGGCTGTGGAAGCACTATAATAGACTTTTGAAGCCATCCAAGCAACAAGAGAAAATTTTAAGTTCATCATAAAGCATTGCTTTGCAAGAACCAGATTCTAAGAGAAAGGACTAAACAAATTTTTGAAAAAACCCATTTTCCTGGAGGGTAAAACGTGAAGAAAAGACATAGCATGTTTGGTTTTCATTTTCTTTTGTTTTCTTTTGTTTCAATTTTCTCAACAACCATATAGATTCCGAATTAAAAAAAAATGCATTAGTTTGTATCCGGGTGATTTTTCAATTTCTTGAAAACAAACAAGAGTCCTTTTACAGTTCTTTGTATTACTTTCCAAGAACCAAACCTAAAGGAAAGAAACACTATACATATTTCTGCACAAGATTTATTCAAGGTAGGGAAATATCTAGAAGGTTTTGATTTCCTTTTCTTTTGCTTCAATTTTCTAGGCAAAAATGGGTTCTAAAGGGAAAATAGAGGTTCAAGATTTAATCTAGCCGAGTTCTTGGGTATTACTCTTGCAAGAACCAAACCTAAGAGAAAGAAACATTATACTAATTTCTGCACAAGATTTAGTCAAGGTGTTTTTCATTTTCTTGGGAACCAAACCATCGGGAAAATACCTAGTAGGTTCCTATTTTGCTTTTCTTTTTGCTTCAATTTTCTCGGCAACAAAATTGATCCTGAAGAACTCAAGATTAATCTAGACGATTTTTCCTTCTCCTTTCTTTTGTTTCAGATCTCATCAGCCAACTACAATTAGGAAGCCAAAAGAAACAAAAACAAATTGCACAAGATCTTGTCCAGGTACTTCTTTCCATTTTCTTGGAACAGATGAACCAGAAAACATAAAAAGGGTTTGAATGATTCTTTTTCATTTTTCTTTTTACAGTTTCTCGGTTGTTAAACTGATAATATAAATAAAAGGAAAAAAAAAAAACACAGACAACAGGAATGAAAATTTCTTCTCACTCATTTAGAGGATTCTTGAGGGATGGAAGCCGTGGAACAGAAGAAGACGACGTCGTGTTTAGAGATGTAACCGCCGCTAGAGTTAGAAGTTGAGAAGTCTCCATCGTCGTTGAAGAGTTGAGGCCAGAGACAGCAACATTGGACGAAGTAGAAACAAACTGCTTGTTTAAATTTATCAACGGCTCCCAAAACCACGCCTCTTTCACTAAGCCGCACGCATATTCAGAGTTCCCAACGGCTAAAATATTCTAAATTTAAAATTTAAATTCAAATTAGAAAAACTGCTTGGGTTTTTAAAAAATATAGGAAATATTATAAAGAAATTTAGTTGATAATGTTATCAAAGCGATAAACAAATTAATGAAATGTAAGGTATAAAATAAAATTGCGAGGAGAGAATGACAGAGAGCTTAAAAAGATTTTCTTGCTAATAAATTATGGGTTCTTTTTTATTTCAAAGGGTTGTTGACATTAGTAAGTAAATAGTTACATATAAGTGATAAATAATTCAATTTGCAATATAATAGGTGTATTAGAAATTTACGATAATTTAAATCCATTGCAAAAGCAGATTTAAGTGGGTTTGCAATACTTAATTTTTTTGTGGTGAACACCCCCCCTTAAATGTCCATTATAATAAATAAATAAATAAAAATGTCTTATTAAAACCTTGTTAGTAAAAATTTTATTGGAAAAACTTAGTAAAAGAAAAATAATACAATATTCTTATAATTATTTAAGTTGCTCTTAGTCTATTAGGAATGCCTTGTTAAAAACTTTATCAATAAAACTTAGTTAGATAAAACCTGGACAAAGAGAAAAAAAGTACAGTACACTAACATCCTTTTATAGACATACTTTTCCTCATGTTGATATCCCTAATGATGCATTCTAATCTTGTATATTAACTTCTTGAATATTAAGGTTGACAATGACTTTGTAAGTAAATATATTAGATTATCACTTGAGCATATTTATTGAATATCAATTTCACTATTCTTCTTAAGTTAATGTGTATAAAAGAATTTTAGTAAAATGTATTTAGTTTTATCTCCTTTAATATAACCTCTTTTTATATGTACAATGTATGTAATATTATCTTCAAATAATATTGTTGAGTTACCTTTGATAGAGGAGAGTTAGCATGATTCCCGAAAATGTTAAATCATACATCTTAACCATATAATCCACAACTTATTTCATGAATTGTAAGTATTTTTGAATGATTTGATGATGCGACCATCATTGTTTGTTTGACAAATCTTCATGAAATAAATAATAATACCATTACAATTAAAAACATATATTGTTTGTGACCCAACTTTATGTGAATCTGAAAGGTATTTTGCATTTGCACATCCAAGTAATTTATAACTTTGGTTCCCTTAAGTAAAATATATTCATATCAATAGTTCTGTGAAGATATCGTAATATATGTTTGATACAATTTCAATATTTTTGGGTTGAAGTGAAACTATATCTTGCTTATAAATTGACTTAAAAAACAATGTTTAGGCATGTACAATTGACAATATATACAAGTGTACCAATAATACTAAGATATAGTACTTTAGGACTAAATAATTTTTCACATTTTTTGCAAGCATGAAATAAATCTTTTTTCAAGTCAAGTTATAGGACAACCATTAGAGAACTTAAATTATACACTTTATCCATATAAAAATGCTTCAAAAATTTTTAAATCTATGTTAATTGATGTATTAAAACTTTATTTGAAAAATGTTCAATCTACAGGTCAAAATAAAATTTTATTTTTTCAAGATTTTTCATTCTCAATTCATTTTTTCAAACAATTTGTTGTTCTTATAAGTTTTTCCTCTCAAATTCCTTTGTTGTTTCTTTTTAAATTATGTGTAGTTTGAGAGTTTTTTAACAATGAAAAAAACAAATACATTAAACCATGTGTATGGATATAATTATTATTTTATTTATTTCTTCATTCTCATTTCTATTGTTACCTAGCATTGAAATGAAAACCAATAATCATTCTTATCATATATTTGTAGGTGCATTCAAATGTAAGAATTGATATCATCAAATTCATTCATATTAAAAAAGAAATATGAAATGAAACAAAAGATTCATTCTCGTTCCCATATACCAAACATGGTATAAGGGAATGAAGAGTGAGAATAGACATCACTTTTTTTTTTTCTCATTTATTCCTATGTTTGGATTACTTAAATGACATTGAAAATGAAATAAAAGATCATTCTTACTAGAATGAAATTCACTCATAAATGAGATTTTGATTGATTCCTAAGATGAGGTGTATTGATCCTTGATAAGAGAGTGATACATAATATTTTTAAAATTATCATTCTACCCCTACATTTGGGTTAGTTTTTTATAATTAATTTTTATTTACTAAGTAAATACTATTCTTTTAATCTTATTATTTAGCCAAAAATATAATCATTACCAAATGATTAAATAAAATAATACATATAAAAATTATATTTACACTAAAATTTAAAGTGTGAAAGAAATTAAATAAAATCTATTACATAATATTTTAAACTAAAACCAACTTTTAGAACTCACTTTTGAAAGTTCATTATTTTACAAAATTTATATATTTTGTTGATTAAAAATGAACGAAATGAGTTTCTTTCGTTATACTTCAAATTTCTGAATTTTTAGCCGTTAGAAGTTCCAAATAGTAGCGTGGTTTTGGTACGACGTCGGTTTGATGGGCTTCTATTTAAAACGCCGTCGTTTACATATCTGTCTGTAGATTAGGCTGCGCAAATGATCTTGCGTGCGTGAGAGAGAGAGAGAGAGAACGCTACGTTGATTCGTATACTTCCATCAATGGCGATGTCTCCGGCCACAACTCTTCAGCGGCGGTGGAGACTTCCCAACCTCACTCCAACTATAACGGCCTTTACATCTCTGAAATTGATCTCTTTTTCTCCTCCTCTTAACCCTAAACATGGCGCCCTCTCCTGTTCCACGGATTCTATCAACCACAGTCCTCAAGAATCGTCAAAAGGAGTAAGATGAACTTTCCAGTTCCGTTGTCTTTTATTTTATTTATTAATCTGTTTGGCTACTGAGAAATTGCAAGAAAAGAAAAAGAAAAAGGACAACCCAAACCTTTTACATATTCTCCTTTCGTTTTGTTCCCAAGAAAAGCTGACAGTTACCTGGACTAAATCTTGTGCTGACTTATTTCTGTTTTTGTTCCTTTTGGCTTCCTAATTCGTTGGCTGATGGGAACTGAAAGAAAAGATAGAAAAGGCAAGAAGGGGAAATGGAAAGTACCCTTGTTTGCTTTCGAGAAATTGAAAAAAATCATCTGATTAAATCTTGTGCATTTCTTTGTTTCTTCAGAGTCCGTTTGGTTGCTATGAAAATTGAAACAAAAGAAAAGGAATTTCGGAAATTTCTATGGATTTCCTCATGGTTTGGTTCCCAATAAAATAAAAATTCCCCTTCATTAAATCTTGTGCAAAATTTTGTTTTGTCTTTCTTCTCTTAGGGTTTGGTTCTTGCAAAATTAAATTGTGTGTGTGTATGTGTGTATTTTTTTTTTTCGGTTGCTAAGAAAACTGAAACAAAACAAAAGAAAGGAAAATAGCAACACTCTTTCCTGATGCTTTGGTTCCCAAGAAAATGAAACATCCCATGACGAAATCTTTTGCAAAAATTTGTTTTGCCTTTCTTTCTCTTGAGTTTCGGTTATTGGAAAGTAATACTCAATGATGAACATACTTTTTTCTTTTTGTTGTTTGGATGGATTTAACAGTATATTAGAGTGCTTCAGCAATGTTGTTCCTGTTAAATTCTTATTCCTTGCATTAACATTCAGGTGGTGCCAAGGTGGCATCCTAATTTTCTTTCACTCAGGACTGACAATTAACATGGAGAAAATACTTCTTGTGGCCTTTTATTTTCTGGCAGTGGTGGGAATCCAATTTTTAAAATGCATCTTCTGAAATCATTTTTGTTTTCCCTGTACAATTGTTTCAGGGCCATCTGAAACCTGGCTTGTATTTGGTTGGAACACCAATTGGGAATCTGGAAGACATCACTTTTCGGTACTTGTGAAATTTGACAAATTATTTCTGTCTTTTTTAGATTCCTTTCACAATGCTTAAAATTCCACTTGCTCATGTGTTGCTATTTGTTATTTATTTCATTCTTTCATTGTGGAATCAAGAACCAAACATTTTTTTTTTTTTTTCATTGTTTCATGTTTAGATGGAAAACAAAAGAAATACATAATTTTGTATATGAAATTCTGGATTAACTAAGCCTTTTGATGATTGATCATGTTCTTTTGGTTTCCTTTTTCTGATCATGTTCGTTTGGGTTCCTTTTTCTATCATACTTTTTTCATTGCACACAAACTATTTTGGAGTGTGTAGTGAAAAATTTGCTTCAAATAAATCTAACTCTATTTCAAACCTTTTTTTTCCATGGTTTTCATGGCCTTATTAAGAGAACTTTGCTTCTTACTAATTCAATAGTGTGAAAAGGTGTGTTTTGGAAAAAGTAGGATTGAAAGGCATTTGGCCATTGTATAATGAACGGTTGGGTTAGCAACCTAGGATATTTTAGAACATCTTGAATATATATCAGTGCTCTACCAACTTTAACATAGTTGTTTGATGGGTGAGATTGTAACTAGTCCATGAAATCAATTATGAAGCTCTGAAATTAGAAAATATTGATAATATGTCATCTATATTTCATAATAGGAACAATTATGTTTTATCATATGAAAAATACAGAGGAATGTCATATAATGTTTTCTTTTCTTTTTGCCTTTGGCAAAACTAAGATGTTTCGATTGAGAAGCCATTTAGCGAAAATGTTTAAAGAACCAAGTGTTAACACAGACTTCATACCCAAAATATGTGGATTAAATTTGCTTAATTAAATTAATAAGGATTCAAATTTCTACCAAGAGGTGTCAATTGAGGATTTAAAAGAAGTTCAATCTTGTAGTAAAAAATTTCTGAAGATGTTTGGTTTTGCAAACTTGATCTTAAGTTATTATTCTTTTGTAACAAGTGGTGTAGATAGTAATTCTTTTCATTTTAATATGATAATTTTTTGTTGACTAATTTGATTGAAGATACCAAGAAATGAACTTCCTATTTTCCAAGATTTTATTAAAATATTAAGGAATTAATTCTTTTATTTCTAGGATTCATGATGGTATAATTCTCTTATTTCCAAAATTGTATAGTTATATATATATTTGCCTTTTTTTTTTTTCTTGATTTGTAAGGTAGAGGATTTCTAGGAATTAGTTAACTTTCTTTGTGTAATTTAGCTTTCCTACTTTGTAGGATTATACGCTACATATAGGCTTTAAGGGCATCGTGGCATAATCATCGAGCCGAAGTCAAGAACTAAAAAGATCAAATGAAATGATGCATAGACAAGTAAATCCCTTATGAATTCTAAGGTATTCCTTTAATTTTTAATTTAAGTTTAAGGGGATTCATCATTCGAAGGGAAGTAGACTACTCAATAATATTTCATTTATGTAGTAATTGAGTAAAGAATTTAGAAAATCTAAATAATAAGGAAGAATGGATCAATGAAATTTTGCTTGGACTTCACTAGGTAAGGAGTAGTTGTTTTGAGGATTCTCTAGAATTTGAAAGAATACTGTTGTAATCCCTCCATTTTGTCCTTGTAGCACATGCTTTGATCACACTTTGTACCTCTTGTTTTGTGCCGTTGCATAGCACGTGTGTAGGCACCCCTTTTGTATGGTTGTTTTTGTACTCCTTCGTGATCCATTTGCTACTCAATTTTCACATTGGTTTTTGAGTCACTTTTGGAGACCTTTTAGAGGAGGTTTTGGATCCACACCTTGACTTCAGTGGCATCGTAGGAGCCCCCAAAGTTTTGGCACATTTAGAGCATAGACAAGGTTTCATTAGCGCAAATTGTGCCCTTTTGGTCTCAATTGGTCTAGGTAATCGATTCAGCTAGTTTCAACGTGTCTTGGAAACCAGTTGAGTAGGTCGAGCTGCTTGAAAAACCCATGTTTTGACCCTTTTCTTTGTTAGACATTTTAAACCTTTTTTGGTAGTTTCTTGGGTTGGTTTTAGAGAGTTTTTGTGGGCCTTAACCTGGAGTTTTGGGTCTTTATAGTTGAGTTTTGATTTAAGAAAGTTTTGAAGAGAATTTGAACTTAGGTGAAGATGATGACCTGTGTCAAAATCTCTACCCTCCCTTGGCTTATAAATATGAGCTTTGCAGCTCATTTAGAGGAGGTTTTGGATCCACACTTTGACTTCAGTGGCATCTTAGGAGCCCCCAAAGTTTTGACACGTTTAAAGCTCGGACAGGGTTTCATTAGTGTGAATTGTGCCCTTTTGGCCTCAATCATTCTAGGTAATCGGTTCAGCTGGTTTCAACGTGTCTTGGAAACTAGTTGAGTAGGTCGAGCTACTTGAAAAACCCATGTTTTGACCCTTTTTTATGCCCTTTTCTTTGTTAGACTTTTTTAACCTTTTTTGGTAGTTTCTTGGGTTGGTTTTAGAGAGTTTTTGTGGGCCTTAACCTAGGGTTTTGGGTCTGTATAGTTGAGTTTTGATTTAAGAAAGTTTTGAAGAGAATTTGAACTTAGGTGAAGATGATGGCTTGTGTCAAAATCTTTACCCTCCCTTAGCTTATAAATATGAGCCTTGCAACTCATTCTCAAAGGGCTCTTTGATTTCTAAGGGATAACTCTGCCCATTTTGAGAGATAGAAGAAAGAGAAGAGAAGACTTGAAGTTTGAAGGTGAGCTTGGCTTAGGGAATAAGATTTTTGCATACTAAAAGGCCAAGTATCATACTTAGGGAGAAGTTTCTTTGGTAAGTCTTTCTTAATTCTGAGCAATGTTTTAAAAGGCTAGTGAGGCTTACACCTTGAAGCTTGTCTCTAGAAATTAGCCTTGAGGCTTAAGCCTCACCCTATCAAGGCTTATAGCTTTGACGCTATAGCCTCAAGGTTGTTGAGGCTTAAGCCTCAAATATCCAAAGAGTTTTTGACCTTTATAGGCTTTTGGTATATATTTTATAAGTGACTTAAGTCTTAATATTCAATGAGTTTTAATGAGTTCTATCATCTATGCTTTTGTGGACTTTTGATATTGGTTAACCTTTTACAAAATAAGGCTTAGTTGACTTCCAATTAACCTTTTAAATAGAAGGGAAAAAGAGAGATTGAGAAGAATAAGAGAAGTGGTAACTATCTTAGTGATTGATCTCATATAAAATCTAATTATTGATAGATAAATAAAAAAAGATACCACTACAATTGGTGGAAAAAGAATGATGGATGGATGGATATTAACACCAATGTGCCACACCTAACTCCAAATGACCCTCCCCTTGAGCTTATATATGGGGCAAGAAGCTTTTAGAACCTCTTAGAGACATTCACTAGTGGAGGAGTGTGGAAGGTTTTAGAGAAGCCTAAGAGATCTAAAGACATCATGTAAATACTCGTACATAAGCTTGTACATAGTCTTTATCTAGAATATTTTAAGGAATTCTTGATTTGTAAGGAACCCTCCAAGGTTCTAGAGAGTTCCTAAGGTGCCTATAAACCAAGGCATCAAACAAGTGAGCTTTCAAAGTATTGTAAAACATTCTTCGAGCAATAAAGTTTTCTTTCCTTAAAGTGCTGTCTATGGTTCTCTTAGCTTTCAGGTCGTGTGCTTAACTTAGCTTGGCTAGCTAAGTACGATGGGAAGGCTAACTTAGCAATGTCAAGAGTCTTGAGTTGTCTAAGTGTTGCATGTGAGTTTAGGAGAAAGTCTAAGTCTATGATAGTTGGTATCAGAGCACGACTACGAAGCAGGCATGGCAGGCTCCAACGTTGAGGAGACTAGTGAGCAAACCCATGGGAGGGAGAACCGAGCCCATTGCATGTGGTAGGGGAAGGAAGGATAAGTCTTGTGACACCTTTGTCAACATGGAGGTAAGGCTAGCCAAGGTAGAGTTAGCCATGATAGACACCCTGAAAGGGATGGACTTGATTTAGCAAGACATGGATAAGGGCTTAGAAGATCTAAAGGAGCAAATCCAAGACCTTTGTGAGAGGGTGCTGGTCTCACAAGTTCAACTAGTGTCACACGAGGAGTTCATGTCCTTCCAAGACAATGTTATAAGCATGCTTGCTAGCATGGAGTCAGGGATGGAGGCCTTGGCTATTCGCATGGAGACTCGGGACAAGGAGGTTAGATAGGAGCTGACCATCTACAAGACTGCTGTGTCAGCACGAGTCATGACCACTCACGAGGCACCAAGGGTGGAGGTGCCAAAGCCACATATCTTCAGTGGAAAAAGGGATGCTAAGGAGCTAGATAACTTTTTATGGCACATGGAGTGTTACTTCGAGGCTATCGCATTGATCGACGGAGCCACTAAGATGCACACCGCGACCTTATACCTCATTGATAATGCTACTCTATGGTGGCATAAGAGGTTTGCCAATATAGAAAAAGGCACATGCACCATAGATACTTGAGATGCCCTTCAAGAGGGAAATCAAAAGGCAATTCTATCTTGAGGACGTGGCTTACTTGGCTAGGAAGAACATGAAGCGCCTCAAGCACATGGGCTCAATCCGTGAGTACGTCAAAGAATTCTCTACATCTATGCTTGAGATACCTAACATGATCGATGAAGAGTTACTGTTCAACTTCATGGACAACCTACAAAGCTAGGTTGAGCAAGAGTTTAAGGTGACATGGTGTCCAAGACCTAGCCACAACCATGGCAGTAGCGGAGTCCTTAATGGAGTAAAAAAAGGGAGACTCCTCCAAGCCTAAGCCACCATCCAAGGGTAATCATGCTAAAGGTGGGGGAGACAAAGGGCCGGAAGGCTATGCCGCACCCAAGGAAGGGTTAAGCAAGGGCCCTAGTGGCAAGGACGACAAGGGCAAGGATAAGAGAAAGGAGTTCATTGCCCAGGACTAACTGCTTCCTCTACGATGGTCCACACTAGGTGCGTGATTGCCCCAAAAGGAAGACCCTAAATGTTATGATTGAGGAAAAAGAAAAGGAGGGTGATACTCATGTCGGGTCGATGCAACTCGTAAACGCCCTCAAGGCTAAGTCGGTGCCTAAGACACCTCAAAGCAAAGGGTCGATTTACCTAGAGGCCCTTGTAAATGGGAAGCCCACCAAGGCCTTAGTGGGCATTGGTGGCACTCATAACTTTGTCTCTGAGGATGAGGCAAAATGACTCGAGCTCTAAGCATTCAAGGAAGGCGAATGGCTCAAGGCAATCAACTCTGCCACTAAGCTGCTACACACTGTAGCACATGGGGTGGCTATATGCATAGGCATGTGGGAAGGCTCGTGGGAAGGCAAGATCAAATTCATGGTGGCACCTGTGGGTGATTTCAAGATTGTATTGGGGATGGACTTCTTACGAAAGGTCAAGGTCATGTCATTGCCCTTTGTATGCTTAATGGCTAGCCTAGAGGAAGAGACGCCATGCATAGTCTCTATAGTCATCGAAGGTTCACCTGAGATCCCCTTGTTGTCAGCTATGCAAGTGAAGAAAGGGTTGAAAAATAAGCAAGTGACTTACTTAGCCACCCTTAAGGAGGAGAAGGAAGGTGGCTCGGGAAAACCCATGCCTAAGGTCATCGAGGAAGTCCTTAACGAGTTCAATGATGTGATGCTGCCAAAACTGCCTAAGAGACTCTCACCTAAAAGGAAGGAGAATCATAAGATTGAATTAGAGCCAAGAGCTAAACCCCTTGCCATGGGGCTATATAGGATGACACTGCCCAAACTGAAGGAACTAAGGAGGCAACTTAAAAAGCTGCTAGATACGGGGTTCATCCAACAGTCCAAGGCTCCATATGGTGCACTAGTCTTGTTTTAGAAGAAGCATGATGGATCCCTTAGGATGTGCATAGACTACCAAGCACTCAACACGGTGACGGTAAAGAACAAGTATCCCATCCCACTCATTGCTGACTTGTTCGATCAGCTTGGTAGAGTAAAGTACTTCACAAAGCTAGACTTAGGCTACTACCAAGTAACGATAGTGGAGGGGGATGAGCCAAAGACTACGTGTGTGACCCGATATGACTCATACGAGTTCTTAGTGATGCCCTTCAATCCCACCAATGCACCAGCAATGTTCTGCATGCTGATGAACAAGATCTCTCATCCATATCTAGACAAGTTTGTGGTGGTGTACTTAAATGACATAGTAGTCTACAGTATCACCCTGGAGGAGCATGTGGAACACCTAAGGAAGGTCTTTAAGGTGCTAAGGCAGAACGAGCTATATGTAAAGAAGGAGAAATGTTTACTTGCTAAGGAAGAGATGAGGTTCCTAGGGCATCGCATAAAAGATGGCAAGCTGATGATGGATGACAACAAGGTCAAGGCCATCTAGGAGTGGGATTCTCCAACCAAGGTACTTTAGCTAAGATCTTTCCTTGGTTTGGTTAATTACTACCAACGGTTCATCAAGGGCTACTCAACAAGGGCAACTCCATTGATGGATTTTCTTAAGAAGAATAAGGCATGGGAATGGAATGAAAAGTCCCAACAAGCCTTTAAGGATCTAAAGAAGGCTATGACGAAGGAACCAATGTTGGCATTACCCAAGCACACCAAAGTGTTTGAGGTGCACACGAATGCCTCTGACTTTGCCATTGGAGGGGTCCTAATGCAAAATAGGCATCCTATAGCCTTTGAGAGTCGCAAGTTGAACGATACAGAGCGGCATTATATGGTGCAAGAGAAAGAGATGACCTCTATAGTTCACTGCTTGCGCACCTAGAGACACTATCTCTTAGGGTCTCACTTTGTGGTGAAGACCGACAACGTCACCATTAGCTACTTCCAAACACAGAAGAAGCTAAGTTCTAAGCAAGCTAGGTGGCAAGACTTCTTGGCCGAGTTCAATTATATACCGAATATAAGCCAAGGAGTGCAAATCAGGTGGTTGACATCATCAACCACAAGGTGGAGCTAGCTTTCATGACTAGTCAGCCCCAAAAAGACTTGGTGGATCTTCTGAAGAAGGGGTTGCAGCATGACCCAGTGGCTAAGAGCCTCACTGCCTTAACCCATGAGGGAAAGACTAAATGGTCTTGGGTGGAGAATGACCTACTTTACATCAAGGGAAAGCGGCTCTACATGCCCAAGTGGGGGAACATGAGGCGGAACCTGATCAAGGAGTGTCATGACACCAAGTGGGTTGGGTACCCTGGACAAAGTTGCACACGGGCACTACTAGAGTTAGCTTACTACTAGCCTTAGATGTGGGATGAAGTTGAGGCCTATGTGAGGACTTATCTTGTGTGCCAACAAGATAAAGTGGAACAACAAGTGCCAAGAGGCCTGTTGGAGCCACTACCCATAGCAAAGCGTCTATGGGAGAGTGTCACCATGGACTTCATCATTGGGTTGTCTAAGTCAAAGAGCTACGACTCAATCATCATGGTAATGGACAGGTTCTCTAAGTATGCTACCTTCATAGCAACCTCTATAGATTGCACCGTGGAGGAGACAACAAGACTATTCTTGAAACATGTAGTCAAGTATTAAGGGTTGCCTAAACACATCATTAGTGACTGCAACACGTGGTTCACTTGGAAATTCTAAATGGAGCTCTTCAAGCTAATGAGGTCAAAACGTCACTTCTCTGCAAGCTTTCACCCACAAACGAATTGTTAGACGGAACGGGTGAATGCTATACTAGAGCTATACTTGAGGCACTTTGTAAGTGCCAACCAGTGGGATTAGGCTAAGTTGCTGGATATGGCCCAATTTTCCTATAACTTACAAAGGAGTGAGGCAACCAATAAGGGCACGTTCGTGCTAGCCACGGGGTGGCAACCATTGACTCCTTGCACACTAGAGATGGGCTATGCCAGGAGAAGTTCGACATCTTTCAAGTTCGTCGAGGGATGGCACGAGCAAGCTGACATAGCACGCTCTTACTTGGATTAGACCACTAGGAAAAAGAAGAAGTGGGTTGACAAGAAGAGATGCCACACGAAGTATCAAGTTGGAGACTTAATGCTTGTCAAGCTCCTTCCTAAAAAATTCAAGTCCCCAAGGCTGGTACATAAAGGCCTAGTGAGAAGGTATGAAGGCCCTTTCCTTATATTGGGGCGAGTCGGCAAGGTGTCCTATAGAGTAGAGTTGCCTCCAAGGTTGAAGATCCATCCTGTCTTCCATGTGAGCTACTTGAAGCCTTATCATGAAGACAACAATGATCTAAGTTGAGGGTTGTCTAAAAGGACGCCTACAACCATCTTGACCTTTTATGACAAAGAGGTAGAGCATATCATCGCAAATCGAGTCATCAAGAGACGAGGTGTGCCTCCCGCTATGGAATACTTAGTCAAATGAAAGGGACTATTAGAAAGTGAGGCTAGCTCGTAGCCAGCGCACACACTATGGCAGTTTCAAGAGCAAATCAAGTGGTTCCAAGCAGAAGAAGCGACGAGGACGCTTGGGCATAGGTAAGGGAGAGTGCCACACCCTGCTCCAAATGACCCTCTCCTTGAGCTTATATAGGGGGCAAGAAGCTAATGAAACCTCATGGAGACATCCACTAATGGAGGAGTGTGGGAGGTTTTAGAGAAGCCTAAGAGATGTCCACACATCTCTATACTAAGGTGGAAGACATAGGAAGAGTATAAGACATTCTAGAAAGTTCCAAAGACATTATATAAATACTTGTACATAAGCTTGTACATAGTCTTTGTCTAGAATGTTTTAGGGAATTCTTAATTTGTAAGAAACCCTCCAAGGTTTTAGAGAGTTCCTAAGGTGCCTATAAATAGGTAAGGATCTCATTTGGCCAAGGCACCAAGCTAGTGAACTTTCAAAGTATTGTAAAGCATCTTTTGAGCAACAAAGCTTCCTTTTCTTTAAGTGTTGCCTACGGTTCTCTTAGTTTCCAAGTTGTGTGCTTAACTTAGCTTGGCTAGCTAAGTACGAGGGGAAGACCCACTTAGCAATGTCAAGTGTCTTGAGTTGTCTAAGTGCCACCCATGAGCTTAGGAGAAGCCTAAGTTTGTGACATGTAATTGGATATAATATAGCAATTGGATGTGATTATATTTCTTAGGGTATCCTATTAGTGACAGGTAATAGTAATATAAAAAACTATTTGATGATTATGAGAGAAAAAAGAAACTAAATTAGAAACTATTAACAAGAAAGATATGTACACACAATCTCAAATTATTTTGCATAGACCATCCAACATTCTAGCCTTCTAATGAGCATGGCAAGAGGCTCACAAGGGCAAGGAATAATCTCATTCATCTCATACCAAAAACAAAAAAAAATTGAAAATTAAATGTTTAGAAGATTGAATAATGTTGGTTAGGGACATGGGTCATAGTTCGACTACAAAGCTCCTACACCTTCTTAACCCTAAAATGAACATGGAATTAAGTTCACAACAAGCAAGGAATGCCTAATTACACTCGGATTTAGGAAAATAAGTTGAAATGCACATAACAACATTCATAAAGGGACATGCTCTCATGTGAATTCGAAGTATGTGTGCCACGACAAGTGGCAGCCATTAATAACTATAAATTAGTCATGGATTCAATCCTTAATGATCATGGAATGATATTCACAGGGGCTGAAAAATGACTCCAAAAAATCAGTTTTGAAAATCTTTGAAAAATGACCAAAAAAAATTAAGAACAACTAGTTATGTTTTCAAGCAAAATGGCTAGGCTAAAAGCCCATAAATATGGACCTAACCTTTGGCCATGAGATTGGCCATCAAAGTGAGTTTGAAATTCAATAAAAAATATGTTGAAATCAGGAGTTCGAAAATTAGCAAAAAGGGCTCTAAAGAGTATTTTCTAGGGAAAATGATTATGGCAAATCATCAAACACTTGTAGGTCTTAATCTTCTTTTTCAAAATTAGTTAAAAAATTAGTAAGATGAGAAAATCAAAATCCACAAGAGATAAACAAAAAAGAAACAAGTAGGTCACAAGTCAAGACAAAGTTTATCATGCTCCTAAACTCAATGGGATCCAAAAAGGAAAATCAGTCCAAGAATTGGATAAAACAAAGTCAAGAAATGTTTAAACAACATCTAAGCACTAATTAGACATATATACTAACATCTAATAAGCATCCAAAGCAAAAAGAAAAAAGAAAATCAAATTTAGATCCAAAGATGAAGAGAAACAACATAAAGCCAACCAAATGATCTTCCAATATCTATGGTTATGTATGGATTACCAAAAATGAACGAAAACAAATTGAATCTTGGAATCATGAATGACTTATGGAAGAAACTCCTCCCTAAGTACGATACTTGGCTTCTAGTATGCAAAAGTGCCCTCTCCCAAGCCAAGCTTGCTTCCAAATCTTCGAGTCTTCTTTTCTTCTTTTTATCTCTCTCAAAATGGGTAAAGTTTCCCTTTAGAAATTAGAGAGAGCTCCTCAAAATGAGCCCCAAGGGACTCATATTTACAAGCTAAGGGAGGGTGGAGATTTTGACATATGTCATCATCTCCACTTAAGCTCAAATTTCTCTTCAAAACTCTCTCAAATTAAAATCTAATCAAAAAGACCCTAAAGCTCCTAGGTTAACACCCACAAATGCTCCCAAGAACTCCTTAGAAAAGAGGAAAAAGGTCAAGCAAGGAAGAGGAAACCAAAAAGGGGCAAAAAAACGTCATTTTCAAGCAATCAATTGCCTAGACCACCTGAACTGGTTTTCTACATCCCCTAAACCGTGTACCTAGATCGATTGAGGCCAAAAAAAGGCCCATTTCACACAAATGAAACCAAAGTCATGTTGTGGATCCAAAACTCCCTCTGAAAGGTCTTCAAGAGTGACTAAAAAATTAGTATCAAAGCCGGTAGACGGATCACCAAGGAGTGTAAGAACAATCATGCAAATGGGGGATCCTACATGTGTACTACACGAGGGTGCAAAGCGAGAGGAACTAAGTATGTGATCAAACATGTGCTACGAAGACAAAATAAAGGGTCTACAACTATATCATTTTGTCAAAAATTGAATAAAAAATCATTCTTTTTCATAATTATATTCATTTCTACTTACATATTTTATGCACAAAAATATGTGTTGCCATATTTCTGACATGTATGATAGGGCATGTGGCATTATATTCATTTAAGGAGGCTCATGAAATGTGGTAGTTTCGAATTGGCCAGTTGGCTATAATTTAACTAGTTATTTATGGACATTTTTTATTTTCTTTTAACCATATTTGACTTGATGGCAAACCACAAAAGGCTGAATTTCCCCTCTTAAACCTAGCATTATTATTTTCAAAAATGAGAAGAATATCAGTAACTTAACAAAAGAAAGCAATGCCTTATTTTTTACTATTAATTTCTTATTTCCAATCCATCAGCGCTCTTCGTGTTTTAAGATCAGCCAATGTGATACTTTCAGAAGACACAAGGCATTCAGGAAAGTTGCTACAACATTATGATATTAAAACTCCCCTTGTAAGTTCCTCGAGGTCTCTCATTATCATTTTTTTTATTTTGATTTCATTCTTTCCTATCCTTGCTAAAAGTATGCCCTATATTTTTTCAGTTGAGTTATCACAAATTCAATGAATCTCAAAGAGAACAGACAGTACTAAAAAGATTAAGAGAGGGGGATATTGTGGCACTTATCAGTGATGCAGGGACACCAGGCATCAGTGACCCCGGTATGGAATTGGTGAGTATGTTATATGTTCTGCTTGCAGTATCTTTGTTTGGTTTTTTAATCACGGTACAGAGGAGTTATTTATACTGCATTTTAAGGTTGTGTTATGTGTCAATGTTTTTGCTCAACATGGAACCTATATTGCCCTTGGCTATAAACTATCTAGAAGAACTAATGTGTCATTTTTCAGAAGGCATTGAATCATATCACCTACTCCAAAACTGTTGTCCGATAGATGGGCCAGTGTGCACATGTACTGCATTTTAAGGTTGTGTTATGTGTCAATGTTTTTGCTCAACATGGAACCTATATTGCCCTTGGCTATAAACTATCTAGAAGAACTAATGTGTCATTTTTCAGAAGGCGTTGAATCATATCACCTACTCCAAAACTGTTGTCCGATAGATGGGCTAGTGTGCACATGCATGCACAGGACCATATGAAGATTAGATTATTAGGTAATATTATGTGCTCCAAAACTGTTGTCTGATAGATGAGGTTGTGTGCACGTGTATGCACAGGACCACATGTATAAAGATTCAATGATTAGCGTCAGGCAGTTTCTGTTGATTGAAGCGTCTTTAGACACAATTATATTATGACAGTACTATATCCAGGGGTGGTTATGTATATATCCAGGAGGTATTTGTTTGCTAATGTAGTAGATAATTAAATATAATGGGTTATGTGAGCTGTTAGTGATTACCCTCTTTTTTCTTCTTTTAATTTTACCTTTTTCATTTTATTTTATATGCTATGTTTTGCTTCTTTATACGAAAGGAAAGAGCATATCACTCCTTTTGTACCAAACTAAGCCTCTCAAGTTATCATAGCTCCACAAGAAATACAGTTCTCCTTTTATGCTTGACTGCTTAGTGGACTCTAATTTCACCTTCTTCATTTTCTTCTCCTCTATTAATTTCATATGCAATGTTTTGTTTGTCCATACAAATGGAAAGAGCATTATAATCCCTTTTCACGAACTGTCTCTCAAATTGTAGGAACTCAAGATGAAATATAATTTTCCTTCTATGTTTTACTGCATAGTGGACCTTAGATGGTGGGAATTTTGGCATTGTTGAGTTGTGTTTACTGCATTTGATATAATGATTTATTGTTATTGTTGGCGGTTTGATGGAAGGGGGAAGAGCTTATGAGGTGCTATCCACAGTGTGAATTAATTATGTTTTGTTGTTACTTTAAAATTGTGAGTTAAAAAATGAAAGCAACTCATAGGAGAATTTCTTTTCTGAAGGGGTATACTCAGTGCTACTCCAAATATTGCCTAACTGTTGTGAAAGTGTTTGGCTTAAACCCTGTTGTGCTTGGAATTTTCTGTAGAACTACCAGTCTTCTGTCCCCTTTAAGGTTTTAAATGAACTTTAGTTTTAGTGAATAGCAACAATACAATTGAGCCTATTGCCGAATATTTTTATTATAAAAATTATGATCAATGAGAAATTCAGATTCTTGATGCAGGCAAAATTATGTGTGGATGAAAATATTCCAGTTATACCCATCCCTGGTCCTTCTGCTTTGGTAGCTGCTCTTTCTGCCTCAGGCTTGGCCACCAATGAATTTACTTTTGGTATTTTCTCATGATTTAGCACTTGTATTGCTAACTAACAAAAGAATTCATTGTCGGCACCATTGGGATTTTGGGGCCTAATAATTACATGAACTGGTGCCAGTTGGATTTCTCCCTAAACATGCTGGATCAAGGAGAGGGAGGCTAACAGTTTCTGCAAATGAAGCAGCCACACAGGTATTCTTTGTTCCTCCACACAAGCTTCATCAGTTTCTTGAGGAAACTTCTTCACTCTTCGGTGACACAAGGTAATTTTTTGTGGAAGTTACTAGTATTTCCCAGTATCAACATGGAATATCATACATGTGTCTGCATGTTTTGGGAGGATCTTTTAGACATTATCATTATCATTGTTGTTTGTGTTGTTTTTTTTTTTTTTTTTTTTTTTAACACAAATGTGGTTTTTAGGTTTTTCAATCAATATGACACAGAATTCTGGCTGCCTAAATTTTGTTTATATATCTTTATATTATTGACTTGAGTTATGTACCTTACAAGCTTATGTTTTGAGAATTTGACAAGTTTAGGGCCTGATTGAGAACGTTTTCAAAAACAGTTCTCAAAAAACTGTTTTTGAGAATGTTTTTCAAAACTGTTTTCTTTTGTTTTCTAGAATAAAAGTCTATTTGAGAACCTGAAATATTCTCAATCTGTTTTCTATGTTTTTAAATATTTCCTAAAAAGGAACTTTTATCCATAGTGCTTTATTTTCAATTATTCCCCATATTTGTACAATTATTTTAAAAAAAAAAACCCTAAAAAACAAGTGAAAACAATTAAAATATTATCATAAAACTCCATATTTTCATAAAATTGTTTTTTGTTAAAAAAAATTACCAAATGTGTGTTTGAGTTTGGAAAATAGGGGTATGCTTGGATGTTTTTAAAAACAGGTTTCTATTTTTAAGAATAAAAAAATAGGAAAACATGTTTGGGAACCAGAAAATAGAAAATAGTTTTTTTGTCCTTAACAACTTAAAATAGAGTGTTTTTATAAACATATTCTAGTTGTTATTAGTTATTTTCACTTATTTTATGATGACTGTTTTAAAAAATAAATTATACAAATATGGAGAGTGATTGATAATATAGTACTACATTAAAAGTTATTTTTAAAAAATATTCAAAAACATAGAAAGTAGGTTAAGAACATTTCAAGTTTCCAAATAGACTTTTGTTTTGTAAAACATTGGAGAACAGTTTTCAAAAATTATTTTTCATAATTATTTTTGAAAATAATTTCCAAATAAAGTCGAGTTTTCTATTTTTAAGACTAGAAAATTGTTTTTAAAAACAATTCCCAAAAAGGCTTTTATTAATCAGTGATTTCTATGTACTGTTTATGTTCATATGATATAAGTTGCATGGTGAGAAGTCACTGACAGATACTAATGATAGAAGAACTATTCTAATAGAATTAATTAATTACTGTTTTAATGGAATTGCTCTCTATGATAACTGTAGAACTTCTATTTAATTACAAAACATAAAAAGTCATAGTCAAGCTAAACAACATGTTTAACCCTTAGATAATGATGATATCGGTGGCTAGCCATATAGATGCATCAATTTACTTGTAATTAGTTACCATTTACTCTAATCATACATGCATTGCAGATTAGTTTGGTACTTTCTCTTATGAACCAATGAAATGCCTTTAGTTTGATACGTAACAAATTGTCATTGATTCTCCCTAGAGGCCACAATTACCGTGAGCAAACATATCAATGACCATGGTGCATATTCTAGGTTTTAAAATTTTACAAAGATGGGATATTACATTTATTTTTATATGTAAAAAAGAATATATTAAAAGCACCAATCAAAAAAGGGGCACACATCTAGTACACACAAAGTATACACTTTAACAGCAAAAAGAAATAACCAATAATAACAACCACATTCTAATTAGTTACAACACAACCACTAAATGAAGTCTATTAAGGACGGGAGATAAGATTGAACATCATCTTGAAGAGACCCTCAAGACCACAAGTATAGGTTACAAATAAAGGAATTTTGAGAGATTGGTCTGAGCTTAGCACCTAAAGGTTCTTCAATTACATTTTTGTGATAGGATATTACTACATTTGGCTTCTGGTAATTTATAGTGTTTTGGAAAGAGTAGTTATGGAGATGCTATCATGTCTCTTCCTTTTATTTTCTTTTGCTATACAAGATACATTTCCACTAATCGATTATGACAGTTTATTTGAACGCATTGCAGACGATGTGTCTTAGCCCGCGAAATGACAAAAATACATGAAGAGGTAAATCTATGTTTACTTAATAACCAATAATGTTTACTTATAGAGTCACGCTTATGCATGCTTGAGTAATTAGTTGCACAACCTTATTTAGAATATACTCAGGGGCTTGTTACTTTTAATGGTCTTTAAAGTTGCAAAATCATGTTCTTACAAGCATTATTTACTTTAGAATTATCGACAATGCTTCTGATATCATTTCTATGTCTTGACTTGTTCTGATGTGATATTTTTATCAACTAATATAAATGATGCCTTATTTTTTTTCTAATGTGTTATATGAGGTAAGTAAAGGAAATGTTTTTTACTGAAAAATTTAGTCAACGACTAAGATCTTTTAATTTTCCAATCAGTACTTAGAACTCCAAAATGTCTGTCTAAGGCTTAAACTGTCTACATTTCATGGAGTCATCAAAGTTGGGGAAAGACCTCATGGAGCTGAACTTGGTCAGTAGAATGTTCTTGCTCTGTCATGAACAGCCTTAAAATCATTTGATCTAGTAATTTTTGAAAAGTCTTAGTCAACAACTAAAATCTTTTTAGTTTCGATATCAACAAAACTTTAGAACTCTAAAACGTTGTCCAAGAGTTTTTCATTAAGCATCAGTTCCTTTCTTGGGATAAAATTATTGTGTGTCGGGTATATTGACACTTCCCCATTTGTTTTTAAAGGTTTTTTCTCATTGCCCGCTTAATTTTTTGGATGATAGGGGGATCCACAAGGTTGAAGTAGATAAACTCATATATGAAAGAGTTGTAGCATTTAAAAACATACATAGAAAATAGAAGGGGGGAAAAACAAAAAACTGAATAAATTGCATAAAACTTTACCATTGTGGAAAGATACTATATTTGATATGTAGCAAGTTTGTCGAATAAGAAATAACCGGGCCCATTACCCATAAAAGGTCAATTCTTGCTAACTTGGAATGGGTTCATTTAGTTGATAAGTTCGTTTGGTTGATAACCGCGTCTTTTGAATGTTATAAAACCGTAATGATATTAAATCCTCCTTCGGAGCAAAAGAGGGCTCTACTTTTATTGGTGCATATATATTCTTTTGAACAAAAGTAATTCTTTTCACTAATAGTGCTTATGATATCAATTAATCTATTAGATTGTTCTCATGTGATCCTTGATTTACTAATATAAGATCATGATGCCCCTTTAGTTTTGGCGCGGTACACTGGGGAAAGCAAAAGAAGCATTTTCAAATCACCATCCTAAGGGAGAAATTACACTCTTGATTGAAGGAAAGGAAAGTTGTGTGGTTGAAAATCCATCAGAGTTTCAACTTGAAAATGAATTGGGAGATTTGATCTCCAAAGGGCATAGTCTTTCTATGGTAATTGACTTTTTATACTTGGTAGTTTTTTCTTTTTAGTTTGGACATGTATTTTGCAAAATATATTTGTTAAACAATGTCCAATGGCATAAAACCTCTTTTAAGTTGAAACCTAGGAATTCTTGTTCAGTTTTTTCTGATTTATGGAGTTCTTTTTCTACTAAATTTTAGTTTATGCATACACATGTATATATATAAAATAATTGTGGGTACCAGATTTTAAAGTTTTTATATTCAATCCAACTACATAAAGCTATTTTAAATTGAAATATCGGACCATTCTCAGTAGGATAGATCAGTTCAAGCTTTCCTTATTTAAATTATGACTGCTCAAAACTCTTTTAAATTGAAACCAGGCTATTAAGCTAGATGAGTTTGGGATTTCCTTATTTACAAGTTTTTTCTACCAAAAAAATAGTCAAGTGATTCTTAGTACAATAGTTGAAAGTTTTGATATCCCATTCAATTGCATATAACTCTTTTTTTTAAAACCATGGCATTATCGGTAGTCTGTATGCTTCTAGGTTTTTGCAACACTGTTTTCATTCATGAACGAATGGAAAAATAAGACATAATTGTTATAAAATAGTGAAAATTTAATGATTTGATATAGACAAATCATAGTTTAGTTTGGATATCTTCTAGTACTCAGCTTTTTGCGACTTTGTATTGATTTTACTAAATTATGGTGTTGCTGATTATTAATGCCCATCTTTTAGGAATAAACATAAA
This sequence comes from Vitis rotundifolia, assembly GCA_030254885.1. Lineage (NCBI taxonomy): Eukaryota > Viridiplantae > Streptophyta > Magnoliopsida > Vitales > Vitaceae > Vitis > Vitis rotundifolia. The sequence continues at coordinate 10,508,217 of CM058168.1, read as the reverse complement.
ACATTATCATTTAATGTGATAATTTGGATGTACATTTTTAGGCAGTTAAACTAGTGGCTGAAGGATCGATGAGAGGAAAAACAGATATCCTCTAGTACTCAGCTTATTGCAACTTTGTATTGATTTTACTAAATTATTGTGCTGCTGATTATTAATGCCCATCTTATAGGAATAAACATAAAAGATTATCATTTAATGTGATAATTTGGATGTACATTTTTAGGCAGTTAAACTAGTGGCTGAAGGAACATCAATGAGAAGAAAAACAATATATTCGCTTGCATTGAGGAAATTTGGAAAGCAACTTGAGGCAGAGGATGATTCAAATTAACGCAAATCATACTGTGAGTGATATTTTGTGGTTTTTGCTTCACTGTCTTTTTTTTTCTTTTTTTCTCTCTCTCTCTTTAATTCTGTTTTAACCATGATTAGTACTTCCTTCATTGACAAGCAACACTTCTAGAACTAATGATTTAACATGCTCAAGCAAAATAGGTGTTTCTTAGTTGATGGAAGGAGGATGGGGTTGGTTTGGAGTTAGAGTCAAAATCCTTCAAAATAAGGGTGGTAGGCAAGGTTCTGAAGAGGGGCCGAGGTTTCTCAAATTGGATTAGGTTTGGTGAGAAGAATCTTGTGCCTCTAGTTGAAGGGGTGGAAGAATGTTACCTAAAGTAGGCAGGGAAGCTCTTTAGGTATGGAAGGTAGGTGAAAGGGTTTATAAGCTGGATCTTTGCAACAATGGCAATGGCCATTTCCTATTGTGCTCTTTAGGTATGAAGCTTCCATTGATACAATAAGTTTCGCATTAGAGCCCAAATTTAATATTTCTAGAATTCCCAAGAAGAATATCCAAAATTGAAGATAATATGTGCAATTTCAGCATGAAGATGGTACATAAGATTTAGAATTTATGATGCCTTAATTTTTTTTTAAACAGCGCATTAGGGCCCAAGTTGAAGATTTACGGAATTCCCGAGGAGAATATCCAAAATTCAAGATAATATATGTGCAATTTGAGTGTGAAGACATGATACCTGAATTTATTTTTTTTAAACAGTTTTTAAAAATTATTATCTTTTAAAGATAAGTCTCTAAAAGTTCATACATTTTAGGTAGGATTTACTACGATTTTTTGTTTAGCCAAACAAAACCTTAGTTTCTTATTAACAATCATGAAACAAAAAAAGTTTGTTAATTTCATTTTCTTTAAATAACAATATAAAAGTAACCCTCTTTCATTAAGTTTTAAGCAGAAAATTCGAAACTAAGTGAAACATTTTTTTCTGTTTTCTCCTTTTAATGCTTATTCAATTTATATAAAAATAATGCTTGTTTTGTTCTTTTTTTTTTTATTATTATTATTTATTCCTCAATCAAATTGTAAATATTATATACTTGTAATTGTTTTTATTTATCAATTAGATAGTCAACTTTCTATCTATTGGAATTCTTAGGAAAGTAAGAGGGTGTAATCTCTTTTAGAAATCTTCAACTTTGGTTTTGATACCACTTGTTATATCTATGGAAGCTTCAATTTTACATGTTAGCGCAATAACATAAAAATAAAAATAAATTTACACACGAAGTACGCAAGATTTTAACGTGATTTGATCAACTACATGGAGAAATTGTAGTTAAAAGAGGAAAAATGGTTACAAGTCTTGAGCCTTGAAAAATCCCTTGCTCCTAGTATTTAAACCTTGAATCATTGCAAACTTTGTTTCACTAAGTGCCTCCCACTCTTCCCCGCATCTCTACTTGTCATGCATAGTTTTTACAAGTTTATCTCAATGCTATAACTTTTTCCTATTTGTGACCTAAAATATTTATGAAGTTCTTGTTCTACAAGGACCGTAATTTTATCAGAAAATATGATGATATTAAATATTTTATATGATATTCATTATCAAATAGAGATTTGAAATGCTTTACAATACCATCCTTTTTACCAAGTACCAGAACCCATAGAGAAGAAAAATATTAAATTTCAAGAAACTAGGTCTAGTATAAGGGGCAAGTCGGGAACATGACTTATCCATTCCATTCTCACAAGCCTTTTCTCCTAAGATCTAAGCTTCCACCAATCCAGGTGACCAAGGGTTGAACATCACTCTAGGTGTTTTTTTCATTCTATCTCCAAGAAAATAATGGCTGTATTGTTTTGATCATAAACAAAGATAAATTTTTATTGATAAAAGAAAGAGAAGAATGAGGGGTCCTTCTCTCAAAATACAAAACCTTATCAAAGTAAGAGTATACTTCATAGCCAAAATTGCAGAAAGGAAAGAAAAAGAAAAAAGTTAGTTAAGGAATTTGAGTCTACTATAAAAGTGATTCTCTGCCCGGAAAAGGTACCAACAATAGCTATATTGAAAACAAAGACCTCATAAAAAACACTCGTTATCAAACCCCCTCTATACTCAAACCTTTCCCAAGAAAGAGATAAGAAACCATTTGTGACAAACCTCTTCTCTACTTTTTTCCTCCAAAAGAGAAAAAAGAAAAAAAAAAAAAAAAAAAAAGGAAAGAAAATATGACCACACACACATACACAAAAGGCCATGTGATTTTCTTATGAAAACACTCGTTATCACCATTGGAAGCACCATGTTTGATTTCTATTTTGCTCTCTTCAAACCCAAACGTTCATTTTCTCAATCTATATTTTAGAGAGAAAAGCTCTCTCCAAACTTGGATTTTCTGGATGCTTCTTTAGAACTTTGAGAGGTCACCTTTGTGCTTTGATTGCCGTATTCAACTCCATACGTGCCAAGGCTAAAATGGTAATTAAGAGATGATACACTAAACATAAATTGGTCAAACATTTCTTTGGAGTAAATATATGGGGACAACATAAGTGTGAGATATACATCACTAATGATCCTATGACACTTTCCTTTCTGGGGGACAATGACCTACCATGAGATTGTGATGTTATCATCATTCATCTCCCTTGCTATTTGCCACTTCAGACAATTGAACATATGTTACCCTCAATTTTTAGATGTTCTTGAGTAATTGTTAGAATGGGACTTCCACACAAGTTAAAGGGATTGCAGTAGGTGGACAGGACAAAAGCATGGGTTAAGAGAAGTAAGGGAATGAATACAATCCATGAGTATGAAAGATTTAACTATGAGACATTATAGCCTGGAACCTATATGGGAAATATATGGAGTATTTAAGTATCTGATATATTGCTAAACATTCCTGTGGCCCTTTTTTCGAGGGGATAATGGCCTACAATTAGAGTGTGATGTTATCATCATTCATCATCCTTTCTATCAGTCACTTTAGACAGAGGATCATATGTTACCCTTGATTTTATGGAATTTCCAGCCAAGATTTAGGCGTCCCAACAAACAGAAACAATAAAAGACCAAAAAGATAAAATAAAAATAAAAAACCTAAGAATAAGAAACCAAACTACCTAAGAAGCACTCACTTTTCAAGGTCATTTAGCTGAGACTCACCATCACATTACTACTTGAGTCTCTAACCCTTCCTTTTGCCTCCCCTCTTGTGGTGAACTTGAAGATTCAGTGTGCAATTGGGTGACAACATATCACTCATGGGTGTTTTTTCACTTTTCTAGGGCCGAGGCAAGAGTTGCAAACTTATATGTTGTTTATAGCTTGAGTCCAACAGATTGGTGTCAAAAGCTTGTGATTCAAAAACATATTCCACTCATAACTGCAACTAGCAGGGCCTCTTTGATTGGTGGAATGTGAAATTATTCCTGGATGTGAAAATTTGTTCCTGGAGTATGGGATAATTATAGTGTGTCCCTAGGGGTCAAAAGAATCTAAAGATATCATAAAATCTGTATGAATTGGATTAAAAAAACAACTAAGAACTCAACAAACTTGAATTTGTTTTTGTTTTCTGTCTTCAGTCAAGACTGTTACCTGTGAGTTAATCCTTTTTGCAACTGCTATTCTCAACTGGTTTCTCCTATCCCTGATCCTATCTTTCATTCCTCAGTAAATTTCAGAAGTATCAATATCCTTTATTTTGCTTGTGAAATTTGCTGTATTCACACTTTCTGCAATCCAGCCATTGTCACTTGCCATTTGCCAAAGCCCTTGTGGTCAAATTTGTTCTTGCTGCAGACACATTGCTTCTGGTCTTATTTTCCATCCTGATGGTGGGTGACAGCGTCTCACATGACAACTATAAAAATCACCTGACAGGCGTTTGAGGTGGCGGCGGTGATGGATGGTGGGGGTGGCTGCATGCATTCTATACAATCAGCTGATAGCATAAAGGATGTTTCCTTCTTTTTAGTTATCACAGTGCAAGCATGCTTGATGGGATATCCAGTGGGAGGGTGAAAAGGCTTCAAGTGGACTTTGTGCCAAATCCTGTTGCAAAGTTCTATGAGACTGTTGTGGTTCACGACGAATGATCTGATATAATTGTCTCGGACTAGGTACGTTGGAACATACAATGAATCAAAACTATGTTCAGTTAATCATTTGTATCAATGCCCGCGGAAAGGTGTTACCGTCAGCTAAATCAAGAACTCATGACCTGAAAAAAATGTGATTTTCATAATTGGGGCCAAATGTGAAACATTAATAAATTATTTACAAAATAAATGTCTTTATTGAATTATTTGTACCTTTCTTTTTGTGAGATTTATACAATGGGTGAAAAATTCGTATTGATGGGTCTTATCAAAACTTAGATATATTCTACTACATAAGTCTCAAACCCTAAAATATAAATCAAAATACCACTTGTTCATTAAATTGGTAGAAAGAATTCATTTAATAATTAGGTAGTTCTATTTAATAATCCAATTGGGATAGGTTTTATATAAGTTTGTATTAATGTCTCAAACATATTTTTTTTTTAATTCAATTCATATTTTTATTTAAAAATAAATTTAAAATTAGTCAAATATAGATTTAATAATTTAAAAATATAATTAAATTAATTTATAGGATTATTAAATGAGTGAAAGTTATGTTATGTAGATTGATTAAAAAAAACTATTTTCATTGAATGAATTATGCATAGCGACTTAAAATTAATTATATTCAATCAAAACCTATAAAATTGTGTCGAATTCAAGTCCTGTTATCAAAAAATTTCATTCCTAAATTTATGTTTGGGAGTTGGATACTTCGAAACATGTGCGGGAAGGATCTGATCAGCTTTCACAAAGGTGGAGGTTAAAATGCACCTTTCATCCCGTTGATCAAGCCAAAATTATGGGACACGTGCTAGACAATTAGAGGGTATGTTTGGCCAACGTTTTTTTTTTCCCTTAAAAGTTAGTTTTAAATAGTAAATTTTAATTATTTTCAAGAATTAAATTTCATTTTGGGAATTCAAATATTTAAAATAATTTTTTCTATTTATTTCCATAAAGATATTGTGTATGTACAATATAAATTTTTTTTAAATATTCTTTGTATTTTCAAATATATTATAAAAAAAATCTAAATTTTTTTTTTTTTTTTAATTTTTTTTAAAGTTAGAAAACAGATTCCAAACGTGTCAAAGTGACTCAGAACTAAGCCAGTGTAACGAGAAAGTTAGTTGGTCGTTTATTCGTTTCCACTGGCAGCCCATTCATGATTTCCAGTTTCGCTCTGGCGCCATTTTTTTCCCTCTCATTTTTCTGCCCTTATATCATAATGGCAACAGAGCCTAATAACGGATGCGGTGGCATGGCGTTAAAGCTGTGGAACTAAGAAATTGAAGATGGAACCTCATCATTAGCCCAATCATTTAATCTATCTTTGAGGGGCCCCTCCATTGGTAGGAGGTTGGTTAATTTGTATCTTCTTCTACTTGTTTAATATGGTGATTGCCTAACCTAAAGATTGCTTCCAACAACTTTCTCATATTCTTTAATTTAATTACAACTGCCACCCATTTAAAAATTGGGCAGCTTCTAGAAAATCCGAGATGCGTACGATACTCCCAACTTCAACTTCGTATTCTCTCTCTTTTTAATCATGGGTGCTGCTTATTTGGCAGTATCAAATGCTCTACAATATTTTTTAAAGACCGAACCTTGTTTTGCAGCCCGGCCAACAGTATTTGTTAGTTTGTCTTCATTGCTTCGCTCCTTGTTCCTCGAGCTGCCATGCCCCTTGCCACATGTCCCACAAACAAATCATTTAAACATCTTTAGCTGGAATTGGTTCTGTCCTCATTGTAGCACACAACTGTGAAAAGTGAAATGAGGAAAAAGACACAGGTATTTGATACAAATGGAAGTAGTTACCTTATGGGCTAAGGAGTTGTAAGTTGTAACTTGTAAGGTGTAGCATTCAAATGGGATTTAAGGATAATGATCTCTTTATCTAATACTGTCCTATTAAGAAATGAGGAAAGCTGAGTAATTTAAAGGTAGAAGGCTTATCTAGACAAAAGCAAAAAGCATAGGACAAGTAAAAGATTTTGGTGTATGAATTGTAAAGTATGATTTTATTACTTGTGAATTTAAAATTGATGTTTTTAATGGAGGTCTTAAGGGGGGGTGTTTTAGGTCTACCAACTGGTGGTTAGGGTTTGAAACTCTGAAGCAAACACCAACACCAACCACCACGCCGTTCTGTTCACAGCGACTTTAGTTTTCATGGAATTTTGGGGCGGGTCTGCAGTTCGTCCCACGTGAGAAAGGTGGAATAATTTACACCCATTTTATTAGTTTTGTAACCTCCAATTGGTATCAATGTAGTATTTAATAATTGTTTTTTTATTATCTTTTTGTTGGTGTCATTGTTCAACGATAAGGGGGTCTTGTTTTGAGATCTCTTGGGATTGGTTTTGTCTCCGTTTTGGGGCTTCCCTCGCTCTTGATCTCCTCTGCTCCCCTTTAGAGTCGCAAACTTCTGGGTTTTCAGGTATTCCATTTCTTTCTTTCTCTTTTTGTTTAGAGGGAATTTTTTCTTTTTTTTTTTCCTTTTTCATTTTTGATCTTAGGTTTGATTATATTTTGTAATCCTCTTAAATATTGGTACTTGACAGTGTTTCTGATGTGGGTTTTAATGCAAGAAGTAATTGCGTGCCTCGGTAGTTTGTTTTTCTTTTGAGATTTTGCAGGTCATCCTTTACTTCTCATTAATGGGTTTTTGTTACTCTTTTTCTTTGTTCTAATTGCTGTTTCAAGTTTCCCTCGCGTTTTGTGTTTTATGGGTTCTGATTTTGGTTCTGATTCAAGTGTGCCTGTTATGAACTTGAAGCTTGGTTATTTTCTACCTTAGTTTTACTGGACTAAATACATGTTGATGCTGATAGGCAGAAATTGAAGTTTCATGACTTTTTCCTTTGTTTTTTTTTTTGGTTGCTTAAAAGAACCTGTGAATTCTTTGTGGGGTTCTCATGCAGTGTCCCTTAGTTTTGTTTTATGGGGTGTTTGATTGTATTTTTCTGAGCAAATGGTTTTCAATTATTACTCAATTTTTGCTGCATCACACACGAGTTTTTGAAGGATTACTATAATTCATAAGTTCTTACTGTTGATGTGGGATCCTTTTTTGTGATGAAAATAAGAATTGGTTGAAGCTGTTGGTATTAAATCTGAGAATTGGAAGAAGCATCTGAAGCTTTTGATGAGTTGAGATTTCTTTGGTGATCGCCATTTTTTAGGCAGTACTAAGTTGTGACATGATTGCTTTATTTTAAAGTGCATTCATAATGTTGTATTATTATCTCTCACATTTAGACTGGATGGATCCGAGACAGAAAGTGAAGGATGTCAAACAGTCGAAGAGAAGTCTTGCCAACTTTGAATCTACCGGACCTAAAACTTGCTTCTTATCCTGAACAGCCTCTTCTTCCTGGCAATGTGATGATGTATCCAAACCAGACATCTTCTGCTGGGTCATACTCAGGGATCTTCATTGGGAGTTCTCCATCTTATCACAACCATGTCGAAGTCCCAGCAGGGGTAAGAAATGAGGTGGTATACATTCCTCCAACAGGTGATGTCAGTATGCAATCTGTTGGTCTGCAGTTAAAAAATGCTACAGCTGCTCCAACTGGCAATTTTGTTACTGGAAATCCTCAGATAGTGCCAAGGACACAGCTAGGCATTCTAGATGCTGAACAGAATTTGCTGCCTCAGCGATTATCTCTCAGCCTCAGCACACAAATACCATCCACAGTTCCACTGGCTTCATTTCAGTACCAGTATGTGAACCCAGGTCTCTCTTCACTTTTTGGTTCTCATGTTTCATCGTCAGCGGAGAGAACAATATCTTGTGAAGGTGATGAAAGTTCTCAAGCTAAGGAGTTTAGAAATGATGAATACCTACCATCTAGTTTCCCAGGAACTGATCAGAGTGCTGTCAAAACAGAGGCCTTGTGCAATCCTCGATGCTCAGAAATCCCTAAAGGAACTGGTGCTGATCAGTGTCTCTATGAATCTTTTGGTCCTGCAAACACTGTCTTGAACTCCAAATTCCTCAAATCAGTACAGCAATTGCTTGACGAAGTAGTTAATGTCCGAAAAACTTTGAAGCAGCAGGAGTTTGACAAACACCATAAGTTCCATGGGATTGGTTTAAATGGCTCCAAAGAGAATGATGAGAGATCCAACAATTGCCCTATACTTTCCTCACCAATTGGAAACTCTTCAGACCCTAATGGGTTGGTTACCAATTCCTCCTGTGAGCTTTCACCCACACAAAGACAGGATTTGGAGCACAAGAAAGCCAAGCTTTTGTCAATGTTGGATGAGGTGAGTCCAAGTCCTGTGCTAATGATGCAGCTCTTTTTAATCTCTATCTTTGGTTTGGATACGTGTTTCTATTTTTATCCTTGTGATTCAATAAAATGAACAATGGCATTTTTTTCCTTGTAGTTGCTATGATACTTCTAACTAGTTGCAGAGGTAACAAAAGGTTGTAGTTCCTTGATTCTTGGATACTTTGCACCATCTAAGTTTCTTCAGTTTTCATGTTCTATGAATCAGTTTTTAAAACCTAATCCATGAAGATACAACCAAGATAATAAGCTTTTGAAAATTCACTGGGCTATTTCATGATTAGGAATGGAAGTTTGTGCAACAGCTTATTCTATTGTAGTCTGAAGCACCATAGATGCCTGTCTGAGTTACAACTTGCAAGGAACTACCGAATTTATTTTCAATTCATAATTTGAACAATATCTAGTGCAAGCCACACTTCCCAAAGGTAATGTTTAAAAACTTATTTCCCTCTCAATATCTCTGATATGGAACACTTGAGTTAGTTGATAAATTGGGGATGTTTCCTCAAATTCTGAAGTGACAGAATGTTTTATTCATAAAGTAATATCATTGTGTCATCCTTTACTGATAAAAAGTAATGAAGTTATGAGAAAAAAGATTTCCAAATAAGATGTTATTTATCTCATAAGTGGAAATTTCTGTGCTTTGGGGCAATTTCCTAATCAAAGCAGAGCTTGGGTAAGAGTGAGATCTGGCCAGTGGGTTGGATATTAGATGTTTGGTGAACTCTTTCCATCATCTTGTTTAGGAGTCCCTTGGGAGCCTTGGGAGCCTTGGTTAAAAAGTGAAGACCAGACTGAGACATAGCTGTTGAGTGGTTGAAATGCCTTCCTTCCATACATGAGATATACCCATTTTTGTGTTTTAATGGTGTTCCCTTTACTGAGCTGAACTTAGAAAGTTTTTTTTGTGGCTGTGCTCTTTTTGTAGGTAGATAAAAGATACAAACAGTATTATGATCAGACACAAATTGTGGGATCCTTTTTTGACATGTTAGCTGGGTTTGGGGCGGCAAAAACATACATGGCACTTGCCCTGCAAAGAATTTCCCGCCACTTCCGCTGTTTGCGTGATGCAATCAGTGGCCAGATTCGAATAACCCGCAGAAACCTTGGGGAGCAAGATACTTCACCAAATGGTCTAGGTGGTGGAATGTCTCGTCTCAGCTATGTAGACCAGCAGCTCAGACAACAGAGAGCTCTTCAGCAGTTTGGTGGGATACGACATGCGTGGAGGCCACAGAGGGGACTGCCTGAAAGTTCTGTTTCAATCCTTCGCACATGGCTGTTTGAGCACTTTCTTCATCCGTATGTTCCTGAACCACTTATTTCCTTTTTTCCTGTTCATCGCTAAAGAAATTTGTCCCCACTAAGTCTTTCCTGATTTCTTGTTTCATCAGTTATCCAAAGGATTCGGAGAAAATCATGCTAGCTAGGCAGACCGGCTTGACCAGGAGCCAGGTAAATGGAGGGAGTAAGAGTGTGTCTTAAATCTGTATGTCTGGCTGGTGGACCTAAAGTATTCTAAGAATAGCTTCTTAAACTGTGTGAAAGAAACATCGTAGGTTTAATTCATGTTCTCTTTCCTCACTTTCTGTTCTCTATTCATGTTCATCATGACCTTTTTGTCACTTTGCTTGATTCTTATATCATTTACTCAATCAATGCTTTCAATTTCCTTAAAACAAAATCACAAGACACAATTGGCCCTCTTTTCTTGTTCTTTTGTTTTTTATGTGACATGATCTCTAATCTCATGGTTCAGGTTGCAAACTGGTTTATAAATGCACGGGTGCGTCTTTGGAAGCCCATGGTTGAGGAGATTTATAAAGAAGAGATTGGTGATGCAGAGACAAAGTCTAAGTCTTCCCCAGAGAGTCCTCCAAAAGAACCAAGAGATGATTCCTGGGCATCTGAGGATAAGGGAGAAGAGTTGCAAGAAACTATGACATCCACAGCAGCTGCAGATGGCCACCTAGGTCAATCACATAACATGACGTCTGATTTTATGCGTGATGTGGAAATGAATGGGCCTACGGCAAGAATGAGCTTTCAAAAGGGCGCCCATGGAGATGAGGACACAGATTGTGGGATAATGAAATTACAGGGCGATCAAAGCTCTAATATGGATGACCATAGCCTTTATCTTGATGAGTTTGTTCCAACCAACCAGAATGGTGATGGGAGTCTTACGGCTGCTACATACCACATATCAGAGTTGAGTGACCTTGGAGTTGGCAGTCAGGTGTCACTTGCATTGGGGTTGCGGCATTGTGAAAGTGATGTGCCATCCATTTCTGGGGGGCCCCTTATTAGAGGGGGTGATATTGCTGCTTCTGTGGGCCCTGACACTGCCGAATATAATTGCATGGATTCAGGAAACCAGCGACATAGGTTTGGCAATCCCCATCTCATACATGATTTTGTAATCTGAGACAAAGCTTGCCCCCAGCTTTATGAGAAAAAATCTACCTTGTCAGAGAAGGGAAAAATCTTTAGAATAAGAAGAAAGAGAAAGGAAACGTAATAACAACCCTTGAAGGGGGGAAGAACACGAGCAATATGAGAATAGATTTGGGTACCCAGTTGTAATATAACAAAGTGATTCGTGGAAGCTTAGGCATTTGTAAATATAAAGTGCATATATGTTCTTGTGTAATATGGGAAATAACGGAAGTTCCACAGTTACTCTCTAGTGTGAAATTGTTGGATACTGTTTAGTGGGACATTGATGTATACTCTGTAGTGGGATATATCATCTCATTTGAAATAAATCTGACATAAGAATGAATGGGTCGCGCTGTATTGGTTTGGAGATTCCTTGATGATTGCAGTTTTGAAGTGATGACGTGTGACTTTATGCCCTTTATCCTGCCATTCATTTGGGTTGTTTAAAGTTTAATGTCTCTTCCCAGTGCTCTTGCAGCCACGTTGTGGCTTTTGCAGAAGCTTTAGGAGCTTGAAAAGCATTCCGTCAGCCCTAAAAGAGAAGCTTAGCTCAACTAAATGCTCCATTTTTTTAATATCTCCCGTCTTCCTGGATGTGTCTTGGTTTATGGTGATTTCAGAGAATTTGTTTTTTTGGTAACAATGCCCTCTGGTTACTCATCTTGGTTCCAAATGCATAGCTCAGCACAGAGTCAGTATAGTTTCTATCAAATGTTTCTTTGCGTCCATGAATCTTGTTTTCTATCTCTCTGTAGTATCATTTTCTTTAAATTGTGGTTCGTTGTTAGTTCTTTAGCCCACTGTCTATTATGTCTGCTTCTTGTTGGCTTTCCTCTTGTTCCTGTTCAATCTGCTGGTTGAACCATGCTATCTTACAAATGCCAGGGAGTTCCTCCGTTTGAGGGTATTTTTAGAAAACACTTATAACATTAAAGAAAAAATATTTTTGAAAAAAATATTTGATAAAATTTAGAAAGAATTTTTAGAAAGTTGAAAAAAATCACTTATAGTATTTTTTGGAAAAATATAATTCTCTCAAGAACATTTTTAGAGAAGACATTTCAAATAGAAACATGCTCCAAAAACCAATTGCATTTGTCCCTAATTCCATTTCTCTTCTTGTGTTGCCATTTGAGAAACATTCATTGATAAGCAATATGTTCCTTGATTACTCAGGATTCAAAGTACATTGTCTAGTAAACACCTCTAAAACTTTCATCAGCCCTTGTGTCAATATATAAAACGGTTCCCACATAATCAGACACCTCTTTGATGATTAGTTTCCAGTTACTGGCCTAGAAACCAACTATTTTTCCACTCTTTCTGGTAGAAACCTGGATGCATTGTTCCACCAAAGGGCTATTTTTGTTTGAACAGCATCTAATGGCAACACTCTGGACTCTGGATTGTGGTTGTGAAGTTTGATGATCTTTTGAAGTGATGATGAACCACTACCCTGGAGTCTTGACAAGAGTAACAAATAAATTTCTTTATCATCACTAGTGAAGATGGGAGCAAAGTGTTCGGTTATTGTAAAAAGTAGATATGATATTTAACAAAGGAAACCGGGATATATGTTGAAAATGAGATGTCGTAAAAACGTCTAAAATGTCGTTAGTAGAAAGGTTTTCCAATTCATCCTCGGAAGAAAGTGTGGATTTAGGGAAGGGAAAATGATTTTGCCAAGACAAGATTTGGAGGACAAAGATGGCAGAAATCGGGGATTGAAAATGACTGGTAGTGGGGGGAAAGGTCAGAAAATGCAGGAGCAACTTTAATCTTGAGAGGTGGGCCTGTTTCTGGAGCTAATTAAACAAAACCAGGGAATGAGAGAGTGACAACTGGAGGAGGCCAAAGGAACAAAGATGGCAATCATTACTAAAGCATCCAAACATGCCAGCCCAAAACACACACAGAATCAGTCTCATATCAGCACACCAAAGCACAGCACCCAGACCCACCTCCCCATCTCTCCCTCTCTCTCTCCCTTCTGCGCGACAACCCATTTTCATTTTTTACACTCTTTCCCTCGAGAGATTGTGATTTCAGTGTCCTTTCAACATCTCTATGTATCACTGCAATACCTAACAGGAAAAAGTTAGATATTCCCATATGGTTACAGACTCACAAGCAGACAATCTTAAAACTGGGAGTGTGCAAAAGATAGCCCACTTTTTATCTTTCTTTTTACAGATTAACAGCAGCCTCAGTTCTCAGACCAATTCAACATATTGAGCTCTTCCCCCCCCTCTCCCCCTCTGAACCAACTGCCAACATGAGACGAGAGAGAGATGCAGCGAGTTGCAGTGTTTCAAGCTCAAAGTACTTTTGAGCCTCCCAAAGAAATGTAACCTCAGGCATTAAAGCTGAATGGTTGATGCTTTTGCTTGTTGTTTTGTTGTCAGGGGAATGGGGGGACCATCTTTTCCCCGTTACTTTCTGCATTTTTACCTAGCTGATTAGCTTTGCTACTTTGGAGAACTTGCAGAGGCCTATGTTCTAGCTTCTGTAGCTCTGCTGCTGCTTATATGTTTAGACCTGTTGAAAGAAAAAAAGAGTGTGTCATGTGTGTATGGGAGAAGTGCGAACCATTGCTTTCTTCTTTGAATTATTATCTTCCAAGGTATGTTTGTTTGAACTCGCAGACTGGTGTTTGGCTTCCTTTCTTTTTCTTTCGCGTTCATTGCTTAATAAAGCGACTGGATTTCATTTTTATCTTTTTGTGGGTTTCTTCTACTGTATGCTAGTCACTTCAACTCTGTCAATCAGGGTTTGGACTTTGGAGATAGTCATCAAATGTGTCATTAATATATCCATTTGTCTCTGTTTAAGCCCTCAGCCCCTGTACTTTCCCTTCTTTACATGCTTTTGGCACACTGAATTTCTTTGCTTCATTTCTGCATGTTAGGCTGGAGGTTTGCGCTCTAATGATTTCTACAAGGCTACTTTTTAAGTATGCAGATCTTGCAACTTGATTTTTCACTCTTACACTTAACTGGCTTTCTTTCAGTATACTATTACTTGGTTTTGCTTAGAATCTTGGAACTTTAGGCTGATTATTAACTATTCCTACTGCCTAGCGACTCACTCTCTCTTGTTGGTTCTTGATTTCTGTTTGTTTCAGGTGCAGATTATCATTATTATTATTTTAGATTTTCCAGTTCAGAGCTGGGTCGTGCATTTAGATGGCTTTTTGCATGATAAACCGATGTCTGTCTCCCTGAAATTACTATAGTTTTGAACACATGAAAAACTCAGAAGTCTCGGCCTGTTGCATAAGCCTTTATGATTGTTTGTGGCTTTCAAAGTCTAGTCATATGGAATTTTAACTTGTTTGCTTTGACAAGACACGGTTCTAAAATCTTAGGTTTATTATTCCTCAAGCCCCACAAATGAGTGAAATCGGATTCTCATTCTCATGGACTCCCCCTTCAAAATTTAGTTCCCCTCACTGAAATTTCAACCAAAAATCTCTTGAGACGCTTCTCTGATTACCATGGTCTCCCAAGAATCATCCCCCAACCCAACTTCAAGCATTTTGCACCAGTTCATCATCTCTGACTCCTTCACGAGTCCAAACCAATTTGAAAACCATCATTTTGATGCTTATGGATCTGATTTAAGAGGCAGTAACACGTTTCCTCAGTCTCTCGGCGTCTTGCCCAGCATTCAGTCTCTCGGAGAAAGAATGTCTAGATCAATAGACCTTGTTCAAGCTCCTGCAGTAGCAGAAGAGTCTGAGATCAGCCACACCAGACACTTCATGGATCTTCTTGGAGCTGCAAATGAGTCCAATCACCAAGCCCACAGGCTCTCGCTCTCCCTAGGCTCTCACGTGCTAATGCCTTCCGTTCATTACAGGCAAAGACCCTTAAACTCAGATTTCGTGAGCTCCAATTACTTATTTTCTGGCGAAGAAGCAAGAGAAGCTTGCAACCCAGGAGTGGAGCGCCTGTGTGATGATTATTCTTATGCGAGTAGCGCCTTTGCTACACCTTCAACCTCGCTCAATCGCTCTTGTTCCACTTCCTATGGAACAGAGTCTTTTGTCAATGCAGTCGGGAACTCAAGATATTTAAGACCAGCTCAGTCCCTCCTTGAAGAAGTTGTTAACGCGGGTGGCAAGGCCATTGACTTAAGTAATGAAAAATATATCGGTAGGTTGTCCCGAAGTGGCAGAAGAGGAGCTCTAGGATTTGCTTCTGAGCTAAAAGCAGAATTGTGTGGGAATGGATCATTATCAGCTGAAAAACAAGATATTCAGATAGAAATAGCGAAACTTATTGGCTTGTTGGAGGAGGTGGGTCTAAAACTTCTGTTGTTTGCTGGTAATTTAAATTGACTGCTTTGTATTTCATAATTTGTTTTGGGTTTTCACTGGATCCTCAGGTTGAGAGCAGATATGAGGAGTACTATCATCAAATGGAAGAAGTGGTATCCTCCTTCGAGGTGATAGCAGGTGTGGGAGCAGCCAAGTCTTACACTGCTCTTGCCCTTCAGGCCATGTTTAGACATTTTTGCAGCTTGAGAGATGCCATTATATCTCAAATCAATGTGGCAAGAAGAAAGCTTTCCCAAGATTTGCCGAAAATCAGCACAGGATTTTCACAACTTAGCTTGTTTGACCAAGAGGGTAGAAACAGCCGAATGTCTCTTCAACAGCTGGGAATGTTCCAAAGCCACCGGCAAGCATGGCGACCCATAAGAGGATTGCCGGAGACCTCTGTGGCTATCCTTCGGTCATGGCTCTTCGAACACTTTCTCCACCCGTACGTGCTTCGACCCTCTAAACTGAATTAATGTCTATAATTTGATTGATACTGATCAATGATTCTCATGCAGTTACCCAAATGACTCTGAGAAGTTAATGTTGGCATCACAGACAGGCCTGACTAAGAACCAAGTACTCTCTCAACAATCCAGAACCTTGATCTCTGTCCATTATTTTTGCTTTAATGGTTTAGTCTTAACTGATAACGGTTGTTTCAGGTCTCAAATTGGTTCATAAATGCTCGGGTTCGACTCTGGAAGCCTATGATAGAAGAAATGTACAAAGAGGAGTTTGCAGAGTCTTCAGTAGAGTCGGATCCATTAGTAGCGAGCAGTTCCACAAGGGAAGGAGGTGCGAGTGATAATGGAGAGGGATGGAAAGGGTAGCAAAAACCCGACTCAAATGGTCTTGAGCTCACTGCGCAGATTGATGTTCACTTTGTTCCGAATTTTAAATGTAAAAGAAAGCTTTATTATGAATATAATTCGGAGTTGAAAAAGGATATGGCTTGAACTACCCTTACATGGGACACCCACAGATTTCTGGTTTCAATGCTTAAGGTACATTTTGGCCACCGAGACATTTGTGCGCTACCTCTGCCTTTTTCATGATTTATTTTACCATAATCACAGTGGTGTTGGTTTATTCACCAAATAATAATTGCCCCTACATATAATAGAATATAAATAACAAAAATATCAATCGGGTAGTCAATTCCATAATTATTTTTTAACTGCCTTCAACTTATTGAGATTCACTTGATTTTTTTTTTTTTTATTAGAACTTTGGTTCATAAATTGAAAATCTAATTTGTGATCCAAATAGCGTATACGCACAAACAGAAAATAAAAAATAACACGATATTTTTAATATGATTTTAGTATCGATGTGTTCCTTACATACATAAAGTGCACCAATATTTAACAATCCATTAATTAAAAGGAACAAGAAAATTTACAAAGGCAAAACTCTCAAAAATACCTCTTAATTGCAATTGCACTCTCTAGAAAAAGCAAAACTCTAAAATATAAAAAAATTTAAATATATAATAGGATAAATTCATTATTCATCTCATTAAAAAAAAAAAGTTAAAAGCAGGTGGCCCATTTTACCCCGCAAACTAATCAAGTATTTCAATGTAACAAAATTGATTCAGATTTCACAATCCAATAAAATCAAATTAATCTTTCTGTGTTTTTCCTATTCTAAAAATTGGAAAGATTTACATATATATATATATATATAATTTAATTTGAATCGATTACCCAATCCAACCAAACCAAATTAAATCGATTTTAGTTTTATTGATGAATTGAAGGCGAAAAAATGGCTGTACTCTCCTTCAAATTTGATTAGTTTGATTTTCAATGCATCTAAATGAATTTTGTTTGTGGGGTCAAATTTAAAATCTGGATCCACAAAATATCTGACCATGTCCATGTATTCAGTATTTTAATATATAGTATTTTCATGTTATGAAATTGCGGTTTCCAGAAGAGAGGAGAGGAGCAATGAAGGCTACCGTGAGTTCTTGCTTTTCTTCTATTTCCATCATCCCTCCCTCGTCTCTAGTCCACGACCCTCACTCTCCATTCCCTCTAGTCCGTCTTCGTCCAATTCCTGCTTTTACTCTCAGAACGCACACCACTACTTCTTTCAGACTCGTCAGAGTTCTCCAACGAGGAGTTGGAGTCGTGTCTCCCGACGACCTGTCTCTACCGGAGCCCGTGATTGATGTGAAAGAGGAAGAGGTGTTTGCAGTGGTTGATGGAGTCGCAGGAACCAAAGCGGAAGAGAAAACCCTAAAGGCCCCCACTAGAGTTAAGAAGAAGGGAGGTGAAGGAGAGAGTGATGATAATAGGTTCAAGCTGCGTAACGGAAGAGAGGTTCATTTTCTTTACTCTCTGTTTAAGTTTCTGGGAGAGAATTTTGATTGCCCAAATCAAAGTAAAAGAAAAGAGAACTGACTTTTATTCTTTAATTTTCCATTTAGTAGCAAGAATCTATTCCCTTTTAAGTGCTCGAAATCAAAGAAAGATAAAAGAAAGTTGAAGTTGTACAATTGACAGGAGTTATTGGAGGAAAGCAAAGGAAAAAATGGATTTCTGCAAATGCGGAAAACTCAAAAGAAATGGACTTTTAGGGTTTCCATGCATCTGACACATTGTCTTTAGAATTGGATTATTGATCATTCATTTGATTTCTTTCTGAAATTCAACCTTCAATATTACTAATACAACAATCCAGAAAAAATTCACTCGCCTGCGATATGTGTTATGGTTCCTTTTTCCCCTAAAAAAATTGCTTTTGTCTTGCCAATTGGTCTATCTTTAAGCTCAGTGTGGATAGAACATGGAAAGGATAAGGAAGCCAGGCAGGGACGAAACTATAAGATAAGTTACTATAGTTTCGTATACAAAAAACCTATAAGCTTAGGGAAGACATATATTTATTACTGTATACAAAAAAAATCCCACTAATCATGTAGAAGTTATTACTGCTTTCTATTTTTAAAAACAAAAAATTAGAAAATGGAAATTGAACAGCAATGATTGTGTTTGGGTTGCTGACATTTCAAATCATACAATGATGGGTTGAAGGGGAGTGGCTTTAAAAGAATCTTCTTTTTTTTTTTTTTTCAAACTGACTTCTTGGCAACTAATTGAAAGCATAGAGGAAAACAACAGTATTTAGATAATTTTCATGCCTGTGTAAAGTAAAATGTGTTGTCAGTGGGAAGAGCACTGATTAAGCAAGTGAGAAGGAGGATGTAGTTCCATCGGAAAGTGATGCAAAGAGAGCAGTAGTGCCGATCAAGATTTTTCTTGAGGTTGCGAGAGTTTACATTTGAACTATGATTTAACATTGCATATAATCCTAGATAAAAATAGAACAGGATTTATGTAGCTGACTCCATTTAGTTGGGATAACCCTTTGTTGAATTTAGTTGATTTATAGACTAACTTTTATTAATAAGATCTGAAGCATTATCAGCAGGCCAACAATATTATCCAGCTTTGTAGTTGGGAATGCTATAATGTTAGTTTTTTTTCTAGTTAGTGGGGGAATCAATGAACTTGGATTCATTCCCAAAGAAATGAAGGATGGATATGCCCACAAACAGGGATGAGCAGTTATAGAGTAGTTTTTTTTTTTTTTTTTTTTTAATAATTCAGTAAGCCAATGGGGAAAACCAACTCCCCTTTTCACTTCAGATGATATTATTCCTAAAAAATGTACAAAAGCTTTGCCTTAACCTTTCATATTTACTCAATAAATCAAGCCAAGTCTGAACTAGTACTTAGCGTATTATCTTTGCTAAGCTGTTTCTGGTAAAGAATTAATTGGATGGATAATAATATTTTCAGGTTTTTGAGGAGAAAGCATACCTTGTTGCTGTTGAGCGCAAAGGTGACATGGAGTATTCCTTTGGCATAGAAGAATCACTTAAGGAACTGGCCCAGTTAGCTGACACTGCTGGACTTATGGTTGTTGGTTCTACATCTCAAAAGTAAGTATTGCTGAATGTTTGTCTGTCCAAATGCAAGTAAATATATGTTTCTTCAAACAGGTCAAAGTTTTGGATAATGTGACCCATCAAATGTTGCGTTTTATCGCTAAACTATTGATGAATGTCTGTCAAAATGGACATTTATACTTTAAGGAGTATAAGACATTCTCTATGAATGTATAACTGTGCCATTTGTCCTTCTAAAAATTTTTAAAATATCTAGCCACCTGGCTTAAATTTCTAATGCTACTATCTGATACGAGATAGATTTAACTGCTTGTACATGTAGATTGATGAATTGTTTTCTTATGGTACAGACTTAGTACTCCAAATCCAAGGACATACATTGGATCTGGCAAGGTTGCAGAAATTAAGAGTGCAATCCATGCACTGGATGTTGAGACCGTAATATTTGATGATGAGCTTTCAGCAGGGTAGGTCTGAATGAATTACTTTCTTCACCCACTGATATGTTTACTGTTGATATTGGTTCCAAATTTTGTGATTCAATTTGACTTTTCCAGTTTTTCATTTTTTTCTATTATTCATCGTCATCATCTTTCTCATGATGTAAGTTTTGTGAACTTCCAACCAATAGGAAGAAGGATGCTAGTTACTCAGCACCCTTTATGGGTTGGAAACTTGTATGATTGCATGCTACCTTCTTCTTGATGTAGGACAACCCTAGGGTGGTTGCCTACAATCAAATGAGGTGGGCAAGGCTTCACTTTTTCTTTAGGATTGAGGAGAGGAACAGGGAAATATTAGAGTAGCTGTGAGAGGAAAATGAAAGTGAGGAAAAAGAAAGGAAAAAAATGGGATAAAAAAATGAAAAAGCAAAACCTTGGAAGTTGGAAAGTATATAGAAAAGTTTGTATTATTCATATTCATTCATGAATGTAGTTTTATATGAACTGGTTTTATTTATGAACTAAAGAAAACCATCAAAACTGAAATAAAAATATAAAAAAAGAAAAAGAAAAAAAGAAACTTAACTTATACAGTTACTTATTATGTTTGTTCCTTAAGTTCCAAAATCTTTTAAATAATAGAATTAAAAAGAAAATGAAAACTTTCTTTATGGAATTAGAAACTTAAACTTTTTAGAAATTTCTTGTAATAAAAAAGACTTCAGATTCTAAAAAAGGACTCAGATAGAAACTTTAGAAGAGATTTTTTTAGAAAGTAGAAAGTTTTAAATCTTCCCTAATTCTAAAATCCTCTGATTCCTTTTCTTCCTTTCTTGCATACATCTTGAAGGGCTCTTTCCCATGAAGCCTGTGCCCAACTCTACATGGTGTTTAGGGCTATGGTTCTTTGTTATGTAGATTATCACCGCTTTTCTAAGTGCTTTAACCCCCTGTTTTCTTTTCTTTTACTCATCCTCTTGTCCTTGTAATACCGTCAGCTTGGATCAAATCGCACCTAACTACTGGTACAGCATTGGTTTTTCTTTAACAGCATGAAACAATCTAAACCTTCCCCTCTTTAGTTCCTGATTCATGCAACTTCAATTTCTTGTGAGCGCATTTGTTGCTTATCATTTCTTGCAGGTTTCTTATGACCTTGGATCCTCTCTTCCTTTTACCTAGGAAATTTCACGAGTACGGAGATGTGGAGGAGAAGTCCTCTTATATGCGTCACAAACACGTGTAACACGTGCGCATATATTTTTTTTATATGAATACATGTTTATCCTATATGAAGTAACTTTAATCAGAGATTTGAAATTCTAGGCAATTGCGTAATTTGGAAAAGGCTTTTGGTGGAGATGTTAGAGTCTGTGACCGTACTGCCCTCATCCTTGATATCTTTAACCAGCGAGCAGCAACACATGAAGCAGCTTTACAGGCAAATGTTTTACTGTGCTTTGAAATAAAATTTTGCAGAAATATTCTATAATTTCATATTGAAAGGAAAAAAATGTCCTTTTAGGTTGCATTGGCACAAATGGAATATCAGTTGCCACGTCTCACAAAGATGTGGACTCACCTTGAGCGTCAAGCAGGAGGCAAGGTGAAAGGAATGGGTGAGAAACAAATTGAAGTGGATAAGCGTATCTTACGCACTCAAGTGAGTTACCTTTCTGGTACTAGTTTGACAGGCTAAATCTTATATAGAGACCCCATTCTGATCCTTGAGACCTGGCTCAAGTTTGCAGGGGTTGGGTGAGGATGTGGGATGTTCCAAGTTTGAGTCCCAATAATTTGATTTTTTGCATTCTTAGATGTTATTGGAAGTTACATGCATGTGTAATATATATATATATATATATATATATATATATATATATATATAGATATATATATATATTTTAATAATTTAGTGCATTATTATAATTGTCTCATTATAGGACTGTTTGGCATGGTGACCTAGGCCCCCTGATTGGGTGGATCCTTCAGAAAATATATGGAGAAAGACCATGCTTCCTTTTTCCATTTTCTAGATAGGAACGGACAAACAGTCTCAACCATGAGAACACAAGGGCAAAGTTAGTCAACCAAAAAAACTAAAATGATGACCCCATTTCAATGGGGGATAATTAGGGATGCAAATGCTAGCTGTGTTTCTTTGTTAAATTTTAGTTTTGCTTATGCTTTTCTCTGAATTTGACTCTTCCTATGGAATTCCTGACATGTTTGCATTGATAGATTGGTGCTCTTAAAAAAGAGCTAGAATCAGTTCGGCAACATCGGAAGCAATATAGAAACCGGCGTTTCTCTGTGCCCGTTCCTGTTGTATCTTTGGTAAGTGATACACTCATATGGGGTTATAAAACATTGCAAGTATGAATTTTTTTACTGATCTTTACATGAACATACAACCTATTTTCTGATATCTAAGGTTGGGTACACAAATGCTGGAAAGAGTACACTCCTAAATAGATTAACTGGGTCTAATGTTCTTGCTGAGGATCGGTTATTTGCAACACTTGATCCAACTACAAGAAGGGTGCAGGTCAGTCAAATATATTCATAGACACTTCTTTCTATGACATTTTTAATATGCTATCTTTTGTTTTAAAAGCTATGTACTGGTGTCTTCCATGCGGTAGCTAATTGGTTCCTGGTTTTTGGAAACATTCCATTCACAGGCTACAAACTCTTGTTATGATTGCCTTGTAGTTGTAAATAAAAATCAAACTGGTTAATAGACAAAACTTGGTGAAATATATGTATATAAATAGTTTTTGCTATCTAATTCCATTTGTTAGGTGGTAATATGAGATGCCTGTTTTACTGGGTTGCTGTCCAGATGAAGAATGGTAGGGAATTTCTTCTCACAGATACAGTTGGATTCATCCAAAAGTTACCAACTATGCTGGTAACAGTCATCTTTCTTCCCATGGTTTACCTTTCCGTCACTACTTGATGCCTGGGAAATCTTGTACTAATGTCAATTGCTATAGGTTGCGGCCTTCAGAGCAACATTGGAGGAGATATCAGAATCATCACTTTTGGTGCATGTGGTGGACATTAGGTATAATTTGGTAAACTGTGGTTGGGGTTTAATTCTATTGAACACTACTATTATCTTATATAATGTATATATATATATTTTGCTGTACTGTTCAGCCATTCACTAGCAGAGCAGCAGATAGATGCTGTGGACAAAGTTCTGTCAGAATTAGATGTGTTGTCAATTCCAAGATTGATGGTCTGGAACAAGGTATAGGGAGAAATTTTCCTTGGAATTCGGTTCAGAAACTAGTTCAGGGAAACAAATGGTTGAATAATACTATTCAGTATATCAATAGTGAACATAGTGGAGTCCCTTCTCTTTTCCTTTTGTTTTCTTGATTATGTACCAAGAAGTTTCATATTGATTTTCGTTACTCACCTGATTTCTTTCCTTCTTTTTTTGTCCCTTTTGAAATTAACTAATTGGTTAGTACACAACAGTTTACCCAGATTCTGGGCACTCCATGCAAGATAAGTTAATTGGAACATTTTAACCATCCAATTGAAGGAATGGTTAAGGTTATGCACATCAAGTTTTTGGTCACATACTTAGCTGGCTGCAAATTGGGATCATTTGATTTTATTTTTATTTTGTGTCACTAATATCAAGCTTGTTGATGATGTTGATAATTAATTATTCAGTCCATACACCAGCCTCAATTTTTTACTTCTTGCAATGTGAGCTTTTTTCTAGCATGCGTAACTTCTTCAGCTGTATATGGCAGGTTGATAAAGCTGGAAATCCTCAAAAAATAAAATTGGAAGCAGAGAAAAGAGAAGATGTTGTTTGCATATCTGCTTTAAATGGTGATGGATTGAATGAATTCTGCAATGCAGTTCAGGAAAAATTGAAGGTACTTGGATAATAACAGAAATCTCTCATTTAATCCAAAATTGTTAGTGTGTTCATTCTTTGTTACCAAGAATGCCCTGGAAGTCAAGTCTCTAGGTGGTTTTGCCAGAGATCTTTGATTGTGTCACGCTTCACGATGGAAAGAGCTATCCCTGTTGTGTTGCTCATTTGGACAATTACAGGATACTGAGAGTGCATGTCAACATGATATTTCAAAGACCTTGTTCATCTGTAGTAAAAGGGTGTTGTTGATGACAGGATTCTATGGTTTGGGTGGAAGCTTTGGTCCCATTTGACAAAGGGGAGCTCCTCAGTACCATTCATCAGGTTGGCATGGTGGAGAGAACTGTGAGTATAATTACTGATGGACTTCGAGTTAATTTTTGTTTTGTATTTTTCAGTTTTATGTGTCTTTATGCACTCACTGATAAAATCATTATGGTAACATACTTCACTAATAAATTGAATTCGCTGATCTCATAGTCTTCTAACAACATGGCCTCCGGTCTAAGTTTCTCATGCAGTTTTTACCCTCGATTTTAGGAATATACAGAAAACGGGACATTGGTCAAGGCACATGTTCCCCTTCGGTTCGCAAGGCTACTCACCCCCATGAGGCAACTCTGTAAATCATGACCCAATTCTTAGATAACCACTTAATGCTCTAAGTTTGTGGCATAACTCATCTTCATTGATCATCTGAGACATTTTTGGTATTGTTCGGAAAAAGAGATTCTGATCCCTGTGCTATCGAGCTGTCCTTGTATTATCCTTCTGGCCAATGAAAGGCTTGTGTATATATCATATACCCAGCTCATAGTCCCTTGGTATAATAAATCTGAAAAAATTGCGAACAAATGACTAGATGTATTTTAAACTGTTTGTAACAACATACAAGTATCGTTATAAAGCTGCCAATAACGCTGTCTTGGCCCTCTGGTTTTATGTAAATGGAATCATCTGTCTGGTCATGCTTTGCCGTTTACTGTTTTCTGCCCCTCCAAGCGTCCACTGCACTGTGAGCTTGGAATGCATTTGTTTCAAGGCTAATAAGCAGGGAAAGCACGAAGGTAGGGATGTCGGGTCGGGTCATATAAAGTTCAACTTAACAAGTTTATCCGCATAATCCGTTTAATAATCTTTATGGTTGTGTTTGGTAATAAGAAATGAAAATAAATATTTTGTTTTTGTTTCTATTCCTTCTTAAATAAGAATGAATTTAGTGATTCCAATTATTGTATTTGGATATATATGTATGTATAAAGATATGTAAAATTCAATATTAAGTAAAAATGTGAATAAAAATGAAAAAAAAAAAGAAATAAATTGTCAAAATAATTTGGACATAAGATTTAAAATAAATTTTTTTTTTTAAAAGAAAATCTCATTGTACATCATTTGAAATAATTTTTCATTTTCATTTAAATAAAATCCTTGAAAGGTTTTTTTTTTTTTTTTTTTTTTTCCTTTCTTTTGGCTAAATGATATAAATCTATTTAGGTGTGTGATTTAAAAATAAAATTATTTTTAAAAATTTTGATTGTTGTCCTTTAGAAACATTATTTTAAAATGAAGTGAAATAGAGAATTGTTCCTCCCATTTTTTTTCATTAGATAAAATGAATTTTAAATCACGTAAAACTTTGTATTGGATTTATTAATAAATTTAATAATTTTAAAAAATAATTTAAAAATCAAAAAATATATGTATAATGACTATAAAAAAATAAATATAATTAATGTTTTAAATTTTTTAATAAATTTTGTAATTTTTAAGAATAATTTGAAATTTAAAATTTGATTAATTAATTATAGATTAAATAAAATAATTTATAATATCATCTTTGTAATTGAGTGATAGATATATGCATATAATGAAAATTTTAGCTCATTCATACCTTAAAAATTTAAATTTCATTTGTTTTCATTTTTATTTAAATTATAATAATATTAGCAATTATTAATTTTGAATAAACTTTTTATTTTTAACAAAATAAATTAAGTATGCTTTTATAAGAATGTTAATGTCCATATTTTTATAATATTTATAAAATCATATAAATGGTATTAAAAATTATTAATTTCGAATTATTATTATTTATTTTTAACAAAATAAATCAATTAACGTTAATATGTACATTTTTATGATATTTATAAAAAAAATATAATTTATGATTTTATTATATTATTAATATTAATATTTTATTAAAAATTATTTATTTGTAACTAAAATTTATTTTTATTTTTAATAAGACATGTATATAAATTGAAAAAACAATTTTTATTTTTTACAAAATCAAATAAAAATTTATTTTTAAAAAATAACTTATCTAAAAAGGTATTAAATTTTTTTATTTTTAAAAATAACTCACACTAAGGAATCAAAATACTTTTTAGTTCAGATAAATTAAAATCTCACTTATAAATAAAATTTTATTTTCATTTGAATCACTTTTGACTTCATTCTCTCTCATCGTTTTTTAAGTTATTCAAACATAGGAATGAAAGGAAAAGTGAATCAAATGCCCATTCTCATTCCTTTTTCTCAAACATCAAATACGTCCCATTTATCGCGTAACAAAGACGCTCCATATCAATTGTTAAGTTACAAATAACCTGTTAACACATTTTTAATACGTTAAATTCACCTGTTTTTAATATGATTTTTAACTTTGTAAGTTTATGAAATTCATAATTAAACAAATATTACTAATTTTTTTATAACTTTTAAATGTATAATAAAATTAAGAAACTTTAGTAGTCAATTCCAAATGAAGTCATTAATTAAACTGGTTATACGGATTCTTTGGATCACTGCATGAACAAGATGAATTTGTGGAGAGAATTGATAGAACATTTCTAAAGTGAAGTTTAAATTATTAGGAAATTCCAATGGAGAGAAAAAGGGTGTACGTTTTGATTTTAAGCCAGCCCACGCTTCACTTGTCCTGGAGCTTGCGTGGCCTTCGGCTTTCTGTGAGCTGGACGCAACTTGATGAGGACGGAGATTGAGTCTTTGCAAATCTTGCCTATAAACCATATCTTTCTAGAACATTGGCAACTCGGGAATCGTAGACCAGTAAAACATCTGGATTCTATAGAAACCTGGGGATAATTCACTGAAGAGAGAGCCAAGGCTTGTGCATTCAGTTGTGACACAATTTTTTTTTTTTTTTTTTTTTTTTTTCTGAACTATGAAGTCAACCAGGTCAAGGTAGGCCACAAAAATGTTCATGGAGCAGGTTGTACCAGAAGCACCGTCAAAACCAAACCCCTCCTCAACAAATTGACATAGTCATAACCTATCCATTTTAGGAGTCACTTCAGAGGATTTGGTAGGGAAAGTGGTTGGTTTTATCACTTGAAATCTACTATAAATATGCTGCAGAAGCCACCCACGTTATTCACTTACTCCTATCTCTGTAACTTCACTCCTAGAATTGGAGCTGTTCACAATGGCTTTCTTCAAAGTTCTCTCTAGCTTTTTCATGCTGACGGCTTTCCTCTCTTCCACATTCTCCCTTGCCCACCCTGGTGTTGATTTTGGCTGGGATGGTAGCTTCCATCCTGGAGGAGGGTTTTCTGGTCTCTTTCCAGGCTTCTATCAGTACTCATGCCCTCAAGCTAACGACATTGTCCTGTCAGTCTTGGAGAAAGCCATTGCAAAAGAGCCCAGGATGGCTGCCTCTCTCCTTAGGCTTCACTTCCATGACTGTTTTGTGCAGGTTGCTAAAAACAATCGTTCTTTTCTTGCTTAAGCTTCATGTAGAAGAGTTGTATCTTTGCTGCTCTTTATTCCAAAAGATGCTTTTCTACTCTCATGTATTTGCTTACGTCTTATTACAATGTAATTCTGGCATTTTGATGGGCATTGTTGCTCAATGGTTTGATTTTTACAGGGCTGTGATGCGTCCATCTTGTTGGACGATAGTGCAAGCATAGTCAGCGAAAAGGGGTCAGGGCCGAACAAGAACTCTGTTAGAGGATTTGAAGTGATCGATGAGATCAAGGCCAAGTTGGAAGAAGCATGCCCCCAGACTGTTTCTTGTGCAGACATTCTAGCCCTTGCCGCACGTGGCTCCACTGTACTAGTAAGCCACTTAATTGGAAGCTCAAACTTCATATGATTATGTAGATCGTAGAATACATCAGTGCTGAAATTCACATATATTTTTTCTTGTGTTTTTTTGCTAACAAAGTTTGGTGGGTTGTGGTGAAACAGAGCGGTGGACCATTTTGGGAGCTCCCACTAGGGAGGAGGGACTCAAAAACAGCAAGCCTTACTGGCTCAAACAACAACATTCCTGCTCCAAACTCCACACTTCAAAACCTCATAACACTCTTCAAACGCCAAGGCCTAGATGAAGTTGACCTTGTTGCCCTCTCTGGTGTGTTCAGTTTGTCTTCTTCTTCTTTTTTATTTATTTATTTATTATTTTTATGTTATCACATTTCCTTTCAAACGACAACTCCCTCCTTGACGTTTTCATTTGTTGTCTTTTGCAGGAGGGCACACGATTGGAATGGCAAGATGCGTGACCTTCAAGCAGAGGTTGTATAACCAAAATGGAGACAACCAGCCAGATGAGACCCTAGAGAAAGCCTACTACAATGGCTTGAAATCAGTGTGTCCAAAATCAGGGGGTGACAACAACATATCTCCCTTGGACTTCGCCTCACCTGCCAAATTTGATAACACCTACTTCAAGCTCATTCTCTGGGGAAGAGGCCTGCTCACTTCAGACGAAGTGCTTCTCACTGGGAATGTAGACAAGACTGGGGAGCTGGTTAGGAGATTTGCCGAGGATGAAGCCCTCTTTCTCAACCAGTTTGCCACTTCAATGGTGAAGATGGGGAACATCTCTCCGCTCACTGCTCTAAATGGTGAAATTAGGACCAACTGCCACCGCATTAACTAAGCAAGAAGGTTGTTTAATGGGTGTATTTCTTCTGTCATGTTTGTAATGTGTTTAAGCTTTCTATTGCCACTCGTCATTTGTTCCTTGACGATGAAAAAAAAAAGACGTGTAGGAAAGAAATTAAAAAATAAAAATGAAGAGGGTATTTTTGGCCTTTTAATATTTAAAAATAAAATAAAATAAAATAATAGATGAGGTGTAGGGAGTTTTTATGGGATCATTTTTAAATTTGCTTGTGGGATAAGTTTAAAATTAATTTAATATACAACTAGGAAATTTTCGTTAAATTAGATGTCGAGTAGGAAGAAAATATCAATAATTATGGATATGTTAATACTTCAATTTTACATAAAAATTATTTAAAATTCATAAAAATGCTTGAAAAAACTCTAAAAAATGATAAAATAAGTAAAAATATACATTTTAAATTTATTTTGTAAGTGTAATTGATATATATATATATGATCAAGAAGAAAAACATCGGTAGGAGATATATCGATAGATTTAATATTTGAATTTTAAGAATAATAAATATGAATTTTGGAAGTGTATAAAGTTATAATTGAGTTAAGAAATATTTAATTTTATTGAATAAAAATAATTTATATATAAATATAATACATATGACATTATAATAGTCTTTGATATTAAAATGAAGATAGATGCGGTTCTATTATATTGTTAGATGAAGAGAGCACATTTTGTCGAAGACAATATTTATTTTAAAATTTTTAAAATACTTTTATTAAAATATGTTTTATTACATTTTAAATAAAAAATTAAATTAATTTATATAAAACATTTTATTTGAGATTTAATTTTTAAAATTTTATTAAAAATATGTGGTAACAATTTTTTTTATTAATATTAATTTATTTAAATAATAAAAACTATTAATAATGTATCTTATCAAAATAAAGGTGGATAATTAATAATTATTTATATAAAGAGAGGAAAATTGTTCTCATGATTTGTTTGTTTGTATTATTTTTTTTTTTTTTTTAATCTCTACTAAATCTAAAAATCAGAAGGGCCACCCACTTCTCTCACTCGGGCATCAAGAAGCCATTCTCTGAAGTTGCCCTCCAGACGAGAGAATCCCTAAAAAGGCCCTGTTTTCCTCTGCCACTCTCAATCCTTGCAGGTACTAATCTAATCATGTTATTATATTTTTTTGCAACCCCCGTTTGACTCCCAAGAAAATCCATCCCCCATTCGATTTCCGGGAAAATTCATCCTCGTTTGATTTCCGAGAAAATCCATGCAAAACCCCCAAGGAAAACCAAAAATATTGCTTTTTTTTGGCTCCCTGTGTTTTCTGGATCTGTTCTAGGGGTCTCCTTGCTTTTGTGCCATTGGATTTAAAAAAAATTGGACAGATTTTGTATCTGTGTGCGGGCTGGACTGGTAGGAAATATCGGGAAATTTCCCGAAATTTTGGTAAAAATGCCGATACATACCTAAATATCGGCGATATTTTCGAAAAATTATCGAAATTTCCGTCGACCGATAATCGGTGACGAATATTGTGTCGGAGCCGGCCGATAAGCGATATTTCTCCGAAATATCCCCGAATTTTTTCGACATTTCAATCCTTGCGAGTAAGTTTAGGAAATTGAGATCCCTCCCCGCACGCGAGCGAACGGGCATTCTTCTAATCTGCCGCTTAAAACGTCGCCGTTTTAACAACATCTAGGACTCCATTGTTGTAGAGGATCACAGATCGAAACCCTAGAAACGGGAAAATATTTGTCAAGATCAGAGATCTAAACCAAATCGATGGCGAAACAGTCGACGTCGTGGTTGACATTTCACAAGAGATGGCCTCTCTTGCTCGTGGCATTGCTTTCAACGTCCACCGTGATAGTCTTGCTCATCAGAGCCGCATCCGATTCCTGCAACACTAATTCTATTACTACGACTACTACTACTACTACTACTCCCCATTACAGCTATGAGAACACTCGAATTCAGGTAACCTCACAAGTTGAAACCCCATCGAATCCTCTCCGATTCATGAAATCCAAGCTCGTCCTCTTGGTTTCTCATGAGCTTTCTCTTTCTGGTACTATCTTCTTATCTTTGAACCATTGTGATTCCTTGATTTGAGAAAAAAGGCTCCAAAAGGGAACTTATATCAGACAAATAATTGGCATCTTCGTATGTAGGTGGACCTCTGTTACTAATGGAGCTTGCATTTTTGTTAAGAGGTGTGGGTGCGGAAGTTGTCTGGCTTACCATCCAAAAACCCACAGATTCAGATGAGGTCATATACAGTTTGGAGCACAGGATGTTGGACCGCGGAGTCAAGGTAGTAAATTATTACTACATTTTACATTTAGTAGAAATGCAGTTGTTTGCTATTACTCTCATGCTTTGTGCTATTTAGTATTGACGCATTACTTTTGTATTTCTTATCGTGACTTTCTCGAAATGGTAGGTGTTCCCTGCAAAGGGTCAAGAAGCTATAGATACGGCTCTTAAAGCTGATTTGGTTGTTTTAAATACTGCTGTGGCTGGGAAGTGGTTGGATTCTGTGGTTAAAGAAAATGTCCCTCGCATTCTTCCAAAGGTGTTGTGGTGGATTCATGAAATGCGAGGGCATTACTTTAAATTGGAGTATGTTAAGCACCTTCCCTATGTTGCTGGTGCCATGATTGATTCACATACAACAGCCGAGTACTGGAAGAACAGAACACGAGAGCGGTTAGGGTATGCTTCAATCATCTATGAGTGTACTGTTTTATTACATGTTCTTCTGAATCTCATCAATATTGCTTTCTATAGCCATGGTTTATAAATTTTTATACACATGAAATATACTTACATGTTCTCACTGGCAATGTCATTGGTATTTTTCGAACATGTTTGAACTTATCAATTGGTGTTCTCCTACTACTATCACCAATTTGGGCAATTTGATTTATTAGATTATGTTCTACTCCTTGATGAATTTAGTCCTGTTCATTTCCTACTTCTACATGTCCTAGTTTTTGTCTCATCCATCTCAATTTTCATAAATGCAACACTTGTCTTGTGAAATATGTTTCTTGGTAATGTTGCACTCTTGTTCATCTGATAGTCAAGTTAAGGTATTGAAAATGGTGATTCAGTTATAACATTCCTGCTATTGCTGCCTTAGAAGGGCCACGTCGCATTTGGGATTTTGTTTCTCCAAAATTACAATTACACCTGGGAAAAATGGTCATTCATGTTGTGGCTTAGTACTTGTTTATGCTTTTTTTTTTTTTTCTTTTATAAAAACTTTTAATTGTTTGCTCTCTGCAGAATTAAGATGCCTGAAACCTATGTTGTGCACCTTGGAAATAGCAAAGAACTGATGGAAATAGCTGAAAACAATGTGGCTAAAAGGGTTCTCCGTGAACATATACGGGAATCTCTCGGAGTGCGGAATGAAGATTTACTATTTGCCATAATAAATAGTATGCTCTTCTTATTGATGAGATAATGAGTCTCTAGTTTTCAGTCTTACTGGTGACAACCATGTTACTTTACCTACTTGTTTGCAAGTGCAAAAGGTTCAAACTTTAACTGTTTTAGTTTGATGTGTGGTAATTTTTTAGGGTTAAGTCTATCCGAAAAAGGTGCCTTTTTGAACTTCAAATGTGAATTTGTAGTTTCAACTAAATTTATGTTTCCTGATAGAATTGCCTCCTGCATGCATCCCCATATGCACGTCCTTGATCCACTAGCAAATCAAATTCCTGGTTTTCTTCCTGGTTCAGAAACTGCATTTAACAAACTGTCTCTCCCCCAAAATCCAGATATCTTACAAACTATCTTGATTCTATATCAGACTTGGTTATCCTGGTTTACCTCATCATTTTTAATAGGTAGCCTTCAGTCCTGAGTTATTCATCTTGAAACTGAATTGCAAGCTTAAATTATTTCAAATGCACCAGAGGTTCTGCTATTGTAAGGAAATTGTTCCTGCTTTTCAAGCCATTTTTATTTTCTCATCCTTAGGTTTAAAGATGGCAACTGCTGCTACCCTGTCTGTCGTCTCAATTTGTGGTCAATTTAGTTGTGTTTCTTACTTTGCCCTTTGGATTTACATTCATTATGATTCTCCTTGGCATTCTTTTCTTTTTTCCATTTTAAAACTGTAGGTGTTTCACGTGGGAAAGGTCAGGATCTATTTCTGCGTTCCTTCTATCAAAGTTTGCAGCTGATCAAAGGGAGGAAACTACAGGTGCCATCAATTCATGCAGTAATAGTGGGAAGTGACATGAATGCTCAAACAAAATTTGAAACTGAACTTCGCAACTTTGTTGTGGAGAACAAAATTCAAGACCAAGTGCATTTCATCAACAAAACCTTGACTGTAGCTCCTTATTTGGCTTCTATTGATGTTCTTGTGCAAAATTCTCAGGTATTGCCCATTCATTTATCATGTCAACTCACTTATGAAACCTTATTTATGCATGCTTGTTTGTGCAATCTTATGAAGTGCCATCCAATAGTGGAACCCTCGGAAATATGCTATTATTGCCAGAGGGAATCAAGAACATTCTTTGACAGTTTATATGTCCATAGACAATTATTTTTCCTTTTCTTTTTCATTCCTTTGTTTTTTTCTTATTATTTTATGATATATTGGGAAGTTGCCATAAGGCCTTTGATCCATGATCTGGTAGAATCTACTCTCAATTTGGATTTAGCAACTATGAAAGAGAGACTTGAGTTTATCTACCAAATCCACAGATAGAGAAAGGGGGTTCTTGGTCTGGTTCCTGATGAGTGCTGAAAATTTTTCCAAAAATCTCTTGCACCAGCTTTGAGTTTGACAAGGAATTCTATGATTTTTCTACTATGTGAAAACTGCTTTTGAGGACCTGAAGGCAGGCTTTGTGTACATTACATTAGAAGCTTTCATTGGATAATTGATTGAATGCATGTGGTTCATGCTGTACCAGAAATTTTCCTTTTCCAGAGGACTGAGCAAAATTTTGTAAACAAAAAATGAACAATTTTATAGATGGTCAAGAAGCAAGACATAATTTTTGTCTTTCAAAGTTTGGTTATCTTGGTTAGGATCATTTTCTAAGCAGGCTGCAGATTAGAATGCGGCGGTTTCATCTCCCTTCATTGATTCCATCCTCCTTCCATTCTGTTCCTGGCCTCCTTTCATCTCTGTTTTCCAAGTCCATGGACCCTGCATCTCATTTACTGTTACTGTTTTAGTTTAAAGCCAACCTCATGGAGCTTAAACTCTATATTCATGCGCAGGCCCGCGGAGAGTGTTTTGGAAGGATAACCATTGAAGCAATGGCCTTTCAGCTGCCTGTACTGGTAAGCCGTTGACCACCAACCAAACTTGGTTTTCTATTTTAACATGCTTTGTGATTGTTCTTGGGGCTGGTTTTTCGTTTTCCCAACAGGGCACGGCAGCTGGAGGAACCACAGAGATTGTGGTAAATGGGACAACAGGTTTGTTGCATAATGTTGGGAAAGAGGGCGTGAAACCTCTTGCAAATAATATTGTGAAGCTGGCAACAAATGTTGAGAGGAGGTTGACAATGGGAAAGAGAGGGTACGGAAGGGTTAAAGAGAGGTTCTTAGAACACCACATGTCTGAGAGAATTGCTTCAGTTCTAAAGGAAGTCTTGAAGAAGGCAGAAAACCACGCATTTTCTTGATTTTCAAGGACACTTGAAACATTTTTCAGTTGAAAGTTTTGTTTTGGATTTAGTGTCATCGGTTTGGGATTCTGCTTCCTTGTATCATATGTAGAAAAATGAGTACTAATATAGTACATTATTTTTTTCTAAAGAAACATTTTGGCTCTTAAGTTTAGCCGGAGCAGCATCAACTCAAATAATATAATATTATTACAACATTTAAGGTTAAACCATAAATATTGAAAAATTATTTGATCTTTTAAGCTATGATTGATTCTCGGAAACAGAAAAAAATAGAAGGAAGGAATAGGTCAAGAAAACTAAAAAATAAATTTAAAGTTAATAAATTATTTTTATATTTTTTTAAAAAAAAATTTTCTCAATATATAAAAATTAACTAATTTGAAAATTAATAAGTTTTTAATTAATTTTAATTAAAAAATTTATTTTATTTAATAATTTTTTTTCTTTTTTTACTACAAAAGAAACATAGTTTTTGAGGATGTGATAAATGAATTTAATAACTTAAAATAATTTAATAATTTAATTAAATTATTAAATAAATTAAATATATTTGATAAAATAATTTACTATTATAACTTAAAGTTAAAAATAATTTTAAATATTAAATCAAAATAATTAATTTATTCTTAATTTAATTTTTTTTCTTATTTACCATATATAATAAAAATATATTTAATAACCTTCACTTCACATTCAAATTTGTCTTTTATAAAAAAGAAAAAACATTAATTAAAAGTTTTAATAATAAACATTAATTAAAATTTAAAAAAATATTAATTTAATAACTAAAAATAAATTTCAAATTTTAAGTTAATTTTATTAAATAACCTTAATACTTAAAAATAAAAAATAAGTAATAAATTTTAAGTTAATAATTTAAATAATTTGAATAATTTAATTTAAGATTAATTTAATTTATTAAATAATAAGTATTAAGATTTACAATCCACTTTGAATTTGGAACAATAGAGTAAATGATGAAATATTTCTAATTAAATAATTGAGCAAGCATTAAAAGATAATAATATTTATAAAAAAATAATTACAGGGGTGAGGCATGTAACAAAGCGCACGCTTGGTGTCTTTATTCCATGATGGGAATGGCGATGTTTTGAATTTTGGAAAGCATAAGGGGCAGTTTAGTAATTACGGCTGTGGAAAAACTCAATAGTAGTGAGCATAGATTGCTCTCTCATTCATTTTCTTTTTCGTTGCTTTTAGGTTTCCTAACGAAGAAAACCAATCTCTCCCTGTGCGCGACAATGAGCGATGGAGAAGAAGCAGTGCGACGATGTAGTGTGTTGGCGGACTACCGTAAAAAGCTCCTCCACCACAAAGAACTCGATTCTAGAGTCCGATCAGGTTCTTTTGTTCTTTTTGTTCTTTTTTCCTTATTGCTTGTCCGAGAAATTGGCCATGGGGTTTCTTAACTTTCTATTTCCCTTATTTTCCCCATGTCCCTAACTTTCTCCCTCTTAATTTGTTGAATTTTTTTTTGGTAATATTTATGGATTTTTAAGGAACACCGAAAGGGCAGTTTGCTTGCAAAGCAATTTAAGGATTTCATAGGAATGTGAATTGCTTCTGAATTCAATTTTCAGAAAAAAAAAAAAAAAAATGGAAGTTTGAGTTAAAACAAGTATTACTCACCGAATAATTGTGATGGTATTGACAAGAGTTGGAATGAAAAATATGCAGTGAGGGAGAGTTTACGTGGTGCTAAGAAGGAGTTCAACAAAACGGAGGATGATTTGAAGTCTCTTCAGAGTGTTGGGCAGATCATTGGAGAAGTTCTCAGGCCTCTTGACAATGAACGCTGTAATTACTCGCTTTTTATATTTCTATCTATTTCTTTTCCACTAAAACTTGATCATGATCTCTAGTGTG
Organism: Vitis rotundifolia; assembly: GCA_030254885.1. Classification (NCBI taxonomy): domain Eukaryota; kingdom Viridiplantae; phylum Streptophyta; class Magnoliopsida; order Vitales; family Vitaceae; genus Vitis; species Vitis rotundifolia. The sequence continues at coordinate 10,471,969 of CM058168.1, read as the reverse complement.
AGAGCCTTCTTTATATATTACATTCTCATTCTCCTCCAATGCAAATTATTTGGTATAGAGGGTTTGGTATAAAAGCATATCATATTATGAATGACAGGGATTAAACTTTGTCTCCACTTATTAGGAAATAGGCCACCAACAAATATCAGGTCCTTTTTACATGCTGCTTCACATGGATTTGATAAAGAAGGAATAAACAAATTAAGAGGTTTGGACCTAGGAGGCTAGGACCTCCAGGAACCAAACTCAAACACCAGATTAAACTACCATTGGTCTTAAAGGCTTAAGTTATCAGATAATGGAACGAAAATGTATATCAATCAGGCAAACACTTAATACTTAGTGGCATCACATGTGTCGCGTGTGAGGTTGAAGTTTATAGAAAACATTTATTAAATGAATATGGGATTTCTTTTGCTTGAATGGTTTTTTTTAACCATTCTTTTTCTTCCACTTGGATAGAATATAATCTATTTGATACAACCATATAGGGCACATAGTATACTTGATTGTTTTTTTCATTGCCTCCTGTCGCCCCTCCTTTTTTTTTTTTTTTTTTTTTTTTTTCAACTCTTTCAGTTGAAATGTTCCTAAGAGGTAGCATCAAGCTGGTTTAATACCATTGAATCTAATTGGTTGTGTGTGAAATATTTCAGTGATAGTAAAAGCAAGTAGTGGACCCAGGTATGTAGTTGGCTGTCGCAGTAAAGTGGATAAGGAAAAACTGACTGCTGGAACAAGAGTGGTTCTTGATATGACAACACTCACAATCATGCGAGCTCTTCCACGTGAAGTAAGTTACCATGGTTCTCTATGTGGACTTTGCTGTGTAATACTAACTGGATAACTTAGTGGCTTTAGAATTGATGATTACTCCATTTGATCATGATTATTTTCAACATTTTAGTTAGTAACAATCATAAAAGAAAAAAGAGAGTTTGTGTGGTTCTCCTGATGGATTGTGCTATGATGATGTTTAACAGGTTGATCCAGTTGTTTATAACATGTTGCACGAAGATCCTGGTAATGTCAGCTACTCAGCTGTGGGTGGGTTATCAGATCAAATCCGAGAACTCAGGGAATCAATTGAGCTACCTCTAATGAATCCTGAACTCTTTCTTAGAGTTGGAATTAAACCTCCCAAGGTGATTCATACTTTAATTTGTTAGTTATTCTGTATGGTCTGTTCTGCATTGTCAATTGAGTTAGCCATCCTAGTGGTGGTAACATGAATGGATTTTTTTTTTTTTTCCTTGATTAAAAAGTCTCTAAAATTTTATTTTTTGCAGGGTGTTCTTCTTTATGGGCCTCCTGGTACTGGGAAGACATTATTAGCTAGAGCAATTGCCAGTAATATAGATGCCAACTTCTTGAAGGTCAGACTTACACTTGGTGTTTGCATTTTAAGATGTACTTTTATCTGAGAATTTTTCCCTAAATTCAATCTGCAATGCCTTTTTTTTCCTCTGGTTTGTAGGTTGTTTCAAGTGCAATAATTGATAAATACATTGGGGAAAGTGCAAGGTTAATACGAGAAATGTTTGGATATGCACGTGATCACCAAGTAAGAGCTTGGATTTTGTGAAATATGTGTTCCTTTTTTATAATTTATGTCTATCCAAAGTTAACTTTGATAATGTGTCTTTATTTTTCAAGCCCTGCATTATTTTTATGGATGAGATTGATGCCATCGGTGGACGCCGTTTCAGTGAGGGAACAAGTGCTGACCGTGAAATACAAAGAACACTGATGGAGTTACTTAATCAGCTTGATGGATTTGACCAGCTTGGGAAGGTATTTCTTGGTTCATAACTGAGTCCTAGGTGAAGGTGGAAACAATGTGCTTAAATCACAGTTTTTCAGTATAAAGAGGATCTTTCCAAACTTGTCTGTACTTTTCATCTAAATTGATCATAACCTATTTGTAGACAAGTTTTATTGGCAAGGACGGCCTCAATCATAATGCACAATGGGTAATTGAGTGTGATAGGAATTTGGTATCTTTCAACATGGAGGATAGACATGGATGCCTTTTTGGTGAGCAATCTCAATTAGTCATGGAATCTCTTGACATTGCTATTAATAAATGGAATATAAAAGCCCCTCCTCTCTCTCTCTCTCTTTTTCACTCCCTCTTGGGTAACTTTAAGGATAGAGGATCGACATGGATGCCGTTTAGGTGAGTGATCTCGATTAGCCATGGACTTCCTTGACATTGCTATTAGTAATGAGATTTAGAAGCCCGCATGCTGCCCCTGACAAACCCCCCACCCCCAGGATGCTTTTTAGGTGGGCAATCTTAATTAGCCATGGAACCCCCTTCAGATTACTATTAATAATTGAAATATAAAAGCCTTTCTCTTCCTCATCCTGTTTGTGTGCAGGTGTATGTGTTATATTGTAGGGATGTATTATTTCTTTATTCTATATGCATGGATTACTGCATGAATACATTTTTGGGTTGAGAGGATTGAATGCTGCAACACAATTTTACTTTATATGCATGCATAACTGGATGAATATGTTGTTTTGTCTCTCTCTTGCTCTCTAACTCTTTCTCGGTTAGTGTGCACATATGTATTATGTTGTAGGGATGTGTTAGTTGTTTATTTTATACATATGTGCAATTGGATGAATATATTTTTGGGTTGAGGATTGAATTCTGCAACACACTTTATTTTATATGCATGCATAGCAGATGAATATATTGTTCTGTTGAAACTTAAAAGGAATGAATTCCACAACATGGTGGAACTCCTTCATGTCAGTATCATATATTCCATTATTTATGTATTAACTTTGCATTGTTTTACTCGTAACCTTTTTTACCAGCAAGCATAGGAAAAACTGCATAAAGTACTATTGGTGACGTGCTAGCTCATAGCGCAGGTGTTATCTGTGCATTTTTTGCAGCTAACATTTTCATTCATAAGCTTTTCTTGGTAAACTAAAAAATATTATTTTGAAATTTGTTTGATATAGGTTAAAATGATTATGGCAACAAACCGGCCTGATGTTCTTGACCCTGCACTTCTTCGTCCTGGGCGATTAGACAGAAAGATAGAGATTCCATTGCCAAATGAGCAATCAAGAATGGAAATCCTTAAGATTCATGCAGCTGGGATTGCCAAGCATGGCGAGATTGACTATGAGGCTGTTGTAAAGCTTGCAGAGGTGAGTGAGAGAGGCTTGGGTTTGTTTCAACTATTTGTTGCCACATCCTTAATGGAAAATGTTCTCGGTTGCAATCTTTTCAGGGATTTAATGGGGCTGATCTTCGTAATGTTTGCACGGAGGCTGGAATGTCTGCAATTCGTGCAGAACGTGATTACGTCATACATGAGGATTTCATGAAGGTGAGCTTTTCTTCGGGGCATTGGCTTCCAGTAATTAATAAGCCTCATCTCCGCATTGAACAATAAATTTTACATCATTCTTCTTGTCAAAAGGGGGAAAATGAAACAATTTACTTGGTCTTGACGAAGTTGAAATGGCTGATTTTCTTTGTGTGTTCCTTTTTATCATCTTGTATCATTCCAGGCTGTTCGGAAACTGAATGAAGCAAAGAAACTTGAATCTAGTGCTCACTACAATTCTGATTTTGGGAAAGACTAGAACACATGTTATTCCATTTCAAGAGCCACGGAAGATCAAGGCAGTGCATTTTCTCATTCTATCGAGCAGGAAGCCAACCACAGCATGCATAATTTGGGCATGCTAAAAGTTTTGTGCTTCAATACAGTAAGGCAAATGTTAGCTGAGCCTGAAAAATTCAACTGCCACTAAAGAAAGGAAACCTGGATAGAAAGAGCAAAATAACTATTTCCTTTTGTCTTTTTATTTTTGGTATAATTTCTCATACATTTTATTACCTGCAACTTGATTTTATTTTTATTGTAGCCACAATGGTGATAAATTTATGTAGAACAATTTTCTTTTCTAGACAAAGGTAGTTTACATATGAAACTGGCACACTTGACCTTAGAAAATCAACTAAACCATGAGGAATGGATTTTCTAAACACACTCAAAAGAGGGAGCCTGTCTAGATCACATGAAAGTTAAATAACAAGGTAATCCATTGGGTTACAGCATTTCTTACATTGGGTACTAAAAGTCATGTTATGTCCCCTCAATCACTAGAGTAACAGCATTTGTAAACTGCTCCTGTTCATGAAAGTCGCCTATTTGCACAGCTAAATTGTTGCTAGTAATTAGAATAATGGACTTAATAGTTGTAAAGTTGGCCATCTATTATAGCAATTTAAACATGTAACTAGTCAGTAGGAGAAGGAACACAGCCAAACAATAAACTTGTACATGACATCCAAACAATAAACTTAGGTACATGATATCCAGACTGTTAGGAGAGAATGAACATGTTTTTAGGCATTAAAGCCCCGTGTTTTATTTCCCCCCAACACCCCACCTCCACCCCCCAGCCCTAATTTTTGGTGTTCAATAGTAGTGTAATTTCGCGAGAACTGAGAGGTGAAGAAGCAATTCGAAGACAACAAAGAGAGGAAGCCTGCTGGAGTTTTTTTTACAGTGTGGCCATGTTATAGGCTTGAAGCAACTGCTTTAGATTTAGTCCTCTTAGTCATTTTGTATTTCACCATCCTAGCAATCTTGAAGAACCAGAAAGCACTGACCAGCTGCAATCCCAAAGCCATTGCCTGGAGATAGTATAGAAAAGTACATTAATCTAGTTACTACACCCTTTGCTACTGTACTTGCCACCTTAAACCAGTGAATACAGAAACAGACCTTAATGAGGAGGGGATTGCTGGCAGATAGAGTGACATAAGTGAGGCATGGACCACATATCATCCTTGCAATTGTGAATATGATTGCAAATAACATCTGTGTGACACCAAAATTAGATCTGTTGATGACTTGACATCAAAGAGAGGTATGTTTTATATAAGAATTTGTATCATATTTCTGTACTGACATCAAAGATCAAATTAAGATCGGTGTCCCTGTACCCAAGCTCTTTGAGAAGCTCCCTCAAGTGTAAGAAAGGGCTGGATATCTCTGTTATCCATAATGATGCAACCATCTCTGATCCACACTGCATATATCCCCATACTTAACATTAATTCGTCACCAAAATATTTGAGTATAGTAGTATTAATTCTTAGTTGTTACCATTTCATAGAAGAGGCCTGCTCCAATGCCAACAATGCTAACTAAATGGTGGATCGAATTGTCGAGATTGACACGTTTGTCGTCCAAGAAGCAGCAAATCAGATCATAGATGAGATAAGCCAGGGTCACTGCTAGCGTTTGCATCTGCATTTTCAATATAATGGTACTCCACATGATTCAAAGAGAAAATCTAAAAGCAAACAAATCTCCATTGCTGAATGAAATACCTGCTTTGGAGATGATTTTGAGGCCAGAGGACAAACTGGGCAACGCCAATCCTCCACAGTGAGTGAGGACAAGGTCACAGCCAGAGTTGCATGAATCGTAGAAACAAGGCGGTTGCAGAAATCGAAAGAGCGCTTGGGGAACATCCTCCTGATTACCATGAAAGCACTCGCCCATGAAATAACTCCCAAAACAACCAATTTTACAATATAATCCTCCATCTGCTTCTTCAAGAAAAAATAAGAGACGAGTGTCGCATGCACAAGGACACAGAGGGAGGAGAAGATGAAGAGCTTTCCCAGAAGTTGAACTTGTGAGCTGGAGGCTATGGTTTTTGTTGTTGAAACTTAAAAGGGCATTAAATATTGTGACAGGTGGAGTTAGGTTGCTCATCTGTATCATAAATTCATGACATGGCCAGGCTTGACTCCAAGCCAAAATCATCTTTAGCAAGGAGAGGGGGAGTCGATATCAGTTGGCTCCTGAATTTTTCCAAGTTGGGTTTAATGTGCCGCCTTCTTCTGGTATATTGGTATGGCAGGTGAATGGAATTAGCTGTATTTAATTGTTGATGTGAATACAAAACCGATTGGCCTCACTCAAAGCAGTCGTTAGTTAATGGGGGTTGTCAGTGGTATCTATTAATGACCAAAGATGGACATAGGGTTAACACTATGTTAATGATTACTACGTGGGAACCAGAAATGGAAATATTATTATTTTTTTTTATATTTTGTATTTTTATTTTTAATATGAATGAATTTGATCATTTTAATTATTGTATTTGAAAGCATATGCTCGTTCCCGCTCCCCCTTTCCCACGTTTGGAATGGATGAAAGATGAAAGATTTGTTTACTTGGGCTCAACTTGGCCCAATGGGCCTCAATCACATGGGTTTCCAAACTCCAGGTGGATTCAAAAGTCAGGGTCTCTACCCTCACAGTCATACTCTCGCGTACTTTCAAAGCGATCTCAACCGACACCTTTTTCTTTTGTCGCCCGATCTTTCGGGGAAATGGTCACGTGCCAACTGTCGGGCCAGTTTCTGGCAACTCCTCTCCAAGTCGGCAAAAGTTTACCGACGAGTCTCCTTCTTCCAAGATTTCTAAAATCGGAATCGTTTCCAGGAGCCTCGACCGGTGTTCTACGTTGCCCGACCGAGACTGAAGTTTCGGAGTCTAGGAATAGGATGTTCATTCTCGGGATGGGTTTCGTGGGGCAGTTTTTCGCACAAGATCTCAAGAACCACGGATGGTAATCTCTAGGGTTTTCTTTCTTTTCCACTCGTTTATTTCTGTTTCTATCGGTAAATGGATTCGATTCGATTTGATGTTTGCTTTCTTTGGTCCCAAACAAATATTTCATTTTCATTTTCTGGTTGAAATTTGAATATCCAAAATCCCTGGAAAATGTTTCCTAATAAAAGGAAAACGAATAAACGTGTAAATATAAAGAGTAACAGAAAGCGTGAATTTTGCTACATTTCAGAATTGAATTGGATTGGATGGAAAATGAGGAATTTAGTAAATTTGGTTTGATCTTTTTGCCACTGTTGTACCTTTTTATCAGTGGATGCATATAGTTCTATTGCTGTTATACCTGATCTCTTTATTGAATTACAATATCAACGAGGCTATTATGATTTAATTGGTTGCTACAATTTCTTTGAAGGGACATTTAATTGATGGCACATCTATTTTCTATTGAATTTTGTGGAATGTGCTATTAATATGATTGGGAATATCAATATAAAATCTAAGATATTGGACACTGAAATTGTAGGGTTGTCTCTGGGACTTGCACTAGCACTTTTAAAAAGAAGAAGCTTGAAGAGAGGGGATTTAATATCTACCTCTTTGATGCCAATGAGCCAGAGTGAGTTTTTATGCATCTCTATTGTAATTTTTTGTTAATAAGCCCTTTGGATGCAAATTTAGAAGCAACTGTTGATGAATCTGAACTGAGCTGATGCTGAGAGTTGGTTGAACCTGGTTCTTAAAGATTTCCAGAATATGAATCCCAGGCTCTGTTGATGCCCAATTAATCAAACTCGTATTGTCTTGACAGAGTATCAAATGGTACCAGGCAATTTGTAAAAGATAAACGATAATAACAGCATTCTTGCATAAGTTTTATGACTGCCATTTGGGCAGATTGTCCAAATAATATTTTTAGGGTTCAAGTCTCTTATAGATGCTGATGGAAGGAAATCACTTAATGTTTCAAACTTCTCTTTTAAACCATTCTTATTTTCATTGCCTTCACAAGTTATGTTTACCACTGGATTAACGCCTAAGTTATTTGTTTTTCAGACTGGGAGTACTAAATGCTTTGAAATATAGTACGCACCTCCTAGTCTCCATCCCTCCTGTTGTGGGTATTGGTGATCCTGTAAGCATAGAGTACTGTTTCTAATATTAATGATGTTTTAATTCATTAGGTGATTTTTGTAATTATCCATCTTGCATGCTCCCTTAGCTTATTGTTTTCTTGTGTCTTCTGCAGATGCTTCAGCATGATGAATTTCTTAAAAGCAGGATCATGGATGGAGATCTTCAGTGGCTCTGTTATTTGTCATCAACGAGTATGTCTTCATAATAACTGCTATGAAACAAATGTATAACTTTTTCATACCTGCATAAACCAATATATTCACTTTTTCATACTTGCATGCATAGGCAGACACGTTACGGATTACCTGTCTGTTAAATACCATCATTGCCATGTATATTCACCTTTTCTCACTTTCAAAACCCATGATCTGATTTTAACTCCAGATCTGTATTTCATGCCCATGTAAAGCTCCTCAATTTGGTTCTTGTACTTGAGAAATATTGCTTCTAATGTGCAGGCGTATATGGAAATTGTGGTGGTGAATTGGTAGATGAAGAGTATGTGTCAGCGTCTTACAACTCTTAACTAAGCACTTTGCAATGTGAATTGTTGTGCAATAAGTTAACGTGTCACAAAAAATATTCATAATCCTATGGCAGCTACCCAACAAGCCCTGCAAGTGAGTCAGCTAAATTGAGGTTAGCTGCTGAGAAAGGATGGTCAAGTCTGGGCAGTGAGCTTGGGCTCTCGACACAAATATTTCGACTTGGAGGTATCTACGGCCCTGGAAGAAGGTCGTCATGAATATTGTAGAGTACCAGTATGCTTGCTATTGTTTTTGTAATCTGTACTTAATTGTTGGTTTCTCATTCTGACAAAAACCATACAGTTTTTGGCTTGGATCTTGCATATCTAGAATTTTGTATCTATAACGACTCTCCTAATCATGTAGATATTGTCCGCTTTGAGTCCAGTGGTTTCTCACTTCTTTAGAACGTGTTTACCAATGTGATATCTCACATCAAATAGGTGAAGAAGTTCTTGACACCATATATATGGTCAGCTTCTTCTAACTATAGAGATGGTTTTTAAAGCAGTAAGGGCTCATTGTATTCAAAGGGGATAATATCTATATGGAATGAAGCAGGTTGTTACAATATAATATACAAGATCTGCCCTGAATTGTCATTTTCGCAATCCAATATGAGCAATTTTCAGTCTGTTTCTCCATCTCTGTATTTGGTCATTTAAAAAATCACTTCTGATGGAGCTGAGCTCGCAATCTAATATGAGCAATTTTCAGTCTGTTTCTCCATCTCCTTATTAGGTCATTTAAAAAATCATTTCTGATGGAGCTGAGCTTTGATCCAAATGTGTGATGCTTAAGGCTGACATTCTTATGAATTATATTTGCAGTGCTGTTGACACTATAATTAAGCAGGGGCCCTTGTCAGAAGGCCAGAGGAAGAGGATTTCCAGGCAATACACATCCAGAGTTCATGTTGCGGACATTTGCCAAGCTCTTAAGGCTAGTATTCAAATACCATCCGTTGGGTAGGTTATGATTGTCAGCATTGCCAAACTCAGATTTTTTTTTTTATATATACATTAATCCCGTTCATGACATATCCCATTAGGAAATAGTATAGTAGAAAATAAGAGGAAGAAAATAGAAAAGATTGTTTTTCCTGCCTCCTGGTGGAGAGGTTTACTTAAGTCTCCCATATTTGAAGACCAAGTCGCAAGAGGTGCTTGTGCTAAATGAGTCTCCTAAGGTGCATCTCTTTTTGCCTGATCATTCACAATGGGTAAGAGTTTCATGCCTAATTATAACTTGGCCAGTTATTGATAGTCCGGCTAATGATTTTTTCCATAGGGCTTCCATGCATGAGCATCAGCGAACAAGAAGAAAATCCTTGTCTAGTCGCTTTCAATTATCTTTTTGAGTCTTTAACCCTCATCTATTCAAAGGAGAATGTAATTCATTCTTTGCTTCTACTTTGTTCAGGAAAATTTACAATATAGTTGATGATGACCCTGCCCCACGGGCACAAGTATTTGCATTTGCACGGGACTTAATTGAGAAGAAGTGGCCAAACCACATCAAAGAGAGTGTATTTCCTGGATGCGCGTGGAAGGCCGAGAAGCGTGTCTCCAATGCTCGTATGAAGAAGGAGCTAGGAGTAACGCTTCTTCATCCAACTTACAGGTCGGGACTACAGAGCATTATTGACAATATGGAGAATCCAATTTCTAAGTAGATAGAATGACATGATATTCTCCTTTCACCACTAGTTAATTTAAAGGTGTTGGAAGCAGTCATCCTCTTCATGAGTTGTGAAATGCCTCATATTGTAATGATACCGCAACAAACAGCACGTTACGTCAAAAGAGCTCATGAGAAAGGCAGAACATGAGCCCTTTGACTGCAATGTAGAAGTTCTATTTCTCGAAATTCCTATCCATGAATTATGCTCAATATTTGGCAGGCCCTACAAAAGGTCCTCAAGAAGGAATATCCCAACATCAAGATGATGGCATGAAAGAGCCTAAGAAGATGGGGTTAACAATGGAGACTGCATAAATGGTAAAATCAACTCTCCAATCATCCACTTGAAATCATCTGCCGGGTGTTACATTCCCTAGAACTTGCCCATGTTATAAAGCACATTTTAATCAATCACAACCCAGAATACCAATTTTCATGCCAGGGCCAATGCTTGGGCACAAGCTTTCTTGTTATTACTATCGATAATGGGTTACATAAACCTTTTTTATTCAAGTTCTTGTGAAAAGGGTGCAGACTTTACCATACACCCTCCTGCATATCTGGTAATATTATGGATCAAAGCACTGCATGGTAATTGATTTTTTTGTCTAAAATTATCACAACCCCAATGGGCTCATGACCTGAGAAATGAGAAACGGTGTAGAATGACTGCTTTCATTAGCCCACCAAACGGCCCAAGGTTTTTTCCAAAATAAAACTGATGGCTGTTTGAATAACACATCAAACATGTTGGAGCTAGTACATCTGAAAGTTCTTCAAAAGCCATTTTACCTTATTCCTCACCTCCATAGTGAAGCTTCACAGTCCACTTCCAACCTGGCTGTGACGCTAAATGACAGTGAGCTATTGCACCCTTCTTCAAAAAACTTCTTGGGTACTGCAACTTGCTCCTTTCATGTTGAGATCTCAAGGCAACCATTAATGAAATCTGTATCACCAAAGTGCAACTAAAGTTTCAGATCGACAATGCATTTAAAGCCTGCGTGTGCAACCAGGCAGGGGAAACCCCTCAATGGGATGAGAACTGAAAATTAATACTGTAATAGCTTAAGTTATGTTACCGCTAGAAGAAAATTCCCAAATCGCTAATGTCATATATTGTTATTTCTATGAGATGAGATGGATGGCATGGCTCACCTCTGGCCAAGTGGATGGTTCAATCCTTGCGATATCTTGCCCAAAACCCCTTTTTCCTAGTAGAGTCATTGTCTGAAAGAGATCTACTCCACTTAGACCCAAGTGAAAAGTGCCGCCTCAAGAAAGGCTTTGCAAAGGAGCTTCTTACACTGGAACTGGATTCCATTTTTGGAAATTTTCTTTCTTGTTCAGTATGTTTCTGGCGATCACAAACATCAAAACCACCATCAAGATAACTGTCCACAACCCTGTTTCTGGATATCTTATTGTTCCTTGCCTTTAACTCTGCTTCCACTCTCAAAGCTTTTCTTGACATCTTTGAAACTTGCTTCTCCCCAACCATACATATTGGGCAAGCTGGGTCAAACCTGTCAGCTTCCAGTGTCATAGTCTCCAGACACTCAGCATGGTAAACATGTCCACACACCAGCACAGCAACCACTGACAGCTCATTATTAGGAACAATCTTTTGGCTGCTAAATGAAGATCTCTCTGTCAAGAGCTTTGAGCAAGCTCCACAATTTTGCAGATCAATGGAGGGAGAACATGAGAACCTGCTGCTAGACCCACTTATCTTGCCACGACCAGAACCAAAGTGCTCACTGTCAAAAGACCACCTTTCTCTTTGAGAAGAGGCCACAAGCTCGGAAAATGTGCGCATGGACCATCCATCAGAAGAACCACCTTGGGATCCATTTGTTAAGTCATTGCTGCAAGTGGAGAGTACAAAAGACGGTCTCCGGTCAGACATTGAGTTGTTATTTGGCGATTTCAATCCTAGGATTCGACTATCTGAAACTTGTCTCAACAGCTGGTGTCCTGGTGAACAACGAGTCCGCCTTGATGGGGTTGAGTTGGCTGGAATAGGGTGAGTTTGGGAGGACAATGGATCTTCTGTTGGTGTTGAGAAAGATGAAGTTGATGGTATGGAAAATGAAAGCTTTGGTGCAGATAAATCTGCAATCTCTGATGATTCTGTTAAGTTCTTCACCTACAGGATAATCAGAAAGAGGTTAAGATAAACTAATAATCTCAGGTTCATAAAAAAGCTTCTTGCACAACATTCAGTTCCAACAGGTTCAAACTCACCTCTGTATAATGATTACTTTCCATGGACAGATCTGCACCAAGATGAAAATGCATCAGATTTAGGAAGGGGAAAGAAAGCACTGTTAAAAAAATATTGCAGTTAAGAAACCTAAATACTTTCAGTAGCGCATAACGAAGTGCAGCAGACTTGAGGAAGCAAGTATGATTGTTCCTACAGATTACAATATTATTCTACGTTTCTAAAGAAATTTTATATTTTAATCACCACAGGAGGTAGATACCTCAAAGGATAGCATTAATCAGCAAAATGATTATTTTATAAGCTTTATGTAGGAGCTTCCTAAAGGATTAAATCCATGACTGAATCCTAGAGGCAAAGTCTCAATATCTCTGAATAAAACTCCCAAATATGGGCCCACACAAGCACAATGCAGGAAGTATATATGAGTTAATAAAATTTGTAAAAATATCAAACTTAATTTTTAAAAATATTCAACTTACCCTTACTTCTTGTAGAAGTATTTTTAAAACACAGTTCTCAAACACAAAACTGATCTCACAGGACTAGCATCAACAGCAAAAGCTAAAGCTATCCCAAAAGAACACTATATGATTGACATAAATGAATTGCACCAGACTTCAAATTGATTCCTGCAAGAGCTAAATTTTTTATCACTCATGATTCTACCAGTCTTTCTGTTAGAATAAAAACCTAACATGTCTTTGATGAGTAAGACCAACCAGAACTTATCAAACTACCAACTTTTGCCACATGAAAGAGTCAGAAATCAGGAAACAAGAGGTCTATCAACGTACAAATTCATATAATAGAAATACTATATATAAAAGAACATGAATAAGGTATTAACAACTCCAAATTGTTAGGAGAGTACAGGAACAAATTAAAATTACAGGTGTATATATGAACAGAAATTCAGTCCAAAATGGCTATATATTCCACACTAAGTTCTTGGAAGAGCTCAACTCTCCATTCCCTCATTATCCTGTCCCCCTACCATTGGCTAATGCCAATGAAAAGAGAAAAAGAATCTGCAAAGAGATGCTAGGGAATTCGCAGAAACACAGGAGAGGGAGATTATTCCAGTAATTTGGAGGATCATATAAGTAGGTTAAGTATCTTCTCCAAGTTCTCAATAGGCCCTCTACTATGCAGATGGCTTGATGATACAGAAACAAAGTTGTTATATATCTTAGTAGCCAGCACTCATCAAAAGATCTACAGTGGTTTAAGAAGTTAACAAATGGATCTACCATTCCATCATTTTACACCTCTCTCTAAATAGTTAAAAATGAAAATGTTTGATAGATCACATGTACAACATAAGCGATAAAAATGTAGTGTATAATGATTAAGTAGTTCCCACCCCTTGGACTAATAAAAACCCATTATAAAAAACATCTTAGTGGCTGAGATAGAACTATGAACCAAGACAGACCTATGTTGAGGCCCAAATCATTGAATGAACTCTAACAAGAAGAGAAAAGCTCGAATCTTTTAAAGCCTGCCTTGAAAATTATGCTTCATGACCAAGACTTTGCTAATCTTAATTTACCCATTATAGAAAACATCTTCATAGATGAGATAGAACTATGAACCGAGACAGACCTATGTTGAGGCCCAAATCATTGAATGAACTCTAACAAGAAGAGAAAAGCTCGAATCTTTTAAAGCCTGCCTTGAAATTTATGTTCCATGACCAAGACTTTGGCTAATCTTAATTTCAATAGGTGCAACCATTAGCAACCCATAAACGCATTCATAAATAACTATCCATACAGATCACTTGAAATCCCAAAACAAATAAACTTCAAAACGTTGTTCCTGCGTTATAACCAGAACTAGCTGTAGATTGTATGATTCATCGATTTTTATTTTTTATTCTTTTGGTCAGAGATTATGGCATTCATCTATGAAAGAACCAAGTGACAAAATGCTCACAAAGAACGATTCACTGAGGAGTAAGGATTGTGAAGGTGAAAAGGAATCCATAAAAAAATGTCAGCACATGCTCAGAACTAGACAACACTTAGCATCTAAAGAGGAAAAAAAAAAAAGAAAGAGGGAATTAGAGGCCTAAAGATATGGAGTTACAGTGCATAATCTTTGGGTTCTATTATCTTTTGGTTAGCTAGTTAAAGGGAAAGGAAACAATAAAAGCCTTTTTAATTAGTTTCCTATTTCTGTTTCCATCTGTAATAGTGAGTGATAAGTATCAAAGTTTTAATTATCACAATGTCATGTCTTGGATAGCCTCTTTTGCAGCTAACTTCTTCTTGTGCTTTAGTTGTTCAAAGTGATACATGCTCTTCAAAGCCTACTAGTAATGTATTAGAAGACATGTATAGCATTTAGATGCATGTTAACATCCATAAACACGGACATGTTTATGCAAAAGATATATATCATAAAATTTTATAGATATACATAGACAACAGTGCAATTTTTTGCACCATGCACATGACAGAGTATACATTAAGCTAGCCCCCAAATAGATATATTACTTCTTATCTATCTGGAGAAAAGGTAATAACACTCCTCATCCAAATAGATATGGTACTCTTTTCAAATGATGAGGTGATCATACCACTACCGAGAAGCCTAACCAACCCTACTGAATAGAACATACTTAAAATAAAAAATAGATACCCCTTAACCAACAAGAATTACTGCACTAGCAAAACTTGGAACAATTAATCCCACATTTAAAGAAAAGAAACAGAAGCAGCAAAAAGGGCTTGAGGTTAGTGTCACTAGAAAAATTATGTGAATAAACAATACAAACAAAACACTGCTACAAAATTTTACCTGAAGGGGTCATCAAGTTTGCAACTGTTCCTTCATGAACTGGAGACTTTTGAGACGTTGGTGTTCCAAAATTATCCAACAAGCTTCCACCATCTGAAAAATTACCTCTGTCATGACCTAATCTCCCCTTCATTTCCAAGCTAACATTCCTGCTGACTGCATGAGCTGCTCCATATGAAGTATTGTCAACTTCTCCTGCCACACGCCCACGATTATCCCAGTGAAAGCTCCAGGATGGTGAGTATATGACATTCCTATGCAAACTTTCACCTGTGGCTCTGTTGGGCAGGGCTCTCTCCTTTGCAGGAACACAACAAACTGACCCCATCCTCACTCATATACACGAGAGAACAATCCAAATGCTTGCAGGTACGATATTTTGTCTAGCAATGCATACTATATTTTTTTCCTAAAAATGGAAGGAAAGAGAAAATGCAATACCAATTATTCAACATCCAAATGTTAATTGATAAGACATAAGTTGAGAAGCATGATATAGTTCTTCTAACAGGCAAAAGTATATGATGAAGTCAACACCAATTGAATCACCAAAAAAAAAAAAAACTAACTTAAGCAGCAGTTTGAAGCAGAGAATAGCAGAACTAGTTCTATATTGATAGAAGCAAAAGCAACTATAATATTCATATTATTCCACCACTCACATTTTAAATAAATCAGCAATGCATGTTGAAGCTTGAAACAAAAAGGATTGAAAAAAACAAACAAACAAGCAACTTGGCCACATCTAATTATTGTGATGCCTCAATGCCACACTAAAAACAATTAGTTTCTTAAGTAAACAAAATTCTTCCATCTCTTAAACAATTATGGCATGTTTGAGTGCCCCATCAAAAGTGAATCTCCTCTTTTTCATGGGATATTATTCCTAACAAAAAGGGGCACAGCCCAAGCAAACAAGGAGCATACGTCAAAAACCAAAGTGCAAAACAAAATACAAGAAGCAACTTCCCAAAAATGAAGAATGGTTCTTCCCCAAGCTAAAATCTAAGACAAATTCTTAGCCCTTTGAAAGCCCTTCAACCAAGAGAGGAGTAAGCAGGAATGCCTTCCAGGCTAATTTAGGCCACTATGAGCTGACAAAGGTTCTCCCATTCCCTACATTCCAAATGAATCAAAAAAGGCAGAATGGGGCTACCCTCAAAACCCTCTTCCTCTCCAAGCCAATAAACTATTCTACCAACCAACCAATATTTTCCTGATCCAAGGCTCTCATAAGAGAGCAAGAGAAATTGACCACAAAAGGGTTTCAAGAATCAGTTTTCATTTTATAGTGGCTAAGAATACCTTTGTTATTATGGTTCATACTCAAAATAAGGTTCATCCTGTTAGTAGTCAGACGAATAGAGTTGTAAACATGAGAGTATAAGAGCTTAATGAGATCAACACCTTATTTGTTTGTCTGATTCAAGGGGGAATGTCACATTGAGTTCTTAATAATTATATTATTTTATTCATAAAAATGAAAGATAATATTGATCCACTCTTCTGATGTTCCAAAAAACCCCATTTCAATTTTTTTTCTCTCATCATGTTTTTAAAACTAACTTGATGGTAGATTCAGAACACTGGCTCCTTGATAATATCATCAAACCTTTGTGACATATAATATTGATTCCCTCTTCTGATGTTCCAAAAAACCCCATTCCATTTTTTTCCTCATCATATTTTTTAGAATTAATTTGATTGGTTGATTCAAAACACTGGCTCTTTGATAATATCATTAATCCTTTCAAAGTTTAAAGATCATAAAGGTATGGAACAGAAATGTTATTGAAGTTAACACAAATATCATGCTAAATACAAGAAGCCGAGGCACATTATTAATTTGTATGAATATCTAACTGAAAAATTAATTGATTTTTTCACAGGCAATCAGCAAATAAATAAACAACACCCTAGAAAATAGGCATACTAAAGCACATGAAGCCTATACAAAAGGTGCCAAGTCCTAAAAATTAATTGATGTTTAAATGAATTGACATACACATCAATTAACAGTTTTGATCATGATACATATTTACAAGTGTGTGCATGAATTTGAAGTCCCATTTTTTTATATTATGTAGAAAATCATTATCATTATCATTTTTTTTTAATAAGTAAAGGCAATTGTATTAAAAGAAAAGGTATACACAACGTATACAAAGCACTAAAGGTGCAAATACACAAAAACAAGTTGCACCCTAAGAAGAACCTAACCAATCCACAAAATCATTATCATTATCATTAAAGTGACTATTAAAAAAAATTATAGTTATGAACATAATTTATAGTAAAACCGTGAAATGGCAGCATTTCATGAAACCTTTTTTCTGATAGGCAATTTCATGAAACCTAAAAACGATCAATAGTTATTATGGATCCAAATTTCATGAATTGCCCCAATCTAGATGATGCATTTCTAGCTTCAACTGCTTATATATAAAATATAACATTATTCAATTTGATTGGACAACCAAACAGACTCCAAATACCAAAGATTAAAATTATCAAAAGAAAATTCTGCATTGTCATATAGAACACTAGGAATACAAGCTCTTAGGCATATCAAACTGCACTCAGGAAAACAAATTGAAAGAAGAGAAAAGAAACGGAATCAGATTCTTGAATATTACCAATAAGTTTAGAAAAAAACATGCACACACAAAAACGAAAACTTTCAAAACCAATAATGCTTTTGTGAGAATAAAACACACTTAAGCGTGAAAAATAATAATAATAAAATAAAATATAAAAAAATCCAGAAACCCAAAGACTACTTTTTTTCATGATTTCAATTATCCGATAATGTTTAGTATAGGTGCAGGCAAAGCAAGATAACAAAAGAAAATTGAGTCCATTTGTAGGTTTTTCCCTATTTGAGAAGAACAACACTGAAAAGGAAAAAATAGGTATCTGAGGTTGAAATTTTTTTGAGGTTTCTCAGCATCAACGCAGGGTATAATTGAAAAAATAAATAAAAGGAAAAAGGGGGAAAACCGCCTTTAAGGTGAGAAAAAGTAATGACAACTTCCTGAATAGATAGAAAGATTCTCCGGTTTAAATACTCATTAAAGCTGAGAACACTCTCATTTCACTCGCTCCAAACCCTAAAACAAGGAATCATCCCATTCTTGAAAAGAAAACATTCCGAGATTCGACAGAAACCCTAAAACAGTAAGACGCAAATCGAAACACATGGGTCACACCACCAGGAATCGGAAAAGAAAACCGTTGATCAACACAAGGTCCTAGGGTTCCCAAAACATACCACAAAGATTACCTTTAAAAAAGCAAAACTAACAAAGAACGAATCGTACCTTCAGAAAATTAGGGTTTCAAAAAGATCCAACTCAGAAGAGATGAGACAGCTCTTGGGCTTGACCGTGGCGCTGCAGAGTGCAAACCGTGTAATATATAATAGGTCGGGGTTTGTTGAATTCGCGGCAGACGGAGGTGGAATCGTTATGACGGAGTTAAAAGGAGGGAGCGATACGCATGGGAAATTGTGCCACGTTTGATGTTTTACTACCCTTTTTCTCGAGAGCGTGAGTGGAGGTGGAAGGGGAAAGTGGATGAAAGTCTAAAGTCTAAACTTTCTCGTCTATTTTCCCCATTAATTCATAATATTGTGTAAACGAGTCAATCCCCTGGTCAGCGAGTGGGGAAGTGCGCCACTCATATTTTGTCATTTCTGTGC
Organism: Vitis rotundifolia; assembly: GCA_030254885.1. NCBI lineage: Eukaryota > Viridiplantae > Streptophyta > Magnoliopsida > Vitales > Vitaceae > Vitis > Vitis rotundifolia. The sequence goes on along the minus strand of CM058168.1, from coordinate 10,453,255 downwards.
CTTTCTTATGTGTAAAACCGGCGAGGCGGAGCGGCCAGCGACGGCTATGGATGCCGGGTCATAGTGGAACAGTGCGGTCAAAATTTTGCTCAAATGGAAGGGGAATTGACTAGCATTATGCATTGTTGTCAAAGTCTTTCTCCTAATTTACGTCATTCATTCTTGCCATGTGGCCTATTTCTGATACTCCTCTCCCCAACCGAAAAACATAACCAACAACGCTACGGAAAATTTCAATACTTTCCTTTTACCCTCCTCTCACCCTCTACTTACCCCCTCGAAACAAATAAAATACCAATTTTATATATTATCTCATCTCATATATTTAATAAATATTTTGAATATAACATCTCTTTGAAGAGCATAGAACAATGAAAATTGTAAGCTATATTTATATTTATGGAGAGTTATTATTTATCGTCAGCCTATGACAGATGTGAACGACTCGAGTCTACTTATCTTCGACTCGTGAACTTAATTAATATAAAATTATATGATAGCACCCAATTTTTTTTATTTGACAATTCGATTTATAATTTATTATTCATGAACGTTAATACATAGTTTTAATCTATTAAATTCTTTATTTAAAAGTGTATAATACAAAAATATAAAAAAAATATTATTTTTATAAAAACTCTACTTTAATTTACATATAAATTATTTCATATTTAATAAGTTTTTTATTATTTCAATATAATCCTTTAGCTAAATTCCATCACATCATGGGCATCTCTCGGGTATTACCTCAAGCTAATTACCTTTGTATGTTTAAAAATCAACCAATGAGTCATTGACACGTGGGTTCACTTCCCACGAGAGCTGTGCAACAGTGCATGTGTTAATGGTCCAAGTATTTGTCCATTCTATATTAGGCCGGACAAGGGAAAATAAACAAAGCATGCCTCCTCTAGAGTAGGAGAGGAATCGTCTAATAAGATGAGGGGTGAAGGTGGACTGAAGATGGGTGGACCCTGAACGAAAAGCTCCGCCCTACATGCTATGGTTGTCTTTTACATGGTGCTACATTGGTTGTCTTTTACATAGCTACATGCTATGGTTTTTGTTTTTTTTTCTTAAGGGTATTCTCTCAAGGGTATGTTTGGTATGAGAAGCAAAATTGACTGTCTTATTTATTTTCTCTTCCACTCTCATATTTCAATTCATCCACAGGAAAAGATATTTAAATTATTTTAAAAACACTTTTCAATAATTAAAAACTTGATAAACTTTTTTAAAATACCTTTTTATTTTTAATTTTTTTAAAATAAATTATAAATTTAATTTATGTAATATAAAATAAATTTAATTCAAGTCGTATTAACAAATTTTAATATAATATAAATAGTAATATTATGATAAAATTATATTTATAATTTTTTATAAATATTATAAAAATATGGATATTAGCATTGTATAAAAGTATGATTATTATTATTTAAATAAATAATAATAATTTAAAATTAATAATTACTAATACTATTTTTAAAATTTATTAAACTTATTAGTTTGTTTTTAAATATATATAGTAATATTATGATAAAATCATATCTTATATTTTTTTATAAATATTATAACAATATATATGAATAAAATATGGATATTAATATGATATATCTCGAGTTGAAATTCCACAACCTATCTCGTCTATCTTAAGATGAGAACAATGTAGAGAGGAAAATAAATTTACAAAAGGAGATGGAGATGGGAAGATACTAGTATGTCTCATTTAACTCATTGTTTTCTATGTCTATATTATATTTTTGAAAAAATTAAAAGTAAATAAAAAATATTTTTTTTTTCTTTTTTTAATATTGCTAAGAATAACAAGTAGTAAAAAAATTTAATTTCAAAATTATTAACAAAATAAAAAATATAATTAAAATTATTTTTAAGTACTTAGAGATTTCAAAATGTACCTATGAACTTGTATTTTTCAAGTGCATCTTACTATGAGACTTATTTTTATTTGTGAAATTTTAATTTTTGTTTAAAAAGTACAAATTTTTAATTATTTTATTATTATTTAGAAGGAAAACTAAAAATAAGAAAAAAAAAAACTTTTTATTTGATAAAAACAAGTCTGAATAAATTTGGTAGCAAAAACTAAATGCGTATACCTGCTGTCTATAATAAAAGAGTGGGGGAACTTTGACATTAATTAATTGATTAATTGATACAATCTTAATAACAAAAAGATAGTAATAAAGTGTATTTGAATTGCATGGTTTTATTTATATAGACTGTTTTAATTAATAATTTTAAGAATTTGAGTTTTATTTACATAAATAGTATTAGGCCTAAATTATAACATATTACCAATTCAAAATCTACTCGTAATCTTCATGAACTTACAAAATTAATTCACAAAACGATTTTCTAATTAATATTGACATAAAAAAAAAAATTGTTCAATTCAGAGGCATACAAAAATGATTTTTCTAATTATCAATATTAATACAATAAAAAATACTCAATTAACATTAATGACTCAACTTATATATGAAATTAATTTAAAATAATAATTTTCTTTATTTTATTGATGTTATCATGTTAGTGGGCAAAAACAACCCAATCCATATAATCATACAAAATTAATTTAAAAAATTATGTTTTTATTAATGTAAATATGCAAAAGCAACCCCAATTCATACAATCTCATAAAATTTATTTAAAAGTGATTGGTGACTCTACTAATATTAAAATAAAAATGATTCTTTAATTTTATTGACAATTATTACGAGGAATAATATCAATTTACATAATTTTTCAATATTAATTAAAAAATGATTTTACAAGTTTTATTTAATCTAATTCATGCAATCTCTCAAAATTAATTAAAAAAAATTTCTCAATGTAAATATTCAACTAATGAACAAATATATCAATATAATAAAGCAACAATATTCAAATTTGAAAATTCACAATACAAGAAATAATTATTAAAATTATACAAGTTCAACCTTATTTATATAAACCAAACAACTTGTGACATCCTTCCACTTAATTATAATATAAAAAACAAAGATGAATAAAAAAATAAAAATAAAAATAAAAATAAATAAATAAGTCAGATCGGTGTTTAAAATCGTTTCAAATCGTTCGATATCTAATACAAAATATCGTCGATAAAAATCAAAATTTCAATTCATGGCTATATTACATGGAAGTTTGAGAATGACTCGTATTGGCCCAAAATTATACTCGTTACTTGTTAGTACCGTAATTACAAGCCTATAAAAAGGTACAACACGGGCATGTGTGACAACACCTTACACCTAATATGACTCATGACATGTTAGGGATGTCATGCTTAAACTAGGCGGTGTTGCACCTTGAAAAATACTGCATTTTCTAAAAATTGGGACTTAGGTGGCCATATGCATCGAAGTCGGCTAAGTGGGATGAGTGACAACAAAAGTGTGCGGCCATGAGTAGCAAAAAGAGTGTGGCCACGGGTTGAGCACATGGCATTTGTTGCAAGTCCACACAGCACTGTCTGCACGCATTGCGCTGTTTGTGGGGCACGTAGGACAGAAGCAGCATGTAGCCTTTGACAAAATCATACATTTTCCTACCTAAGATAAATCATTTTCAGCTTAAAGATGAATTTTCCAGGCGGTGACGTTTTTTTTTTTTTTTTTTTTTTTTAATAATATCCTAGAATATCATTTAAGTCATAAAAAATTATTAAAATAACAAATGAGACGTAGGATGTTTTACAAAAATTATATAAAGATAATAATTAAGTCAAACAAATGAAGATATAGATATTAGGAAGCGAGTTTGAGTCTTCCTACATGAATGACTTTGAATTAATCTTATATTATTTTAATTTGGTGCAAACCATATATGAGTTAATGATAAGAAGTTTAATGGTTAGAGATTAGTTGAGAAAGTCGTTGATCTTTACATGTAAAATTCAAAGTTACTATTGCAATCATCAAAAAGGAAATGGTGTTTACCCTTATGGTTGAAATGGTTGATAAGTTCATTGTATTCACTCCAATAATGAATAAATCATAAATCATATATTATAGTTTAGTGCAAGCTTTTTAAAAGTTCGTTGACTTAGGGTTTCTTAAAATTTATTTTGATAATAATAAAGTAAAATATTATTATTATTTAGTCCCTTGTTTAATCATGATTGAGCAAGTTATTAAATGCAAATAATTTTGAAAGGTAAAAAATTAAAGACACGACGTCACTTCAAACACCAAAAAAGAGCCTCAAGCATGATAGTTTTTGGAAATCAACATAAGACAGGTAAAAGTACAATTAAGTTAGGTTAATGTATTATTTTAAGAATCTTGACTCATCAAAACCACGCTCACTTCAAAGTGCCTTTTTTGTAATAAAAAATAAAAAATAAAGCATTTTAATAAGTGACCTAAAAATTATAAAATTGAATGAAACTCTTTTCAATCATAAAAATATTGAAAACTAAACTTTTTCTAAATAATTCTCAAAGGTAAAAAGAGTTTGTAAAAATGAAAAACGACTATATATCGAATAGAAGTTTGGATGAAGTTGAAAGGCATGCCAAAAATCTATATATTCTAACCCTCTAAGTTGAGTGGTCAATCGCTTAACCTAGAGATGTACATCAAAATAAAGACTTTCGATAATGTAAATTGGTTGGACAATAGATTGACTTTGGTCTCTCAATATTTACGTGTAACCTTTATTAAATGTTAATAACTAATCATACTAAAAATGCAAGAGCAAGAAAACATCTCCAATAAATAGTTTATATAAAAATTACTTACTTAACAACAGTAAATTTAATTTATGATTATTTCAATTATTAAGTCTCAATCATATCATCATTTGAGAGGTTTTATTGTACCTTTTGTGCATTTATTTCAAACCTTGCATATCCTTCTCAATTATGCCATTTAAACCTAACTATTTTTCTTTTGGTACTAATTGTTACAAATTTCCATTATATTTTTTAATTCATTTGTGAAGGTCAATTGATACCTCAAAAACAATGTGCACAAATTGAAATATTCTTTGGATTAGAGTTTATCATACCCTAAAGTCCAAGAATATGGTTTAACTTGATATAAAGACTTAAAACTATTAACTATAGAAGATGATATGAGAATTATATTAATTAGATGATTATTCGTGTCTCGGAATATTTTGATCTGTGACTTAATTAAGTGACAAAAGTTTTTACCGATATTTTAAAGTCAAACAACATGAAATTTAAAATCTTTAAGATTATTGAAATATTAGTATTAGACATCACTGGATCAAGAATGTAACATGAATGAATTTTAATACTAGTTATGAGATCGATTATTTCCTCTAAGTATATAGTTCCGATTCAAATAGGGGCAAGTTTCTTTATATGTCCTTATTCCCAATCCAACCACAACATCTAGGGACGTGACATCCTCCACCCTTGGATTATAAAAGATCTGACGGTAGATATGCACCCTATGAACGCACAAGGATAGGGCAGACTTTGGAGCCCGATCAGCGTCACTGCGGCTCCTCCAGAATTACCCTTCAAATCTTTTGATTTAAGGTACTTCTCTGAAGCGAGGGTTTCGTTATTTCTATTCTATCCTAGATTTTACTGTGTTTCTGTTGTTTCATTTTCCTCCATTTTCTCGCATTCCAAACGGTGATACATTTCTTCTGCTTCCATATTGTGGCGTTTGTATTTGGAATTCATGCTAGTTTCTGCTCGTAGCATCTATTGTTTGTGTAATAATGCGCTTGTGATTACACATAGTTACAGCAAATGGCCATAATAGCGTTGGGTGAGTCCGTGTGATGGAAAGCGTGAACATACATAAGATGAATATTGGGGGTTTTGAACTTTCAAATTCCAAAAACAGTAAGAAAAATGATTAATATGACATAATTTTGGGGTTCGTGTCTTTCGGATTCATCTCCTGCAGAAAATGTTAATGATAGTGAAACCTCTTGGAAGTATAGTTCTCAATTTGAAAGCTCCGTGAAGTGCTATTTCTTGTATTAAAATTTAATAAGGTAGTGTGAAGTATGGAAGTTTTAACAAGATGCTTTATGGTCCATTGATATGATGAATTGCTAGGCACCTGGAGGACTTGGCTTCAGGGCCTGTAGATAATTGGTTCTCTTTTCTTGGTCAGGATGATTAAATCAATTGGTGGAGTGAAAGAAGTACTTACCATGAACATCATTGAGTTATATTATTCTTATTCATATCTTGTATGTATTTAGAGGGGCAAGTGTTGTTGCAAACTCTTTAGAAGAGAGCATGATACTGATCATGATTATTTTGAAATAGGTTTTACCAAGTCATTTTAAGTGTGTGGAAGGTTTTCTATAGTGTGCTCTAAAAACTTTCAGTAAAGTTCTCATCATGTCTATTTGTTTACCAGTGCGCATCATTTTAATTTTGCTAATTCAGCAGAAGAAATCCATGGAGGTTGGGCTTGGTGGTGTTATCTTTTATTAGTTAAAATTATTAGAATCAAGAAGCTTAATTTTTCTACACTCTGGACAAGCTTAAGAAGATGAATTAAAAAAATTAATAACTACAATGAAATAAGGATAAAAGCACTTGTTTATGGTTTTATCAAAAGGGGAATATTTATCTGATTAGACACCATATGGTATGGATTTCTTTTATAATAATACCTTCCTCCATGATTATTTCTATTACAGGTGTAACAATTGTAGAAGTTTTTCTGTTGTGTATGAAATGGATCCAATTTGGATTAGACTGGTTCATTTTCTTGATCAGAGAGATATTAACTCATCGGTCAAAACAACTGGGTGTACTATTGGTGATCTTGATTGTGTTTAATGTTCCGGACAGCAATTTTAACTGACAAGTGCAAGGACCTATAGTTATGTTCTGAGCAGGATTGAGTGCATACTGAAGTCAACTTCCTCTCTTCTTACCTTATTCCTTAAACAGAAGAGTCAGGGCACACACTTTGGTATTCTAATTAATATCATTGAAAATACTGCCTCGTACATTTTTTGTATTTCTTCCTCCTATGCTACACAAATCTTTTAACTTATGAGATTATATATTTTTTCTTTACCACAAGTATAGGGATCCCTTTTGCTATCTCCTTATGTTGAGAGCATGATATATATATTTTGAATCCAAATCCTATAAGCTTAACCTTTTAAGAAAATTAGTTGTTTAACATGGTATCACCTCTTCTTTTGGTGGGAGGTCATGTATTTGAACCTCACCACCACATGCTTATTTTCCCAATTTATTAAGCCCCCTTGTAAGTCCAAAAAAGGAGGCTACATGTGAAGAAGGATGTTGAAGAGCATGATATACACTGTGAACCCAAATCCTATGAACTTAAGCTTTAGGAAAATTGGTTGTTCAACAACTTTCTTACTCATTCCTTGATTGTTCTAGAAACCAGGAGCAAGTTTGATTGACTTCTAAAATATGTGTGGACCATATGCTGCATGTCTTATTATTTCTTTCTAATAGAAGCCTCATGAATTGATTGTATGCATCATTGTTAATGTGAATGATTGCAAAGTGGGTTTGGATTGATTGTGATTTGGATGATTTGCTATATAGCAAATGGAAATCTTTGTAGTATTTCTTGTTCCTTGCTTTATATTTAGATGAAACTGGTTAATGGTTGCATTATTGAAAAGTACGAACCTGAAGAATCTTGGTTATTTAGGTTAGTAATATCCTTGTTAAGATGATCTTTTCTCTTAAATCAGCTTTGTTTTTGGGCCATAATATAGAGAACCTTATGAATCGTGGAAATACAGTTGCACTGAAATATACATGTATATTGATTGAGAACTCTCAATGGGAGAGTTCTCATGGGAGAAGCACGAAGGTTGCTTCTCCCAATGCTTGCTTTTGATTTTGTTTTCTTTCTTCCCCCTCCCCCCCCATTTTAGGGGTGTGTTCTCTCTGCGGTAACCTGTTTCTTACATTCTCCTTATAATGTTGGATCTAAACTAGGTAACTGGATATGATTTTAAATGGAAGTGTCGTGACCTCTGGGTGTGCTTTGATGGATTCCAGGGCATGTAAGCCTGTTACTAGTCACCAGGTTTTTGCATGCTTTCCTCATTTGCCTGCCAGGACTGCTTCTTTAAGCATCAGGAGTTCATGGAGACCTTGTCAGGAGCTGAAATCCTGGTCTTTTGGAGGTATAAATATCTTTGTCAAGCATTTCATTTTGTTAAAAAGAAGCTTGATTCTCAGACAGAAGCTCTAATGATGAGATATTATTATAGGGTGAACAAAAGTATGCCTATAAATCAGTTTCTTAAACTGCGTACTGTATTCTCTCTAGTGCAACTATGTAAGAAGCTCGAGTTTTACAGACAACCCCTCTCCTCTCTTTCTGGAATGCCTTTTCACTGGGAAAGTAGGCTGGCCATTCACACCTCATTTATTCTCACATAACATACATCCTTCAATATAGCATATGAACAATATGATCAAGATGTGCATATCATCCAACAGGACTGGAGCATTTAGTTTTTTTTGGATAATTTGTCAAAATAAAAAAGACTGCTAATGAATCTAAAACTAAGTGTTCATCTGGATATACTTCCTGTTTTTTGTTTTTAAAATTAGAAATTAGAAATAATTTTTATATAAAATACAAGAATTTTTAAAGGCTTACATTGAATAAATAATAGTTTTAAAAACTGTTTCTTAAAGTGATTTTTGAAGATATAAGGCAAATATATATTTTTTGTATAAGATGTTCTACTTTTACATAGAAGTTTTTCATGTTAAAAACAAAAAACAAGAAGTGTATCTAAGTGAACACTAAGTTATAAATGTGGTTTGCGTTGTAGAATATCAGAGGGAACTTTTGATAAAATAGACGATTAGTGCACCTAAGACTTTTGCTGAGTTTGCTGAGTTGGAACTCCTTTTAGAATATTGAAACTTATTTGCATGGGTCTAAAATGCTTTGGAGCATCTGAAAATCATGTTTACTGATCCTGTACTCATTGTCATGGCAGGAATGCCACTTTCACACCTCTCTGCTGCATCAACCCCACTTTTAAGTGGGAATCAAGGTGGCCTGTCACACACACTCCCCATGCTACCAAGACGGCCAAGATCTCCAACTCCCCTTAGAGCTTCCAAGGATGTTCCGTACAGCTTCCGCTACCCTCCAATGACGAAAAAGCCACAATGGTGGTGGAGGACTTTAGCATGCCTCCCCTATTTAATGCCCCTCCATGAGACATGGATGTATGCTGAAACAGCCTATCATCTCCACCCTTTCTTGGAAGACTTTGAATTCGTGACATATCCTTTTCTTGAATTCATTGGGAGGTTGCCCAGCTGGTCCTTGATGGCATACTTCTTTATTGCATATCTTGGGGTGGTAAGGAAAAAGGAATGGCCTCACTTCTTCAGGTTCCATGTAGTGATGGGCATGTTACTGGAGATTGCTTTGCAGGTGATAGGCACCATTAGTCGGTGGATGCCTCTGGCGGTTTACTGGGGAAAAGTGGGGATGCACTTTTGGACTGCAGTGGCATTCGGATACCTCTTTACTGTTCTCGAGTGCATAAGGTGTGCTCTTGCTGGTATGTACGCTGACATACCTTTTGTCTGTGATGCTGCATATATCCAAATACCATATGATTAAGGAGGTTAAGCACATGGGGAAAAAAGCTGTTTCCTTTTTGTATTAGATCTTTGTATGGAGAATTTTTTGAACAGAAATGAATAGTTTTAAGTCGAGACTGGACGGTGTAAATGTTTCCATTGGACTGGATTGGTTTTACCAGTTTTAAATCTGGCTTAAATGTTGGTTTCCGAAGTCCATTGCTAACCAATGATCTGGGCAACCGATTGCATTCAAGGAAATGGCGAAATGCTGCTTCCATGTATTTGATATGCTCTGTGGGATGCTGCTGTACTTCTCCCTGGGCGTCCTTTTTGTGCTGGATTGATTTCGAATATACCCAATGTTTTAATCAAATTGCATTCAGTTAGTTTTTGGCAGCCTCTCTCGTGCATCATCCAATGTGAATGAATTTCTTTTCGTGCATTTTTAGGAACCTAAAACTCGCAACATATTTTCAATTCTTAGAGTGTAGGCGTTGACTTCAACCATTTATATATGCATTTGTATATGAATTAGATGTGTTGAAAGGGTGGAGGAATAAATGATGCATAACCAAATTCACAAAAGATAGTTATACTTGGGAGTAATATCTCCTCTGTATGCAAGAACAAGAGTAATATCTCACTTGGATAAGGCAATTTTGCACTTGGCATTCGTCACAAGCGAGCATCCACCGAGGTAGAGGTTGGTACTCATGCCAAGCGTTTCTTCCAACATATAACGGAGCACTTCATTACACACATATAGCAACACAAAACATTAATCAATCATTTAATATATCTAACAACACATTATTTATGATCCAACATGTCACACTGGAATATATAGCAGGGGTATGGATGTTCACATAGAGTACCCAAAATTAAACATCAACTATTTTTTTCATAAGTTCCACAATAAATCATTTTAATCTATAACCATTATTTCTAACTTCAAATTCTAATTATTTATGAAAGCTTTGCATTTGTTGTTGATTTCCACATCTTTCAAACCTCCAACATTCTAACCTCATTATTACCATTTCCTTCCATTAAAAAAAAAATGTTTTTGCAAAAATTATAGTGAACAAAAGTTCTCATCCACCTCATATCAAGGTCACCATTAAAATATTATATTAATTTTTTAATAATAGATTAAAATATTCCCAAAAAAAAATCCTTTTACCCACACCCCCCTTTTATGATTAATTTCTAATCTTAAATAAACTATTAAAACTAGTCAAAGGTGTTTATATATATATAGATGAAGTATGAATGAGATGATGCATATTATTTTACTTGCCCCTCACCCTTGGAATGTTGAATATTGTAAGTTTTGACTTTAAATTGTCAATTAATGAAATTGGTGTCAGTAATTTTTTAATTCAATTTTCAGAGAACCATACATTGCCACAGGCCCCATCCTCCATTCCAACTTCCACTATTTCTGGGCATTGACTGGCGTTGAGCTTTTGACAAATAATTAATCATACACACTGTAGCTTACTTCACCTTGTTTCCCTTTCCAATTTTTTTTTTTTTTTTTTTTTTTTTAAAGAATTAACCCATCTCCCCCTTTCCAGGGATGAGTCCTCCCTATTTTTATAATACTATAAGAGTCTCCGACATTTTCTCACCCAACACCATGCCATCACCTTTACCCAAAGATGTAGATACTGTCAGCCTTTTGATTAAGAAAATCCAAGTACAATCAGCTGCCAGTGTTGGAGGCTTGGAGCTTTCCATATGGCCAAATGTCATGGACCACTTTGGGCCCGGCCCATTTGTGCCCACTTGATGAAGAGGAAATTTTTTTAGCCAATGTTACATCTAGGAAATGCAACCCACCCCCACAAAAAAAAAAAAAAAAAAAAAAAAAAAAAAAAAAAAAAAAAAAAGGAAAATTGCAGTAAAGTAAAAGTGCATCCAATATTTAGGGCTTTTATTTCGAAGTGAAGTAATGTTTGTAAACAAGGGAACCCAACTTACCATGCCTGTGATTTGATTTTGAGATGATGCAATCACCTACCTTATCAATCAACATATTATATAATCTTGGCATTCAATAATTTTGATTATTTTATGTATTTTTAGGTAGGCATGTCATTTTAATCTCACATCATACTCCCAACATTGTTGTTGCCTTTCATGCTGCAGTCCATCTTCAAAAGCAATTGCTTTTAATACATCCAACCCATCTTGGGTCACCCCATTTTAATTTCTTGTGTTGGGTTCAATTGACCTAGATCATATTTTAAGTAAAAGACACGAAGTGCAGTATATTCATCACCCACACTAAAGGAAATAAATATTAATACCTTATTCCATCTCTAAGAAAAAATATTTTTCATTTCATAGGCTTTCTGAAAATGGTAATTAAGTTAGTTTTAATTTAATATTTAAATGCCTAATTAATAAAATAAAATAAAATGTAAGGTTGTTTCATGAAATTAATAAAAAAAAAGTTTTAATATACTTTATCCTTTTAACCTATGGTGCATTTTACACATTACTCTCTTAAGTTTAAAATCGAATATATTGTATTCTAAACTTCTTAAATACCGGTATTTTGTCTTTTTTATTAGACGGTGTTAATTTCAATGAATGAAAATGTTATGTATTGTACATGCGGCTGAATAAGTAAGAGTAGATTTGTAAATTCAATTACTCAAAAGCTCCAAACAGAACTCTTCCTCCCTCGTTCTTCTTGTTTGTTCTGAAATCCTATATTTCTCAAACCCATTTTTGTTTGGAGCTTTTGGATTATTGAATTTACGAACTTACTTTTACTTATTTAATCATGTGCATGACATGCAACATTTCCATCCATTGAAATTAACATTGTCCAATAAAAAAAGTAAAATACTTGTATTTAAGAAGCTTAAAGTGTAATATATTCAATTTTAAATATAAGAAGACAATGTACAAAATACGTTATAGATTAAAGGAATAAAGCGTATTGAACCTTAAAAAAATCGCGTATCTCGTTCTTAACTATTAAAAATTGTAATAATTTTTTGGGAAAATATTGAAGTAATGAATTGGTATCTACCGAACTTGTTAAATGATGATATGAATAAATAGGGTTATTAAAGGTATGTATGTGAAATTACCTAATTGATTGATTATGACTTTTATATATATATATATATATATATAACTTTGGATACTATAATATAACCTTTTTATTTTTATTTTTTAAATTTTTGGCATTTAATAACTCTACCTAATTCTTATTGTTTTTGTCATCTCATATAATTGGAAAGAAGATGAGGGAGGATTTAAATTCAATGATTCGAATCTGAATAACAGGAAGAATTAATGATGAAGGCCTTCCCCACCATACAAATATTAAATGTTGATTGTGTTTTGCTTTGCGTGTTGATCAAATCAACTCCTTTAGTGTGGCGACAGACAACCCACGACCATACTCTCTTGCAAATATCACTCGCTGCATCACAATGCAGTTTTAAACTACCAACTTCCCACTAAAGCAACACCGAGAAAACGACACCGTTTAAACTTCTTTCGTTTTTTTCCACTAGTGCCCGCTCTCATCTCATGCTTTCATCATCTTCAACATTACAAACTTTTATGAGCTCTCTCTTTCTAACATGCAATCAAAACTAAAGCATGGAAAGCCATGCATTGCACTCACTCCATTCATCATTTTTGCTCGCTCTTTGAGATGTTGCATGATTTCTCCAAGTTGTCCACTCATAATTCTCCCACTCCTCTCTCTCTCTCTCTCTCTCCTCTCTCTCTCTGTAAGTGCTCCTTTTTCTCTGTTTTATTTATGGGGCCAAGCATGGAGGTATGGCTCACCTGTTGTAGTCTTGATGAACTGAGCTTTAAGTACACATTCAATATATATATATACATAACCTATTAGTAAGTGGATCACAGCCCCTTTTTTCATGCTCATATGGTACTGACATGGGGGGACTTCAATGACAGTTCAACCTTTTTTTTTAATCGTGCAGCTGATTGGAGATTACATATGCCAACCCACAGAGTGGAGCTAATAGGTCAACTTTAATCGAGTTGTTGGGAGGCTGCATTCTGATAGAAACGTGTGTAACTTGACCATGAGAAAAATTAAACAAGTGGAATAAAGAAAATGCTAATTAACTTGTTTAGTAGGAGACAGCCAGATTCTTTTTCCCATGATTTATGGTGGTGGGTAATTGGGCATATCTAAATGATTGATAGGGAAAGTATCAAAACCCAATTCTGTCCAATTTGTTCATGTGATGATCCTGAGTGGGTAATGTAGACAATTTGAAGTCCTCAATACTGCAGAAATGTTAGACTTCAAAGCATACATCAAAGAGTTGATTGATTTTGTTCGTTTGACAATGTTAACAGCGCACGCGCGGGAGGAGATTTATAGTTGGTTTGAATTTAGAACTTGTTTGGCAATGATTGCAGTAAATATTTTTAATCCTTTAAGCATTTGAAGGGAGCATGTGATGAATGCATTGAGATCACATTAGGAGGCCGCTTTAATCGGGAGATCAAGCATGAAATCAGCAGTGGAGGAAGCGCAAATCTCAATGAACATACAATGAACCAAGCCAAAATCATTGGAGTACGTATCAGCACACCTAGCACAACAGCCAAGGCAGGAAAGAAAGCGAGACACGGATGGAGGGAGTTGTTTATGTTTCTCTTTACTGGTTTGTCTCTCTTGAAATATAATATAGTTTTCTTTCCAAAACACAAGAATACAAACAAAGAGTGAAAGAATCCATCATGTAGAGAATAACTTAGGCGGACTGACATTGAAAAGGAGTGTTGGTTGCGGTGCTGCCTTCCATCCCCATTCGTGGGTCAAGCATTTTAAGCACTTTTTCAACGGGCATTAAGCAGCCAACCGCCACAATGGACAGAAGAGAAAAAGAAAACCTCATTTTGCACGCATGTTTGAAATTTGAATTGCTACATGGGATTGGCAGGTTCATTGTATTAACTTAAGATTTGAATCTGACTGCTTGTTTTTAGTCCCCGTTTGGTCAAAATTTTCTAGCTCTCAAAAAGTGACTTTGCCTCCATTTCTATCTGCTGATTATAAAAAACACCATACAATGATTCAATTTGCTATGGGATTTTTCTACATTCTAACTCTGCCTCTCTAAACTCAAAAGGGTAGAGCTCCAAGCAAGGGTTTAGTCTCTTATACCCTAAAGAATTTCTTCTTCACCCACCCATCACAATGACACACAACTGAGGAACAGAGCAGTTAAAGCCAAGACAAGTCGCACTGTTGCTTAAAGAAATAGAAATGTCAATTGGTGTTACGTCTCAATTATGCTTTTAAATTATATTGAATGCAAGAGGGGCTGTGCCTTTCTTGTATTCTACAAAAAGGCCAAAAAAAAAAAAAAAAGAGGAAAAGGAAAAGGGAAGTGAAGCGGTTTCTTTCATTACCACAGTTGCAGGCTGCAGGCAGGCTATTAAATGCAGAGACCCACCATCTATAATAATACCCATAACAATAAATAAGCACCACCGGAAAGTATATATTTGAAGATGGTAAAATACAAATTTATGTCTTGATCACATAGGGTCAAACAGAAGGACAGAGATCAAGGGGAGAACATTAGGTAAGAAAACCACTACAGTACCAATGAGGAAAGTTGATATATATGATATATCATATTATATAAATAGAGAAACAAAATACATCTGCAGCCCTTCAATCCATACCACATATGTATATATATTATATAGACTGACCCATTTACAAACTAAGTACCCAGGTGCCAGATTTTTCAATACTGGGTATTTTTTTCCATGCCATCCTCTGATTGTCATACTGATTTATCTCCGGTCCTAAACTAATATAATAATAATAAAATAAAGAGGGGAAAAAAACACCCTTCTTTTTCTTCTTCTCCACTCAGTGGGACCTTGAACAAACACCACCAATAAAGGAACAAGACAAACAATATACTGGCCATTTTCAACCATGATGATGATGATGATGATGATGATGGTACAGAGGAGGATCAGTATGGAAACATGTATGGAGAAGCAATGATGGGTTGATTAAGGTAAAGGTTGTTCATTGGGTTCATGAAGGGATCAACAGTGACGTGAAAATCCTCAGTTTCAAAGACGCCATTGCCTGTGTTCATGTAATTGAGGATCTCATTGAGAGACTGATATCTTTGGCTCAGTTCCATAGCCTGAGCCCTCAAAATTGAATTATCAGCCTCAACGGTCAAGTAGCGCTGGTTGGTGATGTTGATGCTTGAAAGGATTTCGTTATTTTCCTTCCTGAGCTGAGCAACTTGGGCCACCAGATCATCCAGGTGCTTCTGTTTTCTCATCCGGGAACGCCTTGCGGATTCCCGATTTGATTGCATTCTCTTCCTTTTTCTTTGATCCATCACATGCTGTAGATCCTCTTCAGAACCAGAGTTCTGAAGCTGAGTTGACCCTGAAGAGTTTCCACTTGAAGAAGCCATCATACTATATTTACACCACAGACACTAACAATCTCAGCAGTACTATAAACTTTGCTAAGAGATCGAGAAGACACAGGACACAGGACCCAAACACTAGTTATTTTTATACAGTACTAATATCTATTTTAAAATCAAGCCAAACTCAGAGACAGTTCATGAAAAAACATAGAACCAGTAGAGGAACACAACAGAGAAAGATTGAACTAAGTGGGTCCTGCGTTTGAGTGAGGAATTTATCATAAACCCGGAGCGGAGGATTTCACTGACAACTGGAGACATGAGTCTCAAACGTTAAGAATAAAACATTCAGCATCAAGATCGGGAGAAAGAAACCACCCCAGATCTAAACAAATGGAAAAATGGGGTTTTGATGGAGAAATCAAAGACCCGGATTCATGAACAAAACCCCCCCGGAAATCAAAATCAGAGCAAGAGTTGATTTCAGCAGAGGTTCCCCCAGCTTCGGGTCTAGAAACCAGAACCCCAAGATCAAACCTTGGAAAACAGAGGCTAGACACCCTGAAAGAAAACCGGCAGAACCTCAGATCTATAAAGGAGATGTCCTAAGGCAGAACACCCAAGATCTATAGGGGAGGAAGAGAAGAAAAGAGAAGAGGTTGTGGAGGACATTGGGTGGCCAATTTATAGAACAAAAAGGGGACAAGGAAATGCAAGAAAATAAGAGAAAATCATTAATAAAACACAAAAAAATAATAATGGAAAGGGCAAAAGTTGTAGAGAGCGTTGGAGTCTCCTGTGGAGAGAGTAGTTGAGAAGAGGTGATTGGAGCATGTGGGGTTGGAGTGGACACCAAATTTCCACCATCCTCCAATTACAGCTGGTGAGGTGAGCGGTCAGCAACACCACACCACACCACCCTACAAAATCCAATTCCAAACCCCAAACCCCAAAAAAATAATAATCGAAATCTCTACTGTTTTCTCTTTTCCTCTACATTTTTTTACCTATCTTTCACCGCCATATTTTACCGTTATCGTACGGTTGATATGGTTGTGAAAGCTGACAACTCATTCCCCAGTAGATTCCTGTGGGCGGAGTTGGAATTACAACTTTACAACTACTGGGATTTGGCAGAATGGGTATTTTGGTCATTTACGACTGTCATGGTTTTGAGTGAGTTTGTTTTGAACTCTGAGAAGTCAGAAAAACTTTTTGCTTTTCCCTGAGTGAAAATGCAGGCCAAGCTAAAACCATTGGAAAAAAACTGTTTTCCAAATAATGATATTATTATTATTATTAAAAAAAAAACCAGGTCATACTTATATTTAATTTATTAAAAAAATAAAAATAAAAAGTTTATTATTTTTTAATTCTCCATATTTATTAAAAATAAAAATTATAATTCATCACAATAGTTATTATTAAAAAAGTATAAATTTTTTTACATGTATAATATTATCTAAAAAAAAGATAAAAGTTGTTACATGTATCGTATGATCTAAAAACAATTTTATAAATTTTAGTTCTTTTTAGCTATAAATTTCATTTGTTAACAAAATTTTTTTGTTTTACAAATGAGTGATGTAGAAAATTGAAAAAAAAAATATATGAAAAAGATGTAAATTGAAGAGTAAATTTATTATTCAAAAGATTTAGGTGTTTGATAATTGTTTTTAAAAATAGTTTTTGATTTTTAATATTTTGTATAATAAAAGTCTGTTTAAAAATTTAAAATATTTTTAATATTTTTAAATATATTTTAAAAATAATTTTTATATTTAATGCTTTTTTTAATTACTCTATATTTTTTATATAATTATTTTTTAAAACAAATAAAAATAATAGAAAATAACTAAAAATATATTATTTGAAAATATTATATTTTTTATTCTTATTAAAAAAATAAAAACAATTTTTGATTCTTAAACATGTTTTCCTAATTTTTTGTTTTAAAAAATATAAATCTATTCTTGAAAAACAATTCCCAATCAGGCCATATATTTCTCATGTCTCAATTTAATATTATTATATTTTATTATTTATTAAAAATAAGATATATTATTTTATTTCAATTCCTGAAGCATACTATACCCAGTCAATGAAAGGAGGCTAAAAGGGGAGGAACATCATCCATTCAAGGAATGATCTTATTGTGTGGTTGTGAAAACAATGCTCCAAAAAAATCACCATCTCCCCCATCTCTCCATCTCCCTTTTCCTTTTGATTTTCAGAGTTTGGTCCCCCTTCCCACCAATACCTCTTTGGTGTTAAGTGTTAACAACCTTCAACAGACTGAATCCAAAAATCTTGTGGATGGGGAAATATCTGCTTTCTTTTTTCCCTATTTATCAGCAAAACTTTATTCAATCCCAACTGTACTTGCCATGTGCCTTTCACATACATTCAAAATGAAGATTCATTAATCTCCAAAGCTTATGCTAAAAGATTAGTGGATTAAAGCATATTTGGGAGTGTTTTTATTTAAAATATTTTTTTGAAGAATTAATTATTAATTATTTTTTCATAAATTATTATAAGTGATTTTTCAAAATTTTAATGTATTTTTTGGGTTTCCTTCATTTAAAAAGGAAAAATAGGTAGTTAACTTGTGAATTAAGGAAATAGATACTCCTACTTTTAAAAAAATGGGACAGAAAATTGTGATTAAAAATTAATTTGCTGAAAGGTGGGTGTTTCTTTCAAGGAGTGCTTGCATTTTTCCACCAAAATAAATGGAGCTTTATGAATATTCTAGGCATTAAGACTCTCCAGCAGCCCTTTAAGGCTTTTGATTACTATAATTTGCAGCCTGTGAAATCAGGGTGAGACCAGAAAAGTAGAGAGTAGTGTGTGGGTGTGTGAGAGAGAATTACTAAATTGACAGAATGATTCTTTTGATATGTGGGAAAGGAAGAAGGGAAGAGGAGCCAGCTTCTGATATTGTAGGACCCTACTTCTTATCTTATGTAATTAGATTTTTTCTTTACTTCCCTTTCAACATAAGGAAAAGTTAAGAGGGTGATGGACATCTCATAAGAAAGTAGAAGTGGGACTGGGAGAGACTAGAGTGGACATTAATGATGGCAAGCAATCCCATCTTCATATCCTCCTTTTTGTAACTTGTGACTTGCATTGATTCAATGTTTTTAGATATAAAATTTTATTTCACAATTTAAATATGAAAAATAATTTTTCAATTTTTATATGAAAATTTATTCTATTTATTTGTATTTTTATACTTTAATCTTATTTATTTGTATCATCAGTTACATTGGAATTTCATATTTGAATTTTGATTGATATCAATCAGGTGACTTAGCATTTTCCAAATCTCATTGATTAGAGAGTGCATCATTGCTCCTCTTCAAAATATCTATCACCAACAGAGATGGCAGAAGTGCATATTTGAGATGGATGAGAAAAGGGGACAGAGACATCAAGTTCCTCATCAATAATTGAAGATGCAGTAAAAAGTAGAATTGGTGTTTAGTAGGATGTGATCGTGGTGACTGAGGTGACTGATGTTCCAGGACACAGGCAACACAAAATTGAAAAGAGCAGAGATGGGGGAGCATGAAAGATGAGTCCCACTGTTATCAATCCGGTGTAAAGCAGGCCCAATGCCAGAGAGGATACGCATTGGTCAGAGAGGGTGATAGGTTAGTGGGTAGTGGTGAAGGGCGATTTTAAGGCACTAACCCCAAAGTTGCCTGCTGGAAGAGGGCTCCTCCCAAAAGCATTCTGCTTTTGCTGGGCGTCATTTCAGGCATTTTGGCTATTTGACATGTCCCAAGTTGCTTACCAACAGTGCCTTTCAGTACCATGTGAGCCCCAACACCTTTGCCGTAAACATCAACATTGGGAAATTGGGAATTTGATGCTCTTTCATTTGGAATTTGGCAATTTGCATTTCTTCTGTAATTTAAATGACTGATAAGCTCTGCTCCCTATGTTTGCACAGCAGCACAAGAAAGAAACCTTTTCTTTTCTTTTCTGTTTTTTTATTACAAGTTGGCCTTAGCCTCCTACTCTCAGGAAAAAGTCAAGAGGATGTGGTGAATTTTAACTGGGAAAAGTTAAGTTTAATAACCCATTTGAAATAGGTAAGTAGACAATAAAAAAAAAAAAAACAGACTTGAGAAAGATTATGGGAATTTGGAATATTTCAGTAAGTACTGTCTCAAGAACTCTAGAAGCCACTGTAACCTGGGTTGGGGTGGCAGTAAGTCCACAGCCAACCAAGCCTGAAGAATATTCTTAAAGCATCATATGTAAATAATAAATAATAAATCCCACCTCTTTCCTAAACAAAAATATTAAATATCAGGCATCATATGTAAAAACCTTGCAACTTTTTTCATTTTCTGCCCATTTATGTGATGAAGGCCAGGAAGTAAATATGAATGACCTACCACTTCAACGTGATCATGCATCACTGGTTATATGTCCAAATCAAAAGACCCCACTACATAAATAGGAAATGAAAAATCTTTTTCTAGAGTCATAAACTGATGTACATGTGTTACATTACAATTGGGGTTGTTCAGGTTTACACATCACAGATTTTCTCTATTGTTCAAAGTATGAAGAGACCCAGAAGAATTCTGGACATGGGAGGCTTGACTGGTGCAAGTACTATCACATGTAAAATATGTTATTCTTTTGCATATTCAACCCATGAACAGCACCCATCCATTAAAATACTAGACCAAGCACACGAAAAATCCAGATTAGGTCAGAGATTCTTCATCGATTCACTAAAACAATCAGTCAAAATTTTGAATTTTTTTTCGGTAGTAACATGGTGTGGAGAAATGAACTAGGGTGGCATCCACTATGCCAGGAAACCTCCATTAAGAAGTGGATTGAATGTTGATCACGTTTAAATCATTTCATTTTGTTTTCAAAGCATTAAGGAATTCTATTTTATCATAGGATTCCAGTGAGTGATTATGGTAGTTTGTTGATTGAAATGATTATTCACCTGAGGGGCAAATAATGTAAGAAGGAAAAATACTTTTCCTGTCGTGTCAATAGCCCACAACAAATACCAGGAGGAAATTGAGTTCAAAAGAAAGAAAAAGTGGAATCATGGGATGGTTGATTTTTCTTAAAAAGAGGTAAATTATTGAAAGGGGAATGAAATGAATGATATGACAAAACACTAAACTCAGTCTTCAACAAACACTTTGTTAATCCAACCAAAAAGCAAAATGAAAGACACGAGGGAGCAAAAAAAAAGAAAAAACTCTTGTCTTTACCAGGAGGTGGAACCTTTAAATTGGAAAGGAAGGAATCAATGAAAAATTGTGCAGGCATCACATGGAAAGAGTTGTGTCCGTGGCCCCAGGCTCCATTAATAAGTGAGACCGAGGCCTGAGGGGCTGGTTGAACATAGAGACGTGGCTAGGTTGCAGTGGTGCCAAACACACACTAGTGAACTGATCATTGATTGAATATCTCACCTGCTCCAAATCAAATGATTTTATCATTTCACAGCCATTGAAATTTTGAAGATTTGGTCTTGACCCAGAGGTACCATTCATAGTTTTTGGTGCAACTAGTTTGAGTCCTTTTTTCTTTTTCTTTGTTTCTAAATTTGAAGATTTGTCAGTGCACTTTAATTTTTAATTTTTTTTTTTTGTAAAGTTTACTTCTTCATGGGAGATTTGATGAGTGTGTTTTACGTGTATGTGTGTAACTGAAAAAGAGTGAGCACAAAAAGGGTGGGAAGGTCGGTTTGTAGGGTCACACAAGGGTTTAATTTGTTACAGACTTTTGAAGAGGGGCCTCAGGGGCAGGCCCCCAATGCATGCAAGTATATTTGCTGATGCTTTATATATTTAAGAATAAACTAATGGATTTCATGTGTTATTTTTGGGGCATGGAACCCCATTTGAGATGTGGGTTGGGGTGGGTCTTTACTCTTTCATTCCTCATAGGCACATATGTAAAGTATAATTAATAGGCTTCCCTAAAGGGAGCATCATCATCATCATCATCCTCATTTCCCTTTCTTTCTCTTTAACTTCTTTAGTGCTGCCCTTTTTCCTGTTACCTCCCCAATCCCATTCCATGCGATGATATTTTTCTTCACACCAACCGATTGGCTGCCATGAAATGAACAGATTCAGATCAGAAAACATACTTGGGCTTTCAAACTTCAGACAAAAAACATATATGTAATTCAATTATTATCTCTAATTCTATCCACTTGATCATAAAAACATAGGCTGCTGAGTGCTGATCAGTGACAAAGTTTCTACAAGGACATGGGGTTGTAGCCAACAAGATCCTGACACATAAGATTCGGACCACTAATGCTTCATTGCTAAATGATCTGCAGAGACAATTGAGAGATTTAGTTGTAAGGCCATGTGGTACACATGGATCCCTTTCTGAGCTAGGTTTCTGTTTATTGATGCCACTACCAGTACCAGTTATGATGATTTTCCCAACTTTTGGTAACCTCGCTCTCCTCCTAAACCTCCTCAACTTGCTCCCCCCATCAGTTTTTGGTGGGCTGCCTCTGGAAAAAAAAAAAAAAAAAACCCCAAATATCTAGTACACCCATGTGCTGCTTTATTGTCTTTAATCTTCTTTAGACTCAGACACTAAAAAGGAATGGGGGGGTTTCCTCCATCAGAAAACAATGGTGCATTGGTGACTTCTGTGTCAAAGTGAAATCATCAAAGTTATGGTAACCAACCACAAGTAGTGCTGTCATTCCATCCTGTTCGCTGCGTGTGTACGTTATTATACTTTAGGGGTTCCTTATCCCAATTCCCAAGTGATGTAACTTGCCCACTTGCCCTGATCATCTCTAAATTCCAAGCCAACCATGCCCAGATTATCAAAAAAAAAAACAGATGTGACCCAGTTCATCAAATCCATCACCCAAAACTTAAAAACAGATTTGGATTTGAAATGACTAATCAATCATGGTGTGGAAGGAATAAGAATAAGCGTTTTAAATTCAATTTAAAACAAAAATGATGCCAACCTTTTTGTAGTTGTCTACTTAAAAAAATGAAAAAAAAAGAAAAGAAAAAAAAAGCAGATGTGGAAGATGAAGATTTGCTTTTTGTCAAGGACAGATAAACGAGAACCATATTCTGAATAATGAGTGGGTGGTGGATTAATATTCCTGATTGCCAACAATGGAGTCCAAGAGCAGGATTGGGAAAGAGGTGATCAAGAGGTAAAACTGATACAGATATTCATATATTCAATGATGGGTACAGAAAGATGGGTGTAGATAGTAGTGAGTACATTCCCCATGGTATTCAACCTGTCATTCAAGAAAACAGTCTTCCTGAAAAGCAATCCAAACTTGGCTGCTCTGTTCCTGATCGTGTGAACATTTAACCATGTGACACTCTATAAAAAGAGGGAAAAAGAAGGCGACTCCAGAAGCTGACAAAGAATCCCATAAACTTTACTACTTTAAATCTCAAATCTTATCATAAAATATATATGTATGGATCTCGTTACTTCCTTTCATTTTCCTGGATGCTTCCCGTCTACGGTCTACCCCAAAGCCTTGGTTTATTAGGCATTAAACAATGCAATTACATTTTTTTATATGGTCATGTAGAAATCCCATAGCCCTCTCTGGCTATGCATGCATTAAGTTATAATATACAAATTCCAAGCTCTTTTTTGCTTAGCTGTTTGGAGTAGTGTAAGGCTATGTTTGGTGCTTTAGGGGAATGTAAAGAAAAGAACATAAGAAAAAATAAAGAAATTTTAAAATAAATTTAATAGTAAAATAAAATATGAGAACTACTTTTTTAGAAAATTTTCATTTTTATAATACTTTTTTGAAACCAAACATATCATAATAGTAATATTAATTAGATTTTACTATTTCTAAGCAGAGTCTTTTTTTCTTAACGAATTCAATAAACAAATGCTTTCATTTTCGCTAAAATATATAAAAATATTATTATTGTTATTAATATTATTTTTGTAGAGGGTGTTGAGATGGCGTGATGGAGGTAATTTAGAGGCCAGTTTTGATGGAGTGCGACATGTGAGGAAAAGGAGAAAATGGAAAGGTGACGAGTTGGATGGTCAGACGGGGTAGGTAAAAGCTGCAAGAGTAAATGTTGAGGGCCGCAAGTTGAGCCACTTGACACCCGCGATTGCGCCTACTTCCGTACTCAAGGGCCTAGGATGCCTGCAGTCCTCCGGAGTCCGCACTCCGGAGACGATCAAGATGTGGACCCTTCTCATCATTCTTCCCAACCAGTTTTCACTTAAAATTTCATTTTCAGGACATTTGGTAGTAGTGTTCTCCGAATTATTTCAGAATTTAGCGTATAAATTTTAGAAAATAAAATAGTAATTATTTAGAAAATATCTACTTCTATAATTCCTTCATGAGCATTATGATAAATATATTCATTTCATTATAATTCACCGGTAAGTAGTAAAATCAATTGATTTAGTGGAAGCATAGATGGGTTCCATATTGTGCGAACAGGTCCAACCCAGCTAGGGGCGTTTGGACCGTGCGGGCCAGTGGCAACGCAACCATTAATACATGCGATAAAAGCCTAATCCTTTTGGGCTATTATGAAAGCTAAGAGCAAGTGGCAGAACAGGTCATTGGGCTCAAACATGATGGCCGACCCCAAATACCACGGAGTGTTGTATCCGGGTTCTTTAAGCAGATTCATGTGGGTACCTGCACAAGAAGCATGTCGGAGTGGGCCAAGCTTAGCCCAGACAGAGCCCAATATAAATAGTCAGATGGGTACAACCGTACCTGTTTGCATATCCTCCCATATAGTTGAGCATTGAGTGCTAGTTTCAAACATAGGAGAAGTCATAAGATTCAAGAGATACCACAACTCAAGTGTTGCATATGTTACAAGCATGCCAAGCTTGGTTTCATAACTATGAAATTCTTATGGGTAAAGCTAAAACTTAAAAGTACGACCCTCAAACAGGGAAACAGACTTTCTTCAAACTCAATTATGCTGATAGTCTTGTCATAACTCATACATAAAGATAAATAGTAGGGTTAATTTACAAACAAAAAGTCACCAGATGCGATGCATATAACAGCACACGTATGTACAAGTCAAGGAGGCCACCTACGGTACAGAGCTGAAGCTCATTAACAAGTTCTTACAACAAAAACCACATCAGATAATTAGTCATAACATGCATTAAGAAGCACAAACTACTAATGCATGTTTCTTCAAGATTGTAAGGAAAAAGAAAAAGGACAACCTTCCTAGGCCGCTATGAAACCAAGGAAGAAAAGGTTACTAACTTCCCTCGCCTATGGTTGTAACAGCTTCAGGATGATAATGGAGCATTTCCTTCCACATCATCTCCCTTATCATCTCTTCCCCTAAATCCTCGTCTATGTCCAGATCAATGGGGACCTGTGCTGGAGGGTTCTTACTGGGATCATACAGTGAGGACATGAAAGGGTGTTGGAGTGCTTCGGTGACACCAATCCTCTTTGAGGGGTCAAAAATTAGCATCTTCTGCAGCAGATCAATTGCCATGGGATGGGCATTTGGGTAAAGACGGGAAAAAGGCGTCCCTGGTGAGAACGGGAGAGACTTGATGTATTTCCTTGCTTTGGGGTTGTCAATGAATTCAATATCAGCCTCCCTCTGGCTCCCAAGGATGTTGATGATCAGTTTGAGCTGGTTAAGACACTCTGTGCCTGGGAATATAGGTTTCCGGCCAAGAAGCTCCGCAAAGATGCATCCAACAGACCACACATCAATGGAGGTTCCATAGTTGTCACAGCAGAGGAGGAGTTCTGGGGCCCTGTACCAGCGAGTGACCACATACTCAGTCATGAACTGGCCCTTGCCAGTGCTAGTTCGAGCTAGCCCAAAATCACATATTTTTAGGTCACAGTTTGCATTGATAAGAAGGTTTCCAGGCTTCAAGTCTCGGTGGAGGATGTTTGCTGAGTGGAGATACTTCAGGCCTCGGAGCAACTACACTAGGACATTTGGATTAGTTCCACAATAAAAAGAGAATTAAGCAAATTCAAGGTTGATAGATCTTTCAACATTTTTACTACAATAGGGTGTGCTAGTATATTTTAGAAATTAGAAACAAACAGTGGATAGCTTGAAACGCCCATTTCACAAAGAATGGTATGCAGAGAAATAGGGACAGGAGAACAACAAATAAAACATGAGGAGGAAAAACAAAAAACCAGCAACAACAGATGGATACTACATAGTAATTAGACCCACAGCAGATGTATAAATGTTAAGAATTCATTATTACTAAAGAATACAAAAAGGAATCATATACACTTGGCAACCATTTTGGCAAGGTACAAACTTACCAAAGGCTAAGAACATAACTGGAAAAAAGAAGAAGAAGAAGAAGAAGAAGAAGAAGATGAAGATGATGATGATGGCAATGAAAGAGAGAAAAAGCAAAACAAAGCATTCAGACATACACACATATATACACATATGTCATGAATCATTAATCTTGGGTTATGGAAATTTTTACAGCTAATGAGTTACAAAACACCTATAACCAAAAGGAAAGGAAAAGCTGACTAGAAGATCTTAAATCTTGATTCACTCAGCGCATTTGGTATGGGTGACAGTTCTGTTTTCACCCCCTTTTACCTAATGAATTGCTTCTTTATATAAGCCATGTTAGAACTTACCAACAAGATCGAACTGCTATATGTCCCCATAAATAAGATGACCAACAAGAATCCTATTTAACAAATGCAAAACTTTTATTACAAAAAACTTCACCTGCAAACCTTTCATTTCTCATTTTGTTCATATGAAAACCATTCACTAGTGTTATTGAAATAATTTGAATAACTATAATCAAAATGCAACAGTTGCATGTTAAAGCAGGGGTTAATGATTATTCTCATTTCTACTGAAATCATATCAAAATGATAATAGGGCTAGTTAACTAAACCTTATATTATATCACTTAACTTTGCTAAATTAAAGAAGTTTTCTAAAATAGGGATTCAATACTAGAGCATAACCCACTTTTTAGAACCATCCAAAATACTGAAATTACTTCACTTGACTAACAACTAACAAGATGATACCTGGAACAGAAAATATTGGCAGTGGTCATTAGTAAGCGCTTGGGAGGACTTAATAATCTGGTGCAAATCCGTATCCATGAGTTCATAAACCAGATAGACATCCTTGAAACTTCTCCTGTGTATAGGCATCATGACATCTTTTAAAGAAATCACATTTTCATGTCGAAGATGCCGAAGAAGTTTAATCTCACGCAAAGTTCTCAGTGCATCAACACGGTTATCAAACGCATTATGTATCTTCTTAATTGCAACTTTCTCATTGGTTTCCTTGTTCACAGAAGAGCACACGATACCGTATGCTCCCCGACCTATTGGCTTGATGGGCACATATTTTGTATCAATCTCAAACAAAGTCTGCCACATTGAATAATAATGTTTTCCTTCGCATCTAGTCCCATTTGGAGGCTCAACTGGAGTTGCCATTTCCCTGAACATCATCATAAAAAAAAATTCATCATCCCAGAAAACACAAGAAATCATCAAATCTAAATACCTCAATCATTTGGGCAAGCCTTAAAATAAGCATCTAATTGTTGTTGTACTCATCGTTTTAGGGTTTAATTCAATTCAATTCCAACAAATGCGACAGTACTTGACATCTACCATACAAAAAAAAGCAAATAAATGGAAACTAACTTTCCAAAACTACTGTTTAAAACAACATCGGATTTGGAATTGAATTTCACGTGGTAAACCCCAGACCACACAGCGAACACATTCAAATTCCATGAAAGCGGAATTTCAAACCAAATCCAATTGCGTGCAACCAAATCCCGTACAGTTATAACGAAGAGAATCAAATTTTTTTTGAAAAAAAGAGTCAAAAAGAGAAAAGTTACTGATCTTGGAAAAAAGGCAACTACAATTTCAGGAATATATGACAATTAATAATTTCGGAAAAAAGAACAAAGTTATTTATTTTTTGAAAAGGAAAAACCTGCTCCTTTGATTCGATCTTCTCCAATTCCTCTTTATTCAAAGCACCAACTTTGACCGTTTCTATGCATTTTCCCGCGACATCGATCACTCGAACCTGTTCATACCATCAGAGAGTACCTTATTCAACCAAATCCTTTTCAAACCCTCAACCAATTTTGTATCCCACATCAGAATTCACCCCAATTCCCCTAAAGTCTTCCCCAATCCCCCAAATCAAACACAACCCTAACCCTCCTTCGATTCTCCGTCCCCATTTTGCCCCAAAACCGCTAGATTTTTTATCCTTCGGTTCTTCTCAAAAGCCCACAAATTTTCCAGAATCCTTCACGATTCAGATCTAAATTAGATCTATGGAAGCACTGGAGGGTTGTTATTTTGTCGCGATCGAGCTGCTAGAGAGCAGTGATCGAAGACTGTGGACGAGGAGATTATTTGAAGGAAAAAAACATGTGAATATTTTTTTGGATTTCATGCACCGCAGCACCAGAACCCGGGTTTGGCTCTCGCGACGACAAGTACGGATATTTTAATTAAATGGTGGGTCCCGTAAGTGGTTCCCCCCATGCGATGCTTAGGTTTTAGGATTTAGAGATACGAAACGACGTCGTTGCACAAGGGTTGTCGATGTGGATTTATGTCGGTCACTCGGTGGTAATGGAGGTAGTCATGCAACGACGGCGTTTCAATCTGGAAAGGCACCTTCCTGTTGGGGAACACTGAACCTCTTGGGGGGAATAGGATCCCATGTGCCCGTGACTAGGAAAGTTACGTGGTCCCTCGTGCAATCTACTCGAGTCTTACGCCCTTGATGGAGTTCGGGGGTGGGCGAAGGAAGCGGCCAGCGGGGTTGCCAGATACTTACCTGAGGTGCGAAGCAGGGGATTGGAAGATGGACCATGAATGCCTCGTCATAATGGGACAAAATGTGGTCATTTATTCAAATAAATAATAATTAAGAGGGTTGATATTAATGTCAAAACGTATTCAGATTAATTATTGAAAACATTAATAAAAAAGCATTAAAGTATAGTACGTTGTTTTGAGTTCTCTAATCCACTCAAATGTATCATATTTCGCACTGTGAAACCAATGAAAAATGAAAATAACGTGCATTATAAATCCAATTTGAAAATTTTTATAATAAAATATTATTTTAATTCTAGCTCATATATTATAAAATATGATTCTATTGCCAGGTCATTCATCATGGAATAAGGAACTTTGAAATACCCTCCCTATCGTCTCTTGTCTCTTGCGTATGTTTTTAAAAGCTCTAATTATTTCCTTTTTCTATATTATTAACTTTAATGATGATGACAACTCATGGCTGTCTTTGAAAGAATATCCTCGGCATTTCTTCTATCTTTTGCTCATGTTTTTCAAACCTCTAGGGTAGTGTTTCCAACTGTTTTCAAAAATAGTGTTGAAAAATAGTTTTTTAAATTCTAATTTGTAAAATAGGAGTCAATATACCTTTAAAATAATTTTTATGTTCCATATTTTATTTTTAATTATTTTACATATTAATATAATTATTTTTTAAACAATCATTAAAAAATAATTGAAAATAACAATAAATAATTAAAGTTGTTTTTTAAAAAAGAAAAAAAATCTGTTTTTTGTTCTTAAGAACATAAAATATAAAATAATTTTTTTGTTGTCGAACATATTTTCCTATTTTTATTATTTTGAAGAATAAAAACTGTCTAAAAAATAGTTATCAATAAGCCTAATTTCCTCTCTATAATATACCTTTAATATATTTTATTTCATAAAATATATTTCCAATATAAAAGTTTGGTTAGATGCAAGTATTAGAGATGTTTCATTAGATGTAAGTATTAAGTTCCTATTAAGAAAATATCCCCCTTTTTGTCTAATATTAAATGCTTTTCTTTTAATTATTAATTATATTTTTGTTAACATCCACTTAAAGCTTATTTATGAGTGATTTTAAGATGAGTTAAAAATGTTTTTTTATTTTATTTTTTTATTTTTTTATAAATATTGTGTGACAAATTTTTTTAAAATTTGAATAATCCTTTAAAGTGATTGTCGAACCGTTGATAATTCTTTCAAAAGTATTTTCTTATTATATAATGCATTGCCTAATGTATTGTTATAATACTTTTTTATTTTATTAATAAATATGTTATGGATAGAAGGTTTAAATAAGAATGATTGTTAAATCTTAATTACTTTTTAGTACAAATTAAAAATGTCTTTGAGCCTATAGTGTGTAACATATTGAGAGTTAACATTCATTCACCCAACACATAAACTTAATATGTAAAAATGAATTAAATTCCCTATTATAATAAGCATAGTGTAAAACATTACTAATTTTATTAATTTATCTTCAACATTTAAATCATTAATATAAATGTGGAATAATATCTAAGAATATTATTTTCCAAATAAGCACCAATCATGTTATAAATGAAGCACCAACATATGCAATCATAAACACAAATCATCATGCCGCCAATGAATATATTTATTATGACCGTGATACACTAAATCATAGGTAAGAGAAAATTCAAAAAAGAAAAATAATAAGTAGAGGAAATGGTGGAATGACTCAAATGCAATTCTTAGCGAGGTAGTGTATCATATATACAATGTTGAGATTATAAGAGGAGATGTATATGTGTACTCTCTTAATAAATGAATGTAATTGTACAAACCAACCTCTAATAAAAATTATTATAACAAACTAATTGAAAGAAATAGTTACATGAAAAGAAATCAATTTATTAAGTTAGTTTAACATCCCCCTCAAACTGAATGGTTTGGGAAGAACAATTAGCTTGCACTGAAGAATAGAGAAGCAAAATAAAGAAAAAGCCTTGGTATAGCATCAACTGATTGGTTTTTAGAAGGTGTGTATTGAGTTGTAAGTGTGCACATAACCCTTTCATGGATAAAATGATGATATATTTCAATATGCTTTGTCCAAGCATGTAACACAAGATTAGCACCCAAGTACGTAGAACTAATGTTGTCACACAACAAAATTAGTGGATAGGGTAGAAACACGCAACTCACATAAGATAGATTCAACCTAAGTGACCTTAGTAGTGAAATTAGTGAGTCCCCTATATTCAAATTTAACATTGGAGTGAGACATAACCTTCTACTTTGAAGATGGCTAAGAGATTAGATTAGGACCAAGAAAAGTGTTATACTCACTAGTATTGCACCTATCATAACAACAACTAGTCCAATTGGCATCAGCATAACAAAGAAGAAATAAATCAATGGAAGCTTAAATAGAGAGACCATAAGATACGCTTAACTACTTGCCAATGAGTAAGAGTTGGAGCATGCACAATTTGACACTCTTTGTTCATGAAAAAGTAGATGTCCGGCTAGGTGAAAGTGCAATATTGCAAAGCACCAACAATGCTATGATTTAAAGATGGATTACTAAATGGTGTTCTATCATAAAGAGAAAGTGTAGAACCAAAAACCATTAGAGTAGAGTAATGCTTATAGTCCAACATATTAGCACGCTGGAGAAGATCTTGAACATATTTAGACTAATGTAAATGAACACTAGAAGGTGTCAACTAAACCTCAAGATTAAGGAAATACGACAAAGGACCCAAGCCCTTAAGTGTAAATTAAGTGTTCAAATCAATGGTAAGACAGTGCAACAAAAAAGAGTTACTACTAGTGACAATGATATTGTCCACATAAACTAAAAGAATCACCATAACTAATCTAGAAAACTAAATAAACATGGACGATTCAGATCTAGAGTCAACGAACCCAAATTGTTGAAGATAAGTGCTAAGCTTATTGAACCAGACCCTTGGTGACTACTTAAGACTATATAAAGCTTTTGTAAGTTTGCAAACATGAGTAGGGGCACTGGAATCAACAAAACTAGGCAACTACTCCATGCAAACAACTTCATCTAGATCATTGTGTGAGAACGGATTGTGGACAATAGGTTGACAAATAGACCAATTATGAAAGAGAGCAAGAACTAACACAATCCTTATAGTAGTAGGCTTGACCATAGGGCTTAACGTTTCAAAGTAATTGAGTCCCAATGTTTGAAGGAAACCTTTAGCCACAAGTCATGCTTTGTATTGCTCAATGGAATCATCAGGTAGAAGTTTAATCATATAAACTCATTTGCAACCAATAACTTTCTATTTGAAAGGTAAAGAAACAAGAGTCCAAGTCTTATTCTTATTGAAAGCAACAATTTTAGCTTGCATAGCAGCTACCTACTCTGATGATTGTAGGGCTTGTGTGATAGAAGTGGGTTCCATAGCATGTGAATCCATGCTAGTGAGGACTTCAGGTGAAAAAACACTGTATTTTGCATGTGTCACCATAACATGATGTTGGAGTCCCCAAGTTTCTTGTGAATGTGACATCCTAGAAAAGTAGAAGAACGAATTCTAACAATTTCTGAAACATTAGTAATATCTTGTGACGTTTGTGTTGTAGGGGAAAGTGAAAGAGAATGGTAGAAGTTGATGGAAAGAGAGAAAGAGAAGATGAGGAAGATAGAGGCATGGATGGGGATGAAAATGCATAAAAATGGAAATAAAGACGAAGAGGATGTTGGTAGGGAAGTTGACAAAATGGGAGAGGGAAGAGGGGAAGAAAATGATTACAATAAGAGGAAGAGAGGAAATAAACTTAGAAGAGGACAAAGAATTGGTTGTAGGAAAAAATAAAAAATGAGATTTATTAAAAACAACATGCCTAATAACATAGACTCGATCAGCGAGTTTGTAAAGACATAAAAAACCCTTATGACTGAAACTATATTCAATGAAAATACATTCAACTGAACGAGACATTCCAATTTGTGTTTATTATAAGGGTGTAAAAATGGATAACAAAGACAATTGGGAGTCTTAAAAAAATGATATTTTAGGTTTTATTTTTTATTTTATTTTTTAGAGTAATTTGTATAGTGTGTTGTTAGAAAGAACATGAGTGAGAAGATAATTGATAAGAATAATATTAATTTGAAAAGCAAAAGGCTAAAAAGACAAAGAAGTATGATAATGAGCAATATGTGTGAGACCCATTTCAATAACATATCGATTATTCCTTTCAACACGACCATTCTGTTGTGGAGTGTAAGGATAATAAACTTTATGTTTAATATCAAGATCAATAATAGTCAATGACACTCTTAAATAAATAAATAAACTACTATTATAGGAATCCTAAATCAAGGATAGAACTTTAGAAGCTGAGTATCCTAATTTGTTATGCTACAGGTTGGACAACTTACTTTCAAACATGAAAACTTTAACCGACGAAGAAGTTGAAGGGCTAAGAGTGGAACTTGATGGAAAAAGCTTAGTAGCATTGTTGAGTTTGTACTAGCCATGATCAAGATGACCATGGAGTAGCACATTCTTCGAACATTGATCATTCACTAAGAAAATATATGATGGAATTCAATATAGGTATTGTTATCAAAACATAATTTAGTTACAATAATTAATTGTTTTGAAATTTCAGGTGTTTGTAGAACATGCTTGAGCTTCAAAAATTTAGAATGTGTAGGCATTGAGATATTATCAATGTGAGAAATGCTAATGGTCTTACCATTGTCTACCATAACGTTTTCATTCCCTTATAAAGGTATTGGAGAGGTCAGAGAGCTCAAATTAAGAGTCAAGTGGTGTGTCGCTGTAGAATCCATGTACTAAGTACTATTAGTCACTAAGATTGGAGAAGTAATAGAAGAACTTACCATCATAGTGGCCATGAAGCTCGAGTTTTGAGCTTGAGAAGTAGGACTATACTAACTAAAATTAGCATAATGGTAGCAATTGGAAGCTTCATGGCCAATTTTTTTACAAATTTTGCATTTAGGTTTTTCTTTTGTAGCTTGAATATTTTAACTTTGTTGCCACTTTCCTTGAACTTTTGGTCCTTAAGGTTTTCCAAGAATTTCAGCTTGAGATTAGGTACTAAATAGGTTGTTTTGTGGAGTGAAGAAATTTTGTTATTGTATGGAAAGAAATTCTAGTTCTATGGATTATAGTAAGACTAAGGTTGAGATTTTGAAGTGAAGTTTTGAGGGTTTTGTTGGGTTGGTTTGAAGGGTTTCTTATTAGCAAACATAACAAGATTAGCCTAAGCTATCATATTCACATTCAATTGTTCAACAAACATTTTGCCTTTGTAATATAAAATCAAAGCTTAAAAGAAGACTATGAACCTCCTCTATAGTTGGTTAATCAGATCTAGCATTGAAAGATATTGCAAAAGAATTGTACTCAGCCCCTAAACCTTGAATTAAATAGATCAATTGGTATTTATCTGAGATAAGTTTACCAATAGAAGCAAGCTTATCTGCAATATTTTTAAGCTTAAAAACATACTCATCAGTAGTGAGACCATTTTTTCTTGATGAATTGAATTTCAATATGAAGCTCTAAGACACAAGAATAAGATGTTGTAGTATAGGTTCTAGATCTTTAAGGTTGTATTTTGCTCAACATTCGTTCTGTGACCAAGGAATAAAACCAACTCATCAGATGTCAGTTAAGATGGTGCCACATTCAAAATTGGGAATTAACGATTTGCTATCGTGGGTCAGTGAATCAAGGAAGAGGAACATTGGTTCCATTAATGAACTCTTTAAGCACATTGGTGATTATAATATTGAAAAACCGATTCTTCTAAAGCAAGTAGTTGTCTTTGTCTAACTTAATACTATGAGGTTGATTGAGATTTGAAAGGGGTTGTTGGAGATATGGAAGAGAAAATTGGTTTTGAATATGAAGATTGACCTAATGAAGAAACGGTGAAGAATGAGGAACATGAATTGGGTTTTCTAGTTGCAATGTAAGATTTCAAGAGTTTTGTTAAGCTGAAGTAGGGATCGAAGAAGAATCTATTTGGATTGAAGGTGCTATAATACCAAATCAGAATTAGTGAGGTCATAGAGAATTTAGAGAAAAAAACGAATGAGTGGAGGAAATGTTGAAAGGACTCGAATGCAATTTTGAGCAAGGTTGTGCATTAAATATATACAATGGTGAGATTAACTATACACGTGTACTATGGTGATAAATGAATGTAGTTGTATAAACAAATCTTTAATAAAAATTATTCTAACATATTAACCAAAAGAGAAAATTATAGAGAAAAAAATCAATTTATTATGTTGGCTCAGCACAATACATATCAAGATATCCTTCAAGATAACTTTTTGTTTTATATGTTGTAAACTTAAGTTGAAGTTGAACTATAAAATTTAAAAGACAATATTAATATTATAAATGTTGAATATTAAATAGCTTGTAGTATAAACCAAAATTAGATTTATATAAGAAGTTTTTTTCTTGCTTTAAAATTAAGTTATTTTTTGAAGTTAAAAGCTCTTAGGTCCCATTTGGTAATATTTCATTTGCTTTTAATAAAAGTGAAAGTCTAAAAAAAAAAAAAACACCTCAACTTTTGACGTGATATTTGAAAGCAAGAGGGTGGTTCCAGCCAGATATGGTCCAACTGAGGACTCAACCCCGAGAGGAGAGGCTAGGCATGACTCGAGCCAACCAAGCCAGCAGTCATAAGGACGGTCGGAAGGACCAATAGTTAAACGCCACGTCATCAAAACAATTTCCCTCGCGCGTCGACACCTGTTCTTCTCAACGTGGCGCTCAGCGACAGGCTGGACATCCGTGTGAGATACGATAGCTTCACACAGAATCCGAACCCTCTTGATTCCGGTTCATCAAAGTAGAAAACCGAAAACCTCAAAACCACAGAACATCAGAGCGAACACAGATCGGATCGAGAAACTTTAGCAACCATGATCTCCCAGTTCTTCGTGCTCTCGCAGAGAGGCGATAACATCGTCTTCCGTGACTGTGAGTCTCTTTTTCTCAATTTGATTTTGGATCTGGTTGGAGTATTTTTTCTTAATCTTTTTCATAATTTAGGGCGAATGCTTAAATGTTTGCAGTTGGCCGAGACTGGTAACACTGCATCAATTTTTATTTATTTATTTTTTCCGTTTATTTTCCTTTTTTTTTATCAGAAACCAAACGGAAAGAAATAGAATTCCTGTTGTGTGAACATTTATTACAGTTCCCACCTCGATGATCTGAGTAATCAATTCCAGAAGCGAATTAAGATCTAGCACAATTAAACAACAATACAATTAGGGCTCAATACTTTTTCGTCTGCATGATAAATGCAATTGCTTCTCGGAAGATCTTAATACAGTATGAAGCTTCATTATTCTTTGCCCATATTTCTGTAGATCATCCTAGTTTCTGTATCAGATGCTTTCCTTGGTTGTATATCTGATACCTTTCTTTTGTTGTATACGCTTAGATTAGTTTTGTAGTGTTGATCTTATGAATGCCAAATTCTCCAGAATTTCATATAGATGAAGTTTCACCTATCAGTTTATTGTATTCATTACATTTATACTTATATTCTAATGTAGATCGCGGGGAAGTACCTAAAGGAAGTGCAGAGATATTTTTCCGGAAGGTTAAGTTTTGGAAGGAGGATGGAGAAGGGGATGCACCACCTGTCTTTGTAGGTATTCTCTTTTCGGAACTGACAGGCAGTATGCTTTTACTTTTGTTGATGCATATGGATTGAAGAGTCTTTGCATTTTCTTTGAAGAGTTCCCTTCAATTTGAATCTGTAATTTGGTTTTTTGATAGCAAGACTATGACATTACTATCAGGCTATAAACTCATGCTTAGCCAGTCCTTGATGCTGCAATAAAAAGTGCTGTTGCCTGGAAATCTCTAATTCCTTCCAGGTACTGCATTCTGTGGAAAGCAGAGTTTTTGTGGATGTGCTTTCCCATAAAGCCCCATACTGCTTTCTCTTGTTGGTGATGTTCTCATGTATCAATCAAGGCAATTTTTGGTGCAGCATCAGGAACTTATAAGAATTCTGATACTTCCTGTTTGTCTTATGTATTCTGATGTTTATTTTATGTTTCTTGTTAATAGAATGTGGATGGTGTGAACTACTTTCACGTGAAGGTTGCTGGATTGTTATTTGTTGCGACCACAAGAGTTAATGTGTCACCTTCTCTTGTTCTGGAACTTCTACAAAGGATTGCACGTGTCATCAAAGATTACCTTGGCATTCTAAATGAAGATTCATTGCGGAAAAATTTTGTTCTTGTGTATGAGTTGCTGGATGAAGTTATTGTAAGTAGGCTATCACATCTTCTTCTGCCTTTCATTGTCGGAAATGCTTTTAAGAGGTTTGTAGCTGTTTTGCCTTTGCCAAAGCACCAAACCGTTTTTGTATTGAATTAGTTAAGCATATTAAACAAATGCAAACCAATTATTTCAAGCATTAAACTTATGTCTCATTAATTATTGTTATTGGATGTTTTTTCCTATTTAATTACAAGGAATTATATTGATTATTGTTTTCTACAAGAATTACTCAGATAGGCTTTAGCTCTTGTCATTTTTTAGTTTGAGATTTCGTTTGTTGTAGGGTTTTTCCCTCTGTGGTTTCCTTTTCTTATTTGTCCTATCAAAATTTACCACCCTACCAAACAACCCCCAACCGCCTAAAAATAGGAAACAAATGTGTAGGATTCCACTCCCTTTTTGTAAACTTTGTTTCTCTTTCTTCTTTGCCTATCAAAAATTAGAAATGCATTTGCAGGACAGCATCATCTGTTATATACAAACCAAAGTATCATCAGTACTGAATCTTGTAGTAGTACCCAAAATCTTGGGTTTGTGCCCAAGTATTACAAGTATCTCAAAGCACAAGCTTGATTATCTTTGCTAGAAAATAAAAGTTATCTGGATTTCATTACTTGCGTGTATGTGGTCTGACCACCTCCCTCCTTTGTTGTTCCAGGATTTTGGTTATGTGCAAACAACATCTACTGAGGTGTTGAAATCATATGTATTTAATGAGCCCATAGTTGTTGATGCTGCACGATTGCCAACCCTTGGTCCTGCCTCCATTTTTATGGTATAAATTTATTTGGTCTATAACATAGTTGTCGCATCTTATTTTTTGTTGCCAACCTGAATATATGTATGGTTGATTGCTCAAACTTGCATTTCTGCAGCAAGGAACCAAAAGAATGCCAGGGACAGCTGTTACAAAATCTGTTGTAGCAAATGAGCCTGGTGGTAGAAAGAGGGAAGAAATTTTTGTGGACATAATTGAGAAAATAAGTGTCACATTTAGTTCTAGTGTGAGTATTTCATGTCTTCATTTGGTTCAACTTTATGATTATTTTTTTTCCTCATCTTCCTTTCCCTGTTTTGCTATACATCTGGTGCTACTCAGTTATAGAAATTTACCAAAGCCCAAACAGATGCAATTAAGAGTGAATCCAATCAGTGTCACATAATGTAGGAGCAGTTGACTGATTGGCCAGATGGGTATTCTTGGACCACAGTTGTTTCATTTATTTGCTATCTTTTTTCTTATAGTATCGCATGTATTCCAATATATAGTATTGTAAGTTTCCATCTTGGCTTCCTTGTTTTAGCCATGGTAGTAGAGAAATCCCTAGTTAAGGGAGGGGTGCCTGTCCATTAGAAAAGCATGGAGTATGTGGCCTGTCCTACCCCATGTGCACTGGTAGTACACAGTCTGCACTTCTACAAGAAAAAGGATTTGCATCTTGATCCCGTGGATGAATATGGCATCAAAAACAGACAAAGTTTGTGTTACTTTGTTTCTTCAGAATTTATTGATTGAACGGAATCCTTCTCTGTAATGGGAGTTGTTGACTTACAGGTCACACCCTTCTTTTAGACTGGTTTGCGCCCACCTGAACTAATGCATATAGAGAAAAGAGTGATCTTCTACTAGTTCCTGTGGTTTGAGACTGATAATTTGCTTCTTCAATCCAGAGGTGGATACTTTCTGACTGTCTCTCATTGATGGATATCTGTAAGATTCCAGAATAGCTTTCCATCATGGACCGTTTGAATGCAGACTGTGGATATAATACTTTTAATGCAATTTATACATTCTTCTTATATCAATGCGTCTCCTTTTTAGGTCATCAACTTGCCTTAGTTTCTCTTTTCCTGAGTTAAACTATTTTTCCTTAATTTAATCTTGTTTATACAGGGATATATACTTACTTCTGAGATTGATGGCACCATTCAAATGAAGAGTTACCTTACAGGCAATCCAGAAATTCGGCTTGCTCTCAATGAGGAGCTGAGTATAGGGAGGGGTGGAAGGTCAATTTATGGTATTTCTCAGGGCTCAGCAGAAATGACATTTTCTACTTTTGGTGCTTTCAAGTTATTTGTCTCACATATGTGGAACCAAAAACATGGTAGATTTGTAGGAGTATTTTAAGTTGCAAACGGTGCATCCCTGTGAAATTTAAGAATATCTTGACTGATAGAATAATGTAATGAAGATCCAATGTTGATTATGTTAAGAGGTAAAATGGTCAGCCAGAATGGTCTATGTTCCTTGTTGAGGAACAACATCAGTTTTCTCCTGTGTTTTTGTATTTTTTCTTCTTTCCCAAAAATTTATTTACCTGAGAAAGGGTAAAAAAGGGAAACCTTGAATGGTTCCTAGTTACAAAACCTTTTAACTTGACTATGAAGATAGTGTTGGATGATCCATCACCGTTCAAAAAGCATATGGCCCTTTTTTTCTTACATGCTCATTTGCTCTGCAATGTTTTTTAGAGTGTTAACTTCTATTTCCTGATTCAACTGCTTTCTGTGATGAAAAATGTTCTGTTGTATTTGCTAATATTTTGTCTCACTTGCCTGATCTCATTATGCTGCTGTTTGCAACAGACTATAATAGTTCAACTGGATCTGGGACAGTTATACTAGATGACTGTAATTTCCATGAATCTGTGCATCTTGATAGTTTTGACATTGACAGAACGCTTACCCTGGTGAGTGCAACTAGGATATTGTAAACTTGAATGTTTTGTCATATGTTTAGAACCCTTTCATTATTTTGCCATTAGTAATATGGAAGTTTCGCTCATCATTGTTTGACAGGTCCCACCAGATGGTGAATTTCCAGTAATGAACTACCGTATGACTCAGGAATTCAAGCCTCCCTTTCGTATTAATGCTTTGATTGAAGAAGCAGGAGCTCTCCGGGTGAGTGCCTGTCTTCCATGATTTCAAAATTCTCAATTAAAATTCTGGTTCTGGTTCATATGAAAATTTTGCTAGTTCTGTCCTAGGCTGAAGTAATTCTTAAGGTGCGTGCTGAATTCCCCTCAAGCATTACCGCAAACACAATTCAAGTACAAATGCCACTGCCCCCATATACAACTAGGTATGTTCTGTTAATACTTTTTCTATTTTGTAAGGTTGAATGGACAAGATACATTGCATAGCTTTGAATCTGGACCTCTATTAAATTTCAGCGAGAAAGCATTTTATTGTACTCTTGTGTTTCATATGCTCAATGGACAAGATGCATTGCATTCATTGGAACACAAACTTCATATTTCATTTCAGCAAAACAGCATTTTATTGAACTGTTATTTTTTATTTACTTTTCAACTTTTGATCAATAGATGATAGTCCATCAGAGAATTTTTACATGAATTCCTTGTATTGTTGTGAGCCATATCAGAATGAGACTTCTGGTGTATTGACTGATACAGTGTGTTTTCTGACACACCATATTGAATGTGTCTATTGCAATTCGAGCTGATATGTATCACACTTTTATTGAACTCTTGTTTTTTACTTACTTTTCAACTTTTGATCAATAGATGATAGTCCATCAGAGAATTTTGACATGAATTCCTTGTATTGTTGTGAGCCATATTGGAACAACACTTATGGTGTATTAACTGATACAGTGTGTTTTCTGATACACTATATTGAGTGTGTCTATTGCAATTCGAGCTGATATTATCACACAATACGCATCAAGTATTGTACAATTTTAATAACATATGCTACATGGGGTTGGGTATGAGTGTTGGATGCCTGTATGTGTCTAGGTGTTTGATATTTTACAACTCAAATTTTAGAGGTACCTTTTGACAATACAAGGAAAGATGCTAGTTATCAATATGGAGGATAGGGTGCTATGAAAAGAAACTAAGGATGGGAAATTTTTTGTTAAGTCCCTTTATAGTGCTCTTGAACTTAGAAGTGCAGTACTGTTTCTGATGAGTGTCATTTGGAGCCCTCGTGTTCCTACTAAGGTGGGTTTTTTTTTGCTTGGGAAGCTTCGTGGGGTAAGGTTTTAATCTTGGATCAACTAAAAAGGGAGAGGGTGGCCCATGGCTAATAGATGTTTCCTTTTTTGTGTTGAAGGGGAGTCTATTGATCATATTCTAATCCATTGTACCAAGGTTAGGGTTTTGTGGGAGTTATTATTTGCGCTATTTGGTGTGATGTTGGTCCTTCTATTTTTCAATTAGAGATACCGTTGTTGGTTGGCACGGTTCATTTGTGGACAAGAAGAGTAGAAAGGTTTGGATGATAGCTCCATTATGTCTCTTTTGGTTGGTTTGGAAGGAAAGAAACAAGATTGCTTTTGAAAATGAGGAGCTTTTTAGTCAAAGGATGAAAAATTATTTTGTATGTAATTTTTGGTTTTGGGCTAAGTTGTTTATAGATGAAGGACCTTTACCTTTGATCAACTTTTTTGATTGGTTGGGTTCCTGGTGAGATTTTCTGTATCTCCTCTTCCTTTTTGTTATTGCCTTTAGGCGCTTATTGTATACTTCTTGTATGCTTTAGATTGGTCTTTGAGCGTCCTTTTTTTTTTATATATATATAAAATTTTCTGTGTGTTTACCTATATATATATATATATATATATATATATATATATATATAAAGATATCCTTTATAAAAGCTCCCATTTTTCTCCTTTAATTTATTTTTTTCCTTTTATACTCAAATATTCTTATAAAAAATCACTTTTAAGCTAATTCTTCTTTTTTCCTAATGTAATTGTTACTAAGAAAGTTGAACAAACAAAAGGATTTCATTGAAAACAATCAAAAAATTGCACCTAGATTGAGACTGGAGTGTTTGACAATGATCTCATAGCCACGCCTATATCATGTTGTGTCAACATTGGTACACTGAGCCAAAGAAGGATCTAGATATCATGGTTAATAACCATGCTACTTACCTTTTCATATTAGCAATTGAGGCTCTCAGTAGGATTCTGAGGAGGAAGATGAGAGGAGGGGATAGATGTGTCTCATTTGTTGTTTGCTAACAATACCTAGAGTTTTCTATAACGCTAATCAAGACCATTTGGAGCATTTAAGTTGGGCCCTTATTTGGTTTGAAACAAGATCTCACTTAAATGTGAAGGGTCTAGCTTTGGTGTTGGGCCGCATGGTAGGGAATCTACCCACCAATATTTGGTATTTTCTTGGGGAGCTCCCCACAAATTTGTGAGGGTGTGGGAATCGGTGGAGGAGAAATTTAAGAGATAGCTTGCCTTATGAAAGAGGCAATACATTTCAAAATGAGGGAGACTTACCTTGATCAAGAGCATGCTCTCAAACTTGCTTATTTATTTTATGTCTCTTTTTTCCATGTCTAGAAGGGTGAGCTTGAGATTAGAGCAAATCCAGTGAGATTTCCTTTGGGGTGGAGTAGCCCTTGAGAAAAAAGCTTCATCTAGTTAATTGGTATACTATTTGTTTGGACAAGAAGAATGGAGGTCTTGGCATAAAAATGTTCATACACTCAACAGGGCTCTACTTGGAAAATGAAGTTAGAGATTCCCTATTAAAAGGGAGACCCTTTAGAAACTGATCATAATCAGAAAGTTTGAAGTTGTTAAGGGAGGTTGGTGTTCAAGGGCAGTGAGGATGCCTATGGGGTGGGTTTGTGGCAGGTTATCAAATTCAGGTGGGGGGCCTTTAGAAGCAAAACTTGTTTCTATGTGGGTAATAATAAAAGGTAAAATTCTAGAATGATAGATGGTGGTGGTGAAAGTTCTTTGGAAGAGTTCTTACCAATGTTATTTCCTATAGCTGTTGCGAAAGACTCGTTGTAGTAAAGATGTGGGAGCAGGTTAGAGAAAAAGGCCGTAGGAGTGCTCACTTTTAAATAGTTCCATGCTTAGGAATTGGAAGGAGTGGAAGCCTTTGTTTGGAGATTGTAATCAAGCTTAATTAGAAGGGATGATGAGGACAGCTTGGGATGGAAGAAAT
Source organism: Vitis rotundifolia (assembly GCA_030254885.1). NCBI lineage: Eukaryota > Viridiplantae > Streptophyta > Magnoliopsida > Vitales > Vitaceae > Vitis > Vitis rotundifolia. Next base: position 10,410,077 of record CM058168.1, on the reverse strand, counting down.
CCAAGAGTGGCAAGTTTATTGCTAAATCCTACCATGCTTCCTTAACCCAGGGAAGTAGTGAGTCTTTCCCTGCAAGTATAGTTTGGAATCCATGACTGCCAACAAAGGTGTGTTGCTTTATTTGAGAAGCTGTTTGTGGAGGGATCTTAACACTTGATCAACTTGAAAAGAAGGGTTGGAATATTCCGAATATATATTAGTGTAAAAGGGTAGAAGAGGCAGACTTAATCATATGCTGTCCATCATCATTCCAAAGTGAGAATCTTGTGTCTGTTTGGAGTGGTCTGGGTGTTGCACTCCTTTGTAAGAGGAACTCTCCTGAGTTGGCATGACTCTTATGTGGGGAAGAAGTGGAATAAAGCTTGGAGAGCTGTTCTTCTATGCTTGTTTTGGATCTTATGGAAAGAAAGAAACAAGAGGGCTTTCAAAGATGCAGAACAGTAGGAACAAACAATCAAATCTTCGTTTGTGTTTTTTTTTTTTTTGGTTTGGGCTAGAGTTTACATAGACGTTTTTTCTATTCTATGTTCCTGATTGGCTTTGCAGATTAGTTGAGTTCCAACTAAGGAGAGGGCAGTTGGTTTTGTTTGCACTCTTCCTTTTTGCTTGTCGGAGCATTTTTCATACATCTTGATTACTTTGTTGTGCTCCTTTTCAGGCGTTTTTAATATATCTCTTTGTTTTGCCTCTCAAAAAGAAAAAAAGAAAAAAGTTGGGTCTTGGGTGTTGGGTGCTGTGGGTACTAGAGGCTTGTTCTCTTTTTCTTTGTTGAACATGGCTGTTGGCACATGTTCAACGTGGTACTTCACATAGTTTGTGGGGTCTCTATGTAGCATAGATCTTAATAGAGAAAATTCCAGGTGGAAATTTTATTTGTATTATACAGTTTCTTGTATCATGATTTCATGAAAGACTTTAAAGGTTGGCTTAAACTTAAGAGTAGCTTCAGAAGTAGTAGGCTATTTGAACTTGATGAAGATACAGGGAAGTTTGCACGTGAGAGAAGTTGCTAACCCAGCACAGTGTGTTTTAGCAGAGTCCTGAATTTTGGCAAGATCTTGTGAGATATTGCATGACCTTGCATATATCATTTTGGATTGTCTGAATGAAAACATGGAGCGAGGACTGAAAAAAAGGAGATTAAGAATCTCATTTTACAGGAGTTACAATTCAATATTATGCACGTCAACTGTCTGAACTCCAGTGAAGCTGCAGGTCTGGAATTACCTTTCTCTGAAGATGAAGTCCACTTGGCCTTGAAGGATTTAAATGGTGATAAAGCTCCTGGCCCGGATGGGTTCACAGTGGCTTTTTGGCAACAGTGCTGGGACCTGGTGAAGGATGAAATTATGGACCTGTTCAAGGAATTTTATGAGCAGAGGTCTTTTGCCAAAAGTCTTAACACCACTTTCCTGATCCTCTTCCCCAAGAAAGGGGGGGCTGAGGACCTTGGCGACTTCCGGCCTATTAGCCTTGTGGGGGGCTTGTACAAACTTTTGGCCAAGGTGCTGGCAAATAGGCTGAAAAAAGTCCTAGATAAGGTGGTGTCTGAGGACCAGAATGCCTTTGTGAGGGGTAGGCAGATTCTAGATGCTTCCCTTATTGCCAACGAGGTGATTGACTATTGGCATAAGCGTAAGGAGAAAGGGTTGATATGCAAGCTGGACATTGAAAAAGCCTATGATAGTATAAATTGGAGCTTCCTCATGAAAGTCATGCAAAAGATGGGTTTTGGTTCTCGGTGGAGGGAGTGGATTTGGTGGTGCATTTCGACGGCTAAATTCTCGGTCCTGGTGAATGGGGTGCCTGCAGGTTTTTTCTCCAATTCCAAGGGGCTGCGTCAAGGGGATCCTCTATCCCCCTATCTATTCGTTTTGGGCATGGAAGTGCTTAGTGCATTGATCAGAAGGGCTGCTGCTGGGGGGTTTATTTCAGGATGCAGGCTGCAGGGAAGAGGGGGGTCTGAGCTGAATGTCTCCCATCTTTTATTTGCTGATGATACTGTCATCTTTTGCGAAGCAAAAACCGAGTATCTTGCCTCCTTAAGTTGGATTTTAGCCTGGTTTGAGGCAGCCTCTGGTCTTAGAATAAATCTTGCCAAAAGTGAGCTAATTCCTGTAGGGGAGATAGACAATATTGAGGAAATGGCTGTGGAGCTTGGTTGCAAAGTGGGGTCCTTACCTTCAGTTTATCTCGGGCTGCCCCTTGGAGCCCACCATAAGGCAAACTCTATGTGGGACGGGGTGGAAGAGAGAATGAGAAAGAAATTAGCCTGCTGGAAAAGACAATACATCTCCAAGGGAGGGAGATTAACTCTCATTAAGAGTACCCTGGCCAGCAGCCCTATCTACCAATTATCCCTTTTTCGAATGCCCAAGTTAGTGGCGAAAAGGCTTGAAAAAATTTAGAGAGACTTTCTTTGGGGTGGGGGAAGTTTGGAAAAGAAGATTCACTTAATTAATTGGGAGGTGGTTTGCACCCAAAAGGCTAAGGGGGGCCTTGGCATAAGGAAGATTGAGACTCTAAATAAGGCTTTGTTGGGGAAGTGGATATGGAGGTTTGCTTCTGATAGGGATATCCTCTGGAAAAAGGTGATCGGGACGAAATATGGCAAAGAGGGCTTTGGTTGGCGAACCAAAGGAACTAGAGAGACGTATGGAGTGGGGGTGTGGAAGGAGATTCTGAAGGAGGCAAATTGGTGCTGGGAATATTTGATGTTCAAAGTGGGAAAGGGGACAAGAGTCAGTTTTTGGACTGACCACTGGTGTGGGAACACATCGCTATCCCTTATGTTCCCTCAGCTTTTCGCCCTTTCGGTCCAAAGGAATGCAACGGTTAAAGATGTGTGGGACTCTAGCCTTGGACAAGGGGGATGGAATCTCATCTTCTCCAGAGATTTTAATGACTGGGAGTTGGATCTGATTGGCGATTTGCTCATCTTGTTGAGGGACTTCAGGACCTCCTCAGAAGAGGATTCGGTTTTTTGGAAAGAGGGGAACCATGGCACTTTTAGGGTTAAAGATGCGTTTAGGTTGCTAGATGCTCCTAATGATACCGCCTTCCCGGTTAAGTGCATTTGGGTGGACAAGGTTCCCACTAAAGTTGCCTTCTTTGCCTGGGAGGCCTCTTGGGGAAAGATCCTCACCTTGGATAGGATCCAAAAACGTGGGTGGCAGTTAGCTAATTGCTGTTTTTTGTGTGGATGTATAGAGGAAAATGTAAATCATATTCTTGTTCATTGTACAGTGGCCAGGACTCTCTGGGACATTGTTCTTGCCTTGGTTGGGGTTCAATGGGTGTTTCTAGAGACGGTTAAAGAGGTGTTGTGGAGTTGGAGGGGCTCTTTTGTAGGAAGAAAAAGGAAAAGGATATGGAATTCTATGCCGCTGTGTATATTTTGGACAATCTGGAAGGAAAGAAATAGGCTAGCTTTTAGGGGGGGTCATTTAGATATACAGAAACTAAAAAATTCTTTTGTATGTAATTTATGGAGCTGGGCTAGGGTGTATATGGGAGAGGAGAATTCCTCATTGTTAGACTTTTTGGAGTGGCTTGCGACTCCTTAAGGGCCGGTGAGGGGGTTTCTCTTTTGTTTTGAGGGGTTTTTGTTTTTGAGGGGCTGGCTGCTTCGTATACTCCTTGTATGCTTTGTGGCGTTTGCCTTTTAATATATATGCGCATTTATCAAAAAAAAAAAAATATTATGCTATGTTATCATTGTTACTGATTATCATGTCTGCATTTAAAATTTTCAGAGTTAGTTTTGAGTTGGAGCCTGGGGCTGTTGGAAACACAACCGATTTTAAGGAAGCAAATAAGAGACTAGAATGGGGTCTAAAGAAGGCAAGAATTAATGCTCATTTCCTCCACCTTTTTTCTGATTCCATTCTATAGCTTTTTTCACTCTTCATCCTGAGAATTTACACTAGTGTTTATTTGATTTCTGGCAAGCTTTCTCCTTTCAGCTGAGCAATTATGTGTAGGTATTAGTTCACCCCACAAACAGTTATTAATAGCTGCAATACTTCTATAGATTGTAGGTGGATCTGAGCATACTCTACGTGCAAAGCTGACATTTTCACAGGAATTGCATGGTATAGGATTTCCTTCTCATTTCCTTAGTTTTTACATGATTAATTTAGTTTTAATATTGTGATTAATGTTATTGGCATCCACTTCTCAACACAGGAAATATCACAAGGGAAGCTGGACCTGTTAGCATGACCTTCACAATACCAATGTACAATGCTTCAAGACTTCAGGTAAGATGTTACCTTGAGTTTACCAAGGCCCCCACAGACATCTTCCTACCGTTATTGTAATAAACTCAAAGATGACTGATAAAAATAACTGTGCATTGCTGAAGTTAAGAATTAAAGATTAAAAAAATCCTGGATAAAGAATTGAATCATTCTTTTTTATGGATGTACCAGAATTCCACTGGAATCCAGGTGCCACTGCCCATAGGAATGTTACAGGTTTCATTGCTTTGAAACTCCTTCACTAGTTTGATGGTGATACTTTGTTATGACCACAAGCCAGTGGGTACACTTGTATCTCATGAGATAGAAAATAAAAATTAGCAAGAATTTAAGCTGAGCAACTTTTAGCCAAAAAAAAAATCCCTGCCATTTGTTCTTGTGCCTTTTTAGATCTCCTTTACAAATACCCAATTTTTTTTTTTAATGTTTTGTGTTGCAGGTAAAGTATTTGCAGATATCGAAGAAGTCCAAGGCCTACAATCCATATCGATGGGTGAGATACGTCACACAGTCAAATTCCTATGTTGCCCGGTTATGATAAGAAGCTCTTTTCCCCATTTTTCTTGCTCCTTTCCCTGTCCTACTGTTGTGTTTAAGATCAAATGAATCCAAAAATTACTACTAAAAGTAAGGCATGACTGTGTATCATTTGCTATTTAATCTTCATTCCCCTGGTTACCCAAGTTTTGCACCTTTCTATTTCTTAGTGCAGTTCTACTGTAAGTGAACCTTCCCCAAGATTTCTTGTATTTCAGATAAATGAAATGGGATGAACCTCGCATGTGGATCATTACTTTTAAGTTTTAACTGACTTGTGGTTGGAACTTGTAAACAAGCTAATTTGTTCCTTTTTTTAGTGTCATTGCTAGGAAAATTGGGCCATTTTTTTGGCTTGGTTGATTGATATGCAGCCATCTTGCAGATCAGGTATATGTAATAGTCTTGCTCTCAAAAATTTTCATATGCTATGCTGAATGTAAAAAATGGTTGTCAATTGGAGACTTGGAGTTATGTAGGCCGAAATATCAGCAACTGTATGTGCTTCTAAGCTAAACTGGCTTCCCTCTCTCAAGCAAACAAAGAACCTATAAGCTTATCCATGCAGCAAGGCTTAATGCTATCACTTTCGACTCCATCTCATTAGTTTAAATTTATTAAACAATTCAGTGGGTGCCTCAGCATATGGAATGGTGACATATTGAGAGCCTGGGGGTCTAGGTCTCCAAAAGCAGTATGTGATTCATTTACAAATTCCTTGGAGTAAAAGCAATTTGCTTAACTTTACATTCATACTAAGGTATCATTTCTAATACATCTGTGGGGCAGGCATGGACACATTGAGTACACCCTATACATGTATTATAAATTTTTATTGAATGTGACATTGAATCTATAAATTTTTAAACATAAAACTTTTTTGATGTAAATTTGTAAATGAATCATATATCTTTTAAACAACACTAGATGAATCAATGATTTACCAGAATTTTTCTAGGTACTGAGAGAACCGGACGAGGTAGAAAGTTTGGGGTTGGTGAAGGGCCTGAGGGACGAATCTCCTGCACGCATCTGGCTTAAGGAGTTGTGAACATGCAAGAAGATAAGACGGGCTCGAAATTGGAGATCCCTTATTTCTTTCCTTTTGTCTAGGGGTGGGTGTCTTCCTATTTTTCAGAATTGTCCATTACTGAGCAATGAGCCTGTCTTCTGGGACACTATTGAGTTCAAATTTCACCACATGAGGCCAATTTTAAGGAGGCGATATCTCTCCTTTTTCCTTTCTCCAACCCAACCCAATTCTTCTTTCTTCATGCCACGGATAGACTTCAACAGACTTCAAAAATGAAAATGGATAATTCCTCCTGAGACCTTAATTGGGGCTTAGGCCATTTACTTTGAAAGTGTGGTTAATCAGCCTTCGACAATCAGCAGAGAATTGTGCGTCACTGACCTTCCAGAAATGGCATTAGGTTCACTATTCATAAAGCCGACATATGAAAAGACACAGACTCAAATGGGCACAAGAGATGATTACAATGGAGAATTGGGAGAATTATTAAATAAGGTAGGCTGGTGATGATAATGACCTGGAAGAGAAGTTCCAGGTTATCTCCTGAATTCCTATAAAGGACTAAAATTATTGTTAGTCCCATCACTCAAAGCATGCCACAGTCGGCAAAACCTAAAATGGAGGATCAAACTCCAATAGTGCAGTAGCTTATATTTTATGTGTACATCCCTGGACAGCAGTTGAAGGCAATTCTAAAAGAATATAAGTTTGAGAGTCAACCCAAACCTCTCCCCTAACCCACAATTCTGCACTGGGAATTATAGCATATATGCGGGTAATTTGAAATAGGGTTCACGGGAACTTGATTCCATTTTTATCTATACTTCAAAATTGTGAAAGAAACAAGAGATGGCCCGATCCTCCAGTTGGTACCCTTGGTAAAGGCAAAGCAAGATTCCAACAGTCTTACCTTGATAGAAAATTAAGGAGGTACCATTAAGATATTCTACTATTCTTAACCGAAAGTCGACACCAATTGTTTTTTATTTCTAAGTTTTTATCTTCTTTTTTTAAACAAAATTCTTTGTTCTTCAAACCCTACGCTTTCTTTTCTTTTCCTTTCCTTTCTCTCACATCATAAATCTAGGAATTTGATTCTAGTATCAAATATTTTTTTATTTACTGCAGTGGTGGCTTTATGTTGACCATTTGGTGTCGACAATGAGAATCGTGTTTAGTCATTTCAATCAACTAACATTTGAATTTGAATCCATCGGTTAAGTAGCATAAAGCATGTTTTACTTTGATTTGTCTATACAAACCATAAAGACAAGGAATAGATAGAAGAACTTTATTGCAAAGTTTGGAGAAGCCATTGACGATACTGCACTTAACTATGCTTAATGCCTTAAAAGGTGGTGGGAGTCATTCTAAAGCAAACCTCAATAAAAGATTGGACTCCTCCCGCATTATCTCTTTGCTTTTTCCTTAAATGTCTAAAGCCCGACCCTTTCATTTACCCTTCCTTTCTCACCATTGGGTCTTCTTCTTCAATTGGATTCCAATTCCTCATCAAGGGTGCTCTTTCTAACTCTAAAAGGACTTCTCTACGTATCTAATTAATATATACTTGTTCTTCGCTCCCCTTCTTTCAAAGGATTCTTCTTCTACACATCTCATAAAAGTTAGAAAAATGTTAGTGTGGATTTTAGTATTGGCTACCTATTAGGGGTTTTGGTTGCCAATTTTGGGTCCAATTCTAAATGGGTATTTGTTCCATGGATGGATGCTCAAGACTTGTAGGGGAAAATAAAGAAAATGTAAGGTCCACCTCCTCAGACACAACATGTGGTGAACATCATAGTGCCACATTGTCACCTTATAATGCAGTCTCCCAACCCCCAAACAGGAGCCACTTCTCATCTTCAACTCTGCATGCCTTGTGCCTTTCATGGATCATGGTTGCTACCATTGGTCTCTTTCCGCTCCTCTTACTCTTATTACCACCTCTCCTTTGAATTATTATTCATTTCTATGATATCCCATTTATTTTTGTAATATCTTGTATTGGACAAAAGAAAATTTTTTTTAACCTAACGTATATAGATTCCTCTTAATCTTGTTGTAGCCATATTTTAGAGTCATAAGAAGCTCTTAGTTTTAGAATGGATTGGAAACCGATGAATACAATTTCAAAAGGGAACAGGACAAAAGATTGGGTGCTGTGTGGGGATGCCACAAAGATATCATAATCAAATTATTACATGGTTAGCCCCAGAGAGAAGCTGATGAGCAGCACATGCATCTGGTCAAACTTTCCACTCAAAAAAAATCTTCATATTCTTACTAGAAAAGTCACCTACGAAAAGAACCTTTGACTATGGCGGTTTGGAGCAACCCTAGCCCACATGGGCTTCATCCCCGGATTCAACAGCATATTGGTCCTTTTCTTTTGGGGCAATTCATTGAATTCGGAACCATATTTGTATGTATATTTGCTGTTCATGTATTATGTTCATGACATTGCTACAAAATTTGTAACATGTTCCGTTCCCCCATTGCACAAAAGAAAACGACCCTGTGATAACTGGGAAAAAGGTTGCTTGCAAGTGTCCCGTATCTTATACCCCTACCTTACCCTACTCCAAAGTCCTATATATGGTAGATTTCATGGTAGTGGAAGATGGGATGATGATAAAACAAAATTTTGCACCAAAAACCTCCTATTTCCATAGGGGCACATAAATAAGTAATTGGCTTGACTGACCACTGGATAAACCCAAAAAATATTTTCCCACCTTTATAATAATGGGACAGTCTTGCAACAACATGGGACATATGGGGAGCATAATTTGAATATACAGGAAATTTGGTTTTGTGTTGATTTGAGGTTAAAAGGCGGGGTGATGGAGAGATCATTTCGAGGGCGGGAAAGAGGTTACGTGCACAAACAGCCTGCCGAGAGCAAAAACAAAAATGTACAGGAATACACTTGAGGTCCATTACATCATCTGATGATACGAAAAAAGAGACCAAAACAATGAATTTTTTTTTTTTTTGAATTGTCATAGAGAGAATGTGCTTGAGAAAATCGAAGCACCCTTTTGGAATGTTGTCTGGCCTGCTTGTACGTATGGCCAACACAACCACAATCATGTGACGTTCACTCATCCTCCGAACTTTGGGCCCTGCCATGCCTGCTGGTTCACCCCCACACTTCTTTATTGAATTCCCAATTGGTTCTTTCTCTATATACTTGAAACTAGCTCCTAACTCCCATACAGTCAGTCCCTTCTGATAGGCCATATGGTCTTATTCCTCAAATTTGATTTGAAATCGGTATCAATCGGATGAGGGGGTTCGATGACAGCAGGTAGGGGCGTAGGGCTTGAGTGGGCGTCGGCCACCACCACCAATATGCAACGCTGGCGTGCAGTCTTTTCACTAAAGATTCATGCCTCTCACTTGGTTTCCTTCTTTTGTGATGTGGCCTATGATGTCCATCTGTTTCCTTTATGCAATTGGACGCGTGGTGGCTTCCTCATCCAACTTCCACTCCTTTCATATAGGGGGGCCGCCCATGCTTTCCGCTCAAAAATTATCCTCAACTCTGTAAATAGAATAGATTAATACATTGAGAAGAATAGAATTAGGGGTGTGGAAGGAATGGGGGGGCTGCTTACTGCTGAGCTTCCTATGTCGAAAGCTTCTGTAATGGGTATAGATTCTAAAATGTCTTTGTAATTTAATTGGGGGACTGAGAGAATTGAGATACACGTGGGTGGGAAGAAATGGAACTGACACACATATATATAGAAATGGTGAATAATATATGTGTGTGTGTGTATATATTAATTACACAAGTAGGACGCACCATGAGGACGCCCTCTTCCTAGCCTTAACTATCGATAGGAATCTGATCGTACATCATCATATCCACCCCATAGATCTTCAACTGACCCTCTTGTTTCTCTGTCTACAAGCTCTTCTCTCCTCTCATCTTCTCTTTCAATCAGCACCCTTCTCTCTCTCTTTCTTCTTCTTTGTTTTTTTTTTTTCCTTTCTTTCTCATCATCATCATCTTCTTCTTCCTAGCCAGCTCCAAATATGCCCAGATCTTCAGACCTTCCTGACTGTTTCTATCAAAACCAGCCTATCTTAATCTCTCCAAGCCGCCCAACTCCCAAGCATTCCCTTTATCTCTCCAACCTCGATGATCAGAAGTTCCTCAGATTCTCCATTAAATATCTCTACCTTTTCAGAAAATCCACCTGCTTAGATGTGTTGAAGTATTCTCTTTCCAGGGTTCTAGTGGATTACTATCCATTGGCTGGGAGGTTGAGGACAAGCTCAGAAGGCGAGCAGAAGCTTGAGATTGATTGCAATGGAGAAGGTGCTGTGTTTGCTGAGGCTTTCATGGATTGCACTGCCGATGACTTCCTTGAAGTTTCCAGCAGGCCAAACAGGTCTTGGAGAAAGCTCTTGTATAGGATAGAAGCTCACAGCTTCTTGGATATTCCTCCTCTCATAGTTCAGGTCTGATTTCAGACTCAACAACTACTTTTTTTCCTTCTCTTTTCTCTTCTTCCATGGCCTTTCTTTTGTCATAATTAATTCCTTTTCTTGTTCTTTTTCTTTTGTTTAATATTTCTTGTTCTTTCATTTTCTTTTCCTCCCTCCATGAAACCCGGATATCACTATATATGTTTTTCAAACTTGGACATGGCTTTCTTTCTTGACGAATAAAACAAAATCATGAGACTCTTGATTGCCACTGTTTTAGAGTTTTTGTTTTTAGCATGAGTTTCTTACTAAAAATATATGAACTCTTAAAAAATGAAGCATTTTGGCATGCGGGCTGTGTGACATTTCCAATCATGGACTCAAATTTCTTCCCTTTTTCCCTTTCCCCATCCCTTCATTTTCCTTCATTTTCTTTTTCAATTCCACCACCCAACCATTCTTCTGCATTTCAAATTTTCAACTAGCCTTTATTTTTGTTTGTTTTTTTTTTTCTTTTTCTTATTCTTGATTACATGATACCAACATTTCAAGACCCGCTGGCGCCAATTTTTTTTTTTAATTATTTTTAATTATTATTATTATTTTTTCATGTGAAGTTTCAACTTACGAGTTAGGCTAATATGCCTTGAATTATTTATTTATTTATTTATTTTTTCATTGTTGACTACTTGACTCCGAAAGCCAAAAAAAAAAAGAAAAAAGTAAAGATAAATAGTGGAGTAGATGAAGCCACAAAAGGGTGTGGTGTGAGTAAGATATACCAAATGTATGCCCTCGCCTAGTCCCATGTCTCTAATGAGAAAATGAGGCAGAAGTGGGTGACCCTACAATTTCTCTGCTGATACTGCCCCTCCCCCGTTTCGTTCCTTTCACTGTGCTCGGTTGGTGAGCTTTGCCCCTAATGACCTAAATGCCCTCCGTCGCCTGACTCCATTTACCTTCTTTGCCCTTCCGTTTTGGGGCTTGCAGGTGACCAGTCTCCGCTGCGGAGGGATGATCCTCTGCACCGCCATCAATCACTGCCTCTGCGACGGCATCGGCACCTCCCAGTTTCTTCACGCGTGGGCCCACATCACCGCCAAGCCCAACGGGGACCTACCAATCGCGCCGTTCCACAGCCGCCACGTGTTGAAACCGAGAAATCCGCCACAGATACCCTTCGATCATCCAGGATTTACGAGGATTGCCCCCGGCAAGGACCTGAATCTGAACCAGTACCTGCAGTCACAGCCGCTCGTCCCCACCTCCTTAACCTTCACCCCGTCTCATATCTTGGAGCTGAAGAGGCATTGCACCCCATCGCTAAAATGCACCACCTTTGAAGCCCTGGCATGTCACACGTGGCGGTCGTGGGTTAAAGCTCTGGACCTATCCCCTTCACTCAATGTCAAGCTCCTTTTCTCTGTGAACGTCAGAAAAAGATTAAAGCCAGAAATTCCACAGGGGTATTACGGGAATGGGTTCGTGCTAGGATGCGCGGAGTCGACGGTGAAGGAGGTGGTGAGTGGTAACTTGCACAGTGGGGTGAAGCTGGTGCAGCAGGCTAAATCAGCTCTAACCGATGATAACGTGAAGTCCATGATCGATTTGCTGGAGGACAAAACAGTGAAAACAGACCTATCGGCGACTTTGGTGATATCGCAATGGTCGAAGCTAGGGCTAGAGGATTTGGACTTTGGAGAAGGAAAGCCACTGCAAATGGGTCCTCTTCTCAGCGATATTTACTGCTTATTTTTGCCCGTCATTGGTGATTTTGATGCCACCAGAGTGCTGCTCTCGGTGCCTGAATGCGCGGTTGACAAATTCGAGTATTACATGAAGGATTTGACGGATAGAGATGATTATGAAGGGGAAGATAATGGGTTGATGATTTGAAGTTTGAAGGAGGATGGACTAAGTTTTTCCTTTTTCATTTTCTTGTTAAATTTGATCTCTCCCACCTAATAAACATTAGTGGAAGTTGGTAATGGGGAGCCATTAACTCACTGTAATTCTAGTGTTGAGGAGCAATATAAGAGACTAATCATATCTAAATGCCAACTTCTTTCCTGTTTTTTTCTATATCTAAATCAAAGGCTGTATTTTCCATTTTGTTCTGAAGCTTGTCCGGCAGGAGCTAGCTGAGCGGCAGCATTGGGATATTATCACAATTTTCATCAGAAATATTTAGAATTGCGTACGTCCTTGCTTTGTAACAATCGCTTTTGCAGGCTTTGCTTGGTTGGCATACCATTAAAGAACGTCACGTACCAATATCAAGGATTATGTTCCCTATAAAATCTTTCTGCTTCACCTCATTTCACCATCCTCCCCTCCGCTCCCCTCTTCTGTTTTATCAACCAAAGCCCCACCATACCAGTGAAAACTGAAAAGCAGCTCATTTTCATTCCCTCAGAATTGAATGGCATGATCACACTTAGAAGCCATGGCATGCCACCACATTCATTAGTTTATTACCCATCGAAATTCAAATTGCGTATCTCTTGATGCGACCCATCTTCTTTTCATGGCATGGTGAGACATTAATAATCAGAAATTAGGCCTTATCGGAGGAGGGTATATACTACATACCCCAAAAAAAATCCAAACTCAATCCTATAAAGAGTATGAAATCGTCTACACTTTAAAATACATATACGTATATAAGCTAGCACTGCCCATTAAGTGTTGAAAACTATAATAATAATAAGTATCATTATTGTTTATTTAACCAAGTGCGCTTCTTATCTTCTCGGCTGATAATCTTTTTATTTTGGTCCCTAAAGAAGTGCCTCTTATCTATTGCGTTTGGTGTACTATTGAATGAAGCCAGTGGCTTTAAACAATTGAGAAGCATGGCACAAGTAGTGGAAGTGGCTGTGATATTTCTCTCCTCATTTTCCCTTTCTATGCTCTTTTTAAGTTGTTAACTGGTGGGCAAGAAAGCAGAGTGGCAATCAAGTTTGAAATCAAAGTGGTGTATGCCTTAATATTAATTCACGAGATAAATGATTGTGATGTGATCGTGATCTGTCACTTTGCGGATTTGGGCAGTGCCAACGCTGCCCATTGTGTTGTGTCCTAGCCCAATGCCATTCACACACATCCCCTAGTGAGGAGCATATTCATAACCTCACCCCGACATCTTTCCACTGCGCTTCACTCTTTGTGGGTGGCTTTGCTCACCCAATCCTTTGTGTTCCTTGATTAGGCTTCCAACCATTCTTTTATTCAATAATTTTTGCCTTTTTTCCTCACTAAATCTTCCCTTCATACCCACCATTTTTTTTGGCTTGTTTTCTAACTTTATAAAGCATTTAGTTTGATTTAATTTAAGGAAAATGCTATCAATCTCACCAATAGCTATCAAACAAAAGATTTGGAACATTAAATATATATAATGAAATCTAAATCATTGAACGAGGATTTCATTTGCTTCTTTTAACGCATGCATGCTCTATATAAAGTCAAATTTGGTTTGTAATAATTAATTTTTTTAGGTTCAGGTTCAGAACCAAAAAGTGGTAGTTGGTGTAATACACGCACCCATAACCTAAGAATTAGAATAAGAAGCATTTTCACTCTTTCAACCAATAAATAATTGATGAATTATCTCGTTTTTTGCAAGTAATAAATAAATATGATTAAGATATAAAGATACAAATAAATAAAATAAGAGTAAAAATTTGAGTGATGGTACCTTTTAACATGACTAGTGAAACAATACATTTTCGTAAGAAGTTAGTCTAAATACACAAAACAATTTTATGATTTCCAAGGGTATATAAAGTGAAGGGAAAGTGTGGGAATGGAGAGGAAAAGGAGAAAAAAAATAATTGAAGGCATTGGTTCACATGGGGCACAAAGTTAATATCCGGGGGACAGGGCAGGTATGGAGGAGAGTTGTCGATATTCGAAAATAGAGGAAATAATAATTGTATATGATATAAAAATAGAAATAGAGTGAATATAGTCATTATGTCATCATATACTAATGATCCACTAGGCCACTACTAGACTACTTTATAGACCCACATGAAATATAGTGTCATATCTAATCTCAGAATCTAGGATTCCAAACGTGACACTTTGTCGCTGCACACTTTCACACTCTTCTTTTATTTATTTATTTATTTATTTATTTATTTTTATTTATTGCTTTTAAATTTAAGTCATATGATCTGCTTTGTATTTTTAAATACCATTCTTCGTCACGATTGAATAAACTAATTTTTGACTTGATTCGGAGGGGGTGAGATGAGATTTTGTTATTGAATCTTGTGTTAAAAAAAGTGAAGCCAAGTCCATCAAGAAGATTTGAAAGTGTCTTTCTTCTTTGCTCGTTACTTATCGAAATTTTGTCTCACTAAAATTTGTTATGTAATTAATCCAATTTTCATGTGGGCAACAAAGTATAAAAAATGTAACATATCAATCTAATCTAATTTTTAAAAATAAAATATTAGATTATTTGAATATATAAGGGTTTTAATTTTAGTTTGGACTTTAGTCATCGGGATATTTATTAGATCAATTAAATTAGATATTAACCCTTGAATTTAACCATTGGGCTAATGAGTTAAATATTTAATTGAATTAGAAAATAAGCAAATAAATAACAATGGAGGATAGAATGGTTTTTTTCTTCCAATTAGAAATTCAATTATGTGTAGGTAAAAATTATTAATTTTTTTTTTAAAAAAAGGCTTGAAAGGACCCATTCTTGGATCCTGGTGTGAGATTAACTTGTTTGATCTCGTAAGATATATTTATTTATCTTAGTGATCTTACAATTTTAGGAGATATAATAATTAATGATATCTCATATCGATTAGAGAAAGAAGGTTTTGAACACTAATATATAGTAGACTCCTCGAAACCAAGTAAACACGTTTTAAACTCATAAGAATTTAAAAATGAATTTATGATATCCCACATCGAATAAGAAAAGAAATTCTTATATATATATATATAAACACTTATTAACCATGTAAAAGCATTAAACCCAAGGCAAACACTATCTACGCAAGAGGTTGACTTGGGTTCGACTTCCTCATTGGGAGGTTATATTAAAATTGGATTTTGGCGCAAAAAAAGTTTGGATTTTGGATTGGATTTATTTTATTCTTTAGATGGTTTTAGACTTTTTCTATTTAAGTTTGCAATATTGATAACGAATGCTTCTTAATTTGATAGATATGTTTTAAACATAAAAGAATTTATTAAGTTTAGAATACACAACATTTACCTAGAAAAAAAAGAGTTGATACAAATTTTCAAAACTTTATTTTTAGTTTTATTTATTTAAATCTCCTTAAAATCTTTGCACCTCTAACTAGTAAAAATATATTAAGACTCCATTTGGAGTATTATTTTAAGCTACTTTAAATTATTAAAATAATTCACAAAATGTATCCTTATATAGTAAAGCACTTTGAAAAGAAGGTTTTTGAAAATTAAAATTCTTTTAAAAATTATATTGAAGAATATTATTAAAAATTGTTGTATTAAATAAGTCCTATATTATTAGAGATAACCACTCAACCATTGATTGTTACAACTACATGTACTTTCCTAATATTCTAGGTTGTTGCAACTATTAAGATTGTTAGTTGTTAGAATATAGAACAACTTCTAGTAATAATATAAATAAATTAATTATTATGTAATTCAACAAGAATGAAAAATGAGATGGACTTCACAGATGATCTCTGTTTTCAAAATTTTGTTTCAATATTCTAACTTCTGTTTCACTTTGTTTCAATATTCTATCATTCTTATATCTCTGTTTTAATATTGTAATATGGTATCAAAGTTTTGAAGCCTAGTCACGGTAGAAATCTATTCCTCGAACATTGTCACTTCATTTGAAGTAATAAAGCTACCTCCAATTGCTTTTCAAATGGTCACTCCTTTCTTGGAAACATCAGGTTCTTGCTGCAATCAAAGGTCATGGACTAGCAAATTTTATTTCAGAATCAAGTCATTTTTTCAAAATTTCTTGACGAAAGTGAAACCAAAGTGATCAATTCTATATATACTATTTTTGAAAGATAAGATAATCTTTTTGTTTCTTGGCCATTAGCCTCAATGAGCCTAAAAATACTACCTCAACTCATTAGATGTGACACTACTAAAGAAGTTTGGAAAACAATAGAACAAATTTTTGCTTCTCAATCACAAGCAAAGGTAATGCAATACAAATTTAAGTTGTAAAGTAAAAAGAAAGGTAGTTTATCAACGAGAGATTACCTTATTAAAATGAAAACCTATTCAAACATACTAGCATCATTTGGACAATATTTTTGAAGAGGATAAGATTTTGGCAATTTTAGCTGGCCTTCATCTAGAATATGGTTTTGTTGTTGTGATTACTTTCAATGAAGATTCATATTCCTTAAAAGCTATATCATCTTTACTACTTGCTCAAGAACATAGGATTGAACAAAATTAAACCTTCTTCACAAACACTCGATCATCTGTAAATCTATTTACACATGGTGGTCAAGGAAATAATCAATGCTTCCAAGGCGGTTGAGGAGGAAACCAATATTTTCAAGGCAATCATGATGCTACATGTCATGGTAGTATTTGTGGTAAATGACGCACTTGATGAATTTACATTTTCTTTTGTCTCAAAAATAACAAACCAAACTTTTTCCTCATGTCCTATTAACAACATGATGCATTCCCTCCTATCTCATATACCGTAACCTGTAATTTCATTTAGTCACCAACCTATCCACCATCTTGTTAAATCTCCTACTACAACACCTAGTGCTTTCCTTTCAGCTATACCAGTTCCATCTTGTCACCAACCTATCCACTATCCTGTTTAATCTCCCACTACAACATCTATTGCTTTCTTTTCACCTGTACCAATTTCAGAACCTAATTGTTCATTAAATCCTCCACATGCTATGTCTAAGCCTATTCTTGTTTGTAGT
This sequence comes from Vitis rotundifolia, assembly GCA_030254885.1. Lineage (NCBI taxonomy): Eukaryota > Viridiplantae > Streptophyta > Magnoliopsida > Vitales > Vitaceae > Vitis > Vitis rotundifolia. The sequence goes on along the minus strand of CM058168.1, from coordinate 10,392,855 downwards.
AATGCTCCACTACCTACTAACTTACATCCTATAGTTACTCATTTTTAATCTAAAAGCCTATGTTGCAGTTGATTTATCTACAAGTGAACTTCTATGGACGAGGCCTTAAGTTGTGATCATTGGAAGACTGCTATGTTAGATGAATATGATGTCTTACTTAAGAACAAAACTTGGTCTCTTATAAATTTACCTCCTAATAGGAAAGTCATTGGCTACAAGTGGGTCTTCAAAATAAATAAAAAAATTTTGATGGTTTAATTTTTAGATACAAAGCTTGTTTAGTGGATAAGGGTTTTCATCAACAAGCTGACTTTGATTTCATCAAAACCTTTAGCCCATTGGTGAAACTAGTTACAATTAGAGATGTTCTTACACTTGCTTTGACTAGAGGATGGGAGATTAGACAACTTGATGTTAATAATGCATTTTGTCAATAAGGTTTTGCAAGAAGATGTGTTTATGCAACAACCACTTGATTTTGAACAAAACAAACAACAAGTGTGCAAGCTACATAAAACATTATATAACTTAAAACAAGTCCATCGAGCTTGGTTTGAAAAGTTAAAGTCTTTCTTGCTTCAATTTGGTTTTACATCCTCTAAAGCGAATCACTCATTGTTTATCCAATTTACCACCAAATCTCGTGTCGTTACCCTAGTATATGTGAATGATATTATTATCACAGACAGTGATAATTCAAAATTGACTCAATTGATCTCTCATCTCAATGCTATTTTCTCTCTTAAACATCTTAGCAAAATCAATTATTTTCTTGGGATAAAAGTCAAACACATTGATTATGGACTACATTTGTGCCAAAAGAAGTATATCACTAACCTCTTAGAGAAAGTCCACATGCTACATGTCAAACCTCTACGCACATCTATGATATCTAACCTACAACTCTCTTCTCAAGTGGGTGATCTTACTTTGAATACTCATGAGTATAGAATTGTGGTAGGAGCATTCCAATATATCACTGTAACATAACCTAAGTTATCCTATAGTGTTAATAAAGTCAACCAATTCATGTAACAACCATTAAACACTTATTGGAAAGTTGTGAAAAGGATCTTAAGATACCTAAAAGGTACTATTGATTTTGGTTTCTTATTTACAAAATTTGGTAGCTTGGAATTGATTGGATATTCAAATGCAGATTGGGAAATTGACCGAGATAATAGGAGGTAAACAACTAGATTTTGTGTATACCCTGGTAACAACATTGTTTCATGGTCTTCGAAGAAGTAATATAACATTTTCAAATCTAGCACTAAATTTGAGTATAGAAGTCTTGTTGCTACAACCTCTAATATCTTATGGTTACAATCATTGTTTTCAGAACTTCAAGTTTCTCAACGAAAGAGTTTAGTTGTCTAGTGTGACAATTTAAGCACGATAACAATAACTAAGAATCCTATATTGCATTCCAAAGCAAAACCTATAGAGTTAGATTTATATTTTGTGTGTGAAACAGTCTTAACAAAGAAATTGACAATCCAACATGTTCCTATTATAGATCAAATTGTTGATATGCTGACCAAACCAATCTCTACAACTCCTTTTGTAGGATTATGATAGAAGCTCAGTATGAAGAAACCAACCATGAGCTTGAAAAGGGAATATTAGAGATAACCATTCAACTGCTAGTTGTTAGAACTACCTATAGTTTCCTAATATTTAGGTTGTTGTAACGATTAGATTGTTAGTTGTTAGAATATAGAACAACCATGTTGATATGTAATTCAATAAGAATGGAAAACGAGATAAACTTCACATATCATCTCCGTTTTCAAAATTTGTTTCAGTATTCTAACCTTTGTTTCACTTTGTTTCAATTAAACGTGGGATAAGATAAGTATTAAAATGTATTATCTATTTTATTTATTTATTTTTTGTATATTATTTCTACATGTCATATATTGATCCTAAAGTAAAATATACAATATACATATTCCATATATCATTAATTTATTTCTTTTATCAATTTTTTTATATTAATTATTTTGTGAAATAAAAATTTTAATTACAAAATTAAACTTATGTGTATATATATACACATATTTTAATTTTTTTTAATAACAAATATTGAAATACAATATAATTTTTATTTTAAACAAATATTGAACATTGAATAATAATGTATACTCCATTTCATTTTTAAATTTATTTTATAAAATAAATATAAGTGTAAAATATTTCATTATATATGCTACCTTAAGAAATTATATGGATATAATATTCAAGACAATAATTATATGTTATTGAAGATATACATATCACAAAATTACCTTTTCTAATTGCTAAAAAAATGGAAAAAAAATTGAGTTCATAATTAATAATTTACATAATCCATTCCAATTAAAAGAAATAATGACTCCTTAATGCCATACTAGTAAAACTTGAATGAATTATAACTATTCCTTAATCGCAAAAATACTTTTCAAAAGTAAAACAAAAAAAGGTAAAGTAAATTATTCATAATATCTAAAAAGTAACCCAACTTTCAAACAATGCATCAATTTTCAATTTTATATCATCCTCCATGCAATTTAGTTTCGATTTGCCTAAATGTAACACTGGTTACAATTTTTTTTAAAGTTAAACTTAGTGAATGTTTGATAAACTAATTTAATAACTTAAAGTGATTTAATAATTTAGTTTAAGTTATTAAGCAAATTAAGTATGTTTAGTAAAATTACTTAATATTACGATTTAAAGTTAAAAACAATTTTAACTAATAAGTAAAAATAATTAAATTATTTTTAAGTTCATATTTTTATTTTTTTTCTACTTTACGATCTTCATTATTACTGAACATCCTTTATCTTAATTATAATTTATAAGGATAAATATGTTAATTTGATTATTTAAAATAAATTTTAAGTTAATTTTATCAAACAACTTTAATATTTAAAATAAGAATTAAATGGTAAGTTTTAAGTCAATAATTTAACTTAAAGTTATTAAGTAATAAGTATTAAGATTTACCGGTACCTAAATTGCAAATTAAATTATTGAAGCGTAAAAAGTGTGATTGGATCGAGTTGCAGGCTTGCAGCCTTACCATTTGTTTGTCGCTTGGCTTACAGGGTTGTGTGTTATAATAATAATTCCAAATTGGACCGGCCCAAAGTCAGCTGAATCCATATGATACAATTCGGGCCGGTTGGGCTGGGCTCGGGCCAGACCGTTAGACGTGGACTTTGTACGCGGCACGTTTGCGCGTAGAAACATGCAAATTTGTAGAAGCATTAATATGCAAGAGGGAGTCAACTTCAAGTCGTCAACTGAATTATAAGTTTTTAACGGTAGCTTCAGCTTAGGGTTTTCTCTTAAGGTTTAATCCCACGTGTCTGAGTCTTCGTCTTCTTCTATTACGCTGCGCCTGGTTTACGAGAAATCTACATCAAGTAAGTGAATTTTGGGTTGATGTTCTTTTTGCTTTTTTCCGATGCATTTTTTTGGCAAATAAAGGGAGTATTGATTTGGTTTTCTTCCGGAATTTTGATACGTTCGAGCAAATTGATGGAATTTTACTTTAAAATGATTAATTTCGTTTATTTTGTGTGAATCGTCGATCTCTGTGTTGATTTCATGCTTGATTTGTGGGGGCTAGTTGTTTTAGCTCTGATTCTATGTTTGGAAAACCTTAAAATACTTACCATGTTTGGCTAAGGATATGGAAAAGAGAGACTTCCTTGCCCTTATAGGCATATGTAATTTTATTTTCTCTGGTTTTTAGAAATTTTTGTCAGATAATGTGAAAATTTTGAATTCTTGGTACATTTATCACAAACAAGGGAAATCAACCTGGCTGCTTTTAGTAACTGCAGAAAATTTCTGGGAATCTTTATAAATCTTGATAAGGATAATATTACTGTAATGCAGAAAAGCATACAAACCCTAGTACATCCCCAGTAAACGAATCCCCCAAAGAAAACAAAAAAAGGGGAAACATCATATCCAGCCTGAAGCTGAAGAAAATAGAAGAAAAATAACTTTGCACAGGGAACTACAACTCAAACTCCTTTTATATTTTTTATGAAATCCAACAAGAGCCTGGTGATCTGAAGTTGATATAATGACCATAGAAAAAAGGAGTGCAAAGACATTTGTTTAAGCTTTCATATGATATTTTCTAGGCTCTCAACATTCTTCTGTTGTGCTCTTTCCACTGCTTCCTCCCAAAATGCTTATCATGACTACAGGCCACATCTTTCTCTTCACTCTCCCATGTACCTGCCTTGTCAATCTGCCAACATTTGTTTTGAGTTTTCGAAGATAACCTAGAGAGCTATTGATCTCTGATTTCATATGCTCCACATGGACCTATCATCCTGTGCCATGTGTTCCAATGCAACACATTGAACTTCTGATTGAATTGCCCAGAATACATTGCTACATGCCCAATGGTCCAGTGCCATGTGTACTGAATAGTTATCCATTTACATGATTTTGTGCACATTGCAATGTTTCATACTTGCTTTGCATCATTATCTCCAATACACCATGTTAAGCTAAAAGTTGAACTTGGCATAGCTACCTACCCATTTGGATAGTTGCCCATGCAACATGGAAACTTGCCTATGACAGATCCTGAAGTAATTTTCCCTAGTATCTACAGATAGGAGATAACTTGTCCATGAGATGTTACTCATTTTTTTTCCATAAATGACAACAGGAAAGATGGCATTCCCCCTTGATTTCTAGAAGTGATCTCTTAAGGGAGGTATGGACTCAACCCTTCAGTGGTAGCATGAATCTGATCCTTCAGAGGTAGCATGGACCTTACTTCTTAGTGAATAATGTGAGTGTGATGATGTAAACCACAACATACATTCCCCTGCACCCAATGTGCTTTGAAAATACTGTGAATGTACTGCTTTTTCAATGCAAAGATGGTCTGTCATTGTTCATTCCACTCCATGGCCACTCCAATTGTGTCCACATTGAAGACATCTTCTGGGACAGGACACCTTGATGTTATTATGTCCGTTCAAATCAAGAGCCAAGTTTGAGGGATCCTATGTGTACTTGGTGCACATCAATGGTGGACTTAGCAATCTTACTATTGGATACTTGAGACTAGGCAAGGGTCTTGATTTGGTAGATGGAACTAGACTCACATCAAGGTGAGATAGAATGTACATGTATTGGGCTTGTATCAACTGAATTAAGAGGAGGCGAGACCCATCACGATGAAAAGGTGTGTTACCTCCTCATGCATAATGTTGGGTCAAGTGTTGATCTATGGCAAGTTTAGGCCTCCTAAGCTTGTTGGCCTAACAGGATTCTCATTAATTGGAACAGCCTTCACAGGCCTGACCTTTTTGGCCTGACAATCAACAAAAGGCAATGCACTTGGTTATGCATTTCCAACAAATGGGTGCAATCTTGGGCATCTACATGAAGAACCCTTGGTGTGTTTAGAAATTCAACCATCTTTAGGAGCTCCTAAGCCCATCATTGAGGGTTCTTTTCTAAGTGCGCTTACGTGCTTTGTCCCACTTGGGACCACCGCCAACTCACACAACTTTCCCTCTCTGTCTGCTTTACTCTTCCCTTAATTGGTTGATATTTTACCGTTCCTGTGGCTTACCTTCCATTTCCATCAAGAACTCCAAAAATAGAAAAGAACAAGGGTTGACAAGGGATAAGCTTCCAAGCAATGATTCAGTGAATGACCTGCAGTTTCAATGTCCAATTTCAGATGCAATACCAATTTCTGATGGTTCACCATCTTTTGACTAATTGGTTGATAGTTAATAGTCTAGTCCTAGCTGCAGCATGAACAAAGAATACCACATTTGTAGGAATCACACACCCCAGATCTCTATTTGCAAAATCATCCACTCTCCTTTTCAAACTTTCTTATAGAGAGATTTAACTAAGGGATTCTTATCCAAGAAATTTTGCAGGTTATTTGTTCTGGGAGAACCTGTTTGGTGGTTTAACTGCTTGGGAAGTATATGAATTGTTCTTGTCATCTAAACCAACAAATTTCCCTGGGAAGGATCAGTGATAAGAAATTTTGGTCTGCTTTAAGTTGTTATTTACATACATGTGGTCTTTGTTTGGTCCATTCTATTACTGTTTTTTAGCATACAATAATCAATATAGCCAGTAGAGGTGCTGCTGTCCCTTTTTTTTTTTTGATTTTTTTCTTTTTGTTTTTTTTCCTTTTTTGTCCCTGAAAACAATCTTGTTCCTAGCTTTTCATGTGCATGATCAATATATCAATGAAATCTTATTAGTTTTTTTTTCTCCCTGCAGGAAATTAGTCTGCCCTAGAGAGACAGAGACAGAGACAGAGCTGCTAAATAAACAGGGCTTCGACAGTTGTATTTTAGATTCACAATTCCCTTTTGTTTCCTTGGGAATAGAAGGTGACCATGTCTGAACAGTTACGAAGAAATCCTTCTCAGCATGGAAATGCAAGAGATGCAGTTAGCTTGTACATGCCAGAAGAGCCTCAGTGTTCTGCACGTAAGTGGTACTTCAGTATACAAGAAATAGAAAATCATTCTCCATCTCGGAAGGATGGCATTGACCCCAAGAAGGAAGCACAGTTACGGAAGTTGTATTGCTCATTTCTTTGGGAAATTGGCATGAAGCTTAAAGTGTAAGCTGTAGTTATGATTTGACCATTCATGCAGCATGTGAGATCTTGTAGTGGTAGAAATCTGAGGTTTTTTTGTGATTGTAAGGTTGACAAGGTTGACTCTCTTCATCTTGTGTTCACATTGTATTAGTTTGTGAAAGATGCCTACTAGCTTTGATGTTAAAACTCGAGTTTGGAGATTATTTTGTGAATCTGGGTTCAAGTCCCCACCTAAGATTGAAAACATGTCTTGCAATACCTGTTTACCACTTCAAAAAAGCGTGTGCGGTTGTAGTTTTGTCTATAGGGTTTCCTTTTGCCATCTGTTTCTTGATTTCTATTAACTTTTTTACTCCTTGGTAGTGTGTAGTGGTTGTTTTGATTAGATACCTAAGAGCTATCCACTAGTTCATGTATGATTAAATGATTCAGGCCTTTGTTTACCTTCAACTTGTTTGGCATCTCCAACTGTTCCATCAATTATCATCCAAGATCCAGCCTAGCTATATGCAATTGGATGCACAAGTCTCCTTTTGACCCACTAATTTTAAGAGTCATCATTTTAAAAATGTCAATCTAACTTCTTTAAAACCCCTTTAATTATCTCAGATGATGTACCTTTCAGAATGTCTCTGTGAGTATCCTTTCAAAGCTGAGTGCTATTGAGTGTGATCTTTCTGTCTTGATCATGTTTTATTTGCTCTTGGGAGTGTACTCCTTTCTGCCATGTTTTATTTTTTTTCACATCCCACCTTAATTCTATATCAAGAAGTTCTTAAGATACTGTTGTGTAACTGAGGTGGTGATTATTGATGTTCAATATTTCAGGCCCCAGGTGGCAATAGCGACTGCACTGATGTTGTGTCATCGCTTTTATCTGCGTCAGTCTCTTGCAAAAAATGATTGGCGGGTACACTTCATAATCCATCTTCTTATGCTTTCTTCTCTATTCCCCGTTGTCTAAAGGACCACTAATTTGAAAGATTCTTGGTGGAATTAACATTCATGAACTATGCTTCTTAGTCTATGCGTCATAGTCTTACATTTATAATTGGGATACAAGCTGCGGAACATGATTATGTTTGATTCTAAAAATATTGGTCACTGACTCATTGCAAATTTGACTTTTTCATGGTGAGATTGCTTTTCTATTAAATATTAAGGCCCATATTTTAAGAAATATTAGCTTGATATTGGGAGATGAATGGTAACTTCTAATGCATTTATGCTGCCATGTTGGTTTTTTTAATGATATTAGGCATTAGGAAGCTTTGTTAAGAGAGCATCATATTCAACTTTTGCCTGTTAAAATAATGTTGTAGAAATGGGAAGTCGGGAGTTCATATTTACTTCTATGTAAAAATGTGGACATTTTTGTTGGAGTTTGGTTACCATGTTTTTCTCGTAATATTCAGTTGGTAGCTAGTGTGGTTATGTTTCTATTGGAGAATCCGTGCAGTAATTGTTGGATTATACAACCTGTATAGATTGAAATTTAATTTGGGATTGTTTCTTTCTATTTTTCTTTCTTTTTTTATGTAGTTGACTTGGTATTTGTTTCCTATAATTAGTGGCTAACTGATTTAGTGGAGTAATTTTAGGCCTAGAATAGGATAATTTATTTTTCTTTTTCTCATTATAGACATTATAAATAGGTTGTTAATATATTCAGTGAATACACAAGTATTATTTAGAAATCTTTCTCTGCTTTCATGGTACCGAGTCTTATGCTTAGTAGCCTTTTCCTTCCATCGACTGGCCCAATTGCTGACATTAGTCCTAATTTTTTCCAGCATTAATTGTTGGAATTGTTAGGTCCTTCCAGCCTTCATTGTTGGCATTGGTTTGAAACCTATTTTTCAGTGGCTGCTTTTTTCTAGTGTGTGTTTCCTTCCTTGGTGTGGATTTGGTTGTACAACTAAGTCCCAGCCCCCCACCCCTATAAAGGGGAGAAAACACTAGAGAGGCAGTTCAAGAAAAAAACACCCAAATTTTGCCCTCCTCATTGCACTAATCCCATCCTATTTCCGGTTTTCTCAATATGACAGAACAATCTCCTATCTCTTCCACCACTTCCCAAACAAGTATAAACACTCAAAACCAGAAGAATTCCGGAGTATTTCAACTACAGTTAAACTAAATGGAGGCAATTACCTAGAGTGGTCATAATTGGTAAAAACTTACCTGAAAGGAAAAGGAAAATTGAGTCATTTACTTGGGCCAAAGATAAGAAAGAATGACTCCAAATTCAATGCTTTGGATGAGGAGGATTTTCTAATAATATTCTGATTATAGAACTCAATGCAACTAGGGATCAACATAACTTGTATGTTCCTCTCTACAAGGTAGATTTGAGAAGTCGTCAAAATTGTTCAAAGGTTAGAGATGCTGGTCAAATTCATGAAATACAGATTAGAATTCATGATACCAAACAAGATAATTTTCAGTGCTTGAATATTACAATGTTATATGATAGTTATGGCTAGGATTAAATGCATATCAGAATTTAAAAATGGAGTGCAGTAAAGATACAATAATGTATTAAGAGTTTATTGAAAGGGAGAGAGTTTTTATTTCTTGGTTAGTTTATATGATGATTTTGATTAAATTATAATCCAAATTCTTAGTAAAGAAACTCTTCATCCCTTGAGGGAAACTTTTGCAATTGTTAGAAGGGAAAAAGAGATAAAAAGGCATCGTGTTAGATCAAAACCTTACAGATGGATCAACATTAGTCACTGCCTAATTGAAAAATATCGTTGTCGTTGCTACTGGCCAGACCACTAGTATTGCTACTGCTGCCTAGGCCACAGACATGAGAAGGAATAAGGGCAGAAGGTCTAGTGGACTCTCACTGGTGTATTTACTGCCGGAAGCTGAAACATACAAGAGTCATGTTACTAACTCCATGGAAAGCCTCCAAATGATTTTGGAAGAGAAAATGGAGGCTGAGAAGGAAACCACCGGTATAAACGTCAAGTTAATCTTGCTAACATTGATGAAAAACTCCCATGCAATAATGTCAGCTTAGTGGGAGAATTGAATGAAAATATAAAAAATTAAAGCAATTCATATCATAACTTGACAAGCCAAGGGGGACATGTTATGCTCAAATAGGTAAGCATTTTCTCACCCTAAATGTCGTAAAAGAATGGTTTTTGAGCCCTTAGATTATGACTTAGGACCTTTGGACCATATGACTAATTCTTTGAGTTGCTTCCTAACCTACAACTCATGCTTGAGAAGTCAAAAAATAAAAAATGCAAATGAAAACTTTGTCACCATAGCTGGTTGAGGAAATATTTCTTTGTCTAAAAATGTTTTGCATTGTTCTAAGCTCTCTATTAACTTTTTCATTTCTAGAATCGCCACAAATCTGAATTGCCATGTGCATTTCACACCTTCTAAGTGTACTTTCAGGAATTTTGTATTTGGAAGATGATTGAGTGTGCTAAAGAGAAAGATGGACAGTATTTTGCTTGAAGCTAAAAGTAGTACAATAGGCTCGTGCCTCTCTCCTAGTCCAATAAAACTAAAGTTTGGTTATTCCATCTTCGCCTTTGTCATCCACCATTTACCTTATTAAACAAGATGTTTCCTAGTGTGTTTAAAAAATTAGACATTCAAAATTTCTATTGTGATGTCTATGAACTTGATAAGCACCTTCAACTATCTTTTCCTTAGTTCTATATGTTTCAATTTAATTCAGAATGATGTTTGATGGCATACAAAGGTCCAAAGCATTTCCTAGGTAAGGTGGTTAATAACTTTTATTGATAATTGTATGAGAGTTAATTAGGTTTACCTTATGAAATAAAATTTGGATGTTTGTACTATGTTTCATGTTTGTCATAAAATGATGAGTACCCAATTTAATTAAGAAAATCTAAACCTTGAGACCTAATAGTGGGAGGGAATGCTTTAACCAACATCTATCACCATACTTACAACAAGGAAGCATTTTTCACCAATCTTCTTGTAGTGATATTGTGGAAATCCGGTATAATTTGAATGGTGATTTGTAGGATATTGATGAAAATATTGAGTCCCCAATTGTGGGTAATTTGTGTGATTTTAATTTTTTTCATATTTGTATTTTTTTCATTTTTTGCTCTCTGTGTATATGTTAAATAGGGACCCAATTATGTAAACAAATACAATTTTGAATGAATATTAGAGAAATTCTCAGTTTCTACATGGTATCAGAGCGTTGTTTGCTCTAACCCTAATCAATCCATGGCTGCCCAAAAAGGAGACGACCATGAGTCCAGTCAATTGGCAGCCCATGAAAGAGTGTCGGAGATACACTCCTCAATGGGCCCCGTCGGTGCATTCGACAACTCCCCACTCCATCTAACGGTAAGAATTACAGAGAGTGGGCGCAAGCAATCGAGCTTGTTATTGACGGAAAAGGAAAGTTAGGGCTTCTTACTGGCGAGACTCGGCGACCACCTCCGACCGATGTAGTAGCATCCCAGAAATGGCGGTCTGAAAACTCCTTCATCACCTCATGCTTGATTAACTCCATGAAGCCAGCCATTGGCAAAACCTATATGTTCCTCCCGATGGCAAATGATGTATGGGATGCGATACGGGAAACATATTTTGATGCCGAGAATGCTTCCCAAATCTTTGAACTCAAGACGCTGCTCTGACAGATGAAGTAAGGAGATCGGGAAGTCACGAAATACTACACCGACATGCTGGGTTTGTGGCAAGATCTCGATCTCAACTGCGAAGAGTAGTGGGAGTGCACAGGTGACAGTGTGCGCTTCAAGAAGAACATGGAGAAGTAAGAAGCAGAGTGTAGTAGCCAAAAGCAGTGCGAGGCTGAACTTAGAGCAGTTGTACAAGGTATGTGTAAAGGACTATGGTTGCAGAAATTGTTGGAAGAACTACACATTATAATAGAGCTCCCCATTAAACTCTATTGTGACAACAAAGCTGCCATTAGTATTTCTCATAATCCTGTTCAGCACGACAAGACCAAACATATGGAAGTAGACAGACACTTTATAAAGGAGAAAATTGAGAAAGGGATTATTTGCGTGACTTATATCCTTATAAGGGAACAATTGGCATATATTTTCACCAAGGGGTTACAAAAATCAAGTTTTGAAGATTTTATTTGCAAGTTGGACATGATTAATATCTATGATCCAACTTGAGGGGGAGTGTGGAAATCCGATCTAATTTGAATGGTGATTTGTAAGATATTGAGGAAAAGATTGAGGCCCCAATTGTGGGTAATTTGTGTGATTTTAATTTTTTTCATATTTGTATTTTTTCCATTTTTTGCTCTCTGTGTATATGTTAAATAGGGACCTGATTATGTAAACAAATACAATTTTGAATTAATATTAGAGAAATTCTCAGTTTCTATAGATACCCCACAACATAATGATATAGCAAAGAGAAAAAATAAACATTTGCTTGAAATCACTAGAGCCTTGATTTTCCAAATGAATGTTCCCAAAACCTATTGGGGAAAAGTTATCTTTGCTATTACTTATCTTATAAACAAATTACCCTTTCAAGTTTTTGACTTCCAATCACCTATTAGGGGTTATCTTATTAACAAATTACCCTCTCAAGTTCTTGACTTCCAATCACCCATGAGTTAACTTTGTAAGTTCTATCCCTAATTTGATGGCTATAGTTGTATACCTCCTAGAATTTTTGGTTGTGTAGCCTTCATTCATATTCATGCTAACTAAAGAACAAAACCTGATCCTAGAGCCCCAAAGTGTGTATTAAAAAAGGATATAAATGCTATCATCCGACTTTCAAGAAAATTTTCATGTCTATAGATGTTACCTTTCATGAAAATTAGTCATTTTTTTTTTTCAACCTTATCTTCAATGGGAGCCATTTGTAGAAGGTAAGAAGTTTTTTTCTAAGTTTGTTTGTCTTCTATATTAAAATTGCCCCTGGGTCCGACTTCAAACCAGTGTTTGTTTTTATTCTAAGCTCTTAGAGTCATTCCTTAATTCGTTTGTAAGACTCACCTAAACTCACTAATTTTGAACTTGCGGTTCCTAAATCTATTATTCTTGATTATGTCGTCTAAAGGAGAGAACAAGAGAGATATGCTACACACAGTTCAAGGTTTACTCTAGGAGAATGCAATATACTCTTGAATCTCAAAGTGTTGCTCCAATTGTCATCTCAGAAGAAGGTACTGAAACTCAACTTGAGTCAAGTTCTAACGTGTTTGATGGTCTTCATTTACCTATTTGTTACCAATTTTAACACCACCAACATGCCCAAAATTGTTCAAGTGGCATTAAGGATTGGAGGAAGGTAATGCAAGAGGAAATGAGTCATTGATACTTGAGAGACTATGATCACCCTTCTTGGAATAAACAAGCTGAGTATAAATTAGTGTTTATGGTAAAGTACAAGGCAAATAAGACACTTGAAAGGCATAATAAGATTAGTAGCTAAGGGATATACTCAGACTTTTAGGATAGATTACCAAGAAACCTTTGCTCCTATGGCAAAGATGAATACTATTCATACATTGCTATCCTTTGTTACTAACTTTGATTGGTTCTTGCAACAGTTTGATGTAGAGAATGCATTCCTCTATGGGAATTTAGAGGATGGGGTTTATATGGAGATACCAGCTGGTTTAGAATAAAATTTCAAGTGGAACAAGGTCTGTTGGGTTGAAGAAGGTTTTGTATGGGCTTAAACAGTTCCTAAGAACTTGATTTGGAAGGTTTGCTAAAGCAAATGAAGAACATGAATTATATCTAGAGCCATGAGGACTATACACTATTTGTTAAACATTCGAAGAATGGAAAAATAACTGTTCTCATTATTTGTGTTGATGATATCATTGTGATAGGAAAAAATTTAGAAGAAATGTGGAGATTAAAAGAGATGTTGGAAAAAGAGTTTGAAATTAAAACCTAGGAAGACTTAAATACTTTCTAGGGATTGAAGTTACTCGGTCAAATGAGGGAATTGTGATTTCACAACAGACGTATATTTTAAATCTCCTTAGAGAAACCAAATTGTTGGGGTGTAAGTTGGTAAATACACCCATATGGTTAGTTAATTTACCTATCACATAGTAGACCTGATATAGCACATGCTATGAGTACGGTGGGCTAATTTATGCACAATCCCCATGGTGTACACATGGAGGCAAGTTGCTCAAATACATACGTCAAGCTAACTCCTAACAATGGTATTTTGTTTCAGAAAACTAGGAAAATGACACTTTTGGTTTATAGAGATGCTAATTCTGCATGATCAGTCATCATTAAGATGTTAACATCTAGCTAATGTACATTCTTAGGAGGGAATTTGGTAACTTGGAGAAGTAAGAAATATTTTGTGGTTGCCAGGTCGAGTGTTGACGCAAAATTTCAAGCCATGGCACATAGACTCTGGATAAAAATTATTTTTAGTAATCTTAGAATAAGTTGGGAAGGTTTTACAAAACTTTATAGAGATAACAAGTTGGCCATTGGTATAGCCTATAATCCAGTTCAATGTAACTGAATTAAGCACGTTAAAGTCAATCTTCATTTTACCAAAGAGAAACCGGATGGTGGGTTGATATACACCCCCTATATATTCTCAAAAAGACAGTTAACCAACATACTGCCTAAGGGACCTGCAGCTCAACCATTCCAATCTATCACAAACAAGTTGAGAGTGAAGACCTTTTACTCACCAACTTGAGGGGAGTGTTGGAGAATGCATGCAGTTGCTTGATTGTACAGTTTGTATACGTTGGGATTTAATTTGGGACTGTTTCTTTTTCTGTATGGTTGGCTTGGTATTTATTTCCTATAATTAGTAGCTGATTTAGTGGAGTAATTGTAGGTCTGAAGTGGAATAATTTCCTTTTCTTTTTCCCTTGTAAACATTATAAATAGGCTGTAAATATATTTAATACATAGACAAGTATTATTCAAAAATCATTCTCTTTGGAACTTACTTAAGAGAGTCCAAGGAAAGTTTGCATGTTTTATAGTTGAGGTACATGCAACTTTGTTTTCTATATTGAAAGAAAGGGGTGGCTAATACACATATGGAAAAAGAAGCCACTGCAATCTATAGGTGGTGTAAATCTAATTTTAACTGGCTTGATATATGTTTTTTCATATTAATAACTCAAGGTAGCATAAGTGTTCAATAAATAAATAAACATGTATGTATATATATACACATATAAATAAACAAAAACAGGTTCCCTTAGAATGTGGTTCTCTTGTATTATGTTATCTTCCTTCATTGAAATTGCTGAGATTGATTTGATTAGATGATTCAAAGGATTAATTGGCAAGTCACAACTTGCTTATGCGATAGCTGCACGAAAAGGTTGAAGCTTGATGAAATACTAGTATTTTCAAGTTGACTTGAGTATTAAATTTTGATTCTATTTAGATGGATATGCCTTTTCATATCACAGTGAACCTTTTGCAGATAATTGCAACTGTAAGCATGTTTCTTGCTTGTAAAGCAGAGGAAACACCCCGCTTGCTAAGGGATGTTATTATAATGGCATATGAGATGACTTATAGGTGTGATCCTCCTGCCCTGAAAAGAATCAAGCAGAGAGTATGGTTTCATTGCCCTTGCTTCTTGGTTCCTTTTTTTTCCATGTGATTGCACACTCACACTTGCCTACTGCAACTTTATGTACATAGGAAGTTTTTGATAAGCAGAAGGAATTAATATTAATTGGGGAGAGACTTCTACTGGGGACCATTGGTTTTGATCTCAACATTGAACACCCCTATAAGCCAATTGTTGATGCTTTAAAGAGAATGGGGATTTCAAATAATGACCTTGTGAAAGCAGCACAGAATTTAATCAATGACTGGTAATCTTTCTTTGCAAAGTTATCTATATGTTGCCTAGCATTAGATCCAAGTTTGAATGGCCTTTTGAGGCTTTTAATTCTTCTATGAATGGATCTGTAGGCTTTGCACAGCATTGTGCTTGCAGTACAAACCTCATTATATTGCAGCTGGTTCACTGTTTCTTGCTGCCAAATTCCACAAAGTGAAACTTCCTACAGAGAAAGGAAAGGTTTGGTGGCTGCAGTTTGATGTTGCACCTAAACAATTAGAAGGTCAGCAACTACACCTCTTGTATTCCAATTTTTGCTTCATGATTTATGTCTTATGGTCATGAGTGTAAAGTCGTTAGTTAAAAGTTTCTTTTACAAGGAAATATGGGGATATGGGATTTTCTTCTTCAAATTCTTAGTAAGGTCTAAGGTGCATGGGTGGCAGAGTCTTCATGCAGGGGGCTCCTAAAGAGGCATGAGGATTTTCTAATATTATGTGATCTTATAATCATTTTTGTTGGGATGTAATAATGCTACTCTTAAGCATGTGATGGGTGACCCAAATAATGACTCTTAGAATAGGCCCACGGGGTGTCAAATGCCATAAAAGGTTTGGCTTATCCTCAAAAGATACCAATTGATTTTCAAATGAGATAGTTAAAATCTGATCTAACAACTTGTGTCAAATTTGAGGATCATACATTCAAGTCATGGGAGCATTAGGTTGAGGGAGGGATTGTTGGGGTGTTGCAATGCCGCTCTTAAGCCCAAGGATAATTTACCCAAATGATGACTCTTAAAACAGGCCTATGAGATGTGATGTTAAATGTCATAAAAGGTTAGGTCTACCCTCACTGGACAACAATTGGTTTTCGATTGAGATGGTCAAAACTTGATCTAATAATTTTCACTAGATGTATTGTTTTACAATGGTTGGAGATACAAAAAGCAAGCAGTCATATGAAGCAATAGACTATATTTCTTTATGATGATCGAAGCGACTGTTTTCCTTTTTCCTAGGAGAATTATTTGGTGTCCTGAGTGGTATATATTGCCATATAAGCTGTATATATGGCTATATACCTGGTGGAGATGTATGTTATGGTATATGGGCTGCTTGGGTGACTCCCAGATTTTGGTTTATGTGCTGGTCGCAACTTTATTTTTTCAACTTTTACTCCCTGAAAACCAAATGATAACCTATCATGCTAGTTTAGGGGAACTTTTGAATGCAGCTAATATCTTTCCCACATTTCTGAAATTTCAGATGCAATTATCTCTTTTTCAACACCTTGTCAGAGTTAGTTCATGTGTGTATGTATGTGTTTATTGTTGTGCTTCTGTTCCTCATTGCTGCCTTCTTAATTGATCTTTATAAATTCTTTCAGAGGTCATTCAACAGATGCGCAAGTTGTTGGAGAACAAAACACAGGCTCCATCTCCTACACACACAAGGATGACTAAACCTACAGTTGTACTTGGAAACACAACGTCCCATTGCCCACAACCATGCACTGCTCAGGAATCCAGCCATGGCCCTACTGTTGGGAAACATTTGGTGTCCAAGGGCAGTCTGAAGGTGGCCTATAGTGACAGTCACTGCATTGTGAAAGAAGTGATTCAACATCTGACGAGTGGCACTAGTAGTGCAACTAGTGTTGTTGAGGATGGGGATGGTGAGATTCATTCAAGAACAAGAGAATCTGAAAGGAACTCAAGTTACAAGTTTGTTTCCGTTCATGGTAAATACAGTAAGATAAATGCAAGCCCAAATAGAGAGAAGCCTTTGGAAAGGAGACGTTCTACTGCTTCAAAGAGGTCAGCAATTGCCATAGGTGGTGAGATGTGTAGTGAAGTGTATATAGATGGTGATCTGCGGAAAGGAAGAGAGCAGGGATATGCCAATTCACATAAGAAACAGAGGAGGGTGTTGTTAGGCTTTTGAACTTGAACTTTAGTTTCATGATACTTGCAGAACAAATTTCTGTCTCCTATTCATGTCAGAACAACTATGGGTTGGCTAATGGAATTCATCAAATTAGGTAAGAACTTGTATTAATTCTATGCCATTCTAAGTCATTTTTTTAGTTGTCTGGCCTTGATTTCATCATACAGTGTAATTTGTATTACAGTGAAGGCCCTGCATTTTAAATAGTTGGGCTTTTGTGTATATATGCATGCAAATTATGTAGTGACTTAAAGTTTATGACCATTTTTGGGTTCTATATTGATTATGCAATGATGGTTAGTTTGATTCTAATAGAAAGGAGTCAAAAATTAATCCAGAAACATGATTGCAATGGTAGGTCACAACAGAATGGTTTCATAAAAAACAACTTCCCTTTTTCCTATCTGATCCAGGTGGCACTGCC
The DNA here is from genome assembly GCA_030254885.1 of Vitis rotundifolia. Taxonomy (NCBI): domain Eukaryota; kingdom Viridiplantae; phylum Streptophyta; class Magnoliopsida; order Vitales; family Vitaceae; genus Vitis; species Vitis rotundifolia. The sequence continues at coordinate 10,375,064 of CM058168.1, read as the reverse complement.
TAGAAACAACAGGATTTTGATCCCTACAGGTCATCTGGAAAGCAAACTGATTATGAAGGATTGAATAACTATGACCCCTTTAAAATATATGACAATAAGCTACCAAGAACCAGGGATAGTCAAATACAGCAAGTTAGTTTTCTGCTAGCCCTGGTTTTTTCTTTTGAACAGGTTTTACTTTAATAAATGTATCTGCATATTTGACTCTTTATTTTGAACTCTCCATTATTTCTTCTTTGCTATCTCCCTTGAATGAAGTAGTTCCTTTCCAGGACACTGAACTCCCATTTTCCATGTAAGCAAGATTTGGGCCCTCAGAAAGAGTCATAAGAACTCGATAACTTTCACTTTTTCGGTGCTTTCATTGCTACACTCACTTTATTCTGGTTTCTCCATTCTCTTTTTACTAACTGTACATCTTTCTCTGTGGATTTTACATTTAAATGGCTTTATTTAGTTTACTCCACTAATTAAAATGCCTTCTTTTTTCCTGGTACTCACTCCTTAGATATCAATCAGATTTCATCTTCCTTTACTTGGTTAAAACATCATTGTTGTCTCGCTCTTTTTCCTGGAAAAAAAAAAAGAAGAGAGAGAGTGATGTTTTTTATTTAGATTGTTAGAGACGAAGCAATTGCAGCAAACTCTTTCCCCCAAAAGTTTCAAAAGGACATTGAATGCAAATTTTTATTTTTTTTTAAAGTGACTGATTAAGAAGTGTAAGATTTTTATTTGAAAATGACAAGTAACCTCTAGTATGTTTTGGATCAGTATGGACATATTTAATATGGGGTTAAGACTGAAAATGCAGCCATACTTTGTGATGACACCTGCTCATGGAATATCCTAAAGTTGGAGTTGGACTCTAAAATAAGGAACACATTGATTGGAGGGGTGTGTACTGAGCAATCCCAAATTGATGCCCATGCATTTGAACCTACAAGTTGGCCTCACCCTCTCGCTGTCTCAATCATTCATATGTTAAATCCCCACTCTCATTTTTCCTATTTCATCCTTCTAATGTCATTTCCAAACACTTGAGCATGCTCCTGGTCTTCAACACAAGACTGCATTTAACCTCATGTGTTGCTTGTTTCATGTAAATTTATTTGTCCAATACAGGCGTCAGAGCAGAGAGCAAGGATTGGGCCTTTTAGGATGGGTTGGGATGGGAACATCATGTGTCGTGCCCAGGTTTTATGGGGCAACATATAACACATTATTCTTTAATCTGTAAAAGAATCTTGTCCTCCTTCAATCAAATCTTATGTCCTCTTTTCACTACTATAAAGTTGATCACTGTAGAAAAGCCGGTCTTATATTTTTGAACTTTGGAGATGGACCGACCGACACACACACACACACATACACACGTACACTCACACGCACATTCCTGTTGTGATGATTCAGGAGTCTCCCTTTATTTCACTGCCACAAAAAATGTGCAGCACACCAGAGGGCAAGGGTCTTCATAACATCTCATCCTGGTACCCCACAAACGATCCTCTTGTTCTTCATAACTACACCCACAGTTGCAACTCCCTTCCAAACAAAAGTTGGGTTGATTAAAAGATTTGGGCAATTGTTGAATCACACATGTAATGCATGTAAACCCTTTATTCTCAGCAAAAGTGGCCTTTTTCCAAAGTCATTCAATGCGATAACATTGACTGATAATTTGGTCTGTTCTTGGAGGGCAACTGAGAATGCATCACTGCAAAAGGAATTCATCACCATACCCAACATGCAAACCTAGAACCATGGTGGACGTGCATGCCTGCAGATATCTATATATATATATATATATATATAGATGTATGAACACAAACACCAAAGCGTGGCGATACCTGGGTCGTTGGATGCTGATCAATGGCCACTGTTGTGGTGGTGGTGGTGGTGGTGCAGTTCCTCAAAGGCCTGTACATTTTATTGGAATGAGGGGGAATCAGGAAGAATAAGGTAATATTAATGGCTGAGTGGGAATGGAAAGCAAGATGAGCATGGCCCCTAGTGTTGGATTTCATACCCTAAGCAAGGTAAAGCATATATTCTCGGCCTCCAATACTTTGTCTTCTTCTCAGACAGCTTTAATTCCTGCAACTTTAGACCTCCTTTTAAGGGCTTTGCCAAGAATATCACTTAAAAAACTTCCTTGTCAATATTGTATTGTATGTATTTTTATGTGAGGAAAGGCATCGCTGATGTTGAACTGAAAAATATGGAGATTTTAGTGGGATATGTTTATTAAGGTGGATTGCCAAGATCAATGGTTGCCTCTGCTTGGTGCAAATTGATTGACTTTATACTTCTTTTTTTAATAAATACCAAAAGATGAAAATATATTTTACCAAAAATTGGAGAGAAAATGTAAGGGAAAGAAAATAAAAAAGAAAAGCAGAGGAAAAGAAAAAGCCAAGAAAAAATAAATAATAAATTTAAAATTAATAAATTATTTTTACTTATCTTTTCAAACTCATTTAATTTATTTTAACTTATCAATATAAAGATTGAATAATTTGAAAATGTATAAGTTTCTATCTAATTTTAATTATTTTTTTTATATTTTTTATTGTATAACCAAATATAAGAAAATCGTCTTTCTTAATAAGTTTTTTTCTTTTCTTTAATACTTTCCTAAAACCAAATATAACCTTAGAAATTGTTTTTATAACCTTTTATTAGATAATAAAAAAAATCATTTTATAAAAAGTAAAATTTCACAAGAGCAAATAAATTCTTAATAATTAATTAATGCATTTCCAACACATAATATGTAAGTTAAATTTAATAAGAATTCTTGTTCATTTTGATTGGATCTTTTACATAAAAATCAACTCATTTTTGTTGTTTCATATATTCTATTTTTCTACCTTCATCCACATGTTTTTTAAACCATTCTTTTATTTGATTTAGAATCCGTTTGGTAGTTATTTTATGAAAGACTTCTAATCTGTATAATTAAAAAGGTCAAAAACATTTTTTAGAATGATTGTCAAACATACTTATAGTTTTTTTAGAAGTACATATTAATTATTTATTTATTTGATAATAATGTTAAAAAATTAAATCAATTTTTAAGAAATAAATATAAATAAAAACAATTTTAAAAAATCAATAAGCATACAGTGAAATATAATGTTTCAAAGATATATCATTAATATAAAATAAAAAAATCTATAAATTATTAACAACTAAATAACTGATTGATTAAAAACAGGGAAAGAAAGTAAAAAAGAAAAGACATGCAAATGAAAGAATTTATATGCATGATTTTTACACATGCAAAATCAAATATTTTTGAACGTTTATAAAATCTTTATTTTAATAAAATTATTTTATTTATTTCAATAAAAGTATACTAGTCAATTTTTTAAAAACATGGTCAATTATTTTGTAAAAATAAAAGAAATGCTTATATGACATGTTATTTGTACAAAAAAGTTTTAAAGGTAATTTTTAGTCTCTTTATCTTGAATAAAATGTATTTTAATTTTTTATAATAAAAAAATAGAAATCTAATAATAATTTTTATTTATTTATTTTTATCCTTTTACACCTTACTTCAATTTTTTTTCCTTTCTTAGAGCTTCATTGAAAAATGTGTAAAAGGTTGGATATTTTCTAACATAGGAAAACAATAAACAAACAAACAACAAATGTTTGAATTTTGAAATGCTAAGTGCTAACTGGGATTTGTTAGGTAAGAATGTGGAGTTGTACATTAATGAGAACCTTCTAGATCAAGACAAAAAAGAGCTTAAAGCCCATGTAGTTAATCAGTAAAGTACTCAAATATAATTAAGAATGATAATATATATGAATACTATATTGCAATAGTGTGTATTTATAATTAATTAGTGGCAGTGATTAGTGTTTTTGACCATGGAGTTGACTGTTTTTTCCCTTAAAAAAGTAGGTTGATTGAGTCTGATGTTGGTGATGGACCCCCCTTAAAGTCACCAATGATGGCAAATTGGCTTTAAAGGGGTGATAGGAGGAGTTGTTTTATAAGAGGTTTAGGAATAATACATTCAAGAAGAATCAGTATATGTGTTAGGATTAGGGCTAGGGTTAGGGTTAGGGTTAGGGACTGTGTCCTATGTAGCTCTTGTCCTTTTTCATGATCTGATGTTATTTGAATGGTTTCTACATCAAATTATGTATAAGATAAGGTTTTAAAAAACCTTAATATAAGGGGCTGGTTGTTGTTTTCAAATCAAAGTCATACACCCTTTTTAATCAATCACTTTGTTGAACTTTAATATTCAATGGCCTTTTGAAGGAAAGGAGTCTCACATTTGGGGGAAAAGGAGTCCCCAATAATGAGCTCTTTGTGGGTCCAAACCCAACTTGTTGCTTCAATTATCTTAAACCCATGTATGAAATTATGTTTTCATTCGAGGGTTTGTCTTCGATATTTACATTTCTGAAGTAGATTCCTGCATTTTTGCTTTTCTCTGCTGCACTTTTCTGACTGCTATAGTTCATAATTTATTTAATCATATTTAGATACCAGTTACGATGATGGGTGAATTATTAGTAAGGAAATGGATTTGGGTTTCGATCTTGCTGAATAATCAAACCACCCAGCTTTAGTCTCTTTGGAAGAATCTTTCAGCTGGACAGTTCATCAAAGTGAGAGGAGGAATTAAAAATAAATATATAAATTGCAAAATCCGACATGGAAACAGCCTTTGTGAAATAAATCTTGGAAGATAGTGAGACAAGGAAATATTTAAAAAAAAAAAAGTGAGCAAGAATGGAGAAAGGAAGGGAAGCTCTCAATGGAAAGGAAAAAGCTTCTTTATTTTTTTTAAAAACCAAAATAAATAAAAATTATTAAGTGGGCATGCTGGTGGATCGGGGTAAAAGGAGAAAGGGCTAAAAGCAAAGTGAAGCTTGCCCATACTCTGATCCATCATCTCTCACATTCTCCCATCAACTTTTCGTCTGATGTGAACTTTTGTGGGGGCTGATGATATCAAAATTATAAATTATAACCCTTGTTTCATGGAATCAGTCACAGCTTAATCATACGCATTAATCTTGTTATTAATCTCTCTTTCTCTCTGGCTAGCTAGCTAGCTAGCTAGCTAGCAAACAAACCAAAATGCAACTCAGAACTAAAGAGAGCTTTCTCATCATCTTCTTTCAAGCTGAGTCTTTTATGTAGACAGATGGTTGATGGATGAGCAGCACTTGCAGTTTTGTGCAGGGTACGCGCGCTGAGGAGGGATGGAGGAGACTGGAAATAGAAAAATGATAAAGGTGGTGAAGAAAGGTGTTGTTACAGGTGTATGTCACAATAATATATAGCTAGGGTTAAAGAGTGTTGTTGCTGCTGGCCACTAGGATTATATATGATTGAGAAAATTGCCTGAGAACACTACTGTTCTTTCTCTAAAGCATCATAATGAGTGTTTTGAATGCAAACTCATAATATATAAATTTCTTCGATCTCTTTACCTAGAGCGACAATGAGATCGTTTTTCTGATTTTTTATATCCCAACTCACCCTTAATGGCGGGATTTAGCATACAACTAATTTTCCTAAAAGCTTAATATTCAACATGATATTAGAGTCTTATTTAGATGGAGATCATCTTATGGAATTATATCATATTTTTATCTTCTCAAATTATTAAGTCCAAAAAAAACTATTTTATTTCCTTAATTATTAAGCTTTTGCAAATCCAAAGGAGGTTACAAGCCAAAAAAAAGGTATTAACCGAAAGCATGATACACGATGTAAGTCCAAATCCTACAAAAGTTTTATTTAATGGGAGGTCAAGTGTTTATGAAACTTTATCATAATTTTAATGGGAGGTCAAGTGTTTGTGAAACTTTATCAGTATGTTTAGAAAGCATCATACTTTTTAATGAGAGTGTTAAAATGCGATTTTCAGATACTTGCTCCTCTTTACCCCTGATAAAATGAATTTGAAATGAAAATAGACAAATTTAAGATGGATTTAAGAATTTTCATTTTTCTTTTTTTAAATCCAAGACAGGTCTAAGCATATTATGATGTTACCTTGTTTCTACCCATCCTGATTATATATATAGTTAAGTAAAAAGTAATTTAATTTAATTTTTTATTTTCTTATTTTTAATATATATAAAATAATAAAAAATTATTTCTCAAAAAATAATAAACTTTAGAAAACTAGTTTTATTTATTTATAAAACATATTTATTTTAATTAAAAATAATAAGGCTGACAATTTTTCATACCTATCCTCTCTCTCCTCCCTCCCTCCATTTATATTTTGGGTTATTTTAGATGGTTAAAATTACTTCCCAAATTACAAAAATGACTCTTTCATTGATTTTGTTAAAATTTGATCACATTTAGATAAGTTTGTCTTTATGTTTTATTTCCCATTAAAAGCATTTTTTCCCATCTCATTTCCCTTTATCCACGTTAATCTTTTTACTCATTGGTATCTTTAACGGTCCAAAAGACCCAACATAATTTTATATTTAACTTAATTTCTCAACACTAAGGTGGTGTTTATTTTTTTACTTAATTCTAAATAGAACCTTAATGGTTAATAGTGTTAAATATTAGGCTTTTTTTTTTGTAGTATTTTATTTCTATTAAATATTAAAAAAAAAAAAAAAAAAAACCAATATGTTATTTTTTCTATTTAGAAAAAGTTACATATTTTGACTTTTTCTATTTAGTAAAAAGTTTATAATAAATCATAAAAAAAAATAAAATAAAATAAACAACCTAAATTCTAAAAACAAATTGCTTTCAACAAAAAGCCAAAAAAACAAACACCACCTAAAACTCTCCTTTTTTTTTCAATTGTCTTTTAACTCAATTTCATTGCTTCTTAAATGATGTTTTTCTCATAAATCATGTTCTCACCATTATTACAACTATAAAATAAATAATTAAAAAGTTGAGAGAAATATATAACAAATTAAATCACTCTTTTTTTTTTTCTCATTCAAAACATTATCAGTTCATAAACTTAATGTAAATTAAGAAAATATTTTCATAATATACAATGGTTAGATTCATTTATAAAGAATTTAACTAGAGTTAAGTTTTTAATCATAATGATCACTTAACATTATACTATAATTAAGTTTTATTTTTTTTAAAAAAACCTTCACTGAGATTAAATTTCATTTCATTTACCAAAAAAAAAAAAAAAACTTGATTAAGATTATGTTTTTAATAAAAATGTTTATGTGAACGTAATATAGCTAAATTTCATTTATAAAATCATGAGGTATTAAGGTTGAAGTCCTAATTCTTCAATTAGTTAAGTGTGGTCCGAGGTTTTCATTAAAAAAAACATGTCAAAAATCAATAAATTTTAAGAGAATTTTAACAACATCAACTAAAATTTAGAGATTTAACCCTTGACAACTTTTTATTCAACCTTATCTTCAACATTATCAAAGTTTATATAAAACTACAACAAACCCCGATCAATTACAAAGAGAAAAATGAAAGATGAGAAGAATCTTAGAGAAAAAAGAAATACGATAAAATTTTACTGTAAGGATTGAGATTCACTTAAAAAAGAGGTATTAGTATGGGAGGAATATTGACAATAAATAAAATAATAATAATGTTTTTAAAAGGATTTAAAAAAAAAAAGGGTAAAAATGTCTCAAATACTTCATTTCCGTAAACGAATGAAAAAAGAAATCATTTTTCCGAGTTCAAATTTACTTCGACGCTTCTATCCAAATATCTGTTTGTATTTTTCATTAAGCAGGATGAGAATAGGTTTACATTATTCGAGCCATCCCAACCCGACCGCAGTCATCCCTACGCGTATCCATCACTGGACCTTGCATATGGCCTGAATATACTGCAAAACTTTTCTACCTCTGCAACAACCGAAAGGAAAATACAAACAGTTGAGCTACCCTACCATACATATAAATCCAATTCAAAAGAGAAAAAACAAAGAAGAAAAAGAAAAAAGAAAAAGCCTGTATAAAACAGCTGATTCTTATTGACACACGTCTCTGTACGTTTTCCTGAGATAATTTTCCAAGATTTTAAGCTTTTTTTTTTTTTTTTTTTTTTCTCTCTTTAAATTCCAAGGTTGGATGATTGTTTGGCAGACTGGTGGGGATGGTATGTGAGAGCGCCTGAGATGGTTGGTCAGAGGAGCGGAGAGATGCCAAACACCTTTGATATTACCTCATCCTTAGAGAATGGTGATGTCATATCAACATCATTATTATAATATACATGGCGTGGGCGTTCACAGTTGTAATTTTCACAAAAATATTTTGCCTTTTTCACTGGTCCCCATTTTTTAATTATGAGTTTTTAACTTTTTTCTTGTGTTTCTTGTACTCTTTATTCATTCCCATATCATTGTGAAAACCTTTCACCCCTACCCTTATCATCACAAACATCAAGATGAAATCTTAATCTTTGATCAACAGATCTATCCAATAATCAATCCCCACTTCAATGGTAATTAAGTCAACAAACATGCCCCAATTCAACCAGGGTGACGATGTGGATGGTGCAAAATGACTACAACACCCAGAGTAGAATCGATCTGAAACCGAGAGCGCTGTGCCTATCGGTGCTTTTGCTTTTTCACTTTTTATCCATGAAAGTGATACTGGGCTGATAATTAGAGATGCTTAACAGCAGCATACGCCCGGATGGAGGCCCATGTTTGGGAGCCCTGTAGCTTACCACCCACACAATATAAAGTGGGGGTGATTTTGTCAAAACGCCACACGTTACTTGCTAAAATGACAATTGTGTCCCTTTGTATGATTTGCTGGCATTATCATGCACTCAATTATCACCCTTCTTTTTTTTTTAAACCTCAAACTAGATATAATTGTTTAAGAACAAAAGGAAAAATAAAAGGGAAATGTTGTGATAATATTGATAATGGGGCCGGTCACTGGCGTTCTTAAAATTCTAAGTATATATGCATTGGTTTTGGTTTTGTTTGATGAGTATGGTTCGAGGATGACTACTTTTGTTCTCAGACATAGGATTAGAATAGTTTGTACTTGAAAAGGTAGGATATATGAGAATAACATTAAGATTAATAAATGTAATACACTGGAGAGGGAATAATCCATGTTAAAACTGTTTGGTTTAGAGAATTGACAGCGAGCCAACCCCATATAATAAGACTTCGGGACTAAGGGGATCAGAGAGAGAGCATATAAGGGGGGCCTTTGGACATGTGGGTAAGAGAGAGAAAGAGGCAGCAAGCATGGTAGCTATCATTTCTCTTCAGAGAACTTTGTTGAAAGCCTTGGGATCGAAGGCAGGGATGGTAATCATGGCATAAGGGAAGTATAATCATCTCCCTGTAATTGCAGCTGAGAGTGCAAAAAGCATAGCTCAGAGTGAGTTAGTGAGTGAGTGAGTGAGTGAGTGAGAGAGAGGCACATATTGAGAAAAGGAAGGAGGAAAAAAAAGAGAAAGGAAAAGAATTGAGAGATGTATGGAAAGGAAGATATACAGATGATTTTGAATCTTATATTGTGAAGCTGCAAAAAGTTTTGCTGAAAGAAAAAAGAAAAAAGGTTGGGGGGGGAGAGAGAGAAGAGTTTGAAGATGGGTTATTCAAGCTCTCTATCTTTCTTTCTTTTCAAGGTTACTTTAAGAAGAGAGTTGAAAGAGTAAAGAGGAAACTCAGAAAAGTGGCTAAAAGCAAGGTGGGATGTGGGTATCACCTGAACTGTTTCTTTGAATAGAGTGAGAGAGATTCCTGGAGCGGAGCTCACTTAAAATTTTAATTACGCATCTTGGGATTTTCAAGCCTTTAAAAATATCATTATGGAGTCTGCAAATCGGCATCACCAACATCAGCTCCAAGACCAGCTGGTTGTGTCTTCTCCTTTATTGGCTGCTAACCCATCTTGTTATGCACCTGCACCTTCCAACCATGCTTGGACCCCTAACATCATTTTGTAAGTTTCATCATATCCTCCTCCTCCTCATCTCTCTCTCTCTCTCTCTCTATCTATCTATCTCTCTCTTTCAAACCAATACATATGTCTTGTACCTTAGATTTATACTTGTTCTAATTTTTAGGCTTAAAGGTAGATTATTCTTTTTTTTTTTTTTTGTATTGGCTATTTACAGTACCATCATGAATAATCTTTAGAATTTGGAATCTCTCTTGTTTTCTTAAACTTTTCTTTGGTGATTTGATGTGCATCAATCAGAAAATGCCCAGAACCTGAAACTTTCTTGTTAGGTTCTTGTTAAATGTATAAGTGTTTTAATTAATAACAAAATTCCTGTGATTCTATTACCTTATTCCGCAGGTATTCAAAAACAATCTTATAATCACTCAAGTTTAGGGTTGTCTATTTAATTTTTTCATTCTTCCATGCACTTCATTAGGGCTTTGTGTATTTTCTTTGATTTTGCTTCTTTAATAATAAAGTTTACTTTCCGAAGATTAATCTAAATGCCTGGTGCTACTTGTAACGCAGGAATAGTGGTAGCTTCAACCCAAATTTTAATGGGATTCTCTTCAACCCAAGGGATTCAAGGCAGAAAAATGACAGTATACTCCATCCACTGAACAGTTCCGTGGTTCAAGACTTAGGCTTTCACTGGGCTAGTAATGCAGGGAGTTTCACCAGTCAGTCAGCCCACGACCTGCATCCAAAGATTAAGGAAGAGCTCTCAGAATCTTTCCCCAAATTCACTGAAATGATAAACAGTTCCTCAAGTGCTGTTGAAGATCTCCATTTACCTCCCACAAGTTACATAAAAAGTAAAGACTTGAATGATCTGAGTGAGAAGCTTTTGCTCAAGTCCTTTTCTTCTGGTTGTCAAATAAATGGGCTTCAACTTTCAGCTGGAGAATTTTACGCCAATGCTCAAAGCTGTAACACTGGTTTTGGAGGTGTAGCCATACCTAGCAGAGGGCATTTCAGCCAGATTTTTCCTACCATAAATATTTCGAACTTGAGTCAATCTTCTTCCACAATTTCTAGCTCCTTGGACATGAACTTGCAGGCTTTGGATCTATTAACTTCTGCAAGATTTAGTGGGACTTTTAGCCAGCCCTCGCACAATAATCTTGGCCTATTCAAAGATAGTCTTTCTTTTGGTCTTGATCACTTGCAGCAATCAACTAACAGGCCATCAAATAGCTCTAGTAAAGTGAGTACTATCTATTCTTCTTCTACTTCCTCATTTTTTACTTTCCCTGTCCCTTCTTCTTTCTTGTAGAGTACTGACTGTTTCTATAGCCATGCTATGCCATAATAACCATCACCACTAGTTAAAAAAAAAACCCTATAATTGTTGTCACTCCATTATCATTATTTTAAGTGTCTGGATCAGCTGCTCTAATGAATTTACTTAGTATAGGTTCTTTGAAGGCAACAACATTGGATTCTTTACCTTCCTTCCCTGAATGAGTTCACTGTTCAGTATATTTGTGTTATTTGCATACAAGTTCAGCCTATGCATTTTAACTAAAATGCATAGGCTACATTATACATCTACTGAAGTGAATTCTAAAGACAAATGGCGTACATGATGCGATTTGCCCAAAAGTTCTTACATATATTTTTAGTAAAAAATAGCAAAGTTAATACCCTTTTATAGAAATGGTTTTTTATAAACTTATACCACCAAAAGAAAAACCTCCTCTTTTTGCTTCATAACGATAACCCACAGCTTTATAGTTTATACACACATGCATCTCTCTTTTTTTTTTCCCCCAGAAATTCAGTGATTGACTTTGATGAGATTTCCATGATCATTCAACTGAACTTTACTCTTTTCATTTTAAAGATATCACCCTTCACCAATGGAGTTGCAGAAGTAAAGAGACCCAGCAGTTTTTTGGAGCCAAAAGCAACTCAAGCAACACCCAAGAAATCGAGGTTGGAGTCACGCGCTTCATGCCCGCCCATTAAGGTACATGCCCAAAAATTAATCGACTCATGTAGGTAAAGCAATAGTGTTTTATCATGATGGCCAGGTGTTGAAGCTGAGATGATATATTTTTGTGTGGATTTGGCATTCAACCAGGTTAGAAAAGAGAAATTAGGAGATAGAATTGCAGCTCTCCAGCAGTTGGTGGCACCATTTGGCAAGGTAGTGTTTTTATGCCCCATCATTGTGTTAATTATCTAGTGGTTTAGGGCTAAGTATGCTGCTGTACCCCAAACATGTGTCCAGATATGTGGACGAGTGACTCACATAAAAGAGGCCAAGGAACCATCATAAATGCCTTTTGAAGAATAGGGTTCGTTTGATTATTTGACCTACGCTGGAGTCTGGACACTTGCATCTCCAACCGTAGGATTTGAGGATGTTGTAATATCGAGTGTTTAGAACAAAAAGTTATACATGATTTATTTATTTAACGAATATAAAATGGGAATGACGGCTATTTTTTGCATGTGGGGGGTGAGAATATTGCAGACTGACACGGCATCTGTACTAATGGAGGCTATTGGATATATCAAATTCCTTCAAAACCAGGTCGAGGTACGTTCCCTTCTCAACATTCTTTCTTCAATCTTGATTTCTTATTTAACTGTCTCGTGATCAGTTCTGACCCATGGCGCACAACCTTATTATAATATCAATAAATAAATAAATATTCCGCAGTGACCTCTGGTCAAATTTGGCCACTGACTCTGAATATTGTGGTCATAGTCGTAGGCTTCCACTATGGTTTCTTTTAGGATCCTGTTGACACAGAAAAAGACATACATTAGGGCTCAGCTGCTTGTTTCCCTTGTCTACGCTTCTATATTGTATTTTATTTTTACCATGGTACGTGCGTACATTCACTTTTATTTTTCTCTGGTTCTTCAAGTTGACTCCACCCTTCCCCAGCCCATTTCAACCTTGATCATCACCAGACCAAGCCCATGAGTTGGACTGATACCAGGCTCAAATTTTTCATTCAAGTACATTCTCTAATTGTACGGCCAAGACTTGGTGATTGATTTACTAGTCACGCTTTAATAAAGGGTTCCAGTAGGGTAATAAGATGAGTTTTGAGCCCACCTAATTTTCATAGACCCCAAAGCATAGTTGCTTTGTTAAGTGGGCCATGATAAAACAATGACCTGATAGCATAATAGTACGAGGCACCTTAATTATATAGGAATGGTTTTATGACAGTAATAGTTGTGTGCTTGGAAATTAGAATTGAGATTCTTGAGTGTCACAAAATAATGAAATACTAGCAAACCAAAAAGTTTGGAGTTGGGATAAGAAGTTTAATTTCAAAAATAGATGAGAACTACTGAGTCATGAGTCATTTCAAAAGCACACGATCAAATAACAGGTGCAAGTAATTGTTGATGCGTTCCCATTCATGGATGTGTGCTGAGCTTTTTGGATTTATATTTTGCAGACACTAAGCGTTCCTTACATGAAGTCATCACGCAACAGGAGCAGTATAAGCATGCAAGGGGTAAGAAAAGTAATCTCACTAGCATTAACCTTGTACCCAATTGTCTTACATTTCAGAAAAATGGGAGGTGGGAGGTGGTTTGTTCTAGCTAACAACATTGGTGAGAATGATGACAGGGTTCAGCGGACGGGGAGGGAAGCGAGGAGCCAAGGCGAGATCTCCGAAGCCGAGGGCTGTGTCTAGTGCCCTTGTCATGCATGTCCTACGTAACCACTGATTGCGGGGGTGGTGGCGTTTGGCCACCCCCAAGCTTCGGCGGAGGAACGTAATCTGTATTATAAGCTAGTACATTGATAGGTAGGGCAGGGTGGGAAGACACTACTGCAGTGCTCTTACTCTTTTAAGCCCGCCACCCATATTGATTAGGAGCCGTTAGCATGTTCTAATGGAGCAATTTTGGTCATCCTGTATAAAAAAAAAATAGCACTCCAGGATGGACCACCTTTGATCCATTAAAGATCTATGTATGATTTTCTTATCTTACTGGACGCCATCTTGATTTACCCTCTTCCTCCCTTCTTCTGTTAATTAATTGCAATGTTGTATCACTCCTAGAAATTGTTTTCTAATTAATTTTCCTACAAGGTTGCCATATGAAGAACCATGGGTTGGATGACAACTCTGAAGTGATATGATCAATAATTAGAAAGAGAAAGACTGGGCCGGGTCTCGTGAGAAGGCCAGACTTGGGATTTGAACTTTCCGGTACGGTTGGTCGACGCGTTCGTATGGTCACTATCCAGAGAGTGGGTGGATAATACGTGAATGACTGTCCAACAACTGCATGTCGCAATCCAATACGTAAACGAGTTGGTGAGCTTCGAATCTTGTATTACATAAAATTTTGGACATTCGAAAATTGAAATTGGTGCCGCGCCTTTACTTGCTCTTTTAGATGGACCAGGAGAGACAGTTATTATTTATCAACCCTGACTTTCCGGTATTTTGCGGCTTCACAGGCTTCTTATCCTTAAAATCACAAGCGCCTTGAAAAATGGACTTTTCGGTCAAAGTAGTGTTTTTTTTCGTAAAAATAAAAAAATAAAAATAAAAAAAATAAAATTCTCAATCCACCCTCATGTTGAAAATATTCATCAAAATAGTATATTATATAACTTCAAATTCAATTTTATTATTTTTCTTATTTTTTTCTTCACAATTAATAATTATGATTTTAATTTTAAATTTAAAATCATATTTATTGATTGTGGTTTTTAAAACTATAATTAGTAATTATGATTTTAAATTTAAAGTACCAACGATAGTTTTTAAAATCATAGTTAGTAACTATGATTTTAAATTTAAAGATGAAGTCATAGTCATTAACTATGATTTTATACATTCAAAACATAAAAAATAAAAAATAAAGTAAATGAATAGGTAATGAAAAAGACTAAATTGACAAATATTTTTAAAGAGGGTTTATTTCTATTATTTTTTTCTTCAAAAACACTACTTTGACATTAAAATCTGAAAAATGTCTCACAAGAATAATTTGGTACCCTAACAAGTAACAACATTATGTTTAGTTGTCGACAAATTCGAGGAAAAGGGTAAGAAAAAGAAAATAAAGAAAACAAGATATATATATATTAGTATTATTTTAAATTTGTTTTATTTGTTTTATTTATTTTAAATGCATTTTTATATAAAAGATTAAATAATTTAAAATATATAAAATTTTAATTAATTTTATTAATATTTATTTTTTTCATATTTTTATGATAGAATTAAATATTAAAAAATCATCTTTCTTAATAAAAACAGTTTTTTTCTTCCTTTAATCAATATTTTTTTACTAATTGACACTCATCCTTCCTTGTTATCCAAAAGAAAAATGTTAGAAGAAAATTGAAAAGAAAAAACTCCTAACATTGTTGTGATAATTTTAGAACTCATCTCTCTCTCTCTATAGATGCAAGTGGAGGGGGTTGATAGGGAGAAAATAAGTTAGATAATCGTTCTTAGGATTAGAGGGAGGAGTAGGAATAATTTAGTTTTAGTTGTGATCTTGCATTTACGTTTTTTTCTTTTTTTGTAATCATTTCCATTTTTAAATTTAATGAATTTCCATTTTACTTTTAGCCTTCTTGCAAAGTTACATTGCCAATTGTTTTTAATTTCATCATGCCTAGATAGTTTTTACCATTCTAAGGAGTGAGAGGAAGTAAGGATTTCCTATTTCCTAGTTTTGATCACCAATGGTTTACTCGTGCATAACTTCAAAGAATTTTCCTTCAATCAATGGTGCAATGACCAAAGGGAGTAACCATGGGAAGGAAGGCATATCACTTTGATTGCGAGGGTCGCAAGTCAAGCGACTAAGGCAACTTGTCCATACTTATCTTTAATGATTCTATAAGTTGAACATAGATCTGCTAATAGGAAAGGAACCCATGAAAGCCAACTGATTGCTATGACTCAATAGAAAGCAATCAAATTGAGATAATCCCTTGTTAAGGTGGCTCCAATTCATATCAAGTTGGAACCTTCATGGTGTAAACCCTTAACCTAGTCCTAAAGCAACGAGCACATATTCAAAGTCTTGCTATTGGATTGAGGTGAAAAATAGGAACCTCAATGAATTTCCACTCTTTAAGTTTGTTTTTCTTTAATTTTATGTCTTTTGAATTCCCTCTTTCTCTTAAATGTTAGTTTTTAAATTCTCTTTCTTTCTTATTTACAAAATCATTTCTTAGGCCTCCAACCAACAATTATGTCCTAAAAACTCATACTTCTAGGTATGTCAATCTATAATTCCTTGTGAAGACGACCTAATTCTTATACATCAGTTGGTTCTTTTTTATTTTTATGTTCAAGAACTAAAAGTCTCAATGATAGGTCTGCCCTAATTTCTTTTCTCAAAGTTTCATTACATCTTTAAAATTTTTAAACCAAAAATGAACAAACCAATGAATAATATCAGGTCTTATAAAAATTAAAAATTAATTAATGTACTAACATTACTTCAATAAGCAAAAGCACCCAACATGATCATCACCAAAAGAAGTTGACTTATCTTTGATCATGGCCATGAGTGTTACAAAGGGAGCTTTTAAGCAAGTGTTTTTGTGTACCTTGTTTGGGAGAGAAGTAATCTACTAGGGAACCATTAAATTTCCACATCAAAGAAGTAATAGAAGGGCCAAGGTCTTTGATTACAAATTCTTCATTGAGTTTGGTAGTTAAGTCTTTGAGAAAACTCACTATTTTGGGAAATATAAACTTCATCCATATAAATGAGAAGAACCATGTATAGTTATGGTGTTAATGTGATATACAATTAAAGATATGTCGACCTTATTACAATAAAAATCAAGATTATGAGAGACAATCAAACTAAGGGAAACGGTGTTTGTTTTAGACTATATAAAGACTTCTTAAATAAATAAGTGCAGTCAAAAAGTTCTTGATTGATAAACCTCATTAGATGTTCCATATACATGATTTCTTTAAGATGATAATATAAGAAAACATTTTTTTTTTTATATCTAGTTAGTGCAAATGTCAATTGAGAGAGAGAAAGAAAGAAAGCCATAACCTACACTAGAAACCTGAGTAAACCTTTTTGCAACTAGTTATGCTTTGAATCATTCAATCGATCCATTTTCCTAGTATTTAACTTAGACAACCCATTTGGATCCAACCACAATGTTGACGTATGATGGTTAACAAACAAGTTCCCAAATGTGATTATCATGGAGAGCTTGAAGCTCATCACGCATAGGTGCTACCCAACATGAGTTCTTAAGTGTAGTTTTCAAGGTTAATTGGCAAGACATTACTCAAGTTATTAGTGATTGACAATAAAGTAATAAGAGCAAGATCAGAAGATGTATTTTTGCATACAAAATCATTAAGATAAGTTTGTAGTCATCACACTTGTGTTAGTTGAGATACGTACGATTTTCTTGATTCGTTGGTTAAGTATCAAACAACCTAACTCTCCATGCAAACCAAATTAGCATTGAAATATGTGAAGAATTTGTTACTTCTTTTTTAGGAGACAATTGCTTCATCATTCAAATCAAGTTGACTTTGAAGAGAAATTGACTCTAAACTATCAACAATATTCTATGTAATAGAATTTTGGCTATAACAATCAAATATATTAGAATGATTGGAATTCAAAATTTTTATATTTTATTGGTCTAGTTTCTAGAAGAATGAGATATTCTCATAGTTATAGTTTCTTTATTTGTGAAATGAATCTACTCATCTTGGGAAAGAAGTTTGGATATAAACAATGAAAGGATAATTTTTAGCTTCATGTCGAGGTTACATAGGAAGTCTTTTTATCAAATGTTGTGTGACGTAACACATATTCCCGCCTAGTCTTGGGCTCGAACCATATATAGCCTTTGTGAATTTAGCCAATGAAAAACAAATGGATAAGTTTTCTTAATAACTTTTGAGATACATTAATGAAGAAAAACATTAAAATTGTAGCATTCACACATCATTATAACCTATAGATTTTTCTTGTAAAGCTTATAACAAAGACTTTCATATTGTAGAACTAAAGATCACAGCCTATTAATAGTATACTGTAGTGAGGAAACATGAACTTAAAAAATAAAGGTATAGCTACTCCATAGTTAATCTCATTTCTACAATGTGTTGGTGTTCATATATAGCTACTCCATTTTGTTCAAGGGTCCCAGGATATGAAGTATGCATCTTGATTCCACAATTTTATTTTATTTTTTTATATCCATATATAAAATCATTAGAACTAAAGTCACCTCCACCATCACATAGAAAGATTTCAATTCATTGATTAATTTGATTTTCTACTGACTTTTGGAATTTTCGACGGTCGAGTATACATGTGTTGTTAGCATAGTAGTTTGAAAATTCATATATTCCAAACCTAAATCATGAGAAAATCAGAAGACTTTGTTAGGGCCGGTTTGAAACCGGTTTGATGGAGATCAAATTTGAATACTAATGGAGGGACTGAATGATGAGTTCGGGTTCCCTCAAATTTGAAAAGAAGGAATGAGGACATGGTACCACCACCTTCGACAACACTAGCTGGTGGCCACCATAATCATAGGAATTGTTTCTCTCAACATAATTATTTTCCTTGACACCTAATACAATGTTGTACTAAACACCATGATTATTCCCCGGATCAGCCACCATGGATTTAAATTCTTTAAATAAAAATATTATCAATTAATTAGTCACATTCCTTACCTGAGTACAAATACAGCAATCAATTTATTTACTTCATCTGACATGTCGCCTTCCCTTTGTAAGTACTCTCTTTAGCAACTGGACCCCAGTCGCTCCACTCGGTCCACTTCCATTCAATTGAAAAGTTTGATAAAAGCATGCCCCATATCAAATTGGCTTCCACTTCAAGCAGCTCATTCATAACTATATATGGTTTTGATGGTTATTGAAAAGCACACAATTTCGCATACAAAATTCAGACGGTCCACATTATTATATTCAAAAGCTTCTCATCTCAACCATGTGGGCAATCTCACACCCAATTCTCTTCTCTTTTGCGGCTAATTTAATGGTCATGGGTAAAAGGCTGAACATTATTTAAAGCAATAAGTCAAATAACTTTAGCTAGAAGACAACCATAGTATAAAAATATGTGTCAGTAACAACTTCCTGTGGGTTCGATCACCCTGTATTTGTGAATTAATTAGCTGTCCACCATACCTTATATTAAAAATTCAAAATGTGGTTTCTTAAACTGAACCCCTCCCATTAAAAGTAATACTGTGTGAGGGTAACATGCCAGCTGTTTTTTCTGATTTTTTAATCAATAAATTTGTTACATTTCTAGGGGAACATTCTTACAGCTTCTGGAGTGGAATGTGTTTGTTGGGCTCCTCATCTCAACCGTTGATCGGAACAAACTCCTAGGAACGTACTGTGGTCCTTGCAGCAGCTGATTCTGCCCTGGGCCACTAGCTGTGGAATTTGTGCAAGTAGGGATATTTTGAGGAAGGTAACAGAACGGTAGGGCACTAGAGCCTTATCCTAACCTTTCCCAGAGATTATTGTACACGTGGCATGAATCTGAAAGATTTTGACGTTGTTAGGCAGCCGGCGCTGTTTTGGGGGTGATGACGTCAACTCAGACGTGATTGCTTGAGCGGTTAATATCATCCACGTTAAATGTCATCACTACCCTTGTAACCGAAACTCTGTTACTCTCTAATTACTCCTCGACTGATTGGAGATATTTTTGAGAATTTATGCCATACGTTAGATATTTTCTTATTGTACGTATTTTGTGAAGTATGGTTCGCAAGTTTCAATTAAAATTATTTTCCTTTCTCAAATAAAATAATTAATTCAGATATTATTGGAGGTTTTTTTTTTATAAAAAAAACAAAAGAATATATTTTAATTTTATATCATTCAAAAAAAAATGATGATTAATTCATGATAGATGAAAAAAATAAAGTAAAAATACGAAAGAAAGGAAGACATATAAGTTTAGAAAAATAATATATTTTAAGGTATGATTAAAATTTTATATATATTTATTTTTTAATTTAAAATTTTAAAGAAGAAAAGAAATATAATTAACCAAAAATTACAATACTTTAAATTATATAGTTTTCAGTTTCACCTTTTATTTAACCTTTAAAAAAAATTTAAAAATAGTATTTGATTCACTAATTTAAAAAAATATAAAAAAAAATAAAATTTTATAAATTAATTTTATTTTTTTAATTTAAAAATATTTCAAAATACACATTTTTTCATAATTCAAATAATTATTTCATGAAATAAAATTTTACTTAAAAATATTAAATAAAATTATCAAAAAAATTAATTTTATTATTTTAATGTGATAAAAGTATCTTATAAATAAACATATTATAAATTTTTATTATATAATTTCTTTAGGATCGTTGAGTAATGAATAAAATGTTTTTTATTATCTAATTAATAATAATTTTATACGCAACATTATATAAATCCACTCATCCTTTTTTAATAAAATTAAATAAAAATTTTGTTAGTTGATATTTTAATATTTTATTTTTAATTTTTCAGCTTTAAAGTATTTTTAATTTTAATTATATTTTTAATTTTTAAAAATTTTTATTTTATTAATATAAAATCAATTATTATAATATAAAAATTAGTCAATTGATATTATTAAGATAATAAGTAAAAAGCTCATTTTAGGAAATAATTATCTAATCTATGAAAAAGTAAGATAAATCTAATTTATAAAATTTTAAATTATTTTTGTTAAATTTTTTTAAATTAGTAAATCAAAAACCCACTTTTTCAAATATATCTATAAAAAAGAAAAAAAATATTCAAAAGAGATTAATTTGTAGTAAGAATTAATATTATTTTTATTTTATCACGATGACTTTATTCAATTTTAATGGAAAGAGATAAAAATGTGAAGTGTTTTAATAAATAAAAATAATAATAAAAATTGAAAAATAAGGAAATATTCGAGAGAATAAAAATTTGCCAAAAAAGAACATTGGGAAAAAATGGTAAAGACGAAAAGAAAGATAAACTATAAAAAGGAAGAATAATATTTATTTTGTATTTAATTGGACGAGAATAACGGCAAAGGTATTAGCCATCATATGATTCGTGATGGGTATAATCGTAATTGGACCGACGATATGGCAATAAATAGTGGTACTTTTAATGAATTGAACCTCAAGTAGTAATAATAATAATAATATCTCCTCTCGCGACTCCAAGAAAGAATCTCTTATCTTCTCATCTATCTCTCGTTTCCTTTATCCGATACTCATTGTCGATCTTTTAGATCTTAATAATAAACTTTTTATTTTGTTTGCTGCAATCCTAGGGTTTTCTTTCTTTCGATCGATTCACAAAAGCGATTTCTTTTTTTCTGGAAATCGAACTTGTGTTTCTGGAATTCGTGATTCTCGGGAAAAAGCTGAGGAAATAGGATCTGGAAAGTGAACTGCTGGGGATCGGTGATTAATCGTTGAATTTTGTGTTTTTTGGACGTCAGGTGCGATTTAATTCATTTTTGTGTGTGTGTGTTTTTATTTTTTAAATCGTGATTTTCCTATGGGAGGCTTTTTTTTTTTTTTTTTGACGATTATAGGATTGGTTATAATTGTTGCGAGAGGCAGAGACTACTCGTTGTTTGATGCTCTAGTTATTGATATCTTTATCATCTTCACCTTTCTGTATACGGATTACCGATAGCATGAACACTTTATTTATCCTTGGGATTGAAAGGCCGCAATTGGATGCAAATCCAATTTGATCCGTTGAGTCAATACCGTCCTATTCGAAAATTTGTTTTTACTTTGACTTGGGATGTTTTATTCCTTATTTCTAATTGTAGTTATTCGGAAATTAAAACCAATGTCAAGTCCTTTGATAACTGAGGCAACCAAACTGTGGGTTGCGGATTGGGTTGGTGGGCTTCCATTTGAAATCTTAAGGCTCCATATACTATTTAATGCTTTTCTTTTCTATTTTTTCTAAGGCGTTTTATTTTATTCTATTATATCTATTCAATTTCTTTGATTCCGCTCAGTTATTATTCTTATTTTTTCCGTTAGGTGAGATGGGAACTTTGCAAGGACCAGTAATTTGCCCCACTGTACGCGCAAAACAAGCAGGAGTTTACACCCTACCGGTCAGTCTTCCCTTAAAGAAGACGAAGATTTTTAGAAGTGGATTCTGGGGATTCAGGGGGAACTGTGGTGGTAGGACTAAGGTGGGTGCTGTTCCTCATCAACTTCATACGCGTAAGTGCAAGACACTGCAATGTAGTTTCAGTTCATCCTCGGATGGTAATGGTAGCATGGCAGAGAATTTCAATGAGAATGATGAAGATTATGTCAACTCCAGTGTAGTTGAAGCTGGTATGCGAAGCTTGTTAATCATTTACTTGTTCTTCAGGTTTCATTCTTATAATTGTTCTTTTATAATTATGAATTTTTAATCCTATTATATTCCTCATTGATTAAAATACAAAAACATGTCATTATCTGTAAGCTTATATGGTGGTTATTTGTGTTGACAAGACTATGTATTGAAGACTAGATGGAAATGTCAATGTCTGTAAGCTTATATGGTCGTTATTTGTACTGGTTCTTAATGCCACTTTTGCTTTTAGATTCTCTAGTATCTGTAAGCTTATATGGTGGTTATTTGTGTTGACAAGACTATATATTGCAGACTAGATGGAAATGTCAATGTCTATAAGCTTATATGGTAGTTATTTGTATTGATTCTTAAAGCTGCTTTTGCTTTTAGATTCTCTAGTTGTAATTAGGATAATTTGTTATTATGCTCTGTTCAATATACCATTAAATTGATGTATTCTCTCTGGTTGTTCCATATAGTTGAGGTGAAGAGTGGTGCAGATGGTTTCATGATTAAAATGAGAGATGGCAGGCACTTAAGATGTGTCCATAACAACCCTCAAGGTGGGCATATGCCAGATTATGCTCCACACCCTGCTATTGTGTTAAAGATGGAAGATGGAACTGGGCTGCTTCTCCCAATAATTGTTTGTATGTGCATCTGACATCTATTACTTTTAAAATAAGATAATGTTATTTCTGGGACCTTATTTAGAGAGTCTATTATTGTCTTTTGCCCTTAAATTATTGTTTGCTTTTGATTCCAGTGGAAATGCCAAGTGTCTTGCTCATGGCAGCAGTTCGCAATGTTCAAATTGTATGTTTTTGTTTACATTATTTATTAATTTGAGGCAAGATTATTGTTCCTTTGTGCAATATAGGATGTGAAACTTTTTTATTTTTTTACCCTTCAAAGTAGGCATACATTTGTCTTGAATAAGAAAATGGAAGTATAGAATTTGGTGATTGTTTTTGCAGGCCAGGCCCACTCTCTATCAAGTAATGAAAGAGATGATTGATAAGATGGGCTATGCCGTAAGTTTGAGCTTGTTCTACCCCCTGCCCTCATGATCATGGTTTTAAATTTCTCTTTTTGATGATATTGACTTCAAAATCCTCTTCTGCAGGTGAAGCTTGTTCGAGTCACCAAGAGAGTACATGAGGCATATTTTGCTCAGTTATACCTCACAAAGGCATATTCCTACCATACCCCTTGTTCTTTAATTGACTGCCTTGTACTTCATTAGAGGATACAGGTGATCAATTGAGATAATGTTGGATGTGGATGCAGGTGGGTAATGAAAAAGAGAGCGTCAGTTTTGACCTTCGACCTTCAGATGCCATTAACATTGCTGTTAGATGCAAGGTACTCTTTATTGTGGGTGTGAGTTGTGTGACTTTATACATGCTTTTATTTGGTCACAGTATCTTTTGCAGATGCCAATCTGTAACTAGTTTTTATCTGTATTGTCCTCTGCAGAAGAACTGCTATTGCCAATAGGTGTCATTATTGTAATTTAGAAGAGGTTGCCAAGCAAGTCTAGTACCTCCAAACCCAAGAGGCTTTATGAATTTCTATTCATAGGTTGGCATGGTTCATTCGTGGGTAAAAAGCATAGGAAAGTTTCGAGAGTGGGTCTCTTACACTTATTTTGGACAATATGGAAGGCAAGCAATAGAATTGCCTTTGATGGGGATGAGCTTTCAATCCATAGTCTAAAAAGTTCTTTTGTTTGTCTTCTTTGGTCGGAAACGAAGTTGTTTATAAATGATGTTCCTTCAACTCTTCTAAGTTTTTTCAATTGGTTGGGATCTTGTTAAGGGCAGTGTTGCTTAAGTCATTCTTGTTTTGTTGTTTTGGCTTTTGATGGTTGGTGTAAATGTTCTGTATACCATGGGTCGCTCTTTTGGCGGCCCTTTTTAATATATTTATCTTCTTATATATCAAAAAAAAAAAAAAAAATCTATTCATTGACATATTTCATCAAGAACACCACTAAGAAATTGTGGAGTAACCATCCAGGAATGGTGATGTTGAACCATTTTTGGGTGCTCCTGACCATTCCCATTTGCTGGTAGGAAGATAGAATTCTGTATTTCTTTGATGCCAAGTATTCCTGCAATTGTAGTTTTCTTTTGCTTCTCATGTATGACCTATGCATGAAGATTTAGCAAATTGTAGCATATGAGCTTGGGAGATATTTCTAGATTTTCTGTGGTTTTTTTGCATCACTTGCAGGAAATTAAATTGGAATGCAAATTGATGGAGATCAATCGTAGTTTCCTTTGCTTCTCATGTATGACCTATGCATGAAGATTTAGCAAATTGTAGCATATGAGCTTGTGAGATATTGCTAGATTTTCTGTGGTTTTTTTGCATCACTTGCAGGAAATTAAATTGGAATGCAAATTGATGGAGATTTAGAGCTTTATCTAAGTTTCTAAGTTATATATGATGGATTAACCATTTGTGAGGGAAAGTTTGCAGTTATATAGTGCCTTTGATTTGTTTAGAGCTAACGAACAAAAAGAGCAAGATAGTACTTGGTTTGAGTTTGATGTTGTCAGAAAAAAGAAAAAAGAAAAATGGATGCTGAATATTGCAGGCTTTCAAGGTAATATTAGATTGAATGAGAAGAAACCTTAAGTTAGTGTTTTTTTGTGGCCCAAATTGTGAAGCTGATATCCATTGATCCCTATGTGAGATAGTACACATTTTGTTGTCCTTTTAATGGTTTATATTACGTAGGTTATTGTCATCAGAAAATTGGCTATTTATCTTACATATTCCTAATTATAAGCAGCAGTAGTGGTCCAGTGGTGTTGTATATCTTCTAGCTTGGTTCTTCACTGAGGTGGATTTAGCAAACTCTGAAAATGAATTTTTGCATGACCAAAGGCCCTAAGTTCGTATTCAAATAAATCACATGCTTTTTCCTTTTCTTATCCTCTGCAGGTGCCAATACAAGTTAATAAGTATTTGGCATACAGTGATGGAATGAGAGTCATTGAATCTGCAAAGGTGTCGGTGCAGGCCTCTTCTTCGGATGGCTTATTATTCACTGAACTTGATAGGTAAATTTTAAATTCTGGATCACTTTTCTTTATTTTGTTTGACTGGGGAATTTGAACTCATGCATTAAATTCTTATCTCTGGATAAGGTGCCTCAGAAGCTACTATGACTTGTTTGTGAGATCTATGTTGACCAAACTAAGTATTTAAAATTAGAAATTGAGAACTTTTTGCTGAAATTTGCCCTTATTGCCATTGTCTAGTGCAATAACTTTAAAGTTTAAGGTAATGGCTGAAGCACCTTTAATGATGAGATATAGGAATTCTCACAATATGACAATGCTATCAATTTGAACAAGCCTGTAGAATTTATGTGTAAATTGAACCTTGGGTGAAAAAGGAGGTTTTAATGTAAATTTGTATGTTTTCAGGCCCAGTGGTCAGCCTTGTATTGAAACAAAGGAGTTTGATCTTGTGCGCAACATGCTGATTGCAGCAGTTGAGGAACGCTATAGAGATGCTGGTACACTTCTGTTTTGTCTCTTTTTGTCAGTTTAGCACAAATTTCACCTGTTTAGTA
Organism: Vitis rotundifolia; assembly: GCA_030254885.1. Classification (NCBI taxonomy): domain Eukaryota; kingdom Viridiplantae; phylum Streptophyta; class Magnoliopsida; order Vitales; family Vitaceae; genus Vitis; species Vitis rotundifolia. The sequence goes on along the minus strand of CM058168.1, from coordinate 10,349,186 downwards.
CATATTGTTTGAGGATGGAAATTATCTTAAATCTTCTTCTTCCTCTGCTTCTTTTTCTTCTTCCTTCTTTTTTGAGTTTTTGGGCCGGGGGGGTTCCTGAAAAAGGGCAAAGTGGGTGGAGTTAAATTTAGGTGCTCCTGCAATTTACATCACTTGGAAACTGAAATTTATTTTTGAAGGCACAAAACATATTTAAGTATTGGTTCATCATAGCAATTAAGTCATTACAATGATTTCATTCCTTTAGTCAAGTATCATCTCAAATGTCACTGAAAAAGGAGTGACAAAATTTGAAAGATGCATATCCATAAGCATTGTAAGTAGATGAACTCAGAACTTGTAGATGTCCATAATTTATATTTTCAAATATGATTTTGAAATATATTATCTTCTTGTTTTTCCCATCTGTGTTAAAGATAAAAATCCTTTTTAACTTGTAAGCTGGTGTTAATCCTCTGTAGTGAAGGCCTTGCCACCCATTGGAGTTCACATATGCCAGGTGTTCCCTGGGTCATACATAGAGTATCTTAGACTGGCAAAAAACTAATCTTAGATCTAACCTTGTCTCCTAATCAAATCTCATGTGGCCAATCAATTTGCCTTCAAGGGAAAAAATTGAAAACATAAGAAAATAATGGAGAAGCCTTAAAAAATGCACTACATGGTGGGGTTCATAGTGCTTCCATGCAACTTTTTTCCGGCTTATTATTGGGGCCGCTGATAGTTGGATCCTTCAATTTCATGCAATGTACCCATGTCAACAGGGCATAACATGGTGGGTATGAGAGCCTTATCAAGACACTCCTATTTTACTTTGGGTGTGGCTATTTAAACTTTTCATTGATATCCTTTTATCCCTTCTTCTTTCTTAGTAATAAATATATTAGAGAAAAAAATGGTTAATTGAAAAGTGAATATTTATAAGAATATTTAGGGATAAGAGGGAAAATATGAGAGCTTTTAAAATGGATATTTTCACTTTCAATTTATTATTAATTGATTTTTTCTTTTATTATTCCATATCTTAGTTTTGGATCCTTTTTAGTTGTCTTTGTATCATAAAATTTGAATTGTGAAGGATTAGACACCTAAACATATACCTGCATCGGGGTTGACATTTCCTTCTTTTGGTTAATAGTCCTTGAATTCTCATGATTCTGTTGTTCAATAACAGCTCAGTGGCGGGACAAACTCACCCAATTTCGTTCTAAGAGGAACTGGACATAACAGGCATGTCATGATTTTTATACGTTGTAATCCAATGCCAGTACGCAGGTTTCAATTTCTTGCTTGCTTGCTTCACCTGCAATTAATCTAATGGAGGTTTTTTTTTTTTTTTTTTTTTGGTGTTTCAGTTCCAAGAATTTAGTTTGTAAATAGATAAAACATTGTTCGAGGTTGATGAGGTCCACTTCTGTAGTTTATCATGCTCCTCTCTTCCCCCTACATCTTTGTGGTAAATTTGTGAATATGTGTATATATAAACAAACTTGATTTACTGATGTAATGCTGAAAGCACTTGCCACTTGTTGATTTTTCCCTATTATCCCTTCTCTAATTACCTTGCTTTGCCCCAGGATTTCTTTTTGCACAACAGTCCTTGCATTCTAATGTGTGTCATTATGGTTGCAATTCCTCCTTCTGGGGAAAAGTATCAGGATCTAGGATGTGTGGTGTTAGGGATAAATTAAGTTTAACCTTGTTTCCAAGGGTCAAAGAATTACTGTGAGTCCAGGTTAGCATAGGAGCAAATCTCCCAACAAAGATGACCAGAGGCTAAGGAGCAGTGTTACCTTTTAAATTTGTTTTTCTCGTTCCCGTGGGTCATGAGCAGACCCAGTGTCGATGGAGCCCTGATATGTGTATTTCTGGTCGGATGAAATTGTCGTATCCAGAAAGGTTCGTGCTCGTGTTGGATGAATCTCAAGATAATGGGGTTACCGTGGCTTCCAATAAGAGTCGTTGGGTGTTATATCATATACATTTCGAGCCTGTGGCCCATATTCCGGTACGAAACTTGTGCCAGCTGCGGCCTTAAAATATGGTACTCGGTGATTTGTGAGGACTGATGACACAGAGGGGAGTGAGGATTGTGTTTTACTAGTTTCTACTGTTGTTGCAATGGACCACATCGGTGGTGTTATCAGGCTTTTAAATAAATACGGAGATGCCGATTGTTTCATGATAAATAGTGATTGAGGTTCATTTAACATGGGTTGTTGGATGATGACATTGACCAGGCCATAGAATGAAAGGAATGTGAATTCTTGGGTGCAACCCAATTGGATATGGATTATTAGCTTGAACCTGCCTGTGCTTGCTGACACATCACAGTCGACTCAAGTGCTGATCCCTGATCCACTAATTGGCGTTATGGGGGGGGCTGCTTTAATTGCCAAATAAATGAGTTGAGATGGGTTTGAATTGGCTAATAATAAATGGATGAATGAATCATATTTAGTGTATTGTCAGTATCCACTAACGAATTCATGTCACCACAATATCTCCTACTCTGAATTAAAAAGAAAAAAAACACCTGAAAGAAGAGAAAACATGCCTGTGTATATGAAAATGAAAGGTTCAATTTAAAATACTGACCAACAATTTATAGCATGTTTGGTACGAGGGCATAACCTTTCTGTTTTTGGATAACTTAAAATAACAATAAGAATGAAATTAAAAATAATTTCGAAGGAAATAAATTTCAATTCATGAAGAGATATTTTAATATTTCAAGTTATTTTTAAATTCACTTTTCAAAAATTAAAAAAATAAAAACTTTTTAGATAAGTAGTTTTAAAAAATAATTTTTTATTTGGATTTTGTAAAAACTAAATTGTAAATTAAATTTATATAATATAAAATAAACTTAATTCAAGTCATATTAAAAATACAAATAATTTTTAATAAATATATGAACAGTAATATTATGATTATCATCAGATTATGGATATTAACATTTTATAAAAGCATAATCGATTTATTTTATTAAAAATAAATAATAATAATTTAAAATTAATAACTAGTAATGCTATTTTTAAAAATTATTAAACTTAATTTTTAAAAATTATTTTTTAATAACAACAATCAAATAGTAATATTAATTTTTAAAAATAATTTTATTTTTGAATCACAATCTCAAATAGATTTTTATTATTAAGCAAAAACAATTTTAAAAGATATTTAAAAAAAAATTATTTTAAATCATGTATGATGTGGGAGTTTTAAAAAAATGAAAATAAAATATTATTTTTAATTATATGTACAATTAATTTATGTCTTTTACTTGACATTAAAACTGTCAATTCCTACTCAAAGAAAAATAGGAATGGAAATAAATTTTTTATTCAGATTTCTGATATACGACTTTTCAACGAACGATGGACCGAGCATCGGAAGATGAAGAGTTGAGATAGAAAGAAGATGGCAAAATTAAAAAGATGAAGCAGAACAAGGAAGGGTTGAAACGTATAAGGACATGCTATAACTGCCAGCGACTGTCGGCAGATTCCCGCCAGTATCACGATGGTGCCACGGGGCAAGTGTCATAAGTAGGACCCACCAGCAAAACCCCACCCCACAGCCTTCAGCCTCCTACTTATTTATGCATACATACACGTCTCTCAGCGTTTGAAATCTCCCGTCTCTCTCCTTCCGTTTGAATCCTTGACGCGGTGATCCGTCCTAAGATCCAATTGTTCATCTGAATTCATAGAATTGGAGTTTCTGTCGGCGGTCGGAGTCGCCGAATATTTGATCGGAGAGCATCGACATGTCCGGCCCACTTGACCGATTCGCCAGGCCTTGTAAGCACACCCTCCCTCCATCAAATCTACATTTGATATTGGATGTATGACCATAACGGGCCTTTTTGTTGTTGTTGTGAAGGTTTTGAGGGATCCAATCACGATGAACGAAGAGAACGGAAATCGGATTTCGAAAACTCGGAAGATGACAGGAGGACCAGAATTGGGAATCTTAAGAAGAAAGCAATCAATGCCTCCAGTAAATTCAAGCATTCTCTCAAGAAAAAGGGCAGGAGAAAGTCTCACGATCACCTCCTTTCTCTTTCCATCAAGGATGTTCGAGATGTGGAGGAGCTTCAAGCTGTGGAAGCATTTCGACAGGCGCTCATTTCCGATGACTTGCTTCCCGATAGACATGATGACTATCATATGCTCTTGAGGTCTTACAATGCTTTGCCTTTTTCCTGATTTTGGCTACTTCTCTACAGAGTTTCATTCTCAGGAATTGCCGTCTTTGCAGATTCTTGAAAGCCAGGAAGTTTGATATTGAAAAGGCGAAGCACATGTGGGCCGAAATGATTCACTGGAGGAAAGACTTCGGCACCGACACTATCTTGGAGGTAATCTCAAATTTCATCCCATGATTAGATGCTATTTTCTGAAGCAATGTTCCATTACTGGTTTCTCAGATCTATTGGTTTGTTAACATTGTTCTAATTGAGATTTCATGTTTCTCCCAGGATTTTGAGTTCAAAGAGTTGAACGAAGTACTCAAGTACTATCCTCAGGGTTATCACGGTGTGGATAAGGAGGGGAGACCCGTTTATATTGAAAGACTTGGAAAAGTTGATCCAAACAAGCTTGTTCAAGTCACGACTTTGGATCGGTATGTGAAATACCATGTGCAGGAATTTGAAAAGTGTTTTGCATTTAAGTTTCCTGCTTGCTCTGTTGCAGCAAAGAGGCACATTGATTCAAACACAACACTTTTAGATGTTCATGGCGTGGTATGTTTTCCTTTGTTTTATGTTAATCCAAAAGTATATGGTTTGGCTTATAGTATGTTCACATTCCTGCTTTGCTCTTTGCAACCATTTATTGTTTAGGGTTTTAAGAACCTAACTAAAAATGCAAGAGAACTCATTATGCGGCTGCAGAAAATTGATGGAGACAACTATCCCGAGGTATGGAGTTTCAATGCTTAACACCCTTATATGAGTTTATGATAATTGCACAGTTGACCCTCATGTTGATTATTAGGATTTGGGGTTAAACCCCAATTCTGCACTCGAATGTTGTACTGCTCCCTTATAACATTTAAACATCAATTCTGCAGACACTTTGCCAAATGTTTATCATTAATGCTGGTCCTGGTTTTAGGCTGCTCTGGAACACCGTGAAGACTTTTCTTGATCCAAAAACAACTTCCAAGATTCATGTAAGTTAAAAGAAGTTATTTTAATCTGTCTAGAGTATGATTTAGTTAGAAGTGTACACTGTGCTGTTTTCTTTATTTCTAACAGAAGTCATAAGGACTGATTGTTTTTGGAAATTTTCCTCAGGTTCTTGGTAATAAGTACCAGAGCAAATTGCTTGAAATAATTGATGCAAGGTGAATTCTTTTCTGTATTGGACTCACCACTTATTTTGCATTCAAGCCTACTAACTTTTTGAAAGTTCTTGAATATATTGGTGCTTTCTCAGTGAGTTGCCCGAATTTCTTGGTGGTAGCTGTATCTGTGCAGATCAGGGAGGTTGTTTGAAGTCTGATAAGGGGCCGTGGAAAGATCCAAACATACTAAAGGTCTGGTTATCATCTTGAAACTATTAAATATTGATTCAGTTGTGCAATTGATCAAGTCACTCTTCTAGCCTATCTTCTAATGCACCTGTTTGGAAATTGTACTTTCTAAATGTTTTGAATGAAATGATTGGCTGCGTGCAGATGGTTCTCAGTGGTGAAGCACAATTTTCTAGACGAATAGTAACTGTTTCAAACAGTGACAGAAGAGTAATCACTAAGGAAAAGCCAGTTTATTCAGTGGTATGATACCGTGAAACATGAGCTTTTTTTTTTTTTCATGACTCAGTTGAATCTGTAGAATTTATTTGTAAGGATAGTCTTATTTATTTATTTTTGAGTCAGATAAAAAGCAGTGACACATCTACAGCAGAGTCGGGATCTGAAGTGGAAGAATTCACTTCTCCCGAAGTAGCAAGGGGCTATCTGCATCCAAGGTTGACTCCTGTCCGCGAAGAAGTAAGTTTTTGTAAGACATTTTAAACTCTTAACAATAATTGGCAGGAAACATCTGATGAGCATCCATAGAATTGAATCAGTTGGTTGTGGGATAAATTTATATTTTTGGTTCAGGGATTGTTTTATATAAAAGCTTTTTTTTTTGTAATGAATTAGCCTCTTCATTTTTCATATTCTTTTCCAATTCTCTAAGTTCTACTTCTTTTGTTCAACTGCAATATTTATACATATCAAGCCGCCTATTTAAGCTAAGGGTTTCCTCTTTTAGGATTTCTTTGTCCATGCTAGACAGAAGACATATTTTCTTGTTGATAGGAATCAACCAGGCCAAGGTTACATCATAAAGTTGGATTTTTTTCTTTTTTTCGAGGTTTTCAATTTGGAAACAGACACCTGTCTCAATGGGCCTGTTGCATTGGATAAGTATATGACATATGTTTGGTTAGGAGGCAAACCAAGAGTGGATGGTTTTGCATGATTTTGCTCTGTATGTATTGGAAAAAAATGAGTGTCGCAAATTTCTCTTCTTATCTTCATATAAATATTTCAACAGTGACCAGTGAAGGAATGATCAAGTAAGCATTCATATGGTTGCTTAGTCTTTTCTTTCAAGGAGTACATAGCGTTTTGCTGTGTTATTTCTGCCTCTTAAGTAGAATGAATAAATCAACCCCAAAACATTCTGATTTGGCAGTAGCATGGATACAAAGTGAGTGAACTCCAAAGTGATCTTGTTAATGTCACCCATCAAAATTTTCCTTTTGGATAGATTATCACCTCGTTAAAGTTAAAGTTATAGCTATTATATTAATGTATATTTCAATGATTTCTTAGGTTAGGATGGCTGGAAAGGTAAACTCTGCTGGTGGCTTTTCTGAATATGATGAAGTGCCCATGGTTGATAAGGCTGTGGATGCAGAATGGAAGAAGCAACTCTCCCTTCAAGACCCCTATGATTCAAGAGGTTAGCAACTCCAACTGCACCTTTGTTGAACTTGATTTCCCTGTGTAACCCGGTGTTTATATGTTGTTAAAATTAGAATATAGTACAAAGTTAATAAAGCCTGTGTTGCAATAATCATGTTAATGAAAATTTTCATTTCTTAATTTTTCTCTTGACAACTCCACCACTTGGTGCAAAAAACCAGGGTCAACTACCTTTTCCTATAATAATAAATTCATAAAAGGAGGAACTTTCATCTTTCCCTTTGATTTCTCCCAGTGCAAGTTGGCAAGAGAGTACCAGCATGTCTGAACTCTTAAGCCATGGCTTCAATTAAAGCATATCTAATCCTACTTCTTCCACTTATGTTCTCTTTTATAGATCTCCTCTCTTTTAAAACATTCAACTTGCATGAAACCACCTGTCATCTATTATAAACATATTGAGGTATTAAGTGTTATTTCCTTGTTTTTTTTCAATTGTTTAGATTGCCTGATGGTCTTTTGGCTAGCTGGACTCCATTCAAATAGGGTTTCCTTGCCCTAGTAGGGAAAATCTTAGCCACAGCACAGCAGAGGAATGTGTTTTCCTCTTTAAACATGCTTTGATATTAAATGTCTAAGAATTTAAGTATTGTAGACAACAGTGGATATGGAAGCAAGAAGGAAAGTGAACTCTGAATGGAACTTTGAACAGCATGGCTGTGGTGGTGTCTTTAGGGATTATAGAAAACAGTTAACAAGCGAAGGTTAAAGGACCACCCATGGCTTTTTTTATGATCTTTTAGCTTCATTTCTTCTCTATTTTTTCAGAGATCCATGGCTCTTTCTCACAGACCCAATTTCATTTGATTACTCCAACAGTGATGGAACTTGCCTTTTTCACCTGTTATGAATTAGGACTTTGATTTGGATACTGAGCAAATTGATTGAAATTCATTGCAGGGATACTTTCTCTGCCGAGAGCAGAAAAGACTCCAGAAGGTTTGTGTGCTAAAATTTGGGGTGTGTTGATAACCTTCTTCCTAGCCCTTGCTACTCTTTTCCATTCAGTAGCATCCCGGGTGACTAAGAAACTTCCTGATTCTGTGTCCAATTCTGGCCACAACATTCCCAACCTGACACTTGAACCAATTTCTGAGGAGGAGTTCCGTCCTCCTTCACCAGCTCCAAGGTTGACAGAGGCAGACCTCTTCTCATCTGTTCTGAAAAGGCTGGGCGAGCTTGAGGAGAAGGTGGACTTGCTGCAGGCAAAGCCATTCAAGATGCCTCATGAGAAAGAAGAGTTGCTGAATGCTGCTGTTTGTAGGGTGGATGCCTTAGAAGCAGAGCTAATTGCTACAAAGAAGGTAACTTCATCTGAACTGATTTAATTTATTTGCAGCCCATGGATTTACAAATTCAATACAATGCTTTTCTGATTTCACAAATTTACAAAATTAGCCATGAATCAGATTAAGGTTTGTTTAGTTCAACCCTATGCCTGATTTTGATAAGGTGACAAGACTGGCTCTGGATCTCTGACATGCATCACTTGTGAGTACAGTTTATTGCCTATTGGAATCATATATGACAGGCACTGGGTCATATTAAGAATATGGTCGTCCATGTTCTTTTGCTGTCAGATTGACACTCTGTATACTGTAGCTATGCGAATGTTTTTACAGCCAAATTGCCTTGATTGTTACAACTTTTTGATTACCTAAAATATTCCTCAATGTTAAAAGTACTTTAAAGCATGTTTAGTGACATGCTAAAACTCTTAAAAGTATAAGGGATATGAGGCTTAGAAGGAATTTTTTGGTTAAGATAGGGAAGAGATGCTTTGCTAGAATCCATAGGAAGTAGTTTCAGAATTCGATTTTTTCTTTTCAAATAATAAATTGCAGTCTTTTTTTGTATAAATCTTTTCAAAGAGGCACTTTATAAAACTACCTTAATTTTGGATGTACAAACTAAAGCCCTCTCCGTAGCCCCAAAGTAATATATTCTGATTCTGAGATTTGATCCAATCAATCAATCTCAAATGCTGAACTCAGTTAGAACTTCCCTTGGCCTTGCCTGTTAATGCTTGTTGTTCACTTAAAAAAAAATGCTTTCCATGAGGAATTTTCTGTGTCAGAAAAGACGGTTTTAGCTTCTATTATTTCTGCTGCTCTGGATACCATTCTAATCAGGATTGGTTATTATGTTAGCTGGCAAAATGCTTGTCAGCCTCCCTAAACTCACTGGCCCCTCAATATATATTTCCATGTAGTTGGGATTTATTTATGACATATATGCTTTTCTTCTTATGCAGGCTTTGCATGAAGCTTTAATGAGACAAGAAGAACTTCTTGCATACATAGACAGTCAAGAAGAAGCCAAGTCCCAGGTAAATTTCAAAAAAAAAAAAGAATCTGTAATCGAAGATCAATTTGCCTTCGGTTTTTTCCTTGCGTTCATGAACCAATGATTATATTTGAATGTGTCTGAAGCAGAAAAAGAAGTTTTGTTGGTGAAGAAGAGATTGCTGCAGAGGACCACTTGTTTAGCGGCATGTTAATTTATCGCGTTTCAATACATATACATTTGGATTCACACCAAATGTCTTAAAGGGAGGGTTACCAATTTTAACAAGAAGGTTTTATATGTTTGAAGGATTAAAAAATTGTTGTAAATAAAAGTCCATGCCATGCGCCCCCTTACAAACATACTCTTTTCAAGAATGGTTTAGGGTAATAATGGTTCCTTGGATTGCCTCTGGGCCTGCGTGCCTTCTGTTTTCACTATAACCAAGCTGATACTCTTTCTCCGTACTAGAATGGTAATGGGGTGTATGCATCACCATTCCCTGCACCTTCCCAATAATATCACTTGTGGTAACAAAAAAAAAAAAAAAAAAATGGATGCTCTCCCAAGTTTCTGATGCGAATAATACTGTAATTCAAATATCCCTCTGTGAGGAAGAGCTGGTCATAATCTGCAGAGAAAATGCTTTTCTCAAATCCTGAATGGGTGTTCCCGCGATGATAAGAAGTCCACCTCCCAAGAAATAGTGCGGCAGGGCAGGGTGTGATGGGCCGTGCTTAAGCCAGAAAACTTCTCAACTGGGTTCCATGGCAGCTTGTTTGTAAAAACAAGCGACACCAAAATTATTTTGGTCATGTTTGCTCGTGGTTTCTAAAAATGATAAAACAAAAACATATTTTACAAATTTTCTTCTTAGAGTTTGTGATACTAAAAATAAATAAAAAAAAGGTAAAAATGAATAATTTATGTAAAAGTATATAAGATTTTAATATAATTTGATAAATTATACCTATATCTACAATGAAGAAAATCATTTCTTCCATCATATCATAAAGAATATTAAAGATAATAGAAACTATTTTTATTTATTGGATTCTTAAAACATTTTATATTTTCTTATTTCTTTTATCTACACTGAACTCTCATTAGGTGTTTTCTATTAATTACTCACATTTTTATTCACATTATACAATATTTACAAATGCATCTTTATTTCATAAGTATTAAAGCTTTATACCGCGTGTTTGTTTCTCAATTTGCAGTTGTTTTGCCTACCATTTGTATATCTCTATTTGTAGTTATGGTATATGAGATCACACGAGGGAGAAGTTATAACATGATATACATGGTGAATTCAAATACCACAAGTTTAACCTTTTTGTATATTTTTAAAATATTATTTTTTCAAAAGTATTAGATATAGGTTATTTTTAATTTAGAATAAGTTATGCTCATTAGTTATTTCAAAAAGTTTTTGAAAATCTAAAATATTTTTAATATTTTTAAAATAATTTGTATATTTATTATTTTATATGTTTGTATAATTATTTTTTTTTAAAATTAATATAATTAAAAGATGCTGTTTAAAAATATTGTATTTCTATTTTTGAGAATTGAAAACATAGTGTTTTCTATTTTTAAGAAGAAAAACAAAAAACAGTTTTTGAGCGGTTTTCAAACAAACCCAAATTTCATTTTTCTAAGGCCTCGCTCGTAGATGTATTTTCTGAAAACATGCCTTCGGTTTTTGAAATAAATTAATTTCGTTCCCGCGGAAAGAAACAAGAGGGGGAGAGGGGGTTTCACCATAAGGTGCTAGAATTCTTTCTTTAGTGACTCGAACTTTCAGTTTGGGTTCACCACACAACCCTAACAATCTCTCTCTTTCTCTCAGAATGAAGATTGCAGGGCATAATCAGATTATACCATTTTCCTTTCTCTGTAAGTTGTTCGTACTTTCGCTATCTCTTTCAGTTCTATTTAATCTATTCATGTTCTTTTAAGTTCATGGAATTCCTCATTGAAATCGTTCCATCTTCTATTTTAATTTTTGTTTTCTTTTAATCTATCTTCGTTCACCGAAGATTCAATCCACTCTCTCAAGAGCATTTAATTTCTGGTTGTATTTCGTCTTCTTTTGGTTTAGTTCGCCTTGTTAATCTCATTTATTTTGCAATAAACGTCTTGACCTTCTTTATTAATTTTTTTTTTCTTTTGAAAATTGTTTCCTCAAATTTCATTTCATAGCCACACATATTGGTTCTGCTTTATACTCCTGCTATTAACGATTTGTGATTCTTTGTCTGATTATGATACCCCAACTTTGGCTCTCCCAATCGGCGAGGTTTTATTAGAAGTATACTGGCAAAGTGTAAAAATTTTATATTAAGAAAACTCGATGGATGGTTTACTGATGTATTAATTCATTGCTAGTCTTTCATCATGCTTTGCAGCTATTGCCTAGACTGATTTTGTGTTCATTTTACAGTACCTTCTCCAAGAGAAAATCACTTTTGATTTTCTTATAAACCTGAGGTGGTAATATGTCAGCTATAAATATGCTCCCTAAGCAAGTTGCAGTGTATTTAAATTAGGTGGATGTTGTGTTAATTTCTTAATGTACCATATATTGCTTGTAAAAACTTGAAAATCTTTAGCTGTATAGTTATGTGGATGAACTTCTCCATCACTTAAAAGGAAGCACTGTTAGTTGTTAACACTTAAAATAAATAGCTTATCTTTATTTATTTATTTTTCATTTTTCATTTTTAATTTTCCTTCTCCTTTGCAGGATAGATGAATGAATGTGGTTAGCTTTCCACAAACATCAAGATGTCGATGCTATATTGTGCTCAAGGAACACAACTTTTTGGAAGGTTACAATTGCATTCTTTGTGTCATGTCCTGAATATAATGACTTTCTAGTGACATTTTTTTATGCAACCCATGTATGACAACAGTCTGTTTTGCATTTGGAGTGTTAGATAAACCATAGTGGGCCAAATCTTGGTTTGGCATTTTCTTTTATCAGCTCTCCTAAATTTTTTGCCTCCCACTGGGAGAAACCTTAATAATGGACTGTTCTTATTTTTTGACAGCCAAATGATACATATATATTAAAATCACCAATAAAAAAAAGGGACACGGTACACAAGAAGTATACGTATATGAAAGCAAAAAGAAATAATCAACAACCACAATCCCAGTCTAATACTTAGAACATAACCATTATTAAGGATGGGGGACCACCTTGAACATCATCTTGAAGAGACCCGCGAGACCACATGTATAGATTAGATATAAGGGAGTTTGTGTGTTGCACCCTTTCGAAGGTTTTTCTGTTACACTACTTCCAAATTGTTTAAAAAAAGAAATGATGAGCTATTCTCGAAACCCTTCTTCTTTTCTTGCACAGAAAACTCCCATTCTAACCCATTAACAAGTCTTTCACCGAATAAAGGAGTACCCATGAAAGGCCAAATAAAGAGAATCCCTTAAGCTTTCCAACAATGGATGAGGAGATGGTCTATTGATTCTTTTTCATTTTTGCACATATAGCAATAACCCGCCAAAAAACATCCTCTTCTTTTAAGTTGGTACATGGTTAGGATCCTTCCCCAAGCATTTCAAGTTTTCAACGTTTGGTTTAGGAGCTTTGTCCCTATTTAGCCCTATATGAACATCATGAATTTCCTTCTCAATGAACACATCTTCCAACCAACTGGAGTTGGGTTGCTCAACATTTTGAAAGACAAGTCATCTATATTCAGTCTCCACTTCCCCACTGAATCCGACAATAGAAGCAGAAAATAATTCACAACTTGAAATCTCAACCTCCTTCATCACCCACTCTCCATTTATCCTAGTTCTCCCTATGAGATTTTTTCTATGGCAAGCATTAGCCATTTTGTGAAAAACTGTCTTTTTGTCCTCTTCCTTTCACTACACCTCCCTTGATTTTTGCCTCCAAGAGGTTTTCTCTAATATGGCCAATAATTGAACTCTTCTAATTCCAACCTTCTAGATTCCCTATCTTCTAAGGAAAGTGATCCTTCCCTCTTCTTGCCATCCCAGTAGTTTATATGATCCAGCGTACGAGCCTTGCAAGCTGCTATATTCCCTAAGATCCCTTTATTTGAATCTTCAAGATCCTCCTATAACACTTTCAACTTTGAAGCCAAATTGAAGCAAGATCCATTGAACCAATAACCTTCCCACCACCCCTTCGCCATATTTTTGAATTCCTTCACCCTAAGCCACATAGGGGAATGACCAGACATTGGCCTTGGCAACAAGATTTGCATTGTATTTGTGAAGTGATCTTCCCAATCACCCATGATCAGGAAATGGTCAATTGTTGACATTGATTGCCTTTTCAGTCCTTTGCACCATGTGAAAGAGCCCCCTATCAAGGGATATCAACCAGAGAAAGCTCCCCCAACAAGGATCTTCCCATGGCCCCCAGTTCCTCCCAAAAAGATTTGTGTTCTCTCCCCTCCCAAGGCCTTAATAATGGACTGTTATTTTCCATACCACCTTTCTGGTTTTAGTTAACCATACATTTCCGGCTTTGGCATATGTTGAAATGCTTTCAATTGCCATTTTCTATATATTTTGATTATCAATATTGCAATTTGTATGCTCATGACTCTCAGTTCCCACTAAATTCCTGAAGAATTAGCTCTTTCAGGCCTGGTTCTGCATCAGCATTGTCACAATTGTTTACAGTTCTGAATGTGATTGCTAAGCGCAGGGTGCAAACAAGCTATTCAGTTTTGTCTGGTGACTCTGCCATGTGCTATCCTAATGGTGATGAAAGAGTGCATCCTGTTCCCCAAAGGACTTACCAAGTTGTGGTGGCTGCAACACGCAAGATGGGCATTGGGAAGGATGGGAAGTTACCATGGAATTTGCCCTCTGACCTTAAATTTTTCAAGAAGCTTACAATGACTACATCAGATCCTGGGAAAAAGAATGCAGTAGTAATGGGCAGGAAAACATGGGAAAGTATTCCCCTCAACTATCGACCTTTACCTGGTCGCCTTAATGTGGTGCTCACTCGGTCTGGGAGTTTTGATATTGCAACTGTAGAGAATGTTGTCATATGTGGAAGCATGCTGTCAGCTTTGAAATTACTGGCAAAATCTCCTTATTGTTTGTCAATAGACAAGGTGTTTGTTATAGGCGGTGGTCAGATATTAAGGTGAGTAATTTATTGCTCTTTGAATGAAGTGGAAACTATTTTGTTAATTATAATGATATTGGTGATCTTATATACAGGGAAGCACTGAATGCTCCTGGTTGTGATGCCATCCACATCACTAAAATTGAGACAAGCATTGAATGTGACACTTTCATTCCCACTATTGACACTTCTGTATTTCATCCATGGTATTCATCAGCACCGTTGTTGGAAAACAATATTCTATATTCTTTTGTGACTTATGTTCGTGTGAGGAGTTCTGCCTTGGAATCTTTCGCTTTGAGCAGTGGGGTGAATTTTAATGGTGGTTCAGTTCCAAATAAGCTCAAGATACAGGGTTTTACCTTCTTGCCAAAGATGATTTTTGAGAGACATGATGAGTTTATGTATCTAAGACTACTAAAAGAAATTATCTCAAGCAGCACTCATAAAGCTGACAGGACAGGGACTGGCACTGTATCAAAATTTGGTTGTCAGGTAATTCTAGACTTTAAGTTATTTACATGTCTTTTGCTCTTTTATTTCTTACATGTTTTTCTTTCTATTCATGCTATCATGTTCAATAAGATATCTGATTAGATTTCTTAATTCTTGTACACCTGCAGATGCGTTTCAATCTGCGTTTATCTTTTCCGCTTCTTACCACCAAGGTATTTGTTCTCTTCTATAGCTTTGCAATAGCAACTTGTTACATTATTGTTTTATAGTGAGCACTTTTTTGGATTTTATCAGCTTGGCTAAGGGCATGATATCTGTTTCCATCCTGATGTTATATGATGTTTCCAGCCTACTTCATTAGTAAACCTGATACCCTATATCTCTAGGTCACTAGATGATGTTCATCTATATGTCATACATTTTTTTCTTTTAATCTATGGTTTCTAGGCTGTCATTAATTATCTGTTTAAATATTGTGCAGAGAGTATTTTGGAGAGGTGTTGTTGAAGAGCTTTTGTGGTTTATTAGTGGTTCAACAAATGCAAAGGTTATGACATCTTCATTAAT
This sequence comes from Vitis rotundifolia, assembly GCA_030254885.1. Classification (NCBI taxonomy): domain Eukaryota; kingdom Viridiplantae; phylum Streptophyta; class Magnoliopsida; order Vitales; family Vitaceae; genus Vitis; species Vitis rotundifolia. The sequence goes on along the minus strand of CM058168.1, from coordinate 10,333,738 downwards.
TGTCTCAGAATCCATGCTTTTCTTTTACTGTTCTTTATGCAATTACACACACAAGTCAAACAGAAGGAGCCAACACTTTGTTTTTGTATAATTTTTGCATGTTGTTCAATTTTTCGATATAAATTGTTATACTGATTGATTGTTTATTATTGATTTTTTGAGGGATTTGAGTCAGTTTGAAGAACTTGTGCAAAACATTTGGACATGGAGCTTTATCCTATAACAATTTGAAGCATCTTATGTTCAAGTGCTCCCATTAAACAACATTTGCTCCTTATGAAACACATGGCAGACTTCTAATTGATGTCTCTTTTGTGGGGAAATATGGATGCCAAAGATTGGATATCATCATTTATGCTATCTAATTTGGCATTTTTTTAATAATCAAATAAAACGATAAGTACGTTTATTTAATTCAGATATTTTAAATTATGCATCAACATCATAGACAATTAATGTATGTATGCTAGGTTTTTTGCTTAATGAGCTTGGGCTTTGTTTGGCACTTTTGATTTGATTATTGTTCATTGAAATAAACATTATAAGTCAATTTAGAAGATTGGTACAGTGGCAATTTGAATCATTATTGTCTCGGAGAAATTTATTTACAAGTCCTTAATATTTTTTTTAAAAACTAATTATACTTGAGGAAATGGATTATAGATAGATGTTATTGCAATAGGTACTGCAGGAGAAAGACATTCATATATGGGATGGCAATGCATCCAGAGAGTACCTTGACAGGCAACTACTTGGCTATTGGAATCTGTTCTATTTTAGAACTGCTTTGTCCTGCAGGGTAACTTATATATCTATATGTTGCAGTATTGGTTTGACAGATAGGGAAGAGGGGGACTTGGGACCCATAAATGGGTTCCAGTGGAGACACTTTGGTGCCAGGTTAGTTTGCTGTACATTTAGTATAATTTTTGTTCCATCATTCAATTATCCTCCTTAGAGGTTCTGTTTAACAGGTATACCAACATGCATGCTGACTACATGGGTCAAGGATTTGATCAGTTGCTTGATGTTATTGATAAGATCAAGAATAAACCCGATGACAGGCGTATTATACTCTCTTCTTGGAATCCATCTGATCTTAAATTGATGGCACTTCCGCCTTGCCACATGTTTGCTCAGGTTTGGAACATGCAAATTCTCTATTACTTTTTTCCTTATTTTATGGTAGTAAAATGCAATGTTTCTTATTTGCATATTTCTACATTGCAGTTTTATGTAGCCAATGGGGAGCTATCCTGTCAAATGTATCAGCGCTGTGCTGATATGGGTCTTGGTGTGCCATTTAACATTGCTTCTTATGCTTTATTGACATGCATGATTGCCCACGTTTGTGGTATGTATTTATTTCTACTATGAGAATCTAAACCTTTTGAAATAAGAGGATCTAGTTATAATTTCTCCATAGTTCTATTTCATTTCTGTCCTGGCATTGGCATCATGAGTTATCAATCGTCTACATCTTGTTAAGAATCCCTCTACATTAATTCTTGATGAGGGGTAAACCCCGCGATGTTTGTCCTTTGGCCCGGGAACCTCAAAAGCTGAGTTTGCCACATGCTGGGAGCTGAAGGAGAACAACAATGGCTGCATTGGGAACAATGAAGATTGCGGAAAGGAGCTGTGTCTTTTTCAACCTGCACCTCTAGATGTAAAGGGTTGGGGGGAGGCCAGTTGTGGGGAAAGCGATTTGGGATTTCCAACAGAAGGACTGGAGAAAGACATAGCGGATTTTTTGATTAAAATCCGAAAAAGACGGGAGAAAATTCATAGTAAAACCCTTTTGAGAGAAATCCAAGTTTGAGAGGGAATTAAAAAGATTGGAATGTTCCATTAATTATGAGGGGGGGAAAAGCAGAAGGAGGGAACGCAAGGAGGAGGGTGCCAGGTTTTGGAAATTAAATGAAGGTAAGACTGTTGAGCTGGAATGTTCGTGGAGCTAATGACAGCTCCAAGAGAAAGGTGATTAAAGCTGTGATTAGGAGTCAGAGGGTGGATTTATTTTGTCTCCAGGAGATTAAAATTCAAGGAATGTCTGAGGGGCTGGTGAGAAGCTTGGGTTCTGGTAGGTGTCTCGACTGGGGTGCTTTGGATGCCTATGGTTCTGTGGGAGGATTACTAATTTGCTGGGATAAAAGGTCTCTGGAGATGCTTGAGATGGAGGTGGGAAACTTCTCAATCTCTTGCAGGCTTAGGAATGTGGAAGATGGGCTGATTTGGATATTCACTGGGTTATATGGGCCTTTCTCCAGAGAAGACAGAGATTGTATGTGGGAGGAGCTAGGGGCGATCAGAGGTATCTGGGATGATCCATGGTGCATAGGGGGTGACTTCAATGTCATTCTATCTCAAAGGGAAAGGAGTAGTCAGGGAAGGATGACTGGTGCTATGAGAAGGTTTGCTCAGATTGCAGATGAGTTAGAGCTTCTCGATCTCCCTTTGCAAGGGGGCACGTTTACTTGGAGTGGAGGCAGGAACAATCAGTCTTGGGCTCGTCTGGATAGGTTTCTAGTGACCCAGAACTGGATTGATAGGTTCAGTGGAGTTGTTCAAAGAAGACTGCCCAGACCCACCTCTGATCACTTTCCTATTATGTTGATGGGGGGTGGTTTAAGGAGGGGTCCTTCCCTGTTAATGTTCGAAAATATGTGGCTCAAGGCTGATGGTTTTAAGAACCTTATTCAGGGATGGTGGCAGGGGGTTGAGGTGAATGGGAGGGCCAATTTCAGACTGACCTTTAAATTAAAGGACTTGAAGCAAAAAATCAAAGTCTGGAATAAGGAGGTGTTTGGTAGGGTGGAAGTTAATAAGAACTTAGCTCTTCAACAAGTTGAATTTTGGGATGGGCTAGAGAGTGAGAGGAGTCTTTCTGAGAGTGAAACAGAGCTGAAAAAAGAAGCTAAGGACTCCTTCAAAAAGTGGGTGTTATTGGAAGAACTCCATTGGAGACAATTGTCAAGAGAGTTGTAGCTGAAGGAAGGGGATAGGAATACTGGTTTTTTCCACCGTATGACAAATGCTCACCGGAGGAATAACTCCATGGATAGAATTAAAATTAATGGGGTGTGGATGACTGAAGACTAGGAGATGAGGGAGGGGATTGTGAGTTCTTTTCAACATCTGCTCTCGGAAGAGACGGGCTGGAGAGCTGAGATTGAGGGGCTGCATTTTAACTGTCTTAATCCCCGGGAAGCTGAAGCCTTGGAGTTGCCTTTCACTGAGGAAGAAATCTACTGTGCTCTGATGGAGATGAATGGCGATAAGGCCCCTGGTCCGGATGGTTTCACCTTGGCTTTTTGGCAAGCCTATTGGGATTTTATGAAGGAGGAGATTGTAGAGCTGTTTAGGGAATTTTATGAGCAGAGATCTTTCGTTAAAAGCCTCAACGCTACCTTCCTAACCCTTATCCCTAAGAAAGGAGGCGCTGAAGACCTGGGGGCTTTCGGCCAATCAGTTTGCTAGGGGGCTTGTATAAGCTCTTGGCCAAGGTGCTGGCTAATAGGCTAAAAAAGGTTCTGGATAAGCTAGTGTCAGAGGATCAAAATGCCTTTGTGAGAGGAAGACAGATCTTGGATGCCTCGCTTATTGCTAATGAGGTGGTTGACTATTGGAAAAAGTGTAAAAAGAAAGGGCTAATTTGCAAATTGGACATTGAAAAAGCCTATGACAGCATCAATTGAAGTTTTCTCATGAAGGTTTTGAGTAAAATGGGCTTTGGGTCGCGGTGGAGGGATTGGATCTGGTGGTGTATTTCAACTGCCAGGTTTTCTATCCTAATCAATGGGGTTCCAGCAGGTTTTTTCTCAAATACCAAGGGGCTGTGGCAAGGAGACCCGCTCTCCCCTTACCTTTTTGTGTTAGGCATGGAAGTCTTCAGCATTCTGTTAAGAAGGGCCGCTGATGGGGGCTTCTTGTAGGGTTGTAACCTTCGGGGGAGAGGGGGCGGGGAGATGATGGTCACCCACTTGCTCTTTGCTGACGACACAATTATTTTTTGTGAAGCCAAAAAAGAGCAAGTTACCAATCTAAGCTGGATTTTGGCTTGGTTTGAGGTGTCCTCCGGCTTTAGGATTAACCTTGCTAAGAGCGTGTTAATTCCGATAGGGGAAGTTGTTGAGGTAGAGGAAATGGCAGTGGAGCTAGGGTGCAAAGTGGGGTCCTTGCCTACTGTTTACTTAGGGCTGCCCCTAGGAGCCCATCACAAAGCTACTTCTATGTGGGATGAGGTGGAAGAGAGAATGAGGAGAAGACTAGCTAAGTGGAAAAGATATTATATTTCTAAAGGTGAGCGCATAACCCTTATCAAGAGCACTTTGGCCAGCATGCCTACTTACCATTTGTCCCTCTTTCGGATGCCCAAGAGTGTTGCTAAAAGGCTTGAAAGAATACAAAGAGACTTTCTTTGGGGAGGGGGTAGCTTGGACAAGAAAGTGCATTTAATCAATTGGGAGGTGGTGTGCACCCATAAGGAAAAGGGTGGTCTAGGCATTCGGAGAATCGATATGTTGAATAAAGCCTTGCTAGGTAAATGGGTTTGGAGATTTGCCTTTGAAAAGGACAATCTTTGGAAAAGGGTGATTGGTGTAAAATATGGTCACGAGGGTTCAGGGTGGAGGACAAGGGAAGCTCGTGGGACTTTTGGTGTGGGGGTTTGGAAGGAGATCATGAAGGAAGCAAATTGGTGCTGGGAGAGCATAGAGTTCAAAGTGGGGAAGGGGACTAGAGTTAAATTTTGGACGGATCAATGGTGTGGCAATGAGGCAATGTCTCAAACCTTCCCCCACTTATTTACTTTGGCGGTTCACAGGAATGCAACGGTCAACGAAGTGTGGGACACAAACCTTGGCCAAGGAGAGTGGAATCTCAGATTTTCTAGTGATTTTAATGATTGAGAGCTGGACCTGATTAGGGAATTGCTTTCTTTGCTGAGGGACTTCAGGATTTTTTTAGAGGAGGACTCAGTGCACTGGAAAGGAGGGAGTCATGGCATTTATAGGGTGAAGGAGGCTTACAATTTGTTGGTTGGTCCCACTACTTGTGCTTTCCCAAACAAGGCCATTTGGGTGGATAAGGTTCCAACCAAAGTTTCTTTTTTTGCTTAGGAAGCCACGTGGGGGAAAATCCTCACTTTGGATAGGCTTCAAAAGCGGGGGTGGCGACTCCCTAATCGGTGCTTCTTGTGCGGTTGTGAAGAGGAAAATGCAAATCATATACTTGTACATTGTATAGTGGTTAGGGTCCTTTGGGAGATCATCTTCGCCCTCTTTGGGGTTAAATGGGTGTTCCTAGAGTCGGTGAAGGAGGTGTTAGTTAGTTGGAGGGGTCCTTTTGTGGGGAAAAAAAGGAAAAAGATTTGGAAGTCCATCCCGTTGTGTATTTTTTGGACGGTACGGAAAAAAAGAAATAGATTAGCTTTCAAGGAGGGATCTTTAACTCTTCAGAAACTAAAAAATTCTTTTGTTTGTAACTTGTGGAGTTGGGCTAGGGTGTATATTGGAGAGGAGTCCTCTTCTCTTATTGGTTTTTTGGAGTGGCTTGCGACCACTTAAGGGTTGGTGAGGTTGTTTTTCTTTTTGCTTTCTTCTTTGGCCGCTTTGTATACTCCCTGTATGCTTTGTGGCTTTTTGCCCCCTTAATATAATTTGTGCTTGCTTATCAAAAAAAAAAATTAATTTGCCTGTACAGGTATTGTCCCTGGTGATTTCATCCATATAATTGGTGATGCTCATATTTATAAAACTCATATTAGGCCACTGGAGGAGCAGCTTCAGAAACTTCCTAAACCTTTCCCTGTGAGTATAACAAGTAAAACAGGAACCAAGTTGAATTGGATAAATTTTGATATGTTAAAAGTCTTTGGCACTCTGTTTTTGGTAAATGTGCGTGTGTGTACATGTACGTATGTGTGTTTGTGTGTGTGTGTATGTATGTTTATTGTATCTATCTCTCTATCTATATATCTATTTGAATCCCTATTTTATCCTTGTATCTAGGAAAATTTTTTACACACCTTGGAAATCACATTTTTTCCTTGATTCTGTGAAATCCAGGCTGGTTTCAAATTTAATTTTAATTGTTTTTGGAAAAAGACCCAACATATGAAGGATAAGTTTTCCCTGATCATTAGTTAGATAAGCTATAAGATAATGTTATATAAAAAACTTGATGACATTGTTATGCATGTATTTATTATTATTTTGTTTTTGGGGCGGGGTGAGGTTGGAGGGAAGGGATGAGGCGATTGATGCTATCCTATAAAATATATGAGGTTAGGATATGAACAAATACATGAAATGGTACTTACAGAAATATGAAAGAATATAAAGTATTTGTGGCAATATAAGGGGTATCCAAGGTAGCTCTGCCTTTTTCTTATATACCATTTTTAAGTACTTTCTCCTAGCTACTACCCTTTCTGAACTTCTATGTTGTCTTTGCCTGTTCCTGCAGATTTTGAAGATCAATCCACAGAAGAAGGATATTGAATCATTTTTGGCAACTGACTTTGAGCTTATAGGTTATAATCCTCACCAGAAGATTGAAATGAAAATGTCAGTGTAGGAGCGAGCTTTTAAATGGTAGCAAAAAGAATTCAAAGTTTCTTCCCTCCCCGTAAGCATGGCTACCGTTAGCTTTTCAGGTAAATTTTAAGTATCCAGCTTACGATTTTTTCTTATTTTATATTTTATCCTTGTGGGCCCTCATTTATCTTATTTAATCTCATTGGTACTTTCCATTATTATAAAGTATCTCAAGGCCTTGGCATCCTTACCTTTCATCTGTGCAGGGTGAGACGTTGGAGAATTGTCACTGTCATTATTATTATGTTATCAGAAGTTGTATCTCTTTTTGGAAATACTGAGTTGTGAAGCCCATTGAATGTGGATGACAAGCATCTCTCCTATGTTGCATGCTTCTAGATAGGGAACTGTTCATTGAGGTTCTCTTCCTCTTTTACCACTCTCTCTCTCTCTCTCTCACACACACAGAGATATTTATTGAGGTTCTCTGCTTTCTTTCTTTCTTTTTTCTTTTTTTTTCTTTTTTTTGGCAGATATGCACACTTAATTGTGCAGTGACATTCCCTCTATGAACTGCACACCTACATGCACATAGTGGTACAAAATATTGTTTGTCTAGGATTGCATGATAAAATAAGTGAGCATTGGAAGCTCAAAACTATATATATATGTATGTATGTATGTATTTCTATAACTTTCCCTTTCAATTTTGATAATGATTTCAGGTGCTGGTGGCATGAGGATTTTAGTTGGTGTGCTGTTTTTTTTTTTCTTTTTTTATGATGAGAACTGTAGTTTCTGTACGTGAGCCTTGTTTCTATGATTGAGTAAATGGTTATAAGATGCTTTAGGATCTCCTTGTGTAGGTTGTATGGTACTCCTGGACCTATTCAGATGGTGGTTATTAGATTATAAATCATGCAAGTTTTGAAGGATGCTCCAATTTGTTTGCGAGTTTACCTTTGCCTATTTGCAATTATTCTCATGATAATAGATTCTTGTAGCTCATCGATATTTCCAGTTGCTTGAAAGTTGATGGAAGAAACATTGGTGGACTGCACCTTGACATGCTTTATAATAGGAGTATAGGATCTATGGGCTTCATGGGATACTGCAATTGATCTTATAGAAGTTATAATTTTGAGTCAATTTCATTATACAGATTACAGAACATATCATGGGGAAGTTGCCCTCTTTTCCAATGGAAAAGACTCATTCTATCACATGACTAATGATGCCTTCTACATCTTTTTGTTTCATTCCAAGGGGTACATCATTCAAAAGAGTGCGTTTAGGTCGTAGTCCTTGTAACCTCCATAAGTTTTGAGCTCCAGGACGATCCATTATCACCAAGAAATTAAATCTTATTTCTAAAAGGTGGGCATACTGGAAACTAGGAAATAGGAAACCATAAAAGACTTGAAAGATCCAAAGTGACGGCTTCTTAGCATCTGTCAGAAAGAAATGGAAGATGAACAAACACATTATTTTAGAATGGTAAAACCATATAGTTGTATCTCTTACTAAAACTATAGCCCCACGGGAACACAATGGTTTAATCAAAGGAAATAAATGGGACAAAGGCAAAATGAAAAATGAACATTGGGAGGAGGCATACAGCCCCAAATTCAATACCAGAAGGAGACAGAAAAATAGCCACTGACCTTTCTTATCAGCAAATGTAGATTATATTTCCCAAAAATGTGATTTCTATCACCATTTTCATGGCTTATTTATCTTCTTTTGATACAGTTTTAATGATGGTATACACATATATATTATTGTAATTACCTTCTCATACCTAGAATCACAACCTATCATTAAGCCGTGGCATTCTCTATGCTTGATTTCATTTCTTTGATCAGAACCCAAATGGAGGTTTACAAAAGTGACCCCACAAAACATAGAAACCAATGCACTAGGTTGTGACCATGAAACATTGAAACCTGGATGATACATATAAAGCTGCTGTGGGAATGTTTACAACCAAATAAGGAAATCTGTGTTGAAAATTGATTAAGGAACTGGAGAAACTAGTTTGACCTTGTTGTATACCTCTCCCACATAAAGCTGAAATTAGAACTGAGGCAAAGGGGTGGGGAACACAAAGCAGAAATGGATGTCTTGGTGGGTTAAAGTGGATGAGCATTCAGGGAATTCAGAATTCAGTCACTTTTGCCTTCACTAGCTTCAATATTGATGATAGACTTCACTGTAGTGTTTCTTCTTTGCAAATCACAACCTCTGCTTTTGAGGAGATGAGGTTAGTATCTTTAATATTTATAGCTGCTTTGCCTATGGGAGGCTTGAAAAGGCTAGTCCGCTGGAAACAGAGAAGCACATGGACCTCTAGCATAAAACCAAGGCATCAAATGGAGAAAGGTCCACTACCTCATTTCAGGTGTATTGTCAAGAGAAAGGAGAATTAAGACAAGTTTGGACCAGTGGCATCGTGACCCCTGCCAACAAGAAATGGAGCAACATAAACTACCTGTTGTAAAGCTGCTCAGCTATAAAAGGTGAACTATTATACTTTTTCTGCCCTCGTTTTTTTCTATTTTTTGACCCTATCATATTTGAAATTGCAGGAAAACAAAGTTGGTCAAAGCTTTACTGAAATGAAGGTCAATAAATTTAATCCAATAATTTTACCTTTTACCCACAATTTTGGTAACCTGGGAGATTTCAAATGTGAACCTGTTGACTATGAATAGATGATTCTCCAAATTTAAACTATTTAGCATTGATCAACTGCTAATCCTTTTTTCCCCTATGATTCTTAATGCCTTCCTAACCTGACTGCTGATCCCAAGCTCTTGCTAGTAAAAGCTGCTGATAAGAATTTCTGAATGCAGAGGCAAAGGTAATTTCTTATGCTAAATTCACATAACTTCTTAGGTTGTAATTGTAAATAGGGTTACTACAATTTGGCAAAGAAAAAGCTAGAGCATATTGAAATCAATCAATTTTCATGTGGTGTGCAGAATTTTCCCATAGTGAACTACTAGGGTTATTCAGAGAATGAAAAGAGAAGTGTTTACATTGTCCCTTATCCAACTTGTGCCATCCCTTCCAAGTCTCTTTCCTTCAAAAAGTTCAAATAGGCTCTCATGTTCATATCGCATTGATTCGTCAGTGATATGGATACTTTTCTCCATTATTTCATATCATTATTAATATTTCATATGTCCATTTAGCTATTGAATTGCTTGTTGGGACTTGGGACACAAATTTTTGTTTTGTCAACATAGTGACATGCTGCTCATTTTGATTTGATTTTCCGGTTGGGGAGAAACAGGAGCCGAACCTGCCCCACTGGTCGAAAACTACGTTTTCTAAGCTTTTGGATACAATGCATGAGTTGTCATGTATTTCATATATTTTAGCATTTTGCCTGTGCAATCACATCCATGCAAAACATATAATGATGTTTCAATAATTTCTTTATCATCATTTATTATGAAAATACTAGGTTAAGGTTGCTGTGAAATGACATATATGGATTGCAAAGGTTATCATCACATTTGACTCCCAAGTCCCAACAAGACAATTTAAATGAGGAAAAGAGGCAATGAAAGGTCAATCAGGTATCAATACCCTACATATGATTTTTGCCTGTACTTTTACTTCATTATCATGATTTTGGTCATCAAAATTTCTTACTTAGTGGATACATAGAGCTCTGTATTTATCTAAAAAAGATGAAAAAAATTTGTATTCATCCAAATTTAACAGAAGCCTTAAATCCCCATCTCTGCTTTTAGTGAATCTCCAACATTCCAAGAGACTTAATAGCAGAGTAAGCGTGCCAATACCAATGTTCATATCCAGAACTCTTGACATTTTTCTCAATTCTTGTTGGTAGAGGATTCTACAATAAAGATGGAGTAGCTGACTCTGGAAATTTACTTCATACATGGTCCTACCACCCATGATTTTTTTTGTGTTATGAAATCTATGACTGAAGAACAATCAAGTGCCAAAAAATCTGCATATTTTTACCCTAGATATACACATATCCATTGTATGCTTCATCAAGAAACTATCCACTATATACCAACAAAGGATAATGAATCTCAGTGCGGCCCATAATGAAACTGCTTTATATTTCTTGCTAGGTGCCTGCCAAAATCCTTAGTAGTCTTAAAGTATACACCCATCAAAAAAGTATATACAAAGCAAATCGAATTGTTTTGGGTGAGGCTGCTTATGGATGATCATGTATAAACTCTTAAGCTTACGACCAAAACATTTTCCTTTATTGACTAACCAGATGATAGCAACAAGGTGTTATTGTTTATGAATGAAGAACAACTACTTAATGACTTGCTTCTCTTCAGGTATGAACTACCATCTTATTCTGAGGAAGTGTTTTTCCTGCTAAATGTATAGTTCGGCATGTTGTGGAAATTTATCAATGTCTCAATATTTATGTTGCCAAACCCTTTGAAAAAATAGTTTCTGGAGAAAATAATTTAAATAAGGCAGCATACAGGAAAAGGAAAAAAATTATATCTGTTCAAATGGCTGAACTACATGAACTAAACTCGTAATGAATGCAGAGATCCATGAGAATTGGGTTTCTTAGTTACAGAATTGAACATATATGATAATCTTCACCGACCACGTACCAGACATCACAACCCTGACAGATCTTGGGAAGGCTATGAATATGGACTTGGGAGGACACAGACTTGTCATCCTTTTTCTCTTCCTTGGGAGGACCTATGCTCTGAAACCTTGCAGATTTTTTGAACTTCCTCACCTGTTTAATAATTTTCACTGGATCAGCTTCTCCAATTACTGTGGCTGTATTTTTTGAAGGGTCAAGAACAACAGAAGTTATCCCTTCTATTGAACCAATTAACTTCATGACCTTCTGACTGCACTTTGAACAGAGTAGTTCCACTGACACTACGGTTTTCTGCATAAAAAACAGAGCCAGGGTCTTTAGTAGTGACTCTGAGCTCAGAGCAGATCAATTATATTCCATATCAGATGTGCTGAAAAAGTACTGAAAAGTGTCAGTGCAGGGAAAGAACTGCTCAGAAAGATGAGAATTCATAAATCTAATGCATAAACTAATATAAAACAACACATAGAGCCATTATAGAAGTATGGGAGTTTGAGGAAGAGATGGAACCTTTGACATGGTTTTTTAGTACAGAACTGTACTGACTGTAAGCATAGGAAAATGGAGTAGAACAAGCTGCTGTGGAAGTTGTGAATGGATTCATAGTTGCTATTTATAAAAATTATTCTCATTCTTTCAATTTGTTGGTAATTCTTGGAAAATAATTTGTTATCCTTTTAGCTTAGTTACATATTTTTTATAAGAGTTTGGTTGAAGACAAAAGTAGTGACAGTGTTGGTTAGTGACTCGAATTAAATGTTGGTGAGAAGGGGTTCTTGATTGGATCACCTATTACCTCCCTTTTGCATTTAATGTGCAGTTTTTCATGTCCGATGATTTCATGCTAAATCATGGCTTCCCGTATTCCATTTTGGCCTAAACTGTATCAAGCACCTAGAATGTACTTTAATATGGCCAACATCACTCACAAATCACAGATTTTTTGCATTAGATGGTTACTTTTCTAACTTTAACATGTTCTTAGCATATACCAGAGGTAGACTTTGACTTGTTTCCAATGGTAACAGAAGGGATTTAACTTTGAATTGAAATGTGACAGGTGAGGTAAATGGTATCTCGTCCATCCAGAGGATAGTGCTGCGGTGAACAGTACTGTCTGGTGAGACATTTATTATTCTCTGGACAAACTGTGATTTTGCGTAGACTATTCATGTGGTTGTAGACTGATGTTTTGCAGAGAAGGGAATATGAAGCTGATTTTTCAACTCAGTAAAGGCCGTTAATTTTCATTTCAGCTTTGTTACACCGAGGGCTCAGTTGAACTGACCTTAATAATTGGTCTCTGTTATGTACACACTGACATAACAACACTCAATGCTGGCACATGGAACCGTCTATTTTGATAGCAACTCCTGCTCACATCCGATATTGTACATTTGAGAGCTGTTACTATGGTGAGTTGAGAATTCTGTCTCTTACTCAAAAGAGCACTAGTTTGAGATTTTCATGCTTACACTATACCTTAAGAACAAAAAGCTGCCTCATATATATAAGCATTTAGGTTTTTAAACCCGTGATTCCATTGCATAGTCCACAAATTTTGTTCTGTGCACTAATGAACTAACCCCTCAACTTAAAAGGTCCATTCTACACCCATGCATCACGTCTTAAGCAAAAATTCAACTGGGGAGCTTAATGGGAATAATGAAAACTTCATTAATTGCTACCTGCTCTTTTGAATGGTCTGGCAAAAGGGAGGTTGAACTTGATCACCAAGTAATAGGTTTCTGCAGATGCAGCATTCCTGTCTGGATTATGGCTTATGTGACCTGGTACCAAATGGGAAGCGCCATTTGCAAAGATATTCAAGATTCTAAGATCTTACATGTTTTATATGAATGCCGCAGTAATCTGGTAATAAAATCCTTCTATTGCGGTGCTGCAGACCTTTGAATGATCCAAGAATTAGGGTGTCCATCAATAACTTGATCCAGTTTTGCACCTACAGTTAACACAGGAAAACAATTTCTCCATGCTGGGAAAGAACTTGTAAAAGCATTCATAAAGTCGCAACAAACAATTTTCACCCCCCAGGTTGAAGGATTTTCAAGTGCAATAGTGATTGGACTGCTACTTCGGAACAAGTCATTGAATTAAAACTAGTTAAAGCCAAGTCATAAATCAGAATTGCAGTCGTAGTTGGTGTGCCTAGGCTGAGGATTTATCATATCTCTTGTTACCTCTCTCAGTTTCCACCACCATTTCCATGAAGGTAGGTTAGTTCAAAACCCAGCTGGATGAATAAATGAGGCGTGTCTGGCATGAGATGGAAAAACACTCCAGTAGTTGAATGTCGCTTTCCCTGTAGTGGGGAAAAGAAGTCTCTTCAGTCTCTTTCTCTTCTGTCCTCCGATTTAAGCTCCCGTTAATGGAGGATCAACGAAGACACTGATTAGGTATCCAAGAGAAACTAAAGGCCAATCTGGTCACTCATCGTACACTAGGAATTTTGCTAGCCCATCCACGGCTGTAGGTTCAATTTATTATGGATGGAGACCAAACTTAACAGAGCATCTAACTAGAATCAAAGCCAAAACTCACACTCATTTCGACAGGCTGCATTTAACTTGAATCAAACCACTTTCTGGCAGGTGCATTCATTGGTTATCGTCACCATGTCACCGTGTCACCATGTTTCCTCAACTTGTCCTCACCAGCGTGGAAGAGACTTTGTTTTTATTATAATTCCAAAGGAAGGGCATGCTCGGATACATAAAAGATAGAGCATTCTGAAACCAAGTTGAGCCAATTCAGGGGCTGCAATTGTTGATTCTAGGTCAACTGAGGATGATTCTTCCCTTGTCGCAGTAGGTTAAATCCAGCTGCTAGGGACTGATTTCGTTCTCCTTTCCTGCATAAAAGATGTCCTGACAGGTTGTCTAGACATACTCTCCAAAGATTAAGTCAAACTTCGAAAGTGGGTAGGAACCCTTTTGAAAGACAGTAGTTGAGAGTCTCTTGTATTGCGTACTTGAGTTCTGGTTCTAGGATGATTTTTATAGTGTCTAGAGTGGAGTCACTGTTGTGCTGAGTTAGCATTTTAACTTTTGCTGTCATGATGGCGGCACAATGTGTGGCAACGTAATCATCACCATTTAGGCGGTTGGCAGAGGTTGTCAGTGGGTTTGTCATGATAATTTGCTTGTTATCTCAACCTACTGATGGTATGGGGCAGTGTGTGACAGTTGTCTGATATGGACGTGGAGACAGGGTAACATCCAATCGCCTATACTCATGTTAGAAGGAAATGATTGCCTGTAGGAGTGAGTCAGAGTATTCACCCGGAATGCGTTGGCAGTTTAATGGAGCCTAGTATTGCCGGTTGCTAGCCTGTATAGTCAGGATAGGGACCTCCGAGTCTGGTGATGATCGTCCGGACAACATTAGAGGAGCGCCACGTGGGCCAGTAGTAGTCTGCCTCGTGGGGGAGGCCCCCACAACAATGCTGCATACTCATGGTTGAAAACAAAATTTCAAATAACACCTGTAAGCCTATGATCGATGTGAAAGACTCTACTTGAACACACAATATGGCTTTACAGGGTGGGATCTCACAAGAGAATATGGAACCTAGCATGCAACATTAAGGTGGTGTTTTTTCATTTTGAATTTTTTTTTGTTTTTTGTTTTTTTTTTTTGAAATATCATTGTCCTTTTCATTCTCCTTTCTTCTTTCTTCTTTTAAATTACACTGACGACTTTTTTTTCCATTTTTTTTCTTGTTTTTAATTCTCTCTTTTTTCCTCCTTCAGTGATACAAGGCAGATCAGTAACCCATTGTATGTTGACATTGCGCATGGAAGAAAGACCGCATTCTGCATTTGAATGCATGAAATACAAAAGAGGGATGTGCGTACTGCATGCACTTTCTGATTTGTTAATAAAAATAATTGTTATCGTCGTACTTAAGGACCATTTAGGAGTCACTATGATAGAAATGTTTTAATAGCATGACAACAAAAGTGGTTTTATTTTATTTAAAGAAAACAGAAACAAAATCTATCAAACTCGAAAGAATTTTCAAGATTTGTTAAAAACGAATTTTTTAAACTTCACCAAATTCATAACTTTTGTAACCCTCCACAATCACTCATGGATTCTTAGCCTGATCAGATTGTGTCAAGCTATTGACTTTGTCATACTTTCAGAAACTAACATGGGTCATGGAATTGGTCCTGTTTAAGTGCTAAAAATCTGAGCATTGGTGTAGTTTCACAATGGGCAAATCCAAATTCATCTATGTCAAACATGCAAGGGTCCAGCAAGAAGCCTTAGACAGGAGGAAGCATCAGCAAATGAAGCACAAGCCTTGAAGTCTAGGCCAGGCTGATGTTTTGGTATACTATGACAAAGTGAACCCTGACGAGGAAATAACTAATTTGTTCTAATAAATGAACATTTGATATTTTATCAGAACATTGGCAGCAAAGTGGAATCTCCATCCTGATTGATGTTGTGTTGAATGCTAACTTGTAGTTTCATAAGCACCACTGCTTGCAGCTTTTTCTGGGTGATGCTCCGTTTTCATCATCTGAGTATAGCAGCTCACTATTTTCTGGTCCAGTTCATAATAGTATTGCATCTTCTTCAAGGGTTTCATATCCAGGTCAATGAAATATGCCTACAAATTTACAGCCAAAGCAAGATATCAGTAGCTAAGGAAATACACTGAACTCAGCAGTTAGCAACTTTCAGAAGTCTGCAAATGTGTTCTAGCTGTAATTTAAACACAAAGTAGAGTACCTAGGCGCCATGAACTGAAAAACCTCATACATCAGAATTTACAATGCATCATTAACAATTTAGCACATCAATGGATTGGAAAATCACAATGAAATAAAATCCTTTTCATTGTACTTGAGATAGTATTTGAAATCCTTCTGCTTTGTTTTTTGTATGATCTGAACGAGTTTTATTTTTAAAGATAATCGGACCATTGATAAGAGTAGAAGAAATTGTGTCATTACAAATTTTTGGAGACAAGTGACAAAATTTCCATCTCCTCTAATAGATGTGCATTCGATTGCTTTGACAAAGGATGTAATGATTTCATTTCCACGAGAGGTACAAGTAGTTTGGTACCAGTAAACTCTAAGATTGAACACAGATATGGAAGGGGAACTATACCTTGTAATCAAAACTTTGATCAGTTGATGCTAGATATACATTACTATATGGAGAAGCTGAATCCCCATCTTTTCTTGGGGCAAAACTGATCATCAAACTACAGTCCTTTGCAGTTGCAGCAATCAAATAGTCTCTGACAATCTTCAAACTTTCATCTGAAGGAATGGAATGCAGAGAAGTATATCTATGTGAAGCTATGTCCTCGCCCAAATCTCTACAGACAGTGCAAGGCTCAGAAACAATGTCATAATATGCATGGATTGCCCCTTCTATGTCAAAAATATCAAGCTTCTGTACTTCAAGAAGCCGATCCAACACTCCTGATTTAGAGACTGTCTCAGAAACAAGATGTAAAAAACTTTCCATACGCATGCCAACCTCAGCTTGAATTACACACTTGAGTACATCTTCAAATGCTTCACCAACCATAAAGCTAGTACTATCTGTCCCACCACCCAAGCCCCCGTATATGAGAGAACCATTTAAGAATACTCGAAAATTGTTCTGAGGGGTGGTAAAGAGAGCCTTGACAGCTTTATGTATTTTCTCCTTGGATCCAGAGAATAGATCCAATGGCTCATATTCACTAATTTGTGCTATCTGAGGTGAAAGTGAACATGTCTAAATCAGAATCCAATGTAAGAATAACATAAATATTTAAGTGAAAACGCTTGATAAACTAGGATCCTTTTACAGAACTTAGACTATAAATCCCACATGCCTCATATTGTACATGATATTGACAGGAGGATTCTGATTGGATCAGATCATATATGAATGCTAATCCACCAATACACTTCAAGTCAAAGAGCCTTCACATTGTAACATAAATTCTAAAAAAACATTGGATAGGGAAGAGACATTACCTCTTGTTGATGCAACTTCAGGATTTGGTGCATCCTAAACCGGGTTACACTCTTTTTAATAGCATTTCCTTCAGCTATGAATCTTGAAAATGGAAGAAATCCACATTTGGGCTGCTTCCCAGAAAAAGAAGGTGAAGTCAATAGGGAGAGGAGTAAAATAAGAAGTTTGTAAAGAAGAAAATAAATTGATACTCTGAAGAGAAGAAATGAAATGAAGAGATCAGCAGAGAAGGAAACACCTTTATCTCAACAGATATGCATGGTTCACCTTTAACAATACCTGAAATGAGGAAAGTAGAATATATGACACTACAGTACTGAAATCAGAATGCTGTCATTGGCAGTGATGGGATAAATGCACAGTGGTGGCAGTGGCACAAATTAGTAGCATGAGGGTAGTGATGAGCATGATAGGATGAAGGGAGCAGATTGGAATGCAGTGGCAATAAAAAAACATAGGCGATGGAGGTGGTGGTCAGCTAGGTGAGGGCACAAGCAATAGTGATGATGGATGATGAAAGATGGACCAAATGGTGTCTCCACTGATCTGGTGGTCATGGCAATAGCCATGAAAAGGTGGTGGTGGCATTACTAGGTTTTATTAGAATTACAATTAAAAAAACATGCAAGAAAGTATAGTTCAAATTTAAAAACTAGGTTTTTATTTTCTTATCCAAATTTCTTCTATAATCATCAATAATTTTCTAAGCCAGAATTTAAAGAGGAAAGTGTAACCTCCAATCTAATGATAAATTTTTTATACTCATGATACAAAAAACTCTCAGGTGGGATGTTGGACAGGTTGATTTAGAAGGCCCTGATAGGTTTTTTGTCAGTTAGGTCCTTTTACATTTCTATGACCTTGTATGAGTCCTCTGCCTTTCCTTTGTAGCTAAAGAGATGGAGTTCCAAGTCACCATTTAAGATTTATTTCTTTGTTTAGTATCTTGGAAGAAAATTCTCTCATCTGATCAGCTAATGAACAGAGGCATGGTTTATGGTTAATCAATGTCGCTTATGAAAATAAGATTTGAGTTGGCTGATCACATCCTTATTCATTGCAGGTAGGCCTCTAGGTCTGTGATTTTCTTTGTTTGATGCGTCTTAGGTTTTTCCCCCCTCAGTTAAAGAAGCTTTGGCATAGAGGGTTTGTTGGCTCTAATCCCAAAAAGATTTGGAGGTTGATCCCGTTGTCTCTACTTTGGAATATTTGAAAATAGTAAAGAATATCAAAAAGAAAATACTAATTTATCAAACCAGAAAGCCCACAATCAGGAAAAAAATCTCAATTTTATAGATTTTGACTCTTCCCCATTATCTAGATTTAGGTGCATGTATACAACTTTATATCTCCCCATGAAATTAAGATGGGAAGGTGAATTTCTAATGGAAACAATAAAAAATAAGCTTGAAAATAAGAACTTGAAAATGGAAACCAATTCATTCCTACATTCAATAGCAACTTATCACAATTTTTATTAGGCAATAAAAGATGCATGAGAACATAGTCCACTTTAAGTACACAAGACATATACAATGAGCACCAGATGGATAAGCCACATAAGAGGTAACACAGAAAACAACCCTTTCTCTCAACATGATCCCAACCAATCAATAGAAACTTGTCATAATGAAGTACTAGCACAAAATTTGGGTAATCTTTCTGAACAAGAACACTGAAATAAGTAGTCTGGCAGCTAAGTTTGATAATAATAAGAGGGAGACACAATTTGAATGCATAAACATGCAATATAGAGACAATATAATCAAGGGAAACTACTTAAGAGTCGAGTAAATGAAAGGACAATTTAGACACATTTCAACAGATGGTACTTACTATGGGGAAAAACCGAATGATCAGATAAAAGAAGCGCATGATCACAGTTAGTATTAACCTTGGCAGCCTCAATTCGCCAAGCAGGACGTTGACAGAGCACATTCTTTTCAACTGATTCCAGGAATTCCCTGGGCACAAGAACACGAATCTGCCAAGTTTAAAGGAAGCTGAGTTAAGGGATCTCGACTGTGCTGTTATGCTAAATAAAACTGTATCTGTTGTTTCCAATAACACCTTCACATAGATAAACAAGCTAAGGTGGTGTTTGTTTTTTGGCTGAATAGAAAAAGCCAAAATATTTAACTTTTTCTATTTAGTTAAAAGTAACCTGTTGACATCATCCAGTATAATTAAAGTGAACTTGTTATCAATAAGTTCAGTTTAGTTATGTTGGATGATGTCAACATGTCACTTTTGACTGAATAGAAAAAACTAAAATATTTGGTTTTTTCTATTCAGTCAAAAAACAAACACAACCTAAATGTACCTATGATTTTTCCAAAACAGAGTCATATAGATAACTAAACAAAAAGTATCCATGATTTGCCCATAACACATAGATAACCAATAAATCATTATGAAGCTGGTTAAACAACTATTATTTTTTAACAATTGAAACAAGTAAAATTTCCAAGCCATTTCAAGAATTTTCTTTCAAGGAAGCTCACATCCAAGAGGTGACACCACAGATGAGTAATTGCAACTTGTGAGACAATCTAAAATTCAGTGCAAGTACAAACAGGGAGAAAAACCACCACACGATAAGCCAGATGCAAAACCAAACACTTCCCATAAAAAAAAGGGGAAAAAAACACGAGAACAAGCATACCCCCGCATCAATGTGTTGGGAACCTAACAGGGGGGCCATTACATTCTGCACAAACATCTGCTGTGCAATTTCCTTCGAAGGGGATGATAAAATATCAGGATTGTCTTTCCAGATAAGGCGTTCGTGGCCATTCACCCATTGTTCTGAACCTGGGGCTACCTTCCTGGAAGCCTTCTGTATGCGTAGCACTTTCCCCACCTACAAATGCAGAGTGCCAAATGGAGAAGTGTTTTGTAAGAAAACATCCAACGACGAACGAGGAGAAGGAAAAACCGTACGAATAGAGGAGAGGATCCGTTGTAAGCAAGAACAAGATTGACAGCGCCTTCTCCCCTGTAAACCCAGTGGGGAGCGTCATTTTTGTGTAGGGCCACCTCCATCTCCATGTATGCAACTGAATTGAGAAGAGAGCATGGGGAAACGAGGAGGAGGAGGAGGAGGAGGAGCTAGGGCTCAGTCGCACTGCTCTCTGCATCCCTGGAACATAAAGCATATGGGTGGCATCTTTCGAACGTTTTTTAACAATTAAACCCAATGCCGCTTGGTGGCCTCCCCCTCTGCCTCTGTCCACTACCGTCCAATTTTTTATAAAAACTTGTGAATTAAAAAATTAATATATTAAAGTCTCAAATTAAAGAAGATGCTGATTTGATCAGGTTGTAAACATACTAAACACAGACAGCAGTTTTTTTATTCTTTAATTTATTTTATTTTTATAAAATTACTTTAATAACAGAATTTGGTCTACAGTAAAATATATGACGCTGAATAGATATGTTTTGGGGTGATGTTCTACAAAACCATACTCATGCAGTTATATGGTTATAATTGTCTTCATTCTCCTACTTAGGGAATCTGCATCTTTTCTGCTAATACTTGCCTATAAATCTTCTTACTGTTCATGTGCTTTCATGCTCATACTTGCCCTTCCATTATCTTCTTTCTCCACCTTGTTGCTTTAATTTCACAACATACATTGCAACAATAGTAATAAAATCAGTGGTTGAGAAACAAAAGGAATAATTGACAATAGGAAAAGACAAAATAAGGGAGAGAAAAAAAAAAAAAAAGAGCACAAAAGGGTCTTTTTGGGATATGTTTGGTAATGGTTTGAGATAATATCTTTTAATTATTTTTAATTTTTTTTACTGATTTTTTAAGAGTTGTTTTAAATAATAATTATACAAACATGTATAATAATTAAAAATAAAGTTATAGGCATAAAAATTATTTTTAAAATATATTTAAAAATATTAAAAATATGTCAAAAATATTTTAAATTCTCAAATAAATTTTTATTTTATAAAATATTAAAAAATAATTTTTCAAATGTTATTTTTTAAAACTAATTATCAAACAAGACCTTTATCTTATCATGTTTCTGGACTTTTTATTAATTTTAAAATTTTATGTTGTTTAACACATTCATATGCTTTTGGAGAACCACCAACCAAATTCTCCCAAAAATTAAAATCCTAAATTTTTTTCTCTTTTGCTATAATTTCTTTTCTAATTTTTCAAAAAATAAATGAATGCTAGGTGTTTGGCTGCAATTTTGTATTAATTTTTTGTTTTTGTATTTTTTTTTTTTTTGTTTTTAGTTTCAAGATTTAATTGTAAAATTGTAGGATAAAGGTACCCATTTTTTTTACTATTAAATTTTTTCAAGACCTCTTTTTATTTTTTTTATAATGCTTGGTTAGATTTATCATCAAAAAGTATAATTGTGAAAAAACCAAAAAAGAAGACAATATTTGTTTGGCTACAATCTTTTATTGTCCTCCTCTTTTAAATAATTTACTTGAGCTTTTGGATAGCAATCTAAAAACGATTCAACCTCCCACTCACAACCTACAACAATCAAACATATATTTAGCTCACAAAGGAATAATATGTTTGTTTTTTTTAACTTTTTATTTAAAGCATATTACTTTCAAAACCTACAACAATCAAACATATATTTACCTAATATAGAGGAATAATGTGTTTGTTTTTTTAACTTTTTATTTAAAGCATATTACTTTTGGATTTTAGATAATCTATATTTTTTTTTTTTTACTTTTTATTAACTTATTACTTATTTTTAAAATTTTTTATTGAATAAAAAAGTTAAAATATTTAACTTTTTTAAAATATTAAAAATAAAATATTATTTTTTCTTTACTTTATAATTCTTAATAAAAATAAAATATTAAAAAACAAATAACTTAATACTTAACACCATTAAATATTATTCTGTTTCAAATTCTATTTAGACTTAAAAGATAAAAAAAATAAACACCATTTAAACCTTACTCTAATGAGTATAAAAGTTTCACATATTAAACTGGTTGAAGATTATAAACCCCAATTAACAACCCAAAAACACAATCATAAAATGCAAAATAACAAACCAACGAAGATGTTGGTTACTCTACTCTAGCAATTTAGCAACTAATGATACAAAACGAACTAATTTGGATAATTTTCTTATACCAAAAATATAATATAAAAAATAATAAAATTGGAACAACCTATAAATGTTTCTTTTATATCATCTTTAGAGCAAATTGAATCCTTCTAACTTTAAAAAAGAAAAAAAAAAAAACAAGTTGCAAACCTTGTAATTATGTAGAACAAATGACACACGTCGGCTATCAATTCAAACCAATGAAAGGGAAAATAAAAGAATTTATATCAAGAAAATGCTAATTAAAGTATCATAATGGTATGTACCTAAGTTTATATATGGATTATTAAATATATATGATAAAATTTAAGTCATTAAACAAGGGTATAAATAAAATTTTAGCCATTGAATGAGGATATAAATAAATGAGATTAAGATGCGATGAAAAAAATAAATAGAATTATAATACAAATCATGAAACTTGAAAATGCATACATATCACTATTTGATTGATGGTGCCTTTTTGCTATCCACTTAAAAATATATCATTTGATATTGTAAATAAAACATTTTCTTCTTCAATTATTAAAATTAAATCTATAATAAGTTATATTATTTTAAAATTTATTACCTTCATTCAGGAGGTATATTTATATTTCAAAAGTTAAGGTGCATGAAGGTTTTCAACTCTAGAAGGCATGTTTATAGTTCAAAAATCAACCCAACTAGATGCAATATCAACATTTTTAAATACAATTTTTTTTTTAAAAAAAAAAATAAATTAAGTGCTTGAGTGCTTCAAAAGAGTGCTTCGTCATGTTTGCAGTGTTTGAGCGCTACATGAAAATTTTAAATTTTTAACACATTTTCTATATAAAGTATAAACTCAAATCATATAGTTTTCATTACTATTGACATTACCGATCACTCTCAAATCATATTTATTTAAAATGACACATGTCTTTGAGCCTTCAATTATTAGAATAATTCTCAAAAATTACGTAGAGTTAATCTTATAATATTTAGGACAAAATTATCAACCTAAACTAACTAATCAAACCTAGCAACACCTAGAACTCATCTCATGAGTGTATCATGTCCATACATTACACAGTAATGGAAACTTTCACGCTTGAAATAGAAATGTATCAAAGAAAATTTAGTTGACTTGATATAAGATAACACGACTAGTATTAGTTGAATAAAGTTATAGCTATTTTAAATTTTAAATATTTTTATTCACTTGCAATTATAAATGATTGGCATAGATATAATGTTGGAATTATTACTTGTAAATTTGCTTAAAAAAAATGTGGGGAAGTTTTTGTCCTATTGTATCAAAGATTCAGTGAAACATACTTGGAAGGTAATGTTTATTTTGTACTTAAATTCTTGCTTTTACCACTATTAGTTTAGAATTTTTCTTTATTATCATTAAGGTAGGCAAAAGAGTATGTTTGATAACTATTTTCAAGAATAATTTTTTTATAATAGAAAATATAGTACTTTAAAAAAAAAAATTATACAAAACATGTAAAATAATTAAAAATAAAATATTAGACATAAAATTTATTTTTAAAATATATTTAAAAATATTAAAATAGGGTAAAAATATTTTAGATTTTTAAATAAACTTTTATTTTAAAAAACTTCTGATAACAATTTTTAAATATTGTTCTTAAAAATTATTTTGTAAGATTGGTTTTAAGCAAATCCAAAATATTAATACTTGATTTATACTTTAAAAAAAAAAAAAAAAAAAAAAAAAACAGTCGGCAAACAAACCCAAAGTATCTAGTACTTGATTTCACCATATTGAACCGTCCACGTGATGGATGCAAAGAAGAAAGAGAAGTGAGAAATAAATTTTCAAAAAGTGGGCCGGCCTACGCACAATGATGAAAATTCTTGATCGTACAACCATCCGAAAAGTACATTCAGATAAATATAAAAAAATATCATCCCGCAATGCTACTATTTACACATTTTTAGGTCATATGATTTTATGGCTAAGTCTTATTTATTTATATTTTATACTTTATACTAATTAATTTATTTGTATAATTATCCTATGAGTAAAAATAAAGATATCGATTTTGATAAATAATCGATGATAATAACAGATATATTAATAGATATTTTGACATCAAATATAAATAAGATAAAAATTATTTGAAATTCTTAAAAATATTAAAGATCCCGATCAAATAATATAAAAAGTAATAATAAATAATTGGTGATATGAGAATTAACGGCATGCTTGACCCAGTGGGGTTGCTGTTTTCTAAACATGGAGGTATACCGAATTTAACCATTGAAATGTGATGAATGTGAAAAAATCCCCAAATATCGTGATAAATGTGATAAATGACACAAGTCCCTCATTCCCAAGGCTTATTGAAATGTGATGAATGTGAAAAAATCCCCGAATATCGTGATAAATGTGATAAATGGCACAAGTCCCTCATTCCCAAGGCTTAGATGCAGTTGACCATTGAAAGAGAACTTAGGAGAAAAAATCCGGCCGGTGATAGCTGAAATTTTCAAATAGAAAACCAATTTTTTTTTTCTCGGCTGATCCAATATCTTGTTAGGGCGTGTGGGGTTGGCTCTCTTAAAAGGCAAGGACGTCAATAAATGAGGAAAGGAACCTCGTAAGTCGTAACCAAGGAAGATATAAGGATGTGGTTGTCATGTTACGGGCGGCACGCTGGTCGGGCCCAGATGTACAGCATCCACATATGAACAAGGGGTTATCGAAAACCACAAATTTTGTAGATGGCTAGCTTTGGTTGGTTTCTAGATTTTATCGGAGGTTAGCAAATCATTAACATATTTGCTACCTGACTTGTATATAAAGCACCTCCCTTCTGTGCTTTCCATTTAAGTTTCTATCCTGATTTTCTAGTCTTTAGACAAAAATTCTTCATTGAAATAGAGTTTGTATTGTGTGGAGAGAGATGGAAGTGATGCAAGTACTCCATATGAACAAAGGGGCTGGGGAGACAAGTTACGCAACCAACTCCACAGTTCAGGTTGATTACTTTCATCCTTGTAAGATTATATGATTTTTATGATTCCCAGTACTTTCAGTAAATGGAGTAAGTATACATAGAAAGTTGGCAAAACCATAGCTAGCAAGAAATGTTGAACTCCTCACAAAGAAAATATTAATGTATTCCCAGATTGCCAATTTTTTTTTGTGATTTCTGCTGCTTATATATCTCTTCTCTTTTTGCATTAGATCGAGAAAGCTCATAGCTGTTTGTTCATTTTTTTTTTTTTTGCAGACCAACATTATATCCACAGCGAAACCAGTGACGGAGGAAGCTATACTAGATATATTCAACCATGTCTTGCCTGAGAGCGTAGGCATTGCGGATTTGGGTTGCTCATCTGGACCCAACACCTTGTTGGTGGTGTCAGAGATACTGAACGTGATATATGCCAAATGGCAGCAGCTGGGTCGGCCTTGTTCGCCTGAGTTTAGGGTGTACTTGAATGATCTTATCGGCAATGACTTCAACAATGTGTTTGGCTCACTCCCTGCATTTTACAACAAACTCAAGGAAGAGAAAGGCTCCGAGTTTGGGCCATGTTTTATATCGGGTGCGCCTGGTTCATTTTACGGGAGGGTGTTCCCAAGCAAGAGTCTCCACTTCGTGCACTCTTCTTCCAGCCTCCACTGGCTCTCTCAGGTTTGTTTGTATTTCCTTATATTTATTCTCCTTTGACCCAACTTAGAAAAACACCGACCATGGTCTAGACTGGTATATGAACCAGTTCCCAGGACCCACCATGCCCGTCTGTAGAAGGACCATATATATTCATGTGTTCTCTCCCCCTCAACCTTCAACAGCTTGTTCCTTTTGAAGAGACAGCGCTAAAATCAATCCTCCCCTGGCCATGAATAGTATTACTCTTCCCTCTCACCCTGACTAATGCTTATTCTCTTCCATTTTTTCCCCATTTTTTAAATGGTTGTTGTTTACCATTTTATATCAATTGCTTTTATCCCATTCAATACATATTAATAACTAATTTTCTTTGAATGTATTGAATCACTACTTTAACATTTAGATGTGATACAATTGAGATAGAAAAATAACATTATTCTATAATAATGAATACAATTTAACAAGACCTATCTTCTGAATTATACTGAGAAAAGAAAGGATGAACATTTATTTGCAGGTTCCACCGGGTCTAGCGAGCAAGGATGGGAGAGGGAGCTGGAACAAGGGAAAAATTTACATATCAAAGACGAGTCCAGATTGCGTTTTGGAGGCATACTCATCGCAGTTCCAGAAGGACTGGTCAGTGTTTCTCAAGTCACGTGCAGAAGAAATAGTGGGGGGAGGACGCATGGTGTTGTCCTTCATGGGCAGGAGATCCACAGACCCTCGTTCAAAAGAGAGTTGCTACCAGTGGGAGCTCTTAGCCCGAGCACTCATGAGCATGGTTTCGGAGGTATACATCTATTCAATCCAACTTCTTCCTTCCCCCATTTTTTTTTATGTTTTTTTTCATCTTTCATTGTGGACCAGACAGAATCACAGCATAATCTGCATTTGTGGTCGCACCGTGTGTTGTCTTCACACTCTCCACGAGGGCTCTTGAGGTTGGTGGCACCCCCATCATCCCTCTCTCACTTGGGACCACTCGCCTACCATAACCCTACCTAGTAATGCTAAAAAAATCTACCCCATTTTTTGTAGCCGCTCTCAATCTAGCCACTGTCTCTCATTTGGAGAGGTTGAGGGTAAAATTAATTAATATTTATTATTGGATCATTTCAATTAATTTTAATTTAAATTATTGGTTTAAAATTTATCACTTGCTACCTATTCTTATTACAAGATATAATTTAACTTAAAATTTGTTTTAAATCATCATACAATATATTTGCTGTCACTATTTTTTATTATTATTTATTTTTATTAATTTTAAATAATAATTTTTTTTACTATATGAGGTAAATCATAAAGTATTTAATATAAGAAACAAGTCAATAATTATAAAATATATTCTCATTAGTTATATATAAATGAGGTAAAAGATTAAAAATAAATTAATTATTATAACTTAATACTTAAAATTATATCTTAACTTTAAAAATAAAGTGTGCATGTAGAGTCTCAATTAAAATTTAATTTCACTATATATGAAAAAAATGAGTTAAAAGAAATTTAAGATTAAAGATAAGTTCATTATTTTAATTTAATTTAATACTTGAAGTTATTTTTAACTTTAAGGTATGGTTATTAAATTATTTTATAAAATATGTTTAATTTATTTATGACTTAAATTAAGTCATCAAGTCATATTAAACATCTTTTTAACAACTTGATGAATTTCATAACATGATCACTCATGCATTTAGAGAAGCAAATTAATCGGAGCAAATCATAATATTTTACTCATTCCTTTTGTGAAAAAATTTGACATCGTAAGGTTTTCAATTTTATCGAAAAATGAGAAGTTTGTGTGCTATTATTTAAAATTTGTGAGGGGCGATTGCTAAAATTAAATAGCACATATTTCTCCTAAATGCAGGGTCTAATCGAGGAGAAAAAGGTTGATTCCTTCAATGCTCCATACTATGCACCAAGTCCGGAAGAAGTGAAATTTGGAATATACAAAGAGGGGTCATTCATCTTAGATCGGTTGGAAATGTTTGAAATTGATTGGGATGGAGGTGATGGTGATGGTGATAATTATGATGCAACTCCCACATCCTCAACGCTATCAAATGGAGCACGAGTGGCTAAGACAATTAGAGCTGTGGTTGAGTCCATGCTAGAAAGCCATTTTGGAGGAGATGTAATGGATGGTTTATTTCAAAGGTACGGGGAGATGGTGGGCAATCACTTGGCAAAGACAAGGGCTAAGTATACTAATTTGGTCATCTCCCTCGCAAGAAAAGTTTAAATAAATGTAGAAACTAGAGTTTACATGTACTTTGTGATCAACATACAATAAATTTCTTGATGTTCCGTTACTACTACCATTGAAGTTCTTCCTTTGCTCTCTTCTCTTTTTTAATTTTCCATGCTCTGCATCACTATTTTACAGAAAAGTTGTAAAATTTAGTTTATACCCTCCTTAACCCTAATGGGCTAAAAGCCTATAATTAAAGAGAGTTATTCAACTCAATGGGCCAACCGAAGGGTTAACCCATGGGCCCTCTTCCCAATGAGTTCAATCTATTTGTGTCTTTGTGCACCTTAACCTATAATTATTGAAAATTTTAAATAAAAATAATATAAGAATGCATATGAATTGGAAATAGTGATATATAAAGAATATTTATATATTTACATTTAATATCTTATCATTGAAATTAGTATATAATGAAAGACAATTATTCTATCATTTACTTAAACAAAAAAAATATATATATATTTTGTATAAAATTTATTAATTTATTATACGACTTAATTTCAAGTCTAAAAAACAAAGAGAAAAAAATATTATGATATAGGAGTAACATTTTATATATTCAACAATGATTTATTCATAAATTTTATTTAGTAGTTGAACTATAAAATAAATTCTTATACTATTATATATTCTATATGTTACGTAATTCTCATTAATTGCTTTACTGTCCTGTGTGTTTATCAAAGAGTTACAAGTCGATTCTTTCCATTTTTTGAGTTCGATTCTTTTAATGCTAGAATGTGGAAGGTAAGTAGACACAACATAAATGTTTAATCAATTGTATTCATTTTTTGTTTTTGTATTTTTTTTAAAAAAATTTCAAGATGTAATTGTAAAATTGTAAATTAAAGGTATCCATCTTTTTTACTTCTAAATTTTTTTCAAGACCTATTTTGATTTTTTTATAATGCTTAGTTAGATTTATCATCAAAAAGTATAATTGCGAAAAAACCAAAAAAGAAGAAGACAATATTTGTTTGGCTACAATCTTTTATTGCCCTCCTCTTTTAAATAATTTCTTTGAGCTTTTGGATAGCAATCTAAAAATGATTCAACCTTCCACTCACAACCTACAACAATCAAATATATATTTACCTAAGAATAAGGTGTCTGTTATTTTTAACTTTTTGTTCAAAGCATTTACTTTTAATTTTTAGATAGTTTGTTTGTTTTTTTTTTCTTTTTTAATAACTTATTACTTATTTTTTTAAAAAAAAATTATTGAATAAAAAAGTCAAAATATTTAACTTTTTTAAAATATTAAAAGTAAAATATTGATTTTTCTTTACTTCATAATACTTTTCAAAAATAAAATATTAAAAAACAAATAACTTAATACTTAATACTATTAAGTATTATTCAGTTTCAAATTCTATTTAGATTTAAAAGATAAAAAAATAAACATCATCTAAACCTTACTTTAATGAGTACCAAAGTTTCACATGTTAAACTGGCTAGAGATTATAAACCCTAATTAACAACCTAAAAACACAATCATGAAATGCAAAATAATAAATCAACGAAGATGTTAGTTACTCTATTTTAGCAATTTAGCAACAATATACAAAACAAACTAATTTGGATAATTTTCTTGTACCAAAAATATAATATAAAAAATAATAAAATTGGAACAACCTAAAAATGTTTCTTTTATATCATCTTTAGAGCAATTGAATCCATCTAACTTTAAAAAAGAAAAAGACAAAAAAAAAAAAAAAAAAAAAAAAAACTAAGTTGCAAACCTTGTAATTATGTAGAATAAATGACAAGTGTTAGCTATAAATTCAAACCAATGAAAGAGAAAATAAAAGAATTTATATTAAGAAAATGCTAATTAAAGTATCATAATGGTATCTACCTAAGTTTAAATCTAAATTGTTAAATATATATATATGATAAAATTTAAGTTATTAAATGAGGGTATAAATAAAATTTTAGCCATTGAATGATAGATGCGACGATACAAATAAATATAATTATAGTACAAATCATGAAACTTGAAAATGTATGTATATCACCGTCGGATTGATGGTGCCTTTTCGATATCCATTTAAAAATATATCATTTGATATTATAAATAGAACATTTTCTTCTTTAATTATTAAAATTAAATCTATGATAAACTATATTATTTTAAAATTTATTACCTTCATTCAGAAGGTATATTTATATTTCAAAAGTAAAGGTGCAGGAAGGTTTTCAACTCTTGAAGGCATGTTTATAGTTCAAAAATTAAGCCAACTAGATGCAATATCAACATTTTTAAATACAAATTTTCAGAAAAAAAAAAAAAAAAAATTAAGTGCTTGACTGCTCCCAAAGAGTGCTTCATCACCTTAGGGGTGTTTGAGCACTACATGAAAATTTTCGATTTTTAACACATTTTTTATATAAAGTATAAACTCAAATCATGTAGTTTTCATTACTATTGACATTATCAATCACTCTCAAATCATATTTACTTAAAAAGGACACATGTCTTTGAGTCTTTAATTATTAGAATAATCCAAAAAAATTATGTAGTCAATCTAATAATATTTAGAATAAAATTATCAACCTAAACTAACTAATCAAACCTAGCAACACCTAGAACTCATCTCATGAGCGTATCACATGCATATGTTGCACAGTAATGGAAACTTTCTAGCTTGAAATAGAAATGCATCGAAGAAAATTTAGTTGACTTGATATGAGATAACACGACTAGTATTAGTTGAATAAAGTTATAGCTATTTTATAATTTAAACATCTCTATTCACTTGCAATTATAAATGATTGACATAGATATAATGTTGGAATTATTACTTGTAAATTTGCTTAAAAAAATGTGGGGAAGTTTTTGTCATGTTTCATCAAAGATTTAGTGAAACATACTTAGAAGGTAATGTTTATTTTGTACTTACCTTTTTGTTTTTACCACCATTAGTTTAAATTTTTTTTCTTATTATCATTAAGGCAGAAAAAAAATATGTTTGGTAATTATTTTCAAGAACAATTTTTTTTATAATAGAAAATATAATGTTTTTAGAAAATATATTTTAGTTATTTTTTCATATTTGTATTTATTTTTTTTATGATTGTTTTAAAAAATAATTATACAAACATATAAAATAATTAAATATAAAATATTAGATATAAAATTTATTTTTAAAAATATTAAAATAGGGTAAAAATATTTTAGATAAATCCAAAATATTAATACTTGATTTATACGTAAAAAAAAAAAAAAACGTCGGCAAACAGACCCAAAGCATCTAGTACTTGATTCCACCATATTGAACCGTCCACGTGATGATGCAAAGAAGAAAGAAAAGTAAGAAATAATTTTTCAAAAAATGGGCCAGCCTATGCACAATTAATCTAGATGTCACCATATTGAATCGTCCACGTGATGGATGCAAAGAAGAAAGAAAAGTAAGAAATAATTTTTCAAAAAATGGGCCGGCCTATGCACAATTAATCTAGATGATGGTACATACAACCTACTTTCTCTTTGTTTTATATCGTTTTCATTTTCCCACTTGATGAAAATTCTTGATCGTACAACCATCCCAAAAGTACATTCAGATAAATATAAAAAAATATCATCCCTCGATGCTACTATTTACACATTTTTAGGTCATATGATTTTAGGATTATTTGATTAAAAGTTCTCCTCAACATCCAATTTTTGAAATTTAACCTCGTACCATTTTTTGGCATCCTTTGGACAAAAATGCCCTCATCATTTTCTTGTAAAAATAACTATTTTTTTTAAAACTTACATGTAAATACTTGAAATAGAAAATGACATTTATGTCAAAAATGAGTTACTTTTTCAAAAAAAATATGGGATGGTTTAGATTTTCGATTTGGAAATTATTTCATTATTTTTATCCAAATACTCAATGATTTTATGTCTAAGTCTTATTTATTTATATTCTATACTTTATACTAATTAATTTATTTATATAATTATCCAATGAGTAAGGATAAAGATATCACTTTTGACAATCACAAATATATTAATAGATATTTTGACATTATTAATAAGATAAAAAATACTTGAAATTCGTGAAAATATTAAAGATGTCGATCAAATAATATTAAAAATAATAATACTTATTTTATAATTGATGATATAAGAATAACGACATGCTTGACTCAATGGGGTTGCTGTTTTCTAAACATGGCTCGAATTTAACCATTGAAATGTGATGAATGTGAAAAAATCCCGAAATATCGTGATAAAGGGCACAAATCCCTCATTCCCAAGACTTAGGTGGTGTTTATTTTTTTGTTAAATAGAAAAAGTTAAAATATTTGACTTTTTCCATTTTGCTAAATATAATTTATTGACATCATTCAATATAATTAAACTGAACTTATTTGATAATAATTTCACTTTAGTTATATTGAATAATGTCAACAAGTTACTTTTGATTGAATAGAAAAAGTCAAATATTTTGACTTTTTCTATTCAATAAAAAAACAAACACCACCTAAGATGCAGTTAACCATTGAAAGAGAACTTAGGAGAAAAAATCTGGCCGGTGATAGCTGAAAATTTCAAATAGGAAAACCACTTCTTTTTTTTTTCTTGGCTGATCAAATATTTTGTTAGGGCGTGTGCGGTTGGCTCTCTTAAAAGGCAAGGACGTCAATAAATGAGGAAAGTAACCCCTCCTAAGTCGTAACCAAGGAAGAAATAAGGATGTGGTTGTCATGTTACAGGCGGCACGCTGGTCAGGCCCAGATGTACAGCATCCACATGTGTACAGGAGGTTATCGAAAACTACATATTTTGTAGATGGTTAGCTTTGGTTGGTTATGGCAGGAGAGCTAGGTTTCTAGATTTTATTGGAGGTTAGCAAATCATTCAACATATTTGCTACCTGACTTGTATATAAAGCACCTCCCTTCTGTGCTTTCCATTTAAGTTTCTATCCTGATTTTCTAGTCTTTAGACAAAAATTCTTCATTGAAATAGAGTTTGTATTGTGTGGAGAGAGATGGAAGTGATGCAAGTACTCCATATGAACAAAGGGGCTGGGGAGACAAGTTACGCAACCAACTCCACAGTTCAGGTTGATTAGTTTCATCCTTGTAAGATTATATGATTTTTATGATTCCCAGTACTTTTAGTAAATGGAGTAAGTATACATAGAAAGTTGACAGAACCATAGCTAGCAAGAAATGTTGAACCCCATACAAAGAAAATATTAATGTCTTCCCAGATTGCCAATTTTGTTTGTGATTTCTGCTGCTTATATATCTCTTCTCTTTTTGCATTAGATCGAGAAAAACTCATAGCTGTTTGCTCAATTTTTTTTTTTTTTGCAGAGCAACATTATATCCACAGCGAAACCATTGACGGAGGAAGCTATACTAGATATATTCAACCATGTCTTGCCTGAGAGTGTAGGCATTGCGGATTTGGGTTGCTCATCTGGACCCAACACCTTGTTGGTGGTGTCAGAGATACTGGACGTGATATATGCCAAATGGCAGCAGCTGGGTCGTCCTTGTTCGCCAGAGTTTAGGGTGTACTTGAATGATCTTATCGGCAATGACTTCAACAATGTGTTTGGCTCACTCCCTGCATTTTACAACAAACTCAAGGAAGAGAAAGGCTCCGAGTTTGGGCCATGTTTTATATCGGGTGTGCCTGGTTCATTTTACGGGAGGGTGTTCCCAAGCAAGAGTCTCCACTTCGTGCACTCTTCTTCCAGCCTCCACTGGCTCTCTCAGGTTTGTTTGTATTTCCTTATATTTATTCTCCTTTGACCCAACTTAGAAAAACACCCACCATGGTCTAGACTGGTATGTGAACCGGTTCCCAGGACCACCATGCCCGTCTGTAGAAGGACCATAGATATTCATGTGTTCTCTCTCCCTCAACCTTCAACAGCTTGTTCCTTTTGAAGAGACAGCGCTAAAATCAATCCTCCCCTGGCCATGAATAGTATTACTCTTCCCTCTCACCCTGAGTAATGCTTATTCTCTTCCATTTTTACCCCATTTTTTAAATGGTTGTTGTTTACCATTTTATATTAATCGCTTTTATCCCATTCAATACGTATTAATAACTAATTTTCTTTGAATGTATTGAATCACTACTTTAACATTTAGATGTGATACAATTGAGATAGAAAAATAACATTATTCTATAATAATGAATGCAATTTAACAAGACCTATCTTGTGAATTATACTGAGAAAAGAAAGGATGAACATTTATTTGCAGGTTCCATCGGGTCTAGAGAGCAAGGATGGGAGAGGGAGCTGGAACAAGGGAAAAATTTACATATCAAAGACGAGTCCAGATTGCGTTTTGGAGGCATACTCATCGCAGTTCCAGAAGGACTGGTCAGTGTTTCTCAAGTCACGTGCAGAAGAAATAGTGGGGGGAGGACGCATGGTGTTGTCCTTCATGGGCAGGAGATCCACAGACCCTCGTTCAAAAGAGAGTTACTACCAGTGGGAGCTCTTAGCCCGAGCACTCATGAGCATTGTTTCGGAGGTATATATCTATTCAATCCAACTTCTTCCTTCCCCCTTTTTTTTTAATGTTTTTTTCATCTTTCATTGTGGAGAAGCGGATGGAAGCTCTAAACCAGACAGAATCACAGCATAATCTGCATTTGTGGTCGCACCGTGTGTTGTCTTCACACTCTCCACGAGGGCTCTTGAGGTTGGTGGTACCCCCATCATCCCTCTCTCACTTGGGACCACTCGCCTACCATAACCCTACCTAGTAATGCTAAAAAAATCTACCCCATTTTTTGTAGCCCCTCTCAATCTAGCGACTGTCCCTATCATTTGGAGAGGTTGAGGATAAAATTAATTAATATTTATTATTTTATCATTTCAATTAATTTTAAATTAAATTATTGATTTAAAATTTATCACTTAATACTTATTCTTAATTGAAGATATAATTTAACTTAAAATTTATTTTTAAATCATCATACAATATATTTGCTGTCACTATTTTTATTATTAATAATTTTAAGTAATAAATTTTTTTACTGTATAAGATAAATCATAAAGTATTTAATATAAAAAATAAGTCAATAATTATAAAACATATCTCATTAGTTATAAAGAAATGAGGTAAAATATTAAGAATAAATTAACTATTATAATTTAATACTTAAAGTTATATTTTAACTTTAAAAATAAGTTGTGCATGTGGAGTCTCAATTAAAATTTAGTCTCACTCTATATTAAAAAAATGGGCTAAAGGAAATTTAAGATTAAAGATAAATTTATTATTTTAATTTAATACTAGAAGTTATTTTTAATTTTCAGTTATGATTATTAAATTATTTTATAAAATATGTTTAATTTATTTATGACTTAAATTAAGTTATTAAATCTGATTAAATACCTTTTTAACAACTTGATGAATTTCATGATCATTAATGCATTTAGAGAAACAAATTAATTGGGGCAAATCATAATATTTTACTCATTCATTCTGTGAAAAAAATTGACATCATAAGGTTTTCAATTTTATTGAAAAGGAGAAGTTTGTGTGCTATTATTTAAATTTGTGAGGGGCGATTGCTAAAATCAAATAGAACATATTTCTCCTAAATGCAGGGTCTAATTGAGGAGAAAAAGGTTGATTCCTTCAATGCTCCATACTATGCACCAAGTCCGGAAGAAGTGAAATTTGGAATATACACAGAGGGGTCATTCATCTTAGATCGGTTGGAAATGTTTGAAATTGATTGGGATGGAGGTGATGGTGATGGTGATAATTATGATGCACCTCCCACGTCCTCAACGCTATCAAATGGAGCACGAGTGGCTAAGACAATTAGAGCTGTGGTTGAGTCCATGCTAGAAAGCCATTTTGGAGGAGATGCAATGGATGGTTTATTTCAAAGGTACGGTGAGATGGTGGGCAATCACTTGGCAAAGACAAGGGCTAAGTATATTAATTTGGTCATCTCCCTCGTAAGAAAAGTTTAATTAAATGTAGAACCTAGAGTACATGTACTTTGTGATCAACATACAATAAATTTCTTGATGTTCCGTTAGTACTACCATTGAAGTTCTTCCTTTGCTCTCCTCTCTTTTTTAATTTTCCATGCCAGAAGCCTACAATCAAAGAGAGTTATTCAACTCAATGGGCCAACCGAAGGGTGAACCCATGGGCCCTCTTCTCAATGAGTTCAATCTATTTGTGTCTTTGTGCACCTTAACCCATAATTATTTTTTTTTTATTTTAGTATTTTTTTTTTTGAATAAATTCATATTTTAAAAATTTTAAAATAAAAACATTCAAAATTAAATAAAATTAAAAGGATAAATATAAAAAATTTAAAAATGAAGTGATAGTAATTTTTAAAAATAAAATTAATGAGATAATGATAATATTTTTAATATTAAAATTATAATTTATTTAATTCAAGCATTTAATAATGTAAAATAAATGATGATGCATATTTGAATTTTTAATATTTATATTTTTTATATTTAATTATTATATAAATGACATTAAAAAATACTTGTTAAGAAAATTATAATGGTGATTTTTATATATTTATTAATTAATTAAATAAATTTTGAAATAACATATTATTTTTTAATAATGAACTTTAAGATATTTATTATGTATATATTTTAACAAAAGAAAAGATAGATTTAGTGGTAACCAAACTTAAACCCAAGCCTTTTGCCTGGTTCGAATCTTGGCTAGCAAATTGAAATTAGAGCCTTGACACCAAATATATTCATTTGGTCATCTCCTCTAAGAAAAGGCTTATCAAGTCTAAAAAGCAGAGAATTTGTTGATAGTCTGTTACTACTGGTTGTACTTATTATGTAATTTCTTCCAAAGGGATTTTGAAATTTAAATGAAGTCCAATTATGACGACACGTTCCCTTGTCTTCATCGCTCAAACTAAAACACATGACGTACAAGCCCTGCCCACTACACTCAACATAATTGAGCAACTGTTCTGGGAAGTGGAACACATGGCTCCAGGACTCGGAATAATGACCCAATCCACAATGTATAGATTCTTGTGAGTGCTTTAGGATATTGGTTAATTTCTATTTGGTAAAAACCATAGTGACCTTGGTGACGTCGACCCATGAATCAGACCCTATGGTTTGATGTGTGAGAGAGCTTTACCAGCTGTTTGAAAACTGTATTTTTTAAAACACTTCTCTGCTTTTAGAACAACAAACACTCCTATTTCAAAAAGTACTTTGACAAGTAATCATTTAAAAACGGATTGATTTTTTGCGATTTGGAGTCAGCAGGCCATGTGATTTCAAATCTTACAAAGGTAATGTTGAACATATATAAACTGGTAGGAAGTAGGGACCGACAGTCATGTAGGTAGTTGATATGAGATTTGTACGTAATTACCAGTTAATAGCCGGTAACGTGCATCCCCTGGCACCATGTGATTCAAATCTTGAAAAGCTAATGCACATAAACTGATAACTAGGGCCTAGGAACCAAGTCATGTCCGCTTGCCTGAGATTTTGTAACCAGTTAGTAGCCGATTAGGTGCCATTTCATATGGCAACTTGTGGCCAAAAGCAGAAAAAAGATCAATTTTCCTAGAAACTAGAGTCAGTTTATTTTGACAGGTTGCAAAATAATTAGTAGCATAAATATTTTTGTTAGATCTTGATAAAGAGGACCATAAATGATTGAATTGGACCACTTTAATGATTGACAAGCTTTGTTCTTCCCCATATAAAAAATTATTTTGTTAATATGAATGAATCATGCACGGTGGAACATGAAAGAAATAAAAAAATTGAAATGTAAAAATTGTAAAAATGATATTACATTTTATACAATTGATTGGTTGTTGTCGTGCATGTACTGTTTAGAAATCATTTTAAAATTATTATCCTGGTATGGCAGAACCACATGGTGTAAGTTACGATATAGCATCAGCATTCCCTGTTATTCACCGGAGTTTGTAGGGCGTGGAGAGAGATGGAAGTGATGCAAACGCTTCACATGAACGCCGGGTCTGGGGAGACCAGTCATGCAAAGAACTCGTCGGTTCAGGTGGAGTTCCATTCTTATACTATTATATATTCTATATGTTACGTAATTCTCATTAATTGCTTTACTGTCCTGTGTGTTTATCAAAGAGTTACAAGTCGATTCCTTTCCTTTTTTTGAGTTCGATTCTTTTAATGCTAGAATGTGGAAGGCAAGTAGACACAACATAAATGCTTAACGCATTCATATGCTTTTGGAGAACCACCAACCTAATTCTCCCAAAAATTAAAATCCTAAAATTTTTTCTTTTTTGCTATAATTTCTTTTCTAATTTTTCAAAAAATAAATGAATGTTAGGTGTTTGGCTGCAATTGTATTCATTTTTTGTTTTTGTATTTTTTTTTTTTAAATTTCAAGATGTAATTGTAAAATTGTAAATTAAAGGTATCCATCTTTTTTACTTTTAAATTTTTTTCAAGACCTATTTTGATTTTTTTATAATGCTTGGTTAGATTTATCATCAAAAAGTATAATTGTGAAAAAACCAAAAAAGAAGAAGACAATATTTGTTTGGCTACAATCTTTTATTGTCCTCCTCTTTTAAATAATTTTTTTGAGCTATTGGATAGCAATCTAAAAACGATTCAATCTTCCACTCACAACCTACAACAATCAAACATATATTTATCTAAGAATAAGGTGTATGTTATTTTTGACTTTTTGTTGAAAGCATTTACTTTTAGATTTTAGATAGTTTTCTTTTTAACTTTTTATTAACTTATT
This sequence comes from Vitis rotundifolia, assembly GCA_030254885.1. Classification (NCBI taxonomy): domain Eukaryota; kingdom Viridiplantae; phylum Streptophyta; class Magnoliopsida; order Vitales; family Vitaceae; genus Vitis; species Vitis rotundifolia. The sequence continues at coordinate 10,294,805 of CM058168.1, read as the reverse complement.
ACTTATTTTTTAAAAAAAATTATTAAATAAAATATATGATAGCAATCTAAAAATGATTCAATCTTCCACTCACAACCTACAACAATCAAACATATATTTATCTAAGAATAAGGCTGTTATTTTTAACTTTTTGTTGAAAGCATTTACTTTTAGATTTTAGATAGTTTTCTTTTTAACTTTTTATTGACTTATTACTTTTTTTTTTTTTTTTAAATATTGAATAAAAAAACCAAAATATTTAACTTTTTTAAAATACTAAAAGTAAAATATTGGTTTTTTTTTTTTACTTCATAATACTTTACAAAAATAAAATATTAAAAAACAAATAACTTAATACTTAATACTATTAAGTATTATTCGGTTTCAAATTCTATTTAGAATTAAAAGATAAAAAAATAAATACCATCTAAACCTTACTTTAATGAGTACCAAAGTTTCACATGTTAAACTGGCTAGAGATTATAAACCCAAATTAACAACCCAAAAACACAATCACAAAATGCAAAATAATAAATCAACGAAGATGTTAGTTACTCTATTCTAGCAATTTAGCAACTAATATACAAAACAAACTAATTTGGATAGTTTTCTTGTACCAAAAATATAATATAAAAAATAATAAAATTGGAACAACCTAAAAATGTTTCTTTTATATCATCTTTAGAGCAATTGAATCCATCTAACTTTAAAAAGAAAAAAGACAAAAAAAAAAAACACAAAACAAGTTGCAAACCTTGTAATTATGTAGAATAAATGAAACATGTTAGCTATAAATTCAAACCAATGAAAGAGAAAATAAAAGAATTTATATTAAGAAAATGCTAATTAAAGTATCATAATGGTATCTACCTAAGTTTAAATCTAAATTGTTAAATATTTATATGATAAAATTTAAGTTATTAAATAAGTGTATAAATAAAATTTTAGCCATTGAACGATAGATGCGATGATACAAATAAATAGAATTATAATACAAATCATGAAACTTGAAAATGTATGCATATCACCGTTTGATTGATGGTACCTTTTCGATATCCACTTAAAAATATATCATTTGATATTATAAATAGAACATTTTCTTCTTCAATTATTAAAATTAATTGTATAATAAACTATATTATTTTAAAATTTATTACATTCATTGGGAAGGTATATTTATATTTCAAAAGTTAAGGTGTAGGAAGGTTTTCAACTCTTCAAGGCATGTTTATAGTTTAGGAATCAAGCCAACTAGATGCAATATCAACATTTTTAAATACAAATTTTCAAAAAAAAAAAAAAAAAAAAGTGCTTGAGCACTTTCAAAGAGTGCTTTGTCACCTTGGGGGTGTTTGAGCACTACATGAAAATTTTCAATTCTTAACACATTTTCTATATAAAGTATAAACTCAAATCATGTAGTTTTCATTACTATTGACATTACCAATCACTCTTAAATCAAATTTACTTAAAAAGGACACATGTCTTTGAGTCTTTAATTATTAGAATAATCCTAAAAAATTATGTAGTCAATCTAATAATATTTAAAACAAAATTATCCACCTAAACTAACGAATCAAACCTAGCAACACCTAAAACTCATCTCATGAGTGTATCACATGCATACATGCGTTGCACAGTAATGAAAACTTTCTAACTTGAAATATAAATATATGGAAAAAAATTTATTGGACTTGATATGAGATAACATGATTAGTATTAGTTGAATAAAGTTATTGCTATTTTATAATTCAAACATCTTTATTCACTTGTAATTATAAATGGTTGACATAGATATAATGTTGGAATTATTACTTGTAAATTTGCTTAAAAAAATGTGGGGAAGTTTTTGTCATGCTTCATCAAAGATTTAGTGAAACATACTTAGAAGGTAATGTTTATTTTGTACTTAGCTTTTTGTTTTTACCACTATTAGTTTTAAATTTTTCCTTGTTATTATTAAAGCAGGAAAAAAATATTTTTGGTAGTTATTTTTTAGAATAATTTTTTTGATAATAGAAAATATAATGTTTTTAGAAAATATCTTTTAATTATTTTTCGATATTTGTATTTATTTTTTTATGATTATTTAAAAAAATAATTATACAAACATATAAAATAATTAAAAATAAAATATTAGATATCAAATTTATTTTTAAAAATATTAAAATAGGGTAAAAAATATTTTAGATTTTTAAATAAATTTTTATTTTAAAAAACTTCGATAATAATTTTCAAATAATGTCCTCAAAAACTATTTTATACTATTAGTTTTAAACAAATCCAAAATATTAATACTTGATTTATACGTAAAAAAATAAAAATAAATAAATAACGTCGGCAAACAGACCCAAAATATCTAGTACTTGATTTCACCATATTGAACCGTCCACGTGATGGATGCAGAGAAGAAAGAGAGGTGAGAAATAATTTTTCAAAAAGTGGGCCGGCCTATGCACAATTAATTTAGATGATGGTACATACAACCTACTTTCCCTTTATTTTATATCGTTTTCATTTTCCAACTTGATGAAAATTCTTGATCGTACAACCATCCGACAAGTACATTAAGATAAATATAAAAAAAAAATCATCCCTCAATGCTACTATTTACACATTTTTAGGTCATATGATTTTATGTCTAAGTCTTATTTATTTATATTCTATATTTTATATTAATTTATTTATTTGTATAATTATCTTATGAGTAAGGATAAATATATCGATTTTGACAATCACAAATATATTAATAAAGATTTTGACATTATTAATAAGATAAAAATTACTTGAAATTCGTGAAAATATTAAAGATATCGATCAAATAATATAAAATGTAATAATACTTACTTTATAATTGATGATGTAAGAATTAACGGCATGCTTGACCCAGTGGGGTTGCTGTTTTCTAAACATGGAGACATTCTGAATTTAACCATTGAAATGTGATGAATGTGAAAAAATCCCCAAATATCGTGATAAATGTGATAAATGGCACAAGTCCATCATTCCCAAGGCTTAGATGCAGTTGACCATTCAAAGAGAACTTAGGAGAAAAAATGGGGCCGGTGATAGCTGAAATTTTCAAATAGAAAAACCACTTTTTTTTTTTTCTTGGCTGATCAAATATCTTGTCAGGGCGTGTGGGGTTGGCTCTCTTAAAACGCAAGGACGTCAACAAATGAGGAAAGGAACCCCTCGTATGTCGTAACCAAGGAAGAAATAAGCATGTGGTTGTCATGTTACAGGCGGCACGCTGGTCAGGCCCAGATGTACAGCATCCACGTGTGTACGGGAGGTTATCGAGAACCACATATTTTGTAGATGGCTAGCTTTGGTTGGTTACGGCAGGATAGCTAGATTTCTAGATTTGATCGGAGGTTAGCAAATCATTCAACATATTTGCTACCTGACTTGTATATAAAGCACCTCCCTTCTGTGCTTTCCATTTAAGTTTCTATCCTGATTTTCTAGTCTTTAAACAAAAATTCTTCATTGAAATAGAGTTTGTATATATTGTGTGGAGAGAGATGGAAGTGATGCAAGTACTCCATATGAACAAAGGGGCTGGGGAGACAAGTTACGCAACCAACTCCACAGTTCAGGTTGATTAGTTTCATCCTTGTAAGATTGTATGATTTTTATGATTCCCAGTACTTTTAGTAAATGGAGTAAGTATACATAGAATGTTGACAGAACCATAGCTAGCAAGAAATGTTGAACCCCACACAAAGAAAATATTAATGTATTCCCAGATTGCCAATTTTTTGTGATTTCTGCTGCTTATATATCTCCTCTGCATTAGATCGAGAAAAGCTCATGTGTTTATTCAATTTTTTTTTTTGCAGAGCAACATTATATCCACAGCGAAACCAGTGACGGAGGAAGCTATACTAGATATATTCAACCATGTCTTGCCTGAGAGCGTAGGCATTGCGGATTTGGGTTGCTCATCTGGACCCAACACCTTGTTGGTGGTGTCAGAGATACTGAACGTGATATATGCCAAATGGCAGCAGCTGGGTCGTCCTTGTTCGCCTGAGTTTAGGGTGTACTTGAATGATCTTATCGGCAATGACTTCAACAATGTGTTTGGCTCACTCCCTGCATTTTACAACAAACTCAAGGAAGAGAAAGGCTCCGAGTTTGGGCCATGTTTTATATCGGGTGTGCCTGGTTCATTTTACGGGAGGGTGTTCCCAAGCAAGAGTCTCCACTTCGTGCACTCTTCTTCCAGTCTCCACTGGCTCTCTCAGGTTTGTTTGTATTTCCTTATATTTATTCTCCTTTGACCCAACTTAGAAAAACACCCACCATGGTCTAGACTGGTATATGAACCGGTTCCCAGGACCCACCATGCCCGTCTGTAGAAGGACCATATGTATTCATGTGTTCTCTCTCCCTCAACCTTCAACAGCTTGTTCCTTTTGAAGACACGCGATAAAATAAATCCTCCCCTGGCCATGAATAGTATTACTCTTCCCTCTCACCCTGAGTAATGCTTATTCTCTTCCATTTTTACCCCATATTTTAAATGTTTGTTGTTTACCATTTTATATTAATCGCTTTTATCCCATTCAATACATATTAATAGTTCATTTTCTTTGAATGTATTCAATCACTACTTAACATTTAGATGTGATACAATTGACATAGAAAGGATGAATACAATTTAACAAGACCTATCTTCTGAATTATACTGAGAAAAGAAAGGATGAACATTTATTTGCAGGTTCCACCGGGTCTAGAGAGCAAGGATGGGAGAGGGAGCTGGAACAAGGGAAAAATTTACATATCGAAGACGAGTCCAGATTGCGTTTTGGAGGCATACTCATCGCAGTTCCAGAAGGACTGGTCAGTGTTTCTCAAGTCACGTGCAGAAGAAATAGTGGGGGGAGGACGCATGGTGTTGTCCTTCATGGGCAGGAGATCCACAGACCCTCGTTCAAAAGAGAGTTGCTACCAGTGGGAGCTCTTAGCCCGAGCACTCATGAGCATGGTTTCGGAGGTATATATCTATTCAATCCAACTTCTTCCTTCCCCCCCTTTTTTTTTTTTTTATGTATTTTTCATCTTTCATTGTGGAGAAGCGGATGGAAGCTCTAAACCAGAATAATCTGCATTTGTGGTCGCACTGTATGTTGTTTTCGCACTCTCCACGAGGGCTCTTGAAGTTGCTGGCACCCATCATCCCTCTCTCACTTGGGACCACTCGCCTACCATAACCCTACCTAGTAATGCTAAAAAAATCTACCCCATTTTTTGTAGCCCCTCTCAATCTAGCCACTGTCTCTATCTTTTGGAGAGGTTGAGGATAAAATTAATTAATATTTATAATTTTATCATTTCAATTAATTTTAAATTAAATTATTGATTTAAAAATTATCACTTAATATTTATTCTTATTATAAGATGTAATTTAACTTAAAATTTATTTTAAATCATAATACAATATATTTGCAGTCACTATTTTTTTTATATTAATTTTAAGTAATAATTTTTTTTACTATATGAGGTGAATCATAAAGTATTTAATATAAAAAATAAGTCAATAATTATAAAATATATTCTCATTAGTTATATAGAAATGAGGTAAAAGGTTAAAAATAAATTAATTATTATAATTTAATACTTAAAGTTATATTTTAACTTTAAAAATAAGTTGTGCATGTGGAGTCTTAATTAAAATTTAGTCTCACTATATATGAAAAAAATGGGCTAAAAGAAATTTAAGATTAAAGATAAATTTATTATTTTAATTTAATACTTGAAGTTATTTTTAACTTTAAGTTATGATTATTAAATTATTTTATAAAATATGTTTAATTTATTTATGATTTAAATTAAGTCATTAAGTGTATTAAATATTTTTTTAACAACTTGATGAATTTCATAACATCATGATTCATGCATTTAGAGAAATAAATTAATTGGGGCAAATCATAATATTTTACTCATTCCTTTTGTGAAAAAATTTGAATAGAACATATTTCTCCTAAATGCAGGGTCTAATTGAGGAGAAAGAGGTTGATTCCTTCAATGCTCCATACTATGCACCAAGTCCGGAAGAAGTGAAATTTGGAATATACAAAGAGGGGTCATTCATCTTAGATCGGTTGGAAATGTTTGAAATTGATTGGGATGGAGGTGATGGTGATGGTGATAATTATGATGCAACTCCCACATCCTCAACGCTATCAAATGGAGCACGAGTGGCTAAGACAATTAGAGCTGTGGTTGAGTCCATGCTAGAAAGCCATTTTGGAGGAGATGTAATGGATGGTTTATTTCAAAGGTACGGGGAGATGGTGGGCAATCACTTGGCAAAGACAAGGGCTAAGTATATTAATTTGGTCATCTCCCTCGTAAGAAAAGTTTAATTAAATGTAGAAAATAGAGTTTACATGTACTTTGTGATCAACATACAATAAATTTCTTGATGTTCCGTTAGTACTGCCATTGAAGTTCTTCCTTTGCTCTCCTCTCTTTTTTAATTTTCCATGCTCTGCATCACTAAAAGCCTACAATCAAAGAGAGTTATTCAACTCAATGGACCAACCGAAGGGTGAACCAATGGGCCCTCTTCTCAATGAGTTCAATCTATCTGTGTCTTTGTGCACCTTAACCCATAATTATTTTTTTATATTTTAGTTTTTTTTTATAATAAATTCATACTTTTAATATTTTAAAATAAAAACATTTAAAATTACATAAAATTAAAAGGATAAATATAAAAAATTTAAAAAGGAAGTGATAGTAATCTTTAAAAATAAGATTAATGAGATAATGATGATACATTTAATATTAAAATTATAATTTATTTAATTCAAGTATTTAATAATGTAAAATAAATGATGATGCATATTTGAATTTTTAATATTTATATTTTTTATATTTAATTATCATATAAATGACATTAAAAAATACTTGTTAAGAAAATTATAATGGTGACTTTTATATATTTATTAATTAATTAAATAAATTTTGAAATAACATATTATTTTTTAATAATGAAGTTTAAAATATTTATTATGTATATATTTTAACAAAAGAAAAGATAGATTTAGTGGTAACCAAACTTAAACCCAAGCCTTTTGCCTGGTTCGAATCTTGGCTAGCAAATTGAAATTTGAGCCTTGACACCAAATATATTAATTTGGTCATCTCCTTTGTAAGAAAAGGCTTATCAAGTCTACAGAGAATTTGTTGATAGTCTGTTAGTACTGGTTGTACTTATTATGTAATTTCTTCCGAAGGGATTTTGAAATTTAAATGAAGTCCAATTATGACGACACGTCCCCCTTTGTCTTCATCGCTCAAACTAAAACACATGACGTACAAGCCCGGCCCACTACACTCAACATAATTGAGCAACTGTTCTGGGAAGTGGAACACATGGCTCCATGACTCGGAATAATGGCCCAATCCACAATGTATAGATTCTTGTGAGTGCTTTAGGATATTGGTTAATTTCTATTTGGTAAAAACCATAGTGACCTTGGTGACGTCGACCCATGAATCAGACCCTAGGGTTTGATGTGTGAGAGAGCTTTACCAGCTGTTTGAAAACTGTATTTTTTAAAACACTTCTCTGCTTTTAGAACAACAAACACTCCTATTTCAAAAAGTACTTTGACAAGTAATCATTTAAAAACGGATTGATTTTTTGCGATTTGGAGTCAGCAGGCCATGTGATTTCAAATCTTACAAAGATAATGTTGAACATATATAAACTGGTAGGAAGTAGGGACCGACAGTCATGTAGGTAGTTGATATGAGATTTGTACGTAATTACCAGTTAATAGCCGGTAACGTGCATCCCATGGCACCATGTGATTCAAATCTTGAAAAGCTAATGCACATAAACTGATAACTAGGGCCTAGGAACCAAGTCATGTCCGCTTGCCTGAGATTTTGTAACCCGTTAGTAGCCGATTAGGTGCCATTTCATATGGCAAATTGTGGCCAAAAGCAGAAAAAAGATCAATTTCCCTAGAAACTAGAGTCAGTTTATTTTGACAGGTTGCAAAATAATTAGCAGCATAAATATTTTTGTTAGATCTTGATAAAGAGCACCATAAATGATTGAATTGGACCACTTTGATGATTGATAAGCTTTGTTCTTCCCCGTATAAAGAATTATTTTGTTAATATGAATGAATCATGCACGGTGGAACATGGAAAGAAATAAAAAATTGAAATGTAAAAATTGTAAAAATGATATTACATTATATACCATTGATTGGTTGTTGTCGTGCATGCACTGTTTAGAAATCATTTTAAAATTATTATCTTGGTATGGCAGAACCACCTGGTGTAAGTTACGATATAGCATCAGCATTCCCTGTTATTCACCGGAGTTCGTAGGGCTTGGAGAGAGATGGAAGTGATGCAAACGCTTCACATGAACGCCGGGTCTGGGGAGACCAGTCATGCAAAGAACTCGTCGGTTCAGGTGGAGTTCCATTCTTATACTATTATATATTCTATATGTTACATAATTCTCATTAATTGCTTTACTGTCCTGTGTTTATCAAAGAGTTACAAGTCGATTCCTTTCATTTTTTGAGTTCGATTCTTTTAATGCTAGAATGTGGAAGGTAAGTAGACACAACATAAATGTTTGATCAATTGGAAGAGAAAATGCTTTCCCTTTTGTAGAGCAACATTATATCTGCTGGGAAGCGCATAACTGAGGAAGCTATACTAGACATGTTGAGCAACCAGTTGTCTGTCGACAGCATAGGCATTGGGGATTTGGGATGCTCATCTGGAAGGTGATATCACAGATATTGAACGTCATATATGCCAAATGGTGCCTGCAGGGCTGTGGTTCATCACCGGAGTTTAGGGTGTACTTGAATGATCTTACCACCAATGACTTCAATAATGTATTTGGCTCACTCCCAGCTTTTTACACCAAATTGAAGGAAGAAAAGGGTTCCGGGTTCGGGCCATGTTTTATAGTTAGGACGCCTGGTTCATTTTAAGGGAGGCTGTTCTCAACCAAGAGTATGCACTTTGTGCACTCCTCTTCCAGCCTTCATTGGCTCTCTCAGGTTTGTTAATTTGGCCATTCCATTGGATTGGAATAAAAGTAATATTGTTGCATAAATGTCTTCAATATTGGCATCATGCCCTTCCTGTCATGTTGTTGGATTGTAAAGCATGAATAAATTTTGTTGCACTTGACCCGAGATGTCGGGGTTGTGCAAAGAAAAAAAATTTTATATGATAAATGACGAGTTTGTCTTATTGTATATTTAATAATGTTAGATTGTTAGAGTTTTTTTAAAATACATAGTTGCAACTGAGAGGAGTTTTTTGAGAGCTTTACTCTTTCTCCTTCCTCTAATTAATGTATATTTTAGTGTTGTTTGAACTTGTAGATGTAGAGATCACATTAATAGCAAAACCATGTTAAAAATATCATATTTTCTTTATTTTGTACTCACATGTGCGCGTGATTTGGTTGAAAAATGTCATTTTAAGTACACTAATTTTCAGTTATCTTTTTCCTTAAACCTTATTTGATATTTATATTTATTAAAAGTTCACGTGTCATTCTCATATTGAAGCAAATAATAACTTCTTATAATAAAGATGATCCCCTTTCGGTTATATGTGATCGTATTCTTAGGAACATAACAATTGGTTTGTTTCTTTAAGAATGATATTTAGTTCGTGTTCTTGTGACCACGATTTGGTTCGTGTTCACAAGAATACGGCTGCTAGATACTGTGACCATTAATGGGTGCCCTTTTATTAGTCGCTACTTCAGTCACAGTCACAGTCACTACATTTTGCCCTAAAAAATCAATGGCTTTTTGTTTTTGGCATGCACCAAGTGATCTTTTAGGGCGGTGTGCCATTTTAATTAGTGGATGATGGGGCGCTTTATTCGGATTGGGAAGCCATATAGTGTACAATTTAAACTTGAATATGCGACAATGCTAACAAAGAATTAATCCATGAATGTATGTAGGTTCCACCTGGTCTGGACAGCAAGGCCACTGCACACTTAAACAGGGGAAAGATTTATATATCAAAGACAAGCCCGCTTTGCGTTCTGGGAGCGTACTTGATTCAATTCCAGAAGGACTTCTCACTATTTCTCAAGTCACGATCTCGGAAGAGATAGTTCCCAGAGGACGCATGATATTGTCATTCATGGGCAGGAGATCTCCAGATTCCGCTGCAGATGAGAGTTGCTGCCAGTTTGAGCTCTTAGGACGAGCGCTAATGAGCATGGTCTCAGAGGTACATATCAACTTCTTTATTTTTATTAAGTAAATTACGTGAAATAATTATACGGGGCCCCATCTCGAACGCTAGTGCTACAGGCACATCACCAGACTCCGGATTAGGTCGGTCCAAATCTCCAATGGCTTAAACTCAACGATCTTGGAAGTGATCATTTTTATTAATAAATTAACTATCTAGTGTGCATGTACTGTTTGTCAACATTATTGCGTTACTCCAATTGAAACAAGTAGAGTAAGCATCTTAGCTCACTAAGATCATCATTACTTGTAAGGCCTTGTTGAAGAAGAGAAGGCTGATTCTTTCCATTTGCCCTACTACACACCGTCTCCTGAAGAAGTGGTGTTTGAGATACAAAAAGAAGGGTCATTCATCCTCGGCCGCCTCGAGACTTTTGAAATTGATTGGATTGGAAATGATGGGAATAGTTCTGTGAGTGAAAGGTGTGTATCCCACATCGGAAGCACTATCGAGGGTACATGGACAATCAAAGATTATTAGAGCTGTGGTTGAGTCCATGCTGGAATTCCACTTTGGAGGACATATAATGGATGATCTATATACAAGGTATGGTGACATTGTGGGCGATCACTTGTCAAAGACTACACCCAAGTACATCGTTTTGGTTATTTCCCTTGTCCAAAAAGGTTAATATATATATATATATATATATATATATATATAAAGCAAGGCAAGTGCGACTTATTTGAGAGAGTTCTGCAGACTTAATTTATTTTTCTTAAATGATTTTGTGATGTTGGTGTATCTGTTGGTATTGGTTCTAGTAATCAAGGGTTTTGGAATTTAAGCCAAGATGCTGTTTCCCCTTCTTTGTAAGAAAAGGAGATTATCAGATTGAAAGGAATATTGAGTTATTTATACATAGTATCCACTCAAAGAAATGTCTCAACAAATTTAATTTAAGTTTTTTTTGTAAAAAGAATAAAGAAAAAAGTCTTAGACTATGTTTCCTTCCCCAAAGTTTGAGGAAAAATGTGAAAGAAAAAAAATATAAATTTAAAGTTAATAAATTATTTTTATTTATTACTCTAAATATATTTCATTTATTTAATTCTATCATATAAATATTAAATAATTTAAAATATATAAAAATTTTATTGATTTTAATTATATTTGACTATCTTTCTTATTTTTTATGGCAAAATCAAATATCAGAAAATTTCTTTAACATTTTTCGAGAATCAGACATAGCTTTAAAGTCGTTATTCTTATCTCCACCATATAAGGATGCGACAATGTCCACTTTAATTAGATAAAAAAGAAATGAAAAGAGACCATAAGCTTCATTTTCGGTGTTAGCCATCTTCATGTAGTATATAACATTCACTAACAGAGAATAATATTTGTGTAGAGAAAAGTTGTCTAATATGCTGAAATAATGAACTTGAAAAATGATCCTTTGCTAAATATTGAGTGAAAACGATTTTAGTTTGGTTGAAATTGAATAGATTCAAATTGTAAACTAATCTTGTTGATATATTGTCTGCAAACAATTTCTAATTTTTGCCGGCGCTGATGATATATGGGGGTCCTAGTTTAAAGATTTTCATTCCTTCACAAATCCAATATATGGTTCCTATTTTTTTCCAACCATGTGGGATTGGAATCATGCACTCTTGTGACACCATCTATATCATATTCGAAATTTGACATGACATTTTTTGAAAATATAGTCTAATAAAGATTGAATATTTTTATTTTCTCTTATTGATTGATAATATTTCAATGGAAATAAATAAAGGAGATACCTTGGATATTCTCATAGTATTATTCTGTCAACCCTTTTTTTTTTTGTATAAAAATATTTGGTTAAAAAGGATGAGATTACCACTAGTGTTTCGGTAGAGGTAATATCTTTCTCTGTTGAGCAATGACAAGGGTCGGTTGAAGCTAGTTTAAAAATAACCGATGGCCACCTATAGTGCATTTAATGTTCAATAACTACTTAATTGATCAAATTAAAGCTTGATTGATTAAGGCTAAATTTTATAGAAAAAATGTTTAATAGTGCACTTAATGCCCAATGTCTACTCAATTGATCGAATCAAAACTCAAATGCATTTATTGATAAGAAAACACTTGTATTGAATTTTCCACCTATTCATTTTTTTCTATGTCAAGCTTTGAGTGTGATTAAACATCCCTTATTTGAAAAAGGTTGAGAGTTTAAGCATCAAGTTGACATTAAAATTAAAAAGTTTTATTATAGTCTAATGGAACAATTGAATCAAAGTATAAAGCTTGAAAGCTTGGATTGAAAACCTTAAACTAATAGAACCCTCACTCGAAAAGGAAATTGAAGAAAGTGAATGGAGGTAAGATTTGTTGAACCACTATAAAATCATATTTACATCTGTGTCTTCTCCTTTATTTACTTTTATTGCATAGTTTGTTGTTTAATTTAATATTAATTGAAAGTTTTTCTTTAGAAATATGACCCAATCACATTGAATTTTTTTTAGTTGAATGCTACCATTTTCAACATTTAAAGAAGTAGAAATGGGGCAAATTTTCAACTTGTATAATTCATTACATAAAAGTTGATTGCTAAAAACATTAGAATCATAAATCAACTTTAAATTGCCATTAAAAATATTAAAAGAGCATTCGGTATCATCTAATCTTGAAATAAAAATCAAATTCCACCTAAAAGATGATGTAAGGCAACAACTCTCAAAATAAGAGTAAGGCCAATCTCAAATACAAATTCCACTACTTCTTTAAATTCCATTTGCACATGAGCACAACTCCCAATAGTCAACTTGCTTTTAGAATCATTTGACCTTTATTTGGTGTGTTTTGATATCTTGAAATTGATGGAGATGAAAAATTGCACGTACACAAGCACACGCCTAGCGAGATTTTCCTCACTCGTCTTATTAGCCCTCATAACATTTTTCATATATGTATAGTCTTTCATAGCATTTTTCATATACATAGGACTCACCCATTACAAAACCTTGAACTAACACTAATTAAATTATCATATCAAATATCAGGATCCGTACAATACGTTGACCCAAATTTCAAATTATGATCATAAATAACTAATTGGGTGTTCAGGTAAATAATTAATCCCTTTTCACAAGAAAAAAAATGAATTAATGATGGCATAAAGAAATACAAACAGGAAGTAATGATAACGAAACATAAGTATAGATGAGCGCTCACAAGTCACAGGTCACAATTGGTGGTGATAGGTGCATGACGTGTGATAATGGGTGGAGCAAGCCAGACCGTCCAATTTAAGAGCACTTTGTTCGAAAGTGGAAACATTACTTCACACTCCTCCAGTCCAAAACACCATAGGTGTCTCCCTTCCTCTATTCATTAATTTAAAAAATAAAATCGAAAGATCAAAATAAATAGATGCAGGAGTAATGCATTGACAACTTCAGAAACAAGCATGGAGTTGGATGAGATCAAAAGGAGCATGCTGAATCTTTTGCCTAATGCCACTCTCCAGCTTTGCTGTTACACAGTGGTGCTCATTGTCTCGTTGATGTGGTTGATGCGTGGGACAGCCAGGGTCTTGCGTGACTCTCATTGGGAATTAACTGCCAAGATTCCTCCCGGGAGTAGAGGACTACCCTTGATCGGAGAAACTCTGCACTTCATGGCTGCCACCAGCTCTTCCAAAGGCTTCTACGACTTTGTTCATATTCGTCAACTCCGGTAACACCTCTATCTATCTCTCCGACACTATAAAGACGTCTATATATATATCTATATATATATATATATATATATATTAGATACGTCCGAACTGCCTTAAAATAAGTTTTGAAGTAGAGTTGATATATTATTTGATAAGGTTGAATTAAGAGTACGTTTGGGAGTGATTTTAGAAAACATTTTTAATATTTTTAATACTTGAACCATGAAAATTTTTAAATATTAAAAATATTAAAAACGTTTTCTAAAATCATTATCAAACGGGTTCTAAGATATGCATGAAAATTAAATGATTTGTTTCGTGTAGTACCACTGTTCAATTTTCAGAATTTTAATGAAATATATTTAACTTTGAATTTCTACTATTTTGATGCATAGATAAGCTTACCAGTTATATTGGGCAGTCCTTGTCCATGATTGAATAATCCCTACTAAAATCACTCTTTATTTGAATCTTGTAAGAATATTTGAAGAGGAGTGGAAAAGGGATCATTTAAGTCTTGAGTTGAATAGATTTGTTCCCCATAATTTCTTAAATCTGAACTGAGTTTGAAATCAAGGGCTAAGGCGAGACCCAAATTTGGAAATGATCGGAAATTTTGGGTGACAGGTATGGAAACTGTTTTAGGACCAGTATATTTGGGCAGACTCATGTTTTTGTTTCAAGCACGGAGTCGGCCAAAGTGGTACTGAACAATGAACTGGGGAAGTTCACAAAGAGGTACATAAAATCAATCGCAGAGCTAGTGGGAAATGACAGCCTACTGTGTGCATCTCATCAGCACCACAAATTGATCCGTGGTCGTCTGATCAATCTCTTCTCTACTGCTTCCATTTCCTCATTTATCAAACAGTTTGATCAACTGATTGTCACTACTCTCAGTGGCTGGGAACACAAACCCACTGTGGTTGTGCTCCATGAAGCTCTTGAGGTTTGTTTAGCAGTTTAAGATCATTTAAGATTTGAAAAGATATAACGCTTTGCAGTGAATATCATTCGCTTGTGATTTTATTTGTTGTAGCTAATCTGTAAAGCCATGTGCAAGATGTTGATGAGTTTAGAGAGCGGAGATGAAGTAGAGATGCTGCAAAAGGATGTTGCCCATGTTTGTGAAGCAATGATTGCCTTTCCTTTGAGGCTACCCTGCACTCGATTCTATAGAGGCCTTGAGGTAATTAATTTCACCTTAACAAAGCCCATTTACTTCATGCATGCCCTTCCTTCCAGCCTAATGGGCTTCCCATTTTATTAGACTCAGCAGTTTGGATTCATTTTTACCTTATGGGAAATCTTGAAACCCAAATCCCTCTCCATGAGGAAAATAAAGATATTTTTGCTGGATATTTAATGAACACTGAATTGATGGAACAGGCAAGAAAAAGAGTAATGAAAATGCTGGAGAAGAAAATCGAGGAAAGGAGAAGAGGAGAAGCCTATCATGATGACTTTCTACAACATCTCCTGAAAGACAATGATAATGCCTGTTGTGATGAAGTCCCACCCTTAACGGATGCAGAGATCCAAGACAACATTTTAACCATGATAATTGCAGGTCATTCATAATTAACAGCCCCCTCCCTTCATTAATCCTCCGTTGCATGCATCAAATCTTGTGTTTATCCAATACATATGCAGGCCAGGATACAACAGCAAGTGCAATCACTTGGATGGTGAAGTACCTGGACGAGAACCAACATGTCCTCCACACACTCAGAGTGAGTCCAAACATTAGAGTTTGTATTTATACATACAAACTTTAAAATTCATAATTGCATTATATCTTTTGTTCTTTGCAACTTAAAATTCAAAGTGAGTAATGTATATGTCGGTTTCTTTATCTAAACAGGCAGAGCAAGGCCGAATTGCAGAAAAAACTTCACACACCTCGTCTCTTACACTAGATGATCTTAATGAGATGCCATATGCTTCTAAGGTGGTGAAAGAATCGTTAAGGATGGCATCTATAGTAGCATGGCTCCCAAGAGTAGCTCTCCAGGACTGTGAGGTTCAAGGTTGGTTCTTCAACCGCCTTAAAATTTATGAATCCTGTCATTTATATTTCCAGATGTGAAAATTTTTTCCTCTGCAGGGTTTAAGATCCAGAAGGGGTGGAACATCAATATTGATGCTAAATCTATACATCTTGATCCTACGTTGTACAACAATCCCACCATGTTCATTCCTTCCAGGTTTGATGTAAGACTACATTTTCAAACAATGTGTTGTTTTCTACCTTCGATTGAGAATATTAGAAAAAAAAAAAAAACTTATTGTCATTAATCAGGGTGAATCAAAACCAAATAGCTTTTTAGCTTTCGGAACTGGGGGGAGGACATGCCTGGGAATGAACATGGCTAAAGCCATGATGCTAGTCTTTCTGCACCGCCTGATTACCACTTACAAGTGAGTTCCATCCATTTTTTATTGTCATTAAATTTGGCATATGCCTCTAGGCGACTCGTTTCTTCGCAATTCAATTTTCTAACATTCTTGAATTGTTGACTTTTTATTATTGTAATTTTGGATCATGAAGAGCCTCAACTTGAATCGCTGCCGGTGGAACCAACCTCCTCTTTACATCATGGGCCTATCGATCCATCTGGAGCACTGAAATTTTGGACCACTTGGGCCTTTTATGATCCTGCTAAAAAACACAACCATTTAAAAACCAGTTTCACTCAAAAAGGGTCCGCTACCTTAACCAATTAGTCGATATCAAAAGCAGCACCAATCATAACTTGTCACATGTACATGTTATGATTTTTCCTCAAAAAATATGTCAAACTATTGTTATGTGATGGCCAGTTGAACCATGATTTTTATTATTGACAAAGGGCCATGCTCATCGTGACCAAGGAAAAAACCAGATTTTTATACAAGCATATAATAGTTACCATCTTTTCTTGACCCTTATATGATTCATATTGTACATCTATTTCATGAATCCCCGCATAGAAACACAAAAGCAGAGCCAAACAAGTACTAATTTTTGTAATAAGAAAAATAGTAAAGAATGTGATTATCACATTAATAAAGTCTATGAATATGAATTTGAACAGCTGGACGGTGGTGAACCCGGATTCAAGCATCGAGAAGTGGGCACTATTCTCGAGACTAAAAAGCGGCTGCCCCATTCATGTTAGCCCGATTGCAAAGGATGCAGCGGACGCGTAAGCAAGATATGGACCAGAATTTGATGTACAAAGAACAAAGGAATTGATTACTGGGTCGTTGCAGCTGGGATTAGGCAGGGTTTTGCCTAACCTCCACCCATCATCCTATGTTGGTGTGTGCGTGTATGTACGTGTATGAATGGCTTGGATTTGAAATTTCTAAGAGTTTAGGGTAGTATTTGATTATTGTACAATGCAGATGAAATTGTTGTAAATTAATGTTAAATTCGTATGTTTTCATTTTCTTTCCTGTTATATTTTAAGAGGCTCCCAAAAAACTAATAAAAAAAAGCTTCCCTTTGATCCTAGACATATCCAAACACGTACTTATATTATAGTACATTGTCCGTCCTTTTTCTTATTTCACCCAAACAATGGGTGTGCCAATAACATTTTTCTCTGGTCTCTGAAATTGAATATATTCTAAAGTATGTGCAAATTTTATACTCAATGATTTGTTTCTATCTACCATTGGAGTCGCTCTTGTTGAAATTTCACAAACGACAACGCCACGATACCTAACGGCTAAAATATGAGCCACAAAATTGAGGGACTGAAGTGACCTCTGAGGGGTGGAAAACAAAGGCAGAAAATGGAAAGAAATTTGTAAAAGGGTGTATGATCTGCCAGAATCGGCCAAAGAACCACCGCTCCTACAACTTTCCAATTTGGTCAGGGTACCAAATGATAGTGCAAAGGATAATGCCACTAATGTTGACCTTAAATAAGCATTGCCCTTACCACTGTTTACTAAATCAATTTAATGGTTTAGTATCTGAATTTAAGTTGTTAAATAAATTAAATATAATTAATAAGCCAAATTAATATTACTATTTAAAGTAACTTTTAATTTTAATTATTAAGTCAAAATAATTAATTTATTTTAATTTTAAATCTTTTATATTTCATTTACCCATATTAGTCAAAATATATTTTAAAATTTTTAATTCATCATCCACTTATTTTTTATAATAAATATTTTATAATTATCTTATTTATGTACCATGCATGTTTTATAAATAGGGGTATAACTTGGGCAGATTGACTCAATCTAACCTGATGTTTGAGAAGGTTTTAGGTACATTTTTTTTATTTGGGTTGAATTTGAGTTAAATTTTCTTAATCTAATGTCAATTTAGGTTGGACTTGAACTAAAATTCAAATAACCTGAGTTTAACTCGATTTAATATTTTTATAATATTGTATAATAATATTTATTTTCTTTTTATTTTTTAAAAATATAATTATAATTATATCATATACTTTTTCATTTGTTTATATAGATACATAAGTTTATTTTACTTTATTTTATTGTTATTTTGAAGTTTTTTCTTATTAATTATTGAAATTTTGATAAAAATATATATAAAAAAATATTTTTAAAAAACCATAATGGATGAATTTTGAATCATTCAACCCAATCAACCTAGCCAATTTGAATCTAATTCAATTAATCTGAATTTAAACTCGACCAATCCAAATTTAACCTGAATTTCGAAAAATGAGTTTTGAGTTGGGTTTGGGTTGAATGTCTCGAGATAAAGGTTGAATTTGATTGAGTTTGGATTGATTATTTCTTAATTCGAATCGGACTCAAATTACCTATCAACCCTACCAACCCACTCAAATTACAACCCTATTTATAAATAAACTTATGATTTAAAATTAATAAAAATAAATATAAATTAAAATCAATAAGAATAAATATTAATTAAAACAAATAAAGGGAAATATGTCCATTTGATTGTTAAGAATAAATTTTAAGTTAATTTTACCAAAAAAATAATAATTAAAAAGAAAATAATAATAATAATAATAAGTCTTAATGTGATAATTTAAGAATAATTTAATTTAAAGAAAAGTCAATAATTATTAAATATTATGTTTTTTGAAATATTCATTTATCGTCTTTTTCAAGTATTTAGGAATGCGAGTGTATTTTTGACTTGGCTACGAAAAAAACCATGTTTGCAACAGCCGACAATGGAGGACTCTGGAATAGAGAGACAGCCCAAGTATTCTCTGCAGTGTTGTTGGGCTGTTTAATTTTTTAAGTTTGGCAGTCCTGTTCTGATATCTTTTTTGTCTAATAAACAACCTTGTATTTTATTTTTTGGCATTCATCCTAACCGATCTAACCAATCCCATTGCCAATGCCAGCTCCCTCCTCTTCATATTTCTCGGCCACTGTCTTCCCAAAACGCCAAAACGGTTGGGAAACCTATCGCCTTCTATATTTTCTATACAAAATAATTGAGGGGATTGATAGTTGGTGGTACCTCCTTTCTATATTATTACCAAGGCTTGGTTGGGTATGGCAGGATCAGGGGATGATAATTGACAATTTTTTGACACATTCATTCATTTTTCTTTTTTCTTTTGAGTGTTCTTTTGGGATCTTTTCTGATTATCCATATCCTGATTGGCCCCCCTTGCTTACAATTGGTTTATTGTTAGTTGTCTGGCATGCTTTCTTCTCCTCATCCACTCCAAATTGAAAGTTTGATCAGAGTGTTACGGAACTCACTCTAAATTTAGTAGCCACCAGAAGTCATTCATCATTGCGCAACCTGTGTTTTTTGACTTCTTTCCACCGGCCTCAGTTTCGCATCGATACATCTTTAGCAAGATTCCTGCTAACTTCTATATGCCTACAACAACAACAAAAAAAGGAGGAAAAGGGTACAAAGATCAGGTTTTCCTCTATTGGTTTAAGTCCGCTAACTGAGTTACATTACATGCACATAAAGGAAAGGCCCCCAAAAAAACCCCGAGGCATGCTCAGAAGCGTCCACCAGAGGTCCACTAAAAATGGTGGGCTCACTTTTTTCATTTTAGTAGAATAAAGAGTAGCAACTAGCACCCACTGTTGCACTACATGTGCTACATTTCTCCTGTGGTAATCATTTTCTTGGCTTGTACCTTTGATGCTAGCTCAATACCAGAAGGAGGTCACCTATCCATTCACCACCCCCGTCCACCCATGTCCTTGCTGGTGTCCTTTTCATTTCTCAGCTATACAAAAAAATACAAGAAAAAATATCTGAGATTCAAATGATCATGACCTTGATTTATTGGACCAGTTTGTTTCTT
The DNA here is from genome assembly GCA_030254885.1 of Vitis rotundifolia. NCBI lineage: Eukaryota > Viridiplantae > Streptophyta > Magnoliopsida > Vitales > Vitaceae > Vitis > Vitis rotundifolia. The sequence continues at coordinate 10,274,603 of CM058168.1, read as the reverse complement.
GAACGAAGCATCCATCAAGGGTATGATAAGTCTAACCAAAATGAAAATAATTAAACCCTGCAGTTGAATGTCTTTGAGAAAAATAATAATAATAATAATAATACAGATGTGGGGACAAAAATGTTGTTTGATTAAGACTTGGAGCAAGGTGGGTTGCGACATGAATTAAATTCCCCCTCATTAAGCTTCATTTTATTGTTTGTGATGTGGACTAGGACTCAGCCAATCAATTGCCTTCACTTTGTTAGTCTCTTCAATTGTCACAAACTCATTGTAACCTAGTGGTCTCCTCAAATCCAGTCTCATTAAAATACATTGGGCTGTTGCCAAAAGAATCCAAGGTTGTGGAGGAACACTGGTATTCTGGGCAGCTCATGCCTTAGGTTCCAGCTTTGGTAGATGATAAATAAATGACTGACATCATTCATATATATATATATATATACAAAACTTGGGATTTAAGGAAACATTAAACCGACGAATAATATTAGAAAACAGACAAATAAGAAAACATCAACCAATGAAAAATATTAGAAAACTGACAAAAGGGTTAATTTAGTTGCTTAAACTACTTACATTATATTGTCACTCTTCTTCTAAGCTAAGTTACAAAGACTTAACAAATCCTGTAGACATGGATCAGGTAAAAACATACTTAAACATGATCATTTTTGCTCTTTAATCGTGTGTGTATTGTGGCTATAGCTACTTTGGGAAATCAAAATTGAAACTCTCTTTTTCTCAGATGGGGTGAATAAGTACTGTGGAGGATGTGTGTTCTTAGCATAGGTAGCCAGCAGGAAATTGATCGAAGGCTTTCATCTTTAAAGCACATGGATGGTGGTAATAGCCAAAAGGAAAAAAAAGATAAAAAAATAACGCAACAACAATATTTCGCTGTGACATAATTCCCACAAGAGGTGGATAAGAGCAAAGCTGCTTCGTTATAAAACACACCCCAAAAAATACAAAACAAGACCCATGCCCCACCAACCCACAGCCCCACCCCACCAAGGAAGTTGTGTGCTGCTGCCAAACAACCATTTCTCTCTCTCTCTCTCTCTTTCCTTGAAAATGGACCCCCCTCAAACATTAAAAGGTAAATAAAGATGAGGAAACGAGGGTGGGAAAGTTATTGGGATGACCCTACAAAAGGAACATTATGGACTTAGGAGATAGTGGTGACTTTTTTCCTCCCCTTAGAAGGGGCCAAAGGGAGGCACAATTTTCCTCGAACCGCCCACTACGCTATCGCTTAGTGTGGGTAATTATGACAAACCCAACTAGGAGAAATGGGGATAAAGCTGCTAATTATTCTAATATTATGGTTTAGCACTTTAATATGCCAAAAGTATGGCAAAAGTCATGTTTTTTGCTCAGAAGGTTACACGCTTTTGAGTGTGAAATTAGATTAATTATTGAGAACTGTTATTACATTCTTTCATAGATGATTGTGCCAAAAATTTGGCCGTGCGGACAACTTCAATCATTTCATCATCAACATGAATGTTGTTACAAACATTTCATGATGATGGGGTCGTCCTTGATTTTCACCCTTTAATTCCTATTCCTGGCAATACAATGGGGGGGCATGGTCACATACTTTGAATGACCCTACCAATCTCTGCTCTGTGGTGTCAATTAGGATGGTGGTTGGACTGCCATATAAACAAAGGAATAAAGAAACATATATTTACTTTAAAATTAAGGGGGTGTCCTTGGGCAGGGGACTGTTTCTGTGGTCAGTATGTTTCCATGCTTCTGCAGAAAGAAAGGGTGTGTAGCGTTTGGTATGGGAATAAGTCCAAACTAATAAAACGCCTATGCGATTGTGGGCGCTCCAACCTCATAAAATCAATACATGCACCTGCGAGGGCTCTATGCGAAGGATGTGAGCCCCTTGTGGAATGGAAAATGGGGAATACGGCCAAACACACACAACAGCAAACCATACGTGGATGTGTTCTCTTTGAATCCAATCTTAAAACTTAAATCTGATTCCAAAAGCCTCTTCAGAAGCCTTACTTTCCAACTTTCCATTTTAATGGCAAAAGTTTAGGGTTAAAAGAATAGCATACTTAAATAGCGTAATATCGCCTTTGTTTTTAGGCATTCCAGCTGAAACACGAAAAAAGATTGAACGGCCAATGCTGCAAATCAATATGTAAACATCAATCAACTTAATTTTCTTCTCTTCTACCACTGACTTCTGAGAGTTAAGAAATAGAAGTGTACATCCCGGCCCCGAAGCATCTTAAGAAAACTGATAAAAACAAGGACAAGAAAATGGGGATACATTTTACTTCTCTAGAGCAGTAATTTGTACTTTGAATTGTCGTAAATTCCGCGACATATTTACTATTTTGTTCACTGCAGCTTCAGTTCTGTTTGCTCAGGACGATTGCCATGTGCTCTTCCCTTAGAAGCCTCTGTTGCTTTTCAATGAACGCTTCTACCTTGCGTCTGAACTCCTCATTGCTCAATTCGTCCACCCTAGACAATCTTCTCGCCGATTTACCGCCGGAACTATCCATTTTCTGAAACTTATCTGTCTCTGATCGCCGCAGCTCTCTACTAGGCTTCTCGGATCGGATGGTCGCCGACTTTGTCCTTCGATAAAATTTCGTCTCCGGAACTTTCTTTGTGACGGTTGTAACAGGATCGGGGAGAACAGTATGGAGCGCATTCTCCCAGCTGACAATCTGCTTGTCGTCGCTTGACGCCGGAACCGGCGAATCAATTTCGGATAATACTTTCTGCTGCGACTCACTGTGCGTGACGAAGTCATCGTCGTGGCTGACCTTTGTCACCGCGCGGTCAATTTGGGAAACGACCTTCTGGCTATTCTCGCTGTGCTGGACGTACTCGTCGTAGAGATCTGGTTCGGCATTGCCCCTGTAGGGGTTTTCGCCGGAGAAGCGACCGGATTTGACGAAGAGAGTGATGATTATTGCATTTCCGATAAGGAACACGAATCGAGGATTAGCGAGAACCACACAGAGTTCCCGGAGGTACTCGGAGAAGATCTTTACGGCGTTCGAAACTCGCTTTGAAGACCAAAACAGCATGATGAACAGTGCCACAGAAACCTCAAGCACTCGCAAAAAGTTGGCAAACTTTCGAAGCGTATGATACCTGCGCATGGCGTTTGCTTTCTCAAGTTTGACGCTATCAAAATCGATCGAATCCATTCCCTCCAGAAAATGTAAGAAACTGATAGTCTTATTAACGACAGTTTTGAAAAGGGAAAATGTCGGGAATCACTAAAACCGCAGTAAGCGAACCAAAAAACGGCTTTTAAACTGGAAATTGGTTGAACATATGGAATAAAGAGATGTGTGAAGAACAAGGGTGATGGGAGAGGGTGGATTTTCCGGCAATACCGGGATAGTGAGGATGATAAAAGAGAAGAGCGAGAAAAGGAAAGAAACGGCAAGAAAATGAGGAGGAGAATCGAAGCCGAAGAATTGAAGATGATGGAAGAGAAGAGAGCTATGGGTTGTCCTTTTATAGAGCTCATAATAATTTGTTGATCCATTTATTTTTTTTATTCAAAATTTAATAATAATAATAGTAATGTTAGGCGTTGAAAAGTATATAAATTTGTGGGAAGGGTACGTATGTAAATTAGAAGCGGAAGGGTAAGCACGTCACGACGGGCACGCGTGGGTTATGAGTAGAGTGTCCAGATTGTAAGGTCACGGATGTACAGGCAAATGACAGCCTGCCCTTTTTCTCTCTTTTTATCCCGCAAAACAAGTGGGATTTGCAATGCAATGTGGCACTAAAACACTAAACGAATTCTAAAAAATAACCCATATTTTGAAAAAATAAACTCGTTTTTTTTTTTAATAAATAATTTAATTATAAAAATAAATTTATTTTCTGAAGAAAAAAAATTCAATATAAAAGTAAAATAGATTATAAAAAATCCCTTAGAATATCATGGTTGTCGTGTTTCTCCCTGTTCCTGAGCCCGACTCGACCACTTACTGACCGATGTTTCCACTCTTCAATTCTTTCACCTGAGAACAATTCCACACACAATCCATTATATATATGTTAAATATGAATATAAATTAAATTAAATTTAAAAAATTCCCCAAAATGTTTGTTAAAATTTGTATGTTGATTATTATTTTTTTAATATTTATATAAAGTCAATTTAATTTTACATTTTTTATTAAAAAATTCGTGTAAATTATTATTTAAGTTTGAAAATTGTACTCGGAAAAAGGCAGGTCTTTCGTGAAAAAAAAAAAAAGAGTAATAATAAAAAAGCATGCATTAATATGGGGGAGGGTACTTGGACTGACGTGAAACATCTACCATTTTGTCTTGCATGGGAAGCCCATGAGTGAAGTCCTAAAAGAAAATTTTCAGAAAAAGAAACGCACCCACCCACTCAGGGCTCGTGCTTCGGCCGGGATCGATCCATCACACACGGCACACCATGAAAAGAAAAAAGGAAGCAGATCGCGTAAGGGTCACGCGCCTCCGTACAAAGCGTGGCAGTGAGCAGCGAAGACATATCACGTGACCCCCTGAACTAACAGTACCAAAAGCGACACAGAAGACGAGTGTTTGACGAGTTAAAATGGAAGAGATAGAGAGAGAGAGGGGATGTGGGTGTTCGGAATGAATCCCACTTTTCCCATTCACATTTCTTCAGTTTCTTTCTTCCTTCCAGCGATAGGTTCCGTCAGACACGCGATATAGCCTGTCTTCCATTTAATATTGGGATACATAATCATCACGGCTTCTCTCTTTTTTCCCTCTACTTTCCATTCTTAAATTTTATCGGGAAACGAATTCCCACTCCCCCTCTCTTCACTGCTTTTCCTGCAGATAATCTCAATAATTTATAAAAAGTTACAATCATTTTGGAGCCGGCCGGGCCACTTCATTGGCTCACCTCTGCAGAAATGGTCCTGTGACTTGACCAATGACCATTCTAGACTATCCTTCGCTGCATGTTTAATTTTTTAGCCTTGTTGGTGGAGGATAATAAAGTCCATAAATTTCTGTACCCAAAAAAAAGAAGTCAATAAATTTGGTCTTTTTCTTTTAAGCTTAAGACTTTTAATTAGAGCTGCTTGAAATCATTAGAAAATATCAAGATTTGATTAGCTGTAACCCTCTTCCAACATCTGCTCAAGTGCATTAGAGTCGGCGTTTATCAGTGGAAAAATGATAAATTTTATTTATTTCATGACTAATAAAGGAAGTCAATCCAAATTAGGTAAAGGTCATTTTCACTGTTCATGTACATAATCTATTCGATTAGATGGGTCACTACAAATGAAAAGCTAAATAATGTGGCTCTAGGGATTATTTGAAGAACCCACCCAACCCATCTCATGATTACTCTTTTCTCAAGCCAACTTTTCACAACCTTTTTTTGCTCCTCACTCGCATTTATTGTGCAGGTTTCGGTGGCCTACCGCAGTACAACGTGTTAAAAAAATAGTATATAGTTAATGAACACATTGAACTCAACATTCAATCAAGGCTGTGAATAGGACCAGGCCGTACAAAAAAGTTTGGTTAACTAAAACAGTCCACACTCCATAATTGAGCCTTAAAAGAATGTAGAGAGAAACCAGCACAAGGAATGGTCACTAGGATCTCTTCTTTTTGGGCACCTCACCGCTTAGGTTAGGTTAAGATATAATAGTAGGGTTGAAACTTGGTAGCTTTGATATGATTGTATATTACTATATTTGCTTGCATATTGAGACATGGCCCTCCATAACTGTTTTGACTTATTATGCCTTCCAACATCATGTTTTGATTCATAAAGCCAAAAATATAATTTCATTTTATGTATAATTAAATCCCATTTGAGTCTCATTATTATGATTTGATATAACATTTGAAGTTTGTTTTGTTGTGCTTCTTCTGGGTCAACCCATGACCAACCCATTGCATACAAAGAAAAGAACCCAATCGTACACGGTAGCCAAAACTGCTTCTTAGGATAGGACATAGTCAGTCCTAAATCTACATCAGATTGGACCTACCTTTTAAAATTGGGGGTTACTATGGTCATGGCTCTTGATCATTGAAATGATGAAACGTGAGAAGAGGTGGGCATGCTGGTCTCACCTGGACATCCAGTCCATCTATCTGCTGAAATTCTTAGTCACTAAGAAAACCCTACACTTTTTCCTTGTGTATTTCAGCTTCTTGGTGGAGACGTGGAGCTATTTGGCGCCCACAAAGTTAAAAAGAATAACCAATGATAATGCAGTGGGCTGTTGCTGTGAAGTTGACAGGTGGGATTTTGCTTCCTTTCTTTCTTAGTAAGCATTGGTGTGATTTTGATGGCGGAGGTTCCGAAGAATCCCTTCCCGTTTGTTTGTTCACCAAGGAGTGTAAGCTTTTGTTGTATCAAAGTTCTGCCACGTCCAAAATGAAGTAGACTTCTCTGCCACGTGTTCATATCTGTTGTAAAAGTGTTTTGACTACAATTAAATATAAAGTGAAATTTTCCATTCCTAAAAAACACCTCGATTAATAACTAAAAGTTGTGCCAAATTTAATGCTTTTTATTTTGAGAAATGTTCCTCTTATGCACGCAGACACTTGAGTCCATCCAAGGGTTACGCTGTGGTGGGTTTTGTTCTTACTTTAATTTTCCGTGTCTCGGTAAAATCAGCAAAGCTTTTTGCATTCAATTATTTAAAATCCATGGGTAATAAACGTAGCCCGTAAAAAGTAATTGTGTTGGATCAAAGAAAAGTTATTCGTGGGATGGAAGAAAATTGGGTGGGCAAAAAGTTGAGAATTCCGCAAGACGTGATGGGGTGTGAGCCTAACCATATCCAAAACAAAAATGCTACTCCAGACTATTTAGGCAAAATGTCAGAAGGGTCGAAAAGTAATCAAACTGTTAAAAGTAAGCCTTCGAATCATACACTTCTCAAAAGGATTCGAGGTGTCTGCTATGGAGACAATCTAATTTGAGAATCTGACTTTTAGTGGGGTTTTGGGGCCTTCTGTCTTTTTTCAGAGGCGGTCGATCTCTGGGCTCCATTCCCTCCATAATTTCTAATTTTTGTCTTTAGTTCTTTCTCTTAATTATCCATCCCGGGGCTCATTAAATTAGATTATCCTCCAAGCAAAAGCTTCAGCTCTGCCAAGAAAATCAAACCACTCTTCTGTAGAAGCTGAAGAGTGAAGAGTACAAATTATCTTATCAATGCTTTCTTTGAGGCGAAACTCACCAAGTGTGGTTCCAGAAAAGTACATGTTTTTTTTTTTTTGTAATAATTATTTTGTGGGTCTTAATTGTTGCTTTCTGGTTGTAAAGGTTCTGTATTCTGATTAATAGATAACTATGTGCACGAAAAGATTGCAGTACTTCTCTTTGGGACTCAATATAGCATTTAACCACATCCGAAGTAAATACTGCTGAGGCCCTCTTCCCATCACATGATGGAAGTCACCCCTGGTTCCAAATCCATTCAGTCTGAGAAGTAAACTCCTATCAGGTCCCAAGTGTACCTGCATTTGCTGTTGTAATCTCAAGCAGCCCTCTTTGAAAATTGAACCCCTGGCCCTGGCTGAAGGTCAAATATGGCAGATATGAACAAGAGACTCTTCAATCAGATAGCCACTGCAGAAACAAATACCAAAATTTTCCGATTGGACTGGTGGAGCCTGCATATATAAGCCACCATAATCACAAACCAGGATTCATCACAAGGAGCAGAGTCCCTCAAGTGGCTGAAAGACATTGGTTAATCAACTTCATGAGTCCTAACTTTACATTCCATTTCTTTTTTCAAACCTAGAATTCCCCTCCATTTAAAATTCATGAAACTCAGGGAACAAATATAACTACCAGATGAGTGACGAACACAAGTTTGAATTGCATATGTGAATCTAAATACTAGATTTCAACTGCAATGCATTCAACCAAATTTGTGGTAAATGTTTGAGACGATGGGCTTACAGATAAGGGATTCGCCTGACTTCTTGAGCTGGTCTTTGTTTTTTCTCTAATTGGAGCCTCGAATTCACACATCAACAATGGGCTATAAATAGCAGAAAATCACAGCACCGAGAAATAGACTCATCTCATTTTCTAAGGGTATAAACAGATATGGCTAAGCTACTTGGTTATCGTCTTTCTTATGCCCTCTCCTTCCTCACCCTCTTTGCCCTTCTTGTTTCCACTGGTATGCAAATATGCCTTTTCTACTTTCTGATAAATAGACATTTAGGTGATTCATATGTTGCTTCTATAATCACAATGAAGAATATAAGCAAAGGAATTTGTGTGTGTTGTTGAGTTTCAAACTACAGCAAATAAAATGTGATGTCCTGTGCTGTGCAGAGATGGTGATGTTGGAAGCAAAGGTCTACCAAAGGCCTAGCAAGACCTGGTCCGGTTTTAGTGGAAGCTCAAAGAACTGTGATCATCAGTGCAAGAACTGGGAGGGTGCCAAGCATGGAGCTTGTCATGCCAAATTCCAGGGAGTTGCATGCTTCTGCTACTTCAATTGTTAATCAAGTACGAATAATAAGACCATGCCCTGAGCTCCCAGTTTCATAAATGAGTAACATCTAGTGAAAACAAAAGCTGCTGTTACAAGCGTCTGCCAAATGTGTACTAAATAAGTGGCCCATTGCAATGTTAATTGCAACTGTGTCCTTGGCTACAGCTACCGGTGTCTACTCACATCTACTACATAAGAGCTGCTTTTTGTTGTGCAAGCAAAAGCTACTACTGTTACGTTTGTCTGCTTGGCATCTAACAAATAAGTTGGTCATTACACTAGCGTATTGAAGGCAGCACAACCAACAATATCTGCCTAGCCAACCATGTCCTGTTTATGCTGTTATTTGTCCTCAGCCTACCATCATCTAATTCCCTTCCTGAGGTTCTAGGTTGGTTGCCTTATAATTGAGATGTATCACTCGTAAAAAAATCTTTGGTTCCTCAATTTCAGACAGGATGACCATGTAATTTGCATGTAATTACACAAGTATCATCGCCTCCCTCTCTTAGAATAATGCATATGTCAAATTCGGCATATTTTTTAAGATGTGACTCATAGTTGTGAAAGGCGCGCTTAGGCTCTAAGCGGCATGACGCCACCTTCCAACACCTTGCCTGACTGCAGGCGTGCAAGGTGCACAACGCCCCCAACAGGTGTGCCTCTATCCTCTGTCACCGTCTTCTTCTTCATCTTCTTTTTTCTTTTTTTTGGTCATCTTCTCTCCCTCCGGAGACAAGCTACAGGGCAGCAGAGGGACAACGATGAGGTTTTTGGCTTTTTAATTTCTTGAGACCAAAACGATGTTGTTTGGTCTGTTCTTTTAAAAGAACAGGGGCCAACGCGTCATTTTGCAGCCTGATCTTTAAAAAAAAAAAAAAAAGAGGCCACATTTTGGCCTGTTCTTCTTCTAGAACCCGATATATGCTCATTTTGGACCTGTAAAACACACAAAAAAAAAAAAAAAAAAAAGCCCTAGCCTCATAAAGAGACAAAGACGAAGAAGAAGGGGAAAAATAGAAGAAAATTTATGGGCACTTGATTATATTATATAAAAATATATATGCAAAATAAGGTGCACCTCACTTCACTAAAACCCGCGCCATAGGTGCGCCTCAGGCTCCAGAAGGACTTTGCTCCTTGAGCCTTTTAAAACCATGGTGCGACTGAGGAGTGTGTGAAAGTGGGAGAGAACAGAGTAAGTGTGAGTGACTTTCTAATGTCATATGTTGCAAATAAAGTTAGCTTCTCCAGAGCCTATGTTAGCATCAAGTAACTGACAATATCCATATGCATGTAGAGGCTTGTTTACCTACAGAAGAAGTACGAATGTAATACTCTTCTGATTAGATATTGCTGGCAAGTCTTTAAAATAACTAGTTACGTTGAATGACTAAATCAAGAACATTACTTCATTCTCCAAGTGTGGGGAACATTTCATTACTGCCTAGGAATAAATCAGAAAATGAGGGGACTGTAGCAAGTTATCTTGCAGCATATTATCGTAGCACATGGTGCATGTGCACCTAGCTTTGATAACATGGAATTATTTCGCAAAGTAGCATGGGACAGAAACTTACCAGTCCTCTCAATTAGAGGATCAGATTTGTTGCAAAATCATCTGCTGGAGAGTTTCCCAATGATAAACTGCAAGATAAAAATGAAAAAGATCAAAAACTAATAACAAAACAGAAAAATGCATTATTAACAATAATTAGATGTTAAAGAGTGTTGGTCCAATTAAACAAAACTTTAGAATGATATATCAATGTCATCCTAAACTAAAATATATCCTTCATATATTAAAATAGCTGTTGGAAGTTTGAGTCAAATATCATTTGAATTCCTTTAGGTTTTCGAATTAATCTTTGTTGGTTAAATTTTATGCTTATCAAATTAGGAATCTTATCTAAGTTTGAAAATAAAGATAGCTATCTATTTGGTAGTTATCCTATTTTTTTGAGTTTAAATTATGGTTTCCTAGATTTTGAGGATTCTATTGAAGAGTCCTAGTGTAAATTAGGGTTGTATATTATTCTTTGAAGTAATGAAGATTTAATTACGGTGCATACTAGTTTTTCTTCCTTCCCGATGACATGGTATCAGAGCCGGTTCTTAGTTGAGGAAAAACAATGGTTAAAACACCCATGGCTGGAGCAAATAGAGGCAATGTCATGGAGGAATCTACGGATACCTCTCAAATGCCTATCCCCTTTACAATTGCTCCCACCGTAGTCACTCCAAAAAATACCCCATTACAAATTACAACAAAGAAATTGAATGGGAAGAATTTTCTCCAATGGTCAAGAGCGATTCTGATGGCGATCCGAGGATGGGGAAAACAGGGCTACCTCGATGGCACGATCTCAAAACCAGCAAAGACAGATCCTTCATACACAACCTGGTTTGGAAACAACAATATTGTCATGTCATGGCATGTGAACTCTATGAATGATGATATCCAGAACAACTACCTGTGTTATCCAACCGCAAAAAAAATCTGGGACTCTCATTGAATCTCTCTTATTCAGACTTAGAGAATTCTACCCAATTTTTTGAGTTAAGAAATATGGCACGAAACTTAAACTAAGGAGACATACCTATTTTACCTCTCTTTCAAAGTTGACGCAAGAACCAGACATAGCAGATGACTTTCAATGGACGTGTACAAAAGATTGCGAAAGGTTTAAAGCAAGAAACATGAGTGGCATTTCAGTCTCTCAAAGAAAGTACATCTTAGACTTATTAAAAGAGACCGGGATGCTTTGTTGCAAGCCAGTCGATACTCCAATGAATCCATTGAAAGAGATTGAGGAATTAAAAAAAGTACTCCCATTGATACTGGAAGATATCAACGATTGGTGGGAAAATTAATCTAAATTAATCTATCTTTCTCATACAAGACCTAATATTGCTTTTGCCGTAAGCGTGGTAAGTCAATACATGCATGCTCTATGCGAGGAGCATTTCGGGAAAAGGGTTATTTTTTAAGAAGGGTGAAACTCGGACCATAGAAGGCTATATAGATGCAAACTGGGCAGGTTCTGTGGAAGATAGGAGGTCTACTTCTAGCTATTATACATTTGTTTTGGGGAACTTAGTAACCTGGAGGAGCAAAAAACAAGCTGTAGTCGCAAGAAGTAGTCCTGAGGCAGAACTTTGAGCCATTACTCATGGCATATGTGAACTCTTGTGGTTGAAATATTTGCTAGAAGAGTTGGGTGTAACAAGAATTATGTCAATAAAGATGTATTGTGATAATAAAGCTACCATAAACACGCCTATCAAAAAAAAAAAAAGCTACCATAAACATATCTCACAAATCATGACCGAACTAAACACATGGAGGTTGATTGTCATTTTATAAAAGAAAAGATTGAAGATGTCATTTTATAAAAGAGAAGATTGAAGATCAAACCGTCTGCATGATCTACAAGTGAGCAAGTCCGTCTGCATGATCTACAAGTGAGCAACTTGCTGATTTACTTACAAAAGCTCTCACAAGAAGACCGTTCGAACAGCAAATTACCAAGTTGGGCATGTTCAACCAGCCCAACTTGAGGAGGAGTGTTGGAAGTTAGAGTCAAATATCATTTGAATTCCTTTAGTTTCAAATGAGTTATTTGAATTAATAGTTGTTTAAATTTTATGTTTATCATATTAGAAGTCTTATCTAAAAATAAAGATAGCTATCTATTTGGTAGTTATCCTATTTTTTTGAGTTTAAATTCTGGTTTCTTAGATTTTGAGGATTCTATTGAAGAGTCCCGGTATAAATTAGGGTTGTATGTTATTTTTTGTAGTAATGAAGATTTAATTATGGTGCATACTAGTTTTTCTTCCTTCTCGGACAATAGCTCATCCAAAAAAGGGGACACATCCTATGTACACGGGGTTATACAACACATCCTATGGGTTATACAAGAGGCACCACCTAGACAAAAAAGGTAGACCGAATACAAGAAGAACTAAGAACCACTATCCACGATTTAGATCATCAATAAAGTCCAACAAAGAAGCAGAATCCCTCCTCGACAAGATTCCAAACAATCCCATCAGAGGCTAATAAGGGTTTTTTTTTAGCTTAAGGTTGTTGAACTCTACCCCACCAAAGATTCTTTCTTTCCAGTGACAGGGGCCATACTCGACACCCTCCTCTGCCTTTTGTCCATGCCTTTCACCTCCCAACCCAGAAGGAGCTCTTTAACAGAATCCAGAAATACCCACTGAATCCCATAGATGGCTAATAACATCAACATCTTTCTGGTTCTTTCGCAATGGAGGAGGGCGTGCTTTATTGATTCATGACTAGCTTTATAAAGACTGCATCTATTGCTCATTGTTCATCCTCTACTCAGAAGAATATCAAAGGCTAGGATCTTGTCCCATGCAGCCACCCAAGCAAGAAAACCAAACTCTCAAAGGGGCACAAGTGCCCTGAATTTCTTTGGTAGCGAACAGGGCTTGATTCTCATCATGTAAGGAGTTATAGAAAGGTTTCAATTGGAACATCCTCAAATTTCCTATCAATTCCCCCAGAAAGCATCCACTGTTCAACATTGGAACAAACCTAAATTTTGCAGGAAAATTGCTTAAATTACATAAATTAGAATGAGACAATATTATCATAGGTAATTCTTCAATTTCTAAAATACAAAAATATGCACATGCATCCAACTATTCCTACTCTCACCCCCATCCCTATTATCTTCCCTTACCTCCTTTTTATGAGTGAAACTGTGAAAGTACCTTCTGCACTGAGAAGCCACAGCAAACTGCTGTCTTTACTGTTACCAGTCATTGCAGAAAGTCGCAGCAAGTCCCATTGCACATACAATCTAGTCCCATCTGATTTTCTGTTCGATTCTATAAATCTTAAAAGATCAAAATTAAAAAATAAATAATAATGATAATGATAATGATAATGATGATAATAATAATAATAATAATAATAATAATAATAATAAATGATAATGATAATGATAATGATAATGATGATAATGTTGATGATGATAATAATAATAATAATAATTCTTGTCATTCCTTTCCTTTTACTATTTTCTTTGAGCTTGTAACCTTTAAAAACAACTTTTGTCGAAAGTATACCTTTAGTACATTTTGGGCTTTAAAAGACAACTACACTGAGTCCCCAAGCCATGCACTCAATTAAAGGTGCCTCTTGACTTTAGCAAGGCAAGGCACTCTAGGAGTTCTTTGCTGTACCTTGCTCTTTGTTTTTGCCTGAGTGCACCTATCATAGGATTGCAAACAAACCCCTCTTTTACTGGATTGATGTTTATCTAATAGATTTCAAAGAAACTTGATCAATGTGGAAAAAGAGAAAAAACAAAGAAAAGGGGAACTTAATTTCCAGGGAACTGAGAACTTACATTCGAGGCAAAAGGTGTGGGCCTGTGGCACTCCTGGGCTAGCAAGTATACTCTGGAACACTGTCAGATTGAGTTGGAATCTTCAATGGCTCATGATGGAGGAGAACTACACCGTCAAGTGTGATGGAATTGAGAACCCCATTACATGCTGTACTAACAATATGCAGAACAACTCTATGTTCTCTTCCTTCTTTTCCAAGTTTTGAGATTTATGAAAGAACTACTACTATATTCAGCCAAGGCACATTTATATATAATAGGCATCATGATCATCCAGTTAACACCAGTTCCCTACACTCTTGTGGCAACTCCAGAAAAAAAAATTGGACAAATATGACACAACCTAAACAATTGGATGCAAACAAAAGATATATTAAAAAGAACTTTGCACATGTTATGCAGGTTGGATACCCTCCAGTATTCCACTATGCAGCATAGGCATTTGATTACATGTACTAATGAAGGTGAAGATGAAAGGAAAAAAAAAAAAAAAAACAGACAACCAAACCAAAATCTTACTAAAATGCACCAACACACTGTCATCTATGATCTATGTCATGGCTATTGGTCAAGTAGCAACAAAATGTAAGTTTATTAGAAAGAGTGTGCCCCGTTTTGTGTAATTGCACTAATTTCTAATCTCTAGCCCAATATATTATTGTTGTTCTGGGAACTGCAGAATCTCAATGGGGTTTCCCAGAGTAAGCCACCCAATATTCACTTAGTGCATCACAATCAGTGAACATGGTTCTAGACAAAACTATTCTTTTGGACTATAGGACATTTTAAAGTATTTAATAAAATATACAATTAAAATTAATAATAATATATTGAAAGAAAAAAAAAAAGGTCTGTTGAGAATAGGAAAATTTTGTTTTTGGAGATACTTGTAAAAAAGTGCACAATATTACCATGTTAGCATACAATCAACCTAAAAAGAGGGATCAAACTTGGAGAGTTAAGTCTCTAGGAATTGGGTGGATGCCAAAGTTGCATTCTTCCAACAGTGCCAATGCTCTATTCCAGAATTTTACTTCCAATTCAAACAAACAAAACAAAAGCTTATTAAAAGATCCTATAGAACATGAACAAGTCCTACCTGAATATGCAGTGGCCATTCTAGAACATCCTATCTAGGCTACCAAAAGTTCTTTCTCAGAACAAATGCAAACATATAATCACCATAAAACAATTATGGTTACTGCAATGCTAATATTTTAGCAATTCCCTTTTTTTTTCTGTCCTACAAATGGGAAGTGCAATGAAAGCACAATCTGAAGGCTGCCTTAGTATATTTACTGCCACAGAACAGAAATTCAAGATGAGAAACCTGAATCTAATTCACCCTCTATAAATATTCAATAAAGTAACACAAGCAAAGACAAATAGTCCTACTTCAATGAAAAAGAAAAAAATTAAGACATACTACTGAACACGAAATACGGATTACTTTAAAAAAATTTATAACAAGTAATCAAATTACACTGTCCAATAAACAGAAAACCAAAACCCTAATTGCCCTATTTGGAAGCTGAGAAAAGTAAGAAAATAAACAGATAAGATTCATAATTTGCTTCCAATATTTTTCCTTGCAACCAAACAGAGGCTATTTCTTTTTACCGTGAAATTGGGCAACTACTTCTTCTTTCCCCCTTTACCAGAACCAGGTTTGCGTTTAGGTGGTAGCACAATTTCTCCATATTTGAGTACAGGAATTTCCATAATCTGTGATATTTCCCCAAACTTCTTCCGGAACTTCTCGACTTGATCGGCGTCCACTAGAAGACCGGAGCGGTTCCCGAGGTAGAAGGGGTGGTTTCCAGACCAGACATCGACCACATACTCCTTCTGAGTCCCACCAGTGGTCATCACCAGTTCACCATTGCAGTACACCTTGGCGTCCTCGTAGAACTGTGGGTGTATTTCCTTTTTCCTGCACGTCCACTGAGGACGACATGCCCTCACAGCATTTGCCTGGAATTAACACCAAGAAAATCATTAAATTAAATTGGGAAAAAAATAAAACTAATCTCAAATTCAGATTGATTGGAAAGGATTTCTATAAATTTAGAGAAAGAGATAGTTTCGTCTATTAACCTTTTTGATAGGAAGAGTTGGAGGAGAGAGCTTTCTCTGGAGAAAGGTGTTGCTTAGAGTTAGCGCCATTTCTTGCTCTGTCTGTGTGTCTGAAAAATAATCCAGAACGAGCCACAAGGATGCGAGGAAGATGAGATTATGTGGTTGTGCGTAAAGTTTTAGGGGCTGCGAGTGGGGATTGTCTTGGCCCCATACACAAACGCTGAGGCCCATCCAGCTCAAGTGAGGGCCCAGTAAATTATGAGCTCGGCTGGAAGTACTTGGCCCAAATCCACTTGGATGCAACACTGAGCTTGCTTTAGGCTACGTTGGCTCGCAAGGCCCAATAATACGAAGAAAATAAATAGAGAGAGAAAAAAGAAGTAAATAAAAAATAGATTTAAAATTATTAAATTATTTTATATATTATTTTTAACTCATTTTACTTATTTTAATTCTTTTATATATAAAAATTAAATAAATTTAAAATGTATAAATATCTAATTAATTTTAATAGTATTTGATTTTTTTTTTATAGTAGAATCACATATTAGAAAATTGTTTTCTTTAAATTATATTTGGTTCTTGATAAATTGAAGGTAAAAAATAGAGATAAAATAAATTAAATTATTTTTATATATATTTTAATGATATAAAAAATACATGTGCTAAATTTAACTTGAATATGTACTACCTTTAATTAGAAAGTACATAAATTTTAAATTATTCCCATGAAATCTCATTCATAGGTGAAGAAATTTGTGGGTAACCAATCTCTATCCTCCCTTTTATTAATAATTGACAATTATTATATATCTAATTCACTATTTTTTTCAACTTCATATATTATAAGGTGAAAACAAATCTAAGATTATGATTTTCAGATAATAATATTAATATCATATGTGATATTTCACATCGAATAAGAAAAACAATTTATGAACCTATATGTACTAACTCTTTTTAACTTTATAGATATATTTTAAAGTTATGATTCACAAGTTTTATTTAGGCTTAAAATAAATAGTATTTATATGATTAAGAATGACTTGTTACATCATATATTTTATTAAATATAAAATAGCTTTTTGCTTAAGTTGAAATATAGTTAGAAAAATATTTTTATAACTTTTCTATTAATTTTTTAAAAGATTTTAAGCCATAAATTCTTCTAACAAAATTATTTAAATAACTACAAAAGAAATATGTGTGTGAGTTTGAAAATACACAAAAGAAAAAAAAAGTGTTATTGTTTGAAAAAAATAAGAGAAAAATGTAACAAATCATCGCACCTACGGTCCAACCTATTGACAGATAATCAATAGATTTATTTTCGAGAGTAATTAATGAACAGGTTTGGCTTATGACAGTCCGTGACTTGCATTAATACTAGCTAGATGGTTAGTTGAACAATTGACTTGTTAAAATAACATTGTTTTTAAAGGTTGGTTTACATCCAAAATCAATATGTATGTCTTAAAAACTTTATTTATGTTCTTTTTAATATGAGCATTAATATTCATTCGTAGTGTGAGTGCTAAAACAATTGATAGTAGATTAATTATCTCATTTGTATATTTTTTTTAAGATTATTATTTTTAAATACTTTTTCAATTAAGAGAAAATTGTTTAGAAAAAAATGATAAAAACAATTTAAGACTTAACTCTTTTATTATTATTGTTTTTAGAAAAAAAAAACTTAAAATTTAACACTACTAGGTGTTATTTAAAAATAAATTAAATTAATTTTATGGAAATTTAAGTGTACCAATCGTTGCGGATGAATCGCAATGCGAATGAAAGTGTCAAGCCAAAAAAAAAATTATAAAAACTCTTATATAAAAAGAAAATGATAAATGAAATATGACTTATATTTAGATATGAAATAAAATAAATGATGTAATAAGGGCATTTGACGGAAAAAAGGAGTACATATTTTTTTTTTCTATATACAATATAGAGATAAAGTTTTATATATATTTTGATTTTATTACTTTGTATCAAGTTTGATTCTATTATTTTATATTTTTTGTTCATTATTTTATGTCATAGTTCTATTGGTTATTTATTGTTTTAATTTTTTAGGTTATGTTTGATTTTTAATTTTTAATTTTTTAAAAAAAAGGAAGAAAGAGGAGAGAGAGAAAATTGATATAAAATGAAAAATAAATTTAAAATTAATAAATTATTTTTATATGTTATTTAAAATTCATTTTATTTATCTTTAATCTTTTACATAAAATTAATTAAATAAAAAATAACAAGGTTATAACTAATTCTAATTATATTTATTTATTTATTTATTTATTTATTATATTTTATAATAAAATGAAATATTTTAATATTTTTCTAAATCAAATATAGCTTATCATTTATATTGAAAATATTGTCCTATACTTTAAGCATGGAGATGCAAAAAATCGGATACCTTTTCCAACTTTTCGGTAAACAGAGCAAATTGCAAAGAGAGTCAAATCCCAATCAATCACCAATCCAAACGTTGTCGTGTTATATTTGTTGCTTTCCTTTTTCCATGATTTTGGTGTCCGTCACTTTCCCCCTTTAGCAAGCTCAAAAATCTGGGGCGGGACTCGCTGGTTTTGATGTAAACCCAATTTTGGTGGCGAGCGCTTCAATGAAATTTAAGCGTGGATTATTCGATTCCCCTACACTCCTCCCCACATTCATCAAATTCCTCACACCCACCTCCTCACATTCGTATTTTTCTTCTCTTTACTTGTTCATTTCTACCGAGTCTTCGGACTCATGCGCCTCGGATTTGTGATCCAGAACAATTGGACCCGCAGAGTCCACCAGGTTGAGACCTCTGGAACCTTGGGTGTTGAACATAAATAATCATCAATAAATTAAACATTTAATTTATGGGCATCCAGAGGTGGAGATGGATCTCCATACCGGCAAGTAGTGGGGACGGGGAGTAGTACTCAATAAAAAATTAAATTAAAAAAAGTTTACAGAAGAATAAAGTTCAGGAGAGAAGGAATCAGCGGTGGATAAAAAAGGAAACAAAGAGACAAAAACCTAGTAAGCAGTGACTGTAACTTTAGCTCTTAGTATAGAATTTGGAGTCGGATGTAGCTGCTGCAATCTTTGGTTCACTAAAATTTTTCTATTTTTAAACACTTTCCTACTCCTAATCTAACATAACTAATAGAAAAAATACAAATCGAGAATTAAGAAAAAAAATACAAATTTTTCTATTTTTAAAATTTTTTTCTAGTCCTAATCTTTGGTTCCGCATTTGTATATTCATTTTCCTTTTCTAACAAAACGAATGCATTGGCATCATTAAGTTTTAAGAATACTTAATTGCATGACAATGCTCCCGTACCACGAGTAATAGTTTGGTTAGCAGATTGAATGGGCGGTCCTCGAGTCTCGATTACCCAACAACCTTAGCGCTCGTCTTCTTTAACGACTAATACATAAAATAATAATGGACCATTCATTTTGTGCTACCTGTGGGAGGTGAGGCCATTATTTCTGCATCCATCCCAGTCACTAGCTTTTATCGTGTACATTCGTCCTCACGTAAAAAGGTCAATTCCGGAAGCTTATGAAGCGATGGTCCCCACAGTGGTTTGCATTCGGGCATGGCATTGGAGATTCCCTCCTCAATGCTCACATTCCGTGTGGTTATTGGCTTTTGGACCCTACCACACGTTTTTCACACAGCTCGCGATGCACAGGATCACAAATCTGATTCCCCCGCTCATCCCATAGACATTCAATTTTATTTTTTTTAAAAGGCGGCAACGGCAGTATAATTCAGGAGTTCACACCACATGAATCAAAGTTACAACTTACGGGAGAATGGAATGAGGTGGAGTGACAAGACTAAGATACTGAGATGACAACCACGTGGGGTCACGCCATTGAGGGTCTCTTCATTCAATATCTGCCCTCCATGTGGTTCATCAGAGCCGTCCACATCATGCGTTATGTCGGTTTGAAAATTGTAAAGAAGACTGATGATGAGGGGTGTTGCTAACGTGGCCCTCCCTGGCTGCGTACGCAACCTACCTAATCGTCCCGAAATTCCAAGCCGTAAATCTTTTATAATTTTATGATGGGTTTGAAATTAAGGGTAAAATATTGATATTATTTGAATTTAAATGAAGATAACATGTATATAACCATAGATTTTATTTGATGTGTTACTTTAAAATTTAAATTTAAAATCTTTGGTAAAATTTAGTAGACTTAAATTCAATCTAAGTTAAATTGCCCATTTAAGTTGTCGACTATAAATTTATTATTTGATTTTTATTTTAATTATTAAAATTATTTATTAAAAAAGAAAGTTAATTATTTTGGGTTAAAGTATTTTTAATATTTAAAAATTTATCATATATTAAAAACGATAGAAATATTTTCTAAAATCACTCAAGTGGGCTTTTTATATATATATATATATATATATATATATATATATATATATATATGAATGAGATATTTGATTAAAAGATTGAAACAATATCCCATCAATAATTATCTTCAGGTTAACCAAACAAATAACAATAAATGTCACATCAAAACATTTTTTTCATACTTTTAAGGTTATATTTCCAAATTTAAAAATACGGGGGTTAGTTTTTGATAGAGGGGAAATATTTTGGCCCTTTGCACAAATATTTCTTTATGCAATGGAAAAAATTGTTCATGTTACACAGAAGAGAAACTAAAGAGGAGAGGCGGAGGGGGATGAAGAGAGGGTCGATTTGCCTGGAAGTGAGCGCACGTCGGCAAATGGCATGCGGAAAAAATCTGCGTCAACATGATTATACCTGTTTGTTGCCATTTTAAAGCAAACCATTTGCAGGTTTCTCGTGACGGCTCACAGGCTTTCAAACTACTTACCATCGCTGCTACTTCGACTGCCATCATCGTCTTCACGCGTTTCCTCACTCCGGAGTCTGGACTTTGACCTTCTTTTTTCACCTAACCACAAGGCATGTGATCACCTTCATTCAAGTACATTTACTCATCTCTGGTTTTCCTTTTTTTGGTCGGGTCAATTTTTGGATTTTTTTTTTTCCTGATTTTATTTATTCAATGGTTTTTGGCATCGGGTCACTTTTTGATTTTCTATTTATGTATATTCTCTCATCTGGATATTTGATTTTGTTTTTGGTTTTCCGGGAAAGTAGTTTTACTTTTATGTGGGTGATTCACTGAGATTCCATATCTCTGTGGAGTTGCATTGCAGGTTCTTTTTTTTCCCAAGAAGAATCTCTGGTGAATTATCTGGGGTTTGAAGTTCTGGGCTGGTACGGCAATGGATTCTTGCTGTGCGAAAGTGCAGGGCAATGTACATCCAGTGCCAGTTAGAAACAGAGGTGTTGGTAAAGTAGGTAGTGGGTTTTGGGGGGAGAGGATTGGGGCCAGTTTGTGGAGCAGTAGTTTCAGCAATCGACAATGGAAGAGCTTGAGAAAGGAAAGAAAGGCCAAAACGATTAATCGCGCTGTTCTTACACCGGATGTTGACCAAGAGAATCTGGTAAGTATACTATGCAAACACCATGCTATGATCAATTTAATTTGTCCATCCATACTATTTTAATTCTCCTACAATTATATATATATTTTTGTGTTTGGATTTTGATTTCAGATATTTGAAGGACCAGTTTTTGAGAAACAACATGCCGACCCAAAGAGCGTGGCTGCAATCATACTGGGTGGAGGTGCTGGGACTCGATTAATTCCTCTTACCAGTACAAGGGCGAAACCAGCTGTAAGAAAACACTGATGCCACATGTTTTTGTGTTCCAGATTGATAACCCTTGAAAGATGTTTTATGGTTGTTTGTAGTTTGAGGAAAGAAACTTGAGGTTTTGATTGTTTATTCATGGAAGTAAGTTCTTTAAATCTGTGTTCAAATTGGTCTGCAGGTTCCAATTGGAGGTTGTTACAGGCTTATTGATGTCCCCATGAGTAATTGCATCAACAGTGGCATAAGAAAGATATTCATCTTGACACAGTTCAATTCCGCATCCCTCAATAGGCATATTGCTCGCATATATAATTTTGGAAACGGGGTGAATTTCGGAGATGGATTTGTGGAGGTAGGATTGTTTAGGAGAATATTACATCACACCTGCATTCTCTACTTTTTCAAAATATGGAGAGAAAAAAAATCAGGAAAACGAGATGAATCTTGGTGGATGAAAGCAAATTCACTCCATGTTACAGGTTCTGGCTGCCACTCAAACACCAGGGGAAACAGGACAGAAGTGGTTCCAAGGAACAGCAGATGCTGTGAGGCAATTTATATGGGTTTTTGAGGTGGGTTTCTGTAATTTTCTACATGCATTAGAAAAAATTGGGCCTGAGAATGAAGCAAATTGGCTTTTGGATGATTTTTGTAGGATGCTAAGAACAAGAATGTGGAGCATATATTGATCTTGTCTGGTGATCATCTTTATAGGATGGACTATATGGATTTTGTGCAGGTATATTTACCTAAAATGGATAAAATACCTCATTGTATATTTCAAAAAATTCCTTCTTATTGATTCATAATCATTTTGCAGAAGCATATTGACACGAATGCTGATATTACAGTTTCATGTGTTCCCATGGATGACAGGTATGTTTGTTTTACTTTAATGTCAAATCATGCAGTAGTCCATTTTCACACACAGGAAAGCAAATACTGTAAAATAGGAAAGTTAATTGGAGGAAAAAATGGTTTGGTGTCTGCATTGGGATGGAGTGCAATGTTTGCATATTTTGAAGGACTGGGGATATCAAATTGTGGAAACAGAGTGTCATTTTGGTTTTTAACTTGGAAACAAAATTATATTAAAAGTTTAGATCTTAGAAAGGTAAAAAACATGTTGATAGTTTATTATTAGGATTTTGTTTTCTGTTATAAGGAACTTCTGATATTAATGCCTCATCATTTCTATTTTAATTTGGCATGTAAAATGATTTGGAGAACAAAAGTAAATACAAAGAGTTTAGATACTTGTTCTCTAGTGATGAATTTTGGATATCACTTCAATTTCATTGTCCTGCAGCCGTGCGTCAGATTATGGATTGATGAAGATTGACAGTACAGGACGAATCATCCAATTTTCTGAAAAACCAAAGGGCCCCAACCTGAAAGCAATGGTAGATCACTTTTTCTTACTGTTGTTACTTCATCAATATTTGTTTGATTCAATTTTTCCTAGACGTTTTGCTTTTACCTTGAGAATTACTTTTACTTCTAGTATTTCCCCATTGTAATCCCAGCTGATGCCCAATTCCTTTTTATCTAATCTAATGACATTCTTTGATTTTATCACTGCAGAAAGTTGATACCACCCTCCTAGGTCTTTCTGAGAAGGAAGCCGAGAAGTATCCTTATATTGCATCAATGGGTGTATATGTGTTTAGAACTGATGTCCTGCTAAAGCTTTTGACACGGAAGTACCTATCATGCAATGACTTTGGCTCTGAAATCATTCCTTTGGCTGTGAAAGACCACAATGTTCAAGTGAGTGATTGCTCTGACTCTATATTAGTTGGTTCTTGGATTTGAGTAAGTTAGGTCTCAACTCCATAATCAAATTGCTGAGTTTTTTAATATCTTTATATTGTCAGGCATACTTATTCAATGACTATTGGGAGGACATTGGAACAATAAAATCTTTCTTTGATGCCAACTTGGCTCTTACAGAACAGGTTTGTATTTTTATATGCAAGTATTCTTATTGACCCAAAGTACTATTTCATAGCACTTTCATGTGCTAATAGCTACATTGAATACTTTGAAATTGAAAAATATTTTGAGAATATTAAGGAAAATAAAAATTTTAGAATGTGGTATTTTGGGGAAAACATGGGACCAGATATTGTCAACCTAGATTTATTCAAAATAATGCAGAAGTTCTAAATAGTTTTGGCAATGAATAATCCAGGACCATTAATGAGACTTCATTAATAATATCCAACATAAATCAAATTTTCTATCCCAGGGATGAGAAAATGGCTTTGTGAACTAACTTCATCTTTCTATTATCGCAGCCTCCAAAGTTTGAATTTTATGATCCAAAGACCCCCTTTTACACATCTCCTAGGTTCTTGCCTCCTACTAAAGTCGAAGAATGCAGGGTATGACGGTAATCTTTACTCATTTTTTGACTTAAGTTATGTTTCTTTCTGTCTCATGGTTTAACTGGTCCATACAGATTTTGGATGCAATTATTTCACATGGTTGTTTCTTGCGGGAATGTAGCGTCCAACACTCAATAGTTGGTGTGCGCTCACGTTTGGAGTATGGTGTTGAGCTTAAGGTGAGTTATTGTATTTTATGCTAAGGTTTGGTCTCCCTTTTAGAGTTAGCAGAACCTTTAGATTTGATGATGTAACCAGGTTAATTAGAGAAGCAGGCTTTTGGATACCAGTGTTTCACAGGTGAATCCTTTCCAACGTGTACAGCTTAGACCTACTCATTAGACTACATTGGGTGAAACTGTCTCCAGATTATGCAAAGAAATGTTAGTTGTGAACATAGAAGTGCATTATGAAGAAATTTCATGGAAGATTGAATTCTAATGGCCACTATAGAGCTAATGAACTAATCCAGTTCCAGAATTGTGTTTTGGTTTGTAGTTCTACAAGATAACCTTGTAAATGGTCCCTTTTCTTATCCCATGAGGCTGCAATTGCCTGCTTTTCCTCGTGCTTTCAGGAAGCATTTTGAATAGGGTGCAACCATGGCTGTAATGCATGCAAATTTCACAGCGTGCTGCTCATGAATTTTTGTTTCTATTTTCAAAGTGAAAATAATGATTTTATTTGGCTTTGAACATTTGTTTTTGTTTTCAGGATACTATGATGATGGGTGCAGACTATTATCAAACTGAATCTGAAATTGCGTCTCTGCTAGCAGAAGGAAAGGTTCCAATTGGTGTTGGACAGAACACCAGAATCAGGTACATCTCTCATTCTCTCTCTGCCATCTCCCTCTTTCACATGTGCTTGTAAAAAGTGATAAACTGAGAAACAGTTATGCTCCAGTATAAAACATTTAGTGATCTTATTCTTGAGCTATGCATCACTAGGTTTCTTCACTGGTTCATTTCACCATGTCCGTTGCAAGTTCTTGTTCTCTTAAATCCATTCTTCTAAAAAATAAGGGTCTAATAAAAAATGAAGAATTAACCATGGAAACTAAATGGCAAAGAAAATGGAGACATCAAGCATTTTGCTTATTGGTGAAAGTGTTTTCAGTGAAATGAATCTGAGTCACATGTTTGAAGGAGACCATGTTTTTGCTGTGGCCCCTAAATTTATGCTGATTGATGGTTCCAGCCATTCAACTTCAAGGCTATGTGTTGACCCTGCTGACCAAATACTTTAGGGCATTGACACTCATCAAACAAGCTCCATGTTGATGTCATAGGCCAAAAACATCACGGCATTGACAGTTACCAAGCATTCACGATTCATGTTCCTTGTTTGAGTTTCTTAAAATGATTATAGATAAAGATGACATCTGTCAGACAGCTGATAAGGTTGTGTCAATTTTCTTGTAGGAACTGTATAATTGACAAGAACGCCAAGATAGGAAGAGACGTGGTCATTGCAAATGGAGATGTAAGTATAGTTATATATTATCACCAGAAGTTTCACTGCTCTCAGAATATCTCTTCTAGAAAATAAACAAAAATGTTTTACTCAAAGAAAAATGATTTTCTATTTTTTACTTGATTGATGCTCATCCGCTGAATGTTTTGACGGCTCAGGGTGTTCAAGAAGCGGACAGGCCAAGTGAAGGATTCTATATTAGATCCGGGATCACAGTTATCCTGAAGAATGCAACAATTAATGACGGAACCATCATTTAAAACCTTGAACCAGTACCACGGAATCATTGTTCAAGTTAAGCAGTCATAAAGCCAAGAGAGCAGGCGGTCCCCCGCTTTAACTTGTCTGCCATGAGAAACTACAAATGGGATATTTGAAGTGAAGTTCCGCTGATGAATAAAGGAGCCTTGCAAAGATAGCTAGTTGAGAATAGTTTCCAATAAATAAAAGGCTCTTTTGCTTTATTGATTTGTAGTCCATTTGGTAGTGAGGACAATGTTACAGCCGAGTACATGGTAGACTGGGCTCAAAACACAAGTAGATAAGAATTACCTTTAAATTACACATAGATGTATCTATGAAAATCACGTTATCTTATATGTCTCACTCCCTTGGATGAACAAAACTCATCTCTAAGAGAGCATTCACCTCCTTGCAAACTTACCAAATCCATAACAAACATGAAGCTTTAACTTAGCTAAATCTTTTAAAAACATCTCTAGTTTCATTTTAGGACAACTTCAGTCATGTTCTTTATTTAGTTAATTTCCCGTATTCTTGCCCTTGTTCCTATTCCACCATTGAGCCCTTCTGATGGCTCTGGCTCTCTTCCACTTCTGTATGTTTCTCAACCTAGCATACATCTTCCGAATTAGATAAAGCTTGTGGGACTGTTGAGCAATCACATTGGCTGTTGAAGGGCTCTCACTGAGGACTATCTCATAGCCATCTCTGAAAGAGTCCATTCCTTCTGTTAGAAGTTGCCAGAACATGCCACCAACAGCTGCACCTCCACTCCTGGCTGATGAATAGATTGCAGAGTAGACTGTGTTGAACAGCATGTCCCTCTGGTATGTGCTGTAACCGGAATCTTTTGATGATATCCCAAACTCAGTAAAGAGAAGCGGTTTTCGAAGAATGTTCTGTGCATCTTGGATATGATTGTTGAGCCATTCCTTCAAGAATGAAAGTTGGGTGGCATCGCTTGAGCTAGAGAACCTGCTCATCCAAAATAAATAACACATTTCAGGAGGCATTGTAGGCAAATAGATAGGATGGGAGCTTTTTACGGTAAAATTGCCAGTTTCAAGATGGAACTCCATGTATTTTAAGATTATTACCATTGATCAGGATATGAGTGAACTGTAGCAAAATCAATGCCAGGGATCTGATTATTTGCAATAAAATCTGTTCCCACTTGAAAATTTGGATTGTATTGCTGCTTCTGAGGTGATGTTTGTCCATAAAAACCCTCCAAACCTGCTTCTAGTAAGTGATTTCCATCAACGGATTTTAAATAAGAGGCCATCTCCGTAATCCAAGCCTGTCACACAAATACGACAATATTTATTTATCTTTCTGGGTAGGTAACCCAACCTAATCCTACGCCCAGTCATGGGGCTAAGATTCCTGCTCCCACTAGCAAAGAAAATTACATCCCTTCCCACTACTCAACTAGAGACCCACTAAATGGAGCTTGGCTACAAGTTTGGTGGTGGATTTAGTGGTCCCTATACAAATATTAATTTCAAAGAAAAGCTATGATAAAAAATGGTAATTTTAGAATCCTTGTTAAGGACGTTGCAAAAGAATTATGCAGCAATTAGGCATTTCCTGTTCCTGCTTTGGAATAAGTACTAATAGGAAGATTAAGAGCTCAAGACTGGCAGGATGGACCACTTTGTCAAGGAAAAATGTAAAAGCAAAAAAGAACCCAATATCTTATATTATGTAAAAAAATAAAAATAAATATAGAAGTTAGTACTTCAGAGTGAGGTAACGATGAAGCAAATGAAAGGGGGAGATTTGCCTAACCTGAATCGTCCTCCCTGATTGATCTGAAGTGCATCTAGGCTCATTCATAAGCTCCCAAGCCATTATCGTTGGCTCATCCTTATAAACAACTCCAGTGATGCTGTTACGCCTTGTAAGAACAGTCTAACGAGAAATGGAAAATTAATTAGAATCAATATCACCATTTTCGCTCTTCTTTTTTTTTTTTTTTGGGGGGTGGGGGGGGGGAGATAACACAATAATTTTTCACAAAATGAGTAGCTGTAATCATGGAAGCTATTTGCCAAAGCTGAGAAGAAAATTTGGTGGAAACCTTGTTAAAATGATGTCATAACAAATGGAGAAACTCATCCCATTACCCAAAATCCAGGACACCAAAACAAAATTCAGAAGTAATAAAATCAAATAAAGCAAAACAATCCAGTAAGAAATGTTAATAAGAAAGAACAACAAAATACAATAGGAATTAGGAACAAGATCTGTTGTATGTGATACTCACCTTGATATGGTTTTTGTAATATCCCTTCACCACTGAGTTCCTAAAGAAATCATCATCAGATGTTAAATACTGCCCCTGACCTCTTGCCCAGTCCACATACTGCTTCTTTCCTCCAAAGTTTTCATAATTGTTTGCCAAGCTCAACACTAGCTTTATCCCATGTTTTCCTGCTTCTGATATTACAAAATCCAACCCCTTTTGAACCCAAGAAAGGAAAGAAAGAATGAAGAAGAATGGTCATGGACAATAATACATGGATTAAAAATTTAATAAAAAAGAGAGAGAGAAAACAAGGGGCAGAAATCTTAGACAAACCTGGAACATCTGTTCGTTGTAGGAGCCAGGAGAGTACTGTAGAGGTCTGTATCCACCATCACTGAAAGCCCAAGTTCTGGCTATTGTAAGGCCATGACTTGCAGCTTCTGCAAAGGCAGATGAGATTTTGCTTCTCTGAGATGGGTCTGAGGCCACATACATTAACCAATACGCATTGAACCCATTTGCATGGTACGGAATCCCATTCAACACGAAATGCATTCCACTGGTTTTAACGAACCCATCGGCTGCTTCCACTTGGAGGAAAATCCCCTGTTTCTGAATAAACACAAGAACAAGCAAAGCTAAACCCCAACTCTTCATCTCTCTCAGTTCAATGTGGAAAAGCTTCTCAGAGTTTTTGTGGGTTATATAGTTGTATAAAATGTAACTTATGTTCCAATTAAGCACTTAACTGAAGATCTCCGTTAAACAATGAGGGTGAAAATGTTCACAGTCTTCTACTCCTGTATTGGAGTCTTGAAGAAGCTTACACTCAATTTGGTGGGGCCCCAAAGATTAACTGCCATCGTCCATGTCACTCTCATTATTTCCATCCCTCGAAGTTCTTTAACTTTTCTACCGGATACAAAACAAGGGGATTGCCTCTGACAGCATCGATTCCCTTACATAGTTCCTCAATACTTGTACAGCTAAGAATCTCATGCAATATATTGTGAGATAGTCACGAGGTTTTTGTTTGTAGTTGTTATGTTAGATTTCTAGACGTGGCTATTTATAAGTTATAACCTTCCCCACCCTGAATGCGGAGCAGTGAATTGGCGGAAAGTTATTTCCAAACTAATGCGAACATCACGGCGTAATTTAGAAACGCGTCTAAAGCAAGATGTGATCCAGTGCGCCGCATTACAGCTCTGTTTTGACTTTGGAGTTTAGACATAGGAATTTGAGACACGATGATAGTACTGACGTCGTATGAGGAAATCGAATCCATGGATTTGGTATCTAAACGGAGACTCAAAACCCCAAAGCAAAGAATAAAGACGAAAGAGTGAATGCGAAATGGACGAATCTAGGAACAAGAAAAGAAAAACAGAGCATCTTCCTTTCTCTTTGGCCTTTTGCCCTTTTTGGTCGTTTAGTGAGTTGTAGTCGGACGTAATTTGGGCGTTGTGTTCCAATCACATTCCCGAAACTCACGTTATGGGAGGTAGTGGGTC
Organism: Vitis rotundifolia; assembly: GCA_030254885.1. NCBI lineage: Eukaryota > Viridiplantae > Streptophyta > Magnoliopsida > Vitales > Vitaceae > Vitis > Vitis rotundifolia. Next base: position 10,245,022 of record CM058168.1, on the reverse strand, counting down.
TTTTATCTCTTTTTAACTTTTAGCGATATCTAGGTTACATTGGGAGTGGTCAGGAATTATCCTATATCTATACAATTTACACTATCCCAATGGAACGAATTGTTTGGTTCGCATAGGGAAAAAAATTGTAGCATCTTTATGATGCTCAAGTCAAGCCGGTTTAATTACTCGGAGAGAAAGCCAGCACAAAAGAATTACATGCGATAGCAGGTGAGCTACTTTCGAAAAACGAAGGCTAGGCTAAAGAATGGCGTTACCATGTGAAAACTGGCCCCACTCTCCACATTGCTGCCATTAATGTTGTTTGTGGGTGCATGTGAGTCCGGCATGCGTTTTTATCTTTTTCCCTTATACCATATTTTACCTTCCACTGTGAAAATGGCAATGGAAAATGTGTTGTATCCTTTTGAATGTACCAAGTACCAACCACCGACGCACTTCTGTGGCCTGAAATATGGGTCCGTGAGCAGCGTTTCAACAAAAGTGTCGGCACCCCATCGTGCTGCTTCCTGGGTTACTGGCGCCAACCCCCATCCCGAGGCTGGATTCTGGAAAGAGTTTTCATTAGTAAAACTACTTGCTGGGCTTAAGGCCTTGAACTATAGTCAAGTGGTTTATTATTCGGTGACGTTAACCTTGGGTGTAGATGAGGCCATGTGCCTGGTTCGGATACCGTGCATTAGTAGCTTTATGTTCCTGGAGATGACCACTCTGATGAAGGACCCATTTATAGATATGGCCATATGGGTACCCAGATACCACGGATTCTCTTGTAACCCCTTGTGCGCTTGTGCCCCAACGACCCAAACGTATTCATAAAATCATATCAGATTTATCGTACTCATGGCCCCCATGGAAATCCAATGAATAATATTAGGGTTTCAAAATTAAAAATCATTCCAAACTTTTTAAATACATTTATTGTTCTTATTTTCAGAAAATATGCTTAAGTAATTAAATGCTCTCAACATTTTTATTTTCTCCCAAGATACAAATAGAAATCATGAGAGGAAGATGTTGTAGGCTTGCAGCTAGGTTCTGGCTGGTGCGGGTGAAAAGTGAAAACGACCTTTTCCTTCTCCAGTCAAATCATACCACAAATATAAAGCATTGAAGAAATAAGAGAGTTCCAAATGCGAGATAGCTGCAAAAATGGAGGTTCCATCAGTGGGTCCTACTTTAACTGAGCCTGGAAACTAGTGGAATCATCAATGCGGAAGTGGTCTGATAGGTACGTGATCTTCAATGACTCCGTGACTGACAGCATTTAACTACAAAAATTTATGGTCTTGGACCGGATCCATATAGTTAATAGGCCATGGAAGAAGACACTCTTGAATTTGGTGAATGGGCTAGCCCAGGTTGATTCTAATCGTACCTCGCTCCAGCTTCATTTTGCTCCGGTCACTGAGATTGAAATCAAATTCGGCCCGGGCATGAAACTTGCAACCAGGGTTTGGTTCGGGGCGGCGTTCCAATTTGTTCTCCTGAAATTAACGACAAGCTTTCAAACCAAACCCACATGATTATGTTTGCCAATTTTTGCGATAACAGGACAGCAACAATAGGCGGCATTTTCAAATTTTCAAATGAAAATCCATATATCAGGCTCAGCCAAACTCGGCTTCCAGCTTAAAATGGGCTTTTATGTGGGCTGTTCCTGAACTCTAAGATGTCCAAGGCCTGGTACAAAAGAATTAAAAGGAGATGAAACGACACCCTGTTGTAGATTAAAAATTGTAGTTCTCTTCCTTTAAAACTGCCATTGGCATTGATGTATAAACAAATTCATAAATTAAACGTTTTCAATTTTGGAAGAGAATAAATAGGAGGTGAAATTTTTAAAAAGGAAATTATTTTTTGCAATATTTAAAACACAATTAAGACAAATGTTTCTAAAAGAATTAATCCTTCTTTTGTAGGTATCTGCATATAATCAGGGCCAGCAATCAACAAGCAAATGGTAGCAGTTTTTATTGGTTGGAATGTTACGGTTTTAAAGCGGTTCTACCTACTTATATAGCATTAGAAACTTTTTTTCATATCTGATGTGGAATGAGACAAAGTTAATCAAAACCCAAACAAATTTCAAGAAAATTCCCAAAAAAAACAAAAAAAAGATAGATGAAGAAAAAATACATATGTTTTAGTTTTTTTTATTTAAGAAATCGATGTGCTTTAATGATATTAATTAATAAGCCTAGACGAATATTAATATAAAAATAAAAATTTTATTTGTATTTCAATATTTAAATATTAAAATATATTATATTTATATTTTTAAATTTTCAAATATATTATATTTATATATTTGAAATAATTTCATAGGAACTTTCATAATTGAATATTGATAATATTTTACTAAAATAAGATTTTATTATGATGTGTTCTTTTTCCTACATAATAACAAATCTATATTTATAATAAATTAACCATAGTTATGGTGAATTCTATTTCATAATTTGATAAGGAGTTGTGAGTAAAATAAAAATAAATAACTAAATAAATAAAATTTTCTAATGTTTATTCAAATTCAAAAAATCTTCTAATTTGACTTTAAGTCAAATTACTAATTTTAATAAATTCAAATTTTATCTAAAAAATATATATTAAAAATTCTAATAATATTTACCAATTTTTCTAAAAAAAATTATCTTAAATTCCTTTAATATATTTATATTCATTTATTTAAAAAAATTAAAAACTATTACATGTTAAATAAAAAATTAAATCATTTTGAAAATTTATTTTTAAAGTAAAAGATTTACATAAAATATTTTGTTTGAAATTTAATTTCTAAAATTTTATTAAAAAATTATGGTGACAATTTTCTACCTTTAGTTAAAATACTTGTATTGACATTAATTTTTTTTTTAAATAACTAAAATTATTAAAAATTAAAATAATAATTTATATTATCAAATTAATTTTAATTTTAATTAAATTTTATAAAATGTTAGAACTTCATATTTTAGTAATTTTTTAATAAATTTATCTTTTTAATATTTAAAAGAACATTAAAAATTAAACAAAATTAAATGTATAAATATAAAAAAATTTTTAAAAATGAAGTGATAGTAATTTTTTAAAATAGGATTACTAAGATAAATATGAAAAATAATTAAAAATAAAAGGATAATATAAAATAAGAACATAATGTAAATTTAAAATAAAAGATAAATATGAAAAAAAGTAATTAAATTTTTTTTTCTATTGTTTGTCTTTTAGCTTTACTAATTTATAAATTTTAACTTCTACAGATTTTACATTAATAGATATCTAAAATAAGCAATTGAGGAAAATAAAAATATTTATCTTTTTATTAAAAAATCACTAAATCACTAAAGAACTAAATAGTAAACGAAAAAAAAATAAAATGAGCTATTGAATTTAGCCCTTAACTCAATTTTAATATCATTTTTTCAATTAAAACATTTAAAAAGATGTATAAGCAAAAAAGAAAGGTAAGTGTTAATAGAAGATGGATTTTGATTGAGATACCAATTTTTTTTTGTTATTTTAATTTTTTTTATTTTCTAGTTTTATTTTATTTTTTCCAATTCTATTTTAGTTTTATGTTTTGCTATGGATGACATAATGAGTTTTTTGCAAATAAACCAATGCGTTTACTAATTTAATTTCTTTTTATGTAGTTTTATTTTTATTTTATTATTATAAAATTTTATTATATTACAATATTAACCAAAGTGAATAGGAACTGGAAGACATCAGTCAATGATGTGTCTTAGGGGGGACCTTTTCACCCCCTCAATTTTTTCTGTTCATGGTGTGCGCGTAATAACCCTAGGCCGGGCCAATACAGGCAAAGAGTAGGAGCCAACCTAAAAAAACAAGGGTCCAATATTTTATTAGCAAATTTTTAAGGCAGGCGAATCTTTTGTCAACAAATAGAGGGTAGGCTGTTATATATGATGTCCAAGTTGACCAAGCAGTGAATTTCATGCAGAGGGATGGAAGGAGGTGGGACTGATCAGAACGAGGGAGGTGGAAAGGGCAGCGTTTGCGTGACGGGGGCCACAGGATTCATAGGATCATGGCTGGTTATGAGGCTTCTTCAACGAGGTTACTATGTTCATGGAACTGTGCGCGATCCCGGTTCGTACTAGTCGTAATTCACTGTCTTGGTTTATCTTCTAAGATTTAATACCAGTCATGCATTTCATATCATAAGCTTATAACGAGGGTCTGTTGCAGCCGACCATTGTAAGGTGAAGCATCTTCTGGAATTGCCGAAAGCCGGCACGCATCTGAGCTTGTGGAGAGCAGATTTGAAGGAAGAGGGAAGTTTTGACGATGCTATTCAGGGATGTGTTGGAGTCTTCCATGTCGCTTCCCCTATGGACATATCGGTTAAGGACGCCGAGGTAATAATTTATAATTGTTAGCTTAATATTTCCATCAAAGAGGTGATCTTGTTGGCCATCTTCCGTGATTGCAGCCTAGGCATTTGAAATGGTTAAAAAAAAGTGACATGGAGCAATTTCTGTTTGCAACAAGCTTTTATCCTGAACCCCACCCAAAAGAATAACATATTCTGCAAATGTCTTGTCTCAGTGCAGCCAAACAGTTTGATATTTGACTATTAATTATTACTATTATTATCATTATAATAACTGTTATTATCATATGTTGATAAATGATAACAATGGACGTCCTTTCCTTTGGTAAAGATGAATATTATTATATACTGCTGTGGCAGAATGAAATGATAAAACCAACAGTAAATGGAATGTTGGACATCATGAGGGCCTGCACTGAGGCCAAGAGCGTTAAGCGGCTTATCTACACTTCAACCACCGGAACCATTTCCACTGGGCCACAACCGCCTCCGCTTGAGTTTGATGAGAGCTTCTGGACTGATATAGACTACTGCAAGGCTCAAAAGATGACTGCATGGGTCAGAACTTTTCTTTCTTTTTTTTTAAAAAAATTATTACATAATTAATAACCATGACCCGGTAATTAGCAAGAATACTATGATCCTAGCCCGAAGATTTTACTTGTGCTGCTACAGATGTATTACGTTGCTAAAACAACAGCGGAGAAAGTTGCATGGGAATTCGCCAAAGAGAAAGGCCTTGATCTTGTCACCATTCATCCCCCTTTCGTGATTGGTCCTTTTATTTCACCTTCCTTGTCAGTTGGTGCTAAAATTTCACTTGCCTTGCTGACTGGTACGTCTGAAAAAAGTCTCACTTGACTGGCTACTTTGATTGTTACTATTGTTATTATGCCACGATCACTGCATATCCACACACTATGACATATCCTTCATGTTATATACATGTATAGGAGATGAACGTAGCTATGTGCTCTTGACTCGAGGACAAGCTGTGCATGTAGAGGACCTATGCAATGCTCATATATACCTGTTTGAGCATCCAGAGGCAAGGGGACGATACATTTGCTCCTCTCATTGTTTTGAGATCACAGAGCTTGCTAGGTCATTGAGCAACAAGTATCCACAGTACAATATCCCAACCAAGTATGCATGTCTACTGAATGACTATATGCTATATTTGATTTTGATGCTCTGGCTCATCGCTAGCTACTACTTGATGAACTTTGTATAATGATTTCTGCGCAGATTTGAGGGTATGGATCAATTCCTGAAACCCGTTCCGCTCTCTTCTAAGAAACTATTGGACCTTGGATACAAATTTCAGTACAATTCGGAGGAATACGAAATTGGGGATGTGTGTGCTGAAGCCATTGAATCATGCAGAGAGAAGGGGCTTATGCCACTTCCGGCTGACAAGTAAGAAGCAACGAGACCAGAAGTGATTGATACTGTCACTCTCTTTTATCATATTCCTTTAAATTTGACAATTGTGCACTGTTTTGTGATAATGCTGACCACTAAAGCTGTGATTTATGCGGTTTTGCTCTCATTTATGTGGGATTTCATGGCCATTGAATTTGATGTGCGATTTGCCTTTAGTACCCCACACCCCTGGCGTGGGCTTCGGTCCATGAAATGTAGACCTAAGTAACTAAGTACGTCAAATCTTCAGGCTAGGTCTCAGGAAAGCCTGAGAGAAGTTGGAGGCCCTGGATCTTGGCAGGTAAACATAGGCCAGCAAATCGAGGGGTTGGGTTGGGTTTGCACCCAACCAGAGCCCAATCCAAATATATAAACGTTCAACTCTTCCCGTTTTACTTAACTCAACCCAACCTCAAATCCAAGATACTCAATACAAACTTAATTTATTCTCATTTTTCTAGACTTCGGTTAGACATGTTGTTCGGATTATATGAGTCAAATTTGAGTTGAGTTAAACCCATTTGTAATGAATTTTTAAAATTTTATCTTTTATACATTTATACCAAAACTTAAATAATAAATAACATATCATTCTAAGATAACAATAAAAAAATTTATTATCTAGCATAATTAAATTTTGATACATCACTTTGAAAATTATTTGAAATGATACAAATTGAACATTGTCATGTGAAATAATATAGATTATAAATATTATAAATTGTTAGATCGGATTGGTTAAGCTTATTTTGGTTGAACTCTTGACTCAAGCCCAATTCAAATTGAGTTAGGGTCAAGTTCTCTCAATCCCAATTCAAGTGTTAAAAATATTTTTTCAAACCATCCTAAATATCATGTTGGATATAAACCAACTTAAACCAACTCATTTAAGTAGCACCTCACCCTAGGTAAACACCAAACTAGTTACTTGGAAATGCAAACATCAATATTGTTAGTAAGAGAAAAGCAAGCGATTTTTTCCTTTTCTTTCTAGCCATGAAGAAAAAATTATAGAAAACTTGGTATGGTCTAGTTCCCTTCTAGTTATACTAATTTAAGAATTTTTTGTTGTGTTACTTATGCTAATGTGAATGAAGGTAAGTTGGAACCAAGGAAAATAAAGTGCATATTTTTGGGATATGCAAATGGAGTGAAAAGTACAAATTATTGTGCCCATATTCAACATTCTCCAAATTTTTTATTAGACGTGATTATTAATTAGTCTGTAATGTTAAGTCATAGGAAGGAACAATTTGATGTAGAAAACAACTTCAACTAAGAGAGAAGGTGAAGTTTGTGCCTAAAGTTTCAAGAACCATCGAAAGAATAATTTAAATATTAAAGTCAAAGGAGAAAGAAGTGCAACATCCTAATGATAAAGAAAATACATAATAAGAGCAATAGTATAGTTTGATTAGAGATAAAATGAGAAGATAGATTAAACCATCTCAAAGGTATGCTTATGCACTTAGTGTGATAGAAAACATTGAAAATAAGAAACCTTGTACTTATCATGAAGTTATCACTAATAGGGAGTCTACATAGTAGATTGTTGTTATAATGAAAATATTGAATCTCTTTAAAAGAACCATATTTGACAACTAGTTGAGAAGCCTAGTCAAGTTGTTTGTAATCTACGAAGGCTTGTTGAGCTTGCAGGCGAGTTCACATTTACTCTTAGCTATGTGGGTTTCAATGAAGTGTTTTCTCTAATTGTGAAACATAACTCAATCAAAATATTACTTGCTATGATTGCTTTATTTGATTTAGAGTTAGAGTAACTTGATGTCAAAATTGATTTTCTATATTGTGAATTAGAGCATATTTGTTTACATCAACCTCAGGGATTCATTACTTTGGGAAAGCAAGACTATGTTTGTTTGTTGAAGAAATCTTTTTATGGTTTAAAGTAATTTTTTAGGAAGTGATATAAAAAGTTTGATACTTTTATGATTGGTAATGACTACAGAGGACTAAGTATGAAAAAAGTGTTCATCACAAGGAATTTTTTTATTTTTTTATTTTTATGATTCTTTCATTTATTTATTATTGTATTGATGATGTGTTAATTACCTATAAGAATATGTCTAAGGTCAATTGGTTTAAAACTTAACTTAAAGGGGAGTTTAAAATGAAAGACCTTAAAATTGCGAAGAAAATATTAAGTGTGAAGATTCATAAAGATTGAGAATTAGGGAAATTGTACTTTTCACCAAAAAAAAAAAAAAAAAAAAAGTAGATTGAGAAAGTGTTGAAACATTTTGGAATGTAAGGGTCAAAGCCAATGAGTACTCAATTAGTAGCTTACTTCAAACTTTCAAGTGTTTTATTACCAAAGATTAAGGAAGAGGGGGAATACATGTCATATGTTTCTTATGCTAGTTCAATGGGAAACTTCATGTATGCTACGGTTTGCACTAGGTCAGACATGCAGTTAGTGAAACGAATGCTTCAATACTTGAGAGGAACATCACATATTGACTTAGTATATAATAAGAAAAGTAAGTCTCTACGGTAATTGTTCGTTATATTGATTTCGACTATGCTGGAGATTTGAATAGAAGGTCTCTAACAGGATATGTATTCACTTTATGTTATAGTGTTATTAGTTGGAAAACAACCTGGGAATCTATGGTTGTTTTGTCAACAAATGAAACAGAATACATGACTGCAATAGAAGTAGTGAAATAAACTATTTGAGCTTAAGGGTATGATTGGTGATTTAGGCTTATGCAACAAGGGTTGACTATTGTGTATTGTGATAACCAAAGTGTTGTATATTTAATTAAAAATTAAATATTTCATGAGAGGACCAAATATATTGATGTTAGAATGCATTTTATTAGAGATGTGATTGTATAGGGTGCTATTATAGTGAGAAAAAAAAATCCCTATAGTGGATATTCCAACAAATATGATGACTAAACTCATTCCTACAATTAATTGTTTAGACTTACTTGATGTTGGTAGTATCTGAAGGCTTAGTAAAAGTGCGAGAACAAAGTAGCATGAAAGACTTTTGAATAAAACTATATTTTATCATATTTTTAATTTAAGTCTTTATTTTATGCCTACAAAGTAACATGTTGCTTTATTTTATCATATTTTATTTATTTATCTCTCATCAATTATATTTAGTTCTTAAAATATCAAATATTATGCCTACATATTTACTAATTTAATTAAATCTTGTGTTACAATAAAACTATATTTTATCATATTTTTAATTTAAGTCTTTATTTTTTTCCAAATATTTAAACTTTAGAAATAATTGACTAACTATTAATTGTTTAATCATTCAACTTATAATAATCAAATTCTCAACCCTATAATTAGTATTTCTTTGAAAAATAAGATATGTTATTGAATAATGAAAGTGTAGATATCTTTATAATATTATGAGACATGAGAGAGAAAATATTAATTATGATATGAAGATGAACATGAAAAGTATATACCGAAGAAACATAGATGTGAAAGAAAAATGAAAAACATCCAATAAAGGAAGGATTTACAATTCAAAGTATAAATAAATGGGCTACCATAAAGTGTTTTTAATAGTCATATTCCTCGACCATTTGATTTGATGAGAGCCCAAGTTGCTCGCATCCTGCGGACCTAAAACCCCTCCCCGCATTTTCCATGAAAGAATCTGAATGCATGATCAGCTGTGTATTTGGTATGATTACTGAAGAAACTGAAAGAAAATTTATCACTCATGTAGGGCTCTTTACAGTTATTTTGATATGAACCTAACATTAAAGGGATCAAAAACAAAAACAAAAACAAAAACAAAAACTCAATTGATCCTAAGGTACGGAATTGTAACTTACCCAAAGTTCAAGAGAGTGGTCGATGATATGGTCGGCTAAAGTTGTTGTCTATGATCTTATGCCGGAGGCTTTTCTTAGTGGGCTCTTGATTATACTTCAAAATGGGCACGGTTGGTATGAAATAAGACTAGACAGGGCCCCTAGTCCTGGATTCAACTCACTAATTATTGTTTTTCCTTGATATTGACGCGTCAACTAATCCACAAAATGAAATGCTTTTTAAGTATAGAAAACTTGCACGAATAGAACTCATCTTAAAAAATAATCTGAAAAATTGAAAATATGTTTAGGGTTTATTATTCTTATAGCATTTAAAATATAACCATGACAGTGCCTACCCAACTTGTGAGTTGTCACAAAATACAACCATTCCAGGGGCCGGCAACAACCGTGATAATGATTACGGCCGGGTCCAAGACTTTCTCGCACCTATAAATTGAAATTCCTCCTGTAGTTTCGTCACTGCTCACGTGGCCATGAGTTAGGTCATCTAGTCTGCTGCTTTTTCGAGATTACTAATACAGAATATGAAAAAATTCTGAATATCTCAATTTCATAAAAAAGATGGAAGGAGGAGAGAATGATGGAGGTGGGAAGGGCAGTGTTTGCGTGACGGGGGCCTCAGGATTCATAGGATCATGGCTGGTTATGAGGCTTCTCCAACGAGGCTACCATGTTCATGCAACTGTGCGCGATCCCGGTACTCCTCATTCAATACTGCCTTGGTTTATCATCGACTTACAAAGTTATAACTATGGTTTGTTGCAGGCAACGCGAAGAAGGTGAAGCATCTTCTGGAGTTGCCCAAAGCCAGCACCCATCTCAGCTTGTGGCGAGCAGATCTGAATGAAGAGGGAAGTTTTGATGATGCTATTCAGGGATGTATAGGAGTCTTCCACGTCGCTTCCCCTATGGACATAACGATTCAGGATGTACAGGTATTTTTTTATTTTTATTTTTAATGTAAATATGCATGCTGCAAGGATTGTGGTCAAGGTCTTTCACGCTTAGAGCATACTTGGAGGATCCACGATCCGTTATCATATTTTATTTTATTTATTTTTTCTTTTTCATTTTTGACTAATATTTCCATGACGGGGCCTATCCGACCTCCCTTCTCTGATTGAAACAACAATTAATTCTTCTTTGCACCATAACACAGTTCACATTTGAACTGGCAACAAAAAATATTAACCTAATGCATGTGAATCTTTTATCTTTTGAACCCATCGACAAGAAGACAAGAACTTCTGTTCCCCGGTGGCCTGACCCACTAAAAATAATGGTAGAGATTGCAGGAATGCTACTGCAACCAAACTTATAGTTTAATGATTCTTGAAGTGATTAATATTGTTCCAGGTAACGGTGAATGACATGAATTGATGATTAGTAAATTAATGGTGTGGCAGAATGAAATGATAAATCCAACAGTGAATGGGGTTTTAGACATCATGAGAGCCTGCACCAAGGCCAAGACCGTCAAGCGGTTCATCTACACTTCAACCACTGGAGCCATTACAGTTGGACCAGAACCACTCCCGCTTGAGTACGATGAAAGCTTTTGGACTGACGTCGACTACTGCAAGGCTCAGAAGATGACTGCGTGGGTCAGCATTTTTTCCATTTCATATCACATTTTCCATTGCAAAAGCATATCTTAAAAGGTTATTGCTTAATTTCCTCCGTGAAAAGTCATGACTTGTTTTCAAGATCACTTGATTCACTTCAAATGATTTAATTGACTTTCGAACAATTACTGAATTCCAAATTATTCCAAAATTATGAGTAAATAAAACCAATTTCACTTTTGCCTAATTAGTACTGTCATAGTTAGCGAACTCCAACAGGTCATGTTCAGCAGCTATTTTATTTAGGATCAACATACAAAATCTAATGACTGATCTTCAATAGCCATGAACTGTAGCCATAATCTAATGATCCCAGTCTTAAGTTTTCAGTTTGTTACAGATGTATTTTATAGCTAAAACAACAGCCGAGAAAGCTGCGTGGGAATTCGCCAAAGAGAAAGGCCTGGATGTTGTCGCCATTCACCCCCCTGTTGTGATGGGGCCATTTGTTACACCTTCCCTGCCTCCTAGCGCTAAACTTTTACTCGCGTTACTCTCTGGTACGTCTGAAATTCTTCGCTGTCTTGGTCTCTGGCAACTTGTGCGATTTTATTTACCATAACTATATTTTCACAGTGCAACTTACCATATGTAATATATATATCTAGGAGAGGAAGCTGGCTGCAACTTGTTGGCTCGAGGACGAGCTGTGCATGTAGATGACCTATGTGGTGCTCACATATACCTATTTGAACATCCAGAGGCAAAGGGACGATACATTTGCTCTTCCCATTGTTTTAATATCATTGAGCTAGCAAGATCATTGAGCCTCAAGTCAGAGTACAATATCCCAACCAAGTATGCATGACCATATGCTCTGTTTAGTTTTGATGCATTGACTCATCTCTACCTCCTGCCTGATGAACTTGGCACTGTGATTTTTACTCAGATTTGAGGGTGTGGATGAATCCTTGAAACCCATCCCTTGTTCCTCTAGGAAACTATTGGACCTTGGATACAAATTTAAGTACAACTCAGAGGAATACGACATTGGGGATCTGTGTTCTGGAGCCATTGAATCATGCAAAGAGAAGGGGCTGATGCCACCTCCTGGTGCCACATGAGAAACAAAGAAGCCAGGAACTATGAACTTTTATCATTCTCTTCTATCATATTTCTTCTAGACCTCATAATTGAACCCTATTGGACGATAATGATGGCCACTGAAGCTGTGACTAAGGTGCTTTCCTCTCATTTCCGTGGAAATTTCATGATTATATCCTATGCTTGATGTATGATTTGCCTTTATACATGGGCCGGCTGCGGTTCGGTTGCCCTCATTATTTAGGGTCAAATAATACAAGATTACCACATATATAATATACATTGTCAATAACCATGATATCTTTGGCCTTTCGCCTAACAGAAAGGCCTTTTATCTTGTTAACATCCATCCTCTTCCGTGATTGGTCCGTTTATTACACCTTCCTTCCCAATTGGTGCCAAAATTTCACTTGCCTTGCTCACTAGTACGTGTGAAAAAATTTCACTTGTCTCAGTTCTCTACAGACCAATACAAGAAGATGAATATACTGTCACACAACTTTAGAGACAGTCAATAAAACCCGCACACCTAAATAGAACATGTACATGCACGTAAACCTTGACAATCTCTACAGGTGCTGGTGGAGCCAAAATTCGGGGGGAAATTTTCTCGCTAAAGTGTATTGTCCCGATCATGGCAGGTTCTGCGTCTATAGATGTGGTTTTATTCTAACCTTAGCTCTAGGCCTATTGTGGGACAATATTTTTTTCTTCCGCAGATATTGGGTTCTGTAGATGCAATTTTTCCTTTCGCTACCATAAGACCCAATATATATATAAAAGGAAGAACTAGTACCCAATTTCTATCGTAGACCGTTTAGCTTTTGGTTTCTGAGGCATTCTCTCTGCAACTCCACAACGTCCAGCGATTACCATGGAGATGCTTCAGGCCAAAGATCAAACCTAGGTCGTCTCTTATCAAAATAATTCAAAGCTTTCATCTAAAGATCTTACTCTCATCAGGATCCCCTGCTGTTCATCTAGGGTTTTGATTCACCTGCGGTTCGTATGCAAAATGAGGTTGTGTGGTTTATGTAGTTTTGTTGAGGTGCAATAATACCATTCTTAAATCCCGAGATGACTCACCCAAATGATGACTCTTAAAACAGGTTCACGATGTGTGATGTCGGATGTTATAAAAGGATTATAAAAGGTTTAGTCTGTCTCATTATATATTAATTGATTTTCTTTTCATATAATATGGTCTGGTTCAATAAGTTTGTTTCTCTACACTTCTATTTCCTCTTATGAGAACATTGATGTATGTGACGTAATTTGACTTGAATTTTTCCTGCTATTGGTCTCTACATGATCTTGTACGATTATCCAGAGACTTTGCAATCTGGGTAGTGATGGTGTCTTTTGGTAAATTAATGTACATAAGAGATTACTAATACTTATTTATACTCATATACATTTTCTTTACTTCATTCTGCCTCCTGAGCTCCATAGGTGTTCATTAATGAATGAGCATGGGTGAGAGAGATTTCCAATATCTAGTTACCCTCATAACAACTGTATGAATTGTTATTTTTTCTTTATCAAAGACTAATTGCACATGTGCCCACTCAATTTTCCAAAAAGAAAAGAAAAATCTAGTTACATGTTAAGAATTTTTAGAAAAATAAAATGTAAAATGGAAAAGTTGCGTTCAATAAAAATGTAAATTTAATTTTAAAATTTTAAAAGATAAATAATAATGGTAATTAAATATTATTACCAAAAAATATAACACTTACCATTAACTAATAAGAACATAATAAGGGATAATTGTATTTTAGGTTCAAAAATTAAGCTTTGGTCATATAAGTTCACTATTTAAGCTTAAGACCTAGAGAAAGTATGAAAATTGAGAAGATGGATATGAATTTGGGAGAATTGTCTTTTGCACCCAGCTGAGCCCAAAATTTAAGATTTGGGCCATAAAAGTTGCATAATTAATGAGAAGTATATAAAATGTGAAGAGACCAATATACCCTTCAAAACTATTTTGAGTATTTTCTACACAATATTTGACAAATTTTTTTATCTTAATTTTTTTTAATAATTATTTTGAAAATTTATTATTTTAAGATAACTAATTTTTTTAAAAAAAATGTTCTAAAAATATATCATTTAAAAAAAATAATTTTGACATATTTTTAAGTATTTTTTATATACACAATTTTAAAAATATATATTTTTCAAGATGTTTGATTTTTAAATAATAATAATAATATTTTATTTTTATTTTTTTGGAAAAGGGTGTATTTTTTCCAAATCACTAAATTAAATTAAATTTTATTGAGGTTTACAAAAAAAATAAAATTTAAATTAATATATATATATATATTTTTTTTTTATAGTCAATGAAGGTCATTTTTGGAAAGATAAAAAATCCATATCCTTCTTCTCAATTTTCACACTTTTTCTAGGTCTTGGGCTTAAATAGTGAACTTATATGGATCAAAGCTTAATTTTTTGGCCCAACTAGGTTCAAAACACAATTGTCCCTATGAATTTTTTATCTTTCCATAAATGACCTTGCTTATATATATATATAGAAAAGTATTAATTTAAATCTTATTCATTTTGTATACCTCAATAAAATTTAATATAATTTAGTGATTTGGAAAAAAATAAACCATTTTCCAAACAAATAAAAATAAATTATTATTATTATTATTATTTAAAAATCAAACATCTTAGAAAATATGTATTTTTAAAATTGTGTATATAAAAAATAACTAAAAATATGTCAAATTTATTTTTTTTAAATGACATATTTTTAGAATATATTTTTTTTTAAAATAGTTTTCTAAAAATAATAAATTTTCAGAATAATTATTAAAAAAAAAATTAAGATAAAAAAGTTTGTCAAACATTATGGTAGAAAATAGTTTTGAAGGGTATATTAATATTTTCGTATTTTATATCATTCTCATCAATTATGCAACTTATATGGACCAAAACTTAATTTTTGGGTCCAACTGGGTCTAAAACACAAATCTCCCATATAATAAGATTTAACTAAAATTATAAAAATGGATAAAATGTTAATTCATACTTATTTTTTCTTGTTTTTCAATTTTTTTTCCTTCTTATACTCAATTTTGATACTTTAGTTTTATTTAATTGTTCAAATTGAAGTAGTTTATGTTTTGTCTTAGTCATAAAGATATATAGTATAGTTTAATAAGCTATTCTAATACTTATATTTTTGCTTGATAAACCAAGAATAGAGGAGTTAGCTACTGAACCAAGAACAGAGGAGTTAGCTACTGGTCTCAAGAGATGAAGCCTTGTTATTTGTTATTAGTTTGTTATTTACGTTATTAGTTTGTTATTTACGTTATTAGTTTGTTATTTTACCAGTTGTAATTACAGCTTGTCTTCACCAGTTGTAACAGAGTACTACTGAACAATATATATATATATATATATTCAATTGCTTTCTCTCGTCTCTCTAACAAGAGAGCAGAGGTTCAGTTTCTCATTTCTATCTTGGTATCAGAGCCACGTTCAAGGTGTGAATTTCTCTTCTCTTTCTCACTTTCTCTCTATTTCTCTCGATCCAAACATGGCCTCTACCCGACACAATCTGCTTCTTCCTCTGGTTCGATTGGATCTGGACAAAACTCAACAATGGCGTCCATTCCTTCCTATCAGATGCTTAATCACACTCTACCTGTGAAACTTGATCAGACGAATTACATCTTGTGGAGATCTCAGATTGATAATGTCATTTTTGCTAGAAAACCAGAAGCATTATTAATACCACTATAAGGTTTCTTGTTGCTGAACACAGGAAATTTGTAAAGCCCATTTTCAAGCTTGCCTTGAGCAAAAACCATCTTCGTGTGTCGATCTTTCACAAAGAAAGCATTAGAATGAAACTCAATCAAGGCATTATTATCTGAGCAGAACTTAGCCACACTAATCAAATTAGCTGAGATAAAGGGGACATGAAACATCTACCCTCAAATAGGCCTTCAAAGATCCAAACTGGACTAAAGCTATGGAAATGGAGATTGCTGCTCTTCATCGAAACCATACTTGGGATCTTGTTGAACAACCACCCGATGTCAATGTGATTGGCTGTAAATAGGTGTATAAACTGAAACATAAGCCAGATGGGAGTATAGAGAGGTATAAAGCTAGGCTTGTGGCAAAAGGATATAATCAGACTCATGGTCTGGATTATTTTGAGACCTTTAGTCCAGTAGTTAAGGCTACCACTATTCGCATCATACTTACTGTTGGTCTCAGTTTTAAGTAGGAAATTAGGCAACTTGATGTTCACAATGCCTTCCTCAATTGTGAGTTAGAAGAACAAGTCTATATGTCTCAACCTCCTGGATACCTCGACACTCAATTCCCAAATAGAGTGTGTAGATTAAAGAAGGCTTTATATGGCTTGAAACAAGCCCCACGAGCTTGGTTTCAAAGACTCAGCTCTGCTCTTCTTCAGTGGGGATTCAACATGTCTCAAACTGATAGTTCTATGTTTCTACACTTTGGTCAAGCCACTACTTTAATAGTTCTTGTCTATGTTGATGATATAATCATAACAGGCAGCTCCTCCACACAAATTTCTTCTCTCATAGCTAAACTTGATTCCGTTTTTGCTTTACGAGACTTGGGTCAACTCTCATTTTTTCTTGGTATAGAGGTTTCTTACAATGAAGGCTTTATGAATTTGAGTCAAACCAAATACATTTCAGATCTACTTCATAGAACTGAAATGTTTGATACCAAACCAGCAAAAACACCTGGTGCTGTTGGGAAGAACTTGTCTAAATTTGATAGAGATCCCCTGGCAGATGTTACTTATTATCGAAGTGTAGTAGGGGCACTTCAGTATGTTACCTTGACAAGACCTGATATAGCCTTTGCTGTCAATAAGGCATGCCAATTTATGCAACAACCAACCACAGCTCACTGGATCTCAGTCAAACGCATACTACGGTATCTAAGAGGAACAATGCAAGATGGACTCCTGTTAAGTCCTTCAAGTAACTTGACAATAGAAGGATTCACAGATGCAGATTGGGGTGCTCACCTTGATGATAGGCGCAGCTCAAGTGGATATCTCGTTTATCTAGGAGGTAACTTAGTCTCTTGGTCCTCTACCAAATAAAAAGTAGTGTCTCGCAGCAGTGCCGAGTCTGAGTATCGTGGCCTTGTTTTTGCTACTGCTGAGATTGTTTGGATGCAAGCCTTACTGCAAGAGCTATGTGTGCTAATATCTGCAATACCTCTGCTTTGGTATGACAATATCAGTGTTTATCATATGGCAAAGAACCCTGTGTTTCATGCTAGAACTAAACACATAGAAATAGACCTTCATTTTATACGAGATCAAGTCATGAGAGGAAAGATACAGCTGCACTTTGTTCCCACTGAAGAGCAGCCAACAGACTTATTGACCAAGCATCTCACAAGTTCAAGGTTCTTGTCCCTCAAATCTCAGCTTTGTATAGCTCCAAGACCCGTTCACTTGAGGGGGGATGATAAACCAAGAACAGAGGAGTTAGCTACTGAACCAAGAATAGAGGAGTTAGCTACTGGTCTCAAGAGATGAAACCTTGTTATTTGTTATTAGTTTGTTATTTACGTTATTAGTTTGTTATTTTACCAACTGTAATTACAGCCTGTCTGCACCAGTTGTAATAGAGTACTACTGAACAATATATATATATTCAATTGCTTTCTCTCGTCTCTCTAACAAGAGAGCAGAGGTTCAGTTTCTCATTTCTATCTTTGCTTGAAGTAAGAGTCACATGTGGCTCCATCAAAGTCTAAATATTAAGTCACTAATGTTTTAAGGACGATTATTATATAAAAGATAAGTTTTAAATAAAATATTTTATTTTTAATTATCTTATATTTAATTATTTGAAAAAGGTAAAAATTAAAGTACTAATTTGGTACATATCGAATCTCCATCTCCTGTATTGAAAGTGTACAAAAAAGTATAAGCTATTGGGTAAAGGTACAAAGAATGAATCTAAGGTATAAATTAACAAGATCAAAATATAAAAGACCATAATCTCAATACACATGTGATACAACATGATTAACCAAACTTTTTTTTATTAAATACTTCTTTGAACTAATAGTCAAATCCTTTGAAAAACTTCAAAATTTATAAGAGAAATTATCAAATTCTTTAAATATATTTTAAGTTTTTTTCCTACAAAAATTATTAAAATTATTTCAACTTTTTAATGATTTCTAATGATTTTTCTTACTACTTTTAATTCTTTTGAAAATTTACTTTCAATATTCTTGCTAAATTTTTTATAAAGCTTAAACTAATTAATATTTAAAAGTATTTAATTTTATAATAATAACAAATACCATTAACTATTTATAAATGATGACCATATATTATTTTTCTCATGTCCCTCCTAACAAAAGCAATGTTTTTAGAATTGAACTGGTGATTGAACTAGAAAAATTACCAGTATATGGTTCACTAGTCGAATCGAAAGTCGAATCACAGTTGAATCAGTGACATCATAAACAATAATTTATATATTATATAAAATTTTAAATAATTATAAGAAATTGAAATTAAAATTCTATATAATTAAAATTTTTAATAATATTTTATTTTTATATTTGACATATCAAATTAAATGATGAAGAGAAATATAAATATATTAATATTTTAAACTTTATTAAATAGAATATTTATAATATTTAAATATAAAAATACATTTAAAATGAAAAAAAATTATAATATTTAATTTTATTTGCATGTCTTTTGTATTTTATTGTTTTGAAATTATTATATTAAATAATTTATATTATTTTTTTTATTACATTATATAATTATTATAAAAATAATGTTAAAGTGTTTTATACTTTTATACAATAAATTTTGAAAAAGAATATTAATTTTATTATATATTTTTATTTGTAAATATAATACAATAAATAAGTTTCATAGTTTAATGGTTCAACTTCAATTGTTACATCTGAGGGTCCCAAGTTTGCAATTTCTTTTTCTTCTCACTAACTAATCCCACATCGAAAATGGATAAAATATATATAGGGATTATGGGGTATAAAAGGCATGTAAGAATCATTAAAATATTAAAAGCTTATTAGGCTTGATGACAAATGGGTCTAATGAGCTCTAAATGATCCAATTCCTTTAGGTGATCCAATATTCAATTCATTTAGGTTATGTTTGGTTCCCGAAAAATATTAAGAAAAGAAAATTATTTTTTCATATTTGATTGTCCTATGAAAAATATAAAAAAAAACAAATATAATTAAAATTAGTTAAAAACTTATGTAGTTTTAAATTATTTAATCTTTACATTGATGAGTTAAAATAAATAAAATAAGTTTGAAGTAATAAATAAAATAAAATTATCGGCTTTTAATTTATTTTTTTATTTTCCTTCACTTTTTATTTCCTTCTACTTTTCTTTTATATATTCTTTCCCTTGTATTTTCCCTCCTATTTTCTAGGAACCAAATATAGCTTTAGGAAATTTTGTTGTTTTCGGTGCAAAATGCATCAAAATGTTTTTTTGGCTTAAACAACGGCCGAGAGAGCTGCATGGGAATTCGCCAGAGAGAAAGGCCTGGATCTTGTTACCATTCAGCCTCCTGCTGTGATTGGGCCATTTACCACACGTACCCTGCCTCTAGTGCTGAAGTAGTGCTTGCGTTTCTCATTGGTGCATGTGAATATTTTGGCAGTCTTGGTCTCTTATAACTCGCGTGATTTTATCTATGTTTTCACACAATACAACTTACCATTCATGTTATATATACAGGAGACGAAGCTCTCTCCATGCTCTTGGCTCGAGGACGAGCTGTGCATGTAGATGACTTATGCAGTGCTCACATATACCTCTTTGAACATCCAGAGGCACAGGGACGATACATTCTCTCATCCCATTGTTTTAATATCATTGAGTTAGCAAGATCATTGAGCCTGAAGTACTCAGGGTACAGTATCTGAACCAAGTATGAATGACCATATACTCTATTTAATTTTGATGCATTCGACTCCTCTCTACCTCATGTCTGATGAACTATGTACTGTGATTTTTACTCAGATTTGAGGGTGTGGATGAATCCTTGAAATCTATCCCTTGCTCCTCTAGGAAACTGCTGGACCTTGGCTACAAATTTAAGTACAACTCAGAGGAGTACGACATTGGGGATCTGTGTTCTGGAGCCATTGAATCATGCAAAGAGAAGGGGCTGATGCCACCTCCTGGTGCCACATGAGAAACAAAGAAGCCAGCAGTTTTGAACTCTTGTCACTCTCTTCTATCATATTTCTTATAGACTTCATGGTTGTACCATATTAGGCGATACTGTTGGCCACTAAAACTGTGACTTATGTGCTTTGCTCTCATTTCTGTGGAAATTTCATGGTTATGTACTATGTTTGATGTGTTTTGCCTTTACGATTGTACATGGGCTTCGGTCTATGAAATATTCCGAGCCTAAATTCAAAATTTCAGAATGACCCCACTCCACGGAGGAACACAAAATAAAAATTGTGGAGATTGGAATGAAAAACAGAGCAACAAAAATACTTGTGAGGGGGAATTTGATTACGGCACTGCGTGGGCATGTGTTTCTCCGCTTCTCCTCTCCACCGTAAACGTCCATCCTGCATTGTTAAAAGAGACTGCCCATCACTTTTCTCCGTCACTAATCTCTCCACTGAGACCATGTTTTGGTTCTTCATCTCCCTAACATTAATGTTTTCTCCCTCCGACAATCGACATCGTCTCTGAGAATTGAAAAAACGCAATAAAGGATAAGGGATGGAGATAGATGCATGGTTATCAAGAAAAAAAATATATTAATATTACTAATCAAATCTTATATTAAATTAAATATTAAATCAAATATAAAATTAAGGAAGTGATGAAATAATTCATTCAATCATTTTTTTTTTCTTGAGTATGGGATATACATATTAATGGATCATAAATTCATTTTTCTTGTTTATTTTCTTTAATTTTTCCATTTTCTGTATATTGCTAATTTTGTAAAAAAAAAAAAAAAAAAAATTGGATTAAAAAATAAACTTTTAAATAAAAAAGAATTAAAAAATACGTTTATAATATAATTTAAATGCTAATATACAATATCATTTAATCTATGTATATATAGATAGATTAAATGAAAAAAATGGTAGAAATTTCAATTTTTTTTTTAATAGTAAATTTTAGTGTATTTTTTATTAGTTTATTATAATTTTGTTCAATTTATTATTGATTAAATGCAATTTACTTTTTTGAGTCTTATCTATTTTGAGACAACTTTGAATATCTATCAAATTTGGATTTGGATTGATTCAAAGTCATTAATTTCAAGATGTGTATGCATTTTTCGTTGGTAAAGTTTTTGGAATTACAAATACAAGAAATTAGGATAAAAATTATGTGGATCCATATTTTTCATGTACGTTTCCACTCGAAAGACCTACTTTTTATTTGTGAAAATTTGATTTTAAAAAAAAAAAAATTGAAGTTACCACTTATTTTTATTTTATTTTTTAAAAGAAAAAAAAAAGAAAAAAAAAAAAAACATATGTAACTCCTTATTCGAAAAAGATACGTTTGTAAAAAAGTTTAATTTGAATTTAGGGATAAGTTATGGTAAGCCATAACACGTCTCTAAACTCGTATACTTACAGTCTCTATTAAATAAGTAAAGAGATTTGTGACAATTAATTAATTAATTAATTATGAATACCAAAACTAAGAACATAAATCAATATACATAAAAATGATGATAACGTTGGATTACAATAATGCACAAAATAAATTACAAGAGAATTATATAAAATGATTTATTGAACTAAATAAAAAATATATTTTCAAGAATTAGTTTTCAAGAAATTTCAAATGATTTTGTTAAAAACAATTTTGAATTAATGATTCAATTTATTTATTTACGAAAAAGAGTCCATTTATTTTCTTTAAGTGATTTGATTCAATTTCATTTGTATTCAATTTTCAAAAAAAAAGTTATTTATACTTATTGTATCAAAAGAAATTATTACAAAATTTCAATTTGACAACAAAAATTATTTTTACTTGCTTTTACAAAAAATGAATGAATTTTTATAATTTTATTTACAAATGTATTTTAATTTGATTTCTATTTTTTTTAATCTAAAAAAAGTGTTTTTTTTTTTACAAATTTTATTTATAAAAAATAATTTCAATCCAATTTTATTAAAAAAAAAAAATGATTTCTATAACTTCAATTTGCAAATTCCATTCTTATTAAAAAAACTATTTAAGACTTTTATCTACAAAAATTACTTTTAATTTCATTCTACTTAAAAAGAGAGAATTTATTTAAAAAAACATTTTTTTTGAACAATTTTATTAAAAATTAACCTTTAAAACAATTTTATTTTAAAAAAAAAATTGAACAATTTTTATTAAACAAATAAATTTTCAGATAATTATTATTAAAAACGATTTTTTAAATTCTATTAGAAACAATTTTTTGGATTTTTCTAAAAAAAAATTCTAAATTTTTATTAATAAAAAACTTTCTTTTATTATGAAGAATATTTTAGAACTATTATTTTATTAAAACATATTTACTAAATTGTTTATCTTATTTAAACAAAACTTCTAATTTGTTCAATATTCAATTTTGTAAGTAATGAGTAAATATATACAAACAAATATTTATATAAACCAATAAAAATAAAACAAATAGTAATGGGAAATAGAACATGTACCCAAACAACCTTATAACAAGTTCAATGTTTCATTTACGATATTCCTAAGCCTTCTTTCCTTCCATGAAATTTCATTCTCTATATGTTATAAATTCAAACTTGACCAACAGAATTCCAGTAAGAGTAATGGAATTGGTTCATGTAAAAACAAAAATGGTCAAATGTAAATATTCAGGAATATACAAGGTCCAAAATAAATATTCAAATTCAAATTTAAACTTTAAATTAGTCTAATAAACTTCATCAATTAAAATGGATCAAAATTAAGAAATATAACCCAACAAAATATCCCACTTGCTATAAGCCCTAGTCCAAAATTTCAAGATTATGTGTCAATATACAAGTATAATCAACCTAACATAAAATATAACAAATCAAAATAAATTTAATTAGGCCTAAATTTCATACCCCGTCATCTAAATCCAATTTAATATACAAACATAAATTCATAATCACAATCAACCCAATTTAATATGCAAACTCAAAATAACATCCAAAACAACTCACAATTATTTTATGTCAAATTAAATAATTTAAAAGAGTAAAATCCATATCAATCATAAATCCATCCAATAAATTTCATTAACAACATTAAATTTCATATTAATTCACCAAACACCAAATTCCATATTAATTCAAAATCTAAATCTCACACGCAATTACCATTGACATTAAATCAAGAAAAAATTAAAATAAAATAAAATAAAATAAATGAATAAATAGACTTATACTTTTTTAAGAACTTATGGGCGGTCAAAATTACTAGCTGACGGGGGGATTGGCTCATAGTGGAGTTGAAGGGGGAAAGAAAAAAAGAGAAAAAAAATAAAATAAAATGAATAATAAAAAAATGAAAAATGGGTGAGGTGAGAAAGTGAGAGAAGCGAACGGGGATTGCAGGCCTGCAGTAGCTCACCGCCAGCAACTGGCCGATGGGGTCACCTGTGGTGGTGTCATCGGTGACGGTGAGGGTTAATAAATTTTTAGGAAATAAAAATAAAATAAAAATGGAAAATGAAAAGGAGGAGTAGCAAAAGAAAGAAGAAATGAGAGTAAGAAAATTCAAGAAGAGGGAAGGGAGACAAGCGACGGTCGTGTTGTCCCTATGTGGCTTTTTCTTGGGTTCTAGGGATAGACCCCAAAGGGAAAAGAGTAAAGAAAAAAATAATAATAAAAAAGAAAAAAAAGAAGTTGGAGGGGAGTGGGCTAGCGTGTAGAAGAAAGGAATGAGTAAGAGGGTTAGGTGGAGTAGGTAGGATGGGAAGAATGAGGAGGGATGAAAATGAGAAAATAAATAAAATAAAAGAAATAATAGTAATAAATGAATAAATAATTACTTTATGTTTCTTAATTCACTTTATATCTCGGTTTTACTTCGAAATACTTTTGTTAAGGAGCAGAAAGCAGTGCCACTTAAAAAAATGTGGAAAAAATAGTGTAGGTGTTGGTGACAACTGAAAGGTGGTGGGTCCAGCTGTCACTTTCTCACCACTAGTTTCGATCAGTCAACTCAGCCTTGGTTGAAAGTCTAACGGTAACATACCCAACAACTAGGGGCCATGAATGGGGGAAAGCTTTTAATGCTTAAATTTTTATTTATTTCATCACTTATCATTTTTCCTTTATTTCTGCATTCCTTTTCCAGCAGCGTTCTCACGAGCATATTGGACTCCTGATCTTCTGATTGCGTAATAGGGAGGCCATCACGATCTTCCATATTCTGATGATTTTTCCTCGTTGCATAAATGGGAAAGAAGTATATCCCAAGTTGTCATTAGCTGATCAGATAAGAAATTAATCGTGTAAAGATTGTTCCTAATGCCATTCTTTTTTTGAACTCTTTTCGACAATTACACGATTTCCCATCTCAAACGATATATATATTCATTGGAAATTATCCGCTATCAAGAGATTTGGTGGCTTGCTTCACGCCGTGTTGAAGTGCAGTTTCCCCAACTCATGCGAGAATTTATTATGATGGTGAATAAATTATTGGACCCCGAGAGCGATGGGCCGCCGACCGCCTGACCAGCTAACCTTCTTCCTTCCTACACTTCGTGAAATTGGATTTCTAGAAGTTGTGATGCTCTGGGGAGACTCTTAACTTCCAAATTCGAAACTACAATCCTTAGAAAGAGTGAGCAGGTAGGAGCTACCATCCACGTGCTACAACCGCAGAGGCCCACACCACCAACCCGTCTAGACCAGGCCAAAACAGGGTGTTAGATATGGGTTCATGACATCGAGTGCATATATAATCCTGGAAACGGCGAGAAAGCAACAAAACAATTTGGGCCTTCCAATCTTTCTTGTTGCTTTCATTTTCTTCCTCGCATTACTTTTGAGGAGAAGTATGGGTTCACAAACTGAAACCGTGTGCGTCACCGGTGCCGCCGGTTTCATCGGTTCATGGCTGGTCATGAGGCTCCTGGAGCGCGGCTACACAGTTCGGGCCACCGTTCGCGATCCAAGTCCGGTTTCTTTTTCACTCTACTTCTTCGCTTTTTTTTATTTTATTAATTGACCCAAAATCATTGATGGATTTTCTGACTGTTTTGTGCTCAGCTAACATGAAAAAAGTGAAGCATCTGCTGGACTTGCCCAAAGCGGAGACGCATCTGACTCTGTGGAAGGCCGATCTTGCTGAGGAAGGAAGTTTCGATGAAGCTATTAAAGGCTGCAACGGCGTCTTCCATGTTGCCACACCCATGGATTTTGAATCGAAGGATCCTGAGGTACTGTTCTCAGAATGAAATACCTGGAAATACCTAAATTACATGTGCCTGGGTGTGCTACAAAATCTTTTAAGGAAATTTAAGAAAATTGATTCAGAACCTTGGACAGGCCGGTGTTTCTGGCTGTTGCGGGAGCAGGTGAAAGAGTCATGCCCTTTTTCAGTGGCTGCTGAGTTTTGGCTCCCCAAATTGAAATCTTAGTGGGTATCACAGATGACATGGCAATAACAGTATATTGTCTTTGCCATAGGTCCTGTGATTTCCGATGTAGACTGTGTGTATTGAGTGTTCTTTTTTGTATCCTCCTGTCCAGAATACGGGGCAGAATACAATGGTCAGTTAGGTTGATAAGAAAACAGTGGAAAAGTGGGTGGGTCTGGCTCTAGTCAATTCATATGGGCGGTGACCAATTTCAGAGAATTTCTATTTCTTCACTTTTATCAATCGAAACAGGCTTTGCCCTATTCAATTTGGAGTAGAATTTGGGTCACCAACCAATCCGCGACCATCTTGTGGCGGCTATAGGAAAATTAGAAGACCAGAACCGGATATACCAAAGGGGCGTCGGATAAAGGATTTGGAAGACAATCTTTTTCCCCCGAAATTGCTATTTCAAAATGGGAAAGCAATTTCTTTATGCGAGCGGGAGATACCGTAATTAGTTTTTAGTTTCTAAAGCATATGTGCTTATTCTTCTATTATGAAACCCACTCTGGACTCGATCAAGCACCCTTGAGGTTGTGTGGTCCCTATATTACTGAATTCCGACATGTGTGGGTTGATTGTCCACAAATTAAATGGCTGTTTGTTCATGATTAACTATAGATTATATTACAAAGTTGATTGTTTTTTCTGTATTTCAGAATGAAGTGATAAAGCCAACTATTGAAGGGTTGTTGGGCATAATGAAATCGTGTGCTGCCGCAAAGACTGTCAGAAGGCTTGTATTCACATCCTCTGCAGGAACTGTGAACATTCAAGAACACCAACTGCCAGTGTACGATGAAAGCTGCTGGAGTGATATGGAATTTTGCCGGGCTAAAAAGATGACTGGATGGGTTTGTATTTCAACTTCTAGTTTTTGATATACTCATATGCAAATGTTCAGGAAGTGGTTACTCAAAAAATTATCAAATAACAAAACATATGTTGAAAATCATTGAAATGCTCTAATTCAATTGAAAACGTCATGGTTTTCCAAAGTTTCAAAATCATTTTCACAACTTGAATTAAATTTTAAACTTTATCTGTATGTTCTTATCCATTTGAAGGAATTTTTAGAGGTGAAAATACCAAACCTGTAAAATGCTTTCAAGGAAGTTTTTTAGAAGGCAACAACTTAGAAGAGAAACATTTTCTTCTGCTGTTTAGATGTACTTTGTCTCCAAGACACTGGCTGAGCAAGCTGCATGGAAGTATGCCAAGGAAAATAACATTGACTTCATCAGTATCATACCACCTCTTGTGGTTGGCCCCTTCATAATGTCATCAATGCCTCCAAGCCTCATAACTGCTCTTTCCCCGATCACCGGTACTTCCTTTTTTCTGCCATAGTCGTTAAAAGCATAAATGCTGTCCCTATTCACCTTATTTTTGTGTTTGGTTACAGGAAACGAAGCTCATTATTCAATTATACGGCAGGGCCAATTTATTCACCTGGATGACCTCTGCAAAGCTCATATTTTCTTGTTTGAGAATCCTAAGGCAGAGGGACGCTACATTTGCTCCTCCAACGATTGTACCATTCTCGATCTTGCAAAAATGCTTAGAGAAAAATACCCCGAGTATAATATCCCCACAGAGTAAGCCATTAAATCCTTCCTAAATTTTGACATGCCTTGTTTTTGGATTATAGCACTGGGACTTGATTAAAATAAGGGCTTCTGTTTTATAGAGCTAACTGAATGTTGGTGCCCAGGTTCAAAGGTGTTGATGAGAACTTGAAGAGTGTCTGTTTCTCCTCTAAGAAGCTGACAGATTTGGGGTTTGAGTTTAAATACAGCTTAGAGGACATGTTTACTGGAGCTGTGGACACATGCCGAGCCAAGGGATTGCTTCCCCCTTCACATGAGAAACCTGTAGATGGCAAGATCTAGAAGAAGAATTTCTGTCAGGATTTCTAGCGAGAGCATAGAAGTGTCCTTCATTCTGTGGAATCAAGGCTTTCTGGTAGTTTGATTTGGTCAACTATTTATGAAATTTGTCTACTATTTTATCCATTGAAGGAAATTATTCTAAAGGTCGATGTGCCGGAAATGAGACTGTTCCCTTTGAACTTTAATAAAACGGAATGGCCCAAGGTGGTCTCTGCATGGGCATGCATTCCCCCACCATGATCCCAGTCTCTCCCATTCGCTTGTGTTTACATAGGGTGAAGCCCATGTGACAAAAGCTTGTTTTTGGGCTCGTAATCATCTACAACATTTTTCTTCTGCAATTTCCATTAATGGAAATTTTATATGATAAAGGGGTGTTTTTTTCTTTTCTTTTTTAATAATATGATAATTATTAATTAAATATGATAAAAAGGATCTTAGAGTGTCTGTGGTTGGCCAAGAGTATGTCTTAATGCCTTCTTTTTCCTTCTCATGGGAGTTATTTTACATAGACTTGCAAATAGTTAATATATATTATTTTTTTTTTTTTATTAGTGGATGAAAGTTTATGATATTGTATCACAAAACTATCTGCTGGGGATGAAAGTTCATACCCCTTAAGAACGTGATCAACTATCATGTTCTCAATGAATAGTCGATATATCTTTGAGTAGTAAGAGGGTGGACATCACACAACCAATAGATATTTATATGGAAAAAATCAATCGGACAAAATTAAAAATCACTTGTTACTAAAATTGATTTAGAAAACTTAAATAAATTTACAAAAACTTTTAAAAAAAATTTCCTTCTTCAATTTAATTTCTCGCTTGATTAAGCCAAAAGTTTATTCTACAATTACTCGTACTATCTCGAGATGAATTTGCAAAGATCTTGAGTTTTCAAAAGTGCTATAAACAAAATTATTAACTTAAACCTAATAGCCAAATTCACAAATAATCTCCCATTTGATAATTTTATAACAAAATAATGATTATATAAATTTTCAATATTTTCAAATGGAATTTACATATCCCTTAATAACACTCCAATTTGAACCATACCTTCTATGGACTAATATTCTATTTTCAACAATAAATCTTAAGTATTCCTAAAGCAATCCTAGAACTACACACTCAAACGTAATTCCTGTGAAAAAGAGCGCGTGAGAGAAAATTAAATCAACCGATTTAATATAGTTAGTCACAATTCATCACGAGTTAAAAACAAATCCAACAATGCAATCCATCCTCAATATTCTAGGGCTTTTTTAACTTGTACGGCTATTTAAAAAAAAAGAACTCTTAAAAAATGTTTCTTTGAAAAAAAATTCTTACAATATGGGAATTATAAAAATATTTTCAAATCTATAACACTTTTTATCACTTTAAAAGGTATTTTAGACACATTCCATATTTTTCATATCAACCATATATGTTAAAAAAAAATTGAATTTACAATCTCTTGAAGAAACATCTTTCATATTCCATAAAATTGAATTTATGTTAAAGGTGTTTCTTCAAAAGACACTTTTTCATAATTTTTTTATTAGTCATACATGTTAAACAAAATTGAATTTATATTAAAAAAATATCATTTCCACAATACCATAAAATCAAATTTATATTAAAAGTGTATTTTGAAGAGACATCTTCGATAATTTTCATACAGTCACACAGTGAAAAAAAATTAAATTTACATTGAAGGCGTCTCTACAATTCCACAAAATTTAATTTATATTAAATATGTCTTTTGAAGAAACACTTTCCACAAATTTTATATTAGTCGCCTATCGAAAAAATTAAATTTATATTAAAAATATCTCTTAAAGGAAAACTTTTTAATATAAATTGAATTTTATGGAATTATGGAAAGTTTCTTTTGAAAATACACTTTTTAGTATAAATTCAATTATTTTAATGGATGATTGATACAAGAATTATTGAAGATGTCTTCTCAAGAGACATCTTTGATATAAATTTAATTTTGTAAAATTGTAAAAAGTGTGTCTTAAGAATATATCTTTAGTATAAATTCAATTTTTTTTACTATGCAACTTATATAAAAATTGTGAAAATTATCTATTTAAAAAACACTTTTAATATAAATTTGATTTGATAGAATTGTAAAAGATATCTCTTGAAGAGATACTTTTAATGTAAATTCAAAATTTTTTAACGTGTGTTATTAATATAAAAATTATGAAAGAGACACTTATATAAATTTAATTTTTTTTTAATGTGTATCATTGATATAAAAATAATGTAATGTATTTTTTTATTTAAGAAACATCTTTTAAAGTGACAAAAAATGATTTAAATTTTAAAATATTTTTCATTGTACCATATTTAAAAATTTTAATTTTAAATACACCTTACAATTATCAAAAATCCCAATATTCTATATATAGATAAAAATAATCCTGAGTGAAAGAACCATGTCAAATTTCTTATTTATTTAAAAGATTCCTGGCAATAATAACAAAATCCCTTTTGCGATGAGTACGATGGTTAATGAATGAAGCAATAAATTGACAGACGCCACTTATGTGTTTGGCAGGATTGTGCCACGTGATCTTTGACCGTTTAATTCCATGCCACCTGACACCACCAAGTTACACGTAGCCGCACTGTCCTTTCATGACACGCGTGGGACACACAAAGCCAATTCATTTTGCCCACTAGCGATGTGCCGCTAAAGTAATGAAATCTCGTAACCTCATCAACTGGTCTGCCCCCCGCTACCACCCACGTGCCCAAACGTAATACTAGTATGATACATACTTCCAAGCGTAAACGACGGCAGTGGCATCCAAACGTAATACTAGTACAATACATACTTCCAAGCGTAAACGACGACGATGAAATTCGGTGTATAAAATGCAACCATTCCTCCTCTTTCCATCACCAGAAACGAGCCAATATCAGTACTTCATCAAGCAATATTAATACTTCCTCAAATTAACTATCTTTTAATTATTTTCTTTGATTTCGTCCTTAATTTTGAAAATAATGGCCAAGACGGTATGCGTGACTGGCTCTGCTGGTTTCATTGGGTGATGGCTTGTTACGAGACTCCTCCAGCGCTGTTACGTGGCTAGGGCCACTGTCCGCGATATTTTCTTAATGAATGTATTTTATATATATATATATATATAATTTCGAAGAAAACTGAGGTCTGAGATGGTGTAATTTGTTTTATGGACACTTCCCCACTCTTCCTTTTTCGGCTTTTAGCGTACATTGTTGTTTGAACGTTGACATTTTTACTATAATTTGCAGAGAACTTGAGGAAGGTGCAGCATTTGCTGGACTTGCCAAATGCAAAGACGCAGTTATCACTATGGAAGGCTCCGATGAGGCCATTCAGGAGCTAGCCACGCCCATGGATTTTGAGTCCAAAGACCCTGAGGTACGTTGGTCTGATTAATTTTCCAGTTAGAGAGACTGGGATTTCTCAATAGGAAACAAATTCTCTGTAGGATATGGCATATGGCTATCTGAAAGTCAGGAGTACTTCTTTTGCAGAATGAAGATAAGGCCAACTATTAATGGGATGTTGGGCATAATGAAGTCATGCGCTAAGGCGAAAACGGTGTGTAGGCTTGTATTCACATCCTCCGCAGGAACTGTCTGCATGCAACAACACAAACAGTCGCCCTACGATGAAAGATGCTGGAGTGATGTTGAATTTTGCAGGGCCACGAAGATGACTGGATGGGTTAGTATTGTCCCATAGAATTTATTCATAGAAGCCTCAGGTCATAAAGGTTTTATATATATAGATATATAAGTTACTTGCAAATTTTTGGGGGTTCTGGAATACAAGTTATAATTGATGATTCCCAGTCCTGTCCAGATGTACTTCGTCTCCAAGACATCAGCAGAGCAAGCAGCTTGGAAATTCGCACAAGAGAATGGCACTGATTTTATCAAAATCATACCAACACTTGTGGTTGGTCCGTTTCTCATACCAACAATGCCACCAAGTCTCGTAACTGCACTGTCCCCCCATCACAGGTATAAGATCCTTGTGGCGGACGTCGTCATCATCTCCATCAAACAACCCAAATTTTACAACCAGTGCTTTATCTGTTGTGCTTTAAACCTGCAGGGAATGAGGCTCGTTATTCAATAATAAAGCAGTGCCAATAACAGAATAAGAGATTGGAAATTCAGATATCTTATTGAAGAAATCGATGCAATATATACAGCTAAAATCATAACAGAGTTGCCTAGTCTTAAGCCTATATACATGGAAATATTAAGCTGGAAAATAGAATATACAAAAAGATAAAGTTTGTTATAACAGCTGTAGAGAACAAGTCAATTGAGGATGTGTCTATCTGATATGCCCCCTCAAGATGGAGCTCGACATGAGAGGCCAATCTTGTCCCGAAGAAACAGAAAATGAGCTCTGGGAAGTGACTTGGTGAGAAGATCAGCAAGTTGATCTATGGAGGATACATGAGCAACTCTGAGAATGCCTTTCTGAACTTGATCACGAATGAAGTGGAAGTCGAGAGCAACATGTTTCATTATGGAGTGAAAAACAGGATTAGAACACACCTGAGTTGCCCCGACATTATCACAGTAAATGACTGGGCAAGTAGGTAGCTGAATACCAAGATCACACAGCAAGGAGGACACCCAATTTAGCTCAGCAGCTGTATTTGCAACAGATCGATATTCAGCTTCGGTAAATGAACGGGCAATGGTTTTCTGCTTTTTGGAGCTCCAAGAGATAGGATTGCGACCAAGATAAACAATATAAGCACCTGTGGAAGAGAAGTCATCTGGGTCGCCCGCCCAATCAGCATCAGAGTAGGCATGTAAGGCATCAGAGAATGCATGTAAGGATAGAGGAGAATCACAATAAAGCTGAAGGCTATGATCAGGAGTACCACAAAGATAACGAAGTAGACGCTTAACAAGTGTCCAGTGCTCAGTTGTGGGCGTGTGCATAAACGGAGATAGCTTGTTTACAGCAAATGCTATGTCAAGTCTTGTGAGAAGCAGATATTGGAGACTTCCAACAACCGCTCGAAATTCCGTAGGATCAGATAGTTTATCCCCTGAATGCAGTGAGATTTTTGTACCTGATGGAAGAGGAGTTTGAACTGGTTTAGCCTCAGACATGTGAGTTCAAGCAAGAAGATCAAGTAAGTATCGACGTTGAGAAAGCAGGAAGCCTTGCGAATTGGGAACAATTTCAACGCCAAGAAAATAAGAAAGTTTGCCAAAATCCTTAAAAGAGAACCTGTTGGCTAACAGATGAATATACCGATTTACCAAGTGTTCATCATCCCCAGTAATAATAAGATCATCAACATAGACCAGGAAGTAAACAAGGTGTTCCCGGAATTTAAGAACAAAGAGTGATGTATCAGCATGGGAGTTTGTGAACCCAGATTGAAGGAGAAAGGATCTGAGTTCTTGATACCACGCTCGGGGAGCCTGCTTTAGGTCATAAATAGCTTTCTTGAGCTTATAAACATGTGATGGGGAGTCTTGATCAATGAAACCTAGTGGCTGAGTCATATACACATGCTCAATGAGAGTACCTTGTAGGAAGGCGTTATTAACATCTAGTTGACGAAGTATCCAGCCATTACTGACAGCAACATTGAGAACAAGTCTGATGGTGGTAGGCTTGACTACCGGACTGAAAGTATCATAATAATCAATGCCTGGGCGTTGATGAAAACCTTTTGCAACCAAACGAGCCTTGAACCTGTCAATAGAGCCATCAGAATTACGTTTAGTACGGAAAATCCATTTACAACCCACAACATTTTGACTAGGATTGGAAGACACTAGTTCCCATGTCCCATTCCGAACAAGAGCATCATATTCTTCAGACATGGCCTTGCGCCATTTTGGATCTTTAAGAGCTTGGGTTGGTGTGGTGGGTTCAAGATCAAGAGGTTTGGATAATTGGATGTGAAGATTGAGTTTTTGAATAGGTTTGCGAATGTTGTTTTTGGCTCTAGTTTGCATAGAATGGTTTGAGTTTGTGGTGTGGTGGTCTGGTTGAGTGGTGGGTGGCAAGGAGTTTGTGGAGGGCAGCTGATGTGGTTGGTTTTGGTTGTTGGTGGGGTTGAGATGAGAAGTAACAGGTGCAGAAGCTTCACATTGGAGTTGCTGTTGAGGATGAACTGCAGATGGTGGTACGAGTGCTGATGTTGTGGTGTTGATATGAATTAGTGGTGGTATCCAAGTAGAAACAGAGGTTGATTCAGGTCGTGGAGCTTGTGGAAGAGACGATTTAAAAGGAAAAATTGATTCAACAAATCTAACATGCCTAGAAACAAAAAATTTTGATGTGGATGGATCATAGCAAAAATAGGCACTTTGAGTCAGAGAGTACCCGAGAAAAATACATGGCTTAGAACTAGAGTCAAGTTTATGGCTAGAATAGGGGCGAAGCCAAGGATAGCATAGACAACCAAATATTTTGAGTTTTGAGTAATTGGGAGGAGTACCAAAGATTTTTTCATAAGGGGATAAGAGATTTAATGTTGGAGTTAGCATCCGATTGATCAAGTAAACGGTTGTGGCAAAGGCATTAGACCAATAAGGCAAAGGAATAGAAGCATGAGAGAAAAGGGTGAGACCTGTTTCAACAATGTGGAGATGGCGCCGCTCAGAGAAGCCATTGTGTTCTGGGGTGTGAGGTGGAGTAGTGAGATGAGAGATACCATGAAGAGCAAGAAAGTTAGAGAGAGAAATGTATTCACCACCATTATCAGAGTACAAGGTATGGATGTTTTGATTGAAGTGTTTTTCTACAATGGCTTTAAATCTTATGAATATGTCTTTGACTTGGGATTTTTGTTTTAGAGGATAAAACCAGATATATTTAGTAAAATGATCAACAAAAATTACATAATACTTAAAGCCATCATAAGAAATAATAGGTGATGTCCATACATCTGAGTAGAGTATTTGAAGAGGACGACTAGAATTAATGGTAGAATTGGAAAATGAGAGTTTATGACTCTTATTGCAATGACATGCGTAACAAGAAAAATGTAAAAGGTTGGAAGATGATAAAGCAAGATTATTTGTAGAGATGACATGCTTTAAAATAGGAAAGGCAGGGTGTCCCAATCGGTGATGCCATTCTGATGAGCTGGTTTTGACACTAGAAAAGGCAAGTAGAGGTGATGATATTGGCCACTCATACACACCATCCTTAGTTTTGCCCGTCAAAAGCATTGCTCCTGTGCGAAGATCCTTTACAAGAAAAGAAGATGGTAAGAATGTAATTGAAACATTGTTGGAGATACAGAGTTTGGAAATTGAAATCAAATTTTTTTTCATGCTAGGAACACAGAGAACATTGGTTAAGGAAAATTGAGCATTGGAAGTGTGGAGGAGAGGGAACTAGTATGTGTTATGGGAAGTCCTGTGCCATCACCAATCATAATGTCATCAGAGCCATTGTATGGTGCATGAATAGAGAGATTGCTCAAGTCGGAGGTGACGTGATGAGAAGCACCCCTATCCAATAGCCATGTTGGGGTGTTGGAGGTATTAGCAGCAAAGTGAGCTTTGGGTTGCCAGGAGGAGTTTGGGGTTGCTGTACTGGTGTTGGTGGATGTCTCAATTGGTATTAATCTGAAAGAGGGACAGCGCTTTGCTGTATGTCCTTGAATTCTGCAGATTTGGCAGTAGCTAAGATAAGGCTTTAGAGAGCTGCGATCTGAACATAAATTGTTAGCGCCAGTGGGTGTAGGGAATCGATTACCAGAGGTGGGCGACGGGCGCCAGCCTGTAGTGCTATTACCAGGATTGGAGGGTGGACGCCAGCCTGTGTTGTTTCCGGAGGAAGAATTAGAGTATGGCAGGTTTCGTGACCCAGAGTAGGCACGATTGGCAGGATTAGCAGAGGCAGGGAAGTAGGATTGTTCAGTCTTTGTAGTGCTTTGAAGAGAAGCTTCAAAGTTGAGAAGCTTTTCATGGAGTTCATCAAAGGAGATTGGAGTATCTCTAGCTTGAACTGCCCGCACCAATTCTTTGTAGTCTTCACCAAGTCCCTCAAGAATCTTTTCTAAGATCATCAACAACTGCGCCTAGGATGGCAAGTTCATCAACCCGAGCCTTGATGGTCTGAAGGAATTCAGAGACACCCATGGATCCCTTCGTGATTTGTTTTAATTGATTTTTCACCTGCTTGATTCTTTCACGAGATGGTTTGGCATATGTATTGGCCAATATTGTCCAGGCTTTCCTTGCTGTTTTTGCTCGAGCAATAAATGGAATTATGGTGGGGGACAGAGAACCAAGAATGGCATTGAGAAGGAGTTGGTCCTGCCTGATCCAGAGTGTATGTGCTGGATTTGGTGTAGTGGTTCCTGGAAGAATTGTTGTTGGACAAGGATGTGATCCGTCGATGAATCCTAGAAGATCATACCCAATAAAGAGAGTCTGAAATTGTAGTTTCCAAGATACATAGTTGGTGGAGGTAAGCTTTAATGGAGTTTGAGTTGCAACATTGATGCTAATCAATGTGCTATGAGGGTCGTTTGTGTTATAAATGGTGGTGTTGGCCCTAATAGTCATTAGAAGAGAAGGGAAAAAAAATAAAAATTTAAGCTAATTGCTCTGATACCATAACAGAATAAGAGATTGGAAATTCAGATATCTTATTGAAGAAATCGATGCAATATATACAACTAAAATCATAACAGAGTTGCCTAGTCTTAAGCCTATATACATGGAAATATTAAGCTGGAAAAGAGAATATACAAAAAGATAAAGTTTGTTATAACAGCTGTAGAGAACAAGTCAATTGAGGATGTGTCTATCTGATAGCCAATACGTGCACTTGGACGACCTATTCAGCGCCCACATACTCTTATTTGAGCACCCTAAAGCAGAAGGACGCTACATTTGCTCTTCCCATGACGTTACCATCCTCGATCTTGTGAAGCTGCTCAACCAAAAATTCCCGGAATATCATGTCCCATCTTAGTAATCCCACCCTCACTACCATTTTTTTCATTAGTTTTGCTTTACTAAGAGCTAATAAAATTAACTATCTATGGGCTGCTTACGTTCGAGGACATGGACGAGAATTTGGAAGGTGTATCTTTCTTTTCTAAAAAACTGATTGAGTTGGGATTCAAGTGCAAATACAGCTTCGAGGACATGTTAACTGGAACTATCAAAACATGCCAGAAGAAGGGTTTGCTTCCCCTTTCCAGTTGAAACCACGTCGGTGACACAAGCGAGAAAGAGACTGCCTATCATTTTTAAGCATGGTATCTTATATTATTTGTTGCAATGGAATGTCGCATTCATTAGAAAATGAAAAATGCGGGCTGTGTCAGTGTGCTTCCATTTCTTTTGCAATTGAATGGTCTAATTCAAATTCCAAGTAATCCTTATTATGAGTGTTTAGCAAGGTTGGTAATTTTGAATAAAATTCCTAAGTGTCTATTAACTCGGCTTTCCAATTTCTCTTCGGACTACTTGACTTTAAAGACTAAGACTTTGCTAAAAAGCCGAGGTATGTAGTCGAGTGTGTGGTGATTGAATGTGAATCAACCATGTTTTTAATCTTTAAATGTGTTAGAAAGTTGAGAAAAATAGTTTTTGGTGCAAGATTTTTATTCCCCTGTTTCTAGATCGATCTAGGTGTAGGGGCAGATTGATCCAACTAACTTGTTTTTTAAATCAAATCTCAGCCATTAGATTAAGGGCTTCTTTTTACACTTTAAAAAACAATCTTCTCTCATTTTCTGGGCAGAGATTGCAGAAAACATTGAGAGAGTTGCAGCAACTCCATATGTTCTTCATTTTCTCATCTTTTTTCTTAATTTAGGGGTTTTTGGTTGCAAAGAAACTCCAATTCTCTTGATGTTTTCTAAACTAGTTTTTAATTGATTTTCTTTAGCAATAAATAGGTTGATTCATTCCTTTATTCATATCTCAATTTCTCATTCTATTTGGGTTTGGGTACAAACTCATTTTCTTCTTGTGTGGATTCAAAAAGAAACTGAGATTGAGTTTAGTGTGGACTCCAAGTGTGCTCCGAAAAATGAAGGTGAGAAACTAAAAATGAAAGTACTAATTAAGTGATCCAGGAAGGATCGATTGGCTTGAGTTAGGTAAAACCTTGTACTCAGTTTTTATTCTTTATAATGAAGTTTTTTAATTGGTGGTAGGCCCGTGGTTTTTTATCTCTTCAGAGGTTTTCCATATTAAAATCTGGTGTTAATTGTCTTTTTCTCTCACTCTACACTTTGATTTAATTTTTGCTTTTGATATCATTGATTACTTGGGCATACATGTTGAATGGAAGAAATATAAGATGATATGAGTGTGATGATCCATGAAATATCCTTAATAATTTTTCTGCTCATTTTGGTTAATGATATCATGAAGTAAATTGATATGAGTTGAGAAGATAATTGTTCTTTGATTTATTTTTAAGGATTGGTGGAGCATTTGCATATGTATTGCATTTATAAATTGTTGGGAGAGTGTTAGTACATACATTCTTGCTTGTGGATGTTATGCTTTGTTGAATAGTTGTTGGAAGAGAAATTTCTTGACATTGAGAATATTTAAATTGTTTTATAATACCTATTCACCCCCTCCCCTCTTTAGGTGTAGTCCATTATTGAGATTTACCTTTTCACTTATATCATTAAAAAAGTAACATTTGATACCACCCTTAATGTTGAAGTTGATAAAACAAGAAACATTATTAGAATCACATGACATGGTTTGAACTATAAATTGATGGATCTTGTTTTGCATATCTTATCAATTGGGGATATAAAAAGCATTTATCTTTTGTATAAAGAACCAACCAAATTACTCTTGAAGCTAATGTACCCATTAATACGTAAAGAGTCGTCATAATTTTGTAAAACCAACCAAATTACTCTTGAAGCTAACATACCCATTAATACGTAAAGAGTCATCATAATTTTGTAAAAGGTGTTTGTGCTAAGCCAATTGAAGTCAGGTCCGTCTAGCTTGATTAAAGTTAGACAACCTTCTTCCCTTCTTTGTGCCTCTCGGAGAATCCATCTAACAATAATGAAATTGGATTGACTCATTTCTTGCACGAAAGGATGTTCGGACAGATGGTCCGGGCACGCCCCTCCGAAGCCCAAGTTAAGCAAGAATAGCTCAAGCTGCTTAATGGGAGAAAGTGAATATGCGTGTGTGCGTGTACCTTGTTTATGCTTTTTGGAGGGTTTATATAGGGCTGATGAGATCATCATTGTAGTGCTGACTAGGCACTTTGATCTGCTTTCGTAATGATGATTACCCTACAGGCGGTTGGGCAATTATCACAGTTAAGGGTGGCTAGTAGGTGTCATCAACTAATGTGCCATGATCTTGGTCTCTGTAGTTGTCTGTCCTCTCGGCCTATTAACATTTGGGATTATGTGCAACAATTAATTGACATGAACTTGTGGGCTAAAAGGAGTTTCATCGGCCGTTCACATGTCAGACGTGAATGATCACACACACCAGGATGTCTTCAAGACTTAACTAGACAGTCTTTCCAGTTTGGGCTCCAAACTCCCAATGTTATCTGACCCTTTGGGGGAAAGGAATCCTTTCACGCTTAGCGCCAAATGGAGCTTGCCTTAGTCCGGATGGATTGTATACCTATCCTAGACAACCAAAGTGTTTGGGTTGAAAAGGGGCACATGAAGGGGAGCCCCCTACAAAAGGCTCTTAAAAATTATTCTTTATAATGATTTTCTAAATTAATGATTTTCTTTAACAAATTATTTTTGCAATTTCTATTAAGTGAATATTTGGTAAACTTAATATTTATTAATTAATAATCTAAGTTGACTTTAACTTAAATTGTTATTAAGTTGTGAACTTTAAACTTATTGTTTTTTATTTATTTAAGTATTAAAATTGTTTGATAAAATTAATTTAAAATGTATTCTAAATCATCAAATCAACACATTTATCCTCATTATTTTTAACTTCAAATTATTTTCATTAATTTTAAATAATAAATTTATTTATAAAATATTTATATTTAAAGTATTGTAGACATATAAAATAACTATAAAATATTTATTATAAAAAATGAGTTATGGATGTGAAATTATAATTTTAAAATATACAATTATAAATGTGGGTAATCGAGGAAAAAAAGATTTGAAATAAAAAGTAAGTTAATTATTTCAATTTAATACTTAAAATTAAAATAACTTAAATATTAAGTTATTAAATAATATTAAGTCATTAAATTGATTTACGCAACACCCTCTAAATCTACTACATGGTTGAGAATCAAATAAAAACCTTTATAATTTTTCATATATAAGATGAGTGCTATGAAATTTTTTTAATGTATCATTTTTTTAAAGATTACATCATTGCAATAAATGCCTTTCATTCTTGGGTTAATAATATTATAATCAAAATGTGTGAAGTTACAAAAATAACTACCATCTTATAATGAAGCGATGCCCCAAGAGTTTCGCCTGGGCCCGGTTCCCTCCAT
The DNA here is from genome assembly GCA_030254885.1 of Vitis rotundifolia. Taxonomy (NCBI): domain Eukaryota; kingdom Viridiplantae; phylum Streptophyta; class Magnoliopsida; order Vitales; family Vitaceae; genus Vitis; species Vitis rotundifolia. Next base: position 10,204,674 of record CM058168.1, on the reverse strand, counting down.
GTTCTAATTTCAAGCCCAAGTTAGTCTACATTGCTCCATTTTAAGCCCAGATCCAACGGGCTTGAAATCGTGGCCCGCTTACTAACTGTGAATGGATAATCCAACCCGATTACCAAAAAAAAATGTCTATTTTCAGTATTTTGAGTATTTTCTTTTCTGTTTTTTTTTTTTTTTTCAACTAGGGTCATTTGTGTAAAGGGGCGCCCTATAAAAGCCCCTAGCAAAGCTCCACAGTATTTCCCACCAAAAGCAATGGCCGCCATTACTTCTCACTGTGCTCTGCGATCAGACTGTGCTCCCTTCTCCGCCTCCTCTTCGTCTTTCTCCGGCCAGACTTTTTGCCAACCTGCTCCTTTTCCCGGCATTTCCTTGTCTTCCCCAGCAATTTCTCCGACACTCCGCCGCCGCATCTCTTGTCAGACATCCTCTGCGATTTCACCTTCATCTGCCGTCAATGCAAAAGGTCAGTGTTCGTCTCGAGTCTTTTCAGATCATTCTTTTTATAATTTCATCAAAGCCAACTTTCAGTGACCGTGCATTTTCATTATCATTTGCCGAATCTGGCCATTTGCTCGAATCACTTCGGAATTAGGGTTTTGAGTTGAATTAGAAACATCATGAAGGTAAAGAAACGATATTGTCGGTTCCTTATAGAGTCCCGGAATCTGTGTTTCTTTGCGATGTATCCCCTGCTATTTAGTTGAAAGCTTATAAATGTGGTGGGATTTCAAATGTTGTGCTTTGAAAATTTTCATTCATTAAGCAAATTCAGTAAAAAAGGACCCTTTAAAAAATATGGTGCTAGGAAATTTTTTATTGTTAAGTCTGAATATAGTGTGCAAGCTTCAAATTGAGCACACTAATGCATCTTATGATGCATATAGAATAGTTTGATACCAGAACTTCAAACCTTTTGAGTCAGCAAACCGGAAAAATTAGGATGGATTATTCAAAACGGAATCTTGACTAGATTTAGATGTGTACAACATTTTTCCCGGTGATCTGATGCCAAATAAGGGAAAATTGAAAGCGGTTCCTATGCTTTTTGTTGATCTTTTTGTGGTTGTAATAGGTTTTTGCATGACACTGCTGGATTTTTGCATTGTGATTATTTGACTAAAGGTTCCATATTTGGAATTTGATATTCCTAAAATTGTAGAAGTTATGTTGGCCATTATATCAATTATGAGGGCCGATCCAAATTATAAACAAAAGCCCATTTCCATATTCAATTTGAGGATGAAAACTTTTTCTATTATTTAGTGTCTTAGTGGAAGAATGTCCAGGTAAAATGCACTGGTATGTGTTTCATGGAAATAAAAAAATTTTTACATTGTAGGATATATTGTTAAAATTAGACATGAAAAAGTTTTCCAACAATGATGCCATGAGTCCACTCCGAGCATGGATGACTTTGTAGGGGAGTGCATTTATAGACATATGACATGAATATGCTAAATAATTTGCGTGATAAAATACAGTTCCTGATGCAATGTTGCTAAATTTTCTGCTCCAGAAATTTCTTGAGTTGGAGAATGAGATAAAAGGGGTTAAGAATGATTAAAAAAAAGAATGGAAACACTTAGCAATTGCACATATGATTTCTAAGCAATTACATTTTTAAAAAATTCAAATCACTCCTTGCAAAGAAACATGGTTGCTGCTTACTAATAAAAAAATTTTAAAAAAAAGGGAAAAACTTGGTATCTACTAAAACTCTTAATAAAATTTACTAATAAATTTGAGAGACTACATAGGTTTATATAAACTCATAAAAATTTTCCAAGTAGGAATATGGCACATTTCCCAATCAAATTAGAAGCTAAAACAATTAGAACTTAGCAAAAAAATGAACCATCAAAATCAATGCTAAGAAAGTTTGAGGAAAAAAAGAAAAGAAAAGACCACCCCAATTAAAAGCATGGGCTGCTAGTCTAACCAGGTCAACAATAGGGAAATTATTAAATCACCATTGCTGAAATATGTTTACTTCTCTTATGAGTCTTCAGAGGGTGTTTCTCATGTTACTCCCTATCAGTTCTTATGTTTGACCTAACACCTGCATGTTTTGTGGCTTGGATTATGTATCAACATTCTACCCTTATTATTCTAATATCTGTGGCAAAAAGAAGAGATTTGAAGGGTGACTATTTGCAAAGTTTGTGCTATGATCATTATACTCTTGTTAAGTAATCAGTACTCTGACAAACAATATGATATCATAGTATTCTTGTTAAATAATTGGTAACTTGGCACACAATATGTCATTCAATCAATTAGGGCTTGAGTATCCTATGGAGATTTTCTAATATCTTACTCCTAATATTTAGTACCTTCATGAGTTATGTTCCACTAACTGAATTTTAGATGTCAAGTCAAAGTAGAATTTAAGGGGTTTCTGATCATGTACTGCCCTGATTAGTAAGTTCATTAAGTTTGTAGAAGAAATTCAAGTCCATATTGGTAGGGTAGGGGGTGTGGGGGGTAGTTTAGCTGGTTGATTAGTATTGTTGATCATAGTTTTCATAAATTGAGGTAAAAGGAAATCCTTTTTTTAGGAGTTAAAGACATTTCTATGTGACCTTTTTTTTTTTTTGATCGGCAAAAGCACAAAAGAAGTATATTTAAAAAGAAGAGGGTGCCTAATGGCCAACCCAAAGCATTCAAAAAGTATACAACCGGTGCCAAAAAACGACAAACAAAAGAGAGGGAAAACAAAAAACAAGCCCACCCTCAACTAGAGCCCAACCATTCAAAAAAATTGATTAAAGATTGAGGCCCTTCAACTATACACAGCTTAGCCCAAGACCAAAAGTTACTAACAAAAGAAAATTTCAATCTTTGAATTAAAAACTCGTCATTTTCAAAAGCAATTCTATTTCTTTCTTTCCAAACCGACCAAAAGAGGCACATAGGGGCTGCTCTCCAAACCCTTCTTCTCTTCTTGCCCACAAACAAACCTTGCCACGCAAGAAGGACCTCTTTAATGACATTTCTACCTGACTTTGGGACATCTGATTTCATTTAGGGCTACGTTTTGGCCTCTTAAAATTCTATCAGCTAGTAGCAATACTTCTAGGCCTCTACCACATTATTTGCATGTTCAAAGGCCTAAATTTGTAATACATTTCATTAGGATCATTGTCTTTTCTTTTTTCTTTTTTTTTTTTTTGATAAATAAAGCAATTGTATTAAAAGCACCTAAAGTCATTAGGATCATTTTCCAAAATAACAGGTTGTCTTTATAGAGCTGGACATTGAAAAGCATTCTAGAACTGTTAGTTTCCTCAATAAAAACAATCTGTACTAGATATCCCCCAAAATATGTTTGTGATTTTTTGACAAGCATTCCCTGTTTGACTTCTACCTTTTTATATTCTTTGTTTTCCAGAAAAATCAGGGCTCAAGGATTTTCTTCACATTAATGATTTTGACAAAACTACTATTTTGAAGATCCTAGACCGTGCCTTGGAGGTCAAGGCACTGCTAAAGTCAGGAGAAAGGACATTTCTCCCATTTAAAGGGAAGACAATGGCAATGATATTTGCAAAGCCGTCCATGAGAACACGGGTTTCATTTGAGACTGGATTTTTCTTGCTTGGAGGTCATGCTTTATATCTAGGACCAGATGATATCCAGATGGGTAAACGGGAGGAAACTCGTGATGTTGCTCGTGTGCTGTCTGGTTATAACGACATTATTATGGCACGTGTTTTTGCTCATCAGGTATGCTGGTGAGTTTCTTAATGTTTGGTAGTACTCAGATTTCAATTGGTCTTGCATATGTGTATTTAAAGAAGGTAGATATATTCCACATCTGTTGCAGGACATTCTTGATCTGTCTAAATATGCAACTGTACCTGTCATCAATGGCCTGACAGACTACAATCATCCTTGCCAAATAATGGCTGATGCCCTCACAATAATTGAACACATTGGTCAGTTGGAAGGAACTAAGGTCAGACTATTTTTATCTGGGTCAAGACTCTTATGTATGTGGCCATTTAGCATCTCCTTGATCAGATATTCAGTTGAAATTCTAGTCTAATCTGATATAATGACCATGTGAAAAACCAGGTTGTCTATGTTGGGGATGGGAACAACATTGTGCATTCCTGGCTGCTGCTGGCTGCAGTTGTTCCCTTCCATTTTGTCTGTGCCTGTCCTAAAGGTTTTGAACCAGATGAGAAAACGGTTCAGAAGGCACAACAGGCTGGAATTAGCAAGATTGAGATAACAAATGATCCAAAAGAAGCTGTTAGAGGAGCAGATGTTGTATACTCAGATGTTTGGGCTAGCATGGGGCAAAAGGAAGAGGCCTCATATCGCCGGCAAGTGTTTCAAGGATTTCAGGTACCTTTTGTTTTAAAAGCTTGCAATTTATTAATTTGATTCTTACATTGATGCTTGTTGCTCAGGAAACTATCACATCACAAACTTTAACATCAGTATCAAGTATATTCTTTTTGGAATTCACTAAGAGTCGTGTGTCTGAACTTCTAATCAGACTGAAAAACTTGGCTCAGAAGAGTTGATACATTTCAAAATTATATATATATATACACATATTCTCAGACACAAATGGTTTATACTGCCACTTAAAAATAATGTAAACTGTGCCAAATTGGGATGAGTTGTCCTGGATATAAGCATACTCATCTCCTTTATATTATGACCAGCATTTTCTTTTTCCCAGTCTATTGCTAGGCAGACCCCAACTTAAATCAAATTTAGAATATTTGGTTTGCTAATAGGGTTGGTCCTGGGCCCAAAATTGTGGGCTAAAATGGTTCTTGAGGCTGCTCTCTGGCCTGTGTTAGGTTGGTGAGCCTAGCCTGGGCTTTCTTCTTAGCCTGGGGGAAACGAAAAGGGACTGAGATATCGAGAGGAACAGAAAAATTAGCAGCATGTTTGCTGCTGTAACACAAACCAGAAGTTTCAAGTGGTCAGTCTCATAACTTAAGCAACCTTTGAGTTTTATTTTTATTGTTAAGAGTCTCAAGTTTATGTTCTGACATCCATAGTACATAATTTATTTTGCAGGTGGATGAACCCCTTATGAAGTTAGCCGGGTCAAAAGCCTATTTCATGCATTGTTTACCGGCTGAAAGAGGCGTGGAGGTGACTGATGGGGTTATTGAAGCGCCAAACTCCATTGTCTTCCCACAAGCAGAGAACCGCATGCATGCACAGAATGCCATAATGCTTCATGTGCTTGGCTTGTGATTTGCATCATGATATGATGCCGTGTTCAGAATAGTTGAAATCACAATTTATATTTTGGTTTGGTATTATTAGCATATTTATCAGTAACCGATGTAGAACGATTGATAAATCTGTATTCTCCATTTTGTTTTCTTTCAAGTAGGAGTGTGCAAAACTTAGTTATTAGGGCAACCAGTTTTGCTTAAATGAATTATGAACGTCGGGTTAATGCTATTTTTCCATGGAGTTATGCCTTTGCTTTCACAAAGTGCCCCACTGACTTGAAGAATGCCTGCAATTGTTTATCCATTGTATTCATTACGTACAAATGCAATTACTGAATGTGTCCAATGCGACAGCAGGGATTCATTTCAAGCACATGATTAATCACTCCTCTGAGTTGAACTTGTTCCAAGCCTCCTGAGGACGACAGAAACAAAAATAGGTAGATGAAATGTAAGAATGGAGGGGTTTGTAAACAGAATTAACTGCTTGAAGGGGAAAGGGTTGCTGTTTCCTTTTAACAATTAATTCCAAATTTTTCAAAGAAAAATTATGTCTCCACTAGAATGTCAGAAAAAAATAAATTAGTACATTCATTAATAAATATGCCTGTACTTTTTCCCAGATTCACCACAAACTTCCAAATGCAATTAACAGTTGTAAATAAAATTGCCATGAACCATCATATATTTTGTTAAACTGAGTCCACTGTTGTGAAACCTATCCCTTTTCATGCATGCCAACATTGATTGAATTTTGGTAGTTGCAACATAGAAACACTTCACTAAGGCTATATTTGGTTCTTGGAAAGTTTGAGAACAGGAAAATAAAGAAGAAAGGTAGAAGAAAGTAAAAGGCGAACGAAAATTTAAAAGAAAAAAAAATAAAATAAATAAATTATTTTCATTTACTATTTCAAACTCATTTTACTTGTAAAATCAAATATGAGAAAATTATTTTCCTTAACATTTTTTTTTCTTTCCTTAGTACTTTCCAAGAACCAAACATAACCTAAAGAAAAAATTTAAAATAACATTCTCATTTAGAGCACAAAATGGATCCAACTGCTTTAAACATTCAATCAAGTTTAAGATTTGATATGCAAGGCATGGGCAGACTGATTCAACACTGCCATCTAATTAAAGCATTAGGCCATTACAACAAGTATAAACTGGAATATGAATCTGAGTAAGCTGAGTACTTTGGGCCAAGAAATTCACTGGTGGTGATGAAACTCTAATGCCAATTGCCCTTAAGGTGCATTTTGCCAGCACCCACACACCGGCTTGTTTCCTTGGTAACTTCCATGCTCTAGAGTTTTAGCCCTAGTTGATTTGGGGATTAAGTTTTGAGATTTCACTTAAATTATGGCTTGCGGTATTATTTAAGCATTACCACGAAAATTAAAACCTCTTCAGTTTTAGTGCTCACTAACCCATAAAGATACTTAAGCTAATGCACGAAAGAAGACAACAGCATACCTGTAAAAGATCAAAAACCTTCTCACATATGTACTTCTGCTGAATGCTAGCACCACGCTGCTGCAACTTATCAGGATGCACACAAAGAGTGGCTTTCCGGTAAGCTTTCTTTATAGCATTCGTTGTTATTATATCTGTTAGAGGAATCGGCTGCCAACCACTATCAGGACCAAGAATCTGCCAAGGAAGAAATTCCAGTTAAAACCCAAATATTGGCAGCACCAATTAAAAAAAAGTTGATGATATTTTTTGTTGATTGTTAATGTTGAAAATATATTGAAGTATTAGCAAAGAAAGATGATAGCAGCAATGAAAAGGGCTGAATTTTTTTGACAAGACAAAAGCAGCAGTGCAAAATTCAAAAGTAACAAAGATATTCACCTCAATGAGGTTACAGCTCGCTATCAAAGAACCAACATATTGTCTGGTGGCATATAGTACTCACATCGACAGTTTACTCGTTTCAGAATGATGTTTAGTTCTAGCAAATGACCAGAATGATAATGAAAGGAAAAAATTTTACTATCTCTTGTAACGATTAATTATGACATTCAATCATATCACTATGCAATCCAGAACATAACTGTACTTATGCAGCTGAACCCACTTCTTGGACGGATAATAAGGCATCTCCTCTCTGGAAGGTTGGTGCACTTAGTGCAGAGCTCTAATCTATGGGGATTTTTCCCAGGAATGGTTTGTGACCTTAAGTCACCCTAGAGAATTTAATAATTGAATTAAGATAAGAAATAAAAATAAATAAATAAAAGAAAAGAAAAAGTTAAGAGGAACAGAGGAAAGATCTGTCCATTAAATTCTGGAAAACTAAGTGCAGAGACCCATAATAGATTGGCTGTTTGTTTTGCAGGAACACAACATATGCTCTCTCTCTCTCTCTCTCTCTCTCATTCATTTCAGTAGGGGGAAAGGGGAGCAGCAACAAACATACAGAGAACACAGTTATGGTTTTCAAATTTCTTTCTAAAAATATATCTTCTCTCTCTCATTCATCAACTTTCCGTTATGGGTTTTAGATCTCTTTCTAAAAATGTATTATCTAAATCATTTTGAACACAGGCAATGAATACCTTAGTACCAAAAATAACTGAACATGTTAGAAAGCAGTCTAAAGCAAAAGGAACACCTGCTTAATCAGAAAATTAGTAGAAGGCCTCCACATTCATATTGAAGATTTTAGAAAGCAGTCCAAATCAAAGGGACACTAATTTAACCAGAAAAATTAGTAAAAGGCCTCCACATACATATTGAAGTGTTGCAAGCAGTGCACGCAAGTTCCCCTCCTTCCCACTTGACCACCTTTTGACACCACCATCTAGAGCTTCTGCTAATCTCTGCAATGAAAATTAGACATAAATATTAATATGAAGAGGAAAAAAGAAAAAAAATCTTCATGAATTATCTGAACAGATACTCACATTTCTCTCTGCTTGCTCTTTCTGAGCAAGTAGATCCCGCATATTCTTCTCCTCAAGAACTTTTGCCTGAGACAAGACCAGAAAAGGTGTTATGTCAAACCTGTTACTTAACAGCTACAGATCAACAGATTTGAATCCCGAATCTGGACAGAAGCAGGAAGTATACCACACGTTCCACTGTCCGTTGATGTCTATCTGACATAGCTTTACACCTCTGAGTTGCTTCATCTTTGGCCTCATCAAATCCAGTGGCATAAGGAACTACATGATGGAAAAGACAAGTAGGTTTAGAAGCAGTGGAAGTGCAATCAATCTCCTAAGTAAAACAATACTAAAGTTATAATTAGATGCTATGATGGCACTTCATAAATCACATACCACCATGATTTGAAGAATTCGAATATCTTGAATTGCTAGAAGGACCTGAGCCTTGATACAATGGATCCTTCTTAGCAGCAGCAAACCTTTCAGCCTGTTCTCTTGCTCCAGAGGTAGCCTTCCCAGATAGTGCTTTTTCCAGGGCACGCTCCCGAGCCTCTGCAGTTGCTCTCTCTACAGCAGCACGTTCTGCCCTAAGTTTGGCTTCCATAGAAGCCTTCTCAGCTAATGAATTAGCCCCTGAAGAAGCTTTATTCAATCTTTCCCCAGCCCCAGCCATCACTTTTTGTCGGGCTCCAGCAGTTGCTCTTTCTGCAGCAGCCTTTTCTCGGGCTTCAGCAAATGCCCTTTCACGAGCTTCACGGATTGCTCTTTCAACAGCTATTCTTTCTTTTTCTTTTTCTCTTTCCCTCTCTTTCGCTTCATTTGTTCTTCTAAAGTATTCCTTTTCCACCTCTACTTCCTTTTGCAAAGTTTCCTTGGTTTCCCTCCCTTCAATTGTGAAGGTATCTTGTGCATTCTCCTTATTTCCTTCCGTAATTTGGCTTGAATTGATCACCTGATCCGTTTCCATGTTCATTTCTTTCCCTTCAAACACACAACCTGCCTCCATTTTCTTCCCATTCTCAACCCATTGTCTTTCCCCATGAGACACTTCATCTTCTTCCTCATCCAAGGCAACTTCAGTCTCATTTACATGCTTATTATTTTCTCCTGATTCAGGAGCTAGTTTCTTAAAATGCTCTTCCAGATTGCAGGCTAATTCAGGTTCTTTATTGTGGTCAGTTTCTTCTTGTCCAAGATTCATGTCAATTTCATCTAAATCAACCTCACTGGCATCTAAAAAGAATGTTTCAACTTCATCATTCATGCTGTTCTTGATCTCTCTGTTTTTGAGGGCATCCAGAGTCAATCTTGCTTCTTCAAACATCTCTCTTTCCTCCAGATCATTTTCCACTTCAAAAGGTTTCAACCCATTTCCATTCTCTTTGGGTTCACAGAAAGATTCATATACTTCCATCATCCCCCCATTCTCCTCATCTGCAAATACTTCTTCTATTACATCCATATCCATATCATTTCCCTTCTGTGTACAGGCTTCCTGAGTCCCACTTAGGTTCTTAACTTGATCCTGCTCAGAGGCATCATTAGTGGCCTCAAGATTCTTCTCCCCATCAGACTTGATAGCCTCTTGAGTCACTTTTATGTGCCCATTTTCTTCTATCTCATCAGTCTCTCCCTGTGTTCTCTCAGTTTCTTCCCATTTATGAGCTTCGTTTTGGCTCTTCTCATTTTCTCCCATCTGATAAGACTCTTTTAGCATCTCTTCATTCACTTCCAGCTTTTGGGTCTCTTCAAGGTTCTCATTTCCTTCCCACAGCTGATCCTTTTTCAGTAGCTTCTCACTTTCTTCCCAGTCATGAGGGACATTTAGTCTCGTTTCTTTCTCACAAACCTTGGCCAACTCTTTCTCACTGTCTCCCTTGGGGGCATCTTTGTGTTTCTTCACATTTTCTTCCTGCCCACAAACCTCTCCTGGTTGCTCGTCATGTTCTACCCACCCACAAACTTCACTTACTCTCCTCTCATTTTCTGCTTGTTCATAGGACTCTTTTTGCTCCTCATTTTCTATCTGCTTTGGACCCCCCTCTTCTAGTCTCTTCTGAAGAGTTTCGTCCTCCTCCCAATCATAAAGATCAATTTCCTCCTCATTTTTTATGGGCTGCTGACACTCTTTCAGTTCCTCCTCATTTTCTATTTCCTCAGTTTCTTCCCACCCTTGAATATCGATTCCCTCTCTTTTTATTGGCTGCTGACACTTTTTCAGTTCTTCCTCATTTTCTATCTCCTTGGTTTCTCGCAACTCTACACCAATTCTCAATTTCTTCTCATTTTCTTCCTGCTCAGTAAGCTCTGTGGCTGCTTCTAACTTATTTGCATCCCACTCTTGTGCCCCTTTTATAGCATTCCCAATTTCCTCCCATTTATGAGCCTCTTCAATCATTTTCATCTTCTTTGCATCTTCTGTGGGCTCATCCGAGTTTGTCTTAACCATCTCCTCCTCTTCCCATTCATGTGCATTAATAGCTTCGATCATTTTGTTCTCACCATCTGCATGCTTGAAGACCAAGGTTGCTGCTCTGGACTTGTGTGTATTTACTTGATCATAAAACAGTTTGGCTGCTTCCAATTCATCTGCTCCTTCCTGCCCATGATCCACTTGAGTTTGTTGGGAATTCGTCCCATGCATTGTTTCTGCAGTTTTGTTAGCAATAATATGTTTCTCTCTTCTTTTGGCACCTGGAAATACTTGTCCTGTTTCCGTTGCATTTTGTCTTTCTCTCCCTGCAAAAACTGGCACTGTTCTATCAACTCTTTCACATGTTATTTGTGTCGCCTTCTCTTTGTATCTGCTTCCTGCAGCAGGAACTTTACCACCCATTTTTTCTTTGAATTCCAAGCCATCCTTAAAGCTCAATTTCCCACTACTTTGAAGGCCAGCCTTCTTTCTCTCCATTGATTCTCTTGCTATTCTGATCCTTGCTCGAGCATTCTCTATTGCTTTTCTCACAGCAGCAGCAGAGGCAGCAGCAGCAGAATTTGGATCTATTTCCTCATCAGAGGAAGTTGATGAACAATCATCTGCTGCACCTCCAGGAGCACTTGTAGAAGCTTTGAAGTTTGAATCCATTGATTTATTGTAATCGTCTTCTTTCCTGTTTGGGTTAGGTGGCTGCAGTTTAGAGGAATGAATTCTAGTTTCATATGCACTAAATAAATCATCATTAGAATAAGATTGGTTTCGATCAAATCCGCTTCGAAAATTGGCATCACCATCAGAAGCCTGTTTCTCAGCATCACAGGGTGGAGGATGTGACATGGCTGTCTTGCAATGTTTTCTTTCCTTTGTCCCCTCACTGAAATCCACATTAAGCTTAACATCATTTACTATTGTAGGTACTGGTGTATCACTTTCAGTCTTTTGTAAAGGAGAGAATTCATCAATTAAACAAGAATATCCAGGAACAGCATGGAATTGAGCTATGTGTGTTGTTTCATTTGTGCTTTCACGACTTCTTTGATTGGTTCTGTGATATGACATGTTGAACTGCTTTACAGAATCAAATGATTGGTAAGCTGCTTCATATACTTCATTTTCTTCTGAGCCATTAAAAACATCTGAACCTTCCGAAGGAGAACCTGTTTCAGCTGGAGTCCTATATGCAATAACAGAGGAAGATGGCAGAAAAACTTATTATCAAATCCATAAACAACATGTGTGTTTAATTCCTCTTTGTATTGATGCAAATACCTATTAAAGATAAGTGAATATAAAACCAAAAACCAGAAGAAAGTCAAATTGAAAGGTACAATGAAGTGATTACAAGATATCACCATAGGGATATCTGAAAAAATCAGTTAACAAGTTATCTCCATCATTAGGAATCTTGCCAAGATTGGATGAAAAGCACAGGTTCAGACGTGAAGAAAATTCAAAACCACAAGAATGATAACAGCATTGCCTCTCTAATAAAGAAACCAATTAATCATTTTGGTGGGCTTGACTTGCAGCAAGCCAATATAATATTCACACCAAATACAGTTATGAAAACCTAATATATTTTTCACCACCATAATTGTCATGGTAGGGATGCCAGTTCCTCAATTGGAGAGGCTTTTTCAGAACTGTAAGCACTACAAATGAGAATCCCTAGAAACAGGCCCTCCATAATACTTGGCATAAAGCGATGGATCGTGGAGGACATTGGAAGAGAACTCCAATCCCCGCTCTTTCAAAGAAATACAAAGGCTACAACTAGGGTCTATAAAGTTCACTAATACATGCACACAAGTTTCTTTTTTACAAACGTGAAACAACTTCACAATTGGAGCTTTGAAGAGGCACTCAAACGCTTAACATAGAAAAAAGGAGAAGCTGTCAATAGAATAAGGAGACTAATTCCCCAAGAACCCAAAGGACAAAGGCAAGGTAAAGGTAACAAGGCCTTGAAGACTGGAATTCTCGCATCTTCTTCACTTTTCATTTACCCATTTTCTTCTGTTCAGGTGAAATTTGCTTTAGCAGTTCCAATTTTAAATCTAATTGATCACTAACACCCAATGAAGTGTTTCTTCTTCCAGATTTACATAGCAATAATTCCAAGATTCAGGTATTATTCGATTCATTGAATAATTTTTAATTAGGAATAAGTTTTTTGCAGGAATTCTCAGCAATATCCAAGAAAAAATTAATTAACTGAAACAATGTTTTGTTGTAAAAGGAAAAAAAATTAGCATTTGTTGATTTGAGTTACTTCAAGAAAAACTCAAGATATTAATGAGTCGTAAAATTATACAAGGAATAATATGCTTACATTAGGCAAACAAGAAAAAAAAAAAAAAAAAGCTAATTTCAATTACAGGGACTGTGCTAGATGACTTCCTACTGCAATAAAGACAAACCAAAAAGAAATGTGTCCCAATGCCCACCACCAGAAGCCATCAAATTAATGTTTTATGTAGGGCACTCTCCTTTAACAATACCTAGTTTAAGACAATGATCTTGATTCTTAACAAATGTTTCCACGCAATGCATTTTTCTTTTCTTTCAAACTCTTACTTTCCTTTTTTATAAGGAAACACATACGAAAGGAAAGAAAAAATCCTAATACACATTGCACCAACCATCCAAATGACCAAGACAATAATCAAGTCAACAACTAGGAGCTCAAGAAGAAGAATTCCTCCTTCAATTGGCTACATGCTGGATTTCAACAAAAGGGAAGTGAGGCACAACCTAGGGCGCATATGCAATTTTAAAATATAAAGTTGGACGTACAACAATCATTATAAGTCACACATCAGTAAAAATGTTAAACTTGAAAAATTAAAATTAAAAAAAAAAAAATGCAAGAAAAGGGGCCAAAATGAGGTAGTTTTGCCATAAGCTTAATGAAAAGGGAAAAAAATAAACAAGGCATGACAACTAGGGGGTTGCTACCCCTTGGACCTAAAGCACCTAAGATGCACCTTAAACAGCTACAAAACTATGTTTACCACATGACCAAGTGAGAATGACCGGGTTGTGTATTCTCATGTCTTCCTTTCGTAAATTAACTCGTGAAAGACTTTGAACTCATAGATGACCATGTTCCTTCTACTCCACTAGGTGCATGGAAGTAGCATTATGAAACAGAACTTCTTCAACCACTTTATCCTTGTGCATAATTTAAAAGGCGTTATGAACATAATTGAAGCTAGAATTAGCTACCCTCGGGCGGTTCACTGTTCTTTAAATCCACAACTAAAGAAAAGAGCCTTACAAATCAGAGGCTTCGTCATTTATGTGGCAGTTGCTAGATGATATTAAAGAGAGCACCTGAAACTAATGTGTTGTAATAGAAACCGTAAGAAAAGAGAAAAATAAGGATGCCTGTGTACTTAGGTTTATTTAAGCATTAATGCTTGGACTTCCAACAATTTGGGAGATTTGAATTTCTTTGACTTCCAAATGATAAAAAAAGCTATGATACAACATTTAAATTTCATTTCTTTACCTACATTTTCTCAGAATAGGAACTCAAACTACAACCGACAAAACAGAGAGAACGTACCACGCTTCCACGGAGGAAGTACTATCGCCTTCCTTTGGTTCAGCGAACAATTCCTCATACGGTGCCGCAAAATCCACATCGCCGAAACCACTGAAAATTTTCGAGTAGTCGAATTTCGAGCTTCGAACATCAATAGAAGCTTCTCGTTCATTGGCAATCGGAAGATCTAGAACCGGAATCGAGGAACCACGCGAAGCCTGAGAGGTGCCAAAAATTTCACAGTAGTCCTCAACTCGAGACGAGAAAGTTGGAGCTCCGACCTTCGACGGACCGGCAAAAACGTCGTCGTAGAATCCATTTGCGGTGGAGAGTTTCTTGGAGAGAGTGGCAGAGGACGCCTGGTTTCTGTACATAGAACGCGCCATGGAAAACTCTGCTCGATTTCTAAACCTATTGTGTATCTAGGGTTTACGCACCTTCTCAATATTTCTTCTCTCTTCTTTCTGTGAGTCAACACAGATTCAACCAAGAAGATAGTAAACTGAGAAAATGCTAGAAAATGGTGACCAACAGTGGGCTTTGGAGAAAAAAAACGAAGGACAAGATAAAGTCTGACTGACTCGCAGTACAGCTACTGCTGCGATCGGGCTTGTAATCTTTGCAAACGCAATCTGGCGCCAGTCATCATAACCGACAAAACACTGTAAGCCAGTTGTCTCGACATTTCATCTCAAAATGTGAGGGTGTTTTGGGACTTCATGCTTCATTCCCCGTTCCGGAAACCTTCGACCCTGGTCGCATTCCACTGTCACGTGGCACGCGTTGGTATGCTACATATCTTTTTAATTTCTTTGATTTAGCGTAGTTCCCAACAAATAGAAGTCCGTTCAAACCAGGGATATTTGCCTTTTCGAATTATTTAGTGGCGTCCCACGTGGTCCTTGTCTCACCACCTTACTTTCCTCGTCAATTTTTAAATTTTTTTTTGGGGTAATATTTTTGCAAATACTATACCGAAAAATCAAAGCATCACAATTATCGTAACATCATTTCTTTTCGTTTAATTCCATTACGAGTTTCCTTTTCAACAAGCGAGTCTACAACGTTAAATATTTTTCTGTTGATGTAACACCCATCAAACAATTTGAACCTCAAAAGGATTGACGCGTCACTTTCCAAAACAAAAGGGAATTAAGGCAAAGATTCACCCATTGGGAATGAGAAGGTTAGAGTCCGAATTTGAAAATATCCCAACCAATGAGACAATTAATGGAGCCTACCTACCTACCAATGAATTACAGTGCCCCCTCACCAAACAGATCCAGAGCATTCATGAGGGATTATTATTGAACCTATTTAGAACAAAAAAAAAAGGGTAAGATGATTATCAACATGAAAACATAGAGAGACTAATATATGAAATAATGTTGGAGATTCTGGCAGCAATTATTTGACGTTTACGCCTTTTCTAATGCTCCAAACTCCGGTCCCTCTTCACATGGGAGCGGCATGAGCTTCTAGGAAGCTCACCAATAAAGATATGCCTCGTGGTTTCAAAATACTTGGAGAGGGTGATGTTGTTCCAACATCCAGCATGGCGAAATTTTTTAATCCTTCTCAATGGTACGGAGCTGGGGAATGATACGTGCCTGGAAGGTTGTAACTTGTCCGGAATAGATTTTATAAATTAATTTTTTTAAGTCTCGTTAAATTTTTTAGTGCCTAGGAAAAAGTTTTTCATATGGACATGAATTCGATACGAAACCCATAAAATTATAAATTTTTATATTTGATTTATAAAATTTTAATTCAAGTTAATTTTGATAAATAATCTTAATTCTAAAAATAAAATAAAAATTATATAATAAATTTTATGTGCATAATTTCATTAAAAATCATTTTAATATAAGATTAAAATCTACTAAAAATGTATTAAGTATTGATTTTTATCAAACCCTCACTTTAATCGTACACATTACTAGTTTATAATCCTCCCAGATCTAATAATTGATGAATCTATGAATACTTGGGGCCAAGCATAGAGAATAGGATTGCTTTTTGTAAAGAAGGATAAAACTTTGGGCCCTTGTTTCTTTTCCTAAGGCGGCTACTTTTCTCAGTGGCTCACAGGCAGCCCATGATCCATAAAGCTATAAAAAACAATCAGAGTGAGAATGTTCAAAATCCTAGACGGATTATGCGAGAGCCATGGCGGAGTGCAAAACCATTAGTGATTTGCTTTAAAGATAGAAAGGTAAGGGCCTAAGTCCAATCAAACATGAAAAGAAATTTAACGATCACTACTACAATCATATGGCTTTCCTAACAAAGTGATTTAAAAAAAAAAAATTAGGATGGTTTTTGAATTACCTATTAATAGCTTTAAATTTTCAAGAAATTTATTCAGAAAAAAATTCAATAATTGTGACGTTATACAAATTAGTAATATTATAAATTATAAAAGTGTTTGATAATAGATTTAAAATATATTTAATCATAAGGGGTAACTCAATTGATTCGATTTTAAGTTTGTTTTCCAATAGTCACCATTTGGAGTCTTTTCAAGGTCATTGAAAGTTTACCCGGTTGTTAACTTCAAGACCCCGTGGAATTAGTTGAGGTACGCTGTGGACCCCGCATTTCGTGACTCAATGCGTTTCCCACTCAAATGGTGCGAACTCGCTTTTTTATTTTGAAAAAAAAAAACGATTTATTGATTAAAAAGAAAAATGATTGGGAGTCGCCACTTATTTTTGTTTTATTTTTAAAGGGTAAACAAAATAAGAAAGAAAAACCCTAAGTGTGACTCCCTATTTGGAAAAGGTAGGTCTGTGAAAAACCGAGTTGGGTTCGGGGGTCAGGTTACTTATCGGGAAGGTACGGTAAAGACCGTAGCACCCCTCTAAGTCCCTAAAGTCGGGTCTCTACTAATAAAATGAAGCTGACATGGCAATCGACAAGAAATTCAATGAATACCGACATGACCACACACTGAAAACCCAAAACATGCATGAGAAATGATCAGAGTGAGAACGGGTGCGTACCTGGGCGGCGAACAGCAATGCGCTATCAAGAAATGGGGTTAGTGCACAATAACAAGTATAGAATATATCACTCATGTCACTAAACAAGGTAAAGAACCACCAATAGCATGCATGACACCCTATTCAAACTCATTTTTTATTTTAAAGAAAATTTATTCAATGTTGGGCCCCCACCAAAGCCCAATTTATTTTGCATGAATCAATCCCAATAACTCCATTATTCGGAATTATGGGATTTAATTCTCGCTTATTTTAAAACTCTTTTTTTAAAAAGTCAAAGGAGATGTGAAAATTGCATGCCACAAAAGAAAAATGGCAGCAAAATTTTATTAGAAATGGACTTCTTTGGATCTAAAAATTCTAAAGAAGAGTGAATAGTTGAATTATTGAGAAACTGGATTTTTAAAAGTCAATTTGAAGACGTGCATGCAGGTGTAGGTTGTGAAAAATAAGCTCAGGGAGTGGCCATGCATGACTTTGCAAGAATGGGGCTTGAGGTGTCACTGTGGCTACACTGCTGGCATAGTCAAGAGTGGCCTGCAGGAACCATGGGCTCTTCCAGTATGTTCAAGATTTGGTTCACTGCTGTTCTTTACCCTCCTCCAGTAAAAAAACCGAATTAATCCCCTTCCTAACTTTACATCATGCAACATCATTCTGAGTTGAGTCACCAAAATAATATTCAAAATGCTGAAACCTTGATCTCGTGCACCTCTTTCCAAGTCTAGTTGCAGACCTCATCACAAACTCCAAATCCTCAATTATTTCAGCTAGTGCGAAACTCATAAGATAACCATCATCGTCAGATGCAAGCTTTCTGATCCCAAGCAAGTCCAAAATTTCTTCTGTCAACCTATCAAGTTCTCCATCACTCAAACCATTCCACAAATTAAACCACCTTAGGTTCAGTCACTTTTTACACGAAGTCCTCCACAAGCTACAGAACCACTTCCCAGTGCCCATGTCGCCTCTCATTATACTGCAAGATAACCATAAAGAAAACCCAACCAAAACACCTCGATACCTCTCGCAGTTCCCTGGCGATTTGAAGGACGATGAAGAGCTTACCCTCCAGCAGGCTTGGACAACAGAGAGGCTTAGTGGGAATGAGGTGGAAGGTCTGAGTTATGGCGTTGATGAGGGTGACTTCCATCTTACGAAAATCTAAATTCAGTCGGCCAAGGAAGCGGGTGCAGCATGTGACTCCACTCACCGTGATAGAAATTGGATGGTTTATAAGGGTTTTGGGTTGTCATGGGTGAATGAATGATGGAGGGCAGTGAGGGAAGTGTCCCAGTGGGTACGAGCGACGGGTATGAATATGGGTAGGATAGAAAATAAACCAATGGGAACGGGCAGTGGGGAAGAGCTAATATGAGAAACGAACTTGGTGGGTATTGAAATATGGAACTACGGGTACGGAGGGGTATGAGATGATGGGCAGTGGGTATGATGCATGGGGAGTGATCAAATGGGTATTGGAAAAGAGTTAGAGAGATGGGCAAGTTAGGTGTGAAAATGTAGAGATATACGGGTATGGTGGTGATCTAGAGAGAGAAAAGGTGGTGAGAAAGATGGGTAAGTGGGTATTAGGAAGGTGGTGATATGCATGGGGTATGGGACGAAATAGATATGAGGATGAGAAGGTAAGCAATGGGTATAGAGAGATAAGAGTGGAAATGAAGTGGGTTTGATGGGTGATAAAATGGTTTGAGAGCATGGGCAGTGGGTTTAATGGGTATGGAGAATGGATATGGGAGAGTATGAAGGTTAGAGAGGATGGGTATGGGCTGTTGACAAATGGACCTTATGGGTATGGGAAGATGAAAGTATGAATGAGGATGGAGGTGTTGATTGAATCAGCAGCTAGCGGTGAGCGTCAATGGATTCCAGAGGGATATTGTCATAGATAACCACCCCAGAAAACTCAACGAATTGGCCACCCTTTGCAATTTCAAACGCAACATCTGGATAATGGGCAACGAAACCAGTGACGATGGTTCTTCCCAAATAACTATCTCAAATGCATGCTGTAATAGAACCTATCAAGTGCAGCAAAACCATCCACCAAAGTGTTGGCTTCGAGGGGCTCCTATGGAGGGAATATTCGCCTTCTTGACTCAGGTTAATCACAGCTGATTTGCCTGCAACAGAGGCAACATGTGATTTCATTTGACAGCTGCGTAGACATTGATGATGGTACTTGCACCAGGTTCAGCTATTGTCAGATGTATGCTATCACCAACAGTTTCCGCATAAGGAGGCTCACCCACAACAACAATTGCACATGAGAATTTGTTTGACTTGACAAATTCTATGTCGGGGTTCTGATTGTAGACAATTTGAGTGTCAGATTCAACAATAGTCTTCACCGCAGTTAGGATTGTGGTTCCTGATGTTAGGTCATTGCCTCCGAAACCTTACCATTCAATTGTCTAGTCTCCACATTGATAACTCAAGTTGCCAGCATGACTCCCCGTAACAAATATCTTTGGTGCTTTCTTAGGAAGGGGAAGCAATGGATTCTCGGTAGATTTACCATTCTTCAGCAGCACAAGTGACTTCCTCACAGCTTCCCTTGCAAAACCTAATGTTTTCTTGGTTCCCAAATTGGTTGACCAGGCTGAGATTAGCCACTGGATTCTCAAATAATCCTATGACAAATTTGACTCTCAGGATTCTCTTCACTGCATTATCAATCCTGGCCATGGGGATGATGCCATTCTTCACCTGGAGGGTTAGATCATCAAGGAGTTCTATGAAGTTCTATGGAACCAGAAACTTCTGAAGAGTTTAATGGACCTCCAGATTGAGAATTTGAAGGTTTCTTTCACCGGATTATCACGTCTAACAGGGGGTCCAGAATTAGTCTTCTGCAGTCTCCTTTCTTTCAGATTGATCAAGGGGCTTTCTTTGAATGGGCTTTACGAACCTCCATTTTTCCAGTCCAGTTATCAGGATCTCAGTTGTGAGTAACTTATTGAAGCAAATCGTTCTTCTCAGCAACTATATTGATTTTTCTCATCAGGAATTGCATCAGGATATTCCTTGCTAGCACCATTATTCATTTTGCCTAGATCTTCTATTTTAGCACCTCTTTCTTCAGCCTCTCTTACAGGAATACCATACATCCAGGATGAATCAGTACGAGAGCTTAGACCCATCAACTACCACACTATAGACTGCCAAGTTCAGCTTCCAACCAGTTTCTCCCAACCTTGAAGCCTGGAGTATATATTCAGGGGAAAACAGGGGAACAAGAGCATAGCGACAAAGAAAGAACATGAAGCCTTTAACGAATATGTTGAACCCATTTCCTCATTTTATCCATGGCTCCAACACTCAGTGGGTTAAGAAAACCTTGAGCTAGATCTACAGAGTGTATGAGAAACGGAGTCTCGCTAGCTCCAAGCCAAACCACAAGAATGACAATGAGATCAACAGCAACAGGGTATAAAAATGGTCCAGAAATCAACAACATGCAGCATATAATCCATATTATCCAACCCAAATCGACGAGCAATGTAAAGCAAACCAAAATGGGAAAGAGATGAGAAATATGTGAATCAAAGTAAGCAAGAAACTCACCTCAAACTTACCTGCAGCTACTCTCTTCCTCTGTTATCTCCCTCTTTAAGCTCTTGCTCTCTGTCTTGCTTCTCAAGGTACTCCCAAAAAGCTTCTCTCAGCAACCAGAAAACACATTACCCTCTCGCATTACCTCACTCTCTCTCCCTCTCTCAAAATATCTCTCTCAAAAGTGTCTCTCTCAAGTGTTTCCCTCTCTCAAAATATCTCTCAGGAAAACTCCCCACAGCAAGCCTCACTCCGTGGTTCCTTTTCCAGCTAACTCTCCCAATCTCTCTGTAAAACCTCAAGCCTAAAGGAACCTCTCTCTCCAAGCTAAAACCTCTTCTCCCCAAAATATCTTCTCCGAAAAACCGAGGATGGCTCTCCTCTCTCTCCCGGAAAAAATCTCTCCCCCCCTACCAGCTGCAGGTAACCACCTCAGAATACGCTCCCCCTGCAGCTTTTCTCAAATCCCTCTTTTCAGGTGTCGATCTCTCATAGGCTCTCAGCTCCACTACCTGATTCCATAAGGATCAATAGGGATTTGACACGCGGCCCTCCCGAATCGCTCCACCTGGCAAAAGCAAGCTGCAAAAAAAAGAGCCCCAAATTGGGGTCTACATACGCGTAAACTGGCTCAGATATCCACAGTTATAAAAAAAAAAAAAAAAGTTTTAAGATGTATTTTTAATATTTCTAATATTTGAAAGATTAAAATTTTTTTAAGGATAAAAAACATTAGAAACACTTTTTTAGAATTACTATCAAATAAACTCTAAATTTACTACGAATGGATGTAATAAAATCATAATCAATTTTGTTACGGTGGAATGGCAATATTTTGGAGGCGATGGTAAAAATAACTGGTTAGAGGAGGCCCTATGTGGACGAGCCCATAGAAGATTTTGGGCCTCTATTTTAGACTTTTTGGGCCAGGGCCTGAGACTTCGAAAGTTGATGTTGCTCCAAAAGAAAACCCGCCCGCACCAGCCATGGTCGCAAAACCCCAGTTTCATCTTTCCACTTTTCTTGAAGAGAAAGAAAACATTCGTCTCTCTATTCTGTATTAGTAGGAAGATCAAAGGGAAGGGCTTTACAGAAAAACTAGTGTGTGTCTCTGTGAAGTGAAACGGCGTCGTGAAAATGTTCAGGAACCAGTACGACACGGACGTGACCACATGGAGCCCAGCCGGCAGACTCTTTCAGGTGGAGTACGCCATGGAAGCGGTGAAGCAAGGGTCTGCTGCCATTGGCCTCCGATCCAAGACTCACGTCGTCCTGGCTTGTGTCAACAAGGCTAACTCCGAGCTCTCTTCTCACCAGAAGAAGATCTTCAAGGTCGACGACCACATCGGAGTAGCCATCGCAGGCCTCACCGCCGATGGCAGAGTCCTCTCTCGGTACATGCGATCCGAATGCATCAATTACAGCTTCACTTACGAGTCGCCGCTTCCTATTGGTCGACTGGTCGTTCAGCTTGCCGACAAGGCTCAGGTTCGGAACGAACCCTAACTTTTATTTTAGATTTTCTTTTAATTTCGATAAATTTTAGGGGAAATTGAGGAGCTGGGATTTAGTTCAGAAGTTGGAAATGGAAGAGTTAGATTATGTTTGGTAGATGAGATAAATGTAGTACAAGGAAAGGAATTAAAAATTTTTCGAAAGAAGATCTTCTGCTCCACTTAGACAAAGCAACTGTTTGCTTTTCTTATGTTCTCTTGGAAACCAAACGGGGCTAGGATCTTGTGCTGTTGCCTCATTCGGATGAACAATGAATGGGGTACTCTTAAGTTATTTCTGTTTGTTTTCTGTATTTTGGTGATTGAGTTGCATTTGATGTCTGAATGGATGAAAGGTGCGTCATTTTCTGAATTCAAAGTTAAGGTTCTTTTTGGATTCAAGTCGGAAATGTTGATTGCTTGATGTCGTGTTTCATTCTTAATAGGTCTTGATGAAAAATTGATGCGCAAACTCCAACTTAAAACAAGATTCAAAATGTTCGTTTCTTCTTTGTTTGAGGCTTAATGTAATATTTAGGGTTACATTTATTTTTTGTACTGGCTTATAATAAGATTCCGAATTTTCACTTTGTTTTGTGGCTTCAATTCAGGAGTGTAGATGCTGTTTTATGAGAATTGGTGGACCTCTCTTTTTGGAAAATTGCCTCTTTTCTTTTCTTGATATCAGGCCCTTGTTTAAGGCACTAATATTGCATTAATAGTTACATGGGCATGTTTTTGCCCTTTAAATTCCTAAAACTATCAAATTGATTCTGGACCAGATCTCTTATGTTCTGAATGGAGCTGTTTATTTATGCACCGGTGGAAGAGGGACATGGAGAAAGAGAGTTCCCTTGGAATGACATATAAAATCCTAAGATATGTTCTAAGGCATCTATCTTTGTTTAAACTGTGGCTTTGAGGAAAATTTTGACCCTAGACAACCTTTTTCATGGGAGAAACCATAGAATGAATCATAGTTCCTTGGCATTAAACTTTTGAAACTTATAGAAACCCCTGTGAGAATTTTGGGGAATGGGTATCTGAAATTGATACACATGAGAATGTATGGAACATCAGTTGTGTGAAGTTGATCTGGATTCTGTCAACAGAGAATACAAAGAATGCTACTATATCCGAAATTGATACACGTGAGAATGTATGGAACATCAATTGTGTGAAGTTGATCTGGATTCTGTCAACAGAGAATGCAACTATATTCATACCTACATTTGAATGCTGGGTATAAAATTGTTGGAAAGAAATGCCTAAAAGTGACCATTTTGATAATTTGAATTTATAAGAAAAAGATGATATGCTCTTAATTGATTGTGTAGATTGGTTGGGTTCTTGTTGGGGGAAGGTGTAGTCTTGTTTGTTTACCCCCAACCCTTTTTGTTCTATTTTTTTGGCTCATGGAATACTCCCAATGTACCCTTGTGTGCTTTTATGCCCTTTTAATACATTCTCTTACTTCTCAAAAATTATCTAGGAGTTGAATGGGTGACTTGAGGAGGCTACTATTGTTGGAACTAGAACTATTTACTTTTGCTGAGACTTGAGTCTCGTTGGTTTGCCACATTGCACACAAAGTTTAAGAAGTTTGCAAGGTTATAGGAATTCCAATCACCAAGATGAAGTTTTAGCAACGAAGAATTGACATATCGAGGTTGCATATGTTTGCAACAGAAAGAGTGAGGCATTATATTCTGAAACTTTTATGTCCCTGGGTTTAGACTGGAATGTTTTGTTTAAATTAGGTATTTCAGAGTAGGCTGACTGCAAATGCAATGTACAAATTGCTTTTGGGAAAACAAAGGGTGGTTGTAGCACATTGCCACACCTGGACCTCAACTAGATCCAATGTCAGATGTTTATCATTTTGGAACCTTGTTGTTTCATTTTGGACAATAATGAGAAAAGATTCATCTTACAGAGTGGCCTAATGTTTGTTCAAACAAAGGTTCTGGAGGTTTGGGAATTGGGTAGCTCTTAGAGCTCAATAAGGCATTACTTGGGAAGTGACTTAGGAGGCATGTGGTTGAAGATAATATTTGGTGCACAGCTATGCAAAGCAAGTTTGGTAAAGAAGAAGGGGTTTGTGTCTCTAAAGAAGGAAGGGAGGGGTATTGGGTGAAACATTGAAAGCCATTTGAAAAGGTTGACAAGCTTTTAAGCTTTTATGGGCATTGTTGTTGGTAATGGCACTTGGACTAAATTTTGGCTGGATACTTGGGATAGAGATGGCCCTTTGAAAGACTCATTTTCGATTCATTTTGATGTTACTCTTGGTTAGCTAATTTTTGGGAGGTTGTGGGTGGTTAGGGCTATTGGTTTACTTGTTTTGGGAGAAGTTTCTTAGATAGAGAGTTGGAAATGGAGGTGCAAGCCCATCTCTGTGCATTTAGACAACTATTAGGCTGAATTGTGCTGATAATTTCTGATGGAGGTTAGCTGTGAGCGACAATTTATCAGTCAAATCTTTTTATAGTTGTTTAAGTCAGAGTGAGCAAAATTCATTTCCTCCTAAGGAGGTTTGTGTCACACTGGTGCCTTCTAGAGTTGGTTTTTGTTGCTTGGAGATGGTGTGGGAGAGAGTTCTTACATCAGTTCAGCTCATAAAAAGGGGTTTGATTACTAGCCATCTGGTATTTCCTTTTCAAGGAGGATTTAGAGTTGGCTAATTGTATCCTCGTTCATTGTACGGTGGCTCACAGTTTATGGCCCTAGGTGTTGTCTTGATTCAGGTTCTTGTGGACAGTTCTTCATTCAATTAAGGAATTGTTACTTGGTTGGAACAGGCATCTGGTGGGAAAGAGGAGAAAGAGGTCTGGAGGATGGTTTCTCTTTTGCTTTTCTGGGTCTATTTAGAGGGAGTTTGATAGGTGCTATTTTGATGGTGTGGAGGGTTCACAAGTTTTATTGTAAGTGTCTATTCGCAAATACTCTGTTGTCAATTGTTGTTTTGGATTGTAATTTTGGATCTGTGTTTGACTTCTTTGATCATGTAGGGATGCTTAAGATTGTGCTGTTAGATTTGTCGCATTTGGTGCTATTTGTATACTCCCTATGTGCATGGTTTGCAATCCATTAGGTGCCTTTTAATGTACTTCTTCCTTTTGCCTCTCAGCAAAAGGGCAAGTGTAGAATCTTCCCCTAAGAAACTGAAGTTAACTTTGTGTTGGACTTCAATTAGGAATTCATGGACTATTTGTCAGTGGAACTCATTGCCAATTTCAGATATTTCTCTCTCCTATCATTCTCATTTGGAAGCTCTTGCATGGTTTCTAAATTTGTCTGTAGTTGCCCTTTCATGTTTGGCTTTCCTCCTCATGAAGTATTGGTCACTGCCTGGTGGGTCAATTAAGAGAAAATTTAGCTCCCTACACGTTCTGGCAGCATGTGGCCATATTTCTCTATCCTATCTAGAATTGTCGACATGCTTTGTAAATTTTAAAAAATTTGTGATTAGTGCATCAACTTCATTTATGATTATCGTGACATATATTTCTAACATGCTCATGTGTTAGCTTCTTTTTGTAGAAAAAAAAAAAAAAAAAAAAAAAAAAAGTAGATTTATCTTCTGCATGAGGAAATTCAATAGCGAAGGAAGTTACCCTGCATAAGTTTTGTTCAAGAGGCCTTTCCTTTTTTCTGTGAATATCATGCTTTCTTGGTGGCAGGTTTGCACCCAAAGGTCCTGGAAACGGCCCTATGGTGTTGGTCTGCTTGTAGCTGGCTTGGATGAATCAGGGGCTCACCTCTATTACAACTGCCCAAGTGGGAATTACTTTGAATATCAGGCTTTTGCTATTGGATCCCGCTCACAGGCTGCAAAGACGTATTTGGAACGCAGGTTTGAGACGTTCCAAAACTCTTCACGAGAAGATCTTATCAAGGATGCACTTTTTGCAATAAGAGAAACCTTGCAAGGAGAAAAGCTTAAGAGCTCCATATGCACAGTCACAGTGCTTGGAGTGGGGGAGCCTTTCCATATATTGGATCAGGAAACGGTGCAGGGGTTAATTAATGCATTTGAGATGGCAGGGGAGGAGGCTCCTGCTGCGGACCAGGGTGCTGCTGGTGAAGAGGGTGCTGCCGGTGAAGAGGGTGCTGCCGCAGAAGAAGGTGCTGCTACTGAAGAGGGCGCTGCTACTGAAGAGGGTGCTGCTCCAATGGAGATCTGAGGATTCAGGAACTGCCAACCATCTCTGTCCCTTCGGAAATGGGGTAATGGTTGTAGATGCCACCTTGGACAACATCATTTTCTTGTTGGATATTTTTTGTTATGCAATTTGTCTCTGCTTCATCATTGCAAACATTTTCAAGTTATAGCCTCTGGTGAACTTCATTTCACATATAGTTTTGTGGTGGATCCTATTTGGTGATAACCCTTTTGTAGTATAAATTTTATTCGATATCTTGGCGTGAATTGCAACCCGACGAAAAAAAGAGGGAGAAAAGGAAATCCCTGAAGGCCTCACCTACTCCCCCACCCCCCAGGGCCCCATGGAGCTGGGGGGATTTGGAATTTAAATTCCATTTCCATTCCTAGCTTCCCAGAAACACTAAGTACTTTTTAATATTCCAATTTGTAAAAGGTTGTTCAATAATGTTTTGAAATGTTTCTATATTGCATCTCATATGGTTTTAAAACCATACTGGTCCAATTTATAAAAATTTAGACGCATAGATATGGTTCTGGGGCTTTATGATCAGTGGTGAGGCCACCAAAGACTAGATCCTATCTTTCAAACGTTTCTATATTGCATTTCATGTTTACAACGTTTTTTTATTGGAAATCGTTTTAGAAGTTACCCTGTGATCTCAATGGGAGTCTGCAAGCCATGTAGGTTTGGATGTACTAATACTAAATTGATTAAATTCTAAGAATAACCAATTGATTTGACTTAGTTCAAAAGCTATACTCGGGTTAAATCGATTCAATTTGATTTTTTTTTTTTTTTTTTTCTTGTAAACTTGGTATGAAGTTCAAAATGCATACACTTACGCAAAATTCAATTTTTAACTTAAAAAAAAAAAAACACATAAAAGAAAAGAAAATGAAACGAACCATTTTTTTCAGGCAACTTGATAAAAGCACGTCATGGACCAGTGACATTCTTTGTAATTTCTGTTTATGCTGTATTCATTACCTTATTAGTATTGACTTGAATATGTGCTTTCTCATGTCATATGATCTTTTACGAAATATAAATTTTATGGCTCTTAAAAATAATATTTTGACAAATTGCATAGTGGTGCGTGTATCATGAATCTCTACTTTGAACTCACATTTTAATTTTTATAATATGATATTTATAGATATTTTCTGTATTTCTCAAGAATTAAATCAGCGTCTGAGGTCTTAAAAATTCAACGGAAATGCAAAACTCTGTTGCTTTGACAGAAAACTGGCACAGGTGGATACGGATACGGATGCTTTATACGTATCCACCAGCAAATGTTCAATTACATCAGCTTCCATCAGAATTCAGAATTCAGAATTCAGAATCCATAATTCGATACTTGCAAAAGAGATCTAAATCATCGAAACAAACGAATTTCAAGTCTAGCAGTTCAACATTCCATAATTTCCAATTTTATGCCTAGGAATCCTGCAGTAGGCCGTTTCATAGCTGGAGTTGAGAGATCCAACAAAGAACCTCGGATCCACCCATAGGAGCTATGAGAAGGCTAATAATTTAGTTCAAATTAGTTAAACCCCAAAATGCAACTTCAAAATGACGGCTGCCCTTAGGTCGAGGGAGTGGAGAAAAGATGACACAAGGATGATGATCAGAAAACAATCATCCCTATTCCGTTTTCTTTGGGCAGAGAAGTCTCGTCATTGACGTAGGCCAGGAACAGGGAGACCCTTTATCTGCATCTGCTTGTACATCCATTGCCAGTTCTCAGGAGTCACCTCGCCCCCAAGAGAACGAATGACAGACCCACCACTACATGTGCCCACTCGGCAGCATTCTTCCAGTGATAGTCCCTTCACTAACCCATACAAAAACCCACCTGCAAACAGGTCCCCTGCTCCAGTGGCATCAGTTGCCTTTGCCTCCCCTATGGCTGGAACTCGGACCATCTGAAAGAAAAAGGGAACATTCTATACGTTACTCAAAATAACAACCAGAATGCAGCTAATTCTCCACAGGGCACATCTAAATACAAGTAAAATGCATTTTATTGGTGACATCAACAGAAGCGCAGTGTAGCTACATTGCACTAACCTCTCTTCCACATTTTGCAAGGCATCCATTAGAACCTAGCGTCACCACTGCCCATTGGCAGTGCTTAGCAAGAAATTCAAGAGCAGCCTCAGGACTAGTATTTTCGTCATCTCTACAACCATCATAAGAGAAATTAGCACCATTTACCACAGATTGCACCAAAAATTTTAAGCTGGATGAGGAGGATTAATTCTCTTTCATCACTGACTGTTTTAGCATGATAGGTCTGGAAAAATCAATTGGCAATCACCTTAACAGCTCTCTTGCTTCATCCTCATTGGCAAAGCAAAGATCTATATCCCCTGATTGCAGTAACTTTAGAAGAGGTACTCTAAAGTCCCGAACCATCTGGCCAAGGTAAAAAAAAGCAATGGTTAAAAGAGACAATTCCTTACCCAGCAATTCAGAACAAGTTTGTTCCAGTGCATGAGTAGGATACTGCAGTCAAAGTACAGAAACCCCTCATTTTTTTTGCTTTTCAAACATGGTATCATGCCACTGGAGGACTGGTGAGTCTTTTAATTGAAAAGGACAGAAAATTCTGTCCACAAGGTATGATCATTTTAGGGAGTGTAGGTGAACTAATTATAAAGATTATGAAGCTCCATTTCCTTTTTCTTTTTTTTTCATTAACATTTTGGTGATAATTTCATTTTGTCTATCACAATGCAGAAAACCAAATGGAAGACCTTCTTTCAATCACATGCAAAGAAACTCATACCTCAAAACTGGCCAAATCCAAGGATACAAATACGCCCTCCTGTTTGGCCATCCGAATTGCAGCATGAATAACTTCCAAATTATATATCCCATATCTCATTACCAACCACTGTAACAACAGATGGATCAGCAATTAAGTTCTAACAGAACCGCTGAATGATATGTTTTTCAGAAGCTATGCACTACCAATAACCAAACAGAGCAATTACATTGCATCTATGCATTTGAAGCTGAGCTATAAATTAAACGTATGGATGCACCTTTATGCCTATAGTTTAGATACTTACAAAGTAGCTAATATCATTTGTTGGAATACAAATTTAATCCAACTAGTTAATAGTAAGTTAACCTACCATGTCAAGAAGAAAAGGAATAATAAGATAACAGTAAAAAGAAATTCTATGGTCACACTTGATCCATAATATCCTATTTCCATCTAGAGATGCCTTACCTTTACCCCTTTAAAATCCTCTTTAGTTAATTCCTCTGCCTGCAAGGGACAAAACAATAATAAGACTCTATGTATGCCCATCTTAATAAGAAAACTGTATGAAAAGAAAGACTTGGAGCCTAAACTATTTAAGTGAAAAGAAAGAAAACCGGAAAAGAAGCATGCACCTGAATCTTAACAGCACTTGAGAGACAGGGTCGCATTGTACGATTGCCCAATGCATCAACCAGGCAAACACACTGTGATGTACCAGTGTCAATAAATTTCCAGCACTTATTATCCAGAATTCCAATGAGAAAATGTCAAAGAGCTAGTTCATTTATATAGAAGAAATATGAAGCTCACCTGAGCTGTTGGCCCCTTCTTTGTCCTCAATGTTGAAAGGTTCACTCCACTAGAGCCCATGTTACTTACAAACAAGCCGCCTTGCTCATCATCCCCACACGCTCCGAGTATTCCACAGTTGACCCCAAAGCCTGCAGAGAGGCCTCGAATAGTATTGGCAACACTGCCCCCGGCCATTGTCCTCATAGGAGATGGATCAGGAGGAGAAGAAAGGATGTGGGTCTTCACCTCATTTAAGATATGCTCCAGCTCTTCAATTGCAACCTAATCAGAACACGAGTAGAAAGACTACAGGGTTTAGAGAATGAATCAATTTCATTATATAAATATCTGCAATTCTCGTCAAAAAGAGGAAACCCACTATTGATTACCTTTTGACACTAAAAGACATTATGTGTATAATAAAAAACAAAATCAAAGACTTAACTTATACATATTTTTTTGATCAATAAGACTTAACTTATACATATGGCAACACCAATAATAACAATAGTAATAATAATAACGACAAACAACAAAGTCCCAGCAAAAACTAAGGCAGTAAATAGAAGGGCTTGAAAACTACAAACGACCAGTGAAACCAGGCCAGTGCCCCAAAACAGACATCGATGGATTCAAAATACAATTGCACCATCCAGAAAGAGAATACATTAACCAAAAACGAGATAGTAATAATAGTGTAGATGTCAATCCAGGGGTTGAAGAAAAACACAAAAACTCAATCTTTATCAATAACAAAAAAGAAAAGGACGAAAGATGCACAAAAGTAAATTTCTTTTTCAAATAATATAAGCCAATTATGAATACAATAATTGTTTGGATCAAAATACCGTATTCATCACTCTTAAAACCCCATAGAACTCAGAGACTGAAGTCCATAGACGTCAATAGCAGATACGGGAAAGCACATAAAAATTAAGTGAGCCTGTTACCATCCAAAGCACTAAGAGCACACAAGCCTCTCAATAAAGTTAATGCCTGAGGCTTTTAAACCCAATCCAACATATTAAAGCGCATTTTTACAGTAATCTGCGTCAATCTTGTGGGTTTTGGTAACGGGAATACAAGATGTGCAGACCCTTAAATTTTATAATTTACCCAAAAAAGAAAAAAAAGGGATTGCAAACAATCAAAACAATTACAGCCCGTTTGGTTGCTGAGAAATCATAGGAAAACAGGTAGAAACACGGAATTGGGATTGAATTGGGAAGATTGCAATTCCAAGGTATCTTCCCAATTTTACTCGGATTGCTCAGCAACAACCGAAAACATTAACGCAAAACCACCAAACAGAGAGAAGTGAAAAAGAGAAACTAAAAGAAACGGGTAGAAGAGAAGGAGTGCGGACCGGAATCGAGCCACCACGCTCGCCGGGGATTTGAGCCAGCAAAGACGAATCAATTTTAGCGACGTGGTCGATGAGGGCAGATGGTTGGAGTCCGAGGATGAGAGGAGAGTTTGGTTGGGTGTGGGTGTGGGTGTGGGTGTGGGTGTTCTTGGGCAATAGGGGTTCCGCCCCCATTCTTGCCTCTCCCCTTCTTTTCTTGGCTTGCCTCCCTCCTCCTTCCTCTGAGCACATTCCCTCCCCTTTCAACACTTCTTTATATAGGCACCACATTGCAGCTTTCCCACTCTCATTGCCCTTATTCCCAAACTACCCTTGTCTTCTGGGAATTCAAAGTCGGAAAATTAAATAAATAATAATAATAATAATAATAATAATGTCCACCATTATTTTCATGGTTTGTATTTAGTGTAGGTTGGTTGCCTTTTCTTTTTTTTTTTTCTTTTTTTTGAAATAACATTAGATATTGGTGTGGCTACGGGATATATATATATAAAGTAAGGTATTTATGTACCATCCCATCACATTTATACTAAAAAGGGGTCCATGCACATGCAATTCAATGTAAAATAAATAGAAATAATTTTTAAAATGATAATATAATATAACCATATTTGAAAAAATAATTTTTATGTATTAAAAATTACACAATTTTATTTTGATATTTATTGAAAATTTCTTGAAAGATATTTTTAGCTGATAAACAAAAAAGTTATATTTACAATTTGTTTAAGAATTGTTTTTAAAGATAATTTTTTGTTTTTTAGAACAAAAAATACAAAAAACACATTTGATAGTAAAAAATTCTTTTTTAAAAAAATATGATATTTTTAGATTTTTTTTTTGTTATTTTCACATATTATATGAAATCATAAATAATTAAAATGATAAAAAATAAATACTAAATATAAAAATTATTTTTAAAATATATTTAAAAATATTTTAAATTTTCAAATATATTTTTATTTTACAAAAATCAAAGAATAATTTTCAAAAACTATTTTTTAAAATTATTTTCGACAACAACAATTACCAAATATACCCTTAACAATCTTGAATTTATATTTTTAATATCTTTTTTTAATAAAATAATCCAAATAAATAAAATATATAATAATTAAATGAAGTACAACTTTTAAAGTTGGGAGAAATTCCGGTAGTTATATTTTTTAATTCATGCAAATAAATAAAAAGTTGAAAAACTTGTATGCAATTGAGGTATGGAATAACATTTTTATTATTAAAATTTTTATTTTATTTTTATATCCAAGATAATTGGAAACATCGACAAAGAATGCCTCGGAAGAAAAGTTTATTCTCTTCTCCTAGATGTCGGCATCATGACAAGAAATTATTAAAAATAAATACAAGGTTTTGTTTACTGTCAGATTATGTTTGATTCATTGTAGTTTTGCATAATACGTCAAAGAAGAGAAGACCCAACCACCCCACAAAGAGTGGAGTTTCGTGGAAAGGCAGGGCGCCGCATAGATCCATGGACTGCAATTGTGGAAGCGAATATAATACTGTGGGGGTGGGTGAGGGCGCCGAATACTTCCATCACGCGCGTCCACTGCCATAACACTTTCTTGCCGACTAAAATTCATAATGTCCCCCCTTTTTATTTATGAAAATTTGTGAAGCAGTGAGTTGACTAATCTCTTTAAATAGCGATGATGTTCATCAAGATTTCGAAACTTACTGAAGGAGGAAATGCAGATGGGAGTTCAATTAAGTTGCGGACACCATTCAGGTGGGCTTTCCTTTAGTGGTTTGAAGTCTTTTTCAAGATCTGAAACAGGCACACCACTGCATTGGATCAGTATAATCCATTACATTACTTGACGGATCTGTAACGCCTTCTGTCAGTGCTGCTGCCACCACTGAGCTAAAGCTTCAACCACTAGCCACCACTGAAAAAGAAATTTTACTTTAGGATATGAAATCAAAACCAGCGAATCATTTTTAGAGATTTGGATGGTCGAAGGGTTGGACTCCTTTTGTCTATACTTCATCCAGGAATCCTGAAATCACGGGGGAATTCCTTCTTTGGCTTTTCAAGATTCCAATCAAGCTATCAATAATTACAAATAGATATGTCTTCCCTCCTGGATTTAATACACTGTGTCTGGTGCTGCCCTGTCTATTCATAGGCTTCTGGGTTCTCAAAGATTCCTCCACCCATGACTTAGATAAAAATCAATTTCTTTGATGCAACACTGTGGATTGCGCCGAATATGGTTAAAATACATAAAAAGTAAAATCACTAAATGACTGAATGCGGCTTTGGAAACACATGGATTACAGGTTTCAAATCGACGTGTTGAGAAATGAGTACTAGAGCACAAGTGGAAACGCAAAAACCAACCCAAGCCTTAAAGTCGGTTCACTCAAAAACCAATCTTCACTTACAAAACAAACAAAGTCTAGAATAGAGGGATAAAGTTATGCAAGTCTACCATGAATTTTTCTATGCTAGTAAATGGTACCTCATTCGACTTTTTTTCAAAGTTTTAGAGGGCTAAGAGAATGAGACTCTTTCCTATTTATTTATGTTGATGATGAAGGCACTCAGCTATCTTTTGAGACCACTAGGGAGGAAGGTCTTCTTTTTTTTGGGGTGGAGGACCGGAGTTGTCCCATATGTTGTTTGCTAATGATAGACTTGTTATCCTTGTTTTTAGTGAGGCTTCAAAAGCTCAACTTGTCCATTTAAGTTGGCTGCTCATGTGATTCAAAGTCATCTTAGGCTTGAAAGTAAAGCTTGAGAAAACAAATAAATCTCAATTGTTAGGGTTGTCAATGCAGAGGATTTAGCTTCAAAGTTAGGTTGTAAGGTGGGAGACCTTTCATCTACTTAGGTCTCCCTTGGGAGCTCCATTCAAGGTAGAAGCTGTGTGGGTTAGGGTGGAGAAGAGGTTTCTATGAAAGCTATTAATATGGAAAAGAGAATATATTTCAATACAAAGGAACCTAACCTTGATTTGATGTACCTTATCCAATCTCCCTATCTTCATGTCCTTGTTCAACATTCCTAGAAATGTCAAACTGAGGCTTTAGAAGGTTCAAAGAAATTTCCCATGGGAAGGCAGTGCTTTATAGAAAAAATTGCATTTAGTGTAATGGTCAATTATCAATAGAGAAAAGAGTAAACGAGGGTTGGACATTAGATGTCTTTCTTCACTTAATAAGACACTCCTTAGAAATTAGAGTTGGAGATACATGTCTATGAAGGAGAAGCTTTTTGTAAATAAGTGATTCAAAGATGTTATGAAGACAAAGAACAAGGTTGAAGTTCATGCATAGTGAAAGTTATAGGATCGAGTTATGGAAAGCTATAAGAAAGGGGTGACATCTTTTTAAAAGTAAAGCATCCTTTAAGATGTGTGATCGGAGGAGGGTTCTTTTAGAAGGGTAGAAGGTGCAAAGAGGAACCCTTATGCATGTCTTTTCTATCTTAGCATGCTTTTAGCTTTCACCAAAGAGATTTGGGCAGCAGATATTTGAGAAGAACGAGGGGATGGGGGAAATTAGAATCCTTGTTTCGTTAGACACTTGAACAATTGGGTGCTAGAAAATGTAGAGACTCTTTGGTCTTGGTTGCAAGGAAAATATGTGGAGGAAAGCGAAGGATAGGGTGGTGTGAATGGACTTAAGGGATTGTGCCTTTTTAGTCAAATATCTATATTCTATTTTGGAACCATTGTCCTCAATTCCTTTCCCACTGTCTAAAGTGAGTTTTTTTCCTTAGGAATCAATTAAGGGAAGAAATCAACCTCAGATCAACTTCTGAGACAAGATTGGTCATTGGCAAATAAATGTTACCCACGTAAAAGTGAAATAGAATCAATTGATCACACCCTCCTCCATTCTCCCAAAACAAAGGTGTTATTAAACTTATTTTCTCTTTATTTAGAATCCTTTGGGTCTTCCCTTCTTCAATTAGGGAGACTTTCTTAAGTTGGCATAACTCCATTGTGGGAAGAAAATACAATAAGGTCTCGAAAACTGCCTTATTATATAATTTTTAGACAATTTGAAAGGAAAGAAACTGAAGAATGTTTGAAAATGCAAAGCAACCAAAGACTTAAGAGTTCTTTTGTTTTCTTGCTTTGGTCGAAGACAAAATTGTTCATAAAAGATGGTCTTTCGACTTTAGTTGATTTCATTGATTGGGTGGGTTCTCGTTGAATGTGGGGTTTTTCTTGCTCCTTCGAGTTTGATGGGGGGTGTTTCTTCTTTGTACACTTTGAGTAACTTGTTTTGTCGAATCTTTTCAATACAATCTTATCTCTTTTATTTATCAAAAAAAAAAAAAAAAAAAAAAAGCAAAGCAACCGATTCAATTGTTGAAGAGCTACTTCTTGAGAAGCTTTTCCTTATCAGTTAAGATGTACATAGCAAAATGATCAATGTCATTAATTGATTTTATAGATTAGGTAAGATCTAGATGACAAAGGGAGTAGTATTTTGTGTTTTCCCTCCATGCTATGCATTTTGATATCCATGTGTACTTAAGTGAATAATTTTTAATTATAAAAATATCTACTTATCCAAAAAGGAAAACAAAACAAACAAATATATATTCACTTATCAAAAAACAAAACAAAACAACGCAGAAAGAAGTTTTGGATCTTAGATGGGATCTTAGATGGAACATGGTAGGTTAAGTGACACCTATTGATGTTTCATGAGAGAACTTGACCTTGTTTTCTTCGAACTTCAAAACATTATGAGCATGGTTCAAAGTATCGACCAATGCCGATATGTATCCATCTCAATCATGGCCACTAGGAGTTCGATACTC
This sequence comes from Vitis rotundifolia, assembly GCA_030254885.1. NCBI lineage: Eukaryota > Viridiplantae > Streptophyta > Magnoliopsida > Vitales > Vitaceae > Vitis > Vitis rotundifolia. The sequence goes on along the minus strand of CM058168.1, from coordinate 10,168,593 downwards.
AAGTTTGTATCATCCAATTCAATAATAACCTAGGTTTCGACTCAAATATGAATCACTTGACTAACTCATGATACAACCCAGAGTTACAACACATAAAATTCACACTAATTCATTTTCAAAATAATTATTTTTAGCAATCACCTTTTATCATTTTCATTCTTTATTTTTTAGATATACCACTCTTAAAAATTGGTATTTGGTGTAAAAGTAGATATGATGGTGTTTTAAAAAAAATTATTCTTAAATCATAAACTAATTCTAAGGCATGCTTTTATAATTATTTAGATCATATTAAATTTTATAGCGTTAACTTGTTAAGTCCATCTAATTATAATTATTTTTTCTAAGGTTTTTATTTGTCTTTTAAGAGTTTTTTTATGTAGGACATGATGCATATCATCTAATACTGATCCAAAATACTCCAACCAATGTGCCTCAGGACTTGCCGAGTTAGGATTTGATATTGAAACTTTGAACCATGAGTATGAGACTCAGCTTAGGGCTTCTATAGCTTTACAATACATAGACCTTGTCAACTTAGGTTCACAATGAAGATTGTAAACTATCAGTTCCAACATTACATGATATGTCCCTAAACTAGGACACCTGACTGTCATCATGTGTGGGATGTCCAGGGTTAGGGGCAGGGCAGCGGGTCTTAGGCGCTGGCTCTACCAGGTTTTTCTATCTAATGTTCCAAATCTAATTTAATCCGACCTAAGATGAAGTCCATGGCTGACCTAGACACAATATGATTAAAGCAGTCAGCGTTCTGATGGTTCAAATTCAAGTGCAATCCCTATTAGTGCAGGAATTATCCTCCTCAAGGATGAACAGTACACCAATAACAGCCTAGAAAATTCTTGGTGTCACTTGTAAAGTAAAAATTAACAATGCACCTAGCAATACATAACCTCAAGATGTCCCCTAGTACTATTGGCTCAAAAACTTCACAATACTGCTTTTCAACTACCACATGAAGATTAAACTAAATTCCTAAATTTGCATGCCTAATAGCGCAGGAATTATGCATCTTTTAGAAGCTAGAGTAAAAATTAACATTGCTCTAGCCACAATGGCTCCTGTTCCCAGTGCAGTTATGTGCTAGCCACAATAGCTTCTGTTCTCAATGAAGTTACTAACCAGCTCACAATTCAGAATTCACTACAGAACCCATTGCCTGCAGAATAATTCTGAAGCAGATTATTATTCACTGCAAGAGCAGCAACGAATTGCCAGATATAGAGGAGAAAACTATGGGAACAGTTGGGCAATGCAGAATTCCAAACTCTTCTACTTGAAAACTAGACTGCTGCTTAAATTTAGTGGTAGCTGCATAATAACCATGCTTCTGGTCCTTCATTTCACTTATTGCTATTTCACAGTTACAATGCCCCACTGATCAAATTATTCAAGATCAGAGAAATGGCCATAACCACACCAGAATATGTTCTGTTCCCAAAGTTGAAACTGACATTTCTTGTCTGTCTTTCTTTTTTCTTGATGCAAAACCTCTCAGAAGAGAATGAGCCTGTTACATTTGCAAGCCTACCAGAGGGGCAAATGCCACATGCAAGGCAAATGACAGCAACTTAAAACCTACAGCATTGTTTAGTTGTCGAGGAAGGACGCATACCAGAATATGATCAAAGAGTATGCAACCCAAAAGCCATAAATTTGAATTCAAAAAGAATGTGTTCATATTTGTTCCAGAAATGATTTGATATTTTAAAAAAAGAACAGATAAACAAGCTCAAGGAAACAGGTACCTGAAGTACAGAGGCAAAACATCAACATAAATATTACTTTGTGGCATTAGTTTTTCTTGAAACAGAAAAACATGGTTTCTGAAAAGCAAGGGAGTAAAGCCAAACGCCAGAAAGAAAAAACAGCAATTCTACCTAAAACAAGTTTGGCATTATTGGGAAAGAAGACAATCCCTTCTGCATAATTTTGCACAGAACAGCGAATTTTCCTTGAAACCGACGCTCAAGAGGGGTAAAATGGGAAAAAAATACCTAATAGAACTCCCATCACTGAGAAACTTTTGGTGCTTTATCTGGCAGAATGTTATCTGGAAGAATAAGTTCTGGTGGAGTTTCACGAACTACACCAAGCATTGAGTCATAGTCCTCATCCCGACGAGCAAACTTCTTGCGAAGTACCTTCTCAAACTCAATCTCATCAAAAGGCTTTGCATTCTCAGCTGCATGGACCTGTGCAAGGTTGGAATAATTCATGGCTGATTGGGAGATAAAAGCTATCTCTTCATCAGTGAGCTTTCTCAGAAACTTTGCTGGATTGCCTCCCCATACCTGTGATACAAATTTACAAATAAATTAACTTGCATCAATTAATTATGTTTCATGGTTTACAATAAAGTAATTGATTTAGCCTGTGTGGATGCTCATATTAAGTCCAGATTAAAATTTCTTAAGTAAGAAGAAATATCCAAGTAGGAACAGGGAGGATAGAAACGGCAACCAGGTTTATGATGCCCACCACAGAAAAGGTGCCTTTCCAACACCACCCCCCCCCCCCCCCCCCCTCCCCCTCCCCCTACCCCCACCTCAAAAACCTCAAATTTAGCAAAAAAAATAAAAAATAAAAAATCTGTTAATGGACAGCAGCAAATGAAAAACAGTAAAAGAATATGACAATACATGATCTAGATGTACCAATTTCTGGATGAATAGGAAATTTCAGAAATCTTAAGAGAGCAGATTTCCGAGGCAAATGTGGCACAGATTCTCTGAAGGGAAAGCGACAATAAATTATAAACTGCATTATAATATGTTACCTAATTCTGCCAATTTCTAGCCAAATAGGAAATTTGAGAACCTCAAGAGACCCCAACTAACCCACTCTTGGACAACTCCTTTGAATAGTACAGGCAGTCAAAATTATATATATATTAGTACATGTATGAAATCCATTCAGTACATCCCACTATAATGGCTTTGAGAATTAATAGCTTTCACTTATTAGCTTGGTGATATTTCCAATGAAAACACATCATCATCAACATGCAGAACCTGCTCACCTATGAAAATCTGATCCTCATCTGCCATGTCTCAAGTATTAATAAAACCAAACTTGCTTAACATTTACTGCAGTGACCAGAAAACTAATATCTGCCAAAAATTCTAATGTGTATTTGCAATTCAATGATTTTTTTTAAATGTTTGTAGCTTCAGTAATTTATTATAAAGTAATAGTTAACTTAGTTTTCTAATCCTTATTCTATTATAAAAACAGTTTTCCTTCAATTACTAGTGGATTTTACTCATAGATCATTTAAACACCAAATTTGAGCATATGCTCTCTTTTCACAAGTCCTATAGGGTTTGGGAAGGAATGGAAGAACATTTTCAAAAAAGGCTTGCTTTGTAGAAGAGAGAGTATCTTTCAAAGGGGGGAAGACAGACTTTGATAAAGGGCACTTTGTCCTATTTACCAATTTATTTTATATCCCTCTTTTCCATCCCGAAGATGGTAGCTGTGAGACTAGAAAAGATTCAAAAGAATTTTTCATTTTTTTATTTTTTGGGGGGGATTGACTCACAAGCCACATTTGATGAACTAGTTTGTTTGTTGCATGGAAAACAAAAAGGGGGTTTGGGCATTAGAAACTTATCCATTCTTAATAGGGCTATGTTAGGAAAATGGTCTAAGAGATTTGTGAGTGAAAGGAATCCCTTTTGGAAACGGGTAATTTTAGGAAAGTACAAGTAGGAGGAAGGGGGCTGGTGCACTAAAGAAGTGAGAGAGGGGTACGGTGTGGGTATATGTAAGACTATCAAAGGTGGATGGGAGGCGCTCAAGGATAGAACAAGGTTCAAGGTTGGATTTGACAATAGGGTGAAGTTCTGGATAAACAAGTGGTGTGGAGACGCACTATTGAGGAAATTGTTTTCAGCTCTCTATTCTATATCATCCTCAAAAGATGCATGGGTAGTTGACGTTTGGGATGGTGGTAGTCAAGGCCTCCATTTGCTAGACAATTACATGACTAGGAACTCGAGGAGGTGGATGTATTCTTTAAGAGATTGTATGACCACTCCATTAAGGCAGACTCTGAGGATACTATGGTGTGGTTGGGGTCAAAGAAGGGTAATCTCTTAGTTAAGTCTTTCTACTCCTCTTTGGCCGGTAGGAGAGTCAAGCCTTTCCCTCATGATATAATTTGGAATTCTTGGGTACCAGTGAGAATTAGCTTCTTTGCTTGGGAAGCGACATAGGCTTGGATTTTACCTCTTGAGCAACTCAAAAGGAGGGGTAGGAGGATTCCTAATAGATGTTACGTGTGTAAAGAAGATGAAGAAACAGGTGATCATCTTCTCCTTCATTGCAAGAAAGCACACAATTTGTGGCAATTGGTTTTTGCTTTATTCTATGTACAATGGGTGATGCACTCTTCAATTAGGGGATTTCTCTTAAGATAGAGTGGTTTTTCTGTTGGGAAAGAAAGAAAAAAGGCTTGGAAGGTTGCTTCGTTATGCGCATTCTGGACCATATGAAGGGAGAGAAATAAGAGAGCCTTCAATGATTGTAAAAGCTTAGATTAAACAATTAAAAATTCTTTTTTGAACCTTTTTGGGGAATGGGTTAAATTGTACATTGGTGACCATTCTCTGTCGATGTTAGAATTTGTTGTTTGGTTAGACTCTATGTAGGGCACATATGCTGGTTTTTATGTCTTTGTGCTACTTTTTTAGGCCTTCTGGTTACTTTGTACATATCGTGTTTGCCTTCTTTTATCATTATTACATTTTCTTTATCTATCAAAAAAATACTTTAACCAAGCAAAATAAGCACCAGGAATCTTCCATGCTCACACAGAAAGACACAGATGCATGCATGCACAATTGAATGGGCACATGCACACACACTCACGCATGTACATGCACATGCATGTGCACACATACACACAAACCCACACCCACACATACCTCCCCACAGGGAATTCTTGTGTTCTGTCTCACAAGGGCTCCAGCTGCAACCATGGCATGCTTCTCAACAATCGACCCATCAAGCAAAGTTGCTCCCATCCCAACAAAGGCCTCATCCTCAACGGTACAGCCATGTAAAACGGCACTGTGACCTGCGTGGTTTGAAATTCTAAATAGTAACACTAAGAATTTCAGACAAAAACTAAAGCAAGGCATTTGACATGCAAGTGATAGAAAACACAGCCATGTCACTCACCTACAGTGACGTTGTCCCCAATGATAGTTGGTAACACCTTCCCACTTAGATTAGATTTTGCCACATGCACAAGGGAGTTATCCTGTATATTAGTTCCAGATCCAACACTGATGCTGTTCACATCACCTATCCATAAAAAATATTTCCAGGATATTATATGCAAGCTTTTGAATTTTCAGAGCATGGATTCAGCCACAAAACTCATCTTTCCAGTTGTACATTCCCCAAGTTAAAGTACTCAATCTATCAACAAAGCTAGCACTAAACATAAATTCATGGGAAAAAAAACATTGAGTCCCACATGTAAACCATTGCATGCATCATCAAACACCCAGCTTTGACCAAAGCATCTTACCTCTCAAAACACACCCATACCAAATGGATGAGCCTCGTCCCACTTGAACATCTCCAATGATAGAAGCACTTGGAGCCACAAATGCATCCTTATCGACGATTGGCGCTTTGTCAAATAAGTTCATGAGAGTCCGATGCCTAGATACTGAAACAAAAAAAGTAATATGAAACTATAACTTGGTGACAGAAAGCAAAAGAAACCAACCCAACTTGAATCCCAATGTAAACTGAATGAAGAAACAAACTATTTTGTATTATAGACATGCAATGTAGCCCAACAAGAGCATGAAAGGGTAAAATAGAACTAGAACGAGGGTTTAGGCCAAGCGCACAATAGATTTAAACTACAAACCCAATTCCCTTGTACCAACTAAGAAGAATCCCTAAAACTTTCCACTAATCGCGATTGAAAAAAAACAAAACAAACAAACAAACGAATGGATGCTACCCAAATAGGCAGAATAATTAATTCAGGGGGACACAACATAATGAAATCTAACCATAAAATTTTGGCTTGCATTCTACATTATTTGGACGCCAATAGATTTATAGCAAACAATTAACATGCTTTGTAACCTTACTGTGTTTCAATGAATTCTGGATAAAGATATCAAACTATGAGGTTCTGGGATAGTGTCAAAGCTACCAGTCTTCATACACATGGAAATGGAAGAAGCGAAATATGAAGGTCTAGGATGATAACAGGCTAAGTTATCAAAACCATTCCAATAAGCAAACATATTTTAATTGTTAAAATCTAAATTTGAGGGCAGTTGCCTTCAATCCAGAGAAATGGTGTGGCCATCAGTCTCAACCATCACCGCACCTCAGGTCATTGTCTTCCCAAAATCACATTCCATGCATTTAATTAGAACCGAACCTAATTAAAGCCTCAAATTTCAGCGCTGTACCTATATCCCTCTATTATCAGCCAGCTAAAATCACCACCATCACTGGTCTCTACTGACTGCAAAAACTTGCTTTACCAATCCATTTTAATTGGAAGCGAATTGCCTGAGTCTTTGCAATCCTTTCCTTTTATTTGTTTGGGTCTTCCCGGCAGTGGGAAAAGGGAAAGAATTGGAAAGGATATCAAGTTGTGTTAGGCTGTGGAAGATATGAATGCATAAGTAAAATATTTGTGAGATCTGAACTTTCCTTTTTTTTCGATATGCGAGACTTAAACCTGTATATTATCACCTCCCCTTTTCCTTTCCTTTCCTTTCCTCTCCTTTCTGCGCTCCCTTTTCTTTTCCGTCACACTTTCCAGGAACCAAACAGTAACTTCAGATGTTCTCTAACTACGATTATCTGTTTTGTTGCATTTTTTTTACGGTAACATTCTCATATCTTTTCTGTGCACATGACAACCCCAAACAATGCAGCATTAACATTAAAACTGTACTTAATTTCTAGAAATGTGAATTCAATATCATCCAAAACGCTACTTGATCTAACTAATGATACAAAAATTAAGGATTTCGCAAGATAAATGCGTAGACCACAAGGATTAAGCGGAAAAAGAAATGGGATCTAGGGTTAGAAATGGGGGAAAGAGGCTTACTTTGTTCTGCGAAGTAGTAATTTCCTTGGAGACGGCAACCAAGACGATCAATGGCCTGGCCGGTCTCCCGAATCCAGAATCCGACGGTGTAGATAGCTTTTCCAAGGGTTCCCATCGTAACGATCGGCGACTCTTCTTGATCGTGAGCCTTAGTGGAAACGAGTGGGGTTTTGGGATTTTAGGCTTTTTGTTAGCTGCTTGTGTGGGGACTGTGGATGCCTCGCGGCCACAAGGGTTCAGAGGGTAGATTTGGAATTGCAGTCAAGTTAAGTTGAATTACCAAAGAATCCTTAAATGGTCAACCTTCTAAACACCGTTTGATGGGAAGATTTTCCAGTCTCGGGGCCTCCAACGAGGGAGGCCATCTGAAACTTGGACCGTCCGATGGGAGCACTCCAATCAAGCAGTTCCTACGGCACATTGCGGGGCTTTTCGCATGCCTAATAGCAATTTTGAAATAAAAATAAAAATAGTCGCTTAGAAAAAAAAATTAATTAATTTTTGGTGTAGAAATATAAAAGCGAGTTAAATGTAAAAATAAATAAATTTATTTTAAAAAAATACCAGTTAACTATAAGAAATTAACTCATTTTTAAATAAATGAATAAAAATGAACTTGTAAATAATTTTAATATAAATTTTATATTTTTTATCAAATATATATATAAATATCATTATAGACATCAAAAAAAATTTCACTACATTGATTTTTAAAATTGTGGTTTTCTATTTCAACAAATGATGGAAAAATTCGCTCGTTGAAATTAAAAGATTATAAAAAAATAAAAAAAAATTCGTTAACAAATTCATATTTCCTTAATAAATAGGTAAATTGCAATATTTAAGAACTAAATTTTTTGAATTAAACAATTAAATCTTTTGATATTCCAAATATAATTCTCTAGTTTCACCTATAATATAAATCTGCAAAAACAACTCTCCGCAAAGAAGAAAATGTTTTATGAAATCTTCTTGTAAGTCCAAAAAATAAGAGAAAAGTTGCACTGAGTTTTATGCCTTTAAACAAAATCATTTGGGAATAAACTACTTTTAAGTCATCCGATAACTTTCAAAAAAAAGAAAAAAAATATTTTTACTGTGATTTGTTGGATCATGATAAAAAAAAAGAATTTGAAAAAAAATATTTATTTTTATAAATAATATTAATATTAGAATTATATCCCACAATTATTAATTTTAATAATTTTTTAATTTACATGTTTCTCTATTATTTTACTTACATGGACTTCATGAAATTTGAACGTACAATCATATTTCTTTAATAATATTTAAAAATAATATATATTTTATTACAAATTTACAATAGACTCGACTTTATTATTATGATTCCCACAATCAACATAATAAGTGATTTTAGTTACAACTATAATATTTAGCATCAACCTCTAAACAATTTACAATGAAACTCTGCTTCACACAAAAAATCTCAATATTTGATCAAACCATCCAATATTTTCTTGTTTACATGATTAATTTGAATTAGAATGTAACTATATATTTAATCAACATATTTATGTAATGGACCTATTTTTATAGGCTAACACTCACAATTGACATGTTTAATTCAAAATCTAACAAAAACTAACTAAAGACCGACTATAGACTAGAGTCATACAATGTGGTGAAATTGTTTACATTTGTATTTAAAGAATAAACACTATACAAATCACTAAATCAAAAAAATAGAAGATATGCAAATCAAATACACATATTAGTGCTTTTTTTTATCTATGCTCATCTCACTTATTTACAGTTGCATCCATCATTATTTTATTTAATTAATTAGATAATATTTTTGGACAACCTATAAATTAATTTAAATAATATTTCATCTTTAGAAAATTATCATAATATATATATATATATATTAAAAAAAACTTGATTAAGATAAGTTTTCATTTTTAAAAAAACTTATCACAATTTAAGTTTTCATTTTTAAAATAAAAAAGAATTTAGATAAAAATTAAATAAATACAAAAAAATGGTTTCAAATTAATTTATTTCCCTTAATCCAATTTTTAAAGAAAAACGAAAAATTATCATTATTTAAAATATATATATATATATATATATATATATATATATATATATATATATAAACTTGATTTATATAAAAATTTTCTTTAAAAAAACTTATTATAATTTAAGTTTTCATTTTTAATTTTTTCAATAAAAAAAATTAGATAAAGGTCAAATAAATACAAAAAAATATTTTTAATATTTCAATTTTATTTTTTATTTTTTGAATACAAAAAAATGGTTTCAAATTAATTTATTTTCCCTTAATCCAATTTTTAAAGAAAAACGAAAAATTATCATTATTTAAAAAAATAAAAATAAAAAAAATAAAAAAAATAAAAACTTGATTTATATAAAAATTATCTTTAAAAAAACTTATTATAATTTAAGTTTTCATTTTTAATTTATTCAATAAAAAAAAATTAGATAAAAGTCAAATAAATACAAAAAAATGTTTTTAATATTTCAATTTTATTTTTTATTTTTTGAAATTTGATTTGTTATAAATGCTTATTTGTCAAAATAAATATTAAGAATTATTACTTATTTATTTTATATTTCTCATTGAATTTTTTTTTTTTTTTTTTTTACATCATTTCATTTCACATAGTTGCCTTTTGTAAATACTTATTCATATCCATTTATTATGTAGTGACTTTTCTTGCATACCCATTTATATCAATTCATTTCCTTTGTAAGACTTTTAATACATACCAATTTATATTAATTCATTGTCTTTATATGCATTTACCCATCCACATGCTTTTTAATTCGTGCTATTTGTTTATCATTCAAATCCCATTTTCACTTCATCCAATTATCAATTTATTTTGTATTTTTTATTAAAATAAAAAAATAAAAACCTAAAAAAGCTCATCCATTCCCTTCATTTTCCATGACAATGAATCGCTGTTAATTTATTTTATATTTCCCCATTAATCAAAATAATAAAAAACTTAAAAATATCTCAAAAAATCTAATATTATATTAGTATTAGTAAGTGAAATTGTAGAAGATTACTACTGTATTTGTATGTTAAATTATAGCAAGTTATTGTATTAATATGCTAAATTGATATGGAAGAATATTATACCTTTTTCCTTTTAAGTTTTGTTAATTTTTCTTAATATTATTTTAATTATATAGATAAAATAAAAAAAACACCATAATTAATTTTATAAACATTTTCACAAGTAAAAATAATTAAAAATAAATATATTTAATATCCAATGACATTCAAATATTAATAAAAATGCAAAATTTAATACTTATTGACATTCATATTTTAATAAAATTATAAACACCTTAAACATATTTTATGTTTTTTTATAAAAAAAATAATAGTAACTTTTATATATATATATATAAATATTATTAATCTGAAAAAAAAAAAAAATTACATAATTTCCCTTGTGCCGGATTTCATATTTTAAGGTTGATATGAGCTCAGGAAATGAAAGCGAACAGCTGCCAAATGGCTGATACCTATTGGACTGGGGAAGACAACTGGAGAGGATCCGAAAGCGGAACTGCTTCTCATATTCCGAGAAGTCAAGGAAACAGATAAAAACGAAAAACTAGCAGATCCGATCGGTTCGGATTCGATCCAATCCAATTCACCCGCAGATCCCCTTCCAGCTTTGTTGCCTCTCATTGGATCCATACCGCCGAAACCCTAACTTTACGTTCGTGGGAGGTGAGCTGGCACCACCAAACCTGTCAATTCGATTCAGTCTCAGCCAATTTATTTCTTTACCCTATTCTTGATTTCTTGTTTTTCCCCATTTTCTCACTCTTCATCTGATTTTCTTTGATTCTTTTTATTTTCTCTGACCATTTCTTCCATTTTCCACGTTTGTTCGAAATTTTTGTGTTAGGGTTAGACTTTAGGGATCGGTTTTCGCATTTTTTTTTTTTTTCATATTTATACGCAAATGTAAGGTCTTTTGGGTAAATTTTTCGGTAATTTTTTGTTTCCAGTTATTCAGGATGTTTGAATTGTTCTTTTTACTTTTGTTTTTTCATTATTTTTTATGATGAATGTTGATGTGAGTTCTGAGGGTTTTTTTTTTCGTCATTAGGGTTGGTTATCTTCAACTTTAGTCCTCTGTTTGGGTGTTGAGAAAGTGTGAGCGATGCAAGAATTGAGACCTTCGTTGAACTTATTTATTTAAAATATTTGGTTGGAGAACCTGAGGTCCAAATTATTATTCTTCAATTTTCTTCCCCTTTCTAGGCTACCAAACGGAGGACAGGATTATTTATTTATTTATTTTAGTGCATTTGAGGCTTCAGCCTTTTGAATTGAGCTAGGCTTTGTTTGTTCAAATCTGCAGGAGAAGTAAGGCGTAGTTTTCATGGAGAGAGTTGAGGGTGATGCCGCCTCCGCGGTGGCCCCTCTTGCCAAGTGGAAAAATGACTTTTCGAGGGCATTTCAGCATTATTTGGATAAATCAACTCCTCATCCAGTTCATAGGTGGCTCGGAACTCTTGCTGTTGCAGCAATTTATGTCTTACGGGTTTACTATGTTCAAGGGTTCTACATTGTATCATATGGCCTTGGAATATATATCTTGAATCTGTTGATTGGGTTTCTGTCACCAAAGGTTGATCCAGAGCTTGAAGTCTTGGATGGAGCTTCATTACCAACAAAAGGCTCAGATGAATTTAAGCCTTTCATTCGCCGCCTCCCCGAGTTCAAGTTTTGGTAACCAGACTTTACTTCTGTAGAAACTTACATTGATTATTCATGGTTCTTCTTTTATTGCATTAACTTCCATTTAATTATTTGTTATAATCTGAAAGTGTCAATTTTGTAGCTTAGTTTCAACAATGTTGCAGACCTTTGCACAAGAATTCTACACTTTATGCTACTTGAAATGTGTTACTAACTTGTTGTGCTTTCATAATGGATATATTGTCTCTTTTCTTCTTTTGCATTTACATTTTATCTTCCTTGCTGTTTCTTAGCTTGCCATTGGATGCATGAGGAGAGCCACAGGAGAAGCCAATGTCTTAGATTGGCTGGAATATGATACTGATAAGAATGCATACTTGTAATTTATTTGGCTAACTGGCACTTTGCTTGCTCCTGTGCAATTTATCAAGGAGTTTTTGTATGTGTACTATGAAATAAGCTACTTGAATTACTCCCTGCATATGCACTTTGGCTTGATAAATGAATTTCTGAATTCAGTGGCCTATGGAGGTTTATGGGTTTTAAACTGCAATATCATTAATTTGGGGATCCCTCTTTTGTTTATATATATATATAGAGAGAGAGAAAATACCTGAGATTTCTCATATCTTTGATCTCAAATTCATTGGCTAATTTCTCTTTTAATTTCTGTATCTCCTCTAAGTCATCTCCCATGATTGATGTTGTCAACATAGACAAAAAGAATGACCATCCTCTTTTAAGATGATTGTTTGATGAACAAAGTAGGTTCTCCCTTGCTTTGCTGGTATCCAAATTTGACAAGAGATCGAGCAAATCCTTCAAATCATGCCCTTGAAGATTGTTTCCACCCATAAAATGATTTTTTCAGCTTACATACTTTTCCATTGTTGAATTGTTCCTCAAAACTAGGAGGTAGATCTGTAGAGACCTCTTCTTCTATATTTTCATGCAAGAAAGCGTTCTTGGCATCAAATTGTTGAAGTGGTCAGTCTAGTTTGTGACAAGAGATAGTAGGATTTTGATAAAGTTCATCTTTGCAACAGATGTAAAAGTTTCCTGATAGTCAATCCTGTAGGTTTGTGTACACCTTTTAAGCGCTTTCCACAACACTGTTAGCCTTATATTTGATGGTATACACCTACTTACATCCAATTGGGTGCTTCCCATTAGGCAAATTAACTATGTCCCATGTGTCATTATTTTATTGAGTTTTCATTACTTCATTTATAGCTTCCTTCCACTTAGGATCAGCATGTACTTCTTGCATATTTTTGGGAACTGAACTCAAGATCAAATGAGTGGTGAAAACCTTATATTTTCTGTTTATCCTGTGATGAAATGCAATATTGGATAGTTTCTATATATGTACATCTTTTTTGCCTATCAAAAAGACAAAAAAAACACAAAATTGCACCGTGGATGCTGGGTACAATTCCTAACACCAGTTTGAATGATGATAGGAATGTCCAGGTCAGTATTAAACACTTGAGTGGTGTTGGAAGGTTTAAAGAGAGTAGGATCAGGAGGAATAGAAGACATACCTTCTTCTAGAGTTGATGACTGATCGTGTATGGAGAGATTGGACCTTGTTCTGACCTAGTTCCCTGGCGTTTTCTTGAGTAGAGAAGCAGCTCTGAATTACATTTGGCAGGTTGACGTATGACACCAATATCTCTCTGCAGCTCAACCCTTATTCATTTTCTCCCTCTATTTTCTTATTTTCCCAAGTAGGCATTGGCAAAGGTACCCACCAAGCTTGAGATTGATCTTCCAATTGTCATTTCTTCCCCTGAGGATAAATTTTGTATTCATATAACTGTTTTTCAAAGAAATTAACATCCACTGTAACAAACTTTTTTTTCAAGAAGGTTGGTGATAATATTTGTAGCCTTTTTGAGTTGGAGTACCCTAAGAAAACATATTTAATGGCTTTAGGGTCAAGTTTAGATGGGTCTTTGCTTGGGATATGAACAAAAGCAGTACAGCCAAAAAACTTTTAGAGCAAGTGAGATCCAATATGAGAAAGATACTGTTCCAAGGTTCCAATAGGAGTTTTTGAGTCAAGGACTTTTGAAGGCATTCTATTTACTAACTAGGCTGCCACAAGGATAGCATCCCCCCCAGATTGTTTAGAATCATTCCTAGCAAACATAAGTGCCCAAGCTACCTTTAACAAATGCCTGTTCTTTTGTTCTGTCACCCCATTTTGTTGGGGAGTATTAATACAAGTAGGTTGATGAATAGTACCTTTTTGTGTGAAGAGCATGAAGATTCTCATTGAAATGCTCTCCTCTATATCAGATCTAATCTGCTTCACCTGTGCACAAAATTGATTTTAGGTCAGTGTTTAAAAATATTTGAGAGTGGGAATGGTTTCAAATTTTTCCTTTAGTGGGTATACCCATGTAATCCTATTGTAGTCATAAATAAAACTAATCAACCATCTAGCTTCAAAGGGACAAGTTATCCATGAGGGTCCCCAAACATCAGTATGAATACTAGAGAATAGACTTTCACCTTTTTATTACTTAAAGGATAGGGAACACAATGACTTTTTGCCGACTCACATACTTCACAATTGAGTTTAGAATGATTAAAATTGATGCTCAGTTTAGGATATAACATTTGTAAGTGAAAGAAGCTTAGGTTTCCTAATATCTTATGCTTTAGCCAATATTCTTCTTCTGCAGTTAAAAATGAAATGTTAAACTATGGTTATAACAAAGTATAAAAATCTTCCCACACCACTAGGCTAACTTAGTAATTTAAAATGGAATACTAAACTACTATTTTAATAAATAAGTAAATTTAATTATCTTCTTGTTAAATTTCATTTAATTTGTTGAAAATATAAAAACTTTTGTGATAATTTTCTTAATGATTTTTTATATCTTTTCTATAATAATTAGATACAAGACAAATATAAACTTATAAACAAAAAAAATAATTATTCATGCATATTTTCTCTTTATATCATTGAATACATCCAAATTAAATAGATCATCATTTAGTATTAAATGCGTTTTCAACTTCCATGTTTTTGTCTAATGTTTCTAATAAATAAAAGAACTATTTAAAGTATTATCTTCGAGTGATAGAAAATGGCATAAATTTTTTTTGATAAGTAATAGATAATGGCATAAATGGTCATGAAATTTTTTTAAAGCATCCTTATCTAATAAAAGACATGGTTCTATATAGTAGTGGAATTGGGTTGATTTGTTAGGCAAGTTTTGGAGTTGATGGCAGTTTTCTTCAATATGTTTTGATCTTTTTTGGTACTTATGAACTCATAATCACTTGCCCTTCTTTTGAGAATTTTTCTGAGTTTCAATAAGATGGGACTATTCTCTGGTTTATTACACATAATGTAATGAACTAATGAATCCCTAACTTGGTCATTATTACACATAATGTGATGAACTAATGCATCTCTACCTTCATAATAATTAGTTATTCATTTTGTTATTTTGTTTCTTTGGTTCAAGAGTTATCTGATCCTATTTTCAAGTTCACACAAGTTCTTACAGCTTCAAAAGGAGATATTTCTATCAACTAAACATGAACTTATTTGTCTGTGTTCAGACAATTTGGGATCTCTTTCTGACAAAAAGCTCTCAAAACTTGTGTGGTTAGGGAGATTAATTGATGAAAAGGGTGTTAGCCCAACAAAGGGGAGGGGGGAAGGATAGCTTCTGTCGTGGTTGATATGATTCATGTAAAGATAATTTGTCCACAAAAATAAGCTTTTCCCCTTTTTTCATGGTTTCAGGTATTCCATTACCAAGGCTTTCTGTGTGGCCTTTCTGATGACCTTCTTTTCTGTATTCGACGTCCCTGTTTTCTGGCCCATACTACTCTGCTATTGGATTGTTCTATTTGTACTCACCATGAAGCGACAAATCATGCACATGATTAAGTACAAATATGTCCCATTCAGCATTGGAAAGCAGGTAAGAACTTCAAAGCACAGTATATTTTGCCACCGAATCTGTAATTTACTGAGTGGGTTTGGTGGTTGTTTCATGAATTCTGCAAGTGAAATATGTAACTTATGTCTTTGGATTTTGACAGAGGTATACTGGGAAGAAGTCTGCCGCAAGTAGCAGTGGATTACCAAGGGACTGAGGCTTGGCCACATCACAACTTAGGGGAAAGGAAGAAACTTGGGCCTTAATGATTTCATGCTTTCAGCCTTTTTTTGATGGAACATATAAACACACGTATATGTTGAAGATTCTATTTTGCCATTGAATGTAATCTGCATGACGACTTTGGATTCTTACATTTCTAAATTACCTTTGATATATTATTTTGTTTTTTTCTATTGTTTATTTTGGGAACAAATCTTTTGAATGATCAGTAGGCATCTTATGGGATTGCTTTTTCTCTTGCCATTGACATACTTTAAAAAGATGGATGGTTCATACTGTCTGGATTCAGTGGGCATGTGGAACAGTCTGTCGCATTTCTACCACTTACACCCCCAGCTCTCAGACCTCAACCCTGTCGTGGGTATCCATCGATGGATTCATCTCTCTTGCCATCTATTGCTAGCAGCATCGCAGAAAGTGTTATGGATGATCAATGGTCACCACCAAGTATGGAATATTGATGATTATATGACATGCTTTCAAGATGCCAGAATTGTAGTGGATGTTCCAGATTGAGAGGTCTAATTTGAAATTATAAATTGCTGTTCTTGATTCAAATTGAACAGGTGAGACTCAACATAGCGGTCAATTTTCCATTCAGACTAGTGAATTGATCTGTTCAAAGTTGGAAGGGGTAGAAACAGTCAGAGCCATCAAAATAAATGGTTCTTTTATGACCAAGTGCTCGGGACCCATACCAATGTCATCACCATCCGCTCCAATAGAATAGCAAGCGAGGGATGTTTTTAAAGTTGTACTGTAACATGCGTTTTGACAAGGATGCGAGATGCCAGATGGAATCCTAATCATACACCTAATTGGTATAACAACTCTCCAACTACTGAACAGCAAAATTTACAAAATCCATATTCTTAAATATTGACTTGCTTATTGAAAGAAAAAGAAAATATCAAATTGGGCAGTGGTTCGAGTTTTATATTAACACGTCTCCCAAGCATGGCCAGCTAAGTTGTTTA
Source organism: Vitis rotundifolia (assembly GCA_030254885.1). Lineage (NCBI taxonomy): Eukaryota > Viridiplantae > Streptophyta > Magnoliopsida > Vitales > Vitaceae > Vitis > Vitis rotundifolia. The sequence goes on along the minus strand of CM058168.1, from coordinate 10,151,616 downwards.
ATGTCTAACTCCTCTTCTGCATAAAAACCTCCAAACAAGCTTCCTTCTGAACACACTGCTTTATCAGATGAATGGGAGAACCTTCGTTCTCATATTCTGCTTCTGGGCTTTCCTTACAATCATCACTCCTACACTCGTTCACTTGTCCGCCTCTGCCAAACCCAACTTCGATTTTAAAGGTAAGTGATATAGAGATGAATATCCTTTCACATAGCTTCTTTTTGGGTTGAAGTGTGATCCCGCTTTTTCATTATAGTGAATGGAACTTCTAACCCATTTGGTTCTATGGTTTTTTTAGGTGAGGAAAGCGACGAATTGAAGGCTCGGAGAATGATGGGCTACTTAGATAAACATAGCAGAAGCACACCAGTAGCTCCGGCCCCGGCACCAGCACCAGCACCTGCGCCAGCGCCGGTGCTGGCACCAGAACTAGGGGATGGGGAAAATGCTTTCCTGGAAAGGCCTTCCAACACAAAGACCAAGATTCAAGAGAGCATGAGGAGGTGTCAAGGCCATGCTTGTTTACGAATTTATAAAAAAAAATCCCCGGGATTTGTTGAAACCAATTCACTCGAGCAATATACGTAAAGAGGGGCTTAAGAAATGATTGAATGATTGTAAATATGTCAACAGCTACAGAATACTTGCAGGAAAGATGAAATAAAAGGATACTAAAGGATGAGGTTCCTCTTCATTTGAGAAAGCGCTTAAGAAAATTTCTGTTCCATGTTGGTTCAAACCTTAAAGAGGCTTTTTAAAAGGGTCATATTATTATGATTATTATTCTTGTTGTTGTCTTCGTTGACGATGATGTTGTTATTTTGTTAAAAAGAAATTTGCATTAGGAACCCCCAGATTCACTGGCCACCCACTGGGAGATAATCCTGTTTCAGATACTGTGGCCTGTACCAAAACCACGGCAGAAAATCCTTCTGGTTCTGGTTCATATTCCAACTCTGCTGTTCTGCTGATCAGAAACATAATTTAGGCTTCCTTCTACGGGTAGTTGTGGTGTGTAATTTCTATGACATCATGATAACCAGTCATGTAATGATGAAATGCGCTCTTATTGGCCAAGGAAGGGAGCTGGTACGTGCACTGGGTTAGGATTGGGGTGGGCTTCACCGGAATTGACACTCAAATACGTGTCTCTGTCGCTCCTTAAACTGAACATTATTCAAGGCACATATTTTGATGTACATCGCCCCACAACCCATCCCCAACCTTAGTTTCAATGTGGGCAAAACCCCCACAAGAATTTGAAGCTCTTGCACCTCAACATGCTCTCATTAGTACTGAAGAGGCCCAATATCTCTTAACAGCGAAATCCTCCCAAAATCAACCACAGATGTGCATTGGAATCATGAACCGAGAATGCAAAATGAACAACTTTGAGCAGTATTTGACATCAGGGATAGAGCTCAGCAGCCTCCACCCCTGATGAGGGCTCTATCTCAAAGTTGGTTTGATCTCCCTTCACAGAAACAGAGTGCTGGATTGATATAAAAAAATTGATTGGAATTGGGGCATCTACAAGAATGGGATAAAATTCAGCCTGTGAGAACCACATCAGGGATAAAATGCTTATATTTTGTATTAGATAAAAGCATAATTATTTTTATATGGAGTACAAGAAAATAAAAATTTATGTGAACATTTAAAGAGAAAAATAGAAGATTTATGAATGCATCATAGTGTGGAATGAATGGGCAGAGTAAACCAAATTAAATATCATCAATTTTTTAATACATTCCAAAAGCATCACAATCTTCCTCAAATTGGGAGATGTATCCAACCCTAAGGATCATAAATATATATGGTTTGCCCAAGGATGTTGTAAAAGATATTGGCTCAATATATGCGTTCATGAAAGCCAAAAAGAGGCATGATATGTTTGTGGTTAATGCATGCTCCATGTTTGTAGTACCGATATTCCTTTTATGCTTAAGTATTGTGGAATCATATTGATCCTCATTTATATATTAAATGAATCATTGGAATATAACTTGTATAAATTATTGATTTAAAAAAAAAATTCAAATACTTACCTTAAAGTATATTTTTAAAATTCATATTTCTTATCTTTACACATTATATTATTGTCATATATCATAATTTTTATCATGCATACATTGTTTTCCTGAGAAATTTGTTTTCAATATTTTTATGAATTTTAACCAAATTTCATCAATTGCTTTTGGATAATTTAATAAATTTAATTACCAAATATTCTATCAATTTTCGAAATTTATTTTCAATGAAAGAGAAAAGAAGGTGGATAGAAGCTTTTGTATTTATTTTACCATGCGTATATTGCCAAGGAAAGGGAAAAGGATTACATTAACAGAGTCTGATACAAGTCATAGTTTCTCTGGACCTTCACTGAGGTCATTAATATGGAACCGCAGCAGCATCATTTCATATCATTGTGTGGAAGGAAAACAAGAGGCAAATTAATGATCCGAAAGACTCCTCAACCCACCTCTACCATTAACTTCGTGATTATTTCTTAACTTCAATAATAAGAGAAGGGTTTGAATCTCTCAGACAAACGCACTGAGATATTCATCCACAGTGCAGTATTTGACATCAGGATAAAGCTCAGAAGCTTCCACCCCGAAAGAGGGCTCTATCTCAAAGTTAGTTTGGTCTCCCTTCACAAAAACAGAGTGCTGGATCGATAAGAAAACATTAATTGGCATTGGGGCCTCTGCAAGAATGGGATAAAACATTAACCAGTCAGAACCACATTGCAAATTTGATGATGTGTTTTGATTATACTAGTATGCAAAATTTTCCGAAGGTTTTCATGCTGACCTTGAATGTCCTTCAGAACTTGCTCCTCTGGAACATAAACCTTTTCAAGGGTTTTGCCAATCTTACTCTCCCATAAGGAAACAAGCTCATTAAATGAGAGTGTGCTGTTGGGAGGTTTGATGTAGAGGATCTTGTTCAATGTCCTTGGGTCATCCACAGCTTTGATGGTGTAGGTTCCAATATCATCTTCCCTGTTAAAGCATGCTGTAGACACAAATGCAGAAGGGCAATTACGCATGGAAAAGAAAAGGAAACAGCTAATATTTCGTGTCATTGGGGCAAGAGAAAAGCTGGGCTAAGCCTAATTTCCTTCTCAATATTAGGTATCCACAAGATACACCAGTGCAAAAAGGTCCTGTTTGGTTCAACCATGATCAGGTTATATTAGAGGAGAACCCTTTTGAATGAGTTTGTTTGTTTTTTTTTTTTTTTTTGTGGGGAGTGTAAATTACCCTTTGGATTTCCATCCCCTAATATGATGACTTTGTCTCTGGGAGGAGCAGAAACGCCTGGCTGGACCAATGTAGGGAGAAAATAGCCTGCAAAGCAGTTGGCCACTACAAAGGTGTAGGGAATCCCTTCAGCCTCGATGGCCCTGCGCATTTGAACCTTTACTGCAAACGCGGATTTTGCTGGTTCAACCGCATTAACACGATCCACATCGTTTCCAAATTCTGAGGGTAAGAATCTCTGAATAATTTAAAACAATCATAAGACGACTTATAGAAGAATAATGGACATGGTAACTGATGGCAGAGAGGGGGTGAAACCAACCTTAATATTCCCGGCTTCCTTGATGGCAGCAATGATCTTCACCTGATCAGCTAACTGCATGAATCCTACTGTAGATATAACCACATCCACTTGCTTTATCGCCTTCACCAAGCTATCGTGGTCGTACAAGTCTCCCTGCTCACAATGATTCACTCATGTTTGAATCTTTATAGGTTTCATATACAGTGAGAGAGAGAGTGAGAGACAACATACGTGGAGCAAGGTGACGCCGGAGTTCTTGAACTCCTGGATGAGTTTTCCCTTAACAGGATCGGCAACTGTGCTTTCTCTGACAAGAGCGAAGGTGGGATGGCCGGATTTTGCACTGGCTTGGACCACGAACTTTCCGATGTACCCTGTTCCTCCGATGATCAGAATCTTGCTTTTCTCGGCCATTGCAATTTTCTCGACGACAAGCTTTGGCGTTTACGGAGGAATTGGGTGAGAGGGTAGAACTGTCTTTTGCGGCTAGGAATGCCGGGAGCGCCAATTTATAGAGACTAGGTGGGCTTGAAGTTACCAGAATATCCTCAAACTTAGGGTGCGGTTTTCTTACACATTATCAAAGCCTGGAATAGAAAATGTGAATAAGAAAAATTGATTCTGCTTTCAAATGTTTGGTTCGGGCCGTTTGGCTTTCAAAACAAGAATAGGAATAAAAAATTTATTCATAAGTAATTTGATTTGTTTGTCACTGGTTTAACAACCCCCGTTCGCTTATTTTCGGTGAATCGAATTTACCAAATGGTCCTTGGAGACGCCGAAGATGGTAGGTTCTCGGATTCCGTCTTCCTTCTGAGAATCCGAGTACGAGTTTAGGTATGCAAAAGTCAAAATGATGATCTATTGCGGTTGAAATTGGGATCAGCTAAAGGGTAAACTAGACTTTACTGGTGGACATGCTTGAAATTGAAATTAGTTTGGGCTGGAAGAAAGAATGGAGCGTGACCCAGGGGCAGATGATCTGTCGCTGCTTGATCAGATGTAAGTAGCGTCATTTCTTGTCTCCTATGATGCTACCGCCCAACTAAACCCATGTAAATATAAATAAACATATTTTCCATCCTATGTGTCTCGATCTCTAAAATTATCTAACATTAAATGAATACACATAGAAAATATTTTATTTTAAGCATTGAGGCGTGATCCATTCAATGGATCACCTACTTTGGTGGAAGGTTTAGTCTGGGGTTGGGAGGCAGGCTGAAAAAGTTAAAAGCAGAGAAAACCATAATTATTTTTTCTTAAAACATACGAAAACATTATTATGTCTGTAGATGTGAGAAGTTGGGAAAGTAGATACGAGAGAAGAAGGATGAAGATGGACCCTGCTGGGTCCACGATAATGGGGATTGTTATCATGTTAAGGAATTATGACTTACGAGCCACTAGTCCCATAATGCCAACCCATTACAAATAGTTTGGCCCCTACCCACCCACCCACCCACCCACCCTCCCTCAACGCAATCCTCAACTAATTTGAGGCATTTCAGGTTATGTTGTACCTAATATGAATCACTCCACCCTTGATTCTAGGGATTAATTGTCATTTGGATGTAAAACCAAATCACACACTTTCCCCATTCATGTTTGTATTCTGCGTATGTACTTGTGATTGGATGAATGAAAAGTCAGAGCAGTTTTTTCCTTTCTTCAATTGCTTCACTATTATGGTATCGTTTGATCCTCTTCAAGCCTTAACCTCTCCCTCTTGAGTTCCTTTTCCTCCTACACTGCATCTCCAGTAAACTCAGTCATATGAGTCTCCGATGGTCATCAATGTTAGTACCAATATTCTCTTTCAAACACCAACTCTCACAACACAACCACACGAATTCCACAAAAATTGTCTAAAGGGGAAAACTATGCTTCATGGTGTTCACAGTTTACCAACCTTCTTTATGGGTTCCGGGAACGAACACTGATACTGCCAATCTTGATCTCAAGCCTTTGGATGCGAGAAGATCGTTTAATCTTGCACGCCATTCGAGCCTTTGTTACAACTTCGGTTTTTCCGCTTGTAGCAAGGTGCAATACTGCTGCTGCGGCTTGGAATAAATTGGAGATGACATGCTAATAAGTCACTTACTTGCATGCTCGGCCTTCTAGATGCTCCCACGAAAGTCAACAAAGTAGGAAAAACAGTAGTTGATTACATGAAAAATCTAATTTAAAATATAGGTCAATACTAATAACGATTAGATAATAATTTTAAAAAATATATTTAATATTTTTAAATTTTTAAAAAATTTATTATTTAAATATTAAAAAAACTAAAAATATTTTTCAGAATTACTATTAAACACATTTTAAGTATTATTTTTATATTTTTACCTTAATCTTAATTTGACTCATAAATTTTTTTTTTTTAACAAAAAATTTAAATACTTTCACCCAAAATTTGTCCACATCCGTTGAAATAAAATTTAAATATAAAAAATAATAAAAATATCCTCTTCTCCATTCTTATCTATTCACCCAAAAATTGTAATGCTATATATATTTTGTCTTTTTCCTCTTTTTTCTTCTGCCGTGAGCGAATGCCAGCAAACGATAGATGGTAATAATCAATTCTTCTTCTTCTACGTGCCTAGGTGTTACATTTAGATAAATTGGTCATACCCAAACTTATTGTATAAAAACTATGTGATTATCCTATAGGTCTTTCTTTTAATTAAAAACTAAAACTTAACAAAAAAATGCAGCCATTTGGCATTTGAAATAATCTTACTATGTTTAGGTACTTAAAACCAATCAAATCCCATAGTTTGTTGCTAAGGGCTTAAATTTTGTATTTGATTTGTTTCTCATCATTTCAAGTGTAAAATGGAGCAATTTAAGCTTGATCATGTGTTGTAGTTAATTATAAAATCCGCAACATTTAAAAGTCAAATGCTTTGCAAAGCTTGATCATATAATATCTCTTATTAATTTTGTTAAAATTTGACCACCCATGGACAAATTTGCCGCTCTATTTATTTGCCTCCAAAAACATTTTTTTTTTCTTATCATTTATTTTTACCTACTTTAATCTCCCTAAACCCATTTGTATTTCTAGCTCTTGAGATAAACTTAACATAACTCCATCTTTAATTTAGTTTTTGAATGTCAAACTTTTTTTTTTTTCCTTTTTAACCATGAGGAACCTTTTTATTCAACCTCATTTTCAACGTGATAGAAGTTTATATGTAACTATAAAAAAACCTTAACTAAGAATAAAGAGAAATACAGAGGATGTAAATAATTTTAAAGATAAAGAAAATATAAAAAAACTTTGGTATGAGATTTTTTGATAACTTTAATCTTTAATCCATTGACCGAATTCACTAAAAAAAAAAAAAAAGAAGTGGTAGAAATGGGAGAAAAATAAGTTCAAAATAAGAGAGAAATGATATTTTTAAAAGAATTAAAGAATAGTAAAAATATAGAAAAAAAAAATCTCAAAATTGTCATTTACTAAAAAAAAAAAAAAAAAAAAAATTATTTTTCCAATCTCAAATTTATTTCAACCCTTTCAACCTTTGCAATTTTATTTTTATTCATAAACATGCATCAATTTGTAAGATTTTAACTATAATGAATATGAATATTTGTAAAATTTAACATGAAAAAGGATGATATCTATAAAATTTTATAGTACTCATTTATGATTAAAATATCATGATGTAAAAAGAGCATTACAACCCTAAAATTGATTATAAAAAGAATCAATGCAGGTCGATCACAATCATGGAATTCACGATCCAAAATCTTAATTATGCTAAACCACCAATGAATAAAGCAAGATTTAGATATCAAGTTAATTAATATTGAACTCGATCATAAAACTACACAGATATGATCAATGGTAGGAATGGACCAACAATACATTCCACTGGACACCTCACCAAATTTCCTATATTTCAAACACAAAATGTTGTCATCATTTGATTACTACTACATATACATCCAAAATTAACAACACAAGTAAACCCCCCACACACATCATCGACTCTTATGCATTTACATCCCCTGACTGAAGTGGTCCATGGCTTTAATTTATCGCTACAACAGCAGGGACTTGTAGTTCGAAACCCTTGAACACAAATTGTAATACAAATATGTACAAACATTTCCCCAAGTTGGAAGTAGGTGGGGAAACTTCAGGTAGATCATGTAGTGATCTCAGCACGGGGGTTTGCCTTGGAGGCTGACAAGCCAGCGACATGGAACTGAGGTGCGTACTTGTGGGAGGCGCCTTCCGGTCCGATTACTGGAGGTTCATTCAGATATGCCGAGTTGCTCCTTGTCCACCTGCAACCACCAACCACCCCCAGTAGATATGTATATGAATACAAAAAACACACAAGCCAATAAAAGCGTAAAATCAACTGTTGATCTACCAGCCATTTTTCTGTAAAAGCTTCTGCAAGTCTGTTTCAGTATGAATGATATTTTCCATGAACCGCTCCTTTGTGTTGGCTAGAGGCAAGGAACTTGACCTTTGAAGTTTTATTCCTGCAGACTCCTCTTTGAAGGTGCTTTCCTGTAATAAATATATGCCACCGACTAATCACATACTTGTGTGTTTTTAAGGAATTATTCAGGTGGAGCGTTTTTCCCTATGTCTAATTGAAATGAATTTCGGACGGGGATTAAACCTGACTGGTATCTGATGTGTCAGAAATGGCTTTCAGATGTTCTTCCTCTATTTTCTTCTTTGTTCGCCAGTAAGCGTCGATCTCGCCTTTGGTGAATGATCTGTTCCTCTGATATGTATCTGCGTGACACTTCCACTCATTAGAAACTACTGATTTTCCCAGAAATTAAACTACCACTGTAAAGTTTAGTTTAAGCTAGAAAATTCCATCTATATACAAGAAAAAGAAACTTGATCTGAATATTAAACCTCTAAAATATAAGCTAAGCAAATTGATTGGTGAAGGGATGGTAAGATTACCAGCTTTAGGATCACGGACGCGCGAGTCCCATCCGGCCATTAAAGAACCCATCTCTGCTCAAAACGCACCAATTTCTTGCTCCCAACACGCAGAGAATATTTTATGTTAGAAAAATTTTACTCCAAATTCCAATTAAAAGAGGATGTGATGATGATGAACCGATGCCGCCTTACCTGTTACTTGTTCTTATCCATTAGTAACCTTTTTATATAAAGAAAAATGGGTTCATGTTACTGTTTTCATTGGAGGCTGACTAGCTTCCACTTAAGATTGTTGCTGGATCATGGACATGCGTGAATATTCTTGTAGCCCACAGATTTGGTTGTAGGGCGGATTCTTGTATAGGAAGATTTTTTCATTTTTCATTTGTTTTTTTTGGGTAGACCGAGAACATGGGAAGATAAAGACATGTTCCCTTTAATTTATTCATGCGACTACAAATACATTGATGATGTAAAATTCGGCAAGCGACACTTGTGAAAAGGTTGGCAGAGCATGTGTCAACACACCCGGGGAAGGTTGAAACGTTGAATATTCATGGGCCTGGTTGTGTCAGGTTGGGCTAGGAGCTGAGCCTATTAAAAAGTCCAACTGTTCGAAACTAGGCCCTGCCCATTTTGCAACCATGTTGGTGAGCCGGCAGTGATTTAAGCTGGTCTTTCGAAGACCCAACTCGCATGAACTAAAAAGGACTGACTATGATTGGGTGGTGTCTGAGTCTGACCTAAATGGATATACAGCCCTTGATGAAGAAATGCAAGTATACTTGCTAAAATAATTATTTATTTGAATTCATTATTTTTCAGAATACAGAAACAATTCATATCAACACGGAATAATAAATAAATAAAAACATGGGTGGGTTGTCCAAAGAAGAATTATTAGGTATTTCCATTAACATTGTTAGAGATGGAGGTAGAAGCTCTCTTGAAGTGGGTTGGGGTAGGCCTGATCCAACTGTTGCCACCAATCAAGTTCTTAGTCAAGAAGGGCGCAGCTTCCTGGCTTGTGAGATTGCGTGACCATTCAACCCTTTTAGAAGTTATGGCTCCTGGCCCGTAGCACTTGTATTGCCCGTAGAACGCCGTACTGTAAGTCACCCACAAGACAAAGTCAAAGAAAAGAAAGAGGAGTTTTAGCAAGTAATTAATGAGGCATCATTCTATATCCTATAGGTACCTTTGCTTGGAAGTGTCGCCCCAATCATCCCATCCCTGAGGCAGTATCGCATTAGACATGTAAGTGAAGGCAAAAACAACTCTTGAATAATCACCCCATGGCCGTCCTAGTAAGGCACTTTTGAGGCCGGTAAGTTTGCAGCCCAAGAAGATGAAGCCTGTGTCCTCTGCTGGCGACTCCCGGCGCTGGGCTGTGATAGCCCCGCTTCCTTCCGAAAGTGAATTCAAATGACATTTCTGCAAAGCTCCATTAACAACCCACATATAAAATCTAAACTTCAACAATATTATGAAAGTTGTAAGCCACTTTGAGCTGCCAATCAACAGTCACAAGTCACAACTCTCTTTAAGAGTTTTTAGGTAAATTGACTGTTTAATTACCTCAAAAAGAGAAGCAGCATTTCCACAAATGAAGTCTGTGTCTCCCTCGACATAACAGTTGCTGTAGAAGTGCCTGCCAGTGTCATCCAGAAGGGTATCTTGATGAGAAAGAATCCTGCACTCAAAGAATGCCGCCCTATCTGCTGACACCCTCAATGCAACTGCCTTTGCACCAGCCCCATATGTGTTCTGTAAGCAACAATCAAACACAAGGTTAGAGGAGAGGAGACAATTAAGCAACTTCAACGTATCTAATAAAGGATGAAGATAAGCATTTTATGATCAATAATTCTGTCCTCCATCCATGGGGAATCTATTATGCATGTACATACGTAGTAGTTAGCCTTTGAAATTTTTATGTTAGATGGTAGTTTAACTCTCCTTGTTTTTTCAACGTTACTGAAAAAATTATTCAAGACTTCGCTCGAATCGTGAAGGCTCTATCCGGATCCAAACGTATCAGAGAAGGGAATTCTTTTTAATGAAAATTATTTTAAAATTTTAATGTTCAATTTCTTCATTCTTCGTATAAAAAGAAAAAATAAATAAATTTAGAGAAGTAAAAAAATAAAAAATACTTGAGTCTGAATCTAATGTTTTTTTTTTCCCTCTCAATAAAACATATAACAAAAATAAAAATTAATTTATTGAATTTTAAACCTATCATTTCTTTTTCTTTTCCTAATGCTTTTATAGTCATAAATGCTAAGACCAAATAGAGTCATTCCTAAGAATAAAAGGATTATTTTGTTTAGTTACTAAGAAAAAACAAATATTAGAAAAATTAATTAAAAGTGTGTACATTTTTAAAATTCTTGTTTAGATAAAGGAAAAAAAAGTTTAAAGAGATAGGAAATAGGATTTTATTCAATATATATAATTTCTTTTATTTATTATCTTCTCTCTCAATTTTTATCAATATTTAAAAAAAAAAATTAAATCCAAAAATTATATTTTTTTAATACCTTAATCCTATTTATTGATACCTAAGTCTTAATTTTTTTTAATGTCTTTATTTTAATAATCCATGTTTATTTGTACAATTTAAGGACTCAAATGCAATGTTTGATATTTTATAATGATACTAGAAAAAACACGAATTAAAATGAAAATAGTTTTAATTTAGTTAAAATTCCCTTTCTACCCTTTTTTTCTAAATTTAGTTTATTTTATTTTATTTTATTTTATTTTTATCTCTTTCATATATATATAATATTATATTTGACTTGGTAAACTTCATGCACCTGCCTTTTCAGAGGAATAAAAGAAAAAGCAATGAAGAAATTATGAGACATCACCTGAATAGTGAGAAATCGTCCCACAAAATCAGTAGCCAGTACAGAAAAAGTTGGGGAGTCGAATATCCCGCCAGTATCGTTCCATGTTATTATTGTGGTAGTTGCTTTTGTGCCACTTAACGTTATGAAGGGCTTGTCGGCCGGTACTACAATCTTTTCTCTGTAAAAGCAAGCCCGCAATTACTTCAACTGGCCTGTCTCTCAGAGATATGCATAAGACAGCAGATAGAAAAGAAGAAATACCTGTACATTCCAGGCTTAACCCATATGAACACAAGCTCTGTGTTGTTAGACGGTACGGCATCAATAGCATCCTGTATTTTCTGATAATCTCCCTTACCCGACTGATCAACCCTCATCAGAATCGCCGTTGACAACGATCCGGGGGACGCTCCGACCATACTCAACCAGGAGGAAGACGAAGCCACCAAAAAGATGACAGTGAAATAAACTTGAATGTTCATTGTTGCCAAAACCTCTGCAAGTTTATTAATTAGTATCAATGAAAAAGTAGAGTACACAATGAAAGCTTGAAGCTGGAGATCCTTCTCTTTATATGCATGGTGCCCAACGCCAAGGTAAACGTCAACTAAATGAAAAGGCCGCTTTCTTGCTATTCAAGTTGAACATATAGAAATTCACGTAAGCGTGTGCACACCTTGGATATGAATATGGCAATTGACTTGTGAGAGGGAGAGGTTGCCGTAGGCCAAAAGCTGCTCGGCGGCAGGAAAGAGTTTGTGCTTCAGACATACGTGAGAGATGTTTGAAAATTAGACGGTGGATTAATATTGAATTCTAGCTTCTGCCAATCGTATGGAAATCCGTAATTTGGGAAGTACGTGTTGCAGAGATGTTGAGATAGCTTATTTTTCTCACTTCTGCTATTGTTTTATTTATTTTATTTTTTATATTTGTTACCGTTTACCAACTGGGTGAGAGGTGTGCAGCAAAAGTTGCTTGTTTTGGGGTTGACTATGGCTGCAAGCAGCTAAACGATTTGACTTGTAGGTTATTTCGTCCGTGGCGTGCTGGCTTGTATCTCATCAATCATCACCTAATTCGTCTAATTATTTGAGACGCCAGTCTATAAAAAATAAAGTTTCTATTTTTATTTTTGTCTTTATTTTTTGTGGCTTGTGAACCCATCTGCAATTGCTGGGGGCAGGCCCATCTCTGAAAATGAATGATCACATCCAGATGGGCTGCAAGGATCCTCCTTATCCATGAAAAGTTGGGCTCACATCGAGTCCAGCCCCACCCAGACCGTGTAGATTTACTGACCATTGGGCTTTTTTTCTTGGGCTTGTTTTCAGTCAAGAGTCAAGACCAACTTGAACAAATATTCGACCCTTTTGGGCTTTTACCATTTTGAGCCATCGACTATAAACATTTCGTGCCTGGTTTGGATTTCCACTCTAAAATAGAAGGGGACGAGGCTTAAAAACCTCACTTTAGCTGAGCTAATGATGATGATGTCCACTCCTGGCTCGCTGCGCTTTTCAAAAGGGAACTCTTTAGGTTCAGAAAGATTTCTTCCATAGTTATGCAGCATCCTTTAAGTGAGTAAAAGAAAAAAGAAAAGAAAAGAATTCGAACTTATATCCGTACGCAAGTAGCAAGGGCAGCCTAAGCTAAACAGAGAACACTAGTACAAGAGTGAGGGCAGAAAATTTGAAGGAAAAAAAAAAAAAAACAGAGAAGAATAACTGAAAAAGGTGATTTGCATTATTCCAGACAGAGAGGAGTGCGGCAATTCCCACGAATACAGAAAAAGGGTGTTGTGAATGCTACGTTGGTAATCAGAATGTCTTTCCTGTCTTTGAAGGATGCCATGCCCACACTGGCGGTAATTATAACTACAACAAAGCATCGCCGTCCTCATTATTGACTTTAATTCACTTAAGAAAATGAAGCCAATAATGCGCATGAGTCATCACAGCCCAAAAAAAGCATGACAGCATTGAGAGATTAGACTAAAGCCATCCACATTCATGGACAAGCCCAAAAACCAAATACCCATAGACGTTGAGATATTAAAAGACGTGGACTCCCACTTGTAAGATTCACGCAAATCATACATTTGGTAGTAGGGACTTTTGGCAGATATCACCCCGACTCACATAGCTGGCTTTGCCTCAAAATGTGGCACAAAATTCAGCACTCAAAAGGCCCTCCTTTTTCATGGGGGGCATGGCTCCTATGGGCTATGCCCCGCCCTTATCCTATTCCAATATGCCAATCAAATTCATGTCCCTCCCACCAGCCTCGGCCCCTCCTCCTCCTCCTCTCGCTACATTTTGTCATTAACTCCCAATACTTACTAATATATACCTCAATGAAACCAACTGCAACGCCCCAATAACAAGAATATAAAAACTAGGCTCCACCTGAGTATCTGAAGCTTAGACAGAGTAAGGCCATGGAATTTAACGTACAACTAATGTTTTGTAGTTTATCTATATGGTGCCCATTCTAATATTAGATCCTTCGTTTTGTTCTAGCATAATAAATCAGTTGTGTAACCGAAGCAAACAAGTACCCTTTTCCTTTTCCTTTACCTCTCCCTCTTCCTCTTCTGCGCAACAAGTAGACACCTACCCAACTTTTAATTTCACTTTACTTGATTTCAGCTTTGTTAACCATTATCATTGTTACATATCATGATAAGGACTTGCACGCCATCACAGAGCTTCTCTGCTGGCATATACGCATAGACCAGACCATTCTTCGATTTTCTTATGCAAATTAAGTTAATTAATCACTATTGCATATCATGTTTTGAATGCTTTTAGAGGTTTAGTTATGACTGGCCACAGATCTTTTCTCGGAACATGTTGGTAGGCAATTTGGTCCAGTGGACCCTTGTGCCCCGGTGGTTGATTTTGCACGTCAAGAGATAATAATTGATTGCTTCGAAGAAGAAAATATCAAAAACTAAGTGAATATAAACAAATAAATAGTGGGGGAAGAAAAGGAAGATGGAAATTTTTGCGTCATGTTGACCATTATTGCTTATAACTATTTGCAGACAAAAGTATTCAAGTGGATAAGTGGGCTGAGCCCCTCAATGGATGCTACCTACCGATGGAGTGTGCCGCACGCTGCAAGCTTGACACCATTTTCTCTTCGATTATTATTTCTTCTGAGAAAATAATAAAACCACATGAATTATTCATTCCAAAAAAGTGAGAATATCATTAAAGATATCGGTTATTTTCAAAATGGCAACTTTTAAGAATCGAAACGGACAGTGATTGGCAAATGCATGCTATCAATGTGACCTTCCAAGTGTGGGTTTAAACACTCTCCGACAAAAATAGGAAAAGCAATACCACTGTGTACATATATACGTGTTAAGATTTTATTGGAGCATGGAAAAATAAAATAAAAGATATTGAAGATCTAATATGGGGATCCACCGAGTAGACAATGAGGCCTCGTGGCTTCTGTCATCCACTCGTGATCCTGTGTTGGTGGTATTAGGATAAGCTCTTCAGTCTTCACCCTCTCCTTCCAAATTTCCAATCTTGAGATACGCTCCTCCCTCCTCCCTCCTCATCCATCCCTCCCCTCTTTGACCAAATTCAAATAACAATAATAATCATAATAAAATTGGAGGGTGTGGCACGTGCAATTCTGCCTTCTGCTGCCAACACAT
Organism: Vitis rotundifolia; assembly: GCA_030254885.1. Lineage (NCBI taxonomy): Eukaryota > Viridiplantae > Streptophyta > Magnoliopsida > Vitales > Vitaceae > Vitis > Vitis rotundifolia. The sequence continues at coordinate 10,136,567 of CM058168.1, read as the reverse complement.
CTGACACGTGCACGCTTGTGATGACTTGAATTTTGTTTCCCCGCGTCACGTGTACCACCTCACTGGGCTGTCTCTCGAAAAGATTCCCCCTCCCCTCTCCCCCCCCCCCGCCCCCCCTTCGGGGCCCATTTTAGTGTTGGGCTGCAGCTCTGGCCAATTCAAGATTGGGCCTGGGGTTAAGGAGTACAAATGACGTGGGGTCCATGTTGCATTGTGTGACTGTGCACTGCTTTCCGGGTAGTTTCGCAATGCGGGTCCACTTGGAATACGACGATTTCCGTCTGACTTGACGGCCTTTTTAACGACTTTGACAGGACGACGGACGAACCTACACTCCTTGAAATAAAAGCCGTCTCCATTTTCCATGCTAAAAAGGTTTGATCAAAACAATATAAAAAGGAAACGAAAAGATTTGGAAAGCTTTCTATGAAAAGAATAGTATTAAAAAGCTGTTATAGATAAGTTAAGTATTTGGTTGTAATCTTATGCGTGCATTGTTGACTAGAATCGCACCCGATTCAGCATCGAATGGTCGTGAATCCTCATATCGCCTTCGGGGTTCCTTCTGGTCCCTCGAAAGTTGGTGGGACCGACCCTCAAGGCCATTCCACGGTGAGGTCTTGGGATGGGAGATGACATAATCTTTTAAGCTCACATTAATATTATTTAATTACGAAGATATCTTTTAAATAAAAAAAGAAATTAGAGAGTCACGAGAGGAATCTTGGTGCACCAAAGTGCCACCGTGGCAACGACTTGTTTGCCAAGAAGAAAAAGGAATTTGGAGGAGAAGGAAAATTGAGAGGTCTTACTATTTTCTCTTCCCATTGAGACATCTTTTTTCAAATGAGATAAGGAGTTTTATAAATTGAAAACCAAAAAAAAAAAAAAAAGTAGTAATATATTTATCAATCAAAATTCAAAAAGGGTCCAAATGAGATGAGAGAAAAATCGATGATAGGAGTGGAAAATGATTAATTAAAGCTGATATTTAGCAAGAAGTGGGCAGCCGCCCATCCTGGGTGGAATGAATAGAACGCTGACATGGCAAGATGCAAGAGAAAGGTAGGGTAGAATTGAAATAGGAAATAGGAAGGGAAAAGTGGGGATTGGATGAGACTTGAGAGTGAGGACATGGAAGGGGTGCTCAACAGAACAACCCACGTGGCAAGCAGGTTAATGGTGTGAGACCGCATACACAAGGACACCCAGCTATTATTTTAACGGACAAAAATAAAAAGAAGGTTAAATAAGTTTAAGATGAGAAATTGGGATCCGAGAGAGGCTTGTGCTCTTCTTGTGGTGGTGGTGGTGGTGGTGGTGGTGAGGGTGAAGGTTAAGAGGAGGCGGTGGTGGTGGCGGTGGTCCTCGTAGAGAGGGATGCAAAAGTAGACCTAGTGTTTCGGAATAACAAAGACTGAGGAGGTGGACGGCATTTTGTAGTTTGGCCGTGCTTCTTCCGCATCTCAGCCTTTTGTTTTTTCCGAGACATTGGCACATTGCACCCCTCATCCTCTAATAGTTCTGTGCTTTTCCCATTCCGATCTGAAGCGTCCGGGGCAATTTCCTTTCTTGTTCTTCATACACGTTCTTGTCCGTCGGATCTGGAATTTTGATTTCCTCCTACCGATTTGGTGAGGTTTTTGAATCCGTAAATTCTTCTACCTTTTTCAATTTCTCGGTACTCATGTTTGAAAATTTATCGTTTGAGATAAACGCAGCTTTGGGCTGATCTTTTAGCCTTCCTGGCTGTAATTTGATTGTTTTAGATTCCTCAAGACATCGTTTTCAAATCTTTTCATGAGGGCAATGCGTGAGTTTTATTTTTCTTCTTTTTTATTTTATGAATAATACCTGTCGATTTTTAATTTGAATCCTTCTGAATGTTTGCAGAGTCACGTAGCATTTCTGGTGAGAGTTGAGGAAAAAACTTGATCGAGCGTCTCAACTTGCGGTCAATTTGGGGTTTTGATCGAATTTGAAACGATAAGTTCTCGTCTTCAGGTAATGCTAAGAAAAAGAAGGCCGAATATTTATATTTTGAATTTGTCAGTTTCGAAAGGCAGATCTGCTAAAACAATGTACAATTTTGGCAAGCGCATCGATGATTTCTAAATCAATTTGACATTCACATTTCTTCATTTTGTATTTTTAATTTCAGCTGTAAAGTTTTGAGGTAGAGAAACGACAAGTTCTGTAACAATGCATTTTAAAAGCATTGTTCGCGAGCTTAGGGACATGAGAGATAGTATAGGAAACTCGTCGAGAAGGAGAGCAGAGGGGAAGCACACGAACCGTCGTGGAAGATCGCATATAGCCCCTGAAGGGTCTCCATCTTCATCTGCACTCTTTCAACAACAAAGTCAGTGGGCTAACATGCCTCCCGAATTGCTTCTTGATATAATCCAGAGGGTGGAAGCCGCCGAGGCTTCATGGCCTGCCCGTCGGGATGTTGTTTCTTGTGGATCAGTTTGTAGGTCATGGCGGGATATCACCAAAGAGGTAGTCAAGACTCCCGAGCAATGTGGTTGCCTCACGTTCCCTATTTCATTGAAGCAGGTAGTTCTTTTTCTCTTTTCTGTTGGAGTTATAACTCCTTGGGTATAGGGTTTATTCTTTTTTCTAACTCCTTATTTTCAATTTCTATTAGCCTGGGCCAAGGGAATCCCAAATTCAATGCTTTATCAAGAGAGAAAGGGCGACTTCAACTTTCCGATTGTATCTTGGTCTGAGCCCTGGTAAATTGTGCTTTTTGTCTGTAGTGACTGTGGATTATATAAATTGTTCTTTGGTTGTTTTTGGGTACGCTACTCTGCTGCGTGGAATTCGTTCATAAATTTCGAGTCTCTCTGGAGTCTCTACCTGAACATAGCTATCCGGTTTGGAGTTGATAACCAGAGGAGCTTTATTGCTTAACATAGAATTTCTTTAGATGTAACACTCCTGATCATAGATATATTGAAACAGAGGGGCGGGAAATTTGTTGTGCTTTTTCAAAACTGGCCTCTTACAGATTAGGTTTTAAAAAGGATTAGATATTTCTGCTTTCAGCTACTAAAGCATATTTAACTGATGTTTACTAAATTGCAGCCCTCTCGGGGGATGCCAGTAAATTATTATTGGCTGCCAGAAAGATCAGAAGGGCGACAAGCACGGAGTTTGTGATATCCTTGCTTGGGGACGATTTCTCTCGAGCAACCAATGCATATGTTGGAAAATTAAAGTAAGGTTTTAGTTAACTCAAGTTCCCTATCTTTTTATTGCTGCATTCTTCTTCTCATGCAATTTATGGGTAAATCTTGAACAGGTCTAATTTTCTGGGTACTAAATTCACCATCTACGACAGTCAGCCGCCACATGACCCTGCAGTCCAGTCGAATTGCCAGTCAAACGGAAGATTACATTCAAAGCAGGGGTCTACCAGGTCACCCAGTGGTAACCATAATGTGGCCACCATATCTTATGAGCTCAACGTTCTGCGTACCAGAGGCCCTAGGAGAATGCACTGCACCATGCATTGGATCCCCATCTCTGCAATTCAGGAAGGTGGCACCGCCCCAACTCCAATGACATTTGCAAAATGCCAAAAAGATCAATTTCCTCAGTCAGCGGATCCAAAAGGAAAGAACCCACTTATTGAGTTTAGCTCCAACAGTCTTGCTGAGACACCAGAATCCATCCAAGACACGAGAAATCCACTGGTTTTAAAAAATAAAGCTCCTAGATGGCATGAGCAGCTGCAATGCTGGTGCCTGAATTTCAAAGGACGTGTTACAGTGGCCTCCGTAAAAAATTTCCAGCTGGTGGCAGCTGTGGAGCCTTGCCAAAATGTCTCTGTGGCAGAGCAAGAAAAAGTAATACTACAGTTTGGAAAGATTGGGAAAGACATATTCACCATGGATTATCGCTACCCCCTCTCTGCCTTCCAAGCATTTGCAATCTGCTTGAGCAGCTTTGACACTAAACCAGCCTGTGAATGATCACATTGTATTATCATTATAGGTCATGATCTTGCTATGCTTCCCCCCATAGTCTGTTGTATATATATTCTTCAAAGGAAGCTCTCTAGGCTTTGCCCATCCTCATCACAGAGCGCCTTTTATGTGCAGGCATTAGTTTTTGTAACAGCAATGATCCAGAGTGTATTTGTAAGTGGCAAAATCTATTTTATCTGTGGAATGGCAGTTCCAAAAGAGTTTGCCCCAAGTATGTAACTTCATCACTCTTGGAGAATTTTATGCCTAATTTTGCAGATACTCAAAGATACTCCTCTCAGTAGCAAAATGATTTCTTATTAGCTGTATATTTGAAAACACATGTAATTTTATTTTGATATATACACGCAAATTGCCCTGCAGCATGTTCTTTTGCAAAACATGCAAGAGCAGAACATAAATAAAGTATGACTTTGTGGATGATATAGCATCCTCAGTATTACTTTATTGTAAGTATTAACATTATTTCAGACACCCTTTTTTTACCTTGCCGCCTGGCAGGTGCCAATATGCAATTGTAACTTTGTCACACAACATCTGTATTGTTGCCTTTGCTCTTCTCCCCAGAGCTATAGCGGCAGCCATGACGCCTAGGCTTTTCTGGATTGTCTGGGTCAGAATCGCTTGATTCCAAGAAGAGGCCTCTGAGGCATCGTCTCTTGATGACAGGCTCGTACGTCAGCTTTTGAGAAGGGGTAACACTGAATTCGGCCTTGTGTGCCTCTAGGGGTTCTTCTTTACAGCCAAACTTCGCCTGCGCTGTCGGGGTACATGAGATACCCAACTGAACACCAGGATTCCTTTCTGTAACAGCAGCATCGAAAAAAATCGAGTTATTGATGCTCTGTACGTTGCTGTTAATATATGCTTTGGTTGCCTCAACTTCTTTGATCATTGAATCTTCCCTGGAACTTCCTTCTCCTTCAGTTTTCTCAACGCCGCCCTCATCTGTGTTGGCCTTATAGCCCCTATGAATGTGAAGCGATGCATCTTTCTTTGCTGACTCAGGAACAAAGTGCATTGATGCTCCTCTGTTTTCACCAACTAGGTTTGTGATACTAATTGGCTTTTCATCCATTGGTTGTTTTGGGCGCCCGGTGGTCAGCTTGTGAACAAATTTGGAGATATCTTCTCTTATCTCTTTGTGCAGGGGTGCTCGTTCCCCATTGAATGTAGCAGGCTTTGGACGGGGTTCACTTACTGGGCTCCGATCCTTTGGATGTGTTGAAATCACCATCTTACTCTGTTTTCCACTGGGACCAGAAGTCAATAATATCTCTTTTCTGTCAAGAATCTCTCGCTTCCCCGGCTGCTTTTGTACACCTGGAACTGTGACAGTCTGCTGCTCTTTGACCTGTATTTTTGAATGTGGTGATATTGTATGAATCTCAGCCTCTGTCCTCTGCTCTGGTGTCTCATAAGCTGGGCCCTTGGTCTTCTCTTCTTTTTTGAGTTCTTGCTCTAATTTCTTCCTTTCTTCAGTCTCCTCCGACTTTGGTTCTGATGAAAGGGGCTTCCAAACAGAAGTAACAGCATAAGAATGTGGCTTCGGAGGTCCGTAAGGCGTCTCTATTGCTGCAGATGTTGGTAGTGCTGCTGCTACAGGACCTGGAGCCTGTGAAGGCTGTGCTACCACCCGTGAGGTTGGAAGAGTCCAAGATGGTATTTCTGCCTTTGATTGAGGTTCTTGCATGTCTGCCTGAGACGCTTTTGATATTTGATCATATTCTCCGACGGGCTTTGCATCATCAATTAAGGTAGAAGAATCTGATTTCTGAGGTGGGGCAGGAGCCTCTGGTGCTGCCACCACCATGGTGGTTCCAAGGATGTTTTGGTCCTGGGACTTGGGAGTCTCGGTTGTGATCTGTGCCTTTGTTTGAGGCTCTGGCGACCACATCTGAGACACTGCTGGCTTCATCTCTTCTGGCCCGGCCGGTGTTTGGGGTCTCGTGTAAGTGGGAGGAGCCTGGGAGCTCTCTTGAATGCTGGATTGTAATCTCCTTGATGGAGATTCAGGCTGGGAAACAACTTGACTTGTTGGAGTAGCTGTCCGAGATGGAGAAGTGGGCTGTGAGGATGTGGGGCCAGCATATTGAGAGGGCCCACGAGTTGGGGATGAAGGCACAGAACCAGCCCGGAATTGGTATGCTGCTCGAGCTGGTGATGTTGGTTGAGAAGTGACTGGTGATCGGGCAGCTGCAAAAGGTGGTGATCGTGCAGCTGCAAAAGGTGGTGATCTTGCAGCTGCAAAAGGTGGTGATCTTGCAGCTGCAATTGCAGCTTCAAAAGGTGGTGATCTTGCAGCTGCCAAAGGTGGTGATCTTGCAGCTGCCAAAGGTGGTGATCTTGCAGCTGCCAAAGGTGGTGATCGTACAGCTGCCAAAGGTGGTGATTGTACCTCAGACTCTGTTCTCGGTGCTGCTTGTGCTTGATCTTGTGGGGGAGGAGGAGGAGGAGGAGGAGGAGGAGGAGGAGGTGGCTGTACCTGGACTATCCCTGGAGGCCGAAATGGAGGCCGCAGAAAGGGAACTGCAGTGGCTGACTGGGTTGGGGCTGGCTGTGCTGGAGTTGGAGTTGGTGTTGGGCCTGGACGTGGAGCCGCAGGTGCTGGCAGCCAAGGGAGTCGGAAGCGGAATGGTTGCCTCTGTTCTGCCATTGAATACTAAGCCAAAAAAACAATATGGTAAGATGGATGATGGATGTCTGAGTTATTGCCGAAGTTGATGCTCAATATTCAATGTAAGGTTTGCATTTTATAGGTTTCTATTTGATACCTTGGAGAGTCCATGGGACTTTTGCATTAGTTTCAGATTTACCCCTAGCTTCCTTGCGCCTCTCTCCCAGGAATAAGCCTTTTGCACGAAGAGGGAAGAGATTCTTCAGATAGATTTTCCTTCTCCTAAAGGACTAGCATCTTGTTACAGCTGCCTTTAGGGATGTTCCTTTTTCCTTACTCCTGTTCGTCTTAAACTCCAATCAGATACTTAGCAATCAACTTGACCTTGTGAAGGGAAGAAGAGTAGTAAAACATTATACATAATTTCCTCACGCGGCTGTTTCATCATATTATCAAAGTAAAATTATAAGAATGGATACAATTACCCTTGATTCTGAACTTCAATTATCATCCCTAATTATCTTTAATTCTCGTCAATTGTAGCTCCTACCCGGTTGCAGTGCTTAGAAAGACACTAACATGAGTCTAAGCCATCCAAAAAGAATCCAAGAAAAATTTCTACATTATTTTACACTGGCTCCTCATTTACTTCTGTCAAGGAAAGGTGTTCATAGTGTAAAATCCAGATCATTGTTACTTGGAATAGCAGCCACAAACCATAAAAGTTACAACATTGTGACTGGAAAGCTTTGCACATCATGCCTGCCTGCAGAAGCAACATGCCGAGGAAGCTAAAAATCCAGCAAATATTCCTTTTCCTTCACCCAGTTCAAGAAAGGAACATTCATTCAAAGTCAGAGATGAACAAAAGATATTCTCCTCTCTTCTCCTTTGAATTTTTATTAATGGAACAGCTCCACTACCTTAGGCACCAGGCAAGCTTCCGATCCCTTCAACCCTCCCAAGCTACCTTGTGCTCTGTCACCTGTTTTCTTTCTTTTGCTTCGGTCTCAGAAATCCATTCCTGAAACTAGTCTTTGAAAAGGTTCAAACTACTGCAGCCCTGCACTTAGACAAATGCTTCAATATATATAGAATCACTTGCTGAAGATCAAAGCTGCTAACATTTGTTTCAATTTTGATCAACAGGACAAATGCAAGGAATTGGCCGAGCAACACGATCTTGCCAGGAAACGCTTAAGCTCGCAATTCTACAGCACCGGCATGGAAGGAGTACAGCTGGGAGGAAAAATGTATTTTCACGTCTTGAATGTGTCACCACCTCCAACCCCACCATGGAGCAGAAGGGATTGGAGAATACAACAGTGGCAGAAGTACTGATGACAAAGGGAGAAGAGAAAAGTGGATCTTGGCTCTGGTGCCGCACCAATGACACTGTTTATGATGCTGCAAAGCATGTAAGGTTTTAGTACATTTAAAAAATAAATGTAAAACAAGCATCCCTACTGACCTTAATTTGAATCTGTCCCTCATGACTATAATGGCAAATGTTGCAGATGGCAGAAAATAACATTGGGTCTCTAGTGGTTCTAAGGCCAGGAGAGCCAAAATATATTGCTGGCATCTTCACAGAAAGAGGTAATGTTGTTCTAGGACGTTACTCTAAATTGTTATAGATGACTTGAAAATTTTACGAACGCAAAATAGACCTATTAAGTTTATTGCTGATGGTGAAAGCGATGCCAAAACAGACTACATGAGGAAGATAATAGCACAAGGAAGATCCTCCCAATACACTAAAGTTGGGGAAATCATGACTGATGAGGTTATTTCTTGCTATCCCCGTCCAACTTTCATCTTTGTTGGGACACTAGAAATTTCATTGTTCTTTCTAAACCTTATAGCTTGAACTCCTACAGAACAAGTTGGTGACTGTGAGCTCTGATACAAACATTCTCCAAGCAATGCAGCTTTTGACAGGTAAATTATTACAATAGTGATTATGCTCTAAAATCATCCTGGGTAAGTATGAAAAGCAGGGAAAGGAATAATGAGAGATGTGGGTGTTTACAGAGTATCAGATAAGGCATGTACCAGTGATAGATGGAGAGATAGTAGGCATGATTTCCATAGTAGACATTGTCCGAGCGGTGGTGGAGCTGCAAAGCGGGGAAGTGAAGCGACTGAACGAGTTCATTAAAGGAGATTACTATTGAAATATACCGGACGATGTCCAGATCTATTAGAGCAAACTGTAAAATCTGATGCCCATCAAAAGTCTTTTTTATTTATTTATTTTTTATTTGAAAGGCAAATAAGAGTGTATATTAATGACTATAAAAAGGATGCCAAACTAGGAGAGATGCTCATCAAGCTTATATGGGAGATGTAAATTTGCAATCTGTTGCCTGAACAAGCATCCCTTCTTCATACTTATTTGTGTGGCAAACATGTGAAACAACTTCATGGGAATGAGAAGTTCGATCTTGTTAAGGTGGTGGATTGTGTTTTCAACGTGTTGAACTCATTTGATTTACAAAACCAATAAAAAATTGCTTAAATGATTCAGGGCTGCCAATGCACAATTACCTGAGTTGTGTCGCAGAAACTTCAATGCAGATATGTTCAAGCAAAAAATACAAAGATAGAATAATACTCACATAATAATATACAAGATTTTAATATAATTGGATCAATTATGTTAATATCTAAAGATAAAAAAGATTAGCTCATTATATTATATAGAATATTACACAGGATAAAAATCTATATAATTATTGGTTATACAGATTGGGTTGTGAAACATCTATACAATCATTGGGTCATGAAACACATTTCCTTTTCCTCACTCATTATATATCTCCATCCTAAACCACAAACTCCCTTACTCTAAATATCTTTCACCCTTCATGACATCTCTATTCCTATAACCTCTACAAACTCATCTCTATTTCATAACATTTTTCGCTCATGTTCTTTAATAACTTTTTTAATTTTATAAGAAAATATAATATTCTATACAATATTCTTTATAATATATATACATATTTGATACAAATTTGAGAGACTTTCCATTTCCAACCACCTGATACATATCCCTTCAATTCGCCTCTATTCATATAGCTGTGCAGTCCAAGCAGAAACTCTCTTTCCCCGTCAAAGGAGGAATCAAACAATGTTCTAAGAAAAACAGGAAAACTTGCCCTTAACTAGAAAAATACGTGAATTTCAAGATATTATTGTCAGCTCTTTTCTGCCGGATGCTCCTAAATTTTTATTTGACATGGTGGATCTAAGCATCTCTATAACAGAACCTAGGAACCATTCAACACAAGTTTGTACTTCATGTCAACGGGATTAAAGAAATTAAAATAATTCTTTCATATTGTGCTAAGCAATAACAAATGACGCCAAATTCAGTCATCAATAAGTTTATTGCAAACTAAACAACTCATCTCTCTTAGTTCGCACAGCGGACCAGTCACTGGTGGTTCACAAAAAAGGTGAGATGCATCTGATATGTGGGTATGGGAACATGGAAAAACTCACATTGCCAGGTTCAGAGTACAATATGTTAAAGAAACTAGCTCTTTCTGTGAGTTAAATCACTTCTGGCCAAGCAATGCGTTAAAAGTGCTCCTACCTGACTCTCATCAAACTATCGCAATGTTGGTCTTTCACGACCAACGGCTTGAGATGACATCAGGGTGATCTTAAGCTGCTCAGATGTAGTAAGCCCCTGGGTCTCCATCACCCCATGTATCCTTCGAGCATCCTGCACAAACCCACCAGCTATAAGCCCTTTTATAATCCTCTCAAAATCCTCAGGGTTCAACTGCTCCTTCTTAGCCTCCACAACCCCTAGAGCTTGAAGAGCCTTCTTCTCAACCCCGGCCCTTGAGTACATATCACAAAGGCTTACATGAACCTTAAAAGGAGGAGCCTCACCCTGCTCAGCTATCTTGCCCAGTAGTTGCTCAGCTTCATCAACCAGCTGCAACTTCCCTAGCCAATCCACCAGAACAGCATATGTAGCAACCCCCGGCTCAAAACCATCCTTCTCAAGCTGCAATAGAAGATTCAGAGCCTTATCCAATAAATTCTTTTTCTCATAAGCTGCAATCATGCTAGCAGTGCACCTGTCGTCAGGCCTGTGTCCAACTTTTATCATATAGTCAAAACTGTTCCTTGCCTGCTCAGGATCGCCAGCTTGCCCATATGCCTCAACAAGCAATGTACAAGACTCCAAACTAGGCTGGAACCCAGCAAACTGCATGGTGGTTGAGATACGTTGGGCTCCACCAACGTCACCACGTTGGGCAAATGACTGAAGCAATGACATGTAAATCTCCTTTGTGGGTTTGATATCCCTTGCCTCCATCTCTCTCATGAGTGACTCACCCAACTTGGGTTGGCCAGCATTCACATATGCCATGATCATTGAGTTGTAGACCCTTGTGTCTGGTTGGAAGCCTTGGCTCCTCAAGCCTTCAAATGCTTCTTTTGCACGCTCAAGGTTGCCTGCCTTGCTGTACATGTGAACCACAACAGTGGATGTTAGAATATCAGGTAAGATATCATTTTCATTCATCTTCTTAAGAATCCTTTCAGCATCTTCCAAGCGATTCTCCTTAGCATGCACATCAATGAGCTTTGAATAGTCACGAATATTAGTTTGGAAAGACTCTTTGCTCAAAACAAGTTCTGCTACCTGCAAAACAAATTGTTCAACATCCCTTTAGGTTCCACAACCAATAAAAGGCAATAATTGAATATCCCACAAGATAGCAGCATGAGAACAGCGGTCTGCACAAAATAGAAGTGGCAATTTGTGTTTAAGAGGTTTCAAACAACTAACATCTATGTACATGCGCCTACATTTGCATATACAGCGCATATGGCATACACCCAAACCCAAATGATGATTTTTTTTATCAATCAAATGGGTAAGACAAGAAACAAAACATGCAACTCCCATATGCACATAAACAGAAAAAGGAATAGAAGTTTTGGCACTTTGGTAAGATCAGTGACCTCCACATCAAGTTAGATGAAATGAACCATCAAAATTTCTCCCAGGATTTGGCTCTTTTCCAACAAAACTACAATAATTACACCCCTACAGATCCAATGTTATCAATCTTAATACCCTAATAAATGGTTAGATGACATGCAACAGATGGAAAAAAACCACAAGTACTCAAGATCCTAACACTCTTTAGTGTCCCAGCCTTTAGGGACTGCTGATCCTAACACTCCTCTAAGTAAGCTCACTCATACCAGCAACACCCAAAAATGCAGTTGAGTAGATGCAGAACACAATAAGCTCTATAAAACAGAAAGTTTAAAATCAATACATCTTCTTTGAGATGCTTAGCAAAGGTTCATTTGAGGATTACTTTCAACAACGAGGCTTTCTACAAAAGCATATATACTAGCAACTGGTTGTTTTTGTGGCACAAGTGGGCTTTTGATTTTAAAGACAACTTTCATTGTCAAACAATGGTGACAGTAACCTTATACTAGGTGGCAGGATGACAATAAATATGTACCATATACACATCACACCTGCACAATTCAGAAGCAAATAAAGAATGGGTACATATTTATGAGTCTCTAAACTGTGTTGAATGCAGCATGATCCACTTTTCCCCCTACTGACAGAGGTAAAACAGAGAGAGAACTACATTTTATAGATCTAAGTGAATTCATCTATCCACCAAATACAATAACAAACTAGACTCTTCCTAGATAATTCCAAAGAAAGGGAACCTATCTCAAATAAGGAAGTTTAGTGGTTTATAGACCTGGAATGGAACATTGAGCAATATATCATTAACAACCTAAAATTTTCAGAAACTAAGTCAAAACTAACTAAATTCCATCTCCTCATCTATTTATAAGCTTCATCCCAGAGCATAATATGACCAAATAGCATTTTAACATTTTTTTCAAGAAAGTGTAGTGGACAACAAGAAATGAAGTAAAGTGCATGAGAGGTAATGTATTAGGAGCTAAGTTAATTTTTTTATTTTTTTTTATTTTATAGATATAAACATGAAAAAAGAATGAGTTGTTTACCTTAAAGTATAGATGACTATTATTTTCTTTCAATCTATCAAGTAAAGTAATCCAGTCAATCCTGCTAGGCTGGAGAAGCTCTGCCCATTCATCCAACAAGGGAGAAGGGTCATCCTCCTCTTTCATATTAAGGATTCTCTCAGTTATCAATTTGCATTTTCCTGATATTGGTTTGGGTTCCTGGGGCCAAATAATTTCTACTCTCTCATGGACTTTGTCAGCCACTTCAGTCCATTTAGGATCAGAGAGATCAAGACCATAAATCTTGTATCTAATCTTCCCATGTCTCTTGGGGAGAGATACAACCTTTTCTTTCTTTTCATCCTCTACAAGGTCATCCCCAATAACCTCCTCATTACCTACTACTACTTCTCCTTCTTCAGCCTGGGCTTCTTCTCGGAGATGCTCCAAACTCTGATAAAACTCACTTTCCTCCATTTTCTCTCGAGCCCATTTGAACCTGAGCTCCCTCAGCATATCCCCTCTAATGCCTATTTCACCTGCAAATCTAGACATTTCCTTAACTTCTTCAGATTGGAGAAAACCCTTCATTTTTTCCTTGTTTCTTGCCTTCTTCATGTCATCCAATACCAAATTGCTAACCTCCCAAACTGTCTTCCATAAATCCTCACTAAAATCCTGAGATGGTGCGGCCACTGCTGCACCAAGCATCTGCTCAAGGCCACCCTTCTCCATCTCTGATACAACCTTGCGAACAATGATCAAAAGCATCCCATCAATTGTCTGCTTGTCGCAGTCAGTGTATACTTCCATGAGCTTTCCACGCATTATCCAGACAAATCGGGAAAGGAACTCATTCATGGTTCCCTCGTCAGAATCATCAGATTCAAGTTCTGGGTCCGTGCCTGAGCCGCCCAGTTTAGTTTCTGGAAGAGAATGAGCATATCTATTTGAGGACGGAGCCAGTTTTGGGTATGCAAGGTTCTGAAAAGTAGAATCATAACTGCCTGATGAATAAATTGAATGAGAAATGGGGGTCGTGATAGCGAAAGAATCCTTATAAATATAGGAGTACGGAGATAGTATTCTTCCATTGAATCTTGATAAGCCTTTAATTGTCTGCCTGGAGAGCAAGTGCTTCAAATTCATGATTTTGGGGAAGAAATATAATAAACGGACAAGCAAAGCACTTGGCTCAATTTTTTGCTATCAAAACCCTATTTTCCAGATGATGTTGTAGAACTAACCCTAAACAACCGATGACTGCCACCTGCAACAAGAAAACACAATAGAAGCTTGAATATCCTTGCTCTCCAAAAAAGGGGGAAAATCAGTGACTTGAGATTCCAATTTCTTTGGTAAAATAGTTGCATTGCAGTAAGTTGAGTAAGGGTTTAAACTCTCCGGTTTCCAGATAACTAAATCAATAACTGGAGGTTGGAAGATTTCATTTCGTCAACTAATATTTTTCTCGGAAACCAAACAGAACTCAAGTATATAAAAGAGGATTAGGATGTCACCTGAAGGTATGATGATGAGAAGCACTCATCGACGGCGATGGTAACAGCTGAGATTGGAGGGTGGAGAGAGTGGAGAGAGTAGGCGTGAGTCAGCAGCTAGGGCTTCCGCTTAAGCCGACCAGGCAACTCGTTTTCCCCCTTTTCCTTTTTTTCTTTTTTTCGGATTTTTTTTTCACAAACAATATTATTAAAATACGATGAGTGACTTGCAAAACATGAGAGTTATGAAGTAAAAATTATCACGCCAAAATAATTTTTTTAAAATTTAGTATTTAAAATTAAATACATATAATTAAAAAATATATTCAATATAAAATTAATGAATTCGTTATTTAAAAAAATATAATATAAAAGGTAATATTTTTTATATTGTACTCCTTTTTTTTAAAAAAAAAAAATCTTTTAAAAGATGATTTTCACATGGATTCCATTGCATATAAATTATGATAGTTTTGGAAATATTTTTTAAAAAATGAAAATTTTATTTTTATATTTTAGGTGTTGCATTTGGGTATAATACACTTTTTTTATACCTTGGATGTGCATTGCCACGTCAGAAATGAGTTTCCATGTAAGCAATACTAGGATTATCACAAAATGAAAATAAAAATAGTAATACTAAAAGTTGTATAAAATAAATAAAAAGATGAATCATTTAGAGGAGGATAGTTTGAGGAAGCAGTACATCAAATTGTCTCGATATAGGGAGATTCCCATATGCACCATATAATATGGTATCATGCTAGCAACACATAAACAAGCCAACATCTTCACAAATTTTGGTTCGTAGTATTTTGTAGCTCTTTTTTCGGAAATGGCAAGTATAAGCCATTAAATCGTCCCTTTGCCATTGACACTCTTGGCTTCCTGGCAATGGATGTAAAATCTTTTTCTATATTGAAAATTTTACTATGGAGTAAATTAACTATTTTTTCCTATGAACGAACTATCTAAGGGCTAGGAGAGTACCATGAGTATGCCCTATCTGTAAGGGGCTTGGAGAGTGCATGTAAACAAATATTAAACACTAAGAGCATTGATGAAGTGATGGATACGTTCATGTGGATTACTTGAATGGTTAATGAATAGAACAAAGGTGGCCGTCGAATACCATAGAGGATGGGGTTGACAAGCTAGCTCAATTGGATATGTCAAGCTTGTGAAAAACTTCAATAAAGGTGGCAACATGGCTTTTTCTCATTCATTTTCTAATAAAGCTTCAATTGTTCCTAAGGTGGTATAACATTGACATGTCCTAATAATAGGGGCATTCATAACAATAAGAGTATCACTAGAAGGTTTAAAGTGAACTATCTTTAAAAGTGATGTCATAGTAACAAGAAAACGAGATATATTGTCCTTAAGAACCTTGAACAATTGAAAATGCTCTACAATTATATTTTGACTTTTAATTATAGAAGCCAACATAGAAAGTAGAACCAAGTTGACAAAGATATCATTGGTATCTAGAGGAAGAGTCATGAGTTGTTTCTAGTGGAAC
Source organism: Vitis rotundifolia (assembly GCA_030254885.1). Classification (NCBI taxonomy): domain Eukaryota; kingdom Viridiplantae; phylum Streptophyta; class Magnoliopsida; order Vitales; family Vitaceae; genus Vitis; species Vitis rotundifolia. The sequence goes on along the minus strand of CM058168.1, from coordinate 10,120,931 downwards.
TCGCCTAATCCTCTTCATTACCTCTTACATTAGTTTGAGTTTTAACATGGATGTTGAGGTGTTAGTGGAACTGATTGAGAGGTGAGAGAAGATGTTGAGGTGTTAGTAGAATGGATTGAGAGGTGAGAGAGAAGTGGAAAAGAGTGGTAGTAGATTCTAAAAAACAAATTCCTTAAAAAGGCAAAATTTTCAACCACTTAAAATAGTGATCCTTGAGGTCTAATTATAGGGAATAATGGATAAGAGCAAATCTAATGATATAACACAAACCAACAAAATGATGACATGTATACATGGACAAATAACATAATGACATATGTATATGGACCAATAAAATAATGTCACTTTTCCACGAGTGAGTGATTGGAAAACCAAGCAATAATAACTGTATATGTTTAGATAAGTGAGTACTCTTCCTCTTAATTTGCTCAAAATGAGCTTACTAGTAGTTAGGTCAATTTCGCTTTACCAGGCCTCCAATTCTAGCAATCAAACTAAGACCATCAAGTCATCTCATATACTTATGGTGGGGCAAAACAAGCCTAATTAGACTCTCTAAACTTGCTCAAAATAATGAAAATTTATTCTTTAACTTGATTTTAATTTCATATTTGGATTGAAACTACCCTCACAAACCTATAAAAACGACTGAAAATACTCTTGAAACTGTTCTCAATATAATTGAAAATTTAATCTTTTCAGTTGCCTCCAATTTTTACTCAACCATTTCAATGGGGATTTAATTACTTATTGTAACTTAATGTAATGGAAATATGTATGTTCATAACAATTTGGATTTCATATTCAGATTCTATCTTGAAATTGTCTCTAGGAACTGTGAGAGAAGAGTCTATTTTTTCATCTGAACTCAATAGGTTGGAATGATTTCAAACATTGTCAAAGGTCGATGAGGTCTCACCATAGATGGTAATATCATCTGTTGAAACATTGTCTTTACATTGATTGTCAGGTACCCCATCCTCCATTCTGTTCGACGATGAATCTGATTTATTTACAACATTTATGGAGAAGAGTCAAGTTTATTTGTAATATTTATGGAGAAAAGTTTGGTTTTGGTAGGAGAAAAGTCCCATAGTGTTTTTTGAATTCAGAACAAAGATGAAAAATGGTTAGGGTCCATTTGGAACTCTCCTAAAAATCAGTTTTTTTTTCTTAATAACAAATTTGAAGTATTTTAAATTATATTTGAGTGCATTTTGAGAAAATAAGTAAAATCTATTTAATAAATACAATAAAATCTATTTAATATTTGTATTTATCATTAATTTTTTTCTTCAAAAGAGGAAAAGAAGACAAAATTTGGAGTATTATGTTGTATGTTCCATTTAACTTCAAAGAAGGTAGTTTGAGTAAGTCAAACGGTTGGTAGAGAAAATGGAAGGGAAAAAAAAACAAAAAGAAATTTTGGGATTCTTTTTGTATTACCTTTTTTATTTGTTTGTTTTCAAAGCAAAAAAAAAAAAATCAAAAATCAAAAGATGTTGTTTGTTCCATTGGCACGGGTTCTAGAAGGATGTTGTTTGTTCCACTAGGAAAACATGATTTTTACACATCAACATAAAACAATTGATGTATTTGTATCGACTTCTTTTGTTTATTACTATTTTCCTTTTTTCTTTAATGGTTAACATGCTTCAACCATTATTATGTCTTATTTACCTTTTATTCATAACCTTTAAATTGCATAATCAGCCAGTAAACAAAATATTAAGATTTTGATATAAAATTTATCAAAATGATGAAAAGTTTTCTATTGAGATTTGATTTCTTTAGATTTTTTTTTTTATAAATATTTTTAGAATAAAACTTATTTTTCATTTATATTTATTTTTTATTGAATAATTTGATATATTATATATTTTTCTTTGATATGAAATTATTTAATTTAATCTAGATAGTATTCTATATTTTTAAAAATATAATGACTTTTAAAATCAAATTAAAAACAAAAAAATGATAATATAAAATATATAGTGGTTTTAAAAAATGAATTAAAAATATAATTTTAAAAAATAATTTTTAACAAAATAATATAAGTCAATAATTTTTCTATAAGAGTTTTTAATTTCAATAGAATTTTTTATTTTTTACAAGCAAATTTATGTAAATGAGATTATTTATTTATTTATTTACTCATAACTTTGTTTAGTTGCCCCCTCATAATTTGCGAACCACCATTTATTTTTTAAGTTTTCTTTTAATTGTAATCCATTTTTTTACTTCATTTTATTTTCATTACTTTTTCCTTTCTCTCTTCACTATTCAACTAATATCAATTCCTTAATTTTCATGAAACCTTCAATTTTAGTTCATTAATAAACATTAATTTCAATTTATTGAATAAAAATAAAGGAAAAAAATGACGATAATCATTTAATGTTATATTAATCATTAAAATGTAATATTGATGTCTCCTACATACATAATGTCTTGTCTTTCTAAATCTTCATCTCTCATATATAATCCAAGGTTCAATAATCATATTGCTCTTGGAAGTGTAAGTCGAAACAATAAAAATAATAAGGATGAGATAGGTGATGAAAAGTGGACATTGGGGGACTGAATCTTATAAAAAGAAAAAGGGTGTGGTTGGCAGCATAATGGAAAAGATGAAGGTCCGTATTATTGTTGTCAATATAACACAAATGTTAGACCAACAAGTCTTCATTCCTCTATATCAATTTCTTTATTTACATCTACTTAATTTGAACCATGCTCTTATGAAATATAAGTATGCCTTCAAATTTTCTATGCAATTCATTCATCAAGAGATGTATCGGCTCTCAAATAGAAGGCCTGATACATTTGTTTAATGTTTTTATATTTCTATTATTTCTATGGTTGTTATGTTTTGTCATTCTATTAATCTAATTTTACAACTTTTACTTATATGTCTTCCCATTTCACAATTGTATTGTAATTTATTTGGTTGCATTGTCTTTGTTACATGCATTTTATGGATCCTTGTGTAATGTCTTACTTTTAATTTAGGTATGATCCTTTTTCATCTTCATATAATATATATTGTTCTTTAATTGTATTTCCATGTACTAAAATGTGTTATATTGTTATTTGATTTTGCAATTATAAACTCGGTGATAGACATCTAATGATTTTGTGTGTCTATATATATATATATAATTTTGTGGCTTTTGTTCTCAAATATAGTTAAAAAATATTGAGTATATTATTAAGAGTGGCTTGCCTAATTTCATTTCACATGGAAATTTCAATGTTTTCAAAACCAAAAAAAGTAACTGACCATGCCTTATTAAATATGAGATTTTTTTTTCCCCTTTTAATAGGCACAAATTATGCATTAAAAGGTTTTCAAACATGAGATACAAGTTTTTAATCTTAAACCAAGATTGTTGAATGAAAATTTTCAAATCTCCAATACTTAGTTTGTTCATTGAAATTGAAAAATGGGTATTTAAAGAAAGTGTTGAAAGTCTTTAGAAATGGATGGTAGAAAGAAATACGATGAATACTAACATATTAAATGAGGTTATCATCCATAAAATAAAATAAAATTTTTGTATGCTTCTTATTCAAATTCCAACAAAATGGAAATTATAAGAATATTAATTTTACATTTTAAGTATGTTAATTTTATATTTTAACACATATAATTATAGATTATATATATAAGATATATTATCATATTCCATATTTGATTGGTAATCGAATAGATAGGATAAGTTATCACATCACTTATCCTATCTTATGTTAAGCATATGATATATTATCTACCTTTTTTTTATCCCTTTTAGTTGAAAATTTTATTTTTCAGCAATTTTTTATTTTTTAATATACTCATTTTATAAAATAAATTTTTTATTATAAATAAAACTTATGATTAAAAAAGAAAAACTTAAAAAATATTTGTAAAATAATAGTAATATAATAATATTTTTATATATTAAATAATATAATATAAAAAATCTATTTGTAAAATTCATATATTTTAATCATGAATATTGTTAAACATAACAAAATTTTCATTCTTTCAAATAGAAAATATTTGAAAGTATTATAATTTTTATTTTAAACATTAAAAATAATATATATTTCATATTATTTTTTATTAATTTCAAAAATAAAATATAAATATAAAAATAAAATAAAATACCTTAAAATACCATATCCATAAGATATGTGTATTCAAGGATATCATATCTCATTAAAAATCATATCCTAGATATACATATCCTACCATATCTTATCCTACCAACCAAACACACCCTAAACCCTAAACCCCAAACCCTAAACCCTAAACCGTAATCTCTAAACCCTAAAACCTTAAACCCCAAACCCTAAACCCTAAATCCTCAAACCCTAAACCCCAAACCCTAAACCCAACACCCTAAAACCTAAACCTTAAACCCTAATCCCAAAACCCTAAAACTTGGACCCCAAATCTTAAACCCTAAACCCCAAACCTTAAAACCTAAACCCTAAACCCCAAACTCTAAACCCTAAATCCTAAACCTAAAACTGAAATTGAAACTTTAACTTGAAACCCTAAACCCCAAACCTCAAACCCTAAACCCTAAATCTCAAAACATAAACCCTAAATCCCAGACCCTAAACCCTACACTCTAAAACCTAAACCATAAACCCCAAAATCTAAACCTAAACCCTAAACCCCAAATCCCAAATCCCAAATCCTAAATCTCAAACCCTAAACCCTTAAGCCTAAACCTAAACCCGAAACTCTGAACCCTAAACCCCCAAACCTTAAACCCTAGACCTCCTACAAAACCTAAACCCCTTAAAAACCTTAAACCCTAAACCCTAAACCCTAAACCCCAAATCCCAAATCCCAAATCCTAAATCTCAAACTCTAAACCCTTAACCCTATACCTAAGCCCGAAACTTTGAACCTTAAACCTTAAACCCTAAACCTCTTACAAACCATAAACCCCCTAAAAACCTTAAACCCTAAATCCTAAAAACCCTCACTAGATATGTAGCTAAACGCTACATCAAGAGGGAGAGAGTTTATCTCTACAAATTTTGGGAAGGATACTTTGGTACATTAATGGAAGATACCAAAGATTTTTAGTAACAATAGAGTAGATAATGTATTAATCAAAGATACAAAGAATTTAAGTACACTTAGGAAACCAATGAATAGTAAATTGGTGGATGAATTGTGAATATAAGTCCTCTAAAGCTGAACTAGTGGCAAATGAGGAGGTTAGACACAATTAACAGCAATCATCCTCTTGTTATCCCTTTGATATATTGACATTAATTCGATCATTTAGCTCATGTCTTTTACATTGTATATGACTTGGGTGCATTAAAAGTTGCACAAAAGATACAAGTCATGAGTTCCTTGTAAGTAGATAAGTTGTCAACAGTCGATTCATGGATTTAAACAATCTAATAGAGATTGTAACGCATTATCTCCTAATTTGAGGGATGACTTGTCTTGCACCATCAAGATGAATTTCTCATGGTGAGTGCACTAGTATTAAAAAAAATGGTGATGAATTAAAAATATTATTTATTGCAACCAAATCTTCAAAAATAAATTTCTATATTTAATTTTTGAAATAAAATTTTAAAAATAAAAAGAAAATTTTGGGAAAAAAAATAAAAAAATAGAAGAAAATTTGTAAGGAAAAGCTAAGAATTAATATGGCAAACCCCACCCCCACAAAATAATAATAATAATAATTAAGTAAAACAGTTTATATAAAAAATGGAAGGAAAATTGTAAGAAACATCAATAAAAATAGAAGGACATAGAATAAAATAAAAGGGAAATTGTAAGGAATATAAAAAGAATAGAAAATAGAAGGACATTAAAAAATAAAAGGAAAAATAGGGGAAAAAAAAAAAGAAAAATTGTAAGGAATGCCAAAAAAAAAAATGGAAAACGTTTTAACATCTTGAAAAAACCAAAAAGTTGGAGAATTTTTTTTTAAAAAAGGAAAATCTTAATTAATATGTTGAAGAAATAAAAAAATAAAGGAAAATTTTCATTTAAAAATATCTATTATTGTAAAAAGGGAAATTAGGAAATTTTCATTTATTAATTAGTAAAACACTAGAAAATTTTCAATTTTTTGGTTTCTAGCATGTTGAAAACAAAAAGATTTTGGGAAAACAAAAAATGAAGATTTTCATAAACATAGGAAATGAATGGGAGAACTGGGGTTTGTTTCTTCACATCATTTTTGAAACCTAATTATGAAGCATGTTTCATGTGGGTTGATTTTCATAGAGACGTGTGAATATCAAAGCTGCAGGAAGGAAAATGGGGGCAGGACATTCTCTGAAACTTCATCTTGGTGGTTTCTTACAGCTCTTTTGTATGAACCTCTAAATGAAGATAATAAAAATGCTTAAAAGGCATATCAATCTTGAAGTTAAAATGTGTGTGGAATTATTTTAATACTATTAGGATTATTTTACCCCATTTATTCAAATAATCCTGCAAATTTTCACAATAAATAAAATAATAAAATTGATTTATAATCAAATTCTAAATCACTGAACTACACCTCTCTTTTTCAATATCACTGTCCTTTATATATATTATACAAGTCATAGCAAACCAACTGAGCCAGCCAGACCGGAAAACGCTAGAGGAAGGGCTTGAACCTTCGACCTTGTGGTTAACAGCCACACGCTCTAACCAACTGAGCTACTCCAGCTTGTTGCTCTGTAATGAAATAAAATATTATTTATCATATACTCTCCTCATCCTTTGTTTAGCTTGTTTATCCTGTAACTTTTGATGATGAATCGGACCTGAATTTAGCTATTGGATCCTAATTAAGATATGGGATTTTCATTGTAAATCTCCAGGGGTTGAATATCATGGATTCTGGACCCTAACCCCGACCCTCTCTCATGCGTTATGGCCTATGGTTTGGGTTAACCCCGAAGTGTTTCAGTTTCTAAACCAAAATAATAAAACTGCACGACACAACCCAAATAAGATTTTTTTTTTTTTTTTTCAAGTGGGGCGCCATGGTACCATTTCTGCATATTGCAACACCAGTATCCAGGCGTGTTACCTAGGCTAGAAGTCCATAATTCAATTGTTTTGGTTGCAAACTTCCAAGAAAAAACAAAGGAACTCGTTGGGGGAAGAAACATAAGCACTGGATAATACTTGAAGGCTCATGTCAACTATGGCTATTATCTCATCCTTTCACTCAAATATTTCTAAAGTGTGTACAACAAAATCTATTTACGGCTACAAAAATTCAGCCAGATTGTACATACCTGTTAAGTACAAAAAGGGCTGGAACACATTGTTGGGATCATACATATAGCCAATCACAATATGTGATTCATGTAATGACTAATGGTGGAAAGCTCATCCCCAGAATCCCATCAAGCAATGTGGAACAGTTGAGACAGTTTTGAAGTCACCAAAGTGTCAAGGCAACGCTAGCTTCTTGGTTTTCTGAATCTTGATATTTTCTTTCCCAGAATTCTAGATGCCTTCAACGGCAGTTTCTTTCCTTTGGAGTTGATAACAAAGTCTTGTATGACTTCATTGGAGGTAGAACAAGAACTTGAACATTCTAGAATGGGGTCATTTTTAATATGTCTCAAAAGCTGGAGTAATTCCTTAGCAATCTCCTGTCCTCTGGCATTCCCATTGAGAGAGATATGGAACAATGATTGAACAATGTGATCTTTCCTGAAAAGTAGACCATACTCCTCCCTGTAATGATATAGAGAAAGAAGAACTTCCAAGGCATCTTCTTGCTCCTCCTCACTGCCATTTTCTAGTATTTCAGCAATGAAATCGATGCATTGATTGGTCTCAGCCACTGTAATCCTAGCCTCCTCGATATCACACAAGTTTCTGAAAATTTTAATGCAATATCTTGCAAGATTGTGATCAACCAAGAATGGAGCCAGCTTTGGGATGCAATCCAAATAGACAATGTGGTGTCCTATATCATGGTTTGGGGACAAATTGCTGAGTATTTTCAGAGCAAGCACATGGAATTTCTTCATTTTGGTGTCGAGGAATTTTATGATGGAAGGAAGAACACCAGATGCCACAATTTCTGACTTATAATGACGTTGGCAAGACAACACTTCCATGATTGCAAGCGCTTCTTCAGTGATTTCCGAGTCCAGAAATGATGCTAAAACATAAATTGCATCTTCATGTAAGGGTGGCATTTCACTTCTGCAGGAAACATAAAAAAATCAATTAGCAGAGAACTAAATTAATACTTACAGATCAACAGGAAAATATGTATATGAAGAAAATTATGAATAGCAGTATAAAATTATAATAGATGACATGGTAAATAGAAGCCTGAATAAGTGAAGAAATAAAGATCTCATGATGCTGAGCCCAAAAGCTAGTGCAGCATGATCACAAAACATCATTCGGAGGAAAAATGAAGACTTGATCCAGGTTCTCAGCAGATTCACATGGTATTGACAGTGTCAACCTTGTATTATCTGGATTAAAACCCAGCCAGTTTAATTCCTTTAAGGCATGATGCCACCATAGAAGCCTAAATTTCTAGAGAGCATCTTGCTCTTCTAGCATGCCTTTAACTTTGGTGCTTCTCATTCATCAACAATAAATATCCAGGCAAAATAGAAATACTTTTTATTTTCTTTATAAACTGAAAATGCTGAATAAGACATAAATCTTGCTTAAATTTTATTTAACATAGTTCAATGAGTTTGGAGCCACCAACAAATTTTATAGCATGCCTGGAACTTCTTAGTGACTCTTGTCCGATTTTAAAGGAGCCAATTCTATTCATGTTTATTCAATTCTCAAAGTTTCCTTGTTTCTTCAGTATGTTATCTTATCACATGTTTCATTGTAATTGAGAAATTTTCCTCGCTTGAGATTTTTGTCTTCCGTCTTTTCAACAATGAATAAATTGTTTGTTGACTTTCTGCATATATATGTATGCATGAACAATAAATCTGTAACCATTTTCTTATAGTTATTTACATTTTTCTTTTTCTCAATATAAGCAATGAGGATCATCTTTAAGTTAGTTTTTCTTGGCAGTATAGATGCTTTTCCTTATTCTGAAAAAATAAAGGTACCAAAGAGAAGTATTACCTGCGTTTATTTAGAAAATACAAAAGAACTAGAGCTCCATCTCGCTGTGCTTGTAAATTGCCATTTTCACGTGCATCCTTCAAAAATCTAATCAGTGGTTTGATGTAACTAGAGGAAAATGTAGAATGACATGCTTGAATACTGTCTTCCAGTTGGTCTCTTACGTTTCCAATCTCCTTGCACTGGGATTCCCATGGAAGTGCAGCAAGTTTGGAGAGAAAGGCAAAATTCATGCCATGCCTATTTGCAGAAGATTGGCATCCCTGAGAATCAGCATTCATCTGAGGAAGCTCGTGTGCAGAGCCATTATCCATCCTTACATCCAATTTATTTGAAGGAAAATTGGTGTCTGTAGAGTGTAATGACACACTGCTGGTTTGAAGGCACAGACCATTCAGAGAACTGGCAAAGCTAGCAATGGAACTGGATGATGAAAGTTTCTGCAAAGGAAGGGATGCAGGAGCTTGTTGTGAACATGGATTGGAGATACTGATCCCATGCTTCAAGCACCACCTCGAAATGAGGTTCTTCATTGTGGAGTTTGGAGTGAGGAAAAACTGAGACAACTTTTCATGTGTCTTTGGACATGTATCATTCCCGTCATTGAACCACTTAGTTATCCAGAATCTTTCATATGTTTGCCCAGAAGCTATAACAACAGGATCATACATCAGTCTCATAGAGATGGGACATTTGAATTCCTCAGGAGGGTTGGTTACACTGAAGTCATCAGCTAGAGTTTCATATATTGCACTTTCTTCATGTGGTTCTTGCTCAATGGACTGATACATAGTGGTGCTCTCAGTATTGCGGCCCCCTATTAACTCTCCATACTTCCTCAGAAGATATAGGAGGTACTTCAAGATTTTCATCTTTGTTAGGTTTGTGTCAGGAACTTTGTCGATTAGCCTCTTTATAGACCTTTTCTCAATCAAGAGCGCCATATGGGATGCAATATTCAGCCTTGAAGCAGCGATTTGAATAGCTTCAAGTTCAGAAATATTTATAGATTCAGAGTCAGGCATGCCCTGCCGAACCACTGCTAGCACAACCCTTCCAGCCTCATCATCAGCAGATTCCACAGTAAATTTTGCACCCTTAAGGTCTTCAACAATACCGGATATCTGCAGATCATATTTCATCCTCAAAGAATTAATATAGAAAAAAAATTGAAAAGAAAAGAAAGGGGCCAGGTTGATAACAGAGTGACATGGGGAACTTCAGATTGAAATCAAACTAAGGCTGTTTAGAACACAACCACCAACTTTCCTTCCGAAACCAGAAGAACAAACAGATCGGAAGAAAATGCAAAACTGAAATTATTCCAGTTCATTTTACATCCCATTGGAAATGAGGTAACTTTTTCACCTCAATCTATCATGCATGATTAGATAATGTTTACAATTCCAAGAAATGATGTCATTTCTCAATTTCAATTATCATTTTTATTGATATATCAGCAGACACACCTGTGGAAGCATTAGTATTGGACCACCATAGGTTAAATCATGTGGATGAGCTTTGTGTAGATATCTGAAGTTTATAACTAACCCAGTTAAGTGATAATTGTTTGACAGACCATTCACCATGAGTAATTTATGCTAGGAGCAGGAATTCTGGTGATGGGTGGATGATATGGCTAAATCAGTCAATGAGAGGTCTCACAAAAAAGGATTTGATGAGTGATTGGTCTTCTGTTCCTACAAGATATCTCTACATGCACCCTTGACCAATGGCAACCATGTTCACTGTGATGTTATCTGCACATACCTTGTATTCCACTCAGGCCAACTTACTAGTCCTAAGGAAATGTTCTACATATAAATCAATATGAGGCATAACCTTACACATTGCTTATAATCTGGAAAGTGAGATAATGGGCTACTGTTAATGCAGTTTATAAGTATCAACAACCATAGACCTACACACAAAAGGAAGAAAAAAAGACCTATCAATAACTAATACAAAGTATAAGATATTATGAAGAAGAGTTCATGTGGGAAGAATGATCATAAGAATTACAAGTTGAAGAAATGCAAATTAGTTATATGTAACAAAGAATATGACTCTGTTGCAGAAGCATGCTCTAAAGATGCTAAATAAGGATGTTATACTGGTTAGGGAATAACATATTGCCTGAAAGCTAGAAATTGCACCTAACTTCAGGTCATTCACATCATATTAAACTTCATCTCGTCAATAAATTCACCTTCAAGAACAGAAGTAATTCAACCAAAGGCACAGAGTATTACAAACCTTTGCAGCCAACAATGTTGGAACATTATTTTGAAGCTGTCTTAAACTTGACTCCAAACAGTTGCATATTCTCTCACATCTCAAAACTATTTTATCTGCTGTAATTGCCTGAAAAATAATTTATTCAGCAGATTATTTACCCAAAGGATTATGTATGGTAAAAAGCCATGATATATTAGGACAATGAACTATAGATGTATAAAGTCATGAGAGGAAAAATATCATACTTCACAAAATGAACCAGAATTAAATAAATTAAAATAGATTCTCTGTGACTACTAATGTGCCTCCAAAATTCCATATTCCATTGGAAACACATGAAGTAGCAGAGAATGAAAGTTGCTAAACAGCAATATTTGTTGCAAACAAAACTGCTCCAAAGAACTTAAGAATATTGAATGGAGGAGAAGTAACATGCTTTGCAATGTTATGCAGGGATGTGATTATATCATTCATATCAACATTACAAAAGATGAAGGAAAAGCAAGTGGAAAATAACATTAGCCACAACACAAGACTATAATGCCTTTTTTCCTGGCAAAACAAACAGAGACTTTCTCAGCCATAGCATATTAAGCAAAATGATGTTCAGCACAACAATTCAACAAATGATGTAACCTGACTAGGAAACAAAGAGATTCATTACCTTGCAAAAGTACTTTAAATAATTAAATAACATAATTGCAAACTGAATAGGAAGCTAAAACATCTAGCAAGAAGCATGAGTCCCTTACCACTGATCCACTTCATTTTTATTTTTATTTTTTTGCACATTTTCGAAATAGAAGCCTGCAAACAATGTTGGTCTTCTACAGGGAGGGTTTTAGTGAGAAAATGTTCTAACAGTTGCATAGCTATATTTATTTGTAAAACAGTACCAAGTATAATTTACTAGACTCAGTGCAGTTCTGGATAAGAAGCTTGGCTTTATCCATCGCATGGTGTAATGAGCACAGTGCCTGCATTCCTGTTCCACATCGTGGTCGAGCAGATTCAAGGGCAGAAAAGATCTGTGATATTCTATCAATATAACTCTTTAGCTTTAAGCAGATTAAACGATGCACCTGCAGTCATGGAAGAAATTCATAAATATGACCAGACTAGAAAGAATTTGAAAACAAAAACTACAATAAGTATTTATAATTTGAAAAGGAAACACCAAGACCATTTGATAAAAATGACTATTTTGATTGACTTCAATATGTGATTAATTAGAGATGGAAAGGGGAGAAAAACAGACACTATTCAACTTAAGGAAAAATATGTTTAAGTGTACCATTCAATTTTCAATTGGTAAAATCCCAGTCCATATGGCTTGTAACATTGGACCTATTCTACGTCTTTGACCTAATGAAGACGAGAAACTTTTCCTCTTTCCCACGCTTGCTATTTTGCATCAAGTACTTTGATCACAACAGCAATACAAGTGAATACTAGTAATTGAGACAAGCTACATGGGCAGATTTCTTTTCCCATTAGTATTTAGATTTATTTGATTCGACTTCATTGTTGGCCTCTTGGTCATTCAAATATAAAACACACCCATTTAAAAGAAACTCCAACTAAACAGTCAAATGTGATTAACTTGTGATAAAGTTTGTACCAAGGTCTATGGTGATGTTTGGGTTTGGTGACAAGAAATCTGAGCCTTAGATGATCAAACCACCAAGATAAACCAAAATTTCATTAAATTTCATAAATAATAAATTGTGATGTCATAAACATTAACTTTTTACCTTAATGGTACAGTAATAAGGAAGTTCCACAACATCAGTGTCGCTCCCCATTAAGTTGGAAAGTATCCTTTGTCTGCACATTTCCATTAACAATTTGAATGGCTGAATCCAGTTTTTGTTACACAAAACAGAGCAAAAAACCCTTTACAATCTAAGGAATTATGAAACTGATAATTAATAATTCTAGTAAGAAATGTAACTGAATCCTTTTTTTTTAACCAAAACAAAGCCAAAACCCTTAATGATCTAAGGAATTATGAAACTGATCATTAATATTTCTAGTAAGAAATGTAACTTCAAGGCAAGAAAAAAAGTAGTCAACAAAATGAAATCCCTGCAAATACACAATATAACAAAAGTTTCCTTTTGCATAGGAAAGTTCATGAACCATGTTTGCTGTTCATTTATAAGTTAAACCTATGTTGAATCAATCATATTCTGTTGCTAGACAACCAATTACTTTGGAGTTTTATGAATTTAACCAACTTAAGACGGCATATGAATGCTTATTACTTCTATTTTTTTCCTTCACCAATAAATATTCAATCTCAAATTATAATATCATACCTTAAAAAGTCAAAACCAAAATAATTTACCATACAAAATTATCAATGAGCGATTACTTCTCTAACAGTATGTTCCAAGTGAATTGGTGTTAGAGTTTGTCATATGAAGCCAAATTCAACAACTATGCACAAAAGGTACAGCATTTGCAACAAATATTCCTCACTATTGACTTTTATCCCAATATTCACTATGCATATAAACTTTTCACGCATTGAATCCAAAGAAAAAGGCAACAAAAATATAATAATAATTATATTTTACCTGTTTTCATATTACTGTGTCTCTAACTTTCTCATGTAGTATTTTCACAACTGAATCACTGACAAGCAGGATCACAATCATTTAAAGATGTATACAAACAAATGAATCTTTGATCACACAACCTTATGCTCAACAAAGCCATAAAGGTATGTTATTTCACAGTATTGAAAGTGCCATGAAAATATAACATCAACTCAACTAAGCCTTATTCTAGCTATCTGTGCTTGGTCAAGGAAGCCAAAATAAATTCCAAGGTTACATGATTTTTTCTTTTGGTTTCCCTTTTTGGCCGGTGGTGGTTTCCATCTCAACTAAAAGGGGACTCATAAATTTCAATGAAATTCAGGTATTGCTTTATTCTGTCACAATGACGTCAAGCTCTTTAGCTGTTGCCTTTTTTTTTTCTGTGTTCTTTTTCTTTTTTCTTTTTTGCAAGCAAGAAGAACCACAAGTTCAGGATACAAAGGATTTCAAAGAAACATTGTTGGGGAAGCAAATCTTAATAATTGTAGCAACTTCTCAGCCTCAAATCAGAAGAACACAAGCAAATTGATATTAAAACCCAGGCTAGTAGTCTTAGTATTAGTGCCAAAAGAATCCCCAAAAGAGATGACAAACAAAATAAACAGTATTTACACTGCACATGCTTGAACTCCATATCTTCATTCAAAATAAAGGCAAGTCATTCACCAGTTGTTAAGCAAAGAAAAATTAACTGAAAATAACACGTAAAAAAATCTTACCCAACAACTCAAATGACGTAAAACCGAGCATATGGAGAGAACCCAGTTAGCCAGAAAGCCTAACACTGTGAATCACTACAGAGGATACAAAAGAATCAGTTACCGAGAATCACAAGCTCTGTTGAAAATTTGCACCGAGAATTCAAGTTCTGTTAGCAGGCATCAAGTGTGCTTTGGTAAGATTGAGCCAAGAGGTGGAGAAGGGGAAGTGAAGTAGGATAAAAAGAAACCCAGAAACAAGAAATCCTACAAGCCCGCCAAAATGCTTCAACCAGATAGTTGGTTCTTTTTAGAGTAGTGAAGGGAAAGCAAAAAATTCAAAAAACAGAAGAGTTAAAGACCAATTCTTGAAGGAGAGAATCCAGAGATGGCTCTTATTTGACTGTTTCACAGGCTAAGTCTTGCTTTTCAGGGCTGGAGTCAACGAATACTTTTCATGAGAAAGAAAATTATTTGGCTTCCATTCAGTCAAATTAAATCACCTCGAGCACACATGCCTTCGATACGTCACAAGTCTGTTGAATCTTCAAAACAGGTCAAAAAAGAAAAACAATCAACGATACTGACGGCTTCCATAGTAATCCTAAGATGGTAATTAACAATTAAGGTTTCAAATTTTATATAAACCGATCAAAACCTTGGTAATCAACTATGACTTCACATTTAAGTTTAAAATCATAATTAATAATTATAATTATAAAAAATAATGTAAAACCATAATCACCGATTATGATTTTGCCATTCAAAAACATCTAAAAAAATTTTTTAAAAAAATTCTCAAATCATGTGTGAACGTCTAGATGGTTGACATGAGGTAGTTTGAGAATTATTTTGACCGGTTTTAGCCGTTGTAGTGTTTTTTTTTTTTTTTCTGTCCATTTAATATTGAAAGTTGAAGGACGGCTAACTCAAACAAAAGTCACATGGATCATGGATGAGCCCTTCCAGTACATGGAGTGAAAATAAAAAAATCCATCATCATTAATAAATTCAATGTTTTAATTTGTAATCATGCGTGATGGAGAGCTGGCTATCCCAATAACCACAAAAATCAGACATAATAAATTAAAGCACATAATTATTATGGCAATTCAAGACACGCCCACCACCATCAAGAATTCAACGTTGTCTTGTGGGATCACATTAGGCCAAACACTAGTTTACCAAAAATAAATAAACGAGAAAAAGACAATCGTACCCTTTTCCAAAAAAAATAAATTATTAATTTAGCTTGTCTTTCTTACAGTTTTATCGTAATACAATTAGATTCTATTAATTTGAAATTTTATTAAATATTTTTTTTATTTTAAATTAGATGAAAGATCGATGAAAATAATAAATAAATAAAAAATAAAAGTATTTGATTAAAATTCTAACTAATAGAGGCTATATATATTTAATTCAAACGTCAGAAAAGGGTTAAAAGGTCACTAAAATTAATCAAACAAAAGACAAATAATTATAACAGGGAAAGATATTTCGTACCGAAAAACTGATCCCTATTGGCCCTTGAAACCCATGCTTAGGTTCAGGAATGAGGGTCAACTGCGGTCCCAACATCAACAGCAACCATCCAGCATGCCTACATCTTTCCTTAAGAAAAAAAAATGGCTTTCAATGCTATTAATGCCTCATTGATTATCAGCAGTCTGTCTTGTCTCCTTGGCCTTATCCCTCTTGGTAATGAAGGGAAATTTATCAACCTGACTTATTCTTAATTCAACTGCCCTCTCAAATCATAAGTTATCTTCGCCCCCATGTAAAGGAACAGAATTATGTACACATTCATATTACCAAAAATAAAAACAACCATAACAATAATAATATACAGGAAAAATTCTAGTATAGACTATAATAACTCCTATAATGCTGTCGGGTATGTATGGAATATTCAAATGCCGTATGCCTGTTTCGTATTGTTAGCAATGGTCTAGACTCTAGACTATAATAACTCCGACAATTTGTCTTTCAATAAAATACGAGAAGATCTAGTTTATAAGACCCGTGACCCTCGTCCATTAATATTGTACTCCTTTGCCGGAACCTAAACGGATATAAAAATTAAAATTTCATAAATTGTTCCACGGAAAACCCTTTCATTCTTATTTTTAAGCTCATTTTCAAAGCTTTGACTTTTAGTGGCAAACCAACATTACAACTGAAGCATATGGTCTTAGTTGATACTGTACACTGCACTTGTATACTGCTACTACATTGTTCACATCTACAAAGACATATTCCTTCATGATAATATATATACATATATAAATAATTTAAAATTTTAAAATATATTTCATCATTTTATCTTATATTTATTTTAAAAAATAATTTTTTATGTATCCAAAATTACATATATAAATATAATAGCATTTTAACATTTTTATTTTTTAAAGTTTTCATTTATTTGTATTTACAATATTTCTTTTAATTAAACACATTTTTTTCTATTAGATGGAATGTTACTTTGAAAGTAAGAAATTAATTGAAACCCCGAATACAGATTCTTAATTTTCACTTAATAAATTAATATATAAATAATAAAATGAATCCCGTAAAAATATGTTTGATCGGATAGATATAATATGAAATAAGACAAAAAAGATGAACATCATATCCTATTATATATTTGATTCATCATAAGATAAATTATCCTATTATTTATTATATTCATGATTAACCAAACATCAATACTAAATATATTCTTCACATTTTTTATATATCTCTTTTATATAGAATAGGTTAATTATTAATTAAGATATAAGATATGCATTTCTCATATACTTTTAATTTATTTTTTTATCAATTTTTTATTTTTTATATTATTTATTTTATAAAATAAAAAAATTATTATAAAATTAAATTTGTATTTTAAAAAAACTAAAAAATATTTATAAAAATATTAATATATGAATTATTATATATATATATATATATACTATTTTAGAATATCACGTTAATTAGATTGTATATTTAAGAATAAAATTATATTTTAAAATACGTATTTTTTTACGTGGTACGAAATGATATCTTACAATAAGCCCATCACACGAAAGTAACAGTACAAAATGGTGGGAGAAGCGAGGACCACAACACTAACCGAAAATTCCATGAAACGGGGTGGGGTGAGAGTCAACATCTATTGCGCCGCCTGACAGGAACTCTTTGTATTCGGAAGTTACCTGCGTATAAGGCAATTGCTAGGGTGAATTAAAAGCTTAAAGGTGATTGACATAAGCTGGAAACTGACGCTTTAGAGAGCGATTGCGTTCATACCAGATGAAAATAACCATTTCCAATGCTTGGCTTACTTGTAATAATTTAATATGCATTTTAATGATGTTTGGAAAAGAAAGAAAGAAAAAAAAACACACCATTAAAAATAAGAAAAAATAGTAAAAGTAGAAGATCATTTTTTAGAAAAAAAAAAAACACTCTTTATTCTCCTTTAAAAATGTGAACAATCAATTTATTTTAGGTACATTAAATAAATAGAATATTGAAAAAGAATTTAAACATTAGATAAGTCGAATCATTTTAAAATTCTATGTTTTGATTAGCCAAATTCAATAGAAGAAAATAGTTAAAAATAAATTAAATCATTACGAAATCTTTATATCTTGCTTTCTATCACTAGTCAAATTCTATTATTTAATGTTTTGATGCAAAATTTAATTCTAAGAAATTTATTTGCATGATTAAAATACATTAACTTTTCCAACCATTCATGTTTAAAAAAGATTTCCCTACTTGATGGTCGAAGTTCAAAAATGGGAAAAAAAAAAAAAAAAAAAAAGTATACCATATTACAATTTTCTTCAAAACATTAATTCTATCAACATATCAACCTAAAATCTTTCAATATACTTAAAATATCTTCCTCAATATTCTCTTTCACATCTACAATTTTTTTTTTTCCTTAATAACTAACCCTAACCCAAAATCTTTTAGATTTATTAACAAAAAGCTAATTTTAAAATTTTTCAGATATTTTTTTAATCTATAAGCAAATATTATTTATGTTGGTGCAATATTAATACATTTCATTTATAATCTATGTAAATTTTGGTAAAAAGTTTCTTATCAAAATGATTATAAATAATTTAGATGTTTTAAGAGTAAGAATCTTGAAAAAATAGAAGAATAATTAAAAATAAAAATAAACGATTTTGTGGTGTCTAACTGGATACTCGAAAGTACATCCCAAAATATAATTTTTAACCTCTCGGATGTTTGGAAGTATAGTTCGAACAGGCCTTAAAAATGTCCGAAAATATAATTCTAAATCAACAATAATTTAAAGGATAATTTGATTATTTGATTAATATATTAAAACGTTTTAAGGGCAGAGCTTTACCGAAATTGTGTAAAAGGACACACGTAAGAATCCATCATTGTCGAAACCGCATTGCAGTAGTCTAGAGAAATGACACGAATAGAACGGGATCTAGACAGAAGCCAATTCTATTCCAGAAGTGTAAGTCACTGGGTTTGAAAACCAAGACTAAATGATGCACATGAGAAAGCGGCAGGAGAATGCGAAGCCAAATAACTAGATTCTTGGGCCAACTACAATTAAACAAAGTTAACCCCCAAAAGCAACGTTTGTGGGGGCCAGGCCTAGATAAAGCACTATAATGTGCTAGCCTTAGGTGCCAAAATATTCCACACGCTTCTCAGGTCCTACTCCCCATTGCTGGGCCCTCCTCATGGCAGCTTTCCCCATCCAAAGGGAATTTTATTCATTTGTCTCCATACCCTGAAGAAGAAAGCACCACCGAGTTCCATCCACTACCGGAGAAGCCGAACTTGATATCAAGGATATAAAAAACCACTGGCCTCTTGTCTCCAAATCTAATAAGCCCAATACAAGTCTCGGTCCATATGACTTACTACATCTGGCCTAATGTATGGCCAATGTTCAACTATATAACTTCCTTTCCTGCCAACTTCATCCAGAATGCTGAATCATTGGTGGCAACACTTTCATGAGTCAGCTTCAATAGACCATGAGTAGTCAAATTTCTCTCAACATGTTATTTACTAACACAAGGCCCGCCAATAAAAATCCGAGATTAAAACACATAGACCTAAAGGAGGCTAGAGATAATAACTTATGAGAGACCCTGCATAACTTACAGGCATGGGTGCTACAAATCATATTCGAGGTAAGTTACTAGTGAGTTCAAATAGAAAAGGGAAGAATAATGAGGGTGTGAGAAAGTAAAACATGAATATTAACAGTGAGAACAACCTTAATAGTGGCAATTCTACTGTGGAGATGACAAATAGCTTTAATCATCTTCAGTGTGGTCTTTGAACTTGGGTCCATAGCACCTAAATATTAAACTAATTCCTTCCCATTCAAACCAATTTCATCACTTAGACAAAAAGAGAGATGAAAATTTAGGATCTTATAACAGTTGAGAAAGAGCAAAAAGAAAGTTTCCATCGCTATACCTCAGTATCTTCCTCCTATTTTACTCCAAATAGGAGGAGCATATCAAATCCACCAGAATAAAACCACCAATCAACAATTGATTGTTAAATTTTATTAGCCAATAATTGAATTTTTATGCTCAACTTTCTTAAAAGCATATATCTATCACCTCAGTAAAAGATTGGTTGGTAGGCTATGCCTCTTTCTGCTTATCTTTTGGACCATCCACCACCAAAAAAAACCCCTTTGGTACTCTTTTCTCCAAGTAGATTCAACTTTTGGAAATGTTTCTACCAGTTTTTTCCCCTTTTGAAAGATTCCATCTTAGCGAGGTCCTCATGTTTTGCTACCAGATGATTGGACCATGAAAGGGTAGTCTCTTAGCTCCCCAAAGCCGGAAGTTTCCTGACTATTTATCCTTTAAACCAGAGAATTAACTGTTAATCACGAGCTTGGAAATTTGTTGATGGTCATTTTAAAACATCTAACCCTCAAATAGCTAGGGTCAACTAATAGTTGCAATCATCAGAAAGGACCACACATCAAAAGAAACACGGTTTCTACACGAAAATAGGGAACCCGTGTAAATGTGACATTCCATGCGATAGACTTTGATATGATAAGGATTCTAAATATCAAAGCAAAGGTACATTTTTTTGCAGATTCTCAGTGCATTTACCTGAACATCATCTATGAGACAGGCCATCCTTCAGCCGGTGGGCGGTTATCTGAAGCCAAGGTAGAGCCAAACAACTTGATTAAATAGATCATAACAATGACGTAAGCAATTTCTTTATTCTCTTTTGATAACCCATCAGGCTGGTTCGAGCTAGAGCGAAACCTGTGGGAAAAGGAAAGCTTTCAGCTCACACGCATCGTGAATGACACGAAACAGTGGTATAGATCACAAGAAATAGCAAAGAAAATGAACCAATCTCCTAAAGGAGGGCATAGTGGCCCATTGAAGATGGAATTGCTTCAATCATAATATTCTAGATATCATGACAGTAGAAATTTGAAAAATCACCTGCAATGGAATCCAAATATTAGTCATATCCCATAAAATGTAATTTCTTCTATTCTTTAGTGCTCCCATGTATAGTGATGAACTTAAATCTTCCAACGCCATCTAAACTACAAGATAACCATTTAAATTCCAAAGAAGTTATACAAAATCCACCTGTCCAAAAACCTAAACTAAATAAATAAATAATCAGGTAAATATGTGCATCAACAGCATTACACATTGCATCACGTTACCAATGACCGCATCTTCATCAATTGCCAAAAACCTGTTGAAAAGTCTCGCAAATCCTATTTTGAGTCAAGTCATTGATATTTTCCCAATAAGATCTACTATTCATGTAAGAGACATTCCTATTAAAATAAAGAATATATCCTATGCTATTCTTTTAGGAATAACTATCTCTGACAACCATACAATTTGTTTCCTATATAAAATATTAGAAATTTTAATTGAAACAGAGTCCCTTTTTTGGGTGCAATTGCGGTTTTGGGATTTGTAAGCTCTAGACTTGTAATCTCTATGAAAATAGTTGAAGCTCTTCTTCGTGTTGTGCATGGATGTAGTCTCTAGGCAGAATAACGTAAATCATTATGTGCTTTGTGTATTTTCTCTTATTTTCTTCTCCCTATTATTGTTCTTTGCCGTGATTTTTCACAACAAAAGCCATAGCCATTGATTTATACAAAAAAGTTGACAGAATAAATAACCGTACCCTGCACCCAAAACGATTCACTTGGGCTGTTTCATGACAGAATAAAATCCTAAAACAAATATTTGGGCCCACCTGCAAACAAGTGAAGTGAACTCATTCTAAGAAAGAAAAGCTTTGAATGTCCCTCCTCGGAGGCTCTTAGAATTGATGCTGTAATGGGCTCAAGTTGGCCATATGGTCCCCCAGATCACCCCATAAAGTCCACCCTAGATCATGTCACAGAGCCCAGACACGCTCAAACCATGAAAAGTTACACAGGACCACAGCTAAGGACACCAATTCAGTACTGCATTTAGCTTTACAAAAGGGTAAAAAGCTGTAATAGGATATTCTAGGAAGAACTACGCAAATAATCCACCAGTCACCAGGTTCTCTACCAATGGAATCTCCTTGCTGTCTCCATCTCCCCCTGATTTTTATAAGAACAACTGTAAATAGTTTGTATAAGTTTATTTTAGTTCTGATGATTCTTAACTCAATGAGTTAAACCACAATTTTATTGAGTTATTTGGAATATAAATTAAGTTTAGTACCATGTAGTCTGTCCACCCAAATTAGTGAAAATCAAGTTAAAAAGAGCAGAGTTGTGAGTCAACTGTAGGAGCTTCAATATCATGACTGTAATATCTTCAAATAGTAGAACTTTGTCATGGGTACAAGCTCCAGCATGAGGAAAAATATAGTCAACCACAAAATAGCTGGGTGAAATCGCAATATAGAATTTAAGCCCTCTCCAAACAATTGGAACAGAAAACCTAAGTGCTGAAATACAAAAAATTGAGGTCCTATTTGGTTGCTATTTCAAGAACTATTTTCTGTTCTTGAAAACAAAAAATACTAAAAATATGTTTGGAGAAGGCAGTACTTTTTGTTTTTTGTGTTTTCCGTGTTCTCAAAAGACCACTTTTTTTATAACAATAAAAAGATGTTTTTATTGTTCAAAGAACATATTGTTCTTCATGTTTTCTTTTTCTTCTTTTTGTGTTTCCCTAGCTGCTTTTTGTGTTTCCCTATCTTTGTTGGTTTCTCCTCCAATGTTCTCCAACAGGAAACGAAAGTGAGCTCCATCCAACCACCACACCCCCACCCCCAAGCCCTTTCTTCTTCCTTAATTTATTTGTCATTGACATGCAGTATCTATAACTAATAAGAAAAAATGGCTCCCCAAAAAGTTTCCTCTCTCACAGGTTGCCCAACACAAGTCAAAATGGATTGCTGGATCCCCAAAAAGTTTTAAGCAATTAGTTTTTTAAGAAAATTATTAAAATTATTATAATTACACATAGTTACAAAGTCATCATTTGTTTAAAAAAATTATAATTAATGTAAGCTTTTCAAAATTGAATAATTTTTTTAATTTAAATGAATCATACATATAAAAATTATTTATATATTTATAATATCAAGTTAATCGAAGAAAACACTTTATTAATTGAAAACAACAAAAAACTTTCAAACATATTTTTGTTTTACTTGTTCTAAAAAAAAAAATTATTAACTCAATCAAACATTTTTTTTTTTTTCGAACAAAAACCGTTTTTCAGAATTCCATTTCCAAACACAATTTTTTTTTTTTTTTTTCTGAAAACACTAGAAGTTGTTCTTAAAAACTATTGTAAAAAATTATTTTCTAAAATAGTAACCAAACAAACCCTTAGTTTATACCATAGTCTTGCATGCATAAGAACAAGATCATAATGAACCCTGCCCAACCCAATTCCTTGAATCTTTTACCCAAAAAAAAAATCAATAAATTAACCAAGGGCAAGTTTAGCGATTCATAACACAGTAAAGCAGGAAGGAATTTTTGCCTGTAGATGTGGTGATATCAACTTGAAAAATCATTACTGGAAATGGAAATAAAAGTCTTCATGGAGGGAGAATACTTTCCCCAAGCACTGCTGATGTGATTTGCAGGGAATAACATCAAGTTGTTAGAAAACCTAGTTGCTTGACTAGCCCAAGACCTGAAATTAGATCTCCTAAAAGAGACACCTGTTGACCTTCGGCAAAACAAAATATCACTACTGCTGGTCTCAGCTAACTAACTGGCAAGAAGCCCATGGAATGTTGCCCAGAGGATGATAAAACAACATTTCTATGTCTCAAATATCCTTTCCATATAAACCTCAGAAAACTAGAAGAACTTTTAAAATAAAATTAGGAGTCTTTCTTCCTGATGGAAAGAAACCACACAACCACTACTATCATGGGGGAATATAGAAACAGACTTTAGGTGTTTGACTGTAACATGCAGAGGACATGGAAGGTAGAACAAAGAAGAGGAAGCGGATCATCAACCCAACCAACCTTCCCTCCTCAATAGTGGCAGAAGAGAATGATCAAAATAGAGCAGCCTGGATTTTTCTTCTATTTGAATATCATCCTACCAAGTTGATGTGATAAGCAAACACAGAAAATCCCATTCCCAACAAAAGATGGAAGAATATCTTATTGTATTTTTGTCGGTTTGAAAAGCTGGGGCAGGGATTCATTTTGTTAGCGCATCGTTTAATGGCTAGGCTAGGAATTGGGATTTGGGATCTAATCCCCACTAGCTGGTAAATTCTCTAGAAAATCCACTTGCTGATGAGATTATAAAAGACAAGAAAAGGACTTTCAAATATATATATATAAAGTGCTGGTCTTTTCGGGCTTTGACACATATTCTCCTCCTCATCTTGTCCTTTCTAGCCTTGCTTCATTTTGAGATTTCTAAGATGGAGAATCGCATCTTGCTGTACTGTTAAAAAATAATTCACCAACTTGCTCAACTCTACCACTTTCTCCTCCCTTATAAAGAGCAAGCATGGCAATCTCTTTGCCACACCATCCCTTGACTAGGGTCTTTTTCCTTGACTGAGGCAGTTATTCCTTTTCTTTGTTTCCCTTCTGTGAGTTCTTTCCTCTTACATCTCCAACTTCAATACTAAGTATACTATCTTCTTCTCACCTTCATCTACTTTTTCTTCATATTCACCCAACTCATCTATGACCCTCTTATTCCAGCTTCTATAGTTCTTATTTCATTCCCCCATCAATATAGCAATGGCATCCCATGCTTTCACCTCTTCATGTTATTCAAGCTCCTCTTGGACACAGGAGCAAAACAAACTATTTGAAGAAGCCCTGGCTCTGTACGACAAGAACACTCCTGACCGCTGGGCAAATATAGCCAAGGCTGTGGGTGGGAAATCTGCTGAGGAAGTAAAGAGACACTATGAGATCCTGGAACAGGATGTCATGCATATAGAAAACGGTCAAGTCCCTCTACCCAATTACAGGCCAACTGGAAGTAGCAGCGGAGGAAGTGTTGATGAACAAAGGTAAGATACTGGTAACTTTTCTCTCATTACTTTGAACAAAATAACCCCTTTAAAATTCAGCTTAGTTCTTGCCTTACCACTATATATTTTTATCCAGAGTCTAAATCTCTATCTGAGAAAGAATCATAACTGTTCAATAAAAATGTGCCCCTTTTTGCCTGGAGCCAAATAAGACAGCCACAATGTGATCTACAAGTTAAAAGGTCCATGGCAGGGTAAGGGAGTCAATAGCGCAATGAATCATGATTACGGAAATAATCTCAAAAGTTTCTGGTCATTATGATCCCCCATACTATTGCCACCCCAAATCATACTTACCACTCTTTCACATGGATGAGCATGTCCTTTGAGTCAAGTTCTCATTTCTCAAGTATGGGGAAATGCGAGTAAATCCAATTTAGAAGCAAATAAAAATCTTTACAAACTTACTCAAAAGACATCCAAATTTCAAATCCAAACATCCACTGCATGCTATGTAACTCCTCATTCCTCATCTCCAGCATTTAGTAAAAAAATGGAGGGCTTGTTACTTATCCACATTTCTTGTGAAGTTGTGGAACCAAGCTCCCCTTCCATTTTGGGTTAGATACAATCAACCACGATCACCTAACTGCCTTCCCCAATATTTTATTCTTTTCATTTTTTTATATAAAGAGTGTCTATACTCTACTCAACTTTCTGAAAGAAAGCCCACATGAAATCTAATCCTACTTATTTTAGATCACATGCACTTGGTCATACACTTTGGAGCACAGACCTCCCAATGTTATAAACAATAGTAAAGTAGCCGGTGCTTGTTGCTTTGATGGGGATCACTATCCGATGCAACACCATTTTTTTAATAGATCTTTACATTCCTCTGTAACCCATCATTTATCTCCAGCCTTTCCTCGTGAAACTGCTTGGATCTAGCTAGCATAACCTTTTGGCAGCATCCATGCTTCAATAAAAAATTTAGAAAAAAAAAAAAACCTAGTGCATCAATGAGTGTAGGTTGGTCGGTTGGGAGCTTAACTCCCCAAAGAAACTAATTTGTAAGTAGGCAGCAATTGGCTGGGGATTCGGGTAGAATTTTGGCTTGGGGAGTAAAGGTAATCTGCCAATTTGAGAGAAAACTCACCCATATTCAACAATTCAAAATTATTTAGGCACATAATATTTTCCTTTATTTGGTGGAAAAGGGCATGATTTCACTCATTCCTTCCTCATAAACTTATCTTTATGCAACAATATATTACTAAGTACCTCCTTCTATGATTAATAGTTTTCAAAAGTTTCTGATTTATCTTTCCTTTCCTTTCTTTCTCCTAACAGGAACTTGCTGAAGAATCTAAAGCTTCGTTGAGGCAAAAGACTCAGTTATACTACAAATATACATCAGCTCGAGCATATGCAAAAAAGAAGATGCAGACGCATGTATTAGAAAGAGAAAAAAATAAAAAGGTGAATAAGAATAATAAATATAGGCTCAAACTAATGAAGCAAGGAAGATGAAGCAGTTATCTGTGTTCATGTATCTCAATTTGTCGCTACTGCGATGAATTCGCAAATTAAATAACATATGATGCTTTCTATGACTTTCGTATATCGAATTTAACGACAAAGGCAGAAACAAGAATACAAAACAAGAGAGAAATTCTTACAAAATGGCAACCCTAATTTAAGTCTCTGCATGATGACGATTCACCTTTCAAGTCCTGATTCCTTTCAATTGTAATTCAAAGATTGGGAATGCTGATTTGGATTAATCATTAATATAATTTAGAATGGCGATGAAAACGAAGAGGCGGGAGAATTCAGATGCGACGAAAAGGCGGGAAAATTTTGTATCTTTAAAATAAATGGAGATGCGGGGTATCGATCCCCGTACCTCTCGCATGCTAAGCGAGCGCTCTACCATCTGAGCTACATCCCCTTTGCCGCATGACTCTCAATCAATTTTATTCTTAATAAGTCAGAAATTGCTAACCTCCTTCGACTCATTTATTTTTACAATTTTCTAATTTATTTTAAAATATATATATATTATAATTTAAGTATATTATAATATAAATATGGTTTTTTTTTTTTTTCTCTTTTTTATTTTCATTCAAGCAAAAGTATCATTTGCTTCATCCTATTCATATGGTTTTTAAAATTTATCTAGACCAAAATTTTTGAAGGAAAGACAAAATTTGAAAAAAAACAAAATACTAATTTAAACTTGGGAGACATGTTAGAAAGTCTAAGAAAGTAAATGGGAAAAAAAATAGAAGAAAAATAAATAAAAATCGGTTTAAGTTCAATAAGAATTTTTGTAAGAAAATTTTCTATTACTTTGTATTATGCTAGCACTAAAAAGGGTACTCATAGTAAAAGTGATAGGATTATTTCAAGTCTGCCAATTGGAGTAACGAGTACAAATTCCCGATTTTCTATTCACTCATGATCCGACTTGGATGACCTTCCTTGCTTTTTTGTTTTAAAAATAAACATTTATATACAAAAAGTATAAATTCTTATACAAAAAGTATAGGTTTATTTTATACTCTTAAAAAATATTTTAAAATTTTAAAATTAAGGTATGTCATAAAATGCGAGAAGGAACTTATTGGGTAATCATCTATATCAATAAAAATCTCTTTATGACATGACTTAAAACCTTTTAATAAAATATTAATTCAATTTTATTTTCTAGAATTTCATATTTCTTTAAACATTTTTATTCATTTTTTTCTCGTCTCTTCTTCCAATTCGTTTATTTTACGACACACTATTAGATCGAGTCAACATTGCTAGGCTAACATTTGAAGACTTTTACATAATAGAATAGGGGTTTAGTTAGTTGAACCCTAAAAGAGATGTACTATTTTATATATATTTACCATTCAATTTGCTTCTTTTTATTTAAGACAATGGGTTTTATATGTGAAGGAAATAACAAGAGAGTAAATTATTTTATAGAGATAAAAATGAACGAGAAAAGTTTGAATAAGATTGGATTTAAATTTTAAACTCTATCATATTATCCTTTTATATAAGGAATTTAATTTTAATTACACTCTCTTGGGTTTGATCTCTTTTGCTTGAAAATAAAATATAATTTATGATCAATATCTATTGTTTGATAATAATTTATTTAAAGACATTACTTTTCAATTTTTTTTATAAATATATAAGAAGTGAATGAGCCTCTCCTAATAATATCAATGTCAACATAGATATATATATATATTGATCATTTTTACGGGTAATATTATTTAATAAAACTTATCATGTCAAATTTAATTATTTATATATGTCGATAATATATATCTTTCTAATACTTCATGAGTCCTATTTCATATATATAACATGTGATCATTTTTATATTGAGACGATATATTTTTATACTAGTTATTAAATTGATGTTATAATCTCGAGAGCCGATACATATCTTAAAGTAATTTGCACTTATGAAATTTAATAAGGTAATATTATTGAATTACGAGTTTTTGTTTCTTAATATAAACATTTCAATAAATTTTTATTTTAAATAAATAAAACACGAAACTCAATTAACCAACTTGAGATATTTATTGAGAATTTGTTGTGTTATTAGAGAATTTTGGATCAAAATGCCCCTTTTCACCACAAAAATATATATTTTAGGTCATTTTAAAAACTTATATTAAATGTGACATTTTTTCAATCACGTGAGTATCACATCATCTTTCGACAAAATTAAAGTTTCAATTAATAATTGAAGCTTCATATTTTAACCCAAACCTCAATTGAAAATTGAGGTTTTATTTTTTTAACTGAAATTTCAATTGGCTTTCATAAAATTATATGTCATCATTGAGTACGGTATAATCTCATTGTAATCTCATATCACGACAATAAGAATACATTTAACAGTGATTTTATAAAGTATTTTTGGTTTTTTTAATACTTAAAAAATAATAAATTTTAAATATAAAAAATGTTAAAAACATTTTATAAAATCATTATCAAAACCACTCTTATAATATGTTTGATAGTACTTTTATAAAAACTTTTTAATATTTTTAAAGCTTGAATGATAAAAATTTTTAGATATTAAAAATATTTTATAAAATCACTCCAAAACGGAATCTAAGTAAATTTGAAGTTTGAATTCTTTAATTTTTCAGTGTTATTTGAAAAGTGGCATATGAATGGGTGTTTTATTTACGGTAAATAGACAATGATAGTGGCCTCTGGCTTTGACTTCTTCCTTTCTTCTGCTGCTCTGCACGAGGAGATTAGACAAAATCAGAAAATAGAAAAAGTTTGAGAGCAGAGGACCGAGGTTGCAGAACAACAACCACATAAGAAAATACGAGGAAGTGGACTCGTTCTTCATTAACACAACTCACCTTTCCTCCCCTCCACAAACTTGGAACCCGCATTTAGAACCCCTCCCAATTTCGTAGGCTTTGCAGCGCTTAAATCGTGGACAAGTCAAATGACTCAAATCCTTCATTCCACCTTCTCCGTCCAATATACACCAGTTTCGCGAGGAACCCGGCCTCTTGTACCCCTATAAATAGCACCATGCCATGTTTCAGATTGAATCGTAGCAAGTTGGGTGTTAGCAGAAGAAGAGAAGAAGAAGATGGCGAATAAGATAGCGTTTGCTCTGGTGTTCTCGCTGGTGCTCGTTCTCTCTATCCACTCGGTGGTTGGGAACACGGACTCGACGTTCGACCAAGGCATGCAGCAATTCGCGAAATCGGCATCGAGCACGGCAAAGAGTGCGTCGAATGCTGCATCCAATGCTATGGGGGACGCCAAGGATGCCACCAAATCATGGGCTGACTGGGTCAAGGATAAGTTCGATTAAGTCTTTTCACCCTCCATAAAAGAAATGCCTGTGCCGCCTTCCCTCAACTAAAACCCGAAGCACTGTTGTTTGTTATTGTAGCTTCTTTCCACACTCAGGTGGAGAGCCCTGCTATTGCATGCCGTTTTGGAACATTTGCATTCCATTAATGGAGCCTATAATAAATGCAATTTTATCTTGTAATTAATTTTTAATAAATCCAAGTCATTGGTTGACGTCCATCGAAATGGGCTCAAATCTAATTCTTATGAATTTAATCATATACTTTTTTTCTTTTCCAGATTTCTGCTTCTAATTTTTTCAACTATTTACATTTTCTAACTACAATTGATCCAAAGCCACTTCTCATTTATTCAATTGCTACTTGTGGTTTCACACGAACTTCATCTTCCGCGATAGCCAAGCACTTGGGGCTTTCTCAATCATATTAGCACCTGGGCTTTTTTTAAGCCATTAAGATTTCCATAAAGCCCAAATCAAAACATTCTAGAAACCACCCCCCCATAAAAAAAAGACGATCAGATTTTTCCCATGTCATCCAATTAAAACAGGCCCAATTGGGTTTTTTTTTTGTAACTTTGTTTACAATCCACATTAGGCTATACTCATTAATGGTTCAGACGCAAAGTTGAGTGTCGAATTGGTAACCTCAATTTTTCTGGGACAATTAGCACTTTATGCGGGTGCAAAGCATTTCCTATAAAATTCCAATTTATTTGTATTGGCGAGGTTGTCCACTTAGCCCCAACAGTACCACATATTCCAGCTCGGCTCAATAGCAATTAGCTGCCAAAATGTAATTAAAAAAAAACATTGCTTTTTCCTTGATGAATACCGGTTGGACAAAAGGAAAGAGAAGTAAATGTAAACCACTGATTCCTCGGGAAGTTATCAGCACCGTCCAGTTGCGTGAGAAATGAACTAATCATCAGAATCGTCCAAGTGAACGGTGGTGATGAGGCCGTTGACAGCAGCTAAGCAAAACCTCCTGGACCGTACACCCAATCCCGAACCGGCGCTAACATCATTCTGAATATGGATAGACAGCCCAAGTGCTGTGGCCAACTCTCCACGCCCATCTGATAACATCATCACCTTCTCACCAACTCCAAGATGTTGGCCCCACCCCCTCATCACGAATTCATCGTTGATAGCCACACATGCTATCAAATCCGCGCTCTTCCCTTTCATTGCCTCAATCCGTTTGACGAAACGAGAGCAGTTGGGTGAGAAGGCGGCCGAGACGCCCACCAGAAGGAGTTTCTTTCCCTTGGCGAGGCTCGAAATGTC
Source organism: Vitis rotundifolia (assembly GCA_030254885.1). Classification (NCBI taxonomy): domain Eukaryota; kingdom Viridiplantae; phylum Streptophyta; class Magnoliopsida; order Vitales; family Vitaceae; genus Vitis; species Vitis rotundifolia. The sequence goes on along the minus strand of CM058168.1, from coordinate 10,089,651 downwards.
AACGTTTTGAACCCTGCCGTTTGGGCCGAGGGAGGAGAGAGTCGCATTAGGGAGCTTCCCGCCTATGGGAATGGATGCCAGTCTGGGGTCTCTGGCCGTGGAGATTTCTTGGAAGGAAGGCGGCGGGCCCGGTGGTCCATAGAGATTAATGAAAAAGGATTTTTGGGACCGATGAAGACCTCTGTGAGGATTCCATGATGTGGAAATGGGTTTACGCGACATGGAAAGAGCAAAGGTGGCTTGATTAGAAGAAGAAGAAGAAGAGGATGACGGAATTGGCGCTGTAGCGAATGTAGCTGCAATGTTGTTGACAGAAGCAGCCATGAGGGAGGGAGGGAGAGGGCCGTTTGAGAAGAAGAGAATTGGAGGAGGGATTAGGGTTTAAGATGAGACGGTGAGGGAGATTGATTTGGGGTTACGCCGCTCCGCCATTTGTACGAGTGTTGATGACGATTAGAGATGAGTGCAGAGGAGGTGTGAAAGCGGGATTTATAAGGAAAGAAATGAAAATAGAAAAAAAAAAAAAAAAAAACCTAAAAAGGCATTCGAGTCCACGCCATTGCCCTCAGGGTCTGAGCTATCGTGCCATACAGACAAAACATCCTTGAGTCGCAAGCAACCCAATTAGTCAATATTTTAATGGGATTGTATTTCAAACTTTCCCTCTAATTTAGTAATTTATAAGAAAATTAAATAATCCCCGCTTCGCCGCGTCCATGGGTACTTTTACTACCTTCAACAGTCAAGCACGATTAAACATTCTAATCAACATCGATAAAAGGGATAACCTTGGCCTCAGGCGCTCACCTCACCCTCACATGGCCGTGTGGCCCTGTTGATATGATCTTGCCCCACGTTACTCCTCTACCACACCTCCATCATTTATTTTTCATTTAATAAAAGAATACAGTAAAATCACGATTCAACAAAAATGATTAGAAACTCCTTGATTCAATATGATTCATCCTGGTATATTTGGGAACAAAATCTAGAAAGTCATGAATTCGTGGGTTGACCGTCAACACGACTAAACCTTATTAAAGACATGTAAATTAGGAATAATAATATGATGTTGGAATCAAATATCTCGTGTAACATGATTAAACAACTCATAAAATGCATTCAATGATTGTTATTATTTTAAAAAGGACAATAATTAATATTTAATGAAATGCAAGCATGTTGAATTGACTAAGTAGTATATATATATAAAACATTAAACCAAATCAATTCAGAGAATGCAGATGCTCAGATCCAACAAATTGAGAATTCTAGAGATGAGATGATGATACCTTTGTGTGAATTGAAGGTGCATGAGAGCTGGGATTTATATAGATGCCAAGGGATTTGCAAACGATCCTCATTTCTCTTTATACATTCTCTTCTCGTTCTGATACCCATCTACAGTGTACAATTTAATTTCTGGTTACAATGGCGGGGGTTGCTGCTGCGGCTCTTGCTCTTTCTTTAGGGTGTTCTTGTTGTTGTGCATCCAAACCTTGAAGACCTGTCTCTTTACACCAACCTCGGCACAAAGCTGTTGAACTTGTTCTTCGTACTGCTTTTGCATTCTCCACCCCACCTTCTCTGCGTACTCCAGCATCTTCTCTTTCTGCTCCTGAGTGAATTTCGTCCTAAACCGCTTCTTCGACAGAGACGAGGGAGGGGGAGGGGGAGGGGGCGCTGCCCCGGCATTGGAGTCGAAGGCTCTGAGATCCTCGCTTGAAGACTCGGTGGCGCCGATGCTCGTCCCAAAAGCCATGGACATGGGAGGGATGATGATTGTTGAAGGGGGTGCGTGAAAGGCCTTTGGGAATTTTTGGCGGTGCAGATATGGCGGGGATGCTAGAGTTGGAGGGAGTGGGTGAAAGTGAGGTGCACTCCTGCCGATGGTCTCGCCGTCGACCTCTTTCCGGTGGAAGTTCCGGTGGCAGTTACAAGCTGCACACATCAGAGCTTCTAGGGTTCCTTCTTCTCCATCGGGCATGAACTCCCCGCAGCCGTCGACGACGTTGCCGCCGATGCTGGCTGCGTGGTTCTTGAGGCATTCTCTATACCTAACGGAGGCCTTGGAGTTCGATCCGCCGATAGTGGACGCAATTGTTGCACCAGCAAGGACGCCGGCGACGTGAACTGGGTCTGGGTCTGGGTCTAGATCTGGATCACATCCCTGGCCGAGTGACTGCTGTTGCGGATTCAGCTCTTGTTGTTGTTGAAGAAGAGGATGATGGTGTGGGATTTGAGGTGGTTTGAAGACGGTAGTGCCATTATCAATCTTATGATTATCATCTCCTCCTCCTCCGGATCCCGCGGATGCCAGAGGGTTATAGCCTGAGGAGGGTGGAAATCCCATTTCCTTGTCTCGCCCGCTCAATTCCATTAACCTTGATAAAATTGAAACCCTGGCTTTTGATCTCTCAAAATTCTATATGAGAATATTATTCATGGAACATCTCAAATAATACTATCTTTCCATGATTTGACTCATCCCAATGTTTCTCTTCTAATCAAAGAGTGAAACCATTCAAAACCACTAGACTCGCCAACACAAGGAATTATTATTCAAAGAGATGAGTAATGAGAACACTGAGAAGACGAGGAGAAGAGTAGCTTAGCATGACTCAATCTCATCTCTTCTCTGATCAGCTTTTTGAGTGGCACACCCACCAACCTATTCCTCCAATTCCAACACTTGTCTCAATGGAGAGACAATTGACAACACAGTCTTTTTTGTTGATACTGCAGACAATAAATTTTAAAAATATAGAAGAAACAAGGCTCAGATCTTGGGGCCGACCGACCCCAACACCACCTGAATCACTGTTATATAGAGGAGATCAGCAGCGCCATGAACAACACCGGCCACCACCTCCACTACCTCCATCTTGTGAGGACTGATCAGAAGTAGTAATTAATGGTTTCCAGTAACGTAGATTAGAGATAAGAGAGACGGGGGAAGAGAGAGAGAGAAAAAGGGAGGCGGGGATTGTGGGTGTGGATGGTTCCAACAAGAAGGAGCCAAGTGCATATCCAACAAGAGACAGGTCGGTCGCTTGTGGTGAAGCGGAGAGATAAGCATGAAGATGAGGAGCCGACAAGAGTCATGTTCAACCTCTGACTACTGGTCCCCATCCCCCTCTGAACCTTAATTATTGCTCCTCCCTTCCTTCCCCTTTTTCTTATGGTCTCATGCCCCTCTCTGATAAGACTGCTTTTCTCTCGCCTGCCTCATACTTCCCAGCAAATCTCTTGTTTGTTAACAAAAAACACCTGCTAAGGAAGAGCTGAACCTCAATTAGAGGGTGAGAGTGAGAGTGAGAGCGAGGGTGAGAGTGAGAACTATGGGAAATGGGCCGTATGCCCTACATCAGAATGGAGTAGGGTTTGTCGTTTTGCTTGGTGTTTGAAATGCTGGTGGCCACCATCAACGTCAGGTCAAGGCCAGTGGCAACTATGCTGTGCGCCCTCTGCACCCCTCCTAAAACTCCACGCTTCCTCCCAAAAGCAATTGATGCCTTTATTTGTCTCTCTCTGTTCCCAAGCCTCTGCTTTGGTACTTGGGTTTTTTCTATTATGTGAGGCACTGAGGCGGTGGTAGTGCTTTCAGGTAGTGGCGAATGGCCTCAAAATTGGAAATCCTTCGCTCCCAACGTTATCACGTTATCGCCATTAAACATTTTACCCAGGTACGTGTGAGAAGTGAAAAGCTAAAAGGAATGAAACTGAAAAATAGGGTAGAATAGAGTATTCTTGAATGTTTTGAAATCTTTATTTTCTGATATTCATTTTCTGTTTTTGTGAACTGTGACTCTACATATATACATGATTTGAAGTTAATTATACATTATAACTAATTATTTAACAGAATCAGAACTGATCAACTAGTTACAGGTTAGTTATAGGTTTTTAACAGTGTTGTTTAGTTATAACTGTATATGGCTTAACATCCCTCCTCAAACTCAAAGGTCTAATTAGAACAATGAGTTTGTTTCGTAGGTTGAGAAATTGTTGAACATGTAAGGCTTTGGTAAGAGCATCAGCAATCTAGTCACAAGAAGGAATGTGTTGAACCACCAAAATCTTATTGAGCACCTTTTCCCGAACAAAATGACAATCTAGTTCCACATGCTTGACTCGAGAATGAAAAATAGGATTGGTAGCAAGAAAGGTGGGTGAAAGATTGTCATAGAACAGAAAATGAGAAGAAGAAGATGAGATAGACAGCTCCTGAAAAAGATACTGAATCCACTGAAGTTCAGAAGCAGCATTTGCTAAGGCCTTATATTCAACTTCAGTGTTGGAACGAGACACAACTTTCTGCTTATTGGAGCTCCAGGAGACTAGATTAAAGCCAAAAAAGATGCAATGACCACTTGTACTTCGACGATCATCAGGGCAACTGGCCAAATCAGCATCAGCATAAGCAGTAAGTTGAAAATTAGAAGAAGAATGAAAGGAAAAACCAAAGGAAGTAATGCCCTTAAGATAGCGCAACAATCGTTTAACAGGTTGCCAATGAAGATCAGTTGATGATTGCATGAATTAGAAAAGTTTATTGACAAAGAAAGAGATGTCAGACCTTGTAATGGTACAATATTGTAGGGCTCTAACAATGCTACGATATTGAGAAGAGACAGCCAAGAGAGAACCTTCAAAGGTAGATAAAGTGTGAGAGGTAGTCATTGGTGTAGCAATAGGTTTACAATCTACAAGTCCAGCACGAGTTAACAAGTCTTGAATATATTTGGTTTAGGAAAGATGAAGAGAAGATCCTGGCCAACATACTTCAACACCCAAGAAGTTATTCAGAATACTAAGGTCCTTGAGAGCAAACTGAGAGTGTAAAGAATAAACCACTTGGTGGACTAACATAGTATTAGAACCAGTAACAATAATGTCATCAACATAGATGAGAATAATGACCATGTCAGTCCCTTTCCAGAAAAGAAACATAGAGGAATCAGATAAGAACAAGAGAAGCCTCAAGCAAGTAAAGAGTTCTACAATTTGGTGAACCATGCCCGAGGAGCTTGCTTTAGACCATGCAAGGCTTTGTGAAGTTTACAAACAAAACCGCGTTTAGAATGATCAACAAAGTCTGGAGGTTGAACCATGTAAACCTTTTCTTCTAACTCATCATTGAGAAAGGCATTATTAACATCTAATTGTTTCACTAACCAACCATGAGATATAGTAAGAGAAAGAACAATTTGTATAGTAGTTAGTTTAACAACAAGGCAAAAGGTTTCAAAATAATCAATACCATATGTTTGATTAAAACCCTCTGCAACTAAGCAGACTTTAAAATAATCAACTGAGCCATCAGCTTTGAGTTTCAGCTTGTATATCCATTTACGACCAATAATGCATATATTAACAGGTTTGGGAACCAATGTCCATGTCGAATTGGTGAAAAGAGCATCATACTCAGTCTTCATAGCAGCTTTCCAGTCAGGGTGCAACATTGCTTCTTTGAAAGAGGAGGGTTTAGCTGCAGTAGTTTGGATAGCAAGGCTGAATATTTTTTTGGGTTTAAAAATACCATTTTGGCTACAAGTAACAATGGTTTGGTTTGGAAGTGAAGGAGGATCAGCAATGGAGGTTGGAACAAAGAATTGTGGTAAAGTAGGAGAGGAAGGTGGAAGAGATAGAACAAAATCGGTAAAGACAATAATGGGAGAAGAAAAATTAGGTGGAGGATGATGAGGATTCCTTGAAGATGGTGGAGGAATAGAGAGAATACCAGAATCAAGAAGTGTTGAAGAAGAGTTGGATGATGATATTGGTTGAGAGGATAAAGATTTTGTTAAAAATGGAAATCAAGTTTCATCAAATATAACATGTCGGGAAGCAAATATCCGAGAGGAAAACGTATCCAAATAGAGGAATCCCTTGTGTTTAGCACTATAACCCAAAAAATAGCAAACAACGGATCTATTTGCTAGTTTGTGAGAAGCATAAGGGTGAAGATAAGGAAAACACAAGCATCCAAAACTTCGAAGAGATGTATAATCAGGTAAACGATTATAAAGAACTTTATAAGGAGAATTTTGTGAAAGAACAGCAGAGAGAAGCCTATTTATGAGAAAAAATACAGTTTGAAATGCAAATGACCAATATTTGAGAGGCATTCCAGCTTGTATTAACAAAGAAAGACCAACTTCCACAACATGACGATTCTTCATCAGCTAAAATAATCAATTAGCAAAAGGAAAGATCGAGCACCATTGACAGAAACTATAAGAGTTGCACCCCAAAGATCAATATGGATGAGACCAAATGGTTTTATTGCTCTAGAAGTGGATCTTTCAAATGGCAAACGATGGCTTTTAGCCAACTGACAAGACTCACATACAAAGTTATTATTGTCATGTTTCAAAGGTATTTTACAAAGAGATAAAATTTTGGAAACTACATCAATAGAGGGATAACCAAGTCTATTATGCCAAAGTCTCAAAGAACCAGCATCTGAAGTACTACTAGTGGAGTAAAATACTAGTAGATAACCAACAACTCTTGGTGCAACAGGAAGTTTATAGAGACCCTTCTCAATTTTTCCTTGAAGAAGAGCAAGTCTCGTTTTCTAATCCTTCACCACAAAATGAGAAGGATGAAATTCAATAACTGTGTCATTGCTTGAGCAAAATCGTCACACTCTAACTAAGTTGGTGGTAATAGAGGGAACATGTAAGACATCATTGAAAATCAAAGCACCACTTGAAGAGGCAAGAGAAAATTTACCAATATTTGCAATGGATAAACCCTTACTATCTCCAACAATTACTTTGTCCCACTGGTAAACGGATTATGGATTGTTAGATTATTAGATCAGATGTGAGATGATGGGTAGCCCCTGTATCAAGAAACCAAGAAGTGTCTCCCATTGTTGCAGAGGTTGCAGTCATAGCCTGAGGATTGTTAGAAGTGGAATGTTTAGAATCTTTTGGTTGATAATAAGAGTTAAACCGATACCAACATTGTAAAGCAGTGTGTCCGAACTTAGAACAAATCTGACACTGAGGCTTGGAAGTTCTAGACGTGTTACCACTATTGTTTATGGTTTGTCTAGTAGCAAAATTCTTTGGTTTAAAATTTTGATTGTTACTACCAGAAAATTGACTATTTCCTAAGTTCTGTCCAGTATTTGGACGAAAATTAGAATTGTAGATTTTCTTCTTGTTCTTTTGTTGCTAAAACAGAGTAGCATTTGCTTGGATCAGAGTCTGTTCTTCTACAGATCTTTGTCATTCAAGACATCATTCAAAAACCATGAGGTGACTTTGCAATTCTTCAACAGAGATTGGTTCAGCTCGTGAAGTAATAGTCACTACAAAAGGATTGTACTCAGGCCTTAATCCACCCAGTATTGCCATAATCTAATCTTGCTTGGACGCTAGTTCTCCAACAACAGCTAGATTGTCACAAATATTACATATTTGTAGCATGGAGTCAAGCATGCTCAAGCCACTTTTCCATATAGTTTGAAAATGCAGACGAAGCTCCATTATATGAGCTCGAGAAGCAGAAACGAAACTTTGTCATAAGGATTCCCATATTTCATGAGCTGTGTTGTAACTCATGATCTGAGTCATCATTGGTTCGGTGAGTGAGGAGTAAATCCAGCTCATCACCAATCGATTTTGATGCTACCAAGTGATGTATTATGGATTTGCAATTGGAGATTTGAATGTTGTGGTAGAGGTAGGGTTTGGAATAGGTAGAAAATGTGGTGGACATGGTCGGGTTCCATCAAGAATATCATCAAATCTGCTGGCAATGGCCACATTAAGCATCTAATTGCGCCAAATGAGGAAGTTATTGCGATTGAGTTTGATCGTAAAGGATTGACTGAGTGATGGAAATGATTGATTCGTCATCTAAGATGTAGTTTATCTCGTAATCAGACCAGATCCAGCAATTGGAATCTCTCTAGAATCTTGCAATGGAGTCACATTGGTTGAGTGATCTGCCATTGTTGTCTGCTTTGATACCATGTGAGAAGCGGAAAGCTAAAAGGAATGAAACTAAAAAACAAGGGTAGAACAGAGTATTCTTAAATCTTTTGAAATCTTTATTTTTTGAGATTCATTTTATGTTTTTGTGAGCCGTGACTCTATATATATACATGTATTTGAAGTTAGTTATGCCTTATAACTAATTGTCTAATAGTACCAGAACTGATCAACTAGTTATAGGTTAGTTATAGGATTCTAACTAATGCTGTTTAGTTACAATTGTACATGGCTTAACAGTACGTGCTCTTTTGCATTGGTTTCTGCTTCGCCTTTCCTTTCCTCATCACTACATTTCCTCCATCTTAGCTCAAAGGTAAATCCACTAAAAAAAATTGATATAAAAATATTTAAAGATTTTCTTTTTAAATCAATATAAAAACTAAAAAGGAAAAAAAGAACCCTCATAAAAATGAAAAAAGAATTATTTAAAATGATAAATTAAATATAAAAGCAATTTTCTTCCCTTTTCCCTCCTGGGCTCGAGAGTGTGCCAAGATTAGACTGGAGTCACTTAATTTTGAATTGTTTAAAATGATAAATTAAATATTATCAGCAAATTTAAGAAAAATGCATCAAATTACAAAAAATAAAAATAGAAACATTTTTTGGATCAATTTATAAGAAATAAGAAAAAGATACAAAAAATTTTCTGCAATCAAGTTGCCATTTTCGAATGCCCTTTTTATATTATTAAAACAAAATCACTAGTACAATCATTGTTGCATGGAAAAGGTTACTTGCCAATTAAAAAAGGAGCAATAGGCTGCCAAAAGCTGATTGGATAAAGAGTAGGTTCCAGTGCGATAACCCATTATCATTCTCATATTTATAAGACAAGCGGCAGATTGAACAGTGAAATAATGGGTCCATAAAGCCATAATACTGGGAAGGACTGAGATTTTCAGTTTAACCCAATAATAATAATAATACGATCAATATGAATTACTTCTCTATAGACCTAATGACATTCTCTAAGGATAACATTTCCTGCAGCACTAAATATTTGCTTATCAATTTAAACCCAACTTCACATACTCAGATTCTGCAATAAGGTGGATGGTGAAAATGGCTACCACTAGGGAAAAGAACATGGGAGTGTTTTTATAATGAAGTTTGTACATGAATTTAATTTGAATGGGTCGGGACCTCACATGAGGGGATGAGGATGCATGTTATCCTCTGCTATGCAGAGATGATGAGGAGGATGCTCTCCCTAGGAATATGACTATATATAATATATATGCCCTAGCTGTTCCAGAAAAAGCGAAGACTAAAGACGGTGTCAAACCTGACACTCCTTTAAATTCACCTAACACTGAGTCATAAAAGATAATTCTGTCATTCATTTACTAAAGGTCCAAGATCCCAGGTCAAAGCAAGTAACATCAAGACAAAAATGGTTTTTAAGAGTGTCTGCAGAACAGGCAGTCGATACATTGGTCCATAATAACAAATCCTGTTGACCTTCAAAGTTCAAAGCCCGAAAGCACCTTCTTTCTCAGTAGGCTACATTCCTAATAAAACCATCAAACTCACGATGTTGGGGCATCCCATATATTAATATAACAATATTGTGCATTTTCAAGATTTCACTTTCTAACCACGACATTAATGCCTTATTTTACTAAGATTTCATTTTTCACTTCCCCTTTCTATTTATCCACTCCATATTCAAACATAAGGAAAAGCTGTTAGGACTTTGAAAGTGCACTTCAGAAATTTAAAATTTGAATTTCCAGCAAGCCAAACCACATAAAAAGATAAATCTAATCAAATATTAATGTTGAAAAATAATCCCAGAGAGACAGTAGTCCTCTTCTGGCTAGACATTTGACTTACAGAAGAACTCAAGCATAGATAACAAGCTCGAGCAAAGATGGTCTATATAATCTCAAGGCAGATTTACTAAGATATAATATTCATCACTAAATGCCTAAAATTACCAAGTCAAGTGCACCAAATCTCCCATTCCTTAGGTTGCTTTGAATTAATACTCTTCACACTGATGAATCAATGACCATTAACTATAGATGAACTTCTCACTTCAAATCCCGGTCATTGTCCCCAAGCACAGGCCCTGCATCATATCACATGGCATAGGAAAAAACCAATACATTAATAAGCATCATTACAACATGCTTAACAACCACTGGCAAAACTTGAATAATAGCTTATATAGGAAGGAACAAAAAGGGTCCAACAAGCTATATATTTCTTTATCATTAAGTAGGAATGCTTTAGCAGAGCAGACTTGGAATGGAGGCTCTAAACCTACCAACAAGAAGTGGGGGTGAACAAACAACTGGATTTAGAAATCAAGGGTCCTGAACTATTGAAGCAGATATGTTGTTCATTAACTAATGTTCTTATCATGTGAACCAAGAAACTAACTGTGGATAACTTGCAATACCCCTTATTCATATGCTGATAGCAATGTAGAATCAAGTTTCTCGCTAATACATTTAAGTTTCTAAACCACAATTCAAAAAGCAGATTCTTACCAATCTGTTAAGAAAAAGTGCAGTTGGAAGAGTGACAAGTGAAATATAATTTTCTCCAACAAGAAGCAACAGGAATGACTGAAGAAAGGGTTATCCAAATTCTGAGAATAGTTTCAACTCAATAAATATCGCATACAAATATTGTAACAACATTTAGCATGAACAGCATAAAAAAGAAAACCAAATCCTTGAAAATAGTTTATTTAAAAGCATCTAAAGTTCAAGAAAATGTGCATGGAAAGGCAATGAAAAAATAAGAAAATATGGTCAAAGATAAACCATATCATGCAACCCCAATCTCTGTGTTTTCTTATTAATCTCATTTTGAACCAGACTCACTACTCATTGAAGTTTTTTCCACCAAGGACCTATGCTTTTGCATTATTTTAAAGAGGTTTACTTTTTTTTTTCTTTTTTTTGTCTTTTTCCTTTTTTAAAGTAATCCATGGACTTAAAATCTTACCATGCATTTGTTGGCACTAATCAGTCCTCCAGTCAATCCTTACACCACCAAAACTCAAAATTTTCAATTTTTGAATGGTTTTGGTTAGATAGCTAAAAACTCTATGCGCTGCTCTAAGATTCAGCTATTTTTCATTGTTATAAGCTTTAGCATAGCTGGATGTAAGAAAAATGGTTTTGCATGATCAAGTGACACTCTTATAGCCTTCAAGGTTTTATACAAATGGCTTAAAAGAGTAAAGAATATACTCTTGTAACTTGTTTTTATAGGCATCAAGTAGTTTATTAGAAGAAGCACATAATAAAAGGGGCCCCCGACAACACATACTATAAGTATAAAAAGAGTGCCTATCAGGCCAACAAACCAATGTTAAAGTAGTGCAAGATCCTTCAAGCCAGTTGCATACAGAGGCCATATACATCTCAAACATAACCTTGTAACTATTTTAAACCAAAGTAGAGATCCTCATACGTTTAGACCCCCAAACTAAAAAACTGAAAGCTTACCAGCCATTATTTGCAGATACAGACTTATGAATCAAATGTTTACTCACAAATGTGACATGGCAGGCCCTTCAAATCAAATTGAGAACACCACCTTATACATATTTTTTTCTTTTTTCCTGATAATAGGGAGCACCCTTATGGCTTGACTTGGTAAAGGGTTGGTGAGGGTTTGTGGGAGGTTCCAGGTTCAAGTTTCAATGGGGACAAAAAAATTACCTATAAAAAATAATAACAATAATAATAATAGTTATAATAGCGAGCATTTATTCCCACTGTTGGCCTAGCAAACCCTAGGGGATATAGACCACCCTTCTACCTACACACCTAGATACCTAGGAAGCTCAAACTTGGGACATCTAGTTCATTGCTAAAGATCACTACCACTGAGATACACCCCAGGTGATTTGTTAAATGTTGAATAAAACTCCTTTTGTTGGATTTTTCATTATTCCTTGTATTACTTGGATTCTATGTGGAGTTCAAACATCATTAAACTTAATGTCATTTTTATGGTAAGGAGGAACTTACAAAGATACTACAAATTGGACAAAAATACAACAAAAAAGCCAAAATATCAAATAATAAATTACTTAGAAACATAAATGAAAGTCATTTTTCTTCTATTCAACTAAGTAAAGAAATGAAAACTAAATAGAAGTAAAGATGGCTTTGTTTGGTTATTGTCAAGGATTTATGGGCCGGTACAAAGGAGTAGGAGAGAGGACTTTTGGGTTGGGAGCTTCTTTTTTTTTTTTTTTTGGGATAACCGAGGAACCTTCCATGGCCAAGCCTTTGGGACTCTCCATGCAAACCCAAACTTCGGGGTACTGACCACCTTGCAACAACCAGCACTAGGTAAATTCAGGGTATCATTAGTGGCAGGATTTGAACCCAAGACCATATGCCACTTACTGGGACCATACTTCCTAGTGTTTGCCTTGACCAACTAGACTACCCTAGTGGGTTAGGTTGGGAGCTATAAGATCCCTTTGGGATGATCCTTGATGCTTGGGAGGGAATTTTAACATGGTTAGATTTCCCGAATAGAGGAAAATTTGCACTAGTATATCTTCCAACATGAGGTGCTTTTCAAAGATAATAGGGAACTTGATTAAAAAAAAATTCAATCCACTTGAGGACTTGACCGCTTTCTAGTTGAATGATTGGTATGATCACTTTTCGAGTCTAACTCAAAGTATATTACCTAAACCTATTTTAGATCACTCCCCCGTTGGGCTACATGGAGATGGGATGAGGGGCGAATCTTTTTTTAGATTTGAAAATACATGGCTTAGATCAGAAAATTTCAAGGATTTGGTGAGGATTTGATGGATGGGTCATAATGCGAGTGGCTCGTACAATCATATTTTGATAACTAAGTTGAAGCTAGACAGGATTTAAAATCTTGGAATAAGAAGGTATTTGGGAATGTTGCAACTACAAAGTGTGAGGCCTCTAATCAATCAGTTTCTAAGACTTTAAGGAGAGAGAAGGTGCCCTTTCTATAGAAGAATCTGAAGCTAGAATGTTAGCAGTGGATGAATATAGTAAGTGGGCTTTAGTGAAAGAAACTATGTGGAGGCAAAAATCAAGAGAAATCTTATTAAAGATGGGGATAAAAATACTAAATTATTCCATAAAATGGCCAATGCACGGAAAAGAAGAAGTTTTTTTATTAGAGTTAAGAGTGAATGGGGAATGATGGCTTAGGGAAGTAGATATAAAGGAGGGGGAATCCAAGGCCTTCCACAATCTCCTATCTAAATCGAGGTATCGGAGAACTAACATTAGTAGGATGTCTTGCTGGAAATTGCATGGAAAGTCACAATCAAGGGCCAAGAACGGCAAAGAAACAATTTAGAAACAACAAAGAATTTCAATGTGAGGCAGTGAATGCACTGTCAATTGAGAGACCAAAGTGTTAGAAGGCATAAGGCACACTTAAGGCACATAGTCATTCTAGAATCTGACCGCAAGGTGCAACTCAAAGCACAGGTTTGACTGAAGTAAGGCACACCCTAAGTCACATGTGTACTTTTATATAACACAGTAAATTTAAAAATGTAACCATCTGTCCTAAGTACATAAATCATCATATATTATCCAAAATTTCAATCTAATCAACAAAAAATATTTAAAAAGAAAAAAAGAAGTTCCAAACATATAAACTATCATAGTATCATCATGTAATTATCATAATAAATTGGATTATGAATAATAAATAAAAATAAATCACAATGTATTTAGTTTAAAAAAACGAGATAAATATTACAATATCATTATATAATTACCACAATAAATATAAATATCATTCTCCAGTATGATAAAGATAAATTAAATAAATGAGATCTAAAAAAATAAATATAAAATTATAGATGAGAAATGCAAATGCTAAGTCGTGAAAAAAAAAAAAAAATACACCACTTGGTGATAGAATTCAAATTTTGAGACTCTAAGCACCCCCAAGTATGTCCTTCTTCCTCTCTTTTTACTCTTCTTCTCCACCTTCGACGATCATGAGTTTGGAGATTGGACGCCCTAATTTGGGCCCTTTTTCTTTTATTTCAAAAGGCAAATACACCATTTTGGTGCTACTCTTCAAAAAGTGAAAAATGAAGGGAAAAGGATGTCGTTTTGCACTAGTTCCTTAAAAAAAAGAACTAAAAAATGACATTATTTTGATTTGTTTTTTTTTTTTAAGGCAAAACAATGTTGTTTTGACCCTATTCTAGGAGGGGGAAAAAAGGCATGCCTGTAGGTAGCATTGCCTTTGGGCGAGAGGTATGCACCTTGTGTGCTTAGAACATGCCTCCTTAAAGGTGTTGTGCACCACTAAGAGGAGTGCATCACTGTGCCTTGTGCTTCAGACACACCTTTTAAACCATGGTTGAGAACTAGGTTCTATATCAACCTCAAATAGTCTCCCTTTCACAAAGGAACAATTGGATCAATTGTATAAGATTATGGGAAAATCCAAGGTTTCCGCCTCCATTTCTTATGCTTTTGCACCTTTAAAACAACTTTAATACCATGTTGGAAAATAAGGGATCTACTTATTCGCTCATTGGAAAATTAGTATAGATGTCTAAACATCTTTCAGACTAGTACAATAATGGAAACCAAATGGGAGAGTTGACCTACTCCTAAAATCTTCCTACAAATCCTCCTACAAAGCCTCAAAGTTACAACTTCCCTAATTTAAATAGTCAACTAATTAAAATATGAACAAAAAAAGGAATAAATCAAACAAACTCCATAAAATCAAGAATAAATTGTTGGATTCCAACAAGTGCAACCTAAGAACACACAAAATATATAAAAAAGTGCAAAGGCCAAAAGGAAAAAGGAGAATGTGACACTCCTAAACAATCTTTCATGAGCTATTAGTCCACTAAAGAGAAATTACTAATTTAAACCTCCCCACTACGAAAACAAACTTTTACACCAACAATCAAACATTTTACTCCTTAAAAACTTCTCCAGAAGTGCTCTTTCCATATAATGGAAAGAATCATAAAGGGATCAAACTCCAAACCAGGTTGCAGTCATTTCAAATGAAACTGCATGTCCAACAAAGAATAAGAAGAATAATGAGAATGATACTTGAGGGAAAAGAGACCACACAAATTAAGACATTGGTCAACATTTTCAAATATAATAACTTTAATAAAAAAAATAATGTTCCTATAAACTTTATCCCAGTGCAAAACAATTTTAAAATACTTTAATATCAAATAAACCTATTTAGATTAAAACCAGAAGTTAACAAACACTATACATGCCTAAACCCAATTCTTTTAGCAAATTTTCAGGATGCAATCTAATCTATCATAGAGCCAATCCAAAAGGTTATTATGAGAAAAAAGGTGAGATCACACTTAATATATAATAAGCAGGAAAAACTTTCATCCTAAATTGCTCAAAATGGCCTTTTTGAAGAATTGGTATCCATCATGTTACCCCCAAAATTGCCATAAAGAATGAACTGAACCATGAATTTAAATGGCAAAGAATTAGTCTCCTTACGGAATAAAGAAGAATAAACACATATACAAGGAACTGCAGATGTTCTTGATGTTCTTCCAATCAAACATTTATGCAAGGAATTGTTGATATCACTGAAGTGCTTCTGAACAGTAATTTACACCCAATGAGGACTGGAGGGATGTGTTTAGACGTGACCTATTTATATATATAGATTCCCTCAGCAATCCAAGAATCATTCACACTCTACAATTGCAATGAAATTAATGTATTAAGTATAACTGTCAGGGATCCATATGTCATTGATCTATGTTAAAAAGCAATGCCTTTGGAGTCTTGTGTAAACTTAACATTCGAAAGACATGTGATCGTGTTAATTAGGACTTCTTGTTTTCTATTTTGGAAAAGATGGGCTTTGCTTAGAAATGAATCAGTCGAATTAAATGGTGCACATCTACAACAAGTTTCTTTGTTCTTGTTAATGGCACCCATTCTAACTTTTTCAAAGTTCTAGTGATTTGAGACAAGGAGATCCTCTTTTTCCCTATTTATTTGTGTTAGTCATGGAGGCTCTTAGTTGACTTCTTAAGAGGATAAGGAGGGAGGCTTCTTGTTGGGGTTTAGGGGTAAGTGACAAAGGAGGCAAGGGGGTGAAAGTGCCCCATTTGCTGTTTGTTGATGATACAATAATTTTCTATATGGCTTCTTAAGATCAGATTACTCATTTAAGCTGGTTTTTCATATAGTTCAAAGCCATCTTGGGACTAAATATAAACTTAGAGAAGAATGAGTTGATTCCAATTGAAAGAGTGAATAACATAGAGCAGTTTGCCTCTGAAATACGATGTAAAGTAGGAGACCTTTTGTCTACTTACTTGGTCCTACCTTTAGGTGCCCCTTTTAAACCATTGGCGGCTTGGGATGTGGTGAAAGAGAGGTTCCATAAAAGGTCAACGATACGGAAAAGACAATATATCTTCAAAAAAGGGAGGCTCAGTCTAATTCAGAGCAAATTACACAGGTTTTTCATCTATCTTATGTCCTTGTTTATACAGTTTGTTCATCTATTTTATGTCATTATTCAACATTTCAAGGCAACCATATTAAGGTTAGAAAAGATTCAAAGAAATTTCCACTAGGGTGGCAAGGTTCTAGAGAGTAAACAATATTTAATGAAGTGGGTGATTGTGATGAAAAACAATCTCTCATATGTTTCATTAGATTCTGATTTACAATATATATATATATAAGGTTGACAAGATCACTTAAATTAAGCTACCTATCAAAAATGGATCCCTTAAATTAAGCAATTTGATTGCAAGGGTCCTATATAAAATTTACCTAGATTCTTAGTGCAGAAATCATGGGTCTACTTTTACAAATAAAAGGAAAAATATATTGTAGGAAAATTAATTGTTGACTTCTTGGGTTAATCTTCTAACACTCCCCCTCAAGCTGGTGTTGGTGCAAAGATATTTTGCATTCCTAGCTTGTCTAAGATTGCATAAAAAGTTTAACTTGTAGGTCCTTTGTTGATATATCTGCCAACTGTTTAGAAAATGGGACATACAAAGAGCAAATCAGCCTAGAATCAAGTTTTTGGTTGAAGAAACGTTGATCTATCTCCACATGCTTGGTCCAATCATGATGAACAAGGTAATAAGTTATATTTATAGCAGTTTGATTATCACAATATAGCTTTATAGGTCCTGTCAAAGTGATACCAAGGTCTGTAAGAATGATCTTTATCTAGAGTAGTTCACAAATCCCTTGAGTCATTACCCTAAACTCAACTTTTGTGCAAGATCTAACCCCTACTGATTGTTTTCTACTCTTCCAAATAACTAGATTCCCTCCTAAGAAGGTACAATATCTAGTAATGGACCTTTTATTGACAATTGATCTAACCCAATCAACATCACTATAAGCTTTAAATTCCATATATCCTATCTTTTAAAATAAAATTCCCTTATTTGGTGTAGACTTAGATAAAGTAGGATTCAATATATTGCCTCCATGGGAGATTCTTATGCACATGAATTGACTTACCACACCTACAACATATGCAATGTTTGGTCAAGCGTGAGGTAAACAAATTAACTTGCCCACTAAACTTTGATAAAGGTAGCAGCCTACCATATCATCCTCTATTTTTCCTCTTAGTTTATGATTCTGCTCAATCGGAGTCTTTATTGGTTTGCATCCAAGCATCCCTATCTTCTTTTGCAAATCAAGGATATATTTCTATTGGCCAATAAGTATTCCTCCTTTTGAATGTGTCACTTCGATCCCAAGGAAATATTTTAGACTCCCTAGATCCTTGATTTCAAATTCATTGGACAAATAAGTTTTTAGCTTTTGCATTTCTCCCTCATCATTTCCAGTAACAATAATGTCATCCACATAAACTATCAAAGCAATTAACATACTAGAGGAATTGTGTTTGATAAATAGTGTATGATACCCTTGGCTTTGATGGTACTTCATTTTTATCATTGATTTTGTAAATCTCCCAAACCATGCTCTTAGAGATTATTTCAGTCCATAAAGGGACTTCTTCAATTTAGGGACTTTGTTCTTCCAAGCCTTGTCACCAAACCCAAGTAAAGTGTCCATGTATAGCTCTTCTTCCAAGTCACCATGAAAAAAAGTATTATTCACATCATAGCAGCTAAAGACAACAGAATACGAATAATTTTTATTTTTGCCATTGGTGTAAAGGTATCTTGATAGTAAATACCATAGGTTTGGGTGAATCCATTGAGTTTGTTACTGGTGATTTAGAGTGTAGGGCTATCATTATGAATAGTAGATAAAGGTGGTTAGGTTTGGAGTGTAAAGAAGGGATTGAAGGGTAGGGATGTTTGAGAAGACGGTGTATTTTCACTAGTTTTAGACATCTTAGGGAAATGAGACCAAGGTTTTTGGTTTTCGGAGAAAATAAGAGATAACCTCTAGGAAATTATTTTTGGGAACTAAGTTACCAACAATTACAACAATGAATAAGTTACAACAATGAAGGTTATATGTGACGTAACAACGAAGGCTCTATGAATCTTGACAATATTAGACTTCCTGTTTTGATACCATAATGAAAACAAATAATCTCTTGTATGCTTCACTACATTCTGATCTACAATATATTTTTTTTATGGGTGCATTCTGATTTACAATATATATAGAAGACAAGTTGACTAGATTCCTCAAATTAAGCTACCCATCAAAAAGAAACCCTTAAATTAAATAATCTGATTGCAAGGGTACTATCTAGAATTCACCTTGATCCTTGGTACACAAATCATGGGTCAACTTTTACAAAGATTTAAAAAAAATCAGATATATGGTGGGAAAATTAATTGTTGATTTCTTTAGCTAATCTTCTAATAGTCTACATAAACAAAAGGAAGGGGGTTTGGGAGCTAAATGTCTCTCTTCCTTAAACAAGAACCTTCTTCATAAGTGGAGTTGGTGTTATGCATCTGAAATGGAGGCTCTTTGGAAGTAGGTGTTTGGTGGAAAATATGACGAAGAAGAATTGAGATGACGTTCTTGAGAAGTGAGAGATGAGTATAGGATTGGGTTATGAAAAGTCATTAAGAAGAATTGAGATCTTTTTAATAGTAAGGTCTTATTTTCTATAGATGATGAAAGGAGACTGAAGTTTTGAAAGGATAAATGGTATGGAAACATAGGCGACAAATTTATGGGACCAATCAAGTGAGTGGGGTTACTAGAATCCATGTTTTCTCTTGCATTTGAATGATTAGGAGCTAGACATTGTCAAACTTCGCTTTTATAGACTACAAGGAAAGGTGATGGATAGGGAAGGAGAGGATATGGTGATTTGGATGAAGCCAATGAATGAAACTTGTTCCATCAAAGCTCTTTACTCGATCTTGGAGTCAACGAAATCTATTTCTTTTCCAATGAGAGTGATTTGGAATTCTTTGGTTCCATATAAAGCAAGTTTTTTTGCTTAGGAGGCGAATGGGGAGAAATATTGACTTTAGATCAATTTTAGATGAGAGAATGGTCATTGGCAAGCAGATCTTTTTTTGTAAAAATGAGGAAGAATCCATTCATTACATCATCCTTTATGATGCCAAAACAAGGTACTTTCATGGTGGTTGTTTTCTTTGTTTGGTGTGTCTTGGGTGATATCTTCCATAGTCAAAGAGACACTAGGATGATATGGCTCCTTTGTAGGGAAAAAAATGAATGAAAATGTGGCAAGCAGCTTCCTCGTGCATTTTTTTGGATAATATAGAAGGAAAAGAATCAAAGATTGTTTGAAAATGAGAAACATTCTAACCAAAAACTGGAAAACACTTTTCTTACTAAGCTTTTATTGTGGTTTAAGTTGTACATAGATAAACAAAGGTTCGATTCCTTTAATTGATTTTGCTAATTAGTTAGGTTCTCACTGAGGGAGGGAGTAGTTTTTTATAGTTTCCTCTTATTTTGGTTATCCCTTTTGACGGCTATTGTATAGATCATATGTACTTGATGAACTATTTTTGGTGCTTTTTATATATTATACTCACTTTATTTACCTATCAAAAGAGAGAAAAAAAACTTTCAGGTATCCATTCGGAAGTGCTTCCCATGCCAAGATCCTAAACAAAAGGTTCTAAGCATGTAAGAAAAAGGAACATCAAAAGAATAGATTTTACTCTCCAAATGAACCGATTAGGAAACTTGTAGGGTTCATTCAGTCCAATGCCCTTATAATGGTTTTTATTCTTTATACATCTAGCCCTTCTTCTCGCCTAAACAGTTGCAGGGATAGATGCTCATCTATTTAGTGATAAAAATTAAGGAATGAGAAGCATTAGAATTAAATTTTGTATAGGAGTTAAGGACTACAATGAAAAATAAATTCTTTTTTTGATAGAGCCCAAGTAAAAAGAAATACAATCATCAGCAATTGCAATTGAAATTGAACTATTCAATAATTTGCCACATATTAAATTAAATCCACTAACAGCATGTGCAAGCTCAAATAGCATAACAAAAACAACCAAAGCTACAGAAAACTGTTAAGAAATTAAGAGCATGAAACATCAATAATACTTCAGAACAGCTTCAAGTCGATAATTGAAATCAGTTGCACCAATATAAAAATAAGGGAAAATACCCGAGGTTTAGAATGCCATTGATTGGATCGAGAAACTGCTGCTGATGTTGTTGCTGCTGATGCTGTTGTTGCTGCTGATGTTGTTGTTGCTGCTCTTGCTGCTGCTGCTGCTGCAGACTAGGACCCCCAGCAACAGCCGCCGCGCTAGAAGGAGCTCCCTTGCCTTCAACAAACCTCCAGATATACCAGGATGCTACTGACCTATACGGCCTCCACTTCTCACACAACAGTTCCATCTGGGACGGCCTAGGCAACTCTTCAAGGCCATAAAGGAGCTGCACCCCTTTGCGGACACCAAGATCGTTTACAGGAAGAACATCCGGTCTATGGAGTGAGAAAATCATGAACATATGAACAGACCAAGACCCAATGCCATTAACCATCGTGAGCATTGTGAAAAGGGACTTATCATCCATTGTAATAATCCCTGTATCGGACAAGATGCCATTCTGGTATTTCCTCGCAAGGTCATGTAGGTAACTAGCCTTACGCCCCGATACTCCGATTTGCCGAAGCTGGTGAGGGGTTAGGGCAAGGACGGTTTCCGGCAATACTCCGGCTTCGCCCCCACAGAGACCGACGAATCGAGTGTAGATCGAGGTGCCGGCCTTGTAGGCGAGCTGCTGATAGAGAATGCTCTTTGTTAGGGCAAGAAACGGGGTGTGGAAAGAGTCGAATGTTGGAGGCGGGTGGAGATCAATTAACGGAGCCAGGTGCAGATCCGCGTTTCGAAGATGTCGTAGCGCGATTTCGATCTCGCCTTCGCAAGATAGCGCCCTCGCCACCATGTTCGGTACCGCCGGAACTCGTTGAGGAACAAGCTTGTTCTTGGCACCTTTCCCGGCAGTCTTGGAATCTCCGGCGGGTTTCGATTCGGAGTTATCTGGAGAAACTTTTCGGATCTTTCTTGGACGAAAAGGAATGTTTGAAGCAGAAGATTGATTTTCAGGAGGAGCAATGGTCGCTAATTCGGTGGATGTCGAAACGATTTGGATGGCAGTCGTGTCGGCGGCGTTGGAGGTGGCCGTAGCACTTTCATTATCGGGCTGCAGCTTAGGCACAGTCTGAGCGCGCTCGCCCATCATCGAATTCCCCGGAGGTCGTCTAGAACGGATATCCTCGGCGATCGGCGGTGGTTAGGAATGAACCTGTGGCGAGAGTCACTGTCTGTATATCAAATTGGATTCGTACATCGTCGCAGCCGTGACAACAGTAGAGAAAGGGCCGATGATGAGGATTTGGATTGAATTGGATTAGATATGATTGGATTGACCCGCTTTTGTAACCATATATAATTATATGTCACTCCCCTTCCTCGCTTTTCACTCTCATCTGACGTTCGAAGTTCTAACAAGTTCTCTCCGGCTTTCTCTTCCCAGAAGGAAACTCTCTCTCTCTCTCTCTCTCTCTGCCAAGTTTATCGTGGACAACAGCCCACTCCTTTCCACCTATGGACCTCACAGACCCACAGCCCATACATCGGCATATGGGCCTTCAAGAAAAAGTTAAAAATCCGGGGCTGGGTCTTCAAACCATGTGGTGGACTATGGGCTCAAAACTTGGGTCGTCGAGTGGATGTGAACAGCTAAAAGTAACTTTACAATTTCTTATTTCATATAAAGATTTTTAGAAAGTATTTCTAATATTTTTAATATTTAAAAAATTTTATCATTCAAATATTAAAAATATTTCTAAAATCACCATCAAACACACCATTATAGAGATATATGGGTATGCCACTAACTCCCGGATCTCTCATTGATTTATTTAAAAAATTTTACTCTCCTTATTATCAAATCTTGGGTGATTATTGCACTAAATTTGTCCCACAAAATATTATCATTAATGAATATTGCAGAGTTTATAACTCCCAATAATTGTGAATAAACTTATTTGATTTAATCTTCACTTATTTTTCAAGTTTCTTAATGTTAAGAAACTATATATTGTTTGTATTTTAGCAAATAGTAGAAAGATAATCCGTATCCAATACATTTTTAGAGTTTAAATTGAGTATAATCATACTTATTGATTTGTATAATTTGTTTAATAATTTATTTTTTGTCAACTTGAATAAAACAATTTGACTTTAATTGATCTATCAAAAGAATTAATTAACTTGATTATAATTGTAACCTATTTGACTTGTATTTGATTTATTTAAATTGTTTTTCACGTGATGTACCGTTCATTCCCTTTTGACTAAGAATCGGACACTCGTTTAGGTTATCTTTGGTTCCATAAAAACACTAAGTAAAGAAAAAAAATTTGGTTTCTCATAAATGGTTTTATAATGAAAAACACTACAAAAAAAATAATTAAATTAATTAAAAATTTACGTATTTTAAAATTATTTAATCTTTATATAATTAAATGAAGTAAGTAAAATAAATTTGAAAAACTTTTTATTTTTTCCTCGTTCTTTATTTCTTTTCACTTTCTTTTACTTAATGTTATTTGATATAACTAAATCATATTTTAATTTTATTATTTTAATTCAATTACTCATGTCATATTTAAATTTAAATATTTAAAATATTTAATTTTTAGTACGACACGAATAACAATATGTGATATAATAAACATTCAATTTTATGCAACATTCATAAGAAAATGTGCGTCAAATGATATGACGTAAATTTCAAAAACAACTCTTACAATTTGATGTTCTAGAAAGTAAAATTGTAAAAAAAAATTAAAAAGAAATTGAGAAAATTGAGAAATGAATACAATTTGAGGGGAGAAAAAGTGAAAAGTCTAAAAACAAAAGAAGAAAAAGAAAAGTTTGAATATAAAAAGAAATAGAAGGGAGAGGAAGATCTTGATATTTGTGGCTGCGATTGGTTCGGTAGCATGTAAGTTTGAACAGGTAAGCACGTGGTAAATCACTAACCAGTACTTGTGGTCCTGACCTCAGGCTCCAGCTGTCACTCCCTGTTTCATTTATCTGACAACCTTTTTCCACGTGCTACCAACGAATATGACGACACTTCTCTTCTCCTACTGTCCTAAATTAATCCCACACGTTCCATCGTCCACGTAATCATATACTATTTCACTTTGAAATTTTGCATATTAAAATAATGCCCTTCAATATAATTATATTTTTATTAGTTTCGAGGTCTGTTATTATAAGAATGTAAATGAAATTACATTAGTGGGTCCGTTTTTTGCTTCAATTTTAAAGCAAATTTAAAATAGAGTGGTTTATTTTTTAAACTATTTTATTTTAATGCAATGTCACGTTAATGGAAAAAAAAAAATC
The DNA here is from genome assembly GCA_030254885.1 of Vitis rotundifolia. Lineage (NCBI taxonomy): Eukaryota > Viridiplantae > Streptophyta > Magnoliopsida > Vitales > Vitaceae > Vitis > Vitis rotundifolia. Next base: position 10,065,780 of record CM058168.1, on the reverse strand, counting down.
ATTTGGAAAAAAAATCACCTTTTCTCTTCTTTTTTTTTTTCCCAATATTTAATTTTATTATAATGCTCAAATTTAATTTCTCATAGAAAATACAATATTTTAAAATTTATTAGATAACTCTTTTTTTATAAAAAAAAATATAATTAAATTTATTCCAATTTGGTGTAATTTGAATGCAAAATGAATTTAATATAAATTAACAAAATTTTCATCTTTTTAGACTCATATGATTGAACTATATTTTGTTTTTTGTCAACTTTTACTGTTCTTTCTCAAAAAAAAAATTAGACCTAATTTTTTTTCATGAATTCTTAATAAAAAAAAAAAAACTAAGCCAATTAAAATTATTTAAATTGGATAATAGATCAATTTAAACTTAACATATAAAATTTCAAAATTAAAATCAAAATTATTTTTGGTTCATAATTCTTTCCATTCTCAACAAAAAATATATTTTATAAAATTTTGTAGAATATCCATTCCAAAATAAAAGTAAGCAACTTAAAAATCATAAAATTTGGATTAGCATTGCTTTGCTATAAACTTTACAAAATACAACTTCTTAATTTAAGGCCAAATCAAAATAAATTAACAATTATCAATTCTAACAAATTCTTTTAACAAAATTTTAAATTAGAATTTTAAAACATTGTTCATCTTCATCTATTGTCAATTAATTTTGAGAAATAAATATTGGATTATGAAGTCTGAATTAATTTTATTGCTCTTCTCACGATGTCAGGGATCGAGTTGATCGATTAGCTTATGAGGTTAAGGGGACAGTGACCCTTGATAAAATTTTTTTTATGTAATAATTGACGAGTTTGACCTTATTATATATTTATTATTTTTATAGTTAGAGTTTTATTTTTAGAGAGTACAATTGCAATCGTAAAGTTTTTTTCAAAAGCTTTACCATTGTAACTCTTTTTCATTTTTTTATATTAATAAATTATTAAATATTGTATCGATGCACTTTGTGGACATAAGAATCACATTGATTTTCGTTAATTTTTTTTCTACACATATGTGTACATGGTTTTGTTAGCAATCAAAAGTCGGGATTTAGTACTCTTTTTAAAATAAAAAAATTAATGAATTAATCTATAGAACATGTATTCGAAAATAAATTTGTGAATCAAAAGATAAGCCATATAAAAAATAAATGTAAACTTGTAAAAATTCTAATTTTTTTTTTATACAACAAAGCATAATTAGAAGTCCAAATTACCATCTAATTACCATTTTTCTTATAATTTAATAACTAATCATTATAAATTTTTACTAGTGTAATAAATTACGATATCGGGGATTTAGAAACGTGTTATTCTTTTTTTATGAAATCATCAGTTCTTGAATTAAAATAAGAGGAAATATAATAATAAGATACTTTATCAAATATATTTAATAATTTAAATTAAATCATATTAAGTGGGGTCGTCCGGTCGACATATGCGGCCTCAGCCACTGAAAATTGAAATGGGAGGGAAGCTTGGACCAAGATTCGTCCTATCAAGTTGTTACCTACCAGAGACTTTTAGGTAGAGCTGTTTCATTCATGGCCTCCCTCTGAGCTTCTCTCTAAGCACGTAAAAACCGAATGCCCAACAATCACCCCTTGTCCCAAGTCCCAACCCAACTTACCAGGCTTGTCACATCTTTTCTTCTTTCACGTGAGCCGGTGAGCGGCCTCCAAGTCAAAATACTTCAACAAAAAGACAACATAAGCTTCCTATTTGCTGATTTTGGAACTTTTTCCCTTTTCTTTATTTGTTCAAGTCGAGAGGCTTAGACATTGAATGTATAGTTGGGGTTGGGGTTGGGCTTGGTGCAAAAGGATTAATGGCAATGAGGGCATTGACCACTGGCCACCATATAGCGCAGGGTTACTAAACCAATGCGTGCAAGGGAAGTCTTAAATGTTGGTGGTATATGCATATGAACAAAGAAGACAGACAATGAACACCGAGGTACAACCCAGAGTGGTCCTGCAATTTATTTTTTAATTTTTAATTTTTTTTTTATTAATGCTATAGTCCATGAGAAACGTGGCCGCATTTATAATGAATACACTCTCATCATTCCCATCTCTGAATGTTATATTTTACAACTTGATGCCAATGTCCACAAATCATACCCACACACTACAAATTTAACTGTCAGGCTCAGCTTTACACCACTCGTTTTTCCCTCACACAATAATTTCGATCGTCCCATCCAATCATATTTTGGACTATTAATAAGAACTCTAATACCACTCTCGATGTCACACTTTCAATTTCCTTCAAAAATAAAAAATCACCTCACAATAAAGAGCTGTGAAGTACAGTAATGATTTTCAGAAAATCAGAAGAAAAATGTAATCCAAAACAATTAATATGAATCCAGAAGAGACAGGTAATCAATGGGCTGACCCATCTGTAATTTCTGTTTAAAGGACTAAATCAGAATTTGTTAGTAATTAGTAGAGGAGGAAGTGAGGAATGACTGATAATTTGATACAATATTTCCTTTTCAAAATGATGAGGTGTAATAATTTGGGGCAAGGGCGAGGCTATAGGTGTGCTGGCGGCTGAAGGAGGGAAGGAGTGGCAAAAGAACAACCGAGGGGAACGTGAAGACCAGCGGATGTGATGAGACCGCTACCCCTACATGTCAAGATCTCCATCTGACGGTTGAGTCCAACTGCGTTCTCATCAGCCCACCTTTTCTCGACTCTCCTCACTCCAACTGTCCAAAACACACCATCTTTTAGCATTTTTACGAACGCTTGAGCTGCTGATTGCAGATTAGGGATGAGTTTCAGGGACGAGAACGAGGATGGGAGGGATTTGCGGAAGCCATTTCTTCACACTGGAAGCTGGTACAGAATGGGGTCGAGGCAATCTAGTATGATGGGGTCGTCTCAGGTGATTCGGGACAGCTCCGTCTCCGTCGTCGCTTGTGTTCTCATCGTCGCCTTGGGTCCTATCCAGTTCGGTTTCACTGTATGTTTCTTCTTTCTTCGTACTCTCGTTTGATTGTGTAGAAATCGGAATATGAGCTAATCGGAACTTGCTTTCCTTTGATCTTCCCACTGTTTTCCCGGCAGCCAAACGGAGCCTGTTTTATTGGGCTTTTCTTTTCTACTTTGTATATCTGTTTATGGATTGATTTTCTTGTATCTTCGCAGTCTGGTTATTCTTCGCCTACGCAATCCGCCATCACCGAGGATCTCGGACTAACGGTCTCGGAGGTGTGAATCTCTGGCGCTTTAATTCCGTTTGGATTTGTTTCAATTTAGTGCGTAACTGACTTTCTTGGATCAGTACTCTCTATTTGGTTCTTTATCAAATGTGGGCGCCATGGTTGGGGCAATAGCCTCCGGTCAGATTGCTGAATATATTGGGCGAAAAGGGGTAGGATGAAATCATTCATCGTTTTTCCTTATTAACTGCTAGTGTTTCGCTTTCAATAACTGACTTTTGTTTTTTTTCCTTTTTCTTTTATAAACTGAAGTCATTGATGATTGCTGCAATTCCTAATATAATCGGATGGCTCACAATATCATTTGCTAAAGTGAGTTCTTGTGATTTATCTGTTTTATATTCCCATTTTGGGCGTTCATAAAAAATCTCTGTGAACCTCTCTTTTCCTCATTCTTGCTGTTTTACTTAGGATTATTCATTCCTGTACATGGGAAGGTTGTTGGAAGGATTTGGTGTGGGAATAATCTCTTATACGGTACATTTGAGATTTTATTGGCTGCTCCAGTTTGGATATTTGTGTAAAAAGAATCTCAAATGCTATTCAATGCAATCTTTTGTTCATTACTTTGTAGGTACCTGTGTACATAGCTGAAATATCACCTCAGAACTTGAGAGGAGGCTTGGGTTCAGTGAACCAGGTTACTGTGTTTAATGGCTTTTTTTTTTGCTTAAATGGTGGTGTTGTATTCAAAATACTAGCTTCAGATTTTATTCATGACAACTTAATTTCCTTTTGTTTTTGTTGCGTAGCTCTCTGTCACCATTGGAATATTGCTGGCTTACTTGCTTGGACTTTTTGTCAATTGGAGAATACTCGCAGTTTTGGGTAATCCTCCAAAACAATCCATTTTACTCTCTTCCATCAAGGAAAATATTTCTTCTTCTTCTTTGGTTTTTCCTCCTTGGATGATTAAAAATTTTCTGTTATCTTATTGACCATAAATGTAACACTTGTTCAAGTAAATGCACTCCTCAAAATGTCTTGGCGAGTGATGGTCTTATGAGAGATGCTTTATACATATAGAGCTTGCTTCTGGCAGATTTCTGTTTAGATTCATGGACAACAACATTCAGGAAGGATGATGTTTTCTATTTGGAGGAGGAAAACTATTTATCTCTGTAGGGGGTCAAAACTTGTTTATGTTGTATATTAGATTTTTCCAAGAAAAAAAAAAGTTGAAGTAGTTAGTGACAATAAATTTTTTAACCCAAGTTTCTTGTGCCAAACAGTCATTGTCTTCAAAACTTGTTCCAGCTCAAACTTGGTTGCACTTTGTTTGACTATGATTCAGGAAGGCAGCAATCTGAAGTTGGTGTTCTACTTGTTTGAACTCATGCTTTGATTTTAAAAAGTTTAGTAAGGCACAATCATTTTATTTCAGGTTTATATAATACTTGATCAATTTATTATATTTTTTCTCTAGTTCTATTAGTTGTATTTTCTTAAATTGGTCAAGTTAGGCACATAATTGTGCAATGTATTGATAATTTAACTGGAAGTTTGACTTTTCAGGTGCCCATCGGGCCCCTGGAGTAAATAACTCTTTTTCATTTTTTGGTATTCGAGATAACCCTTCACATCTTAACACCATTCTTGTATGAATTTCTTTGATTCATGATGATAGCATTTTTTAAAACATTTTATGAGCTTGGTTAGAAAGGTGCAGCAGCATGTATGAAGTTTTGAGTTGACTCTTCCTCCCCTAGCCCCCTGACATCTAATTTCCATGTGTTTGAATAAAAGATGCAAAATATATGAAAAAAGCACCAGTAAATTGATGGAACCTCACAACATTTTTGTTTTGCAGGAATATTGCCTTGCACAATTTTGATACCTGGCCTATTTTTTATCCCAGAATCTCCTCGGTGGCTTGTAAGCTTCATGTGGTATATTTTCTCTATTGATAGGGGTCAGTATATTGATACAGTTTTTGAGTCATTCTTTCTTGAAACAGGCAAAGATGGGTATGACAGAAGATTTTGAAGCTTCTTTGCAAGTTCTTCGGGGGTTTGATACTGATATTACTTTTGAAGTGAATGAAATCAAGGTAATAATCATTAACCTAAGTACTCCTTTTTTGTAATTAAGCTCTATGGTTCATTTCTTCTACATAAACTATTTTATGCTAGAAAAATGATTAGTGATGGTTTTGCATTTCCTCTCTTTCTAAAACTATGTGCTCACAATAATTTTGTTTGTATTTGCATTGTTAAGAGGGCTGTTGCATCAACGAGCAGAAGAACAACAATCCGATTTGTAGAACTCAAACAAAGAAGATATTGGTATCCTTTAATGGTACTAATTATTGTTTGGAAGTTCTAGGTTTCATTCATGCATGGTGTGGTTTGAGTCTTGAAAGTATTAGATGTCATGATCTGATTATTTGTCGTCTCAGCCTCGGAAGTGTTATGAATCACAATCTTATTGTTTTTTACCTTCATATCCTGTAGGTAGGAATTGGGTTACTTATTCTGCAACAGCTCAGTGGAATCAATGGTGTTCTATTCTATTCCACTACCATTTTTGAATCTGCTGGTAAGCATGATGTCCTAATCTCACAGTTTTAGGCATAGTGCACCAGCATTGTGGAGTTATGATTATCACTTTATTTTCTGAGCTTCTTTTGACTGGTTGGAAGTGTGCATAATACCTCCATTATACTGAAACGTTTTCCTTTTTTTTTTTTTTTCTCTCTCTTGTAACCTTTTTAATATGGTTGGATCATCTGAAACTTGATATGAACCTCAAGAAATTGTTGGTGGCACCAAGCAATTGCGTTTTTTTAAATAACATTTTTCTTTATTTATATTTATATTGTTTTGTGGTCTATTATTGAAAAACCTCATTTTTATCCTAATTAGCCCATGACCTCTTAATTATTGTGTTTAATATGTTTTTCTTCATGCCAATTATTTATGTTGGTTTACCTAGATAAGTATTATATATTTTTTCATGTATTTTAACCTATTACTTGCAATCACTTATTAAATCATTCATACTGAAAGAAAAAGTCAGTCATACTAGCTGAATGTATGTGTGAATTGAGTTGTAATTTTTGCTTCAAATGCAAACAGGGGTTTCATCAAGTAATTTGGCTACATGTTTAGTTGGGGTTATTCAGGTACAATTGAAGAATAACTTTCAGAATGCTTTGTTTAGTGCAAATTGTATAGTCATGTTGCAGGAGAGAAGTTTAGTTCATCTAACACAGATCCTTGTGCTATGTAGGTTATTGCCACAGGAATTACTACATGGTTGCTGGACAAAGCTGGACGTCGGCTTCTACTTATTGTGAGTTAGCGCAAAATGAGCTCTATTTAGGTATTAGGGAATGATGTACTTAAACTGAAAGAAATGGAATGGTCCATTTTGTTGCAGATCTCCTCCTCTGTAATGACCATTAGCCTCCTAGTAGTTGCAGTGTCATTCTTCTTAAAGGTAATAATACAATATGGGATTTTGTTGACCAACATTTTTGCAGAAAATTATGAATAATGGGACAAAGGTGTATTCCACCTCTTTATAGAGTGATATCTAACGTCATTTACACTGTTTTAACCAATGCTAGGATGCTGTATCAGAGGATTCAAGCTTATATAGCATAATGAGTATCTTGGCAGTAGTTGGAGTTGTGGTATGTTTTTATTCATAAATTGTTATGTGGTGATTCTCCTTGAAATCTTTTGTAGCTAAATTTTTCTTGAATGTCTTAACCAACTCTTTTTCAGGCTATGGTAGTCGGCTTCTCTCTGGGAATGGGACCCATTCCTTGGGTTATAATGTCTGAGGTACCTTCATTTAATAACTCCTTAACATCAAATTCTGCCAGTGAATTTGCTTGCTCTTGTCAATCCTGCTGAATGGGTGGCCAAATACCAGGAATTTTATGTTCAATCTCTTCCCCTACAATGTGTGTGTATATTAATTCATGTTTGTTGTGACTGCTAATTCCATTTATGTTTGTTGTGACTGCTGATTCCATGTCTCATTTACTGCATCCTCAAGTAGCTTGGGGATTCCTAGTGCATGCAACCTATTAAGGAGTGACACTCTTGGATATCTCCCTTAGGCCCTTGTGCACTCTTGGATATTATCTCCCTTAGGCCCTTGTGCACCATAGGTTTTGGAATAGTCAAAGCATCTTCAAACTTGAATATGCATTTGATCATGGAGCATATAGTTTGGCTTGTGTGGGGCATGGAACAGTGACACATTTTGATCATTAAATATATTTCTGTAATAACATTTTATTGTGCATAACTATTGTGATTTAAGGGCATGGATCATGTGTAATATGAGTTTGATGTTGCAGATTCTTCCAATCAATATAAAGGGCCTTGCAGGGAGTGTTGCAACCCTTTGCAACTGGTTCTTTTCCTTTGTGGTTACCATGACTGCAAACTTGCTCTTGACTTGGAGCAGTGGAGGTCTCTCTCTCTCTCTCTCTCTCTCTCTCTCTCTCTCTCACACACACACACACACACACACACACTATCCAACTGATTCTTTTCCTTTGTGGTTACCATGACTGCAAACTTGCTCTTGACTTGGAGCAGTGGAGCTCTCTCTCTCTCTCTCTCTCTCTCTCTCACACACACACACACACACACACTAGTTTGCATAAAGAACACACACACAATAGCACACAATAGTTTGCATAAAGAACATGTTGGCATCAGAAAATACCCTTTATTTGTTCCCAACTAATTGGCCTTGTCTTGCTGCCTTCTTCAACAGGAACCTTCACCATTTACATGGTTGTGAGCGCTTTCACAGTTGTGTTTGCGGCCATTTGGGTCCCTGAAACGAAGGGCAGAGCTCTGGAAGAAATTCAGTTTTCTTTTAGATAGTTTCTCTTTATTTTCCCTTTTTGCTTTGAGTTCGTGATATGCAGTTCCCGTTTTGCTCCGACCCTGAAGATACCGAGCAAATTCAGGTGTATTTTTTTCGCTTGGAATAAAAGCAGGCGTCCTGTTCCAACCGAAACTTGTTTCATCGTCGTGTTGTATTGCTACGTAGCTCCATGATAAATTTTTATTAATTTGTTCTTTTTGTCTCTGAAAATTTGTCTCGTTATTTCATTAAATTAATTAGTAATTTGTATCAGCAAGCTTCGTTCAAACATGGAATGGATTCCAAGGTGGGAAATTGCTCTTAAAAACATTTTTTTTTTATATTAATTTGAGAAACACCTTTGATATGAGAGCTTCAGAGACCGATGTATAGATAAAGGATGGGGAAAGATTTTTGTCCACCCTTTTTCATATACCATCTATCCCTGTCGTGGGAGTTTAGTCTTGATCGTCTTTAGATCTATTAGCTGTAAAACTATTCCTTTCAGCAGTGCCTTTTTTTTCCACCAAAACTCATTTGAAAATCTAAAGTCCTACGCCTACCTAAGCTCAAAGGTTTTTGCGTGGCATGTTATAGGTGAAAAGACCTCACTAAGGTCTTAGTTTTAATTGATGCATTACGTGTACGAGACAACTGACAATTGCTGCTTACCGGCTAGATGGGGTCCTTCTTAGAAGCATTTGTGGTATGTAATCTTTTTGTTTGGAAGGTTTAGGAAGTAAATGTAAAGAAACAACTCTTTGGCAAATTATGTCTCGTATTGATTCGGATTAGGAATAAGTTCAAAGACATATGAGGCTTAGAATCTGTTTGATAGTAATTCTAAAAAGTATTTTTGATATTTTTAATACTTGAAAAATTTTATTATGAAAGTGTTAAAAAAGTTAAAATTATTTCTAAAATTATTATTAAACATACTCATAATATACTTTTATAACTTTTTTTGGGCTTCAACAACTTTGGAGGTAGTTATCTTATTATAATTCAATTTAATTACAATTTGGTATGTAATTAAAAAGTTAAAAAGAGCAAATCTTGGAGGAAAAATTATGCCCTTTTTTAGATGCATTGTTCCCTAGGCCAAATAAAACCACATTTCCTTCCTTTATTTTTGACGGCATACAGGAGATGTTGTATTTATGTATCATTTTGATCAAAGTCTCGTGTATTACATATTTTAAATTATTATTCAATGAATTTTTGTTTTTGATAAAAAAAAAAAAAAACCTTTGATTGAAAACAATTCTTTTTGAAAGAATGTGTTTTTTAAATTTGTTGTTTTTAAGTTATTTTTATAAAGTATTTTCCGAAATAATTAAAAATATAACAAACAATCTTGTATTATAGATAGGTAAATACATTAAGAATAAGTCACAAAAATTGCTTGTCATATTTTAAATTTTCAAATAGAATTTAATTTTTAAAAACAAATAAAAATTGTTTTTAAAAAATATTATCAATTTCTTTTTTATAATTATTTAGAAAATGTTTTATGCCTATTTTATAAAAAGGTTGGTAGATAGGTCATAAGCATCCACAGGTGAAAGATAAAACCTTTGGGCACAAGTTTAAAAATCTATGGAAGAGTTTTTGAGGTAGCATTGAATTTAAAATTAATTGGTTAGAAGGGGTGAAATAATCCCAAATTTGTGAATCTAACATTTTCTCGTGTTTTTACTTAAAAAGGTAATCCAATTTTGATATAAACACATTTTACTATTTCAAATATTTACTTATTTTTATAAGAAAAGAATGAAGAAATTTTTATTAAGATGAGCCAAAAAAAAAAATGATGGGTTAAATTTTTAAAATTGAATTTTCTCCTTTTTTAATCAAATAACCCTTAAATTTAATATATCAGTGTTTTCTTATAATGAGACCTTAAAGATAGACCTGAATTCTGCATAGGATGCCTCCAACCGATTAGTCCTTTATCCAGGTGTGGTTTGATGATGATGGGATTGTACCATTTAGGTTGAGCATAAGTCCAAAAATCTATGGAGGAGCCTATGAGTTGGCATCATTGTTTTCTTATAATGGGTCTGACGTAAAAGACATACCTGAATGTTGTATCGGATGCCTCCAAAATATGAGTCCTTTATCCAGGTGTGGTTATATGACATGATGGGATTGTATTATTTAGGTGGCGTCGGCGCGTTACCCGCTGTTGTGCTCATCGCATCTGACGCAACCTTAGCAAGCAAGGCCGAATATGAGTCCAAAACGACCTGAATCCATTTTCATCCGGTCTACAGAAAATTTAAAACGCGCTCCATCCCGTCTAAATGAAATTAAACCTTGTGAGACGAGACAAAACATAACAATATTTGAACCCAACTAGAGTATAAAAAATTTTCCAAAAATCTGTCTTCAATCCGTTTATCTTACTTTCAAGATTATTACGATTGCTACTTGGTGGCATCGTTCAGTCTTAACATGCTAGATGTGGATTCCCAGTTAAGAAATGCCAATCCAATATCATTCAATCAGTCATATCTATATGATTCAGTTTTACACGTTTCTGTTTATTCTTAAATATTCATGACTTACTTTTTAATTTTCACAGATTTCCCATAACCACTCCAGTTTAATTTTAATTTTAATTTTTTTAAAAAAAAATATATTTTCTCCTAATAATTCTGGATTTTGAATAAGGTATTTTTTTTGGGTCGTGTAATGACAATTCAGTAACAGATGGTTCAAACCCAGAAATGAATTTCAGGCTCACCTGAATGGACCCGCAACTACTCTTCACGCCTACTAGTAAAATGGATGCTTTTCCTTGTGTTTCTCAACTCCTGGTTGGCATTCAAAACCATCCATCAACCAGTCAAACTCCTCAGAATTCAAACCTAAAACTCATTCCACCCAAATCACAGTGTTGGAGTGTCCATATAATAGTAGAAAAAATGATAGAATCTAATGATTTTTTTTTTTTTTTTTTCTGCATATAATAATATACTGTTTTGCAGCCTTCATAATTTTATTTCATAGCAGATAAGGCATGCATATAAAAAAATCCCGCTTATCATTTGATGAACCCTTTGAAGAGGTCATATAAAATCCAACAATTGATGTTGCAGTTGAAAGAGAGTGCCAAAAGCTTATCTATTATATTGACAAAGTATGATATAGCATTCAGCATCATCTATCTATTCTAAATTGTTTTCATCCATTTGACAATGACAACTTTTCTAGCTTTTTCTACACATATCAAAAACGGCAAGCAAGTGAGAGGAAATCTAATCGGCTCAATGACTGGTCAGTACAATAGCTTTATTCATTTGGTTTCATCTTCCATGTGACTGGACTAGACAGTGGCACAGGGTTTGGTTTCTTTGTTCAACCAATGCAAACGTTAAAGTATGGTCACTGGCACCCTAGAGCACATATTATCATGAAAAAAAGAAGATAAAAAATGAGATCGAATTACATTTGTCATGAAAGTTCTTTTGAGTTCCGCCTGATAGTTCAGTATGAGCTAGAATTATTGTTGCTTCCATTACTATTATTTTAACACATGGAGTCAAATCTGAAACCTTGGTATACCCCATCTCAACCTCTTATGTGAGCAAGTTAGGTTTCTGCACTGTCATTCAAATACATGGTAAAAGCTAGAGCAAGGAAGAGCATTAGATTTCTTTTGAAACGGCATGCTCAATGGTCTAAATATTTTCTAACCAACCTAAGAATGAGGGAAGTCAGCTGGGCTTAAAATTCTCAATTGGGGGATGGAAGTTCATGTCTTGCTTCAACAGGAAATGTGTGAGGGGTATCATCAACAAACTACTCTGAATGTGGGATTAAAATAACTTAGCCTTGTGCAACTACAAATTTAAGAAACTTACTGAGGTGAGGACCACAGCGAAAATGTCTTCACTGAGACCCAAATATAACCATGAAACCATTCACTTCAAAATGTCTTTCAGGCGATGAACAAACTCCAATTCATTTGAATTTTATATCATCCTATTGGAAAACAAACTCGATCTTAGCGCTGAATTTGTCAAGATTTCGGTTCTCTCCCCGCCTTTTTTTTCTTCCTTGCAAAAAGCAATCATTTGACTTCACAGAAGATGCCACAGAAGGTTTTAACTCCTCAAGCATTGGGTGGACTTTAGGTAACTCCGTCTAAAAAAGGAACCAAATTAAACAGACACCAAATGCAATCCAGCCCTGGGGCACATGCACACTGAGAAGCTCAATGTCAAAGACATTCATATTGCATATCTAGTTTAAGAGACCATTAACACCTATTTCGTTTCTCCTATATTTAACAGGGTCCCACAAGATGTTTTGTGGAATAAGAGAGAGGAGTTAGAAGAGCAGTGTCAGTGGTTAGCAAAGGAGTAACAGTGTAGCTCATCTTGTGGACCAAAAACCACAATCCTTGAGCAACTAAATTTGATATCTAACCATCCATGCAGGTAGATCCAAATAAACTTTCAGTTTTGACAATAAGGGGAGATTGATGCATACTTAATTAAGCAAGATGACATTAGCACAGGGTTGAAAAATTGGGTGGCAGAATAAAATCTTCTGTGAAAATTTGAAGCCTCTTAAACATAGTATTATCTAGTCCATTTACAGGAATCTAGGTTTTGTAAGGTGAAATCTAAATGGGGAGAATGCACAAATAGTGAGATTTAACTTTTTAAGGCTTTAATCATTTGAGAATCTAAGGCCATAGATAAAGTCCTTTATATTCCTGTTTCTTCATCATTGTTAGTCTAACTTAACAATGGGAAAATAACCTTATAGTAGATGGATTAAGAGAGTGAACAGATTATCTTTTCCCTTTTGACAGTTAACTGAGAAATCTCATAGTGAGGTGCAATGTGATCAAACTAGGGAATGATAATTAAATTATACATAAGCAACAAAATATTTCTGCTTGGTCTTTAGTCCCACAACCATGTTTTCCCGCTTAATGGGAAATTCAAAGGAGTTCAACAAACATGAGTTCACAAAATGAAGCCACACTCTCAGATGGTTATAACATAAAATCAAATTTAAATAATTGTCAGACAATGTTGGCTCTAGAAAGCAAACTGATTGTCACACAAAGGCACATACACTCCCAATAGCATGCTGAAGAAGAGGAGACTCATAAAGCATGCTCAAATTTAATACAAAAACAAGGGCATCAATTTGAAAAGTTGTGGAAAATTGTAGATATGGTTTAAGATTACCAATTCAAGAAAATCATAGTACTTTGGACATGCAAGCTGTTACATTAGCAGAAGCTTCAATGTTAAGTGTAAATACAATAACATAAAGATGAAGTTATTCACATAAAGATATACAAGGTTTTAAAATGATTTGGCAAACTGTGCCGACAGCCATGGATGATAGAATACCATTCTATCTTATCATAGAGAGTGTGACAAGAGTATTAAAAAAAGAAAAAAGAAAACAGATACAACTATTGAGCTGTAAAACATTTTATATTTCTCGACTTCTTGTATCTACACCGTGAACTATTAACCCTCATTCCACCACTAGGTTTCTTCCACTCTTCCTTACAGCTCTACCTACTTGGTATATGCTTTTTATATGTATCTGTATCTCATAACTTTTTGCACTAATGACCTATAATAGTTATAGAAAGCTTTTTAACAACTTTCTTTATCCCATGAGGTTATCTTTTTTACAAGGAAACGCCAATATATAACATTTTATACAATATTTTTTACCAGAAGGAATATATGCCAAGTAGTAATTTGAGATACTATCCAATATAAGTGGTAAGCAGAAAACAGAGAATAGAAGACCCACACTATAACTTCATTAATCACATAGAAAGAGTAAATAAACTACAATAACAACAGTAAGAAAAGAGTAATCCCTGAATGATGAATCCAGCAAAATGTTACCGAGCTAGGTGACTACTTTCACTGGATACTTGTCAATGCAATCTTCCCAAGGGCCATTACGAGAGGGCTGCACATGCTGGAGTGCCTCCCACACTGCACTGTTACATTTGAAACCGCTCCCAAAAGCAATCTGCCAGACACGGTTACCCTTGCGCATCCTCCCCTTAGCCTCAGTATAGGCCAACTCATACCAGATAGAGCTTGATGAAGTGTTCCCAAAACGGTGGAGGGTCATCCGAGATGCCTCCACATGTTCTGGTAGCAACTGCAGATTCTTCTCCAGCTCATCAATGACAGCCCTTCCTCCAGCATGTATGCAGAAATGGTTGAATGCCAGCTTGAAATCTGGTATATAAGGCTTAGCGTTTGATTTCAAAAGCTTCTTAACCAGAAGAGTTGCAAAGAAGAGCAGCTGCTCACTAATTGGGAGTACAAGAGGACCCAGTGTAGTTATATTGGTCTTAAGCGCCCCTCCTGCAATTGCCATGAGATCTTTTGACAGTGAAACACCCGTCTTCCCTACATCATCCTGCTTCTGGTAAACACAGCTAAATGCCTTATCATCAGCTCCACGATGTGTCCTCACGACATGAACAAGCCTGTATTTGGCCCGCCTCCTGTCCCTAGACCTATTAGAAAGTAAAATGGCAGCACCTCCAACCCGAAACAAACAATTGGGTATCAACATGGACCTGTCATTCCCAAAATACCAATTTTGAGTAATGTTCTCAGTACTGACAACAACAGCATAAGTATTCCTATGAACTTGCAACAAGTCCCTAGCGAGATCAATTGCAATGACTCCAGCACTACATCCCATACCCCCTAGATTAAAACTCCTAATATTACCCCTCAATTTGTACTTATTCACAATCATGGCAGAGAGGGAAGGCGTGGGATTAAACAAACTACAGTTCACAACAAGAATGCCGATGTCCTTAGGCTTAATACAAGTATCAGAAAACAGAGCATCCAAAGCACCAAACATGACCTGCTCAGCCTCCTCTCGGGCCGCCGACATCGAGGGGCGTGGGGGGAGGTAGTGCATTGCTTGAGGCACATAAGTCTCTTCCCCGAGGCCAGAGCGCTCCAAGATCTTGCGCTGGAACTCGAGCGTCGACTCGGTGAAGTCGCCGGTGAGTCTGGAGTGGTCCATGAACTGCTGGAATCGGACTTGGAGGTGATCAGGAGGCCGGTAGCAGGCGTAATCGACGAGGAAAACGGGACGAGGACGTCTCGTGATGTAGGCGGTTGTTGCGGAGACTAGAATAGCGGAGCATATGATGACACTCACTAGATTGTACTGGAGATGAAGCCATAGGTGGCGTAGATCGTCAGGGTTGGTTTGGGAGGCCTGGATCAAGATTCCGATCATAAGAGGCACCAAACATAGGGTCAGAAGGTGAGAGACCAGGTAGTGGTAACCTAATTTTACGTACTTTAGGTTGACGCTCTGTAGGAAATCCGGCAATCTCCGACTGCAATGGATCTGAACCCCCACCGCAGCTCCACCGCCGGGAATTTCCGTGTCCATGGCAGTGGAGCGGTGGTTTCAACTTTCTGGTGTCGATGCCTATGTACAGTACAAATGTCCTGAGTGAGTGGGTTTAGGATAACGAGATCAGATTTCTTGGCGACTAATGAACCGCCTGGGAGGAAGGATATTTGATGCGCGCGACAATTTAGAGAGATTGGGCGTACCGACTTCAGTAGTCCTATTTGGGCTGTACTTAAAAATCACAGACTGGGCTTGTCAGTACGGATTTGGGCTATGGAGCTGCCCCTGTCCAATTATTCTAGTCATGAATGGCATAGCCCACCTCTGGCTGTGGCTTCTCTCCTTTACTCTCCTCATTCGTGTATAGAGGGTACTCGTACTTGATGTCTCCCGACTTCTCGAATTTGTAGCATATGAGGTCCTTCTTTTGTTTGTCATTGCGTAATGACTCCGTCTTGCCATAGGGCTTCGGGGTTCCTTTCTTTGTTTTTCTCAAATTTGACGAGTTTTTTGAACTTCTTACTATAAGTGCAAGTTCATCTTTCTCATTATGCTCTTCTTTGTCATTATCATTCGTCGGGGTTTTAAGAATAATGTTTTACTTTTTCACTTTGTGATGAGTTGTGAATGACCCTATGAGCACATTAAGAGAGAGTTTGGCGAGATCCTTAGCTACTTGGTCAAACATTTGAGGCATCTCATAGCTTTGTATGGTCACAACCTTCAAATTTCACATTCAACATTTACTTCAATGCAATAGTTTTTCTAGCCTTTATTGTGGTTGAGAAGGTTTGGAACTAAAAAACACAACTTTTTCGACAATAATAAAAAATAAGTTTTCTCATTTTTCATCATATAGGAAAAGGATATCAACCAACCTAAGATCTAAGTGTTAGTAGCGATTGATAATTAAACAACCTATGAGAAGATAAATAATATTCAAGTGAACTTGACATGGTTGGAACTAGAAGAAATATAAGAACTAATGAATCAAAGGGTGAAAGAGTAAGCACAAATTAAGTGGCTTAAAAGTGAGAATAATACAAGGTAATCTTGTTATAGTTGTTTGTAAGGAAATTAAGCTCTTCATTGCAAGGCAAAACTTGAACATGGATCTTCTTATCAACTTGATAGAGGAATCTTAAGATGTCCTTTGAGTTAGGCATCATTGTGAACGTAAACAAAGAAAAGAAAAAAAACTTCAAAAAGAAACTAGGCAATGGATTTTAGAAAGTTGCCTAGACCAAAGGTGGTGGATATCCTATGAAGGTGATAAGCATATAGTAAAACTTGTAAGAGACAAATGAAGTTTTTTCTTCCATCAAAGGCCTTTGAAAATGCTCAATCCAAAACAAAAAGAGAATTAAATGTAATGATACAAGAACATAATCATCTTTGAAATTCAAAAAACTTTGAAATGTCTTGCCCATCAATCTCCTTCACATTAATTGTTGATTGATACCACCATTAAATAACATGACACTTGTTTGAAAGAGAAGAAAGAAAAAAAAAATTAAGCAAGAGGTTTTAAAAATTCACATATCCTATAAAAGACAAAGGAAACTTTTTCTTCCACCAAAGGCCTTTGAAAATTCTTAATCCAAAACGAAAAGATAATTGAATGTAACGATAAAAGAACACAATCATCTTTGAAATTCAAATTTTTTTTTGAAATGTTATGCCCATCGATCTCCTTCACATGAATTGTTGACTGATACCATCATCAAATAGCATGACACTTGTTTGAAAGAAAAGGAAAAAAAACAAGAACAAAAAAAACTAGGCGATAAGTTTTAGAAGCTCACATCTTCTATGAAGACCATGAGCATAGTGAAAAACCCTCTAAAAGACGAAGAAGGTTTTTTCCTCCATCAAAGGCCTCTTGAAAGTCCTAGGTCCAAATGGTAATAATGATGAAGGAACATAGTCATCTTTGAAATCCAAAAAATTGAGGTTTTTTCCCCTATCAAAGGCCTCTTGAAAGTCCTAGTCCAAATGGTAATAATGATGAAGGAACATAGTCATCTTTGAAATCCAAAAATTCTAAAATATCCTACGCAACAATATGATTGATAGCATTCTCAAATAGCATAACATTAATTCAAATTTCATAATAATAACTTTTTCCACCCACATGTAGAAAAGGGTTTGCACCTGAAAGCCCTTAAACTTCAAACTAGCTATGTCGGTTTGTTGGAACTCAACAAGTTGACACTTTGTATCTTTCATTGTATATGCGAGGGAGCAATGCGGGATACCCACTAATCTATTAGTTGCATTGACCATCAACATGGTGCAACCTAACTGAGATATAGAGTTTACAATGAAAATAATGCTTTCTAAAAATAAAAAAATCTCCATCTAGATACATTTCAAAATATTCACCAAACTATTGTTTCTCTACTATATCAACACCCATGTGAGTGTGTATGATTATTTTTATTTAATTAATTATTTATTTTTGTATCAAAACTACAATGGGTGTCACTGATTGCGGTTTTAAGTATAAAACTAAAACCATAGTTATTAATAGGGGTCTCCAACGGGCGGGCCGGGCCGTAAATAAGAGGCCCGCGGCCCAGCTCGGGCTGGGCTTATGGCCCCGTTGACTGGTCAACGGGCTGGGCCGGCCCGGCCCGACGGGCTTTTTGATTTAAGCCAAAATGGCTTTAAAAAAAACTAAGGGAAGGGAGAGGGGGGGATTCGAACCCCTCCCCTCATGCTTAAACCTTAAGGGTCTAACCAACTAAATTACATTCTTTTTATATTTATTAATTGAGTTAGTTATATGTATATAAAAATAAAGTATATTATTTTTTTTAAAAAAATTAAGGGTCTCCAACGGGCCTAACGGCGGGCCTACGGGCCGGCCCGCCCTGCCAAAAACGGGCTCGGGCCCGGCAGGCTTGGGCCGGGCTGGGCCTAAAGCGGGCCGCGGGCTTTTTGGAGACCCTTAGTTATTAATTATGGTTTTGAATGAAACAAAAAAAAAAAAAAAACAAGTAGACATTGATGTGGTAAAAATTTACTAGCTTGATGAATATTTTGAAAACTTTTTCTAAAAATGTTACTTTTGTGGCGAACTTTTGACAAATAGCTACGCTTCTAGTTGGCTACTAGGACGGACGAGATTGTTCGGGAAGGTCCAAAAGAGGCTAATCATCTTGTACCAATTTCTCTTACAAGCTTGATAGCATAATTTTCTCATTTTTATAAATATGTTATGTATCTTTTGTTTCTGACAGAGCTGATGGTGCAAGGAACTCCTTTATTTGCTATCAATTGCAATTAGTGATATGGGAATTTTTAAAATATTTAAATTGGCTTAAGTTAAAACTTATCCTAATTCAATTTTAATTATCATATTGGTTTTAAATAATTTCTAAATTAATTTCAAGTATTTGCTAAATTAATTTTAATCAAATAATTAAACTAATCAGCAAATTGACATTAATTTTAAACAATCTCTAACTTAAAATTTAAATAATTAAAAAAAATTAATTTTAAATCTCAATTTAATTTAGTTAATTCCAAATTTGTTCATTAATTCGACAGTAAAAAATCAAATTTTAATTGCAAATTAATCACATTTATTTTTAAATCATAAATTCCTTTTTCCTTTTCACAAACAAACAAATATGAAGTAGTCAGGAGTTTTGGGCCACAATAACCCTTTTTTTGCCCATAAGAGGACTAATTTGACCCAAAACTCAAGTAGATATTCACAATTATCACCATATTTATTGGGAAACAAATAAAACAACAGGTTATCTAGTCAAGGAAGGTGTTCGTAATGTAAGGTATATATTTGGAGGTCAAATTTTCCTAAAAATATTATAAAGTTTGGATTTAAAAATTGTAATAGTTCATCTTTCAATGGAGGTTGAAATATCCTATTTCGTAGTCTCTTCTACTACTATTACTAATAATAATAGGGTATGAAGATGCATGATCTTACAGACTAAATAGCACGAGGAAAACAATGTGTCCTGATCAGGTACATATCTTGCAGACGACACCAGCTAAGGCAGCTAGAGGGCCTCCTTTATGAGTCTTTCAGTGAGCGCTTTGGGAAGTCCCATGACACTGTCAGTTGTTCCCACCTGCAGAGCAGTACAATTATGAACATGTGTCGGTGGATTATAAATCAACAGCTCAGAAACTACTAAGTTCATCATTTTAAATCAAATTTTGTTGGGTTTTAACACTAAGAATTCAGGTATCTTTCAATGATCTCACGCTTAAATACCCACTATGAATTCTGGTATCTTCCAAGGGTCTCAAGCAATGGCAATCTATTGCAAGATCCATTGAAATGTGGCAATTAATATGAATATGCATCAGCAACTAAATTATATTGATTGGTATAATGATCCCCACTTGGTGCTCCAATGTAAATTATATTGTGGCAATTTATTCTTGCATTATGCGTTCCAATAGACGTGCGACTATTATTTTTATGATTTTGCATTGCCATTCAGGATCAAGCAGAGATTAGAAAACCAACCACTTCCTTAATGAAGGGTAGTATCAAAGGGTGTTCTATTATTAGTCCACCAGCAACGTACAGCACAGTACCCTCCTCTATCTGAACAAGGAAACAATAAAAAGGAAAAGAATATACAATAACTGTCAGCTTATCAAGCAACAAAGGAATAATGAATGAAATGGAAAATAAAACTTTTTTTTTCTTTACCAGTTTGTCAATCATCTCATCTGGAATCTCATGGAAATAAATCTGCAGGGCAACACCACAGAAGAATCAGTTTTACAATAAATGGACAATTAGATAAAACTGTATACATTATGTAATCCTCAAGTCAAATGAATAGCCTTTCAACTGAAAGACTAACTTGCAAGCATGACTGCAAAACAATCTTCCACATCCAGATACAAATCTGAGCTATAGTATATATTATAACTTCAATAATACGATTGATCAGCTTGTTATAATAAGCAATGTCATTCCAAATCAATGCCTGTGTAAAGAGAATGGTCAGGCTGTGGATCGTTAGATGCCCCATTGCTTGGTTGGTGGGAACCCTGGGCCCCTTACCTTTCTCCATGTCCATTGAAATGTTCTAAAATCCTTGAAGCTGACAGTTAGCTGGCATAATAAATTTGTGGACAGATGACAATGGAAAATTTGGCAGGCAATTCCATAGTTTCCATAATGTGAGAATTGTAAGTAACTGTGGAAAGAAGAGAGAAGTTTTGAGGATGTCAAAAGTATTGGGTTGGGAGCTTATAGAGCTTGTTTGGCCCTCATATCCATCGTTGTAAGTAGATTATTATCACTATTTACACCATTTTTTACCAGTCCAGGAACTGAGATGTTAGCCTCTGTTGTGGGGGTAAGTTTTGGTTCTAGGTTACTTTTTTTTTTCTGATGAGAAACACCATAACTTACAAAAGAAAAGAGAAAAAATTCAACAGGAATAGTAACTCTAGCATTTCATAGTTTTAGTCCAGTATTTTATTAAGTTTCTACTTTAGGTAGTGGTTTACTTCTTATTAAGTTTCTACTTTCTATTTCTTTATTTTTGTTATGTTTGGAAAAGCTCCATTTCCTTTTACTTATAAATAATATTCCTTTCTTATATTTTTTTGGCATTCTTTTAAGGAAATATAAGGAACTAGGAAAATCATCTTAGCAAGGAAAAGAGTCCATAAGAATCCATACAAAGAACAAGAATTTTGATAAAAGTTTCATTATTTATCATGCTTCCTTTTAAGAGAGTGATTGTCTTCTTCATCAGCGTAATTGCTTAGGAAACCTAAGTTTGATTACCTAAGAACCTTGGTATCATTGCCAAGGAACGATCTTTTCTTTCCTTCCCCGCAACCCCAACCTTTATTTTTTTTTTTTTTTGTTCTTCTTTGATTTCTCATATCATTATACAAAAAAGGAGAAACTTTAAAATCATTTACTTCACCTGTACTTTGGTTGCCCCATTCCCCCCCACTCCTCTTAATGCTATCAACACTATTTATTAGCAAAGAACAGTTGACTATTTTAGGTTGGTACACGTGACATGCATATGATGAAATACAAACAATCCCATGGTTTCCACTTAAGAGATCTTCCCCACCATAATTTTCTAAAGATTTAAATTCCTGACTAGGAAGTAGTATATGGTAATGGAGTTATAGATATTAAAAATTGAAGTTGACTTTCTTTCCTGGGCACTGCACACCATAATTTTCCAAAGATTTAAATTCCTGACATAGGAAGTAGTACATAATAATGGAGTTAATAAATATTAAGAATTGAAGTTGACTTTCTTTCCTGGGCACTGTATTTTTGCTGTAGTTTCAGATTAACATAACACAGGAAGTATGTATATTCATTATCGACCCATGTGTTAAAGCCTATTCTTCTTCCATGAAATATAAGTATGTTTTTATGAAAGCCGCCGAGGGTTGTGGGCTTTCTCTTCTTCTTCTTTTTCTTCTTCTTAACTTCTTTATTTTATGAAATATAAGTATGTTTTTATGAAAGCCGTTGAGGGTTGTGGGCTTTCTCTTTTGTCTCTCAGTAAGGGTTTGGATCTGGACTTACCAGTGAGTCCTTCCATTGACAAGAATACGAACCTAGTCTCTTCTTTATTTTATGAAATATAAGTATGTTTTTATGAAAGCTGCTGAGGGTTGTGGGCTTTCTCTTTTGTCTCTCAGTAAGGGTTTGGATCTGGACTTACCAGTGAGTCCTCCTTTCGTTGACAAGAATACGAACCCAGTCTCATGTGATAATGAGGTTGAATCAAGAAAGGGCTGCCCATTGACAAACTTGGTGGGCGGGAAAGATGAGGAGCCCAACGGGAACTGCGCCTATGTGGCTTTCAAGAAGTTCATCTCCTTCAGTGAGTTCTTGGGTTTGCCTATGGAATGGTTTGAGAAGGAAGTTGACTCCCTATTGAGAAGCTATTTACTATAACTGCAAAAGAGACAGAGGATAAACAACTTCTCATACAAGTCCATCTAGGATTGAACCCCTTCATTTCAAGTACAAGGTCTAAAAACCCCAATCCACGTGGTCATGAGTCTTTTCAAAATAAATCTTGAAAACTACCCCTTCCACCCCAGATCATCTTTTTTCATCCACTATCTCATTGGCTATCGGCACAACATCTAATATTTGTCTTCTCTAAATAAAAGCTCCCTATATGATATGGATAGTTTCATTCAGACCATCTCGTAACCGCGCTGATAAGACTTTGGCTATGACCTTATACAAACAAGTGACCAAGCTAAAAGAACTAAAATCAGATATCCTTTTGGTCTGACTCTTTTTGGGCATTAGGGCAATGAAGGTAGCATTCGTGCTCTAATTAACTACCTCACTTCTATGAAACTCTGAGAACACCCTCATTAAATCCTCCAAAATCACATCCCAACACTCTTGGAACACAACAATAGTGAAACCATTAGGGCCAGGAGCTTTATCCTTATCTACCTGAAAAATGGCTTGATGAATCTCTTCCTCAATAAAAGCACATTCCAACTTGGAAGTACTCTTTACTAAAATGGGTGACCAATCTAAACCTTCTAACCTCCAAGACTCCCCAGGGAGACTTGCATATGGATGATTACTATTTTTATCTTCAACTATTTGATTTATTTTATGGAAAAGAAACTATACAATAATTATTTATTTTATTTTATAAGTTTATGTAGATATTTAAGGATTTAATCATTACAATATTACAAAGTTTTTCAAATTAGAGATTGTGGTTTAGTAAATAGACATCATAAATAATACGATTTTATTAAAACATGAGATTTTGATTCCAATATATGATTATATTATATATATATTTAGAGATTTCGCATATGGTATAGATGGGTTTGAAAGGATATATTGGAAATTATATTTACATTCAAATTTACATGAGCCTTGTTCGATTGTTTTTAAAACAATTCTTAGAAGACAATTTTTTAAAACAATTCTTAAAATGGTTTTTATGAACAAAATTCTATCTGAGAACTCAAATATGAAACCATTCTCTCATATTATTTTCCATGAAGGTATTGTATGTAGTGCAAAATTTACACAATATTCTCCATTTTTCCAATTGTTGCTTAGAACATTAAAAAAAACAACTAAAAACATCCTAAATTTGTACTAAAAAATAGCATGTTTTTAAAACAAATTATGAAAAATTATTTTCTATTAAATTTTGTCAAACATATTTTCTAAGTTAGAAAACTATTTTCAAGAACAATTATCTAACAAACCCTTAATTTCTATTCTCACATAAACCAAATACTAAAATGGGAATGGAAAATAATTTTATCATTTTATCATTTTGATTCCTAACTTTTTCCATTCTAGTAATGATTAATATATTTCCATAACTCTATTCTGCAAATCAAAGTGGCCATGAAAACACGGTTAGCCACTAAAGCGTTAGAAAGCATCAGATTAGCAACAAGCTAGGTTGTGCCATCATATACTTTTGTAAGATAAGATATCCGAAAGGAAATCATATAATTGAGTGCACACAAAAGGTTTTTCAGTTTTTCCTTTTCATAAAACATTGATGTCATTTTTTGTTAGGCAAGTAGAGTATATGTATTAATACCACCTAAATAAATGACACAACAAAGTACACACAATGTATATAATTGGCGGAAAAAAAAAAAAAAAAAAAAGGCTTGAAGAGGAGAGAATAACAAAAAACAACCCCCACTCCTTAGAGCCAAGCCAATCAACAAAACCCATCATTGTCAAAGAACAATCATTTATGTACGCTCTAACCCATTCTAAAAAAGCACTCATAAAGAAGCTTTAATTGTATGTTCCAACTGTTCTAAGTCTTTAAAAGACCTCTTGTTTTCTTCTTCCACAGCGTCTAAAAAAGACATATAGGGGTGCTCTTCCAAGCTTTTTTTTTTTCGTTTCTTTCTCATGAAAGATCCAAGCTAACTCAAGAGATTTTCTCTTACTTGCATCACCTAAGCCACACCAAACAAAGAGAAAACCAATTGCCACATAATGCATGCTTCAGGGCAATGGAGTAGCAAATGACCCACCCGTTGCACATATAACATTTATTTAGCATTACCTATCTCCTCCTTTTAAGCTAATCAATTGTTAAAATCTATTCCCATGTTGCTTCCCATGTAAAGAATCCCACCTACATAGGCACTCGGGGATTCCAAATGATGTTTTTCGGAAAAGGCCCTCTTCCTTCTTGAACTAAGGAGTCATAGAAGGATTTAAATGAAAACTTGCCAGAGTTGGATTCCTTCCACCCCATTCTGCCATCCTTCTAATTTGAGTTTGAACTCTTCTATAGATTCTATAAAAAGGTTGTCACTCCTTCAATCTCTTAATCATGTTGTCTTGAGAGGCGAGGACTCCATCAACCTCCCTCCCAACCTTGCTTCCAAATTTATACTTCCCATGAATCTTTATCGCTAGCCATAGAAAGTAATGTTAGGAAGGACTATTCTAAATATAAGTCTCCACACCATCCATCTGTCTAAAATTTGACTCTTCTTCCATTGCCAACTATGACATGATTTACCCATAAAGGACTTTCATCCATTTCTAATAGCCTTCTGCACACTCACCCCATAACCATCCCTCACACCCTTTGAGCATCATCCCCCGACTTCTTCCCTAAACTTTTGTGCTAGAACACCTTTACAAAGGGATTCTCTCATAGTAGTGAATCTTCAACTCCACTTGCCAAGGAGAGCCTTGTTTAGAGTATAGAAATTTCTAATGTATGAACTAATTAACCAGATGAGGTGTTTCATTGATGCAGCCCGCCCCCAGCAAAAGTTTCTTTTGAATTTTAAACTCACTTCTTTTCAGATGACAAACAAAAAACAAAAAGTAAATTGGTAAGCTGGACATGTATTTTAACCAAGTCTCCCTCATTTGGAAAGATATTGTCTCTTCCATATGCCCCTTTTGACACACTTTGCATCATCCTTCTCCACTCTCCCACCAAAACATTGCCTCCCATCCCTTTCATCCCGAAACTTTAAATCTCTGCTACTTTACTTTGAAGCTACCACTGTCATCCATGGGCAGGATCTCCCCACCATAGCTGAATGGTGATAACGGATCACTCAACTACAATGCAAAATCTCAAGCACCTTCTTCCAATGAATCTAACAAAAATCTTTGCCCATTGCAGGTGGTGTATCCTTGTTCACCGCCACAACTCCCCCACAAGTGTCACTCAACCTTTTAAAAATCTCATTTCCCCACAAATACAATGGTAACCCCACTGCTCTTGCCCAAGCTTCTCTGGCAAATATTCCTTTCTTGAAACATCCAGCTTCTAGCTGCACCAATCCAATTGCAATCTTTTTCCTGTAAAAATTTTGTTACCCGTATGCCACACCCTTTCAGTTTCAATGATGCTTTCAAACTCAAACAAGATGAGGGAACCTCCCAGCAAGGCCAAATGGAGGTTTCCTTTCAGCCACCAATTGTATCAAGCCCACCTTTTCAAAGGACCTAAGTTGGGCACCTGGTCTGTAAAAGCTCCCCATCTACCCATAAGGCAAATTTTCAAGGTTTCCAAATTTTTCTTAAGCTCCTTCATGCAAAACTAAATGCAAACCATGTCACTCACCTTTTGACCTATGTTCACCACCTCTGCATATGAAACTCCCTTATTTTTTTAAGAGTAAATAAAGAGTGTATTAAAAAAGTGTCAGAAAAACGTTTCAAAGTTTACAAAGAGTATACAACAGGTGCCTAAAGCACCTTCAAAAAACAAAGAAAAACACCAAAAAAAACAACCCTCAACAAGACCTCATCCAATCCACAAAATCTACAACCGAAGAGGGGCCATGAGCTACAAAAAAATTGGCCCATGGCCAAAGATTACACACACAAAAAAAAAAAAGGACTCCCTTGTCACTCTCCCTAACTGCTGAACAGCCACTAGGGGCGCCTCCATGTGCTTGTCTAGTGGAATAACTTCAATACTCCTCAATTTGTTGGCTTGAGTCTTCCATCCTCTTGGGAAGCCCCTGCCTTGTGGGAAAACTAAAGAAAAACCCTTCTTCTCTACTGATAACACTGAACATAGCAAGAATCTACCTACCATGTTGCTGCAAAGTTCCAGTTTATAATTCCTTCCTCCTCCTTTCCAAATCATCCTAAAGGGCTAAAGGGCTTCAGGTTTTTCCCTCACAGCAAGCTTCCACACCCTCCAGCAACAAAGCAAGGCCCCTCTAGCCAAAACTTATCCAAAAGGAAAACGTCCCCTCTCCACAACCTTTCCTACCGCCTTTTCTTCAACCAGCTCTACTGAAATCTAAAAAGGATTTCAATTCAATGCCAAACCAGCATCTTCCTCCATCCATGGAGGATTCACTGAAGAAAAACATGCACCTTAATAACTTGTTACAAGCCTCTATGCCATGTAACTTGGTAAGCGGTTAAGATGGTTCAAAATCTTTGCTCCTCTAGCTAATCATTGATTTAAAGGAGAGAACATACGAGAAAGGATAGTACCTCCACTTTATCCCACCCTCCTTTTCTGAATCCTGTCTTAAGGTTTGTAATGATAACAGATCCCACTGTTGCAGCGTGTCCACCAGAGTAATCTGCAACCACAAACCAGAACCACAAAAACAGGAAAACAGCAAGGAATTTATTTATTTATTTCTGAAAGATGATGAGACAGAATGACATGGGGCATAAAAAATCTGGCAAACCTTTGATGAACTGGCGGGCTTCTTCCTTGCTGGATGGTTTTTCCCTGACCATACCTTCATAGACCACCACCTCGATGCATTTAAGTTCAAAAGTAAGATACAACAGGTAAACTTCACTTCTCACAAGAATAAGTGAAGATTCCAAACAATATCTATAAAAATGTCCCATCACCTATTTATGCTTGAGGATACAAAAATGTGTGAAATGTCATAGATACCTAGGCATTGAAATCATAGCCCTACATCCCAGCACTGACTCAAAGCATTTGCAATAATAATAACAATATCAAATTTATGCTTGATTCCTAACAATATCTACAAAAATGTCCCATCACTCATCTATCTTCGAGGATACAAAATGCATGAAATGTCATAGATTTAATAATAATAATCATCATCATCATCATCATTATGATGATTATCAGCAACAACAAGGATGATGACAACAACATTAATAATAATGGAAGTTGTATCACTTAAGTTTTTGATAAAAAATGGATACTACGTTATTATAAGCAAGAAAGGAGGAACTTTCACAACTCATGCATGGAAAGACGGGATAGTGTGCCACTTAAATTTTTTAACAAAAAATGAATCACTAGATGCAGGGGACCACTTAAAAATTTCCCAAGTCATCTAGACAGTGAACAGATATAGTGGTACATCAGGGGCAATAAATAGTCAGTATTTGGTCCTGGACAATGTATAGGTGAAAGCAAAAACCCATAAAATTTGGGAAAAGGTTTTGCCAAAAGAATAAAAAAAAATGTGGGAGACAGCTTGCTACATGTACACTAAATGCAATAGTGCTTCTTTCCAAATTTTAACTCCCTTGCAAATGTCTATCATATGACAATTTTGACAGGTATGATACCAAACGAGTAATTCAAAAAGACAAAAAGGGAGTCTAAAAAGACTTATCCCCATACTTTCTACATATAAAATCAAAGCAGTTGGGCTATCAATAGTTCTTTAAACATACAAAGTTTATTAGAACATGCTATACATTCTCTTTCCTATTGCATTCCCTCCGTTTCAAACTCTCTATTAGTGATTCCCATTACAATATAAAATATTAATAACATGTATCAAGAAAAAAAGATGAGTAAAACAGATATCTGAATTAGTTCTTATTTAATTTTTTTTTTTTTTTTTGTACATAAACCAAAAGAACTTTTACTTTCTCAAGAGTGTATCTTCTTACAAAGAGAAACCTTTTAACTGCCTCTCAAAAACAGCAATATGTTAAATCAACCAGGGTTCTAGCTTATACAACATAAAATACTTAGGATAGGTGTCTTTTCATTGAGGCTAGAAAAAAAAAAAACATTAGGCCTATACTAAGAGAAAGTTAGGCAGTTTCCACTTTCATAACTTTGGTTTGGAGTAGATATGGGTAGTTAAAAATCTGGAAATGAGGAATGGAGGAGATGCCTGAAAGTTGTAAGCCATAACACAATTGTGTAGTCGTTCATGTAAACACTTCATCGTTCTAAGGGGATATAAAGCTTGAGGCATGATGAACTATATACACATGTACAGGTATGTAAACTTTTGTGACTGTTCAGGTGCATTGCTGGAAGATCTATGCATAAAAACATACCCCCTTCAACATTGACAGTTAATGCATTTGTACAGGACCATTCAGGTAGGGAGAGCTCCTGCAAACAAGCAGGAGAAAGTTCTGCTAGGGTTCTGCAAATGAGCATGGAGAGCTCCTGGTCTCCTATTTTTTTTTCTTTGATTTTCTCCTGCAGACAAGGAACTAAACCCAGCCACAGGAGAAAGGCCTGCTATATCTTAACATTACATTTATTTCCTTGCTGTTTTACTAGCACAAATGCTGGGACACAACAAAAAGCAGTAACCATTTCAAGACTTTCCACTTAATGAAAAGGAGATCACAAATCCATCTTTAGATGAGGCAGCATTTAAAAAAGAGACAAACTGGTTATTAATAAAACAGACCACTTTTGCTATGTGCATAGGTTGATGCAGTTATTGGTACTAACTCATACACCTAAAGATATCTAAGAAGGGAATTGACTAAAAGTAGGAATATGCAACTAAAAAGGAATTAATCTATACTTGGTCAGATGTAATTAAAAGTGTTGGCTCAGCATCCATTTTGTAATGACCAACAGGGAGCTTCGGTAAGATGGCTTCTGCCTGAGAAGAAGTTTCCATCAGCTAATGTACCTAAGCCATAAGTACAACACAACCAGAACCAAGGGTAGTATTCATTGACACATAATAGTAATAAAACAACAAAATTAAAGGAAACTATGAAAATGATTGTAGTGTATGAACAGGGGAGAAAAACAAATGCAGCTAACACCACAAATAATATCTCTATGCATGCAACAGCTTGTTTCAAACTAATATTATGATAAGCTTATAAACGAAACCTTAAATCAATATGGTCTTTTGGCTTTCAGCAGATGCAACCCAACAAGTAAATACACCTAAACAACCAAGTGTTATATTCCAATTACTAGGCATTACTTCACAAACCCTTTTTTTTATTAAACTCTTAAGGATATATTCCATTAAATCATTTACTGTACTGTCTTTTCACACCATGAGACACCATTTTTGTCACTTTCTCTTGTCCTTGCAGCACCTTCTACTTGAACCAAATCAGTCCTCATTTATCAATCCATTGTCTTGCACATTAGCAGACCTCGTGATAC
Organism: Vitis rotundifolia; assembly: GCA_030254885.1. Taxonomy (NCBI): domain Eukaryota; kingdom Viridiplantae; phylum Streptophyta; class Magnoliopsida; order Vitales; family Vitaceae; genus Vitis; species Vitis rotundifolia. The sequence continues at coordinate 10,035,919 of CM058168.1, read as the reverse complement.
TTTCTCTCACCTTTTCCAGGATGGGTGTTACAAACAGCTTCTTAGTACTCATTTCTTATACCGCCTTTTATTGTGTTGCTACTCATCCACTTCAATCATGCCCATCCTTTGGAGCATATTGTTTTTTGACTACCCAATGAGAAAATAAATATAGAAAACATATGTCTAAAATACCAAGAGAAATAAAATTTTAGTTGTGCATTCGATCTTTCAGGAATTAACAACAATAATTCAATTGATAAGGGGAGTCGATACATGCATCTGTGCACACCCAAACTTGGGAAACAAAAAAATTGTTTTATTCTGAATCCCAGGCATATATATTTGTCCTACATGCATCTTTCAAGGTTATTTCCCAGGAGAAAGGAAATGGTGAACAATACTGGGTTAAATGGATTTGAGCTATACAACAATCCAGCCAACCATTTTACGCTTAAATTGATAGAAGAGACCGTACCCAAACTAATTAATGAAAGTGAAAAAGCAGAGAATTTGATTGTTTAAAATTCATGGACTGTAGAATCCCTTGTGTTGGAACCTTAAAACATTTAAGGGCACATTTCATTCCATTTCTGGTAAGTCATCTCAAAAATCTGTTCCCAAGAAACAAAACCATGCCATTTTCAATCATTTAATTCTTAAACAGAATACCAAAAAAAGAGACCAGGGGAAAAAAATTCATTTTAATGCTCCCAGAAAATGGATCATTTTCAGAAAAGAAAATTCTAATTTTTTTTTTCAAAGCACATATTCAAACAAGTCTTTATCACCAATTTCCCCATTTTCCTTTGATTCCAAATTCCCTGAGAAAATAACTAAACATGCCCAAGGATTTTGTTTAAACACCCATCACATCCTTGGTATGCAGATGGTTTTAAGTAGCAATAGACTCACTCTTTTAAAGATGGAGCATCAATAAAAGGGAACAAGACATACTGTGTCAGCAGCAACCAAAATTGTTGGTTTGGCATCCTTCTCCCGATTATCGATAGTTTGAAGCTTTGATATGATGGCATCTGCCTGAGATATAAATTACACTCGATTAATGTATAGGACTTAACCCAACCCTCTAGCCATGTTACAGACTAAAGGCATGCAGAGAAAACATGCAAATTACATGCAAGATGGGAAATATCTGAAAAAAATCAAGCAAATCAGGATAGTACCTAAAATCCCTCTATACAGATGCTAAAAAGGCTAACCAGGTTTAAGCACTCAAACTAATTGAGACATTTGATAAAATATTGGCATGGAGGTAACAATGCATCACAAGAGATTTCATATATTATATGGCTTCCACAAGATATAATTGGATATATAAACCTATGCACTTTTCTCTAGCATGAAAATTTGCATATCTTCTGAGTAACAAGAAAACTACATTCTAGAGCTGGAATCTCAATACAATTGAAAGATATATAGATATCCATGGGAAGGGCCTACCTTTGCCTCTGCAATAGCCATTACCAACTCCTCAGGCTTTTCTTTTCGGATGCCTTTTTCATCTATGTCTGCAGTCTAAAAAAAAACATTTGGACTTAAACTTTATGGTTCAACACAATACACTGCCTAAGACAGGTAGGAAAATTACCATAACTGTGAATTCATATCCCATCTCAGCTAGTATTTTTCTGCGCGCAACTGAGGCTGATCCTAATATTATCTGCACCACAAGAAGAGGACAGCATAAAATATCATATCCAACACTTTGCACCTCTTACTTAGTACTATGCATGCCCAAGCAATAATTTCATCTCCACTTCAAGTTCAAAGTGAAATTAATTTGTAAGAGTTCATATATAAACCCAAATAAAAAACATACAAGGTTTCAGATGTCTTAATTATGTACACCCTTGCATTAGGAAAGCAACTTTAATGAAGATAAAAGAACTGCTTTGCCTTAATCCCTTTTGATAAATGTACAAATCAAACATGAATGCTACATTTCCAGACTATGCTCCTGTATATAAAAATAAAAATAAGAATTTTAAGTCTTAGAGTAACATCTTTTGAGAAGCATGAAATATTTACAATATGGGTGAAGTTTAAAAGGGGTCATTGGAGTAAACTCTTTATTTAAGAAAACAAGTTTTCATCACAGCCTTCTAAAACAACTAGATTAGTCCATGCAAAAGCACTCCAACAGCCATGAAAAAAGCTATTCTTCCTTGATGATGATTTCAAACTTTGATCAACCATAACTGAAAAAGTTTTAAAACATGTTACATATTTGTTGCTACACAGCTTAATTAATGTCAAAGCACATGATAACCAATCAACAATCCAAACCATATATAGTATTTGGAATCAATGGAACAACAACCATCTCACAAGATGCAGAGTATAATGTCCCAGTTTTGTCATCCTTCCAACTGTCTCAAATTACATGAAGTGGTACAGGCAGTCTTGCATTAGTATGTGCAAAACCTCACAATTATAGTTGACATATCTCTCCAAATTACATGAGTCATGTTTGGTCATTCATTCAGGCTGCCATCATTTGGAGATTTTAGATTGGGTCTAGACCTGTCCAACTAAGGACATTTCAGTCTTTCAATGACATGTATAGGAGTGTGCTCTTGGTCACAAAGACCCCCCAAATAAGTAGATGATGGAAGGTTGTCTACAGTTGTCCCTCCTTCATAAACTAATTACAAGCATACATGAGGAGGAAGATAAAGAGGAGAGTTTTGTCATACTGATCAAAATAAAAAAGAGGAGAGTGTTGTCATGGATCCTTTTTTTAAAATTGTGATTGAACAGCTATGTACTTGATCCTATATTATGAATACATAGTAAATGACTATTTGGCAAATTTTCATTCCTTTTTTATTAAGACTATTTGGTTCACATCTTCACCAAATTTATTAAGATTATAATTCAAGAATGATGCAATCCAATGGGCACATAGATGGAAACTGAACAATAAAAAATCACTGAAAACTAAAAGAAGAGGCGAGCGAAAGAAGGCTATAGATCATGGTAGGCAAAATCATAGAACCCATTTATTGCAGGGAAGTATAGGGAGGAAGAGGGGGATTGATGCTCTGGAGTTTCAAGGAAAGGTAATGGTGTGGGCCTGTGGAAAGCTTTCAGGAACGATTGGAATGAGTTTAACAAAAGGATTGAATTTAGGATAGTAAAGGGTAGGAGAGTGAGATTGTGGAAAGACAGGTGGTGTGGTGAGGATTACTTGGAGGAGACTTTCTTAGAGTTGTTCTTCATAGCCTCTGCTAAAGATGCCCGAGTAGACCAAACGTGGGAGCAGTTAGGGGAAGCTGGTTACCGGAATCTAATGTTCACACGACAAAATAATGATTGGGAGAAAAGAGAGGCGGGACCATTTTTTAGAATGTTACAAGGGCACACAATTAGAAGGGGTTTTTGAGGCTGTCATAGTTTGGCAGGTGTCAAAGGTAGGCATCTTTACTGTTAAATACTATTATTCATCCCTACCTAGCAATTCGTAGACTGATGGTGTTCTCTTTAGGCACGATGTGAAACCCTTGGGTCCCAAGGAGGGTTAGCTTTTCTGATTGAGAAGCATTGTGAGGAAGAATTTTAACTCTGGATCAACTAAAAAGGAGAGGTTGATGTTTATCGAGTAGGTGTTATTTGTGTAAAGGAGAGGAGGAATCAACGAATCATACCCTCCTTCATTGCCCAAAGCAGTCATTCTTTGGCAGCTTATTTTTGCTCTATTTGGTGTTCAGTGGGTGATGCCACCTTCAGTCAATGATGCCCTTCTTAGCTAGCATGAAACTTTTGTAGGGAAGAAAAGGAAGAAGACATGGAGAGCAGCTCCTTTGTGCTTATTTTTAAGCCTTTGGAAGGAGAGAAATCAGAGAGCCTTTGACAATTCAGTCCTTTATGTATATGTTCTTGGATTGGGTTAGGTTGCATTTAGGTTTAACTTCTTGGCATTATTTGATTTTATTGTTTGGTTGGGTTGCAAATGAGATAGAGGTTGTTGTTTTTTGTGTATCCCTCTTCTTTTTTGGCCTTGGTGCTTTGTCTACATCATGGATACTTCTGTGCGCTCTACATTAGGCACTTTTAATACAACTGCTTTTCCCTATAAAAAAAAATCATAGAACCTATTTAGCCATGAAGCCACACATGGGAGACTAGACTGAGTTAACAAGCACTAGGGTAGAAAATATCCAATCCAAATTCAAACTCTTTATATAGTCTTATTAAACCAGTTCCAACCCATTACAACGGAGTGTTTTCCATAGAATTTCCGCTTACAGGCCCCATTAGACTGTGCTTAAAATGAAACGTTAACCATGGGCCATATCAATTGGGGATTAGGAGACAGGTTTGATGAAGGAAGGTGGCAGAAGATTGAAGAGATTTCAGTCTCCTAATAGCCCATCATACAGAGAAAGAGGAAAGAGAAAATCAGAGGTGTCCTGATCATATCAAAATCCTCTGTTATTTTCTTATGATGAGATGAAGGAAGAAGCTCCACTACTTCAATGCTCTGGTTGGGTTGATTGGTATTTTTGAACAACAAATAATAAAAAAATTTAAAAGAAGGAAGCGCATCAGTCACTTTGTTATTTTATCCGTTTTCTCATCACCCAAATGCCAGACATCATAGTGATTTGCCATCAAAAAGAAAAGTAGAAGATCATTGCTCGAACGAATCGAAACTTGTCATGAGAATATGACGATAATTATAGAAATCCTGATGATAGTCAGTTGTAAGTTTTCCCGGCTATCAAACACCTTATTCTCACAATTCAACAGGGGAAGAAAAGCAAGCATTTTCCGATTACGGAACATACCTTGAACGAAGAAGCATTGGCATCCATCTTTCTCTACCGCCCAACAACAGAAGAATTGCAATAGCCAAAAGCAAAACCCTAGATGGTCTTTTCCCGCTAGGGTTTCAATCACAAAAGGCCGTTACCCTCGTACCGTTACGGGGCCGTAAGTCATACGCAATGACTAAAGGCCGAGTCATGGCCCAGCTTCCAAATAGAATAACGGGCCCATTCTTCCCACGTCGTTTGAGAAAGCCGTGACTAATTTTAATTTCTAGTAAATTGTAAAACCATCCGTACTTTTAACCTATTTTTAAAGGAGTGCGTTTTGTGGAAATAATTTTTTATATAAAACGCTTTCTAAAATTAATATCCAATAAATTATATAAAAAATAAATAAAATATAGTAAAATAAAATTTAAATTATAAATGATTATATTTATTAATTATTAATAATGATTAAGAAGATAATTTTAATATTATTTATAACAAATTTTATTAATATTTTCATAAATAAATAAAAATAAATATAACATATCATTCGTTAATTTACCTCTTATACGTTACAACCTCGTACATTGAATATATGAATATTCTCATTTATTAAAAAAAATATTAAACCAAATAAAATAAAATAAAAACTATTAGATGCATTAACGGACGGTATAATAATACATTATGTGATATTAACTTATAGTTATATCATAATTAAATATGTTATAGTGTTAGTATCTTAAGAGTATTTTTGGCAATTTTTTACTTGTAGAGAAACTGAATGAGACCGAGGAATAGGATTCCTCAAAATGAGTGGATCCCATAACCTTTTAGTCAGTTGTTTTAAATTAGTCTTAGGGAATGAAAAGAAAGGAAATCACTTCCTTGGATTTTGATTCATCTGGAATCGAATAAACATATCCTTGTTCTCAAGCTTTCTTTCCCACATACTGGCATACTCCATACTTATGCTCAATTTGCATAAATGGCTTGGACCTTATGAAATGATCTTAAACATACCACAGAATATGATTATTCTTTGTTTCTCAATTCACCATTATTATAATCATGGTAAGGAATTTCCCGCCTGTTGCACACCTTGATCATGTTCAAATCTTGTTCAGAGTTATGATCCCATGTGTTAAAATTGTAATCCAAGTGGAACTGCAGAAGCCATTAAAGCATAGCAAACGTACGATCTATTATAACAAGTAGATACATTTGTTTCTGCAAGATTCCATTACAATATGGTAGGAGGATAAAGGGATGAAGGACTTGCAGAACAAGGAGTGAGGACACATCCTACAGGAGAAGAAAGAAAATTTATACATTACACTGTATGGAGGAGAAAAGGAGAGGGAAGGAGATTAACTTCTTGTTATTCTAGTACTCCATTACTTGCTTTGTAGCATGAAGCAGAGAAAAGGAGAGGGAAGGAGAGTAACTTCTTGATATTCTAGTACTCCATTACTTGCTATGTAGCATGAAGCATAATGGATCCTTATTGCTGCTAGTTCGTCATATTATCTGCTTAGAGCTTCAGATACTTCAACCTAGGAGAGGAGAAAAAACAAGATCAAAAGGAAGCCCTGAAAGAGAGAGGCATTCTGGTCAGCACTGGTGTAGTTAAATAATCCCAAAATGTAGCCTTAAAAAGGAAGGAAAATGGTTAAGAAGCAAACAATCAGGGTGAGAGGTGGTGAATGGTGATGTGAAAATGAAAATGAAAGTGAAAGTGAAAGTACCTCTGTTCTTCATCGTTGAAGTTGTATCCTTTGTTGGAGGCTCCAGCTTTTCTGTAATTAGGCAATGGGACTTGGCCAGACTCAATATGCTTGACATCCTCCACAAGCATCTGATAGTGCCTCTTCACCTCCTCCACAGTCTTCCCACCCACAGCCCTGGCCATGTTCTGCCAGCGGTCGGGGGTGTCCTTGTCATACATCACCAAAGCATTCTCGAACAGTTTGTTTTGCTTGGTAGTCCAACTATTTGAACTCGATCCCATTTCTGAATCTGCACACAGATTGTAGGTGGGGGGCGCAGTAGCAAGGATAGGAAGATTGAATTGTATGGGCAAACACACTTGCCTGCAACTGCACTTTATAGGGGAGAAAAAAGAGAGAGAAAGGTGGTGATTGGTGGTGTGGGTGGTCGGTGGGGTAGCTTTTCTTGTTGGCCTGTTGCTTTCCTTGCAGACTTGCAAATCAGCCCCTGCTTTCTAAAATCCCACGTGTTATCCTACAATTTCCAGTTAATTTTGATTTATGATTTATTGTAAACCTTAAATTAAATTTAAGGTTGGGGGCGCTGCATCCAATTCTATCGTACTCCTCTTTACAGATGGAAAAGTTGAGATTTCCAGTTTAGAATTTTGTTTCCTTTGCTAGAAACCCTTTCATTCCCCAGTCCCCATCCGTCCCTTAAAATCAAAAGGGTCTATGCAGCCTAGCCTCTGTAGGTCTGCCCAATTATATATATATATATGTATAGAATGGTTTATATTTTTTTATTCCAATGGAATAGGGCAGGGCTTTGTCTCTGGAGCAAAGCAATTAGGGACAGTAATAGTATATAGATTAGATACTATGCAAGAGAAAGAAAAAGGAAAAAGAAAAAACGAGAGTGAAGAGAAGAGGCGTGAGGTGGGGTCCGAGGCTCAAAAACAGCGAACAAACAATCCAGTGGCTGTACGCAAGATACGGTTCACGGGAGTCCCATGTTCACACGCAGTGGCGTTGAGCTGTATAGTAGGAAAGTAAAAACAAAAGGGTACTTGAATAACACCTTTCCATGGCAGATTGCCTCTCCTTTTTTTTTTACTGTCAGTCTCGAAACAACTTCTCACCCTCTCACCAACAACATTCCAAAATACATTCAGCTGTTTGGATAAGCCCGTACCATGGTACCCACTTGCTTTTCCCACCGAGAATAAGCCAAAAGGTAAGATTTTTCTTCTTTTTTCTCCAATTGGATCTTCATAATGGCGGTTTATGGATGTTTTGGTTATTTTTTTCTGTAACATTTTCTATTCCTCTTATTTTGTTCATTGATTTATTTATCTTTGTTTCTTTGTTTGTTGTGGATTGTTGAACATAAAATGTTTAGTGCGCTTGTTTCATCATGTTGGGGTGGGGTTTCTTGCTTTTTGGGGTTCGATAAAAGTAATTGAATTGTTTTTGTTTTTGCTCAATTTTCAGAGTTCCCAAACAGAGTCGGTGGTGAGGTTTTTACTTGTCTAGGAAATAATTCCAAATTCCCAAAAATTGGTGAGTATGATTTGGCTGCCATATGTACTTGGAATTTTAAAGGAGGGACGAATCTTGACCTGCAACTCCATTGGTTGATGATAAAAATTATGCAATAATGCAAGCTGTGATAATTATGCAAAATGCACTATCAAGCTCTTGGTATCAGGTTTATAAACAAATGCCATGCATTCAATTATAGGGTTTAGTAATGGGCAATGTATTACTATGTGATTTAGAGTCCATTTGACAATGATTCTAGAAAACGTTTTTAATCTTTTTAACACTTGAAATTTTTTAACATTTAAGTGTTAGAATCACTTCCAAATGCACTCTTAGTTGGTTTAATGAGATGTGTACAACGATTAGGCAGTAATGAAAATTGTAATTTGTATTATTATGTGATCTTTGGGCTTATTTATCCAACACAAGTTCAGCATGTTTGATAGCGCATATTGAAAACAATTTAAAACAACTCAACTTTATATATATTATCTTGATAGATATGTTGGGTTTATTCCTGAATAGCTTAATACTTTGAGTCGAGTTGTAGTGTAAATATGGTAAGGAGCCGACCTCTGCCTGTAGCTTTTATCATTTTAAGTAAGCTAAAGCTCGACAGGATCTATGCTAGCTTTAAATGATGGAACTCTATTATAAAATGTGAAGTACGAGGAGTAACTATTTAACAGAATGTTTTGCTGAACCAGAGAAGTGAGAGCTGTGGGTCCAATCTTTTTGGCCTAGAATAGGATTTGAGTTTGGTCCAATCATCTTTCAAGGTTTTTAGTCAAGATAAACATCATCTGATCTGGTGTGTGTCATAAGATTTGTTCCTATATAATTCATGTGTTATAATTTGTTGTTGGGCTAGGAGGCGTTCAATTCATATTGAATGCACAAGTTAGTACTTTTGGACGATCATGGAAGTTACTCATTGACTCTGGGAAAAATTAAACTTAGGCTGCTCTCAAGGCGATTTTTCATTTCTTAATATCACTAGAGATAAAAGAAATTGTCATGCATTCATGCTACACGATCATATGGTAGTTTATTAAGCTTTAGCTGTTTGGGAATAGTAAAAGGGTTTGCTTGAGAATTACCCTTGTAATGATATTAACTTCATGCAAGAGGTTATCTTTTTGACCATTTGAAAACTACTTGTCCAACTTTGCCAGGAATGTGTACTTAAAGTGATCCTTTGAGGTACATGATCCTACTGATAACTAGAATCCTTATCATCCTTTGAGGTACATGATCCTGCTGATGTTTAGAATCCTTATCATCCACGCCCATGCCCAGTAGGAATTCTGCTTTCTGGATACCTTTCTCGTCTCTCTCATTAGATTTAAGGCCATTTGCCTTTTCTTTGTGGCCCCCAATTGCAAGTTGGAGCCTTGTCGCCTTGTGGCCTCAAGGTAGATGTGCCTGTGTAGATGCTTCAGTGACAAGACTAGATACCTGATGGGAGGGGGGAATCCATGACTTTTTTCAGGGGGAGAAAGCTACCAATCTAGGCATCCTGCAATACCTTTATCGTTTAATTGGAGGGAATCCATGAACAAAGGAAACGATTAGAAGAATGCAGAAGTGATTATAAAAAATGCAGAAGAGTTTCTGGTCGGTTCATATACAAGCTGAAATAGGGGCAATGATTTTTGGATATTTGTGTGTGATTGGGAAGACCAGAAAGGATGTGTACTGCCCATTTTTGGATTGAAAGGAATCAGAGAAGTTCAGCCCAGGGAATTGATAAATGTTGGTTGTAATGTGTTTTTTGTCCTGTATCCTACATGTAAAACTGCAACTTGTACTCTACAGGAATTAATATGCAGAATGATCATCAGATATTCGAGGTGCTTTGAGAACTGTGGCCTAGGATGGCTAAGTAAAATATGTTTTGTCCTTGGGAAAAGGTGAACATAAACAAATTTTCATTGACAGGCATATAACTAGCACAAATTAAGAGTTACTTGTGCTGCCAGTTACATCAGGATTCATAATTGTAATCAAGGTTAGAACTCAGTTTTTTTCAAAACTAGATTGGATTCATTGGAGGGTTATAACCAAGACTCACATAGATATGCAGGGTTTAAACATGGGCTTAGGTTTGAAATTCGGGTCCTTTAGAAGAAGAGATTTGAAAGCTTGCTGAAGTTTGTATAGCTTCAAACTGTTGTTTTCCTTTCATTCTGTTTTGGTATGGGTCTCTGCTGGGAGAGAAGGTGGGGAAACTTTCAATTGAAAGTCCAAATAATTATTCTTCCACTCTGATCTCAATACTGAATTTTCTTCCTTAGCAGTATTCAATATATCCACCGCCATATCTTTCCTAGAAATAATGGGTATATTATTATTTTTGGTATGCTGTTATTAGTCAAACTTCATAAGATTCATTACCATAAGAAGGAAGATGTGCCCTTCTTAAATGAGATCGCTGTGTCAATGCCTTGGAATATAATTGCATTTCTAAGTGGACTGGCGGTGATCATTTGTTGAAAATGACTCAGACTTTTTTAGGTTCTTTTTGTGAAAGGCACTCCATTGAGATAACGATGTTACTGATACTTGAAATCATTATAGTCATTGTATATTTGGAGTGTAAAGCAGTGCTTATGGGTACCTCTCCTTTCTCTTCAAAAGCTTTGGGTACCATTTTGATTCTATCTCTGGTCCTTCCTTACAAGTTGGAGCTCAGCACTAATGGTCCAAGGATGGATATTTCAATATAAATTCTTCAATGAGATTCTCCAACTAAATTGATTCATCTGGATATTTTTATGATACATGGTTTGCACCAGGAAATCACTAATCCTCAATCTTTTTTTTCCACTACAAAACTAATAACAAAGATCCAACCTATACATTCAGCATTCCAAAAAGTTGCATATGAGGAAAAGGAGGTGTTATGTAACGAATTCTAACTGATTCGTATACCCCCGAAAGGAGGGTGAAGGATCTTCATGCAAAGTTATCTGGGGAATAAGTGGAAAGACGTGCAGTGTTCCTGTTCTGGCCAATGGGAACCATAGAACTATCCTTGAAATTTGATAGCTTTTGTTTGAGCATGTGTGTCCAGATGTTTATTCTTCATGCAGATCTAAAAGAAAGGAAGGAAAAGTATGGAATCATGTAAGGGATGTTGAACTAATAGAAAAGTTCAGGCTAATACAAGTTAAATAAGACAAGTCATTACCGAAAGGAAATCGTTGAAATAACTGTCATAGGCTAGCCATACGAGTTTTTGACTCAAAGTAGCCATGCACATCTTGCTTTAGTGAGCAATTGAACCTCAGCCATCCAGTAATGAGGATGTCACTTTGGGGCTAGTTTGATTGGAACCCGGCTGTAAGGTAAAAATAATGGAATTTCCAGACTCTGCGAGACAGCTAGAAGCCTACATGCATAAGCAGATAGGCTGGTAATAATTATTATTGGAAGATTCAAAGGGGCCTTGTCTATGATATGGTGGGATATGGATTCTTCCATCTTTATGCTATTTTTGTCAAGTCATTTTCATCTAGGATTCAGGGCAACAATATCTTGTACCACCAATCCTCTTGTGTCCATGGCATATAGCCTGTAAAGTATATGAAGAAAGAGGAGATTGTTCTTGATTTGTCGTTTTCCTTTATTTATTGACCCGGTATTGGTGCCGTGACAATCCAAAATTGGAAATACGATGAGAAAATATTGACACAATAAATGATAAAAAGCAAAGCACACCACAACTTTTTTCTAGAACTGGAAGTCTATGCCCATGCAGAGTCATACAGTACAGGGAGTTTTTTTGCCTGTGATAACTCTCCTTACTTGTTCCCATTTGGTTTTCCCCTATGAAAACTCCTCGTTCTTGCCTTTTTCCATGTTGCTTTCCCAGGTACTGGTACTGGAAGAGTTTAGTTTTAAACTGATACTGTGTGTTAAAAGTGGAGGTCTGCGGAGCAGATGGTGTGCAGATGGTTCCTTCTTTTACATAAACTCCATTGCAGGTACTTGTATATATTGCCTGTGGTATGTCAGTGGCCATCATGCCAATGATTTGGCATTTGCAATTCAAAAAACTAAGACTCCAATTTATAATTTGGAAATACAGAAACAGACCAACTACAATAAATAACACGAAAACACTTGCAACTATTGACTGCCTATAGCCGTTTAAACTAAAATTGATGACTCTGACTCTTGCACAAGTAATATGATACCATAATAGTTGTCTTTTATGGACAAACCAAGCAGAACAAATGGTATGCTTTTTTGGCCTGCAGCTGATGGTAGAACCGTAGAAATGCCTGTTGTCAGTCTTCTGAATTTCTATATCTTCTGTTGAATTGCTGATAGTGAAGGAATGGCCTTAAAAGAGCTACAGTTGAACCTGTGGAATAAGGAGCATCAAAATGGATATTTTAGAGACCAATTCTCATGGGTTTTGCACCCAATCAGCCTGAGCCTGGCCCGAGATACTAGTGGAATTGATTAATATTGGAGAAATCAAGTCTCCTTCAAGGGTGGAGTGTGAGCTTTTGAGATGATTCAGAGTGCATTTGAGAGTGATTTTAGAAAATGTTTCTAGCATTTGTAATACTTAAATGACAAAAAATTTCAAATGTTAAGAATATTAAAAATGTTTTTTAAAATCACTATCGAACGAGTTCTTATAATGCATTTGACAATGTGTTTTTAGTAGAAGTGATTTCTCTAGGAATGTTTTTGAGGGAGAATCACCAATCAAGCGTTTCTTTATAAAGCACAAGCGATTTTTTAATACGTTAAAAATGCTTTCTAAATTTTATGAAAAGTTTGATTTTTGTTCAAAAATGCTTTTTATATTAAAAGTATTTTTAAAATTTACTATCAAACGGAGTTTGAGACTATAGGGTCCAAGGGCAAAAGAGAAACACCTTTAAAAGGTGCATGAACGTGTAGACAACACTAGTTTATGCCTTCCATCCTTCCAAGAGTTGCACGGATCAAGTCTTCAACTGTCAACTTAGTGGGCTGGGTTTGAACCACCTAGCATTCATAGTATGGGCTAAGCTTAGGGAAGAGGTTACAAAAGCATTGTTGGGTCCATACAGGCTCCCAAGTTTGGTCTAAATCTTTAGATTGCCCAGCTCCAGTCTTCAACTTCACCCGTTTACCATGGGTCAACCCAACTTCAACAACATTGACTCTACCCGTGAATGCCCCTCCCACTCCAAACATATGGCCACGTTTTTATTATGACTTTATGTTTAGAAACTGTTCCTAAAAACAGTTTTTTTCTAGGTTTTGAGAGAAAATAGTTTTTGGAAAACAAGTTGTTTTTAGAATGAATTTGAAATGTTTTAATTACTTTCCGTAAAATGTTTTGTGTAATGATTAAAAAGATGGAGAATATTTTCAAAATTTTTACATTTTGCATAAAATATATAAATATTGTTCATAGTAGGGAAAATTATTTTTCATATTTAAATGGAATTTTGTTTGCAAAAATATTTCATAACTGCCTATTCTCCGATAATATTATAAATATATAATTTACATATATTATTAAAATTTAAAAAATTATAAGAAATTAAAATTATGCATAAATGATTAAAAAATTAAGTGTTTCATCCTTTTGTTTTTAATATTACTATATCAAATCATGATACAAAAGAAAAAGTAAATTTGTTAATATTTTTTTTATTACATTATAAAATCATAATGTCTAATTGTTAAGTGAGAAAATAAAGGTTAAATTTAAATGAGAAAAACACCCGAGAGGGGAGTGAATTGAGTTTTTCAAAAACTTTTTCAACACAACAAATACAAGCACAATAAAAGCAAAAATAAAGAAATAGAGTTAGAGAAATCAAACTCATATTTTATAGTGGTTCGACACTTTCTTGCCTACGTTCACTTTCTTTAATCTCCTAACTGAGTGAGGGTTTCACTAACTTAAAGTTTCAACCAAGTTTCTAATCTTCTTTACACTTAGATTCCGACTCCAATGGGCTCTTACACAATCTCTTCAAGATTCAACTCACTTGAAAGCTTTAACACTCAATTTACAAGAATGATCTTCTCTCAACCTAGCTCAATAATAGCTTAACTACAAATTAAAGCTAGGATGACTCACAAGAGTGCACTAAAAGATGTGCAAGTGAATATTTAATGCACCAAGAAAGAAATGAGAGCTTTTAAAGCAAAAACAAGTGAGTAAACAATTAATTTGCAATTGTTCTTTATATCATAAATGAAGTGAAGCTCTCAATTTATAGGTTTCTAACCTCGGGAGTCAAGAAAAACAAAAAGTAGTCTCAACCGGTCGAGTTGGGGGTCGACCGGTTCACTAGCCGTTGGAGCATTTAATGTTTTGGTAGGTTATTGTTACTTCAACCAAACCTCGATCGGAGGTTGACCGGGAAGGAGGATACCTCAACCGAGAAAGGAAAGCTATTGAATGAAAGAGAGTGTTTCTAGCACCCCTCGACTGAACAAGGGCAACTGGTCGACCGATTCCTTGGCCGGTTGAGCCAGTTGGCCAGTGTCTCGACTGGTTCAGCCTTTTGGTCTCGAAAACCTATCTTTTTTTGTTCTTTTCTTTTCTAACACTTAGGCAAGGTCTTTAGGTAAATTAATATGCCAATTTTGAAATGTTTTGCCTAAGGTACATTTGATAAAACTCGGGTTTTAATGAAATTGTAACTTTAAAGAATAAACCGAGTTTTCCAAAGATGCATGCAAAGATATGTAAAACATAAATGCACCCATGCATTCATCTTACATTTATTTCCTATTATTAAAAGTCTTTCAAATGTCTTGATCTTATATCCATTAGGTCATTTGTTGAAATTTCCAAATTAATACCTGAGATTCTTTACAATTCAAACCAATTAATAACTTAACCATGGTTTGTTATCATCAAAACTTGATTAGGAGAATCCTTAGGCTAACATTAAGAATATACATAATATATTTATACGTTTTTTTTGGGGTTTGGGTTAGGGTTTAAGTTCGTGTTGACGTGCATAAAAAGTTTAATAAATAAGTAATTTTTTAAATTAATCTACATAATATAAATTTGACATGTTTAAATTTGCTTTTAAATAAATAGGTCAATTAAATCATAAACACGTCTAGTTAAAATATTAATAATTATATGATATTTTAGTTTATGTTTTTAATTTGATTATTATTTGTATTAGTTACTTGTTTAATAATTAGGTGGTATTTAACTTTATATTTTTAACCCGATTATTATTTTTATCGGGTTTGGATTGATCTATGTAATAAAATGTTTAACCTCTAACATTGCACAAACACAATCCACTAATATGAATTGTCATCCCTACTATCAACAATTCAACTAATTAATTAAATGATATATAATATTTATTTATCTTAAATTTATTCAAACTTCAAACGGTTAATTTTAAACTTTAGTTAAGTTATATTTGGTTTCGAAAAAAAATTGAGAGAAAATGTTAAAAAAGGAAAATATTAAGGGAAAGTAAAAGAAAAATAAAAATAGATTAAAAATTGATAAACTATTTTTATCTGTTACTTTAAACTTAGTTTACTTATTTTAACTCATATATAAAATTTAAATAATTTTAAAATATATAAATTTTTAACTAATTTTAATTATATTTAATTTTCTTTAATATTTTTTTATAAGAAAATCAAATATGAAAAAATCTTTTTTTTTTTTTTTTTTCATTTTTCAATAACCAAACATACCCTTAAATTTAACTAATAAATTTTGAG
This sequence comes from Vitis rotundifolia, assembly GCA_030254885.1. Lineage (NCBI taxonomy): Eukaryota > Viridiplantae > Streptophyta > Magnoliopsida > Vitales > Vitaceae > Vitis > Vitis rotundifolia. The sequence continues at coordinate 10,020,171 of CM058168.1, read as the reverse complement.
ATATTGCAAAAGGCTAGCTGAAATGGATTGGGTTTGGTCGGTTTTACTTTGAATGATGTGATATAGTCGAAATGTGAATATCAACCGCACATTTGGAACCCTTAGTTGCACACTTGCACCCATCGCGATTCACGTCTCAATCCGTACCAGATGTTACTGTTTTCCCATTTGCCTTAGAAAATTGGAGTGACAGGAAAAGTGGAAAACCAATGCAAGTGGAGGGAAAAAAGGATCATCGTTAGACCAGGTCCAAATGGTTAGGGCAATGATGAAGCAGACATTGCACCTCATCTTCCAAAGTGAACATCGACAATGACATGCATCAAGCCCTTGACTATACTCTTTTTTTTCTTAGTCTTTGGCAGTTTCCTCTTTTTCATGTCCTGAATTATCTAACAATCTTAGCTTCCACCTCAATCCCTTCACCATGTTCCCTTCCTTTTCCTTTTTTTTTTTTTTTTTTTTTTTTTAATGTTTTGAAATAAGAAACTGCTATTTTTATATGAGAGAATTATTAATGAAAATAACGCTTTTGTTGATTGGAGTTTACTTTGAAAAATGTAGCGCGAATAGCTGTCTCGTTATTGTTTTTTCAATTAACAAAAAAATACAAATTGCACCCCGTTTGGATCATTTGATTTCGACATTAGACACCGATGCGTAAGAGACCGGCTGACACGGATTTGATTTTTCAACAGAAGCGGCTAAGGTCCTTTTCCTAACACACGAAAAAGAAAAGTCTGGTCACAATTTGATTCTAATCAAGATTAATAATCCATTATGAGTGCCTTCCTTTATATTTTTTATATTTTTACTTCTAGTAGTGTCTTGACTGTTTTTAGAAGAATTGAATGTAAATTATTTATCCAAATATGAGTGTGTTTCATAATAATTTTAGAAAGTAATTATAATTTTTTTAATACTTAAAAATTTTTACTTTTTAAATATTAAAAAAATTAAAAATACTTCTTAGAATTACTCTTAAATATACTCTTGAAAATGATTTTAGGGAATATTTTTAACTTTTCTAATACCTTAGAGTACGTTTATTAATTATTTTAAAAAGCATTTTTAAATTTTTTAATACTTAAAATTTTTTATCTTTAAAGTGTTGAAAAAATTAAAAACACTTTTTAGAATCGTTAATAAACACACACTTAAAAATTTGTATTTTTTAAGCATTAGAAAAACTAAAAAGACTTCTTACAACCACTCTCATCTTGGAGTGATTCTAAAAAGTGTTTTAAATATTTCTAATATTTGAATTATAAAAATTTTTAAGTATTAAAAATATTAAAAATATTTCTTAAAATCATTATTAAATGAGCTCTCAAACTCACTTTATAAGTGATTTTCTGGTAGTGAAGTGATTTTTCAGTTTTTTTGATAGTTAAATTATATTTTTTTTAATTTCGTGGCTGCTATTAAAAAAAGAAATAGATTTTTTCCAAAAATAATAAAACAAATAAAACTCAATCCTGTCTTTTTTTATTTTCTTTAATCCATAAAAATTTCAGAGAGTCAAAAGTGGATCGATAACAGAGAATGTTATCCATTTGTATTTATTAATGTTGGAAAGCATCCGGCTTCACCGTATCCTGCGGATCACTCAACTGAGGACAGGCTGTGGAACAAATGATGAAAGCTCTCTGTGAGTTGTTATTCAACTTCCCCGAATCTTCAAATCCAATAAACTAACTGAACAAAAAAAAAAAAAATATTACAAAATATTATGTTCAAAAAATCATACCAACAGGGGATTTGCATATGGACATGAAGAAGAAGACTTAGAAAATTGTCTGTGACTGAAGTTGCCACCTTAATTAATAAAATTGTGCTCTTAAAGTAGCAACTTTAAGAGGATGACATTAAAGGTGGTCGCCCCCATACCAAATTGCCCTGTCCACCAAAACTTAAATCATTATTGTGATATGATATTTTTTTGCAATCAATTCATCTCTAAAGATGATTTTATCCCTTGGTTTTTTGGGTCTGCTTTTAAATCCTGCCAAGTCGTCTCTTGTCAATGACCTTGACTGATATGACATGTCACCTTTTTCCTTTTTTTTATTTATTTTTTATTTATGAAATTTCACTCCTTGAATTTTCTTCTATTTAAGCAGAATACCGATGAAAAAAAGGAAAAAGGCATGAAAGTGAGAAGCACGTGATCACAGTGGCATGCATTACATAAAGTTAAGGGTAGTTTGGACTTTGGAGTATTATAACTCAATCATGAAAAATGCAACGCATTTCAGACCGAATATCCAAACGATGCGTCGTCGTATGAGTCGGTATGACCAAGTCAAGTTTCGACAAGCCCCTGCCACGTAATAACCTCCGCTTTGGAAGAGGTGCTAGCCGACTTTTGTTAAGACCAAAATTTGACACGTAATCTTTTCTTTTGGAACAAATTTGGACTCGCAAGCCTCATTTACTTCTTTAGTAGTCATGTTTTAAGTTATTTTCTTCTTCTTTTTTCAAATAAAAACTCTTTTAATAATAAGATAAAAAGTAAAAATTGTCTAATTTGATGTACACGTCACAGATATACAGTGGAAGGATGGCATTTTATCATAATTAATTTAAAATAAAAAAAGAAATAAATTTTTTGAGAGGCAATGACAAGTTCAAAAGAACCGAAAGGAGCATGTGACCCACACGGAGGGTGTCGGCACACGTCGGATTGCGCGTTACGAAATTTGCCACATCAGTCTTAGTTCTTTCATTTTCAGTCACCCTTGTCGTTATTAACAGTTCCCCCCTAAAGCGTTTGACCGTTTCCATGGCCGCCGCTCACCTTCGTTTTTCCCAACTCAATTAATTAAAATGCCAAACACATTCTAAAATCGCCTGCTGATAACCGAAATTACCCAACATTGTTTTTTAAGCCCCTTCCCGAACATGCTTTCCATTTAAAATCTGATTTGACTTAATTTAATTCTCTCTTCAGCTGGGGATTTTAGTATTTAAGTGCTAAATTAGACTCTTTAATTCTTTTAATAACGGTTATTTAATTTCACTCAAACCTTACAACGGAATTTAATGATATAAAGTCTTCAATTTAGAGGGTCAAAATTGGTTTTTTAATCATGAAAGCCTTGAATTAATTGGATGAAGGAGAAGTTAGCTACCATGTACAATCATGGACGTTTGATTCTAAGTGGCTCTTACGTATTCCACGTTTTGAAAAACAGGCATTTTTGTCTTTTTTTTTTTCAATAAGTTTTAGCATACGATGAAAAAGGCATGAAATTACAGAATTGAAAAAGACATCGACTTTATTGGAAAAGTAGGAGGTTGAATAGTACACACACTCTGCCTGTAAGCAAGCGGGTGTGGCGCTTATAATATTTGCCCAGGGAGGGACAATCAAAAATCAGAACCACGCAACCAAACGCATCATTTGGGTAAGCATCTCCGGCGGCAGGGAGAAAGAGAGAGAGGGGTGCGGTGGTGGTGAACTTTAAATTTGCTATTGTAAATTTATAATCGCAATAACTGCGAGTAGCTACCATAGGTGGCAATAGTACCGTCACCAGAATATCATAAGTGGAGGTCTTGGCCCTAGCCTCGGAGTGCGTCTCAGCCGGAACCACCGAAGGTTGAGTTTGACGGACCAGGGGATCAGCCTGGGCTCAGCCAACAACAACCACGACCGGTGCCACTAGCTGACCCAAGTCGGGGCATCCCAGGCTCATTTATTTGGAGAAAGCGACAGTTTTGCAGAGTCTTGCCGGTTGGGGATAGGCTTTTTGTAATCAATGCCTGCCTCTGCTGGAGTGAAATCAGCGTAATTCGTACATCAAGTGAAAATTTCAAGTATTGCTTATGTTATAGTTTTGGTGGGTATTGGGTCGGTGATTAAAGAAGAGCATCTGTGAATGCAGAATTGGAGCTCGTGACTGGAGGTGATAGTTTGGAGAATACCCGGGAAAAAGAAAGGGGAAAAAAAACGCCGCGATTTTTTGAATTTCCAAATCCCCAAATCGATTCCTCATGGTAAAAAACTGGGACATGCATAAAAGCGGAGTGCAGAAGATGGCCAGTGGCAGCAAACTAAGATGAAGAGGAAGAGGGCGTATTGATCGTCATCAGCTTCAACTCCGCATTATTACTCAGGGTCATGGAAGCTCACAGAAGTCCACCGGAGGTAGTACTGACACTACTAGTCTTGTTGGTCTTTGTTTCTTGCTTTGCACGTGCCCAGAACAATCCCCTCCGCAACAACACCGAACGGTCAGCCTTGTTCGACCTCCGGTCGTCGTTGGGGCTCAGGGCCAAGGACTGGCCCAGGAGGGGTGAGCCATGCTGGAACTGGACCGGCGTGGCGTGCCAGAACGGTCGAGTCGTTGGAATTAGTGTTTCCGGTTTGCAGCGAACCCGTGCCGGGAGTGTCAATCCTCAGTTCGCCGTTGCTTCTCTGGCCAATTTGTCCCTCTTAGCTACATTTAACTCATCAGGTTTTGCGCTTCCCGGCTCCATTCCGGACTGGTTGGGGCAAAGTCTGAGCGCACTCCAAGTGCTCGATCTTCGGTCTGCCTCAGTGAGAGGTCCGATTCCTCAGTCACTAGGAAGCTTGGGCAGTCTCCATTCCCTATATCTATCTGGGAATTCTCTCACTGGTGCAATTCCTTCTCAATTGGGGCAGTTATCAGCGCTGTCCGTTCTTAATCTTTCTCAAAATTCCCTTACTGGGCCTATCCCCCAGACTTTCTCCACTCTTAGCAATCTTATCTCTCTTGACCTCTCTTCCAATTATCTCTCTGGGCCAGTTCCGCCTGGATTGGCCAACCTTACTAAGCTTCAGTTCTTGAATCTCTCCAGCAATATCTTGACTGCTTCTATTCCCAACCAGCTTGGCCAGCTTTTTCAATTGGTTGAGCTTGATTTAAGTTCGAACAATTTGATGGGAACGGTCCCTGTCGATCTTGGGGGGCTGAGAAGTTTGCAGAAAATGTTACTTGGGAATAATGGTCTACAGGGTTCATTGTCGGATAAGTTGTTTTCGAACCTCACTCGATTGCAGTTCTTGGTTCTGAGTGATAATAAAATTGAGGGGGATATTCCTGGTGTACTGTGGTCAATGCATGGGTTGCGCTTTCTTGATGTGTCTGGTAATAATTTCACGGGTGTTCTTGCAAATCTCAGCTGGAATGTTAATTCCACTAACACCATGTTCAACCTCTCAAACAATCTATTTTATGGAGCCCTGCCTACTTCACTCGGAAAATTCAGCTTAATTGATTTCTCTGGTAATTATTTCCAAGGTAAGGTTCCCAATGACATTGAAACAAACGCTAGTCTTAACAGAAATTGCCTTCAGTCTGTGATGGATCAGAGGAGTTCAGAAGACTGTAGACTGTTTTATGCTGAGAGAAACCTAAGTTTTGACAATTTTGGAGCACCTAGTCCGGCTGAATCTTCCACAAAGAGCAACAAAAGATGGATATTCATATTGGCGGGTCTATTTGGTGGACTTGGTTTCATTGTGCTTTTGGTATTGGTGCTGTTACTGCTTCTAAGAAGATGTGACAAGCGTATTGCGAGTCAAAGAGAAATTGCAAATGTAGGGCCTGCTCCAGAAGGCCGTAGCCCACTACCTGCTAAGGTTTCTATTAACTCTTCGGGTGTGGGAGAATTGTTTACATATGAGCAGATTCTCCATTACACAGATGGTTTTAGTGAAATAAACCTGATCAAACATGGCCACTCCGGAGATCTCTTCCGTGGCATCTTGGAAAGTGGGGCCCCTGTAGTTGTCAAAAGGGTCGATTTGCGTGCCTTGAAGAAAGAATCATACATGATGGAATTGGATGTGTTGAACAAGGTCTCACATATGAGATTGGTCCCACTCTTGGGGCACTGCTTGGAGCATGATAGTGAGAAGTTACTGGTATATAAATACATGCCAAATGGAGACTTGTCTAATTCCTTATACAGGGTTACGAATTTGGAAGACGACAATCTACAGTCTCTTGATTGGATTACCAGATTGAAAATTGCAATAGGAGCTGCAGAAGGCCTATCTTATCTTCATCATGAGTGTTCCCCACCCCTTGTCCACAGGTATTGCAAAGCTTTCTTTCAACTATTTTTCTTTTGCCTGCTTTCCCTCTAAACCCTCAAAATTTTAAAATAGAAATGAGGACCTAGTGTTCAACACACCTTGCATGAGAGATTTTCTACCCAGGAATCATATCAATCATGAAGCTTGGGTTCTCTAGTCCATATCTAAAGACTTCAAATGTTTTCAATAGGGTCATTCAACATCCTTGGGAAAAGGAAATGTAAATCATTGATTTTTGTTTCATGCATCTTTAGAAGATGGTCACTTTCGCACTAGTAAATCATAGAAGGATTTAAAAGTGGATGTTTGAATACCCAAAATTTAATTGGAACTGATGAGAAAGGGGTGATATCAGACAATGTTCATGTTGTAATGGTTTTCATTTGCTTAAACATTTTTACCAACTAGATTTTATCTCTTTGTTCTTTTCCTTATTGCTTCTCATCAATAATGCACAAAATTCTCACCTAATTTATTCTATTAAGAGAAGTTATGCCCAGTCGTGTGAATATTGAAAACATTTTAATTTTTGGTGGTTGAAGAGATGTTCAAGCAAGTAGTATCCTGCTTGATGATAAATTTGAAGTGCGACTTGGAAGCTTAAGTGAGGTTCATGCTCAAGAAGGGGACTCTCACCAAAATGTAATCACAAAGTTGTTAAGGAAGCCACAGTAAGTATTATCTATTTTTAATTGATCAAACATTTCCTAGTAGGCATTTGCTAGGAACCACCAGTGTTTTTTTTTTCTTTTGTTCTAATTTAAATTCTGTTTATGTTGAATGACATATAGTTTAAGTTTTCATATTTCTTTGGTTAAAAGGATTCTTTGATCTGTCACTTTTTATTCATTTATTTAACATTAGGCATGCTTCGAAGTTTTTAGAGTCAAGATTGCTTATAGAGTTATATTTCTAATTCCTTTTACGATGTCATTGACAATATGCTTTTCTAATTTTCAACCTGGAATCCTGGCAATTAGGCTGCATTAAATTCAGTAATTACACCTCAATATGCTTTTCTTATTTTCAACTTGGAATCCTGGCAATTAGGCTGCATTAAATTCGGTAATTACACCTCATCATTCTTTTCACATATCCATTATATCCCACATCCTTTTTGTTGGATAAGGTCCAAGCTAATTTTAGAATTTGGATACAAGTTTAACATTTAGATTTTCATAGATCCAAACCATGAGAGGAATTTTGTTATTGTTTCAAATTTCATTCATCCGTTCACTCAGGAAAATAACCTTGTTGGATCCATAGATTTAACTTTTGCTCTTGGTCATCGTATTGATGAACTATGGGCATAGGGTTCTTGGTGAGATGAGTTTGTACTAGTTGATACATTGTGCAATACAAACCTTAGTTCTAAAAGTTAGAATATACCATGAAAAATAAGAAATACTTACGCATTTGAGGAATGAAAGGGGTTGAATGTACTCCTTACAAGATGTGATAGGATAGAAAAGTTCACATGTTACCATGTCGATAATAATATACTGCACCTGCACATAAGGACACAGCTTGCTCCCTCTTGCTCCCAGCTTCTGTCCATGGTCAAGTTTGAGATGAAGCTGTTCTGACTTATGTATATATCTTTTTATCAAAGACCTTGGTTTGTCATCTCTCGTTTCTGTCTTGGGAGAAAGGATCTTAAATTTATGATACTTGTCTCATAGAATCAACAATACTATAAAAGTTAAAAGAAAAACCATCTATATGCTCCTGAAAAATGCAAGCTCACATTATCAGGCCATGACTTGATAAATATTTTTTTTTTTCAAAATTTATTGATTATAATATTAAAAATATGCCAAAATACCAGGATAAACTAATAGACAGTTCTCAGGGAAAGAATCATGAGTCCATGTTTTTCCTTGATCCTGTGAAGTGGGCTATTGGGTTTCTGTGTTAGAGACAAAATGCTAAAATCTTACTGAAGATCTGTGTGTGTAATTATGTATATTAGTGATATATAAACACACATAAAGAACTGGCTCATTTTTTTGAGTTTATCCGGCTATTCATTTTCTCAAAACTAAAAAATAAATTATCTGAGTAAATAATCCTATAACATGCTTGAACTGGTGAAATGTCTAGGTCACCAGTTACTTCTCCTGTCACTCTTTTCATCATGATTATTAAGACCAAAAAGTATATTGAATCCCTTTTTGTTTGAATAGAATGTTGTCTTTTGCATCACACCTTTTATTTATCCCATGTAGCCCTTTATTTCAGTCAAGAATTTCAGCAAATAGCCCCACTGTTTATGGATAAAAAGGACAGGCCAATTCCTTATTATATATCTTATAATTGCATGTTTCTTGTGTATCTTGTTGGGTTATAGAATTTGTTGCGCTGAGATTGCTTTTTTACTTGATTGGTTTATCAAACTAAAAACCTGGATAGAACCTGCTCAATATGCTATAAATTAAGCCTACTTTTCAGTGTTGGCTTGTATTTTTATCCTCAGTTGGATCTACCTATCTGCCTGATTGCCACCCTATTATAAGTAACTTCGCTTCGATCACAGTCTTAGAGACTATAAAGAATTCTGTGTAGATGTGTGCCAACTACTGGTCTTCTGAACTGGGGAATTTGTAATCCTACCATACGTTGTTAAGTTTTGGGTCTGTGAAACTGATTAGTTTATTACCAAATTATCTATGCATTTTGCTGATGGTAAGTCTACTGTTTCTCTTCATGTTTATTATGATTGTTCAAGGTTGTAACAATGATTTCCTCTTGTTTATATGCAGGACCTCTGAACAAGGCTCTTCTGGTACGTATAACTTGCATTGAAAGCTCTCTTAGATATTCATAGTTTTTCATCCACCTATTTCTCACATACTAAAGTAGAGATACTTCATATTGTTCTGCTGAGGTCAATCATTGCTGGGCCTACCTTTTCATTTGTACATGGGGTACCACAAACCTGCATTGTTCATTCATTGGTGAGAATACTTGCAGGAGACTAAGTGAATCTTCTGATCTTCAAGTTGTGATGGTAGTGTTTGAAAATAAGCATTAGTTGTCCAATGACAATTTTTTATTGGTTCATATACCTTTTGTTCTTCAATAGAATTGGGTGTCATCAGCATGGCTTGTAGGAGTTTGAAGTGTCTTTATTTCACTGGGTCTTCATTAATCTCCAACTGCATGAAGTTTGAAAAATTCATTTATTTGGAAATTGACAGGCTTATTGTCGGCAACCTGTGCTTATGATGTGTACTGTTTCGGGAAGGTCTTGCTTGAGCTTGTGACAGGTAAGCTTGGCATCAGCAAGTCCGATGATGCCACGACAAGGGAGTGGTTGGAGCACACACTGCTATGCATCAGTATATATGATAAGGAACTGGTGACCAAGATTGTTGATCCTTCTCTGATCGTGGATGAGGATCTTTTGGAAGAAGTATGGGCCATGGCAATTGTGGCCAGGTCATGCCTTAACCCCAAGCCTTCAAGACGTCCCCTAATGAGAAACATCCTCAAAGCACTGGAGAATCCTTTAAAAGTGGTGAGGGAAGAGAGCTGCAGTTCATCAAGGCTGAGAACAACTTCATCAAGGAGGTCTTGGAGTACTGCTTTCTTTGGGAGTTGGCGACACAGCTCGTCTGAGGGTGCTGTTGTTCCAGGGCAAATAAACAGAGAGGGGATAAGTGGCTCAAAATCAGGAAGTGGTGGAAACGATCTGTCCTCTTCGCATAAAAGATTGTCGAATGAGATTTTTCCTGAACCAGTTGATATGCAAGATATAGAGAGGCAAGACCAACGCTAGCCGAAGGGTGTTTGTGTTCCTTGCTAATGATAAGTGATAACTGCAGGCTCCCATTTAAGTACCTGCTCAACACAATTTCCACGCCCCATGCCCGCTGTCCCGGTCTGAACCCATTCTTTTTCTTTTCCTTTCTCATTTCATATTGAGTGGTTCATAGGTTGCAAGCGAGGCGTTCTTGGGGCCGATGTAGTCTAGGCCTAATGCAAAAAAGGGGTCCTGAAAGAGGGAGCAGCAGTTTTTGGGCTAGATTTTTATTAGTTTTTGAGAGCTTGTTTATTGTCACAGAAACAAGCTGCAATTTTTATCTGTAATTTACACCTTCTCACGGATTCCTGCTCGTGGGAATGTGGAGTGTACATTGTAAAAAGTTCCGGCTTTCTTCTTGTGCCATTCAAGGAATTTGTTCCCACTTCAATTTAGTTGGAGAATGATGTTAATGTTTCCAATCACGCTGTTGAGGAAAAAAAAAACAAATAAACGAGGAAATATGCTTGCTGAAGACGATCAAATACGAGCTCCAAGAGGAAACAGAGTGCCAAACAATATCAACTAAATGACATGAATTATTAAACCATCCTCAGTTTAAGCTATTTTTGCAGAATAAACAACTATCAAACCTAGATAATATGTCCTTCTAAGGGAAAAATAATTGAAAACATTTTAATCTATTTTTTTTTATATAAAAAAAAAAAATTGTTTTCAAAATGGATTTTATAAAAATTAATAAAAAATTTAGGATTTTTTGAAAATTAGTTCCGATGTTTTGTATAATAAAAATTTATTTGAAAATTTAAAATATTTTTAACTTATTTTTTTATATTTTAAAAATAAATTTTATATAATTACTTTTTCAAGCAATTATTAGAAAAAAAATGAAAACAATTGAAAACCGTCAAAGACATTATTTAAAATGACCATATTTTTTGTTTTTTAAAATGGAAAACTAGGTCATGGTAACTATTTTCGAAAACAGTTCTTAATTTCTAAGAATAATTTTTTTTTTTATATTTTGTAGAACAAAAGTTTATTTGAGAATTTGAAATATCTCTAACCTATTTTTAATATTTTTAAATATGTTTTAAAAACAATTTTTATATCCAATGCCTTATTTTTAATCATTCTACATGTTTATATAATTATTTTTTAAAACAATCCTAAAAAAATAATAAAAAATAACTAAAAGATGTTCTCTAAAAATATCTTATTTTTCATTTTTAATAATATAAAATAGAAAATAGTTTCTTACTATCAAGCTTTTTTTTTTTTTTTTGTTCTAGAAAATATGAAACTGTTCTCAAAAACAGTTGCTAAACATGTCTTCTTTATTTATTAAAAATTTGTTTTAAAACTTAAAATATTTTTAATTTATTTTTTTTATTTTAAAAATAATTTTTATATGTAATAATTTATTTTTAATTATTTTATATATTTCATATAATTGTTTTTTTAAACAATTATTAGAAAACAAATAAAAACAATTGAAAACAGCTAAAAGATATTCTTTAAAACAACCATATATTTTTTTTTCTAATTCAACAGGGTATTTTTCTGTTTTAAAAAATAAAAAATAAAAAAATTTTCAATAACAATTTCTAAAAATTTATTTTTATAAATGGGCCATATTAGTTATACATATACGTATTGATACGCCATGGAAAGCAAAATAAGAGTTCTTTCATCTTTGGGACTAATTTTGGTCATAATCCTTTCTAGCAATAAATATGAAAAAAATAATTATATTCAATCTATTAATTATTGTTCTCACTGCTCAGTGAGTTCATATATATATATATATATATATATATATATATATATATATATATATTTATAAAAATATAACTTTATAGTGTATTAATAATAGTATGAAAAAGGTAATTTAAATTTTTAGTTAAATTTAGTGATTTTATATTATTTATTTCTTTTTAAATAATATTCCAAAATAACATTTTTATTTAAATTTTATTAAAAAAATATAGAAATAGACAAAAACATAATCTACCTCATCTTCAGTTTTTTTTAATGAGAATTTACCCTAAATCCCAAATCTTAAACTTCAAACCTTAAACCCTAAACCCTAAATCCTAAATCTTAAACCCCAAACTTCAAACCCTAAATCTTAAACCCTGAAACCCTAAACCATAAACCTAAACCTTAACTTTAAACCTGAAACCCGAAACTCAAACACCCTTAACCCCTCAGTCCTCTACCCTCAACCCTAAATCTCAAACCCTAAACCCTAAATCCAAAAAACCCTCACTAAATATTTAGCTAAACACTATATCAAGAGGAAGAGAGTTACCTCTATAAATTTTGGTGAGGATACTTTGGTAGATTAATGGATGATACTAAAGATTTTGAGTAACAATAGAGCAGACAGTGTATTAATAAGAGATATAAAGAATTTAGGTACACTCAGGCAACCATTGAATAGTAAACTGATGGATGAATTGTGAATATAAGTCCTCCAAACTGAACCAGTAGCGAACAAGAAAGGTTAGACACAATTAGCAAAAATGATAAGATAAAAGAATGTCTTAAAACTATCTCACTTTCAATGGAAACAAAACAAAAGTAATATCCCAAATCTGACAGGAGGATATTAAGATAGAGAAAACAGCAGACTTCAGATACAATAAATGACATGATTGCTGTTGTTTATTGAAAAGATTTGCTGCCAAGTTCGTCAAAGGATTCGGAATCCGTAAACCAGTCATAAATTCATATACTTTTGAGTTTTGAAATGCAGACTTAAAACAGAGCCAGGAGAAACAGCAAAAAAAAAAAAAAAATACTAACACCACCCCAAGATTTAGGCACATACACTTTCTACAATCTGCAGTGGTAGGTCCTTTGCTGATCAACCATGGGGATAATATACTAATTTGTCAACACCTTCTAGCATGATACTGACCTGTAAATTCCACCACTAATCGAAACCATCTAAAGACAATCAAATGCAAAAATGACAAGTCATTTGATAAGAGAGATTTACTCACCTATCTATGCAAAACACGAATCTCAATGAAGTGTTTAGCTTCCTTCCCAAATGGATAGGCAGGAAACAATCACAAAAGATCTGAAAGTGCAAGACAAAGAAGGATTGAAAAAAACAATCTGGAATAGAACACCTTCTTTATCAGCACAGACCAAACAATAAACAATACGAGTGAATTATTAAGAGTTTACAAACAATCTACAAGAGACTCAAGTCCAGTCCCAGTTGACATCAATTGGTTGCAAGTGCTAACCCGTAAATATTAGCCAAAACCCTATCCTTGGTGAACCATGTCCCCAAAAAGTGATTTAAGTCTCCCCCAAAAATTCTAACTCAGGTATTCCTCTAGCTAATTGATTGCCTTCCTTCCTTTCTTTTTCTTTTGAATAGACAATGAATAAGTATTTTGATAAAAGCAAAAGAAGAAGATGATAAGAAGGAAGAGCTATCATTCAAAGAGAATAAAAAAAAACAACCCTATACGAAATGCAATTGGACTTCCCTCGCGAAGTTGGATCCCCTCTTTGTCAGGCTACCTCTTAGTTAGTTGGCCTATGTTTCCACAAAGATAACACTTTCATGTGTCTCGAAATATGGAAAAGCTTGAGTTTCAATTTGGGACCCATCCTAATCCAAGAGCCTTTTTTATTCCTTCTCATAGCCTAGGAGCCTCTTCAAGGCCTTCAAGCAGGGTTAGAATTTTGGCTTTGAGCAACATCCCAATCCCAAATGGCCTAGAAAAGGCTCATACATATATACCCCCTAAAACCATATGGTACATATGGCCCCTATGTTCTCTAATAAATCCTATAATATCTATTTGGTACATAATCACCAGCAACCATCAAAGATCATCATTATTACTCCCCTGGTTGGGAGTCCACTATCCGACCATATAAGTTTCAAAATCAATGGCTACCCAGTCCATGGAAATGACACTAGAAAGAATTCTACCAGACGTGATTGAAAACTGAAAAGATAAGAAGAAGTGAACCATCCAAACATAGCCCCTTATAGTCCTATATTTGTCTACAAAACTTCTAGATTCCTTTGCAACCATGTCAACCAAACCTGCTTCTCTTTTACCCATAAAGCCCTTAATTCTCTCTTATTGTCTTTATCTAACCCAATTGGGTGTATTTTCACTACCTATTTATCATATCTTGGCCTAGAAATCTATTAATAACGTCTCCTCTTCATTTTTTAGTAAATAGCTATGATTTTTCTTATTTGATTCTTTGTCCATCATCTATACGTCATTTCCAAGACAACAAACTCTGTGTCTCCATTTTCTTTTTCCTATGTTATTTCATTTATCAAGATTAGACGAGCCATTTCAACTCTCCTCTGTTTCGCTCCCATGTTCTCTGTCGCTATTACTCTTTTGGCCTAAAATACACCCTCTTTTGTCCGAGTGTACAAGATATACAAAACAACATTTATGATAAGGGGTTTATGTGCCTAATTCCATGTATAGCGACGAGGAATCAGAAGATTCTTTCCATACAAACAACATTTCCATGTTCAGGCCTTGGCAAAATGTTGTAGCAAAAAGTGAACATATTCAGTTCTCAAATTGAAGAGATATAAGTGGATGAAAATTGGGTTTAGTTGAATGCATGTAGGAATGAATTATAATATCACGTAGATTCTACTTGCTCAGAAATTAGACACAGCTCATCCACAATCAAAACTTTGAACAGATACAACCAGTAAAATAACTAAATCATGGCCTCATTCCAACTCTTAAATTCAAGCTCTCTCTCTTATAATAAAACAGCAATTATAAGAAAATTCAAAATCATAAATCCAAGCTTCATTTATTTCACCACATACCTTTTTATAATTGCAAAACCTTAAATATTCACCAACTCCAAGATCCTCTCAGCAACTCCATGAGACTTAGCTGAGCTCATTGAGTCCTAAACAAAATTACAATAGTCACTCCTGAGGCTAACTTCGATTGAGGCCCACTGGGGTATATAGCCTACCGCCCGATAGAAATAGAGAATTATAATAGGCCTGTTAAGGACTACACCACTGAGCACAAACGAGAGATTTTCCTGAATGCTAAAACTAATTAGCTCAATATTTAATTAAATGCAGCACCCAATATCTTGGGACAATGTGATGCGGTAAGCTTCCATTGCATCACAATACATTTTGAGCAAATTAGGAATAATTTCTATTAAGAAAAAAGGGAAAACAAGGAAAAGATGTTGGGTAAAATGCTAAAAGCTGTGTCCATGCTTCCAAAAGCCAAAAATGAATGGCTCTTTCCTGAAGATGTTGAGGGCCTCCCATTGTCAGAGCAAAAGAGCTTCAGATGGAGAGGATATCAAATTCATGGGGCATGAAATCCTCACTGGGTCTGTAGTATTTGTCTGGAGAGTAGAGGCTGAGATTGGTCACTTGGCTAGTGTAGAGACACGCAAATCTCTCCACCTGCATCACAAATAACAAATACCACCATGAACCAGCATTGTCATGTTTTCATGAGCTCCAATGTACCACAAGTAAGCCTAAAATGCAAATGAGCAAAGGGCATATGGCTTATTCATTCAATGCTGGAAGAATAGAAAGCAATGATCCAAGTTATGATACAAGTTAAATTACAAGACATAGTTCATTCATTTTACTGTTAATGACACCCAGCTCGATTACCATCCAAGTTATGTCCACACAAGACAATTTTGCAGTGCCAACTGCTGGATGGGGATGCTTCCATGCTAGCCAAATGTTGAATTGACATTGGTCAACATCACATGGACATCTTATTGTATGATAGGCTTGGCAAAATGTGATACTATTAAAAAGTTGTGAATTTATATCTTTTGCAGTTGAAACATCCAGGGTTATGTAAAAGTGTCAACATTTTCAATAAAGGCCACAGTACAACTCCACTTGATTACAGTTGAACTTCTTTTGTGAAGAGGATGCACAAGCTTCCAAAAAAAACACAGAGCGATGTTCCAAACAATGAAATTGACACTACCAACTAAGTAGGTTTACAGTACATTTGGAAGCTCTAGGCCGCATAAATGCCTGTATCAATGAGTGTGGCATATGTACTACAATTGTGCTTTTTGACTCATGGTTGGCAAATGCAAGGTCATGTGCAAATACTACGGTACTTCCTTGGAGGTTTGAAATAGGAAGTTTTTTCTCTTGAAACATAAAAGTAAAAGTCTAAGGTACAATCATACCTGATGTGCAAAGCGAGAGTTCTGATAGCCAGTCTTCATGAGTTGTCCCCAGACCTTGTGAAACTGAATAAAGTTACGAGAAAAAATTGTTAGCACTGGTGCATAAACAGCATCAAGAAGTCACATCATACGCTAAGAAGTTAATTTTCATCTGAAGAAATTGATAGCCTTTTATCACATCACTTAATAACATCCTGGGCCAGTACTTCTATTTGCAAATTCAGAAATAAATACCCTGAACTTTAGCTCAGTGTAGAGGGTAGGCTCATGGTTTTGGCCATTTGGATAGGCCTTGGGATTATATCTTCTAATGCCCTTTGTCCATGCATTAATAGAGTCATGTCTGCATACAACTCCACGCAAGAGAACAAAGATGAATCTACATAAATGAAAAGATATGGGGTGCTATAGACCTTGACTAAACTGGCAAAGGGCATGGTAGGATTAGGCCATTCAGGTAGATGTATGGTATAAATTTTTTAACATTCTTGCACATGAATAAAAGAGAAGGGAAACTAAAGCAAGCTATATTATCCATCACAGGTGGAATGCAATTAACTTTGAAGTTTCAATGATCCAAAACACGCCTCAAATCATTTTCTTACCTTTTGATGACATTCCCGTTGAGCCTGTTGATGACAGAGGCGAACTTTCTCCCTCTGAGACTATAAAATGAAGCCATTAACAAACACCATATTAATAAACTGCTCAGCAACTAAATAACACAATAGCACAGTAACGACATTTAACAAGACAGAGGCACAGTTAAACATTTGGCAGGGGATAAATTACCTCAGCATTAGGTACATTCCCTAACCAGAGCCAACAAAATACATGGTGAGTTGATATTGTCAGACATAATAATAACAACAATCAAGCCAGCAATCAAGCTAGCATCTCTTCTAAAAATATTTGTTGTGCTTCAGAACACCCACACTATTGACAATTCCATCTTATTTAAGATGCAATCCATAACAACTCCATTTTTGTCAGAGGTTTCAGGTTTGATCAGAAACACAGAAAATAAAAATAAAAAGTAAAAAGGCTACGTATTAAATTATTTATAAAAAAAACCCTTCATTTTTTTTGTCCTTTTTTTCTCCTTTTTAATAGCCCATTAGGAGTGAATGAATGTATTATTGGATGGGATCATGTTGAGATGTCCCCTTCACACGTTTGCTTCCAATGGCCATTATGACTATACTAGGGTACAAAGGATTGTCTACTTTAAAAGGGAGTACAAAATGGCATCATTTCCATTGCACACATTAACACCCATTGTCCAACTAGGACAACCTTATTCAAGATTGCACAAAAAAGAAGACCAACTAACCTCCAATTTGCATAGTTCGGTAGCTAACATTGGCTTCTCATCAAGATGGACACCATCAAACCTGAGTGAAAGAATGCAAATGCAAATGCAAGTTACTAAGAAACAGCAAAAACAGTGAATTACAACAATAGCATTTCAAAAATACAGGAATACCAAAGTTATATAAAGATATAATTAAAAAAGTTGGATATGCAAGATAATAATGTTACCATTGCTTCAGGTAATGACTCTTGAGACTCACCAAACTCCTTATAATTGTTTTGAGGATAATGTTTCCCATCTCATGTAAACTAATAGGATTTTTGTACCTTTCACAGAGCCATTGAATGCACTCACGGATCTGCCTCTCCTCTCACTAATATATCCCAAAAACATCTGAATGACTCTCTACAGGAAATTTCTAAATCCCATATATTAGTTCATAATGTTTAATGAATTTTTTAAAAAGGAAGATTTGTTAGTGTGCATGGCTAGAACTAACTACTAATTACTAACAATTTGTTATTTTGTGTTGCCTTCTATTTTTTAAGGTTCTATCCATATTTTGTTCAGAGTGAATTTATTTATGTCATTTCAGATTGTAAAAGAAGTTAAGGTTATTTTGCTTCTGCTTCCATTTTAAAATTAAGATTAGTTTGATAGAATTTACCCAAATACAAGTTCGCTTTGACAACATGTCACAAGAATCTAGTGTGCCCTTCCATCTAGCACCATATGGAGAATAGAGTGGATGAAACAAAGATATATAATGAAAATAAATGCTTTCGTAATTTCATACAGTTGGCATGCATTTGAAAAGAAGAAAAAAAAATGGCCATCGGGAGATGGGGAAAAGGATTCCCTAGTCACAAGAGGAGGCCATAGTCAAACTGTAACATTTGTACATAAAATGTGGAAATGCATGATAAATACTCACTTGAGAGACCACTTCAAATGATGTATTTTGTCTTCAATGAGATCTCGCTCATTCCTTAACAACTGAAGTTGCTGTGGAAAACCATTTGTTTACATCACAGAGAGGAAAGCAAACATGGATGTTTCAGAATATAGAACACTATTATAAAAGAAAACAACCCATAGAATAATTATTTCCTTCCTAGTAGCATGATAATGCCATTGGGGGCTAGCATGATTAATTACTGTAAGAAAAATGTACATGGAAAAATAAAACAACCTTCATTTGCTCATTCAATGTGTCAGTGTTTATGACTTTCAACTATGAAAATACGAGATCATCCTTTTTGCTCAAATGTTACTTATGCAAAGTGACCCTCTTGAATGAACACACTAACCCAGAGGATCATCAGGTGCACTACTAGAATGAGATACAGAAAAATTTTCAAAATCAATCAATTTAATAATTTCAAAGCACTAAATACTGAGACATCATTTGAAAGTAGAGATTTCATCAACACCTTTCTGGTATCCCTCAATTCCCAGAGAAGTTCAACCTCTCTCTCGAGCTCCGGAACAACCAGCATTGTTCTCCAGCCTGCTCAACAGGACAAGAAACAAACCACAATTATAAGAGAACAAATGCATAACAAAATTTTGATGACAATGACCAATATCATAATCATGATAATATCATCAGTGGTAGCTAAATAAGGTAAAATCCTAAAGGAACACCAATGTATTCCATGCCTGAAACTGTCTTTTAAAGACCACTCCATAAATTATTGAAGATTTATTCTAATTTAATAAAGCTCCCACCCAAAAAGAACAAAATTAAAACTAGATGATCTTTCTGATTTTAACAACTTAGACCGCACTACACAGAACTACATTTTAAGCTAAAACTGGTAGTTGCTTGCTTTACATCAATTCAAAGTTTCACAGGTATACATTATAAGACCTAGATATAATCTCATATAAGGCTTACTTGGCATCAATTCAAGGTCTCTCAACAAAACCCCTATTCTATATTAGATAGGAAAAGAAAAAGTATAGAGATATAAAGGATATACCCAGAACTTTTTTGCTGCGCAATATATCCCCATAGATATGATCCCCAACATAAAGAACCTACTAGAAATTGACAACATAGTAGAATCTAATAGTTAGACATTCAAAAAGGGTAACTATTAAAAACACTCAGAATTTTAACCATGTTTTGACAGAACTAAATAGACCAAGTAAAATTTCACCTGTGAACTTGACTCAATTGAAAGTAGTTTGTGCAAATGACCAACACTGCCTCCCTGCAACATTATTAGAAATTTAGGTATCACATCATATTTGTTTAGTGGTCAAAATTATTTTAACAATCATATAAGAGGAATCCAAAATAGAAAGCATGTGATCTATTTGAAAGGTCTATCAAAATGATTCAACAATGGTACCTGGAAGACTCTACATGTCTTTTTCAGCCCCTTCAATGGGAATCTTGGTGATGTGTTTCCCACCTACTTAACATCAAACAAATGAACTAGTAGAAGGATCCAAAAAAATTATATAAGGATGTCATAAATTGGACAACAAAGGAAATTTTTATGGAAACCTGTGGCATAGGAGTGCCATTATCAGTGTTAAGTAGCATTCCCGACTCAGGTTCAACCTCAAAAAGATTGGCGCGATTGTCATCATGGAAAAAACTTGGTTTTGCACTGCATGAATAGTTGCTTCTCATGTTAAATGTCAAAGGACAAGCCAAAAAAGTATGCAAAAGGTGTTATCAAAGAATGTTTTTAAATCACCAAATCATATATTATAATATATTTGGAAATATTATGAATCAATAAGCACTGGATTATTACAATTAAGTTAACAGCACAAATCAGTTTTGATCACTTAATGCTAGATTAGGTTTAGTCATTTATTGGATATGGTGATTACAAAATGCATTCTTCTAGAATTACTTTTGATTGGACTTTATAGGTGAAATGTTAAAAGAACAACACTCCATCAAAAATTGGGATTCAAAGATACAGAGGAAAAAAGAAATTAAAAGAGCCATACTACAGAAAAATTTGAGATTCAAAGAAACAGAGAAATATGATGCTAACCTTGTTGTCAAGTTTGGTTATTGAAAAAAATAAAAGAAACCATACATATTCTGTTACATGTTATGATCTTTAAGGAAAGAACATCACCTGCCAGTAATGACAACATCAAAGTACTGAAGCCAGTCAAAATTGGAAGGGGCACTACCATCCAACATCCGGGGGCCACAAAGGAAATTCATCACGATATTTGTATAGTCCCATAAACTACAACAAACAAGATAATTAAGCAAACTAAATGACATTAGAGGATAATGAAATCATCCACCCATCAAATATTTCATTAAAGTCCTCAATTTAAATAAATAAAAAACAATTTAAGAAAAACATTTATACCTATTTGTCACTAAGAATGTTGAACGGCCAGAATCTCTAAGCATCTTCAGCATGGGCACTATTGAGGTATCATCATTAATATACCTAATAAATGAACATCGCAAAAAACATTTGAAAATGATGTTGATAAAACTAATTAAAATTTATAGATAATCAGTGACAGCAATATTTTCATGGTCTGATTTTAAAAAGTTTTTAATCAGATAGCATAGAAGATCAAGTAAAACCATCAAAACTCCAAACTTGAGTAGAAATATATTCATAATATGGTGTAGAAAGTCTTTAATCAGACAATATAAAAGATCAAGTAAAACTATCAAAGCTCCACACTTGAAAAACTTACACTTATCATCCAGATTTAAAGAATTTTTACTGCCTATCATATAGAACATAAGAACAGCCTGGATATCAAATATAATCACAATGACATTTTTCTAGATAAAAACATAATATCAGAGAATATATATGATGAACCTTACAACAAGAGAGCATGACAATGTCCTAACAAAAAGATGATATTGGAAACACTACTAGAATATCCTTCTGATATTGAAGCTATCTGAGCTTTTTAAATGCATTTATAAGCTGCCAAAATTTACATCTACTCACTTTTACAGCTGAATAATCATTACTTATAGTATGCCCAGCCTGAATCAGCATATTTTTTTGTTTTACACCCTGTAACTCTTCCTCAGCCAGGAATAATAAAAATACAATCATTTCACTTTTGTTGTATTAAAAATGTTCAACACCACCCATCACAATAACTGCTATTATTTTGGTATAATCAAAGATTTGTGATGTATCATGATGATAGGCTTGGGCCTCAGGCTGCTAAGCACATGGTATGGTTTGAGGGTAGTTTCAGACAAAGTTTGCGGCTTATTGAAGCACAAGGAAAACATTTGGAGGACCATTCACTTTAGGTCAAAAGAAAGTGAGTCCACCAATAGCCACAAGACTTGTGTAAAATTTGGTGCAATACATGTTGACATGATCTAGAGGTCCAATGCAGTGTAGTCATCCCATTGGTTCATGCACCTACATCTAGATGCTCCTATTAAGAACCCTTATATTAAGGGCTGATTGGCGACGTTTGAGAGGGTTAAAAATTGTTAAATCTCAAATATAACAGCAGAAATCTAAGGCTTTTTTATGGTACATCTAGGAGATTGACCATAAAAGTGGGTTGTCCTCAGCTAACAAGATACCTCAAACAAGCCCAAAAAGTGGCAAGTTCATTCCTAGCCTCTTTAACCAAAAAGACACCAAGTCAATACAAGGTCAAATTCAAATGAACCCATCAGGCATAAATTGTCGTTTGAATTGCTTCCATGTTGTCAAAGAAACTTCCACATCCATTGGCTAGAATCTTCATAGTTTAATGGAACATGCTTGCAATTTCACGTGTCACATGAAATATCACCAACTGTGCAGATTACTATATCCCAATATAACCATGCTTACAGAGATGACGGGGGAAAATGGATAACAATGAATTTTAAAAAACATTCAAACTAATGACCAAAGAGTTCTACACTAGAATATGGTTTGTGGTTTTCAAAGGAAGGCAGGAGGGAGGAGTGGCAGGCATGGTTTCTGGGCAACACACAAAAAACCCAAGCAAGAGATCTGTTAAAATGGTGCCAAAGAACTTTTCATGTAGGCCTCAAACAGAAATACTCATCAAAGGGTTCAGAATGAAACCAATGAACATTGACTCACTTGGTAAATCCAAACATCTCAACAAATCTAAAGATGTCTGTAACTCACAGATCCCTTATAAAACATTAAGGAAACAAATCTGGCCCTAAGTTGATCACATTCTGTTGGATAAAATCAAAGGTTCATGGGAAGTTATCTGGAAATTCCTCAATAAAAAGTAGCAAGTCAACTTTCTTTCTTACTTTTTAGGATCTTTTGCAACCATTTTCTTCAAAGTCCCATCACGATGGCACAAGTCAACTGCAGCTCGAACATCCTTATACATACGAGAGTAGCTGAAAACATATTTCATAAAGCATTGATAAAGCAGCAAGTAAAAAAATAAAAACCTATACATCATCTTAACATATATAAAAATATTTTAAACAAAACAACAAAAAATATGATGGATAGAGCTCTCACTCGGCACCATCTGGAACTTTTGAAGGATACTTATCCCTGAAGTCAACGAGTTGGGCAAACAAGTACGCTTCTGCTAGCGAAAAAAGGGTGTCAATAAGTGCATAGTCAGGCTCATCAAAAGAATCTCGTATCAAAGTATTTCCGTACGTCCCAACTTTATCTTCCTTTGACATCTCTCTAAATCCATGATAGGCTACCTTAACATATTTGTGTCTATCCATCTGTCAAACACACAACCATCAACAAAATCCCGAAATTCTTTAATAGACTACAAAGAACTTTTCACTAAAAGAACAATAACCTTCAAGATGTTGCCTCTCTTTTTATCAAGAACCAAGCCTCTGACCATGTACTTCCAATCAAAGGTCCATTCCAGCAACTACACAAAAACAAGTCTCTTAATGAATCTTGCTGATTATTGCTTCGAATTGTAAGTATCACAGTCAATATAACTTTTTTAAGGAAAAAAATAATTAAAACACGGGATACAAAAGGAATTAAAAATAAATAGATAAATAACATGCATGCATGCAAGTAAAATGCATAGTTGCAGACATACCTCACGAGGGTATCCCAAATCATACACTAGCTTTCTGATTGTGCCTTCATAAGCAAGGGATTCAAAAGTTTCAGGCATATATTGAGCCAAAGTGTAATCCATATCAAACCCAACAGCAACAATATTCTTCATATTTAAAGATCTGTTGCAGAAGATTTTTTTCCCTATATCAATTTCACAACCCCCTTTCGGAGAAGACCAAATAAAGGGGCCTTGCCCATCATTACTGCAAACTGTATGTTGAAACT
This sequence comes from Vitis rotundifolia, assembly GCA_030254885.1. Classification (NCBI taxonomy): domain Eukaryota; kingdom Viridiplantae; phylum Streptophyta; class Magnoliopsida; order Vitales; family Vitaceae; genus Vitis; species Vitis rotundifolia. The sequence continues at coordinate 9,996,514 of CM058168.1, read as the reverse complement.
GCAACGTTACATCATCCACACTCTTGTGGTTCCCTCCCATTGTGCAATTGGTGTGAAGCTGGCTAGAACCTGCTAATGTCCGGCAACAGGTATCAGTATTACCCTTGAATATTCATTGAGAATCACAAAGGATAGGACAACTTTAAAAAAATGATAATAATAATTATCATTTTGCCTAATTTACACGTTTTAGAAACATCAAATTTAGTCCAAACTTCAGATAAGGTTGCTATTCAAGATGTTTCCCTAAGAATTCACTTCTAGTAAGTGGCTGGTCCGCTTTACACAAAGAACAAAATCAAAATAAAAAGAAAAGGTAAGCTCTCCTTTTTCATATAGGCTACCATATTAATTTGGTTAAAATTACTATATATCAAAGAAGCTCCTAATTTTTTCTCCTCCCTCTCATGTGCTATTTCTTATCCGATGCCATAATAGATTTGAGAATTCTCACAGCTTACTGAGATCCATTTTCCTACAGTTTGCCCTATCTAACACAATGAACAGAAATCCATCAATGGTCTACATGCTTAAAGTGAAAAAGCTATTTTCTTCCTTAGAATCCAAAAGAAAAAGAATGAAAAATCCTTTCCTACGAGCAGAACCTTGACGACTTACCTCTACCGTCACTCAGGGGCCCACTTTATCTTCCAACTTTAAGAATCCTCCCAGGTTCGCTCCAAGAAACACCTAAAAATCCAATTTCCCAAATAAACAACACATGTTTACTCTCAATTTCGAACCAGTTCATATCATACATCCTACAACCTACACTATTCAGTGTCATCTCCACATCGCGCCAATCAGTTAATCCAAATTCAAACTCAAATTCCAAAAGAACAAAAATGGAAAAAATATATATATAAATATATCTACGCATTCATACTCTAATCGAACCAAATCATGGAATTCATCAAACAAAAAAACCGAATAAAAAAAAAACATTATAAGAAACAGTGGAAAAGAGTGATGAAAGAGAGGTACAGACCTCCGGGGGTAGTAGCCTTTCCTTTTGGGGAAACAAGGAGAGAAGAAGGTGTGAGAAATATAATCCGGGGGGAGAAAGGGTTGGAAAGCTGAGGAGAAAAGAAAGAGAGGCAAAAAGAAACGGGTTTCTTGGGAATTCGCATGGTGGATTTAAATAGACATATGGGGAGTGGTGGTGGGTGAAAGAACGAATCCGATTCTGGGAGAGGAGGAGTAGCAGTAGTTGTGAATGTGCGATGACAAGTGGTGGAAGCAGCTGGAGGAGACATCTATTGCTTTATTACGTTCTTGGGCATGCAATGGCGCCCGAGATTATTCCTATTCCGGGTTGGATTATCCATTTCGGGAATAGAAACTTATTCCTGGTGCCCACCGATTTCAGCAAAAATTTGGGATTTAGGGAAAGAGGAATGTTGAAGGTTGGGAGGTGGAGAGTGGTGGTGGGTGTGGGTGGTAGTTTTTTAAGGCTCAGACGTTCTGCCGCCACGTGTGTTGCGTTTCCCTCACATCTGAATCTGACTACGACTCTCGTCATGGATAACTTTCGCCGGTGGTGCCGCTGCTCATCTAAGTCATCTACATGGATTTCAGATCCCTTCAATTAATTACCTCGTGCTTCATTCGAAACGTTTTTTTCTCTTCTTTTTTTTCTTTTTTTTTTCTTTTTTCTTTTTTCCTTTGTTTTTTTCTTTTTACAGAACTGAAGAACCGCCAACTTTTTGGGACACGTTTTTGGCGCACCCAATTTTTTTATATTATTATTATATCATAATGGCTTCGGGGACCATGTGCTTCGCCCAATCAGTCAACATCAAATCAAATCAAATAATTTTATATTTTAATTAATCAGAACTGGCAGATAAGGTATTCGTGAATCAAGAAGGAATTTGATTCCAGCACTTGTGTGCACGATGGGGGCAAAAAAAAAAAGGCAGACTCTTCGTTTTAGAAGCTCAAATTCAAGCTTGGAATCAGTGAATCCTTCCAACCTGTTCCTCAATCATTGGTTTGACTGATGCATGAATGGCAAAATAGAATAATTTAGGTTTGTTGGCAACATATGCATGCATAATAAAAAGTTATAAAAATAAATATAATTAAATTTTTATATAATCATGATATGAGATATGTTATTAAAAAATAATATAATATATTATCTTAAAAAAATTATCATATATTTTTTTATTTTAATATGATTTAATTAAATATTCTAATATACTTCTAATTAATCAAACAAATTATTTTGATATGTAAATATATTCGCCTACAACAATTGTCTATAGTTGAACAAATAAACAACATATTCACACCATATTTTTAAAAATAATATTTGATTTTAAACATCTATATATATCGAGACACTATATATGTGAGACCCCTTTAATTAATTATTTAATTTTTGAGGGTCCATGTCATTTTTGACACGTGAATCACGGGAATAATTGTGGCTTGCCCTTGCATTAAAAAGCATATAATGAAAATAAAAGGAAAATTACCTCACACCCATAGGGAACTTGGGGGCGGGGCGGCGGTGGATGGGGCCGTGGATTGTAGAAGGCCGCCGACAACCGTCTCCAAATCACTGTGAGTCAACAACGAAATGCATTTTCCTTGGAGAATGAAACACCGTAATCATGATTCATAACCGTTGCAAGACTTGTTTACTTTCTCCTTTACGAGAAATCTTGGCTTTGGCGGCCCTTCAGATGCAGGCGGAAATTATTGTTCCACCTCCAAGTCAAAATGCCCAACGGTTCCACAGGTAGAGTTGCTGTTCACCAGATTTTTTTCCACGGTCTGGTTTTGATTGTCTGCTATATAGTTGGATACAACTACTTTTTTTTGGTGGAAAAAGAGTGAGATGATGTGGAGTTTATCTGGACTTCACGTGGAATATTTCTAAATGTTTGTCGTTTACTTATTTCTTTCCCAACCAACCATGTAGCCTCTTTTTAAGTTACATACGCAAATTTGTACATTGGATTTGTTTTGATACTCACGAGTCGAAAGTGATGGAATAATGCTGACGATGAGTTACTGTTCATTACGGTAATTTATTGCGTTAGAGAAAGTTTGATAGCTTATCATTCCTAATGAATCACTCAAATGATGAAATTTGGATCAGGATGCAACGTGTAATATTAAATGTTATAAAATATTTTACTCATTCTTATTAATTATTAATTAATTTTTAGATACGATGGTCAAAATTCTATTTAAGAATTAATTGAGGAACAATTTTTTCCTAAGTTTCTATTAAAATTCCTCACAAATTTATGTTATTCTTCTTTGTTTTTTATTTTTTAATAATTAATAATTTATCCATTTCAAGGTAATAATACTAAGTATTTTTTTTTATATATATTTATTTTATTTTATTTTATTTTTAAGAATTAGAAAGAAAAATACATACCATTTAAAATTTTAATTTTATCTTTAAAATCTACTTTATAAAAAATTCAATTTCTTTATCATCAACTTGTTCTCACTCAAACTTTTTAAGATCTAAACATAATTGTGTGTGTAAAATCCCATTAATATTATACAATATTAAAAAAGCATATACATATATAATATTATATATATATAATATATATATATATATATATATATATATATAATATAATTTTTTTTCTTAAAAGCAAACAAAGTTTAAGAAATCGAAAAAAAAAATTTGTGAAACTCAAACCTTTTTGTTGTTTTTTTTTTTCAAATTGTTCGAGATTTTTATAGTAAATTTAGAATTTGTGTTTATAATATTTTTAGTATTTAAAAATTTGTTAAAAAGTTATAAACATTTATTAAAATTATTATTGAAAAAAACGCTTTTAGTATATGAAACATATTATTAGTGCTAATGAATTAAGATAAAAAAAAAAAAAAAAAAAAAACCCTCTTGTTATTTTCATATCATTTACGTATTAACATGAGAAAATTTGAATTTAAAATTTATTATTTTGATCATAATCGACGTTTGCGTGAGAGTGAAACATGTCTAAAGTTGTGAAGAAGAATATTTTTATCATCGAATAAAAATTCGGTCCATGAGTGGGGTGTCACACATTGATCCGTATCAAAACCTCTTCCCCAACCCCGTTACGCCACATCAGGAAGTGGATTACGTGGGCCTGCCTCAATACTGAATTGACGGTGGTGATGCTCCTTTGCGGTTGCGGCTGAAACAGGTGGCGGATGTAGAGCAATTGCAGAGACGCAGATGGTCATCTCCGCCATGGCAGTTACCGGATTTCACCTTGTCGCATTTTCCTCCTCTCCCAATGCCTTATTCCCCCCACAGTCTCCAATTTCATCGAAAGATGATCATCATCAGCAGAAACAAGAGCAGAAACAGCTTCAGAGGTCACTGCTTGGATTCAAAATCTATCGCAGAGACGCAGCTTTGCTCTCGTTCCTTGCTCTCATTCCTGGTCTACATTGTTCATCCCCTGCAACTGCATCGACATTTGGCATTTGTACGCATTTTTCATCCTCGTCTCATCTCCTTCTCCCCAAACCCTAATTTGCCTGATTTCTTTATCCATTTTGGCAATTCCCAGCTGGACCGAAGGATTGGCTGAAAGGGCAAAAGAGGAAGGCTTCCAAGTTTCTCTTGGCACCTGTTGACGCCTCTCGTGAAAGCCTGCGCACTGCCTATCTCTTACTCAGTATATCTCTCTCCCCATTTCTCTCTCTATATATGCTATTCTACTTCTCTTTGCACTTTCTTTGATTAGTTGGGTTGGAGTTGATAGCGGCGAGTGGTTCTAATGATCCGAACAAGGATTTGGAAGAAGTTCAGAGGCTGCTTAAATCTGCTGCTAGGGATTGTGTTCCGCAAGAGAGGAATTCTTTCGTTGCATTTCAAGCTACTACAGGAGTGGAGGTTTCCTTCTACTTCGTTCTCAATATTGCATAGCATTTCTTGTTTTCGTGATTTGGCTACTTTTCTCTTTACGGACGACAATGTTGTGAGGAATCCAATTTCACTCCTTACTTCAGGAAAACTGGTGTGTCAATTGTTTTTTTTCCTTCTTCTCATTTGATATAACCTATAAAGGGAGGGAGATGATCTTACATGATCTCTCTTTCACAATTTTATAATGAAAATGGATAATTGGACACTGGATAACTGGAACATAGGATGTTCTCATTGTGTTTTTTGAGACCAGAATTTGTGACATTGAACCAAAAAGGATAAGAAAATGAAGATGGCAAATGGAATAAAATTGTAATGTTATTTCCTATTATGTACAGGTTTGTACTTTCCGGTTAATTTTGAAGAATGCAGCTTCATTGCTTGATGATAAGGATCCTGTAAAGTTGGAAGCTGAAGCTATGCTAAATGATCTTATAAGGTTAACTATTTTTATACCTCTGTAGGCATTTGTTCTTCTTTTATACCCCAACCCCACCACCACCCCCCCCCCCCCCCCCCCCCCCTCTCTCTCTCTCTCTCTTTCTTTCTTTTGGGTTCCAAACTAGTCTTCTGCAAAAAATCTTAGAATATTCCACAAGAATAATAATGCTGTACTCTGTTTAATTTCATTTTTTTGTTAAATGTTCTTTTCATGTTTGTAGTTCTTTTACCTCCCTTGATGATGTGACCAATGAAACTGATATGGAATTTGCTTCTAAGAGGTATGTCGCATCAAGTTCAGAAGTTTTTTTTTTTTTTCTTCTTGAGAGCTTTGCATATAGTGGTTGTTTTCAATGAAATTTAGGTTTATAGCTACTTCAGACAGTTATGCAATGAGCCAAATTATTGATGTCACAGGAGATGCCACTCCACCCAACATGAGTTTTAGTTTTGACAAACTTGTAATGCTCTAGATATGGGCAACAGAAAAGGGAATTGGGAGGCAGTGGGCCCTGGACTGGATTCGAAACAATTATGTTATGGTTGGGATTCATTTTTAGCTTATGCTGGAATAGAGTGATGTAGATTATCATTTTTCTGACAAACACACATTTCTGCTGCATGATATTTCTACCTTGATGGAGGGTGCTAGAGAACCAGGGACAAGTACTAATTTAGGGGAAAATTTTGGAGACTTTATTGCCCATCAATGATACTATGCTCCTATTGCTATTTTATGATCTTTTTGAGTTACCCTCCAACACACATACTTGCAGAACACAGTTGACACTTTGGTGATTGTCTTGTTCTGCTGTGAGTTGAAACTCAACCCTCTTCCCTGCAAATGTTCAAATTAATCAAGTTTTGTATTATCACCGGTTCTATATTTTTGAAGAATTCATAGATCTGGCTTATGAATTTGAAATATCTATATTTCAATGAGTTGGTGAACGATTTGAAGCTGTGACCATCTGATATTTTAGCTGTAATTCTTTCTTGATATCTGGTTTACTTTTGCTGCAGACAAAAGGTGGTAGATGCGCTCATGGACACCATATCTTCCCTTAATAAATTTGAGCAGGGTATCAAGGACTGCCTTGAAGTTTGATTTGTTATGGCCTTCTTCCAGGACAAAAACATCTGTGGATATTATGCTTGAATATTTTTTCACATGCTCTTATCCTTTGGTTCTTGAAGACAGTGGGAACAGGTCCTATTTTGATACTATTGTTGTGTATAAATCTTTTCATTCAATCATGCATCTTTTACATTTGATTTCTTTATTTTTCTGTTCACTCTTTTACATGTGCATGGTATATTAATGCATTGCTGTTGGGAAGTGAATCACTGTTGGTCATCATGGTTGACCTTGCCTTGTTTGCACATTGTGCAGAGTTCTTTTAAATGCTTATTGGGATAGCCTAAAAGCATAGATATGCTTCTCTCTCTATATCTGTACATGCATATATCATCTAATAGCTTGGTATCATATTTCTGGATGATTATAGATCTTCCATACCTACATAAGCACTCCTTAGTGGGCATTGTGTTGACTCTGTAAATACATTAACCTGTATGCATTTTTCAGGAAATGTGGACTAGATGGAACTGTTTCCACTAGACCATGGTTGGAATTTCATATGATTCATAAATTTCATAGCAGCTAGAATGGAGTCAATTCAATTTTGTTTTGGGTGTTATGGAAATAAAGCAAAAGCATGTTTGCATGGTTTGATAGCTTTCTTAAAAATTCAAAGGCTTTCTGGATTATTTACAAAATTTCTTAGGTCTGATATGGTATGGTGATAGATACAAGAGCCAATGCCCTGCAACTTTTGTGATATGACATCAATAACTAAATAATATATCCAGCCGAGGAGTGTTGAAGATTTTTATTATGAAAATTGGTTTATTAACTGTAACTTTTCTGGCAGAATATCAAAACTAAAGTAACAAAACAACCAGCTGATGCTTCATTTATTCTGATTGTTTAGCTTCTGACATATAGAATAATTGGCAAAGATATGCTGGAGAAAAAAAATCATGTTGTTTCATGCTATTCTATGATTATTAACCCCTGATCCTCTCTGAATCCCTATCCATTTTTGTCTGCCTCTTGGTGACAGGATGCACTCAAAAGTAGATCCCACCATTATGTTGTGGCATTTCTGTGGTGCTGCAATATTTTTACTCGTCTTAATGAGACAATGTGCTTGTGCTGCATTGTGCCAGTTGCACTGTCACGTATTCTTCCATCTTACATCTGACTGCATTTCAGGCATGGTTAAAGAAAGGTACAACTGTGAATACCTGATATTGTGCTCATGGATGTCATTTTTAGTTCCTCATTCTCCTAGATGTCCTGGACTACCTGGTTGGAAAATGCAAAATTATAAGTTTGTATGCTTTGGTTTATGTCTCTTAAAAGCTAGAATGTGCTACAACAGAGCGAAACAGATTTGGTTGGAAGTTGTGGATAGCTTCTACTATTGTCTTCCAGAACTCCATGCAGTTGGTGATTATTAGATTAACTTACAAACTGAATCTTTATAGTTTATTTGATTTCTTGACCAAGCTTTTTTATTTTTATTATTTATTTACTTGCTGAGCATCTCTGGCCAAGTTATCTAAGCTGCTGGTTATCATATTCTGCATGCAGTTACCTTCCCTAATGCGATCAGATTTTAAGTTGCTTATGCTATCTGAATGGCATCCATTTTATCTATTTTAGAAAGTTTGAACAAAGTTGAACCACCATTAGGAATGGTGATTGTACTATCATGCAATTTGAATTTCCCACCTGTTCTTTTCTTTTCTTTTTTTACTTGCCTTTAGGCATATGAAAGGTTATGATTTGTCTGCAGAGCAAATAAAACCCTGCAAGAGTATGCCTTGGAATCATGGTCCTTGTCCTAGAATTCTTCTATAAATTGACCTCTTAGCATATGCGGTGAAAAGAAGGTGGGTAATTGAAATGCAAGGTAGTAAAAGATGCTGTTCCCATTTCTTTTTTCAGTTGTTCCCAGCTAAACTAGGTCAAGATAGAGGAAAGAAAAAAAGTACAACCATGGAACTTTCTCCTTGTTTACTGTATCATAAATAGAAGTTGGAAGCCGAAACAAAATATACTAGAAAAATTTTCCTTGGAAAATCTATGCTACCAAATATCTAGTGCACAACTTAAATATAATCCAGAAGATACTGGGCCTGCTTAGAGAATCATCGAACAGATGAGAGGTCCCGTGATTATGTCATTCAAACTTGTTTTGTATTCCAACAGGCAACACTAACTAGCAAGGATGCCCACAGCTACAATATAATTGGAAATTATATAGGTATAGTATCTATGTCTATGAATGGTTGTCCATCAATGGGATAGTTCACCTAGGTGAACCAGAAGCCTGCACCAAATACAGGCGACGGCATGGTGTTCCATCATCTGGGTGAGTTTGAACTGACCTAGGTAAGCTGCGGAGCTTGTTGAACATATTTAATGGATCATGCATGAGGCCAAAATTTGCATCTGGGTCACCAATCTGTGAAAGCTTGACATCAGAAAACCCTAAAGTTGGAAGTAGATGATCTGGCCAATCACTGTAGAAGTGAAAGGTGGAATTGGAAAGCATGGTCGATGATTTGTTCATAAAATCTGCTAAGAGGACTGTGTGGGTAACACCGCAATTATCTGCTATCATCTTCAGCACTTGCATAGCTTGGGAATGGGAAAGGTAATAGAGGATACCTTCTAGAACCCACACTGTATTCTTCTCTCGCAGAAACCCTGATATCTGGAGCTTTTCGACCCAGTCATTTTCTCTGATGTCAGCTGCCACTCTGGTCAAGGATTTTGCTGTCATTCTCAGATGCTGGTATTCATTTGTGGGTTCCATTGCTGCTTGTAGGAGAGATGTTTTGATCTGCAATACCTCTGGAAAATCAACCTCAAAAACATCACTTTCTTTGAGGCAGCTCAAACGGTATGCCCTTGCATCCATTCCTACATGTAAGAAAGGAAAAATACTCTTTTAAGTTTTGATTTTGAGATTTTAATTGTACTTTAGATTTCATAAACTTTGGAAATAAGAAATAACGAATGCAACTGAATCCTATTGAGCAAAACTAGAGATTTGACTGGAAATGTTTACTATCCCCTCACTTTGGATGTTACCATGACCCAAAAGTTGCTTTTGTTAGTTAGATTGAAACCATCTTGGGTTCCTTTGGTGCATATAAATCCCTTTTCATTGTTAAGGTTCTATAACAGAGGTAGGGAGTTTCCTATTGAGGGTAGGGAGTTTCTAGCTTTTTTGGTTTTGTGGCTTTTGCCGCCTTGTATACTTCCTGTATGCGTGTGGCTTTTTGCCTCTTTTCTTAATATATGCTTATTTATCAAAAAAAAAAAAAGGTTCTATAACAGAGGTCTCATGCTTCAATTCATTTCACTCTCAATGAGCTAGAACAGCATATGGAGTGGTGATCTGCTCATTTTGCCAAAAGGCATGGGTTGTTGGTGACTCGTACAGTTTGCTTTTCCAACTGAAAGAGGGCATAGTAGTTTATATTCTTTGGTGCAGTCGTGTGCTCATGAATGAGGTCATGTAACCAAGGGAAAGGGATATGCCCCTTCAAGTCCTGCCCGGATGGACTATGGTTGATTAATACAGTCATCCTATTATATACCAATTATTGAATGACTCTCAGGGCAGGACAAGGCACTTCCGGAAGGCCTCAAATCTGTACTTCCCCATCAACACTAGAAAGAATTGAATGGGCAACTTACCTTATGGCAAAGCAGTTAACTAGTCATCCAGTCATCCAAGGGAGAGGTAATTCAGTATCCTGAGAGGTTAGTCAGTATAATTTTTGGGCTGCTATACATTGAGAATATGCAAAATGTACACAAAATATGCAAACTTTTAGACCTCTTCCTGCTGGTATTAATACAAGATGCTGGGCACCAAAATGCCAGAAGAGAATTGGGGTAGAGCAAGCACCAACCTGCACCAAGGAGAACCACCTGCGCTTCACCACCGTTGAAGGAACTGAGGGCTGCTTCAAGTTTGGAATCAAACCAGAGTGTCCGGACTGCAAGTATCACTCCGGAGATTTCTCGGGCATTGTTGAGTCGGTCTTTATTTATCTTATCATAAAAGCTTTTTAGGTATGTCTCTCCCGCTAGTAACCCTGCCACCGGATCATGGACCACATGCTTCCACATCGCCCTTCCAGCTGCAGTCTGGCATGCTGATTGTTGGAGGGAATCCCACTCTTTTCCTATGGCCGCATGAAGTTCTCTAATAGTGTCAGTACATAGTACGTCTGGGAGCTTTAGCTCTGCCCATGCCGAGCCTTCGGGAGGACTGTTTTCCTTATCTGACATATCTCCGAGTTGCAGAAAATTCCTCAAGATCAGTAGAAGGAAATGGAAGAGATAATGCATGCAATATATAGCGAAAAGGGTGTCTAGGAGAAGGAAGTGATTGTAGGTGGAGATAAGGAAAGAGAGCCACACACAAAACCAACGCTCAAGAAAACAACTCTATCGCATCCCGTTTCCTTCGTTGATGAAAAGGAAGGTAATGGGCTGTCCACGACAACCACTTACTCATATACTGGCCCTTTCCCCTGTTCCGACTCTTTTAGGGTAAATAAGTAACAATTTATGGCTCCCACTCGGAAAACCTTTGATGGAGGTGGGGTGGCTCCCACCTTTCGAAATGACGGAGTCGTCGTACGGTTCCTTGTCAGTTATCATCAAGTACCCTTTTTGTCTTTTGGATACATGAAGGTTATAGGCCGGGTTACTTACATCTTTAAATTCAATACGACTGGATGAAAGGCTTTTGGATGGACGGGGTGGTGTGGCCTCTCTCTGGTTGAGATCAACTTGAGCTGTGGCCTTCGGGTACGGAATGGTAATGAACCAAGAGTTTTCAATTGATATAATCCATTTAAAAAATAAATAAAAAAATCCACAAACTTAATTGCCTGATAAAATAATTTTTAAGCTTTAAAATAGTAGTCACTAATTATGATTTTAAATTTCAATTTAAAATTAGTATTACAATTGTGTCCATTTAAAAAGAAATTATATCATATCTAGATACTCATCAGGCTTAAAAATACTTTGAAAATATTTTGTGAAAGATTTTTATTAAATAGATTATTTTAAATCACATGAAGCAAATAAATAACTGTCTCAAAAGAAATGTTTTGGTAGAGATTTTATTATAGAATGGACTATTCTTTTTAAGACAAATTTTAAGTGTTTTTAAATATTTTTTTATAGAATATTATGATAAATAATTTAAAATTTTAAAATAATTTTACAAATTTTTTCATTTTATACAACATTATTTTTGCAAATAATATATTAAAATTTTTTTTTTCCATTTAAGTTTGTAAATAAAATTTTATTTTTAAAACTATTAAAAAACCTTTTAAAAATTTTTTTTTTAATAACGTCAAAAACAGGATGAAACACACCCAAAATGTGCCGTACGATTTTTGCAGCAACTAAAAAACATAAGGTCTATGGTTTTATCTTTCCACCTACATGTGGGTTTTTTTTGTATTAGTAATTATTTTGGTCCAAACTTCAAAGGTTCGTCTAATTAGAATGGAGCAGGAGTTCTTTTGGCTTTTGTACATTATCAAGGAAAACGGTGCCAGAGGCCTGCAAGTGCCTGAAACATGCTTTGCCCAGACATTCCTCACATTGATCGTCGCAGCTCCGCCCGTGATGCACGTTGATGGCTGCCATCCAAACGTGGCAAGTCAGAAACCTCACACTGAGATCAACACGTAGGCCACGTGCATTATAAGGTCAGAATTCTTCTTCAAAATTTCCAGCCTGTACCCAACAACGTACAAAAGCAATTTATTGAAAAGTGGACTTTTCCAGGCCCAGCTATTTACCAAAAAGCATTAAGCACGTGTTCACGGTTCACTCCAAGAGCATCTTCTATACCTCTATGGATAAATGATAATAGGGTTGAGTGGTGCATTACGAGAGATGCTGTTTCTCCGTCTTATGGCAATGCAAAAGCACTAGGAATTATTCACTATTAACAAGAAAGTGCTTATATGGCATATTCAAGTTTCAAAAGCTTGAAATCAAAACCCTGATATTTAATACATAAAATGAATTCAATCAATTCAATTTGACTTTAATATCCTTGAAAGAGAAAAGAGTTTCTTAAATTATTTATACATAAATCCTCTTAATTTCTTAAATATATTTCAAATAATACTAAAATTAATCCTATTAAATAATATAATTATATAAAATGGTAATTTATATTGATAGATCTTGTTCATGTCATAACTACATCATAGATAAACACGAATTTGATTTCAATCTATTTATACTTAACGATAAAAAAAAACGTGTTGGGTTCGTGTCTATCAACCTTTGTGATTCCTCTAATTGTGGATATGTGATTTTACTAAAATGTGAGGTGGATAAAAATAAAAAGAAAGATAAAAATAAAAGAAAAAAAATATTAAAATATGAAATGGGTGTTGAAAAAAAAATTAAGAAGGGGTATAATTGGGACGTGAGGTTAGGGAAAAGAGAGGGAAGAGAGAGAAGAGAAGAGAAAGATAAGGAAGGAAAAATGGAAGGTAGTTTAGGAATATAAAATACTATATTAGTAAAAATAGTGTTACGAATAATAATTGAGAATTATTAAATAGATGGCATAATTAACATGAATTTGATTTTAATTTATTTATACTTAACGGTAAAAACGTGTTGGGTTCGTGCCTTATCAACCTTTATGATGCCTACAATTGTGTACACGTGATTTTACTAAAACGGAACCCACCCAATCATGCACAGAGCTCAACCCCGACATTTGTGTGTACGTGATTTTACTAAAAACCGAACCCACCCAATCATGCACACAGCTAGGTTTATTGTTTAACGGAGGACAGATTTTTGGGGGAGGTGGGGCCTCCGCGGTAGAAAGCGAAGCCTTCTCGGCAGAAACAGAGATGGAGTAGCATGTTGCGTATATTAATACGCTTTACTCGACTCCACCCGCCGCCACAGCTGCTGGGTCCACACACTTGACGCGCTACTCCATTTTTTAGTGATGGAACTGGAACAGCTTCCCACCGCACTATGGATGATCTGTGAGGTGGCCCTCTAAGCACTGGATTCGCGTGGGGTTGGGTATGAGCGAATACACGCAAGACAAACTCAGTGAAGATGTTGGAAGAGCAGAGGCGAATATGGCTCCGATCAAATCCAGGAAATTGAAGTGAGAAGAGACAGAAAGAGAGAAAGAGAGAAAGATGGCAGCAGACGTGGCATGCTGTGGAACCAAGTTCTCCATATATGTGGTGATAATCGTGGGATTGGTGGGGTTTGCGGGTCTTATGGCTGGACTCACCCTGGGACTCATGTCTCTGGGTCTCGTCGACCTCGAAGTCCTCATCAAGTCGGGCCGCCCTCAGGATCGCATCCACGCCGGTAAACACACGTCTCTCTCTCGCTCTTACTCTGAATTGAATATGTACTTTTGATTTCTGGGTCTGACTCGGAGGTTTGATGCCACCGATAATATTGTGGGAAAGTGGGAAATAGTAGACAATAGGACCTAATGTCATCTACTTGGTGGAATTTGAAATTTTTATTGCCTATCTTCAACAAATTGATTTTCAATCATGAGCTGAAGATGTCAATCTGCCGCTGCATAACTGAGGAATGACATGTTGGGGCTGTCTGTTTGTTGTAGTAATTGAATTGTTATGGGTTTTGGCAGCAAAAATATTTCCGGTGGTAAAGAATCAGCATCTTCTGCTTTGTACACTTCTTATTGGCAATTCTTTAGCTATGGAGGTTTGTCAACATTCACCTCGGTTGGCTTGATTCTATCTTTCTGGTGCATCGAACAGAACTTATGGTTGTTTACCCTTGGTTTTTTCATTTTATTTTATTTTTATTTTTCTCAATTGTAGTCTCTTCCCATCTTCTTGGACAAGCTGGTACCTCCATGGGCTGCAATTCTGATATCAGTCACTCTCATTCTCATGTTTGGCGAGGTGATTTGTCTACAAATTGATCCCAAAAATTAAAAAGCTGGCATAGTTTGGTTTAGATGGTATATGGCTTCTTATGCTTCTGAATTGTAATTTCTTGTTGGATTACAGATATTGCCACAAGCTCTCTGTACCAGATATGGCATGACTATAGGAGCAACAATGGCACCCTTTGTCCGGGTCCTCCTTTTGTTATTCTACCCCATTGCTTATCCAATTAGCAAGGTAAATTGCGAGCTGTGTTTTCTGCAAGTGGCAGGGTTTATATGTGACTTATATGTGACTGAAGTTAGCTTTGGCACCAGGGCGCCAATGGGGGTAGTTGGGAAGCATATGTTTTTACTTGTTCTAGTCGAGTTTTGAGACGTTTTCACTCTTTTATGCTGTATGCAGGTTCTCGACTGGATGTTGGGTAAGGGACATGCTGTCCTTTTAAGAAGAGCAGAGCTTAAAACATTTGTGAATTTTCATGGCAATGAGGTATCTTATTCAACTTAGAGCCCTAGATGTTAAGTTTGTGCATTTAGTTTTCATTTTATTTTTGTCTTCTTCACATTTGAAGCTGCCTCCTGCTTGCAATTTTCTACATGCGGCTTATGTCATGGAAATTCTGCCCTTATCTATGTAACCTTTTTCTCTTGTCCTTGAGATTAATTTGGGAGCATATACATCATTTCTCGTTTTTGGTTGAATAGGCTGGGAAAGGAGGGGACCTAACACATGATGAGACTACTATTATTGCTGGGGCACTCGAGTTAACTGAAAAGACTGCCAAAGATGCCATGACTCCCATATCGAAGGCATTTTCCCTTGATCTGGATGGAACTCTTACTTTGTGGGTTTATAAATTCTTGATCAATTTATCAATTAGCATTATGTTTCCATGTCATTCTTATGTGCTTATATTGTTCTCTCTCAGGGAGACTTTGAATGCAATAATGACAATTGGGCATAGTAGAGTTCCAGTTTATGCTGAAATCCAACGAATATAATTGGACTTATCCTGGTAATTTCTTTTTCTATTGGCACATGAGGTTGTGGTTTTTAGATTGTTGATAGCAAGGACTCAGGAAGTGTTTTTCCTCTATTGTGATAGCATGCCATGTTTCATGTCTTGATTTCTCCTGTTTGTTTTCAATTTGGTCTGTAGAAGTCATCTATTGAAGGTTTTTGTGGGTGGCCACTTTCCTGAAAAGTTTTCAGGAACTATTTTAGCAGGAAAGACTTTCATGTTTGTGTGTTATCTTATATTCTATATTTCTTGTCAGTTGATTTTCTTACAGGAGAACCCCTTTTTAGGCTTTATTGGATGATTTTTTCTTTTGGGTAATTTAAACTGAACTAGTGTTTCTTCTGGGATGTGCAAATTAATACTGTTATGGAAGAATTTTATGTGACTCTTATTTATATGCATGATAAGCCATGATTGTGGTTTTAAAGCTTGAAATCTTAGGTTGGCGATTCTGTTTAGTCTATGAATTAAAAGGTAATTATTTTACTATGAATCTTAATCATTCCTATGTCATGTTTAGGATGTTGAAATTTTTTCTACATGTGTTCCCAAGCCTGGATTGAGTAGGAAGATTGTCCTAGGTTGGTAGAGAGACTAATATACCCGTGGAGTTCCTGGCAATAACATTGATGATATATAGGGTCCTTGATCAAGTGAAACTACACAACAGAACTTGTGTGCCTAAGTTATCAGGTGAAACTACACAACAGAACTTGTGTGCCTAAGTTATCAGGTGAAACTACACAATAGAACTTGTCTGCCCAAGTTCAATGTGGATTAGGTTCTTCTGAGGTGGTTTGAATTTCATACATTAATTTCTCTATACCATTGCAAAGTTTAGATTGATTTAACATACTAGATCTTGTCCATGCCTACCAAATCCCGATTAAAAACATATTCAACAGACCCAACCTTCTCTCTCAAAATGAAGATTTAATCTTTGTTAACACCTTGTGCTTTTTATCATTTACTTATTACAGAATAATGTAGAATAGATTTTTTTCTTGTCTTCATGGTTTCTACCTGAACTTATTTCTTTGGTTTTCAACATTGCAGGTTAAAAATCTTTTAATGGTTGATCCAGACGCTGCTGTTCCTCTAAGAAAAATGGTCATAAGAAAAATACCTAGGTGGGATATTGCCTAATTCTTTTATTGTTCTTATTAGATGAGGATGAACATGGTAGCCTATGATCTATTCTTTGCTGCTAGGCATGAGCTCATTTATTCTTGTTTAACTTTCTGTTCATTCTTCAGGGTTTCTGAAGACATGCCTCTTTATGATATTCTAAATGAATTTCAGAAGGGCCACAGTCACATTGCTGTTGTATTTAAGGATCTGAATGAGACAAAAGAGACACAAAATAAAACAAAAGACGGTGCACCTCAGGTGTCTATGAAAAGAGGTGAGGATGTATCAAGCAACAATATAAAAATATAGTAACTTTTCCTCTGTATAACATCAGCTTTCTCAGAGTTTAGGTTGGCTTGAATTGTACCGTGCAATTTGTAATTTAATAAGTAAACCTCAATAGTAGTACTTATTAGAAGAATTTACTATATAATTCAACATTCTTAATTTATCCCATATGATTCAAGAATCCATGAATCATTGAAAATATTTCCTCATATTCTTGGCTTTTTCTTCATGATCAGACAACCTGATTTCTCTCTTTTTTTTTTTTTTTTCCCAATTAATTTATGGTATAATCAAATCCTGAGTTTGATCCGATTATCCTAATGACTTCATCTTTACTCCATCTTTTAATCTTTGGATTTACTTTTTGATTCACATTTGTGGTATTCATGGTTTCTTTGTTAATTTGGGCTCTTTTGGCTTACTTGATCTGCTCTCCTTCAAAATATGTCACTGATTTAATTGCAATTTTCAGAGCATGATGAGGTGGGAGCTACTGCAGTGACTTATAATCTAGGAGTTAAACAGGAATTGCATGATGCTGGCACAGCTGTGGCCAAGAATGATGCAGATCAACAGCAAAAGAAAAATCCTGCTGTTCCTGTCTTTAAGAAGCGACATAGGGGTTGTTCATTTTGCATTTTGGATGTTGAGAATGCTCCCCTTCCTGAGTTCCCACCGAATGAAGTTCCTGTTGGTGTAATTACTATGGAAGATGTCATTGAAGAACTTCTTCAGGTACACCGGAAAAATGAGAACTTCGCTTCCCAGACACAAATAAAAAAGGGAAAACATGGAGCTTCTTTGGTATCTAGAATGGGACTTGCTTTCTGGTTTTGGAAATATTAAAAAAAAAAAATGTTGGTGTTTTGAGAAGTACCAAGCGATAATTTTTTTAACATGTTAGTTGTTTTCATACTGAAAATGAGAGCATTTATATTTCTTGTTTCTTTCATTGTAGCAAACAGGCTCTGTTTTTTCTTTCACACCTTTCCAGATACATATCATTACTATATTATTATCATACTGTTACATGTCTATTATCCCCTTTGCTATGATGATGGCTATGGTAACCCAATTCTTCAAAGTCAATTAACTTTAAGGGTGCATGAATAACGGAATCTCTCTCTCTCTGGTGGTTCCTTGATGTTTACAGTCTCTCTCTCTCTCTCTCTCTCTATCTCTCTCTATCTGCATGCATTGACTGAACTCTTCAAAATTGATTTACTTGAAGGGTACATGAAAAATGACAAAACAAAAAATGTTGGCCTGTTCAAAAGATGTGGATGGCATTATGACAGGGTGTCAGTTGGTGTTGCCTTCTTGACAGGATTGGTAGCTTGTGTTGGCTTGTTTTGTTTAGAGTTGTCTCTGTCTCCCTCCCTCCATTCACCCCACTTTGTGAAACAGAGAATCAGGAGTTTCAAAGTGTACACATACTTAGGAGATAATTTTCCTTATACTTCTAAACCTTGTAATCTTTTCATATCTTTATTATTATTTTTTTTCCATTTTTGGTTTTTATTATGCTTGATGTGATGGTTATAGGGGTTGAAAGTGGCCAAGACTGGAATTTTCCCTTTTTTCAGTTGGACCTTTTATTTGGTTTTAAAAACTTTGCATAAGATAAGACCTGCTATTTCCTTTTATCGTTTTTTAACTGTAATTGCTGATCCCAGTTCTCAACTGTCCATTTTTTGTCAGGAAGAGATATTGGATGAAACTGATGAATATGTAAATATCCACAACAGGTAAAGTCCCAGTACCTTGTTACCTCTTTGATTCGGTTATATTTTTGAAGCTTGTGGCTAGATTGTTATACAAATTTGCAGTCTCTGCCACTCTTTTGGGAACTCTTATTTTAGCTTTTGTGATTGAAAGATAAACTAGGTTGGTTACTGGTGATCCTGTCCTTTCAAATGCCTAATCACTGCATGGTACATCATGGCAGTGTGAGATTCACAGATTTTCATGAAAATGAAGGCAGAGACCAGGCCACCTGTGGCTTGCTGTGAATGGAATGAGGAAAGAACTCAGTCCATGAACTTGGAAATGAATATGGCTGAATATATTTTATTATTTTGTATATGCAGGATAAAGGTCAACATGCATGCATCATCTCAGGAAAAGGATCCCAACTCAAGCCCACCACAGCCTTCTACCAAGGTGTCATCCATTGCTGGCATGCTTACCCCTACACTGCCAGTGTCAACAGGCCTCAACCCTGCTCAAAATTCTCCCACTTCTCCATGCCTGGAAGCTCCAGGTCCCACACCAACCCTCTCAATCTCTTCCAATACTTCAAAATCAGGCTCATCCATTACAACACATCAAGCATCTGGAGAGGATCTGTTAAGAGATTATTAATATATGTTGTTTTCTTTGTTCCTTGTCTCATTATCAAGCTTAAAAGAAGTGAATACTGCATAAGATAGCTAGAAGGCCGGGCTTGGTCACTTTAGGAGGACTAGGGAGGAAGTTGTATGCCTAACAAGAAAACTAGATAGACTGCTCTAAATATTGTTTTATGATAGTTAGCAGAATGAACCCCATGCATTGAGGTACATGTTGAGGTTGATGTCTATTAATGTATGTTTTAGTTGGAGATGGATTGTTGATTGACTTGTACTAATATATATATATATATATATATATATATATGTTGTGAGTCAATACGAAGAAGTAGAAATTACTGGCCTGTTTGTTAACTTCTCTGAAACAGCTGTTTCTTATTACAAAAAAAGAATATGGAAACATTTTTGAAGACTCTTCTAGAAATTTGTTTTTTGAGAATAACTTTCAAAAAATGTACAGGAAAAAAGAAAATATGGATGAAATTCAATCACACTGAATATTTGCTCCTGGAAGCAAGATAAGTCTTAAGCTCCTTGAAAACTCTGTCTGTTAAAAAGTCTTATGCTTATTTAGGTAATTTTATTAAGAGAATTTCTAATTTAAAAAACCAGTTTAATATAAATCAAGGAAAATTTTATTTATCGTAAAAGCTTGGTCTTGGCTTATGCATGAAGTTTTTTTATATTTAATAAAAAATTTATAATATCAATAATGTTTTTTAAAAGTTATTATTTTGGCATCGGCTTTTAAGGAGACTTCAAACACCTTGCCAACTTTTTAAAATCAGAAACGAATAGTAAAAGAGCACGTAAAGGAAAATTAAGTGGCTTTAATCACTTCTAAAGGAATACAGATAAGAGCTTATTTTCTTATACGTAAAAATATCTATCCCGCGAAGTTAGGGAGTTCTTCCCTCTCCATGTAAAAAACATTCTTAATTACATCAACCCCACTCACACATGACCGATTGACCCTTTTTCCTGCCAAAACTTTTTTTCCGGCGAAACAAACGGGAAGAAAATCTGACGACCGATACAAATTCTGTTTATTTCTTACATACGTGGAGCTGATTGCGTATTGGGTGGAGCAGCACATGTCATTCTTGACCTCTTTCAAACGCACCCATCACATTGCTCCTTGAATAACCCCTCCTCCGTCTCCAATTTCGTCTCACTCTGAGTCAAAAGTGACGAAAGAAAAGCCATGCCATAGAATGCGATATCTACAGTAGCTAGACTGTGTGAATCTTTTCGTTTTCCGTTATAAAATTTTATTGTTATCACAACAAACAAGGCTGCTGAATCCATTTCTTTCTTATTTTGCCTTTCATTTTGTTTTTTTTTTTTGTTTCCTTTTTTTTTTCTCTTAAAAAAGTTGAATTAGGTAGATGATAGCTATACTATACCTATACCAGTTCCAAAAACTAAGTGCTCGACTGAAGCTCTTGTTTTGTGGGTTTGCCAATCTGGGCACCTGAAATTTCCTTAATATCGAAGGGAATCTTAATGGGTTTTTCTTTACTTAGCTGCAAATGATTGTTTCTTCTCGATTCAGTGGAAAATGTGTATAGATCTTATAGTCTGATTGACGGTAGTAAGATATTTCAATTTTTTTTTATAATTCAATTTTTGTAATCCATTGATGGGTTATTTTTTGGGTTTCCCATCTTTCCCTATGTAATGGTATTCTCTTCTCTGCTTGATTTAATTCTGTCTTAAAGAAACCATTGGAGTCTTTGGGAGATGGCTCTGGCTCGGTTTGGTCGCCAAGCGAAACGCCCATATGGGGTGTGCGTGAAGATGACGGCGGTGGCCGTCTTGGGAATGTGTTTTATATTCGTTTGGTCTATGTTCTCGGCTTCTCCTTCTGCCGTGACCTCTCAAAGAAGTAGCTTCGGCGACTTCAATGAGCCCGTCCCCGGTAGCACAGGGGTGGGCAGTTCACGGACTGGTTTGAAGAAGAACGAACCTGAAAAAACTGAATTGAGTAGAGAAAGGAACGAGGTGAAATTTGAATCTGATTTGGAAGAGAAAGATGAGAAAAAGCTGATGGGTCTGTGACTTTGGCAGCCAATGGGAACAACTCTACAAATATTGATAAAAAGGAAGAAGCCAATGAGGGAAAAGAGGGGATAGATAAAGAGAATCACGGATCAGAGGGATCTGAGAATAAGGAGTCCGAGAAAGAAAAGGAAGATGGAGAAGTGGGAGGAGATGATAAAGAAGAAGTTGTAGATCGCGAGGGTGAAGCTAATGAGGATGTGGACGCAGATGGTGATTGGGCTGTTACAGTGGAGGAGGAACCTGTGGGGAAGGTGGAAGAGGAGAGTGGTGGGTCGAAGAGTACAGGGAAGAAGCAAAAGAGAAAGGGTCCATTGTTTGATTCAAAGGCACGATATACCTGGAAATTATGTAGCACAAGAAGCAAGCACAATTACATTCCTTGTATTGACAATGAAAGTGGCACTGGAAGACTGCAGAGCTATCGGCATAGAGAGAGAAGTTGCCCAAGAACGCCTCCAATGTGTCTCATTCCTCTTCCAGCTGAGGGGTATTCTTCTCCAGTACCTTGGCCAGAGAGCAAATTGAAGGTATGTGAGGAGTTGACAGTCTCTTCTTGGAAGTTCAGTATCTGATGAAGCATTTGTCAAATCTTTTTATATTTTGCAGGTACTGTATAAAAATGTGGCCCATCCCAAGCTTGCTGCATTTATTAAAACACATAGTTGGGTGTTGGAGTCTGGAGAATATCTTATGTTTCCCCAGAACCAGTCTGAATTCAAGGGTGGAGTTTTTCACTACCTTGAATCTATTGAGGAGGTGATTTATTTTTCCCTTTTTATTTTTGTGTTGTCTCAGTTGAGTCATAATTGTTCTGTTTCTCTAGAAAACCTGATTCTTAAATGGAAAACAACGAAATTCAATAAAACAATAACAGCATTTTGAAAAGAAAACTTGCATGTCCATATGAAACATGATGTAATCATATTCCTATGATCCATGTAAGGGATGATAGTTTCATATTGTCTCATTTGAATTCTAGAAGGCTGTCATGTTTGCCGTAGAAAATTTAGAAATAGCTTGCTTTTCTTCGATTTATTTGCTATTTGTGGAGGACATAGTGGTTGAGCATGCTGGTTGGTTTCCGACTTTCTGCAAGTCATCTGAATTGTATTAACATGATTCTGGAAGTGTCTGCAAAATGCAACTTAGATTTTAATGATTTTTGTTGATGTTATTATCCTTGGCATGTTTTATAATTAAAATTTTGGTGGGTTGATAGATGGTACCAGACATTGAATGGGGAAAAAATATTCGTGTTGTACTGGATATTGGCTGTACAGATATGAGCTTTGGGGCATTTCTTCTTGATAAGGAGGTATTAACACTATCACTAGGTTTGAAGGATGATCTAGTGGACCTAGCACAGGTTGCTCTTGAACGTGGTTTTCCTGCAGTAGTTAGCCCTTTTGGAACTAGAAGACTTCCTTTTCCCAGTGGTGTTTTTGATGCCATTCACTGTGGTGGATGCAACATAGCTTGGCATTCTAATGGTTTGTTTGCCCTTTCCTTATTTTTCTTTCGTTTCTTCTCACCTTTTTCCTTTCACCATTTCTTCTTCCATTTACATTCTTTGATTGCAATTAACCTGCAATTTTTTAATGTTATAGTTTTCTTTTCCTATATTTCAGGGGGTAAACTTCTTTTGGAGATGAATAGGATTTTGAGGCCTGGTGGATATTTTATTTTGTCAAGTAAACATGACAACATTGAAGATGAAGAAGGTGTGACCTCAATTCCTTCGTTAATAACTTCACTTGGTGACACATGAATAGTAGGTTACTTTCCCTTTGGGAAGCATTATATCTATTTGATCAAAACATTTAGTTTATCCCAAGGCTATTTGCATATGATACTACTGATAATCTCTGCCTAAGCAACATTGTGTCTCCTGAAGATTTCTGTAATTCTGTTCGTTTTATTCTGACAATATGGTGCAGTTGAGAAAATTAATTGGATTGATGCTTTTTATTATTAATTTATTTTTTCCGATTGAAGGAAACTAAGATATTATTCCACTTCCAAAGCCAGTGCACATGGTTGACCACCTAAACCTCTGTCTGAATGTGAAGATTTGGCACCCTGGTTCTGTGCCAGGTGCAAAGGAGGGATGTTCCATGCACTTTGTACTAACAATCTAGCAAAGTAGTTCCTAGGAGCAGAGGTTGTTCACTTTGTTTGGCTTAAAATTGCTATGTGTGAAATGAGATGGGCAAACATCCTCTAAGCTGATATATTAGCCCCCAATGATGTTAATTGCTATATGTGCACATGTATCAAAATTGCTGTGGCATCTATGCAAGAAAATCTTGCTTAAGGAACCATTTTTTATGCTGATATTTACTTCTTTTTTTCTCTCACCAGAAATGACCTCATTGACAGCTTCTATCTGTTGGAATGTCCTGGCTCATAAAACTGATGAAATCAGTGAAGTAGGTGTTAAAATATATCAGAAGCCAGAATCAAATGATATATATGAGTTGAGAAGGAAGAAAAATCCTCCTATATGCAAGGAAGATGAGAAACCAGATGCAGCCTGGTAAGCTGGGATGATCTTACTTTACCAAATTTATCCCTTTGTCTTTGGTATGACACTCTGATTGACAATATTGTTCATGGCTTGAAGTTTTCTGTCTTCATTATTATTGTATGAACACTTTTTTCCACACACACACACGCAAAAAAAATAAATAAATAAATAAAGGAAGGAAAAACATCCTAATTTAGAAAGCAACAGATTTTCCCCAGCATTACACTTTTTGTGTTGGACTAGAACTGAACAAGCAAGTATCTAGCTAACATGGTCTAGGTGACTAATGTAGCATTAGACTTTGGGTTCATTCATTATTGAAGTTCAAATCAACATAAGCTTACGACACAATTATGCATGGTGTGGTAAGGGAACTTATATTTCTATTCTGAATTTATATCCATTTCCTTGGTGATTTATTGGTAACAGGTATGTCCCAATGACGACTTGCTTGCACACCATCCCAGCAGCTATTGAAGAACGTGGGACAGAGTGGCCTGAGGAATGGCCAAAGAGGCTTGATACTTTTCCTGACTGGCTGGAGAATAGAGATAAGTTGATTGCAGACACTGAGCACTGGAAAGCTATTGTCAGCAAGTCCTACCTCACAGGAATGGGAATTGACTGGTCAAATGTGCGTAATATACTGGACATGAAATCCATCTATGGAGGGTACGTAAGCAAAATCTTAGAATAAAAGTTTATTTTTCGATGAAATTATACTGTTTTGCCCTTCTTTCTTACTAGCTTCTCTGTGTGGTGGAGCAGTAACTTATAAACTTGTAAACTTGTATTCTTCTATCAAAAGAGTGCTTATTCATTTCTGCTATACAGATTTGCTGCAGCTCTTTCTGATCAGAAGGTCTGGGTGATGAATGTTGTCCCAGTCCATGCACCAGATACTCTTCCAATCATTTATGAACGTGGGCTTGTTGGAATCTACCATGATTGGTGCGAGTCCTTTGGTACATATCCCAGATCATACGATCTTCTGCATGCAGATCATATGTTCTCACGGCTCAAAAACAGGTAAACTAAACCCAATCCTGTTACAGGGTTTACTTGTTATTTTTGTTCCTTGAGATTGTTCCATCCTGCAAGTGCTCCTCACTCATCTCAGACAAAAGTTTGGTTTATTTTAACTTAGTTGTCTACTCAAGCCAATCCATGTAGACCATTTAGTCATCTTTGATGTTCAGTTGGCACAAACATTGCTCCAATGGATAATATCTGGTATATAAATGGAACATTTTTTGGGGTTTCAACTATTAAGTAGAATTGTTTAATTATCTCCTTGGGTTATAATTCTGGTTATTTTGGGTATCATGTCTTGGCCTGAAAAGCCACAGCTCAAATGGAATTGATGAGAGTGATGGGGAGACAAAGAAAGATATCTAGTATCAGGAAGTTTAGATGTTGAGAGAGTATGTTGTACCTGGACAAGGCTTGGTCTGTTCCCCATATCCAACTACCATATATTTCTTAAATAATGTGATAAGTCACTGGGTTTTCTCTAGTAATCTATATAATACCATTGCAATTATTTTTCTCTGGCTGAGCATGCCTTGGAAAAAAGCTTAAAAACCATGTTCTTATTAGTGTAGTCCATTTTTATCCTAGCTAGCCATTGGCAGAACGTCTTCAAGCATATGTGTTGTAACGCACCCAACATTCTAGGAGAAAAATGAAGCCTATAAATATGGACTTTCTTCCCTCATGATTGTCCATGACTTACAAAAATTTGTTTTTGCAGGTGTAAGCAGCCAGTAGCAATCGTGGTTGAGATGGATAGAGTATTACGGCCTGGAGGTTGGGCAATTATAAGAGATAAGGTGGAGATACTTGAACCCCTGGAAGGAATTTTGAGAAGTATGCACTGGGAAATCCGAATGACTTTTGCACAGGATAAGGAGGGTATCATGTGTGCCCAAAAAACCATGTGGCGACCATGAAATATTTGTACATGCAGACAGTGTTGTTATATAAGGATAATGGGTAATGACCCCCTACTTTTATGAGGTCATGCTGTTGCTTTCACTTACTAAACCAGAGGCCCTTGCAGGAGATGAAAGAATACTGATTTTTGTGAGGAAGTGTATGACCATGTATTCTTGATTGTTAACATTTAACACGAATGCTTGTCAAATTTTTAATCTAAACATTTCCTTTTAAAGGTTGTGTGAATGTTTCCATCTTCTTGTTGTGATGATGGTATGGTTTATAGCAATTCTGCTTTGTAAATGGCATTCAATATCCGAGTTTTTTAAAATTTTTAATTTTTTATATTTTCAGTTTATTAAGAATGAAACACCACAGCTTGCCCTGTATGGATGGGGCCTGAAGGTTTTGCTTGCTCTTAGATGGTGGGTGTATCATGTTTATATGGACTAGACCTATTATCTTTGTGGGAGCAAGAAGGCTTGAAAATTGAGGGCCAGGGCAGAGAGTTTAGTTGAAATCCTGACGCCCATGTTGGGGGTTGGACTGGAGGGTTGTGCCCAATAAGGAAGCCCATTATATTTTTATATAGAGAGAGGGATCGTATTCCGTAGTAGGAGCCACCTTTTGCAGTGGCGTCGTGGTGGTAGACTAGTTGAAGGTGGGCAATATGCGTCTCTTTGAAGCCTACAATTCTCACTCAGCTCGACTCACTCTCTTGGCCCTCCTCTCCGCTTCCACCCTTTACTGCTTCTACAAATCTCTTCGTCTCAGAAGGCATGCACTCCTCTTCCCAACCACTAGCCCTAATTCTTCCTCCAGGGGCAAGCTCTTCTTTGTTTCCCAAACAGGTACCTCCGAAATCCTAGCCCGTCGTCTCCTCCGTCTTCTTACCTCCTGTGATCTCTCTTTCGACCTTGTTCATCCCAAAGACTACGAGCCCGAAGACCTTTCCAAAGAAACTCTCGTTTTGATCGTAGCGTCCACGTGGGAAGATGGAAACCCCCCTCCCGATGCTGGATTCTTTTCCAATTGGCTTGCCGAGAGCGCAGACGATTTTAGGGTTGGATCTATGTTGCTCTCTCGTTGTAAATTCGCGGTGTTTGGGGTCGGAAGCCGATCGTATGGTGCGGCATTCAATGCCGTTGCGAGGGGTTTCTCGAAGCGGATGCGGAAGCTTGGGGGTTTGCAGGTTTTGCCTGTTGAGGAAGGTGATGTTGATGCGGGTGATTTGGATGAGGTTTTTGATGTTTGGAGTAGGAAGTTGATTAGTGTTTTGAAGGGTGGTTCTGTGGAAAATGGGGTTTTTGATGGTTCTATGGCTGTCGTGGAGAGTGATGCTGAGACAATTGATGGGTCAGAAGAGGATTATGACGACGATGATGATGCGGATAGTGAGAATGGAGCCGAAGGGAGTATTGTTGATCTTGAGGATATTGCGGGTAAAGGTCCTTCAAGGAAAACAAAGACAATGACAACTTCTAGTGGGACAATTAATGGGGAAAAAGAAATGGTGACTCCAGTGATCAGAGCGAGCCTAGAAAAGCAGGTATTCTTGTTTAGACTCCCTTCTCTTGTTGCTGAAATTGGCCAATGGGCCAGGGACTTGGAATGAAATCATTGCATTTCTTAGAGTCTCTAGCATTTTTTTTGAGAGGTATTTCTATTGACTATATAAGTGACTACTGAGCATTATTTCATCAATTTGTGTGTAAAAATTCTATACAAAATATGACGAAATGATTTCATTAATTTGTTTTTGAATTAGAGCTCCATGATGGTATAGGTGTTAAAGTCATATTGTTAATGAATTGGAATCTAAATTTACTCAACTTTTTGTTACTCTTTTTCTGTGGGAAGATGTTGCTAAGTAGCTTGTTGCCTTAGGGAGTGTACGCAGATAGAAATTCATACAACTTCTTTTTTGTAGGCTTGCATTGGATTTCCATGTTTTGTATTCTTGAAATTTTTACACTTAATCTCACCTATCAAAGAAATTTTTACATTTAATCTCAGTTTCTTGTTTTAACTGGCAAACAATTTTTTTTTTCTTTTTTTGCAGGGATACAAAATTATTGGTTCTCATAGCGGTGTCAAAATTTGTAGATGGACAAAGTCACAACTTAGAGGCCGTGGTGGCTGCTACAAGCACTCATTTTATGGCATAGAGAGTCACAGGTAATGGTTTGCTGCTTCATTATGTTTTAATTGAGTCTTGGGCCCTTGGCCACTAACTTAGTTTTTACTAGTTAAGTTGGATTTTTTAGATTGAAATGGGTAACCAAAAAAGGATTCTGACAGTCATCTTTTAGTTAACTCCGCGTTTCCCTCTTGTTAAAAGATTTTAATGTCATTTACATTGACCAAAAATCTAAATGGCTGAACTTCAAAATAAACAGGTGCATGGAAACAACCCCAAGTTTGGCATGTGCCAACAAATGTGTTTTCTGTTGGAGGCACCACACTAATCCTGTAGGAAAGAGCTGGCGCTGGAAGATGGATGATCCTTTGGAGATTGTGAATTCTGCCATTGACCTCCATTTGAAGATGATAAGGCAAATGAAAGGTGTTCCTGGTAGGTTTTTGTTTTTTATATAATCTGAATGATCTTTTATGCCTTATTGTGAATCTGTCATAAAACTGAAAACAAGAATGAGTTTGGCTCTTGTCCAGATTATTATCCAATAGCTTTCCAGTTTGTGCTATTTCTTGCCATGTTAATGCATGTTTAGTGGAGAAGACCCACCATCAGATGGGTCCCACTTGTTACATCACATCTCTAAATCAACATCCTATCAAAAAAAAAAAAAAAAAACGTAACATCACTAAATCAACATAGTTTTTCCCTATGTTTTAACTGTAAGAATGTTGCTACCTAAATGGTGAGCCACTGTGGCTAATAACATAGTTACTTGGCTACGGCTGTCACCTGATTCCCTATGTTTTAACTGTGAATAATTTTTCAGATCACATGCAGATCTGTATAACCAGTAAAAAATTTATAAACCTGCTTCCACTTCAGTCTCCCTCTCTGCACACAGAACTGAATTTAGTTTCATTTCATTTTCTCATAAAAGGTCTCAGGCAACACTAAATGTCATTAACCACATTACTGAGTTGAATGCCAAAATGGCATCTTTGGGGGGGGAATACCTCAAACCCAGCCTTTGCTTGACGCAAGTTTTCAATCTAAACTTTTTGATGCTGTTTAGGCAAGACATTGGACCGTTTTTATTTTTGTTGTTATTTTTTTCTGCAAAATATGGTAGCCACATTTTGGAAAAGCAGTTTCAGTATTAGAAAAAGAAAACATTATAGCCACATTTTCCAAAATCCAGCTTTTATGTTTTGCTAAAAAATTAAAAAGAAAAAGAAAAATGGTGCCAATTTGGTGCCCTGGCACCCAACCTACTTAATCATCCAATTGTTTTCCTCCAAACATGCCATTTTGGCATTCAAGTCCGCTTTACTTCATCTAGGGATTTATTTATTTTGAAACTATTCTTTCCACAGCTTCAGGCTATCGATAATGGGATCGGTTATCTGCTTATTAGGTCAGGTTCAGTAAACTTCTAATAGAGAATTCAATAATATGACTGGTACCAAAACTGCCGACTTAAGTGGTTAAGCTTACAAACAAAATGTACCAAGGATGCTGATGCTATTATTTTTCATTATTCTGGGTTGAGAAGTTACAAGGATTACTAGTTGCATTGTAATTTGTGCATTCTTTTATTGTTTGCTGTGTTGAGTGGTTGATTTTCAATGTAGCCAAATCAGTTGGGTTGACCAGAAAATATATTTCTTCTAGGCGTTAAAGCGGAACGATTATCAGAAGGTCTTTCCCCAAGGCATTGTGCTTTATCACTTGTTGGTGAACCTATCATGTATCCAGAAATTAACTCACTCATAGAAGAACTGCACCGGAGGCGGATTTCTACTTTTCTGGTGACAAATGCACAGTTTCCTGAAAAGATTAAACAGTTGAAACCTGTTACTCAGGTTTGCAGTCTTCAATTTCATCCTTATTGGTAAAAAATATTGGATACATAATAATGTTTTTAACTGCTAACCCATCTGACTTACTTTGATATCTACAGTTATATGTTAGTGTAGATGCAGCAACAAAGGACAGCTTGAAGGCAATTGATAGGCCACTCTTTGGGGACTTTTGGGAGCGATTTGTTGTAAGTAAATTTTCTTCCTCAAACAAGAGCTGTGTGTTGATAGCCACACGTTGGTGACTAAAGAAGGGTTGTGTATACATGTGAGTTGTGTGTTGATGGGCCACACCTTAGGGACTAAACAAGAGTACATGTGAGTTATGTGTTGATATTTCACACTTTGGGGACTAAACAAGAGTTGTGTGTGTATGATTAGAAAGAGAGAGAGAGAGAGTGAGCCTATTTCTAAAAGTCACTGATTCTTATTCCATATCAAACTGCTTCAAGTGGAGGTTTCCATCCTTTGATTGTTTACTTGTGTTAAATCTGAAACTTTTAATTAGGTATTTTCCCTGTCAAATTAAAGTAGCATTTGTCTAACATGGTTATTAGTGAAGTTGAAATTTAAACAAGTCCTTTGGGCCCTAATGTCTCTCATACTTATTTCTACACACCCAGATGCATAAATTTCCTAGCAGTGGTATGTTGTATGTTAATTGGGTGCTTATGCATGAAGGATGGTGTCTTGAAAACTGGTATGCTGATTGGTTACTTACGAATGTTTGCCAGGATTCCTTGAAAGCTCTCAGGGAAAAACAACAACGAACTGTTTATCGCTTGACCTTGGTTAAAGGCTGGAATACTGAAGATATAGATGCTTATTTTAATCTTTTTTCCATTGGGAAGCCCGACTTTGTTGAAATCAAAGGAGTTACATATTGTGGATCGTAAGTTTATCTTGTTATGTCAGTTTTGCTATATGCAATGATCTATTTGCATAATCACAAGAATCCTTTTCACAGGTCTGCTACATCAAAGTTGACGATGGAGAATGTGCCCTGGCATGCTGATGTGAAAGCCTTTTCAGAGGCCTTAGCTCTGAAAAGCAAAGGGGAGTATGAGGTTGCTTGTGAGCACGTCCACTCGTGCTGTGTTCTCTTGGCAAAAACTGAGAAGTTTAAGGTCAACAACCAATGGTTCACATGGATAGACTATGAAAAGTTCCATGATCTGGTTGGTATCAACACCATTTCAATCTTAAGAGACAGCCTTTGGATTACCATTTCTGTTTTCTAATTTTTGTGCACTAATTGAAAATGCAGGTAGCTTCTGGAAGACCTTTTAATAGCAAGGATTACATGGCTGCCACACCATCCTGGGCTGTCTACGGAGCAGAGGAAGGTGGGTTTGATCCAGGTCAGTCTCGTTATAGGAAGGAGCGGCATCATAGACCAAAAACCACTGATTGACCAGGTGAGAAATTTAAATTTATTGAATAGTTGAAATGGCTTGTTTAGGTTTTGTAGTATTTTAGTTACTCATGGGTCAAAAACAATTTTGCGTTACATGGCTATAGATGAGGCTGCAAATCTTCGCATACGGGATAGTTCTTTCACATGTATTTTATTTCTTTTTCATAAAAAAAAGAACATTTGAGTTTATGTTTAAAGGGTTATAAATGTATTATTGTTTATTGTCTTTATCTTTGAAGACCCGGTCACCTTGTTGCTTAATCTGGTCTGACCAATATGAATGAAGTCAATTAAGTTTTATCTACTGAGCATTTGATTTTCCCAGTCAAATATATATATATATTTTTTTTTAGTTTAATCATAATAATGCCTTTGCGCCAGCCCTGTGGATTCACAAGCCAAGCCAACAGTCATATGGTGAGTGAGTCGTTATCAGTCTTGAGATGGAAAACTAATTAAAATTGATGGATATTTGTCTTATCACCTTAGAGAAAGAAGAAAAAGCTTATATATATGTATGATGGGGGTTGTTAGTGAGTGGAGGAGCATTGAGCGCGGGCCAGTGGCAGACTAACCCTAATCCATATAAAAGGGCCTACTAAGCCCAGTCACACTAAGTCAATCAGCTTTGGTGGTTATAGTGAAGCAGTCAATTTGCCGGCTGTAGGGTCGTTTGAATTTCTATACGACCGGTTAATGTTGAGCCATGCTAGTTGTTAAAATTACCCTCTTTTGTGTGTTTTAGGTTTTTAGGTGAAGGCATTGGCCCCAATCCTCAGGACCACCCTCTAAATCAGATTTAGGTGGCATTGTTATCATTTTTATTTTTCCATGATATGAGTTATGAATCTTATGACGATGGTGTGGTGGAATATAATTATTTGAGAGCGCCTTTTGTGTTTCTTGACCCTCACTTTTAAAGACTTGAAAGTAGAAACAGACATTAAATTTAAAAAAAAAAAATAAGAAGAAGAAGAAGAAGAAGAAGAAGGTGCAGGAAGGGGGACCTAATGGGCCAATATTATTAGCTTCCTAATGAAACCTCACTGTGTAATTGGATGTGTACTAGACTAGGAGTTAGTTTTCAACCCACACTGGATTGGGATGCTTGGGTCCCCACCCTTGGATACATTCATATACATATACGATAATATCACTCCCTCACTCGATTCCCTCCTTTTCAAGTCTATTTGGAAATAGAGGTGGGCAGACTGCAAGTTGCATCACCTTGTCGCATTCGATTTTTTTCTTTTATATATAAAATTTATGACTGCCTTGTTCCCACTTTGCTAAAGGAAATTGGGTCTTCCATATTTTAATTAGAAAACGATAATTAATTTAAATAATATTAAATTGTAGGTCATTTTAAAATTGGATTTTTTAATTTCATTCCGGGATCCATTGGGCAATTTTAATTGAACTCTTATTTGGGGAGTAAGTCAATAAGACTTGGGCATATGATTGTAAAGAACCCAATAGCCAAATGAATAATAGTCACGTGAGAGGTGATGTAATTTCATATATTCGGCATCCCCTTTTCGTAGTCCTACGGGATTCTCAAAGGGTGTTTGGTCTACCCTAGTTTTACATTTCAATCTTCGATCTCGAACATCTTACTCCACCTCAACAAACATTCAAATTTAATTTAAGAAAAAGGCAAAGTGTGTTGTTTGATTATCATAAATCCTCTTCCAATAGTCCCAAAATCATAGTATACAACAACCATGAGCACAAGAAAAGATGCATGTAGAGCATTTTACTATGAAACAACGAGACACATCACCCATGTAAGCAAACATACATACACTTCCCGAGTTTGTATCGACTTCTTCCTCCTTCGCCATTCTTCTGTTTCACATGAAATAGTTCCCCAGGACGAAACACATGTGATTAAGCTCAAGGGCTAAAGCCCACTTTCTCTTTTTGCACTCCTCCTCATCGAGGAAGATGGAACGACAAAAGCATGTGGGCAGCAAAGGGATCAAAACCCAGAGCAGAAGGTTGAGAGAGGGCTTTCGATCATGTGTTCTTGTGTAGCCTATATACATAAATATGTAATGGAGAATATTAGGGATTGGCTTAACTACTCTTCCTGGGCTTGCTTTTCCGCCTTGCTCTACTCTTTGAACCCTCTTTAGACAACCCCCTTTCTTCAACAGAAGTTGATGATTCCTCCTTCTTTACCACCTCTTCTTCCTCCGCCCGCTTCTCCTCTTCTTCCTCACCTGTCTTTACTTTCTTTGATTCACTTTCTATGCCATGTTCTGCTTTTTCTGCTGTTTCTTCTGCCTTGTCTATGACTTTGCGAGGTCTACCTCTCTTTCTACGAGTCTGAGGCTGAGGCTGCTGCTGCTGTTGCTGTTGCTGCGTTTCTTCTCCTGTTGATGAAGCTTCCGCTATTGCTACTGAAAGTTGCTTTGTTTTTCTGAACCTCTTCTTCTTCTTCCCCATCTATTCACTTTCTATCCTGTATATAAAACCAATACACGGTGATCATCCAAACACAAAAACGCACCTCCAACGTCAAAAACCCTAACGATCTTTCATGTTTTGCATCCGTTTTGCGATTCTGTCAAATCCAAAAGGAATCCAACACCTAGATAGGAAAAAGAAACGCCATCAGAATCATATCTCTCAACCTCTAATTCAATAACTCAACAACAGCAGAGCTTCAAGCCCAACAATCAATCCTCAACTTTCCCCCCTTCTTTTAGGCATCCATCCATCCATCCATCCATCCATCCGCCTCTATTATATCCCACTCCTTCCCTTTGTTCCACAAGAAAAGACAAAAAGGAGAGAAAGACATAAGGTGGAGAGGGAGGGGGTTGAACGTAAACCATGGTTAGACTTGAACCAAGGTCCTTTATATATGTATGTATGAGAGAGAGAGGA